>CM028131.1:1063667500-1068467500 GCA_016271365.2 Neoceratodus forsteri | reverse complement strand
TGTTTATAATGGTAAACATGCACCAGGTTTTCCTTGCTCCACACATGCGCACACTGCCTCCCTCATACACACACTTCGGTTGGCACCTCATTTGAACTCACCGTAAATGGGGCAAGTTTCAGAAACTCTGTGATTTACGTCTTATATACCTGCCAAAAGAGTTGTAGTTCAGTTTGGGTTTCTGTTGGCTTTTGGAGCAAATGGGCAAAAATAAAAAAAAAGTAAATGTTTAAACTGTGCTTCAGCCCGACCATGGTATTGAACTAGTGCTACCAGAACCACGAGCCATACTGTTTTCTAGAATTGCTGGGTAGTATTTGCAAGGTGAGAAAACACTATCCATTAATTATATAAAAGAATACACGTGGTGGTACGTAAAACTTGAATTCTGCACACACCCTTACTGTGGTATGCTTTTATTAACCCCTCAAGCTTCACTCTCAGGTTTTATGTAGCATCCCTTACCTCGGGTGTTTGTAAATTCTCATTATGCACACTTCCCTATGTATTATTTTGTATTTAACACCTGTTAAACTACACTTCTATATCTTAAATGTACTGATTTATGATATATAAAATGTACTGACATATATAAAACTGAGTGTGAAATTCCTAGGAAGTTGTGTTTGAAAAGTTTATGAACCGTGCAAAAATATTTGCATTTCTATGGGTGTTGTGAAGGTTTTCCTGATCTGCAACAATTACTAGAGCTTCATAGCATAGTTATGTGTGAAGTGCAGCTGTCTGGAGAAAGGTCTGATTTAGATATGCATACCTTCAGCTAAACAGGACATATTAGTACTAACATATGTACTGACATGACAAGATCATGTCAGATTGATTTCATTAAAAGAAAATTATGTCCAGTGACCTAACAGTTCCAAAGTTACCATGTTGTAATGCTAATTTGTTTGAAAAAAAAATTACTTTGGAACATGGAAATAGGGATGCATTCACTAGAGGGCATGACTGAAGGCTGTTGGGGGGGACAAATTCATGAGAAACTTAAAGAAGTTCTACTTCATGAGAGAGTGGTAGAACCATGGAACAAATTGTTGGCAGAAGAAGTGTGGGCAGCTACCCTTGAAGGGTTCAAACACAGTTGGGACAGGGCAGGGGGACTCATAGTTCCCAAAGGGACAGCAAGGGTTTGATGGCTGAGGTAGCAGGGGGAGGGATACAGCCCATTAGGGCAGTAGGTTGGTGAGATTAGATAGTATAATAAGGGCACACTTAGTGGACATAGAAGCATAGAGACATAGAATCTGTCAGCGATAAGGACCATATGACCCACCTAGTCTGCCCATTTCCCTACTCACTGCTGTAGCCCCAGATCCTATTTGATCTGCTGCTCTCCTGCTCTACACATCTCCAGGGTACCCTTATGTCTATCCCAAGCACTCTTGAACCCCCAGCATTGTTTTTGCCCCCACCACTTCTTCTGGAATGCTGTTCCATGGCTCTACCACCCTTTCAGTGAAAAAGTACTTCCAAACATTACCCCGAGCCTTTCACCCTTCAAACTCATATCATGCCCCTTGTTCTTGTGCAGAGTTTTCTCTGAAATATGCTTTCCACCAGTGCCCTGTTTATTGCCTAAAGGTAATTGAAAGACTCTAAAATATCTCCCATATCCCTTCTTTACTCCAGTGAATAAATATTAAGGTCCTTAAGTCTTTCCTCATAGGGCTTCTGGTGCAGTCCATGTACCATCTTCATTGCTCTTCTCTGGACTGCCTCTATTTTGTCAATGTCCTTCCAGAGATATGGTTTCCAGAACTGGACACAGTACTCCAGCTGAGGCCTCACTAATGATCTGTTCAACTTGTTATGCCCTCCCTATGAACCCCAACATTCTGTTTGCTCTCCCTACCACCTGTTCACATTGTTTGGTCACCTTCAGGTCATCAGATAGGAAAATCCCCAGGTCTCTCTCCTGACTTGTGGTGGCCAGAATTTCCCCACCCATCCTGTACTCCCTCCTTGGATTCCTGTGACCCAGGTGCATGATCTTGCACTTTTTAGCATTGAAACTCAACTGACAGACAACTGACCACTCCTTTAATAGATGTAGGTCCTTTCTCATTTTTTTCACCCCCTCTGGTGTGTCCACTCTGTTGCAGATGTTGGTGTCATCTGCATAAAAGCACACCTTTCCCTCCAGATGCTCTGCAATGTTGCTAATAAAGACATTGAATAGGACTGGCACAAGCACTGACCCCTGTGGCATCCCACTCTGGTCACCTCCTTCCCCTCAGATTTCATGCCATTTACCACCACCCTCTGAGTCCTGTCCCTTAGCCAGTTCCCAACCCACTTTACCACTGTAGGACCCACTCCCAAGCTCCCCAATTTATTTAGCAATCTCCTCTCTGGGATGGTGTCGAAGGCCTTGCTGAAATCCAGGTAGGCCACATCCTCTGCCCCACCCTGATCTACCACCCTGGTTACTCAGTCAAAGAAATCTATATGATTAATTTGATAGGACCTTTCCACTGAGAATCCATGATGCCTTGGATCTTGTGCCCTGCTATCCTCCAGAAACTTCACAAACCTCTCCTTAAGTAAGAACTCCATTAGTTTCCCCACAACTGAGGTCAGGCTTACAGGCCTGTAATTGCCTGCCTCCTCTCTGCTTCTACTATTGTGGAGAGGGACCGTATCTGCCCTCCTCCAGTCCTCAGGTACCTCCCCCATCTCTAGAGATGCGTTGGGAAGGGTAGCCAGTGGTTCTGCTAGCATTTCCCTGAGTTTCTATAGTACTCTGGGGTAGATCCCATCTGATCCCATTGCCTTATCAATCTTTTTTTTCCTGGGTTCTTCTAGGGTTCTTTCCACCATAAATGGGCTGGTGTCTACCTCTGTCCCCTGAATACCATTCTTAATGAGTTTCATTCCCTCACCCTCCCCTCCCCTTCCCTTGTGACTTCTGAGCAAAAGTACTTGTTCAGTAACTCAGTCTTTTCTAGGTCATCCTCCACCCTTTCTCCTCTTTCCTTCTTTAGCCTAATGATCCCATTTCTGGTCTTTTTCCTCTCACTAATTTATTTGAGGACTTTTTTTGCCTTTCTTAATAGCCTGGGCTATACCTTCTTCTGTCTGTGCTTTAGCCCTTCTAATTATTTTCCCAGATTCCCTCTGCTTCTCCAAATATTCAGGCCTATGCACAATGGTGTGGGAAATATGCACTGGAGGTGTATATCCTGCCTGTGTAGTGCTGCACATGTGGACAGGTGCGCACCTGCCAGAATGCATTACCGGCCACCACCTGCTCATGGCTCCACCCACCTGGTATGCAGGACTCTGCAGGGCAGCCAGGGGCAGAGTCGTGGACCCAGTCAGCATCCAATTGGATGCCTGGCCTGGGTCTCACAGTGAATCCCTTATGCAAAATGGCATGGGTCTGGGTGTGGAAATATCATCCATGGGCACCTGGACCCACGTGGCCAGTCCTCGGCATCTGATCACCCCCACCATCCATGCCCATGTTATAAAGTGCCCACCCAGTGCATGGTTGGACCTCTGCTGGTTAACCCCAGGCCCGATCTGGGATGGTTGCCCACACACCTCCCAACAGTACACAGCAGTGCCCCCCACCTGTGAAAGCATCTCTGTACGTGACCCTGTCCATGGTTCACATCTCCAGTCCATCCCTTCGCCCCCTGACCTAAGTACCCCTACCTTGCTTTAGATGGCAGTGCCCCCCAAGGCCCCATCATGCGAGTCAATCTGCATTCTTGCACCCTTGACCCCCATCCTGATACCCCCGACCCACATTCCAACCCCCTGCAACACTAACAACCCCATCTCCTAATCCATACCAGAATGCCGGTGCCATGGCCCCAGATGGACAGCGGCACAGCCCTCCCCGCACCTCCTCTGCCGCTGGCTGTCCAAGTGCTGCACGCTGACTATATAGAGGGGCATGCTCTCAGCAGCACTTGGATGGCTGAGGAGGTGTGAGGTGGGCTGTGTGCTGGCTGTGCCATGCTGATGCACTGATGGGGAGGAATGGGGTTGGGGTGGTGCTGGCTCTGCCAGAGGGTGGTTGGACCATTGAACAGCACTGTGGTCTGGGGTATTGGGGGTGGGGGTTGCAGGCTGGAGGAGTTGCATGGGGTGGGGGGTGTCTGCAATCCTGGGGCCAGCGCCCCCAGTTGTGTGTGTGTGTGGGGTGGCATTCACGGGGCTGGTGCCCCGTGTGTGTGTGTGTGTGTGTGTGGGTGGCATTCACAGGGATGGTGATGGGGCACAGATGTGTGCTGAGGTGGGTGGCACTGGGCAGCCAGTGGAGTCGGGTGCTGGAGTCCTGTTGGTGGGGGACAGAGCCTATCCGCCTGGACTGTGAGGGAGTCTGTGTGAATGGGGCATGTACTGGGGTTATGGCAGGGTCCACCTTGCCATAACCTGCACCTTTCTCTGCACCTCCACAGACAGCACTACGCACCTTTATGCATGGCACATAGTGCTGCCACAGCCCCCCGCCCACCACGGTACATTGCAGTCCATGCGACCAGGGGATTGGGAACACTGGGATATGTACAGTTACGACGCATTGCACCTAAATAAAAAAGGAATTAGAAGGTTAGGAAACTTTTTCTATGATGCCATAAAAACTATGGAACAGGACTGAAAAAACTAACAAAATGGGGGAGATAGGGAAAGACCTGTGAAAGGACTGTAACTACAAGGTCTAAGATAAAAGCTATTAAACAATTAAAGATTCTACATGCTAACACAAGGAATCTGAGTACCATCAAAAAAGATGACTTGGAATTATTGCTATTAGAAAATGATGTAGATGTAGTAGCCATCACAGAAACATGGTGAAATGATGCGTCACATCTGAGGAGGACTATAACAGGGTACAAAACTTATAGCAAAGAAAGAGAGGGTAGGAAAGGTGGTGGCTTTGCTTTGTTTATTAAGGAGCACATTGTATGCAAGCAAGTACATGAGGAAGTATCTCAGTTAAGAACTTTGGACTGCCTCTGGATTGAAATCTGTGTGGAAGGCCATAGAAAAATGTTAATGGGAGTAGTATATAGACCTCCGGATATTAACAGTAAGGATCTTATGCGGCTCTTGACAGTATAAATAACATTGTGTGTGATACGAATGTTGTACTTATGGGAGATTTTAATGCCCCAGGAAAACATTGGTAGTTGGATAGATCCTAAAATGATCAGGAACATCAAATGTTAGATACCTGCCTAGCAAATGGGCTGTACCAAATTGTAGACAAGCCAACTAGGCACACCAATATACTAGATTTAATCCTGACACATGTTAATGATAATGTAAATAAAGTTCAAATACTGGAGCCACTTCTAAGGAGCTATCATAATGTGATAATGTGTACTTTAAAGACAATAGCTAAGATGTGCCATTGTAAAACAATAGTAGGAACTATAGTAGAGCCAATTTTGTTGAAATAAAAAAGAAACACTAAGTAAATGGGATCAGAGTAAAGGAAATGACATCACAACTACCATATAGGACAAGATTAAAAATAAACTTCTTGAAGTTGAGACTCTATAGGTCCCTGAAAATGTATTATACAGTAAGTGAGGGGAAACTGCCTGTGTGGGATTCAAGTAAGTTACAACATCAAATAGGAAAAAAGAAGAAAGCATATAAGGCTATGAGAAAAGATAATACAGAGTATAATATTTATAAGTACAGGCAGCAGTTAACATGATTAAGGATCATAAAAGGGCTACAGAATTTAGGGCAGCCCATATAAAAGATTATGGTAAAACCTTGTTTTTATACATAAACAATAAATCTGTAAATAGAATGATTGGACCAATTGAGATAAATGGGGTGGATACAGCTGAACCTGGAAATATGGTAGAAGCCTTTAATGCTTACTTCTGTTCTGTCTACTGTCCTAACCCAGCGACAACCGCTTCTATCAATATTGTGTGTGATAAAGAGTTCTTTACTAGAAATGAGATCATGGAGAAGCTAAATAAAATGGATGCTTCAAAGTCAGTGGGTCCTGATGGACTACATACTAAATTGCTTATAGAGATAAAGGAGTGGCTAGTGGAACCATTGTATCATGTTTGCAACTCCTGATTTAATAACAGGGATGTTTCTCCTGATTGGCGGTCTGCCAAAGGTGTTTCGGTTTATAAGAAGGATAGTAAGTCTGAAATTGAAATTACTGACCCATAAACCTCACATCAATTCTAGGAAAGGTACTGGAATCACTTATTAGAGACAACTGGAGGAAGAAATGATAAGTATTTGATTAACTGACAGGACTCAGCATGGTTTTAGGAAGCAACGGTCATGCCTGACAAATATATTAATTTTCTATGATAGAATCAGTAAGCTTCTAGATCAAACAGAGCCAGTAGACGTAATCTACCTGGATATTAAAAAGGCATTCAATAAGGTCCCACATGACATACTTATAAGTAAAATGATATCTCTAAACATAAACAGTAGAATAACTCAGTCGGTCAAAAACTGGTTGACCAATAGAATCCAGAAAGTTAGAATCGGGGGATATCTGTCAAAAAATGGATGGGTCTTAAGTGGCGTACCACAGAGGTTATTGTTGGGGCCAATATTGTTCTCCCCTTTTGTATCTGATTTTAGCACTGCATTATAAGTGACTGCATAAAATTTGCAGATGACACTAAAATCTGTACTGAGGTATCTAGTACAGATCAAGCTGAAGTACTACTAAATTATTTGAATGTGCTTCAGAAATGGGCAGTGAGAAACAAGATGGAGTTTAGTATGGATAAATGTGTAGTTATGCATTTAGTGGCAAAAATTGGGGAACAAGAATATATCTTAAATAACACGACGTTGAGAGTTGTTGAAAATGAGAAGGACTTAGGCATTAATATACTGTAAGTAAGGACTTTTCCTTTGAGGACCACTGCAATACAATAGTGAAAAAGGTAAACAGGATTACTGGTGCTATCAGGAAATCATTTATAACTGGGCATAGAGCTTGTCGCATACCACTTTATAAAAATCATATTAGGAACCACTTAGATTATTGTAGTCAACTATGGAGCCCCTATTTGAAAAGGGGATATCAATATTTTAGAGAGGGTGCAGGGAAAACTAACTAAGATGGCATCAGGCCTGCGACATATGACCTATGATGAGAGGCTAATGACCTTGGGTCTATACCTCTTGAAACTGCGAAGGATTAGAGAAGATTTGCTTCTCATGTTCAGAATATTTAATGATGCAGAAATTATGGCCTCTGCTTTGCATCCTTAAACATTTGCAGTCTCCTAAACAAATCTGTTGCCCTCCCAGTGCTGGGTCATTCAACATCAACCTGACATACAGTAATTGCACTGGTAGAGACCTGGCTCTCCAAATCCACCCCTGACTCCGCTATCACTTTCCCTGGATATACCATCTACAGGTAAGACCGAGTAGGCAAATGCGGTGGTGGTTGCGCACTACTCGTATAGGACTCCCTTATAGGTCAGGCACTCCCAGCTCCTAAACTTGATTATGGAGCCCAAGCCCTCACCTTAAAAATCACACATGACCCCACCCGAGGCCCTCTCTTCCTCATGGTCTCCTACGTACCCCTGAGGAATCAAAACCAAGTGGTCCAGTCCCTCATTGACTATCTCACATCTTTCCCTCACAAAGTGGAGCAAATCATCCTAGGTGATCTCAGTGTTAACTGGCTTGCCTCCACTGCCTCCCATATAAGGGACTCCTTTGCTGCCCTGGATATGTCCCAGTTAGCCTCCCAGTCCACCAGATTCAACCACTCTACTGGCACCAGCACTCTCCTAGATGTTGTTATATCTAACCACCCCTACAAAATCTGGGATGTCACTGTCCTCCCCAACTCTCTTAGTGATCACTCCACAGTCCTCTGTCTCTGGTCATCCTCCACTCTGAAGCCAGTGTCCCAGGCCACTCTACACCACTGTTTATGCCCCGGTGGCCTCAGAAAATTAAAACAATACCTAGCCCAGCTAGAGTGGTCTCCTATCCAGCACACCCTTGACATTGGCTCAGCTCTTGACCACTTCACAAATGCCTTCTGTAAGGCTTGTGACCTTTTCGCCCTCCTCACCAGGATCCTCTCCAAAAAATACAATGCCCCATGGATCACACCACCCCTCCTCCAGAGACTCGAAAACAGAGATAATCTCTGGCACATTGCTGTAGAATCTGAAAAGGCGTCTGACAGACAAGCCTACAATGCAGAACTCAATAAGTGCACTTGGACCATTAGGCGGGCCAAGGCAGAGCACTACCAGACTACCCTCACTTCCACTTGGGGTTCAGCCCGAACCTTCTGGGATAATATGAAAGAGTTAAATGGGAAGTCCTGCTCGCCCCCACCACCTCAGCTCTCCATCAATGGCACCCCCACCACAGATCCACTTCTCTTTACCGATTGCCTTAACACTGCTTTCTCTGACCTAAGCTCGGTCCTCCCCAGCAGCTTCTTTGACCCAATCCCCACCTCTCTCCCTCCAGTCCTGCATTACCCACCATTCTACCTGTGCAGCCTAACCCCCCAAGAATCCAGGCCGCACCTGCTAAAAGTCTTAGGCAGCAATAACCCCAGCAGTGACCCCTCGTCTCCAGGATCCTCTGTATGGTCTTGGACGAAGTCCTAGTCCCACTGACTGACCTTCTAAACCGGTCTATATGCCTGGGTCAGTTCCCAAGTGCTTGGAAAACTGCTGAAATCATACCCATACATAAGAGTGGGGACCAATCCACCCCCAACAATTACCGGCCCATCTCCATCCTCCCCCCACTCTCTCAAGCCCTTGAAAAAGTGGTGCTGATCCAGCTCTCTGAATACCTAACCAAGTACGACATTATGTGCCCAGAGCAGCACGGTTTCCACCCAGGACACAGTACAACCACGGCTCTTCTGGAATTCTCCCAACACCTGCATGCTGTTCGCGACTCTGGCAGCCTTGCAGGAGCAGTGTTTATTGACCTCTCCAAGGCCTTTGACACTGTCTGTCATCCCCTTCTACTCAACTCTCTCCACCAACTTGGCTTCTCTGGTGGTTTCATTTCCTGGTTCTCTAGCTACCTCTCTGCTAGATCCCAGCATGTCAAGATCAGCAGCTCCCTCTCCAGCACTCTTCCCGTTCGCTCCGGGGTCCCTCAGGGCTCCATCCTGGGTCCAATATTTTTTAGTCTCTACCTCAACACACTCCACAGCTCATGTACCGGTAAAATTCTCCTCTACACCGATGATGCAGTCCTCGTTGCCTCACATCCTAATCCCACCTCTCTCCAATTATCCCTCCAGCAAGCTTACAACCAAGCCAAAAGGTTGTTTGGAGACAGCAAACTGGTTATTAACCTAAAGAAAACCAAATCAATGCTCTTCTCCCACCACCAAAATTAAGCTAAAAATATCCCCCTCTTGATTATCCCCAGCACTGTGCACCCGCTAGAACAAGTGATCACATACAAGTACCTAGGCATCACGTTCGATACTGCCATCTCCTTCCACACCCACATTAATGCCCTGTCAGCTGCCATTAACTCTTGGATTGGCCTGCTATACCGGCACAGGGACTGCCTACCTCAGGTTGCCCTCAGGCTGGCCATCACCTCCTCCTTCTTGTCCCTCATGGACTATGGCTTGCCCATCTATGCTGCAGCTGACAACACTGCCCTCTCCAAAATCCAACTCTCCATCAATAAGGCCTGTAGGCTCCTGACCGGTGCCCCAGCCAAACTTACACCTGCCTTCTCTATTCTAGCACCAATCTTTTCAACTTTGAGGAACGACTGCTCTACCTGGCCTGCCTTCTTGCTAAGAAATCTCTGCTAGGACTCTCCCCCCCGGGGGTCTCCACCTCCCTACAGCAGCCATCTTCATCCATCACCACCCATAGCTCTGTTAAGGCCACTTTCAAGGTGCCCAGAACCAAGACCTCTCTTGCCCAGAGACCCTTCCTCCACCGAGCCCTAACCTGGTTCAACTCCCTCCCTAGCTGCATCTCCAACTTGCCAAAAATTGTCTCCCTCAAAACAGCCCTTCAGAACCATATCTTTAATACCCGCTGTTGTAGCTGCAACTAACCCCCTGTTGAAACCTGTGGTTCCCGCCTGGATCCAAACCACAGTTGGTAGGACGTAAAGTCTGGATAACCTTCACAGTATCACTGATTGCAGGCTAATCAAAGTCACACCACTCAAACTGAGGGTCCGACATCTCCTGCCGACCACTGCTTCTCCCTAGAGAAAGGGTCGTGCGGACCTCAGACCTGATCATGGCAACCTTATCCACGAAGAATCAAGCAATCTCCTCACACTGCTCTTGTGAAAAAGCATTTCTGGGCTGAAGACAGAGTGGATTGCACAATCTGTCCACAGTCCAGAAAAGCTGAGCTGGTCAATTCTGCATGGCAGCAATTTCCCTGGACAGAAATTCTGCCTTCTTATGGGAAATTGTTGATTGATGGACCAAATAATGGTCCATCAAACTAAGCCTGTCACACTCCAGGCCTGATCTCCGCCATTGCCTCTCTAGCCTTTGTCCAACTCTCCTCAACTCCCTCAGGTCCTCATCAAACCACAGAGACCTAGGGCGAAGGGAGAGTGGACAAACATGAACTGGAGCAATGGAATCCAGGGCCCCTGTCACTGCCTTATCATAGGCAAGCACAAGATCCTCTGGATCCACGCATTCTCTCAGCATGCTTGATAGGTCAAGCTCCGCCATCAGGCCATCTGGGGATACACCCCTCAAAATGCGGTACTTGACCATCTCCATAGGGGCAGACCTCTTAGGGGGGCCTCAAAACTGAAGCTGATGGAATGATGGTCCAACCACCAGACTGGTTCCACCACCAAGTTGGATATCTCCATCCCCAGGAGGAACACCAAGTCCAATGAATGATCACCAACATGAGTTGAGGAGGAAACAACCTGTGTGAGGCCCAGTAAATTCATTAACTGGAGGAAGTCTTGTCCAAACTGTGAGAATTCATCATCGACCCAAGCATTGAAATCTCCAAGGATCAGCCATCTATGGGGTCCCAATGTTAGGTCAGCGATGAAGTCTGCAACTTCCCACAAGAAAACATTCCCATCACCTGGCGGACCGTAGACAAGAAGAATCCTGCACCCCACACCCTCTCCCATGATACATTCAAAGGAGCTGGTGGTTCCTACTGAGATTTCCATCAGGTTCAGTTCTGATTTAAAACAAAGGGCCACACCCCAACCCCTACAATCGATCCTTGATGTCTGTCCCCGTGACGAGGTGCCTTTGTAAATGAGTCTCTGACTCAAAGGTTGTACACCCAATTTGTAATGAATAAATGAATAAATAATGATAAGTCTGGATTTAGTACCAGCAAGCAACAACTTTAACCTAAGGAGTCATGACAAACAATTGAAATCGACCTATCCAAGAAGTAACCGTAGAAGATATTTCTTTACACAAAGAATAATTACCTAATGGAACAGACTAACAAGTGATATTATAAAATCTGAAACCTTTGATATGTTCAAGAAAAAATTAGATATATATTTATTATGTTAAGCTAGGAATGTATACGCCCCTTATGGAAAGCAGGTCTTATGGGCTTATGGCCTTCTGCCTGTCTGATACAACCAGTATACTACTGAGTATAGTACTGCATATAGGGACTGCGTACACTGTTTTTTGTGTCCTACATGGGAGATGCAATGGGTGTGGGGTGGCTATGCACCATGGATATGAAGTGTGTAGCACTCTGCACATATGTGCATAGACCCCATTGTTCTCTGGTCTCCTTCTGCTGTCAAATTCCATGTTCTGATATAGAGTTAGTAACTTCATTTTTTTTTAATAAAAGTATGGAATCAGCAGCTCAACATTGTCAAGTCATGCCAACAAAAGTTTACATGTATCACAATAAGTTGATATGCAACAACACTGTTGAATTATGTAAAAGCAGTATGTTGATGTTGCCTGACACACATTGATATTCAAGAGGTGTAATGATGGGATGAACTCATACCAACCTAACTCCATTTAAATTTTAAAAATAGGTAAGTTTCTAGTCCTGGTTCAATTTTACACTTCCTAAAGGTAATTTATTGGAATATAGTTGATTATTAAACCATTAAGGACAGGTATTTCATTTTCTAAATGAATTATTGGAATAAACTCAATGGGCCATATGCACTAACAGAAAGGTTGCCTACGCGCCACATAACTGAGGTGTGTAGGCAGCCTTAAGTGTGAATGTCATGCAGCGGGGTCTTATGGATCCCTCGTGGCATTCACCAAGGGTGCGCAAGCCACTTATGCACCTGCCACCCAAGCCACTCTAGGAATACTGTGCTGGGGGCATGTCAGGGGCATGCCTCCACTATGCAGCATTCACTAAACCACGTGCCAGGCTCAGGGGGCATCACATATACCAGCTGAGACCAGGTGTAATGCAGTGTGGTGACACGGGTCAATGGACATCCATGCTGCCCCACTCCCACTAGGCTGCAGGGGAGGGCTAGAGCAGCAGCCGGGCAAGTGCCCGACAGGCATAAAAATGTTGTCACTTTACATGGCTCACTCTGGGACTGTGCGCCTTCTGCAGTGGCACAAGGGATCCACAGAGAGAGACCTGTTATGGGCATCTGATTGAATGCCCACCCAGGTCCACAGCTCCACCCCAACTGCCTTTGAGACCCTGTGTGCTGAGAGGGTGTGGCCACAGACAGGCGCCCCAATTGTCCTTGCAGTCATGTATGCCATGCACTCTGCACCTGTCCGGGGCCACTTAGGTGAATATGACTTGCCCTTTAGTGCACAGGACCCAACATGAGTGAGTCACACTGCTGCAGTTTGTATGTACTAATATACATCAGCATACTTTTAACTAAAATTTGTTTTAATTTTGAAACACAGAAAGATAAATCAAATCATATTGAAAGATTCTGACAAGCATGTATAACTCAGGCCTATAGTCAGATAGACCTGACTTCAAGCTTTAATGAAAAAAAAAATCCTTGCCCTAGTGGATCCCTGTAGATAACAATGTATATTTGTAGCTTCGGAAAACAGTGACACCCATTGACATCAAGCATTACAGCTAGTTGTGACTGAGGCCATTGTGTCAGAAGTATCTGGATATCTTTAGTCGTGATGCAGCATGATGCTGGGCATCACTGTCATCGGAGTGTTGAAGAGGCATTGCAGGGCCATGATGCTAGTGCAGGTAAGGTGACTAGTCTTTCTGCAGTACAAGTCAAATGAATGTGATCAACAACCATACAAGTCAAATGACTGTGATCAATAGCCATTCCAAGATGGACTGATGTTCTGCAAAGAGGGAGTGGGTATAATCATGTCAACGAAAGTGAAGTCAATGGGATTTGAACTATAGGATATGGGAGGTAGCTAGTACAGGGTCACCAGTGGCAGCAGTTGGATGCATGAGTTCACCATGGGAATGGCAGCTGGGCTAAGTAGCAAAACAATAGTAGACCACCAGCTGACACAAGAAAACATGCATGGAAAATTCCCACATGAAAGCAGGACATACGAGAATATGAGACTCACACCCTACCAAATTGATCATTTTTATCACAAAATACATTTGGAAGTCCAGAGCTTAGAGGAACTCACAGAGACATGGTGGGAGAAGAAAATGACTGGGAAACCAAGGAAGAGACATTGCAGCTATTTCAAAGGGGTAGGTCTTACAGGAAAAGGAGTAGGTGACTTTCTTTTGAAGACAGCTTGTATCTAAAAAATGTGAAGGAAATCAGTATAACAAATAGGTCCACAATGTCCATTAGATTAAGCTCAGAGAAAAAGGAGGGGGACAAAATAGTCTCCCAGAAAGGAACTACAGAACTGCAAATGACTTAGCACTGCTAAACAGATTCAGTGGCAGGTGCTTTATGACAGTTACATTTCTCAAGTGGCATTCTAATTGCATTACCTATTATGCATCCATAAATTTTTGAACAAATTTAGAAAATTAGTCATTTCTAAAATGTCCCCAACATACACAAACTAGGTGAATTAATATCTATTATTGGACCAACAGAGATTTACAGAAAATCCTTAAGCTTTCGAAAGTACATGGTCCTTTTTCTAAAGGTAATGACAGTGATTTTAAGAAGAAATTTCCCCAGTAAATCATAACCTACAAAACCACATTTATCCAGCTATATTAGATTTGAGAGCCTATTTACATTGGGTATGCATGCCATATTTGGGGTGTACTGTATACCCGTAATAGCAGTGAAGCTACAAAAATCCAAATACTTTGAACATTTTGGCAATTTTTTTTTTATTTCCCACTCTACCATCAACCCACTTCTGTTTGGTGACCCAAGCCCCATCACCCACAGAACCCACATAACCCTGCACTTACTCCATTTACAACTTCCTACCAACAGGAGTGAGCAGGTGCCTCGGGAGGTGGTATTGTGCCTGCACAGTTTCCAGCATCATTCTATAATTGGCAGTGATTCTTTTCTCTCTGTTTCTCCCTGACCCAGGCCAGAGCACATGCTATGGTGTGCACATTGTATTAAGATGCAGCACACCTCAGCACTTGCTCACAGTAAACTAGGTACACAGCTGACATCAGCAGTAAGTGCTGTCCCCCTCCCTGAAGAAGGAGAGCTGTCAATGGACTCTGAATCCACCTTTCCCCTTCTGGCCCCAGAGAGACCCATGTCAGTTCCTGAACCTGAGTCACTGATATGGTGGCAGTAAGGTGTCCAGTGCCTCAGCCCTCCTTGCCACCAGGCTAGCCCAATCTTCACACCATTTAGTGACTAATACAATTGAGAAATCATGAAATCCTGTTAAGTTACAATTTACTTAACCAACTACCTCCCTATTTAGCAGTTTCTAGGACTCTTCCAAGAAAATATGCATATGCATTATTAATTATCTAACTCCATAGGTGGCTATGTTGTAAGCAGAGAAATAGTATCAGAAATTTTCACAAACATAATAAATGACCAGATTTTGATCCCCTTTGTGTCTCATGCCCCTCATCCAATTGCCATGAAACTTGGAATCCCTGTAGGGACTCTTGCAAGACACAAGCATGCCAAATGTTAGTTAAATATCTGTATGAATGACTGTGTTATAAGCAATTAAAATATGTCAAAAAATGTCACTAAAAATTGCAGAATTTTACAAAGTTCACAGAATATCACAAACATTCGATGAAACAGAACTTAATAATTGTGTCCAGCCCTGTATAGGACACAATTAATTTGTTTCAGACTATTTGACATCCATGCAACAGACTCAATAGCATTTGCAATACAAAAGATTAATGAGGGTCTGCATGGGAAAAATTATTGTCTTGTCCTGTAAAGAGTAAAAAGTGGATACATTGGTATCATGACAATAGAGCAGAGGGTTTAGGGCAAGGAGATGTAAGTACGGGAATGAGGGCAAAGTGTATGCGAGCAGTATGGACTTTGGAGTGTGCACTCCGACTACCGTACATGTACCCTACAGGATCTCTGCCCTCCTCTACTATTGCTGCCAACTGGAGTTTATTCTATATCATTTGGGGGGGAGGGGGTGCAGGGGTGGAGCCTCCCACATTATAGCAATTTTGTGTTATGTATTTCTTTCTTACGTGACAAGTGGTTTCCATATAGTGCTCACCATGCTATCACTTGTCACAGGTGGTAATTGTCTGTGTTTTCCTTTTGAGTGCTTTGCGATTTCATTGCTCTTCACTCCATGTGCTTCTGACTTCTTGCTCTTGGTGTCTTGACAAAGAAACATAGAAACATAGACTTTGATAGCAGATAAGGACCACTTGACCCACCCAGTCTGCCCATTTCCCTTCCTATTGGATAAGCTGCAGATTCTAGTTAATCAACAGCCTACTTCCTGCAACCCCCCACTACAATTGCCTTATGTCTGTCCCATGCATGTTTGAATTCCCCCACTGTTTTAGACCCAACAACCTCCCCAGGAAGGCGGTTCCATGCATCCACCACTCTGTCCGTGAAAAAAATTTCCTCACATTACCCCTGAGCCGGCCCCCCTCTATCTTTAAATTGTGCCCCCTTGTTCTTACACATCTCTTTTTCTGAAAGATGCTACCCTCCTGGACTTTGTTGATACCCTTGAGGTACTTAAAAGTTTCTATCATGTCCCCCCTGTCCCTCCTTTCATCAAGGGTATACATATCAAGCTCTCTCAGTCTCTCTTCATATGGTTCGTGATGCAGACCCTGCACCATTTCAGTTGCCCTTCTCTGGACTGCTTCCATCCTGTCTATGTCCTTGCATAGATGGGGGTCTCCAAAACTGCACACAGTATTCCAGGTGGGGTCTCACCAACTGTACAGAGGGATAACCACTTCCCTTTTTCTACTTGTGATGCCCCTTCCTATGCATCCCAGTATCCCCCTGGCTCTCCTTACTGACTTCTCACATTGCTTACCCACCTTTAGGTCATCTGATTTGACTACCCCAAGTCCCTTTCCATTTTTTGTTGTCATGTACCTCCTGCTATTGTATACTCTTCTCCTGGGTTTTGTTTCCCAGGTGCATTACTTGCACTTCTTTGCATTGAATCTAAGTTGCCATATGTCTAACCATTCCTCCAACCTTGCCAAGTCCCTTCTCATCCTTTCTACCCCTCCTTGTGTATCAACTCTGTTACAGATCTTTGGGTCATCTGCAAAGAGGCATACCTTTCCCTCCAGACCCTCTGCAATGTCACCTATAAAGATGTTAAAGAGGACTGGACCCAATACTGAGCCCTGAGGTACTCCACCAGTAACCTCCCTTTCTTCAGAATGTGTTCCATTCACTATTACCTTCTGTGTCCTGTTGTGCAGCCAGTTTGCTACCCAGGCTACCACCCTGGAACCCACTCTCAGGCTGGCTAACTTGATTATTAGTCTTTTGTGCGGGACTGTGTCAAATGCCTTGCTAAAGTCTAGGTAGGCCATATCCACAGCCCCTCCCTGGTCTATTACTTTGGTCACCCAGTCAAAGAAATCAATTAGATTCATCTGACATGACCTTCCTGCTGTAAATCCATGCTGCTTTGTCTCCTGTGCCCCGCTGGCCTCTAGGTACTCAACAATTCTTTCTTTCAGAAGTTATTCCATCATTTTCCCTACCACTGAGGTCAAACTTACAGATCTGTAGTTTCCTGCTTCTGCCTTGCTCCCACTTTAGTGAAGGGGAATTACATCTGCCCTCCTCCGGTCCTCAGATACCACCCCATCCTCCCATGATTTGTTAAAAAGTGTGGTCAGTGGTGTCACTAGGTCCTCCCTTAGTTCTTTTAGGATTCTGGGGTGAATCCCGTCCGGCCCCATTGCTTTGTCCACCTTGAGTTTTAGGAGTTCTTTCAGGACTCTTTGTTCTGTAAATGGACGGGTGTCAACCCCCCTACCCAGTGCTTCTATTGTCTGGTTTAGGCAACTCCTCCTCATCTTCTTTTGTGAATACTGAGCAAAGGTATTCGTTCAGTATCTCTGCCTTTTCACAGACTCCCTCTGCCCACCTCCCCTCTCCTTTATTAATCTTCACTAGTCCTCCCTTAACTTTTCTATGCTCCCTAATGTACCTATAGAAGGTTTTATCTCCCTTCTTAACTGAGTTGGCTATTTTTTCCTTGGTTTGGGCCTTTGCTATTCTGACTGCCTTCCCCACTTCTTTCTGCTTTAATTGATACAGTTCCCCATCGTGCTCCTTCTGTGATTCCTTATACTTTTTGAATGCAGCCTTTTTCTCCTTAACCTTCCCTGCCACCTCTTTTGAGAACCATAGTGGTTTTTTAGTCCACTTTGTTTTCTTTATTTGTTTCACACAAAGGCTTGTTACCCGTATGATAGCAGTTTTGATTTTTCTCCATTGTTTTTCCACCCCTCCTTTTTGGCCATTTGCTAATGCATTCCTCAGGTATTCACCCATTTTGCCAAAGCTGGCCCTTCTAAAGTCCAGTATCCTTGTTTTTGTATGGCTTGTCTCCATGGTTGTGCTTATTGTGAAGCACACTGTGCAGTGGTCACTTGTTCCCAGATGTCTACTGACTTCTAAATTTGTGATCCTCTCTCATTTGAGAGTACCAGGTCTAGTATTGCTCCCTCCCGAGTGGGTTCCAACACTAGCTGTCTAAGGCCTGCCCCCTGCAGGGCATAGAGAATGACCCTGCTCTTGGATGTGGCTGCAGTACATGTCATCCAGTTAACATCTGGCATATTCAGGTCCCCCATCAACAGTATCTCCCCCTTTTCAGCCATTTTGAGAATGTCCTCCATCATTTTCTTGTCCGTTTCCTCCAGCGTGAGCCAATGGGCGTGCAGCCCATACCATACTACACATTCCAGATATGTGAATGGATCCATTCACATATCTGGAATATGTATGGGCTGCATGCTCATTAGCTCACTCTGTCAGACCAATGTGCGCATACAGCCCCCGACGGTGTCAGTCGGCGCGGGCGGGCAGGCGGGTGGGGTGCTGCCACCCGCAGCTGACCGGGAGGTGGGGCGGTGGGGATCAGTGGGTGGGTGGGGAGGAGGGGTCCACTGGACCACCAGGGATATAGGAATAATTATACTTTTACTGAAGCCTGCGATCAGGCTGACAGCGGTCCACTGGGCCACCAAGGAAAAGGAATCTTTATTATTTTATTGAAGCCCACGACTGGGCTGACAGCAGTCCACTGGACCACCAGGGATTTAGAATTCTTCTTTTCTTTTACTTAAGCCCACGGTCGGGCTGACAGCAGTCCACTGGACCACCAGGGATATAGGATTCTTTTTTTATTTTACAAATGCCTGTGATCAGGCTCGCAAGTTGCATGCAAATGGTCCCATTTGTGCCTTGCATACATTATGGCCCAATATGCATGTGCACTTTTGAATATCGCAGTTGTTGCACCTAGCACAATGGAACTTGCACTAGCGCATCCCCCAGCTCCACTCTGGCCACTTGCGCTGGTGCAGTGCCACTGCGCCATGCACATTGTGGGTGGCCAGGGTGTGATATTCAACGATGCTGAGCCATGGTGCAGCTCCATTGAATATAGCGCAGTCAACGCCCCTGCACAGCCAAGTTGTGCACAGCCTGGTGCAGTTTGAATATCTGGGCCAGTATCTCTAAATTTCTTATAAGATTACTCATTTGAGTAAACAAAAATAAGATCTTCCTAGATGATGATCTATTACAACACAACCAGAAATAAAGGGTCAAACAATGCTTCCTGCTTCTTTGTTTACACAGCTCATTTGATGTATCTGATCATGCAGATTCAGCTACTTAATAGATCTCACAAAATGATCTATCAGCTTAGTCCAGCTGTTCAACTACAGCACATTCAACACTGCATTTTGTGACCTACTTAACATCAAACTGTTCTAAATACATTACAGGTGTTCAAATCAGGTATTAAATGAGCAACGTTCTTTGTTTCAGGAATAGCATATAAAATGTAGTTGATGTTCCTTTTAAGTTGCAGTTTTAGAGAGCTGTGTTTTGCCCTGTATTTTGGGGGTAGATTGAGAATTATCTGGCATGGGGCCTCAGCTGGGCAATAATTATAGTACAGATGTTGCTGTAGACGTAGAGAGTAGGCCCTTTGATGGTCAGATGGATTGAAAACTGGCTAGCTTGACGCACCCAGAGAGTAGTGGTCTGTGGGGAGCTCTCGAACCCTAGAGAGGTTGGTAGTAGGGTACCGCAGGGCTCAGTCCTGGGTCCGATCCTGTTTAATGCATACATATCGGACATCAGGGAGGGTATAGGGTGTGAAATGAGTCTCTTCGCTGATGACTTCAAGATGGGAGCAGTAGTTGAGGGAGAAGAGGGGAGGTTGGCCCTGCAAGGGGACCTGGACACCCTGGAAAGCTGGGCTCACACATGGAAATTAAATTTCACTATCATGAAGTGCAAGGTGTTACATCTTGGGTGGGGAAACCCTAAACACAGGTACACCCTGGGAGGGGAGGCACTGGAAGCCTCAATAGGGGAAAACCTAGTGGGCATGGTGGATTCATGTATGAATAACTCTGAGCAGCGCAGAAGAGTGGCTAGCAAGGCAAACAGGATGTTGGGATGCATCTAAGGGGGATCACCTCTAGGAGCAAGGAAGTGATTCTGCCACTGTACAATGGACTGGTTAGACCACACCTTGAGTACTGTGTACAGTACCGGAGACCACACTTGAAGAGGGACATACAGCTCCTGGAGAGGGTACAGAGGAGGGCAACTAAGATGATACGAGGCCTAGGGATTTGACGTGATGAGGACAGACTGAGGAGCTCTGCCTGTTTTCATTGGAGGAGAGGAGAGAAAGGGAGACATGACTGAGGTCTTCAAGTACCTCAAGGGAATAAATAGGGTAAACATGGAGAGATCTTTAGACTAAAGCAGGGAGGTATCACCAGAGGGCATGGTTTGAATTTGGAAGGTGGAAGGGTGAGGGGAAAGAGGAGGATGTTTTCACTGAGAGGGTGGTGAACCCTTGGAATGCACTGCCTGGTGAGCTGGTTCAGAGATCCACAGTGGAGGGCTTCAAGAGAGGGTGGGACAGACACAGAAAGTGAATGTATCAGATGATGGCCTGTCCCAGGGGGGTGGGGATGGATGATAGGGGTTTCTGGAACACAAGGGGGGGAGGTCCTCGGCACCCAACTAGAGATCTGAGATTCGAGCAGACTCGATAGAATGTAAGGCCTAATCTGCTGGCAAATAGTATGTTAGTATGTTAGCTTGCCTGTGGCAGGTATCCCAGATCCAAACAGAGAGAGGTGCATAGAGGCATTTTAAAAGCCCACAGAGACAGGAAGAAGGGGGAGCATTTCCAGGTTGTAAGGCAACAGGAAGTATACATGTGATACTGAGTCAAACATTATGAGTGGGCCTCTCACTCTGTGATGTGCCAAGAGATTTATTCCAGAGAAGGACTAAAGATAAGGGGGACTTGTGAAGAGAGAGACAAGTGGCAGGAAATGCAGCTTAAAGGTTTCCATATCTGGTCAGTAGATTCAGGTATCACTGTTACCATGTTCAGGCAGGTGGAAGGGTGAGCGAGGTAGCTGAGTACAGTGGTAGTGGCATGATCAATTTCCATAGGATATACCAGGAAATGGGGGTTTACAGGAGTGAATAGATTTTGAAGACACCATTGTGTTTACGATGCATTTTTTTATAATGTTGCTTCTTAGAATATGATGGATGTCTGCTTTAAAGTCTGAAATGACAACACATTCTCTGTTTGAACAGCATCATTTCTATGAGGGCTAGATGAGGGGAAAACAAGCTTGAGGGGTAACCTGAGGGATGTCCCTTGTGATCAGGGACAGTTGAGAGGTATGGTTCGGTGGTCTCTGTGGTGACTGGCAGTTGGGGGGGTATCACTGGAAGCCAGGGATCAGGCCAGGTACAGGGGCCATAAGCTCAGGGGATTGATTTCCATTGGACTTCTGGGAGACAGGGAACTATCCCACTGGGTGGACAGAGGGGAGTTTGCTAGCTACTGGCAATCTGCTTTAGCACCACTGGGATGCATGCTCAATGGCTCAGGGGTTCCACTAGCCACCAGAGAGGTGATGGATGCACCAAGAAGGGTGCTTGGTGGGTGGGGAGTTCCACTAGCCACCAGGGTATCATTGCATTCAAGGGATGGGAGATCAGTGCAGGCAGAAGATAAATGATTCCCCACCCTAGCCTAATTCCATCCTCAAATATGGTATGAACCTTAATATGAAGTAGGTGGACAGAAAGTGGGCAACAATAAACAAGGTTATCAAAAAGACTACATAAGGATGCGTCAAGATTACATAAGTCAAAAAAATTTTGAAAACCCGTATTGTTAACAGGCAGGTAAAACAAGATAGTATAGGGATGAAAGGGGGGCATTTGGGACTGACAACAAGGAACAGAATGAAGCAAACAGAAAGCAGTATAAGAGGAAACTGGATATATGTAAACAACACATGAGGGGCAGAGGCAGAATTAGAGTTAGGGGAAGTGTCAATAGAATGACAAATCCTTCATTAAACAGAAAAAAGAAGGGATAACATGGAAAGAATAAGGAGGGATAGGGTAAGTACAGGGGACAATATGGTGAACACAGGGAATGAATCAATTTGTTAAGTGTTCATGGTGGAGAAGGCATGCCCACTCCCCAATAATAGGAGAAAATTCAAGGAGAATACAGGGGACAGAACTGAGATGGGAATGACTGCAAATAAATGGGTGTTAGTGTGACTGTAAAAAATTATAGCTCACTAGGGCCAAATTGGATTCAACCTAGAGTGCTGAAGGAAACTAGGCAGGCGCTAGGCTTTATCATCTAAGAATCTGACTATCCCTTATTTCATAATTGTCTCTGTAAGTTTCCCCACTATCGATATCTGACTTATTGAGCTGTAATTTTCTGTATTTTTCTGTAACCTCTCCTTTGTTTAAGGGAGCCACATTTGCCACCCTTGAGTCCTCAGACACTACAGAAGTAACCAGAGGGGGAAGAGATCAGATCAGTTCCAGTATAGCAGCTTCTTCTTGCTGTTTTTACATTGTTTCTTGTAGATTTTACTTGGTAGAAGGTTATTTCTTTTCTTTCTTACTACTTCTAAGGGGCTAGCAGGATATTGTTTTGGGGCTGTTGGAATTCTGAAACCTGTTTTGGTGGCTTTAAGTGGGCTCATTTGTTTGAGATTTCACTGTGTAGCAGGCTGTGTTTGTGGAGGCAGATTTCTTCTGATTTAAAACCTATTTGGTGTGATTTATTTGGGGCTGTTTCCTTGAATTGGAGACCTATATTTTCTAATTTCAAGCCTATTTTGATGTGTTGTTGGTGAAGCTGTTTGAATTGGAGACCTGTTTCTTTTGGTAGCAAACCTATTTTGGGGCTTTGAGTAGAATTGTGATTCCTTTTTGCTGGCTTTACTAACTGTAAAGTTTAGTGCATAATGGGGAAAGGGTGTTAATGGTCTGGCCAGGTCTCACTCAGCTATTTGGAGGCAAAACTGAATCAGGTTTGTGGTGTCAGTTGCTTTTGGCTTCTCATAAGTAACCAGAGGGGGAAGGGATCAGATCAGTTCCAGTATAGTAGCTTCTTCTTGCTGTTTTTACATTGTTTCTTGTGGATTTTACTTGGTAGAAGGTTATTTCTTTTCTTTTTTACTACTTCTAAGAGGTTAGCAGGGTATTGTTTTGGGGTTGTTGGAATTTTGAAACCTGTTTTGGTGGCTATGAGTGGGCTCATTTGTTTGCAGTTTCACTGTGTGGCAGGCTGTGTTTGTGGAGGTCTATTTCTTCTGATTTAAAACCTATTTGGTGTGATTTATTTGGGGCTGTTTCTTTGAATTGGAGACCTATATCTTCTAATTTCAAGCCTATTTTGATGTGTTGTTGGTGAAGCTGTTTGAATTGGAGACCTGTTTCTTTTGGTAGCACAGCTATTTTGGGGGATTTAAGTAGAATTGTGATTTCTTTTTGCTGGCTTCACTAGCTGCAAAGTTTAGTGCATAGTGGGGGAAGGGTGCTAATGGTCTGACCGGGGGCCTCAGCTACCTGATTGTTTCTGGAAGACTTGGGCTGGTCCCACCCTCCCAGCCCCTCACCCCACCTGCCTCTGGTCCATGATTTCCTTTATACCAGGGGTTCTGACATCACTTCCTCAAACGGGAAAAGGACATGCACCTGCCATAGCAGAAGCAGACAGCCAGGAAAGGAACAGCAGTGAGTAAAGAGGTGACTGCTATCTCAATGGAAGGGAAGTAACTGAAAATCAAGGAGCTTTCATTGCTACTTCTTTGCATTGCTATTTGCGTTGTGGAAAGGAGGAGTAGGAGTTTGAAGAAGGTTGTACAATAGTTAAAGTCTCCTTTTGGGTGTGGATAGGAAGACTAGGAATGTAAAAATCAATTGCTCAATCTTTCTAAATGTGTACAACAAAGGGGGTGAGGGAAATTAAGAAAATAATGTTTTGCATTGATAGAGGGGGAGAGGGGAGGCTTGGGGGAGTGTTTGGTATCCTTCATCTGGAAGGTTCGGGGGTCGCTGGTGGGCAACAACAGCAAAGGGTAGGGTGGTAGGCTACAACAACTGCAGTGTACAAATCTTTCTAATAATTGCCTGGAGTGTGGGGGGGAGGATGTTTAGTGTGCAATCACATAGAGAAACTTAGAAAGGAGATTGAGGGTCTGCAGGAGGAACTAAGACAGGCAAGGCAGACTGGGAGTGGGTTTATCCCAATACTGGAGGAGGGAGGGAGGGAGGATGGGAGATGATGGAGGAAATTTGAGCCAACAGTGGTGAGGAGAGGGTCTGAAGAAGGGAAGCAGAGACAAAGGGGCCCAGGTCAGGAAAAACGATTGCCTGGAAAACAAGGTCAGGAGACAAAAGACAAATGGAAGGAAGAGATAGGGACTTGTGAGGGGAGGAGAAGAAGTGGCAAAAATCATGGAGTGGAAAGGAGAGAACAAATTACTATGTAGAGAGAGGGAGCAGGCATTTGTGAAGGGTCTTCAGAAAATAGTTTTGCACTGCTAGAGGGGAAGAAGGAGGAGGGAAATGATGCAATTGGAGGAGTAATTGATAAATGCTTGGACCAAACCAGAGCAGAGAAAAGTTCTGCTGGGAGAATTGCAACAGGGGCAAAAGGGGGAAATAATGTGCAGAGGAAGAAGATGAGCCAGAAATGAGAGATGGAGATGAATGGAAGCAAGCAGGGAATAAGAGGGGTGGAATCTTAGTGCTGGGGGACTCAGTACTAAGAGGAGTCAGGTGGGGTAGCAAGGGGGAGAGGCATAGTTACATTTAGGTGGAGGCCATGCCAGGAATGACAGTGGAAAGGGTGGGACAATCTGTTCTGAAATATGCTGGAGGGGGTAGGGACAAGCCTCATTTAATTATACATCTTGGGACGAACGACCTGGCTGATAAGACTGTAAATATAGTCCAGAGGAGATCTGAGGAACTAGGACAATTGTGTGAGGGGGCAGAAAGATCGGTAACTTTTTCAGAGATACTTCCAGTGCCCAAGGCAAGCACAACAAGAAAGCTGAGAATAGAGGAATTTAACGGATGGCTAAGAACCTGGTGTTACGCTAAAGGGTATGGGCTGTTGGGGGGGTGGAGATGGACCTGGGAGGACAGTAGTCTTTATGCCAAGGACAGACTACACTTGAGTAAGGAGGGAAAGAAAGCGTTGAAACAGAGGATGGAGGAGTACATAGAGGAAGCAGGGAATTTAAACTAGGAGAGGGGGATGGCAATTTGGCAAGAGACATGCAGAGACTACAGGTTGGGAAACCATATGAGCTAACCCCCCCCATAACAGTGACAAAGGACAAATGGCAAGTACTATTGGTGATGCTAGTAAAGGACAGCAGGATGGGAGGAGGGAAGGGTGGAAGGTGGTTACCCTTAATGATAGGAGCCTTGGGAGGAAGACTGCAGAGTTACAGGTACTCATGGCAGAGGGAGAGGTGGACATTGCAACCATCACAGAAACATGGGCCACCCAATACAATGACTGGGACCTGTCTGTACCAGGGTACAGGTTATTTCGTCGGGACAGGGTGATTGGGAAAGGAGGGGGTTGGCACTATATGTGAAGGAAGGACTGAAGTGTGTAAGAGAGGAAGGGGAGGAAGGTAGTACAGAGTCACTTTGGATGCAAATCCAGGATTCCAAGAATAGGATTCTCAGAATGGGAGTGGTGTAATGGGAGTGGTGTACAGGCCGCCATCTCAGATGGAGGAGTTAGACAGGGAACTAGTGGGACAGATCAGGAAGACCTGTGAGAAGGGTAGTGTGGTGATTGTGGGGGACTTCAACATGCCAGGAGTGGACTGGAGTACCCCAACAACCAGGAACAGAAGGGAGCAGGTACTGCTGGATGCCTTCTAGGACAGCTTCCTGCTGCAAATGGTCAGTGAACAAACCAAGTTAGGGAATACCCTTGACCTTGTGCTGGCAAATGGGGACTTTGTGAGAGAACTTATAGTGGAAGAACCGCTGTCAGGGAGTGACCACCACTCAGTATGGCTCACATTGGACATGGGCAAGGAAGGAGTGGAAACTGGCACAAGAGTGCTGGACTTCAGAAGGGCCAACTTTGGGAGGATGGAGGAAGTGGTAAAAGGGTACCTGGCCAGAATTCAATCTAGTATGGACACTAACTAGAGGTGGAAGCTCATAAAACTGGGGATAGTGGAAGCAACCACAACCTGCTGCAAGGCCCAGAGCAAGAAGGCTAGGGCTAAGAAACCAAGCTGGTTGAACAAGAAGGTCATGAAAAAGGTAAGAAGGAAAAGATCTGCCTTTAGGAGGTACAAGAAAACAGGGAGTGAGGAGGACAGGAAGGAGTAATTGATGGAATCAAAGGAGGTGACAAGGGCAGTAAGGGGAGCCAAGGCATCTACACAGCTCAGGATGGCACAAGGCATTAAGATGGGGGAGAAGGACTTCTTTAGGTACATCAGGGAGAAAAGGAGCTGTAAGGACCACATAGTAAGGATTAGGAAGGAGGGGGGTTGGGTGGAAGCAGGGTGCGATAAGGCAGAAGCACTAAATGATTACTTCTGCTCGGTATTTACTTAAGGAGGAGAAGAACGGGGTGACACCCAAGGCGGAGGAATGGCAGAAGCGGGGGGGGGGAGGAGGTGACAGATGGGGAATCATGGACGGCAGAGTTCGGTAGGGTTTGAAGGCACTGAGGGAGGACAAGGCACCAGGCCAAGATGGCATCCACCCCAGGGTACTGAAGGAG
This sequence comes from Neoceratodus forsteri, assembly GCA_016271365.2. Taxonomy (NCBI): domain Eukaryota; kingdom Metazoa; phylum Chordata; order Ceratodontiformes; family Ceratodontidae; genus Neoceratodus; species Neoceratodus forsteri. Next base: position 1,068,440,787 of record CM028131.1, on the reverse strand, counting down.
CTGGCAGAGGTCCTTACAGGACCTTTGGCAGATCTATTTAATGCCTCACTACACTTGGAGTGTATACCTCAGGACTGGAGGATGGCTCATGTGGTGCCTGTCCACCAGAGTGGCCCCAAGGATGAACCAGGGAACTACAGACCAGTGAGCCTCACATCCATCATGGGTAAGCTAATGGAGACTATCTTGAAGGAGAGGCTGGTGGCCCTCCTAGAGGCCAAAGGACTACAGGACAGCAGACAGCATGGCTTCATACATGGCAGATCCTGCCAAACCAACCTAGTGGAGTTCTATGACTGGGTAACTAGGCAACAGGACAGGGGCCATGCAGTGGATGTCCTGTATCTGGACTTCAGCAAGGCATTCGACTCGGTGCCGCATGGAAGGCTGGGAAGTTAGTTAGAAGGCAGGCGGGTGCAAAAGCTGGTGAGATGGGTAGGAACTGGCTTCATGGAAGGCAACAGAGGGCGGTGGTGGGGAGCTCTCACACCCAAGGGTAGTGATGAGCGGTGTTCCACAGGGCTCAGTGTTGGGACCAGTGTTATTTGGGATATTCGTTGCAGACATATCATTGGACATCAAAAGCAAGATCAGTCTGTTTGCTGATGATACCAAGGTAGGAGCAGTGATGGATGACCTAGGGGGATGGCAGGGGTTGCAGGATGATCTGGCAAAGCTTGAAACCTGGTCAGACACCTGGCAACTGGAGTTTAATGCCAAAAGTGCAAGGTGCTGCATTTTGGGGTAAAGAACCAAGGAGGAGTTACCAGCTGGGGAGTGCAGCTAGCCCAGACAGAGGAGGAGAAGGATCTGGGGGTGCTCATTACAGGGTCAATGAACAACTCGGCACAATGTAGGAAGGCAGCTGCAAAGGCTAACAAAATGCTGGGTTGCATTGCAAGGGGTATATCCTCGAGGAGGGAGGAGGTGATTCTGCCACTGTATAGGTCATTAGTTAGAACGCACTTGAAGTACTGCATGCAGTACTGGCGCCCATATCTGAAGAGGGACATTAAGTTACTGGAGGGGGTGCAGCACAGGGCATCAAAGATGATCAAGGGGCTGGGGGACTTATCATACGAGAGGAGGCTGAGGGAGTCGAACATCTACTCTCTGGAGGAGAGGAGGGACGTGGGGGGACATGATTGAAACCTTTAAGTACATGAAAGGAATAAACAAGACAGGTACAGAGGCTGTTCAAAGTAAGGGAGGGGAGGGACACCAGGGACCATGATATGAGACTGGAGGGAGGAAGGTTCAAGAGGGAGATGAGGAGACACTTTTTTACAGAGAGGGTGGTAGCTGGGTGGAATGCATTACCTGTAGAAGTGGTATCCAGTAGAACAGTGGACTGCTTCAAAAGGGGAGGGGACAGGACAAGGGGGAGGGTCAATGGAGGGGAAGGGTGGAAGGAAGGGGAAGCTGCAGAATAAGGGGTGCTAGCTGCACATTCGAGCAGACTTGATAGACCACTAGGCCTTTATCTCCTGGAAAATTTCATATGTTCGTACAGCTATTGCTACTCACTCTGCAAGGAGGACCACCAGAGGTTCTGCTAGCACCTGCCTATAAAAAACAAGTCTTAGCCTGGGACAAACCCCAGAGGTTGAGAGAGGCATAGCAGGACACACACACACACACACACACACACACACCTGAAATCAAAATGATGCACACTGTGTACCAATGCAGCTGGTCATGCAACATGAGGAGAGGGCTAATGCCCCCCTGGGCCCTGGCACAGGACCCGGAAGTACTATGCTGCAAACTGACAGAACCATCCATGATTCACATTTGAAATCCTCAGTGATGAACAAATCATGGGCTGGTACAGGATCAGCAGGCCCATGATCTTACAGCTGGGTGACCTGCTGCATGACCAGCTCTGGACTGATACCCAATGCAGTCATGCAATGTCTCTTGAGAACAAGGTAAATTTTGCACTGTGCCTCTTGGTCACTAGAACCTTCCAGACACAAACAGGGGACACCACTGGTATCTGTCAGTCTGCCATCTTATGGCTGTTGGAAAAATTTCTAGATATCCTGCTGGCCCATGCTTAGGAATTCATCATATTCCCAACAAAAGCAGCACAGTGAACAACTAGGCAGCAAATTGTGCACATGCCATCTGTACTGGGTTTCATTGACTGTACCCATGTTGCAATCCAGGCTTCCGCCAGTGATGGATCAAAGGCCTATGAAAATGGGAAGGTGTACAACTTCATCCACTGTTAGGTGATGTGTGATGCAACAGGATGCATAGGAAGGCATACCACTCCATCAACTGTCAGGTAGTATGCGATGCAAGAAGATGCATCATCAATGTCCTGACACGATTCCTCAGCAGTGCCCATGATGCCTTCATCTGGCACAATTCTGTCCTGTGTCAGAGGTTTGAAGGTGGGGACATCTCTAGTGGGCACCTCATTGGTGAATATACCCCAAAGGCGTCTTCCTCCTCCGCCCAATTTTGCCCATGTTGACATTAATCCATGTCCTTTACCTACACAGTGCATATCCTCTGTCACTGGCTCCTCACACCTGTCCAGCCACCAGCATTCATTGCAGAGGACAGTTACAATGTAGCACACATTGCTACAAGCATCATCACTGAGTGTATCTTTGGAATGCTGAAGATGTAGTTCAGTTGCTTTCATCATTTTGGTGGTGCCCTACAATACACTCCTCATAAGGCCTATTATATATTCCTTGCATGTAGCTTACTACACACAACAAGCACATCAAGCAGGTGAGGTGCTTGATGTGTTTTGGCTATCTATTGTTGACTTTGTCCATGCTGCCTGAGGAAGCACAGCTGTCCCTGATTGCCTGCAGAATTAGAGTTGCTAATGTCTCTAATTTAAAATCCAGCTTTGGAACACTTTCTCTTGCCATTATTCACAATTCATGATGTACGAGAATTCTACCTTACCACCAATTACTCATTTACTGTCTATTTGTGAAAATACAACCAGGGATTTGTTTTGAGCTTTAACAAGCCATGAGTGATTCAACAGGTGCTGATACTAATACTCATGAGGACAGTGATGATTTCTTGTGTTTTGAGAGCATGGCAGCATCAACTAAACACCGTATAGCAGCTAATACAGTTTTTCTGACAGTGAGGAGAACTTGCCTGATTCCAGTTTCTTATTTAAAGACTTGTTCTAGAATTTGAGGAGCTAAAATTCTGTGAAATTAATACATTTTACAAAAAAACTACTTTGAAACAATATAAAATCAAAGGCTGGGTACCTCAGGTTTTGTGTGTGGACAAAACCCCTACTGGCGGATTTATTAATGAGACCTATCAAAATACATAGGAAACAGCGATTACAGTTTGCTCTAATGAACTTATCAATATACTTATTGACCAAAATGAGGAGAATTATGATACACTGTCTAAAGATACTGATCTTGCTAAAGAAGTACTTTTGAAGTATAAAAAATGTTCTTCCTTCAAAAATGTTGAAGGTAATTTGCAAAAGAAGTTAAAAGTGTATGAAAGAGAAGTTGCTGAGAAAAAGAAAGGTAAATTGCAATGTGATTCTAAAGATTATAAACTAAATCTAATGTATTCTTGGCAAAGACCAGGTAGACCAATTGGATCTGTCATCCAGGGAAGGGCACGAAGCAGATCAAAATCTACTAGAGCAATAGGTGACCAACCATCAAATATTGGGCCAATTATTTATTTATTAATAATTTGGAGATACGCTTCTGAGCCGGAGCTCATTTACAAAGGTTCCATGTCATACATTACAAAGGTTCCACGTCATACATTACACTTACATTTACTAAGGTTTCACATCATACATTACAGAGCTGTAATTGGATGAGACACAAGCAATACTACAATTTAGACAAGCAGTATTTGGATGAGAACAAGAAATATAATGATTAGAACAAACATTTCAACAATATGACCTTCATTTGACCTGAAAACATTTAGGCAGCCACTACAAGGTAGCATTGTCAGGGTAGGCAGGAACATTGAAGAGAATGGGAGGTGTGAGAAAGGGCAGGTGAGGAGGAAAGGAGATTGAGGAGGATGATATAGTCCCATAAGGGGATTAAGTTAGGTATTAAGTGCATTTGCAGGTTATTTTTGATATATTTTCCTGAAGAAGATTTATAATGACCAGGGGTGGATAAGTCCAGTATAGCAGCAAGGAACCCATTTAGCCAAGTTATCAATTCAATAGGGAAGGTGCACTTGGCCTGGTTGGTCCTGCATAAAGATACTTGTAGGGATTTCCTGAGGCACTCTGGGTGGGGTGTTTGTTATGAACTGGGCAGATAAGTGAGTTAAGAGTGGGGTAGGAGAGACCAAGGACAGTTTTTTTTGCAAGTGTTTTTGTTTGGTACTTGATTTGATGGTCAAGAGGTAGCCATTCTGTATTGATGTAGAGGTCACAGGTGTGTGTCAGTCTGTCAGCACCCAGGACTAGACAACATGCTTCGTTAATGGCAACCTTCGCACTGTGTAGAATCGAGTCCATGGCTGCACCGTAGACCACTAGCATGTAGTCTATCACAGGGAGGACTGAGGAGTCGACTGCTAGTCATCTAGCCTCCTCAGTCATGTATGGTTTGTGTCTGTAAAGAGCACCCAGTTTTTGATTTACCATTTTTATAGCTTGTTTGACATTGTGTGCAAAAGAGAGATTGTCATCTAGGTAGACTCCTAGATATTTCAAAGTGTTGACCTATTCCAGGGCTTTGCCTTCCCTGTTAATGATGATAAAGGGTTGGAGCATGTTCTTTTTTCTGGTGACAGGTGATTAGCATGGTTTTAGTTTTCTTGTAATTTAGGAATAACATATTGTGGAAGAACCATTGCTCCAGGGCCAAGAAGCTACTCTGAAGGTTCTTTGTTATTTCTTATTGGCTTCTGCTTTGGGTGTAGATCACCACGTCATCCACATAAAGGAGGACCTGTGAGTCTCGGTATGAAGAGGAAGGTCATTGATGAACATACAAAAAAGTAGGGGTCCTAGGATTGAGCACTGAGGTACCCCCACAATGACAGGGCTTGAGCTGGACATGGCCCCATTTATTTTTACCCTCTGGGAGCATCCGGTCAGGTAGTCTTTAAACCAGGTTACAGTGTCAGTGGAGAGGCCTAACCTGGAGACTTTGTTAAGGAGAAGGGAATGGTTAACAAGGTCAAAGGCCTTTGTTGAGTCTATAAAGACGGAACCCACCAGTTGCCTGATGCTCGAAGTTGGTATACTGTAATAAAGTGGACATGGTACTATATTGATTCTAGAATCCGTGTTGTCACTGGTACTGTATGTTATGCTGGCTAAGGTGGGTTACCAGCTGCTCAGTGACTATCTTCTCCATGACTTTAGAAAGTGGGGATAGAATTGAAATGGGTCTGTAGTTTGAGATGACAGTTTTAGTTTCCACTTTATGCACAGGGGTTACAAGTGCTGTATTCCAGACACTCAGGAACTGCCGAAACCGAAGTGAGTGGTTAAGGATCCCAGCCATTGGAAGGGCTAGAGCTTCAATTGCAGAAGCTAGTAGCTTCATGTCAATAGAGTCACTACCCATCCTTGTTTTTCCTATGATTTGTTTAATGTAATGTAGGGTAGCGGATACTGAAACAGTTTTAAAATAGAAGTTTGGCGAGGATAGGGTGGTAGGGGCTTGTGTGGACACATCCTTGTGGGGGAGGGGGGTTGGACTGTGGGGTCCAGGTTGCCCAGGATGTGGCTCAGGTCAGTGAATGTTTCATTGAAGAGATGTGCTATTTCAAAGGGATCAGTTATATTGGTATCATTTTGTGTCATTTTGTGTGATTACTGTAGGAGAGGATTAAACAAGTTAACTTTTGTACCCCTGAAGCGAGCACATCATGTACTACAAAACCAGCAAATAAAATTCAAAAAAAGGGTGCAAAACCAGGAGGGGGAGGTGAGGAAGAGGTAGCTCTAGTTCACATCCTATTGAACAACTTGAGGAGCAGAGATCACAAGTACTGTTCTCACATCAACCCAATTATGAGTAGTAGAAAAAGGTCTTTCATTTATTCCTTATCAAACGGTTAGTCTGTTGATCTGAGGTGTTCTTTATTATTTTATGTATCACTTACTGGATATGCTTTTAATATTAGTTAAAGCTAGTGCAATCTGAAAACGTTTGACAGGACTATTGTATTTTACCTATTTGCGACAGTCTACATCTTGAAATGGCTTGATGGAGTTGACAATTCATTTTATACGTACATATTTATGTATTTTTTGCAACCTTCCAGTGAAGAACTGCAACCCCCTCATACACAGACATGGTTCTTGTGCTGTGCGCAACATTAATTGCATAATAAAACATCCTTCCTACTTTAAAAAGGAAGACCCCAATCATGTCGACGTGGTGTATCTAGTTAAGATTCAGCGAGGTGGAGAAGTGGCTCTAGAATAGGATGACACTGAAAACCTGAATCAGATTGCACCTCTTTGTAAATGAATACTACCCCCACAGTGGAGAATATTACAGAACCTATTCGGGGGGGTGGGGAGTGCAGGAGAGAGAAACACATACCAGAGTTTTTCCATTGTGGGTAACAACACCAATCCAGAAGAGGTACGCTTCTTTTGGATTTATGTATCACCTACTGGATACGCTTTTAATATCAGTTAAAGCCAGAGCAATCTGAAAACTTTTGACAGGACTATTGTGTTTTATCCATTTGCAGATGTCATCTTGAAATTGCTTGATTGAGTTGATGATTAATTTTATATATGTGTTATGTATTTTTTGCAATGCTCCAGTGAAGAACTGCATCTCTGTTATACATGAATGTGGCTCACATGCTGGGCTTGACAATAATTATATCACAAGACATCCTTCCCATTTTGAAATGGAAGATTTCAGCATCATGTGAAACCAGTGTCCAGTACCGCATACATGCACTGGGCTTGAATATTACGAAAACACACCAGTTGCCATGAACTGTTGGTGTCTTTCCCTTTGTCCTCCTGTTCTCTTGCTGTCTCTCAAATTTTCAAGGGCCAGACAGCAGCTCTAAAGTTAGAGTATGGCTCAGCCAATTATGTAGTTCTCCTGTTCCTTCTCTCCCACCACTCCACTAGTTAAACTTCCTATCTCTTCTCTTTTCCTGACCACGGCATCATCACAGATTAAGACCATCAGGGTGCTAATTCCTTGCTCCCACTCAGGTCCATTGCTGCCCTCTAAAGTTCAGGGCATGGTACGTAAGTCTACCTACTTGATATCCCTGATAAAGCCTTTTCTGTAAGATGAAGCATTGGGTTGCCATTTAGCTTACCACCTCTGTGTATTGTTCTGAAGTCATTTCCATGTCCCGTTGCCTCTTTTAGATATAAACACAAGTGTTCAATGACTGTTTCTGTGCATGCCTCACATCTGTAGTAGGTCACTACAGCGTGAACATTGGCCTGTTCATGGTGCCAGTGGCATGACCGGATTTCATCTTGCTACTTGTATGTGTAATTCTCAGCAGAGTCCAATGCCATCAGTACCCAGCTCTCATGAATGTTGTCGTTTAGTGATTTGAACTGATGATGTTACCAGGATGCCAAATGTAGATGTCTACCCAAAAAGATGAGCTCCTTCTTAGTCTTGAACTAGAGTTAAAAATGTTACCAGTTTTCACTTCAGAACTTCTCTAATTTGTTTTGTTCTTGTGCCATTTATGACTTTGGAATGCTGACACTGTCCCACTGTTGCCATTTAGCTTCCTCTGCTCAGTGTCAAGTTCTTCAAGTGCTTTTTCAGTAGCATACGTGCCACATTTTTGTGCACACTTGGTCAATACAATCCTGGTTAAAGAATGTTTCTCCCTGCTTTTTTGGGCACATTTTGATCTCCACTGCTTGATAAATATTTACAATTTGCACTCTGGTCATCTTTTCAGTTCTGCAAATCTGTTTATTGCCTGCAGCCATAATTTTGCATTGGTGCAATATTTACATAGACATTGGTTTAGTTTTTTCTCTCTTGCAAATATAATATTACAGAGATACATAGATGTTGTCAGCAGATAAGGGCCTTTGGCCCACGAAGTCTACCCATGAACCCACGTAACTATGCTTATTCAAGCTACCCTGGAACTAGGTTGACCCTTCCCCCCCGACTACCTGGACCCTCTTATGCCTATCCCATGCTTCCTTAAATCCTGTAATCATTTCTGACCCCTCCACCTCTTCTGGCAGGCAGTTCCATTTGTCCACTACTCTCTCTGTGAAGAAGTACTTTCTAACGTCCCCACCCGAACTGCTCTCCCTCCAGTTTCATCTCATGTCCCCTAGTCCTGGAAAATCTTTTCCTTTGGAAAATTATGCTTTCCTGCACCTTGTATCCCCCCTCTCCCTCCTCTCTTCCATGGAGTACATGTTTAAGTCTTTCAGCCTGTCCTTGTAGGGTCTGTGATGTAATCCTTGCACCATCTTGGTTGCCTTCCTCTGGACTGCCTCCACCCTTTCTATGTCCTTATGCAGGTAAGGCCTCAAGAACTGGACACTGTACTTGAGGTGTGGCCTCACTAATTTCCTGTATAATGGAGTTATGACCTCTCTTTTCTACTAGTGATACCCCTGACTATACATCCCAGCATCCTGTTCGCTTTTCCTGCTGCCTTGTAGCACAGATTCCCTACCTTGAGGTCATCAGAGGTAATAACCCATAGGTCCCTTTCCTGCTTGAAGCATTCTATAACCTCCCAACCCAGCTGAAATGTTGTTCCTGGATTTTTGTGTCCCATGTGCATAATCATATACTTTTTTGCATTAAATCTCAACTGCCAATCAGTTGATCAGTCCTCGAGCTTCTGTAGATCTCTCCTCATTCTATTCACACCCTCCAGCATGTCCACCCTGTTGCAGTGCTTGGTGTCATCAGTGAAAAGGCATATTTTCCCTTCTAGGTCCTCTGTAACTGATAAAGGTATTGAAGAGGACTGGACCCAGCACTGATCCCTGTGGAATCTCACTGGTCACCATTCTCTCTGTGGAGTGACAGCCATTTACCACCACCCTCTTTGTCCTGCTATCTAGCCAATTTTCCACCCACTTCACCACCATCTGACCCACTGCCATGTTCCCCAGATTGTTTAACAGCTTTTTATGTGGCACAGCGTCAAAGGCCTTGCTGAAGTCCAGGTAGGATGCATCCACTGTCCCCCCCCCCAAACCACCTCCCTTGTCACTCAGTCAAAGAACTCAATGAGGTTAGTCTGACATGACCTCCCTCCAGTAAAACCATGTTGCCTTGGGTCCTGTAGACCGTTGACAACTAGGTGTTCCACTGTTCTTTCCTTTAGTAGTGATTCCATGATCTTCCCCACTACTGAGGTTAGGCTGACTGGTCTGTAGTTTCCAGTTTTCTCTCTGTTTCTGCTTTTGTATAGGGGGACTACATCAGCTCTCCTCCAGTCTTTGGGTACCTCCCCTGTTTCCAGTGATAGGCTGAACAGGGTTGCCAGAGGTTCTGCCACCACCTCTCTTAGCTCCCTCAGCACCCTGGGGTGTATCCGATCTGGCCACATAGCCTTATCAATGCTTATTCTTTCCAGTTCTCTTAGGACCCTTTCCCTTGGAAAAGGACGTATCCATTTCTGTGCCTTTCCTACTCTTTCTACTCCTTTCTGGCCCATTTCCTGCCCCCTCCTCTGTAAAGATTGAGCAGAAGTATCCGTTCAATATGTCTGCTTTGAAGTTGTCATCCTCCACTCTGCACCCATCCTCCCCTTTACCCTCACTATCCCTCCCTTTGCCTTCCTTTTTTCTCTGATGTACCTGTAAAAGGTTTTGACCCCCCTCACCACTGATTTTGCAATGTGTTCCTCCGTTTGTGCCTTGGCTTCCCTTACTTCCCTCTCCGCCTCCCTTTGTTTCTCCTGGTACCTTTCCCTGTCCCCTTCTGCCTGTGTCTTTTTATACTTTTTGAATGTGATTCTTTTTGCTTTCACTTTCTCAGCTACCTCCTTGGAATATCACAATGGTCTCCTCTTCTTTTTCCCCTTACTAGCCTGTTTTACACAGATTTGTGTCATCTTTGATATCCCAGATTTGAACACTGCCCACCATTTCTCCATCCTTATCTTCCTCCCTATTCCAGCTAATGCTACTTCAAAGCATTTCCCTGCTAGTTGCCCCCAACTCCACTCCTTACACTATTGAGTCCCCCAACAGGAGTAGCTTCCTCTTCCTCTGGGGTCCTCTCCCCCCCTTCCCTGGGGCTCCATCACAGAAGAACTGCTCATCCTCCTTGGTCTCAGCTGTGGGCCCCAATGTGGGGCTTCCCTGCTCCTGCAAGACAGTGTAGGAGTGTTTTAGCTGGACTGGCTGGGGGATGTACTTCAGACCTACCTCCCTCACTCTCCCTGAGCCCAATGTGGTACATCCACTCCTCCTCCTCCTGGGCATCCTTTGAGGTTCTGGTTGTGAACACTGTGGTCTCTGGGTGGGAGTGAAGGTCTCCTGAATCCTGACCGACTCGGCTCAGAGACAGGCAACCTCCTCTCTCAGCAGAGAGAGGTGCCTGCAGATGTGGAAGCACCACATGATCCAGAAAGTTCTCCTATACACTGCGGTCCCACACCCACTACACTGCACCACTCCCTGCCTCTTTCCTGGCTGTATCATCTATGTCTACCCACTACCTATGTAGGCCTTACTGTTGCCCTACAATGTCTGGTCTGAGACTGCATAATTTAGTTGGTCCAATTGTTTTTGGGGGGTTTTGATCACAGAACTCCTGATGCAGCCTTTGCACTGTTTTACTGTATCTATGTGACCCCATTTGGAAGCATACTTGTAAGGGCCCTTTAATTCTAGGCTGTCCGGGGTTTAGGTCTGCCTGCTGGTGGGTGGATCTGTGGTTTGCAGTCCTCCTTAAAGGGAGTGGGTTTTGGTGGATTTTGTGGTGGTTTGAAGTAGCCCAGGAGTGGGAGATAGGGCAGGAAGAGTTTGTCTGCAAGGCAGAGGTTCGGGGCTGGGATGGGGCGATTGCCATCCCAGTCCACCCCCTGTCCATTTCGGCCTTGTTGGGGTAGTGATGGAAGTTGGATGTGGTATCACTTTGGGCTGTAGTACTGGTACCCCCGAGAGTAGGAGATGGGAGTTGGGGTCCTGTGGTAAAGTGGTGCTGCCTACCTCATGATCCCTGGCACTGGGGTAGGCCTTGTCTGGTGTATCAGTTTATGTTGCTGGTTGCCATGGATTGGGTGCAGTGCAGTGGTGAGAGCCTGCATTGAGGGAGGCAGTGGTGGCAGCCTGTCTCTTGTATACCTGTATTTGAGCCTATGTCCAGTGGTGTAGGAGGTGGGGCCAAGGTGGGGGAGTGGCATCACGTGTGTCATCCATGGACCTCTGGGACTTAGTGAGGGGACTGGGTGTGGGGCACCATTTGCCATGGGGTTACTGTCCCCATGGATGAATTGGGATCAGGATGCCCAGACCAGTGGAGAAGAACACCTCACACACTCTCAGTGCAGCATCAGAAAGGACTGTGAAGTTAAGTGCAGGAGTAGAGGCCATAGTGTTCCAGGGAACCTGTGGTGTTGCTACCATCAGAAGGGAGTCCTGGCTTCTGGGGAACAATCTAAAGTATTGTACCACGAAGATATTTGAGTCTGCACAGAACTATTCTCAGCTGCTCCATGGAGTTGTGACTTGTTTTATCCTTTAAATCAAATGTTATTTTTTATCTTCTAACTGCACTTGGACATTGGACTTATTTCTCAAGAAGACTGTAGTGTTCTAATCAGCTTTTCCCCTAGCTCCCCATGGGAGGACTCTCTGCACCCTGCTGCTCCTGAGGACTCTCGGTACCAGCCTGCTGCACCCTCCGAAGTTGCCTGCTTGGTGACACCATCATCAACCCAGGTATGAACTTTTATTCCCCTGGACTGTATATGCTATGTTTGTGGAGTGCCTGCTCCTTGTTTGTTACCACCAGGAATACCTCAAGATGTGGGGAGGGGAGCTTACATCTAGATGATGCCTTGTTTTTCCCTTTTTTTTTGAACATGCATTCTTGTGTGGAACCTGTGTTTCTGATGCCTTAAAAAAAATCTTGCACTATCTTCACCATCTCATCAGATACTGCTAACTTGTGTCTGGTGTTCCTTTTAACTTGTTCCCTCTTTGGTGCTCTCATCATCCTCCTCAAACTGATCCCCAGTAGAGGTGCAGCAAATTTAAATTCCTCCGGCTAAGTGAATGCAAAGTGGGCCTTCCGTTGCCACTCCAGTGCTGTAAGAGTGGCAATGCAAAGTGCTCCTCCTTGTCATTACCACTTCATGTTAAGGTGAATGGCAATCACAAGTAAGGCGAAGTCATTGTTTTTAATGGACTTTGCATTCCTCATTATGATTCTAAGTGATCCACTTGGTGTTTCAGATTTGGCAGCCCCCCCCACACATCACATGGCTTACAGTAGAAGACTTGGTTTGCTGGCCAAGGCACCTAGCTTCACCTGAGCTCTTTCGTTCCAAGACTGCTTGAAAGGCAGAGTAGAGAACCTTACCAGAGCAAGGGAAAATGATTAAAACTTCTTTTGGCTAAGCAGATTTACTGTGTGGTGTTGTTTTTATTTTTTACTCACAGGGATTGCTACTGTTTGTTGCTAACATTTCATTGCTTTATTTTTCTCTGATTTAAATTGTTGTTGCTGGTATACCTTCTTCTGCATTATTACAAGGTGTGCCTACAGGTGTGTGTTAACAGATTACTGCTGTAATCTTCTGATTCAAATTGTCTTTTGCAAGGTATATCTTCTGTTACTGCTTTATTTTTCTCTGTAGCAAAGTGTTTCTTACAGGGTATATCGTCTCTGAAATTATTACAGGTGGAGCTTACATTTTTGTGACTTTTTTATCATTGGGCTAAGCAAAATTACTGTTTGACACTGTTTTATTTTATTCTTTTTTTTTCTTTTTTTGTTGAAAAGGTTTGTTGTCTCAGAGGTGTTTCAGTCTCCTTCTCACATTGAAGGAGCTAATTGCTTTCCTCCCACAGCTCTTCCAAAGGATTAGGTGCATATGTGAGGGGTGGAGCTGGCAAACTGTCAGTAATTTCCAACAGAAAGAAGGGTTAAAAGGTCAGGTTAGTTGATATCTTGGAGTAGAAGACTTGGTTTGCTGGCCAGGCACCTAGCTTCACCTGAGCTCTTTCCTTCCAAGACTGCTTGAAAGGCAGAGTAGAGAACCTTACCAGAGCAAGGGAAAAGGATTAAGACTTCTTTTGGCTAAGCAGATTTACTGTGTGGTGTTGTTTTTATTTTTTACTCACAGGGATTGCTACTGTTTGTTGCTAACATTTCATTGCTTTATTTTTCTCTGTAGCAAAGTGTTTCTTACAGCATATATCTTCTCTGAAATTATTACAGGTGGTGCTTTACAGGTTTTACAGTTTTATCTAACATTAGGATAAGCTTTCAGGGTTACTGCATTTGTTGTTGACTGATTGTTTCTGCTCTTACCTCCTTGTTCTTTCATCACGTGGTTCTTCTTTTTGGCGGGAAGGCCCAGCCACCCACCCCATCCCCAACCACCCCACCTACACTCCTTTTATAGGGTACCACAGTTTGACATTTCCTGTGGCAGAGCAGGAAGGGCGTATCAGTGGGGCATCCACAAGGTGAGCTCATTTACAGGGGCACTAGTAATTTAACTTGTTATAACAAGTTAAACAAAAACAAAACACAATCAAACCATTATTTGCATTTTTTTCTTTCTAATTACTCTGACTAGGTTATAAACCCAGCAACTTATCTGGAATGGATATCATTAACTGCAGGTACTGTGGAACAATTTTCAGAAGGACAGTCTTACAGGATTTAGGACACTGTCCTACATGCTGGGCCATTGGAGATCTTAGGGCTCAGCTCCGGGCAGCATGGACAGAGATTGCACACCTCAAATTTCATATTCAAGAGGAAATACATTATAAGAACCACCTGCCATTTCCACAACATCCAACAGAAAAACCTCGACTGCAGAGGGCAGTTGGACCAGGAGGTTGGCAGGTGGTTAGGAGGGGCAAATCGGGTGCCTCATCACTCTCTGCTCTCCAACACATTACCTCCAAAAACTGTATAAACACTACAAACAGGTATCTGCCTCTATCTCTGAAATCAAACAAAGAGGCAGAAGACACTGCAGAGCAGGACACTGCAGCTCAGGAGCTAGCACAACAAAACTCACCCAAATCAGGAACCAAAACAAAAAAAGCAAAAAGGGAATCCAAAAAACTTCTGATCATAGGAGACTCCATGATTCGGGGAGTTGATACCCATCTCCAGCCAGGTTAATGGTCAGATGTCTCCCAGGTACATCAGCATGGAGAGACACTGACCGCATTATAAATTGTTCACAAAGCAGGAGAAAACATTGATGTCCTAGTACACATAGGGACAAATGATCTCACCAGCCGGTCAGTTGTGGAGACCAAGGAACACCTGACCAGGCTGGGTGACAAACTATCATCCATTTCGTCTGGCTTCTCCTTCTCTGAGATCCTGCCAGTCTGGGAGAGGGGGGCAGATGGACAGAAGGTCAGAGAAGGGGAGATAGGGGAGCTAAACATGTGGCTCAAGGGCTGGTGCCAGGAAAAAGGACACAGATTTGTAGGGAACTGGCAACAGTTCTGGGAGCGAAAGTTCTTTAAATTTGATGGACTGCATCTGACTAAGGAGGGAGTCAGTGCATTGAGGCACAAGTTTGACATCTTTGCAGAATATTTAAACTAGCAAATGGGGAGAGGGGTGCAGCACCCCATACGTTGAATGGGAAGAACATCCATCCCCCCTCAGCTAGTGGTCAAACAGGGATTCAGCATGTTTGCAGTTCATTTGCATCACCAGGTAAGAAAAAAGGTTTGTCTCCCCATACAATGCACAGAAGTAATGCCAAACCTCACCCAACAACTAACACACCGAAATCTAGCCAATGGAAAATCATGTACACAAATGCTCACAGCCTGGGAAATAAGGTCCCAGACCTGCAGGCAATAATGTCAGAGGCTAAACTGGACATAGTAGCAATTAGTGAGACATGGTTTACCACTAACCACACTTGGAAGACTTCAGTACCTGGCTATGTATTGTTCAGAAGAGTCCGAGGTGCAAAAAAGGGGGGAGCAGTGGCCCTGTATGTCAATGAAAATATCAAAGCTACAGAAATTCAAAATACACATAAGGAGCCAGAAGAACTATGGGTCACCCTGGAAACAGGAAATGGGACAGCCATAAGAACTGGGATTGTCTACAGGCCCCCAAACCAGGGGAGGACATAGACATTACTGTTAGAAGATATACAAAACATAACAGCTAAAGAGAAGTTCTGATAATGGGAGACTTCAACATGCCGGATACAGATTGGTCAATACCAGCAGGAACATCTGCCAGAACTAGACACATAGTGGATTCCCTGCAGGGGGAGGGCCTCAAACAACTGGTACAACAACCCACAAGTGACAGGGCTATCCTAGATCTAGTACTGACTAACAGGGAAGGGATCACAGATCTCCAGGTAGAAGGTCACCTGGGGGCCAGTGACCATCACATGGTATGGTTCAATTTGACTACTACATCTAAATCATCCCAGTCCAAGGCAAAAATATGGGACTTCAGAGGAGCTGACTTTGATAAGATGGCCAACAGAGTTAAGATAGCCCTGGCAAAAAGAAACAAAGGTAAGGGGGTACAGGCAAAGTGGGCAAGCATTAAGGATGCAATACTTGAAGCAACATCCCATTGTGTTAGACAGAAAAGGAAGTGCAAAAGAAGAAGGAAACCACTTTGGTTCTCAAATACAGTAGCAGAAAAGGTCAGAGCCAAAGGCTGGCCTTCAGGAAATATAAGGGAACACAGCGGGATGAAGATAGGGAGGCATACCAAACTGCCCTAAGGGAAGCAGGGAGGCAGTAAGGCAGGCAAAGTCCCAAACTGAGAAACACTAGCACGAACAGTAAAAGAAGGTGACAAGACTTTCTATAGATACATTAGTGAAAGGAGAAAGTCCAGAGGGGTATTGCTAAGCTAATGGAGAAAAGGGAGCATGTGAGGAGGAGGACCATGTAAAAGCATCTATCCTAAATTGATACTTTTGCTCAGTATTTACTGAAGAGAAGGTAGGGCAGGGCCCACAGCTCAGCACCATGGACACAGGGGGAAGGGAGGTGAGCACTGCTCCCTTCACAAAAGAAAGGGTCCTACAAGAGCTTGCTAAGCTCAGGGTGGACAAGGCAATGGTACCTGATGGCATACATCCCAGGGTACTTAAGGAGCTAAAGGTGGAACTAGCAGAGTCATTAGCAGAACTGTTTAGTGAGTCTCTGAGCACAGGAGAGGTCCCAGAAGACTGGAGAAGGGCTTATGTGATCCCGCTCCACAAGAGTGGTAGCAGGGAGGAGGCAGGGAACTACAGACCAGTCAGTCTTACCTCAGTAGTGGGCAAGATTATGGAGGCACTCCTTAAGGAAGGGATAGTGCAACACCTGGAATCCATAGGGGCACAGGATCCAAGACAGCATGGGTTTACAAAAGGAAGGTCCTGTCAAACTAATCTCTTAGACTTCTTTGACTGGGTAACCAGAGTGGTGGACCAAGGGGGAGCAGTTGATGTCACCTACCTTGACTTCAGAAAAGCTTTTGACACTGTTCCACATAGAAGATTGATAAATAAGCTGGGTAGGCTTGGGGTGGGTCAGAAGTTGGTCAACTGGGTGGCAAACTGGTTGACAGGCAGAAAACAGAGAGTGGTGGTAAACGGTATACAGTCAGAAGAGATGCAAGTCACAAGTGGGGTACCTCAGGGATCAGTCCTGGGGCCAGTCCTCTTCAACATCTTCATTAGTGACCTTGCAGATGGACTAGAGGGTAAGGCTTGTCTGTTTGCAGATGACACCAAGATCTGCAACAGAGTAGATGATCCAGATGGGGTGGGCAGAATGAGAAGAGATCTGGATAAACTAGCAAAATGGTCAGAAGAGTGGCAACTGGGATTTAATGCAAAGAAGTGCAAGATCATGCACATAGGGAAGAGAAACCCTGAAGACACCTATAGGCTGGGAGGAGAGTTGCTAGCAGTCACAAAGGAAGAAAGAGACTTGGGCATCATCATCATCACTGATGACCTGAAATCATCCAAGCAGACCTCTAAAGCAGTAGGTTAGGCTAGGGGGGTGTTAGGGTGTATTAGTAGGGGTATCACAAGTCATAAAAGGGAGGTAATAATCCCTCTTTACAACACACTGGTTAGGCCCCATCTGGAGTACTGCATGCAGTATTGGAAGCCACACCTTCACAAGGACATTATCCAAATTGAGGCAGTCCAGAGAAGGGCAAACAAAATGGTGCAGGGACTGCATCAGAAGACATATGAGGACAGATTAATAGAGCTCAATATGTATACCCTTGAGCAAAGGAGGGAGAGGTGATATGATCGAGGCATTCAAACACCTTAAGGGCATTAACAAGGTGAAAGAGTCTAACATGTTTAAATTTAAGAAAAATAGCAGGACAAGAGGACACAGCATGAGATTAGTGGGGGGCCGATTAAGGGGGAATGTGAGGAAATTCTTTTTCACAGAAAGGGTGGTGGATGCATGGAACGGCCTACCTCAAGAAGTGGTGGCTATGAATACAGTGCAGAGCTTCAAACAGGCATGGGATAGGCATAAGGGAGCAATACAAATGAGTATGAATAGATAGGCCACTGACAGAGCAAAGGCCAATGGCACATTTATAAGGTAGAAAAAGAAATGGGCAGACTGGATGGGCCTTGCGGTCCTTATCTGCTGTCAACTTCTATGTTTCTATGTTAAGTACTGGATGTCACATGCTCTTTAGCTAGGCAGGAAGGAAGTGAGTCATGCAAAGTCATGCAAGCAGACACTTTTACTGTCTCCTGTACAGACAGAGAGGAGCGTGTTTTGTGACTGCTGATACTTTGAGATCAGAGTGAGGAGGAGATTCAAACTTTGATTTAGACCCAACAGCTTTTTTAAAACCTACATTTTTTTGTCTTTTCTGTACTCTTTTTTACTTAATTTGTTCTTTCTGTAAATTTTTTTTTTTACCTTTATAAGTAGTTTGTTGTTTGTCCTCCCCCGGAAGCAGGACCAGCACTGCCTCCTATCCTGACTCTGAGGCAGTTGAACCACCACCACCAAGTCCAGCACCAGGTCCTCTGGAGCAGGACATGCCTGTTCCCACGGGCCCAGGTGTGGATCTCATCCCTGTTCAGTACTGTGACCAGTCGGGTGCCAGTTCATCTGGCCCTCCCCTGCCTGTGCCAGGTCCTCCCCACACCTCCATTGTTTGTCAGTTTTTTGACTGTGTTGGGGGGTACAGCAGTGTAGTCAAGTGCTGTCTATGTGAGGTGGAGGTGCACCGTGGCCCCCCAGGGGACTCACCTGGGGGACTGGGGGCCAGCACACCCATATGCTCAGTCACCACCAGTTGGAGTGGTAGGCTGCCACAGAAAGGACCATGCCTGCATCTGCTGGCCATTCTGTGGCAGAGCATGCAACTGTGCATGGCGGCATCCCTAACAAGAGGAGGGCCACAGCAGCCCCACTCCCACCACCCCGACCACCACCACCACCAGCAGGTCAGCCTGTAGAACATGTGGACCCCAGAGAACTGCGTGTAACACAGGCTGACTTGGCAGTTCTCTGGAGTGCTGTTAAGGAGAACAATGAGAGGGCGAGTGCTGTGGAGCAGCAGCTGGATCACATAGAGGGACATCAGTTGCAAATTATGTCCATGCTGAAACTGCTGCTGTATCACCATGGGATCCACATTAATTTTTTTTTCCTCACACCATATGCCCCCCACACACCTTCCTTGCTGTGTTATAAAATGGATTCCTCCACTGTCCCTGACTCTTGTATGTAATTATGCCCTTTTTTGTTGTCTTCCGTATGCGTGACACTTTGTATTCTGAGCAGTGCAAGTATACCGCTAAACTGCAGGTGTGCAGTCAGTCTTCTTTTCAGTCTGTGTATTTACTGCAGACACTATCCAAATCCCTGACTTAAAAACACTTATTAATGAGTACAATGGTGGGAAGGTGAAGCCTGGAGAGATATTACAAAACAGGCTTACAATACATCCAAGTAACTAGTAAACAAATTAATGTTGTGATTCGTGACGTAATCATAAATTGTGATTTGTGACTGCATTTGTGACCGTGATGATGAAGAAACGAGAATGCCTACAGCTGTACTTCCCCGGGCCCTAATGAGGTGTGGCATAAAACTCCCCGACTTAAAAACACTCATTAATGAGTACAATGGTGGGGTGGTGAAGCATGGAGAGATACTACAATACAGGGTTAAAATACATCCAAGTAACTATTAAAAAAAAATTAATGTTGTGATTCATGACATGATCGTAAATCATGATTTGTGACTGCATTTGTGACCGTAATGATGAAGAAATGATAATGCCTACGGCTGTACTTCAATGGGCCCCAATGAGGTGTGGCAAAAAACTCCCAGACTTAAAAACACTCATTAATGAGTACAATGGTGGGGTGGTGAAGCATGGAGAGATACTACAAAACAGGATTACAATACATCCATGTAACTATTAAAAAAAAAATTAATGTTGTGATTCCTGATGTGTTCGTAAATTGTGATTTGTGACCGTGATGATGAAGAACGTGATTTGTATCATGAGTGACCTGTGATGATGGTCCTGACTTAAAACCGCATATTAATGAGTACAGTGTTCATGCAGAATTATGCACCACACCTGTCCAGTACTCTGAAGAGAAGCCAAAGAAACAACTGTGACTTAAGCTAGAGATGGAGATTGGGCCCTAAAGAGATGCAAATGCACAGCTAGATTAAGATTGCACTTCACACTGAAGAGATGCAGATGCAAAGACACAACACCTAACCGGTGCTGACCATCAGAAATTCAAATCTGGAAAATAATTCCTTTGCCAGTTGGGGCGGGCTGTGGGAGGGGGCAGTGTACTGCACTGCTGCAGTACCAGTCACTAGTACTAGTACCAGTAAAGATACCACAAAGAAGTACAAAAATTACACAGCTGCAGTGCATAGCAGGTTCACATTGCTGAAATTGTGTGGCACAATAAAAGGTGTCTGATTTGAAGACACGAGTCACACACATATTCACACACACATTAAGTAATGCATAACAAATTAAAAACTTCAGTAATATAACCACATATTTTAAACAAAACTAAAATTATGCACTGCTGCACCACATCAATCAGCAAAAAAAATGGCAAGAATTATTGAAAATATTACTGTGTGTACATTAACACAGTTATACAAGAAAAATATCACCAAAACAGAAAGCAGTCTTTTTCTCCAAGTTAATCTACCTACACCACAGATATGCCCCTACCCCAAAGCACACTTCCACTGTCTCTCAGTACACAGACTGAATATTGTACAGTAACATTCAAAATCCACACACAAATAATAAACACTCGATGATATGAGCACAGGAGGGTTTCCTATAATCGATGAACTAAAGTTTCAGAAAAACAAATGACCCAAAAAGGCTTTTTTAACAGCTTTTAGAAGGTCTGAATCGCAGAGAGCTCTCAAAGCAGATTGTCTCCTACAGCTTCATACACACATTACCCCAAACTGAGGCTGTGCAGAACAGTCTAGAGCCCATGTGACCCGAAATCCCAATCATAACTACAATTCACCTTTGGAGCTTAAAAACAAGGCGAAGTGAGGTGGAGTACACTGTTTTCAATGTACTTCACCTTAGGTAATTAGATAGTGGTTTGGGAAGGTAGATAACACAAAGTCATTGTTTTCAATGGACTTCATGCTACTAATATAACATCGGCACTCGGCTGCTGTGGAGCACTCCGTGAATTTGCCTTCACTCCGTGAATCACTCCACAGAGCGAATTAGCCACTTCACCCACCACTAATCCCCAGGTATGTGCTTGCTGTTTTGAGCAGGTGGTACATTTTCAGTACAAGAAAAATACCAAGGAAGTAATTTTTCCATTCTCTTTCACCCTTTCTATTGTGGTGTTTAATTGAATTCATTTTTTGTTGAAAGACTTCCATGAATTTTTTTTGTCTATGTTGGTGCGACAGACAAATATTGACAGGGCAGCCTGTTTTTTGAGTTAAGACAAGGACATCACTTTTTTAATGGTTGTGGCAAACCAGCTGGGGAATTGTGCAGTCCTTGCTGTGCTGTTTGTACAGTATGGCCTTTCTCACTGCACTTGCTGACCTTTGGTCCATTGCTGGAGTTGTACTATCATCAAAGAGCTCAGATGCCATAGTGCCAGTGGTCATGGAAGGCTTGTTCAGTTGTGGTTCCATGGAGGTTGGGGTAGTAGTGGTTGTGGTCCTGGTAGGGGTGGTCCATTTCTTATGATCTTCACGATATTTTTGTCTTCTTTTTTCATTTTTTTCTGCTCCATTTTGGGGAAGTCATATTCTTGCATTGTTCTCACTTTCTCTCTCTCCAGTATGCCCTTTTGTCTTCATCAGATTGCTTTGTTGCAGAATGTTTTTTAGTCTCTGAAGCCATGTTCTTCTACTGTTGTCTAAATTCTTGCATTTTAATTTGGCTTTTCTCCTTAGCATTTAAGCATTGTTCATCATCCATTTTCTCTCTGTGCTTCTGTGCACGTGCTTTAGCTTGTCTATTCATATTCCTTGAGGAGTGCTGAATTCTTTCTTAAGTTCTTATGATAACACTGACTTCTTTTTTTCAATGTGCTAGTGGCAGAACAATTTTTCAGAGCATCCCAGAGCAAGGCAGCAGCAGATGCAGGTGGTCTTTGGCATCATGATCTTTGGTATCAATCCATCTCTCCCAAAAAATAAAAATAAAGTGATTTGCAAGAAAGAGGAAAAAATGATATGATGTATTGAACAAAAAAACTACACAATATAATATGTCCACACCCAAAAAAGTTGAGGAGAGAGCAGTCAATTACTGTCACAATGACCAGACAGAGTGCAGTTGTCCCATATCAAAAATGGTTTCCAAAGACAAATTGAGAGGAGGGCTGCACACCTGGATACGAAGCCTGAAGGAGAGCAGCAGTCAACTCACAAACATGGTTTCCAAACATGACAACAAAGTTGAGAAGAGAACAACACACATGGGTATGATACCCAAAGATGAGTAGATATACATTCAGACATGGCCATTTACAGTGATGAAGTTGAGGAGAGCAGCACACAAGGAAACAATGCCCTCACTGGTCTGCAAACAAACTGGAAGCATACCCACGCTTACCTGCAAACAAGATAGTGGAGCCCCCCCCAGCTGCCTGCAAACAAAATGGTGGCACACTCACTCTTGCCTGTGTACAAATTGGTTACACGACATCAGATACTTGCATACAAAATGGAGGCACACCCATACTTGCCTGCACACAAACTGGTGGCATACCCTCAGCTGCCTGCAAACAAAATGGAGATTCAGTTCACTTGCCTGAAAGTGAACTGGTGGCACAAACTCTGTTGCCTGCAAATAAAATGGAGGCACACCCATACTTGACTGAAGAGTGGTGGCATGCCATCAGCTGCCTCCAGGCAAAATGGAGGCACACCCACACTTGCCTGCAAACAAAATGGTGGTGCACCCTCAGCTGCCTGCAAACAAAATGGAGGTAAACCCACACTTCCCTGCAAACAAAATGGTGGTGTACCTCAGCTACCTGCAAACAAAATGGAGGTACACACACGCACTTGCTTGCAAGCAAAATTGTGGCAAACCATCAGCTGCCTCCAAACAAAATAGAAGCACACCCACACTGTCATGGAAACAAAATGGTTGCATGCCTTCAGCTGCCTGCAAAAACATTGGAGGTACACCCATATATGCCTGCAAACAAAATGGTAGAACAGCCTCAGCAGTCTGCAAACAAAATGGAGGCACACCCTCAGTTGCCTGCAAACAAAATAGAAGAACGTTCACACTTGCCGGCAAACAAAATGGAGGCAATGCACAAAACAAATATAGCATGTTGTGCACTGTGGGTGCCCCTTGTTGAACAAAACACCTAGAAAAAGCATTGTTGAGAAGGACCACTTCCAGAAAATACACATTGCTTTTTCAGTTCAGAAACACAACCAATCACAAGTCCACACATAAGCATAAGGCCCCCAGGTAATGCATCCTCCCAGGTGTGTTTGTCTAGCCACCCCACCCAAAACAAAGAAAGCATGGAGTGCACAATGGCTGCCCCTTACTGAATAAACACACAGGAAAATGCATCACCAGGAACAACCACCTCCTTTTAAAAATCTCAGAACTAACTCTCCTAACCACAAAATCACAATCAATACACTCAAAATAAATTTTAAGGCATTCTGACAATGCATATTTTCATGTGTGTTTGTCCGGCCACCCTACCTAAAACAAAGAAAGTATAGAGTGCAGAGTGGGCACCCCTTACTGAACAAAAACACAGGAAAATTCATCTCCTCAAATGACCACCTCCTTTTAAATGTCTCGGAACCTAGTTCACCCCAACCACAAAATCACAATCAATACATTCAAAACAAATGTTAAGGTCTTCTGATGATGCAGCTTTCCATATGTGTTTGTTCAGCCATCCCACCCAAAACAAAGAAAGCACAGTGTGCACAATGTCTTCCCCTTGCTGAATAAACACACTGGAAAATGCATTGCCTGGAATGACCACCTTCTTTTAAATAATGTCTCAGAAGTAAAATTACACCACATAAAATCACAATACAACTTTTTTAAGGCCATGTGATGATGCATCTTTCCAGCTGTGTTAGCCTTGCCCCCAAATAAAAAACGCATGGTGCTCAAGATGTCTGAACATCCATGAACAAACACAACTGGAAAAAAGGCATCACCTGGAGCTAGTGTCACAGCACCATTTAGGTAAAAAACAGAAACAAATTCACCCCACACACATAATTAGTCAATCTTCTTTGATATAATTAGGCCTTCTGATGGTTATCTTCACAGGTGTGTTTGTGACCCCAGAACCAAAGAAACCATGCTGCTCAAGATGACTGGTCCCCAGTGAACAAACACCTGGAAAAAGCATCGTCAGAAGAAGTCTCACATTGATTTCAACTTTAAAAAAACTCAGCCCCTTGCACCTCTAACAATTGAAACAACCCTATACAAATCCCCAAAACCCACAACCAAACAGTCACTTACCACCATGGCAAAAAGTATACACAGCAAGTTAGGAACAGGGGCAAGCCTAACAGTAAAATATGCAATAAAGTGATGGTGAGTATGACTTACCTTAGCTAGGGTTGACCAGGGCCACAGTGGTGAAGTGGTGAAGTTTACCTAAAAGGCAAATTTATGAGGGACGCCTAGCCTGGGCTGTCTGGCTGCTAGGGATCCTCATGCCTCTTAAAATTCACAATGATCCTGTTTTACTATTGGAAAAGAAAAAAAAACAGGCATTCAGCAGGATAGCACTATTCAGATGATATGCAAAATATTATCTGAATAGTGCTCTTTTGCTGAACTTGAATCCTTTGTTTTCTTTGTTCCATAGACATGCTATATTATGGCAAATGCTGAGGTAGAGCCCTAGAAAGCACCAGAGGGTTCTTTGTGATCACACCTTCTGGGCACAGCGTTCCATCCAGCCAAATTAATTTAGCAGCATCAAAACCCCAATAAAATGACATACTGTTAAGAAGAAACACTGCTGCTTCCAGAGAGCTTGCAACACTACGTGACTAGTTTGAGCATGGTGCACACTTGTAGTCCCCCTTCCTGTGGTGCAGCTAAAAGGATGACCAGGACTGGACTCCTGCTTTTCTCCTCTTTGAATATTAGCTACAAAATGTGGCTTACAACAGGAAAGTGGTGTCTTTTGTAAGCACACTTAACCCCTCCTGCTATGAACCCTTTCACGGTGCCCCACATCAATCATGCTATTTTTTGCTACTACCACCGCTGTGGCACACATATGTCCAGACCTCTGGACACCAGAATGGCAGGGAATGGGAAAGGTTAAATATGCTGGGGTGAGTTGCATGGACCATAAATAAAAGAATGATATCCTCATCCTTTAGGAATGCAGCAAAAACAAAAAGCACAGTCCTCTTAACAGAGGCTTTTTCTTGAAACTTTTGGGGACATGTAACAACTGTACTTTGCTGAGAAATGACAGGTTGCATGCACCACACAAACTTTGAGAAAGTTTAAAATAGAACAGGTCAGTTTCAGGCTGCTATTGTATTATAATATTAAAACCACATCAGACATGGTTTTAAAATAACTTTACTGAACTGCCAACCCCAAAAAGACAGCATACAAGTCAATGGAGTATAGTGTGGTGCTTTATGTCACACTGAACTGATAGAACAATATGGAGTTTGGGATATAGAAACATAAAAAAATACTTCACATCCCAGCTTTCTACCTGTTCAGAATTACCATGATTGCATCATTTTGCAAGTGAAAATCCCCAGACCAGCCATTCAAATTTTAAGGAGAGTGTTTCTGATTCTCTGTAAACTGTAAAAAATAAAGAAATAAAAGATGTTTGAATGGCCACCCAGATGGCTTAGCAGTGAAGGTACTTGCCTTCTGCTTCAGAGACCAAGATATCCTATCCTAAACTTGTGATCCCAGTCGATGACAGCTGCTGTTCCAAAAATGTGAGCTCTGCTCAGGGGAAGCTACAAGTATTCCTTGTAGATTACCTATCCCCTGGAGAAACAGGATATAAGCAGTTCTGCAAGGAACCATTCCTAATCCCACCATATTCCTGCCATCAGGACCTAAAGAAGTGTCTAGTGCTAGAATATCAAGGAGGCACCAACACTAGAACTTGCTCCTTGACATCAGTCCCAATAGCAATTGTGCCACCTTTCACTCCTTGACTGTTGGAAGACCATCCATTTCTTCTGTGCAGTCTGCAGTGACTGGAGAGCTGTTCTTGTAGTAATAGCAAACTTGTTGCAGCCTAAAGGCTGTTTCTCAACTACCACCGGCCCACTTATACCAGCAGCTACTGCTGAGATATTCGGGACCACCAGCTCTTGCTGAGTTAGCTCAGCAGCTGTTTTATGGAATACTGAGTTGGCAACTTGCTTGCATTTAGCCTTAAACAACTTAGCTGTTCTTTTTTTCACCAGCCCATCCCATTGCAGTGCCACTGACACTGAAGTGAGAGCCACTATTCATGCAATACAACTTGCAGCTTTCTCTCTTTACTTTCTTGGAATAGTTCCTGTTTCACTGCATTACATAGTGGGTTATTACAATAAACCTGTGTATTATGGTGAGGGACAGCGCTGGCAAAATGTGTATTACAAAGGGCTACCACTAATTAAATATATAACAAATGACAGCCAACTGTAAGTTATGTAAGGAATACTCCACAGTTGGGTATGTGGCAATATTGCAATAACCGAATGACCCAGCTGGGTTATGAGGCTCAAGGTGTGCAGTCAGTGGCCTTCAACCACCCAGAATGTGAGGTTATAACAGCAGAGATGCCCACCTGGAATGCATTATTACACTTAAAACATTTGTAAAATGGTCAAAACTGTTATAAGGGCGATAATACAATTTAGGGGTTTATCTAATCCATTAATTTGTAGAAAAACAGCAATGTATTTTGATGTAAAAACAAAAGCAAGGTGCTGCATCAGCATGTGGTCAGAAAGCAAAACAAAATGGTAATATTAAATGCACACTGAAAATAGAGTTAAAAATTGACATTTCAACCTTAGCTCTTTTTCAGGAAATATCTAAAAGAGAAAAAAGCAACATTTTCTTTGTCTTTTGTTGCTGACCTTCCTCTCCCAACTTACACCACCCTAATGCCTAACTCAGCACCCCCACACCTTTACTTACCTAGAAATGGTCCACCACTGCTCTGCAAAACAATGAAGTTATGAAAGCATGTTAAAAAATGTCAATGTTCCCTCATAACTTTGATAATTTTCAGTGGACCTTATACAATTATGTTATATAGTGTATGTGCAATTTATATGTGTCAGAACATTGTCTTTTTAAGCAAGCAAATGCTCTGCATTGACAAATGCTTGTTTCCTTAGTTGCCCTTCCCCCCTTTTCTTGTAAGGGCTATTGACCTTCCTCAACAAAGTTGAATATTAAATTTAGTATTTAAGCTGTGATTGATTTGTCTTTAAAGACCAATTATACTCATTTTTAATCATCAACATAACAATACCTTTAAGAATATTAAATTCTAAGAAGTATTCAATTAACTATTTGTTTAAGAGTAAATTATTACTAAATGGAGGTTAGAAATTGATCTGCAGTGCTTTTCTAGGTACAATTTTTTGAAAACTCACTGAATCATAACTGAAGACTATAGTCAGCTGTCTCTTCCAGTTTTCCCTATGAGAACTGAAACACCTCTGCAGCCCGAATTGTGCAGAAGTCTTCCTTTTATTAATGTTTCAGTGTGACAATATTTCCATTGTTTGCTGCAGAAAATATATTTATAGAAAATCAGAATAGGATTTTATTCCTTCTTGTGTCTCATTCTGCTACATATAACTGAATTAGACAATTATTTTGTGTACCATCCAAACAGTACTGCACTTAAGATGTATTAAAATACCATTAATGTTCCATTATAAATAGGCAAACCCATTATTTCACATCATTAAGTCTTGTCAAAAATTCTTTAATGGCTTTTGTTTTTGGTTTTATAAAAAGGTTTAAATTTAGAAATGAAATAGTTCCTCCACTAGCCAACACTAGGAGGAGAGGTGATTTTGTTTCTTGATGTAACATGTTTTCCCTGCCTGCTGTGAGGACCAGGAGAGAGTGACAGACTATGAGCCTAATATTCAAAGGTAAGCATACATGCTAACATGGTTATCACATGCACTAACATGGGTTTGCACTTCCAACTGCAGAAAGTTTTAATGTGTTACCATACAAACACCAAAAGACCAGAGCACACCTGCACACTGATTGGTTTTGAACTAGAAGTTCATCATCAGAGGGTTGAGGGATCTGTACCAAGAATGCTCCAGTTGTCCCTGATAACTTTCTCAATTTCTCTAGACTGTCTGGAACAGGTCATCACAAAATGTATTATTTCTGTTGACTTCTCCCTTTCTCTGACTCTCAAAAGGTCATCCCTCTCTAAGTCACATGATTCTGAGAAAGTTTTCTCTACACTGGTTGCATTATATCCTCTCTCTATAAACCTATCCTTCAGTTCTGTACCAAATGCTAAAAAAATCACTCATTTCACTGCAAGTTCTCCATACTCTCTGAAACTGGGCTTTGAGGATATTTTGTGTCAAATGGTGTCAGTGGCAACTGGA
Source organism: Neoceratodus forsteri (assembly GCA_016271365.2). Taxonomy (NCBI): domain Eukaryota; kingdom Metazoa; phylum Chordata; order Ceratodontiformes; family Ceratodontidae; genus Neoceratodus; species Neoceratodus forsteri. The sequence continues at coordinate 1,068,412,493 of CM028131.1, read as the reverse complement.
GGCAAGCAACAAGGAATTCCTATCTGTATTCTTTCTAAATAGTTTTGTCTTCAGATTTTTCTCTGTATCTTTAAAAATTCCAACATCAAAAAAATAAATGTTCTCTAAATCATATTGGGAAGTAACCCTCAAGTGTGGGTTACTCTCCTCCAGGTATTGGATGAATTCCTTCAACTCCCCCTCTGTGCCATGCCACAGCCAAAAAATATCATCTATAAAGCATTTCCAGATGTCAATCCTACTGTAAAAAGGATTAGCATCTGAACCATAGACATATTCTATCTCCCACATGCCCAGACAGAGGTTTGTATAATTGTGGGTGAATGTGGTCCCCATAGCGGTCCCCATAGTCTGGAAATAGAAGTTCCCCTGAAATAGAAAACAAATTTTATTCAAAATATGTTCAGTACATTCAAGGATGAAGTTTCTGGCAGAATCTGCTACTGTACTTGTGTATCCCCCTTCATGTAACATTCCAGTACTCTTAAACCCCCTTCATGTGGTATATTTGTATAAAGCAATGTAATGTTTAATGAAACCAAGTACCAGTCCTTGTTTACTTCCATTTCTTCTATAATGCTAAGTATGTGCATAGTATCTCTTACATAAGACCTCAGAACTCCATCATACTCCCTTATGTGTGCATCCACAAATTGGGACAGAGGTGCAGTCAACGACCCAATAGCGGACACAATGGGCCATCTGGGTGGATTTACTGTGTCCTTGTATATTTTTGGCAGCACAAAGATGCATGCTCCGATTGGACAATCGACAGTTAAATAACCAAGTTCCTCACTCAAAATGACACCATTCATATTTGCCTCTGCCAAACATATATATCGATCTCCTTTTTAAAATTAAGGGTAGGGTCAGTCTGTAGCTTCCTGTAGAATATATCATTACTCAGCTGCCTGTAAATCTCCTCAGTGTATCTGTCAGTGTGCATCACTACTATCGAACCTCCTTTATCAGCCTTTTTAATAGTGATGTCTGGGTTCTTCTCCAGACTGGTGATGGCAGCAGCCTCTTCTGATGTAATGTTCACATAGTTTGGGCTGGCAGGGTTATCCAGTATTGCTTTTATCTGACTCTCACAGGCCCTTTCAAAGACCTTAACCATATCTGTATATGAGGACATAAAAGTGGAAGGAGGTCGAAAGTTGCTTCTTACCTCGTGATGTGCTGTGGCATTTTCCCTCATGACCCCCTTGTAGTTTAACTCCTTGACACATTTTCTGTTTTACAAAGAACGATTCAAGGTTCAAATTTCTTGTTAACCTGTGTAAATCAACATAGACATCGAATGGTCTGGAGTCCTGTGTGTAATGAGATTATGTCCTTTTTGTAGGTATGCTGACCATACAGTGACGCTATTACAGCGAACATGTCGATGCCAACAACATCAACAGTTCACTGTAATGATCTGCCCAAGACCCCGGCACTCTTTCTCATGGTTCTGCACCCCCCCAAACCAACTCCAACTCGGAGTTGGAATCCTTTAGTTCGGGGGTGCAGGGCGCAGAGCCCCCCGATGGGAAGGTTTGGGGGGAAGCCCCCTGATAGAAAAAAGACCAGGGTTTCCATTTGGATTTAGGTCTACCACAACATGTGGTTGACATAAATCCGTTGCTGTGATGTTGGTCAACAACATAGTTGTTGAACCGGCATCATAGAGCCCTTTTTTGTATTACAGCTGTCTGGGGTTCTGTTATTCCAGTGCCTGAAATAGTAATCACCAGGTTCTGGACTTCTCTCCTTTTGTGCCCCTCTGATTCTTGCCTCTGCCCCTTTCTATTAAGTTTGTGGCCACCCTTCCTCGTGCATCTCCTCTGGTTCTGGGATTGTGTGTAGATGTTCCCTCCTAAGCTCTCTGGTGTATTCCTGTATCTTGAAAAGTCACTCTGTTGTTCCTCCTCAGTGGTGTAAGGGACACTGCCTCTCCTTCCTCCCCCTCCTCCTCTATTTATTTATTAATTAACATCTCGGATTTATACTTTTGAGCTAGAGAGCTCATTTACAAAGGTTCCACATTGCAAAAGGCATAAAACAATGCAACAGGGACATTTTACAAAACAGGATTGGGAACATAATAAAGACAATCACAAATTTAACAATTCCATGCAGGCAAATAGGTTTGGATGACAATAGCAAACGTGTAGCAATTAAGCAATAAGGCACAACAGGGTGTGTGTTATTGTCTAATAACATCACTCCTGGGGTGGACTGAAGCATGAGGCACAGCCGAGTGCTTCCACCACTCCAAGAGTGATGTTAGATTAGACAACACACCCCTGGAGTGTCTTATTGCTATTATACAATGGCTTGTTTTAAAAATAATAATAAAAAACTTTAAAAAAAAATTGTGACATTTTTATTTTTATTCTTTTTTGAACTGGAGCCATATTTTGGTAATATGAGAAAAAGTAGTCCAGTAGGTGATGCTGTTGCTTATACTGTGGGTTTCTTGTAGATGTGTTGCTTCCCCCCACCCACAAACACACTCGTTGTTATGTGGTGACCTTTGCTGTTCCCCAGCTTGTCATGGGACCCGGTGAAAATCCCGGCGAAAGTTTCTTTTTTTTTGCCTCCTGTCTGAAAACTGTCACAGTAAAAATGACAAAATAGTGGAGCTGTCTGGAGACTTCCGGTTTTATGTTTTCGCTCCGTAACTGGATATCATCGGAATGTGTGAGTTACGGAACTGTTCTGGTTTTTATTGTTAAACTGCTTTATTTGAATGGTTATTGTATGTGGCTTTGGTGAGAGACTGCCATGGGCTTCAAAAGAAAGTGCGTTATATATTTGTTTTTTGTAAATGGCCACACGGTACGACTAGCGTGGGGCAGTCTGTGGAGTGAAAGAGATGGTAGCTTTTTTTTTTTTTTGGTGAAGCCGATAGGTTTTATCTGAATTCCTGAGACACTCAGATACTGAACTTTTTTTTTGGGGGGGGGGGTAAGCCGTGTCATCTTCAGGGCATCGTCGGCTTCACAAAGACTTGTGTTGGGAGGGAGGAATTTTATTGTGATGTGGTCATTTGTGTGCCTGGTCTTAATACAGTGATGTTATTGTGTAATATCATCACTGTGCCAGGCACACACACTGACCAATCAGAATACAGGAAATTTCCTTGCCATTGTATAATGGTGCATAAAGTAATGTGGGAACAATCAATAGTGGTGCTATGCTTAAGTAGCATTTAGATGGAGTGAGCAAAATGGTCAGGTTGAAGGAGCACAACGAGGGAGAGGAGAGTAGGTTGTAGGGCAGGGAGGTTGGGGGCTTGAATACAGATTAGAAGGAGAGGCAGAACAAGGGACTGCGTAGGGAGGGTGGTAGGAGATTGAAGGGGATCCACCCTAATTGGGTTTCGTCAGTATAGGATTGGAGTGAAGCAGGTGTAAAGGAGGTTTAAGAGCAGTCAGGCAAGAGAGATGTGAAATGCAACCAATTAGCAGGTATCAAGGGTAAGGATAAGGTGACTTCTTCGATACTGTCCACCTCAAAGTCGCTATTAGATGTGTTGTATGAAGGAGAGTTGCTCCTATTTTTCAAAATTGAGCGTGTTTGCACTTACTTCTTCTTCTGTTTGTGGCCTTTCCCTGAGTTCCTCCCCTGCTGGCTATGACACTTTTTTATATTCCAGTCAAATACACAGTCATTCAGGTAATCTAATCTGTTTCTTTCAAACTTTTTAAGTTTTTCATTTTTATCCTGTTGTCTTGACATGTAATATTATCTTTAAGCTTTTTCTCATAGGTGGAAAATTCAGGGGCATCCTTAAACATTTGAACTGCTAATTCTTTTTCTTTTATGGAAACTGCTACACTAGGTTGTTGTTGTTGGTAGTCCTTAATGACTGTGCAAATTAACGCATCCGTACTCATCTGTAATGAGGCTTTCTAGTCTGTCATAAATAGCTCTCTCTCTGTCCCATAGCCTGGCTTCCTTAACACCCATAAACCTCTAGGGAAGGGGCCCACCTTCAGGTAGGCCTCTAGGCTTATTTTTACCCAATGGTGTTATCTGTCTTTCAAAATTGCCTGTTCTAGTTGTATAAAGGCAACCTGTATGTCTGCAGTTACAGTCTCTGGTGTAGTTCCTGCATGATCACTAATGCCAAGAATTACTACTTAAATTTCATCACTGAATAAATCATCCTCCCCTGTTGTGTGGAATACATTCATGGAGAATGTATCTGTGCTGACTCCCAAGTTTATGACCCCAGATAAGGTATGAGACATACCTGGGTACTGGTGTTCTGCTTGTAAGTTTTCCATGTGGATTGGAGTCCCAGGGGTTGTTTCTTTTTGTATCTTCATGTTCCTAACAGTGCAACTGTTCTAAGGCAGCTGTCCAGATGTCCTCTTACAATCAAACACACATTGAACTACACTCCCATTCACAATGCAGGGAAACACAAATAACTCCAAAAGACACGTAGCTCAGTCAGAAAAAGGTATGCACATATACCAAGGAAATCCAACAAACATTTTTGCTTCCTGGTTCCACAGAAACAAGCTGGCAGTTGTGGTGAGCGGTTATGGAATAAATAGAAAGAAAATGGCAATTTCCCACTCAAACCACTAAGGAGTGCAAGGCTACAGTCGACAAGTAAATGCTTAATGAGGAGGTTTAGCTTATCAATTAACCCCCCAATCTCCTTCTATTAAGAGTTTATGCAGATAACAGTCTGAGGTCATAAAAAAGGAGAACATGGAAGGTTTGATACCTTTTATTGGACCAACAAGTGTCTTGTACAAAGATGGAATAATACACAAGCTTTCAGGGCCACACAGGTCCCTTCTTCAGGTGAATAGCAAAATTAAGCAATATAAGCAGTATTTATATCCACTGTGAAGCAATTAAAAATCAGGAAGTGAAGTAGGAAGGTGACACAGGGGACTAGAGATGAAAGTCTAAGATGCAAAATAAAAACATGAGAAGAAATGGGGAGGGGGGTTAATTAGGAACAGTTCAGAAGGAGATGAAAAGAAGCTAAAGGGAAGACAAAAGCACACATATAGGATCTGAGATCAGAGGCTAGCTTTAAGGGTAGAATAGACAGGATATGCCTAAAAGATGTAAGGAAATCAACAAATTAGAGGAAGCAAAAGATCGAAGGCCTAGATAAACAGAGTTTGAGGTAGCATAAACAGAGGTGTGAAACAAGAGGGAGTGGGTGAGACTGAGCTGAAGAGTTATTGGGAGAGGCAGGGAGGATGTGAGGTATAGGTAAAAAAACAAATCAGGCAGAACTCAGAAAAAATTATAGTAAGAGAAACACAGAACCAAAGTGTGATAAATAATGACATGATTTAGTACACAATAAAAAAGAATTACAGTTTACCATAATGTGTCATGAAACCGATGTCCCGATTCAGTCCAGAAATGTTAGCTTTAAATTGTTTAATATATTTCAATTCCCATGTCCTTCTGTCCTGTGTGTTTCTGATGTTGCCTCAGTATCAAGACAGCTAAATCCAAGAGAGAGTGATTTGTTTGTGAAAAATGGTTTCCTGCTGGAGAGCTGCTAATCTGGTTTACTATTGTGTGATGGTGGTGATTCATCCTGGTTTTCAGTAGTTTCTAGTTTCCCCAATATAGCAACTATTTGTGCACTTCTTGCATTGAATTAGGTAAACCACATTGCTGGATTGGCATGTGTAGGATCCATTAATTTGTATTATGTTGTTCTGGCTTGTTTTAATGGTGGCCTGTGTGCATATGTGGGTGCAGGTCTTACATTCTGCCATGTTGCATGGTGTTGTCCCTCTTGTTTTCTGGTTATTTTGATCTGCTGGGAGTTTGTTATGAATTATGTTCGAGAGGCTGGAGGGCTGCTTATAGGAAATGACAGATGGTTCAGGGAAGATGTCTTTCAGTGTTTCATCTTCTCTCAGCATGGGTTGTAGCTCTTTGTTAATTTCCTGAAGGTGTTTTAGCATGGAACTGTAAGTAACCACTAGGAGTGTGTAGTCAGATTGATGTATTTGCCTGTATTCCAGCAGATTGTCTCATGGTATTTGTATGGCCTATTCAAATTCTCTGTCAATTTGTCTTGGAGAGTGGCCATGCCGAATTAGGGAATTCCAAAATGCGGAGAGATGTCTGTCTCTTGTTCTCTCATCAGAGCAGATTCGATGGTATCGAATTGCCTGACTATAGATGACAGATTTTTTTGTATGATTTGGATGGAAGCTGGAATTATTCAGGAAGCGGTGTCTATCAGTGGGTTTTCTGTAAACAGCAGTTTGTATATGTCCATTTTTAGTGATACTGACTGCAGTGCCAAGAAAATGTATGCTGGTGGTGGAGTATTCAATAAAGAGATTTATGGAATGATGAAAGCTGTTAAAATCATGATGGAATTTTTTGAGAGAGTCTTCACCTTCTGTCCAAATCAGGAATATGTCATCAATAAAACAGAGTTAGACAGATGGATTATAATGGTAGTGTTTAAAAAAATCCTCCTCTAAACAGGCCATGAAAAGATTGGCATATTATGGTGCCATTTTAGTGCCCATGGCTGCCCCATGATTTGTAAAAAGTGTTGCCATTATAGGTGAAGTTGTTGTGTCTCAAAATGAATTTTATTAGGGTGCTGATGGTGGTTTCTGGAATGTCTCCTGTGGATATGTTTTCCTTTAAAAACTCCTGACATGCTGCTATGCCATCTTTATGTGGGATATTGGTGTATAAGGCAGTGACATCCATTGTGGCTAGGATAGTGTTTGGTGGCAGTTGTCTAATTTGTTTCAGTTTCCTGAGGAAATCAGTGGTATCCTGAATAAAACTGCTAGTAGCTCTTACTAGTGGTTTTAAAATGCATCAATGAGCCCTGAAATGTTTTCAATGAGTGTGCCAATGCCAGAGATGATCAGTTGTCCTGGATTACCCGGTTTGTGCATTTTGGGTAGCATATAGAATGTACCTGGAGTAGATTTGTTTGGAATTAGTATTTTTAACTGTTCTTGGATGTTGTTAGGTAGAGACATGATGATTTGTTTAAGTTCTTCAGTATATTGTATAGTAGGGTCTTCGGTGAGTTCTCTATAGTAAGCTGTATCTGACAGCTGTCTGTGTGCCTCTTTAATGTATTCCTCTGTGTTCATTATAACCACAGCTCCACCCTTGTCAGCTTGTTTTATTACAATGTTATGGTTGTTATTCAGAGTTTGTATTGCCCTCTTCTCTAGTGGTGTGATATTATACAGGAGTTTCTGCTGTTTGTTAAGGATTTGGGAGTTTACTCTTCCATGGAAGCAGTTGATGTAGGCATCCAACTTGGGGTTGCATCCACTCAGAGGTGTCCAGTCTGTTGTTTTCTTTGTGCTATCATAATGTGCTGTTCATGTGTTGTTTTTATTGAAGAAATATTCTTTTAGATGAAGCTGTCTAAAAAATTCTTCTATCTCCCCACAGAATCTAATATCATCAAATTCCTGTGTGGGGCAGAAAGTTAAGCCCTTGGATAGTACAGATGTTTCAGCCCATGTAAGTTCTTTATTAGATAGGTTGATCACTGGTAGTTGTTGCATTGTATTATCCTGTTCCACAATGTTAGTGCTGTGGTTTACTTCCCCTGGATGAGTCAAGATGTTGTTGTAGCTGCTGTCTTGTAGTTCTCTGAGTTTCCTCCTCTTCTGTGATATGGCTGTCTGGAGAGCTTTTTGATAATGTGTTTGGAGATCACAGCTAAATCCTGGTGATACGTTGTTGTTGTTTCCTTGAAGGGTGTGTAAAAGTTCAGAAAGTTCAGAAAATCTATTTTTAAGGTGAGATTAAGGTCATAAAAAAGTAATTATATGTATGAAAAAGTACAATTATATACAATATAATAATAATGCTATTTGATAAGCTCAACCTCCTCATTAAGCTTTCACTGTTTTACTTATTGCTGCTTTTTCCCCACAGGTATCTGAGAAAGCAATTAAAACTGAGCTCCTACAGACCATAAAATTGGGACTTTTTAGTACCAGTTGGTAAAATAGATGTAATTTTGATAGTATGTTATTTAAAATATTTATATCACTAGGTATTGGATTTTATGATGAGATTTATAATCCTTGGTCTTTTGTATTAAGCACCTTATCAAATGTTTGCACTTTGTCACATTGCAGTTTACATTATGTCTTAATGGGAATTTGTATTACTATCCTGTTCTAAAAGTACACTAGGGCCCAGATATTCAAACTGTGCCACAAAGAAGCGCAATAGCAGGAGCAGACACAAGTGCAGTGCGCCCATGTGCAACATGTGTGATATTCAAACAAAGTGCAGGCCAAGGTGCGCTTGCACAACACAACTGAATATCACGCCAATCGCACCATGGCACAACCAGGGATGTGCAGTGGCACAGGGCTGATGCGCAGTACCACAACCAGGGATGCGCAGTGGAGCAGGGTAGCAGCACAGTAGCACAACCAGGGATGCACAGGGACAGGATGCAGGGGTGCACCACATATGGAAGACATGGGCAGAGGAGCATGCAGCAGACCTGACAGCGCCCCGGCCCCCCCATGAACCGCACAACCTGAGGTGAGCTGGATGAATCACCAGCCCATGAACACCAGCACCAAATCCACAGCTGGGGCATGGTTCCCCAGCACACCCCCTGGCAAGCTGTGACCACAACACAAGGAGGTCCTGCCACCCTGTGCTACTCCATCCCACCAATGCAGAGCACACCCTGCACAGTGATCACCAGACACCCTGCCCAGGAGCAGTGCCCAACAATGCATGGCTCCATATGCATGCCACCACCCCCACTGTGACAATGCAACCCTGTGCACCATGGAGAGATGCATGGCAGCCCCACTGTGAGCACCCCGCAGCGGGCGGCAGCAGCCACCGATGCAACATCTGCACACACAGTGCCCCTCTGAATGGCCCCCCCGATGCACAGCTGAGAGATTTACCCTGCATCGGCACCCGAGGTACCCCGCATGCAACAGGGCCTGCCCTGGACCCCACCACCAGCAGGACAGCACCCTGCACACCCACTCAAGCACACACCCTGTCCCAGCACTGGCCCCAACAGCCAGCACAGATGCCCACAGTGGTGCATGGAAGCATGCGCCACACAGGTTGCAACACAGGGCATGGAGAAACACCCACCCAGACCCAAGGGCACCCCAACACAGGGACATAATAGTGGGGCAACAAACCCACTGGTGTGTGACCACAGCAGTCATGTACTCATGGCCAGCACCCCTCTATGGCACAGGTGTACCAGCCACCCTGCGCATGCACCATGAATCCTTCCACCACCAGCATGCGGCCAGAGCACAAGTGACAGACATCAGAGCACAGACCCTGCAACAGACACCAGCAACAGCATGGAGGGGGGACAACAACAGCAGAGGCCACAGTGCCACCCGAGGCAGATGTGCACCATACTGGTGACAGAAGGGAATCTGCCATTGCACCGGGTCCAGGGGGTGGCCAGCATGGACAGCCACCACTGACATGCTAGCAGACCGTGCATAGCACAGACATGCAAGGGTGTCAGCTGCATGGGCCATGGAAATACTAACAGGGGTGCCATGGACACAGTGCATGCACTGGGGACCACTGCACACAGGTGTCCAGTGCATAGAGAACAACACACATACCACAGACAGTGACTGAGTCCCCCACACCATAGGTGGGTCCCTGCTGGACACACACACACACACACCCAGGTCTGCACCACCCCCGATGCCATGCACACCACTGCAGCCAAGCACTATTAGCCCACTGCAAATCAGAGACCACCACAGTTGTCATAACAAAATGTATATCTTAAACAAAATTCAACAACAAAACATGTGTAAAAACTATATACGTGGGGGGAAGTGCCACAAACCAGGTGGGGGCAGGCATGGGGCAGGGGTGAACAAATGGGAGAGGGAAGAAGGGGTGTGAGGGTGAGTCCAGGGGGGAATTCAATAAGGGGGCATAGAGGGCCTATTGCCTGCCCTCTCCCCACTTCTGTGCCTTCTCCTTTCTCCATGGCACCATACCCCATCCCACTCCATCCTTTGCAGGATCTCTAGGGTGGCTCCAGTGAGCTGCAGCAGCTCCTGCATCCCTCTCTCCAGCACCATCCAGCGTTGTCCACCTAGGACAAGGGAGCAGAGTCAATACGCGTGACTGTCCAGACCCCTGCAGCCACCCATTGTGCATGGCATACAGCCGTGGGCCACGCCCATGTGATGCCATGTGACCACCCACAGTGACTGCACCCACAAGACCCGCCTACCCAGTCACCCACAGCCATGCGGATTGCTGCATACACCCACTGCCCATGTCCTGCACAGCACCACCGTGGCTGTACATTGACATGGCTATGCGGTGTGAAGGCAGTGGCACAGCCATGTACCCAGTGCATGCATGGACCACCAGCAATGCCCACCCACACATGCAGTGCACAGGACAATGCTGAGTGCACCGTGAGGCGTGCATGGCAGTGGGGCCAAGTGCTGGTGGCCATGCCCCACAGCCAACCCTGCAACACAGCATGCACAGATGTGAGGGGAAAAAAGGCACTCACCTGCATCCAGGCCAGCTGGGTGCTGCTGGCCCATAGCCCCTCCTCCATGACCCTGCTGTGGCACACCAGCTCTGTCCTTCTCTGCTTGGCTTCCCTCACCCTACGGTGCTCCTCCGGGCCTAGGGTGCAAACACGGAGAGGGGAACATCAGTACAAACCAGTAGCAAAGCCCCCCCAGAGTGTGCGTTCCTGTACAGCCCAGCCATGCTGCAACCCCACCACCACCACCCCCACTAGAGGGCCCCCACCTCCCTGCAGGGTGGACACATGCACACTGCAATACCTGGATGGACGGACGCTATCAGTGTATGGATGGAGCACCTACCTGGCCATGGCATGGTGCCTCACCAGTCGCATGCCTGCAGACACCCCAGTCTGTCTGGGTCCCTCCGTCGGAGGTCTCCATACCGGTGGCAACACTGCTCACTGGACCAGGCAATACCAGTGGCCTCCTCCAGGCCCTCAGCGACCTCCTCCCACACAGCACTGTGTGGCCTGTTGAGTGGGTCCTGACCAAACAGGACCCCAGCATGAGGCTCAACAATAGCCACAAGGTTTGCCAGCTCTACTGTACTCCACTGCTGAGCTCGCCTGTGTGACATCCTTCTGTGAGTACAGATGACAAAATGGCGCTCTGTAGCACACATTCCCCATGTGCGGAGGCTGCGCAGTACAGCGCTGCCATTACCCATTGCACTGTCACTGAACTGCACAATAGGGGTGCACCCACGAGGACGCATGGCGCCTAGGGGGCAAAGGTCAACAGCAGGGTCAAGGGTCTGTCTGTGCATGGAGTGCCACAGTACTATTGGGACTCCCTGAGTGTAGCGCAGTAGGGTGCCTGTGTGTGACACCCTGCAGTGGCCTACCGCGCTGTGGCTCCATGGCGCCTACGGCGCACCAGGGCACAAGCGCCACGTGGGTGAACAGCGCACTAGCGCCACAGGCACAGTGGTGGCCATGCCCTGCTCTGCCTCCAGTGCACAGCACATCATCAACGTGGCACATATTGGTGTCAGCACCCCGGGCATGCACCGTGTGGTGCCTACTGCGCAAGTCACAGAGTTGTGCCATAGCCTGATCATGCTCAACAACATTGCACAAGGCGCAACAGCGTGATATTCAGCCAGCATATGCAAATCAGCTCATCAGCAATTCCATGGCACAACCACTGCATTAGCATCCACTTAAAGTTGTGTCTCACCTGATCTGCATGCATTGTGCTTTATAAATGTGACTTCGGGCTGCAGAGGACATAGTCTGGTATTGCAGTCTATTGTGGTGGGTTGCATGCTGTTGGGATGTGTGGACTGTGATTTGTGAGGGCTGAATGGGACTGCACATTCAAAGGTAACACCTGTCATTCCCACAGGCTCGATCATGACCGAATGAGAGGATGAGGAGGAACAGGGATGGAGGAGAAGGAGGAGGCCCAACTTCACCCGGGCTGAATCAGATGCCATGTTTGAGGCATATCTCAACAGGGAACCGCTGCTCAGCAGACAGTGGGGAATGCCACAGACCCGTGTTGTGGAGTGGGGTGAGGTGGCGCGTGCCGTGAACCAGCATGGCAGCCACCAGCGGTCTGTGCAGGAGTGTAAAAAGAAGGTCGGCATGGACAGGAGGAGGATAAAGGATAAGGTGGCTGCCATCAGGGCAGCACATGCTGCCACCGGTGGTGGACAGCCAGATGTGCCACGCCAGACACCACAGGAGGAGCAGGTGGCCGGCAGCAGGTGGCCGGCAGCATGCGGCGTTGTGCCATAGAGGACATTCCTGGTGGTGGCTTCCAGATGGGTGGCAGCCCATCACTGCATGGTAGGTCCTGTGCTGTCACTGTGTGGGTGGTGGGGGGAATGCCACAGGGCAGGGTGGAAACAATAATGCTACTGTGTTCCATTACAGCTCCTGAGCTTCTACATGGGTCAGCAGTAGTGGGTGTGTCCACCGAGGGTGATGACCTGGACACGGGTTAACACCCATCCACCTCCACAGGTATCCGAGGGACCAGAACAGTGCATACCTGCCTGTCTGTCCGGACTGAAGATGGTGGTGCGGGTGCGGATGAGGCACTGCCGGTGTCCCAGCATGACAGCGCCCACAGACTCCAGCATGCTGGGACACAGATTGGTGCCGGATCCGGCACCGAGGATGATGGATCACACATCCTGGACAGTGATACTTGTGGGACGCAGGATGGTCCCACAACAGGAAACGGCATGGGCGTAGCCATGGGTGGTGCTGCCATGGAGGCCTGCATGACAACACAGTCCCATCCTGTGCCTGTATGCCCCAGTGAGGCAGCACTTGTGTGAGTCCAGGCCGGTGGGGCTGTTGCGGCTGCTGCGGCGGCACCGGTGAGCCCTGGCGATCGGCAGCCGGAGGGGCAGTGCCAGCAGTCAGCCAATGGCAACGGGGGGACAGTGTCGGGGGCAGTGGAAGTGCACCACATGTGGACGTGCCCCAGCATGGCTCTGGTGTGCAGCGCCCATTGTCAAGGGGCGCTGCCCAGCAGGGTCAAGAACACCATGAGGGACAGCATGCTGGACCGGCAGATGAACTCTTTGATGAGCACAGCCATCTACTCCAGGCTTCAGTGGATCAGCAGTTATGGCTTGTGACTGCAGTGGATGCAGTCAGTGTGGTTCTGTGTCAGGCAGAGGAGTGGCGCAGCAGAGACCACGGTCTGCTCCTGGCAGAGATGGCCCGGCAGCGGAAGGATGTGACCGCTGCCATTGACAGGCAGACACATGCATTCACAGCTGTCATGGCCACATTGGGCACCCAGTTCAGTGCCCATGCACTGCAGACACCACACAGTGTCATGTCCACCCCCCATTCCCGGCGACGTGTGTGACACCTGCTATGTCAACACTGGGTTCGGTTATGGGCATACCGAGCATGCCTGGTGCGGGCATGTTTGGTGAGCTGCAGACCCCTATATGAACATGGTCACATTCACACAGTGTCACCCCTAGGGGACAGTCGGTGCCACCCCATGAGGCCAATGGTCAGCCTGGCACAGCTGGCAGGTCTCGACAGGGCCACCCACACATCCGTGGCAGCCGTGGCACTGTGCCGTGTGACTGACCTGTCCCCCACCATGGCCACTGTCTGCCGCTGCCCCATGTGCAGTGCAGTGCATTGTGTGATGCAGAGGTGGGGTACCCGGCTCTGCACACACACGGTCCCTGTGCACACCCTCCCAGCTGCTGGCCACTGTGGCGTGTGCATGATGATGCCTGCGTTGTGCTTTCTGCCAGTGTGAAATGGTGCCCAGCATCTGAGGAACACACAGTGATGGCCACTGGGCATGGTCGTGTGTGGACTTGTGTTGGGGGTAGGGCTGGCATTTGTGGGTGGCGTGCCGTCTACCCCTTGTGCATGTCTTGTGGTGTGTGTGTGTGTGTGTGTGCGCACGTGTCGTGTTCGGCCCTGCCCATCCCTGACACCATGTGCGGTGCTACACTCAGACCCATTCCTTTACTGCCATCTGCCCCTGGGGTTTGTCCCTGCCTGTCTGTGGGCTGTGCCCTTACCATTGGTGATTGCACATGGCCCCATGACCTACCTGTGTTGATCAAAGTGCTCTTCTGTGATGGTATCCCAGTGCAGCTGTGACATCCGGATCAGGCAGGGGTCCCATCTCCCTGGGGGTGGCTTGCCCATCACCATCTGGACTGGCATCCTCATCGTCCCCACCGCTGTCCCTCTCTTCGACCTCTACGGCTATACCACAGTCATTGGCCATGTTGTGCCGGATGCAGCAGGCCAGGAATAGCCCACAGGCCTTCAAGGGGCTGTACTGTAGGGCACTACCAGACGTGTCCAGGCACCGGAAACATGCCTTCAGCTTCCCGAATACATGCTCGATGACATTCCATGTTGTGGTGTGTGCCTCATTGTACCGTAGCTGTGATGGGGTCGTGGGGCGCCGGTATGGTGTGAGCAGCCAGGGACAGAGTGGGTAGCCACTGTCACCTGTGTGTAGAGAGTGGACATTAGTATGGTGGTCTGTGTCGCTTTGCCATGGGCTGACAAGGCTGGTACCCATGGAACCTCTGACTATGCACCTCCCCACGTCTGCTTATGTCATCCTGCTTGATATGCATACTCACTCACAAGGTGGCCAGTGGGGATGTCCCCACTCTCAAACCTGTGACACAATGTGGACTGGTGCCAGATGAAGGCATCATGTGGTCCCCCAGGGTGCATGGCACAGACATTGGTTATGTGCCCCCTGGCATCGCACACCACCTGGCAGTTGATGCTGGCATACCCCTTCCGGTTGATGTAAGACACACCGTCCAGGCCAGGTGGCATCTGGATGGCCACATGGGTGCAGCCAATGGCCATGTGCACACCAGGTAACCGTGCTACCCTGTGGAACTCTTGTATGTGTGCTGTGTGCTCTGCCTGTGTGCTGGGGAAATGGATGTACTCCGCAGCATGTGGCAGCAGTGTGCTGAGGAATTGTGTGAGTAGGCGTGACACGGCTGACTGGGTTATGCCTGTTGTGTTCCCTGTTGGTCTCTGGAAGGTGCCCGTGGCAAGCAGCACATGATGGCTGTCACCTTCATCTCCACTGACAGAGCATGGCTCCGTCATATCTGTATCTGCATCTCATCACTGCACAGCTCACAGAGCCGCCTCAGGATCACCTGGTTCAGGTGGTACCTGCCCACAATCTCTGTGTCAGAGTAGTGTTCGAAGGTGGTGCTGGCTCGGTACTGCCTGTTCTGGGTGTACCACCAACAGGCCCTTCCACGGTCACATTCTCCTGCTGCTTGCCTTCTCACACCCTCATTACCGCCTCTGTCTGTCCATGTTCCTGGCTGGTGTTCTCCCCCGGCGGTTGTTATCCCTTTTCCCCCCGCTGTCCATTTATGATGGTCCCCCTGCACCAGGTACACCTCCAGCCTTTGGCTATGACTGTCCTAACTACTGCCACTGCCCTCAGTCCACTGTGGCACTCCACTTATGATCCTGCACAGTGGCACAGACTCCCCACTCCTATCCTGTTCCTGGTTAACTTCAGGTGTGCCCTGTCCTGCTCCTGCCCAGTCCTGCTCACTGCTACCCTCTGCCTTGTGCCTGTCAGCTTGCTCCCACCTGTAGCTTCCCTGTAGCGTTCTTGCACCCCTCTCTTGATCCTTTTTATTTTGGATCATTTCCACTGTCATGCAACTTCTGCTAGCTCCCCTATTGTGCATGCTGCATGCTGTTGAATATCGCACTGCGCATGTTATTCATGGTTCAGCCCCCTACGGTTGCACATGCATTCATTACTATTGTGCTCTTGCGCATTGCAACTTGAGTGGCGCAGCTACCTCCCGCTGAATATCGCACAATGGTGCATTTCTGTAATTGCGCTGGTGCATCCCTTTTAAATATCCAGGCCTATGTCTTTAAATGTTAAGGTTTAAAAAGACAGTGGGGACTGGTGGAGGCCATCCCTCTGATGATGAACTTCTAGTTCGAAACCAGTCAGGGAGCAGGTGTGCTCTTGTCTTTTGGTGTTTGTATGGTAACATATTAAACCTTTCTGTAGTTGGAAGTGCTGGCTTTTGCTATTTTCTCTACTTGTGGACTGTAGCCTTGTACTACTTAGTGGTTGGAGAGGGTAATTGCTATTTTCTTTCTTTACTAACCTGGGTTTGCACAGTTGCTCCTGACCGGCCCATATTCAGAAGCCCCGGGAGCACCCTGCAATCCCAGCAGCACCAAAGCACTAAAATGCTGCTGCACCAATACAAATGAAGGTGTTCCCCCATGCATATCAGCACAGCAGTATATTCAAAGATTTGAGATGGTGTTAAACAGCCAGCAAAGTGGTGCTGTTTACCACCATTGCAAACAACCTCTTAACTGAGAGCTAAGCCTGCATCCCATTCCTCAAAGTAGGGTAGTTATACTGCAACCACATTCCCCCGATCACCTGTTCTAACACATCAATCTCTGATGTCCACTGGTACCCCAACCCCCATCATCTACTCTAACATATAAAATTCCTGGCATCCAATGGCTCCCCCACCTCCTGATTGCTCCTCAGAGTAATATGCACACATTTCTGGTGGTCTAGTGTGTCCCCACCCCCCAGTCACTCCTCCAAACATTAGGTACACATCTCTGGTGGTCTAGTGTGTCTCCTCATGCTTGATCTCACCTGCTTGAATGTTGTTATGAATGTAAATGCTGTCTGGCAAGGCAAGACAATTTTATTTATATGGTGCCTAATCCAAGGGGCTCTGGGCACCTCACAAAAGCAAAACAGATTAATAAAATACTAAAATTAAAACAATACATAATAAAATCAGATAATAAATAAGCACATCATAATATTAAGAAAATAACAGCATCATGCCCTAACACAAACGGTAAACAGGTAAGATTTAAGCTTGGATTTAAAGATGATCAGGGAAGTGGCACCTCTTATCCTCCAAGGGAAGGGCATTCCAGAGAGGCGGGCCAACCACTCTGAATGCCTGGTGCACCCCTTCAGGTCAACACCTCGACGGCGAAACACAAAAAAAGGCCATTATGACGACAATCACTGCAATGGTCCTTTTTCCGTGTTTTGCTTTCCTCCAGTGTTCTGCCCCCTCCCCGGACCAGCTCCGACCTGGAGTTGATAATTTTAAAGTCTGGGGGTGCAGGGGGCAGAGCCCCCCGCATGGGGGGTGGGGGGCACAACCACCCTCAGAAAACATTTCTAGAACAGGCAGCACAATACCTGCATTGGTATTGTGCCATCACTGTGTGGGAGGTCGGCATTTTCACTGTTGACCTCCCTTGGAGCTTCCCTGAATGCCCTATCCCACAAGGATTTTAGACAAGCCTTTAGAACAGAAAGAAGTCCTGCATCCACTGACTGATGGGACTGGTCAGGGACGTACGATGTCAGGAAGTCTGTCAGGTAGCCCGGACCCAGACTGTGCAGGGCCTTGTAGGTTAACAAGCACACTTTGAAGCTGATGCATCACTGCACAGGCAGCAGGTATAAAGCGTGGAGAACCAGCATGATATGTTTGAACCTGGAAGTACCAACAACCAGCTGAGCTGCCACACTCTAGACCAGATGCATGTATACATCCCTGGTAGTCACAGTGTGTCCCCCTTACCCCCGACCATTCCTCTGAGCATTGTTATGAATGTAAATGCTGCTTATAATCCTCCATGGTGTCCAGTAGTACCCCCCACCCCCCAATCACTGCGCCCTTAGGTTAGTGAATTCAGGACTTCTTTCTGTTCTGACTTACCTGTTTGACCATTTTTATATCTAGGCTTAAGACTTACCTGTTTGTAATCCTCCCTGGTGTCCAGTGGTTCCCCCACCCATGATCATCCATCTCAAATCTATAAATATGCCCTGGTGTCCAGAGGTTCCCCCCAATCACCCATTCACACATATCAAGAAAAGGCCCTCACTGTCCAGTGGACCCTCCCAACAGTCTGCTACTCAACTTGTCTGCTGACATCCCACCTCCCTGCACCCCACCTCATCCTAGTGACCAACATACTTGTCAGCATGATACAGCACTGGTACAGCCCTCATCTCACCGCTGTGGCCAGCCATCATATGAACTGTCAGTGAGCACATGTACAGTAGAAACTAGGGCTGTGCATCCCCCGAATATCATTTTCGGAATACCACGAATAATGGGCTATCCGAATATTCAGACCCAAATACCAAATAGCCCACTATTCGAGCAGTATTCAGTATTCGGCCAGGGGATTGCCTAAAATGAAAAAATAAAGCCTCTTTTTGGCTCCCTTCCTCCTGGCCAACAGTAGAACAACAAATATAATCCCTGGTGTCTAGTGGTCCCACTTCCCCGCTGATTATCAGCCCAAACTGAAGAATCAATCCCCCCCACTGAGATTGCCATCAATTTCCCAGTCCCCATTGTCTAAAAATAAAAAAAAAATCCTGTCTCCATGGTGTCCAGTGGACCCCCCACCCTCGCACCCTACCAACAAATATAATCCCTGATGTCTAATGGTCCCACCCCAGCTGATCACTGGCCCAAACTGAAGGAATCCCCTCCCGCTGAGATTGGCATCAATTTCGGTTACCATTGTCTAAAATTAAAAAAATGTCCTGTCTCTGGTGTCCAGTAGACCCCCCACCCTCCCACCCTGCCATCAGATAGTTTCCAATGCACACACCCTTTCCCCAGTACCTGAGCAGGCCATCGGCACAGCCCTCCACTCACTTCCATGGCCAGCAGCCCGACTGAGCACTTCAATGAATAAGCGCATTACATGATCATTCATTGAACTGCTCAGACGGGCTGCCAGCCTGAGGTGAATGTAGAGGTTGTTCTGGTAGCCCACTCTGGGTTCTGGGGGGAGTGGGGATGTGTGCACTGAAACTTATCTGATGGCAGGAAGGAAAGCGCCAACTGGAGACCAGGGAGACAGGACTACTTTTTACTTTTAGGCACTGGGAACTGGAGACGATAGCAAACTCGGCAGGGGGTGGTGGAGTCTTCAGTTTGAGTCAGTGATTGGCCAGGGGTATGGGGCCACTAGACACCAGGGATTATATTTGTTGGCAGGGTGGGAGAGTGGGGGTCCAATGGTACACAGGAGACAGGAATTTTTTTTTTTTAGACACTGGGGACTGGGATTGAGAATCTCGAGGGGTGATGTCAGTTTGAGCCAGTGATCATCGGGGAGGACCACTAGATACCAGGGATTATATTTTTTTGTTCTACTGTTGGCCAGGGGGGCGCTTTTTTTACATTTTAATCAACCTCTCTCCTGGCCATGAATACCGAATACTGAATATTTTGGCCCCAAATACTGAATATTCATCCGAATAGTCGAAAAAAGGTATTCACACAGCCCTAGTAGAAAAAGCTTTCTACTGTATGCATGCTCACTGACAGCTCTGGCCACAGAGGGAAGAGTAGGGTTGTGCCAGTTGCTGTATAGTGCTAAGAGGAGTGCCAGCCACTGGGATGGGGGGGAAAGGAGTCAGGATGTCAGCAGGTGGATTGGGTGTAGGGGTCTCTGGACCACCTGGAACTTGTTTTAATACATGTGAATGTTCGATCAGGAGTTGGGAGGAACCATTGGACACCAGGAAGATTACAAACAGCATTTACTTTCATAACAATGCTCGGAGGAGTGATCAATGGGTAGGGGACACACTAAACCACCAGAAATGTGTACTTAATTGGAGATGCAATCAGGTGGATGGAGGTACTACTGGACACCAAGGATTGATTTTATTTCAATGGCCTATGCAGCCGGTATAGTGTTATGCTTGTGCAACTGTGTTAGTTTGATTCTGGCTGTTCATACTCTCTATTCCAGAGGAATTACCACCCTGTAGGAGTACCAAAGGCAAGGCACCCCTAGAGGTGCCATAAGATGATTCCCACGGCTAAAGGTACCTTAGGAAGGATCCCCAAAAAGAAATGTAGTATGAAGCATATAAGCAAGCAGAAGCTATGACGTAGTAGTAGTACAATAAAGCATTAGGCAGGTTGATAATGTAATGAGATGCTCAGGTTTGAGTAGCATTATTCAATGTTTGTGTTGAGAATGAGGGAACCCTCTAAGGAGAGAGGGAGTGGCAGGGACACCTTCCACCTCCATCCAATAGCAGAACCTACCTAAACAAACTAGAGAACACTACTGTGCTAACTAACAGTTATGACCTGAGGCACAGAGGAGAGAAAGAAAACCCTATGAGGAGGAAATCTATGGGGATCCAAGGCCTAGGTCACCTTCCCTCCAGGCTTGGGATATTTTATTTAGTGACAGCTCTGCTGCTGCAATTTGGAAACCCAATTAAAGGGAGGTGGAAAACATTCCAATTTGGAGGAAAGTTCTCACTCAGTCCCTCTAGCGGGAACACCGTGGAAGGTTGTGAGAGTGCTCTGCAACATCAGGGGCAACTAAGGCAGGAGGAGGACAGTAACCACTGCTGAGGCACTCACCTGGCTTACTCACCCTAAACACAAATCAGGTGAACCAGAGGCAGTTGTAGGGAGAATGCGGTGAAGGTGCCTTGCTAGGGAAACCACTAAAGCCAATGGATAACCATTATAGTGGAACCACTAGAGCCAAAGGAGATCGGAGTAACCACCCTTCACAGCTAGGCTTAAATGCTACACCAAGAGCTGCTGTCACATCAGCAAACAGCTAAAGCCAAGCCCAGTGAGAGGACATTCTCAGCTATGGGCCAGGTGAGAAGGCCTCCGCCCCAAGTCGAGCATACTCAAGATGCAGACTTAGAATGCAGAGTGAGACCATCTGCTGCAGAGAACCCTGCACCAGAATGGTATGGCTGGCATACCCCAAAAACTGATAAGGAGCTGAAAAACTGGTGAGCAGCTGAATGAGCACTGGCATGCTCAGACCTTATGAGCATTAAGTGCTGAGACCTTGTAAAGGTTGGATGCAGTAGTGAGTGCAGCAAACATCTCAGAGGCTGAAACCAGGGGATGGCAGGAGGTATGAAGCAATGATTGGGTAAGCAAGAGTGGACCTGCACATAGGTCAGTATGCAGTAGTAATAATCGGACCTGCACATAGATCTGCAAAATGCAGTAGCAAAGGAGCAGCACTGTGAATAGTGGGGCAAGCCAGCCAGGCATTCAGAACCCAATAAAGGTGACAAATACTCTGAGGACTTTTCAGCGGCGAAGACAGGATTTAGAACAGAAATAATTAGTCACACGGGGCCATGACTCCCAAAACACCTCCAGGTCCCCACCATAGGAAAAACAAGAAAGTGATGGAAGGACTGAGACCCACATGCAGGTATTGAAACTAATTTACAGCATCAGCAGTAGCTTTAGCTGACCTCAGAGTAGAACAGGGTGTACAAATATAGAAGCAGCATCTGTATTGAGTACACTGAGTTGTAAACTTCAAGAAACATAGAAAGAAAGGAGACACCATGCTCTGAAGCAGCTATCACCTTGCAGTGCAATGAAACTGCAGCAATGAGGAAGTAGAATGAGTTGAGAGAGCATGAATGAGCTGCTTAGCTAGGGTTCTGAGTGAGCCTGAATCAGGTGAAAACAATTAAGTGCAACATGGAGAGCAACTATGGCTGATCTGAATCACACAGATCATGGTTGCAGTTGCATTGAAAGTAATTTGAGTTGTGAGTAACTGAGCAAGTAATATGAGAACTGGAGTAGCAATATGCTAGGCGCTTAGAACAAAAGCCCCAAAAGACAAAACCAAAACACACAAACACGGAAAACAGGGAACAAAGGCCCAAAACAAAAACAAAGACACTCAAAAACACAGAACACAAGGGCAGAAAGAAGCACACAGCTGGAGGCAAAATACAAACCAGAAAGAGGAAAACAAACACTGAAGTCCAGCAGAGACAAACAGCAAGGCTGGGGGGGGCAAAGGCCCCAGGGTATGCCCCAGCCAGCTCAGAGGACAGACCAACAAAGCCTCTGGCTGGCAAAGAAAAATTGCTTCAGAAGGAGGCTGAGAGGAACTGCTTATATAGCTCAGGAAGTGGAAATGGCTGGCTGCTTGTCAATTCATGGGTGCTGACTCCATGGGTGCTCAGGTACTCAAGCACCCACAAAGTTGACTTAAGCACCCTCAATGTTTTGAGGGTAACCTGCAAAAAAGGATTACTTGGGAACATAGCCATATGAAAAATACTACCTATTGGGAGTGAGCACCCAGAAAGGTTCACTAAAGTTAGCACTTCTGTATCCATTGAACTACAGGACCAGCCTTTCAAATGTTAGAATGGGTGATTGGGGGGTTGGGTGGATGCACTGGACCACCAGGGCTTACATTTTCTAAGTGGCAAAGGTGTTAAGGGGTAGCTGTGCCCAATGAAAATGAGCTCATAATGCCAATGCAAATGGACCCTTAGCACATTGCATGCCCAATGGGTTCATTGGCACATTCAGACTGAATATAGCTCACAGGGGTATTGGCGCTATCCTGTGTTAGGTAGCGCTGTTCTCTGTGGGCTATATACAGTACAAGTATGTCTCAGAGCAGCACAGTTGCACTTAGTGCTGTGCTGACATGGCCTGATATTTAGTCAGATACTGCTGTTCACTATCTGGCTGAATATAGCAGCAGCTGGGAGCAAGCCAGGCACAAACACAATGCAAACATTTGCACTGTGCATATGCAAGTGTCTAAATATCTGGCCCTATCATAGTTTTATTTATTCTCCACCTGACCTTTTCAAAACAATTTTGTCCTTTGCGGTGACTTTCAGATGTTTTCTGCTGTTGAGTCCTGGGTCTCGCTCTCTGAGGACAAGAGGTGACTGTATGCATGACTTGACATTTTTTATTTTATTTTTGGCTTTCATATGATTGTTCCTTGTTGCATTATTCTGGTTGATCTCCATTGATGTTTCCTGGTCCTTGCTACCTATACTGAGCACTGGGACTGCATGATTTAAAACATAGTGTTTCCCTGCCCTCACCAACTTGTCTGAAGACGGGAGTGAGTATGCACCATGTCAGTCCTCAGTGGCGGAGCAAGGGCAGACATAGAAACATAGAAACATAGAAGTTGATGGCAGATAAGGACCGCAAGGCCCATCCAGTCTTACCATTTCTTTTTCTACCTTATGAATGTGCCATCGGCCTTTACTCTGTCAATGGCCTATCTATTCATACTCATCTGTATTGCTCCCTTATGCCTATCCCATGCCTGTTTGAAGCCCTGTACTGTATTCATATCCACCACTTCCTGAGGTAGGCCGTTCCATGCATCAACCACCCTTTCTGTGAAAAAGAACTTCCTCACATTACCCCTCAATTGGTCTCCTTCTAATCTCATGATGTGTCCTCTTGTCCTGCTGTTTTTCTTATATTGAAACATGTTAGACTCTTTCACCTTGTTAATGCCCTTAAGATGTTTGAATGTTTTGATCATATCACCTCTCTCCCTCCTTTGCTCTAGGGTATACATATTGAGCTCTGTTAATCTGTCCTCATATATGTTCTGATGCAGTCCCTGCACCATTTTGGTTGCCCTTCTCTGGACTGCCTCAATTTGGTTAATGTCCTTGTGAAGGTGTGGCCTCCAGTACTGCACATAGTACTCCAGATGGGGCCTAACAAGTGTCTTGTAAAGAGGGTTATTACCTCCCTCTTCTGACTTGTGATACCCCTACTAATACACCCCCAACATCCCTCTAGTCTTACCTACTGCTTTAGTGGTCTGCTTGGATGATTTCAGGTCATCGGTGATGATGATGCCCAAGTATCTTTCTTCCCTTGTGACTGCCAGCAAGTCTTCTCCCAGCCTATAGTTGGCTTCAGGGTTTCTCTTCCCTATGTGCATGATCTTGCACTTCTTTGCATTAAACCCCAGTTGCCACTCTTCCGACCATTTTGCTAGTTTATCCAGATCTCTTCTCATTCTGCCCAGCCCATCTGGATCATCTACTCTGTTGCAGATCTTGGTGTCATCTGCAAACAGACAAACCTTACCCTCCAGTCCATCTGCAATGTCAATGATGAAGATATTGAAAGAGGACTGGCCCCAGGACTGATCCCTGAGGTACCCCACTTGTGACTTGCATCTCTTCTGACTGTATGCCATTTACCACCACTCTCTGTTTTCTGCCTGTCAACCAGTTTGCCACCCAGTTGACCAATGTCTGACTCACCCCAAGCCTACCCAGCTTATTAATCAATCTTCTAAGTGGAACAGTATTGAAAGCTTTGCTGAAGTCAAGGTAGGTGACATCAACTGCTCCCCCTTGGTCCACCACTCTGGTTACCCAGTTAAAGAAATCTATGAGATTACTTTGACAGGACCTTCCTTTTGTAAACCCATGCTGTCTTGGATCCTGTGCTCCTATGGATTCCAGGTATTGCACTATAATTTCCTTAAGGAGTGCCTCCATAATCTTGCCCACTACTGAGGTAAGACTGACTGTTCTGTAGT
Organism: Neoceratodus forsteri; assembly: GCA_016271365.2. NCBI lineage: Eukaryota > Metazoa > Chordata > Ceratodontiformes > Ceratodontidae > Neoceratodus > Neoceratodus forsteri. The sequence continues at coordinate 1,068,388,039 of CM028131.1, read as the reverse complement.
TCTCTGCCTCCTCCATGCTTCCACTCTTGTGGAGTGGGATCACATGAGCTCTTCTCCAGTCTTCTGGGATCTCTCCTGTGCTTAGAGACTCACTAAACAGTTCTGATAGTGGCTCTGCTAGTTCCACCCTTAGGTCCTTTAGTACCCTGGGATGTATGCCATCAGGTCCCATTGCCTTGTCCACCCTGAGCTTATCGAGCTTTTGTAGGACCCTTTCTTTTGTGAAGGGACTAGTGCACACCTCCTTCCCCCCTGTGTCCATGGTGCTGAGCTGTGGATCCTGCCCTACCTTCTCTTCTGTAAATACTGAGCAGAATTATCTACAGTATTTAGGATAGATGCTTTTACATGGTCCTCCTCCTCCTCACATGCCCCTTTATCCCCTTTGATCTTAGCAATACCCCCTCTGGACTTTCTCCTTTCACTAATGTATCTATAGAAAGTCTTGTCACCTTCTTTTACTGTTTGTGCTAGTGTTTCCTTGGTTTGGGCCTTTGCCTGCCTTACTGCCTTCCCTGCTTCCCTTAGGGCAGTTTGGTATGCCTCCCTATCTTCATCCTGCTGTGTTCCCTTATATTTCCTGAAGGCCAACCTTTTGGCTCTGACCTTTTCTGCTACTGTTTTTGAGAACCAAAGTGGTTTCCTTCTTCATTTGCACTTCCTTTTCTCACTAACACAATGGGATGTTGCTTCAAGTATTGCATCTTTAATGCTTGTCCACTTTGCCTTTACCCCCTCACCTGTATTTCTTTTTGCCAGGGCTAGCTTAACTCTGTTGGCCATGTTATCAAAGTCAGCTCCTCTGCAGTCCCGTACATTTGCCTTGGAATGGGATAATTTAATTCTAGAGGCAAAATTGAACCATACCTGCGGAGACTTGTTAATCCTGTAAATGTTTTGGATTTCTGTGACATTTTAAGTTTCTGGATGTTCTGTATATTGTCTTTATATTCTGTCTCTGCAAAAAATAAGTGAAAATCGAATAAAAAGTGAATGGCAAAAAAAAAAAATTGAACCATACCATGTGATGGTCACTGGCCCCCAGGTGACCTTCTACCTGGAGATCTGTGATCCTTTCCCTGTTAGTCAGTACTAGATCTAGGACAGCCTTGTCTCTTATGGGTTGTTGTACCAGTTGTTTGAAGCCCTCTCCCTGCAGCTAAGGAGGTACAATCTAAAAGTTGCCAAACATCCCGGATGTAATAAAATTACAATACTAAATCTGCACTACAAAAGTGAAGAATGAGAGAGAAGATTGCAAGGTGAGCAGTGGAGGCTAAAGGGTGGGTAGGTGGGTAGGTGTGTTTAAAAAAATAGCATCATTTTAAAATTGAGTGTTCTAAACTGATACAGTGATACTATTTTTACTGGTACATGATGTATTTTTGTTATCAGGCAGGTACTTTTTTTTTTCAGTGGACATTATTTAAAGATAAATGCACAGCTGCCAGCCCACCTCTGCCAATCAAGACATTAATTTTCCCTTCCCATTTTATTATAACAAATAGAAAGAGGGGCTGAATAAAGCTTTCCAAATTGCTCAGAACTCACTGAAAATGAGATGCCTCAGTTTGACTGTCCTGGGTAAATAAATGGTTTAAAAAGTGGGTTCTCTGAGAGGGCCCTCCAATATTAATCCCCACCCCCATTTATTTTCTGTAATATAAAGGGCAATTTTTAAACCTGACCTATTAATATGTTTCTATTACTTTAAATATCTACTCATAAGAAAAGCTACAACTCCCAAAATCCTTTGAGGCATTTCCCAAGAGATGTATGTGAACTCCCAAAATTCTTTGGGGCATTTTTCAAGAGATGTATGTGATAACTGAACCTCCTGTGTCTTTTGAATTCTGCCCAGAAATTCTGAGGACTGGGAGAGTTTCTACATGGATTATCTGGGTTCCACAAGTTGCAGTTATGCAAAAAGAGTCTTTACAAACTCTGTTATTCAGAGTCTCTCATCTTGAATGTGTAAAGTTATTTTACAGTGTGTTATTTCCTAACTGCTGAAGTGTTTGAATGTGTGTGTGTGTGGGGGTTGTGCTTTTTGTATTTGATATTGTATTCGATTAAAACATTTGCATGTGTAAATACATTACATTAAATAGTATAAAAGGCTGGGATCAATGTACTCATTTTTTTATTATTTTGTTGATCATGAAAACATCTCTTGTGTATACTTGTAGTGGAATTTCTGCCTCCATTTGATTGGTGTTCCTGTTTCTGAAAAGCATGCCTTAAACTATTTCTGAATCCACGTGGCTATTTATGTAAAAGGTGCTATGCTCTGTTTGAATTTTGAAGTGTATTCCCAATCCAGCTGATGCATAATTTCTGATCACTGAAAGCACAATAGAAAGAATTATGTTAGTTGTACTGTTGTGTTGGTAATTTGTGCTTGCTTGCTTAAGTGTATGTGTTCTGCCACTTACTGTATGTTCAGCTTGCAATACACATTTTTGCAAATTCCAAAAGGTAGCACTCACAGAAGAAATAGACAAAAACGCACATAAGAATTAATTGTTCACATTTATTTTACACCACTGTGGAAGCCCCTAGCACTTCGGCAAAGTGCCAAGGGGGCTTGTAGCTTTGCTGATTTTAATAATTGGTTCATAACTTGTGACCTGCTGTTTCACAACTTGTGTCCTGTTTGTCCTCCTGGTCACCATGAATTGCCCCTTCACCCACCCCCAAGCCATCCATGGGTACTTCACCTTCTGGAGACTGTTATGGTTCACCCTTGAGCTGCTCAGAATCTATTGAATGGAACCAAATTCCTTGGATTCTGACCTTTTTTTGATGTTCAGAATTTCAGTATTTAAGACCAAAATTCCAAATCCTAAAATCCTGGTTGGATGCAAAATTGGAATCAGAATCTGAGTATTGCCTAGCATTAATTTTGTAACCTCCACCTACCCAGTATAGTCAAAAAAACTGAAAGGAGCCCCCATTTTCTTGGAGAAGCCCTACTTCATCATAGTTTCTCCTCCCTTCCCTTATGTTCAGTCTTCTGTCTTTCTCTGGTGGTGGTCCAGTCGGTGGGCCTTATCTCATCCATAGCGTGCCATAGGTGATTGTATTAGGCTGAGTCCTGGGGTTGGAGGTACTTCATCCCCCCCTAAAATGGCAGTGTGATTGGCTTGACTTGCAATCAGTTGAACTGAGATCTCCCTCCCCGCCCCAGCAAGATCCATTTAGTCCATCATGCTCTGATTCTCTCCCCCCCATTCCTGATATCTCCAGCTCTAGTCCAAGTTAGGGTAACCTCACCACCATCAACTCTTGCAAGAGGCACCAGCTCCATTGTTTTCATCTTCCCTACTAGCATTAGCATACACTGGTCGCCCAACTCTTGACTTCTTCCCAAGCAGTATCCCTAGCTCCCTCAAGTGGCAGCCAACTGAAAACAAGCCCTGAGTTGCCACCACCAGATACTTTACTGAGTAAAGCATCTGGTAATGCCTCTGACCCAGAATTTGCTTTCATTCGGATGGTCTATTCCAGCTGGCAGGGTGGTGAGTACAATGACTGGGGCATCATTCCATCACTGGTCTCTCCCATGTTGGTCTCTGTTCCTAGGGGGAGAGAGGGATCACTGATCCTGTACTGCGTTTTATGACTGGCTTTCTTGTTTTTGTCATAGCATTTATTTTATTTTGCACTATGTTTATCCGGACTATCTTAGCTGAGATGCTTCACTGGGGTCCAGCTGTTACCCAGTTTTATTGCTGAATGAACTGAAGCACAGAGAGGTAAAATAACTGTCTCTGGACCATGCAGTATATGCCTTTTGTGGGATTTAGAGGTTTTTCCTAACTCAACTAAATATCAAGGATTTATTAAAAAAAAATGGTTCACTTGATTACCAAGGACACTACCCTTAACCAGCAGGGTTTTTCCTCATTAGCCTACCTGAGAGTTCTAATTAAAGGAGAATACTCAGCACCACAGGAGAAATACTGAGGAACCTTGAGGTCCTGATTTAGCAATCCACAATGCTAAATATTTTTTTATCACTTAGTTGCAGTGTAATATATTATCTGATTGATTCTCTGACCCCCCCATCATGGCTCTGCACTCTATTTCTCAGAGTTCCCAGAGGCCAGACCTCTTATAACATAACTGACAGACTATGCTGTTGGGGGCATCTATATGCAGTCGTCTCCGTTAACTGAATATTAATGTTACAAAACACATGATCATGCTTATTGTAATGGTGCCAATTGCACTACTTCAGTGTGATCAGCACTGGTAGAATAAGCACGATCATGCATTCTGTAACATTAGTATTCAGTTAATGGAGGTGCCAGCAAATAGACAACCCCCATTGCACAGTCTGTTAGTTGTTTCATAAGAGGGCTGGATGTGGGGGACTCTGGGATGTAGAGTGTGGAGTCATGGCAGCCGGGGGATTGCAGGATCAACCAGATAATAAATTATACAGCAACTAAGTAAGCAATTAAAAAACATATTTAATATTGTGGATTGTTAAACTGGGACCTCTGGATCCCTCCATATTTCTCCTGGGGTGTTAAGTATTCCCCTTTGAAGTGCAGGTCAACCGCAACAATATAAATCTGGACACAAACCCATTGGTGCTGAGGTATGGCTCAGTCACCTAACCACACAAAAATACAGCCTTTTTAATTGTCTTTTATTATAGTTCTTGCTTGCCTATTTTTCTTTTTCCTTTTTTGTGTCTTTCTTGACTTTTAAACTTTCTTTTTCATTCTACTTCCTTACTCTCGTTTACTCTGTCTCACACTTTGGTCTAAACTACTAACATGTTACTCTTTTATTTTACAGGTCTGAGTGCACGTCCCTACACTTACTGTTAGATAAGTATTTGTGTTTAGTTCTATTCTACCTTTTATGTAAATACATCTAAAAGAACTTCAGATTCTTTGTGACTTTTTGGTTTTTCATTTTCTTAGGTCCTCTTTCAGAATCCTCACAGAGCAGCCTCCGGATCAGGTAGGTTCAATATTAAAATTGGAATTTTGTCTACAGGGCCCAGGTTATCAGCAGCAGTCGGGGGCGAAACAGGATAAAGAAGCTGCTGGCTAGCACCAGAGTAAACAGGTGACTCACTTGTTTCTTCAGGGTCCCCAGATGTGTTTCAGCTGTTCAGCTGCAGCAGCAGCTGCTAGGTCTTGCTGTAGGGCTCAAATTCCAGTAAACTCTTCAGAAATGCAATAACACAAAGCACTTCAGGGAGGAGTTTGTGGGCATTTTGGCTCAGTGGTGAGACTAAGATGATGATCTGCATGCTGTAAGGGACAATTTATTGTGCTTCTCAATTACTGATGGGGAGTTTAGGACTTGAACAGACTGGATTTGCAGGGTAGTGGGCATGAGATTGGGGGTGTTACTGTACATGCATCTGTACTGGCCCAACCGGGAAAATCATGGGAGTGTCACAGCGGTCAATGGAAATTTGCATTATACCCCAGGCCTGTAAAACTGTGTTGAGATTGAACTTCATAATTAAAATTGGGACCCTTCATTTAACCTCTCACCAAGATACCCACTGTAGTGTAGCACTAGGTGGGTACTGCTCTGCTAAAGTGGTATTTTTCAGATGAGATGACACACCAAGGTTCCCTTCTACCTAACTCTGGTCAATGTCTAGGTTGAAGTTAAAGATCCCATGATACTTATTGTATGAGCAGGGGACTATCTCTGGATCCTGGCCAAAATTCTTCTTGTCACTAGAAAGAGGTCCAGTTGACCCACTTCCAAGGATGCACCTATAAATGATTGTATTTTCGTCAGTGTGCATATTCAGGTCAAAAATTACAAATAAATATGTCAAAAGGTTCTCTGACAGCTGGAGCAAGCCTAGGGAAAGGAGGGATCCCATGTCATTCATGGTCTTCACCAAATCCAGAGCCTGAATGTCTGGTTCCTTGGCAGTGGTTAGTCTATCTAAGCATGGCTCCAAGGTGAAGTCAAAATCCCATCTCATCAGGATGGAGATGGAGGCCTCCCAAAGGTGGGCTATGCTGTGTGAGACGGGAAGGAAAAATTCAAAAGTACTGTATTGGAAATATGGGTGTAAACATTTACCAGAAGAATGGTGCCCTGCAGAGTGAGATATTTAGCTACCACACACCATCCCTCAGAATCCTAGATCTGCTTGCTGACTGTCCCATTTCAAGGTTTTATGAATAATAGTGATATCTGGGAAATTGACAGAAAGCCATGGGGACCCTACAAAGTGTGTGTGTGTATGTGTGTGGGGGGGGGGCTGGAGATTGGGGAGGAAAGAAAAGGAGGAGGGTCATACCTTGCAACAACAATCTGGTGCTGGCATCTAAGGCACCAAAGCCCCAAGAAAAGAAAAAGCAGAGGGATGGGAGCTACAGGGAGGTAAACCATATGAAAAATATAGCAAATGCACTCCACAACCTTTCAGAGACTGTCCAAGCAGCCAGCATGTCTCCTACCATACATCCATAAGTGTGAGTGTACCAGGGTTGTATCCCTCATGATATAACATCATAAACTGTCATGACACATAGGCATAAAGGGCAAAGAGTAATACACAGAGTGACAGGGTCTGTGCTGCTTCCAACAACTGACCCTCCTACATGGGTCTCCGAACGGAAGGGGGGAATACCATACATAATCAGAAAATACTGTCCCAAGCAACCTACAGGATAAGGGAGCCCCTTTCACTTACCCCAGCCTATGACTGTACTACTGATGGCAGCCTAGCAGTGTGGAATATAACCCAACTAGAACAGAAGGGCAGTACAGAGCAATCAGTAAAGGCCTCTGGAGAAGGAAGGAATGAATGCTGAAATCTATATAGTGTCTCCCTGAGCACAATGTCCCCACAACATATACTCAGTAACAACTGGGGCTACCTAAATGGACCCACACAAATGAAAGTGGCTCAGGACTAAGAGACAGTGCCAGCAGGATTACTGGTTAGAGAAGCAAGGAAGTACTCAGTTTGACGTCCAGGATACAGACTCACTCCAGCATTTGGAGACTATACAATTGCATTTAATTTTAAAAACTTACATATGAACATTGCTTCTTCAGGTAACAGGTAGTCCCCCATTGTGTCATTTCATGTCACTCTGATGCTTTCTCAATTGTGGGAGAGGGGGAGGGTGCTATCTATTACCTGAACAAGCAAAGTTTATATGTTCATTTATAACAATAAATGTAATTTGCAGTCTCCTAACACTGGAGTGAATCTATATCCTGAATGTCGAGCTGAGTCTTTCCTTGCTTCACTACCTAAATGGCCAGGAACCCAAGAAGACAGAGTAGTATCTATCACAGGAATGACAGAAGGCCCAAACAGTACCGCTGGCATGAAAGGCAGAACTTAGTACTGAAACAAAGAGCTCTGCAGATCCCCACCCCCAGATGCCCATGTTGAGTCTCCAGGGAAAACAAGTTACACATAATTAGAACAGTGACCCCCAGAAACACACCAGGGCATAAAACATAATAAACATGCCAAATGTAAGCAAGAGAAACCAATGTAAATTGTTAAAAACAGTCAATGCATAAATCAGTCAAGGCCCATAGGACCATTTAGGTTGTCAGAATCACCCCCCACACCCCTGCAGAGTGGGTTAAGAAACAGTCTGATGGGGAGCTGTTGCCAGAGCCCCCTGCTAGGCCCAGAGCACAGAAAACAGGGCTCCAAGCTACATAGTCACAAGTTCATCTGCAAAGAAAAGAGATGTTGGCTTCACGGTATCTCTGCCACTACCACACTCAGAAGGTTTCAGCTCTCAAAATAACTAACACAGCGAGGGCAGCCAAGACAAAGGCAGAGGTGGAGACATGCTCACATGACTGGATCACACAGTGCTTGTCCATCTCATCCACTGTTTTGCTGGGCAGTGCACTGTATTGTGGGGAGGGCACCCATCAGGCCTGAACTGTAGGTGAGGGATTCAGCATGGGGACTGGTGACCACATTTTCTAGGCAGCCATCTTATAGCTGGCAAGTCATGCCCTCAGGCAGGGGGAAGCTGGGGAGGAACAGGGGCAGGGCCATGGGAGAAGGGGCCAGATAAGCCTGGGGAAAGGAAGCTGATGTTCTTCAGGGGAAGGGCTCTGGGACTTAGGGGTGCAGTGAGGGCAAGGGAAGTCTGAGGCAGTGAGATCTGTTGTGGGCCTCGTGGAGTATAGAGTCACAGCAGGCTAGGGTGGGGGGGAATGTGGTTGTCCAGGAACAGAGTCATTGGAACTGGGGTGGCCAGAGAGCAGCATAAACCAGGAAACTTAGGGCTGGGGCAGGGGAGAGTTAGAGTGCTTTGGTGCAGGGCTATTCATGGGCCAAAATAGCCCAGGGCAGGGGGAGCTGGGGTAGTTAAGAAACAGGCCAAGGAAACTGGGGTAGAATAGGGGAGCTAGCATGGGCCAGGGCAACATGGGGATGGGGCAGGGGGGAGCTAGGGTGGTCCAGAGTCAGGGTCATGTGAGCTAGGGGGAACAGGGAAGCCTGAGGCTGAGGCAGAGGGTGCTGGGTGTTCTAGGGGCAGGGCCAGGGGAGACAGTGGCTGGCATGGGGAGCCAGTGTGGGCAAGGGGCAGCCTGTAGCTGGGGCAGGTGGGAGCTGGGGGATGGTCCATTTATTATTTATTTAGTCTTTGGTTACCAGGTGAGTGCAACTGATCCTGGGGGCCATTTACAGGAATAACCCGGGCCACCAAGTGGCACAAACAAAAAATTACATACAGGTTTGGCAGATCCAGAAATATTACAAGGTGGATACAATATAGTTAACATTACATACATTATTTATATCCCCACCCCCAACCCTCCCTCTCAGTATCCCCCACACCCCTGAATTATAACAGTGACACTGGGGGCGCTCAATCCCCCAGTGTCATGATCAGTCATCTTCCATCATGATGATTTATTTTTTTCACCTGTAAAAAGAAAATTGCCCATTGATGCCTTTTGTGGTCGTTCCTGACTCCCCACCTGACCCTCCTACTCAGCACCCACTACCCTGCACCCCCCAAGACCTTAATTACTTATCGGGTGTCCAACACCATAATCATCGCTGAACCACAGACATGTCTTCACTCTTCAAAGCTGGACCGCGAACTGAAGAAACAAGTATGTGGTTCAATGTATTTCAATGGGGTTTTGAAGTTAGTGGCATAACTTGGGCATTTTTGCATATTTTTGGACCTCATTTTCAGCATGCCTTTTTTGGGACCCTGCCTCATGAATAATTGCACTGTCATTAGGCAAATATGTCCCAAAAGGTTATTTCATGGTTCCTGCATGAAATCACCTTTTGAGCAGGAGTTGAAAATGTTCTCCACCCTTGTTCATGAGGTGGGGTCATAAGAAAGCTATGTTGAAAATCTGGTGTAAAAATATTAAAAAACAATAAAGTTATGAGCCTACGTAAAATTTTGCAAATGCAGGCTCATAACTTTGGTAATTGTCAACATTTTTACCCCAAATTTACAACATAGCCATATATTTACAACACCTCATGAATGTGACAGCTTTCATTTTTCAAATCCTGGCCAAAATGTTTTTTTTTATATCCCAAATGGTAATTTTGTGGCCCTTGCACAAAATCACGTTTTGGGCAGGAGTTGAACATTTTCTATGCCCTTGTTCATGTGGTGGGGCCATAAGAAGGCTATGTTGAAAATGTGGTATACAAATATTAAACAATAATAACTTTATGAGCCTACATTGAATTTTGTGAATGCAGGCTCATAACTTTGTTAATTTTCAATATTTTAAGCCAACATTTCCAACATGGTCATTTCTTTACAGCACCTCAGGAATGTGACAAGCTGTCATTTTTCAACTCCTGCCCAAAATGTGTTTTTGCATCCTGAAAGCTGATTTCGCAGACCCTGTGCATAATCACCTTTAGGCCAGGAGCAGAACATTTTCTCTGCCCTTCCTCGTGAGGCAGGATCTTAACAAGGCTATGTTGAAACATTGGTGTAAAAATATTAAAAAACTAATTTTCAATATTTTTCCCCACATTCTTCAGCTGCAGCCCTATCGGCTCTGGCCAGAGTTTGTTTTCTTAATTGCCACCACCCTTTCCCTGTATTGATGGTTGACTTTTTTCTTTAGTTGACCCTCCTTCCCTTGTATGGGAGTTGCCATCTTTTTCTACCCCTTCCTTTATGGGCTGGCAGTTGCCTCTTTTCTCTCCCCTTTCCTTTGTACGTGGCAGTTGCCCTTTTTCTTTGTCCTCCACCCTTTGCCTTGTATGGCTGCTGCCCTTCTTGTTTTCTATTTCTCTTCTATTTTATAGTGTATACCTATGCTGCTGTGTTGTGTGTCTTTCATTAGTGCTCTACTCACACTCACTACTGCCCCATGTGCTCACTGCTATCCTCAATGCTATATTCAGTGCTGTGCAAATGCACCACACTGCACAGTGCTAAAGCAAATGTCTGAATATGGGATCTTGGATTTCCTTTTCAGTATAATATGACTGAGGGAAGGCAAACTGTACCCTATAGAAGGCAAACTGTACCATAAGTAGTTAATTCTAACTGCCTGCTCATAATGTGGGAAAGAGACTTTTGTTTCTGTACCCTGTTATATATTTTGTAAAACATGTAGGTTTTGTTAGGAAAATTAACTATATTTGTTGTCTAAAAGTAATATTTTTATTAAAGGAACACTGTCAGCCTTCTAGGCAATGTATTATTTCTAGTTGATTATTATTGCTTACCTTCTCTAAAATTTATTAGAGTGGCTGTTTGTTCTATCTGCTTACTTTCTTAGTAAAACTGAAATGCATGTTAATAGTATAATTAGGGCTGGCCTGGTGGTACAGAGGGCAGAGACATCCATGCCTCACCTGCCGCCACACCAGCGACCCAGGTTTGGTGATGACCCTGGGTCACTCAGAGGTTGGCTGGGGGTAGGAGGATTAAGCATCCCACGGACCATGCTCCTACTCCAGGGACGGAGGGAGGGAGGGTTCTGTGCTGTGCCACAAGACTGTCACCTGGGTGCACACAGGTGGAAGTGCGAATGGAGCTGCATGTACAGGGAGAAAAGAATGTTGTGACATCAGCAGGATGATGTTTGCAAGTGCGCACATGCACTCCTTGACTTCACCCATAATGTCCCTGGGAACTACTGGACAATAAACTACCATGACCCCAGTGCCGCCATGACAAAGACAGTCCCTGGTGTGATCTGGGTCCTCACCTTGCCACCACATGTCCCGCCTGCCAGATATCCTGGGGTTCTCCTCATCCTGACCCCATCTGAGGGTGAAGCCAAGGCTCCATGGTGGTGAGTGGTGATGGTTGATGGGGCTGGACCAATCAGGAGTCACCTTGAGGTTCTGAGTTGTTGGGGGGGGGGACTGGTGTGAGGGGGCATGAAGACTAAGTAAAGAAAAATAGTGTAATTATACCCATGGTGGTTGTTTTTTAAATCCTGGATCTACTCTTATTGCATATTTCCTGTGCATTAGGAACACCCCCAAACAGTGCTGTCACTCATGATGCAATAGTATTCTCTCCTGTCACTGCATTAAGAGTGGTTACAATGTGTTGCAGGTGGTCCCAAGTTCAAGAAAGATGCAGTGGGAGTTGATCAACAAATGAAAACAAACTGTTTTTGAGCAGTAACACCAGTATGATGGAAAATCTGTTTTTCACTTATAAAAGGAAAAACAATAAATCAGAATCAAACTACCAGGTACATGAACAATCTCTACAGAATATGACCAGTTAAAAATGTGTTTTTTTAAACTATAGACACTTTGAGGCCTAAGAGGGTTTACAGTGTCCCTTTAATGAAGACTATGCAGGGTTGCTCATTCAAGATTACATTTTGCATGACTATTTAGTCACTGGTTTGATGTGTTTTGAACCAGATTCTAGAAGCATTACATCTTCAGTATACATGAGTATGACATTAACAACCCTGTTATACACAGCTGTTATATCAGATCCATGTATAATGACACACTTGACATACAGAAATAACTGCCTGCAGGCATTTTCTTTTTCTCCTCCCCCTCTCTCCTGCCCCTTCCACCACATATTAAACATTAATTGTGACCCTACCACATCTTTTCACCCATTTGTGCATCCTAGACCCATTGTGGTCTATACATTTTATTATACAATGACAGGACAATTTCTAGGTCTGCAAGCCCTAGAGACAGTGATGTTATCTCAGCACATCACTATATCTAGTCCAGGCTCACATGACCACATCCCATGTCTACAAATGTCAAGATATCAGTTCATGCTCTTTTATACAGTCACCATGAACAGTTTGCCACATGCAGACTCCACTTTATAAAATGGGTCTCAAGTTTTCTATGTCCTGATTGGCTGAAATGTAACTCTGGCCATGTCCTTATCAGGACATATTGTGCCAATAGGCACCTCTTCAGCCAGTCAGGATGCTGTACCACAGAAATCGCTGCATCACCATGCCAACATCCACATTTTAAAACTCGCTCACAGTGTTGTGCAACAGTCTCCATCACCCCCGTCTCCCGAGCCACACACGGAGCATTACGTACAAAAAAAATTCATTTTGATGAGAATGCAGTGACAGCGTGGTGAATGAAGCTTCCTGTTCACTTTCCAAAAACTGCACCACTGACCAAGCCACAGCTCCCCTGCAGATTCTCATTTCTGCAGCTCTGTTAGCTGCTCCGTTCCTTCGATCCCCCTCCATGCACCTGTCCATCCCTACTTTTTTACCCTGAACAAAAAAAAAATGAAACTTTTGCTACAACAGCAATCATTTACCGTGACCCCAGAAACAGCTCTGCATGGTGGCTGGCACGAGACACGCTTGCTCAGACTGTACTGGGCATCAATTTAAAAAGAAATGAAACCCAAATTTAAAATAAAGGTTGAATTTATGAACGTATTTGCTGATATTAAGAACCTTTCCTTTTGCTGGTTCTTCAGGAGGTAGGCTGCCACACTGCTAAGCACCACAGACCGTGGAGTTCAGGGGAGAAGTGGACAGAACTGACGAGGTATCGTAAGAGCAGGCTTAAGAGCCTTAAATGGAAGAGGAGGTAGGCTTGTTCAGTTTTCAGGTGGGGGATTAAAAGTCTGTGGAGAAGGGGGAGTACAACCATACTACTATATAGTGGTGTATGTGTTTTGGGGGGGTAGCACCATTCATTGTCATCACACAGTATATAAATTGCTTAAAAAAGGGGGACTATTTTACCACTTCAGTATGAAAACCTTAACATTTTTAAATGTTTAGCAATTTTTTATCCTTTTTTGTTTCTTAAATATTTACTTTTGGGGGCCCATTTTATAAGCGCAACAAGACACTCCGAGGTATGGGTTATGGCCTGATAAGAGCACTTCCCAGGTGCTAAAGGCACTCTGTGAAAGTGCCTCATGCCTCATAATGCACCTGGGGCATGCTCTTATCAGGCCATAACCCACACCTCGTCATGTCTTATTGCTGACATATTCACCTTATCCTGGCAGTATAATACTTAGTCGAACCACAGAAAACTCCTCAGCACCCAATAGCAGCATCACTGTAAGTGAGAAACAGAAAGCAAAACTGATATTTAAATGTGGCTCCTTTTCCTTTTTTAAATATATATTTTTTATCTTTCCATTTTCATAATTCATTGTTCCAGTTAACATCTTGAATACAGCAGTGAATATTAAGATATATTATACATATATCCAGTATCACAATCCATTCTGAAAATACAATAAACATTCATCTCCTCCCCACCATTCTTCCCACCCCATGATGTCTGGTTCTTTTAACCCTTGTCTGGATTTTAAATTCGTATTTAATTGTTTTAAAATATTTATTATTGAGCCCTTAATGCCCTATGCCTTGATTCCCCATCAGAACATTATAATCATAAAAGTGGTGGTAAGTTAGCTTCCAGTTCATTCCAGGTGATTGTTTGTATATCTTCTGTCTCATCCACATTCATCGATATATTCTCATGTAGGAGTGTCTCTTTCATCATAAGCCATCATTTCTGCTAATTAATTTTAGAGAACAGAAGCATGTTCCAATTCTCTAAAAGGAGACGCTTAGTTGCCATTGTTCCCAAGCTAAATATTTTATGCTCCACTTTATTCCACCCTTCTCTTTCAGTATTGTTAAAAAGGAAATGATCCTTGTCCAGTGATATTATTTTTTAAGCACTATGTCCATATAATTTTTTGTAACTTGTCACCATTCGTTAACTAATGGGCATTTCTACATGCAGTGTGTTAGGTCAGTTTCTTGCCACATCCATTCTAACAGTTATTATTATAATTTTTGTTAATTTTAACTAGCATTTTTGGTGTTAAGTATGGCGTCAATTATATTTTCTCTGAATTGTCTTATTTTTTGCTGATATAAAACATGTATTAGTTTAAATCCTAATATTTCTCCATTGCTGATTTGTTAAACATATCCTGACTTCTATATTATATTTTTTAATTTTTTTCAGAGTAAGGATCATTTCTTTTTTTTAATTAATTTGTTATAGAAATTCTGTAGACGTGTTTTGTTTCCTTTATTTATCACCTTCTCCTGTTTTTGGATATAAAGTGCATACTCTTTCCCTTACTTTCAAATTTATTCGTTAACCAGTCATAGCTACTTTTTAATATCAGATATGATATATAGTTAAATTTTAATGTTTCTTCCATCATATCCTTAAGTTCCAAAAAAGAGGGGAAGTGCTTATGGACTAAATGTTCCTTCCATTTCTTATACCATTTAATAAAGTTTACATATTAGGTCATTTTTGGGGGGCATGGATCCTTCCTTATCTCCAATGTAGAAGTAGAATCAAGGGATATCCTCTAGTTTCAGCTTTTTTATTTTGAAATATTTTCTTTTAGCACATTTAATTGTATCTGTTCTTCCCCATGGTGATAGTGATAACTTTTCCCAGTTATTACGTAAGTTTTGAATCTTGTTTCTAGCCCTTTTAAAATGTTCTTGTATATTGGTTTTCTGATTTCTTGTTAATGTTAGCTCCAAATATTTTATTTTGTTCTTTATTTTAAAATCTTTCTTAAATTCATTTGAGGTGATTTCAATTATTTCCAAAAGCTACATAATAACCAATTTTTGTTTGTTCAGTCTATATCTCAAAATCTCAGAAAATAACTTCACTTCATCTAAGAAATTTGGTCTTGAGTTGTGTATATTTTTAACAAATAGGAGAACATCGTCTGCAAAGACACTTATTTTTGTTGTTTCTTTCCCTATTTGTACCACCTCTATATTCCATTTTTTTTCTAATCTGGTTCAAAAATGGTTCAAGACATAAGATAAATATTATAAGGGACAGGGGAAACCATGTCGTACCCCATTTAGCATTTCATATGCTGCTGTTAAATACAAATGTGTTTCAGATATAACAGTCATTTTGTTATATAATTAATAATTTGTTTTATGATATCAGGTATTTCCCATTGTTCTAAACAAGCCAGTAAGTAATCTCTATCTACTACATCAAAAACCTTACTGGCATCCAATGCCATTATAAGATACATGTCTCCCATACCATGGTATTGCATATTTAAGTAATGAATCATTGCCTGAATTTTTCTTGTTGCTTGGGATATCCTTCTACCTTTTATGAAATCATATTGGTTATGGTGAATGGCTTCAGGAAGCCACTCCCCAACAGCTCCCCCCCCCCACTAATCTATTCACTGTCAGTTTTGCAAATATTTTATAGTCAGTATGTAAGATGGCTTTTAGTCTGTAATTTTCTTGTTTAACTTGGTCATCCCCTTCGTTAGGCAGAAGTACTACTCTAGCTTCTGTCATTGATGTGAGGAGCTGCCCGGAGTCATCCACCAACTCCTCAACCATCACCTTTATTCAAGGAATCAACTCATCTTCAAACGTTCCATAAAATTTAGCTGGAAGTCTATCTAATCCTGGTGTTTTTCTTTGAGGTAGTTAATGTATCACTTCCCTTATTTTGGTATTGGTGAATGGTTCTTTGGTGCACTCAAATTCAGGGAGACCTGCTCCTTTTAAGTATTTCTCTAAGCTCCTTTCATTCATTGTTATTTTCTTTTGATAAATATCCTAGTAGAATTTATAAACAATATCACCCATTACTTTATCCCCTGTGGCTCCTTCTGAACAATCACATTGAGCTCGGCAGAAACAAAGCCACTACATGGTGCCAGACAAACTGGGCTGTATGTGTCATATGGGACTGAATGACAGAAAAAAAAACATACTCCCATTTGAAATGATCACCCCAGCCAGTTTAAATAACATCCTCCAAAGAGTTCTATGGCTCTGTTAGCAACACAATTAGAGAACTATACAGTATTTCAAGTTATGAGGGCTTCAGGGTAGGCATCAGCTGCTACTTTAATGAACCTCTCTCAGTAGATCATTTAATCAGTATGGCGCAGTGGTTTAAGGCTCTGAGCTGCAAATCTGGAGACCTGGGTTTGAATCCCACAGCCCCTACTTGCATACTGTGTGACCCTGAGCAAGTCACTTAACTTCCTTGTGCCCCCAGGTTGCACCTGCAAACAAGCTTTCAGCTTAGTGTGTCTCACCTGGTAAAATAATTGGTAAAAAAAAAAAAATCTAATGTGTGACACAGATTTCTCTACATCCACAATGTTATCACTGAATGAAAAAAAATCTGAGCTGTGAAGGGACAGATAAAACATGGCACCATCCCCCAGTTAGCCCAGCTGACCAACAGAAACTGAGACAGTCTGAAACACTGAGCTCTGAAACTGTGGCTGGGTTTCCTTGCCATGTCTGGTTGGAACTGCAGTTATACTTCAACGTCCATGGCTGTGGGGGCCAATGAGCATTAAAGTCTGATTCTTTTGACATCATCATAGATGAACAAGGACTGAAATACGTCATCATATCATTCAATAAGAAAATAAAAAAAAAAACTTGCCTATATTGAGCACAAGAAAGACCTCCTCTGAGGTGCCATTTTTGAAATACTGGGCCACCCTTTTTGCTCTGTGAGAAGTCTGCAAAAGTTCTTAAGTAAACTACCCCTCCCCCCGTGCATCATGTCTGTATGTTCACCCATGTAAGAAAGTCAAGTCTTCCCTTGACTCAGAATCCATTTGGTATACCTTTGAACCAATCAGTATTAACTATTTATCAAGTATGCTCCCCAAGTTTGCAAACTAAGAAGACTTCAAGCCATTTACTCTAATTGCAGTCTTACAGCTACAGCAGTACAACTGTTGTCAAATGCCAGTTTGCAAGCTTGATAGATTATGGATAACAGTCCATAAAACTGAAATTTCACTGCAAAACTACTGAGGACCAAAGTTAACTAATCAAGAAGAATGGAGCTCTAGCTTGTCCAGACAGCACACTTTAGCAGCTGAAAACAAGCCACGTAGCACACAGAGCAACACAGAAAGCCTCTTCCTGGATTGTCAAATACTGCTGAATTATGATACCAACAGAAACCAGAACAATCCAGCATGAACACTGCACCCAACATTTCAAAGGACTGCTTCTGAAAATAATTCAAGGGAACTCCAAGTATTTGTTCAACATATATAAACAGCAGAGTTCCCACCTGCGATATACAGAAATGTCCGATTCAGTATATAAAAGTTTAAGTAAGCAATAAGACATGAGATGGTGTGCATTAAACATTTCTAACGCACTTCCAGGAGTGTAGTGAGGCATGAGGCTGCATGTTGTGTGCCTTCAGCCCCTGGCCATGCATTAGAAATATCTCATGCACACCCTGTGAGTGTCTTATTGTGCATATAAAATGGGCCTCTGTATTACATATATAAATATATATATATATTTATGTTTATATCAAGAAACATGTATACCTTTAATGAACATTGTGGTAAAATAGTCCCTCCACCTCCAATACTTAGCTGAATTTTTTTTTGCCCTTGGGACATTTGTCCATAGCTGTAGCTCTCCAGCCCCCCCCACACACATATGTGAGGACACATGCACACATGCACACACACACACATACACAGCAGTATTCATTGATTTTTTTTTTATTGCAAAGTATAGCCATAGTTTTAATAACTGACTGTGGTACAAGCAAGTGAGTGGCCGAGTGGCAACTGAGCAGACAAAGTGAGTCAATGGCCAGGCAGGAGTGAAGGCACAAGCGCAGCTGAAGAACACTAGTAGGGCATTTTTAAAACAGACACAAAAAACGTACACCTACCTGAAGTGTCTGCTTTGTTTTTTAATCTGCATCTTGATTCCTGTGATTGTTATGCAGTGTGTGTGCCGTGGTCAGCACTATCCATCTACAGCTTGAATGATTTGAATGAATGAATGAGTGATCACAGGGTGGGGGCTGGGCTGTGAGGGTGTCAGTTTGGATTGGCAGCGCTAGCAGCAGGTGATCAAATGCCAGCTGTTTAGGAAGAAAACAAGCTAGTGGGAAGTACCTTTTTCCCCAAATACTTGTGAGTTGAGGGGAGGCTGAGATGAGTGACTGACTGTATGAGAGTACGACTTCAGTAAGGTCACTATAGCATCAGGCTTGAGCAAGTGAACGGCTGTGTCTGTAGGGCTGGGTAGCAGAGAGTGCTGGCAATGTATGTCAGTTTCTGGTAACGCCACTCCAGCAATCTTCACTATTTCTGTTACTGATATTCTGACTGTTACTTACTGTTCTTCTGAGAGATAGCAGCAGGGGGTGAGACCAGTTGGTGCTTTCACTGTATGAGTGCAGGCATGCCCATGAACCTTTATCATATGCAGCACTGTGAGAGGAAACTTTCATGCTTTAAATTTAAACTGTTTGCATATGTTTATGATGGTATCCAGTGAACAAGGCAACCGAAATTGGGCGCTTACAAAAACAGTGACTCAATTATTGCACCTGTGTTCATGGCTACCTAGCAGGGGGGCAACCGGGTTCTGGGGAAGTAATTGTAACAAACAATAAATTAGAAACAGGTTTTACATTTTTTTATAAAATGGGCAGTGAAAATCCTGCACCCTGATTGGTTGTTACCTGTGCAGCTAATATTGGGTGAGAAGGGAAAGGGAAAAGTGAATAAAATGGAAAGGTAGAAAGTATACTACAAAAAATAAGTACACTTACATTATTAGCATGTAACTAATAAATAATGTAAGTTTCTGTTTAAGTATATTGCTGAAGAATTTACATTTCAATTTCTGAAACATGACTTTCAATGCTTTTAAGGTTCAAATTAAGCGTGTATATATACTGCACATTTCAGCTTTACACATTAATGCCATCTTGCATTATTTTAAAGTATTAGTGCTTATTTGACCTCTGGATGTAGTTTATGACTATTTTTTACTCCATGGTATTACTTATGCATAACTTAGATCTTTTTACACCTTTCGTCATTGAACACCAGCTGCCAAATACCAGACATCTTCTCTAACCTAGACGGGTCTTCCCTTAGTTCCCATCTCCCCTTCTCTGCATCCACCCTCCCAGAGGGTTTCATGTCATCCACAAACAGACACATTTTACTGATTGATCCCATCCTCTATGTCACTGATGAAGATGTTAAACAACACTGGACTGAGCATTGAGCCCTGTGAGAACCCACTGGTCACCGGCCAAGCTTCCAAGAATTCCTTTCTGACCACCATCTTTTGACTTCTGTCCTTTAACCAGTTTTTGATCCATCTAACGGAGCTTGGCCCCAACCCCCTGAGCCTTTAGCTTTCTGACCAATCTCCTATGAGGCACAGAGTCAAAGGCCTTTGCTGAAGCCCAGATACAGGTACCAACCGCTTGGCCCATGTTCACTGTCTTGGCCATCCAGTCAAAAAGGCCAATCAGATTAGTCTGGCAGGACCTCCCTGACACAAACCCATGCTGTCTCTCATCATGCAGCCATTTTCCTCTAGAAATCTCAACTGTCTCTCCATCAGGATAGTCTCCACCAGTTTCCCCACAATTGAGATCAGACTGACTGGCCTGTAATTCCCTTTTTCATCCCTTGAACCACCTTTATGGAGAGGCACCATAAGTGCAGTTCTGCAGTCCTGGGGCACACTCCCAGACTCTAGTGAGGTGTTAAACAGGTCTGCTAGGGGGCCCGCCAGCACATCTGCCAGTTCCCTTAGGACCCTTGAGTGCACTCCATCTGGTCATGGGGATTTGTCCACCTTCAGAGACTTTAGGCCCTTTAGCACTCTGTCTACCTCTATTACATCATTGTTGACACCCCTTTCCTCACCCCCACCCCTCCTCCCTTGTGGCACTGGTCCATCCTTCTCACTAGTGAAAACAGAGAAGAAGTACATGTTTAGTACCTCTGCTTTCTCTTCACTGTCTTCTGCCCAACCTCCTCCTTTTTTAATCTTAGAATTTCATTTTAATACCCCTCTTCTCCCTTACATATTTGAAGAATGCCTTCTCACCTTATTTGACTCCCTGTGCCTGCCATACTTCCCTTGCAGCTTTTTCCTCTCTAACCACTCAGCATGCCACTGTTGATTTATCATTACAGACCTCCCTATCCTTCTCATTCTGAGTATTTTGTACTTCTGGAAGACTGCCTTTTTTCCCCTTATTGCATTTGCAGCTTCCTTTAAAAACCGCTGGACTTTTTGGCCTTGGATATTTTGTTTTTGATTTTGGCAAACTCACAAGTGGCATCAGTCAGTCCCTCCTTTATTATGGCCCATTTCTGTTCCACCTCCATCTCCTTACTGATCTCAGCAAGGTGTACTACCAACATTTCTCCAAGCTTAATAAAGTCAGGCTTCCTGAAATCAAAAACCATTGTCTTGGTCCTGACCATCCCTCTGCCCATGTCCAGGTGTAACAACAGCACATGGTGGTCATTCCTTCCAAGTGGCACTTCCACCTTTACATCCTAGACATGTCCAAAGTTGAACAGGGCCAAGACCAGTATGACCACCTTCTTAGTGGGCTTCATGGCACCCTGTGTCAGGAATCCTGTCTGGAATACATCTAACAGTACCTGCTCTCTGATGCTGGAGGTAGCCATAATTTCCCAGTTCACCCCAGGTAGATTGAAGTCCCCAACAAGCACTATCTCCCCTTTACCTGCTATTTCTATGATTTGGGACCCCAGTACCTTGTCTAAGTCCTCACCCCGTGAATATGCCCATCCTTTGTTTCTCCCCTTATTAGCTTGGACTTGTACCCATAATGTCTTTGTCTTTCCATCCACCCCTTCCTCTCTGGCACAGGTTATCCCCTCATTCACATATAAAGCCACTCCCCTCCCACCTGTTTCCCTATCCTTCCTATATATTTTGTACCTGGGGACCATGAGTTCCCAGTCGTGGCTTTGTGTGGCCCATGACTCTGTGAT
The DNA here is from genome assembly GCA_016271365.2 of Neoceratodus forsteri. Classification (NCBI taxonomy): domain Eukaryota; kingdom Metazoa; phylum Chordata; order Ceratodontiformes; family Ceratodontidae; genus Neoceratodus; species Neoceratodus forsteri. Next base: position 1,068,366,755 of record CM028131.1, on the reverse strand, counting down.
AGCCGCTATGTACACCTTTCTTCCAGCCATTAGCTACTGCATCTCAGCCATTTTATTTCCTAGGCTTCTGGAGTTCAGAGACACTGCCCTCCACCTCTACTCTGGCCCCCTTTTGCCCCTGTCCTTCCCCCCTTCCTCAGTCCCTCCTTCCCTTTTCTTCTTGTTCCCTGGCCCCCACCCTGTCCCATCCCCCTTCCACCCTCCCCAGTCCCTCCATCCCTGCTCTTTCTCCCCTTTCCACTACTTCTTCTTTATCTGTCCTGATTAGACGGAAGCCTTTCGGTCTCCTCCACCAGGTGACTGAGGGTATGTTGCATCCTGCTGGCTCCCCCTTGTGAGTTTTAATTGAAGTCTTTCCTATGAATTCCTCCAGCTTGCCCTTCAGGACCCTTGTGCCTTTTTAATTAAATGTAGTCAGTTTGGTGCATACTGGTCTTTATTCTTCCAGGCCTCTTTCCAGTCACCAGCTTCTCTCCAGTCACCTGCTAGCCAGTACCCCTCTGCCTCACACCACCCTCTGAGCCATACATTGAATTCTACAGTTCTAACTTTCCTCACAGTGCTGGCCCTTGGGACTGGTAGCACCTCTGAAAATACTACTGTACTCCCTATCTCACTGCAGATTTTCCCCAGATCACTGAACCTCTCTTGTACCACCCCACCTCACCTCCTGCAAGGCCATTTGTACCCAGATGCATTATATGTGAGGTTTCCAACCCTAATGCCCCACATACTTGAATAAGTATCTTTGAATTACAGTAAGCTCTCAGTTATTGGGCTGAAAATTTCTCCTTTAACAAGCAGACTGATTGGTATTGCCAGAATTTTATCTGTATTGTTTCTTTCTTCCTTACTTTTATCTTTTCATCAACAATTTTAATTTTGTCTGCAGGCTCATGATACAGTACAACTCTTGATTATGCCTCTGCGTATGTGTAGTCTGATGTCTAGAAATAGAATCCGTCTTACTGTAAAGCCAACAGCAAAGCTGCCTTCAATTCAAAAATAATTTTATTTTGATATCACCTTATATTGGGACATATTCTGTGTATTTTTATAGCCTGAACAAAGCCAACAAGCCTATTTAAAAACTACAGTTATGTAAAAAAATATTTTATTATGTACTCCTTTGCAATCTCAAGAGTTTATCCATGTTGATTATTTTTGTTTCTACTGTTCATCTTTCATATTGTACTGTATTTCATTTTCTATTCACCACGAAAACATATACATGTTGTGGCCTGTGTTTTCCCTGATGTTCCCCAGTATCCCATAAAGTTGAATAGCAGTGTTTCCTTTGCAGTCTAGTTAATCTTGGTGACAAGAAAAGTGATGATTACTTATGGGTGTTCGGATACTGGGGATAATATTGACAAATAAGTTGCTTAAGTCATATTACATTATGCTTGTTATGGATTATCGGAAATCTAAAACAATACTAATGCAAACTCAAATCATGGGAGAAAAGCATATTATAATAATGTTAGAGTTCTGAATAAGCTGACATAATATATAATGGCACAAATATTTGATTGCTCTGTCAGGGCAATTTAATCCAATCAATATATGGTCTTTCTCTAGGGTATTTACTCACTGCCATAGTTTCTCTGAGGACATCTAGAGAATAATGTCACTGTACTGTATGACTTTAATAGACATTTAAACACCCTGTAAGCTAAACACTTTAACTTACTGTACTTGCATGCCAGTATAATGGCCATCACACAAGCTGACAAGACTCTTTTGTGAGAAAGCCATTGCTTTTAGTGGTGCAAATAACTGAATTAACCCTCACCTATACTAACTTTTGTTTTTATTGTTATTAACTACAAGGGTTAGGGGCATATCTTGGCTACCATCCAGCTCTAATCTACAGCATCCTATAAGAGATAAGTTGAGTAGTATTGATTGGGAAGCCGGAATGAAGGATATTAGCATGGAAGAGTCTTGGGAGCTGTTCTTAGGCATTATAAATAAATTAATAGAGAAATACATACCTAGGAGAAGTGTATATAATCATAAAGGCAATAACCACCATGGCTGACAAAACCAATAATTAGGTTATGCAAGAAAAAGAAAGTGTTGTTTCTAAAAATGAAGAAACTAAGTTTGTCAGTATCTAAAAATAAGTATAAGGTTATTCTGAAAAAAATTAAAAAAGGAAATAAGAAATGCTAAGAAAAACTTAGAATTCAGATTGGCGATGGACAAGAATAATAGCAGAAGTTTTTTTGCATATTTAAATAGTTAAAGAAGAGGAAACAGTATGGTCGGTCCACTTAATGTAGACAGGGTTATGACTTCTAAACCTGAGGAGATGTTAGATGAATTTAGTAGATGCTTTGAAGCATTTTACAAAAAATATGATGGAGTTGTGGAGACAGGGTTTTTGGAAAAAAGTATATTAGATTCAAATGAAATAATAAAGGAAGAAAAAGTTGGAGGTAGGATAAGGAGATTGAAGGTTGAAAAAGCAGCAGGCCCTGATGGAATACACCCCTACATCTTAAAGGAGTTGGAGGATATATTAACACCAGTTATAGCTAGATTAGGACAAAAATCACTGGAGGAGGGGTTGGTGCCAGAGATGTGGAAATTGGCATATGTGCTGCCCATTTATAACAAGGGTAAAAGAAGTGAGGCGACAAATTATAGACCAGTAAGCTTGACCTCTGTTGTGGGAAAGATTGTGGAAGGTATCTTGAGTGAAACTATTGTTGATTATATGAAAGGAGGTAATTTAGTGGACAAAAGTCAACATGAATTTGTGGTAAATAGATTGTGTGAAACAAATTTAGTGACATTTTACGAATTCATTAGTAGGCTTATTGATGAAGGGAGGAAGGTAGACATGGTTATGTTCGACTTTAGTAGAGCTTTTGACACTGTTCCACATTGTAAAATTAGTGAAAAGCTTATTCGGATGGGTTAGATTCAGCCATAGTAAGATGGGTAGATCAGTGGCTGTCAAATAGAGTCCAGAGGGTGAGACTGCATGACCACGTGTCCGATCCACTAAAGGTAGTGAGTGGTGTACCCCAGGGTTCAGTGCTTGGGCTGTTGCTGTTCAGCATTTTTATTAGTGACTTAAAGATATCTAGTAAAAATAAGCTAATAAAATTCGCTGATGACATCAAAGTGGGTGGGGTAGTGGATACTTTCGACGACAGATTGATAATTGAGCAGGACTTGATTTTCATAATGGAATGGGCAATTAAAAATGGGATGACCTTCAATAAGAAAAAATGTGTTATAATGCATTTTGGAAAGCATAACATTCAGCAGACTTATAATATGCAAGGCCTAAAATTAAAGGTGTCAGAATGTGAGAAAGATCTAGGAGTGTATGTACAAAATGATTTGAAAAGTGGTGCCCAAAGTAAAATAGTATCAAATAAAGCAATGCAGTTGGTTAACTGTATGAGATGAGGCTTCCAATCACGTAGTAGTGTGGTCTTGCTGCCCCCGTATAGGACAATGGTTAGGCTGATTTTGGATTATTGTTCCACAGTTTTTGTCCATTCCTTAGTAAGGATGTTAGAGTAATGGAGAAACCCCAAAGAACTTTTACGAAAATGATTGCAGGAGATCAGTGTGGATCCTATGAGGAGAGATTGGAGAAATTAGGTTTGTGGCCATTGGTAGACAGAAGGGTGAGGGGAGATCTATTATTATTATATAACATTTTGGGAGATGAAGATCTTAAAGTAAAATTGGGTTTGGAATTGGTGCTAAAGTCATATCACCTAAGGGTACATAACAAACAACTGAGGGAGGAAACCGTAAAAAACTGAATTGAGAAGAAATGGGTTCAAATGTAGGGCAGTTAGAAAATGGAATAGTCTACCACAGGAAGTGGTGGATGATGATAGTGTGGGAAATTTCAAAAAAAGATTGGATAAGTTCCTTATGGAAGTTGGTGACATAGGTCATCGCCACTGAATTGTGGGGGAGGTCTATATGGACTTTGTCTTCTTGACTTCCTTAAACCTCCAGTATGAAATCCTACAAGTCCATGACTTCTAACCAAGCAAGTTTGTCACAAGACATTAAGAGCAAGAGCAACTCAAAAATGCAACAAAAAAAGAAAACATAAATAATAAAAATAAAAAAAATAAAAATAAACTCAGCTCAATTTTCCAGGGCCAAGGGGCATGCCAAACACTGCCCACCCACCTGAAATGAGGTCCTGAGCTGGAGTCATACTGGAAAAATACATGAGCCACATCAGTTCTAGCATCTCCCCCAGATAGAGATACTGCTTTAATGGCTTCCAAAAATGGACACTGCACTGAATTGCGGGTACGTTTTACAAATATGTCTGCTCAGATAACTCATTTTCAGGCCATGCTTGAAAGCCTGACAAAATCTGTAGTGGCACATGGGACTTGCTAATTGAGTTAGAAGAATCCATTAATGTGGTTAAAGAAAATCCTTAGACTTGCAGAAAGTGCACACCCAGCTGCTGGAAGAAGTGAAGTACCTATAGGTGAAAATAGATGATCAATAGATTTGGGTCCTCAGAAACAGCATGAGTGCAGTAGGCCTAGCAGAGGGAAAGAGGGAAAGGATGTAAACAGCTTTCCCAGAGATTGGCTGATCCAGTACTTAGAGTTATAATCTACAGGTCAGTCCTTTGAGGTCACAGTGGAAAGTGCGCATCAGACTCCAGATAATAAGCCTAAACTGGGCGAGAGATCATGTTCCTCTTTTCAAGATCATGAGGCATTGTTGGCAGTGGTACACAGCAAAGGTCTGATTTCATTCAAGGGAAGGAGAGTCAGGATATTTCCCGACTATAGCCAACTCCTCCAGAGAGAGCATCAAAAATTTGCAGACCTTAAAGCTAGTCCATACAGAAGAAGTTGACAATTTGTGCATTAGTACCCTAATTGCCTCAGGATTCAAAAACCTGGCCTCCTCCCGAGGGTCTTCTCATTGGTGCTTGAGGCTGAAGATTACACCAACCAGGAAGAAGCCATGACTGGAAGCATATCTAGCCATTCTACAACTGTACCAGCTTCTTTAACATCCAGGTACTGTTTTAGTTACTTTCATTCCTGGATCCTGGCCATAGATGCCTATAACTCCCTAAGGACTGTCCACTGGACCCTGCTGCACTGCCCTCTTTTAAGCCCTCTCCCCTAACTCCATGACTATACTGTCCCACATAATCTCATCAACTGCAGTGATTCATTGATAGTGCTGTAAAGACCCCAAGGGCAGTTCAGAACATATTCATAAGAACTTGTGTGGCTGGATGAACTTTGATGGGGAGAGAGCAGGATCAGGTTGTTGGGAGGGAGAAGATGTGCCAATGGACCCCTTCATTTGCTTGGGGCCATATTTTGTTGTCACCACCTCCCAGGCTTCCAGCACTCAGCACAGGGACTGCTTTATTGTGCCTAACTCCAAAACTGTTTTAACCCTTGCAGGGCCACGGACTGATATATCAGTCCAGACTTCTTATACATTCTAATTCTGTCAGCAGTCTAAGGGTTAAGACACTTGCCTACTCTGCTTCGGTATGATTGAACTGCTTTCCATCTGTAAACTCAGACTTTGTAATCGTTTGTCTTGTAATGTTGGGGATGCTGCTCTGTCCCGGTGGTGATGGTGGTGGTAAGGACAATAATCATTAATGCATTTTCCTCACAGGTATCAAATTGCTAGTGTGTTAGTGGAGTGTTTGGGGAGGGTTTCCCCCTTCCCAATCCCTCCTCTTGCTCTTTTATGTTACAGTGACCTTTGCCAACTGCAGGTGGTTTATTGGGGAAGAAGAGTTCCTATGGTGGGAGGTAGTGGGTCCTACCAGGGCCTGCAGCAGTGGGGTGGAGAGGGAGGGCTGGATAATGTCATGTGTTCTCTCGATCTAACTGTAGATTACATAAGCATGAAAGCAACCCCATGAGTGGGTGCACCTTGTGTAGTTGCAGGACCTCAAGCTACTGTTGAACCTGTTGTCTGCCTTGCATTGCCCACCCCACTTGCTTGTGCCATCTGTTGGCTCCATCAAGATCCTCACAGAGAACCAATAGGTCTTTCCTTTCCCACAGGTGCCACACTTCAGTAGTCCTTAATGCTTCAAGGCTGGAGAACTGAGTGGGATTCCTGTGGGGCCTGTGGGAGCCAATGAGGAGCAGACTAGGTAGTGCTACATGGCTGCTCGATCTTCCTGCAGTTTGCACATTAACAGAAAGGCTGTGCCCAGAACAAAAACATTTTGTGGAGCCCTTCCTCATGACCAAAAAAATCAGTGTCAAATAACCATTTGCATAATACTTAATTTTTTTTTAAACTTCAGTTCAGTTTTATTAAAATTCAATACAGACAAACATTATCTTGAATCACATTTTTACAATCACATGTTTACCTTTTGAGCCATACTTAGGTCACCTAGTTTCTGTGAAGGTCTTTAGTATTGTTCTATCATCTTGTCAGAATGATAGTATTGTCAGTTTACAAGTGTACTTTTGGGTGTTATTAATTCAGTGCATGACCATGGCTAGAAAGTCTATAAATAATAGCTAAGCCTCTATTCAAGTCCATAGGCCTAAGAACCACACTCTGTGACTCAGAAATAATAACAACTGATTGTGTAAGAGAGGGTTAACAGGTAAATCTTTCATTTATCTAGTTCCCCTTACTTCTGCACCTCTTTGCTTTTATGCTAGCTTCACGCCGGTATGTAGATTTTAAGATATTCTAAAAAGTGAATCACTCCTCATGATGTACGAGAAGGTAACTGAAGCAATATGTACAGCTCCTATTTACTTGAAAACATTTGTCATCTATCACATTAAATTATACAACCAACATATTAAACTATAACCCCCAAACTGGTGCACACTATACTCCGTCAACCCAGGGTGCCCCCCCCCCCAAGAAATCTGTATCCCTTCTCTTTAAAAAGGCTAAAGTTAAGACAAGAGAAAAAGAGAATAGAAAGAGTCTACTGTCTATATCAAAGGTCTCCCTCAACTTGATTTAGGTGCCACAGATGCCACACCTCCAACAACTTCTCTTGTGTCAATAATACTTAATATTTTGAATAGGTTTATTCATCTTACCTTACACTATTTACAATAAAAAGAAAAGCATGCAATATACAATAAAAAGCAAACAATAAACAGCTGCATTAAATATAATAACTTTACACACCCCAAACTGTATTTTAAAAAAAATACATTTTGCTTCCCATCCTCCTTGACAGAAACAGTTCTGTTCTTTACACAAGTCCGCAACTTGGCTTGGACCCTTCTGCCCTCCACACACCTTCCCAGACAATTATCGCTTCTTGTAAGAAGTCCCCCGCCCAGCACAGATCTTCCCACCCTCCACCCACTTTCCCAGACAAGCACAACTTGTTTCCTTTTTTTTTTGTCACTCAAGACTCCCACTCTGCACAGACCTTACCACCCTCCTCGACAGATGATATTCTTTTTATACACAAGGCCCTCACTTGCCATGAACTTTCCTACCCTCCACCCACCCTCATGAGCAGACACAATTCTTTATTTTCACACAAGCCCCAACCCCACATGGACCTTGCCACCCTCAACCCACCTTCCCAGACAAGCACAACTTTTTTGTTTGTTAAACAACCCCACCACCACCACCACCACCACTCGACAAAGGCTTTGTCAGCCTCTTGGACAGACACAATTATTTATTTATTTTTTAATTTTTTTTACACAAGACCCCCACATGGCATACATCTTCTTACCCTCCATCACCCTCCTGGACAGACATATATACATTTTTTTTTTTTTTTAACGCAAGCACCCCCACACACACACACACTCACTATGGACTTTACAAATCAACACAGACCTTCCCAGACCTGTGCATTTTTTTTAACAAGTCCCTAACTTGGAGCAGACTTTCCCATCCTCCACTTGAACCCACTTTCCCAAGCAAGCACAATGTTTTATTTTTTTTACGCAAGCCACCCACTTGGCATGGACCTTCCCATGCTCTACCCATCTTCACAGATGAGCACACTGTTTTTTTTTTTACACAAGCCCTCTCCCCTACTTGGCATGGGCCTTACAGCTTAGGACAGGCCTTCCTGGACCTGCACAATGTTTTTTTTAACATGTCCTCCACTGGGCATAGACCGTCCCATCCTCTAGTAACCATCCTAGACCTGCACAAAAATTTGCTTTAAACAAGTACCCTTCCTGACGCAGACCTTCCCATCTCCAGCAACAATGCCACACCAGCGTAACATTTTTTTAACTAGCCTCCCTCCCAGCACAGACCTTCCCAACCCTCAGCAACCATCCAAAATCTGCACAATTTTTTTAAAGCAAGCACCCCTCCCGGCACAGACCTTCCTACCCTCCAGTAGCAATTCCAGACCTGAACAACTTATTAAAGCAAGTCCCTCTCCTGGAAATGACCTGTTCACCCTCCACCAACCTTCCTAGAGCTACACAATTTTTTTAACAAGCCCACCTCCCGGCACAGACCTTTCCACCCCAGCACTCTTCCCCAGAGCTGCAAATTGTTTTAAACAAGTATCCCAACTGGCTCAGACCTTTCTACCCTCCACCCTCCCACCTTCACAGGCCAATACAATTTTTTTTTGTTACTAAAGTGCTCCACTTTGCATGGAACTTCCCCTATTCAACCCAACTTCCCAGATCTACAGTAGTTTGACTAGCCCTTCCAGAGTTAAATTTTCACATATGCATTTAAGTTTCTTTCCCACCATCATCCCCTCCCATAAATAGCTTACATCATCATCATCAGTGTAAAAATATACATACCTGCTGTTTCAGACTTCATGCCAAGAAAAGGGGCATGATTTAGAAGAAAATACAGCAGCAGAGCAGCAGTCTTGCAAGGCTTGCTTCAAGCTTGCCTAGTGAAGTCCAGCTCCAACAGGCAGGCAGTAGCAATAAGTAGGAGTCCCTCCAGGTGCAGTCAGTCCAGTCTGCCTCCCAATCAAGAGGGGTGCAGTCACACAGGTGACTGATCATGATTTACAGCTCTCAGGTTGTTCTTTTTTTGTAGCTGTATTTTGTAGGGGTCAGCAGTCAGCAGTGCTTATTGCAGGCAGAGCAAGGACTCCAACTATGTAAGCCTTGGCTCTTTAAGGAGGCAAAGCAGAGTCAGTCACAGTGGTCGATAATCAGAGTCAAGCAACTTAAAGCAGGAAGTGTGTCTCTCTTTCTCAACCTTTGTCCTTGGAATTTTCATCGCAACAGTATCAGGACTCGGGAACAAGGAAGGTGGCTGGTAGTACAGCTGTGTCACCCCCCCACCCCAATTCTCTCTGCTTCTGCTTACATTGCTTAAGCAGACCTGGGGGAGGGCAGAACATTAAACAAACCTGCAAATGGCGCAAATTTTGATTTTTGGGCAGGCAAGTTTAATTAGCTCATGATCCCTTTAATGTGACATGTCACTTAAAGCAGCAGTGCAGTGTAAAATAATTGTGCTTTTTTGACAGTTTATTCCCTGTGCTCTGCTGAGCATTTACCTGGTACTCTTTCCCACTGGCATTGTACTATCATCCCGTAATCTGCTCAGTTATTCCTTGTTATTGTTTACATTTCTGCCACCTGCCATATTGAACTGGAACCCCCTCTGCTGCCAACTGCACATGTGTATGACTGGTAGAACTACACAGGGACATCAGGAATGTTCAGCACAGGGTCCCACTGCAGTAACCAAAAGACGTGATGTGACGTGAAAGGGAAGAGTAGCTGAAAATTAGGCAGCCACCAAATTTACTGTGGCCCCACAACAATTAAAATACATTTTTAATACCTAAAACACTAAAGATTGCTAGAAAAAATATTTACAGATATGGAAACCTCATCTATGGCTGCATGCTGACAACCCAAAAAAGCATTTTGATAATAATTTCCTGATTATGTTGCACTGCTGCTTTAAACATGCATCAGACATGCACGTAGCACTCTCATGATTCTGCTAGACTTTTGTCCCTGACAGAGGGTGGTGGTGGCATGCCACAGTGTTTCTATTGTGCACACAGGAGAGTGTCAATAGCATTATAATGATGCTGGCCACCAGCAGTGACGCTTGCTTCGTAATGATAACAGGCAGTGTAAGGAAAGTTAGAAGGTAATATAGGAATGTGGCTAGCCATACCAGATCCCCTGCTGATGCAGCCCCTCCTGCAGTTGTAGCCATTGCACCCCCCTGGTCACAGTCCTGATTAATGGGTAGATTTGTGAGTGGCCATGCCCCATATCATGGCTAGATCACACAACTGTTCAAGCAATGCTGACCTGCACAGGAAGCTACCCATGGCCCTCTCTACAAGTGGCGCATAACTCACTTTTTAGTTTAAGCAGGTGGTGCCCACTTAGGCAACATGGACTTAACATGTGCCTACTGGCTGGCTGCCTCTGGAAGTGCCCCCTGAGAGCCAGTCTTGGAACTTGCACTGAACTCCAGCATCTTGGAGAACATCATCTGACAGTCAGAACCAGTGTAAAGCCTACTGACTTCTTCTGACCCTGTGCGCCAGCTCCTGCACTTCTGTTCCACCTGAGTAGGGCTCCTACAAGTGTCATCTGAAACGGGTAAAACAAGACCTCTGCCTGCATCCTGAGTGACTGAGTGAACTGTTGCAGTGAATTTATATAAACTTTCTGTCACTGACACCTGGTGTTGTTGCCCATTTTTCCCCTGTGCCTAGAAGCAGCTGGTGGTAATAGCTGTGGAGGGGAGCTCAGCGGTGCGCTCATTGACTGTCCCGGCTAGAAGGGGAGGAGCTGGCAACCTCAAAAGCTTCTGCCCCAGTGAGGCATGAGCATTCAGGTGCATGCGTGAGATAGAAATATCTTGTTTAAAACATCAAACATTACCTGGGCTACAGTGGCTTGCCATTAGTAAGTTTACGTTACATGTTTTTATATGCATACTGTTAGCTGTTGGGGATAGTTTTAAACTGTTTTGAAATAGGTGTTTAGATACTGATAAAAAATGAATTTTTTTTATCTTGAGGTTTGTTATATCATTTTGGGCCATGTATTTTTGGATAAAGGGAGTCCATTTATTAAACAACTGTAATAGGTTAGAAGATTTGGGACATGACTATGGGGAATTTGTTTATTCCAATGTTTTATTAAATTCAACATAGGTAATCCCTGCTGACATTAAACTATTGGGTGTGCTAAAAAAGGGAGCCCTGTATGATTTAGGGTTTTATTTGGGTCCAGCAAGGCAGCAAATATTTATATATGTTCCTTTCTTGCTCTTATTTCTTTTATTAGGTTTCTTGGGCAATTTTAAATCCAACCCTGGCCCTTTGACTAATGCGAATTCTCCTAACTGGGATTGTCAGAAGACTAGGCGATTGCCCATTGTACATTTAAATGTACGAAGTATAAAATCAAAAAAAAGTGAAATCAAAGCCTTGATGGAGCAACATCGCCCAGATATCCTATGTCTGATCGAGTCATGGTTGAAGCCGTTGATCAACAATTATTTTAAATCGATGGATGGCTACAACATGACTCCGAAAGACAGGATGGGTAAAAAAAGGGTTGGGGTTTTAATTTATTGTAAGTGTGGATTAGATGTAATTCAATTAGGCTCTAGTTGCAACATGAATACTGACTGTGAATGATTACTTGTACAGCTGATACTAGGGGGATGTTATAAGATAAAATTGTATGCAGTTTACAATCCCCCTAAAATAGGTATTAGAGGATTGAACAACTTCTTTGAATTTATAAGCTTGGAACATAGGAGTGGGGATCTACTGGTATTAGATGATTTCAATATTGATTGGGCCCCTGATTTTGATCCTGAAATTGAATCATCGATTACCAATGCTGGTCTACGTCAGCTGATTACTACTTATGCTAGAATGAATTTAGTTAATAAAAAACATACGTTACTGGATTGGGTCCTTACTAACAACCCCATTAATGCCCTAACAAGTGGAACACTCTCATATGTGGTGAGTGATCATCTTGTTACATTCTGTATTTGGAAATGTAAGAAGATTAAATCTCCCCCTAGATTTATATCCTTTAGGAAATTTACAACTACCATACAAGATAGTTTATTAAGGGAATTAGAATTAATTGATTGGTTCTATCTTGATACTATCCCAGATGTTGATTCGGCTGTTGATTACTTTACCAATATATTGGTGAAATTACAGGATAACTGTTTTTCTAAAAAAAACTAAAAGGGTTAGGGGAAAGGTTAATAAATGGATCACCCCCGATTTATTTCAGGTAATGAAATCCAGGGATGTCGCATGGGCCAAATATAAAAAGTCACAGAGTGAAATTGATTTGAATAAATATCATAGTTTAAGGAACATTTGTAAAATTAAGATGAGGCAAAGTAAGTCACAATATCACCAAAATCAGCAGTGGCATGAGTTAAAAAACCCTAGGAAATTTTGGTCAGCAATCAAGACTCTTACAGCTCCTAATACTGGGAATCAGTCTGATTCACTTAATTTAAATGATAAAGTAATGACTAATCCCAACAAAATATCTGATGTGTTTTTAAACAAATTTGTGGATCTGTCTTGCTACACTAAAGATTTCTCTCCCATAGTGTCTGCAGATTCTGCTCGGTTACATTCCAAGGAGAACATATTTCCTTCATTTTGCTTTCAAGTGATTTAATCAAAACAAGTCTTGAAATTATTAAAACAATTTCCCCCAAATAAAAGCTCAGGAGGTGATAATCTTGAACCATGATTTCTAATGCTAATTGCTGCTGATATTTATTTACCTTTAACTAAGGTTTTTAATTTATCATTCGTTACTGGACAGTTTCCCAGTCCGTGGAAGCAAACCATTATAAAACATTTTTTAAGAGAGGTGTAATGGCTGATCTAGATAGCTATCAACCCATTTCTTTATTACCATTTCTGGGCAAACTTTTAGAAAAAATTGTGAATGAACAACTTGTAGAATTTTTTGATTCTGCAGGCCTTTGGTCTTCCGAGCAGCATGGCTTTCAAAAACATCCTGGTACCAGGACGGCATTGGCCAGACTCAGCCACCACATCAGAGGGGAGATGGATGAAGGAGAACTCACTGGTGCTGTGTTCATGGACATGTCCATGGCCATTGACCTGGTTAATCACTGCCTGCTGCTTGGGAGGCTGAGGAACCTTGGACACAAGGATTCTCTATGTAATTGGTTCAATAGCTATCTTACAGGGCATCCTCTCAGGGCCTGCTATCAGGGAGTATTGTCAGAGTCTGGATCCATGGAGACAGGGGTGCTCCATGGATCTATCCTGGGCCCCTCCTGTTTTCATTGTTCATGAATGAATTGCCCTCTTTGCTTAAGAGGACTAACATCTTGATGTATGTCGACAACATGATCCTTTATAGCAGTTCTCCCTTGGTGGATGTTATAAACTCAGACCTAAACATTGATTTTCAGGCTCTTGACATGTTGCTCAGAAGACATCATCTGCTATTAAATAGCAAAAAAACAAGCAAAGAGTATACTCTTTGGATCTAAGCAATTTCTACACTGAATATGTACTTGATTCTATTATGTGATTGTATTATGCACACCTCTGGTGTTGCTGTATGTATCTGTTCTGCACTATGCTTCTGTATTGTATTCACTTTATTTGTCTTCATTCTCTGTATGATGTGAAGCCTTTTTAAATGAGTCCCTGACTCAAAGAGTTGTAATTCCTTGACTTTTAATGAATAAATAAATAAATAAATATTGATAAGGAGTAGGTCCCTTGAAGTCCAGGATTTCATTGGGACTGTTCTGGGACAGGTTTTACAGTTTAAATATTTAGAGATTACACTGGACCCCTGTTTGATCTTTTCTATGCATATAAAATTTACTTGTAGACATATTAATCATTGACTGGGAGATGTGTTTAAATTACAAAGTCTTTTGACAGAACAAACAAGATTTGCTATTGCAAATAATGTATTACTATCATCTATGAATTATAATTCTTTTTTGTTCAAGAAATTGGCAAAATCAGATATGTCCTTACTTACAACTACATTCTGTGCTATTTGCAGATTTGCTTTGAAGTTACTTTTTTGAACTTATCATTGTACTTTGTATCAACTATCTGGTTGGTTACCCCCCAATTCGGGCTGTCTTTGTAGCTTAAACTGTCTTATGCACAATGGGCCCTATGCAGTATTGGGGTGGAGTGACTACCTGTGCGAATCTGGGGAGTGCAGCCACTCTGCACCCTATGCACCCCCCATGTGGAATGCAGCAGGGAGGCATGCAGCATCTACACACCCGATCACCTGGTCATGTGAAAAGCAACATGCCAGGGGTGTGGGAGGGATGTGCCAACACTACATGCCATGTACCAAGGCACACAGTGCTGACCATGGGGGGTGCACAGGGGGCACAGGTTACTCCAGGGAGAACCCTGCCATAAGCCCCCGATGCACCTTACAACACAGCAGGAGTTGTCTGACAACAGTGCGAGTAGTCCACCCACATACCGCGACCACTGTACAGCTGCCTTGTGCCTCTCATCCACCCCAGCACACAGTGGACCCCCAGGACACTGCTCACACAGGGACACTGGATTTGGATGCTGCCCACCCCCCTGAATGGTACTGCCTACCCACCCCCACTAATGGCAGGGTACAGTGCCTTCCCCCACATCACTGACTGCTATCCCCCACCCTGTCCCTGTGCACCTCTCCCGTGCCATTGTAAGACCGGTGGCATTGCCCTCCACATACCATCACAGCCGCCAGCCCTCAGACATCTGCATGGCACACTGCCAACATGCACTTCACTGTGTATGGGATCCACTGTGGGTCCTGGTCCAGGCATCTGATTGGATGCCTGGCTAGGTCCATGACTCTGCCTCTGGCCACCCTGCAGAGTCCTGCATGCTGGGGGGGCAGGGCTGTGGACAGGTGGCAGCCAGTAGTGACTACCAGCTGGTGGACCCCTTTTTCACAGGTGTGCAGCTACATGGGCGGGGTATGCGTGGTTTCCGCGTACCTCCGCCCGCATAGTGCATAGGGTCCATTGTCTTAGGGTTAGGGACTGATTCCTCTCTATTTTCGATGTTAGATAGGACTTTAAGTTCTAATGGATTACTTAAACTTTCTCCCCAGTGTAAGCACAAATATGGGAATGCATGCTTTTTCTATTACTGCTCCTTCCCACTGGAATAATCTTTTGTTGTGTTTACAGCAAACCTCCTGTCACATCACTTTTAAAAAGCTGCTTAATGAACACTATGTTAATTCTTTAAAATGTGAGTGTTTTTAATGCTGTTATTTATTATTTTGTATAGTTTTGTGTTGTGTTTTTGTTGTTTATGTATAACACCTTGACTGTATCCATGATCCCAGGTCAAGTTTGAAAAAGAGCCTTGACTCATAACACTTACTTGGTCAGCAAAAGTTTAAATAAAATAAAATAATGAAAGTGTGTCGATAGTGTCCGAGATGGGGGAATGAGGGAGAAGAGTATGAGGGACCTGGGGACAGGCAACTGCTGCACACCTTCCATCATTGGAATGACAGCACTTACCTGTGCAGACCTACCTGCCATGCAGTGGATTTGCACTGGGGATAACAGGAGGAAATGCTGATCCATGTGTCTCCTTCTGTTGGCCAAATGCTTGGACATGGTCATTATGGGACAAGCAGCACCTAGTGAGGCCAGGTGCACCAGAGTCTCCACACCTGGTTTAAGCACTGGGATGGCTCATCAGACAGTGTGGGACTGGGGACGGGGTTGCCAGGTAGCCATATGGCAGAGGTGGGAGCAGGAGGGCCAGAGCAGGTTCTCTCTCATGCATCACAGGTGGAGAACTCCCAGATGGAAGCTTAGGGCCATGGAATAGGGGATTCCCATGGGTCTGAAAAAAGGGGGCCTCTACCACTTGGGCTCAATTGTTGGGGTACCTGGGTAGGATGTGCAGTGCTAACTGAGCTTGATTCCATATGGGATACATACTGTATACTAAACCTAGATAGACAGTTTGTTAGGTTTACTGTTTACAATTTGGTTGCAGCATTTGCAATTTCATAGTGCTTCAGTGATGCAGGATTACATATTGCCTTTCTGACTGATACAGGAGGCTAAAGAATGTAAATAATCCATTATGGTGCAGATGGTAGCTGTAGGACACCACAAAGATTATACTTTTACCACCATGTTTGCAATTAGATACAGATCTCATTTGGGGAAAGTCTGGGGGGGAGTGGTTTCTCAGAAATGGTTGCATTCTGACTACAAGGGGGGGTCAGGGGGTATTTTATGGCAATAGCTTTTCTTGGGTGGTACATCACATCTATTCATTGGTACTGGACAGTATTATCACAACCAAATGTATAGCTTACCACTATCTGATCATGACCCATAACCTTCAATTTAACAATGGGAGAGGAAATTAAAATATTGACATGGAATATCAATGGCCTCAAGACCCAGCTCAAGCATAGAAAGGCCCTAGATGATATCAAAAAACAAAAGTTGGATATTGTCCTCCTCTTAGAGATGTACATGTCAGAGGGGGAACTCCACCATAATAAAAGAAACTGGAGAGGAGAATGACAAGCCTCACTCTTTAATGCTAAAGCTGGGGGTACTGCTACCTGGCTCTGCCTAGGTACACCCTGAAAATTCAACAAGACTAGTAATAGCTTGGGAGGGCACTGTACCTTTGGACAGGTCAGTAATGGGGCAGGACTTTCTCTGAATGTTGTCTCTATTTATGGCCCTAATACTGACACTTTGGATTTCTTCCAACAGCTATCAGAAGAACTGGCAAACTGGCAGACAATGGGATTTTAATGGGGGCATGGATTTTTTTGGGATGGGGTGATAGATCAATCCTTCTGTACCCCCTTTACTCATGATAAAAGATCTAAAGCCCAAAAGGCACTGGTTGCTGACAATGGCCTAGTATATGTTTGGTGGCATGGGGCCCCAACAGGTCAGGAATACAATTTTTACTCCCATGCCTATAACTCCTACACCAGAAATGACATGTTCTTGGCTCAAAGACATCTCTTGGTGCTTGAGGGGACAGTGAAGCATGACCCCATATTTGATCTCTGATCATGCTCCCACCCTGCTGTCCATGGGAAGCTCAGTGGAATCTCCAACCTCAGGAGCTTGGAAACTGGACCCAACCCTACTGAAAAGAGAGGGTACAAACACAACATGTCCTTCAGAATTCAAGAATTCCTGGACGTCAACCACCCTGGTAGCACCACACACTCCGTGAGGTGGGAGGCCCTAAAGGCTTACACATGAAGCTGTACTATCTCTTTTGCAACCCATTCCTGCAAACAAGCCTGGTCCCAGAGCCAGGCTCTGATGTAAAAGTAGCAGTCTGTGAACAAGCACACATGGTGAAACCCACCACTCAGTGTTAACAAGTTCTGCAAAAAGTTAAAACTCAATTTAATGTTCTCACAACCCACTAACTAGAGAGACAGGTCTTGATGGCATGATCTGGACCGTACTTGGATGGGGACAGAAGTAGCAACTGGTTAGCATGGCATCTTAAGGCCAAATCTGGGTCAACTCACATAGTCTCCATTGCCATCATTGATGGTTCTGCAACCACAGACACAACTAAAATTGGTGATAGCTTTAGGGAATATTGCCAAGCCCTATACACATGCAAGGTGTCTCCCACTGAGCAGCAAATGTCACAATTTGATGAGCTCACTCTGCTACCTGGGGTGTGCTCTTCCATTGACTCCCCACTTGTAGAGGAGGAGATAGAACAAGTGTCTTGCTCACTGCAGGGCGGAAAGACACCTGGCCCAGATTATCTCCCCATTGATTTTTATAGGACCTTTCTCCCCCTGCTATGGGAGCCCCTATGGAATATGTTTAATGCTTATACTGAAACTGGGGTGTTGTCCCTCTCCATGCAGTTGGTCACAGTGGTTGTGCTCCCCAAACCAAGTAAAGACCAAAAACTTTGCCCTGCCTACCATCCCATCTTGCTTCTAACAGCATATTTTAAAATAATGGCCAAAACTCTGGCTGCCAGGCTGGAGACTGCTCTCCCATTTATCATTCATCCAGACCAATCCAGTTTAGTTAAGAGCTGTAAGGGTAAGTCCAACCTCAGGAGGACCCTAAATGTAGCGTAGTACTGAACAGCAGAGCACGGCATTGGAGGAAGGAAGAGCAGGAGTCATAGCTATTGATGCCAAGAAGGCTTTTGACTGCATGGGGTGGGGGTTCTTGCACCATACCCTGAAGAGATTCAGGTTAGGTCCCAAGTTCAAGAGCTGGATCAAAATGCTGTACAGGAACACCACCATAGGAGCCAATTCCATGGGTGCTTGGGTGCTCTAGCACCCACAAAGTTGACATAAGCACCCTCAATATTATGAGCGCAGCCTGCAACAAAGGATTATTAGGGAGCCTGGTCACAGGAAAAAATACTACCTATTGGCAATGAGCACCTGCAAAGATTCCTAAAAGTTGGCATTCCTGAACACCACAGCCCTGGTTATTCACAACAGGCACCTATACAGACCCTTTGCACTCACCAGCGGTACTCACCAGACAAGATACGGAAGGAGTTTTGCAGGGATAGAGCCACTACAAGCTGGCCCTCTTTGTGGATGACCTCTTGTTGCATGCCAAAATCTAGTCCAGGCCATTCCTAAGACAATGGGAGTCTTGAAAAAATACAGTCTCCCAGTGGGTCACAAAATTAACTGGGGAAAAGTGAGCTGATGCCCCTTGGGGAAGGACAAATACCTCTAATATACTAACAGTACCTCCACCTTGGAGTGTTGGGCATCACCCCCGCTGTCCACTCTGAGGCATATCAACAGCATCAAGAAGTGTTTCCCCCAGAGTTCTTTCCTATTCCAGGGGTTACCCATCTGAGTCCCTCGGAAATTCTTCACTCAGTTAAATGGTTGCATACGAAGCTTTATCTGAAAAAGAAGCCAACTAGAGTTTGGACCTCAGTATCTCAGGGATTGGGGAAAGGGGGCAGCCTATCACTGCTAGATATGTATAACTACTACCCGGCTGCTGAACTGGCCTACTTGGAGAACAAGGATGGAGTTGACAGTCCATCATGGTAAACAATGGAGGAATGGGAGGAGGGGCACCCCTTGCTGGTGGGTACCCTGAGCTGCAAATGCCTGACCCTCAAAGCTGGGTAGAGTCAGCAAAGCTTTCACAAGAACCACTCTCCAGGCATGGATTGCTGCCCACATTCTGAATGGCCATATGCTGGGCATATCACCCCAGGTGAGGCTGCCACAGGTCTATAAAGGCTTGAAGGGCTATGATGTCTTTGTGTATTGTGGACTCCTGACTTGGACTAATCAGGGGTTGACCACCATTGAAAACTTATATGAAGGGGGGGCACCCTCAAATCCTTCATCCAACTCAGGAGGGAGTACAAACTTGACCTGACTGCTTTCTTCACCTACCTCAAAGTAAGAAATATGCTGGCCAGGGCCACTCACAGGTCAAATGGCACTCCAAAAATGACACCAACAGAGCAAGTGATCAATGACCCACAAACCAGGGCTCAGTCTCTATCTGCTCATTACAAGCTCTTACAGGGGAGAGAAATGGACCAATTGGTCAATATTATTTTTTAAATTGAATAAAGTTTATTCACCTTTTCAATAGTACAAAAGGAAAGTATGAAGACATCTAAACATTGGCAGGTATAGTAAGACATGGTTACAGATGGATGACAAAGAACAAATATCAAGGATTCCTATCATACACACATATCTAACCTAATCTTAATAACCCCTCTCCATTCCCACCACCCCTAACCTCAGAGGAGAAGTATATAAAAGAAAAACTAATGAAACTTCCATAAGAAAGAACAGAAAGTAGGACAAAAACTGTTAAATGCGTCATTATGACAGAGTATGTAATACGTATACACAGAGGTGTGTCAACTCTAGTACATACTCAGTGTTGTATACCTCCCCAATTTACAGAGTTAGTTGAAGGTACTTAGAAAAAAAGTGTAAAAGTTCAAGCTTAAATCAGGAGGAGAGATCAAGAGAGCATATTCTGTCACAAAGGTAAAGTCAATAGAGTATTGAGAGGTTCCCAGATCTTTCTGTATCTTTCACAGCTGTCAGTGAGACTAGCAATACTACTCTCTGTCTGTAATGCAAATAGAACTTCCTTATACCATTCTATATACTGAGGAATGGTTTGATCACACCAGTGTCTCATACTTACCTTTTTTGCACAGGCCAAAATCACGGCCATATGTGGCCTTTGATGTCCAATTAAATCAACATCAAAGTCTTCCAATAGACATGTAACTGGTGAGAACGCTGATGCTAGACCTAGCTGTGGATCTAACTGCTGTTTTATGGACTCCCAGAAAGGTGTCACCTTCCCACTTTCCCAAAGAATGTTAAATAAGGTGCCCCAATCTTTGTTACATCTAAAGCAAACCATAGATGAGAGTTTACCCATCTTATGCAGTTTGACTTTGGTATAATAAAGGTTATGAAAGATCTGGAACTGCATAAGATGGTATCTATCCCATTTCAAATATTTGACGAGATTCCTCTAGAGGTGACGCCAGTTACATGGACCAGTAGATGAAGAAAACACCTGATCTCAATAATAATGAGGCTCATGTTCTCTACATGAGAGTATTTCTTGAAATCTGCTGCATTAAAAAGATAATACATGAGTTACTGGTGCTGCTGAGGCCAAATGATGAATTTAATACCCATAGGAGTTAGACCACTGCCCAGTTCCATAGTATTGAATAAGCATATAAGCTAGTTGGAAATATTTAAAGCAAGGGATACAGGCCATCTATACTTTTGTCTCACCTCCAGGAATGTAAGCAGTCAGATGGTCTACTGTGCTTACATCTGTATGTGGCCAGAAGGTCTTAGTCAGTGACAGGCCTGCAATTTTAAAATTTGGATTATCAAGTAGGGGTTGCATGGTGTCTCTTTGTAAATCCAGTCCAAGAAGAGAAGATAATTGTTTATTGGCTTTCAGAGACATGTCTGTTGGGGTGCCCCATAAGGAGCGGGGAAGCTTTTTATGAGGGATATATAATAAAGCTTGGATATTCAAACCTAGATTGGTATATTGATACTGTTCAATGTACAACCAAAATGGGGACTACGACAAATAATGATCCTTTGAAACCAGCTTGAGTCACTGAAGGAATCTAGAACTATGTCTGACTAGATAGTACAGAAAGAAGTTAAGAACATTTAATCCTCCCATCTTTTTGGAACGCATCAATTTAGTAAGTGCTCTTGAGGGGGTTTACCCTGCCATAGAAATTTTGATAGTATTCCATTTACTTGAAGGACGCATGATTATGGTAATATTACAGAAAGTATCATAAGGGGATAAAGAATACATTGGAAGAACATTCATTTTTATTATGTGTAGTAGACCCCACAGGGAGGTAGACAGGAAAGACCAAAGATCAAAATCCATTTTAATTTGATTAACTACTGAGTCAAAGTTATACTGTTTCAATTTAGGTAGAGATGTGCTCAAATAAATTCCAAGATATTTCAGTTTGTCTTTGATCCATACTAGACTGAGATGTTCCACACTTGCCCTCATTGCTTCCACATTTAAAGGCATAATTTTAGTCATGGACAGGTTTAGTTTATAGTTAGAAATTAATCCAAACTGATTAAATATGTCCATGGGGATGCGGGTGTCAGCGGCCGGAGATCGCGGGGGATCCGCTCCACAGGAAGGAGCATAAATAAAGATGAGATAAAAAATAAATATGTCCAGAACAGCAGGAAGAAAAATGTCAGGGATGGTAATGTGCAATACAACATCATCCACATAAGAGGAGAGTTTGTATTGGTAAGGACCCAGAGGGATGCCCGAGATTAAAGGGGTAACATTAATTTTCCTGATCAATGGTTCTAAAAATAAATTGAACAAAAATGGAGAGAGTGGACACCCTTGCCTGGTGCCTTGTTGCAAAAGAAAATGATTAGAAAGTATCCCATTACAAAATATGCATGCTGAGGGGTGGGTGTAGAGTACCTTTATCCATTGAATAAATGTGGGAGGAATATTGTATCGTGGTAAAAGAGAAGATAAATAATCCCACGAGATCCTGTCAAAAGATTTCTCTGCATCCAAGGAGACCAACACAACTGGGGTGGAGGGGTCCCTGGATGCAGAGATGAGGTGCAGGAGTTTCCTCAGATGATCAGCCGATAGCCTTTCTGGAACAAAACCAACTTGTCCCTACTAATAAGAAGTCCCCACACCTGGTTTAACCTATTGGCAAATATTTTAGCAAATATTTTAAGGTCCACATTAATGAGTGATATTGGTCTATAGTTAATAACAAGTGATGGATCTCTACCAGATGTTGGCAATACCACAGTCATGGCCACTGTAAAAGAAACATCCAAAGGTCCATGAGCCAAAATAAAGTAAAAGACATCAAGTAATAGGGGCAAATAATATTTTAAATTTCTTATAAAAATTAGAGGAATAGACATCTGGCTGTGAAGACTTATCAGAAGTTAAGGTGTCTATAGCACCATGTATTTCCTCTAAGGCCCGAGGAGCTTGTCGAAATTTTGTTTGCGCATCAGTTAAGTGGAGTAGAGCCAGATCTTGGTGGAAAGTCTCAAACTGGGTCATATTAAAGGTCTGAGATGCTGTGGAATATAAATCTTTTTTTTTAATTTAATATACTTTATTAAGATTAAAAAAAAATACAAAGAACACAAAAGAGTCCTCACACAAACAAACCACAAACATTTACATCACAATATTCCTAACCCCCCCCCCACACCCGAGGCAGGTAGTAGACAGGGAGTACAGTCCATTCAACAGTGGTATATGGTAGGTGGGCACCAAACCCAATCATACTCTAGTGAGTAAAGCCAGAAAATAAAATTCAAGGGCCAAGATGACACCAGATCTCATTATCCTCCAATAGGATATCACGAAGGGAGCTACTATCATTATCTGGTAGCACCACATACCAGGAAAGCAGTAAAGCCATGGGTCCACTAACAATTGTATAAAAACTAATACCCTGGAACCATTCAGTGAGAGGGGGAAATTGAGAATAAGGCTTGCAGTTTATCCCATTTCTTGGTGTAAGTTTGCAGGCAGCTATGAAGGCTCGCAGTTATCTCTTCAAGCCTTAGGTTAAATAACAGTTCATTAAGCCATTCAGAGTATGGGATTACTGACTGATCTTTCCAGTGGCGAAGAACAACTTTTTTCACTGAGAGGGAGATCATGGCTAGCCAGTATTTTCGTTCTTTAACTGGTACCCTTGAATAGTCACAAATTAGGCAAATCTCAGACAAAAAATATTCATCCAATGCCAAAAGGGATCTGTCTTTTGCTTAATCTTCTCCCAAAGTGGGCCAGCCTTCAGACACACCCATAACACATGCAGAAGAGTCCCCTCCACTTGTCCACACCTGGTACAAAGTGGGGAAGGAAGCTTCCCCATTCTGGCCAAGTGGACAGGTGTAAAGTAAATATTATGCAGAATGTAAAATAGTGTGAGGCATAGTTTGTCATTAGCTACAAAATAATATAAATCTGACCATATACAGTCCAAATCAAAGTTCATACCAGGAAACAGGAAAGACCACTAGCTAGAATGACCCGAAACACCTGGAAAAAATTTAGGAAATAGCACAGATATTATCTGGGAGACTGAATGAGGCTGCCACACCAAAGCTTGGAGCAGATAGAGAAATTCCCCTTGATCAACAGACCAGGGTGTCAGACCAAACCATTTAATCAATAAGTGCCGAAGTTGGTAGGTTTTAAATATAGTCATAGCAGGTAAATTAGGAAGTACCAACAGTTCTTGACTATTAAGGATACACCCCTCTGAGACAAGGTCCAAGATCTTTTTCTCTCTCAGGGAGGGTATGTCTCTGGAATTCAGCATGCAGTCACCCAGCCTAAAATTAGGATTAAAACACACTGGTTGAGAAACATCTAGAACATTGACATAGCATAATGCCTTACACAGCTGCACATGTACCCTCACTGATATATAAATAGCCGAATTCTGCAGTGAGACTGGGAGTTGTTTAGGGGATATAAAGTATAGGCTATAAGGGGCCAATTCAGCAACTTCAAGCATCAGTTGCTCAATTTGAAGCCATAGGGGAACATACTGAGTATTGGGTGATGAGGTAATCGGATGAGACCATCTGGCATATTTAGCAATATGACTAGCAAAATAGTAGATAAATAAATTAGGCAATTTAAGTCCACCCAGATTTGTGGGGGCTCCTAGATGGGTGTAAGCCCTACGTTGGGGTTTATCTTTCCACAAAAAGGTGGAAATAAGGCTGTGGATCTTCTTAAACCAAGTGTGGGGAAGTGAGACATTCAGCATATTTAAGGGGTAAAACAAAAGAGGAAGAATATTCATTTTAATAATACTCACTCTGCCTTGAAGGGACAGGGGAAGGGTGGCCCATCTGTGTAGATCCTGATGAATATTAATTACCAGTTCATCCAGATTAAGCTTCTTCACGGAGCTAATGCTTTGCGAGAGAATAATAACCAGATATTTAAGCTTGTCAGCCCATCTCAAGCCAAGATGAGTGAAATTTGATGGTACCACAATAGAGTTTAATGGCATTATTACTGTTTTTTCAACACTGGGCTTGTAACTGGAGAATCTACCAAACTCTTGAATAATGTGCAGAGCAGCCGGGACAGAAGTGAGGGTGTCCGAGAGGTGGAACAGGATGTCATTTGTGTATGCAGAGAGTCGGAGGTCGAACGGGCCAATGGGGATCCCAGTGATGAAAGGAGAGTCTTTAAGAAGATGCAGCAGGGGCTCCAGATAAAGATTAAATAAAAGGGGGGATAATGGGCATCCCTGGTGGGTACTGGAATGTAACTCAAATTCTTCAGACAACATGCCATTGCAGTATATCCTTGCCCAAGGATGGAAGTATAGCCCTTGAACCCAGCTTATGAAGGATGAGGGTAAACCAAATTTCTCCATTACTGCAAATAAAACATCCAATTGACCCTATCAAAGTCCTTTTCTGCATCCAGGGAGACCAAGGCCATAGGCAAGTTGGCCCACCTGAAAGTGGAGAAAATATGGGACAGTTTTCTCAAATGATCAGCCAAGGAGTGGCCCTTCATAAAGCCTACCTGCTCAGGCCCAATCAATCCTTCCCAAATCTGTTGAATCCTGTTTGCCAAGATTTTAGCAAAAATTGTAACATCGTAGTTTATGAGAGAAATAGGCTGATAATTGGCAACCCTATCCAGGGGCATTCCTGGTTTAGGCAGCACAACTATCAGTGCTTCCAAAAGGGAAAAATCCAAGATGCCTGACTGGCAAAAATAAGAATACAGCTGTTGAAGGATTGGAACCAGATCAACGGCAAACATTTCATAAAAATTTGGAGAAAAGCCATTCAGCCCACCGAGGATTTGTCCGAAGGTAGAGAGCAAATGGTGTCCTGAATTTCCTAGGAAGATATGGGACCAGCAAGAAAGTTTGCTGATCAGGAGTTAATCAAGGGAAAGGAATGGAAGACAAGTAGACTTGGATGTCTGATGAGGCAGGGGAATGAGTAGGAGGATTACAGTATATAACTCATGATAGTGTGATTCAAATTCATGTACTATATCTGGGGTGAGGTTTTAAGTGAATTATCAGTCTGGGATGTGATACAGAGAACTAGATTGGTAGCCTCCTGATTGTGCAAATGAATGGCAAGAAGGTGCCCTGCTTGTCGCCTTGGTCTACATAAATCAAGTGGGTTTTAAGGATAGCATATTCATCCCGTTTTCATAGACTCTCCGCATATTTGGCTCTCAGGGACACCAATAACTCCTGTTCCTCCTCAGGGGCACTAAGGGAGGGACTATTCTCCACAGGTTTGATACGATCAAGAAGAAGCCAAAGAGAGGCTTCACACTTCTTCTTCCATGTGGAGGCTAGTTGAATAAATTTCCCATGCAGAACGCATTTAAGGGAACACCATAGCTTATCAACATCAGGGATAGAGCCCTCATTACATTCCATACAGCTAGTGATAAGATACCGAATCCCAAATAGTACAATCTCCTGTTTGAGGAGTTGTTTATTAAGCTTCCAAATTTTGTCCCGAGATACGGAAGGAGAGAGGTTGCATACCAGCTAGGTGGGCGAGTGGTCAGACAATATTCAATGAGATCCCCCCCCATCCATAACCTCCAGTAGGAGGGTTTTGCTAATTAAAAAATAATCCAGACAGGAAAAGGACCTGTGGACTGTTGAGAAAAAAGTATATACCTTATAGGAGGGGGACAGTACCCTCCAAGGGTCACATAGGCCTCCCATTGCTATCATCTTGTGAAGAGATCTTTGAGCAGGGGACAGCCCTGGGATCCTACGTCCAGTTCTATCTTGGTCTGAGGTCAAGGTTAGATTCCAGTCTCCTGCTAAAATAATTGGTAAAGGTACAAAAGGAGCCAACTGGTTCTTTAAAACAGAGAAAAATTCAGGAGAATCAATATTGGGGCCATAGACACAACCTAAGAGGACTTCTGAATCATCCAACACCCCACAAACTAGCAGATAAGGACCCATAGGATCCTCCATGGTCTGTAACATTTGAAATTTGGTCCTCTTAAAAATTAGAATCATCAATCCCCTCTGAGTCCTGGAATCCCCAGCTGCAAAAACCTGGTCAACTGCCTGTTGCTGAAGTGAAGTCTTTCTGCAGAGAGGATGTGAGTTTCCAGAAAAAATGTAACAAGACACTGTAAAATTTACAAATGTAATAAGATCTGGTATCACTTCACCCTGGAGTGGGCCCCTTTTATATTCCAAGTTACATATTTCAAAACCATCTGGAGGAGTCCAAAATAAGGACGCCAAGGAAATCAGAAACAAACATTGAACTGTAAACATAAAAAAATAGACAATGCCTTTGGAACCCCAAATACCCACCTTCCCCTCCCTCCCTCCACCATATCTCCCAGTAGATATAACAAAACAACTCTACCCCCAGACCTAATGACTGACCCTCCACAAGTTCTCGGGGCCATGATGTCAATAATCACCCACAGCATATGCCCCTCCCACCCCTATAGAAATTATACAAGAAATAACACACCCACCAAACCGAAAGCGGAATAAAATATCTGCCAAAAAAATCTTATCCCCCCATAGGTAACCCTTGATGTCCCCAATATACTAAGCAAGTCCAGCAAGATATCTAACCCATGAAGAAATAACAAACCTATCTAGGTATCAAACTGTTCTTAAAAGAAAAATCACACCGCAGTTGCCCAGGAAAAGGCAGTAATACTGTACAACAATGCTGGATAAATAATATATCAAACTATCTAATCAGTGTAAATAAAAGGCACCTCCTTAAATGTCTATCTGTGTGGTCCAAGAATAAAATTCTAACATATAAATAAGCTCCCAAACTTGGGAAACACATTTCCAATAAGATCCAGCTTTAACTAAAAGTCTATAGTCAACAGTAATACAGATTCTACAGTTATCCAACATGAAAGAAAAGGATCGTAGTTAGCACATAAGGTAGCACACTGGGATAGCAGTCATGTCCAGGGGCCATTCGTTCCATCACGATGCAAACACTAAGGATTGAAAACACATATCAATGCCCAATCCAAAGAAAGTCCACTAGATGGAGCCAATGAAACAAAAGTTAGAGCTGCAAGCCTTGAATACTGCAGGTACAGCAAAATACCATAAACCTTGGTTATATCTTGGCTCCACGACTAAATAAAGATGGCACAGTAAAACAGTCCAGTTGGATGAGCCAGCACCAGTCATTGAACAGACCTGTATGTGTTACAGCCGCCTAAAGTGCTCAGTCTGTATTTCCTTAAAGCAAACACAATGTCTGAGTCTCTGCTCATTTGAAGAGATCCGGGTAAAGAGTCTTTAGAGCACTAGATGCTTGTTCCACAGATTCAAAATCATGCCA
This sequence comes from Neoceratodus forsteri, assembly GCA_016271365.2. NCBI lineage: Eukaryota > Metazoa > Chordata > Ceratodontiformes > Ceratodontidae > Neoceratodus > Neoceratodus forsteri. The sequence continues at coordinate 1,068,338,832 of CM028131.1, read as the reverse complement.
CTGGTCCCCATGATAGATCTGAAGTGTAGCTGGGTATCTTACCCTGAATTTTATTCCAGCCACAATCAGTTTAGAGATGACTGGGTGTAGCGCGGTCCTCTTCTGCCAAACAGCAAATGGAAGATTCTGTGCAATACAAAGCTTTTTGCCTTCCCATAGGATGTCCTTCACTGCTCTGACTTTATCCAAAATGTGTTGTTTGTTTCTAAAGTTAAGCAGTCAAAAGAGCAGAAGCCTTGGGAGAGCCAGGGGGAGGCACTGACTGGAGAAATCTGTAAGCCCTCTCCACTATATAGGTGGTACCATGTAGAGAGGGACCAGCAATTTTAGTACATAGCTTCTGTACAAATAAGACCACACCTGAACCTTCTTCCTTTTTAGGCAATCCCAGTATGACTAGGTTGTTCCTACAGGAACAACCTTCTAAGTTATCCATCTTAGCTTCCATTTGTTTAACTCTTCTTCTTAAGGCTGCTATCTCTGGATTAGTGTGAGCTCACCAATCATCTAGCGAAGAGATCCTGGCCTCATTATCACCAGTTTGCTGAGGTAATTGCTCCATAGTTGTTTACATGCTCTGGAAACTGTGGGTCAAGCTGTTGAACATGTATTAAAGAGGAGCCAGTCCCTCTAGAAATGTGGCCTCCATCAGTTCAGCCTGGGGGATCGCGTGGCTGGATGTGCCGGATGGTTGAGCTTTTGCCCACTTCGTGTTCGTGTCCCATGTCGGTGTTAGTGGTGGGGTATGCCTAGGAAGGGCATTGTGCATTCCTTTTTTTTTAATACTTCCTTTATTATGGGAGGCCCCAAAGGGCTTGTTACATCATGTCCAGACATATTGATCATACATCTCATTACATAGGTACATAAGATAAATCTTGATGACATCACAGTGTATACCTATAAAATAGCTTTCTACTGAAAAAAAAAACATATGATGATCCAATTAAACAGACTGGACAAATCTAAAAGATCTATCAGTTAACTTTACAAGTCTTTCTAGTTACTCGAACTCTATGGAGAAACTTTAAAATAAGCAACCCATCAGCTGAGATAGTGCAGGGGAGGGAAGGGGGATGACCCAAGATTGAGAGTCTAAGCGTCTCCATCTAAACTGGTCTCATACAAGAGCCACCTGGCCCACCTATTCTGGTATAAAGGGGGTTTGCTGATGGAGGCCAAAAGTAATTCTCTCCATTAAATGAATACTCTCTATAATAGCCCTCCAGTCCTCCAACAAGGGGGGGCATCCTTTGTGTCCATTTCCTAGCAATGACCTTAAGAGCAGCTATCGTCAGAACTGACCATAAATATATTGCTTCTTTTCCCTTCACCTCCCTAGGCCATAAACCCAAAACAAGATGCTTCACCCCCAGAGGGGACTGAAATTGAAAAATCCCACTAAGATGATGCTCTATCTTCCTCCAATATCCCCTGAGGACTTGGCATGTCCAAAAAATATGGGCATGGGAGGCGGAATCATGGCCACACCCTCTCCAACAGGCTGAACCAGCTACTGGAGCATAATGCACCACCTGTGCCGGACAAAGAAGTACCGGGACCTCATCTTCCAGCCAAATTCCTGCCAAAGCAGGGCCCCTGTCTTCTGCCATGTAATATGCCATATATCAGCCCATTGTTTCTCTACAACAGTAATCCCCAAGTCTAATTCCCACTTGAGTTTAAGTTGGTCTGTAGGTAGGGACATATCCATTAAGAATCTTTGATACAGTATGGATATGTCTCCTCTACCTCCTCCCCGATGACCAAATACCTCAGAAAGGGGGGTCCACAATGTCCTCCTGCATCCGAGCACAAGTTCTCTGAAGGGTATGGATGTAATCTCTAATTTGGTAAAATCCCAGCTTATTCCCTAAATGTAGGCCAAATGTCTGTCTGGCTGCCTCAAAGGAAATAAGGTTATCTGTCATTAAGACCTGATAGAGGGAGTGGAATCCTTTTTTAGCCCATTTCTTAAACCAGGGGTCTAGAGTGGCTGCCGGAAACAAAGGGTCTTAAGCCCACCAGTGAAACGTCCACATTTGGTGTCTAATGGGACCTCGAGTTACACCTCGCCTCCATCCCTCCAGGATGGCCCTCGTCCCCATATAGCACACCTCAGGAAATATGGCACTACTCTGGAACAGGAGAGCCTGGAGGGGTGGTTCAGGCCTAACTGTCAAATCCATCCTCTTCCAATGGGAATCGAAGCCCAGACTACCCCATAAAAGTGCCACCTGCATTTGAGCTGCTGTCCAATAGCCCTGCAAGTTAGGAAAGGCCAAACCCCCTTGTGCCTTCGGGGCGTAGAGAAGAGCTCTACATATCCTAGGTTGGTCTCCAGCCCACAGCAATTTAAAAAACAGGTTATGCCATATATTTAAATCTTTCTGTGAAACCAGACAAGGTACACAGTCAAATGAGTAAAGTAGTCTAGATAAGACATTCATCTTCAATTCTTGGGTCTTAGAAGATATAGACAATGGCAGGAGGGCCCGTCTCTGAATGTTCTTCCTTAACTGTGTAATCAAAGGGAGGTAGTTAAGATCCCACAACTGCTAACTGCTGATACCAATCCTGATCCCTAAATAACTCATCTGATCTAGGTCCGATTTCATAGGGTATCTACTCCTCAAACACGGGGTGGGGATATAGTTACAACTAAGTACCTCTGTTTTACTGCAGTTCAGCTTATATCCTGAAAGGGAGGAATATTCCTCCAGCTGCCCGAACAAGGCAGGGAGGTGGGAGTCTGGCTGTGTGAGATACATGAGCACATCATCGGCGTATAAGGCCAACTTATGCTCAAACCCATCTATTCGTATTCCCCTTATATTCCCATTCTCTCTTATAGACTGAGCAAGAGGCTCTATATATAATGCAAAAAGCAGCGGTTATAATGGACACCCCTGGCTCGTGCCTCTACCAAGTTTCAGAGGTCGGGAAATATGGCCATTTGCTCTAACATAGGTGGTCGGGGAGTTATACATTTTACTTATAAGTTGTGTTAATTCTCTCAGGAACCCAAACCAGGAAAGGACCGCTCCCAAAAAGTTCCAATCAACTCTGTTAAACGCTTTTTCAACGTCGAGATGAATTAATAAAGCTGGGGTACCAGAACTGTTTATATGGTCAATGAGGTTGGTGGTCCTTCTTAAACTGTCTTGCAACTGTCTGCCCAGGACAAACCCATTCTGGTCTAATTGTATAAGTTGGGGGAGGTAATGTTGAATTCTTTTTGCCATAATGGAGGAAAGGATCTTATAGTCAGTGTTTTAGTGAAATTGGGTGATAAGAGGCACATTTAGAAGGGTCCTTCCCTGGCTTGGGTATCACCGATATCAGTGCTGTGGCCCAGGAGGGTGGAGCCGAACCCTTTCACCCCCACGACCTCAGAGAATGCTTTCAAAATGAGAGGCTGAAGGTGATGCCTAAAACACTTAAAAAATTCCCCTGGAAGCCCGTCTGTCCCAGGGCACTTCCCTGTCTTCAGGGCTCCCACTTCTACCTTAAATTCCTCTACCGTTAGTGGGCGCATCAGCTCTTTGGCTTGGTCTGGAGACAGAGTCAATAGTTTCAGTTTTTGTAAGAAGGTCCCTATTCTCTCTTCAGGAGGTGGGGTTCCTTTCTCATATAACTGTTCATAAAACTCCCCAAAAGTCTTGGCTATCTCAATCATTTTGTACACCACTTTCTGGTATCCAGGGTACCATAAATTCATGATTGTGGCCCTAGCTCTTTGCACTCTCAATCTACTGGCTAATAATCTTAATGCCCCTGGACCACCTTCGTAATACTTCTGCCTTAAAAATAACAATTTCTACCCAGCCCGGTGGCACTGAGGATTGAGGTGCTGGATACCACGCCGGAGACCTGGGTTCTAGAATGAGCCAGGGCTGCTGGGAGTCGGCAGGTAAGGGAAGGGATTGAGCATCTGGTGGACAGCTCTCACTTCCCTGGGGAGGGTTCGGGGTATGTGCCGCTCTGTAGCGGCACTTGGCGGCGGTTGGGTGCAGCATAGTCCAGTGACGCATGCTGCAAGGGGGGGAGGAGCTCAGCGGGCAGCATCACGCTGTGCCCAGCCGCCATTGCAAGTCCAAGCCCTCTGGGGAAAGAAAAACACAGAAAGCCCTCTGCGGAGCTGAGAGATGAAGGAGACTCCAGGGGCAAGTCCACATCCCACTGCTGACCCAGCGCACCAGTGGACTCCACGGCCCTACCCGATGCCAGATAGGCCCCTCTAATTTCAGAAAAGGCCACCAAGGAAGGGAGTGCCCACCCTGGGGGGGGATCCAGGGGCTGAACCTGCTTGGTTAGCCGGGGGAGGACACTGGCAAGCAGGGATTCACGCTGGGAGTAGAGACTTAGCCGAGTGGGTACTCTGGAAAGATGCCCTGCCGTGCAGAGTAAGAACAGAGATTAAAAAAAAAATAAAAATAACAACTTCTGTTCTACCTGATAGTCCAATAACTGTCCCAATTCCCCTTTAAGAGTCTTAAGCTGCTGAGCTCTTGCCCTGATAAATTTGTGTTTTTACATTTCCTCCAATGAATGGATTTGTTTAGTAAGTTTTTCCCTTTTCCCCTCTCTCTCTCTCTCTCTTCCTATGGGTGGCGAACTGAATAAACCTCCCTAGGGGAACAGCCTTGGCTGTATCCCAAAAGGTGGCATTTGATGTGCCTTGTCCCTCATTCTCTGCTAAAAAGCATTGATATGTAGCTATAATCTGATCCTTAACTGTCTTATCTTTGAGCAAGGAGACATTGAGCCTCCAAAAAGTATTTCTACGGAATTCCCCCATATCCAGACGCATATAAAGTGGGGTCTGGTCTGAGAGGACAAAGTCCCCAACCCAAGTCTCCTGGACTCTAGAGACCTCGTCCCATGGAACCAGGAAATAGTCCAATCTGGAGTAAATATTATATGTGGCAGAGAAATAAGTATAATCCCTCTGCCTAGGATGCTGGTGACACCAAACATCAAGGATACCCAACTCTCCTAACAACTTTTGGGCCTTCCTTGCCACCTGATGTGACTTTCTGGGAATCTGGGAGGTTGTATCAATGGCAGGATTAAGAGTGATGTTTAGGTCTCCCCCAAAGAACAAAATGCCCTTCCCCCACTCATGAAGTAGGAGGAAGAAGGATCTATAATCCTGATAAGGGGTGTCCATCGGAAAATACACTGATACAAGTGTCATTAATTGCCCCTCAGGTTTGCCCTTCATGAGAGCATACCTACTCTCTTTATCCACCTTTACAGCCAGTTTTTCAAAATGAAACTTATGTGGTATGAGCACCATAGTACCTCTCCATCTACCCTTTTTATCCGAGGAAGCAGCCACCTCCCTAAAGCCCAACTTCAGAAATTTGCTATGCTCCCTCCCAGAGAGGTGAGTTTCTTGTAGAAGTACATAATCTGCTGCTGACTTCTTAATCAAGGCCAGAATCTTACTGCGTTTAACTGGACTTATAAGTCCATTTGCATAATATGTGCATACTAACGTCCCTGAATTAACCATGGTGAATTTCATAAAAAAGGAACCCAACTGTGCCACGGTCCCCCACTCCCCACACAAAATCCATCTCCCACCCCCAAAGCAGTGCAGTAGTTCTCCATCTTAGAACATGTTAACTGTACAATGGTATCAGTGCCAACAGGGCAACAACATATCTGATTAATCTTAAATACCTTCCTAGGTAGACGATCCAATCTGAAAGGATCTCTGTTGAAACTCATCCCCCCACTATGGGAGGAGGGTTAAGAGGGTGGGAATACACTCGCTGTCCAACTGGAGGGCTCCCTCCTAGAGCTTCACTGATGATAAATGTTTTAAGCTCCTTGCAGTGAGTGTTAGCAGTTAGACCAGCTCAAACAATCTGGAGCTTAAACTGCCCTTAACACTCCTGTTGGTAGGACACCGTTCAGAGAAAAAAAAAAAAAGTAATATTATTTAGTCAAGTTATTTCTGATACTAACATGACAAGCAATTAGTCAATCAACCCAATACTTATTTTAAGAAATGTTAGATACTGGATGAATCAACTGTATCCCAGTCCATAGTGAGGGGGAAATGGGGAATGGAGTCCCCCCCTGCAGATAACAGTGAGCAGGGTCCATGGCAGGACCTAGATCACCTCCTGGGCCCAGGCAAGGAAGCCAAACAAAAAACATTTTAAATGTTGTAGTACCAATAACAGTAGGCCCCCATGTTCACCATACTGGCTAAATCTTAATGTAAGAGTGGGAGACCATGCAAGCATGGCCCAAGCACCTTCAAATATTTTAAGGGACCGAACCTCAGCGGCATCCCCCCAGAGTGCCCCAGAGCCAAGCCCCTCTAAGCGGAGGAAACTGACTCCCCAGAAGAGAGCACAGCCCCCAAGACACCTTCTGGTGGACCACCAATAAAGGTCCAATAATTCCTCACAATCAGCTGTTTAAAAATATTTATGTGCCACATTCAACCACGTCATTAGCCCGGATCACCCCAGTGACATTTCCAATTTTTGTGGCGGCCCAAAATTTTTTGAATATGGCTTCCTCACCAGAACATGGTGACCCCAATAGGCCCCGTAGGCCCCCGCATCCCCACAGCAAAGAAGGTCTGCATCCTCCCCCCCAACCATCGACTCACAGGCTCTAGAAATACCAAAGGTATATTTATGGTGTGTACATCCTGTCAAGAAATCCCCCCCTTATTCTAGAAAATTAAACATATTAGCTGTCTGTTTTTAAATGTTCCAGATATTAATGAAAGAAAGAGAATCTGTCCTCTGTTTCAGGTGGAACACTGCTCAGAAGCCCTTTAAGCTCCCTAATAAGGCTACAACATGTGTCCTTGCAAAGTCAGAGAGGGGGAAGTCAAAAAAGTCTAATTATTAAGAGAGATACTGCACCTGGCGTTGTTCAGGTAGTTTGAGAGTTTGTTGCTTCCTCCGTGGAGTCTCCTTGGGCCATTTTGGATTCTGTCTGTCCTGGCTTATTGTTCAGGCCTCTCGAGCATTTCTGACTGTGTAGGGAGTCACACATAGTGGAAGAGGCCGTAGTTCCCTTTATGCCTTGCCTTTTAGTTCCAGCAAAAACCCAGTCCCTGGACTCCAACTGTCTGCGCTGTGGGAGATTGACCTCCTCGTTCGAGAATTGTATACCCAATGGTTTCATACGAACATACGAACATACGAAATTTGCCAGCAGATAAAGGCCTAGAGGTCTATCTAGTCTGCTCGAATGTGCAGCTAGCACCCCTTATTCTGCAGCTGCCCTTCCCTTCCACCCTTCCCCTTCATTAACCTTCCCCCTTGTCCTGTCCCATCCTCGTTTGAAGCAGTCCACTGTTCTACTGCATACCACTTCTGCAGGTAACGATTCCACCCAGCCACCACCCTCTCTGTAAAAGTGTCTCCTCATCTCCTCCTGAACCTTCCTCGCTCCAGTCTCATATCATGGCCCTGGTGGCCCTCCCCCTTACTTTGAACAGCCCTCTGTACCTGTCTTGTTTATTCCTTTCATGTATTTAAAGATTTCAATCATGTCCCCTGCTCTCCTCTCCTCCAGTGAGTACATGTTCAACTCCTTCAACCTCCTCTCGTATGATAAGTCCCCAGACCCTTGATCATCTTTGTCGCCCCTGCGCCTGCACTCCCTCCAGTAACTTAATGTCCCTCTTCAGATACGGACGCCAGTACTGCACGCAGTACTCCAGGTGTGGTCTAACTAATGACCTATACAGTGGTAGAATCGCCTCCTCCCTCCTCGAGGATATCCCCCTTGCAATACAACCCAGCATTTTGTTGGCCTTTGCAGCTGCCTTCCTACACTGTGCCGAGTTGTTCATTGACCCTGTGATGAGCACACCCAGATCCTTCCTCCTCTGTCTGGGCTAGCTGCACTCCCCTAGCTGGTAAGTCCTCCTTGGGTTCTTCATCCAAAATGCATCACCTTGCACTTTTGGCATTAAAGCCCAGTTGCCAGGTGTCTGACCAGGTTTCAAGCTTTGCCAGATCATCCTGCAACCCCTGCCATCCCCCTAGGTCATCCACCACCGCGCCAACCTTGGTATCATCAGCAAACAGACTGATCTTGCTCCTGATGTCCCATGATATGTCTGCAATGAATATCCCAAACAACATTGGTCCCAACACCGAGCCCTGTGGGACACCGCTCGTCACTGCCCTTGGGTGTGAGAGCTCCCCACCCACCACCACCCTCTGTTGCCTTCCCCGCAGCCAGTTTCCTACCCATCTCACCAGCATTGCACCTGCCCCCGTGCCTACTAACTTCCTTCCCAGCCTTCCATGTGGCACTGAGTCGAATGCCTTACTGAAGTCCAGATACAGGACATCCACTGCATGTCCCCTGTCCAGTTGCCTAGTTACCCAGTCATAGAACTCGACCAGGTTGGTTTGGCAGGATCGGCCACATATGAAGCCATGCTGTCTGCTGTCCTGTAGTCCTTTGTCCTCTAAGAGGGCCACCAGCCTCCTTCAGGATAGTCTCCATTAGCTTACCCACGATGGATGGAGGCCCACTGGTCTGTAGTTTCCAGTTCATCCTTGGGGCCACTCTTATGGAGGGCACCACATGAGCCATCCTCCAGTCCTGAGGTGCACACCCGGAATGTAGTGAGGCATTAAATAGGTCTGCTAAAGGTCCTGCAAGGACCTCTGCCAGCCTCTTCAGCACCTGGGGTGGATGCAATCTGGGCCTGGCGCCTTGTCCACCCTCAGTGCCTTCAAACCCTCTCGAACTCTGCCTCCATGATTTCCCCATCTGTCATCACTTCCCCTCGTCTGCCATTTCTCCCATCTTGGGTGTCACCCCCTTCTCTTTAGTAAATACTGAGCAGAAGTACTCATTTAGTGCTTCCGCCTTATCGCATCTCCTGCTTCCACCCAACCCCTCCTTCCTAATCCTTACTATGTGGTCCTTACAGCTCCTTTTCCCCTGATGTACTTAAAGAAGTCCTTCTCCCTCTAATGCCTTGTGCCAGCCTGAGTTCCAGAGATGCTTTGGCTCCTCACTGCCCTTGTCACCTCCTTCGATTCTGTCAAGTATCCTCTCGTCCTCCCCCTCCTGTTTTCTTGTATTTCCTAAAGGCAGCTCTTTTCCTCCTTACCTTTCCATGACCTCCTTGCTCAACCAGCTCAGTTTCTTCGCCCTAGCCTTCTTGCTCTGGGCTTTGCAGCAGGTTTTGCTGCCTCCACTATCCCCAACCTTATGAGCTCCCATCTCTGGTTAGTATCCATACTAGATTGAATTCTGGCCAGGTACCTTTCACACCACTTCATCCTCCCAAAGTCGGCCATCCTGAAGTCCAGCACTCTTGTGCCAGATTCCACTCCTTCCTTGCCCATATCCAATGTGAGCCATACTGAGTGGTGGTCACCCTGACAGCGGTTCCTCCACTGTAAGTTCTCTCCACAAAGTCCCCATTTGCCAGCACAAGGTCAAGGGTATTCCCTAACCTGGTTGGTTCACTGACCATTTGCAGCAGGAAGCTGTCCTGGAAGGCATCCAGCAGTACCTGCTCCCTTCTGTTCCTGGTTGTTGGGGTGCTCCAGTCCCTCTTGGCATTTTGAAGTCCCCACAATCACCACACTACCCTTCTGAGGTCCTCCTGATCTGTCCCACTAGTTCCCTGTCTAACTCCTCCATCTGAGATGGTGACCTACTACCACTCCCATTCTAAGACTCCTATTCTTGGAATCCTGGATTTGCACCCAAAGTGACTCTGTACTACCCTCCTCCCCTTCCTCCCTTACACACTTCAGTCCTTCCTTCACATATAGTGCCACCCCCCCTCCTTTCCCAGTCACCCTGTCCCTACGAAATAACCTGTACCCTGGTACAGACAGGTCCCAGTCATTATATTGGGTGGCCCATGTTTCCGTGATGGCTGCAATGTCCACCTCTCCCTCTGCCATGAGAACCTGATAGTCAGATAGTCCTCTGCTGCTTGTAAGTCAGGGAACTGTTTCAGGCCTTCAGCCAGCTGAACCTTCAGGCATGCTGGGTATTTGACAAAAGCCCCAATGTTCTGCTGCTAGAGTTTAACTACTGTGAGTACCTTCCTCCTTTGAGACAGCAGCTGTAGTGTAAAATCGTGGTCAAAGTATAAACGTGTGTCCCCAAAATTAACTGCTTTTTTAGACCATGCTAGCTGTAATATTTCCTCTTTTACCCTATAATCCAGAAAACCAAGAACTACAGATCGTGGCTTCGCTTTGGGATCCCAAGGTTTTGGGATCAATGGCCTGTGAGCCCTGATAATATTAAGAGCTTTGTCTTGGGGGAGATTTAGGATCTCATGCAGGAAAGAGTCAATAAAACTGACCATTGCACCAGTCTCAGTGCCCTCGGAGAGCCCGTGTACCCGAAGATTGTTCCTCTGATTTCTGTTCTCTAATTCTTCAAGGCGGGCTTCAAGTTGTTAAGAACAGTAATTAAGGTCCAAAAGGGCTTTGTTATGAACATTGGTGGTAGTAGTATAGTCCATTAGAACCTCCTCGATCTCCCCATTCCATTTGGTTAATGTAGTAATTTCTGAGCATTGATCTGATACCTTTGCTTCTAACCTTTGAAGGGTTTGGTTAATTTGTTTAAGAGTTTGGCAAAGTTCTCTGGATGTAATCATACATTCGGATTCCTCCATATAAGCCTCCACTGTTTGTCTGGGTGCAAGACTCGTGGATTCCAGAGCCTCCTCGCTGCAAAGTGAAGCTGGCATTTTGAAACTTTTATTCTGCTAGTCTGAGGAATTATCCCTCCATCTATGCTTTGGAGGCATCAGGTAGTCAGATATTCTTCTTTTGGTTGACAGGATGATGGGTTTATGTCTGGATGCCCGTGGATTTTTAAGGTAGATCAGCGGAGTGCATTGTTTAGGCTGCCATTAACCAGGTGTCCCAACCGGAAGTCCAGCATTGTGCATTTCAGACTCCATCCATTTCGTTACACAAGCACGGATTACTCCTGAGATTACAGATCACTGGGCCAATTGCAAGATGCTAGAAAACAGTCAGGTTGGTGGCAAAAAACGACAATATTTAGGTGGAGGATTAGGAGCTGAAACGGGGCAGGACTGCTCAGGCTGCCATCAGGTGACCTCCCCCGGGAATATAAATCTTGTTAATATGATTGGAAATGAGCAACTATGCTGCAAGGTGAGGTAAGCACTTGACCTGCATCAGTGTGTAAAGAAGAGACAGTTCTGTCTGCCATCTGCGAACGCAAACGTAGTGCCAACAGCTTACCTGCCTTTTCACCTTGATCAAAATATTTATCTTAAGATCACAGTAATAAATGCTCTGCTTTCTCTCCTAAAAGATTAGTGTACTCAGCTTGCAGTGATTCCAAGTGAACCCAGTCTGGCTGAGAGGAGTGAGTTGCTTCTCCAGGGTTCTGATCTGATTTAAAAGGGAAGATGTTTTTTGTAATGTTTGTCTTTTACGCTTAGAGGCTAAGCGTATCAATTCCCCCAGAAAGCACATTTTAGGGCACCTCAAAGAATATCCCATTTACTCATGGAGTTAGAATTAAGATCTAGGAAAGAAGTAATGAATTTGTGAAGGTGCTCAACCAACTCTTTGGATTTTAGCAATTGGTTGTTTGCCTCCAAAGTTTATCCATTACCAAAGATGGGGAGAAACTTAACTGAATAAGAACAGGAAAGTGGTCAGAAATCACGTTAGCACTATATTGACACCATGAGATTCTGGAGAGGTGTTCAACTCCCAACAAAAATAAATAAGTTCTAGAGAAGAGTTGTGAGGAATGGAATGGAAAGAGTATTCCCTTTGATTTGGATAAAAAATCCTCCAAGGGTCCACCAGCCCCAGTGAGCCTATAAACTCCCTGAGAGCTAGTTGGCCTACAGTAAGGTGGAGATGGTGTCCTCCCAAATAATCTATGTTGTTACAAAGGACAATATTCCAATCCCCCACAAGTAGCATGGGAAGGGAAGCCTAAAGGGACAGCCATTGCCCCATATTAAGCAGAAATGGGCAGCAAACTTGGGTAAGGAAGTTCCAAATGATGTCTGGCACATGGCATTACACAACACTTCGTGCGGGGGTGAAGAATAACAAACTTCACCAAATTCAATATAATTTTATGTACAGGGCTTACTGTACCCTAAATAAGCTTCATAAAATGAAAGCAGATCTTGATCCCACATGATCTAAATGCTAGATGGCAGAGGGCACTTTCATCCATATGGCCCTAACATGTACCAAAGTCAAGGAATCTGGTGGGTTGTTCATAGAACCATGGAGCACACAACAGGCTTATCGCTGCCTTTTCCTCCAATAGCATTACTCCTGGGTGCTGAGTCAGCAATGAATCTCTTTAAAGAAGCACCTATATGGGGCCTGGCCGTCTTCACTTTAAAAAAAAAATAAATCAATAGCCTAAAATTGGTTGAGTACCTCTCCACCCACAGTTGCACAATGGGTGAAGAACCTGTTAAACTGTATGAAAACTGAGAGAGCCCAATATACAGCAAATGAAGTCTTTGAGGCCATGTGGGAAACCATCACTACTGTAGTGGAAGGGGGTAGATGCCCTGGGTGAGAGGGGTGCAACTGATAATCACAGGCCTCCCCCATAATTAGTAAATTGACTGATCTAGAAGGTAGTAAGTTATGTAATGCTATAGTATGCAGGAAAACACCAGTATTTGTTCCTGTATGGGGGGGGTACCCCATGGATGGGGGGCATTTATTTAAGATTACATTCAGTGCTGCATGGTAGGCTGATCAGCAAACTGAGCAACCTGGGAGCGAGGAGTAAACTGGTTAGATAGGCCAGGAGCTAGTTGCAGGATAGACAGCAGAAGGTAGTAGTGGGGGGATGAGGTATCTAAGCCAAGGGTGATAACAAGTGGGGTCCCACAGGGCTTGGTGCTGGGGCCACTGCTGTTTAACGTTTTCACTGCCGATATTGCAGAAGGGATAAAGAGTAAGATCAGTCTCTTTGCCAATGACACCAAGATCTGTGCAGAGGTTAATGGAGGGGAAGGCAGTACAGTACAGTACTCTAGGAGGATTTTGTAAAACTGCCAGAATGGTCTAACACATGGCAACTTGGGTTCAATGCCAAGAAGTTCAAAGTAATGCACCTGGGAGCCAGGAACCCTGGAAATAGTTACTGGTTGGGGAGAGTTCATTTATCCAAGTCAAAGGAGAAAAAGGATCTGGGTGCGCTGGTGACAGGGGAAATGAACCACATAGCCCAGTGCAGGAAGGCAGTGGGAAAGGCCAATAGAATGCTGGGGTGCATCACAAAGGGAATTACCTCTAGGAAAGGGGAAGTCATCCTGCCCCTGTACAGGTTCCTGGTGAGGCCACACTTGGAGTATTGTGTGCAGTACTGGTGTCCCTACTTGAAAAAAGACATCAAGCTATTGAAGGGAGTACAGTGCCAGGCAATGAAAATGACCATGGGATTGGGAGCTAAACCTTATGAGGAGACTGAGACAGCTCAATACGTCTTCCCTGAAGGATAGGAGGGAGAGAGGGGATATGATTGAGATCTTCAAGCACCTGAAGGGTAAGAATAGAGTAAGCACCAGAAGTATTTTTAAATTGAAAGGTGGAAGGGAAACCAGGGGGAACAGCCTGAAGTTGGAAAGAGGCAGATACAGGAGGGAAATGAGGAGGCATTATTTCACTGAAAGGGTGGTGGCAGGGTGGAACATGCTGCTGGAGGAGGGGGTATCACTGCAGACAGTGGGCAGCTTCAAAAGGGGGTGGGACAGGTTTAGAGGGAGGGTTCAACCATGGGAGGGGCATGGGTGATTGTGAAGGATACAAAGGCAAAATCAATGGGGGGGCAAGGGAAGGGGAGACAGCTGCAGTCTGAAAGATTGAAGTGCTGCACATTTGAGCAGACTAGATAGACCGATAGGCCAGTATCTGCTGGCATTTTGGTATGTTCATATGCGTTCACAGGTAATGTCCACTACCTTATTCTTGTATGTACAAGTACTATGCATTCATATACACTAAGTCATTAGAAATGAAAAAAGTGAGGTATGTCTTTTACACTGTTTTTATTATGCTGTATGAATTTACCATGTTAAAGTTCAATAAAATATTTTACTCACAAAAAAAAAATTGCAACTGGGGAGAATACCTTAGTTGAAGGTATTACATCAAAAAAGGAAAGCCAACCCAAACAAAGTAAAAGTGCATCCATAATGTGTTTTATAAATAATTACATAATTCTTATCCAGTTTGAATTATTTGTTTGAAAGTATTCCAGACATGCATATAACAATAAGAGGGTATCTCATGCTAATAGTTCCAACATGCTGCTTCTACTGTAAGTGCAGTAGGCATGGTACATTTCCCACACTGGTTTCACAAATTTTCTGCAAAATAAAACATTTCAATTTTAAATTCAAGTTTCATTTATTAAAACATATATCTTCAATATGTTATTTTACATATATCAAAAATTGGGTTTATAGATATGTTTATATGAACAGTTTAGGGAGTATCTTATGGTTAAAAGAATGCCTTCTCAAGTCACTTGTGTGCCAGAATGGCTCAGGTTCGCATCACAGGTCTCTTGTTTATTTCATTTTCATTTACTGTATTTACAGAATTACCACCGAGCAAAGCTTATTTAAAATGGGAATCCAGTTTGATAGAGAAATAAGAATGTTACAATAAAAATTCATAGAGTATGTACCATTTACAAAAATGCTTATAGATAATATAAATAATGTATGGATATGTAAACCACAGTAAATAAAACTATATACTGATGTATAGTATATCCTTCATCCATATATAATAATATCTAACTACTGTATAAGGTATCACTACTATACTACTGCCCACAATTTATGCATGAAAGTAACATAAGCTTTGGGGGGGGGGGGGTACAAACTAGTCCTCTTTTGGAGGAAGGAGTCCTGAAAGGACTTGCTAATTTAATGGTGGGCAAAGCAATGTAGCCTGTTGGGTTGCATCCAAGTGTACTGAGGGAGCTCAGAGAAATACTTACTGCATCTCTGACAGTTCTATTTAACAACTCATTGGAAAAAGGAGTGGTTCTGGAGGACTGGAGATGGGTGGAAGAAGTCCCACTGCACAACAGTGGTAGCAGAGAGGAGGCTTGCAATTAGAGGCCAGTCAGCCTGACATTGATGGTGGAAAACTTAATGGAATCACTGCTAAAGGAAAGGATTGTAAAATATTTTTAATTATAGTGAGTTACAAGTAGAGATGCAGTGAAGTTTCACTTCACCGGCTAATTCTTGGTGAAGTCTCCAAATACGCCTCCGTGAATCAGTTTGCAAAGTTGCCCAGTATACTGAGAATTTGCGATTTATAACTTTGCATTGCTTTTCTTTTTTTAGGTGCAAATTGCACTTAAAAAAAAAACAAATCCCTGGTGTCTAGTGCCCCACCCCCGCCAATCATCAGCTAGTCATTCACAATGTAAAAAATATATTAATATCTTTTTTAAATGAAATCCCTGGGGCTGGATTTTCAAAGGCCTTAGACTGACGCAAGGTGCTTGCGTCAAACAGGTCTGACGCAGGGGCAACTTGCGCCAAGGGCTGCACCAAGTGTGATTTTCAAAGGCAGCCTGTGTCACCCAGCAGGCTGCCTGCACCAATGTGTGCTAGCACCAGCCTTGTGCCATGAAAGTGGCTGCAGCATGGCGCTGGGGGCTTGCGGCAGACCCAGACAGCTGCAGCTCTTGGATCTGGAATTTGAAAGACCCCCCCAGAAGCAAGTGCCAAGTATCCTTAGACCAGTGAGGGGCAGATCTAAGGAGACTTAGATGGCTCCTGGGGGGGTCATCCTGTATGTGCCACCATGTGGCCTGCCCCATCCATCCCCAGTGGATGATCCCTGGTGGTCCAGTGGTCCCCCCTCACCCTGTCACAGTCCCCAATACCCATGTCCATGCGTCCTGCCAACCCCCCATGGTACCCATCTCAGTACTCCTACTCCCCTCCCATACCCCGATCTGGCAACCGGCACAGCCCTCCACATGCCACCACGGCCGGCCGCTGAATGAGCTATCAGTGGGTGTACTGTATACAGTATACAGTACGTGCATGAACTGCCCATTTGGCGGCCAGCCGGGGTGGCATATGGAAGGCTGTGCCGGTCACCAGGTCGGGTATGGGAGGGGGGTGGGAGTGCTGAGATGGGCACCATGGGAGCACACTAGCCCACCAGGGTACCGGGGAGTGTTGCGGCATGGTGGTATTGGGGGGCAGTGCCCATTTGCCAGCCCCTGTACATGGGTGCTGCAGATTCCCCGCAGCCATTGCGGCATTCCAGGTGGGTGCACCATACATCAGGCGCAGCACCCCCTTTGCCACAAGCTAATGGACTTAGGCTCCAGGACCCTGTTAAATAGAAATTTGGGTGCAGTGTCCAGGCACGCCACACTTGGCGCAAGCTGCAAATGTCACAGCTTCTGCCGGGGCTTTGAAAATCCAGCTCCTGGTGTCTAGTGGTCCTCCCACCCCCACCCCCACCAATCACTGGCCACAGTTGTGATAATTAAAAAAAGTTTATTACATATCGTAGGGTTCCTCCCTGGTCCCCAATCTCATGATGTCCTATTCGTTAAGAATAAAAATAGTTTTTCATACAGTAAGGTCCCACCCCAGTCCCCAGTCACTTAATCTCCCACCCGTTATTGATAAAAATAATATCCCATAGTGCAGTGTCCCTCTCCACCACTGATCACTACACTGTAATAAAATGATACCCCCGTTTCCATAGCATAGTGTCCCTCCCCCCTCCCTGCCACTGATTGCCACACTGTATTGTAAAAATAAAACATTTTCCATATTGTAGGGTCCCACCCCAGTCTCTGATCTCCCACCTGAGAATACAAAAATAAGTTTCCATAGTGTAAGGTCTCAGCCTGTTGACTGATCCCCCACCCATTCATAGGACAAATATTTTCCAGAGTGTAGGGACCCACCCCTTTGCCCGATCTCCCACTTGATATTAAAATTAATATCTTTCCATAGTGTAGTGGTCCCCCCAGCCCCTCACCCACTCTGTTAATCACATACCACCCTGCTCCCACCACCCCAGCACAGCCATCGATTGGTGGCGAGCAGCACAGCCCTCCTCACACCTCCACAGCTACGTGCTGACTGAACTGTCAATGACAGCATGCAGTATACACTGTAAGCTCATTGGTAATGTGCAGCATGGAACAGAGGAGGGGAGAGGGGGATATGATAAAGGCCTTTCAATATCTCATGGGAGTTAATAAGGTACAGAAGGGAAGTATTTTTCAGAAGAGAATGTGCTCAAGAACATGGGGACATGTTATGAAACTGGAGGGGGGTAGATTCTGGAGAGATGTGAGGAAGTACTTCACAGAAAGAGTGGTGGATTCCTGCAGAGGTGATGGGGGTGAAAACTAGTGGGGGTTCAAGAATACATTGGATAACAAAAGGGAATCATAGTGGAAAGGAAGGGGGGAAACAGAAAGAGCTGTAGATCGGGCACAGTCTATCATAATAGTGTAGGCTGGGAGAAATGGGGCAGAGTGGATGGGCCAAGTGGTCCTTATCTGCAATCAAATTCTATGTTTCTATGAAAGTGGTAACTCTGAAAACTAGCTTTTCAGTACAGAGGCTCATGGCAGACTTGTATTCCTTGGTCAGAAAATGGGCGTCAGTGTGTTCCATATTTGAGGCATCCTGTAACTAAAGAAGTGTGTTGCTGTCTGGGTTTTAACTTTAGGAACATTTAGTTCCAGAAAAATGGATTTCCTTGGAGAGGACTGGGTTTCATATACACTCCAGCTCATTCAGTTCATAGTCTGGGACAAAGCCCTTCACGCTTTTTAAACAAAATAAAATTGTATGCAGTTTTCTGTGATTGGCTAGTGAAGATCATTATAGTTGTCTATACATCTTACATTAAGCGGGGTACACAGGACAGTCTAGTAGTCACACCAGGTGTTTATACAGCATATCAAGATTCATCAGTTTATCACTAGTACAGTGATCATAGAGTATGTCTGCATAATCTAATAGAATTTGGATCTGCCTGATTTTGTTTTGTGTCAGGTTCCAAACACTTTTGTACGTGTATAGAAGCTCTGCCCTTGTACCTACTTTCTTTATCAATTTTTCCACATGTATATTCTTGAAACCTGAAGGTTCCATACAGAACCTGAGGTACCTGTAAGCCCCAACCTGCTCAATTAATATACCGTTTTTGGTGTATAATGCTAACTATGTGTACTATAGTCTATTCAGTTTGGTTGAAGAGCCAAAAGGCATTATATTTGTTTTGATCACATTCAGCTACAGTTCTGAAGACACAAAAATATCTGTAGTCCCACAGAAACAGTCTGGAGCCAAAATTGTACTCTTTCGAGGGAGGCATTGGAAGCATGGACCACAAAATATTTGCCTATTCCTCTTAAGTTGGAAGTAAAGAGAGGATGCTCAATACTGAGTCTTAAAAGACCCCTCTCGTCCCTAGAAATACTTCCATTCATGACTGTACTTTGTTTCAGTTACATAAATAAGTGGAGAACATGCTCATCAACCTTCCATCCACAGCTATATCCCAGAGTTTATTCAGTCAAATTGAGTGGTACACCATGTTTAAGGCCTTGGATAGATCAACAAAGATGGCTCAGGTAAATACCTGGATTCCATAGTTTTGTTGACATTATCCAAGACCTTCAACCAGAGAAAACAGTGATTTGTTTTTATATGGAATCCTAATTGAAATTTGTCATGGTGTCCTCCTTCTTCCAAGTAATTTTGAAGTTGACTGAAGACAATACTCTTCGACAACTTATAGAGCTAGTGTACTGCCTGGAATTAGTAGTAATTTTCAGATGCAGTCAGCTAACACTTCTTAAATCTGAA
Source organism: Neoceratodus forsteri (assembly GCA_016271365.2). Taxonomy (NCBI): domain Eukaryota; kingdom Metazoa; phylum Chordata; order Ceratodontiformes; family Ceratodontidae; genus Neoceratodus; species Neoceratodus forsteri. The sequence goes on along the minus strand of CM028131.1, from coordinate 1,068,319,946 downwards.
GTATTTTTTCTTTTCAGTTTACTAATCAGATTTTCCACCTGAAAGTACTGGTCTGATATGTGGAACAGCACTCTGGCTGGAGGCTAAAAAAAGTCAGTTCTGTTCCCCCCACTACATCATAAGAAATGTGACCAAACAAATTGAGGTACCACGACACTTGCAACCTAACCAGTGAATTTCGCAAGTTACCCATGAAAATGCAGGGAACTGTGACATCGCTAGTAATCAAGAAGAGCCAATCCCTGCTACTTGATGCGAAAGAAAATAGTCTGGCATTGTGAAATGGTTCTTCTGCTAACTAGTGATGTCACAGTCAGTGTGGTCTCAGTATTGATGACGTAGTGGGAGGAACAGAACTTACCTTTTGTTTAGCCTCCAGACAGAGCACTGCTGCACGCATCACTCCTTTACTGCCAGGTGGAAAATCTTCTAATTAGCAAGCAGAAAAGAAAAAATACTTCAGATATAAGAATGGACAGCTGACTACATCTGAAAGTTAGTATTAATTTCAGGCAGTACACTAGCTCTTTAAAGATCACAGAGGAGAAAAATTGGGTTATAAGGTGTTGTGTGATCTGGGCTGCCTCTTTAAATACTGGGACAACCCTGGGCAGTTTCCATCCCTGAAGAAGCTGCTCAGAGGCCAGACATCAACTACAAGGGAAGGTAAGTGGCTCCACAATCTGCAATCTGGAGTATTTATGTATTTAGAGGATAGTTCATCTGGGCCGGCCAGTACTTTTCTCTGATTTCACCTGTAGGTAAAGATCAAGTATGCCATTGGTCTGTACTTCAGCAAATGGAAATGTTTTACTTTTTTCTTTGATTCTTACAGTTTTCTGCATCCCATCCCATTGTATATTCTACAGCTCAAAATACATTCCTTGATTCTACAAAGAATTTGTTGAAATTATTGGTAAGTTTGTAGTCTACAATGGGTACATTATTCTCAGAACAAATTCTTATGCTTTGGGAACTCTTAGCTTTCCCACTCAGATTTATTTTTTTATTATTTTTTACTATGGACCAGCATTTCAAGGGGTCCCTTACTGCCTCATTTATGTTATTTTTAGAATATTTTTTCTTTGCAGTTCTTATTTCTTTTACATTTGCAGTAGATTTCTATCCCTTCTGCATTTTTCCAGTCTCCTTGATTTTTTTTTTTAGGCTATCTTCCGTAACTTATTTGTATCTCTTTTTAATTTTACCCAGAACATTGAAAACCAACCAGATAAACAGTTTCTCATCTTTTTTAAGAGGGGAATTCATAGTGTACCTTCCTTAAACTCACTAACAAAAGACATCCAAGCATCATTCAAATCAGTGATAATTTTTGATCTGTCTCAGTTAACCCCATCCAAATCAACACTGTAAGTACCTAATGCTTTGCTGACCTGTACTGTATTACCCTAGGTAGCCTTTTACCTTTCATTTATTCATAGTTTAAAATAAAGTGTTATGGTCTCTATGGAAATTTGCTAACGCTCTGGCCTCCCTATAAAAGTAAATACAGTTCGTAAATATAAGATCAATCAATGAAGCATCAGCTGTTTTTTAGGATTAATATACTGTAGGTTGGCTCCTGGATCAGTTGTTCAAATCCCATATCTAGGGCCACTGATCTCAGTAGATTTTGTTTCTCAAGATTCTGCCAATCCAGATTAAAATCTTCAAGTAGTAGGAATTGAGGTTTTTGTTCAGGCTTTTGACTTGGTACCTCACAAACGATTGTTCAGGAAGATGGAAGACCCGGGTGCAACTAAACCCATAGTGAACTGGGTGAGTAACTGGCTAGAGGGGAGGCAGCAGAGGGTGGTGGTAAATGGGGTTAAATCAGAGGAGAGGGAGATTATGAGCAGGGTTCCACAGGGATCAGTCTTTGGTCTGGTCCTCTTCAACAAATTCAGTAGTGACACTGAAGAAGGAATCCAGGGCATGTTGTATCTCTTCACAGATGACACAAAACTATGTGGGAAGGTGGATAGCGACAAGGGAATAAGAGAACTGCAGAGAGACCTACAAAAGCTAGAGTGGTTCAATGCTAGAAAGTGCAAGGTAATTCACCTAGGGAAAAAAGAACCACAGAACAGAGTACTGGATGAGGAGAGAGACTTAGCACTGCAGTTGAGGAACAGGATCTGGGAGTTATCATTAGCAACTCACTTAAGCAATCGAGACTTAAACAATCGAGTCAGTGCAACAAGGCCTATAGCAAGCCTAACAGGATGCTGGGATGTATTGGGAGGGGTACTGATAGCAGAAGAAAAGAGGTAATACTTCCCCTCTACAGATCCCTGGTGAGGCCTCAGCTAGAGTACTGCACCCGGTTCTGGAGTCCTCACCTCAGAAAGGATGAGGATAGGCTGGAGACAGTACATTCCTTTTTTGCTTTTCTTTGTGTAGCCTGCTCTGTTGTGTAGGTTTCAGTTGTCTTAAAGTAGCATTACCTCTTGTTCACATGCCCTCTATCTCCCTGACCCAGGGGAATTCACCTTACCTACTGCCTCTCCTCACTTCCCTTATCTGGAGCCTGTCCTTACCCATGGCCCTGATATCACTATTTGCTGCTATGTCACTTACGGGTTTCCCTGACTACCCTCTCCCTCCCTCTTTAACCTTCACAAGTCCCTTCCTTTTCTTATCAGATTCCTAACTTCCTTTGTTGCCCCCTTTCACTTGTATTTGTTCTTCTGCTTTCACTACACCATAGTGTCCAGTCTTGACTATAACCTGTATTTATCTGATCATGTGTGTATATAGTACTCATGCACTACTACTGTAATTACCCTGTGTATTATATTTAGTCCTGACTATGTTAGTTAGTTACTTAAATATTGCGTGATTTTATTGTGTTCAATGTGCTGTGTAATGTTCTTGTATCCTGTCCAGGTCCATCTCACAAATTAGCTTTGCTCAATGATGTTCACCTGGTTAAATAAAGATTTTGATTGATTGATTGATTGACACTGCAGAGTAACAAAAATGATTCAGGGCCATCAGGACAGATCCTATGAGGAGCATCTCAAGGCACTAAATATGTACTCACTGGAGACCAGAAGAAAAAGAGGAGATATGATAGAGACTTTCCAGTTCCTTAAAGGAATTAACAAAGTAAACTGTGGGGAATTATTTAGCCTGAATACCAATTTGCAGTCACGTGGACACAAATGGAAATTAACAGGAGGTAGGTTCAGGAGGGATATATGGAAGTACTACTTTACAGAAAGGGTAGTGGAATCTTGGAACAGTCTGTCAGCTGAAGTAGTGGGTGCAAAAACAGTGAGGGGAACAGGACCAATGAGAAGAATATAAAGAGGATAGGGAGAGTTAGTACCCTGGAGGAACAGTAGGTTCCAGGGATTATTGAAAACTTGGGCAGACTGGATGGACCTTAGGTCTTTTTCTGCCATCGTTGTCTGTTTTTCTATGTTTCTAAGTGTAGTTGTACAGTGGTGCAAGCCAAGATGCAGTGCAGTAATGCTACAAAATACCACAAAATGCTGTGATATGCTGCAGGAAACAGTGTAATTCAATGACAATTGAGTCCTTTTTACTGCAGTATTGTGTAACATGTCATTTACTGCAAATTACTGCATTGCATCATGGTTGGCTCAGCTGTATACGGCAGCAGAGTCTCTGTCAACCCAAAGTTCTTTAATGCAGAAAACCTAGGTGGCCTGAAACAGCCCAATATTTAAATCTAGCCATTGAGGGATAAAGTTGCTGTGATGATGAATAAATAACCTCTCCCCCGTTTCTATCAGCCCTTACTTCATAATAGCCCTGAATGTTTATAAACCTGTATTCATCTCTGTTATTCAACCATGTTTCAGTATCATGAAGTCTTGTTCAATTTCATTTACAAAGTCTCTGAGGAGCTCTAATTTGGGTAAAAAACTCCCAACAATTGCATGCAAGAAGGACATTCCTCCTTTAATTCCAAAATTGCATTCAGAGGTGATAGTTTCTGGACCTGGATTTGGACTAATATCCACACATACAAGCAGGTTAGTTATAATAACAGCCTGAAATATACATTGTAGGACAAATGGGAATAAGTAAAGAATCACGGGGAGTCACCCACTCACCACCCACCCTAAATAAACACCTGCATAATTGTTAACAAAGTCAATTTGGACAATGTTTGAGGACAGACTAAGTACACCGCTATAGTTATTGATAAATTAACCATTCAATTGATTGCCAATGAGCAAATTTTCTTTAAAAATGAACCTGGTTATGCTGCTTAACCTCAGATGTAAGCCTTTCAGACCCAGAGACTCATCGTGCCCAATTCTCAAAGCCCTTAGATTGACAGAAGGTGCCTGTGACAAACATAAATGATGCAAGTGGTCCCTTGCATCAAAAATGTACGCTGAGCCATTTTCAAAAGCAGCTTGTGTCAAACACAGTCTGCATGTGCCACGGAGGGCTTGCACCACAAAATGGGCTATGAAATGGCACTAGGGGGCTTGCAGCAGACACAGGCTGCCATATGATGTCAGTTAGTATTCTCAAAACTCTCACAGAGGACAATGGTCTAAGTACCATTAGACCAGCCAAAGACTGGTCTAATTGTACTTAGATATCCTCTGGAAGGGTGCACTAATGTGCCGGCCCCCCCAATCCACCATCTCCCATTATAATATTCAATATTATTTAATATACTGTATATTATCCTTGGTAGTCTAGTGCCCCCCCAGCCCCAATCTCCCATTATGATATTCAGTAATATATAATATTTATTATCCATGATAGTCTAATGCCCCCCCCAAGCCCTGATCTCCCGTTATGATATTTAGTAATATATAATAATATAATAGTTATATGCCCTGGTGATCTAGCACTGTCTCAGCCCTGATCCACCGTTAACAGATATACCAACATTTCTGGTGGTCTAGTGGACCCCCTACTCCCACCCCGCAGTGCCCTACCACCTGCTCCCCACAACCCGTAACTGAGCTATTGACTGGCACGGCTCATTGCTCACCACCACGGGCAGCCACCGACTGAGCTCTGAATGAGTGCATACTGTATAAAGTGCGCACTCTGTGATTGACAGCATTGTGTATTTTGACTCACTTATAGTACAGACAACATCCTGTTTGAACACTCTCCCAGAGAAAGAACAAAAGGCATGGAGACTACAGTATGTTAAAGTACTCATGCCTGCATTGTTAACAGTGCATAGCAACTTCTAGAGACACATTCTGGTTCAACCTGGCAGACCACACAAAATGGATATTTAGTGGCCTATGCCCACAAAAACAAACATCACTAAAAAAAAAAAAAGAGGATTTTGTTAATGTTGGGAGGATGGAAAAACTATTTTACAGAATAGGAATAGACAGTGGAACCAGGACCAAACAATGTAAATCAAACTGCACTTGGCTGCGAGGTAGGAAGCAGAGGGTGGTTGTTAACGAGGTAGGGTCATAACGTGGGGAAGTCTCAGTGCTCGGCCCACTTCTGTGCAACCTGTTCATTAGAAACCTTACAGTAGGAATAAATAGTAAAATCCTGCTTTTCACTGATGACATGGAGCTGGGAGGCAGGGTAAACAGCGAAAAGGGCATCCAAAACCTAAAAGAGGACCTAGCAAAGTTAGAAAAATGGTCAAAGGACTGGCAACTAAAATTTAATGCCAAAAAGTGTATGGTATTCATATAGGTAGAAAGAACCTGAAAATGGATTACTGGTTTAATGACGTCAGACTAAATGCCTCAACTGAGGAAAGGGACTTAGGAGTAGAAATTACAGATTAACCTCAAGATGTGCCAGCAATGTGAATTGGCATACAGTAAGGCAAGTAAAATGTTGGAGTTCATCGGCAGAAGCTTTGATTGCAGAAATAGGGAAGTAATCCTGCCACTGTATATGTCCTTGGTGAGGATGCACCTGGTGTCCTGTGAACAGTTTTGAAGCACTCACCTAAAAAATAAATAAATAGGCTTGAAACGGTACAAAGAAGAGCTACAAAAATGAATGGTGGGTTGAACAGGTTGCCATCTGAAGAACATTTAGAAAAGCTCAACATGTACTCCTTGGAAAACATAAGGAAGAGAGGGGACATGATAGAGACTTTCAAATTCCAAAAGGAAATAAACAAGGTTCTTTACACATAGCTCTTCACCAGGTCTAGTAACACCTGTACAAGAAGGCATGCTTAGAAGCTCAAGGTAGGTAATTTTCTTTCTTTTTTTTTTACTTTCTATTATGCTCCCTCTGCTCCTTGAGCTTTGCCTCTTCAGGAGACGCCAGGGCATCTGCCCCCTTCCTCATTGCCTGGAGCCCTTGGGTGAACCACCATGTAGCCTTGGTTATAACCCACAAGCGGGGATGAGGTGGGGCCTGTACACCCCAAGCCTCAATGTTTTGTTGAGGTCATGCTGATCGGGACAGGCAGGGGAATGTGTAGGTGTCTGTGCTGGGTGCTCTGTCTACCCAGCACTCGGGGAGTCATTTTTTCCTGTTTTTCTGGTGTGGTGTGATGTGCACCCTGATGTCTAGGCACAAGTACTGATGTCCGTCATGCCTCCCCCCATTGATGTGGCTTGGTGCCTGCTACATCTCTGGCCACTGCCAGAGGTCAGTCAGGTGATGAGCCTCATTCCGCCTCCATCCCTCACAAGAGAAGGTGAGTGTCTTCTGACACTCAAGCCTCCTCCCTCTGGCTGGCCTTAAGGAGGGTAATTTTAAACATGAGCTTGTGATTCAACAGTGGAATAAATTACCACCTACAGTGGTTGAAGTAAAAACAGTTGCAGCCTTCAAACTGGGCTGGGCAGAGCATACCACCCTGAAATGCAGAGCAGGTCACCTAGGGACATACCAGATAACATCTAGTTAGGCCCTGGACCCCTGCAAGGGTTCCAGGATTTTATCTTGGGCAGACTGGATGGACAGTTGGTCTCCTTCTGCAGACAACTTTTCAATGCTTCTATGGCAATCTCTTCACCTGATGGGCCATTTTCATATTCTTAGCCAAAAAATCTATTTTGCAGGACTTGATTTACTTCAAAAAATGTAACAAAAATAAATGGGATGGTTTTTATGTCATGGTCCAACCACCCAACTAGCATAACCTCTTAGATTTTGCATGAGCCCTGCCTGCTCACTTGGTTGAATGCTTTTGCAACCAATGGGGAACTCCTCTCCTCCTTCATTTAAAAAAGTTAATTTGGATATAGCACATTAAGCAACATCACATGTGATGTGTAATTTGCTCAGGGCAATCCAAGATTTTAACATCCATTTCTTACATTTACTCTTATTTTATTGCTTATTTCACTGTGAGTTTTCTAAAATACAATATATATTTGAAATTAGTTCCAACAGAATTTATAAAAAACCATGACAGGTACTCTTTCAATATCTTTATTTCAGGATCTGTTGTATCTGTATGTTGTCTCAGTTTATTTTTTTTAACTCTATTTTTGCACATTTGGACTGAGGCATCTCTCAGAGGTGCCTACTTGATCCATGCCCGCTACTATCCACCGAGATCCTTCCTCCAGTGGTCCTCCCAATAGGGTTTCACGGTCCCCCCAGATCACCGCCCAGGGGAGGGCCCGCCACTCCTACCTTGGTGGCGTCTTTCTGTAATTAGAGGATCCATCCTGTGGGTGGTGCCTGGGGACCATCGGAGTAGTGGTCCGGCATTGGGGATATGAGGCCTGATCCCTGAGGCCCTCATCACCTCCCCAGTCCTCTGTGGATTTTTCTTAGGTTTTCTCCCCACAGGAGCATGGACATGCAATGACATTATGGCACAATGTGCCAACATCCGCCGACACTCCTCCCTGCACTACAGCATTGAATCTTTGCCATGCCCCCAAGTTCCCCCAGGAGCCACTAGAGAGTGGCACAAGACCCTGATTCTTCCCCAGGACATTGAAAGCCATCATCTGAACTCTCAATCCCTTCCCTCCACTGCCAACCCCCAGTGACCTGAGTCCATTCCCAAACCCAGGTTGCTGGCATGGTGCAGGGTTTGGCATCCAGTGCCTCAACCCTCAGTGTCACTGGGCCAGTTGATGTCTCAGTTTATGCTATACTGTACCTAATTCACTGTCATCAGAAATGTTGCTACTGGTTGTGCAAATCTGTGAACTTCATTTGTCATTTGTCTAAAAATACACTCACAGAAACTTAGCTTGTTTGCTGCATTTTCTCTAGGCATAGCTGTACTCAGTCCTAGAATCTGTGTAGCTTAATGTAATTATGCTAGAAGAGTACACGAAAATTTACAGTCTGCAAAAGCCCTATGAGAAGAGACTCAAGGAACTGAATATGTACTGTCTGGTGGAGAGGAGGGAAAGAGGGCATATGATAGAAACATTCAAATACCTAACAAGGTATTAATAATGTAAGGAAAGTAGCATTTTCCATAGAAAAAGAAGCCAGAGGACAAGGGGTCACTCTATGAAGTTGGGGGAGGGAGGCTCAGAGGAAATGTGAGGAAATACTTCTTCATGGAGAGGGTAGTGGACACCTGGAACAGCCTTCCAGTGGAGGTGGTGGGTGCCAAAATGATGATGGGATTCAAGCATGCATGGCAGAGATACAAGGGGCCCTTGCCAGTAAGGCAAGGGGAGGAGATAACCAGATATTGAGTATGGTTTGCAGTGGCACAGTAGGCAGGGAAAACTAGACAGACTACGTGGACCAAGAGGTCCTTATCTGCCAGCAACTTATATGTTTCCATGTTATTTTTAGTATACTGTATCTTGTCACTGTTACCAGATTCCCCTGGTAGGATGTGCTCCCTTTCAATTGCCATGTGTCTGTCTTTACAAAGGGTGATTAATTTCTAATTAAAATTATATACAGTAAATATGAATTTAGTGCGCATCGAGAATCTGGCAGTTTGAGTCACTAACTAGCACTTTAGCCATAGGTAAATCTCATGACAACCCATGCAAAAAGTACCAGTCAGACACGATGCCAACACACTATTTCTACATCCTCTAATTAAAAACATTTCCATCTCCATTGTTTTACCTGCTTAGGCTCAACAGTAAAAATAAGAGCTGAACATTGGCACCATTGAATATGTTTTGACCCCCTCCCCCCAAAAAAACAGACATCCTTCTAATTTATTTATTTTGTGAATGTGTATGGCTGTTTCTAACTGATAAACTGTCACTTACATAGTCTCTAAAAGATATGGAGGTATGTACCTGTTCAATAGCTGAAAAAAAGACTTATTACATGTACTTTGGAAGTGTACATGGTAAACTAGGAGAGAGAGTATACTGGCTTGGTCCTTTTATGAATGAATTGTACCCAGTAAATGAGGAACTGTTAACATTAATTGTGATTAACACTGCTGATGAATGAACTATGCTTAGGCTGGCAAAATATTTCTGTGCAATTTATAAAGTCAAAAAGAAAATATTAGCCTCTGCAAATTAGGAAGTGAGGAATTGTAGAGGCATAATGCAATATTGTCAAGGCACGATATACTGTATTTATTGTTGCTGTACTTGCTATCTTGTCAGCTGATATATCTGTAATACCTGTTGTACTCTTCCGGGTCATTCCTGAAAATAGGCATGTAACTTGTCTAGTGTACCTACCTGGTTAACAAAAGCTAAATAAATACATATTATGCTATGTACATAAATTATGTAATATATGTGGATTTTGAAGTTTTAACTTTTGTAAAAGCTTTTTAAGCTAAAAGCAAATAAAAGAAAGTATATGTGGTCTCCACTGTCTGTGCACCCACTTCTCTCTTCCATACCTCACTCATTTTGTTTTACACACCACTAGTGGTATAACTTCCACCCACTTTTGTACCTCTCCAGTGCCACTTTCTTTCCACACTCAGACACCAAGCTGGAGAAAGAAAGTGTCTAAGTGCAGCAGCAGCTTACTGTTAGATTACTTGTTCAGGTAAGCATGACACACATAGAAAACACAAAGTATTCCTAGAAGTGCAAGACACCAGTAGTGGCATGCAGGCAACTTCATCTCTTTCACAAGCCAATAGTTCAGGTATTTTATTTTCTCTCTGGCACTGTCACCGTCTCTTATCTGTCCTTCCAACAGAACTCAGAAAAAAAAAGAGATGCACACCAAGTGCTGGATTTTCAGCCCATCTGAAATTGGCACAGGTATAGGGAAAAACTGCTGCAAGAAAGGCTTCACTTGCGGAGCCCTAGCTTTCCCCACACACATCATATTTTCAAAGCTGGCTAACAAATGGCTCCCTGATTTATGCCAGCAATAATACCCAACTGGGTGGACAGTATTGGGCAATACTGGACTGCCCAGGGGTGTAATGAGGCCTGACACTGCAGGTGGATGGCCTTATAGCCCCTGGAAGATCCAGTATTGCCCATACCACCCACACTGGAGGGTATTATTGCGCTTAGAAAATGGGCAGCTGTATTAAATAACGTTGTTTTTTTCAATAATTTTTATTTTTTACCGTTAAAATTCTTAGCTGTTTCATTACTTTGTAATAAAATAGTTCTTCTGCCTGCATTGTAGTGGTGTTTGTGTTTTTTTCAATTAGGAAATGATTGTCATGGTTACCTCCTCTCCTCCAGATACACAGGGCTTCAGTATACAGGGCTTCAGTGAAACTGTTCATTTTACTTTTCTTTTTTTTTAAATATTCAGTTGTGCATGTATGTTAATTTATACAGTGATTGCAGGTTTACGCCATTTATTTGTTCATCGGGGATGTGGCTGAGGAGCAGTGGTGGCAGTTGGGTGAGCTTTGAGAAAACAAAACTGCTGTATCAAGGTAAATTGTACTGCTTTGCATTTTAATTTACGTTTTGTTTTGAGGTATCTTACTTGACAGAATAACTTACAAACATCTATTAATTAGAGAAATTAGGAGAAGAACAGAGGTGGTGGGCTGGCGACCACGCTGTGGGCAGTTCAATGTATTTGACCGGAAAAGTAGCAGAGGTGGCGATTGGGCATGCTGTGGAGAAGGTCAACTAAGGCGGCAGAAAGATGAAAACCAAACCTGCAAACAGCAAGTACATTTGTTATGTTTTGATGGTGTTTTGTGGAACTGTGGAAATTAGTCGATGAGCGGTGATGGGACAGGGTCCTGGATTGGAGGAGGGGGGGTCAGATGGGTGGGTTAAACTGATGTTTGTGTGACGCTTTGAAATTAAGTAGTTTTTTTTTTTTTTACAAGTGAGAAAATTATTGTGGTCATGGTTGAATCATCCTTTTGTGTGTTTGTAGTAGAGCTGTGGGTAACATCTCTCAGTAAGCGAGAGAAAACATGGTGGCGATTTGAAATGGAAATTACGTGTGTTAGCCAGTTAGGAAGCAGGGTGGGCACCAGGATACTTAAGTGGGTGAAGAGGCACTATAGGCTGGTCCTTTTTATTTCCTGGGCATCTACTGATAGTTAATGTAGCCCCTGGCAAGAGTACTATCCAATCAGATGCCAGGAAATAAAAAAAACAATTTTCTAAGGCAGCTTACAGACATTTTTTTTGGTGCAATTGCACTGAAATGTTATGTCTAGTGGGACCAGGCATGACAGCTCTGTCAGCTGTGCCAGCTGCCATGCAGAACACGGACTGAAAATACAAATCTCTGCAGGTGTGGAGATTTTGTAATGTAGTAATTACTGTGGCATGGGACTAAGTCCTTGAACATTTTGAAAATCTAGCCCTAGGTCACTATACCCTGCTTATTACCGTTACTCTCCAACCTACTATCATGGGGGGGCTATTTGCAATTGGGAAGTAGGCTATTTATTTTTGGTTTAAACTATATATAGATCTAAATTTAACATATAGTTTTTCTAATGCTTTAATCTTTTCACAGGGCACATTGTATAACTGAAATACTGTAATCCACTCAGTGGAGTGGGTTGTTGTGGGATTTAACACACCACACCCTGGAGCTGATTATTGCTTACGTACTCCACAAGTAAGTTGTCAGACAAAGTGATATAGCAAAATGCAATAGGGCTGTTCATAATCCACAAGTACAGTGCTACAATTATGCAGTAAGATAGAGCTAATAATTGCAAAACAATGTTTGTTATCTTTTTGGAAAACATTCTCTGGGTTATCATTTCATTAAATGCATTGAAACTGGAGGCAGAAAGGAATCTGAATACTAATTGCACCCCAATATTTAATTGATTCATAAATAAAGTTTACGGACATTCCTTTTATTTAAAATAAGCTGTATGTTATTTTTTTAATTTTCTGCTAGACATTTGTTGTGGAAATTAAGGCAATAAAGTAATAAAATGAGTAACCCCATGTGAGTTTGGCATGAACTGGCAAAACATTTATTTTTTTCAAGAATCTCATTTTGACATAATTTGTCACTAGCTGTCATACTGTATTATCATCAATGTATTGCCTAAAATATATCATAATAATTTAAATACTTTTTCCTTTTTAGAATGTTTGCTTAGTGCCATCTGTAAAAGTTTCACTTGTTGTTGGACCACTATTGCAATGCTTTTTTAGTGTGCTAACCCGTTTTAAAAACAGTTGTGAGAAAATATTTATAAAATGAAGCAAAAACAAAATATAGCAGATGGATGGCTACTGGACTGGATGGATGGTTTTGCAGATAAAATAGGATCTTCTGTCAGTTATTAGTGGCCAGGCAAATATAATCCAGTAAACAACAGGCTCCATTTGCTGGACAAACAGCATTTTGCCTGTGATTTCCCCAATGCACAGTAGGAGCTTTGAATTGTTATTCATCTAAATATCTGATGTTCCTTTGTTGTCTGGTCTCAGTCATGCATAAATGCATCTGAAACAGTAGGCAGTAATGAATGATATTTCTTAGTGGGGCAATTTTCTTAAAGTATACTTTATCCTTTGGCCCCTGTTATGTTTCCATTGCTTTTGTGTTGGGATGCATGTGCTTTGTTTATTTATTAGCTTTTCTTTACCAGGTAAGTGCATTAGGCATGAAAGCTTGCCTATTTTCAGGCATGACCCAGGAGAGTACAAGTTACAGGGATTATAAACAGGTGCAAGGAACATACCATTCATACAGCAACATCAGGTATCCCCAAGGGAGAAATAGTACAAAGCCAGTAACAATCCATGCAGGGATGTATAACAAAAAAGACAAACTACTCACAGTTGTACAGGAGAGCATCAGCATGGCTGGTGAGGAACAATGATGACCACAGCAAAATAAATTAAGGGCAATTACATGTCCCAAGTACATAAAGGTGAGAGAACAGTGCATTCTTGAAGGAGGGGCAAGATAAGGAGTCTTTTAGGTGGGGAGGTAGGTAATTCCAGAATTTGGGAGCAAAGTGTGAGAAGATCTGCTCACCCATCCTAGTAGTGCAGAGTGGGACTGATAGTTGGGGAGAGGCAGAGGATCTGAGAGAGCGGGAGTGAGTAACAGGGTTGAGCATAGCCCCCAAAGAGTCAGGGTGGGGATTTCTGGTTAAGGAGTCAATGAAACAACCCAAATATTAAGAGCTCAAGTACTTAGGGGGCAGCCAGTGCAGGGTGGAGTAGAGCAGACAATGGTGGGTAAGGCGAGGGGTTGATAGGGCAAACTTGCAGATATTGTTATAAGCAGTGTCCTACTTTTGGACAACACAAGCATTGGCCTGGGAAAGAACAGGAGCAGCATAGGTGAGACCAGGGAGCAGAACACCCCTGGTGATGGAGATCCTGGCAGCAGGGGTGAGGGAGTGACACACTCTATAAGCAGCACCACTCTTAGAGTTAACAGATTTGAATACCTCATTAATATGGAATGAGAAGTCTAGAGAGGGGTCCAGCCTAACCCCAAGGTATTTGAAGGAGTCTGTTGTCGAGATGGTGGTTCTGTTAAGGCATAAAACCTGATAGTGGTGGAGTTCCACATGGACTCTTCTAGAGGCACCGAATAACATAGCTTGGGTCTTGGTAATCTTTAGGATTTGGTGGTTAGCAGTGAGCCAAGATTGGATCTGTTGAAAAGCAGAAGATTGGAGATTGTTGAGAGTGTACACAGACCTGGAGGCACCATACAGAACAAGATCATCCGCATACATAATGGTGTGGCGGGGGGGTGAAGGGATGGGTAGATCATTTAAAAACAAGGGAAAGAGAAGGGGCCAAGTATAGAGCCTTGAAGGACCCCACAATAAATGGGTGCAAGGAATGAGAGGACTTTGGAGAAGGAGATAGTTTGAGAGTGTCCGTTGAGATGGTTTATGATCCAGAATAGGGAGGAATTGGAGGCACCTATCTTGAGAAGTTTATCAAATAGCAGGGGGTGGTTAACCAAATCAAATGCCTTGGTGAGGTCAATAAAGACTACACCAGTCAGAAGATCTTTGTCCATGTTGGTCTTAACATCACTCATGAAAAGAATAAGCACAATGGTTGTACTATGGTCAACCCTAAAACCATGCTGTATCAAAGTTTGAAGACTGGAATTGAGTAGTTGTGTTGATATCCGGTGATGGATTAATTTTTCAAGCAGCTTGCTTAGAGTTGGTAGTAATGCTATAGATCGATAGTTGGTTAAGTTCTTTGGATCTCCCTTTTTAAACACAGGAATGGTCCTAGCAGTTTTCCAGGCCATAGAAACTGTGGACAAGCATATGGAAAGGTTAAAAAGTCTGGTTACCAGAGTGGCGAGAAAGGAGGCAAAAAGTTGTAGTATCCTGGGCTCAAGACCATCTGTCCCAGCACAGCCATGGGGAGGGATGGCACATAGTAATTTTGGGACCTCTTGATGCAAGACAGGGACAGCAAAAGGGAAGGAGAGGTTTCCATGGGGACCGAGCATGGAGCATGGGAGCCAAGGGTAGTAGGTGGAGAAGTTTTGGGAAGATTGGTGAACAGTGAATTAAAGGCGTTGGCAATAGTGAAGGGATTGTTACAGTTCACTTCATTGATGTTCAATTCAGTAGCGGTTTGATGCATATTATTCCATAAGATTTCATTAATTTGAGCCCAGTATCTTTATGGATTAGTTTAGGATGAACGAAGAAGGCCAAGGTAGAAGTTGCTCTTGGTTTTACGGATTTCCCTTTTATATAAGTTCTGCAGGGCACGATAGGCTTCGAAGTCAGCTGGGAGAGAAGAGGATTTCCATACAGCCCCTAATCTAGCCCATCACTTAAGTAATTGCAGGAGAGGATACTTAAGCCATTTGGTGGCTCTCCCCTTAACCCTACGCGTGGAGAGACAAATATGCTTCTTCTGCAAGTAGAGTAAGGTTTCATTAAAATAATCGGTAGTGTGATTTATGTCATTGGTAATAAAGAGGGGAGACCAGCAAACAAGTTGTAGGTCATGTAAGAAAGCAGCTGAGTCAAGGTTGGAGAAGTTGGAGAAGGATAGCACTTTAGGGGAGAAGGAGGGCAGAGAGGCAATCCAGACACAGTAGACTGGTCAGTGATCACTGATAGAGTCTGCTAGGACACCAGTTGTAGAGAATCTATCGTTCCTGTTTGTGAGTATCCAGTCAATAAGAGTGCTACTGGAATGGTTAGGAGATATTCTAGTGGGAGACTGGATAAGGTGGGTAAGGTTAGCCTTGCTAATAGTGGAAGCAAGACAGGATGAATTGGCCCTGAGCCAGTCTAGATTAAAATCCCCTAGGCAGATCAATTCATATTTGCTGGACAGCTTGGGTAAAAGACCAATGAATTACTCAAGTACAACTTTACTATTTTTTGGGGTATGTATACACAAAAAATGTGGACCTTCTTGGAATTACCCAGAAGTAGGAGCGAGTGTAAGGCTTCACAGTTGTTCAGGTATTATGTGTAGTATGATGTACTTTCAGATAGAATGTACTGGCATACTCCTGATATTCCGGTCACTCTTGATGTCTACAATGTTTTGTGTGATAAAAGACATTTTAAAGGATCCTGCATACTTTGGAAGGGGCCATTCATTAATCATCTGCTCTAGAGGTGCAGAGACTTCACTGGCAGAAAGGACAATGATGGTGATTAAAAGTTAGCCCCCAAGTTTGTGGCATATGTATACCGATATAATGGAACAAATTAATCACAAAGCCATGTGTAAGGTGGACAACATTTTTGATGTAACAGTAATCCTTAAAGACCAGCCTGATTATTTTGAGTGGTGCATGACATATGTGTGTATGTTTTGTATCCGCCTCATCACCAGGGGAAAGTGGACGAAGCCCTTGCTTGTGTGAAACATACAGCCCTAAAGTTACTGTCGCTGGGTATGGTAGAATGCTTGGTATGTGTTATAGGTCAGATATGCTTTTTAAAATACTATTATGCCTTTTGTAGGTAACCGCTATATGTATTAGTTTATGTATTAATATGTGTGCTATGTGTTACAGTGCATATAAATCCTTTAAAACATTGCTATGACTTGTGTATGTATAAATAAAATATCATTACACATTGCACTTTGTGGTTGTCATAGTTTTTTTAAAGAATAAAAAAAGCACACACTTTATTTTACGGGTGATGAGTTTTGCTAGCTAACAGATGCATTAGGGGCTGATGAAAGAAGATGAGTGATCAACTCTCCAGAATATATATTTTAATGCAAAAAAAAGTGGGTAGTTTCACAGGTGTGACTCAGCTGTTTAAGGCTGCAAAAAAAAATTAATAAAGGGGTCACCAGGAAGGGTGTTGCAGAATGGTGTGCAAAGCAGGGCCCCTATTCGCTACACAAACCAACCAGAATCCAATTAAAGAGAAATCCTGTCATTGTTTTTGACATAGATAGAAAATGGCAGACCAATTTAGTGGATATGAGTCAATATGCAAAGTACAATAACGGGTTTAAATACATACTGATGTGCATCGATGTGCTGTCCAAGTATGCCTGGGTAGCGACTTTAAAAGACAAATCAGGCAAGCCAGTCATGCAAGCTTTTAAAACTGTTTTTAAAAGTGGTTGCACACCTCAGAAGTTGCAGACTAATCAGGGTAAAGAGTTTCTAAACGTCTCCTTAAAGAACCTATTAAAACAAAAAAAAATACACTATTTTGTGACAAATAATGAAGTTAAGGCCAGCATTTGTAGAATGATTTAATAGCACATTAAAGTGATGCACATGGCATTACTTTACAGCCCAGAATACATGGAAATATACAGATGTGTTGCCTGACCTGGTGCATAGCTATAATCATACTTATCACAGAAGCATTAAATGCAGACCTGTAGATGTTAACATTTCCAATGCCCTGGGTGTATGGAAGACCCTCTATGGCAATACAGTTCTTAGCAAAAAACAAAAGGGTACCCTTCAGAAAGGTGATCACGTGAGAATATCTAAGCTGAAAGGGGTATTTGAAAAGGGATCTGAACAGACGTACACAGATGAAATATTTGTTTTGGAGGTCTTAAAAATACAGACACCCACCTATAAGCTAAAAGACTATCAGGGGGAAGACAATGGTACTTTTTATGCAGAGGAACCAGATGAGGACAGAGTGTATAGAGTGCAGAAAATCCTGGCAGAGAAAAAGTGTGGCAGAAAAAAATTGGTATCTGGTAAAGTGGCTGGGGTGGCACGATAAATTCAATAGCTGGTTGGAAGCAACACAGGTTCAGGACATTAGAAGCAGATAAGATTTAAAATGCTCAAAAATGGCTTTTATATTACCTTGCCCAGCAACACCTCGCACATTTTCTCCAATAACACTATTACCACTTTTACAGTAAAGTTACCACAAACGCTTGAACTGCCTGTTGAATGGGAAGTGGGATTAGCAGAAATTCAGTACCCTCATACCTGGGACAATGTGCCTGCAAACAAAAACAGGTTCAGCATGCTCTATCAGCCTCTAAGCATCACCCACAGTAAAACGCCACCTACCAGCCCCTATATCGCGTGAGAAGTGATTAAAATTCCATCAGGCTATTGTCATAACATGGCAAGTGTTATCAGTCAAATCAATAAAAGCATATTTGAAGCAAATGAACTACCTGTGGTTTTAGAACAACAAGCCATCAGGAGAGAAATAAGCATTGAAAGTGACATCAGTGCATTCTGTTCATGCAAGGGCAGTTACAGTACCTTTTGGGCTTTAGCAGACTCAAGGTAGGCATAGGAAAGACTGTAGCAAAGAACCCTATGGATATTAATGAGGACTTTTACACATTATATAGGTACATTGACATTATTATGCATGAAATAGTGGGCAACAGTCCAATGCCTTTGCTGAGATGCGTACCCGTGAGGGGCCAAGACAATGAGATAGTGACCGTGACCTACGATAAACCCCACTACCAAACAGTCAGTAAACATCAGATCAACACAGTCACTATTGAAATAAAGAATGATCAAAACGAACCTGTGCCATTTCAGTTTGGAAAGGTGATTGTGAAGTTGCATTTCCACCCCCAGAAAGTACTTTAAAATTTAAGCAAGGATGGTGATTGTTTGACATTATGGGGACCCTGCCTTATACAGAAGCTATAAGACACAGGCAAGATACGGCCTTCCTGGCTTTTATGGACTTCCTACTATGTATGGTTCTGGTATAGGGGAAATATTTCATAGTCTGTTTAGAAAAGTAATTCCATTTTTAAGAAGGGGGCTCAAAATTGCTAAACCACATCTACAAACAGCTGCTAACAATGTTGCAAAGAATGTTGTGGGGCATGTGACTAGTGCTGTCACTCAAAAGAAGTCGGGGGAGATAAGCCCTCTCAGGCTGGCTCAGGGCTGATTGTAGTCAAGAGAGGTAGAAAGAGAAATCGCAGAGTACCTTCTTCGCTTCTTATCGGACCACCTGGCTACTTTAAAAGGGGTGTTTCAAAACACAACATCACATAAAAGAAAGAGGTCAAAGTCCAAAGGACCTTCAAGGGGGGCATAAAAAAAGCAGACCTGTTCTAAAAACCAAAACATTGCCTTTGTGCACTGCGGGTCTAAAGAATGCACAAAATCAGAACTGGACTTGTTTGCCATTGCTCCCACACAGACAAGCATTGAAAAAAGCATTTATGTAGCGTTACCCCCTCTGGCTGCCCTTTCAGAAAACTCACCGATTGAATTTTATATAGCGGAGAGTGGTGAAGACTAGTTGGATCGAAACAACATGCTTCTTTACCTGATTTGCAAAATCACTGCAGCAGATGGTGGTGATATATCTGCAGTGGCCAAGGTGGGCCTCATAAACTACCCAGTGGCCACCATTTTCAGTCAGCTGGATGTGACTGTCAGTGATCAGCTCATTAGTCAGAGCAATAACTATTACCCCTACAGAGCTATCATAGAATCTGTGCTGAACTTCAGTGAATAGACCCTTTCTACCCAATTCACTGTAGGGTTAGTTTACAAAGACACCCTGGGAAAACACAAACTCACAGACAGAGCCTGTGACAATGTAGGGTTTAATAAAAGAAGCTCTTTCACACAGCTCAGTAGAGGGGTAGAACTGCTGGGACACTTGCACATGGACTTGTTTTTCCAAGAGAAACAGATGCTGAATGGTATGGATATTAAAATTAAACTGACACATAACAGGGACAGCTTTTGTCTGATGAACGGAGATGCTGAGTCTTATAAGCTAAAAATCATGGCCCCCCTCTCTGTTTGTCAAAAGGGTAAAAGTGACCCCCAGTGTTCGTCTGGGACACTCAGAAGCCCTGCTGACCTCCAACTCTTAATACCCTATAGACAGAGTGGGAATGAAAGTGTTTAGCATCTCTGCAGGCAGCAGGGTCTGCAACCAAGATTATTTTTTTTTGGGACAGTTACCAAAAATGATGGTCATGGGATTTGTTGACAATGATACTTTTAGCAGTTCCTACACTAAGAATCTCTTTAACTTTAAACTTTATAACATTAATTGTGTGACTCTGTATCTGGATGGTGAACAAATCCCAGCTAAACCTCTGTAGCCCAATTTTAGAAATGGGAATGCTGTGAGAGAATATTTTAGTCTAGTACAGACAACCAGTAAAAATATGAAAGAACTCCCACTAGTTGTCAACCATCAGGAATTCACCCAGGGGTACACCCTGTTTGCCTTTGTTTTGACTCTGGACCAAGAATCTGCTGATCATTATTCCCTGATTAAAGTTGGGAACCTCAGAGCAGAAATCAGATTTGCAGAAGCCCTTCCTCAGATAGTTAATCTCATTGTCTACACTGTGTTCTATAATATCATTGAAATAAACCAGAGAATAAATGTCATTTTTGATTATATGTGATAAACCATAAAAATGAACACAAAGCAGCTGAAACAAATTGTAACCAATGACTCCCAGATCCGTGATTGCTTTCTGGGTGTGTTTCCCTGTGATCTGCTGCCCAAGGAGAGACTGAGAAATCTTCCCACGGAACTAGTCATCAATATTGCCCCCATGACCTCCCTGGACAGCACTGGTTAGCTGTATACATTTCAGAAAATGGGGCTGGGGAGTTCTTCGACAGCTACGGTTTTCATCCTGACCACTATGCACAAATGATTGGGGACTTTTTAAACAGAAATGCAAAGACCATCCTATACAAAAACACACAGTTGCAAGATACCTTCTGTACTACCGGCAGATTTCACTGCATCTTTTTCTTACATCATAGATGTAAAGGACTTTCTTATGATCAAATTCTAAAAATGTACTCTAATGATTTGCTCAAAAATGATGCCATGGTAACTAGTTTTGTATGTTGCCCTTTCAGACATCAAAACATGTCAGGGCATGTATCAGTGGGATGGCAACATGTTCAGACTTGTTTGTCTTGTAATGAATTTAAAATATGCAATCACTTGTAATTTGATTGAAAACCAGTCACTTATAAAATCATATATGATCCCTCATGATTGTGTGTCTCATTGCCATTTTTTCTCTGCGGGACCTGTGTTTGAACTTGGAGGGGGAGACCTGCGTTTAAAATGTTCAGATATGTAATGTCTTTAGTAATGACAAAAATGTATAAAATATAAAGGTATTTATTGTAAAAACATGTCAATAAAATGTGACATACATCAGTGGTAACATCATCGATAAGATACAATAAATAAAAGCATCTCCTGTTAAAAATGCACAATACATATGACATACCACTGAGGTAGGATTATGATAAGCACCTTTAAAAAGAAAAACATGCTAACATATTTGAATATGAGGCAGCCTAACATGCATCAATATAAACACTTTTTTGTAAAAAAAGGATTACATATTTAATATGAGGTAAATGGTTACTATAGACAGTACACATCAGTCATTGAGGTATATAACATTCATACATAGAGTGGATTACATAGTCAATGTAAAATAGGCTAACGTACATCGTTAGAAATACTTTTTGTAAAAACATGATTACATATTTAATCTGAGGTAAATGATTGAAATAGACAGCACACATCAGTCATTGAGGTATATAACATTCATACATAGAGTGGATTACATAGTCAATGTAAAATAGGCTAACGTACATCGTTAGAAATACTTTTTGTAAAAACATGATTACATATTTAATCTGAGGTAAATGATTGAAATAGACAGCACACATCAGTCATTGAGGTATATAACATTCATACATAGAGATGGCATTTAAGTTTTACATAATGAGCCACGTAGGTTTTTTAAAAGACTTTTGTCTTTTGGGTGTCACTGACCATTGGTTAACTGGAGATGGCAGTGGGTGTTTTGCAACAGCCATTTTCAGGCTTTCCACATAGTTCCTGTTTGCCAAATGACCAAACACAGAGGTGGGTATGTTAGCCCCAGCCACCGCTTTGACAAAAACATCACAACCCTTTGGCTTTCTGTGGTCATGGATTGTGTGAGTGGCTGTAGCTGCTCTTACCAAATCAACTATGTAAGATCCAGAAACAACATTACCTTTATACATTAATTCCCCCTTATCATTCCAAAAAAGAATATCCTTGTTCTTTGCCATATGCTTTCACAAAAGTTCAGCGTTGGTTTTAGACTGATGAGAAACACTAGTTAAAATGTTTTTTCCATAGCACTTGGGGCAGAAACTGTCTCAGCAGCAGCAGTAGCAACAGCAGCAGCAGGGGGTTGCTCAGAAACTGATTCACCCTTGGACATGAGTAAGGTCAAACTGGTTTTAGCTTGTTCTCCTTGTCTTACCAAAGTCAAATTGTGCTGTAACACAGTAGAGTACAGTTTGGCTTTGTCATAGTCTGATAAATCAGTCCGGGATAGTATAGCTCTCATTTCAGTGTCTTGTGAAATTCGACAGTTCTGAACCTCTGTAAAATATGTTCATAATGCTGCACATTCTAAAAAAACTGTAGGGGGCTCCCTGTGTGCTAACTCATCATATTGCTGATTTTCAACAAACTGGTTTTGTAATTCACCAGCTTGCTGAAAAACAGCAACACGCTGTGATGCCCTATGATGTAATATTTTCCAGGCATGCTTTACTTTCCTTCTCAGATTTTCTCTGATTGTTTTTTTTTAACCATTTTTTTTCTTTTTAGATCCCATCTATCAGTTCTTTTTAATTTTTTTAGTACTGCCCCTCTTTTCACTTAGCCTGTGAGGTTGTCTGTCCTGCACTGTTTTTTTTTTTTTTTGACAGCTTTTTCTCCAGTGCCCTGGTCTTCTTAAACATTTGGGACACACGCACAGTATGTTTAAGCTGTGAGAATGAATACTTGGCTGCACATAATACTGAAAATGCACAGTTTAGCAAAGTACCTTTAAAAAAATCTGATTTAAAAAGCTGCATATCATATTCATCATTGTGCAATGTGCTTTCAATAATCATACCATCGAACAAGGCATCAACTATATTATTGAAACACCTCTTTGCTAAATTTAATGCGTCAATGTCTTTTTCTGGAAACCTTGGATGTGATGACTCTTTGTTACTGACTCTGTGACTTTGTCTTTGATCCTTGCGCTGCTTGTTGATTGACCAGCAGAAACTTCACAATCAGTTGCGCATCTTGTTTTTTTTCTCTTTCCTGAAGTGTAACTCTCAACTGTTGACAAAACAGAAAATAACCTTGTCACTAATTTTACTTCAGCATCATAGGACAAATATCAGATCTAAAATCTGTAATCTTTTTAACAAACATCCACACAAGAAAACTATCACAGTAGCACCAAATATAAATATAACATCTGTCTCTAACAAACAACTACATCAAACTTGTATTTATTGATGGAAAATTAAAACAAAATACCTCTTGGGGGCATCCGTGGTGCAGCTTCATCTTCTAAGCCATCCATAACTGCCAGTGATAAAAAAACAAGCATTTGTCAATGCCGAATGTTTGCTTGCTGGCATTGGCATTGGTAGTGTAGGAGTTAGAGAGCTGCATAATAGGAATGGCAATGAAGTACTGAACTGAAGCTAACCCCACCACCACCCTGCAGAGACTGACAGGCATTGGGGTGTGCCTTTGGGTCATCAGGCATAACGGCCACGCCATTTCACCACACCCTACCCTGCAGACACCGACAAGTGTCATGGTGTGCCTTGGGGTCTTGACCCATATGCTCACCCATTCCATCAGGAAATATGGTGAGATGGGTGCTGTATAGGAGAATGGGGATGAACTTTGGGGCCAAAGAGTCCAAAGACACCTCATTACCTCTCACTGGCTGCAGGGGTGTGGAATGTATGAGCATTACAGGTGAGAATCCCAAGTCACACCCCTGATGCCTGTCAATCTCTACAGGGTGGGGGCGTTATGGTTGAAACCCTAGCGCCTCAGGCGTTCGTTGGCATTTTCACTCCAAATTTTCAACATGGTTTTTTTGTGACCCCCACCTTATGAACAGTGGCAATATCAGTTTGTTAGCTGAAAGCTGATTTTGCACAGCGACTACTCCATTTGGCACCACAGGTGCGAAAACACATTTTGAACAGGATGTGAAAAATGACAGCTGTACTGTTCATGGGCAGGTGCAAAAAATGGCAATGTTGAAAACCTGCAGTGAAAATATAAAAAAAAAAACTGGTGAAGTCAGAAGCGTGCGTAGAAACTGCGCAATGCACACCCGTAATGCCATTAGGTTGGGGATTTGTTACAGCAGATTGTCAACACAGGCATTTTGGAACCTCTGCTCATGAACAGTGTCACTGTGATTTTCTTAATCTGTCCCGAACAGTGATTTCCCTAGGTGACCACGCATTTCTGTGCTGGAAATGTGAAAACACATTTCGGCCATGGTGTGAAAATGACAGCTGTACTGATCATAAGGAAGTGTGGAAAAATGTCAGTGGCGAAAATCTGGACTGAAAATATTAGAAATGCATAAACTTACGAGGGTGCGTGGAAACTGCGCAATGGTCACTCGTAACACAGTCATTTTATGGGCTTTTTTCACCAAATTTTTAACATAATCATTTTATCACCTCTGCTCATGAACAGTATCACTGTGATTTTCTTAATCTGTCCCAAACATTGATTTCACACACCGACTGCACCATTGTGCGCTACATATGAGGAAACACATTTTGAGTGAGATGTGAAAAATGACAGCTGTACTGCTCATAAGGAGATGTGGTAAAATGGCAATGTTGAAAATCTGGAGTGAAAATATTGAAAATTCACAAACTTACGAGTGTGTGTAGGAACAGAGCAATGCATGCTCGTAAAACAGTCATTTTGGGAATTTTTTCACCAAATTTTCAACATAGGGTTTTTGGGGGCCTACCTCATGAACTGTGACACTGTCATTTCATAAATCGGTCCCAAAAGGTGGTTCCACGCAGTGACCACGAAATCACCTTTCAGGGCTGATTAACAAAATGACAGTGCCAGAATTCATGAGGTGGGGTCCCAAAAACACCATGTTGAAAATTTGGTGAAAAAATTCCCCAGGGAATGTGGGAGGGGGGTCAGGACAGTCAGCGAGGGAATGTTTTTCTTGCAGGTTATTTTTTTTCATAGATGACGCTGGACTTGTGCTAAGCTGGGGTGGGCTCCCAGCGTGGCAGCTGGAAGGCTGTTTGGGGGGGCAGTGGAGCCGACGGGGGATTGGGCACCCCCGTCAGCCATATGGACTGTTGCCATGTTGGGGTGGGCTCCCAGCATGGCACCCAGTATTCTGTTGCGGGGGAGAAACAGTGGAGCTGTCGGGGATTGGGCACCCCCGTCAGCCTTACAGACTGTTGCCACGCTGGGCTCCCAGAGTGGCACCTGGAACTCTGTTGGGGTGAGAGTGCAGCAGAGCCGACAGGGGATTGGGCACCCCTGTTGGCCATACAGTGTGTGTGTGGGGGAGGGAGCGCATGAGCACACAATATGCTAATCATTGGGGGGAGAGCGCAGCAGAGCTGACAGAGGATTGGGCACCCCGGTCACCATACAGTGTGTGTCTGTGGGGTGTTGGGGAGCACATGAGCATGCAATATGCTAATCAGCACTATCTTATCGCTGCTCACTGAATCAGAGCTCTCCCTTTCAACTGTAGGGCACTGTATTTTCAACTGCTGTCATAGACAGCTGCAGCATTCATTGGTGAACTGTGGCCATGCCTGCAAAAACACTGACTGAATTGGAAGACAGGGTGCCACACCTACAAAAACTCGAATGATGGCACTATGTTTCTTGCACATGCGTGCAAGCAAACATTAAAAACAGAAAAATATCACCATCATTAATTTTACTTCAGCATCACAGGACAAATATTAGATCTAAAACATGCAACATTTTTAACAAACATCCACACAAGAAAGCTAGCACAGTAGTACCAAATATAAATGCAACAGCTGTCTCTAACAAACATTTACATTTAAACCTACCTTCTGCTGAAGAAATTGCATTCTCATGTAGCCATCAATTACTATCAGCACATTGATGAAATGTTCAGGATCTGACCAGCTGCTCTCTATTATTTTTGATTATTTGATGCTTTTTTCAAGCAGTTTTAAAGCTAAACTGCATATCTGTGTGCCTACCCAGTTTTTTTGGATGCTGAAAGGGCTGTGCATGCAGGCAGTGGGGTTTATATATATTTCTGTGAGACCACATCTGATCTGAACAATGCCATAATAGGTAACACACAATAATTAGTAAAAATCAAAATTGCCCCCCCATCACACCCTCCATACTATACATAGTAACATATGACACAGTCCCATCTGTTGTAAAACCCAAAATAGCCCCCCCATCATCACACCCTCCATACTATACATGGTAACCTATGACACAGACTAGACTGTTCTAGCCAACCCCTTAAAAAAAAATTATAAATATCACCCACATTTCGGTCAGCGTTCTCTTTGACTCTACACAGAACTTTGATTTTTTGCAGTGAAGGAATTGAAGTACAGTATGTGCCTGCCTTTTTCTGATTCAAATGTATTTTATTCTGTGTTTCATGATGGGATAAACATTGACTTTTAGTTTGTGACTACAGTAGCTATAAAATTACACACACTCTCACACACAGCAGAGTCTTGGCCTTTCTCTATGCTTTTATGTTTGACTATAGACATATTTATTTTTTAAACAAAAGCATACTGTATATCTACATTTTTACAGATCCCTGTAAATACAGAAATCTTGAGACACACATCAGAGTCTTCTCTGTAAAATTCACCAACACAGTACCTAATTAGAAACATATGTTTCTAATCATTCACCGTCATGCACAGACACAAGCCTTTCTCTCTCTCACTCTCTCTCTCTCTCTCTCTCTCTCTCTCAATTTAAAGCATGCAATTTCATTTTACAACTTAAAATGAAACTCTTAATTTTTTTGACAGTTTGACTAAGATCATGATTATCCCTACATTTTTTTACCGATCCCTGTAAATACAGAAATCTTGACATACAGACACACACACACACAAAACAAAGTCTTAGCCTGCTATTGACAAACTCATTTACATGGAGGTCCCATTTAACATATGAATATGTATAACCTTTTGGTATAAGTTTTATACAGGTGTACAGATACATGTTAAATTGTGTTATACCTTGTTTTTTTATAAGACAGAAGGGGTACTTACACAGTCAGGTGGCTTTCCCTCTGTGTAGGTCTCCAAACAAATATCTGAGACCTCAGTAAGATGAGGCTGCCTCCTAGATACAACATTCCAAAAATATCCAAATCAAAAAGCACTCACACACCCTACGATTATTCCCCCGGCCCAAAAGAGGAAACATAAAACTACACAGCCCCAACTTATTTTTGTGGTGGAAGGCATCATATGATGGAGGTGTAAGTGCAAGGTAGGTGGTGGTTGTGGTGCAAGGGGGAGAAGGACTGAGGTTCATGGGGGACAGGGGATGGTGGAGGGGACAGGGGTTCAAGCTAGGAAAGTGGGACAAGGGTTTAAGCCAGGATGGCATGGCAGGGGTTCAAGCCAGGATGGCATGGCAGGGGTTTGATGGGTACAGATGGAGGAGGAGGGACCTAGGATGCTTAATAAATGGTGGTGTTATGTCATTTCTGGGTTTGAGCACATGTCATTTCCTGTAGATGTGGGCAGGGCCCGGGTTGGAGCGCATGTCATTTTCTGCGGATGTGGGCAGGGCTAATGCATTTAGGGAGGACTTCTGGTAAAACAAGGATGATTCTGATTGGTCCATTTTAGGCTATGCCCACCTGTCAAATGATGTGGCACACACTGACTGGCTGAAATTTAACATTTGATGAGCTATATGAACTTATACTACTAGTGCTGTAGGGCATCTTCTGGGGGTTGGACTTCTGAGGAATATAGTGAGCTGTAGAAAGATAAAAATTCTGAATTTTTTCCATCCTCATCCCTGGTAAGCTGGCCATTCCCCTTCTTAACCGCCAGGATACAAGACCATTCCTGCTTTTTTTTCAGCTGATTGGCAAGGAGGCAGCCTGGTTTCTCTCCAGACTCACAAAAGGTCTGCTTTAGGCGGAACAGAGCGTACTCAACTTGCTGGTATAAATGGGTATTTATTTTGTATCCAAGGCTGGTAATTCTGACTAGCAAGTCCAGAGGGGCTGCTCAAGACTCAAAGCTGTTTCTCTTAGGCCTTTAACTGTCTATGACAATCAGCAAGCTCTCTCTCTCCATCTTTCTATGGAGATAAGAGGTGCACCTGATACACCTGCTCCATATAAAGGCTTTTAAGAAGTCCCACCTGATGGCTGCCAAGGTGTCTCCAGGCTTGTAATCTGTGAGAAACCCCTTGATATCATCGCTGAGTCCAGTGCAAAATCCAAAGTATTTGTTAATGGTGGTGTTAAACTGCCATCTGCCCCTCTGCACTGGACTGGTCACGGGGTAGCCAAATGAAAGCTACTGGAATGTGATCTGAGATTAATGTGGACCGTATGCCTGCATCAAGTACATGTGGGGTCCAAGCACCTGGGGTTAGCCGCATGTCTATCCTTGATGAGGATTGGTGTGGGAGGGAGAAAAAAAAAGGAGTAATCCCTGCAGGTGGGATGGACAAATATCTAGATGTCTACCAAATCTAGGTCCCTCACCAAGGCCTGGAGGGCCATGGATGCTGAAGATGGTTGCCCACTTTGTGGCTTGCTCCTGTCCAGGAGGTCATCCATAATGGTGTTCATGTCTTCTCCTACTATCAGTTGTGCTCTGTGTATCTCTAGGAGGCGCTGTGAAAGAGAACTGTGAAAGGAGGCCTCTGGGCTGTTTGGACCAAATGCGTTGCATAGCGTCATGTCCTGCACCATTAGTTCACCCTGCACTATAGCAAATCTGCTGCCAGGGTATGAGATGGCATGAGAGGCTTGGAACGGGGTATTTAATGGACTAGAATAGCTACTCCCCTGCTTTTTGCATTGTAGGTGGTTCCAAATGCTGGGGACACCCACCCTGTCTAAAGCTTGGCAGTTTCAACTTTAGAAAGGTAGGTCTCCTGCAAGAAAGCTATCCCCATGCCCTCCTTCATAAGGAAGTCCAGGGTTTTCCTGTGTTTCTCTGGGGATTGAATGCCTTTAATATTCCACAATAACCACCTATTACTCTGTTGCGCCATAGTGCAGGTGGGTGGAAGATCCAGGATCATATGTGGAGCAAATGGACAGGAGGGTTTTGGTATCTTCTGGGTTCATTGTGATTGGTAACCTCTCTTTCACAGTGCATACACCTGGGCACTGTGATGGAGTCTTACTTGGACCAGTCAGAGCAATGTATTTAACTAGTAGTGTCCACTCTCTCTCTTGGTGAGATGCGGTAGTGTCCTGGGTGGCCAGTAGACACCTACAATACATAAAAATGATTCTATTGATGGCCCTTGGGTCCAGGGAGTATCCTAAATCTCCAATGATGGGTAAGATACATACATTCTTGAAACTGACTTACTGTAATCATTTCAGCAACCAATTGCCAAAATAAGCAAGAGAAAATTGAACCATAACATTATATAAAATTTCTTGTGAACAATAATGTTTACAACCTTAAACCTTGTTGTGGCCCTGGGGTAAACCGAGAGAGGGCAGGAGGCCTCGAATCAGCCCTCAGTGGCTGCAGATATGCCAAACTCCTTAGCATGCCAGTTGAGAAATTAGCTGTCTTCTGTTGCGACTATTCTTTCAGCCTGCTGTTGCAAGAGAAAAGTCAGAGAAGAGGGGGAAGGAGTACTGGAGATGGGACGGTTATGGGGGGAATTAAACCCCCAGCTCCCAGTCATGGTGGCATGCTGTGGATGTGTCTTCCCTCCAGGGTGGGGGTGAGGGTGACTGACATTCTTGCCATCCACATTAGAGGGTCGGGTAAACTCACCTGGTACTTGGTGGTTCAAGTGCACTGGAGGAGTACTCTGCAACTTAAGGGGAAAGTTACCAAAGGCAGAAAACAAATATTAATCAAATCCACCCCATGTCTGCTAGAAAGGGCACCCAACCTTTATCTTACTGGAGTGAACCAATGAAGTGAATCTCTAGGTTTGCCTCTGCACCCTTCCCGTGATCCTGGTGAAGTGCCATTATGCCAACAACACAGTTTGAGTGCAGAAGCCACAAAGCTCCCTTTCACTGTATGCTAGCTGATTTGTTATGTTGTCAATGACAGGAGGAGGTTTCACTTGTAGGAAGGGTGAGGGCGGAGGAGGGGGAGGAATTTGGTGTCCGGCAGCATTGACACCAGTACTATATGCTAGTAATCCCCTTCTTGCTACTGGGCAACTTGAAGAGATTACTCTGTGGGGACCCTATATTCAAATGGAGGAGGGGAGGTGGAAGGGGGTTACAGAGATGTCCCAGGAAAAAAGTGCTATGCAGTTGTGAGATGGGTTCTCTTCTTGCATCCCATGAAGTCTGCACAGCTGGCAAGGCAAGAGTTGGATTCCTGTGACTGAAAAAGTACCAGTTCTGGGAAACCTCGTTCAGCATGTCGTTCCCCTTGGCCATTGCTAGGATACCCCCTTCAGCCCAGCAGCAGCTATGAAGCTCTACTTCTGGCATCCCCTGGGTACTGGTATGCATAGAATTAATCCAAAATACCTAAATGTCTGTGTCTCTTCCCAGGGGAAGTTAACAAGTGGTCCCGTTACTATTTGCTCAGCACTTTCCCCACGTCCCTTCCCTTAAATGCAGGCTATGCTTGTCTTCCTACACTTTGCATATGCTGTTCTTTGATGACAGGACATGGGGAGAGTGGGAGGGAGGGAAGGAAGACCCACACAGGCCAGCAATGGTTAGGAGAAGCATACTGAGTGGCAGAGGATGGTGGCCTCACTCATGAGTCTTATTCTCCCCCACTATGAAGAATCTGCCCTCCCGACCGCTCCACCATGGACCCTTCATGGATGATGCCCAGCACATCCTTAATGAGTCCTGATCCAATCCCCACCAGACCATCACTTCAAATCCTGTTCCCTCCCCACCCTCACATTATTCTGCACTGAGACCCCCACCACCTGCTACCCACCCTCTGTGGGCCTGTTCCCATAATCAGTCAAGAAGGTAAGGACAGGAGGGTTTGGGAAAGGAAATTATGGATAGGAATGCAGTGATATAGAGGGAAATTGCACTGGCAAGTCAGATAAAGGGGGAAGAGAAGGATGGGACATGGAGAGAAATGGGGGTAGGGTTGAGGTTTGCCAGTGCTAGTGTATTTATTTAAAATCTGATGCAGTCCGGCCTAAAAAATAATTAATCCAATGAGTCCATTCCTGCAATCACAGGGACAGAGGAGAAAAAATCCATCTGGCCGTTGGTGCCATTCAAGTGCCTTCACTGGGATGAACTGAGGCAGTATAGCGCAGTGGTCTAAGGCTCTGAGCTGCAAATCTGGTGACATCCAGCAGACCAGACCTGGGTTTGAATCCCACAGCTTCCACTTGCATACTGTGTGACCCTGAGCAAGTCACTTAACCTCCTTGTGCTCCCAGGTCGCTTCTGTAAAAAAGCTTTCAGCTTAGTGTGCTATACCTGGTTAAAAAAAAAAACAACTAAATAAAAATAAATAAAAAAAAAAAAACTACTGGGCAGGGGATGAGTTGCTGTAGTTAAACCTGACCTCGGTCTGCCTGCACATGTCCATCAAGGAAAAAATCCTGTGGTTCGGTCCCCCGCTGCTTCAGCCCAGGACGTGATGATTTCTCGCTGAAAGTCCACTGCATCCGCTGTTGGCTTCACGGTCTCAGGAACATTCTCTGTTTCTGGGCCTGCTCAGTGTGCCGGTTCGAATCTTTTCCTTGCTTCTTCACAGTGGGTTCACCCAGCGACTCTGAGCCTGTTGAAGAGGATGACTGACTGCAATTCCTGGGGTTGTACTCATTCATTATCTGTGCTATAACTTGTTTGACCTTACTCCACTGCTTTCATTTCAGTTTCATTATTTGTCACTCCATGCCAGTGTTGGATTCAGTTTCAGCCAGGGGGGTGAATTTATTTATCGATCTGTGGGGGTTAATGGCCTTATATTTGTGATCCGGCCTTAGTCTGCTGATGATGAGTGCCCGGTCTTGAAGGACATTCTTTATCTGGCCAGTGTTTAGCAATGTTATTCCCAGGCATATTCTGGGGTCTCAAAGGTGTTGGACACCTCATTCCAAAGGATTTATAGCTTAGCCGGATATAGGAGGTGGTATTGCACTTGCACCTCCTAAAGGATTTTCCTCATATTCATGTACCCCTTTCTTTTGTGTGCCAACTCAGCAGAATAATCATTAAATATGTAAATCCTGTGGCCCTTCCAAAGTAAATGTCCCCGCTTCCTTGGCAGATGTAGGATCTGCTCCTTTTCTGGGTACCTCAGAAATCTGGCAATTATCGGTCTTGGTCTGTCTTCATCTTTGGGTGGCAGGGCAAGGGTATTGTGATCCCTATCAATTTCTAGGAGCTGTCTCCAGTCATAAAAACATAGAAACATAGAAATTTGCCAGCAAAAAAGGACCCCTTGGCCCATCTAGTCTGCCCATTACCTCCTTCCTGTCTGGCATATCTTATTCCTTTTACTCTCTGACCTTGTTACTTCTGTTTAGCTCCATGTAGTTGTCCCAAGCCCTCTTGAATTTGCTTACCATGTCTACCCCCACCACTCATTCTGGCAGCCTATTCCAAGGACCCACCACTCTCTCAGAGAAGAACTGTTCCCTCATGTTTCCCCTAAATCTGCCCCTCTAGCTTGAGTGTGTATCCCTTAGTTGATTTGTTTTCACTCTTACTGAATATGCTTCCTTCCCTCACCTTGTTTGTTCCTTTCAGATATTTGAATGTTTCCACCATATCCCCTCTTTCCCTCCTCATCTCCAGTGTGTATAAGTTTAGTTCCTAGAGTTGTTCTTCATAAGACCTCCCATGCAGTCCTTGAACTATCTTGGTTGCCCTTCTCTGGACCCTCTCCACCCTGTCCCTGTTACCCTGTAAGTGTGGCCTCCAGAAATACAACTCATATTCCAGATGTTGTCTGACCATAGTTTTGTATAGTGGCATGATTACCTCCCTCATCCTACTTGTAATGCCTCTTCCTATGGATGCCAGCATTTTGCTTGTCCTCCCCACCACCTTGTTGCATTGGTTACCCACCTTCAGGTTATCCAAAATGATGATGATCATAACATAGGAGTTTAGGCAGCTTGATTTGTAGGAAGGTGCTAGGATAGTTTTTTCTCGACTCCCTCCAGGAAACTTAAAAAGTGGAGATTATTTTCTCTGGTTTCTGTTTTCAGGATCCTCTACATGGATCCCTAGGAGCTGCACTATTCCTTCTAGCTCCTGGATTCATGTCTCATGACCACATTCCTTTTCATCAATGTAGGCCAAGTATGTTTCGGCATTCAGAGTCCGATGGTGGATAGCCTGCACCCTATTTTCAAGGCTGGCCACCGATGTTTTAAATGTCTTTCTTTCTTCTCTGTTTTTTCCAACCTCTTTGATGACTTGATATAGAGTAGAAGTGTTTTTAGCTCAATCGAGTCTGAAGGGACCTCTGTGCTCAGTTGTGCCTGTGAGACAGCCCCTACCATTCCGCCGAGAGGCACAAAACAGAGTGCTGAGACTTGATCTTTGTTTTCTTGATAATATTACAGAGTTTTGACTCAGGAATGGATCATTCATTAGGGGAGCTCCTCTGAAAGCTGGCTTATGGGGAAGCAAAACAGGAGGTCTACTGGGAACATTTTTTCTGGATGATTAACTTACAAAGATATCAGCATGATAAAATCAAGTGTCCATCTTCCTCAGCTTCTCCTCAACGATATTTTTAGAGAAATTTCCTGCATGCCTGCAGTACCACTGTGGAATACCAGAGAGAATTAATTTTGGTATATCACAGAAATATCTGCAAAGCATTTATGTATAACTTCTTTTCAGAGGTACATGATAGGCTGCTCTCAGTGCTCCCTAAAATCTTGATTGTCAAAATCATTTTTTTTATTAAGCTGGAATGTCACATTATATTTTACAAAACTTGACAATGTTATAATGTTCACCTTTTTATTTTAGAATTTTTGGTCAGGAGAGGCATTCTGAGATTAAGTTTATTTCCAGGATAATGCCAGGGGAACAGTGATGTTAAGTGACTTGCTTAGAGTTAAAGAGTCTGCTAGTGGTGGTTTTGGGCTTCAGCCCTAGGTGTACTGGGTCATCAAGTTAACAGTTTGGTGCTGTAACCATCTAAGCT
The DNA here is from genome assembly GCA_016271365.2 of Neoceratodus forsteri. Classification (NCBI taxonomy): domain Eukaryota; kingdom Metazoa; phylum Chordata; order Ceratodontiformes; family Ceratodontidae; genus Neoceratodus; species Neoceratodus forsteri. Next base: position 1,068,286,007 of record CM028131.1, on the reverse strand, counting down.
GTTTTTCTTAACTGGTCTCATGTGATAACTCACAATAGTTATGCACATTACATTTAATTTCATTTATTTATTTATTTGTTTACTGGGTAATTACAATGGTCCAAGGGGACTTTTTCATGAGTGACTTGGGCTTTGGTAGGTAAAGAAAAGGGTGGAAATAAGAGCCATGGTTATAAATACTGCAAGTTGGGAAATACATTTTCAAGAGTAACTGAAATTATAGATAAAAACAAAGTTAAAAAAATGTGTACAATTTCAATAAAGTGCATAAAAACACGGGCTAAAATGAGTTAACATTTTTTGTAAGAATGCACTACTAGTGCTGATAAAGTATAGTGAATACAAGGGGTGCTAACTCAGAACATACTGTATAAATAGACAACAGCTAGTATCTTATGCTACACAACTGCAGTGGATGTACTCAACAGGTGACCCAGAAACTGTCATTTAAAGTGGGGAAGAGGCAGATCTAATGCTAACTGATAGGGCATTCCAAAGCAATGGGGCAGCAGAGGAGAAAGTCAATTTGCCCATGGTAAAATTTAACCACAGTGCTTTGGGCAGAAGAAAATCAGAGGAGTGCAGGTCATGCAGATTTGTTTTGTACCTTAGAATCCTCAACAAGGGATAGAAGTTAGGGGTATGTGGTGACTTTTTACTCAGACAGAAGACATTGAAGTCCCTTGAAGGCAGTATAGCATACTGATTCTTATTTATTTATTTATTACTCGGAAGCACACTTTTGAGCAAATGCTCATTTACAAAGGTTCCCCATCAAAGCAACAGACATTTTACAACATGCCTTCGGAGTTCACAAGTCAAGCAAGTTAACATAAGCATTAGACAGAAAATTGGTAACATTACATCAAGTACGCAGATCAAAGGTACAATTCAAGAGGCCTAGTAGTTCACAGAAATAAAAGTGCTGAATGTAGGTAGCTGCCCTGCAAGGCATTATCTGGGGACAGATGTATGCACTTTATGGCACAGGGAATCAATAGAGTAGTACATGAGTGAGACGTCAAAGACAACAATAATATTTTTCTAGGTCAAACAGGGGCATTGATAGGGTTGGATTGTGGTTCTGGCTTCAAGTGCCAGAGTGTGGAGGGTTCTTTTTGGGAGGTGCCACAACAGTTGGTGCATTGATAGGAATAGGCTTCATTGCTGGCGGGGTCAAATGCCTGTGTGTGAAGGGGTCTTTTGGAAGATGCAGCCACAGCTGGTGCCAGGTAGGAGCAATTTTAGTAGTTCCCATTTGAATTGGCCCAGCTTAACAGGTGTCTTTTGTGATACTGATAGTTTAAGCCATTGGGGGAGCTTTGGTTGCAAAGGAGCATTTGGCTAGACTTGTTCTGCTGAAAGGCACTGCCAGGGTACCACATGCCATGCCTTTAGTAGGGTAAGGATTTGGGGCTTGACTTAGGAGAGCTTGTATACCTGGGGGAGGGGGTGTCAGACCTATGAGGGTTTTCATACTCAGCAGGCAGGTCTGATGCTTAATTCTGTCATGCAAGGGGAGTCATTTTGTGAGGGAGTGAAGTGTGCATGTGTACCCCTGTTACAATGCAGCAGGCTTTGTTCAGGAATAACTGAACCTTATTTAACACAGTATTGGAGGTTAAGGGCACTGAGCTGCAAACCTGGAGACCTGGGTTTGAATCCCATCAGCCCCCACTTGCATATTATGTGACCCTGAGCAATTCACTTCACTTCCTTGTGCTCCCAGGTCACATCTGGAAAAAAAGCTTTGGCTTAGTGTGCCTTTCCTGGTTAAACAATTTCTCCTTCTCTAGAAGGTGACAGTGAGGTAGATTAGCATATGCTGTTGTGAAATGTGATTAGCTGGGAGACATCTTTCACAGTGGCTTGTGAGTAAATGAGAGACACATAATTCAGTATAGGCAGCATAGTACTTTTTAGGAATGGTGTAGTAAATTTCTGTTGTTGTGGAGTTTTTCATTTTGTATGCTAAATCCAATTTTTGGTGAATTCTTTTAGTCAGAAAATTAGTGTGCTCAGAGTAGGTGAGAGAGGTCAAGTGTGACTCCAAGGTATTTGAAGGTATGTACCTTGCTTCACAATCTAGACGTCAGACTAAGCAATATTTAGGGGGTGGTCTGGTTGGAGAGTTTAGGTTTAGAGCCACATAGCATGAAGTCATTTTGACATTTGTATAAGAGTATTCAACACCAGGTACTGGGTAATTAGTATGATAATCTGTGACATCATATTCATGTGTAACCTCATAGCCAGATTGCAGTATGTAATCAACAATGACTGCTTATTCACTGAACAGCAGTTATTAACTAGTATTGATTCTTCTTGGTACTCCATTGACAGACTTGTTGAAATATATTCCTGGTACTATTATGTCACTGTCATTTGCTTGAAACAAATAGACAATAACATATGAGGGTACTTTACACAGACAATTATAAATATTTTGAATTCACTTGATAAAGAAATAATAGAAGGTAATTAAGAGATCTTCAGACTTGCTGTTGATACATTTATGGACAATGGAACTTACAATGATTACTACTACTGAGCAGTGGGAGACAATTTAAAAGGTCTTTGCCTTCTTCTGTGCTACATTTCCAGTAGGGATGCAGCAAAGTAAAATTCTGCCCTCGAAGTGGTCGCAAAGTGGCCACTTCGTGTTAGTATTCCGCTATGTGGAGTGCCCATTTTAAACCCTCACTTTGCCACTTTGCATTGTAATTATGACTTTGCATTATGCACTCTGCCTTATTCCGCTTTAAGGCAGCATGATAATTCATTGGCAGCCCACACACATCACATGGCTTACACAGTGTAGGTCATATGCTTCAGGCAGGCAGGAGGTTTGGGCAAAACACTTTCCAATGTGGGTTGACTTACACATTTTGCACGGGGTGTGACAAATGGCTCAGCACTGTGAATGGCAGGGGGTGGGGTGTGGACATGCGATGAAGAGGGGTGCACAGGTGACAAGTCTACAAATGAAGTTATTTTCTCTGTTTTACTTACAGGGGTTGATGTACCTCTTGCACTAGACATAGTGCATTGACCACCACCACTGCTACTCTGACCACTACTTGACAAAATTTCTAGATCATAATCCTCCCACTCATCATGCCTGTAGTAATCCTCTGGTGTTATGTCATCGCTACTACAAACATTTCTACTTGGTCTTACATTCATGGAAAGGGATAACATGCTCAGTAAGGTTGATGATGAGGGTGAGTGGCCCACTATGGTGTTAGATACCATCTGGTGCCGGGTCCACAGTGCCATGTGCTTGTTCTTAAGCTGTGTATGCTGGCCTCCATGCCCAGATGACTTCCCTTTTTACCTCGACTCACACACACATGGCAAAGCTGGCAGGTTGCAACTGACTCATCATTTGCATCTTGGACAAAAAAAATCCCAAACAAGGGATTGTGATCCCTTACTTTTAACATGTCCCTGATGCTGCTTATTGGACTCTGTTTTTTTTTAATCCCTGAAATGGGAGGTGTGCTACATGATTTTTCAGTCTGGACACACTTGGACTCCAACTGACCAACATGAATACCTATGATTATTACTGGGTCATCATCATTATCATCAACAGGAACTGCTAAATCACACCATTTTTTTTTTAATTGTATTTTATTAAGAGACATTTTCCATTATAAACCTACAGGGATTGCACAAGGGAGTAGCTCACCTTTCCTTCCTAAAATTAGTATTACATATTTGGCAACTTCTTACATAATACATCATCACTAAAACTAAAAATGGCTTGTTACAATATGACTTAACTAGGTCTATACAGACAAGCAGCATCTTTAAAAACAAATTATCCATTGCCAACCTTCCACTGGACAGCACTTAATAACACCACCCTGACAAACAGGGAGGGCAAACCAATCCTGAAGAGAGAAAGAAATCACTTGGTATAAGGAGACAAAAGAAGGAAGAGGTATCCACAAGGGAAACAAGAAATGAACATAAATAAAGAAGAGATGAGAAAAGACAAAAAGATTAGAAGAGGAGATGGGGGGTCAGCCCACAAGGGTACAGTTAAACCTTAGTATTAACACATGTGAGTAAGCATGAGTCTTGCTACAAGAAGAGGGGAAAGGAGGTAGAATTCTCCACCTGAGGTTTACTGAATTACTACCCTTCCCATCTGAGGGCCCATTGCCAAAAAGGGATAGAAATATTATGGCCTATGCCATTTCTTTCTCCTCAGGCCTGTTCCACCAATACCTCCAAGACATCCTTCTGCTCCCTAAAAGCTACATAGTGGAAGAAAGGGAGCCATCTGCCTTTGACTTTTTCCATTTGAAGTCTTAGCTGGAATGTCAGTCATTCCATTTCTAGAATTTTAAGGCAGATATCATACCAAGAGAAAACGGAGGGGGTCCTGGGGGAAAGCCAGCACACTGTAATAGCCTTAAGGACTGCCGCTAAGAGAATATAAAATAGATGGCGGCATGGGAACCTCACTTCAGAGTGTGGGGGTGGCCCAACCTTGGCCAGTGGTGGGCCTCATGGGGCAGAGCCTGGTCCAACACCTTACCCACAGCCTCCCTGAGAGAGTCCCAATAACCTTTTATCTCTCTGCACTCTGAAAAAATATGGAAGTAAGTTTCTTTCTCCTGATTACATCTCCAACAAGTGTTGGATGGATGTTTGCCACAGTGTTTGGTTACCACTGGAGGTCTGATATATCTAACTGCCATGCACCATCTAAATTCTCTCCAAAGCAGTGATGCTGTGGTACTGTGAATTCCCCTCTAGATCCTCAAACAGACCTCCTCAGAAAAATCCATATTAGCCTCAGCCCTCCACTGCTCTTTAATATGAGTCAAGCAATCTGGCTCGGCCATAGCTAAACACTGAACAATCTTAGTGATCACTCCTTTTGCGTCTTCAAGGAGGACAAGCCCAGAGATGCATTCTTGTAAGGGGTTTGGAGTGGGAGGAGAAGGGAGGAGAAGGGAGGAGAAGACCCACCTTGGTCAATAAATAATGTCTCAGCTGTAGACAACAACAAAAAATTGGTTTGTGGAAGGCCAAATTCATCTTTCAATTGCTGAAATGATTTCAGGTGCTCCCCTGTGAAGCATTGCCCCACTATCCTGAGTCTTAGATGAGCAAAATGTTGAAAGGCAAGATCGCACTTAGGTGATTGGAAGTTTAGACAGCCAAGAATTGTTGATTTAGAATTTAGCCTTAGGGGCAAACATAACTTACTGCTGGCCTCTCCCAAAGCCCCCACCAGTGCCTGAGTCCACGGGTTACTGAGTCTTATCAACTTGATTGCAGCTTTATCTACAAAAAGGATTTCCCCAAAATCTGACAAGGAGGGAAGATCTGACTCCAGGTCAGCCCATGGGGTTGCGAGTCCCTCAACAAGGGGATCAGGGCCTGTAATTGAGCTACCCAAAAATACATCCAGAGATAAGGGAGTCCCAGGCCACCCCTCTCCCTGGCTGATGTAATCACACTCCATTTAATACACAGCCTCTTCCCTAACCATATAAACTTAGACAAAGTAGATTGCAGACTTTTCCAAAAAGCACCAGGGGGAAGACGAGAGAGAGAGAGAGATGTAAATATATACAAAAATTTAGGGAGAATGTTCATCTGCACACACTCCACTCTCCCCGAGAGTGAGAGAGGCAGTTCCTTCCACTGATTAGATTACAGTCCACCTGGACATCTCATAGTAATTTAAAATAATTGGTCTGGTATAACTGTCCCAGATCTCTGGGGATCCAAATCCCCAAGTACCAAAACCTGCCTTAGACCATTTGATCTTTCCCTGGTCTGGGAGCTGGGCCCACCTAGGAATCCCGATTGGCAATATCTCCATTTTAGTTTTTTTGACCTTGTATCTGTAAATTTCTCCAAACTCCACCAAGAATCAGAAGATTTCCGGAAGTGTTCTTACCGGGTCTTTAACATATAAAATTGTATCATCCACATGTACCCAGTCCAGGCAGTCAAACGCCTTCTCAGCATCAAGGGAGATTGCCACCTGGAGGGCGCCCCCCTCTAGAGACTTAGTTATGGAGAGAACATTCAAGAAGAGGCGGATGTTATCCTGAATGTGTCTACCCAGGATGAAGCCCATCTGATCCGGATGCACCAAGCCTGGAATAATCTTCTGTAGCCGCACACTAACGGCTTTAGCAAATATTTTTGCATCCTGATTCAGAAAAGAAATATGCCTATAAATGGATCACTAAAGTGGGTCTTTTCCTGACTTAGGCAGGATGGAGATAAGGGCCTCACCCCAGGTATAAGGGAGGGATCCCAGTTCTTGTGCTAAGTTGCATATTTGTGTAAGCAATGGGGCCATCTCCTCCACTGAACATTTGTAAAATTCAGATGTAAACCCATCCAGACAGGGTGCTTTCCCAGACATGAGACCTTTAATTGTCCTAATCACTCAGACACAGAGAAAGAGGATTCTACCTCCTGATTCTGTGATTCAGAGAGCTCCAGTAAATTGGTCAGATTAAGGAAAGTCTCAAACCTCTGGGTATGATCAGGCCCCCGTTCCTCTGAATACAACAGCTTATAGAAATTAAGAAACTCTCCAGCTATATCTGAGGGCTGAATCCACAGTGGGAGGTCTGGGTCAGCAGGGAGAACTTTAGGGATGTATCTGTCTGCTTCCTGCTTTCGAAGTCTTAATGCCAACAGTTTGCCTGCCTGCTCCCCCCTCTCATAATACTGTTGCCTGGTATACCTAAGCATGTTCTCTGTACACCTCAGCATGAGGGTATCATATTCTAAATGCTTTTCCTTCAAACGTGCCAGAGTAGAAGGTGTTCTGGTCCACTTATGTTCAGCCTCTAACTCTCCAATCTTATCCAAAAGTTCGGACAACTGCTTTGCGTGTTGTTTATTTTTGTGCGAGGCAAATGAAATAGTGTGGCCATGAACCACTGCTTCAAGGGCATCCCAGATAAATTTAGGGGGGAATCTGATTCAGTGTTTTCCTTTAAATAATTACTAATTACTTCCTTTGTAGATTCAACATGCTGTCTATCATTAACCAGCCCTGGATCAAACCACCAGCCTCCACCTCTGATCTTGGGTGTGAGCCCAAATCATGGCATGATCAGAAATTGTGACTGGAAGGATAGTAACCTCTAAAAATGTGTACAGGTGTTCTTTCTGGGTATAAAACCTGTCTAGCCTAGGGTAGGAATTATTTGCACTCAAAAAGAATGAGTAGTCTCTGATCATGGGATTTAGATGACGCCAAGGATCAACCAGCCTGGACTTACAACATAGGGATTTAAGTAGCCTGGAACATGCCTTAGCCAGGAGGCCCCCAGATGGGTTCCTATCCAACCTAGCATCCTCCAAGCAGTTCCAGTCTTCTATTCAGATGAGTTGCCCCAGGGGGAGACCAGTCAATTTTTGAAAAAGAGAACTAAAACATTTCTCTGATGGTGGGGTAGGGGCATATACTCCTATGATATGAATAGGGTGGCCACTGAAAATTCCTGAAAGAATTATCAATCTGCCATCCCCACCCTTGTGTACCCACTGCACCTGGAGGGGAAGGCCCCTCCGAATGAGAATTGCCACTCCCACCTTCCTACTGCGAGGATGCTCATCTGAATAGACAGCCCCAACCCAGGCTCTATGGAGCTTGAGGTGCTCTAAAGCTAAGAGCCTTGTTTCCTCCAAACAAGCTATATCACAACCATCTCATTTCAATTCAGTCAAAATCTTTGCCCTCTTAGTGACATTGTTAGTTCCCTTAACATTAAGGGAACAAATCCTCAGGTCCACCATCGGAAAAGTGATGAAAACATACCTTTTTGAACCCCAATTCTACCCATTACTTTGGGATAACTCCCACACTCCTTAGGAAGTGAGAAAGAGAAGAAAGAAAGAAAAACAGAAAAATGTTGTCCAAACAAGATACAACTTTTCATTCTAAAGAACAACCAGTAAACCAAACCAGCTCAGTTCACCAAACAGAGAGGTTTACTCAGCTAAGGGGTTATACCTGAAGGTATAACCAATCACATCTGCTTCTGGACTAGAGGACCCTGCTCAGCAAGTGAGAAGGGAGAGGAGAAATGCACCCCTCTTGGAGGGAACCATCCCTTCAGTGAAGGGATTGTAGGTCCAGAGATCCTGCTGTCAGAGGAGCCCTAACACCAGTGCCTTTGCTGTGGAAATCCAGTGAAGACTAAGCTTAGTCTGTAGGCCCTGAACATTTTGCCTATCAATGTGTAGGCTAGAGTGCCCAACAATTAATAATCTGAACATTAACCTTTGAAAAATTTCCCAGAAACGTTTCAAATCATTCCATCCCATAAGCCCAGCATAGCTGCATCAGAAAGCAAAGACCCTCCTACTTTGTTTCTCCACTCTAAATGTGTTTCTCCTTACTAAGTTTCTCCCTGGGGGAGGTATTAACTGAAAATTCCATCCCATCTGGCCAGGTTATGGATTCATTAAAAGTGAAAAAGGCTAATGACACAACCCAGTTCCTGCCCTAAATCCTGGCCTTCTGCTACTCACAACGCGCCCCCCCCCCATCATACAGTATATGAACAGAAAGCAAGACAATCAACCCCAGTCAAACAATCCATTGAACCCACACCCCACAGATATCCATGACAATGGGAGGGGGAATAGGGCGTTTCTTCCCCTAGTAGACTAGCACCAAAGGCGTAATAAGACTGTTCGCCCCCTTGCTACCAGAGACATTTGAACACCCAATGGTAATGCCAAATATACATAAAGGTTTTTCTCGGCCCCCCTTCCCTGCACACCCAGCAAACCAGTACAGGAAAAAAATGTAAAAGATAAAGGGGGGACCCTTCTGATTTACTTAGTCCCATATATAATCTATTCAGATGCCATTCATGGGTGCCCTAATCCAAGTTGGGGCTTTATGAAAGGTCCATTACTGGACCGGCATGTGCGCTCATGCGATTAAATGGGAAGAGGGGGTGAATAATCTACTGTTGCACCAGGATCAGTCTGACTGGAAAGAAAGTCAGACCAGAGCGCAAGAAACAGTACACAGGTTCCTACCCTCCATGAGCCCCACATCATCAAGACTCAAGCCCCATTCACCCACCAGCCAAGCAGATAGGACCCAGGAGGGGGGAGCCCCCCAAACCAGGGAGCAAGCCAACTTATTCAAAGGTAACAGAGAGGAGGTGGGGCATAGTCTGGAGTGTATATTCACATTTATCAGCCCCTAACATCAGGGTCCGGGACCGTATATTAAAGGAGACAGTTTAAACACCAATTGAGATCAGAATTATGCCCTTGATTTCTTGAGAATAACAGTCCACAAAAACATTGCCTCAAAAGTTCAAGAGGGCTTTCATGGCACAATTTATTTAGCCATAGCCGAATGAGGTGGAAGAAGGGCATCAGTTCTGGATCTCATCTCAGGGCACCTCCCCAGAGCTATTGACCACAACAGTTCATCAATTTCTGTCTCAGCTTTCTCCTCCCTCAGGTCAGGAATCTCTAGGCCTTCTGTCTCAAGAAATGGTGTTGCATGCATCAGGTTTTCATATATTTTCACACCCTCCTTAGTTTCAACCCAGAGTCAGGCTGGGTAGTGTAGCTGAGCTCTTAGACCTCGTTCCTACAGCTGCTTCACCACAGAGAGGATTTTCCTTCTCTTGGCCATTAATGCCAGTGGGTAATCCTAAGCAACATACACACGGGAACCATCGAGGTGAAGGTCCTTCTTAGCCCAGGCCAGGTGCAGTATTTTCTCTTTAGTTGAATGTTTTAGAAATTTAACCAAGATTGCCCTGGGCGACACCCCTGGTTTGGGCTTGTGGGCAACCACATGATGGGCCATTTCAATGTCCAGGCTGAGGTCTTCATTCAGACCTAACTCAGTCTTCAGCCAACAATCAATGTATCCCACCATATCCTCCTGTTCCAGTCCTTTGGGATATCAAATATTCTTATATTTTTCCTGCACGATCTGGCTTCTACATCTTCTGCATGGGCAGTTAATGCTCATTCTCTCTTGTGAAGGTAGGCCAGAGACCTACTAAAGGCCATTTGTTCATTCTGTAATAACTCTAGATGGCCTTCCACTGCAGCAGTATGCTATTCAAGCTTCTTAAAATCTTTTTTAAATATCTGGCACGTTGCCATCAATTCTATGGAGTAGTTTGAGGATCTTTTGAGACTCTAATCTGGTGGTAGTAGATTTCCAGTCAGAGCCCGAGTTTTCATCAGCTGAGCCCAAGACCAAGGAGGCCCACGAGGTCACTAGGCTGAGGCATGCAGATGATGCAGCTTTTGTTCCTGGGGTTTGCTACTGCAAGCCCTATTGTCCTTTTCTTTTAGTGTGACCCATGACTCCAGACTTTCCCGCTGCTATATTTGCACTACCCTTTGCAAATTACTGCAGTTTAGGCACTTGATGGATGTGGCTATTATGTATGGGTACCGTAGCTCAGAACTAGGTAGCTATTAGCTAGTGTTGCGTCATCGGAAGTCCGTCCAAAAAAAAAGATCACAACTTTTTTGAGGAGGGGGGATTTAACGCCAACAGACCCAGACACAGCCACCTTGAATTTCTTTTTCTCCAGTTCCAAACTGGGGTCACTGACATCATTATCATATTCATCAACATCATCCACATCCACGTTTTCAGCTTGGATGCTGTCATGAGGAGAACATGCTCATCATCATCATCATCATCACCCAATATTTTTGCGCCAGACTTTGAATCCTTGGATGGGAAAGGCATGACCTCAACAGCACTGGAAGAAATGTGACATTGTAAGTTATCGTTGCCAGGATCAGAATCATGTTCATCTACCATGGGGATGTTAATGGGGAATATGACACATCATCTACACTGTCAGTCATAGCTTTAGACTCAACTATATTTTTTGAAATGGTTAACTGGTCAGAAGTGGAACCTGAGACAGCAATACTCATGCCAGAAACTGCACTAACACCACCAAGTGTGACAACATCATCTTCTCCAACTATGATAGAAGCTACAGATTGCACTGTAAAAAACATTGATGGAGAAATCCCTTTACTGACATCAACTATGCACTTCTTCGTACTACCACGCTCATGGACAATCTTACCATTGGCAGCAGTGCCATGGCCAGAAACAGCTTTGCTTGCATATATCTTTGCAGGCATTTTGGGGGATTATCAAGAAAATTCTAAACAAATTTAGATTTCTGAACTTTTAGTCTGGGCCAGTGGATGTGAAGCCAAAAAACAACAACAATTGTGGTTTGCAGATGGAGATTGGACACTAAACAGATGCAACAGCACAGACAGATTAAGACTGCACTGCACAATCAAGAAGAGATGCAGACACAAAGTCACAACACCTTAACCAGTGCTCACAAGTCACAATCGAATCTGGAAAAGAATACCTTTTGCTGGTTTGGGGGGTTCAGTGCACTGCAGTAACAGTCCGAAACCAAGATACCACAAAGCAGTACAAAATCACGCAGGTGCAGTGGACAGCAGGTTCACACTGCTGCAATTACTCTGTGGCACAATAAAATGTGTCTGAATTGGCTGGCCCGGTGGTGATGAGGGTTGACGCGTTGAACGCCACTCCTCGCGTCATGCCGGTGACCCATGTTCAGGAATGGACACGGGCCTTTGGGAGTCGGCAGGGGAAGGGAAGGATTGAGCATCCAAAGCACTGCTCTCCTCCTCTGGCAGGGGAAGCACAGCAATGGCGTCTTGTCACCCCCTGGCATAAGCCGGGCACAGCCAGGTGAGAGCATCGGGGAGCTGAAAGCGGACGCCCGAGGAGCGTGCACGGATGTGTGTGGCTCTCCCTCGGCTTGTGTCATTGCATGCACTCGGTTCCACAGGGAACCATTCAAAAAAATCCAGTTGGGGCCTTCGCCTCTATGAAGCCCTCCCTGGGCTTCAATTAGCCACTGTCGCTAGGATCCCCCAAACAGATACTTGTTCCACGGACTGGATTGGGGACTAGTTCCACAGCCCCACCCTCCAGGGGGAAAGCCAGGGGTGATCAGGGGACCTAGCAGTGACAATAGGTGGAAGTCCGGGTCTGTGACCAGGGCAGATACCTGGCAGAGAGCTCTACCACCAAAAATACTAAACATAAAAAAAAAAAAAAAATTTAAAAATGTGTCTGATTTGATGGCACGCATCACATGCACACTCACACACACACTACAAGTAATGCATAGCAAATTGAAAACTTCAGTAATATAACCAAATCTTTTAAACAAACTGATATTATGCACTGCTGCACGACAACAATCATCATAAAAAATATCAAGAATTACTGAAAATATTACTGTGTGCACATTAACACGGTTATACAAGAAAAATATTATCAAAACAGAAAGACTGCCTTTTTCTTCCAGTTTTAACCTACCTCCACCACAGATACACCCTTCTCCCAAAGCACACTTCAAGTGTCTGTCAGTACACAGACTGAATGTTATAAATTCACAATCAAAATCCACACACAAACAATAAACACTTGATGATATGAGCACAGGAGGGTTTCCTATTGTGCTGGCAGTATAGCCTAGAGGTTAGAGAAATGAGGTGTGAATGAGCTTGGTGCATCCAGCAGAGCAGACCAGAGTCTGATTCTCACAACCTCCACTTGCATACTGTGTGACTCTGAGCAAGTCACTTAACTGCCCAGTGCTCCCAGGTCGCCCCTGAAAACAGGCACTTGTGCCTAGTGGGCCTTACCTGGTTACCAAAGACTAACATAAAAAAAATTAAAAAAACTACAATCAATGTACTAAATTTCGAGCAAAAAATATGGCTCAAAAAGGCTTTTTTAACAGCTTTTAGAGGATTTGAATTGCAGAGCTCTGAGAAGAAACTGTCTCCATCTACCACTACGCACACACTACACAGAACTGAGGCTGTGCAGAACACTCTAGAGCCCATGTGACATGCAATCCCATGAATCACTGCAAAATTCACCTTGGAGCTCAATAACAAGTCAAAGTGATGTGAAGTACAATGATTTCTATGTACTTCGCACTACAATTGGTGCAGAAGTGGTTGGGGTAAGACAGAGTAACACAAAGTCATTCTTATCAATGGACTTCTCGTTCCTCATTATGATGTGAAGTACTCCACTATGCATTGCGGATTACTTCACAGATTCCACATTACTCCACGAATTGCATTGCGGAATGAATTTTGGCCACTTCGCCCACCGCTAATTTCCAATATGAACTCTAGTATGTTAATACAAAATGTTATATATCAGTACTAATGCAAAGTATACATTTTGTCAGCTATTTTTTCTGACATGTTTCTTATTAAAATGAAATAGTTTATCTTGATTGTAGGTAGGTCACAATCAAGATAAGATAGGGTAGATGGTTCGTGTTACTGTACTGGTACAGTTGGAGAGCAGATGAATTAATGCTTGATACCATCACAGTTCAGCCACATTGCAAACTAATGGGACCACTGAAATCAAACTATGTCAAACTATAAAGTTTCTTCCTAAAAGCAGAACTAATTTGACATATTTATATTTAAAACATGTGTTCACTAGATGTGCAATGCAGTAGCCTAACTCAGAATGTGTCATTATCTTTGTGAGATTGCAGAACCTTTACAACTCAATCTTTGCTTCACTACTTGAGAGTTATAGTCAATCCTCTCACTCATGAAGATAAACGTCATATTCTAAGTCAAACCATTGCATATCCTTTATGTGAACAAAACTGAAAAGGTCATGTACTGTGTTAGTGAATATTTCTATATTTTGTGATGTTTTGGTTTTGGTCTGCCACGGAGGACCCTTACCGTCATTGAAGTCTGCCTTGCCCATCTGGTTCTTCTGTAATAATCACCTTCTGGTACTGAAAAAACGGAGTCAGACGCATACAATAATAAATAAGATTAGTTTTATTCAGACACAAAAGCAGGAGCATCTGTTTAGCATGAGGTACAACTCAGAACTAACTGAGGAAACAGGAAATTGGGGTTTTCAAGCCCCTGCAGGAACTAATTAGCATAACAGTCATACCAAGCTCAAGTTGCACATTATTGCTCTATTTAAAGGGGCGGCAGCTATTCTTCTGCACCATACTTAATTGTACTCTACATCACCTCCAGGACAGAAAATGTGAGTACCACTTGAACAAAAGCAAGAGCATGACATTAAACAACAACAAGAATTAGAAGAATACGATGCACAGGGGTAATGCCAAACCTCACCCAACAACTAACACACCAAAATCTGGCCAATGGAAAATCATGTACACAAATGCTCACAGTCTGGGAAATAAGATCCCAGACCTGCAGGCAATAATGTCAGAGGCTAAACTGGACATAGTAGCAATTAGTGAGATGTGGTTTACCAGTAAGCACACTTGGGAGACTTCAGTACCTGGCTAGTGTATTGTTTAGAAGAGACCGAGAAAAAAGGGGGAGGAGGGCTCTGTATGTCAATGAAAAATATCAAAGCTACAGAAATTCAGAACACACATAAGGAGCCAGGGGTCACCCTGGAAACAGGAAATGGAACAGCCATAAGAACTGGGGTTGTCTACAGGTGCCAGACCAGGGGGAGGACATAGACACATTACTGTTAGAAGATATACAAAACATGACAGCTAAAGGGGAGTTTCTGATAATGGGAGACTTCAACATACCGGATACAGATTGGTCAATACCAGCAGGAACATCTGCCAGAATTAGACACATAGTGGATTCCCTGCAGGGGGAGGGACTCAAACAACTGGTACAGCAACCCACAAGAGACAGGGCTATCCTAGATCTAGTACTGACTAACAGGGAAGGGATCACAGATCTCCAGGTAGAAGGTCACCTGGGGGCCAGTGACCATCATATGGTATGGTTCAATTTGGCTACTACATCTATATCATCCCATTCCAAGGCAAAAATATGCGACTTCAGAGGAGCTGACTTTGATAAGATGGCCAACAGATTTAAGCTAGCCCTGGCAAAAAGAAACACAGGTGAGGGGGTACAGGCAAAGTGGGCAAGCATTAAGGATGCAATACTTGAAGCAACATCCCATTGTGTTACACAGAAAAGGAAGTGCAAAAGAAGAAGGAAACCACTTTGGTTCTCAAATATAGTAGCAGAAAAGGCCAGAGCCAAAAGGCTGGCCTTCAGGAAATATAAGGGAACACAGCGGGATGAAGATAGGGAGGCATACCAAACTGCCCTAAGGGAAGCAGGGAAAGCAGTAAGGCAGGCAAAGTCCCAAACTGAGGAAACACAATCACTAACAGTAAAAGAAGGTGACAAGACTTTTTATAGATACATTAGTGAAAGGAGAAAGTCCAGAGGGGTATTGCTAAGCTTAATGGAGAAAAGGGAGCATGTGAGGAGGAGGACCCTGTAAAGGCATCTATCCTAAATAGATACTTTGCTCAGTATTTACTGAAGAGAAGGTAGGGCAGGCCCACAGCTCAGCATCATGGACACAGGGGAGGGAGGTGAGCACTACTCCCTTCACAAAAGAAAGGGTCCTACAGAGCTTGCTAAGCTCAGGGTGGATAAGGAATGGGACCTGATGGCATACATCCCAGGGTACTTAAGGAGCTAAAGGTGGAACTAGCAGAGCCATTAGCAGAACTGTTTAGTGAGTCACTGAGCACAGGAGAGATCCCAGAAGACTGGAGAAAGGATCATGTGATCCTGCTCCACAAGAGTGGTAGCAGGGAGGAGGCGGGGAACTACAGACCAGTCAGTCTTACCTCAGTAGTGGGCAAGATTATGGAGGCACTCCTTAAGGAAAGGATAGTGCAACACCTGGAATCCATAGGCGCACAGGATCCAAGACAGCATGGGTTTACAAAAGGAAGGTCCTGTCAAACTAATCTCATAGATTTTTTGACTGGGCAACCAGAGTGGTGGACCAAAGGGGAGCAGCTTGATGTCGCCTACCTTGACTTCAGCAAAGCTTTTGACACTGTTCCACATAGAAGATTGATAACAAGCTGGGTAGGCTCGGGTGGGCTGGAAGTTGGTCAACTGGGTGGCAAACTGGTTGACAGGCAGAAAACAGAGAGTGGTAGTAAATGGTATACAGTCAGAAGAGATGCAAGTCACAAGTGGAGTACCTCAGGATCAGTCCTGGGGCATTCCTTTCAACATCTTCATTAGTGACCTTGCAGATGGACTCGAGGGTAGGCTTGTCTGTTTGCAGATGACACCGAGATCTGCAACAGAGTAGATGATCCAGATGGGATGGGCAGAATGAGAAGAGATATGGATAAACTAGCAAAATGGTCAGAAGAGTGGCAACTGGGATTTAATGCAAAGAAGTGCAAAATCATGCACATAGGGAAGAGAAACCCTGAAACCACCTATAGGCTGGGAGGGGAGTTGCTAGCAGTCACAAAGGAAGAAAGAGACTTGGGCATCATCATCACTGAGGACCTGAAATCATCCAAGCAGACCTCTAAAGCAGTAGGTAAGGCTACGGGATGTTAGGGTGTATTAGTAGAGTATCACAAGTCGTAAGAGGGAGGTAATAATCCTCTTACAAGACACTGGTTAGGCCCCATCTGGAGTACTATGCGGCAGTATTGAGGCCACACCTTCACAAGGACATTAACCAAATTGAGGCAGTCCAGAGAAGTAGAGAACAAAATGGTGCAGGGACTGTATCAGAAGACATATGAGGACAGATTAACAGAGCTCAATATGTATACCCTGAGCAAAGGAGGAGAGAGGTGATATGATCGAGGCATTCAAACACCTTAAGGGCATTAACAAGGTGAAAGAGTCTAACATGTTTAAATATAAGAAAAATAGCAGGACAAGAGGACACAGCATGAGATTAGAGGAGGCTGATTAAGGGGAATGAGGAAATTCTTTTCACAGAAAGGGTGGTGGATGCATGGAATGGCTTACCACAAGAAGTGGTGGCTATGAATACAGTGCAGGGCTTCAAACAGGCATGGGATAGGCATAAGGGAGCAATACAAATGACTATGAATAGATAGACCACTGACAGAGCAAAGGCCGATGGCACATTTATAAGGTAGAAAAAGAAATGGGCAGACTGGATGGGCCTTGCGGTCCTTATCTGCCGTCAACTTCTATGTTTCTATGTAAGAATAAGAATTACTGTAAATGTGCCTCACTGAGTGAGGAACAAAGGAGCACCAGGAATAACTACGGTGCTTAGAAAAATAACACAAACAGTGAAAAAATAACGTCCAGCACCCGCAAAGCAACCATACTAAAATACAATACTCTGAAGAAGCTTGGCAGTTGGCCAAGTGAAATGTCAGTTTTTATGTGCCTAGTGTTGGTCTTTAATAAACGTGTATTGTATTTTCGTATGGTTGCTTTTCGGGTGCTGAACGTTATTTTTTCACTGCTTAAGAATAAGAATTAGCATTTTTTTTAAAACATGAAATTAGCATCCGTTGACACTACCGATTAAATTTTGAAGAAAGACCTTTTGTTGGACTCAAAACACAATACTTCACTGCAGGGAAGGGGAGGAAAGAATGTCTACTATACTGATGGCCAGTCAGTGTAGTGCCAGGGGAAGGGGACATCATAGCACTTGAAGCTTGGCCATGCCACAAGCGCTAAAGTACAGGGGGAAGTGAAAGGGAAGAGAGGGAAGGGGAGTAGCAGGAGGTACCCAATGCACTTTAAATAGATGTCAATATTGCAAACCATCAACATTTCGAAGACCTGGGGGAAAAACAGTTATTACAAACAGTAAAGGGTTAATGCAAGAATAAATGAGCATACAGTTCTATAAGGCAGACCATAAATGAATGACCACACAGAGTTCAAGACATGACCACTAAGTTTAGAATTAAAGTTCTCACTTTTTTGTGACTTTTGCGGTCAGTGGGGATCGACTTGTGTGTGGATCGGACCAGTTCCTGACAGGACGGGCTCAGGCCAGAAAAGGGGACCAAGAGTTCTGCGAGCTGTCATAACTACACCATATTACGCGGTAAGGCCAGGATCCATTGACATAATTTTTACACAATATCTTCTCGATCTGATATACGGGAAAGTTCTGAGAAGAAGATACATCAAAAGATTGAGAAGTTTCAGGAAGTCCATCAGGCTGAGCTGACAAAAGTGGGTCTGACTGAAGATTGTCCAGACCATGGGATTGTGGAGGAACTGGTTACAAAATGTCTGCAGGAATTTCAGCTTCCAAAAGGATAGCAGGTTCAAGTATAGCTTCACTGTTAGGGGGATGGGTCTCATCAAGGAGGGTATCATTCGGGTAGCAATGTTTCAGTCTGTTTATGTGGATTTTATTGTGTACCAGCTTTCCATCGGACTTGTGGCACAAGTGAACATGAACAGGAGGAAGTTTTTCCACAGTGTAGAAGGGACCAGTCCAAGGGCGAAGCAGTTTCTTGGTGGCACCTGGAACAAGAACAGATCAGTACAAGTATACAATTTCACCAACAGAAAATGAAAATGCAGATTGTGTCTGTCCCAGTGTGTCAATTGCAACATGTCTGGCAAGTTCAAGCTGTTCCAACATTGGAATGATGAAGGATGAAGCTGACTTTGGAACCTCTAGCAGTGAAAGATCCCTATCCAGAGGTGTTCTTGGGTGATGTCCATGGACTAGAAAAAACAGTGTGTACTCTGTACTGTCGACACAAGGGCTGGTATTGTAAGCAAATTAAATGATGGGAACAAAACAATCCCAAGTGTCATGAGTCTCATCCAGGTACTTGGAGTGTATATTAAGAATGGTAGACATCATTCTCTTACTTTGTCCATTGCATTGTGAATGATAACTGGCTGTGTGAGTCTTTTTGATGTTGAGAAGTTTGCATGTTTCTCACACAATAGTTGAAAGGTATTTAGTGCCTCTGTCTGAATGCAGGTACGCTGGGATAACGTGCTGACAAACGATTGTGCTGAGCAAGGCACTTGCCACTGTGGCAGCTTTAATGTCTTTTAGGGGGATTCATTCCAAATACTTTGTAAAGTAGTTAAAAAAAACAAGAATGTACTTGTTGCCAGAGTCAGGGCATGTAGACAAGGGGCCAAGAATGTCTGTGCTGACTCTTTGGAATGGTTCAGTGTCTACAGGCATTGGAATTATGTGAGCTTTTGTCAGTTTGACAGGAGGCTTTTATTTGGAGCAGGGCTGACAGTATTTGACAGATCAGACAATGTCCTTGTTCATGTGAGGCCAAAAGAAGTGAAGCCTTGTCTTTTTGAGAGTTCTGTGGATCCCAATATGATCTCTGGAAAGTGGAGAGGCGTGAATGGATTGAAGAACTTCAGTGCCTAGAGAGGCTGACACAACTAACTGTACATGAGTTCTATCCATGCACTAGCCCTTGTCCTCCTTGGTCCAAATGGAAAAAAGCACACCGTGGCTGAGAAGCTATTGTAACGAAAAGAACAGCACATCCTGGAGGTGTTGCATTTGTTGTGGAAAAGTTCCAGTCTCTAGATACGTAATTATGTTTGTGAATTGAGGATCAGTTCTTTGTTGCATTTTAATCATTACCAGGGATATATCAATATTAGAGGTTGTAAGAAGCTCTTTGGCTTCTTACAGTAAGTGAGAATTGGTGCTTGTCTCTGAGGAAGCAGTTGGTAGCAGCAAAGCAACTTGAGGTGCTGTAGGAGTGTCCACAGGGAGTTCATCTATGGAGTAGAAAGGAAGAGCTGGTAGGCAGGATTCTTCATCTGTTGAGGATGATGTAGAGGGATACCATCTCCAGCTTACAGCATCAGCATTAGAATGAACTTGACCTGGTCGGTATTGAATTTCAGAGTTGTAGCTTTGCAACATGGCAATCCATCTGGTGAACTTGCCTACTGGCTCCTTCATTTCGAACAACCATCTGAGGGCAGAGTGATCAATGATAGCTGTGAAGGAGAAGTAGTGAAGGTAACAGTCAAATTTCTTTACGGCAAATGCCATGGCTAGACATTCTTTTTCTGTGATGCCATAGTTTTGTTCAGCTGAGGATAGAGAGCACCCAGCATAGGAAACAACTTGCTCTGTTCCATCTTGGATTTGACACAACACAGAGCCCACTGCAAAGGAACTAGCATCCAAGCAGAGTTTGAAGGGTTGGTCAAACCTTGGGCAGGCCAATACTGGAGAAGATATTAGGTTTGCTTTCAAGGTGTCAAAGACCACTTTACATTCGGAAGTCCAAACATAGTCATATCCCTTTTTGGTAAGGGCGTACAGTGGAGCTGCAATCTTGGCATAGTTGCAAATGAATTTTCTGTAGTAGCCAGACAAGCCCAGGAATGCTCTAAGGTCTTTGAAGTTGCTAGGTGTTGGATAGTCTTTTAATGTTGAGAGCTTATCCAGGTCCGGAGAGGTGCCTTGAGAGCTAACCACATGTCCCAGGTAATGAATTTGATGATGTGCAAAACAACACTTCTCTGGGCGAAGTTTGAGATTGGCTTGTCTGAGACATTCGAACACCTCTTTGAGATGTTGGAGGTGCTCTGGGAATGTCCTGCTGAAGGCAATAACATCATCCATGTAGAATAGGCAAGATTTCCAAGACAGATCATGTAATACAGCTTCCATGACACATTGAAATGTGACTGGACTGTTCCAAAGTCCCATAGGCAGGCATTTAAATTGAAAAAGTCCCAAGTGGCAGTTCCAGGCTGTGTATGGTCATGAAGCTGGATCAATAGTAACTTGGCAGAATCCACTCTGAAGGTTTAGAGTGGTGAAGTAAGCTGGGCTGGAAGCACCAAGGCTCTCTAAGGTGTCTTCGGTTGTAGGTAAGGGATGCACATCCTGCACCATGTAGGCATTGAGCTTTCTGTAATCCACCACAAAATGATATCCTTTGTCTTTCTTTACCACCAGCAAGCAGTGTGCACCCCAGGGACTTGTAGATTCTTTGATAATGTCCTGTTCAAGCATGTCCTTGATGATGTCCTCCAGGATCTGTTTTTGTTTGTGTCCCACTTTGTAGGCTCGCTAACAGCCTGGCTGTTGGTTGGGCTGCACCTAAATGGTGTGTTGCAGGATATCACAACACCAGTGTTTGTTATCTGGACCAACAAAGACATCTGAGTAGCTCCCCAGGAACTCTAAAAGTTGTGGTTTCTCTTTTGGACAGGTTGGAAGTTTTGAAGAGGGTAATCACTGACTGAGTGAGATCTTTAGAGACCAGAGTGGTTGTGATGGTACTTACAGGACGAGAGTTGATGGAGCCAGGTTGAGGCTCTTGCAGGAGGTGAAGCTAGTCCCCTGAAGACAAGTATATAAACTTTCCAGTGTTGGCACCCTTTGAGATGACCACTGGCTCATCTCTGAAGTGGCAGCATTTTTGGAAGACTGTGCCACCATGCACTGCCAATAAGGTATTTCATGAAAGGAGTTCTGATGAATGCAGTATGGGGAATCCCATGACGATGCCAACAACACCTTGAGGAAGTGGTTCACCTCAAATCTTGGCAATCAAAACCTTCTCTGACTTAGGCAGTACAGTGACTGAGTCTGTAGTTGTAAGTTGCCATCGAGGATCTAGTGACAGTTAGTTTGAGGCAAAATCTAGGATGGCTTTGTGAGCTTTAAGGAAGTCCAGGCCAAGAATAATTGCTGGCTATAGGTCAGGCACTAGGTAAAACGTAACAGTAGCTTGCTGTGAGCCAAAGTGGAGTTTGAGATGGACCATGCCTTTGATAGGTATTGTAGTGGTACTGGCTGTGATAATGTACTTGAGGTCAGCAGGAGAGAATATTAGGTATGTGATGTATAACTGGGTTGTCTAGGATACTGCTGTGAATAACTGAGATTTCAGCTCCAGAGTTGACCAAGGCACATGTGGGCCAATCTCTAATGGTTACAGGAACATAGTTCACTAGGAAAGGTGACCTGATGACAGGGACCTTAGCTCCTGGATGTGGAGGTGTGCTTGAGTTAGTAACCAAAGGGTGCAGATTGTTTGTGTTGTGATAGCCAGCTGGGTGGCCAGTTGTTGTTTTCCTCTGCCCAACAAAAGGCTCTAGTTTGTTGGGCAGCACTCACTTCCATGAGCCTGTGAGTAGTTGCTATCATTTTGCTGATTGCGCTGTGGTGGATGCCTTTAGTTGTCTTGGTTTCTGAGGTGGCCTTTTAGCTTGCGGCAGACAGTGGCAGTGTGTTCCCTCAATCCACACCACTGACAGGTCACTGGTTCTCATGCAGGCAGAGGTGACTCAGGATGATGTTGAGGTGGCTGCAGAGTATTGACTAAAGATGTAGAGGAATCAGGAGAATTGAGCTGTTAACAGTAGTGATGAGCTTATCAATCATTGCTTGTTGCTGTTGGACACAGGTTTTGAGTGCAGCCTGTTATGAGGTTTGTGGTGTCTGAGCACTGGCAGATTGGAATATTAAGAGGGACTCTTGGGCAAGCCATGCAGCTTGGATTGTGTCTGTCCAGGTGGTTGGCTTCTGCTGTATGACATAGGTACTTAAATTGGGGATGCAGTCCCCAGACAGAGGCTGTGATCTGATCTTTTTCTGATTTTTCCAGCTGTTTACAGTGTGAGTCAATGTCCACTATAATGGTTTCTAAGGACTCTGAGGATAGCATGGTGTGTTCCTACAGTTGCTGTTTCAATAGCCATGGTGGCTGTGCTTGCAGAAACTGATCTTTGAAGGTGGTATACAGGTTGGCAGTTTCCTCATTTACCTGGTCAGTAAGTGTGTTAAATGAGGAGATGGCAGTCAGCGAATGTCATTGGAAATATATAGGGGGTCGGTCCATCCATTGAAGGAGATATTTGCCCGGAATTGCTCAAGCCAGTTGACAGCATCTTTGTGAGGCAGTGCTGAGAAGGGTGCTGGCTGTAAACTGGTATAGACAGTGGACTATGGTGATATAGCCTTAATGTAAGCAAGATCATCCTGGATAGCTTGCATAGTTGGTGCACCTGAAATGGATGACTGAATGTCGTGCAGGATAATTTCTATTTTGAGTCCCTGTGCCCTTGAGGTGAGTGAAGATGAAGCCCCAGACCTTCCTGTGCTCAAGGTGGCATCTTTCTCAGACCTCATGGTCAGAGAGGAACTGCGGGTCACTGAGCTAAGGTTGTAGGAGTCAGAGGGAGTTTCCGTCATGGCAGAGATGAGATGTCACAAAGTAAATGAAGTACCAAGAAGAAAATATTTTTGTAGCCAAAGTACAATTATTTGTAAGTAATTTCCATCAAATTACATCTTAATAAACAATTCCCTCGCAATTTTGTGTTGTCAGTTATTTATTATTTTTTTTTCTGTCAGTTAATGCACCTGATTACTCAGCCCTATCTCTCTAGAGGGTGCCCCAGTCCTATCCCCAGATGTCCACCAGCTGGCACTGACCATTACTCCCAGGGCTTCCCCCCGATGGGGCCAGTGGGGCTCCCCAATGCTTGCTGAAGACTGGATCCAGTGTGGCCAGTGCCATGGCTATTTGGGGGCAGGACCTGTGAGGCACTCTCCATCATCCACCGAGCAGTCTTTTTTTCTCCTCCGGTGTACTCTTCCTAGAGGCAGGGCATGCAATGATGCCAGTGATGGTGGTGCACATGATCCCTTGCATGTTTCATCAGGCATCTACCCCATCTCTACCTCACATTGGCAGAGTCGGTGCATAGCCCCGAACCTCCACTAGGGGCCAGTTGTTCACTGACCACTGAGGTCCCCCATCCCCAGAAAAGGAGAGCAGTCCCTAGGATGCTTGATCCTTCTCCTCCCCTGCCAACCCCTGGTGGCTCATGCTCATTCCCAAAAATGGGTAGCCAACATGGCGCAAGGTGTGGCATGTAGTGGCTCAGCCCTCAGCATCACCAGGCTGGCTATGTTGTCAGTTATTTAAATAAAAATGCTGTTCAAAATCAGTTATTTGTTGCGCTGTCCCTTTATGTCAATAGGTTTGCCATTGATTCCTATGGGAGGAGTTCATTTAGTGTTTGATTGTTGCAAGATAGCACCACCGGGAGGGGGGTAAGGTCACTGGTTTGTTATTAACTTGAGATGGAGGCTGCTTGCCATGAGGTAGCTGTGAAAGAAATATGGTGACAGGCCTTCTTCCCCATAGAAAATGTCGGGCTCCCCTTGGAAAGTGGCAAATGATGGGGAAAATGTTCTGTTATTGATTGTAGCCGCTCCCAGATTTGTTTGCTGAGCCCCCCATTTGAAAGTCTGGTGCCATTTCTGATTATTTATTTATTTATTGTATTGCCCCTTATTTTGTTTTCCATACTCCCAATTATTTATTTGTACTGTGCCCCACTTTGGATTTCCTGGCGTGCTTTGCTGATGTTTTATAGATTTTCTTCTGTCTTTGTGGCTTCCCTTGCTCCCGATTGGCTCTGCGTGGCTGAGCGGGGAAACAATTTGTTCCATGCATTCGCTGCACCAGTAATGGAAGCCATGGGCCTTGGATGGCTGGTGCAGGGAGCAAACTGCTGCAGATTTAAGGGAAGAGCTGCAGTGGTCCTTCGGTGCTGACTGAGCTGCAATTGTGGTGAGTGCTCCAGTTTGTGGGTCATGCCTGTGGAGCAACTGATAGTGGAGCTGGCTGTCAGGGGAGCGGATATTCTGGTGGCTGTAATGAGAAGAAGCTGTGGCTGTTCGAGGGGAGCGGAGGCAAGTTCGGTGCTGAACCATTGGGAAGATGCAGGTATGGCTGCTTGGAAGGGGGGGGCTTGAGCTGAGCTGCAGGGTATAGTAGCTTGCTGGGCCACATTTTGTGTGGAGTGGCAGAACATAAGAGTAAGCAGCTCACTTGGTGCTGTACAAAATGTTGCTCTTTCCTCCAAGTAGTCCCCAAGGAGGGGTCCCAGCCATTCCATTGCATGGAGCTGATCGGAGGTTTCACTGCACTTGATGTGGAGAACAGGGCAGCTGATTGTCACTGGGCTGTGGAACTGATTCAAATTTTGGCACCCTTGCAGTTGGCTGAGCTCTGTTGAGAGGCTGCACAGAGCTGGTCTGACACAGGCACTGCCATGAGGTCAGAGTGGGGGGATTGCAGGCCTGCAGCTCTGTGGTGCTCGGGAGACTTTTTTTAAAAAATTTTTTATTTAACTTCCGTACTGCAGCTGGGGAGGCTAGAGCAGCAATGACCCACATTCATATACATAGATATGCCTGAAACAGATTTGCAGGAAGAGTAAATTAGGCAGGATACAGTTCAGTTTACTCAGACAGTTCAGTTTTACATTCCTCTCTATTGCCAGAGTTGGATGTTATTCAGCATGCAAACAGTTCAGGCACGCTTGGGTGATGGCTCTGGGGTGCCCAACAATGCAGACAAGTGAGATGGGGGTCTGGGCAAAACAAGGGCCACATTCTCCACCATATGTGGTGTTTTGGTGTTGGTCTGCCATAGAGGAACCTTACTTTCATTGTAGTCTACCTTGCCCATCTGGTTCTTCTGTAATAATTGCTTTCTCATACTGAATGAACTGAGTCAGATACATAAAGTAATAAACAAGATTAGTTTTATTCACACACAAAAGCAGGAGCATCTGTTCAACACAAGGTACAACTCAGAACTAACTGAGGAAACAGGAAATTGGGGTTTTTAAGCCCCTGCAGGAACTAATTAGCAAAACAGTCAAACCAAGCTCAAGTTGCACATTATTGTTCTATTTAAAGGGGCGGCAGCTATTCTTTAGCCCCATACTTAATTGCACTGTACAAGTTCATCATTATGTAAGTTAAATAAGCATGAGTCCACCAGCAGTCATTTCCACAACATCCAATGATTCAAGTCCAGCAGTGAATGACTACAAAGATATAAATTTGCCAGATCCTGACACGGGTGTCATTTTCAAACTTGCCTGCTGTTTGTCCACTGCTTCCTGGGGCAATTAAAAGAAACAGATTTCTTTGGTAAATTTCCTCTTGCCAGTCAATGCTCATTGCAGTGAAGATAGAGTGGTGTTGGGCCATTGGGCCATTTCTTTAAAAAATTGTCCTATGTTGGATTCCCCTCATTAGTCCCTGTTACTGGAGACTAGACAATAGTGGTGTCAGGTCATGGAGTCCTGTTTTGAAAAAGAAATACTGATCTTGAATCTGATTTCAACTTCTCTGGTTCTGTCTCCTTTAGGCAAAGGGAAAGTGTTATTGGGCCTCAGAGCCATTCCTATTAAAAAAAGAATGGCCATCTGCTCCACCTGCCTTGGTTTCCACACTTGGTTGATATGATACTGTCCTCACACATCAATAAAAATTTATATATTTTAAGTAATTCTATTATATATCTACATTACTGAGAGATGTGGGGCTCTAAAGAGATTTGTAGCTAACCATAGATATATATTTTGCTAGCTATAACACTACATATTATATCTCACCATTTCCTAACCACTTCTGTTTTTTAGTCAAAACCCGATTGGAAGCAACAATTAAAATTCATGTTCTTAATTAAAGCTGTCTCCAATTTGAAGCCACATTACACACATGTAGCAAACATGACACAGACAGTTTCCTATTTGCAAAAATATATAATTAGGCAATGTCATACAAAAGCAGTACTATTTCATGAGAAGAATAAGTCAAATTTCAGTATAATTTTGGCACAAAAAAAATGCTGCTTACTTGCAAATAAAGGCCCCAATGTACTAATGGGCAGGAATTATGCACCAGTGCATATCCCACCCGTGTAGCTCTGCACCTGCAGACTGGTGTGCACCGGCCATATGCATCAATGGCTGCCACCTGTCTGTATGCCTGCCCCCCCCAGTACACAGGACTCCGCATGGCAGCAGGGGATGGATTCGTGGCTCTGAATGGACATCCAATCAGATGCCCATGCTGGGTCCCACAGTGGATCCGTTACACAGGCATTTGCAGGTCTGAGTTCATGTACAGCACCTACAGGCACAGGGACCCATGCCTCCATGCTGACAGCCCCAGCTGGGACCCGCCACACAAAAACACTCCCTAGGGCACCGCCAACCATTCCCTTCCACATGGGGGCCCCCCCAGTAGAGGGCACTGCTCCGGCCAGCAGAAGTCAACCCCCAAACCCACACACACAATGGTGCGAGTGTACCCTTGGATTCCCATACACACCCTCTATACACAAGTGGACATCCTCACAGCCGCAGCAATTCCTGCAACCCCCACTCCAATGCAATGCCCCATACGGCTACCAGTAACATGGACAGAGACTGCCATCAGCACAGCCCTCCACACACCACCACGGCTGCTGGCCATCTGACCTATGCAGGTGCACAGTGGCTGCACGCCCCTGCATATATCAGATGGCTGGTGGCGGTGTGGGGAGTGCTGTTCTGTTGGCCATCTCTGTCCATGGCACTGGCAAGCCTATGGGGCATTGGGTGGGGGTTCCCGGTGCCGTGGGGGGGCTCTGACCACCACATTGGGGTAGCCATTATTGGGAGTTGAGGGGTGAGCAGTCTGTGTCCCATGGGGGCACCACTTCATTGGGTCCTGCAGTACGGGGGGGTGACCAGAAAGTGAGATGGGTTGCAGCTGGATATGGGGTACAGTATTCACGGGGATGGGGCCCCTATGTGTTCCAGGAGGGGGCTGACTGCTGTGTCTGGGACAGGTCAGCGCTATGTGCTCGGGTGTGTGAGCAGGCATGGGGGATGGGTGGTGGTGTTCTGTTGGGGGACTAGGTTGGTTTGCCTGGTCCAGGAGAGGGACTGTGTGCATGACAGCACATACTGGATGTATGGTAGGGTCCTCCCAGCATACCCTGTGCTCTCCTTCACACCTATGTGGCCAGCACTACTCACCTTAGTGCATGGCACATAGTGCTGGCATGCCCACAGGCTACACCCGGCATCTTGCAATACACAGGCTCGGGGATCTGGTGTGTCCAGACTGCGTGCCCCCTGTTAGTGCATCCAGCATGGGGGTGCAATGGGGGTGGAGTGGCTTTGTGCTGCAGATACATGGCAGGTAGGCACTCCATCCATTATGCATAGGGCCCATAGTTACTAGCACTGGTATTTTATAAAGTAGACAACACAAATTAACAAAGAAACTAAAAGTTAGTGCTGTAAAATCTTTATTAGTCAAGCTTATAAGTGTCCAGCTCACCATCAGACCCAGTTTCTCTATGGAAAACAAATTCATGTTTGCTGGTCTACTTTCAGGCTAGACATAGGACAGAAACAGCTCTAGTGAGGGTGCATAATGATCTGCTAAGGGCTAGAGACAGAGGAGATAGGTCAAGTTCTTGTTCTCCTCAGTCTCTCCTCAGCATTTGACACTGTGGACCACGTTGTGCTTCTTGATTAGCTCTGTGAGTTTTGTGGACTCACCAGTACTGTCATCAGGTGGTTTGAGTCTTATCCCTCTAACAAGGTACAGCGGGTAGTGATGGGGAATTTCTCCTCCTCCCCAATGCCCCTGTCTTGTGGAGTGCCACAGGGCTCGATCTTGTTGCTGATGCTGTTCGCAGTGTAAATGCTGCCCCTTGGTGAGTTCATTTGACAGTACAGTGTGGAGTTTCACTGTTATGCAGATGAAACCCAGCTGTACCTCTTCTTTGCCCCCAGAACATCAGGAGCTGTCAATGTGCTTAACAACTGTCTGGCTAAAATCAATGATTGGATGGCTTCAAGCTGGTTGAGACTTAACCCGGACAAGATGGCAGTACTGGTGATCGAGCCTGGTCGCAGACATGATGGGTTGCCACCTGGGGCTAATTTAGGGCTTTTCCTGGGTTCTGCTCCATTGGTGACTTCTCCGAGGGTGTGAATTCTGGGCATGATCCTTGATGACAGATTGACTTTTGAAGATCAGGTGTAATCTGTTGTCAATAGCAGTTTCTACCATCTGTGGAACATTGCCCGGATTAAGCCCCTCGTTCTGTCTGAGGACCTGCCGATGTTAGTGCATGCATTTATGACCTCCAGGCTTGACTACTGCAACTCTCTGTACTTCGAGGTCACAGGAGGGACCCTCCGCAGACTTCAGCTAGTGCAGAACGTGGTGGCCTGGTTGCTGATGGGCACTTTGAGGTCCAATCATGTGACCCTGGTCCTGCAGACTCTGCATTGGCTGCCGGTCAGCTGGAGGCCCTTTTCAAGGTGGGTCTTCTCACCTTTAAGGCCCTATGTGGAAAGGGTACTGACTACTTGTTGGAGCTCCTGACACTGGTGACCTCTGCTTGGTCCCTCCGCTCCTCTTCGAGGGGCCTCCTGGACATTCCCAGGGTTCAGATCAAGACCTCAGGAGACCATGCATTCAGCATCTCTGGACCGACCCTGTGGAATTCGTTACCACCTTTCATTTGGGAGGCTCCCTCAGTAGAGGTGTTCAAGCGGAGGCTGAAGGCTCACCTTTTTGTCCTGGCTTTTCCAGATTTCTGCATTTACTCTGTGCTAGTCCCTTTCTATGACAGTCTGAAAGCATTTTAATCTATTTGAAATCATTTTATTAGTATTTAAGTATAGTTATTTTTTTATTTATTTATGCTATTTCTCGCTGTGCTCTGTCATAATTTCTGCTGGGCACCCAGAGTCTCCAGAATTGGGCACCCTACAAATAAAATTGCCTTGCCTAGCCTGGCCTTCTTGAA
Organism: Neoceratodus forsteri; assembly: GCA_016271365.2. NCBI lineage: Eukaryota > Metazoa > Chordata > Ceratodontiformes > Ceratodontidae > Neoceratodus > Neoceratodus forsteri. Next base: position 1,068,256,500 of record CM028131.1, on the reverse strand, counting down.
GTTTTGTCAGGTTTTTTTTTTTTGTTTAAATTTAAGTTTATTGATTTTCAGCAACAAAATACCAACCATACAACATGACAGTAGTAACAGGCCGAGAAATTACATGGTACAACATAAACCCCACCCCTCCATCCTCTCCTCCCCAAACACCCCCCACCTCCACCCTCCCCCAACCAGAGTGTGCAAGATCGATAATACATCAAAACTGGATATATAGCATAACCACCCAACCAAACAAACTTCCATCTCCCAATACAGGAAAACAGCCACTGTTAAAGTCAAAAGGGCATCTAAGTTACTGCAGGCCACAGAGAGAAGGTCATTGAACATTAATGGAGATACAAGGAATACAACTTACCCCATTTTTTCTGAAACAGATCCACGTGGTTGCGCAAGCTGGTGGATAATCTTTTGGCATTGAGACACGCAGAGAGCTCAGTCAGCCATTCAGCATATGAAAGAGTCAGCTGATCCGTCCGATGCCTAAGAACCAATCTCTTGACCACAGAAGCAATCAACGCCATGTGATAACGACGTTCTACACTGTCAATACTGGCATAGTCCCCCAAGATGCAGACCTCGGGAGTAAAAAACCCAGAAAGACCCAATAGCAGGTCTATATTATCACGAATAGAGGACCACAGAGGGGAGACTTTGCTGCAGCTCCAGAAAATATGCAAGGAATCCCCTTCGCCTTGCATACACCTGGAACAGGTCGGAAGAGGAAGCTTTTTAAGTAGGAAAAGCTTCTTAGGGGTATAATACATGTTACTTACAATATAATATTGGATGAGCCTTAATCTGTCCTGAGTATGGTATTTATAGAGATCCTTCCAGAGGCGAGAACAATTCAAAGTAGAGTTTGGAAAAAGGGAAGACCAAATCTTGGAACCCATCAGAGGCTCTGAAACCTTGTAATTCAGCAGAAACGAGTAAATTGATGAGATGGCATGTGGCTTAGCAGCAAGAGTTAACACATGTGAGAGAAAGGGATGAACCGCTGAATCTCTGTAATGACTACCAAACTTACTGGCAATAAGGTGTCTCAGCTGGTATACTTTAAAAATATTTGCCCTGGAGATAGCATACTTATCCAGGATGTCCGTGGATGAGAGGAGGGATCCGTGACCATAGAAATGTTCTAGACAAGTTTCTTTAATCTGTGGAAGCCAGTCGGGGGGTGATCATTGAATTCCCAACCTTAACATTGGGATTAAGCATAATCGGTTGACTCGGATCCTCCTTCGGAAATATTTTAAGAAAACGCATACATTGTGATAGGGACTTGAGGGATAGGAGAACTGTCTGGTCCGTTATCAAGTGTGAAAGTATGGAATGGGGAGTGTAGAAAATAGCATAAGGATTGACTCCAGAATCAAGCAGAATTGACTTCTCGATTTGAAGCCAGATCGGGGAGGAGGGATTAGGGTTAGTCGGCAACCACCTCCCCAATTTAGCCAGATGCGCTGCCCAGTAATAAAGCATCAAATTAGGAAGCCTTAGTCCGCCCTTATCTTTGGGCAGGGATAACTTAAAAAAGGAACGCCGAACCCCCTTACCCTGCCAGATAAAATTAGAGAACATTCTATGGAACTGCTGGAAGTACGAGACCGGCAACCAAAGATTTAGTAAATTGAGAGGGTAAAAAATACGGGGGAAGAACATTCATTTTAATAATATTAACCCAACCCCAGAGGGAGATGGGAAGAACAGCCCACCGTTGCAAATCCTGCTGAATATGATTTTTAAGGTCGTCCAAGTTAAGCTTCCTAAGTAGGGAAGGGTCTGCCGAGAAATGAATCCCTAAATATTTAATTGACTTAGGAGACCACTTCATCCCAAAATTAGCAAGATTTGATTTACATGTATGAACATTCAGCGGGGAAAATCTCTGATTTGGAAATATTCAGTTTGTATTGGGAAAGGGCCCCATACTGTCTGATTACATCCAACGCATGTTCTAAAGACTCAGCAGGGTGTGCGACATGCAAAAGAATATCATCCGCATACGCCGAGAGGACCAACTCCCGTTGGTCCATTAGGCATCCTGTAATAACTGGTGAAGATTTAAGTTTAATGAGAAGGGGTTCCAAATAAAGGTTAAATAGGAACGGTGAGAGGGGGCAGCCCTGCCTGGTGCCAGTATATAACCGGAACTGCGAGGAAAAAACCCCATTACAGTATATCCTAGCCGAGGGGACACTTGTAGAGGGTCTGGATCCATTTAAGAAAAGAAGCCAGAAACCCCATCCTAGCCAGCACTGCCCAGAGAAAGGCCCAATCCACCCAATCGAAGGCTTTCTCAGCATCAAGCGAGACCAAAGCCATTGGGGTTAGAGCTGTGCCGGCATATTGAGAAATATGAGAGAGAACTCTAAGATGGTCCGACGGAGATCGGGAATGCACAAATCCAACCTGTTCTGGACTGAGAAGGTGGGTCCAAACCCCCTTCACCCGCTCAGCCAAGATCTTAGAGAGTATTTTCATATCATAATTTTGGAGAGATATAGGCTGGTAACTCGCCGGGCCAGTAGAGACTTTGCCCGGTTTGAGAATCAAAATAACGGTAGCTTCAAGAAGCATAGAATCTATGACGGAGAAGAAAAAGGTGTTCATAGAGTTTAAGGAGCATCGGGCAAGCTCCTTCAAAAGACTTTATAAAATTGGCAGGAAACCCATCCGGCCGGTGCCTTATCCAAGGCCAAGGAGGCAATGACATCTTCTATCTCAGAGAGAGAGAAATTGGGACAGTTAGGGCCCTCATGAGCGGGCAGCAGAAGCTGCTGGATATCAGTGTCAGCCAGATATGTATCTATGTCTAGGGAAGATGCAGGGATGTGGGCAAATTATACAAATCCCAATAGTAATCTTCAAAATCTGAACGACTTCTTAGGGAAGTTTGAATGGAGCCAGCAGGTGTTTGCAAGGCCGGATTAGTCTAGAGCCCTCTAATGTACGAAGCCTTAAAGCCAGCAATTTCCAGCTTTCTCCTGTGGTCAATATATTTAGCTTATGCTTTTAACCCAGCAGTATTCGGCCTTCCTTAAGAAGATCAGTGTATTCGTTTTTTAACGCTAAAAGGGCCTCCAAAGAAGATAACGATGAGGTAGGGGATTGGGCAGCCTCGATTTCCCTGATTTTGCTCATTAAAAGAATTGCCCGCACCTGCCGAGCCTTTTTCCTTACTGAGGCTAATTTAATTAGCTCATCCCTAAGGTAACATTTTAAGGAGCACCAGACCAGATCAAACCTTGAGACGGATCCAAGATTATCCACCAAAAAAGGGAGATTAAAGATTTAATATGCGCCACCGATGAGGATCTTTACAGCTGTGTATTGAGCTCTAGGTAGTATCCCGATGAAACTCAGGATCTAACGAGAGTCTAACCCAAACACATGCATGATCAGAAAGAATTATCGGCTCAATACTAGCCTGAAGGTAGCCTGAAAGAAGACTCATACTGAGCAGGATATAGTCTATCCTGGACCATGACCTGTGGGGCTGAGAAAAAACCGAGAATGCCCGAAGAGAAGGATTAGAGAGCCACCAAGGATCACATAATCCCAACATCTGCGAAAAATCCTGCAGAGCTCTCTGCGAGGAAGTAAGGGAACGGGCAACTTGAGGATCTTTATCTAGGGAGTGGGAGGGTGGAATATTCCAATCTCCCCCCAGGATAAGTTGAGAGGGAAGCAAAGCACTAACTTTATCTGAGAGAGCCATTAGAAACTCAGGACTTCCTCCAACAGGGCCATAAATAGAACCCAGGACTACAATGTTCCCATTAAAGGAGCCTCTGACCAAAACAAATCTCCCCTCTGGGTCCTCTACTACTAAGTCTTTCAAAAATAGGACATGTTTTTTAATGAGTATAGCTACCCCTCTACTAGAACTAGATCCACTTGCCGCATAAATTTGCAAAAAGCCAGATCTAGTTAGCCACTTATTCTCCGCACTGACCAAATGGGTCTCCTGTAACAGTAATACATCTGTCTGCAGCAATGCACAGTGCTTGAAAATTTGAGTTCTTTTGACCTTCTCTCTGAGCCCATGCACATTCCACGACACCACCTTAATCATGCACATAGCCATTTTAAGATTCATGTTGTAGGGAGAAAGACATAGAAATATCCAGAACCAAGACAAGAAAATGAGCACACTCGAGCCCCCAACCCCCCTCCCAACGGAAACTCTTTAAAGTTGACTCTAACAGAGCAGGAGTTATTATTGAGATATAACACAGAACAGAATGCAACCAGCCAGCCCCTCCCCGGCCCTCCCAACCTCTCCCCCAAAATTACCTACCCCCAACCCCCCTAAGCAACTATATACATTCTGGCACCAGAACTGGAAGGCATCAGTAACATCACGGGGCAACCCAGGTTCCAGAAACCAGTCCCTCAGTGCGAATCCAGTACCTTCCAACACGCAGGGTTCAAATAGCAGGAGAAGAACTTTAGCACTTATCCCTTTAGACTGTATCCCCCACCTAACCCATACCAAGAGGGACAGCAAGAACCCCGCTGCTGGGGCTGGATTAGCAAACCCCCCTTCTGTCGGTTCACGACTCAGCTACCTCAGGTAGTTGGGACCTTCAACCGCCCTCTCCCCCCCTCTCATCAACCAACTGCCAATCTACACAAATAGCACATCGCCTAAGAAATCTACTTGTATCGAGCCCCAAGCTCCATATTGCTTCCCAGGAAAAAAAAAAAAAGCAGACCCAAAATGGAAGCAAAGGTTTGAAGACTCACCCCCTGAAATGGGCAGATACACGATTCGCCGAACCGGGTTGACTAGGCCTCAGACTATGGGGTTAATTGATACGAGGCGGCCGTTTTGTTTCCAGGGGACCTCAAATGCTAGCCGGACCTACGCCCGGTCCCGCACTCAACGTATACCCCCGGAAACCCACTCCCAGGCACATAGTTCCGGGAAGGATCCAGAGAACGCAAGCACGGCCCAGCTCCGCCTCCATCCAGACAGCATGGATCCACACACCCCAGGGCCTAGCGGCCTAAATGAGGCAGGTAAGAGGCCTTCAAAAAACCAATCGAGGAAAGGGAGTGACGGGGGTAACAGGAGGCGAACACAAAATATCTACACTGCAAACATTAAAACAAAACAGAGCACTTCAAAACTATTAAGTTCATCAGCTCAGCACAGTCCGCATCTGCAGCAGTCTCAATATGTTTCAGCCATGCGACTTAAACAGGTCGGGAAGTTTAATGGCAAGATCCTTCTGAGCAGCATCTGGGGACTCAAAACTGTAGCTGATATTGCTAACCGTGACTTTGAGAGTAGCAGGATAGACCATCCTGAAGGGGATGGAAGCAGCAATCAGTTTCTGCACTATTGGGTGAAACGCAGCCCTTTTAAGCCTCATCTCTTTGGGTAGATCCTGGGCAATCCGTATTTTAACTTGCCCCCACGTAATCTCCTGTAGATCTCTAGCTTTGCTGAATACATGTTGTCTCTCTATATAACTCAGGAATTTGATAATTATGGGTCGAGGGGAGGAATTAGGTGGCGGTCGAGGCCTCAATGATCGGTGTGCCCTCTCGAGATGATAGCTAGGATTGATTGGTGAGGGCCCAACTAGCTTCACGAAGAAGCGTTGCAGAAAAGCCACCAGATCAGGGCCCTCTTCCAGCTCCGGCAGGCCCAAAACTAACAGGTTGTTCCTTCGATTGCGGCCTTCTAAATCCTCCACCTTCAGTTGGAGTCACCGCACCTGCTGGGCCAGCCCGGATATCGCTGTCTTTGTCTTCTCCCTCCATTGCTCCAGCGAAAACACCTTGGCCTCTGAGTCTGACACCCTCACCATGAGAGAAGAGAGGTCTCCCCTTAACGCCTTCAGCTCGCCCGTAATATCCTGAAGCATACTTCTCATAGGGGCGAATTCCTGCATAAATTTTTCTTCCGTGAGCAGGCCTGATGATAGGGGCTTTTCGCCGGCTTTCCCGGGCCCTGTGCCCTCCTGGATCCGCTTTACTGCTTGTTGGGAGCATCGAGGCGGCGGTGCTTGGGACGCGGCCTGTATTCTATCGACCTCCATTCTTCCACAAATCGCTCAGCCCGGCAGGGAATCAATCCCGAGGGTCAGTAAACAGGCTTAGAGTGCTTCAGTAATGGCGATATGCTTAGTTTAGTGATCAAAAAAACAGCAGAAAGTGGCAGTTAGGATGATTGAGGGAGAAAGCACTAAGCCCCTACCGCCATTCAGCAAGCTGCCATCACGTGACTCCGTTTTGTCAGGTTTTGATTTTAAAGCATTTTCAGCAGTGCCTTCCATTTTGACATTCTCATTTTTGGTCACTGTCTAGTAACAAACTGGCTGAAACAAGGTAACTCAAGCTGTCTTTTAAAAGCAAAATGAACAAAATGTGAAGTTTTCTATTTATAAGATGTTTTATTACAATGTCTTGTATCATAAGCTGTTGTGATGGTAACAAATAAACATGTTTGAAGCTCCTATGTCTTTGTTTTCTTATTATTTTATTACCCCTGAGTCTGTTGCCGATCACTAAGCTGACTGCTGAATGACTAACAGCATATGACACTGATGACGTTGCTCCCCCATCACACAGCACTTGTGGAAGCAGCAGTCCTGGTCATCATCTGCAAGTCCCCTTCATAACAGCTATGACAGCATAGTTTATTAGTTCAATTTTCCCTCTGCTCATAGATCTAACCCAAGTGATAGGGACAGTGTAAATTATATGTTAAAATAGTCTTTTTTTTTCTGATTAACAATGTGATTTCATAAGTGTCATGGGCAAGAACAGACACCTTCAACACATTCTTTGAATTTATTGCACTGTAGATCGTGATTACCTTAGTTTTGAACACAGGCAGTACATTTGAATTCATAAACTAGCATATTTAATACTGCTAGCTGCAGTATCTTTTGTTTTTTTGTCACACATAGTGTACTAATGCAGCTGTCTTTCAATGTTTCCATTCTCCCACCTGCTGCCTCTCCGAGTGATGCAATTTTACAGCCAGCCTGCAGCCCGCTATGCAGTAAAGTTTGTTGCATACAGCACTAACCACAATACTAAATTTCTTTACATATAAATAAATAAAATGTGATCAAGTTTCTTCTCCTTACATGTAAATAACAATGTCAACTGTTTAAAGTAATGTAATGTTACATGGCGAATTTTTTATATTGATAGTGAGTCGCATTGTATGTTTAATACAGTATCCAGCTAATGGCATTTCATTTGTGTTAAACAGTTGACATTATTATTTACATATAAGGAGAAGGAAGGAACCTAATCACATTTTATTTATTTACATGTACAGCAATTTAGTATTGTGGTTAGCATTGGAGGTAGCATGCTTTACTGCATACCGGGGTGCAGGCTGGCTATAATGCTGCATCACTCAGAGTGGCAGGATGGAAACATTGAATGACACCCACATTAGGTACTATGTGTGACAAAAAAAAAAAAAAAATAGACTGCAGCTATCAGTATTAAATAGGCTATTTTATACATTCAGATGTACAGCCTGTGTTCAAAACTGACTAAGGCAATCACAATCTACAATAAATTCAAAGAATGTGATGTAGGTATCGGTTCTGGCCCATATTACTTATGAAATTAAATTGTAATCAGAGAAAAATAAAAACTATTTAAACATAGAATTCACACTGTTCCTATCACTTGGGTTAGATCTATGTGCAGGGGGAAAACAGAACCAATAAAATATGCTGTCACGACTGTTATGAAGGGGACTTGCCAAAGACTACCTCGACTGCTGCTTCCACAAGTGCTGTTTGACAGGGGTAGTGATGTCATCAGTATCATCTGCTGTTAGTCATTCAGCAATCAGCTTAGCGATCAACAACAGACTTGGGGTAGTAATAAAAAGACCTAGGAGCTTCAAACATGTTTATTTGTTACCATCACAGTAACTTTTGACACAAGACATTGCAATGAAACACCTTATAAATAGAAAAGTTCACATTTTGTTCATTTCACCTTTAAAGGGACACAAGTGTTAACCCCTCTAGGCCTCAAAATGTCCCTAGTTTAAAAAACACTTTTTATGATTTTATGAGTCTACACTAACTTGTTTTTTTTCTGTTTTAGATATTTCCTGAAGAAGACCTAAGGTCAAAACGTAGTTTTTTAACTCTATTTTCTATTTTCAGCGTGCATTTAATATAACCATTTTGTTTTACTTTTTATGATTACTCACATTCTGTAAAAATTATTGATATAGTTAGCTGATTGATTCTGCTTCTGTCTTTGTTTTTTTAAAAGTGAAAAAGAGACTATCCACCATACTGGTGTTACCACACCAAAACATATTTGTTTACATTCCTTGCTCAACTTCCACTGCATTTTTCCTGGATTTGGGAACACCCCACACAGTCTAACCATTCATGATGCAGTGAGAGGATAGGAGACTATTTGCATCATGAGTGGCTGTACTGTTTGGAGATATTCATAATGCTCAGATAGTATGCAGTAACAGTTGATCAAGCATGTGAAACAAAACAAGGTTGGGTACAACACCATTACCGTGCATTTCAGTGCTACTAAGAAATGAAGCAGATAAAACAAACAGCAGCATTAATGAATTTAGAGAAGGAAAGCAATCATAAAACATGGGTTTTCATCGAGAAATAATATGATGCAAAAAAGATTGACAGTGTCCCTTTAATGATGTAAATTTAGGGGTTACTATTAAAACTGCCCAATTTTGTGGCCACCCACAAAAGTTGCACCTAAAATTATGAGTTTCTAATTGAAGCTGCAGCTATGAAACAGTGAAATATGGCATATACAACCCAACTTCCTCCCCCCATCCACTAAAGTGAAGAATTGTACTTCTCAGTTTTTATTGAACCAGTTCAAATTTTTTTAGCATTAATTTTATAGTTTGTAATTGTATTTACTAAATGTCCTACATATCACACTGTCACAGGGTTACACAACTGATGGAAAAAAATTAACATAATCTCATGAATTGATGTTTACTAGACAGAAAATAAGCAATTACAAGCAACTAATTCATGAGTCAGGAAAAAGCTGGTACAGTAATTCCCTAACTGAGGAAGATTCAGTAAGTTCAGCATTTGAAAGGGAAGAAGTTAAGGTATGCTGCTCTGTCCCACATGAAAATAGTGATAGGCCCTATACACCAACAAGGTGCTGTCTCACATAGTAAATTTAGATTTAAAAGCAAAAATTCAAAATTAGTAATATGCAAAATTAGACAATAAAAATAAAAATCTAGAATTTATGTGTTCATGTCTGAGAATGTTACCCACATTTTGCATTTTGATTTTGGTGATACAAAGAGTGACCTTTTCCCTGAACCATTGGAAAGGAAGACTGGTTTATACAACTAAATCAGAATATGTTTAAACTTTCTATCATACCTGGATAGGAGACTGGCATGATATTTTTCTGTCATGATTAACAGCCTGCTAGGCCTCTGGTCCTGCAGAACTCCTGGTCTTTGCTCTGCCCCTCCCTGGCTTGTGCTACAACTAAACCCTGTACCACTTTTTTGGCCCTGAGTGATGTCATTTTTGTGCTTTACTGCTATCTGTTTCATTCATAAGTGAAGCAAAAGCTGAGGCTGCCCTAGCTTCTAATTCTTTGCACCACTTGTGCTGCCCTCCCTTCTTACACTTCTTACTGGAAGTCCAGCAGTTTTGCAATCCTGATTGGTTAGGTTGGGATGGTGAGAGCTCTCGGTCACTTTCCCAACCAGCCTTAAAAGGACAAGGGCTATTAAGTCCCAAACCACACCCCAGTCTCTATTTTACTATGTTTCTGAGCTGAACTGGAAACTAGCTGGCTAGGTTTGGTTTTGGGTTGCTACAACAAAGTCACCCTAGTTTGTGTGGCTCATTTCTCCACTCACCAGTCCTGCACATCACTAAGTAGGAAATGTGTAGTTTAAGGAAGGATGTCAAAACCTCTCAACTGTCCCTGATGATGAGGGATGTCCCTCGTTTTACCTCTCAGAATTGCTCAGTCCCTCATCCATCCCTCATGAAAAGGTATGGCCCACACTGAGAATGTGCTGTAAATTTAGACCTTAAAGCAGAAATTCATAATTGGGGGGATTCTCCATGTTGCAGAGCATCTGCGCACCATTTATTGAATGCACGTCGACACTCCATGGCCACTGCACCCTCTGCACCCGATTCACAAAGGAGGTGCAGGGCATATACATGCCAGATCCCCCACCCCAAAATGATCTCCATGCAGGGGTGGTCTGGGGGTGGTGCAGCTGGTGTGCCCATGCTCTGCACTATGCTCAAAAGCGTGGAGTGCAGGGTGACGGGGGCGCAGGCCACACATTCCAGGGGCAGACACAGCTGGTATGCACCCCCTGCAGGATGCTGCTGCTGGCCATGGTGGAGATGTAGGGGCATGGATAGCCCCCCCAACATGCCACACTGGCCCTCAGGTTCCAGATAGAGGGCAAGGGACAGCTGTCTGGGCACCCACTGGCCCTGATGCTACAGCCACACCATGGCCACCTGACATCCATGGTACTACATGGGTGCAAGGGATCTAGTGGCGGAAGGGGTCTGGGCATCCCATTAATGCCCACCCATGTCTGCAGCAATGCCCCTGTCATCTGTGTGCCAGGGGGTCACAGATGGGGCCACACGGTGGCCGGTGGCTGTGAATGTGAGCACTGCACAATGGTCTGTGGGTGTGGAGCTGTATGGGTTGCATACGTGCCTCTGGTGCATTATTCCCACCCCTTGGAGAATTCCCCCCCCATTATTCTAAGATGGTAAATCAAAATTAAACATTGTACAAGTAAACACAATGCTTTTCACAGTATTTTGAGCTTGTATCTCCAAGTTTGAGGATGTGTCCCTCATTATGAGGGACATTGTCCATTAGTTTGAGTGACCCTGCCCTTCATCTCAGTGATAAAAAGTTAAGAGGTGTGACAGTGTGAGGGTGGTTCCAACCAACATTCTAGAACTCATCATTGGGCAGGGTGAGGGAGGTGTATACCAAGGTCAATATTAAGATAAACAGGAACACAGAAGATGTTGAGGGAGAATAGGGGTTCTCAGGGTACCCCGTTCACTTGGGATAATCTTAAGGAACTCAATCTTTCACAAAAGCCTCTTTCAAAGGTATATAGGGTGCTGCTGGACTTTTTAAGTAGGGATACTTCAGCGAGGGTAACATATTGGGAAAAAAAATCACTCACATGGGGCCGGATTGGAAAGAAATTTGGAAGAGCTCTGGTTATATACCTATACCCAAACATAGGACCGTGCAGTATTTTATTTTTTCTAACATGTACTATACCCCTTCCAAACTATGTGCTAGAAGGCTTAGACAGACATATCTTTGTTTTAGATGTGGCCTGAACCCAGGGGATACATTGCATATATTTTGGGATTGCCCCAAGATTTACCCCCTTTGGGTGCAGGTTAAGCAAAATATGGACCCCATTCTAAATTACTCAGAATTTATTTTACCTGAGATTTGTGTTCTGGGGGATATGGTTCAAATTTCTGGGGCACATATTAAGTACCATATAGCGTTGATGTCTGCCTTAGTCAAAGCCTTTGTCTTGAGGCACTGGAAAAGTGATTTAATTTACTCATATGACCAATGGGTAAGGGATTTGTTGAAGACACTTGATAGGATTAGGAGTCAAATGCTCAGGGACGGAAGGAAGGGAGCATATGACAAGAGGTGGAGAACCTTGGAGGCAGTTTATTTAATCCAAGTCAAAGGCCCTCAGGCGTGGATCTGTCTGTCTGAGTGTAGTTAGTCTAAGTTTATAGGTAATTAGTAGATGCATAGTAGGGACTTGTATTTTTTTTCTTATGCTTACTGCAAGGGGGCTAGAGTACACTTGTGTTGGGCATTATTAGGATTTTATAGCCACGAAGGTTATAATCTGCCAAGTATTGGTGCTTGGGGATCTCTCTCTTTCCTTGGGACACAGCAGCAGGATACACCCCAAATTACGGATCCTATATGGAGATTAGGATAGGGGTTGGGGGGTTCCCATCTAGTCATTGGTCGTTCATTATAAGGCTTGACTGCTTATGCTTAAGTATAAAAACCTGCTTATTGATTGGTTAGTACTTTTTTTTAGGGCAATGGAGTGGGGTAATCACTGCAGCTGTGTATATATATAGTTATGAATGTATATAGTGGCCTCACCTAGTTTGAGGGGTGGGGACCCGGGAGTTTCCTGGGTATCAATGTTTGTTTGTCTGTATGAATAATAAAAGGACAATAAAGATTGTTATAAAAAAAAGAGACAAACAGGAACAAAGGAGGTGTTATCCATAAACAGCACCTCCCTGATTAGTGAAAGTAACTGAGAGCTGCTTCATTTGGTATCTTATGTATTCATTTATTTATATTTTTTGAGCAGGAAAGGAACACTAAACTATGATGGCTTATTTCCAGATGTGTCCTGGGGAATGGGTTACATGAACCTGTTTTATTGAAAGGGGTAATGTTGCCCATTACAGTGGCAAACTTCCCCTCTGTTCTTCAGGAGGGCTAAAGGCCGAGATTCAATGCGGGGGAATAGCTCCTCCCACATTCCCCTTAAAGACCAGCCTCCTACAGCAGTCCCCTGCTTAGTGCATTGTGAAACCTGCACTACATCGACACCTAGACTCCTGTGTGGCACGTAGGCTGAACCCCCTCCCCTCTCTGCTCCTTTCTTCTTTCCATCTGCTCCCCATAGTCGCAGCTGTCAAACTTACTGCAGACTGCAGGTCTCCTGCCATCTTCTATTCGTGCTGTTCCCTGTGTGTCTTGCACTTCGTTTGTCCCACCCCTTTTCTCTCCCTCCTCCTGTCTGTTCTCCATTTTTCTACTGTTTGCCTCCCCTTCCCCGTACCTCACTGTCACTCCTCTCCCTCCTTCCAGTGGCTCCTTGGGTGACTTCTCCATTTTGTGATTCTCTATCTGGGGCCACCACTCCATTTTCCTGCCCTCCTGGGTGCAGCATCATCCCCCTGTGCCAGCTTGGCAGCCCTACTCAGGACCGCTCCTCTGATTTCTTCTTTTCTCGCTGTCTGGAGCATTGCCTGTGGGTCATCTCTGGTTGTCTCTCCACATCCCGCCCTCTCAGTGGCTGGCATGTACTTGAGGCATCCCTGTCCTTTCTCCATGGACGTCTGCATGAGTACTAATTCTGCATTATTTTCCCATTGGTGTTGATATACCTTCTTAAAGACTGGCCTGTATGAGTAGCCTGTGGCTCCTGCTCCGTCCCATTTGTCCTGAGGCCCTGTTTGCTCCAGTTGCCTCCCTGCCTGCATAACTACCCAAATGCATAGCAGGCATTCATTCTACGAGGACCGTCTGCAGTCCCCAACCATGTTACTGTTCTGCCCAAACCTTGCATTACTGCTACTGCATTTTTATTGCCCTGTTTCTGTCATTTCTGTGTACTCTGCTATACCTATTCTTTGGATGTTCTAATGCCAGTCTGATATTTCCTACCAGGATGGCCGGATTCCTGATGTGCACTGATGCTGTCTACTACCTTACTGTAGCTGGGCACCACTGGATTGCAGATACAATATTTCCCATTGCTTTCCCATTGCATAGATGTAAAACTGGTTTCTCCTCCCTGTTTTGCTACCTCATTGACCAGGGTCACTGCAGTGAACTGCCATCTTGCTGATTCCACACCAGATGTAGACCATTCCCCTTTCCCGACCCTGCCCTCCCTTCCTTTATCCCCTGGCTCCTTGTCTGCCCCTGCCATCTCTTCATGGGCCCCCCTTTCCCTCTGCTCTCTCCCCTATCCAGTTTTTTTTTCCATGCTCCCCTATTTTTCCTTTTGAGCCTTTCACTCCTCATAACAACTTTCCATCCCCATTTAGACCCCTTCTCCCGTCCTGACTTATGCTACCTATACCCCTAGTCTGGAGCCTGCACTCATTGTCATTTTTGCTCCTTGCACCTCTATACTTTCTGTTTGGTCTTGAAGATGCTCTTTTTCCCACGGCGGGGGACTGAAGCATCATGGTGGGGCATCATAGCTCAGATCAGTAGGAACCTGTTTCATGCTGGCTATGTGATCTACCCTGCCCTCCTGCCTACATGGCTTCTGCTACCCACACATGGATCATTACCCATATAATCTATTCGGCCTCAGTCATTCATTGCATTCCATTGCTACTAGCATGCTCCTTCCTGGATTACTCTAAACTCCCTTTTACTGGCATTCCTGATGACTCCTCCTCCTCACGTTCTCCTACTCTGACTTACTTCCTTCCCATTCATACTGCCTCACAGGTTACCTACCTAAGACTACGCAGCCAGCTGCCTTTTCTGTGCTCATATTTATTCCTATTTAGGATATAGTACCTCAACCCACTAGTGCTCATGTAGAAATATATGAAACACTTTATCTTGATTCCTTATTCTTCTTTTTATTTTGTATTTTTAATTTTTAAATGTTGCTCCTTTACAGTGTTGACGTACATTTCAGGACTGAAATGTCCCTTCATCAGAACACTTACAGGCTGTAAATTAAATAAAATAAGCACCAGTCAGTATACATCGTTCTTTCTTATCCTGTATAGGAGAATAGTAACATTATAAAGAAATAATTCTATTTGTTATAATACACTTTATAGCAGGGGGAACATACCTGCTAGCTTTATTATACCTTAGAATCACCATTAAAAACATCCTTCATGGTTGTAGTGGAATGGGGCAATAGGGAGGGGAAGTGGGGAGGGAGGAGAAAATTCAGGGAGGTCAAGTTAAAAAGTTTTCATTACTCCTTTTCTTAGATTTTATTCATAGTGGCTAATTTTATCTGCCATTCCTAATGTTATTCTTTTTACTTTTATGTTCAATTCGTACATATATAATGTATACTCCTTACCCCTTTAAATTGCTTGATGCTTCTTTTTTTCATTTTAAAGCTCACCTTGAGCAAACTTCTATAAATTAAAGAAACAAGAAGGCATATTTAGAACCCCTTACTTGCTACATTAAGGTTACTTTGCTAGTTTCTACCTTATGTATAACTTTGTACTGAACATATTAATTTAAAGTCAATGTCTAGGTATCCCTGTTTAAATATTTTACCTTGTTTAGCAACAGGTACTTCTCCAGTCTATGTTTTCTGGCATCTGCTTATAGTGGTTTAATCGTCTAGAAGTAAAATATTTTTGTTTTAAACATTTTCTAGTGTGTTTTAGACATTATGGGCCAGATATTCAAAGCTTTGTGCCTGTCAAAAACCGTTTGCGCAGGTTTAGTGCGGAATTAACGCGGGTCTGCTATATTCAAAAGGCCAAATAGCGCGGACAAACTGCATTAGCGCCAGGCAAACCAGTAATGTATGCAAGGGGCAAAAGGAGGGGCGGGGGGCCTAGAGAGACATGCAAGGGGATATTCAAAGGTCCAGCGCTGCGCTAGGATACATAGCACGGCCCCTAGCGTGGTGCTAGTTACCGCCTATAAAAGGCTGGTCTAAACACAGGGCAAAACACAGAGGAGGAGGGACCAGCACAGGAAGTTGGAATGTGTGCAGTGCCAGTAGCAGTGATCCTGCCATTGATGGCAGCTGTAGTGGAGGAGGAGGAGGAGAGGGAGCAGGCACAACATGGGCCACAACGCAGGCCAAGGAGACGGTATGCTGCAAACAGGCTGTACTGGCCCAGGGTCTCCTTCGAGACCCTGCCTGATGACCACATCATTGGCCGGTACCGGATGAACAGGGGAATGTTGAGGCAGCTCTGTGAACTCCTGCATGAGCAGCTGCAGCCAAACACCAGACACAGTCATGCCATGACAGTGGAGGAGAAGGTGACAGCAGCGATGTGCTTCCTTGCCACAGGGACGTTCCAACGACCAACGGGGGGCACCATTGGGGTAACGCAGTCTGCCACCTCATGCCTCCTGACCCAGTTCCTAGAGGCTCTCCTGCCACATGCTGGGGAATTCATAGTAATCCCCAGCATGGCAGCAGAGCGCAGAGAAACAATGCAGCAGTTCCATCAAGTTGCACACCTACCATCTGTACCGGGTGCCATTGACTGCACCCATGTCCCCATCTGTGCACCACCTTGCAATGGCAGTAACGTGTATGTAAACAGGAAGGGGTACCACTCCATCAACTGCCAGGTGGTGTGCGATGCGGCTGGGCGCATCACCAATGTCTATGCACAGTACTCCGGCAGTGCCTACGACGCCTTCATCTGGCACCAGTCTCAGCTGTGCCCGGCCTTTGAGGAGGGCAGGATACCCAGTGGGCAACTAGTCGGTGAGTTGTAGTAGACAAGGCAAACACACAACAGCATGGATGGGGGCAGGCATTGCAGGCCAGGGAAGGGGTGTGGGAGGGCCACAGAGAGGTGCAGGACAGCAGCTGACAGACCGCAGTACAGCACTAACAGGTATATATGTTTTGACAGGGGACAGTGCCTATCCCCTGCGACCCTGGCTGCTCACACCAGTACTCCACCCGGCCACAGTGGCCAAGGAACTGTACAACGAGGCACATGCCAGAACAAGGAACATCATAGAGAGGGTGTTTGGCATCCTGAAGATGCGATTCAGATGCCTGGACACATCAGGCGGTGCCCTACAATATACACCTCAGAAGGTATGCCGTATCTTCCTAGCCTGTTGTATGCTGCACAACATGGCAATGAACCATGGGATACAGGCACCTGAACCTGAGGGACAGTCTGACAGTGAGCCAGAGCCAGTGGTCAGGGGGATAGTGGAGCAACTCGAGAGGAGGGACCCTCATGGCACGCAGGGCCATACAGCACCGGGACAACATCATCAGGACACTGCAACAGACCAGAGGGTAAGTACAGACTGCACAACAACCTGAAAGAGTACAAGTGATTAACAATTTAATGTGCACAGACTAAGATAACAGTGAAAACAACAATCACATCAGCAAACAAACCCAGTGTAATACACAAATAGTGTGTGCATGTGGTGTGAGTCCGTGATTGTGCAGCACATATGTGGGGGGGGATACACACAAACGGTGTAATCATGGTGGGGAAGTGTGATGTGTGTCGTGAGGGTAAGGGGGGCAACTGTGTTGGTGGGAGTGTGTGTGTGTGTGTGTGTGTGTGTGTGTGTGTGTGTGTGTGTGCACATCTGCTCATGCATGAGGGGGATGCATGCAGAGTACAGCAGACAGCCTGTGGTCATCACCGGCGACGACACCCACGTATGCGGCGTGCACCCGTACCAGGGGTTATGGACCCTGGGGTGCTCTGTGCAGAGGACACAGCTGAAGTGGAAGGTGAGGCAGGAATGGTTGACCTCCTGTGCCCCCGGGGGTTGGTGGAGGCAGACAGGGTGGATGGACGGCCACGGCGCCGCTAGGTTGCAGGCGGAGTGCGTGATGGATCGGAACTGGTACCAGTGGCAGCCCTGCACCCACGGTGTGCCTGCCTGTGTGCCCCTCTGCCATCTGCACCATGGCCAACAAACCCATGCTGGCGACCAACAGGCACACCATGCATGACATTACCAATTGCCACCACTGCAGGGTCAACCCAGAGAAGCCACGGTCTATGGTACCCACCAGGCGGCCAAACCTGTCCTCTGCCTGCTGCTCAGCACGTGCAAAGCCCACTGTTATTGCTTCCTGTATCTGACCCAGCTCATGTCGCAGCTCACGCCGCATGGCATGCAGGTCCAGACGGGCCTCCTGCTGTGAGGTGACAGCAGCCTGCAGGAGTGGCCGGGCACCATGGCCTTCGTGTACCAGAGGCACAGGACCCCCAGCAGCAGCTGGCAGTGGTGTCTGTGGCAATGCACCAACTGCTACATCCAGCTGCTGACTACAAGTGGCAGTGGTCTGTGGCACCATATGGACTGTAACCCCAGCATGTGTCCGACAATGCACACCCTGCTGTCCTGCAACACCACCCACGCCACCCACCACTGTGTGTTCAGCCACAGCCACACTGCTGACACCTACGGAACCACCCTGACCTGTTCCATGGCCTTCAGCAAGCCCAACCCCTGCATCCCCTGGCACAGGAATGGCCAGCTGCTGTGAATATCCGGAGACATCACTGCCATCCACACTGGTGACAGTGACCAGCAGTACCTCTCCCACCCCATCACTCTCAGTTGGTGCAACATCCAGGTGCCCACTGTACCCTAACACCCCTAGTGAGGTGTGAACCCCCTCCCCAGGCAGTTGCACACCCTGTCCACGGGTATGCCCAACATGCATTGGGTCCATGCGGCCCTGAGATTGACACAGTCCAGTTGTTGATGGCAGATCATCATCAAAGTCCTCCGCGACCTCGGGAACCTGGCTGGACATCTGTGGATCATGCTGTGGTGGTGCAGGCCTGTCTGAGAGCACTGTGGAGAGAATAGGGACAGGGTCAGTCACCCATCCATGCACATTGTGGCAAAACACCACCACCACTACCACCACCACCACACCATGCAGCCCTCAGGACAGGTACCCACCTCACACAAGCCTGTGACAACATGCACCCACCCACCCCACAGTGACCTTGGCCATGCCAGGCATCATTTCGGCAGGATACAGTGCACCCTGTGCAGGACACCAAAAGCAGGACCGTGCACCCTTGCCTGCACCACATACAGGGGTTACACATGTGAATACAGACCTGGCCTTGGAAGTGCGAGGGTCGTCTCACAACCACCACCTGGCACACCTGTCACTGCCACCATCTGCAGTGTCGACGTCACCACCGCCATGTGTGGCTCCTCCACACGCTGCTGGTGTTCCGGCGGACCACCACCAGTCCTGGTCCTGTCTCTGTGTCGGTGTGCCTCCTCCTCCTTTGCACGCCACAGGAGGTAATTCCAATGTTTCTGGACTGCCTCAGTTGATCTCCCATGGCCCCCAACCGCATTCACAGCTGCAGTCACCTCCTCCCAAGCCTGCCGCACAATGGCATCGGTGGCCCTGTGTGTGCGTAACATGTCTTCTCTTTCTTTCACCTCATGTGCAAGGGTGTTCAGCTCATCTTGGGAGAATTTATGTGCATGGATGCGCTCCTGTTGGGCCTGCACAGCTATGGGATAATCAAGAGGGGACAGGTGTCAGTGGCTGTGTCAGTGCTGCAGTGCATCACACAGAGGACATCACGATATCATCCCCTACAGTGCTACAGGCCACATGGACATATCAGATCGCTGCATGTGCCTGTACGGTGCACATGCCCACATTGCCACTGTCTGTCCTGTGTCTGGAGTGGTGTACACACATGTGCAATGCTGTGGCTTGTGTCTGCCATGAACCCCCATTACTGTATTGTGGCCCATTTCAGCATCACCGAGTATGTGAGGACAAGTGCGCTAGCAATGTCAGGACACCATGCCGCATGGGAGCGCACATTGCTGGTACACTGTGTACGCCCTGGGGCAGGCACAGGCCATCACACCACACATCCAGGGAGACAAGATGGTGCACTGTCATGGTACAGCACCAGTGCACCTGCCTTGCAGACACAATGTGCATGCATTGGCACATGGCACAGTTAACTGCAGGGGGTATGTGCACAATGCAGTGGACGTTTGTGGTCCCACGGTGGTCATACATACCAGGAGTGTAGCCAGAAATATCCATTTTGTACACAGTCTCCAACCGTTCCCCCCCATTACAAAATGTACACATCCTGTCCAAATGGCACCCCCTTCCAAACAAGTCAGATTGTTGTCAGATGATTCCTCTACTCTCTAAAGAGGTCATACATGCATCACACACTCATCAGTGGCCAACACTAACCCAAATACTACAGATTAGAATGATAATATTAACAGAGTGGCCTATGGTTTGTGACAGGCACTCAACAAAACTGAACACAAATGTGTACACTGAGTATGCCTGTCTACACCCTTGATACATACCTGGCTCTCGCTGCCCATCCCCCTGTTGCATATCTCTTTCCATGTTGTACACTGCTGTATTCCCACCGCAGTTCCACAACACAACACTGCACTGCTTGCCCTTTTATAGCCCAGCCAGGCAATCCTGCCTGTTAGTCATGTAAATGAGTGCATAATGATATGCTAATCACACGGTTTGCCCCATGCGTACACTAGTACTCTCATTTGCATACAGCCGTTGAATATGGCTCTGAATAGCCCAGCGCTAGCACAGCAGCGCTGAGCCGAAACCAACACAAGAGCTATTTGAGGTCAGGCACGCGCTATGTGCAGTACGCATGCTCATGGTTTCCCTTTTCCGCGCTATCACCCTGTCATAGTGCGGTCTAGTGCTGCACTAACCAGCTTTAGCGCGGCACTACACGCATGCGCTGTATATCAGCCCAGGGTCATGGTAGGGGTCACGCATGCGCATTGCAAACACTTCCTGTTAGCGTGGCGCTACACCATACATCAGCGCAGCGCTAGACTTCAGTTCTAGGGGGGTGTCAGGGTGTATGCACAGTCATTCTTTAACTGTTTAATGTGGTTATTTGCCCCCTTCCACAGCACCAATGTCTGTGAGACGTAGGCAAAGGGCAGTGGTGGGCCATGACAGGCGGTGGGATGAGGCTGAGATGGCCAACCTGGTGCAGTTGATGGAGAGGCGCCATAACCACCTATTTGGACCTGTGCGGGAGGGCGACTTGCCCCGTACACAGTTTTTGGCTTCCATTGCCTGTCGACTAAGTGCCATCACAGGTATTCCACGTGATGGTGAAAAGTGCCGCCATCGTTACGTCGACATCACGCACAGGCAGTGACCACTGCTTGAACACTGCAGGGCCATGGTTCGCGAGGGGACTGTGCCTGTGCCAGGTAAGTGATGACTGTAGTGCCACTGCTGGCATGGGGTGGTGGGGCGGTGTGTTCCGTGGTGTGCTTATGTGCATGTGTGTTGCTGAGCTACACATGTTGCTCATGGAGTCCATCAATCCATTCAGTGTGTACTGTGTGCGACAGGGGTAGACGGTGTGCACTGACCCATGTCATGCTTGGAATGGCTTTGGTGGTGCACTGCACCCATGTGCCACTGTTGCGTGTGTTGTGCTACACCACTGGGGTACAGGGTGGTCTTTAGCGTACCATGGTGGCTGATATTGTAGTAATGCTGCTGTATCCTCTTCTCACTGCAGAGCGACGAGGACACACCACAGACAGGAGGGACGTGACACAGGCCAGACAGAGGCTGTCAACCGACAGGTGCAGGTTGCCTCTGATGGCACAGCGTGCAGCGGAGAGCAGTGACGGTGACAGGGTTGTTTTGCGTGAGTACTGTGTGATGTTATGCTTTTCCACTATGTGTCTGACTTTACAGGGCAGGCAGTTGAGCAAGTGTGTATCCAGGCATACGCACTGTACACATTTGTGTACACTTTGGTGTAGTGCATGTCGGTCAACTGTTCCTAGGTACACCAGACATTTTGGGTGACTGTAGGCCACTGGGGTGTGGCCCTGTTTGAAATGCTGTTGTGTAGGAGACTGATACATGTATAACCTCATTAGAGAGTAGGGGAATCATCTGACAGACATCATACCCTTTTGGAAGGGGTGTACCATTTGGAGTTGCTGAGTACAGCATTTGTAATGGGAGTGTGGCTGTTGGGGATTGTGTGTAGAACATGTGAATGTCTGGCTACACAACTGCACTACAGTGCTGTGTCGGGTATCATGGCCCAGTTGGCTAGGTAATCCAGGCCACATGTGGGATGGCTGTGTGCATTTCCATTGTCCCCCTTTCCTCCATTGACTTGCCTGCTGCTGCGAGACCTGAGACATGGCTTGCTGTGTGTACTGATAGCAGCCTTGTACTGCCATGTGCAACATGTTGCTGTTATGCCCACCATTCTGGAGGGATGATGCATGTCTCTGCATGGCTGTGGGACAGTCGTCATGCCTGGGGTTGGGGGATTACTGGGGTTGGCCTGTCGTGCCACCTGTTGCTGCTGCTGATGTTGGCCTGTCTGCCATGGCAACAGTGCACTCCACCTCTCATGGCATGTGTCATTTACAGTACCACGTATAACATGTCAGTATCTGTGCAGGACATGTTGTGAGTACATTCCAGGACTATGCATGCCATGGCGTGCAGGGGGATACTGTGTCATGTGGTGCAAGCATTTCCCTGGCAGTGTACTGTCATGGTGACATGGACACGGGTATGTTATAGTGTGTCCCTGTCCGACCTCCGTAGTGGACATGCTGGGGGCTGTGTGGGAGGGGTCCTTTGGGACTGTGGTGCCACATGGCTCTGTGTGGCTGTACATTGGATGTGTGCCTGTTGCGGCATGTGTGTTGGCAGGCATCCTTCAAGCACTCAATGGTGGGCAGTTTGATGTCTGGTGGGGAGTTGGCCAATGGGCATTGAACTGCTTACTTAATGTCTGACACCTAACAATGGCAATGTTGTACCTTTCTGTGTTTCATTCATTGTGGTGTATGCTAGGGGGGACTGTTCACTATGACTGTCTGTGTATCCTATGGCCATTACAACTGTACAGGTCGTGGCCTTGTATGTGGGTGTCTTGGCTTTCATGAATTGTATCTTGAAGGCCACTGGCGGCAACTGACACAGTCATGGTGTACGTTGGTATGTTTTCAGGCTACACTCTGGGGTGGGGTAGCCCACCCTAACAGTGGGAAGGGGGTGTCAGTGTGTCCACATGGTGTGCAGTTGTGGCCTCCCCTGGCTACACCCCTGCCTGTGGGCTCATGCTCTGATGTGGGGGCCATTGTCCCCAAGAGGGTGCTGTCCCTCTGTCCCTGTAGTGCATGGTGTTTGTGCACATGTTATGCAGGTGTGCTGCAGGAGTTGTTCTGTGGTAGCATGATGTGCTGGTTGTCAGCCCCTATGTCAGATGCTGCTCCCACAGGTGTGTGTGTGCCTCACCATGCCTTGACCACCAGGGTGACACTGTCCTGTGCATGCCTTTGGCCTACCACTGCAGTACCACTGGTGGACCATGCCCCGTGTCTGTGTTTCACATGTGTGTGTCTTCTTGCATGGGTGGTGTCATGGCACTGTGCCATTCTCTACACCACTGTGGGCCCCTCACCCTTCTGTTGCAGCAAGTGGTGTGGCTGGGCATTGGCACTTCCCCTGGTTGTGTACTGCTTGGTTACCTGTCCTGCAGTCCCTACTGTTCTGATGCCAGTGTCGTTGTCCTCTGTGGTCATTGGGTCTCTGTGGTCCATGTCGAGTTTCTATCTGTGTCACTTGCCACTGTTGCACACTTATGTCAGTCACCCACCCACCTGTTCAGGGATTCCTGTCATCATTTGTACAGCTGCTGTGTTATGGCATCATGGGTGGCAGTTTGGCTGGGTGTCTACAGTTCTTGTGGAGGGCAGCAGTGAGGGTGGGCCACTGTTGGGGGTGTACATGACAGGCATGTGTGGTTACACATGTGGTTGGGGCTGTGGCACCTTCTCCAGTTGGTGTCATCTGTATTGTGTAACACAGCTGTGTGACTGTGGGCAGCATGTCCCACCATGTGTCATCCCATGTGCATATCATTCAGTGTCCACTTGTTGTTCACATCTCTGGGGGTGGCTGTCTGTTTGCACTGTTACAGTCTGCACACCGCTGTGCTGGCTGGCCTCCATGTTGTTGGGTTTCTCAGCACACATCCATGCATGTCCATGTACATTGGGGTGTTGCATGCTGCCTGTTACATACTGCCTTGTCCTGCAGGCACATGTTAGCATGTGTTGTGGTTTGTTACATACTAGCACATAGGCATGGTTGTTGGGGCATGCTGTCCACCGTGTGGTGGTACATGGTGCCTTTGTGTCATTGTCATGCCCTGATGTGGTCCCCCTTTCTCCTGCAGGTCCACGTCAGTTGTCACTGTGGGCCACCCGTCCAGAAGAGGGTGAAGGCATGGAGGAGCTGTTAAGGAGGCTGGTGCGGCAACAGCGTACTCTAATCGAACAGCAAGCTGTCTTGATTTCTGAGATAAGGCGTGTTGCGGCCATCCTGGATGAACGTCTGCCAGCGCCTGCCCGCACCTAACCCCTGCATACTTTTTCCATTAGCCTGCTTCCTGTCCCTGGCCCAGTGTCCCTAGCCCTGTATCTGCCATCCTGTTCCCCTCCATTGCTTCCTATTTCCACATCCCTCTCCCAACCACATTCTTACCCCATTGTTCTGTTGCTATATTTAACATTTGCCTGTTTGCACTGTTACTGTTGTTTTCCCCATTGTTTTCAATCCCTTTGTTATGCCTGCCCTTTTCCCTTTCATTATGTTTTTCTTGCACCCCATTTTTACGAACGGTGTTCTGCTATGTTTTGATTTGTTTTTCTGTATATATGTTCATGTTGCCTTTGTGCCTTAACTGTTCCCTTTTTGCATTATACTTTATTATGCTTGACATTCCTGTGTCCTGTGTCTTTTTGGAGTGGACTTGGGATTTGACAGTGTTCTGTGGTATTCTGATTTCACTTGTGGTTCCAGGTTATTCCATTCCTTTCACTAGTACTGCACTTGTATCTGGCTGGGCTGTTTTGCTTTACTGTGTTCCTGGACAGCTGCTTACACCTCTGACACTTTGTTTCTGTGGGTGTTTGCACTGCCTCTGTCTGATTGCTATATTCAGTGCTGTCTTCTCTGCTATATTCAGTGCTGTCTTAATCCTGGGCAATGTTTGCCCTGCACTCCTGGGCTTGTTTGCCCGGCTTCCTTCGCTTGCTATATTCAGCTGGTTTTGCACCGGACTATTCATTTTGAATACAGCTATGTTTTTGCTCTGGGCACAGTTTGCCCACCGAGCAGTGCTAATTTAGCCCCAGGGCAAAGTTTTGAATATCTGGCCCTATATTTCAAGAAGTGGCCAAGTTTACATGGACTGTTTACTTTAAGTACCCACCTCCTTGTTTGTTTCTTTATTGCTTCATTTTCAAAGGTATCAAGCTTTTCTTAAGGTCCCTTCTTTTTCTGTATCTTCTGTTTATCACACCCATGTTATCCACTTTTAAAGCAATTTTACCAGTCATTTTTTAACCTGTTTCCACTGGTGACCACCATTAACTGGAATGCCAACTGCATCTTTTAGTGTTGCTGCTTCTCTGTGCAGCAAAGAAGGGGCTGAGCCACAGTTTATCATGCTCTCGTTTGAGCATGATGATGTCAGTAATATCATCTCCCATGGCTTGGTCCTGCTAAGGAAACCACATTAATGCCAGGATGGCATGTTCACAGGGGTGAAATAAAGCGTAGTCCCCCTTCCTATATGTTTTGTACTGTTCTATTCTTTCTCGAACATTAAGAGCAGGGAATGTTAGGCACTTAGAACACAGCTCTGAGACTTTGGAGAGGGAGTGTGTGAGATTATAAACAGTAGGATATTAAACAGTGATTGATCCTGCTTTGAAGCCAACACTGTATGTTCTTATTAATGTAGTTTCTAAAAACATTGACTGTTACTATATATAAATTGTTAAATATGGAAAAGCTTTATTTAGGTGTGTTTACCAAAATGGGAAATGCGAGGGGAGGGGGGAGATCTGGATGTAAAATCCAAAATACAATCTATCATACTTGTTTATCAATATTATGCATTATATCCTCTTCAGTTGTTATTCTAAGTTCTATAGAAATGTAACAATACATTCATTTTTGTGAAAAAAGAGCTCCATAATAGACTTTCATTCAGTCCATAATGACTTCTGTAAGTCTTTAAAATGAATATCCACCATGCCTCTCTTCATTTCAACAATGTTTCCCAGTTCCCTCCTCTAGCTGGTTTATTTACTTTTTCACTTCCCACGAATTTCAAAGCAGAAATCTGGTGATTATGTTCATTAAAGCATTGTGCCAGTGGTGATTTCTCATCTTTACATCTAATACGGCTTTTATGTTCAGTGATTCTGTTTTTTAAGGGTCTTGTGGTTTCACCTACATAGTATAATGAGCAGGGACAGATGATGCAATAAACCACATGGTCCGTGTCATAAGTAATGAGGTCTCTGATTTCAAAATTCCTCTCTTGACAAGTACTCTTTATCTGTTTGGTTTTAATTCCATTGTTGCGGTGTACACAGCTTCCACATGTAAACAATCCTTTTACACCTCTGGTCAGATGCATTGTGTTCTGAGGCTCTGGATTTCAGTAATGTGTGTAAACCAGTTTCTTTCTAATATTACTCATTTTCCTTGCTGTGACCCATAGTTTTACAGTAAAAATTATATTTCTTGTGTGTGTGGATTTCAAGATATTCCAGTTTTTGAAGATTGTGTGTTTTATCTCCAGAAACAATCAGAAAAAGAGGTTGCAAGACATAGTCTATTAATTTCATGTTCTGTTTCTTTATTTTGAAGTAATTCTGTTCTAGTAGTGTTTTGCATTTTCTGTTCTGCTAGATCTAAGGTTCTTTTCTCATTGCCCCATTGTGTGAATCTGGACTTAAGATTTTCTACATTTCTTTGTAATCTTTCCTCACTATCACTGTTTTGTTTCACCCTAAGCATTTGTCCATATGGAATCCCCTCTTTCAGTGCTGTCGTGTGATAGCTGGCTGAATGTAATATGGTGTTATTGTCTGTTGGCTTTTGGTATAGCTCTGTGGTAATCCTATTGTTTTCCCAAATTATTTTTAGATCCAAAAAGGGCATATGCTTTCTGTCATATTTCATAGTAAAGCTCAGAAAATTAGTGCATGAGTTCAAGTATCATTGAAATTCTATAAGATTTTCTGTGTCTCCCCATAAAATGAAAATATCATCAATAAAGCATTTGTATAGCAGAATTGATGATTTATATCTGTTTCCCAGATTATCTATTCAGTGTCTCTCAAACTCTGCCATCATGAGGTTGATGTATGTGGGTGCTAATGCTGCCCCTATTGCTGTTCCCATTATCTGTAAGTAACTTGTATCCTCAAATTTAAATAATAGTGCTTTAATACAAATTGTGGCAGAGTTAGTAGAAATTCCTTGTCTGGCTTGTTTTCTTCTCTTATAATCAGAGTGCTCCTTAAAGCTCAAAGTCCATCTTCATGAGGGATACTTGTGTATAGGTTTTTGACATCACATGTGACCAAGATACGATCTCTAACTTTATGTTGTTTTGTGTTAAAATCTTCCAATAACTGTATACAGTGTTTAGAGTTCTTTATGTAAGATAGTGTTTGTGGTACTAGATCTTTGGTATAATGATCTACAAATATCAACAAGGGCTCCATGATTGAACCTATACCCAATATTATGGGTCTACCTGGAGGATTTTCTGGGTCCTTGTGCATTTTTGGAAGACAGTAGAAGAGTGGTATCTGTGGATGTAAGTTAAGTAGTTCTGTGTATATTCATTATTCTATTTATGTCCTATCTCTGGATTCTGTCAAGATTTATTTGATGTCTTATTTTAGTTTTTCAAGAAGAGGTATTCTTGGGACTTCTTTATATGTAGTGAAGTCATTAAGTTGTTTTAATCATTCTTCCTTATAATTTTCATAATGTTTAATCACTATAACCCCCACCCTTGTTTGAGGGTTTTATGACAATATTTTTTCTTGTTCAAAGACTTTTAGAATATTTCTCTGATTTAGAGTTAGATTACATTTTGGTTTTTGATTCTCACTTTTTTTAACAATGTTTTCTATTTCTCTGTCAACCTTTTCAATGAATGCTGTTATGTTTGGTGGTATGTTGCGTATAGGATCAAAAGTAGGTGTAGTCCCCAGTGCTTGTCTTAGTTTGTACCTTCCTTGGTCATTAATATTATCTGTGGATCTGTCTTCTCTTGTCCCCCCAAAAAATGTTTAAGTTTAAGTTTCCTGTAAAATTTTTCCATATCTATTATGAGTTCAAATTAATTTAATTTCTCAGTAATCCCATAACTCAGACTCAGGTTCAACACTGAAATTTCTGAGTTGGTGAGTTCTCTATCTGAAAAGTTATAGACTGTTAATTCTGACTTGTTTTGGATCTGGTGTGTGTTTTTGTTGTTTCTCCTCTTCTTCTCCTGTCTCCTCCCGAATCTTTTCTTGGGCCTATGCCAGAACCACTGGCTTGTTCTATTCTTACTAAAAAAAGCTCAATTTTCCCTTAAGTCTGGGGAACTTTTTCTTTCATAATAATGGTCCTCATGTTGATATTCTCAATAAGTATTTCTTCCCCTATATTGGTTTCTGTAAGGGCTTTGTTGTCTATACTCAGCTCTATTTGTGCTGTAGGAATTATGTCTTCTATTTCTCCTTTGGTATCTAAATCTGGATTGTGCTCCCCTGTAGTTTTGACGTGGTTTAAAATTTTCAGAATCTGAAGTCAGATTTGAGATATCTGAATCATCTAGATTATAATATGTAGTCTGGAATTCAGATGTTTTCCAATTGTACACATTTCCTTCCTTATAATCTATTATGCCTCCCTTGAACTTATGTAATTTGATTCCCTTAATGTGATTGTCATATTCCTAAAGAGATGGGAGACTGAAACATCACAGTGCGGCATCGTAGCTCAGATAGAAACATAGAAACATAGAATTTTATGGCAGATAGGGACTGCTTAGCCCACCTAGTCTGCCCATTTCCCTACCTGATGGATAAGCTGCAGATCCTAGTTAACCAACAGCCTACTTCCTCCTACCCCCAATAGAATTGCCTCATGTCTGTCCCATGCATTCTTGAATTCCTCCACTGTTCTTGACTCCATGACCTCCTCAGGAAGGCTGTTCTATGCATCCACAACCCTCTCTGTGAAAAAATATTTCTTCACATTACCTCTGTGCTGTCCCCCCTCTATCTTCAAATTGTGCCCCCTTGTTCTTGCACATCTCTTTTTCTGAAAGATGCTACCTTCTTGGACTTTGCTGATTCCCTTGAGGTACTTGAAAGTTTCTATCATGTCCCCCCCCTCCCTCCTTTCCTTGAGGGTATACATGTTAAGCTTCTTTAGTCTCTCTTCATATGTCTTCTGGTGCAAACCCTGCACCATTTTGGTTGCCCTTCTCTGGACAACCTCCACTCTATGTATTTGCAGGGATGGGGTCTCCAGAATTGGACACAGTACTCCAGATGGGGTCTCACCAACTGTCTGTACAGAGAGATAACAACTTCCTATTTTCTACTGGTGACACCTCTCCCTATGCATCCCAGTATCTTC
The DNA here is from genome assembly GCA_016271365.2 of Neoceratodus forsteri. NCBI lineage: Eukaryota > Metazoa > Chordata > Ceratodontiformes > Ceratodontidae > Neoceratodus > Neoceratodus forsteri. Next base: position 1,068,227,444 of record CM028131.1, on the reverse strand, counting down.
CAGTCCTCCTTACTGCCTTCTCACATTGCTTGCCCACCTTTAGGTCATCCAATATAACTACTCCCAGGTCCCTTTCCATTTGAGTTGTTGTTAGTATCTCACCCCCTATTGTGTACTCTTCCCCTGGGTTTGTGTTTCCCAGGTGCATTACTTTGCACTTTTTGCATTGAGTCTGAGCTGCCATACATTTGATCATTCCTCCAACCTTGCCAAGTCCCTTTTCATCCTTTCCACCTCACTGTGTGTATCAACCCTGTTGCAGATCTTTGTGTCGTCTGCAAAGAGACATACTTTTCCTTTCAGTCCCTTTGCAATGTCACTTATAATGAAATTAAAGAGGACCGGTCCCAGTATCGAACCCTGTGGTACCCTGTTAGTAACCCTCCTTTCTTCATTGTTGACTCTGTTTACTATTACCCTCTATGTCCTGTTCTCCAGCCATTTTTTTATGCAGGCTACCACCCTGGGACCCACTCCAAGACTGGCTAACTTGTATATATAGATATATACATATATATACATATACAATATGTATACATAGATCAGCAGAAATCTGCTTCATGCTGGCCATATGATCTACCCTCCCCTCCTGCCTACATGGCTTCTGCTACCCATACATGGACCATTACCCTTATAGTCTACTCAGCCTCAGTCATTCATTGCATTCCCTGGCTACCAGCATGCTCATTCCTGGATTACTCTAAACTCCCCCTTACTGGCATTCCTGACTCCTCCTCCTCACGTTCTCCTACTCTAACTTGCTTCCTTCCCATGTATACCTCCTCACATTTTACCTACCTAAGACTACACAGCCAGCTGCCTTTTTCTTGCTCAGCCCATGCCAGCAGTTTGTCCAGACTCTGTCCCTAACTCGTATCTTCTGAGTTACTGAGCGAAAGTAGGCTTGCCCTGTCTACCAGGGATGGGATTCTGTTACACTCACTACTACCTTCTACTTACAAACCTGACATCCTCCATCTCTAACTCTGCCCTCTGCCTGGCAGGATTGAATGAAGGTTGTCTCGCACCGACTACCAGGGATGAAATCCTGTGTCTACAATCGACTGTTTCAACCTTATGCATTCTTCACTTGATACCCGGTTGCCACTTCCCTTCAGGAATGGGACAACTTTACTCCATTTGCCTTCACCATCCTACTGGGTGTCAGTGTGGCTCTGTTGGTAACACATCCGCCTCTGGACCAGAAGGTCATGGGTTCTCATCCCACACTGGGATTGGACTTGCACCTAAAATGCTGGCAACAGAGTGCAGTATTGGGGGGATACTGTACTGCTGGGGTGTACAATCCTTCAGATGAAACATTAAAATGAGGTCCATTCTACCCATCCTGGTGTTGTCCTGGTGGGTGTCCAGGTGGAAGTAAAGGAACTCAGGGCACTCTCTGCAAGGAGTAGGGGACATCTATGGTTTCCTGGCCAACATTCCCCTTCCCATAAACTGGTTCAATAAATTTTCCAGGCTGTGTGTGGGTGTTGATGTTCAATATGGCTGCCACTGCCCATTCAGTCACTTCACTACTAGTCTAGCGTTGACTGTACAATGCTTGGGGTACACTGTGTATGAAAAGTGCTATATAAATACTGACTCTTCTTTTTCGTCTTCTTCTTTGCCTGGTGGCATTGAGTGAAGATCATCTCACCTTGAATACCAGGGATGAGAGCCTGTGTCTGTAATCAATTGTTTCAACCTTATGCATTTTCTACTTGATACCCGGTTGCCACCTCCCTTCTGGAATGGGACCCCTGAACTTCAATTGCCTTCCATGTCCTTCCTCACCAGTCTACATCCTGCACTTCCATGGACTCATCATACTCATCCCCATCTTGGCCTCCTCAAGATCTGGATTTGGACTCCACCAGATTGTTCAGTCTCTACCTTCATTCAGTTCAACTGCCTCCTGGACTTCCTTGCTGCTGGTTGCCCCTTCCTGACAACTATGTGAGTTCACTATCCCCTTCAGAAGAGGGAAACTCATGCTTCAATGCTGCAGTGCCTTCTGTTCTCTGCACTTGTTGTTCACCATCTTCTTCAGACATGGGACTCTCATACATCAGCTTCATAGCAATTGGTACCTGGCTTTGCTTCTTGGTTTTCCATGGCTCTGCCTCTCATAGCCTGCAGCAGCTTTCCCACATTCTGATTTAGTTTGCTGTGGTGCTGATCCTGGTTCTCTTCCTGCCTGCACCTGCCGATGTTAGTACACTTAGCCTATGCTGTCTTCTTCTTGGACTCCTTCCTCCAGTCCAGGGACATCTGCTCCAGACTTTCCCCTCCATCCTTGGACAGCTGCCTTCTCCTCACTGTCCTGGTGGTGTGGGGCCCCTTCCTGCTTGCTGTGGCTCTTTTTGTGCATTTTACACCTATCACCAGCCAATATTCCTACCCTGTCAACTACTCCCCCTGATCATCTATTTCATACTCCTACTTTGGCCATCCTAACAGCTCCCATCCGTTATTTGATGAAGCATTTGTTAATTTCACCTGAAGAAAACTTCTTCTAGCAACATCCCTTGAACAACATGCCTTATAGACTCTTACATCACCACAGAGTTATCAGTACTTTCCAATCATTTCCCCAGGACCAGTTCCAGAATCCCATTCGACTGGACTACAGAAAGATTTCATTCCTCATCCGACTCTACTGGATGCTCCCTATGCATCCTGTCATTTCAAGAACTATGGCATCCCTGTCTCCTATGTCTCATAGAATCTAAGATTTAGTGAAGCCTTGTCCACTCCTATCTTTTTACATGGAAAAGTGACCTAATTCCTTCTGTCATGCACTGACTCCATAATCATCATCGCAGTTATAGATAATGGGAACCACAAAATACCTCATAGCAGTATTGACATTATCTGTTTTACCTTTTCATAGCTTCTCCTATGAGCACTGACTCTTTTTGATCACATTACTTGACTCCTTCCTCAACAGCCATTGGATGTCCTAAGACTTTCCCAGCTGCCTTCCCATAACTGCTATTGTTGGATCTCTAGTGCCTAGCTGCTTTACTAAAGTTACTCTATCCAAACCACTGTTTTCTAGCCTCTGGATGTCACCATACTTCATACAATCATCTACATTCCTTTATCATATTACAATCAATCAGGTAAGCTGCCCATCCATTGGTCCTTCTAGCTCATCCCTCATGATTCACCTCTCATATTCCCACCAGTGAAAACTTTAATTGAGAGCAGGCTTCCATTGATTCCTCAATCTGCACATCCGCAACTGACTTGGCTGTCTCACTATCCCAGTCATGCCTCTCAACAGGCCTATGTCTGACTAAAATGCTAGGCACCCCCGGCATTCTATACCACTCTTAATTTCCCATTGCCACATCAGTCTATAGATTCCTTCAAATACCCATTTCCTAGCTTCCTACAGCATTTAGACATTAGATCACCCATAAGGCAAAACAGCCATGGCCACTTCAGCTCATGTCACAGGCTATTACACCACAGTAATACCCATATCTACCTTTTCCTACCAGCAGACCAGCAAAAACCTACAGAAGTATCATTATGGCATCAATACTCAAATCAGCTCTCAAATTCATCACATTGAACTTCCAATTATTTCCATATACATTCAGTTACCACCTCTACTGCATATACTAACCTTCCTTCATTGGTCTAAAATCTTCCACGCCACTCCTCCTACCAGGTACCTAAAGATTCTGTCTGACTCCTTCATCTGCTGCACGGATGCCTACATTGTAACTTATCACTCACCACTTAATTCCAAACCTTCAGACTCTAACTTGAATGTCAAACCTTCTACAAAGTCAGATTGTTTACCTTATGATTGCATAACTCATCATACTTCCCAACGTTCAAAGTCTGGCAGCAAATTTCATCAAATCATGCTCTTCATGCTCACTTTGTCTCTGTAATCCCATTGGATATCATCCATCATCACCTTGGAAACCTGGACTGCATTCACCCCTTTTCATCTGGACCTACTCCACTTTCGGGATCTGGATTCTCCTTCAGAATAGACCTACCTCTTCAACCTTAGAATCGTCTTTCCAGAATGCATCATCCAATGCACTTTGAAGCTGGACTGTCATCTCTCCAACAGTTTACCTCCATGGAAATTAGAATATGGTTGCTAGAACCTAGGTTCATCTCCTCTTAGTTTGTCAGAGGACAGGCGGGTCAGTAGCCATGGGTCCTCAGAGATTTCCTCCACCTGTGAGGTCTTCCTGTCCTGCATGCTACTGGTCATACTCTCTGTGAGTTGGAGGAGATAATCATACTCTTTTGAACATTCACTGGTAATTCTTTTGGGCTTTCTATTCCCTACTCACTACCCAATTTCCCTACCAAGGGTGGGACTAGAGTAAAGCCAAAAGTAAACTGTGTTACACAAGCACCACTGACTTCATACACTATTCGCCAAAACATTGAATGGGAGGGCTAAAGCCTGAGGTTCAATGTGGGGGAATAGCTCCTCCCACATTCCCCTTAAAGGCCAGCCTCCTACAGCAGGCCCCTGCTTAGTGTGTTGTGAAACAGCCACCATCCACCCCTGCTTCTTCCTTCTCCAGCAGTCTACTCACCCTTGGTACTGGGCTTTCTGTTCCCAACTCACTACCCAGTTTCCCCATCAAGGGTAGGAATACAGTAAAGCCAAAAGTAAACTACGTCACACAAGCACTACTGATTTCATATGCTATTCACCAAAAAACATTGAACGATAAGTGCCATGGTGTCTTTTACTTCCACCTGAACAGTGTCCAGAGATGGGCAGAAGGGACCCTGGTTTAATGTCTGATCTGAAGGATGACACCGCAACAGTGCAGCACCCCCTCGTACTGCATTGCAGTGTCACCTATGGGTATTACTCTAAGTGACTGATGTGGGGCTAGAACCCATGGTCATTTGATCTTCTGGCCCCAGAGGTGAATTTGCTACCTACTGATCTTCTGACACTGTAGCCATCAAATTTTGATTTAAGTTCTGATTTAATTGGGGGAATGCATATTGAATCGAGCAAGATGGCAGCATGAACTGAAAGCTCCTGTTCTCTTTAACCTAATCGTGTTCCAATGGGCACCCCGTCTCACAAACTACATCATTTGAAAGCTCTCAGTGCATTGAACCTGGAGGTACCCTGCATATCTTGCAAAAACACAAAGGGCTCTTCTCTGAGCAGTGGGCTGCTACTTGAAAACAGAGAGAAAGTGCACTAAAAAATATAGCTCACTACACCTGCAAGGGTGAGAACTTTCTGCTACACACCAGATTTTTAGTGTGTTATTTTACATGTGTTTGATATACTGTACACGTCTATGAAATAAAGGTAATTTTTTGTGAACAGCACAATGAGACTGTACCTTTATTCACTTTAGCCTTCCAATACTGGTGACCTCACAAAACAGTTTACTGTTTACCTTGAGTGCCCTACATATCTGCCCATGGAGCTGATCTGCCCTGAAACATTGCTTTATTATTTTCTGTGCAGTACCTTCCCACCCACCACTGAAAGTGAAAGTGTCTGCCACACGACTGTTCACCCATATGGCAAGGTCATGCTATGCCAACAGCTCTAGACCAAACTGCCACTGTTTCAGAGGCTCCTGCTTGACTTGGGCAACATCACAGTCATGCTGCACAGGATTCTTCAGGACACTGCAAAGTTGAAGCTATCGGCAGCCCAGACAAACCAGGGTCTGGTATCCCTGACTCAGTGGGTGGAGGGCACAGAACAGCACATTGACCACCTCAAGACTAACGAGGATAATAACACCAGCTACATTTGAGAGCAGGCCAGGGCTATCAGATACATGCTCTCAAAGATAGATGACTTGGAAAATCAGGTGAGAAGGAACAACCTCTGTTAATAGGCCAGCCAGTGGGCTCTGAGGATAATGACTTGATTCCTTTCTTACAGCAGCTTATCCCAGCTCTGCTTAATGTCCCCAACTGCTCACTGCTGGAGATTGAATGGGCTCATCAGTCTCTAGCCCATTGATTTCACCACAGTGTGCTCACCAGGCCTATTTTGCTGAAGCTACTCCAGTACCCCATCAATAAAAGCGTCCTCTGCCTGGCATGAGAGAGAAATCCCTTGTCCTGGGAGGGCCATCAGTTATCTTTCTACCAGAATTTTTCTACTGTACTGTTTGCAAGGAGAAGAACTTTTGGTAAAGTGGCAATTAAATCATCTCGGGGCCAAGAATTTCCTGTGATCTCCTGCCCAACTGCAGATTACTGTTAATGGGGCTACTTATCAGTTCCATACCCCCACAGCTGTTGAGGAACTTATAGCAGGGCAATCACACACTTACAGTTTCCCTGCTTTACCTTTTGACTTCCAGGATTGCCACCCCAGGCCTGTAGTGATGGACACCACCCTATCAAAAGATATTGTCCTTCAAACACCTACTGCTCCAGACTCTGACAATGACTCCCAGCATATGCAGCAGCACTGTGACAGGGAGCACAAAGGACAGAAGACTGAAATCTGGGGGACTGCAGTGAACTGGCCTACCAATATTGGCTATAAGAAACAGGAAGCCACTGCCTCAGTCCCCTCTAGACAACTTTCAGAAGAGTCCCACCCCAACCCACAGCCAACAGATTTGATCCCCTCTGGCAGCTGCCAGTCTTGCTGCTGATGTTGAGACCCATTCAGCTGCCTCTGATGTGATGCCTGTCACATCTCCCTATACCTCTGCAGGAACACCGGTCTCAACAGGTCTTGAGAGCTGCCCCCCAGGTGATTCTCTAACCTACCCAAAGCAACTGCCTCCAAAATTACAGCACTCCCCTCAGAAACAGCAGGGCTGAAATGTTTGACTGGCAACAGACTTTATGTAAGTATTGTAGGGTTTCCTTATGAACGTGCCCCCCCCCACCCCAGGACACTCCACTGCTCCTGTCTCAAACTAGCCTGGTCTCAGTCCCTCCAGAACCTGTCAAGCTTCCTAAGGACACTGTATGTCTTATGAGGGGTGCCGCCTTTCATGTGGAGGGTCTGGCTGGGCACTGAAAGGGGTACAGTGCAGTTACCAGATCATGTGACACGCTTTGGAGCTTGAAGCTAGTGGTGCACACACTGGGTTAGCAGCACTCCACAGTCAAGATATCTAAAAGGTGCATGCACTCTCCTAATACAAATGAAGTCCAAGGCTGTATTATTTCAAATAGTAGAAACAGATTTGTTTAAATCAAAGTTATACAGCTATTTTAAAGCCTAGGTAGTATGAGCACCAACCCCAGTGCGTCACCTCTAAATCAAGGCATCGTCGGGGGGGCCTTATCTTTTTTATATCTAATGCTTGGATTGCTACTTAGTGTTTTTTAATTACTTTCCACATTCAATAACTTCAAAACCATAGTTTTATACTGGTCTGTGTCCATTGTAACAATGTTTACCCCCTTATCTGCAGGTTTAATTATTATTTCTTTAATTTCTGGAAGTTCTTTTAAAGCTTGTTTTTCTTGGGGGCAACATTGCTATCATGTAAATTTTTCTTGTTCTGCAGCAGGGTTTTAACCTGCTGCTGGACAACTTTCTCATATGCCAGAATGCTGTTATTAGATGTAGTTGGACAGAAATCATTTTTACATTTAAAGATTTCTTTTCTAGTTCTTTTGAAATCATGGATTTTTGTTTCCATAGTTTCAGAATCATCATTCTGCAACAAATCCATTAAAAGTTCCAAATTATTTCTGTCTTGAGCATCCATAAAGAATGCCACATTATCTTCAGTGTCTGGGCCCCTTAGACTGGCTTCATCAATGTTGGATTCAAATTCAGTCTCCTGGTCCCTTAGCAGTTCCTGTATTTCCTATATTGCAAAACCTATGGTGCTTTTTTGTTGAAAAATAATATTTCAGTTTTATTTTTCTAAAGAACTTGAATAAGTCAATCTGTATTTGGAAATTGTTATAGACTGGTGTACTGCAGGAACGAAATTTAGTCCCTTTGAGAGCAATGAATTTTGACTTTCAGTCAGAACCACCTGTGATAGATTAATTATCTGTAGCTTGGCATTTTCTTGTCCCTCAATGTTCTTTCCTTTGTCAAGTCTATATTTCCTCCTTCCTCTCATCCCACATCTTGTTCTCCTCTTCTTGAAATGTCCCTTATTCTGGACCCACTCCTCTATTGTATGAAAAATGTACTGGTCACTTTCTTGCTCCCTTTGAGTTTTTTTCCCTGCAGTTTCTGCTCCTGCATCTGCCTCTGCTTAGGGATCTTTGTCTTTGATTTTCATTAGGTGGCCAGCTAAGTATATTTTCTAGTTGATAATCATTTTGATCTCTTATCAATTTTTTTTTTTTGTCAATTCTTTCTCATATTTTTTGATCATCACACTTAGATTTTTATCCAGATTTTCAAATTCTGAAATGCTTTTAAATTTAGCTGCAGTCTCCTTCACCTCATTTAGTTCTTTTGTTATTTCTTCATATTGTATTATGTCAGCCTTTATAATTAGTTTTAGAAAGCCAATGGCACAATCCTGGGCCAATTTCTCTCACTCTTCCTTGAATGGAACATTTTCCAAGCCACCGGAGGAGGTTCTTAGGACCAAGGGGTATAATGGAATGTTTCTTTTGGAGCTCTTGTGGAGCTTTTTTGGAGAATGGTTGCCTTCCCTCTTCCCCTCCCCTCCTGCTTTGTGTACTGTTGTATCCCCAAGGTCTGTTCATTGCAAAGTGTGCCCTCTCACTTTTAGTTATACTGAGCTTTAGTTAATGTAGCATGCTGACAACCACTGATGCTTCTTATCCAGCTTCCCTATCTAGCATAAGATTGTGGTGCCACTGGTACCACAAGATGCTTTCAGTCATGTTTCGCTGGCCTGAGAACTACACTGCCTCCTTGAAGTGTTAAAAAGCCAATCTCATGGCGACACCCTTTCCTCTTCTGGATTTCCTCCCTGGCAATGAATTCAGCACTAAGGTTGCGTGATGTTAGCCACTCCACAATTTGGTTATTCAACTCATTCAGAATATTTTGTGTATTGAGCAAGATGGAATTCATGCACATTATGCTGATTGTTGCTTACTGATGCACTCCAGCAACAGATGAGCGGCTTGAGCACAATGGGGAATCACAGGGCTTGGTATCACTAACCTTTGGCAATCATGCATAGTTCACTGTTATGCACAGTAGGATGAAACTGTGCCAGGCCCACTACTCTACCTATCAGTTGTCAAGTGCACTGTGGCAACCACAGAATGAGAAAGGGCACATGACACAAATGCTTTTAAGTCCAGGTGCAACTGTGGGACAGCCATGGTTGAAAAATATGTACAGGATAGTATGGTCCCTTTTGGGGCTGTCTGATTAATTGTCTGAAATCAGGGTTTTCAAAAATTGAATATGGCAGCATATCCAGCGCTATCACTTGTGCTAAGCACACATTCAGTTCTCTTATCACTGATTGGTTATAGTGATATTTGCTGTGCTTAGACAGTGTCTGCTTAATGGTTGGTTATATTAGTGTGGCTGAACCAGTTGATGGTGTGCTTGTAGACTGGGGCATACATAGAAACATAGAATTTGATGGCAGATAAGGACCGCTTTGCCAACCCAGTCTGCCCATTTCCCTACCTACTGGATAAGCTGCAGATCCTAGTTAACCAGCAGCCTACTTCTTCCTACCCCAACCCCCTAGAATGGCCTTATGACTGTCCCATGCATGCTTGAATTCCACCACTGATTTTGACTCCACAACCTCCTCCGGAAGGCCGTTCCATGCATCCACAACCCTCTCTGTGAAAAATACTTCCCTAAATTACCTCTGAGCCGCCCCCATCTTCAAATTGTGACCTCTTGTTCTTGCATACCTCTTTTTGAAAGATGCTACCCTTTGGACTTCGTTGATTCCCTTGAGGTACTTGAACATTTCTATCATGTCCCCCCTCTCCCTCCGCCTTGAGGCTGGGCTATATTAAGCTCCTTCATCTCTTCATATAGTCTTCCGTGCAGACCCTGCACCATTTTAGTTGCCCTCCTCTGGACAGCTTCCATCCTGTCTATGTCTTTGAGATTGGGTCTCAGAACTGCACACAGTACTCAGATGGGGTCTCACCATCTGTCTGTACAGAGGGATAATAACTTCATGTTTTCTACTGGTGTTGCCTCTCCCTATGCATCCCAGTATCCCCCCAGCCCTCCTTGCTGCCCTCTCACATTGCTTGCCCACCTTTAGGTCATCTGATATGACTACCCCCAGGTCCCTTTCCATTTTGTTGTTGTTAGTATCTCACCCCCCATTGTGTACTCTTCCCCTGGGTTTTTGTTTCCCAGGTGCATTACCTTGCACTTCTTAGCATTGAATCTAAGCTGCCATACATTTGACCATTCCTAACCTTGCCAAGTCCCTTCTCATCCTTTCCACCCCACCCTGTGCATCAACTCTGTTGCAGATCTTTGTGTCATCTGCAAAGAGACATACTTTTCCTTCCAGTCCCTCTGCAATGTCGCTTATAAAGACATTGAAGAGGACCGGTCCTAATACTGAACCCTGCAGTACCCCACTAGTAACCCTCCTTTCTTCTGAGTGGACTCCATTTACTATTACTCTCTGTGCCTATTCTCCAGCCAATTCTTTACCCAGGCTGTCATCTTGGGACCACTCCAGGCTGGCTAACTTGTATATTAATCTTTTGTGTGGGACTGTGTCAAATGCCTTAGCTAAAGTCTAGGTAGGCCATGTCCACAGCCCTCCCTGATCTACTACTTTGGTCACCCAGTCAAAGAAATCTATCAGATTCATCTGGCATGACCTTCCCGCTGTGAATCCATGCTGTCTAGGGTCCTGTGCCCTCTGGCCTCTAGATACTCGAGCAATTCTTTCCTTCAGAGTGATTCCATCATTTTCCTATCACTGAGGTTAAACTAACAGGTCTGTAGTTTCCTGCTTCTGCCTTGCTCCCACTTTTGTGAAGGGAATCACATCTGCCCTCCTCCAGTCCTCGGTACCACCCCATCCTCCCATGATTTGTTAAAAAGGGTAGTCAGTGGTGTCACTAGTTCTACCCTTAGTTCTTTAGAATTCTGGGATGAATCCCATCAGGGCCCTTGCTTTGTCCACCTTCAGTTTTAAGAGTTCTTCAGAACCCTTTCTTCTGTAAATGGGCTGGTATCAACTTCTGTATCCAGAGTGTTTCTACTGTTTGTTTTGTTTCCCCCTCTTCATTTGTAAATACTGAGCAAAAATATTTGTTTAGTATCTCTGCCTTTTCACAGTCTCCTCTGCCCACCCTCCCTCCCCTTTATTAAGCCTCACTATCCCTCCCTTGGTCTTCCCTTCCTCCTGATGTACCTATAAAAGGTTTTATCCCCTTCTTAACTGAGTTGGCTATCTTTTCCTCGGTTTGGCCTTTGCTGTTCTGACTGCCTTCCCAGCCTTTTCTTTTGCTTTAACTGATACAGTTCTCTGTCCTGCTCCTGCCAAGCGATTCCTTGTACTTCCTGAATGCTTTCTTTTTCTCTTGAACCTTCACCACTTCCTTTGAGAACCATAGTGGTTTCTTACATCATTTTGTTTTGTTTATTTGCTTCACACAAAGGCTCGTTACCTCTGTGATGGCAGTTTTATTATTCCCCATTGTTCTTCCACCCTCCTTCCTGCCCATTTGCTAGTGCATTCCTTAGGCACTCACCCATTTTGCAAAGTCAGCCCTCAAAGTCAGTACTTTTGCCTTTGTATGGCTTGACTCTATTGCTGTGTTTATTGTGAACCATACTGTTTGATGGTTGCTAGTTCCCAGATGGCTACCCACTTCTGTCTGTGATCCTCTCTCCATCTCCATTTGAGAGAATCAGGTCTAAGATTGCTCCCTCTCGAGTGGGCTCCAATACTAGTTGTCTAAGGCATGCCCCCTGTAGGGCATCTAGAATAACTCCACTCTTCGAAGTAGCTGCTGCAACTGCACTCCAGTTAACATCTGGCATATTCAGATCACCCATCAGCAATATCTCCCCTTTTTCTGCCATTCTAAGTATACTTTCTATCATTTCCTTGTCCATTTCCTCCCCCTGAGAAGGGGGTCTGTATACAACCCCTGTGCGGATTGTGGTGCCATTGCCTGTCTCCAAATTTACCCACAGTGCTTCTTCTCCTCCCTGTTTACCCTTTTGTTCTGTTGCTTTTATTCCTTCCCTTATATAAAGCTACTCCTCCTCCTCTTTACCTCCTGTCCCTCCTGTAGATAGTGTATCCTGTATGTTTACATCCCAGTCATGGTTTTGTGTGTACCATGTTTCTGTGACTGCCATGATATCCAGATATTCCTCCTCCATCAAGGCCACTAATTCAGGAAGCTAGTTACCCAGACTATGGGCATTGGTACTCATTGCTCTCCATTTTTTGATGGCTTTACCTTCTGTTGCAGCATCCCCCACTGACCTTTCTACCTCGGTCTTTTTCTCATTTAGTACCCTGTTTTGTCTATCTCACAATATCGCAGCATATTTTTATTGATAGTGCTAGGTCTCTTAGGTGGTACTTGTACTTTGTGAAAATAGCCTATTTTGTACTTTACAGGCTTAATGCCAGTAGTGCTTTTTTAAAATAAGTTATAGTTTATTGAGGTTTTGCATTACATACACACAGCTTAACGCAACACATATTCCTGTATAACAAATCTCACATCCTGGCTGAAGCAATGATATTCAGCTGCTCCTTAGACTATAGACTACACAAAAAAGAGAACAGGGATCATTTCACAGTAGCACAGACATGTCTGTGATACATAGCATAATGCACGCAGCACTGCTTCTGCACTCTGCTACTGCATAAAAGACAAACTTAATAGCTGTTCTGTTTCTACATAGCAGCAAATTCACTAGAATGCCAAAACCCATAAAAAGAGTAAATGCTAACCATTAACAATATGAGTGATATGAATAAGATTTGAAAAACAAATCACAAAACAGCAATAACAGAACAAGAATGTATAATGGAAAAAGGAGCTGATGTCTGGAAAGAATAGCTCCCCAAAGAATTCACTCATAAAGCAAATCATAAGACGGGGTCAGTGGTGGGGTTGCCTGGTATGGAAATGGGACAGATTCTTCCCTTAAGCAACTTACGAGCTATGTCCCACAGGTCTTAGTGAAATGGGGGGACCTACAGCATAGAACACCTTATTACACTGCTGTTGTCCAAGGCATGCAAGGCTAAGAATAAGCCCCACACAGCATCAAACTTATAAGGCTTGCTCATTGCCAAGTATGAAAGTCATTCATAATCAGCAAGTTGTGTACGTGTTATCTTCCCACTCAGCATATGAGGCAATACCTGTGGTTCTCCAGCTCCTCAACAGCAGATGTTAAGCTTCTGTAATAGCAGCCATAAACCATAACTGGAGGAGTTTACTTAGTACAGGGAGTCACATAGTGTTTCCTAAAATGAGAAGTCATGCATCCTGGGGCATGGGGTGCCAAATAATCTGCTCCATAAGAGAGAAAGGATATCATGCCACTAGTCCTTGAGTTTGAGCACCCCACAAGATGTGGAGCAGATTGCCCTCAGACGTGCTGCAGCGCCTCCATTTGAAGGACTGGGATAGTTTCATCTTATGCAAAAGCATTAGTGTACAACACCAAAAAAGCAACATCTGGAGTTGCATGAACTGACCCACTGTATCACAACAGGCACCATAAGCATTTGCCCAGGAGCACTCCCACTCCATGTCTGTGAGGGTAGAGCCCGTGAGCCTATTCCCAGCACGTTTTGAGCCAGGCAGTGGAGGGCATGTATTCCTCCAATAAAGCCCTGTAGAGGAGACCTAATTTTGGAGGGGCATCTCAAAGCTTACCTCCACCTGTTAAGTCCAAGATATCATCCCATCTCCCCCGCAATGGCAGCTGAAGCTGAGTACCCATTAGGGTGATAAATAAGTGGCAGAGCTGTATATAGTTCAAGTGATGTGAGATAGACAAGATTGCCTGTTGCTGAAGGTCAGAGAATGCCTTAAGGTAATGTGTAGTAGGGGAAAAAAAATCTCCAGTCTGTATTTACCAACCTTTTGCCCAGACAGGCCAGTTGAGTGGAGTACCTCATATCTGTAGCCTAAGGTTATTCAACAGTGACTAGAGAGAGGAGGGGCATCCCATATACTGCCCAGTATTTTCTTAAGCTCACTCCAAACATGCAGAGCATACAGCTGGGTTGGAGTCCTATTTAAGTGTTTTGCAGATTCCCATAAAGTAAGTTCCGGGTGTTTCCCTCCCACCACCATCCTTTCTAAATCCACCCAGCTGTCTACCCCACAAACTCTGTCTGCATGAAACCACATGCAAATCTGATATAATCCAGAGGTCAAGTAATATCACCTAACCCATGGCACATGAAAACCTCTTTTTGTCCATTGGGCAATCAAATGCAGGGCTGATAATGGAGTTCTGCCTTCTTCTTGTAAAAGATTGCTTACAACGGCAGAGAACTGTTTCCAGATGCACTCAGGTAACTTAAAAGGTAGATTCCTGATTTGATACAATACTTTAGGGAGCACTATCATTTGTGATGTTTGCACTTTTCTCCACAGAGAAAGGCGAAGGTGCTTCTATCAAGCAATATCCACCTTAAGGTTCTTAACTGAGGACTAAAGTTAAGTAGGGGCCACTCTGATCAAGAAGGGGAAACCAGCAACCCTAAGTACCTTATGGGATGTGATGCCTAGTGCAACTGTGCACCTGCCAGTATTTCATCTGCGCACTTAGAAATTAGAATTAAGAGGGCTAGCCTCTGTTTTAACCCTGTTGTTTTTGAGTCCAGAAAGAACCATAAAGTGATTGAGCAAGGTCACTAAGGCTGGGATAGAAAGAGTGGGATTACATACGTGTAACAAGGTGCTACCTGTAATTAGTATACAGACTCTGGAAAATAAAGAATAAAGAGTCATATGTGCCAGTTCTTGTCCCCCTTGTGTTATTTCTCTCACCCTTTTCTATCCTCTCATTTTCCTTCTTTTTCTTTACTTGTTTCTTTGTCAGAGTGGCCAACTTGACAAAACCCTAGCCTTTTCATTGCTGTCCTCTTTCCAAAAAGACCCCCTTGCTGTGCACAATAGTGTTGGAAATACTTGTTTTAATCTCCCGAATTGGAGATACTTTTGTAGCGTGAGGCACATAATTAGTAAAGCTCCTGAGCAGGAGTATAAAGAATAAAAGCACATATCACACTGAGGAAAATGGCGAAAGAAAGGCATTGTGTTAGCGTAGGTTGCGCTTGAATTTAAACAGCTCTGATGCCCCTGAGTAATGAAAGAACCCACTGTAAGCATGACCAAGTGCAGGATTCACTGCTGCAAACTGCTGCTTCTTTTTATTTATTTATTTACAAGATTTACCAGGAAGGCATACTGAGCAACATGCTCAATTCCAGATGCAACCTGGGGGCCTAGACCCAGTACATGGCAAATAATTAGAACAAATACAAGTACAGATATTGCAATAAAGAAACGATAGCAAATGATTTGTACAAATGTAATACAATATAACATGTATAACATGTATAACAAGTACTGCAGGTATAGTAGTACAGTAGATTACAGACAGAAATGCACATAACAGGAATAATTACTGTACATTGTTTAATATATTAGAGGGCCGAGCTTGCAGCATTAGCAGGAGCAGCTGGAGGAAAAGTGTGCCTGGAGTAGTCTGGAGTGGAGACTGGGATAATGTGCGTGTCTGATGGGGGCGGGGAGGGCATTCCAGATCTGTGGGATTCTGAATTTAAAAGCTAACTGGCCTTTGGAGGTGCACATAAATGGGATATGTAGGAGTCTGGGATCTGTACCTCTTGGGGAGTATGCAGGGGGAGGTTGTTGGGATAGGGTATATTCAAGATGGGGGGAGGGAGAGGGTCCAGAATTTAGCGGCAAACCTAGCGCAGTTTATTAATCTACGGTCATGGAGAGATGGTAGGGCTAGAGAGTTATATAAAGTACAATGGTGAGTGGATTGTGGGGAGTTGAGGATGAAGCGACAAAAGGAGTGGAATAGAGTGTCCAGGCTAGCCAGGGTGGACGCAGGGGCGATAGTGTATACTATGTCACCATAATCAAGTGCAGGGAGTAACATTTTTTGGACTATGGTGAGCCTCGTTTCCCTGGGGAGACAGGTTTTGTTTCGGTAGAGTGCCCCCAGTTTTGGTAGCAGCCTTTTATGCAGGAAATCTATGTGAGAGGCAAAGTCAAGGTGTTGGTCGAGCCAGATGCCTAGGTATCTAAAGCTAGTGCATTGATCAAGGGGTGCTCCTTCCAGGGTTGAGAATGGAGGACACAAGGTTTGACGGGAGAGTCTTTGCTGGGAGCCAAACGTAAGTGACACTGTTTTTTAGGGTTTGGAGATAGCTGGTTCTTCCTGAACCAGTGCTGGATGGCTGTGAAGTCCTCCTGAAGGAGAGGTGCTACGCTGCTTGTTGAGGGTCTGGATGTGTACAGAACTATATCATCTGCATACATTTGAATGGAAGAGTGGGAGCATGCAGCGTGGAGGCCATTAAGAAAAATAGAGAAGAATATTGGGCCTAGGACTGATCCTTGAGGAACCCCAGAAATGACTGGAAGGGGGATTGATGTACGAGATGCCAGACTGACTGCTTGCATCCTATCCACAAGCTAGTCTTGGAACCAGTCTATAGCTGGGTGAGCTAGACCTGCATCCTTAAGTTTTGAGATGAGAAGGGAATGTGAGATGGTATGGAAAGCCTTGGCTAGATCAATAAATATGGCTGAGGTGATGTGCCCTTTGTCAATACCTGTGAGGAATGTCTCCGGTCAAGCGTAGTAGGGAGGTGATGGTAGAATGGGATTTGCGGAAACCAGATTGGAAGGGAGAAAAGAAGGAGGAGGCATTCAGGAACTGGGAAAGTTGGGACAGGACCAGTTGCTCCTGAAGTCTGGCCATGATCAGGAGTAGGGAGATAGGTCTATAGTTGCCTGGGGAGGAGGGGTCACTGCCTTTAGGAAGGGGTATGACAGTGGCCAGTTTCCAAGTTGTTGGAACCTTGCCCAGTGAGAAGGAGAGGTTGAAGAGTGCGGCCAGTGGAGTGGCTATGGTAGGGGCTGACAGGAATAGCATCTTGGCATCCAGAGACAATGGGCATTTGCCTTTATTTGGGTTTAACACCCGTAGGGAGTGGAGAACATCTGTGGGGGAAATTTGCTGGAACACGAAAGGTGGGATTGAGAGGTGAGATCGAGGGGTGTGGGTGCTGTGTGGTTTGACTGGGGTGTGAGTATTCTGGTGGGAGGATAGAAGGGTGTTGGCGCAGCTGGAGAAGTGGGTGTTGAAAGCTTCTGCGACACAGATGGGGTCGGAGATGAGGGTGCCATTTATTAGAAGTGAGGGGGGAGGTGGTTGGGTTGGGGAGGAGAACAAGGATTTGAGGGATTTCCAGAAGTCCATAG
Source organism: Neoceratodus forsteri (assembly GCA_016271365.2). NCBI lineage: Eukaryota > Metazoa > Chordata > Ceratodontiformes > Ceratodontidae > Neoceratodus > Neoceratodus forsteri. Next base: position 1,068,210,035 of record CM028131.1, on the reverse strand, counting down.
GGTGGTTAGAATTTTTATTGAAGGTAGCTAGGAAGTAGGATTTTTTTGCTTGGCGAATGCTATTTGTGCAAGAACATTTGAGACTCTATAGGTAGCTAAGGGAGGCCTGGGGCCCAGTTTCTTATAAGCTTTCCAGGCATGGTCTCTGGTACGGCAATTTCTAATTATGTCAGTCGTGTTCCAGGGGAGATGTGCTCCTCTAACATGTTTTGTGCGCAAAGGAGCATGCTTGTCCCAGACTGTTAGGAATCTGAGTTTAAAAGCATTAAAGGCATCTTCAATGGAAGGTGCCTAGGTGATGCAGGACCAGTTTACCCTTCCCAGGTCTGCCAGGAGAGATTGTAAGTCTAGGGAGTTGTAAGACCTGGTGCACAGTGTCTTTGGGGGGAGGAGAGGGGCTATGAACCTTCCTGATTAGGTAAACCATGTGGTGGTTGCTAATAGAGTCAGGAAGTAAGCCTGCTTTAAGGATTCTATGTGGGTGCGAGGTGAGGGCCCAGTCCAGTAGGGAGTGATTATTTGACTTAAGGTTAAGTCTGGTAGGCTCATTTATAAGTTGTGTGAGGTTTTGGGCCTTTATTTTTGCCTTCAGGAGAGCTTTTTCAGCTCCTAGTCAGTTGGCATTATAATCCCCTGTGGCATGGAGTTCACCTCCTTTGGCTAGGGACTGTAGCGTGGTTAGATGGGAAAGGATATCATCATTGGGTGTGCATGGAGGGCAGTATGTACTTGCCACATAAATGGGGAGGTATACGGAAGTGAGATTTTAATTAGTGAGGAGTCTATATTTGCGGAGAGTGAGGGGATCTCCACAGTGGCGAATTGATGTCTAATTGAGATATATATGGCCGTGTCACCACCTTTCTTTTTCCCCCACCTATCGTGTCTTATTATTGTGTAACCAGGGATGGAGACTTCGGCTTCCGAATGATGTGGTTTTAGCCAAGTTTCTGAAATGGTCAGTATATCAGGTTGTAGTGTTAACTCATTGCCTCCACAGGCTCACTCTGAGATTACACCACTTGTCTCCTGAATCTCCCGTATACTTTTAACAGTGAATCCTGGGCCTTTCTAAGCAAAATCAAGCCATAGTCAGCATGTTGCAAACAAATGCTAATAGCTCAATAACTGTACATGCTAGACACAAAGTATGAGTGGCAGAGTTATTCAGCACAAAATTGCCTTTCCAATGGTAGCATGCATGTAATAATAAGTAATTTTGTTTTTTTTCTATGCTGGTCAAAAGAACAAACTAAAAAATTTTTTCACTAAAAAAGGGCAACATAAGCCATTTTTTGTTGGAAAATATGTAAAATAAAACCAAATTAAGCACATAGACATTAGATGGTGTTTTAATATTAGGTTTGTTAAAAAAGATATCTTTTTGCTATAAAACGTAATTTTTCCCCATTTTAGTCAAGGTGCTTTGGTGAGATTTGAGGGATGAATCTCAACCACACACACCATATCATAAACAAATGCGTATAACTCCAGAAGTATACACGATAAATACAAAGTATCAGCATGAAAGTTGATGAGCACAAAAATGCCTTTCCAATGGTGGTATGCAAATAATATGTAATTTTTTTTCTATGCTGGTTGAAACAGCAAAAAAAAAATGTTTCAGTAAAACAGGCAACATGAGCCATACACACCATACTATAAACAAATGCGAATAACTCCTGAAGTATACATGATATACACAAAATATTTGTGTCAAAGTTGTTCAGCATAAAATTACTTTTCCAACGGTGCTATGCAGTCAAATATATATTATATTTTGTTACACTATATATTAAAATATATAAGTGACTTCTCCAGATGTTGCAAGGGCACACTGGGAGTCAGTAGCCGACTTCTGCAGGCGTCCTCAGGACACACCAGTGTATTTTACTGACAACTACAGGCGTCTGCTAGGAGACAATGAGTTAACACTATTGGTTGTAGCAGCGAGATTTTGGATAGCAGGCTGCAGGTATTTAGATGGAGTGAGGCAGGGCTTTGGGGGGAGAGTGAACGGGGTGGGTGTTGGTTAGGTTAGGGCCTGGTTAGCTTATGTCTCCTGGACAGGAGCAGGAGAAGGTGAAGAGATGCATAATTTTGGACCTGGAAATAGGTTTTGCCTGTATGGTGCTGCAGCCAGGAGAGATAGCTGCAGGGTGATGGAGGGTTGAGGATTTTAGGATTGAGAGCCCTGGGTGAAAGGAGGGTGGCAGGACAGCAGCATATATAATGCCATAGTGGACATGAGCCAATTCCAGTACCGGTGCATGGGGGGAAGCACCAAGGTGTGGTTCCGGGGTGCACTGAGGGGGCAGGGTCGGAGGGGGCTCCCTCATTGGGAGGGTTGTGAGTGGTAAGGAGGTTTGTGTAGTCATAGAGAGGTAGAGTAATGCTGTGAGAAACAACATACTCAGGCAGGTAAATGTAGTTGGTTGCGAACAAAAATGGTAGGTGCCCTCTAGTGGATGCAGCTGATAAGCTGTAAATGGAAAAGTGGGCTGATAGGTTTTACTCAGTCATGTGACTACAGCATCCACAGCCTATAAACGGAGGAGCCGACCAAGGGTGGTGGTGGGGGTGGCGGGGTAGAAACAACTAAAGCACAGAGAAAGCAGCTGTTGGTGAAGTTTGAAATTGGCGCCTGAATTTGTGCTCTTGCTGCACTGATTCCCGTACCTGATGATTGGGGGGGGGGTTCCGCAGTCGGGCGACTGCGGGGAGGGGCTTGTAAAGTCTCCTGGAGCCCTCTCCACCCCAAATGCCACCTTTTTAAAAATGCCCCAGGGATTATTTTTCCCTCTTGGTCGCAAGGTGCGACTCAGGAGGACAACCAGGATCGGAGAAGGATGCTCCAGATGCCACACAAGCCCTCCTTGATTGGAGCAGAATTGGGAGAAATGCTTCGGAGCAAAAGGCATGCTCCGAAGCATATGAAACTGCTGTGCAGTGTGGCAGATATACAAAGAACTTCCTGAATCTGACACTACGGGCAGAAGAATGACACTCCCGTAGTGTCCACAATATTTAAAAGAATTAAAACAGTGTTGTGACAGACTCAGGGAGGACGTAACTGGGGCTGCCTGTAAAATAAAGCATATTTGGTCAAAAAGGGCCAAATAAAAAGCCCCTGCATGTTAAGGCATGGGATAATATGAAAACTCCCCCTATTATGTAATGTCATGGCCAATGGAAACTCCCCCACAGAAAGTGATGTAATCCTAGCTCTATAAATAGTGCTCACCACTAGGGGAGAAGAGTAGAGTCGAGTCAGTTGGTGTACTGACAGTGAAGGAAGAGGACCTGTATTGTGTGCTGAGTATTTCACACAGATATTTCAGAAGAGAATGTAAGAAGGATATTACACTCAGGTATTGGCTGAATTTAAGACACAGGGTCTATGAGAGAAGTAGAGACCTGGAGATTTCTTTTGTTAGTGGACTAATTTTCCTGATTTTCTTTCTGCATATATTTTGGACTTTTATATGAATAAAATGATAGGTACAATCTTGTGTCTTTTATGCACCTGATCTCTGCCTACTGTGTCACTTTGTATCCCACGGTTAAAAGAATGTCATCTCAGAACATGGGTTTTTAGGACTCATTCCCCAATTTGACACACGGAATAACCTTAGATTCCCAAAGTCTTTATGCCAGTGGCTCGATGGCTGAAACAAATAAGGCTGGGGAGAGAGGGCAGCCCTGCCCAGTGCCCCTACTGAGCTTAAAAGATGGGGAGAGCCTGCCATTAACAAGAACTGCTACCTGCAGAGTGACATAAATAACCTGTACCCATTTGATAAACACATCCCCTAGCCCAAATTTCTGCTGAACAGCCCTAAGGTAAGGCCATTTGACAGAGTTGAAGGCCATCTCGTGCCCAGGGCAACAGCTGCTATGGCATCTGGGGAGGATTCCACAACCCACATCAGGTTGACCAGTCTCCTGATGTGGTCCACCCCATCTCTACCTGCCATGATCATGACCTATTCTGGAGGGACTAATAATTGCAGTACCTTGTTAACCCTATTTACAAAAATGTAATCTAGGTGTTTATAGTCCACATTCAAAAGAGAGATGGAATGGTAGTTGGAGCACTGAAAAGGGTTCTTACCTTTTTAACCAGCATGGTGATGGTGGCCTCATTAATAATATCAGGTAATGTGTCCACATGCATAGCATCATGAAGCATAGCTGCCACTAAAGGGCTAACCAAGTCCCCAGTTACTTCATATACCTCCACTGGAAAGCCATCAGGCCCTGATGCTTCCCCCATTCATTTAGGTTATTGCCTCTTGGACTTCTTGTTAGAGGTGGGCAAAGTGGCCAAAATTTGCTCCGTGAAGCAATTTGCGGAGTAATGAGGAATCCACAAAGTAATCCACACCGCGAAGTGGAATACTTCTCCTCAAAATGAGGAACGTGAAGTCCATTGATAACAATGACTTTGTGTTACTTTGCCTTCCCCCAACCACTTCTGCAGCAATTTTAATGCGAAGTATATAGAAATCAATGTACTTGGCATCACTTCGCCTTGTTATTGAGCTCCAAGGTGAATTTTGCAGTGATCCATGGGATTGCAGGTCACATTGGCTCTAGATTGTTCTGCACAGCCTCAGTTCTGTGTAGTGTGTGTGTAGTGGTAGATGGAGACAGTTTCCTCTCAGAGCTCTGCAATTCAAATCCTCTAAAAGCTGTTAAAAGAAGCCTTTTTGAGCAATTTTCTTTTTTGCTCAAATTGAGTACATCGATTGTAGGATCCTGTGCTTATATTATCGAGTGTTTATTGTTCGTGTGTGGATTTTGAAGTGTGCTTTGGGGAGTGGCGTATCTGTAGTGGAGGTAGGTTAAAACTGTGAGAAAAAGGCAGTCTTTCTGTTTTGGTTATATTTTTCTTGTATAACTGTTAATGTACACACAGTAATATTTTCAGTAATTCTTGACTTTTTTTGCTGATTGTTGTGGTGCAGCAGTGCATCATTTCAGTTTATTTAAAAGATTTGGTTATATTACTAAAGTTTTCAATTTGCTACTCATTACTTACAGTGTGTGTGAATGTGTGTGTGTGTGTGTGTGTGTGTGTGTGTGTGTGTGTGTGAGAGATGCATGCCATTAAATCAGACATATTTTATTGTGCCACAGAGTAATTGCAGCAGTGTGAACCTGCTATCCACCACACCTGAATGATTTTGTACTGCTTTGTGGTATCTTGGTTTTGGACTGTTACTGCAGTGCACAGCACCCCCCCCCCCCCAATCCGGCAAAAGGTATTCTTTTCCAGATTGGATTGTGACTTGTGAGTACTGGTTAAGGTGTTGTTGGGACTTTGTGTCTGCAACTGTTCTTGATTGTGCAGTGCAATCTTAACCTGTCTGTGCTTTTGCAACTGTTTAATGTCCAGTCTCCATCTGCAAGCCACAGTTGTTTTATTTTTGGCTTCACATCCACCAGACCAGACTGAAAGTTCAGAAATCTAAATTTGTTTAGAATTTTCTTGGTGATCCCCCCAAAATGCCTGCAAAGAGATGTGCAATCAAAGCTGTTTCTGGCCATGGCACTGCTGCCAGAGGCAAGATTGTCTGTGGGCATGGCAGTACACAGAAGTGAATAGCTGATGTCAGTAAAGGGATTTCTCAATCAATGTTTTTTACAATACAATCTGTAGCTTCTCTCATAGTTGGAGGAGATGATGTTGTCCCAGCTGGTGGTGTTAGTGCAGTTTCTGCTGGCATGAGTACTGCTGCCTCAAGTTCCACTTCTGACCAGTTAACCATTTCAAAAAATATAGTTGAGTCTAAAGCTGTGACTGACTGTGTGTAGATGATGTCATACTCCCCATTAACATCCCCATGGTAGTGGAGCATGATTCTGATCATGGCAATGATACAGTAACTCACAATGTCACATTTCTTCCAGCTCTGTTGAGGTCATGCCTTTGCCATCCAATGATTCAAAGTATGGCACAAAAATATTGGGTGATGATGATGATGCTGCTGCTGTGGTTGGAACATGTTCTCCACATGACAGCATCCAAGCTGAAAATGTGGATGTGGATGATGTTAATGAATATGATAATGATGTCAGTGACCCCTGTTGGGAACCAAAGAAAAAGAAATTCAAGGTGTCTGTGTCTGGGTCTGTTGGTGTTAAATCCCCCCCTCCTCAAAAAAGTTGTGATTTAGTGGTTCCTATTGATGTTAAAGATGACGATGACCCAGAAATAATCATAGGTAGTCATGGTGGTCAGTTGGAGTTCAAGTGTGTTCAGCCTGAAAAATCATGTAGCACACCCCCCATTTCAGGGGTTAAAAAACCAGAGTCCAATAAGCAGCATCAGGGACATGTTAAAAGTAGGGGATCACAATCCCTTGTTTGGAATTTTTTGTCCAAGATGCAAATGATGAGTCAGTTGCAATCTGCCAGCTTTGCCGTGTGTGTGAGTCAAGATAAAAATGGGAGTCATCTGGGCATGAGGGCCAGCATATACATTTTAAGAACAGGCACATGGCACTGTGGACCCAGCACCAGATAGCAGCTAATGCCATAGTGGGGCATGCACCCTCATCATCAGCCTTACTGAGCATATTATCCCCTTTCATGAGTGTAAGAGCAAGAAGGAATGTCTGGAGTAGTGATGAAATAACACCAGAGGATAACTACAGGCATAATGAATGGGAGGATTATGATTTAGAAATCTTGTCAAGTGGTGGACAGAGTAGCAGTGGTGGTAGTGGTGGTTGTCAATGCAGTATGCATAGTGCAAGTGGTACATCAACCCCTGTACATAAAACATGGAAACTAACTTCATTTGTGGACTTGTCTTCATCACATGTCCACATCCCACCCCTCGGAAGCCAATTTCTCACCCCATTCTTACTTGCGAAAAAAGGCATAGGTAATTATTCAGCCTTGAAGGTGAGCCTTAATGCCTTCCCACACCCATTCGGTAGAGACTTCCCATAAGCCATACTTTAAAATTAGCATAATTCAGCAGGCCAAGGTTACAGCACCATCGCTTTGCTTTCATGCCTAGCCCATCTTGCTGAAAAGTAAGTGAAATGGGAGAATGGTCAGAGATGAGAATCAGCTCAATGGTGGTACCCAGGATCATTCTGAGAAAACCTGAAGAAGCTAAGATCAAGTTGATTCTGCTATATGTGCCATGTGGTTGGGAGAAAACATATAGTCCCTACCAAATGGTTGGGCAACCTTCACACATCCTGAAGGCCCAAATCCACCATCAATCTATGCAAACCTTTAGACCCAAAAGTATCCAGTTGGGCACTCTGCCCACTCCTATCACAGAGGGGATCTGGAACCTGATTCATATAGCCTCCTTAGAGGACCACAGCCTCCCCTATATCTAAAATAGCTTGAGATAACTGATGTACAAATACCGTGCTAGCTTCATTAGGATTGTAGACAGATCCTAAGAGTGTTGGAGAGCCATCAAGGGTTCCCTTAACCAAGAGCCTCTAGCCTTGCTTGTTCCTACTTATCTGATGTGATATCCAATTAACCCCCTTACAACAAAGAATTAGCACCCCTCCTCTTTTTACTAGAGTAAGAGTCTTCAAACAGTTGCCTGCCCTAAAGCCTCCCTAGCTTCTCAACCTCTGCCTTAACGAGACGTATCTCCTGAAGAAGGACAATCTGGCCCCCTAGCTTCTTTAAGTGGTACAACATGTGCTTACATTTAGTTGGGCTATTCAGCCCTCAATACCAGTAGCTCTTGATGCTAAATTAGCAAAAGAAGTGTTGCTTTTGGTAGTACTGCTTTTAATGATGATATCCTCAGTCCCACTCACTCCTTCTTCCCCCTCTGGCATGCCATCATGGCCAACAACATGACTTTGACCAAGATGTGCTTCTCTTTCATGCTGCTGCCACCTTAGTTATAAACAGTTCAGTTTTATGTGATTGAGCTGCCCCATAGTTTCAAAATGGGAACCAGACTTACTGCGACTAACTCTGGCTTTGCAAATTGGATGTATTGCAATACTCTCATCATTGCAACCTAATGTAAAAATAGTCTCACACCAGGGATGTTTATGATGGTGCTGCAGCTGTTGGCTTCCTTACTGGTTGTTTATGATGGGAAGGGGGTGCTATCTCCCACTGTGCATATACCACTATGACCAGCACCAGCACCAGACACTATGCTACTACCTCCACTATCTGAAATCTGGCCAATGGAAAATCATGTACACAAATGCTCGCAGTCTGGGAAACAAGATCCCAGACAATCAGGCAATAATGACAGAGGCTGAACTGGACATAGTAGCCATTAACGAGACCTGGTTTACCAGTGACCACACTTGGGAGACTTCAGTACCTGGCTATGTACTGTTCAGAAGAGACCTAGGTGCAAAAAGAGGGGGGGGAGTGGAGTGGCCCTTTATGACAATGAAAATATCAAAGCTTCAGAAATTCAGAACACACAGAAGGAGCCAGAAGAACTGTGGGCCACCCTGGAAACAGGAAATGGGACAGCATACAAACTGGGGTTGTCTACAGGCCTGCAGACCAAGAGGAGGACATAGACACATTACTGTTAGAAGATATACAAAACATGACAGCTAAAGGGGAGGTTTTGATAATGGGAGACTTCAACATGCCAGATACAGATTGGTCAATACCAGCAGAAACATCTGCCAGAACTAGACACATAGTGGATTCCCTGCAGGTGGAAGGCCTCAAACAACTGGTACAACAACCCACAAGAGACAGGGCTATCCTAGATCTAGTACTGACTAACAGGGAAAGGATCACATATCTCCAGGTAGAAGGTCACCTGGGGGCCAGTGATCATCACATGGTATGGTTCAATTTGGCCACTAGAATTAAATCATCCAATTCCAAGGCACAATTATGGGATTTCAGAGGAGCTGACTTTGATAAGATGGCCAACAGAGTTAAGCTAGCCCTGGCAAAAAGAAATACAGGTGAGGGAGAACAGGCAAAGTGGGCAAGCATTAAGGATGCAATACTTGAAGCAACATCCCATTGTGTTAGAGAGAAAAGGAAGTGCAAAAGAAGATGGAAACCACTCTGGTTCTCAAAAACAGTAGCAGAAAAGGTCAGAGCCAAAAGGCTGACCTTCAGGAAATATAAGGGAACACAGCGAGATTAAGATAGAGAGGCATACTAAACTTCCCTAAGGGAAGCTGGGACGGCAATAAGGCAGGCAAAGGCCCAAACTAAGGAAACACTAGCATGAACAGTAAAAGAAGGTGACAAGACTTTCTATAGATACATTAGAGAAAGGAAAAAGTCCAGAGGGGGTATTGCTAAGATCAAAGGGGATAAGGGGGCATGTGAGGAGGAGGACCATGTAAAAGCATCTATCTTAAATAAATACTTCTGCTCAGTAGTTACTGAAGAGAAGGTAGGGCAGGGCCCACAGCTCAACACCATGAACATAGGGGGGAGGGAAGTGTGCCCTAATCCCTTCACAAAAGAAAGGGTCCTACAAGAGCTCGATAAGCTCAGGGTGGACAAGGCAATGGGACCTGATGGCATACATCCCAGGGTACTGAAGGAGCTAAGGGTAGAACTAGCAGAGCCATTATCAGAACTGTTTAGTAAGTTTCTGTGCACAGGAGAGGTCCCAGAGGACTGGAACAGGGCTCATGTAATCCCGCTCCACAGGACTGGTAGCAGGAAGGAGGCAGGAAACTACAGACCAGTCAGTCTCATCTCAGTAGTGGGCAAGATTATGGAGGTACTCTTTAAGGAAAGGATAGTGCAATGCTTGGAATCCATAGGAGCACAGGATCCAAGACAGCATGTATTTACAAGAGGAAGGTCCTGTCAAACTAATCTCATAGATTTCTTCAACTGAGTAACCAGAGTGGTGGACAAAGAGGGAGCAGTTGATGTCGCCTACCTTGACTTCAGCAAAGCTTTCAATACTGTTCCACATAGAAGATTGATTAATAAGCTGGGTAGGCTCGGGGTGGGTCAACGTTGGTCAACTAGGTGTCAAACTGGTGGACGGGCAGAAAAATGAGAGTGGTGATAAATGGTATACAATCAGAAGAGATGCAGGTCACAAGTGGGGTACCTCAGGGATCAGTCTGGGGGCCAGTCCTCTTCAATATCTTCATCAGTGACATTGTAGATGGACTGAAGGGTAAGGTTTGTCTGTTTGCAGATGACACCAATATCTTCAACAGAGTAGATGATCCAGATGGGGTGGGTAGAATGAGAAGGGATCTGGATAAACTGGCAAAATGGTTGGAAGAGTGGCAACTGAGGTTTAACGCAAAGAAGTGTAAGATCATGCACATAGGGAAGAGAAACCCTGAAGCCACCTATAGGCTGGGAGGGAGTTGCTGGCAGTCACAAGGGAAGAAAGAGACTTGGGCATCATCATCACAGATGACATGAAATCATCCAAGCAGACCACTAAAGCAGTAGGTAAGGCTAGGGAAATGTTGGGGTGTATAAGTAGGGGTATCACAAGTCGTAAGAGGGAGGTAATAATCCCTCTTTACAAGACACTGGTTAGGCCTCATCTGGAGTACTGCATGCAGTACTGAAGGCCACACCTTCCCAGCACATTAACCAAACTGAGGCAGTCCAGAGAAGGGCAATCAAAATGGTGCAGGGACTGCATCAGAAAACATATGAGGACGGATTAACGGAGCACAATATGTATACCCTAGAGCAAAGAAGGGAGGGAGAGAGGTGATATGATCGAAACATTCAAACACCTTAAGGGCATTAACAAGGTGAAAGAGTCTAACATGTTTCAATATAAGAAAAATAGTAGGACAAGAGGATACAGCGTGAGATTAGAGGGAGGCCAATTAAGGGGTAATGTGAGGAAGTTATTTTTCACAGACAGGGTGGTGGATGCTTGGAACGGCCGACCTCAGGAAGTGGTGGATATGAATACGGTGCAGGGCTTCAAACAGGCAAGGGATAGGCATAAGTGGGCAATACATATGAGTATGAATAGATAGGCCATTAACAGAGCAAAGGCCGATAGCATATTCATAAGGTAAAAAAGAAATGGGCAGACTGAATGGGCCTTGTGGTCCTTATCTGCCATCAACTTCTGTGTTTTATGTTTCTATGTTTCTATCCATATTCTTGCAATCTACACCGCACTTGTGCTTTTCATTGACATCTGCTCTACTCTTGTACTTAGTTTTACAGCATTTCTTTGACATGTCTATAAAACTGTCACCCTTCTCTTCTACTGCTACCATTCCAATTTAATGTCTGATGTTGCATGAGAATAAACTTTTTTTTACTAGGTTTTTACACTTCTTTGCCTATGGCTTCCAGTCAGAATCTAGCACTGGATCATCAAAATCATAACAAAATTTACTGCTTCTGAGATCAATATCACACTGCTCCTCCATTTCCAAACCTTTTTTACTTGATATAACCTCCTCACTAGTAGGCATGAAATAATTCTTTAACTGCACTGAATCCTCAGTGGGCAATTCCTGTAATCACTCCTTCTTTACCACTCCCTCAGCCACTCCATCAAGTACATCTTCAGGTGTCTCCACCTTAGACTCTTCTAAGATATTTGGCAACACCTGAGTCTCACCGTCCTCTATAACAATCTGCTATGCCTCAAACTTCAATTCCTGCTCCACCACACACAATCCACACTGTGACTGCAACATCTGCATTAATATTGTAGCAACATCAGATGCAGGTTTTCTTGATGGATGACTGCTAGGCTGCACATTCACACATTGTCCATTAGAACCATCAGCACCACTATCGCTTTCACTGCCCTTTGATTTTCTATTATTTTTTACACATCCTTTGCTTCTGCCACTTTTCTTCAAATTTTATTTTTTCACTTTTCTAATAATGGCACAGCTAAAAAACAAACATTTGTCAATGCCAGATGTTTGCCACTGGTATAGAAGCCCTGGCAAACTAGATGCATTGTGGTGCACTATGTGGGTTACGTATAGCCAGAGTTAGGAGCCTGGGTTTGTAAATTTCAACACAGGCTCATAACTTTGTTATATTTTAATACTGTTGCCCCCAGTATTCAACATAGCCTTTTTATAACCCCACCTCATGAAAAAGAAATGGCTATGTCGAAAATCTGAGGTGAATATATTGAAAATAACCAACATTACGAGCCTTCATTTGCAAAATTCCATGTAGGCTCATACCTTTGTTGTTTTAATATTTTTATGCCAAATGTTCAACATAACCTTCTCATGACCCCACCTCATGAACAATGGCACAGAAAATTTTGAACTCCTGCCCGAAAGGTGATTTCATGCAGGAACTTCAAAATCACCTTTTGGGATGTAAAAACACATTTTGGCTAGGATCTGAAAAATGACAGCTGTCACAATCATGAGGTGCTGTAAATAATTGTCTATGTTATAAATTTGGGGTAAAAATAATGAAAATTACCAAAGCTACTAGCCTGCATTTGAAAAATTCAATGTAGGCTCATAACTTTGTTGTTTTTTTAATACTTTTACACCAAATTTTCAACATAGCCTTCTTATGACCCTGCCTCGTGAACAAGGGCAGAGAAAATTCCCAACTCCTGTCTGAATGGTGATTTTGCGCAGAGACTATGAAATTATTTTTCAGAACAAATTCGCCTAATGTCAGTGCAGTTGTTCATGAGGTGGGGTCCCAAAGAAGGCATGTTAAACATTTGGGGCAAAAATATGCAAAAAATTGATATATATATATATATATATATATATATATATATATATATATATATATATATAAAAGGCAAAAACTCAGTTTAATGCATTAGTTAGGGTTGTTCCACACTGACAAAAGTGAGAAATTCAGTGTTAGGGTTAAGCTCCCTTGGCCCCCCCCCCCACCCCAGCCAACCAGCATCGGTGCACATTACAGTTATCGGCCATAACTCTCACCCCATCACATGTGTAAAGAAGCAGAGGTGTGGGAGAATGGGGTGAGAGTTAGGACCGACAACCCTAATGCACACCCCGATGCTGGTTGGGGGTGGGGGCAGGGGGGCCAAGGGGAGCGTTCAACCCTAACACCGAATTTCATTGCTTTTGTCAGTGTGGAACAACCCTAACTAATGCATTAAATGGAGCTTTTTGCCTCTAATTTCCCTTCTTTTTGAGAATGATAATGAGAAATAGTGAATGTAATGCGGCGGCGGGCCCTGCACTCTCGCCACATGATGTCTTGTCACATAGTAACATTGTGCCCGCAAATGCAAACAGTAAGGCACATGGTGACGCAAAGCGAAACAGAAAGAGAAACAGTAGCATAGACAGAAATGTTAAAAACAATGCAAAAGCAAGTGTAAATGAAAACAAAAAGGGTAACGCACATGGTGGCATAGACGTGAACGGTAAGTGAAACAGGAATGGAACCGCAAGCAAAAATGGTTACGGTAACAGTAATGTAAGCTCACAGGCTGGTTTTCCCCAAAAGCTGCATAGAGAAAGACAGTGAGTACAAAGAATGTATGCATAATAATGGTTATCGGAGCAGAAAATGAGGGGATGGAATACTAAATTGCTTATATGTCAGGAACCGTACAACGTAGAAAGAAATTTAAAAGTCATATGATTTATGACTTTCCTGGCTAGTTTTATGCTTAATTGCTACAGGGGGCTAAGCATTTTTCCAACGAAAAGTCCGTATCTCGCACTGTTTCCGAGATACGGGCCCTGAAAGGCACGGCGAACGCCGTAATGTTATCCTTTGGGAAAAAAAGAGAACTTTGGAGTGCCATAACTTTGGCTCCCTGTAATATTTTTTCAGCAAACTACAGAAAGGCACATCTGTGGGATGTTGACTGTGTTCCCTCCAAATTTCAGCCCAAAAGACCAAACCGTTATTTTGCAGCAGGGCGACAAAGGATTCCTGTAATGCTTTGGACACCGTAATGTTATCCTATGGGAAAAGCATCAACTTTGGAGTGCTGTAACTTTGCCGTCATGCAATATTTTTTCAACAAAACACTGAAAGCACATCTGTGAGATGTCAGCTGCATTTCCTCCAAATTTCAGGCCAAAACACCCAACTGTTCTTTTGAAGCAGGGTGCCAAAGAATTGCTGTCATTTTCCCACAGCCTAGAAAAATACTGTCGAAGTTTGCGAAACCTTTCACAAATTCATTTGACAGTGTCGCAAGTGCGACAGTACTTTGTGAAAGTACTTTTTCCAGAAATTTGAAAAACATATTTCTGGGGTGTTTTACCCCAAAATAAAGACATGGCTAGCATCCTCAGGGTCCGACTAGGTGAATACAAAAAGAATTAGGTTGCTAGAGGGTCCCAATTTTAAATGCCAAACACTTTTCTGATCGCTAACTGAAAACAAAATGGTGGATTTGCGACAGTAAAAGGGCCATTTGCGAAATTAAAAATTGCATTTGTGACACTGTCGAACTTTTAGTTAACTTTTTCCATTGACTTATAATGGGAACTTGTTTTTTGAATAACTTTTGAACCGTTTAATATTTTTTCACAAAATCTCAAAAGGCACATCGGGGACCCCGGTCACATGTTCCCTGAAGATTTCGGACCGGGCATACGAACCTGTGACCTGTAGAGTGACAGTAAAATTCCAGAAAAGCATAAACGCACGCGCAGATCACGCTTAATAACTCTGCAGCCGTGATATGGACTGGCACGAAACTTGGCAGATCCCAAGGCGTATGGGTCTTGATCGTGTATTCCAAATTTCAGGCAAATCTGTCAAACGGTTGCAAAGTGCAAAATTTTGGGTGTAACATGTAAATGGCTCCTCAACCCTAACTAAAGTGGCATGGTAATATATATATATATATATATATATATATATTTTTTTTTTTATTTCTTTATTAAAAGTTGATGACGAGGAGAGGCACACAGAGCAGAGGCTCATTTCCAAGTACAACCCAGGGAAACGGGAGTAAGGGAGGCAAAATATAACAGAATTCAGACAGTGTACAAATAGTTGAGGTAGAGACTAGTGAGTGCAAGATTAATACATTGGATATAATACACTTGATACAAATTATGCAACAATTGTTAAATAGTAGTGTTCTATCAAGCACAGGTACAGTACTAGTCAATATTGTACAGATTGGAGGGAAAATAAAAATAACAGTCCACAAGGCTGTGTAATCAGGCTAGAGTTCATAGAAATGGCTAGGGAGGAACAGGTAGGTGAAAAGAAGAAAGAAACAGGCAAGGGGACTAGAGATCTGGGTAGTATGTACTGGAGGATGGAGGGGTTGGGAAAGGGCACATCTAAAGGCATGAAGAGAGGGTAACAGACTGAGAGTAGAGTGAAGAAAGTTCCAAATATGGTGAAGGTGGTAAGAGAACACAACCTGCAAGGAGTTAGAGTGGGGATGGAGAAGGTAGAAGGTGCAGGGATCAAATATAGGAAAGTATAGTTTTAGGAAGCAGTTTGTGGAGGACTTGGAGAGAGAGAGAGAGAGAGAAAGCATCATTGTTCTTAATCATGGTACCAAGCCTCGGGCAGAGTCAAGAGTGGATGTGGGTCAAGTAGTCAAGTCGGTTGTCCAATCAGACACCTAGGTACTTATAGGCAGAGACTATGTCCAAAGTGGTGCCACCAAGGGTGGAGAAGGGGGAGGGGTGATACAAACATACGAACATATGAAGTGCCAGCAGAAACAGGCCAAATGGCCTATTGAGTCTGCTTGATTGTGCAGCTAGCCCCCTCACCTTGCAGCTGCCCCACCCTTCCAACTCCCGTCACAGTCCTCCCCCCGACTCTGTCCCATCCCAACTTGCAGCAGCCCATCGTTCTACAGGAGACCACCTCCTCAGATAGTGTTCCACTTGTCTACCACCCTCTCTGTGAAGTAATGTCTCCCTGATTTCCCTCCTGAATTTTCCCACCTCCAACCTCAGTTGATGCCCTCTAGTATCCCTCCTTCTTCTGATCCAGAATGTCTCTCCTATATTAGCCTTGTTTATCCCCTTCAGGTACTTAACGGTCTCAATCATATCTCTCCTATCTCTCCTCTCTCTCCTCTCCTCCAGGGAATACATGTTAAGCATGTTCAGCTTCTCTTCATAGGATTTCCCCTCCAAACCCTGGATCATCTTAGTTGTTCTGCGCTGCACCCCTCCAACAGTCTGATGTCCTTCTTCAGGAATGGGCACCAATACTGCACACAGTATTCCAGGAGTGGCCTGACCAGCGACCTATACAAGGGGAGGATCACCTCACAACTTCTAGAGGAGATCCCCCTTCCTATACAGCCCAACATCTTGTTAGCATTTGCTGCTGCCTTCCTGCACCCTGCCAAGTTGTTCATACTCCCCATTATAATAACCCCCAGATCCTATTCCTCCACTGTGCTCCCCAACTGTACCCCTCCCCACTGATTGCTCCTCCTCTTATTCTTAGCTCCTAAGTGCAGTACTTTACTCTTCTTGGCATTGAACCCCAACTGCCATGTTTTTGACCACTCCTGTACTTTAGTCGGGTCTCTCTGCAGTCCCTTCAACCCCTCGATGTCATCCAATACAGCTCCCATCTTGGTATCGTCTACGAATAGACGGATCTTACTCTGGGCCCCGTGTGAGATATCTGCTATGAATATCCTAAACAGCACTGGTCCCAGTACCAACCCCTGTGGTACCCTGCTTGTTACCCCTCTTGGCGATGAGAGTTCCCCTCCACCACCACCCTCTGTTGTCTACTCTTCAGCCAGTTAGTGATCCATTTGACCATATTAGAGACCTACCCCTACATATTCCAGCTTTCCCCCAGCCTCCTATGTGGCACGGAATCAAAGGCCTTGCTGTAGTCCAAGTATAGGACGTCCACTGTATAGCCCTTGTCCAGTTCCCTGGTCACCCAGTCATAGTACTCAATCAGGTTTGTCTGGCAGGACCTGCCCGAGACAAACCCATGTTGTTGCATGTCCTGTAGGCCATTGTCCTCCAAAAATGTCACCAGCCTCTCTTTAAGGATTGTCTCTATGAGTTTTCCCACAATTGATATGAGACTCACTGGTCTGTAGTTACCTGGATCATCCTTTGGGCCACCTTTGTGAATGGGCACTACATGGGCTAACCTCCAGTCCTGTGGTTTGCAGCCTGTGTGAAGAGAGGTATTGAACAGGTAAGCCAGTGGTCCTGCCAGGCACCCTACCAGTTTCTTGAGTACCCTAGGGTGAATGCCATCAGGTCCTGGTGTCCTGTCCACCCACAGTGCCCTCAGTCTTTCCAGTGCTCTGCCTTCTATAATTTCTGCATCTGTCACCCCCTCCCCTCACCTCACCTGACCACTCCACCACTCCCATGAAGAATCTGCCCCCCGTTCCATGAATACAGAGCAGAAGTACTCATTTAATGCTTCTGTCTGCTCCTCCCTGCTCTCTACCCACCCACCCCTGTCCTTAATTCTCACTATCTGGTGCTTGTTATTCCTTCTGTCACTAATGTATCTGAAGAAATCCTTCTCTCCGTCCTTGATGCCCTGTGCCAGCCTCAACTCTCTGGATCCCTTGGCGGCTCTGACCAGCCTTGTAACCTCCCTGGGCTTCTTCGTGTACTCCTCCCCATCTTCTCCCCTACCTGAACTCTTGAAGCTCTTAAAATCTCCCCTCTTGGCTTTAACCCATCCATTACCTCCTTGGTCAGCCAACTGGGCTTCTTTGCCTTTCCCTTCTTATTCTATGCTGTAGTACATGTCCCAGTGGCCTCTGCCAGCCTTGTCTTAATAATACCCCATTTCTGGTTGGCATCCATGGTTGGTTGGATTACCTCCAGGCGACTTGTGAGAATGTTCCCCATCTTGTTGAAGTAAATCAATCACCCTGGTACCGGAACCTCCAGTTTGCTTCCCCATTCTGAGTGTGAAACACACTGAGTGGTGGTCGCTTTCAGCCAAGAGGGTCCTCAACCTCCTGGTTCCTTACAGCTTCCCCGTTCGATAGTGCAAGGTCCAGAGTCTTTCTCAACCTAGTTGGCTCACGTATCAACTGCACCAGGAAGCCATCCTGAAATGCCCCCAGTATAACCTACTCCACTAGCACTTGTGGTGGTTGGCGTGCTCCAGTCCACCCCAGGAAGGTTGAGTCCCCCACCACCACTATGCCTGCAAACCCTCCTGAGTTGTTCTGCCAACTCCCTGTCCAGCTCCTCCCCTTGAGTTGGTGCCCCTATACACTACCCCTATCCTCAGTACCCTGCCCTTTGAATCCTGAAACTGTATCCACAGGGCCTCTGTCCCACCTTCCTCCCCCTTTTCCCTTATGCACCTTATTCCTTCCCTTACATAGACCTCCCCCTTTTCTGTTTGCCCTGTCGTTTCTGAACAACCTGTATCCAGGGATCATCATATCTCAGTCCTGGTACTGGGTGGCCCAAGTTTCTGTTATGGCCGCAATGCCCACCTGCCCCACTGCCAAGAGAGCCTGTAACTTGGCTGATTTGTTACTTAGGCTCCTCACATTCAGTGGCACTACCCTCCACTCTGCTCCTTTCCCTTCCTCTCCCAGAATTACTCCCCCCATGTGCCTCTACCCTGTTGCCCTCCTCTTTAGTTTAGGGGGTAGGCTCGTCTGGCTCCCTTCCCTGGGAACCCTGCTCAAGTGTAGTCTGTCCCCTACATAAAGGTTATTATTGTCCCAGATTTTGCCCCAGCCCCCTACTACCCCATACCTCTTATTACGACACGATTCCAGCAGCCAGGTGTTGAACTCCCCTAACCTTCCCTTACTCACAGTACTTCCACAGGGTACTGGGAGCACCTCCAAAAAGGCCACTGATTTTCCCACCTCCTCACACAGCTTCCCCAGTTCCTCGAATAACCCATTTACTACATCCGCCGTCTCCCCTGACAGGTTGTTTGTACCCATGTGAACCACAACATGTGGTTTTTCTCCATCCCTTCCCTGTGCACTTGAGAATGGACTGCCCTGCTCTGCCCACCATTAACCCGGGAATAAATTTGACCCATATTAGACTACGTCTTTTCCCTTTACTGCCCCATCTGATCCCTTTCAGTATGGAGTCCCGCAACACTAGCACAGCCTGCTCCATGCCTCATTCCTCCCTCCCCATTCACTTCCTTGTCTATTACCAGTGTCTGCCCTACCTTGCCCATTTATGCCTCTTTGCTTCTCCCCATGACTCCCCACCCAGCCTATGTTCCCCATCCCTTTGGTTCCATGCTATCATTCACCTTCCCCCTTCCTCCCTCGGCCCCCACCCCCTTAGCTATGCACCTTGTCTGACCCATCAGCACTGTCCCCTCCCTTTCACCCTGCTGCCTCCAATTTCTTTCTCAGATGTCTCCTCTCCTTCCCTGCTACCCCCTCCATCTGCCTGACCCTTTGCCCTCCATTCCCCTTTTCCCTTCCTCCCTCTCCTGGTGCTCCCTTAACTCCCTCTCCTTCTCCACCATTATTGCCAGCACTGCAAACCTGTTGCCCTCCACCCCTTTATTGCCATGCTTTGGCTCCTTTCCCCTGTCTCTTGACCTGCTTCTACCGCTTGACCCCTTGTCAGATGTGCTCCTGCAACCCCTCCCTGTCCCCTCCCCAATCTGATTTTCTTCTCCTGATGTGCCCTCCTGATACCCCCTGGGTGAGGCCTTCCTGCTCCCTTTCCCACCCTCTCGGCCCACACCCTCTCCAGCTCGCTACCAAGCTACTGCACTCTTTCCTCCAGCCTCCTTAGCCTGTGGCAGATTGGACACTCTCCTAGTCTCCATAATATGTTCATCCAAACAGCTAACCCACACCCATTGCAGCCCACTATTCTACCCATGGTGCCCCCCCTTTGTGTACAGCTTCCCTCTGTATCACCCACCACCCCCATTATAGCTGTTCCACCCCTAGTGTTTCCTTCCCTGCACTGCTCCATTTCCTACTTCTATGATATTAGAGCCCTTGCCTACCAACAATTGTTAATGCTGCCCTTAATGCCTCCTTTACTATTTAGTCACACCAATGTACCTCTCCCAACCTACAGTGTACCCCCTCTGATTTACAGGAGCCATACGCCTTAATACACTCTCAGATACCCACCGTCTGGCTTGCTGAGCTGGGAACCTTAGTGCCTGCACCTGTCTGTGTTATCCACCAATAGTAATCAAAAAGTACTGCAGCACCAGCCAAAGTCCAAGGGTCATGACCCGAATATAATTGGAGTACTCGGGGGAGGGTGGATTTAGGGCCACCTCAAACTCTCACGGGAGTCAATCATCCCAGCCCTTACCACCAGAGCCCCTTGGCTCTTTCTTCACTGCTGCCTCCCGAGATCCTATGCAGCTTTGGTGCTGGATCTGTGCTCCTCACCCCTAGTCCCTGAACAAGTACCCCTTACTAGCAGACCTCAGGCTACCTTCACCTCCTGCTGCTCTCCCCAGCCAAACCCCCATTTCCCCCTCTTGCACTGCTGGACAGAAGAATGCCACCACCTCTGATAGTGCAGAACAAGCAATAAAATTAATCCACCCACTCCCTGGGCCAAGCACCCATATTGCACTCTCATCCTGCCGGATGAAAGAAGCACTGTGGAATATACATAGTAAGCAGCAACAAAATAAACACTTTCAGATGATATGCACCGTCGACTTTAGCCCGCCCTGCTGGATAAAAGAAAACACCACCTCCTCAGACCTTGGAAGTAACACTGGATAAGTACTTCCCTTTAGATCCTGGAGTCCTCCAGTGCAGTCCTCTCCGGTTGCCTTCTCCGGTACCTTCATGCCCTCGGCAGCACCTCAGCAGCTCCTTGAATCCTCCCAACCCCCCCCCAGAAAATGCCATGCCCTGTGTCAGTGGCTTTTAACAATACCACCCTCACGCCAGACTCCGCTCCATCTGGCTAGTTATGGTGCGGGCAAAGCTCATATAGGCCACCTTTCCTTTGTTTGGGCCTTCACACTCTTTTATAGAAGCCCAATTGGTCCTTCAGGCTGCCCCCAACTCACACGGGAGTCAATCAGCCCAGCCCTTACCACCAGAGCCCACCAGTCCTTACTTCACTGCTGCCTCCCATGATCCTATGCAGTTTTGGTGCTGGAGCTGGCTCCTCACCCTAGTCCCTGTGCAAGCACCCCTTACTAGCTGCCTTCAAGCTCTGTTCACCTCCCGCTGCTCTCCCAAGTCAAACCCCTGTATTCCCCTCTCACACTGCCAGATGGAAGAATGCCATCACCTCTGACAGTGTAGAACAAGTAATACAATTAATCCACCCACTCCTCAGGCCAAACACCCTTATTGCACTCTCGCCCTGCCAGATAAAAGAAGCACCGTGGAATATACAAAGTAAGCAGCAACAGAAACACTTTCAGACAATATGCACGCCCTTTTCAGTCTGCATACAAAGTAAGCAGCAACAAAATAAATACTTTCAGATGATATGCATCCCCCTTTTAGTCCGCCCTGCCAGACGAAAGAAAACACTACCTCCTCAGACCTTGGAAGTAACCCTGGATAAGTACTTCCCTTTAGATCCCGGAATCCTCTGATGCAGTCCTCTCCAGTTGCCTTCTCTAGTCCCTTCACATCCTCAGTAGCACTGCATCTTGGAGAGTTCTTGAGAGGTCCTGAAGTCATGGACACTGTTTTCTTTGCATTGACTTTAAGTAGGTTGGCATGAAACCAATACAAAATACGGGTGAAGTCACTTTATAGTTGCGCAGACCTCAAAGAGACAGAGGGGCTTGAGGTGAAGAGAATGGTGTCACTGGCATAGAGGCAAATTTGGGAAGATTGGTAAACAGAAGGGAGGTCATTGAGGAAGATAGAGAAGAGAATGGGGCCAAGGAAGGAGTCTTGGGGGATGCAGGCTAGGATAAGGAGCATCGGGGGAAGATATCCCCAGCTAGGACACATTGGGTGAGACAACACAGATAGGAACAGATCCAATCGACCGTGGAGGGAGAAAGGCCAGTAGATCTAAGTTTAAAAAGTAGAAGAGGGTGAGAGTCAAAGTCAAAGGCCTTCACTAGGTCGATAAAAATTTCAGAGGTAAGGTGCTCTTGGTCCATACCAGTGAGGATGGCATCAGTGACCCAGAAAAGTGAAGATACTGTACAGAAGATAGGAACATGTAATTGAAGATATGAATGATTTATAAAAAATAAATATATGGAGCAGCTTCATGGGGCAGAGAGAATATAGGAATTGACAGGCGCAGAGGTACTGAAGGACCAGGACAGCTAGATCACATTGGCCTAGAAAATAGACCAGAACAGACTCCACGCATAGCTCTTCAAGCAGGCATCAAAGCTTGCACCTGTCACATATGGTCACTAAAACCACCATACCATACCACAGGGGAATGCCTAACTCCCCTCCCGCAGCCTAAATTCCCTTCTGCAGCAGCTCTGAATCCTTTTTTCCAGAATCCCCACACCAGGTGCTGTTTTCTTTCTCCATGCTGGGTTGAGCAGTGCCCTGAAAACACAGAGTTTAGCGAACGTCTCCCTCCTTCTGTTACAACTTTCCCCCCTGCACTCCTTCATGGGTCTGACATGGGTCCTGCCCCAGAAATGGGCACAGCAGGCCCAATAAAGTGAACCCTGGAGTGCAGGCCCTCCAACCTAACCTCCAGCAGTGTGCCACATGGGAACTGACCTCTTTAATGCTGCCACCTCCAAGGGACCCTGTCGCGACCCTGCCACCACTACGACAGCCACACTGCCATCCCTAAATGTTTTTAAGGGAACAGGTGCCTCAGCCTCCAGATGATGCAGACCTTTTTTCCACTTCCTATCTCCCACCCACCAGGAATGGAGAAGGCTCCACTGACCCCGACGGTTGCAAACTCCTGCCACGCTCCCCCATGGAGAATAGCATGATGCACCACCACAGTCCAGACCAGCACCTTCCAGGCCAGGGGGTTTTAGGCCCCAGCCAAACTTGCCCTGCCTGTCCCACCAACTGCTTCTCTCTCCTCTCCTCCAATTTCTCCCAGAATTTATATAGCAGGAAGAAACACCACCCCTAGTGGCAGAACACAGAAAATGCCCAAGCTAAACCTAAAAGTGGAGGTGGGGGTAACCGGGATAGTAAGCCTGCCTCAAGAGGGGTGGCTTACAATCTCTCCCCTTTAAACCATTTCCTCCTGAAACTGGGGCAGGGGGCATGCATGAAGAAAGCTACAACAAATTGTGTTGGCAATGTGTGAGGACAGATACTTCTCTACTTTTGAAGAATGCATTACTGTGAGGCATTGGCTTGGACCAGTACCTTGTGCTTCAGATTGAACGCTATGAGCTGAGGGAGATGGGTGAGCATTTTGGTGGACAATCCAAAGAAAGACCCCACCATTGATTCGCCAAGATTCTGGAGACCCAAAACCCTAATATTTTTTCCGTTTGCAGTTGGGGGGCTGGGGGTTGGGAAATAGGGCTGAAAACCCTAGCACCACATTTCCCTACTTTTGTGGTGTTAAGTTACCCTAAATGGTACATTAAAGAAGTTTCTTGCAAAGAATTTCATTTCTTTTGAAATAGTGGAATCATATCCTAATTGGGACCTACATGAACAGGTACAGTTATGATGGGCCCTTTGGGCCATATGCTATTGGAGGACCTCATCCACCTACAGAAGAGCAGGGTATGCACATTCACTCTTTACTCATTGACTCTTCACACATTCAGTACACATTTACTTTTCACACATTTGCTATTTATACATTTAGTACACAGTCACTTTTCATGCATTCACTTTTTACACATTCACTCCTCCCTCATTCACTCTTTTTTTACCACAAATTTTCAAGATAGTCATTTTATGACTGCCCTTATAAGCACGACATGTATCATTTATACCATATTGGCCAAAATGTCATTTCACACCACAAGTGCGAAAACATGTTTTGTCCAGGATTTAAGAAATGACACCTGTCACATTTATGAGGTGGTGTGGAAAAATGGGTGTGTTGAAAGCCTGGAGTTTAAATATTGAAAATTAGTGAACTTTTGGGTGAACATTGAAATACTGCAATGTTCAGTCATAACCTGGGAATTTTACCATATTTGTACACAACATTTCCAGCATAGCTTTCTTAATACTCCACCTGATGAATCTAGTAAGGGAAAATGTTCAAATCCTGCCAAAACATCATTCAACGCCAGCAAAAGTCATTCCACACAACAGGTGTGAAAACACATTTTGGCCAGGATTTGAAAAATGACAGCTATCGCCTTTGTGAGGTGATGTGAAAAAATGACTTTAAAATTTGGGTGCAACATATTTAAAACTAGAAAAGTTATGAGTGAGAGTAGAAACATTTTAATGTATGCACGTAACTTTACCATTTTGACATAGTTTGACCCCACATTTTCAATGTAACCTTCTTATGATCCCCTCTTTATGAGCAAGGGCAATGAAAATGTTCAAATCACACCTGAAAGATGATTTCACCAAGTGACCGTGAAATCACCTTTTGGGCCTGACTTGCATAATTCCGCTGCCATTGGTCATGATGTTGGGTCACATAAAGGGCATGTTGAAAATCTGGAGTCAACATATGCAAAAATGACAAAGTTATGCATCAAAGTTCAAAACACCATTAAAATACATTGAACTGCACTTACCTACCTTAGTTTCTCATATTGCAGTTGGCAGTTTCAGCAGCAAGACGTGTCTTGGGTCGGACAGTGGATCTTTGCCCTGGGACGTGTTTAGGAGAGTGAGGGTGTGTGAGAGGGGGGTGGAGTGGTGGGTGCTGTGAGGAGGTCAGAGAGACAAGAGACAATTTTCTTTTTACAGGTTTAAGAAAAACATCAGGGACAGGAAATGTTAATGCAATGTGCGGTAGTAGGAT
This sequence comes from Neoceratodus forsteri, assembly GCA_016271365.2. Taxonomy (NCBI): domain Eukaryota; kingdom Metazoa; phylum Chordata; order Ceratodontiformes; family Ceratodontidae; genus Neoceratodus; species Neoceratodus forsteri. The sequence continues at coordinate 1,068,185,277 of CM028131.1, read as the reverse complement.
CCCCTCCCGTAAGCCATTTACTATTATTGTGACTCTGAGTTGCAAAGCTTATTCTTACCCTTACTTATTCCTTTAATAAAGTCTGTTACGCAACAGCATTGTTTATTTTCTCTCTCTCTGTTCCTGTTCTACTCCCATTGCTACTTGTTGGCCACTAGTTCCAGTGGGACCTTTCTTCTAGTTACCACTGTTCTTTCCACTTCTAATGCCACCTCTGGAGCCTGATATAGTTAAACAGGCAAGCCTAGCAAGAAGTGAAACATCTTTAAATTGAATTCATGTCCCTCTATTTTGCTAATGCTTGCACTGCACCTCTGAGAAGTGTTTCAGTTGGTGCCTTGCTCTTACCTGAAAATATTGCTGTATAATATGCCCTGTTAAAATGTAAAGAAGCTTTTGTCTCTTGCATGAGACAGGTAAATAGTCTACAGTATGTCCCTGCCATGCCTAAGAGCTAGAGTCACCTGCTGAACGCTGCGAAAATGACTCTTTGCTTTTCGGTCTGCATAGTTATGCATCCGTATCAAGCATGCATATTTAGGTTTGTCTAGTGCAGATAAAACAAAACTAGCTTACTCATGCTGTATTCTGCAGATACTACAGATATTTTTGGCACACTATCTGCAGAAAACCATGTCTTAAAGTGAGGTTCCTTTAGGAGGGAGAGGCAGAATGCAAGTCAGCTTTATGCTAAAGGTGAAGCTCCTCCTACCTGCAAACAGATGGAGTTTATCATAATGCAGCCCCTTTCACTAAAATTAAGGGATAATATTATTATAGGTATCCTATGTAAAATGTTTCTGCTTATATATGTTGATTATTTGTATACATAAATAAAGGACTGTGTATACCTCATGGAAATGTTGGGTTTTAGGAATTTAAAGGGAGAAAGAGATAATCAATGGGAGGGGCTTCTAACTTATAGGAGGAGTCTAGGACCTATATAAGTCTGAAACTAAAATGCTAAGACAGATAGTTGTTGGGAGAGGACCTGTGAGGTTCTCCCACCAAGATTTCTGTTGGAGGTCAGGCACAGAGTTATATTAGCTGATAGCCTTAATGTCATGTTAAGCTGTGCTTTTTGCTTTTTTTTGTAACTGTTCTATGACAGTGAATTGCTTTTCTTTGTTTTGATCATTTGATTTTTACTTTTTAATAAAAACCACACCTGTTAGGTGTGTTGTACCTGAAAGTGTAGTTTCCTGAGTAATCTATTGTACACCACTCACAACTCACCCATAGTGATTGGAGGATTGGGAAGTGCCACTAGACACCAGGAAAAAAAACATACATAAGGGATAGCAATAGGAGGGTGGGTGGTGCCAATAGACACCAGGGATACAGAAGGGGACAATGATCAGAGAGTGGAAGTCACCACTAGACACCAGAGAAATATTATAAAAATAATGTCTTTATAAGTGACATTGCAGAGGAACTGGAAGGGAAAGTATGTCTCTTTGCAGATGACACAAAGATCTGCAACAGGGTTGATACACCAGATGGAGTGGAAAGGATGAGAAGGGACTTGGCAAGGTTGGAGGAATGGTCAAATGTATGGCAGCTCAGATTCAATGCAAAGAAGGTAGGTAATGCACCTGGGAAACAAAAACCCAGGGCAAAAGTACACAATGGGGGTGGGAATACTGACAACAGTAAAATGGAAAGGGACCTGGGGTAATTATCAGACGACTAAAGGTGGGCAAGCAATGTGAGAAGGCATAAGGAAGGCTGGGGCATACTGGGATGCATAGGGAGAGGCATCAATAGTAGGAAACAGGAAGTTGTTATCCCTCTGTACAGACAGTTGGTGAGACCCCATCTGGAGTACTGTGTGCAGTTCTGGAGACCCCATCTCCGCAAAGACATAGACAGAGTGGAGGCTGTCCAGAGGAAGACAACCAAAATGGTGCAGGGTCTGCACCAGAAGACATATGAAGAAAGACTAAAGGAGCTTAATATGGATACCCTTGAAGAAAGGAGGGAGAGAGGGGACATGATAGAAACTTTCAAGTACCTCAAGGGAATCAACAAAGTCCAAGAGGGTGGCATCTTTCAGAAAAAGAGATGTGCAAGAACAAGGGGGCACAATTTGAAGATAGAGGGGGGACGGCTCAGAGGTAATGTGAGGAAGTATTTTTTCACAGACAGGGTTGTGGATGCATGGAACAGCCTCCCTGAGGAGGCCGTGGAGTCAAGAACAGTGGGGAATTCAAGAATGCATGGGACAGACATAAGGCAGTCCTAGTGGGGGGTAGGAGGAAGTAAGCTGTTGGTTAATTAGGATCTGCAGCTTATCTGTTAGGTAGGAAAATGGGCAGACTTGGTGGGCCAAGCGGTCCTTATCTGCCATCAAATTCTATGTTTCTATGTAAGGGGATGGTAATTGGAGAGTGGCAGCACCGCTAGACAGCAGGGAAATATTGTATGAATATGGGATGGTGATCAGATGGTGGGGAGTGCCACTAGACACCAGGAAAAAATAATATAAATGTGGAGGGCAACTGGATGGTGGGGGGGGTGCCACTAGTCACCAGGGAAACAAAATATACATTACATAAGGGGATGACAGGGGGGTGGAGGGTGCCACTAGACACCAGTGAAATGGTATCTCACTGATCTCAGAGCAGCCTACAACATGAGTTCCAGCTGTGGCTGTACAAGTCAAGAATGTCCTGCTGTTTTCATACACAGAATGTGGGTGAATGGTTTCTCTTCAAACCTGGGCACCCTGGATTATGGGGTCCAAGAAAAGGTATTTCTGACTACTTTTAAAAAAAACAGCAGCATCTATCTAAATGGGTCCCATTTAGCTAGGTTCAGGTATTTTTTTTTAAAGAGATTATTTTTATCCATTTTAATGTTTGAAACTTTAAAATGAGGAAAAAATAGCTGCCAACATGATCAGTATTTCTGTCAACATGAGAGGTACATCCTGAAAATAAGCAGTCATGGTTGTTTTTTCTTTACTGCTCACAAAGTAAATAATGAAAATAAGCAATTGGGATCTTTTATTTTTTACTGTTCACATCCTGATATTAACTCTAAAATCATTATAACTCTGGAACCATATAATATTGAGAGCAAAAAGTCACCCAATGTTAAGTATAGGGAAAACAAACATTTTTTTTTCTTTTTTTGGTGCTTTATATCTCAAAAACTGAAGAAGATTCTGTCACAAAATGTTTCTCATCGGCCCAGTGGAGCAGAGGGCTGAGGCGCTGGATGCTACACCTCGCATCACGCTGACGGCCCGGGTTCGGGAGTCGACCCAGGTGGCCGGGGGTCGTCGGGGGGGATAGAGATTGAGTGCCCGGAGTACTGCTTTCTCTCTCCAGGGAGGGTTGGGGTGGCCAACACTCAATGAGCGACCTCTGGAAGAGGCTGGAGGGTAGCCAAACGAGCATCGAACCATAAGCCAGGGTGGTGGACCAATGGTGTGCGTTGCCTTGCTGGGCCGAGCTCCACATGGACTAAAGAACTAAGGAGGAAAAAACCCTCATCACCAATAGGCAAAGGCGCCTCTGTCCACAGACCACACTCCCACACACGGACTCGGCTCTCAGGCTTCCCCTGTCCTCTCTGGCTGGTGTCTCAATACTAAAAGAAAGAGCACCCTGGGTGGGGGTGGCCCTTCCCTGGAGGGTAGACCCGAGGGATGCCCGGTACCAGAGAGGAGCCCGAGTCAACCGAGCCATGTTGGGATGTAGAGACTGTTGGATCTAGAGGTCGCTGCAGACAGTTTGGAGGTAAGGGGTGAAAAATACAGTTAGAAAAAAAAAAATGTTTCTCATCTTGAGACTCCTCTGGCAGTCTGATCACTCATGCCAAATTTTGAACAGTTTCATCAAGCAACTCCAAAGTTATTAAGGTACAAAAATTGGGTTTAACGTTAAACAGCTACTCAACCCTAACTAAAGGGGCACTACCATGCCCCGATAATGCAGTAGCACTTAAACAGTCATCATCAGATGCCTCCACACTTAAGTGAGGGGCTGGTCCCAATTTGCACTTTGTGTGCAAAAACATTTTGGTTTACTTACTGTTTACTGTAGTATAGTAGATTGTATCAGAGTAATTTTGCTTACTTGTAGGCTGACATCTTCTGTCACAACAAATCCCAGAATCCCCTGCAGAGGATATCAGAGCAATAGACAGAACTGAGAAGATTCAATAGCGTGCAGTGTTTGTTAGAGTATATATAAGCTCTGATATTTTGTTTGTTAGTCCCACTGTCCTCCATGGGCTATGTACAGTCACAGAGGACTGTACCTAGCCCCTGGAGAAACACATATTTTCAGAGGTTGTAAAAGCTCTAACATGCACTACAGGCTATTGAATTTCCCACTGTTGCCTGCAGCTCTGATGTCAGCTGCAGAGGATTCTGGATTTGTAGCAAAAGACAATTTCAGCCTAAAACTAAGCAAAATTAGTCTGATATAATCTACTATACTACAGAAGCAATCAAGTAAACATGCTCTTGACACAAAGGCGTCTGTGCATTAAAGCATAGGTATTGCACACAAAAAGCACATAAACAGTCCATATAGCTATGCATCCACAGACATGCACCCACTGGCTGGCATTTATCAACACCACGCACCAGTCTGCGGACCTGGCCCTCTCACTCAGAACCATGAGGAGGTGGTGGACACCAGTGGGCTTGGGTCGTGGAGGGCATCCCCTGCTGCACACGTGCAGGGGATCCTGGGAAGTCGCGGGTCCCAGAAACTGTTTCCACAGTGCTGTGCATTTGTATCATCTCATTTGATGGTGTGTACTGTGAAGACCTGCTGCCACATTTACCCATTCCACATGTTAATGTCCCTCATGTCTGGTACACAATGATAATATATGTAATAGGACATAGCTCTGCCTAGCTGTCCTTTTACTATGTGTGTATTATTATAATACATGGCATATACAGTATATGTGCATGTGTATGTTCCATTTCCAGTGAAGCTGTCATATTACATATGATGGTACATTTGGGTATGTACCTATGTTCTGTTCTCCATGGGTTATAATACATAGCATGGTGCATATGTGTGCTTACTGTACTGGCAGGACAAGGATTCCCCCACCGTAATACCATGGCCCTCCTCAAGGCATGGTAGGGCACACCACCACACTATATATGGCAGAGTAATATACAGTTCATACTGGAGATTCACAGCACACTGCAGGAAGCCCTGTGGCTTACTATACATGCAATGGCGCTATCGGCTACATCCCATGCATGCACAGCTCTCGGGAACATGCCACCAGAACTGGAGGGTATCTTTGGTGGGGTGCACACTATAGTTATGGCAGGGTCCCTGCTGCCATAGCCTGCACCCCCATGCCCAGAATCACACACCTTTGTGCATTGCACATAGTGCAGACATGCCGCTGACACTTCCCCTGACCTGCCAGTGGCACATACTGCAGCTGTGTGGGCAACCAGGGGATTGAGTGCACAAAGGGCCTGTGCACCTGTTTTGAATGCCATGGGTGGCCACTGAACCCCCGCATGCCATTCACATTTAGGGTTGCTTACACACCTCAGATATGCAGCCTGTAGGCGACCCACATTTTATGTACATTGGTCCCAAAATGCACATTGGGACCAGCCCCACTCTGAGTGTGGATCCTTTAATCTGACTGTTCACCTTTAATTGCTAATACTTTACATGTTTACCTTGGCAATATGATGCTAGCTTTATTATGAAAGTGTATATTGTAGCTCAGTAACTGCAGCCCAGATGAAGACATCTCACCTTCAAACACTGGTTTATAAGAGCAGTACTGTTACCAAAATGATGTCTTGCCGGCCCGTCGGCACAGCTGTAGGGTTACCACTTGTGATGCCAGCGACCCGGGTTCAGGAATGGACTTGGGCTGCTGGAGGGTCAGCCGGGGGAGGAGGATTGATCACCCAGAGGCTGCTCTCCTCCTCCAGGGTGGGGTGGGATGCATGTCCCGCCGCTCTACCACTACCTGGGTGACCACAGGTGGAGATGCAGTGGGACTGCAGGAGGAAGGGAGGAGGGACGTGGGCCGGGAGCTGGAGCTTCCACACGTCTCAACGTGTGACACCCCTTGGCTCCCCTAGCATTCCTACGTCCTGTGGGAGGAGACAGAAAAATCTGAAAAAAACCCTGCAGTGCTCCCTGTAGACAGAGCTCCAAGGCCCCGATCCCAGTGCCCCAGGCCGGCGCCTGATGACAGCATCCCCCCGACGAAATACAGACACGTTGGGATGGTAAGGGACCCGGTTCTGTACCCACCTGGGGGGTACAACCAAGGCTCCATGGGGGGGAAGGACTGCACCAACGCCTGGCATGAGGAGCAGGAACATACAAGGCCAATACAGGAGTCTCCTGAAGAAAGGAAGTACTGCGGTGAAGGGGGCATAAAGAGAAAATAAAAAAAAAAATAAAAAAAAATGATGTCTTGCTATGCAAATAAAATTTAGTTGGGCACTCAAAATACTTTTCATTTCGTGAATGAGTCTACTTCACAAAATCCTGTAACTTAGATAGGGCATTACTGGAACAGACTCTTCTTAGCTGTTTTATCTTGTTGCATGGATCCTGAGAAGTGGCCACACTGATTTCTCCATTTCAAGCCTAACAATACCCCGGCCATTTTTCTTTTTTCTCTTATACTGTATACCTACATTCCCCCAACTCTTTACTCCATCTAATATGCAGTAATGTGTCTGCTTTTTGCATCCCTGATTGCCCTCTGGCCTACCTAGTTTTCCTTAGTACCCCTATTCTTCATCCACCTGCTTCTCCTTTTTACCTAATGAAGGCCTTTGGCCTCGCTGCCTCCTTGACATTCTCAAAGAACCATATTGGTCTCTTGTACCCATTTCTCTTGGCATCTGCTCTCATGTATGTTTTTGTCACCTCCATAATGACTCTATTTCCCCCAATCTTTCCTCACTTCTCTGATACTGTCTACTCCATTTAACCTGTCCTGGACCAATTCCCTCATCTGGTTAAAGTCCGTCCTTCCGAAATCCAGAACTTCAGTCTTTGATAAGGGCTGTGTGTGGTATCCTGTCAAATGGGCAAAGGGTAAAAGGCAACTGTGTTTACAGCAAAGTGAAAACAGTGAGTGCAAAAGAGCAACTGGGAATAACAGCAACGGCAGAAAAGGGGGATGTGGGGGGTGTAAGGGGCACATCCGCCTGATAACAGGTGAAACTGTATTTTCGCCATTTCAGCCTTCACTATATAGTGATGGTTGCCCTTTGCTTCCTCACTGTTTGTCCCTTGTTGTTTTGTTCTCGCTGTATTTCTTTCACCCATATCACATGGAACCCTTTGTGTAACTGCCAGCTTGAAACATAAGGTGCTATGGATGCAGGACCCCAGTAGTTCCTCAACCCACACTTGGCTACCCTTTCTGAGTTGGTGAGCACCATGTCAAGAATGGTAGCCTGCCTTGTGGGCTCCTTGGCCAGATGCACCAGCATGCAGTCCTGCAATGTATCTAGCATAGCCCAGCATCTGGTGCTCCTTGCTGCTTTGAATATCCCAGTCAATGTCTGCAGGTTGAGATCCGCACTACTACCACCTCCCCCTTTACTGACCCTTCTCTACTTCTTCCCTAGTTCCCTATCACTTTCATCCCCTGCTCTGGTGGTCTGTAGACCACCAAGATATGTAATCTCTTACTGGATGCCTCTGGAACTGGACCTGAACAATTCTATTACCCATTCCACCATTGATGGATCCACCACTGCTCTGAATCCTTCTCTGACATAGAGGGCTACCCTTCCAAATTTACCTGACCCCTATCATGCCTATACATGGTGTAGCCTGGGACCATCTGGTTCCAGTCATTGATCTCTGTTACTCAAGTTTCCCTAATGTCTACAAGGTCCAGTCCAGCATCTGCTACACATTGCCTAGGCGCACTGATTTTTTTATGTTTTCTCACTTTTTCTGGCTTAATGAGCCCCCCTCCCAGGCCTCATTCCCAACCATTCTATTAACTATTGCCTTGCTGCTTCCCCCCAGTGCTTCTGGTCTCAAGCTGATGGGAAGTTCTAGCTAGGTTCCCCACTTCCCAACCCTTCTAAGTAGTATCTCCAGCCTCAGCCTCACTTGCAGTCAGTTTAACTTTTTTTCCAAGAAATTTTTTATTCATGTTGACACATACAATAAAAATATCATTTTACATCATGTACATTTATGTTCAACGTTTTCACCCCCAACATCTAGTGGAAGGAATACCTTACTTACTAAATAGTACTTTATACAGTGAAGCCCACCAGAATGAAATTGCAGCACTGCAGAAGTCTGCAGTAGAGTTGCTGATGCAAATAATGCAATTTCAATAAGCATTAATCCCTTTTGTAATGCAGTAAACCTGTGACACTGCGCTTCATCCTGGTGGGCATCACTGCACATCATATTAGAAGAAATCTCATAAAAGATACAATTACTACAGCTGCTATCAAGGAACTCTTAACCATCACCCTCAAGGTTTCATTAAGCGTTCAATCTTATCTTGAATTTCTCTCCATGTATATCTCTCTGTATATTGTCAGCAATAATATCCATATCATATATTAATTTTCCATTCAACAGAGTTTCTTTCAAAATTGTCCACCAATTATATAAATCAAATTTGGGTAATATTTTAATTTTCCAATTACTCAAAATCATTCACTCCACCGCCATAGTTGGTAATGCTAATATTTTAATATTACTTTGCAACATCTTTTTTATAGAGAAATTATTAAATGAGAATACATCTGGTTCAAAAGGGGAGATCTATTCCTAATTATTTTTTAATAATATTTTTGAGTTCTGACCACCATTTTCTCATTTCTGGACATTCCCAAAATCAGTGAATAAGTGTACCTTTATCTCCAAAGCCATGCCAACATTGCTCAGGATGTACTTAATTTATTTTGGAAATCTGATATAGAGTCATGTATGCTCTGTTCAGGATCTTTAATTGAATGGATTTAGTTTTTGCTGAAATGTAAATTTTATGACCTGAAGTTCTCATATTTTCCCTTTGGAATTCTGTATAAATGGTCTTTAATTGAGAATTCAATTTTGAGTTTAACTTTTCAGTACATTTTCTATCATTTCCTATTATCATTTTATAAAATCTTAACAATAATTTATGTTGACCTTTTTGTTTCTGAATGTTGTCTTTGAATATTATCAATTCCAAAATCTGAGGATATAAAAATGTTTTCAATTTTTTGGAACTTATTTCTTAATGTGTAGTAATAGATCAAGTTCCATCTATGATATAGAATTTTATTTTTTATTTTTTTATAAATGGGGAATTGTGCATCAAATAATAGGTCAGCCCAATTAAATATTTTCTTGTTTTATAAGATCCTGAACACAGCTGTATCATAATCACTCCATATTCTTTTATTAGGTCTTATTTGCAAAAATAACCACGGGATTTGTATTCTAGTAGGGTTCACAATGTATTTCTTAATTATTATAAACCATGATGTTAATATATGTTGTTTTTGATTATGTAAAGGAATATCCAGAAATATATTTTGTATATTATTAGTTGAAGCTATTGGATAAACTAGATTTTGATATATTCCATTGCCCAAATTAGGAAAGAAAGACCATTGATAATAGGTAGCCAACATTTGTGCTTCCATATACTGTAACTTGCAGTCAGTTTAACTGTCTATAACTGAAGACATCAACTTTTGCCCCTGCACACTGGTACCCTCTCTTATTAGGTGAGGGTCACCACCCATGAAGAGCCTCCTATCCCAGAAACTCTACCAATCTCCACAAAGTGGTAACCCTCCTCTTGACACCATCCTTTCAGCCACCCATTGAACTCCTTGATCTCCTTCTTAGTCACTCTATTCTTTCCATTCCTCCTACCCCACACAGGGAGACCTCGGAAAGGGCCAAAAAGTTTAATGCTTTCAATCTGTCTCTCAGCTTTTGAAAGTTTTGCTTCACTGTCTGCACAGGCTGGTTCACCAGATCACTGATAAACAAGTGATGCTGCATCCTCACTTCTCCAAGCCCTCTTCTACCACCCTCCCTATCCTATCCATATCCATATCCTGAATAGCCAGTGCTCCAGCAAAGTCTCTGACCACCCCTTCTTTTCCCCCTCTCACCACTTTCTCCTCCTCTAATCGTGGAGTCCCCCATGACTAATATGCCTTGCTAACTTACCCCTGCTCTCACCCCCCAGGTGCCACCAAGTCACCCTACCCTTTCTTCCTGACTGACTCAGAACCCTCTCCAGTGAAGTCAAGCACTTATGCCTCATTCAGGGGTGCAAAGTGATTTGCTGCTGGGATTCTGTGGATTTGGTTGAGCACTATGTGACTGCCTCTGTTATATACTGATTCTTACAAGGGTATCTACTATGGTAAAGCAAGGTTTGCTGTATTTCATTGCAGACTGTTATATTTCCTGTAAACTACATAGCTCCAAATGCCTTGCACAGTCAAGTCTTAGTGCATTATGATACAAAGAAGCCACTGAGGTTAGACTGTGATGCCTCACCATGAGGGGTGGGTGCAGTGATATCCCATGTAACAGAAGATGGCAAAGCAAGGCCTATTGCATTTGCATCTAGGACCTTATCCAGTAGTAAAGGAACTACTGTATGCACAAATTGAGAAAGAGGCATTTGGGTTAATGTTTGAGTACCTAAATTGCACAGATACCTTTATGGTCAAGAATTCACATTTGTTACTGGCCTATAAGCCCTGATGGCCATTTTGGGCTAAGAGTCAGCAATATCTACACTAGCAAATGTAAGGATGCAAAGATGGGCATTCATTTTTCCAGTAATATGGATGCCTATCCAGGTTGCTATGCCAAGGACAGGCAACCCCAGTTGAAGATGCATATGTTTTCTTCTTTTCCTGTTTTGGGGAGTTACCCATGTCATCCAGAGATATTGCAGAAGGGATGCTAAGGATCCTATTCTTTCACTGGTGTAGGAATTTATCCTAAATGGCTGGCTTGGCTATATGACCATATGACCATATGAGACAATACATCCATATTTTACCAGAAGAGATCAGCTGTCAACAGAGCAATTCAGTGATGTGCACAATGAAGGCCCAAGCAAGGAGCTACTTCTGGTGACCAGGACTAAATAAAGACATTTAGCAGAAGGTGCAGGGCAGAGGAGTGTGCATGATCGATCAGAACATAGCACTAGTGGCACCCATTCATGCCTGAAAATCGCCCACATGAGTATGGAAGAGAATACATATTGATTTCACTGAAAAAGACAAGCAGTACTTTTTTATGGCTGTGGGCAGAGCCTACAGTCATTTTGCTACCTGTAGCTTGAAAATGGAGTTTCATGGAACACATGTTTTGGACTTTTCAATTTATCCTTCCATGCCAACTGAAATAAAATATTCACTTCTTTCTGTTAAGAATGTTGGAGACATAACTCCAAGCTGCTTATCAGATGCTATTAGGAAACTGAAACAGCTTGTTAAATATTTGTTAACTATTGGTTGTCTATGAAACGAGACTTGCACATTTAAATTCTTAGCATTTAAACAGCTTATTGATACTAGTTTAACTTGGGAATGTATTGTCTTTCAAGAAAGATGCATACCTTATAATGTCACCCTATCCACAGCAAATCTATGATTTAGACTGTTTTTAACATCTACAGACATTGTCTGATGAGTAGTCTCAGATATATGCCAGGTCTTCAGTGAACTGCTTAGACAAAATATGTAGCAACAAGAAGCCATTTTTTACTATGCTTTTTGGGAAAAAATATATTGAGCTACAGCAACACACACATACACACACACACACACACACTCTATACACACCATCCTCATGGCCACAACATTCAAAATAAATATTGCAATATGATACGTTATAAAAAAAAATGTTTATGTCATTGAACACAGTGAAGTTCTGTTTAGAGTAGATTTCCTTTAAATATTTCTTATCTTATATTTTGTATACGTACACATACACACACACACACACACACATGCATGCGCACACACACACACACACACTCTACACACCATCCTTATGGCCACAATACTGCCAGGTGGCCTGGGTTCAAGTCCTAGCTAAGGAGCTTATTCTTTTCTCACATCTGTTTGTATGTGTTCCATAAAATATGCACACCACACTCCTGTATGACTGTTATAAATAAATAAACTGTTTGTTTATGTCAGTGACCACAGTGAAGTTCAGTTTAGAGTTTCTTTAAATATTTCTTATCCTATATTTTGTATCCTGATAGCGCAGAAGAGATACTACATCTCATTGTCATAGGGATCTTCATTTACACATTTCTGCACTGTATTTACTCAGGCTGTCACAGATTAGATACAGTATCTTGTTTTCAGTGGGGTTATGATTTTCACATTTTGATAATGTATTTCTTCAGGGTTGCCTAGTCCAGGGCCCCCATATTCAAAAGAGATGTGCAGCACATCACAGTGGAAATGGAAGATGTGTTGCACAACTCCAACAATGCGCTGCAGCATGATATTCAAATGTGTGGAATGCACCTGCTGCAAGGGAATGGGCCAGCGTGCACATAAATAGTATGCCATGCAAGTTGAGGGTGTGTTTCCATGCATATGACACACTATGGTATACTCAGTGGGAAATACACCCCTCACAGCCCAGAGCAGCATGGCCTACAGCTAGGCCATGAATAGCTGGCCTAAACCGGTCAGCCACCCATAAATGTGCTGCGGGAGTGCACCCAGGTGCACAGCAACCTGGCAGCTCTAGTGAACTTAAAGTACCCCTCCCATCCCTGATCGATCTAACTCCATCCCTGAAGAGATCCATAGAGTTGGGGCCCCTTGGACCCAATCACACTAGAAGAAACCAAAGACCATATTCATAGCATAGAGGACTCCCACCCACTGCCTTGGTACATAGACAACCCTGCCTCCACCATACATGAGCTGTTACGAGACTGGCACTGCCCTCCTTGCCCTGCCACATCCAGCCACTGACTGCATTGGACCTGGGCTGGGGACCTTCATTCAGAATGACCCAAGTGGCTATACCATACATTGGGTCACTACACAAGCTGTGGACCCACCAGTGTATGCATTTGTGTGTATGTCCCTGGCAGACTGTAAGAGGGAATTGACATACCTCCAATGTATGCCTTGTCAATGCTGTATCTTCCTGCTGTCATACACTCTTCCCCATTCCCCCGTGCAAAGTGCCACCATCAGGACTGCTGAGGTATCCTGGGTGCCATGGGGTGCATTATCCTGCAATGGCATTTGTAGTGTACCCTCCAGGCTATGGATAGTGTGTTTGTGGTTCCCCGACTGTACAAACAAATGGGAGGTCAGCTGTAACATGCCTTTTCCAGGACCTGTGTGAGTGAGTACAGCATCAGCTTTCGCCCACACTGAGTAGTACAATGGTATCAAGACAATGGATCTGTATGCAAGTGCCTGAGGTGTATGGCCACTGGGCATTATTGCCTGCACACATCTTGTACCTATGTATGACACATTCCAGCATCCTACTGCTAATGCTTCACCACCTGAAAAAAAGATGCCATTTCTTCTGTGATCTATCCAAGCCAAATATATAGCAATCATGAGGCATATTCTAGGGAAATACATGGTAAAAATGTGTAAAAGGAAGACCACGCTGAAACTGCCTCTCAGCAGATCTGCATTGTGCAAATTCATTAGAAATAATTGATTAGAAGCATCTCATAAGCTCTCCACAGCCGTATCAGCTCTGACCAGAATTTGTTGTTATTGGAGACAGTCATTCTAAATGGCTGGAGGTGATTTTAATGTCCACAGTAGTAATGGCCAAGACCACAGAGGCACTACAGAATCTGTTTGCATCATATGGCCTGCTGGAGGAAGTGGTGTCTGATAACAGGCCACAGTTTACCTCACCAGAATTTCAACAGTTCATGAACTTGAATGGTATTAAACATACTTGTGTACCTCCCTACCATCCAGCTTCAAACAGGGCTGCAGAACGATGTGTGCAAACATTAAAAATAGGCCATTACAAAGCAAGTACGATGTGTAGACCAAGGCTGGGCCAAACTGTTCTGCAACATCAGCTGGCAAACTTCCTTTTTATGTATCGCTGCACCCCACATTCAGTTACGGTTTTGTTCACCAGCTGAATTGTTCTTGAAGTGTCAGCTCACAAACAGACTGACCTTGCTTAAGCAAAGCCTTCAGAGAACCATTGAAGTCAAGCAAAAGAGGCAAAAAGTACAGCATGACAAGGGTCAGAAAAATCTGTGAGAACTCAAACATCAGGACAAGGTGCAGGCATGTCGTTTTCTAGAAGGCAAGGAAAAATGGGAGTGAGGAACTGCTGCAAAGAAATGTGGGCCTCTGATTTATTTGGTTCAGATGGGCTCAAAAGTTTGCAAAATGTATGTAGACCATTTGTTGCTGTCCAATGTACAAGATCTGGACTCTAGTGCTACATCTTCCAGGCATTTGGACAATATGAGAAACATGACTGCAGTACCTCTAAAGCCAGTAGGGGCACACCAGATCCTATCATTGAGGCAGATGAACTTTGGAATCCTATAGCACAGCCAGAAGCAGTTACACTGGGATCTTCTTCAATAAGTGTTCATATTGACATAGATGTGTTGGTAACCAATGCTGGAGATAAGCCTAACTTTGAAAGACATTATCCAGTAAGAGCTTGTAAATCTCCAAACTGACTGAATGTATAAAAGTCAGATTACAGAACAAGTTCTCAGCCACAGGGCAGAATAATCCCCTGAACTAATTACAAGGTAAGAGTTCTCTACTTCCGCCTTGTCAGTATAGTGCGGAATAAACTGTTTGTTTATGTTGTTGGTTAACGTTACATTAATAAAAAGCAAGAAAATGTACTAATGGGACAGAGGGCTCTCAATTTTAAGAGGGAAAGGTTTTATATATTGTTTCTTATAATGGTATCTACTATATTAAAGCAGGGTTTACTGTGTTGCATTGCAGATGGTTACATTTCCTGTAAACTACAAAGCCCAGAATGCCTTGCACTGCTCAGTGAGATGATGTCATAGAAACATAGAATTTGATGGCAAATAAGGACTGCTTGGCTCACCTAGTCAGCCCATTTTTCCTACCTACTGTAATACCATAGACCCTAATTAATCTCCAGCTTAGCCCTTCCTTTCCTAATGACTAAGGTTCCCTTGTGCCTATCCCATGTGTTCTTGAATCCTGCATCTGCTTTCACCCCCACCACCTCTGCTGGAAGGCTGATCAAGGCATCCATTACTGTATCTGTGAAGAAGTACTTCCTTATGTTTCCCCTGGGGCTACCCCCCCAGCTTAATAGCATGTCTTCTTGTTCTTGAGCATCTTTGTTTTTGAAAAATGCTTCCCTCTTGTACCTTATTGATACACATGAGGTATTTGAAAGTCTCTATCATATTTCCCCTTTCCCTTCTTTCCTCTCAGGTGTACATACCGAGGTCCTTCAGTCTCTCTTCATATTCCCTCTGGTGCATATCCTGCACCATTTTTGTTGCCCTACTCTGGACCGCTTCTACTCTGTCTATGTCCTTCCAGAGATGTGGTCTCCAGAACTGGACACAGTACTGCAGGTGAGGTCTCACCCATGATTTATACAGCAGTATCACTTCCTCCCTCTTTCTTCAGGTGATACTGCACCCTATGCACCCTAGCATCCTAGTGACTCTCCCCACAGCCTTGTCACACAGTTTGGCCACCTTTAGATCATCAGATAAGATTACCTACAGGTCTATTTCCTGTTTGGTGGTCTTCAGTACCAGTCGCCCCATCTTGTACTCCACCCATGGGTTTCTATGACCTAAGGGCAAGATTTTGCACTTCTTCACGTTGAAACTTAGTTGTCACATTCTTGACCACTCTTCAAGCTTTCCTAGATCACTATTTATCAACCCCCCTTCCCCTGGAGTGTCTACCCTATTGCAGATTTTAGTGTCATCTGTAAAAAGGCATATTTTTCCATCTAATCCCTTTACAATGTCACTAATAAATACATTAAAGATGACCAATGCCAGTACTGATCCTGTGACAGCTGGCTGGTCACCTTCCCTTCCCTTCCTCAGAGTGAACTCAGTTTACGAGCACCCTATAATGCCTAGACCCCAACCAATGTCTTACCCAGTTTATCACTTTTGGCCCCACTCCAAGACTGCCCAGCTTGTTTACTATTTACTAGTCACAGTTGAGACTGGAGCCAGCCAGAGAGGGAGAATAAAGAATGGTGAAAAGTTGCAATCCATGCTATCTGTTGTTTGGTATTACTGCCAGTAAATATATTATGACGTCTGCCTCCCTTTCCTCTCCCCATCCCCCCAATTTTCCAGCATCCCAGGCCAGTGAGCTTCTATGGGAGTGGGGATGTGGGGTGCAGACACCAGCTCAGTTGCTGTCACAGTTGAGATATCCCCTCTCTTGCTACTGCCAGTTGAGCATAAAGCACCCTAAAGGTCCTGCATATGGGGCTGTGTCCCATCCTCAAAAGCGTAATGTAAATGAATGGTTAAAAGTCCCTGGAGCTGACTACTCACCACTTTCTCTATGTGCCATGCACTCAACTGTCTTCTTGTACACAATAACTGCTGGTACTACTCATCTTTCTACCTGCCTATTACTCTTTAGCTTAAACCCAAACTGGCTTACCTTATAAACCAAGTTTAGCCTAAGCTACTGTTTTACATGGTTACCTGCCTGATATGCCTTTAGATGACACCCTTATACCCTTACCATAGATAGGCAGTTGGTTATGCTTTCCTTCTATACCTACCCTAAATAGGTAAAGTAATGGGTTATGGCTACTAGTGAGTACAGTTTCAGTGTTGTGACTGCACACAGTCAAATGCAATATTGCTGTTCTGTAGATAGAGTATTACTGCAGTCACTTTCAGAAACTGATCTGCTTTAACAGCCTGTGGCTTATTGGATCCTGCGCCATCCCCAGCAGTCCTGTTGTCTCCCTACAGAAGCCCTACAGATTGCCCTTAGACAGATGCCAGACTCCTACTCTGTGACACTCACATGAGGGGAGCCCATGATGGGACACTTCAGCAGGAATAGGTTTAACTTTTTCTCCTCGAAGCCTGCTTCTGCTCCTCCTATAACCATGCACCTGTTTCACAGCTTGTAACTAAGCACTCAACGCACTAGAGACTGCAAATAGTCTCCCAACTAGATCACCTCTGTGGCTACTAAAAGTTACAGAAATAAAGAGGAACAGCCCCCAAAAAATGGAATCAAAAACATTAACTTCTGCCTACTCACTCACAGAGACCCTTTAAATATGAAATTAAACAGATTACCTTATTTGCTTAAGGTTCGCCGGTCTGTTCTCTCAGATCTCCCAGGATGGTCAGTATAGTCTCTCTTCTACTACAATGGGCTGGATGTATGCACTGGACCTGCAAAAGTATACTTTGCTGGCATTTCATGATTTGGCACAGATTTCACAAGAATGTGTGCTTCCTTTTGCATAACATGCACCATCAGGTTTGAGTCTTGCCATTTAGCTCATCCTTAATGTCACATGTATTCAGCAAGTGCTTAGCTGTGGGGGCTGCAGCCCTTTACAGAGTAGTACTGTATGTATTTTCACACCTGGAAGGCAGTCTTTCAATTAACAGGTTCTCTTACTCAATGAAATCAAATCAGTTTAGGATCTGTTCCAGTGCCAGCAATTTATTGGCAGTTTTGAATATGGTCATAGCTAAGGCCTTCCTACTGGAACCCTAGGCAGTTGCTCCTGGCTCAGGTGCCACTAGTTTCTTCATGCTCCTGATCACTGCTAGAGGTATACTAAGGCTTCCATGCCTGGTGGCAGTGACCATTGTGAGTTCCCATGACCCACAATCACATGTGCATCCCACAGTAAGTGCTTAGTGTAGTGGCTCAGGTGTTTCATGCAAAGCATCACCCCATTCTGATCACAGAACCCTTGCATTTAGATTATTATAGATGGCACAATCACTCCCATCTACTTCTAGGGGCCCTGTTCTCTCAACTGACCATTTTGACAGCCATCACCATGAAAGCATCACAGAGGTTGAGTAGTAAATTTGAGGAGATGTCCAGACAGAGCTTGTCTGGTTCTTCATCAAAAGCTGTCTCCTCATAAATGTTCAAGAGATAAGGACTGTTCTTCTTGGCCTCTAGGGTTTCACTTCTCATACTCAGGGACATTCATGCCTAGTCTGGATGTGCAATGTTTTTCTGTCAGGCACTACCTTAGCAAATAAAGAGGTAGCTATTCCAATCCCCCCCCCCCCCGCAGATAATTCATAATGCTTTGGAAGTGGGCTCTGGCACACAACATATACAGTACATTGTACTTCCTCCCTGCTTCTCTGAAAGTCCTGGTGGACTATCTCAGCCAGTCAGTGGCTCAGTCCCATGACTGAGAATTCCAAAACTATGTGGTCGCAGACATCTTTGATTATGGACTCCTCGCAAGTTTGACATGTTTGTTTTCCAACTGAATGCAAATCTGCTGTGCTTCTGCTCACTTACTCCAGGGCCTGAAGATTTCTGGTGAAACATGCTTTTCCTCTCCTGGCTCTCCTGGAATGGGGAAGGTATTATACAGTATAACCTCAGTTATCCACACACTGATTATCCAGATCTCCCTAGTATCTGAACTTTGACATTGTCTCCCAACTCTTGCCTAATGTTAGGGTCCACCAATTATAAAAACTCTCAATTATACAAACAAATCTGATGTCTCCCAGAGAATTCAGATATTCAAGGTTGTACTGTATTCACTTTTCCTCCATTTGTTGTAATTCAGCTGGTATTGTTCAAGCTATGGGAAGAGGGTGTGACACTAATATCAGTGGCCCCTTCTGGCCTAGACAAATTTAGTTCCTCTGCCTTTGCAGTTATCAGTGTAATTCTAAGTGCCACTTCCTCTACAAGCACAACTCTTGTCACAGGAGTAGGGCTGACTACTGCCCCCACACCTACAGTCCCTACACCTTCAAGCCTGCCTCATGAGGATGTAGAACTTGACCACTTTAGGGTCTCTCATGCAGTTTCAGATGTTCTACTTGCAGATAGAAATTCATCTTCAAGGCACACAAACTCCCTGAAATGGAAACATATTTAGGGGGGTTTGCACTCATTGTACCCTTCCACATGTCAAGTCCAGCATGGCTTTGAATACCCTTTGCTCCTATCAGATTTTGACCTCTAGTACTCTTCTGTAAAGATGTATATTTTGGCAATTTTTTAGTCTTTCATGCCCTTATAGGGAGCAAAATGGTGACCCAATTGAAGGTGTCTATGGGTTCTTTAAAGGCTCCTGAATATGTGCCCACCAGTCTATAAACTGTTTCAGTGTAGGACCTTATCCTGGATGTGGAATCCCCAAAGAGGCTCCTTTGAACTAGTTGTCACTTGTGGGATGCATTTCCTTTCACAGATGATACCTTGGGCCCGATTTTACAAGCCACTTGCACTGGATGCAACTTGCAGCTGAAAGGAGGGCTGCCTCCAGTGCAGTTGCAGCAACTTCATACACTGCTGTTGTTGAAGGTTGACAACTTGTGCCAAACCTTCTGGAATAGCCACAAAATTTGGCCTTGCTGCTGAAAGATGGGTACAGTTAGATCCTGACCAAGTCCACGGATGCATCCTTGGACAAGTGTGCAGGTGGACACCCCAGTTGCTAGTAGGAGTACTAAGCTAAGAACCTGGCCTCAGAAGGGGCAACCATCACAAGGCTGGGGCATGTTTTTTTTTGCCCCATAGGGCACTGTCCCACTACCCTCTGTGAATTCAGTGTGGAAGGCCTGCTGTGACAGGCTTTTGCCAGCCCCCTGCAATCCCTGAAATAGCCATAATGTGGTGGTGGTATAGTGCCTCTCTAGTTTCAAAGTAGCCCCAATCCTGTTTTTAGTGTTTGACAAAAAAAAATGGCCCCAGTCCATTTCAGAATCCTTGACCTCCCACAGTGAACAAAACTGCTCACACATTACCTGGTGGTCTATTGCCCCACACCCTGACAGGCATTGGACACCCACCCTGCTCCCTCCATCCCTGACACACATCCATGACTGGCACAGCACTCTCACACCACCATGGCCAGTCACAGACTGCATATGACCTGTGCAGTGGTCTCCAAATGCATTCTGTGGCTGGCTCTGGTGGTGAAGGAAGGCTGTGCCAGTCGATAGATACATGTTGGGGACGGGGGAACAAGGTGGGTATCCACTGCCTGTCAGAGTGGGATGGGGCCCATTAGACCACCAGGTAATAGGCAGTTCTGTGTGGGCGCTGGGGAGGACAAGGACTGACTGTTTTTTTTTGTTTTATTTTGTCAAACAC
This sequence comes from Neoceratodus forsteri, assembly GCA_016271365.2. NCBI lineage: Eukaryota > Metazoa > Chordata > Ceratodontiformes > Ceratodontidae > Neoceratodus > Neoceratodus forsteri. The sequence goes on along the minus strand of CM028131.1, from coordinate 1,068,164,951 downwards.
GGAAACCAGGATTGAGGATACTTGAAATTGGGGAGGGCCTCTATAGCACCAATGACCAGGGACTGAAAGGGTCGGGGAAATGACAGCTACAGTGTCATATTGTCTGGAACAGGTGCCCGCTGGATAGTATGCCAGTCCAAGCTGGCGCCTCACCTTCCATGCCACATGCTGGGGTGGATTGCCTCCTCCGTCAAGCCCCCACCATGACATGTCCTGCCCTGGTGTGCCCTACTTATCCTTGTCCCACTTCACACCCCATTGCTGCAAGCCAGTTAGACCACCTCCTGGCTGGCCCTCCTGTGCCATGGTGGGGCTTCCAAAATCCCCAAAGAGAGGAGGTGGCAGCCCCGCCATGGTGCAAGCCTCCTTGTGACATGTAGCCCTGGGTTATTGGATGCAACCCTAGTGCAAGGCTTTGGTGCAGCACTGTGTCCATCGGACTCAGACTGTATTGTAAAATAAAGCTTGCTGAACCTTCAGACGTAAGTCAACACTTCAAGCATGTTGTTTATGCAATTCTCTTGCGTCATGCACATCCATTCTAAAATAGGGCCCCTTATTGGTAGCACCCTGTATGAGCATGTATTATTCAGTGCATCAATTTGAGCTACTCAATAATACCACTCACACTGAGAGTGAGTGGTGAAAAACATCGCTATATCCTGTAATGTGAGTATAGCAAGGAGCTACACTAGCTAGTTCAGGAAACTGGATGTTGTGTGGTTCCTGCCGAACTGGCCACTTAACATAGTGGTGTATGCCATCACTTGCAATACCAGTAGGCCCAGGTTCGGGTCTGGTTTCGGACACTAGGATTTTTTTTTAAAGCAATAACTTTCTTCTCTGTCCGCACCCCCTTGGAGTTGATTATTTTAGTTTGGGGGGGTACAGGGGGGTTTCCCCCCAACCAAGGCAAGCACAGGGGTGTAGCCCCCCACATAAAAATACTTGTTTTCTTTGCGGATCTGATTTAATGTAGTGACCACCGCTATTTGCAACAGTTGTTACAATATCAGTCACCCCTTTGACGATGAGCTGTTTTGTGGTCGCTTTATGTGATGGGTGGTCTTTCAGACTCTCCCTTATCACATAAAACCCCCCTTATCATATGGCTACTACTTTGGATCAGTGAGTGTCTGAGATTCAGGCTTTCGTGGCATATCCTCCAAACCTTACTTTCGCCCAGATCGAGTATCTCTACGTACTCATCCTTGATTTCTCCCTAAGTTGGTTTCTGACATTACTCTGAATCAGGCGGTTCACCATTCTTTGTTCTTTTAGGGTTTTTTTGTTTTGTTTTGTTTTTCCTTCCTTAAAAACAGTTAGGAAGTTGTTCTGCACTTGTTGGATATTGATAAGCTTTAAACTGCCATTTGGGCCCCTATGAAAGAGTACAGAATGTCCTGTCAATTTTTATTTTGTTTGTCCCCATGTCAATAGTTTGTCTTGCTGCAATACACTGTTTTGTACTTAATGTGTGGTACAATCGCACCAGGCCTCAGTTTGTACCTCATGTACACATCTTTTAAACTGTTGATGAGGCTTCTATTTTATTGCATTTCATAAGATTTGCACGTTCTCTTCCCCCCAGGATGTATCTGGAAATGAGCTGTTAGCAGCTCAGTATGTCTTCCCTGGTGAAACATTTGAAATAAATAAATAATTGAATAGATGATAGGCATTCCTGTTTTAAAGCAATATTTTCAAAGTGGTTGGCATCTTGCATTTCCTTTTCTTACCAGAAGCATGGTAAGGGGCTTTGTGACTCTGCTCATGGCCACATGGCCCTTGTTCTGAAAAAGAGAAAATTTACTGAACTCAGCAGAAATGGTACTATTAGGCAAATTATCTCAACCCATCAAAATGTGAGACTTGTTCATGAACGAGTTTACTCATGGCTTGGCACTCCATCACACCCAAGAACATTCATCAGCATCAGCCAGCTTGGATTCCAAGGTGCCCCGCTTTGAGTTTTTATTTTTTAACAAAAAGCAGTTAAAAATGAATCCTTGTGGAAATCTTGCAGCATGTAGTGATTCTGCTGTTTATGACTGACAACTGCACACGTGCAGCAGTGCAGAGAAATGCAGTGTCCCTTTAATGTACAGCATGGGAACAATTCCAAAGATATGGCTCTAGGGAGATGTCCTCAAAAAGGACAGTTTCATTACTTACCAGTAACAGTACTGTAGATCTTCAAGAGGATCTCCTCCACATAGCTACAGCCTCCCCCACCCTCCTTCTACCTCTCTGTACTGAAGATGGCTTACTGTTACAGACCTAGTGGTAAGGATATAATGAATTTAAATTTTGTCACCATGGCTGGTGCAAGTGTTTCAGACTTTTGGCCCAACTGCACTCTGCAAAGTTTTTAACCCTTTTCAAGACACAACTGCCACCACTCATTATAACAACCATTTCCACTGCCACCACCCCAAAACACTTACAGTAAAAAATGTACCCCCACCCAGAACTGCTAGCACTCAAATCTCTCTCACACCCCAACAGTCCAGGCAAAGTACCTTAGAATAAAGTCCAGGCAATAAGAAGAATAAATAATGTTGGCTGCCAATTAAAATATCTTTCCCCAACGATGACAAATCAATTAACCACCCATCCACCATCCCATGAAACACCCAATGTCCTAATTCATAAGTGAACCATCTACTCCAACCCCTTCTAGCACTCAACATCCAACCTTGCCCCAAAGTACTCAAAGTTAATAGATATGTTGCACAGCTTAATAATCACAAAGTGTCTGCATTTGCTCAGAGGAGCTGTCTGCCCTCTTTAGTATTTAATACACAAATGTATGAGAGTTGAAATCCTATACAGAAACACCTGATTAGCTGAATGTCAATTTCACCTATCAAAACTACACAGACCTGTAGTGCCACTTAAGCAGCACTTTGCCACTGGTCCATCAGTGCAGGGGCAGGGTGCCTGACTGCAACTCTGATGACCCAGGTTCAGGAATGGACTCAGAACATCAGAGGGCCGGCTGAGGGGAGAAGGATTGAGCACCCCTTGGACTACTCTCCTTCTCCAGGGGAGGCAGCAGAGTGTCCAGCACCATGCAACCCCTGGTGGAGGCTGGGCAACCTCCATGGCAGCACCCCTTATGTTGGGGGGTGGGGCAGACACTGGATGACATTGCATGTCCCCTCCCAACGAGCATGCAAAATATGGCTCCAAGATGAATGATGCCAGCACCAGCCTCCGCTCCATGATCAGGACCCCTCTCATCCTGACTGATAGAAAACTCAACGGGAACCGTGCCCGGCCTTGGGAGGGAGCAACCCAGGGTGCGGGCTGGAAGAGTCAGTTCACTGACAAAAGGCAGATATGGCAGAGACTTTGCTGAGCGGATGCATTGGGTCCCTCAAAAAAAAAGAAGCAGCACTTTTGTCAGTAAGTGCTAATACACTTAGACTTTGCTAGGTGAAATAGTACTTTGTCAAGGCAAAGATCTACATGAAGTTTGGTAACGGCACAAAGTTGCATCACTAAGTAAAGTGTTTGACTTTCACACACTGCTACCTACTAATTGGTGCAATAGGTATTTTTTTATATTCTATGCCCTGAATGGGCTTCTCAATTTTCTGGTACTGTTACTCTTGCATATCCCTGGATATGGTTCTGGTCTCCTGGTTCCTGTCAGTATAATTCAACTCTAAACTTGTCTCTGGTGGGAAACTAAGGAGTGATGATGGGGACACCCATGTAATATATGCAGTGCTGACATGCAACTATGTGGGCGGTCCAAGCTTGGCAAACTTTGGAGTGGTCCTGATGCCAAGGTGTGACTCTGCAGAGGATATGCTCTTAAATATCTGTTACTGCTAAGTAATGAAATGTTCTTTTCTGGGTGACTGTTTTGTTCCCCAGCATTCTTTTTTCTCTAAGATGGACCAGGTGGACTCAGTGGAATTGCTTATCACACTGATTTCCTCCTTATTTTAACATATACACTCTTTTAAAAAGAGCCACCTTCTCCTCTTCTTGTCAGACCCATAATTTTGGAATAGCTTGGATCTGTTCCATAGAAACACTGTTCCTCCACCCTCCCACCACCTTTCTGTATTGCAGGTACCATACTTTTGCAAACCTACTTTTGGGATGTAATGAATTTGAGAACTTCGTAGACAAAGTTGGTTTGAAAGTGTTTGACTTTTTGGCCCAACTTCATTTGACAATGTTTTTTAAAACCCTTTTGTAAGATCTAACCACCCCACCCACTGTGCATTATACCACCTTCAATCAGCTCCCAGACATATGCAAAAAATCAACCCACTATGCCATCTGCTAGCACTCAAATCCCTCTACCATACAGTCAAGGGAAAGGACCTTAGAATAAAGCATTAAAAATTAGAAGACTAAGTAGTTCCACATGCCAATTTAAATATCTTACCCCAACCACATCAAATTAAGTGACCACCCTTCCCCAACCAAGTGAAACACTGTGATGCCTTTATTTCTAAGTGAACCCTTCCCCTCCCCATCTAGAACCCAGCATCCCACTTTGCCCCCAAGTCATCAATGTTTAGAGAAATGTTGGGAGGCTTAAAAATCAAAAAGTGCCTTCATTTCCTCGGAAGAGTAGTCTGCCATCTTCGGTTTGCAATGAATGAATGCATAAATGCTGATGTCCTCTATTATGACATCTTATTAGCTATTTGTCTACTTTGCCTGACAAAACTATGCATAGGGCACTTCACTGAGACTTTTACCAGCAAAGCTCCACTACTCATAGACTTTGCTGTGCAAGATAGACACAATGCCAGGTGAAGCACTATGTTAAAACGACTCTTCTAAAGTTGGGGAATGCTTTAATGTCGCTTTAGGAAGTGACGTTTTATGACTTGATACACTGCTACCTGCTACCTACTGCTTGCTACATACTAGGTCTTTCTCTGTTGTGCAACCTGGATGAGTTTCTCAATTTTCTCATACTGTCACATCTTCCATATGCCTGGTTATGGTTCTGGTCTCCTGGCTCCTGTCAGTATGATTCAAGACTGAGCTTGTCTCTAATGGGAAACTGAGTAGTGATGGGGCTGCCCACCATATATTGGTGATGCTGACATGAATCAATGTGGGCGGCCCCAGCTAGACCAAAATTTCTAAGTGGCCCTAATGCTGAGGGCTACAGTTCCATAGGTATGGATCTATGGAAGGAACTCTCTGAAAGATCTGTTACTGGTATGTTCCTTTCCAGATGATTATTGTGCCCCCCCCTTCTTAATTTCTGAACTTTATGAACAGGGCTTAGCAGAACTACATGTCACACTAATTTCCTCCTTGTTGCCACTGATGCACTCCCTTAAAAAGAGAGCCACCTACCCCTTTTCCTGTCTACACATCCCTTTGCAATAGCTGGAATCATTCCTTCTTGGTGCCTTAGTCATTTTCTTACCCCACCAGGTCTTTTCGAATACCTCTCAGTCGTGGACTTCCAAAAGCATTGTAAGCTCAGACCAGTCAATTTTACTTCCTTGATTTTCATATTACAGTATCTACTTTCAAGTAAGAACTGTCCTTTATGCTTCCTTGCTTCAACTGGGGTCTGCTATTCTTGTGCTAAACTGCTCTGCTGACCTTCCCTTGGTTAACCCATGAAACTAATTAGTGTCATAGCCTGATCTTTGCACTAGCTGTCCCCCATATTTGTTTACTTAAATCCCACTGACTGACCATTTGTTTGATATGACCACCCCCATCACTTTTGGCAGAACTACAATTCATCTCAGTTTGGTTATGGGCTGCACTTCATTTAACTTGTACTGCAGATGGGGAAATTCCCTTACTGACACTAGCACCATGATCCTGCAATGCCCCTCCAACACTCCTGCTTCACTGGTGCCCAGCATCACCTTCCATATGACTAAACATTCAGATATTACTGTTAACATGCAGTCACTGTTATCTAATGCAAAAAGAAAAAGCTATTTAAAAACACTTTGTTAGATAATGGAAAGGAAAATCATAACAAAACAAAAGGCTAGATGGGTCAATGGTAACTACAAACAAAGCCATGGCTGATGTGCAAAAATACATACTCGCTGGTCTTCTTTAACAAAAGGGTAGCATAAATACAGCAGGGAAATAATGCATGGCATCTACTAGTCTGATAAAAATAGAGACCAGTGACATTAAAGAGCAATTGGCAGCATTAAATCTGAACAAATCACTAGGACCAGATGGATTCCATCCAAGGTTACTCAAGGAGTTAGCCACTGAGTTAGCACTGCCAATAAGCTACCTATCCCAACATTCTCTAGATAAGGGTAAAGTAGTAACCACATGGAGGGAAGCAGTAGTGATATCTCTATATAAAAAGGGAAACAAAAACGCTCTTCAAATTATAGGCCAGCAAGCTTGACAAGCGCAGAATGCAAAATTTTGGAGGGTATAATTAAAGATTTTATTACAATCTTCCTTCAGGAAAATGGGCTGAGGATGAAACACAGCATGCTTTTAGGAAGGAAGAGTTTGCCAAACAAATATGTTTGATTTTTACAACAGGGCGAGCAAATGCCTAGATGAGGGTGGCCCAGTGGATGTGGTCTTTTGGATTTTACAAACGCCTCCAACAAACTCCCATCAGCAACTCATAGAACATTTAAAGAACATAGGCATACATGAAAACATATTATCGTGGATCACCTCATGGCTTAAGGACAGAAGACAAAGGCTTAGCATTAGGTTGCTTGTCAGAACGGGCAGATATATCTAGTGGAGTACCACAGGGTAAGTCCTGGGCCATCTCTATTTAATATAAATGTTGTTACACTGACATACAACCATGAGAAAGTTTGGATAACTAAGTCTGTACATGATTGCCATTTGGAGGCAGAGATGATTTTATTTTATTTTATTAAACTCTAGGATTACAAATACCTTTGAGCAGGAACTGCTCATTTACAAAGGTTCCAAGTCAATGGATGTTGGGTAACATATATACAAAGGTCAACAATGGTTACAGTCTTAAAAACACAAAGATGTCTAAGCATTTATTATGCAGCCAAAAATGCAGAGAGACAACATAAGCCAGCTTCAGACAAGTTTCAGGGTGAACAGTATGTAGTTAGTACAGGGTAGGAGAGAGTCAGGAAAAAGTAGGCAGACTAAAGGGCCATTGTCAGCGGGTAGAGGTGGGTGGCAAAAGTGCAAGGTGGATGGGCTGGAGAGCCCTATATCTGAAAGTGCCATTAGAGGAGGGAGGGGTAGGGTGAGGCAGTGCTGTGTGTGGGGAGTAAGGGGTGAGAGAGGGGGAAACTGGTACCAAAAAGTGAAGCTGTAAGGGAGGTTATGACACACAAGGACAGCCATTTAGCAATGCAACAGGCATTGGATCATTTAAATGTATGGTGTGGCACTCATCAACTCTACCTCAATCCTAAGAAATGCACAGTCATGCACCTGGGCAAGAAAAACACTGATGCTAAATACTACTTAGGCAGCAACAGCCTTAAATCAGTAACAGAGGAGAAGGATCTGGGAATCATAATCTCTAAGGACCTCCAATTTGTGTTACATTGCACAAACATCAGCAGGAAAGCAAATGGTGTACTGACCTGCACTCTGAAACATAACTCCAGCAGAAACAGCAGGGTCCTGGTCCCCCAATACAGGTCTCTGGTGAGACTCTTGTTGGAGTATGGAGCCCAGGTCTGGTCACTGAACCAGAGGGGGGTATTTTCAAACTTGAGAGAGTACAGTAAAGAACCACACAATATATAAAAGGGATGTAAACCAAAAACTATTCCAGTAGATTGAAGGAACTTAACATGTTCACATTGGAATACAGAGGTCTGAGGGGTGACATGTGTTTGTTTTAAAGCACTCACAGGTCAAGAACTGTGAGGAAAAATGGGATTGCAATTTAGGGATAATCTTCATAATATTATAGCACATCCACTACAGTTGAAAGGGGAAAACTGTAGAACATGGAGCAGAAAGATGTGATACACTCGGTGCAAGAAAAATTGAATTGGAGATGTTGGGTCAGGAAGTTAATGTACCTAAGAAGCAACTAAGTTAACTGAATCAAAACAGAAAAGAGGTTAAAGAGTATAAAACACATTAATATATGTGCCACTCAAACCCACCAAATGGACAGACTAGGTGGGCTAAGCGGTCCCATCTGCAATCAAAGTCTATGTTTCTATGTAAAATGTGAGCTGGTATTAACAAGAGTGGGAAAAACAAAAAGAATTAAAGAAAAATAATAAATCTAGTAAAAGTCAGAAGTTTTTCTTCACGTGAGGAAGTTTTTCTTCATAGAGAGGGTGGTGGATGCTTAGAATAGCCTACCCCAGGAAGTGGTGGGAGCCAGCACAGTGGGGGAATTCAAACATGCATGGGATGGACATAAGGGAACCGTAGATGTGGGGAAGAGAAACAAAAGCCAATAACCAAGTAAAATCAGTGGCTGCTGACGCAGGCAAGGAATACAGGCAAACTAGGTGGGCCTAGTGGCCCTTATCTGCCATCAACTACTATGTTACAAAGAAATACCATTGAAGGAGAATAAAGAACCCAGAATATTCCTCAGGATACAGTTAGTAAATAGTTTTTAGTGAACAGAATGCAGTGAATATACCAGCAGAGGGCACACTCTGATAATACTTCTCACCATAATAGGGATAAAGTACAACAGCTACTGGATATAGAAAATATGACTAAAGTGGTGGGCAATGAGTGGAATATAGAATTACAAGGGATCTTTAAGAAATCTTATGAAACAGAAAAAAAACACTCATAGATCTTATGAAATATTTACTACAAGCTGAAATGGAAATAGGAATAGATGGCATTTAGACTTCCAGGAAAAAATGGAATGGAAAATGTTCTAATTATTTGTATTCATGAACAAGTTTTGCACAATCTCTGGGCCAACAGAAATAAGTTAACTAAACTTGGTATTAATGTATGCTTACCTCATCTGATTGTGGAACGCTCTTGGCAAATTTGGAAAGATCTGTCAATTTTGACTGTACTTGAAAGTAATAATGACTTTAAGCCTGTAAACATATTTGTAATAATTTGATCCTCTCTATATTTGGACTTAAAGAGCAAGATGCAGAGTCTAGATCTTTCTTGTTAAGTATTTTTTGTAATACAGTACATTCTTAAGATAAGATGCCTTGAGAATGATATATTAGATATTCAAAGAACAGAAAGGGTTGTGTGGTTTTGTTAGGATAAATGTTACCTTTGCAAATAAAATACTAGCAAAGATAATGTTGGATAACTCAGAGGTCCTTGATGTTGTTGGTATTAATGTGTTTGACATGACTGAATGTGATGATAATGAAGTGAATTTGCAGTGTAAGGCTAAACACTCTGCAAACATGGTCAGTATAAGTAACCCATTCAGTGTTACACTCACAAATAGATTTGAGATTGTGCAAGAAGAAAATGTATGAGTTTCTATTACAAAAATCAAAGAAACTGAGGCTCAGGGGAAACAAGTATTGAAATGTGTTACCTGGAATATAACACAAACTCTAAACAAAATGGTAGATAGGGAATAGCAAGAATTTTTGACCCACACAGATATATGTTGCTTGAAGGAAACATGGCTGATGGAGGAAGATCATTTCATTCAACCTCAAGGGTTATTCAATATATACTATGCCTGCAAATAAAGATAAAAAGAATGGCAGACCCTAGGGAGGTTGTTACTGGGAGTGAAAGTAACCTCAGCTATTATCTTTAAGAAATTAGTATATACAGATTCTAACTTTATGATATTACTATTAGGCCTTAGAGATAAGAGATGTGTAGTTTGTACTATTTATAATTGTCCATTCCTTCTTGAGAGGACTCCTTGCAATTCCTATGATGAGGTTAAAAACTGCCGGTGACAGAGCCTTTAGTGTCGCTAGCCCCATCCTGTGGAATTCGCTCCCTCCATCTATAAGGGAGATCCCCTCGGTGGAGGTATTCAAGGCACACCTCAAGGCCTTCTTGTTTGCACATGCCTTTCCTGACACAGTTTTGTAAATATCACCCTGTTCTGACTTGTTACACTGCTTGTCCCTGATTTTTATTTCTTTATTTATTTACTGAATTTTTAGTGTTGTAGTTTTATGATTATTGTTATTTATTTATGTTGATCCATGTTGGTTTTCATGTACAGTGCCCAGAGCCTCTGGGATTGGGTGTTTTTTAAATAAAATTAGCTTTGTCTTGCCTTGCCTGATGGGTACAAAGTTATATAGGCCTGAACTTTTCATCAGAGGGTTGAGAAAAATGTATGTGTTACAAAGTGAGGCAACACATAAGCTTATTCTTGGTGGGGTGCTAAATGCTAGAAATGGAACCCAGAATATACTCACAGGTGATATGGACAGTTTGAATATTGACTGTGTATCCCAAAATCAGTTGCACAACAAAATAAATAAATAAATAAATACATACATAAATAAACAAACAAACAAATAAATAAATAAATAACAGTGGGTGGGAATTTTTGGGAGTTTTGTGATAGTATACATTTTCAATGGAACATCGAAGAGTGATTTATTAGGAACCTATACCCACTTTTCTGGCAGTTATGCTTCTGTAATAGATTATGCTATTGTACTTATTTGGGATATAAGTAGCTACACAGAAATGAAGTTAGTGGAAAGAACTGAAAGTGACTATGTGCCAATTATTGTCAAGAGAAACAGCAGAAAAATGCTTTTACAGATAATAAGAGGGATGAGAGGCTGGAAATTTTACATAAGAAAAGAATAGTATGGACTGAGACAGAAAAGAAAGTGTACACATTACTGCGTGCATGTAATTCTGAATGGCAAACTATTAGGGACTACCTACAAGAACAAAACTCTAACGTAGTACAGGAACTGTATTTCAAGCTCATTGAAAATGCATGCCATAATGTTATAAAGATAGAAGAAATACACAATTTAAGGTGAGTTGGTTTGATACAGATTTTTAAAATATAGAAGAAATGATTGAATAAGTTGGTGAAAAAACTAAAAATAACCCAAGCAAACTGGCAATAAAAGGCGGTTAAATGAATATTTGATGGGGTGGGTGTTATGCTGGATAACATCCCACCTCGATTGGTTGGGGCCCGGAGGGCGCCCAACACCCGAGAAGGGATGTTATCCCAGCATAACACCCACCCTGGAGGGCATTATTCCTATTATACAATGGTTTGTTGTTTTATAATAAAAAAAATAATTTTAAAGAATGTTTTTGTTAGTGTTTAAAAATATTTTTGTTTCTTAAGAGAAAGAGATAATCATGATGATGCTCATCAATATGGTCCAAACAATCAGCAGGGATGTTATGCCAGGATAACATCCCTGCTGTGATGGCCAGCTGACCAATCAGTAGCCAGGATTATTTCTTGCCATTGTATAATGTAGCCTGAAAAGAGCATAAAATGTTTTGAACTGTAAAATGTTTTATTTCAAAATACCCTATGGGACAAAATGTTATGCATTATTAATAATTAGGATAGCAAGTCATTTTGGAAAATGGTTGCTGTTAGGTAATAAATGGCAAGATATAATGCCTATTGCCTTTGTACTGTGCCTTGTTTCTGTTTTTAATTGCCTGACACTTGCTTCATTTTGTGGTTTCCATGACTGTATGTCCATTTGTAAAATTTGCACTACTTGTACTCACTGTTATTTCTAAATTTGTTTGTCACCTCTTGGGATGTGTTTGAAAATAGGCAGTTTTGCTGTCTAGCGACCTACTGGGTCAACAAAAACTAAATAAATATAAATTCGGCCATACATCCAGATATCTGGGAACACTGCTATCATGCATTCTTCTTTAATAATTATTTAGGTGACGTCAGCTGGAAGCGACCCTCAGCCTTTGCTTATACCTGTTTGGGACATACAACCATTTGTGTGTTGGATTACATGGCATTCTCTTGGACTTAAGGAACTTTATGGACTTATGGACTCTAGCCATACATGAACTCCTTTTATTTCCTTGTGCCATTTTTAAGTGAGTTTATTTGCATTTTCATGCATTATTAAAATCATTTGTACCATATTAGTACTCTCGGCTGACAGTCTTTCAAAGGAGAGCTATAACAGAGCTAACAGAGCATTACGTGTTTTAAAGCAGGTGACTGTTCTCCGTTAACTTCTACCCCAAATAACCAACATACATTTTTATTAAAGAAGATGAAGTTATTGAGACTTTACGTCCAGCTAACTGAACTTCAGTTCTCCCTCAGATGGCAGTGCAGCAGTGTTGGAAGGCACAGCAGAGTGATATTAACTAATTACTTTTCCAGCATAGATTTTCTAACAGGTAAGCCTTAAGGGCATCAGTATATTCACAAACCTTTTGGTTTTATTTTGAATTGCTGTTCTTCTTGTTTCTTGTTGCAGGATCAGGATCTGAGTGACACAAATGGGACAAAGTAAGAGGACAGAGGGACCAGTCAAACAAAAAAAAGCAAAAGCACACCAAAGCCAGGAATTTTAAAAGACTTGGCTTGTTAAACTTAACTTCAATTCTCCCTCAGAGTGCAGCATAGCAGCATTGGAGGACAGAGCAGAGTGACATGAACTAATACATTTCTAGCATAGATTTTCTAAGGGCATAGCTTCAAAGTCTGCAGTATATTCATAGACCTTTTATTTTTGTTTTGAATTGCTGTCCTTCTTGTTTCTTGTTGCAAGGACTGGGAGCTGAGTAATGCAAATTAAGAAAGTAAGAGGACAGAGGGGCCAATCAAACAAAGAAAAGCAAAAGCACCCCAAAGCCAGGGATTTTAAAAGGTTTGACTTGTTAAACTGCACTTCAGTTCACCCTCAAACCACAGTGTAGCAGTGTCAGAGGGCAGAGGACATTAACTAATTACTTTTCTAGCATGTATTTTCTAAGGAGTTTAAGGACACTGTCAACCCCTTAAGCCTCAGATTGTCAATAGTTTAAAAAACACATCTTATGACTGGTCACATTCTGTAGAGACTGCTGATGTAGCTGGTTGTTTAATTCTGATTTTTTTTTCTTTTAAACAATAAAAACAGACTACCCACTATACTGGTGTTACCACACCAAAACATGTTTGTTAACATTCCTTGATCAACTCCCACTGCATTGTTACTGGACCTAGGAACACCCCCAGTTAGCTCTTGCCACTCATTATGCAGTGGGAGTAGAGGAGACTATCATATCATAAGTGGCTGCACTTGTTTGGGGTGTTTCTATTGTTCAGGAAGTATTCTATAAAATAGATCCAGGATTCAAAATAAAACAAAGTTGTTTATAACTATACCTTAGTAAGAATTTCAGTCCTACTAAGCAAAAAGGCAGATACAAAAAACAGCAACATCAATAGATTTCTAGAGTAGGTAAGCACTCATAAAATGTGGGGTTTAACTAGCAATAATATGATGCAAGAAAAGTGTCAGTGTCCCTTTAAGGGCAGCAGTGTATTCACTACACTTGTCTGGCAACTAACAACATACTACCTCATTACAGGGCATTGCTTATATTTCAAACTGAGGTGAGCTGATTGATTTCTGAGGGATGCCTCTGGGAATACCTGCCTCCCACCCTACATCCCACCGCCCCTCATCCCACCTGCCCCAGGGGTGTGTGTACCTTTATAGGGCCATCCTCTAAAGGCATTTTGCCACTTCCTGTCCTAAAAGAGGAAAAGGTGAAATCACACACATCTACTCAGGGTTAACAGAAGAAAGTAATCTTGAGTGTTCAAGTAAAGCAAAGAGAGTCAAAAATTGCAGTGTAACCATCCCCAATGGCTGGATGTGCTAGGTGAAATTGCAAATCAAACAAAAAAACCTCCCACACCATCCACCACCACTTAAAATAAGTAGAACCTGAAACAAAAACAATAGACTGAATAAAGTGCTTAATTTATTCCATAAAGTGCTTAGAGAAGCATACCTTTCACAAAAACTGAGACACCAGCAGGTACCCTGTAACTAATGCCTCTAACCAGTTTTGCTTAACACATCATCAGGGAGTGCCTGATATGATGTGTGATCTTACTTTCAAATGTGTCTCTTAACCCCCCCCGTATCCTTGCTTTAACCTTCCCTCTAACCTAACATCTATCAGTATTATTAAATTAATGGAGTCCATTTAGTGTCTTTGTTTTTGGAAAACAAAATAAAAACTTGTAACTGACAGAACCATAAAGATATATATATAAAAAGAATGCAAAGGAAAAAAATGATGATTGAATTATATAAATGGTCATATAAAATGTATATATTGTGTACAAAAAATATTCACATTTTTCAATTTATAGTACTTTTTAGGTGATCACAGTTTCATGTCAGAGATACATGTGTGCATAAATATTTATTCTTTTTTATGTTTCATTGTTCACATATTAATTGATCGCACTAAGTCTGTTTTTTTATATGTGTATGGCCCTTTAAAAGCCACTTTTAAAAGTAAGATCACACATCATCTCAGGCACTCCCTGATGTTGTGTTGAGTGAAACCACTTGGAGGCATTAGTTGCAGGGTTCCTGCTGGCGTCTCAGTTTTTGTGACAGGTATGATTCACTAAGCACTTTGTGGAATAAATAAAGCACTTCATTCAGTCTATTTTTTGGTTTCAGGTTCTGCTTATTTTGTGTGGTGGTGGATGGTGAGGGAGATTTTTTTGTTTGATTTGCAATTTTGCCTAGCACATCCAGCTGTTGGGGGTGGTTACTCTGCAATTTTTGACTGTTATTATTAACCTGCCCATGGCAACCACTTCTCTAGGCAACCTGAATTAAGAATTTTAATATAGATTTGGAGTGCTTGGTGCTGGTGTTTCTGTTTTTACCTCAGTCACTGTGTGGTGGTAACCGATGGTGACTGGAATGTCTTCCATTTATGGAGGCGTTCACTTGGGAGATACCAGTGGGGCTGTAACTTCACTAATTTTCCAGGATATGGGTGAAACAGACCAGCTTAGGATAGAAACCCAACACCTAATGTGATCAATAATCAACAATTATCAGATACAATGCCTATGTCAGGTCCAGATATAATCAGTACATTTCAGCAGCTTGAATATGCAACAATACGTGCCTATAGAAATAATTGGCATAAAATTATTTTGAAAGCTTGCATACGAGTTGATAGAGCTCCTCGAGGTCTAAGAGTAATCAAATGGCCTGCTTATGGGGAGGATAGACCCATACTTATGGATGATTGGCATTTCCAGATGCAAGCTGTTTCTATGCTCTTCGCTCATTGTATCATTAGAGACTATGTGGGCAGAAAATCACATTGGAAGAAAAATTGAGGGAAGGTGAAGAGGCTAATAGTGCATTCAAGGACCATCCTGATGTCCATGATTTTGAGACTGAATTATTTCAGACTTTACAGGAAGAAGACACAAGTTTGAAAAAATAAAGCAAATCAAATTTGAGAGATTGCAAGGACTACCTGCAGAACCGTGTTTTTACCAGGAATCAAAAAGCAGATAAACACAAAAATAAACATAGGAATGGTTCAAACAATGTGCTACAATGAAATTTAAGTGAACTGATGTAGATCATACAGTGGTTATGGCCAGGGCCACTGGAAAATCGCAGCCGTGATTTTATCACGGGAAGCACGATTTTCAGACCTCCCCACAAAAAGTCGCGCTTCCCCCACAAAATTCACATCTTAGAGCACCGCTTTAAAAGGGCTACTTAGCAGACCAGCACTCCCCCGCAAAATATCCACAGATCCCCAGTTTGCAAACATGCTCATGCTCCTAAATTTCCCCAGTTTAATTCCCGCAGTTTGTACCTTCATAGCCCACCATAGATGTCCTTTGCGCCACCCCATGTTGTCCTTAGTCCTGCCTCCCAAAGGATATCTGTGCCCCCACTGTTTCCATTCAAGCCATTGTGCTGGCATGTGACGTGCTACTGACATCACTACAGCGCATCACACCAGCTGGCTCCAATCATGGCCATTTACTTTTATTAAAATTTAGTGCCTTTTCTATGTGTTCTGTGCTCCCTCAGGTCTGCCGAACCTACATAAAGGTACAGAGGCAGGTGAAAGGGATACAGAGCAACAGTCCACTGCAAGAGAGCAAGAACAACCCAAAGCATGATGACAGAATGACATCGAGAGACAGCAAGAACAGTGAGAACAGCAAGAGGGTAGCCCAAAGTACGACAAGAGAATGACACTGAGACAGTAGAGAGAGAGGAGAGAACATAGAGCACAGCGGGCAGCCGTTCATTTCAAACTGCAAAAAAGAGCTTAATCACTATTGCCAGAACCCCTATTTTAGCTGCTGTTGCTGAACACACCAGGTATGTGTTATTAATTTTAATAATATTATTTTGTGTCTAATGGCAGTGATGCTGTTTTTTTCCCTGAGTGAGCAACCCTTGCTCTGGGCAAGTAGGAGTAAGGGGAAAATTATGTTAGGCAGCGTGTAGCCCTTGTGTGCCAATATGTTGCTCTCAGAGGGTGGGAGGGAGCCCAAGAGCCATCAATCATGGTCCAAATGAGGGGGGGGCAAATTTAAATCTGGGCCCTGAGGGAAGAAGGCCCAAATGAGGGAGGCAAGTTCTTTAAAAAATTAAATCGGTCTTGGAGGGAGGGTGGGAGGCCAGAAGGGTCCATGCTAGGGGACACAGCTTGCTCTCGAAGGGAGTGAGGGTGGGAAACTCGGAGGCTCTGGGTGGAAGAAATGATACTGTGTTGGCTGAACCTGTGCTTTGCTCCTGTCATTGACAGAGAGTGGAGGGAAGGGCTTGGCAGACTGGCACACATGGAAGAAAAACAATTTTTTCCATCATGTGTGGCAGGCACCTGGGTCCTTCCCTCGCTCCCATGGTGTATCCTTGATCGCTGCTGTGGTTCCTCGGAGATGGGAGTGGAGGGGTGGTCCTGGCAGACTGGCACACATGGTGAAAAAAATTGTTCTTGCCTCTCCTCTGGTAAGCGAGCAGGGTGGGGCGGGAGACCAGAGTGGCACAGAACAATTTTTTTCCATCATGTGTGACAGGCGCCTGGGTCCATCCCTCACTCCCATGGTGTATCCTTGATCGCTGCTGTAGTTCCTCAGAGATGGGAGTGGAGGAGTGGGTCTGGCGGTCTGGCACACATGGCAAAAAAAATTGTTCTGGCCTCTGGTGAGCGAGCAGGGTGGGGTGAGATACCAGACTGGCATAGAACAATTTTTTTCCATCATGTGTGACAGGCGCCTAGGTCCGTCCCTCGCTCCCATGGTGTATCCTTGATCATTGCTGTGGTTCCTCAGAGATGGGAGTGAAGGGGTGGGCCTGGCAGACTGGCACACATGGTGTAAAAATTGTTCTGGCCTCTTGTGAGGAAACAGGGTGGGGCAGGAGACCAGAGTGGCACAGAACAATTTTTTCCATCATGTATGGCAGTCACCTGGGTCTGTCCTCGCCCCCATGGTGTGTCCAGGTCTCGCTGCTGTGGTTCTTCAGAGATGGGAGGGAGAGGGCCTGGCAGACTGGCCTACATGGCAAAAATTGTTTTGGCCTCTGTGAGGGAACAGGGGTGTGGCAGGAGACCAGAGTGGCACAGAACAATTTTTTCTGACCATGTATGGCAGTCACCTGGGTCCATCCTCACTCCTCGTGGTGTGTCCTTGATCGCTGCTGTGGTTCCTCAGAGATGGGAATGGAGGTGGGCCTGGCAGACTGGCACACATGACAAAACATTGTTCTGGCCTCTGGTGAGGGAGCAGGGTGGGTGGGTGACCAGAGTGGCACAGAACACTATTTTTTCCATCATGTATGGCAGTCTCCTGGGTCTGTCCTCACCCCGTGGTTCCTCAGAGTATGAAAGGTAGCAAGAAAATTGAATTTCTGGAGTCTTTTGTTCCATGGATACTAGCAAGTCTATGGCAAGCTCAGTGCCACGACATGGCAACTCCATTAGCTGAGTTTTGAAACCAATCTGATCAGCTTAGAACATTGTGGGATGCAAACTATTGGTGTAATATTGGAGGATCAAGCACCCAAGGAACACTCTCCTCTCTATGCACTGACTTTCTCGTTCAAGTCTTAATTTGTTTTTGGTTTAATTTTGGTTTAGTTAAAGTACACCATGTCTACACCGTCGTAAAAGCGCTTCTGTCTTTTCTCGTGAAGAGGCCAAGGATCATCATGTCAAAGGCTAAATTCTGCAGCCGCAAATTTTAGCATAGACTTGCAATCTACCGCAGAACTTTCATGTGCCACATAATTCACTCTTTCTGGTGATTTTTATTAATATTTCTGTTTATCCATAGAATCTGGTTCCTTCCCTCTTTTATATCCAAAAACCCCCATATGCTCAGAATGTGATGTTATCATTGCTATAACATCATACATTAGCTAATGAAATGGCTGCAATCTGCAACAGAAATGAACAGTCACTTATCTACCACAGCTCCCACTGCCAGAGATGGTGGCATAGAACATCAGGCCTGGTGATATTTGCTCAACCTGCACTACAGCCTAATAAAAATTTCAGTCTTACATTATTGTACTAGGCCAATTTAAACAAAACCTTGTCAATAACACAGACCTGTTAAGTCCATGCCTCACTTTGTACAAACTTATTTTGCCTTTAAGGTGAGAGATGCCATCTGAAATGAATAACTGATAAATGAATTTAACTACCATTTTAAGAAAAATAAAGTAATTATGCCCAGAAAAGTGGAATATAATAATGTGTAGGTCTGTTGAAAGAATAGACCTGTTAAATAAATAATTGCACTGTATGCATTTTTGCCAGGGTTATTGATAACATATTGGTTGATAGAATCACCTAAACGTTATGGAGAAATGTTGAGTGCAAGGACAGCTGTTGGGCCAGAGGGTAGCATGCTGTGTTTCCATGCTGGCAACTCATCTTCAGAGATTAGCTCTGAGAGCTGGCTGGACAGCACAAGGATTGGTGGAACATATCACTGCTCAGAGCCTGGGAAGGTATGGTGCAGTGTTCTGTCACACAGTGGACACATTTTGATGGGCTGGAGAGCTCTATCTCACAGTCGGTTCACATGCATGTCATAGCCTGATGGTGTTACATAGTGTGTCAGGGGAAGCAGGTTGACATGAAAAATGAGTTTTGCAATAACTCCTCTATTCCGTTTATTCCATTTCCAGTGTGACCTGTATAAATGAGGATGCAATTTCATGGAAATTAAATATATATTTATATACACACACATACAGTGTCTCTGTCTCTGTCACTATACACACACACACACACATATACATATTTGTATGTATGTTACAGATTGCATATAAATATAGAAGTGATACTCAGTGGGAACCTAATGAGTAGTGCAGAAAGCACACACAAATATATAAGAGTTAAACAGTGGAGACCTCATTAGTGGGATAGATAGCATGTATAGAAATACTTTATTTGCCGCCCTCGGCGCAGTGGTTGGATTTCCACTTGCAATGCCGGCAGCCCAGGTTCAGGAATGGACCTAGGTCGCTGAGGGCTGGCTGGGGGGGAGAAGGATAGAGCATCATACAGACTGCTCTCCTTCTCCTTCTCCTTCTCCGGGGTAGGGTGGGGAAGTGTCCAGTGCTAGACGGACCCCTGGCAGAGGCCGGGAGTCATGCAGCCACTGGCGCTTGCATGTACTGGAGGCGGGGCAGATGCTGGATGTCATTGCACTGAAAAAAGGGGAGGGGTGGGTCCTCCAACTAAATGAAGCCCTCCCCGGGCTTCAATTAGCCACCATTGCCAGCAGTGTTCCCAACTAGATACTGGTTCCATGACACTGGATTAGGGGAACCAGTGCCGTGGCCCCGGCTTCCAGGGGCAAGTCGGAGGTGACCAGGAGACAAGCTGGCAATTGACGGTTAGTGGAAGCCTGGGGGCCGTGACCAGGGCAGAACTCTGATGGAGGACCTGCCAGGAAAAAAGATAAAAAAAAAAGAAATACCTTATTTATCACATAAGGTCCCCTCTGCATATGTCATTTATGCAATAGGCTAGGACCTTAAGGGAGAGACATTTGTTTTGCTTTTTTAGGCATAAAATTATTTCATAAATCTGTTAAGTTTTGAACTAGTGTTACTGTGCTTTCCCCATCCTGATTGCTATAACCATTGCCATGAAAGTGAAGCCAGTATGACAAGCTGACTCTGTGATCTGGTAGTTTTTTAGTGCCGCAGAACTTCCGTAGAAATTACAAACCGCCACAGCAGAAGTTCTGCGGCAAACGGTAGTCTTGCCGCAGAACTTGGTCCCACTGTGCCGCAGAAAAGTAGGGGCCTTGATCATGTCTCATATCTTGTGCTTGCCCTGGATAGGGTTAAGTTATGTCCAGAGGATCTTTATGAGAATGGAGGATTGCTGTTTTGTCGCGCTTGTACCCACACACTCGACTTCGTGCGGAAACATACAGTTGACATGCACATGAAGTCTCAGAAACATCTAGAAAGAAAAGAAGCTGCAAAGAAAAGCATGCAAAGTAAGTACTAGTTGCACAGATGTTTGAAGTTACTTTATTTTTTACATCATCTGTCTGTTTTTCCCCTTGGGTGACTGGTATCTGCTCTGTCCCTGCCTCCCAAGTAGATATCATCTCTCTCTGGCACCGTGGAACCCCATTCCCCCCATGGACATGTGCCTTGTTCCTGCATCCCCCCTTCCTTGCTGCTAGAGTTCAACACTACCACCTGGCCTTTAAGAGCAAGACAGCAGATTCCCACCTCCACTCGGGAGAGGAGAGCAACCAATTGGACACGTGATCCTCTCCCCCCCCACCGACCTGATGTTCCCAAACAGGTTGCCAATGTGGCATGAGGTAAAGCTCACAGCTCCTCAGTCCTCCATGACACAGGGCTGGCCAACAGTTTGTTTTTTTCCCTGTAAAATATTAAATCTTGTTTGCTTTTGTTTTGTTTTCCAGGCACAGTTTATTTTTCCCTGTAAAATATTGTATCTTGTTCTTTTTTTTTTTTTTTTAGGCACCTTCTGACAGCAGTCGCTGACTTCTTGTTTCAGTCGAGCAACGGAATCTTCCATTGAACAGAAGGAATTTGTTCTGGACTTCCCTGCTGTTTGACCTGTGCAGACATACCACTGGAGAAGGCTTCTGGCTTTCAAGAGTTCTTAAAGAAGCACACAAAACAAAGCGGTAGTCTTCCGGGACCAGCACAGCTGACGCGTGCCTCCAAGAACTTCGCCTGATCATGAACAGTCCCTGACAGAGGCAGTGTAGGATCAAGATGTCTTCATTTTTCTGGATGAGACAACAGATGCCTGTGGGCGTAGTGTGTTGGCTATTTTGGTACAACCATTGCTAAATGTTGGGGAGCAGCCACTCCTAATTGGTGTGGAATTTTTGCATCATGTGAACAACACCACAGTATCCCAAGCTCTAGTAAAAGTGCTAAACACCAATGGGGTGAGCTTCAATAAAGTCTTTGCCATTGTCACGGACAGTGCAAGTTATATGCACAAGGCTTTTGAAACTGTGCTGTCCTGTGTCCTACCAAACGCAGTGTATGTCACTTGCATTGCCCCCTCCTCAATTTGGTCTTGGAAGTCTGGGTGGACACACTGGATGACTTAAACACTGCTGTTTCCCTTGTTAAAAAAATATTTTGCCAGAGCCCAAAGCATAGGCATCAGTACTTTGCCTTCATGGAATCCAAGCAGGGAATTGTACCCAAGATGCCAGTATATGCAGTGGCAACTTGGTGGTGCTCCTGGGTTAACGCTGTTCAGTATTTGATAGACTATTTGCCTGTGTTAACAGAATTTGTTGAAACACTACAATCTGATGCAGCAACCCTGAAGTGCTTATTGAAAGGCAAAGCAGCAGAGCTGGTAACACAAGCCACTTTTGTGGTGGAACACTCTTCTGAACTTGTTAACCTTATTCTACAATTGCAGTCAAGCAGCCAGCCACAGGAACACTCCATATTTGAAAGGGTGCAAAATGTACGTATGTTTTTGGACTTCTGTGCCACTGCAGGAGAAACTGAATACAGACCAAATACAGTAGAAATGTTGTCCCACTGTCAGTTACATGAAATGCAAAACTGTGTGAACCTTTTTCAGAAGGTTATGTTGAAACAGAAACATAGAATTTAACGGCAGATAAGGACTGCTTGGCCCACCTAGTCTACCCATTTTCCTACCTAACAGATAAGCTGCAGATCCTAGTTAACCAACAGCTTACTTCCTCCTACCCCACTAGGACTGCCTTATGTCTGTCCCATGCATTCTTGAATTCCCCACTTTTCTTGACTCCACGACCTCCTCAGGGAGGCTGTTCCATGCATCCACAACCTCTGTGAAAAATGCTTCCTCACATTACCTCTGAGCCGCCCCCTCATCTTCAAATTGTGCCTACTTGTTCTTGCACATCTCTTTTCTGAAAGATGCTACCTCTTGGACTTTGTTGATTCCCTTGAGGTCTTGAAAGTTCCTATCATGTCCCTCTCTCCTTCTTTCCTCAAAGGTATACATATTAAGCTCCTTTAGTCTTTCTTCATGTTTTCTGGTGCAGACCCTGCACCATTTTAGTTGCCTCCTCTGGACAGCTTCCATCCTGTCTATGTCTTTGCGGAGATGGGGTCTCCAGAACTGCACACAGTACTCCCATGGGGTCTCACCAACTGTCTGTACAGAGGGATAACAACTTCCTGTTTTCTACTATTGATGCCTCTTCCTATGCATCCAAGTGTCCCCCTAGCCTTCCTTACTGCCTTCTCACATTGCTTGCCCACCTTTAGGTCATCTGATATAATTATCCCCAGGTCCCTTTCCGTTTTTACTGTTGTCAGTATCTCACCCCCCATTGTGTATGGTTCCCCTGGTTTTGTTTCATGTGCATTACTTTCACTTCTTTGCATTGAATTTGAGCTGCCATACATTTGACCATTCCTCCAACCTTGCCAAGTTCCTTCTCATCCTTTCCATTCCATCTTGTGTATCAACTCTGTTGCAGATCTTTGTGTTGTCTGCAAAGACATACTTTTCCTTCCAGTTCCTCTGCAATGTCACTTATAAAGACATTAAAAGGACCGGTCCTAGTACTGAACCTCGCTGTACCCCGCTAGTAACCCTCCTTTCTTCACTGTGTACTCCATTTACTACTACCCTTTGCATCCTGTTGTCTAGCCAATTTTTTATCCAGGCTACCACCTTGGGACCCACTCCAAGGCTGGCTAACTTGTGTATTAATCTTGTGTGGACTGTATCAAATGCCTAGCTAAAATCTAGGTAGGCCATGTCCACAGCCCCTCCCTGGTCTACTACTTTGGTCACCCAGTCAAAGAAATCTATTAGATTCATCTGACACAACCTTCCCATCGTGAATCCATGCTGCCTTGGGTCCTGTGCCCCACTGGCCTCTAGGTACTCAACAATTCTTTCCTTCAGAAGTGATTCCATCATTTTCCCTTCCACTGAGGTCAAACTAACTGGTCTGTAGTTTCCTGCCTTTGTCCTGCTCCCACTTTTGTGAAGAGGAATCACATCTGCTCTCCTCCAGTCCTTGGGTACCACCCCATCCTCCCATGATTTGTTAAAGAGAGTAGTCAGCGGTGTCACTATTTCTACCCTTAGTTCTTTTAGAATTCTTGGGTGAATCCCATCAGGCCCCATTGCTTTGTCCACCTTCAATTTTATTAGTTCTTTCAGAACCCTTTCTTCTGTAAATGGACTGGTATCGACCCCCATCTTCAGAGTGTTTCTCTTGTTTGGTTTAGGTACCTCCTCCTCTTCCTTTGTGAATACTGAGCAGAAATATTTGTTCAGTATCCCTGCTTTTACTGTCACCCTCTATCCTCATTTCCTCCCTTTATTAAGCCTCAGTATCCTCCTTTGGTCTTTCTTCGCTTCCTGATGTACCTATAAAGGTCTTATCCCCTTCTTAACAGAATTGGCTATCCTTTCCTCTGTTTGGGCCTTTGCTATTCTGACTGCCTTCCCAGCCTCTTTCTGCTTTAACTGATAAAGTTCTCTGTCCTGCTCCTTCTGTGTTTCCTTATATTTCCTGAATGCTATCCTTTCTCCTTAACCTTCCCTGCCACCTCTTTGAGAACCATAGTGTTTTTTCCTTCGTTGTGTTTTATTGATTTGCTTTACACAAAGGCTTGTTGCCTCTGTGATGGCTGTTTGATTACTCCCATTGTTCCTCCACCTCCTTCTTACCTGTTTGCTAGTGCTTTTCTGAGGCACTCTCTCATTTTCCCAAAGTCAGCCCTCCTAAAGTCCAATACTTTTGCTTTTGTATGGCTTGATTGTATGGCTGTGTTTATCGTGAACCACACTGTTTGGTGGTCGCTGTTCTCAGATGGCTACCCACTTCTAAATCTGAGATTCTTTCTCCTCCCCATTTGAGAGTACCAGGTCTAAGATTGCTCCCTCCTGAGTGGGTTCCAATACTAGCTGTCTGAGGCATGCCCCCTGTAGGGCATCAAGAATGACCCTGCTCTTGGATGTGCCTGCAACAAAGGTGCTCCTGTTAACATCTGGCATATTCAGGTCCCCCATCAACAATATCTCCCCTTTTTCTGCCATTCTAAGGAAGCCTTCTATCATTTCCTTGTCCATTCCTTCCCCCTGAGATGGGGGTCTGTATACAACCCCCATGCGGATTGTGGTGCCATTTCCTGTCTCCAGGGTGACCCAGAGTGCCTCATCTGCTCCCTGTTTACTCTTTAGTTCTGTTGCTTTGATCCCTTTCTTTACATAGAGAGCTACTCCTCCTCCTCTTTTACCCTCCCTGTCCCTCCTGTAGCTTGTGTATCCTGGTATGTTGACATCCCAGTCATGGATCTCTGTGTACCATGTTTCTGTGACTGCCACAATATCCAGGCAACCCTCTTCCATCAAGGCCACTAGTTCAGGGCTAGTTACACAGACTATGGGCATTGGTACTCATCACCCTCCACTTTTGATAGCCTTATCCCTTTTAGTTCCATTCCTGTCCTTACTGCCTTTGCCTTTTTTACATTTACCTCTGTTCTGCTCCGTAATAACTTCTCTGCCTTGGTGTTTACCTCACTAATTACCATGTTTTGTGGGGAGGCTGGGATTTCCTGCTCCTTTTCAGTGCCTCCCTTGGCTAGTTTAAATGCCAAGCACGAAGCATGAAACCTTTCTCACCTAGGGATCCTGGTTCTCTGACACAGATGCAGACCATCACACCAGTATAGGTCTACATCCCTCCAGGTGGTCCTCAGTCCCCAATGAAGCTAAACCCTGAGCTCCACACCAGTTTTTCAACCACTCATTGAATTCTGTGAGGAGTGCCTAGCATCACCCCTTTGCTGTTGGACAGCAGTGAGAAACTGGACAAAATTTTAAAATCTCATCCTTCAGTCAGCACATTCAAAGCTGCACGAATCTTTGACCCAAAGCAGCTGCCAACACTGGACAAAGAAAAGTAAAACACACCCAGGGGCTACCGTCTCTGGCTGGTGTTTCAAACTTTGAATGGCATGGGTACAGAACTTTCAGCCAGTCAGTACCCAGTGATGATTTTAATATTGCTGAGTGGTGGGAAGCACAAAGAGATACACTTCCACATCTTGCTGCTGTGGCAAAAATGTATATCTGGCTTCCCATAAGCACAACAGACGATGAAAGGACTTTTTTGCTGTACACAGACCTTTTAAAAGACAATTGGTGAAGTTTGACAGATGACAACACTAGACTACTTCTTATGTTTAAGTACAATAAGAAATTTTAAAGATCTTTGTTGGATAACCATTGCTGCTCATTCTATGCCGTAAAAATCCTTTCTTGATGATCTGGGGTGGTAGTGGTGGTGGTGGTGGTGGTACTTTACTTTTACTGTAGAATACTAATAATGTTGTTTGAATTATTAGAGGGTGGTGGTAGTGGTACTGCTTTGACAATGATGCTACTATTATGATGTATATTGTTTTTTGATCAGTTGTGGGTGTTTTAATAAAAACTTATACCTTTTGTGTGTCTGTGTTTTTTTGTTTGTTTTTCTACAAAAAACTATACCTTTTTGATGGCTGACTTTGATATGCATCACGAAAAAATTGAAATTAAAAAAACCCATACTTGTACCTCACAAAGGAAAATGTGTGCCCAGCAGCCTGCAAAAATCACCGCCAAATACATGCAAAGTCCCACAAAATCCCCGCAAAATGTGGGAGAAAAAAGTCCAGCAAAATTCCCCGTAAAATCTGCTAAAAAATTCTGCAATTTCCCAGTGGCCCTGGTTATGGCATTTTCCAATACTTGGACTAATGTTATAAATACAGCTCGTTCTATTTTGAAATGGCATGGTGATTTGAATATGACATATGACTGATTTTCCTCTGAATCAGTAACAGACTCTGTTGATGATTTTTTAGATCAGGAAGAAATGAAAGAGGATGAAGAGACAACCTGAGCTGTAGCACAATCATGATGTAGCCCCCGAAATGTTCAGTTTCAAGAGGAACCAGCTTCTACAAAAAAACAAGGCAGGGTGGAAAGAAACACAGACGTCGATTTAAACACATGTCCCAAATGGAGCTTTCATTACCAACATTTGCAGCAGAAACCGAGATCACAGATGCAGAACTCCAGATCTAGAGGAAGGAAGACCTTTCGGGGCAGAGGCAAGTTTTAAATGCCATAAACCTTTCTGCCATAACTTTAACTTTTATACAGCAACAAGCCTCACAGATGGGCTTCAGTTTTGTACCTTCATGCACTGCAAGAGATTTTGATCTATTTGTGGACATAAAAATGTTTTCTAGAAAGTTAAATCTGCGGGTCCATTTTGAAAAACATATATGGGCAGATCATGATGATGCAACAATAAACAGCAGTAACAGCTTAAGTGACAGTTTGGGTTTGAATACCGCCATGCAAATACCAACTGATAGTAATATTAAGAAGACCTCAACCTTTGTGACATATTATGCCCAGACTGTTGTCAGATTTGAAAAGGTTCTTTTGAGTGAACTGGAAAAATGTAGAGATGAACTTTATGCATTAGATTATCCAATATGACTAATGCAGAATGAATGGCACTAAAAGAACTGGATGAAAATCTGCATATCCGCTGCCCACTGCCCCCACTACCACCTTGTTGGACTTTTCTTTTAATACTGTCTCTCATGTGAAGGTCTGACCCAATCAGCCACTTTCCCTTTAGCAGCCTATATTCTTTCACCACTTGAGGCCGCTACTATGCAGTGTGCAGGCTATCCCTCACAGGTAATTTCACCATGTTTCCTCTTTACATTGCCCTTCTTGCTCTGGTATTCCCTCTAGTGACATTCCCCTCCTCCAACTTCTCCATGGAGCTGGTTCGAAATGTCACAGCTTACAATGACTGCTTGAAAGTCACCTCTAGCACCCCTTCACTGGGATGTACCTGAAGTCAACGCCTGCTTCTGTGGCTGATCGGTCCCTCAGTTCTGCCTCCTCCTTCCATGCTGGCTTCATAGCTCTAAACTCTACAGCACTGAATCCCACAGCATTGGCTGCAATCCAAGGTCCACTAACCACAAACCTCAGAGCTCCATGCCATATTATAAAGTCCTAGTGACCCTTCTACTGCTACTTTCCGGGGACGTTGAGACAAATCCTGGGCCATCTACCACTCCTAATGCAGGGCCATCTACTACCCCCCTCAATCTACCTCATGGCCTAACATTTATGCATTTAAATATATACAGCCTACTAAATTCAAATAGCATTGCTACAGCCAACTATCACATCCCTAAATCCCGACGTCCTGATCATCTCTGAAACCTGGCTCAAGCACCACAATACGTTTTTTGAAATCTCTATCCCAGGCTACTCCATTATCAGGCATGAGTGACCAGGCAACAAAAGGGGAGATGGAATAGCCATGTATATCTCTTCCTCCATCAGATTTACCCCAGTCAATTTACCAAAACTCCCCCACCTGATAGACACACTACTAATCAAACTCTCCCTCCCACACACTACTCCTATATTTATAGCAGGGTCTTACTGCCCCACTGAATCCACAATACCAGTTATCCCACAACACCTGGACTCCCTGAAATCCCACGCCAAGGGTGGCAAGCTCCATATCCTGTGGGATTTCAATTTAAACTGGCTGTCCAGCACCATCTCCATGATCCATAACCAAGTTGCTGCACTAAACCTATTACAACTGATCGCTGAACCCCCCCCGACTGAACATGAAGTCAAACAACCACTCCTTTAAGGACTGGGCCCTTACCACCCACTGGCATTGTACAAACTTCAGGCACCCTACCTGACCTATTAAGTGACCACCATATGATTTAATCTAATCTCAAAATTTTCAGGCTCAAAGCCCCTCCCAGGACCATTCTCTCAAAGTCATTCATATCCCTGGACCTTGCCTTGCTCATAAAATGCCATAACAGCCACTGATCAGTCCCCCATCAACAGGGCCTCCTCTATCAATGATGAGTGGCTCTCTTCAAACTCAAGTTCCTAGCTGCATGGGACATCCATGCACCGCTCAGATGGTCTCAGGTGAGGGTGCACATCAGCCATGGATCACTGCTGACATTATGTCCTCACCAGAGTCAGAGACCAGGCATGGAAGACATTCAAGTTCTCAGGTTTCTCTGTTGACCACACTAAATATCAATCCTTACGCAACACCTGCACTAGGCAGATCAGGCGGACTAAGACAACTTACTTCAAATTTTCCTTCCAGGCTAACACAAACCAACCATCAAAATTCTGGAAAGTGGTTAAATACCTGTACTCCCCACCCTTTCAGCCCCTCTATCCTGTGTTAAATGTACGTGGTACTGCTGTTACTGACCTACTAGCAGTAGCATTCGAATTGAATCCCTATTTTACAAGCTGCACCTTGGCATTGCTGGCCACACTCATCCCTTTCCAGCCCAAACCTCCTGCTGCAACCACCCAAGCACAAGCCTATTCCCCTCTTGCCACTACCTTCTCCTTCTATCAAGTCACACCCTCAGAAGTTTTAAAAAACCCTGATCTCCCTAAACCCTAACAAAGGCAAATGCCCTACCGGACTGGATTCCAATTTGCTCTACTTAGCTGCTCTTGCCATCATCACTCCACTGGCTGATCTCTACAACCTCTCCTTTTCTCTAGCTTCAATTCCCTTGGAATGGAAACACACTACTGTCAGCCCACTCCCAAAGGGAGGTGACTTCTCTCTCCCTGGCAACTACCATCCTATTTCCCTCCTCCCCATTCTGGTGAAGCTTTAGGAGAAACTAGTCTTCTCACAACTCTCCTCCTTTCTCAACTCCTCCTTCTTCTCACCCTAACAGTCTGTCTTCAGGAAGTCATACTCCACAGCCACTGTCCTCCTAGGGTTTACTAATTCCATCCTTGATGGCATGGTCAAATAGTTTTGCACAAACCAGCTATTCCTCAATGCCAAGAAGACTGTCTCTTTGACCATCGGCATTAGGCAGAGACTCTCTCTGCTCAAAACCACCTCCTCCTTCTACACCCTGGACAGAACTACTCTGGAGGCTTTCCCTCCTTTAGATATCTTGAGGTCTGGCTGGACCAGCATCTTGATTTTTCTGTACATGTTGATGCCATCCACAAAAAACTACACCCAAAACTGGGTACTCTCTGCTGCAATCGTGGTTGCATCTCCCTGCCAGCTCGCAGGGCTGTCATACAGAAAATGATTCTCCCCATGTTTGACTATGGGATGTAGTTTTCAGTGCCACTCCCAAATCCAACCTAGCCAGACTGGACCCCCTTTTCCACTCTTTCTGCAGATTCGCCCTTGACAGCTTGCCCTCCTCACTTCATTGCGACCTCTATCAGTCTCTAAATCTACCCTTGCTCCATGACCGATAACAGGCACACTGCACCAAGCTCACAGCAAAGTACTTGTTCCAGTCTTTGCCTCCATACCTTGAGACTGTGCTCACAACTCATATCCCTCCTGCTTATTCCCTGAGGAATGCTGACACCCACCTCCTGATGGTACCACATATGTCTTCATCAACTGGCCAAGTAGCTTTCAGGCACCACATGCCCAAATTATGGAACTCCATCCCTGCAAGCACTCTTCTAATGCCACCATCTCGGCACCTCAGCTTCCTCATAAATGAGCACTTCACCACACCATGTGTGTGTTGCGAGGAGTGCCCATAACTGTACATTTACTCCAGCCTTCATACAGCTTATTGAAATTTTGACAGTGATCCTGTTGCTTGTTTGTCTACAGTAACTATTAAATCTCAAGTGCTGCTATGAATTACTGAATTAATCATATTTTGCTCCTCTATGTTTGTACATACCTCTGTATTTTGTGTTGAAATATTGCAATTTGTATTGTACGTCTTTTTCTCTATGTCCCCCCTCCCCCAGGATGCATCTGGAATTGAGCAGCACTCTACTTAGTATGCCCTCCTGGCAAAACTTTTCAACAAATAAATAAATAAAATATTACAGTAAAACCAGCGGATTGGGGGGGGGGGTCATTAGTTATTCTTAACACTGAGGATTATAAAAGGGACATTTTTAGACAATTGCCTGATACAAATTTTTATGTTGGTTTAAAATTGGATCCAACTGTTAAATTTAAAATTGATACATATTTGATGCATGCTCATGAGATGGGTCTTGT
The DNA here is from genome assembly GCA_016271365.2 of Neoceratodus forsteri. Lineage (NCBI taxonomy): Eukaryota > Metazoa > Chordata > Ceratodontiformes > Ceratodontidae > Neoceratodus > Neoceratodus forsteri. The sequence continues at coordinate 1,068,134,401 of CM028131.1, read as the reverse complement.
TACAAATCAAACGTTGAATTTTTGGTAGTAGCACATCCTATCAGGCAGACAATATACGTGCTCCTAAAGGTACACAAATGTGTGCAGTGGATCCCCAGGATGCCTAATAGTGTCTGGTATAGACTCACTTACAGAATCCTTTTCTAAATTTCTGATAAACATGTTACTCACATAATTCCTACCTTAAGATCACATATCAAATACACTACACAGATCTGGGGCATCCTGGGGGATCTTCAGATGAAAGATGACTGGATGTGAATCACTTTGGACATCCAGTCATTGTACACAAATGTGCCCCATAAAGAAGGTCTTTAAGCACTTAGATTTTGGATGCAGGAAGTTACTCAATATTCTGTGCACTTTGTGGATTTTTTGTGTGTCAGCTATCTGAATTTGTTCTTGCCATGAATGCTTTTGTATTTCAGAGTCAGTATTTCCTCCAGGTAAAGGGGGCGGCAATGGGGGTTACTTTTGCCCCCACATATGTCAACCTTTACATTGGATTATGGGAACTATGGCATACTTATGATGAAAATGTCAATCCTTTGTTTGGGAAAGTGGACTTGTGGAAGAGATTTTTTGAGGTTTGTGCTGATGGTGTGGCAGGGAAGCAAAACATAATTGCTTGAATTTGTGTCATATTTAGAAGCATCAAATCCAAATCTAAAATGTATTGTAGAATATGACAAGTTTAATGTTCACTTTTTGGATTTGGATATTTATAGGATACCTGATGGCACAACTGAGACTGATCTGTATAGAAAAGTCACAGACTGAAATAGTATTCTTATGGCAAACAGCTGTCACCCCTGCCACACCATCAGCAACATCCCCAAATCACAGTTTATGAGAATTAAGAGGAACTGTTCTAACCCAGAGATTTTATACCAGCAGATCTAGAGACATGACTCAGGATTTAAGGAAAGAGGTTCTAATATGGGTCTTATTAGACAAGCACAGGATCATGTCAACAAAATACTCTGGAGAGAATTACTGACATATAAAAATAAAACAAATTTGATCTGTGATCAGCCGATTTTGTGACAAAATACTGTGCTAAGAGCTATATTGTTAGAGAATGTTTGAACAAATGCTGGCACATTTTAGAAGCAGAACCAGCCATATCCACCATAGCTGCTACTTCTCCTAAAATTGCATACAAAAGGGCTACACACATTAGAGATATGTTGGTATATAGCTTCTACCTATGGAGAGTTTGAAATTGCATTCTTGGCTGCCATCTATGCCAATAGGATGTTTTTCCTGTGGGGCATGTGTTTACTGTCCACACATTGTTAAAACTGAAGAATTCTGTCTGTGAACAATAGTAGAACATTTTTGATCAGACAGTTTATCAACTGTAATAATGCAGTAATATATTTAGCAACTTGTAGTTGCTCCTCATTCTATATTGGTAAACTAAGTGTTTATTTTAAAATAGAATAGGAGAACATTTAAGCTGTATCAGACTTCAGGACTCACATAATGCTTTTGCATTACATATACAGGAAAATCAACATTAGCAGACACACAAATTCAGATTCCAAGGCATAGAAAAGTGTCAGTGGGACCATGGGGAGGGGATATGGATTTTGCATTATGCAAAAGAGTGGCCTATTGGATTTATGAATTAGGGGGATTATGGTCTTCAAGTTTAAATGATGGTGATAACATATCATTATATTTGAGGGATAAATAAACACATTTTATTCAAGCATGTTTAGAAATTTATGATGGGGTATATGAATATGTCATTGATAAAATATTTAGGATAATCCTATATGAATTATGAATTTAAAATTAGTTAATAATATATAAAACTATTTTTTATTCTACCCCATCTTCTTTACTTCCTTTAAAACATAAACTTCATCCCCCTTCCCATATTGCCTTTATTCTTAGTCTCTTTTTAACCCACCCCTGTATCCTTGCTTTAACCTGCCCTCTAACCTAACATCTACAGTATTATTAGATTGTTAGAGTTCATTTAGTGACTTTGTTTCTAGAAAATAAAAATAAAAACTAGTAACTGATGGAACCATATGTATATATGTATGTATATATACACAAAAGAATGAAAAAGAAAAAATGATGATTGAATTAATATGTAAATGGTCACATAAATGCATATATTGTGCACAAAAAATATTCAACATTTTTCAGTTTATAGCCCTTTTAGTGATCACAGTTTCATGTCAGAGGTATGTGTGTATATAAATATTTATTCTATATTATGTTTCATTGTTCACATATTAATTGGTTGCACTTAGGCTGTGTATATATATATATATATATGTGTATATGGCCCTTTACTTAGGCTATGTATATATATGTGTATGGCCCTTTAAGAGCCACATTTAAAATTAAGATCACACATCATCTCAGGTACTCCTTGATGCTGTGTTGAGCAAAACCAGTTGGAGGCATTAGTTGCAGGGTTCCTGCTGGCGTCTCTGTTTTTGTGAGAGGTGTGATTCATTAAGCACTTTATGGAATAAATAAAGCACTTTATTCAGTCTATTTTTTAGTTTCAGGTTCTGCTTATTTTGAGTGGTGGTGGATGGTGCAGGACGTTTTTGTTTGAAAAGCAAAGAGAGTGTCAGCAGCAGTTGTCGCCAAAGTCTGTGTGGGGTAGTGGTTGTCTGACTAGAAGACTACTGTTACACTGAATGACAAAGGGTTTTTTGTATGTTTCTTAACACAGTTGTTTTATTGTAACAAAAAAATATATTGCTTGGGTGACTAAAGATTATTAAGGAGAATGCAAACAACAGACATGAAGGGAGTGGTGCAACGCAGTGGCTGTGGGGCAGTACTCTTCTGGGAGATGTTCTGGAGGCTGAAGCGATGCCCTACCTGCATGCACCTCTCTGGGGTTGAGGGCTGAGGTTGCTCATCTTCAGGAAGAGTTGGCTGGGACTTGAGAGATCTCTTCCCCGACCCAGGGACCACCAAGCCATCCATGTTAAATTAGAGGATGCCAGCAAGGAAAGGCGGTTGGATGATGGTGAGTTCAGGGAGGGTGAGTGAGGTTAGGCAGAGGTGTATCCCACCTGTGGTTCTACTCCACAACTCCTACATTATTCTGGCAGAGCAAAGCTATTCCATGGAGGCACCTGCATTGATGGGAAAGGTGGATGCGGGAACCTCCTCAGTGGAGACCCCCGGTGGGAGGCACAGGACCCCAGAGGAGAAGGAAGCAACTCCTAATACGGGACTCTATTATTGGGGGGAGTAGAATTGGGGGTGGGAAAGGAAGGAGGGAGGGAGAGAGGTAAGATGCCTACCAGGCACCATGGCTTGGAGGGATAGGAGGTGAATCCTAAGGATCGCAAAGGCAACAGTACGGGAGGGGGAGCTAGACATTACTATCCACCTAGAGACAAATTACCTGGCTGAGAATGAGATTAGGGCAGTGTAGAGAGAGTTCACAGAGTTGGAGAGGAGTCTTAGACAGGTGGCATGCATGGTAACCTTCTCAGAAGGTAATAGCATGGGAGAGACCAGGGTGCTCGCACCATGGAATTCAATGAATGGCTGAAAAAATGGTGCAGAGTTGAGGGTTTTCACTTCATTGGGGACTGGGGGCCCACCTGGAAGGATGCAGGCTTGTACATGAGGAATGGTCTGCATCTGTCCTGGGGGAACCAGGATCCTGATCGAAAGGTTTGAATGTTTCATTGGCAAGCATTTAAACTAGCCAAGGGGGAGGTGGAAATCAGTAGGGAAACCCCAACTGCCCCTCACAGGTAACCAAAAAGTAACAGTGTCACACAGACTGCAGACTTGGAAAATCATTTCAAATAAAAGCATTTTTTTTACTGAGCAAATGCTTGAAACAATTATTTTGGTACACAAATACAGCACCAGAATTAAGTTTAAATCTTTGTTGTGTACAAACAATCACAGCAGTTGCAGTAAGTGAACAAAACCCTGCACTTCAACTCCCAACAAGAGCCTTCCTTAGGTTTCTTGTAGCTTTGACACTGTCCACCTCTTTTTTAATGTGCACCAGCTCTATTTGAGCCTGCTCTCCTGCACAATTGTTTTGGTAATTGCCCCTGCAGGTTAAGGTAGTCAGAAAAGAGGATCATAAGGATGTGAAAACAAAAGGGTATAAAACAGGGGGTAAAGTCAGGGGTTGAACAGAGGGAAGAGATAGGTTGGAAACAAATAGGGGCAAAGCCATGAAAACATGGAGTGCTATGTGTACAAATGCCCATAGCCTGAGTAACAAGATCCCTGACCTAGTGGCCTTGATGGCAGAAGGAGAACTGGACATAGTGGCAATCTCGAAAACATGGTACAGGAGAGCCATGACTGGGATGTTAACATACCTGGGTACACGGTCTTCAGAAAGGACAGGGAGGGCAAAAAGGGAGGAAGGGTAGCTATTTTTTTTATTTATTTAGATATCGGAATACAAACCTTTGAGTCATAGACTGATTTCCAAAGGCTTCATGTCAGTTACATAGCAAGAGACATTAAGGCAGGTACTGAGTGGACATTTAAACAAATATCCCACAGTGGATATTTGGGTGAAGTAGCCTATACAAAATATTATAAAATGGGCTTAAGAAATCCAAGCCTCTGATTGGCTACTACATCATCTGAGCCATGTTCTTACCACTTCCACTCAAGACTTGTGCTTGGTGCACCGTTTGGATATTCCTGGTTACTTAACCCGACCACTACTCTCAACAAGTGTGGCCACCTCTCTACATTGTACCACCTTGCAGTCCATATGGGATACCACCTGGAACCTTGCAACTTATACTCCCGGAAACAACGATCAAAACTATCTCTCAAAGAGCTGAGACTCTGCTCCTTAAAACTCCTGCTCCTCCTCCTTCTCATCTCAGGCAGTGTCCATCCCAATCCTGTCCCTAGAAACTCAGGCCACACACAAATTCCAGGTGCCCTTATCCTTGCAACCATTAATATCTGCAGCCTACTACCAAAGCTGGATGCACTCCAAGCCTTCATATGCCAACACAACCCTGACATCCTTGAAGTGGTGGAAACTTGGTTGACACCTAAAGTTCCTGACTCAGCAGTAACAATACAGGGCTACAATGTCCACAGGCTGGACCAGATATATAAAAAGGCGGTGGTTGCGCAGTCTATATCAAAGATTCCCTGTCTTGGCACCCTGTAGCAACTCCATCACTTTCTGCCTTGGCCCAGATTCGCCAATAAAAATCATCCTAGGTCCCAACCATAAAACCCTGACTATTGTCTCTGTATACATCCCGCCCAGGGACCATAAATATGAATTCAACTACATCCTAAACTTTATCAACTCTCATCCTCCCGAAGCTGAACTTATTCTAGTAGGGGAATTCAACATAAACTGGTTAGCATCGAGCGCCAGTGCCTATAAAGACTCCATCTCAGCTGCTAACCTCACGCAAATGGTAAACTCCCCTACAAGGATTAACTACAAGACTGGCACCAGTACCCTCTTGGATTGGGTTCTCACCACTCACCCCACAAGGATTTCTCGTACGACCATTCTCCCAGACTCTCTCAGTGACCACTCCCCAGTCATGTGTGCATGGTCTAACAAATGCCTTAAGCCCCCTCCCAAAATTATCACTAGCTGAGTCCTTCCTGATGGAAAACTTCCACATCTCAAACAACACCTGCTTCTACAAGACTGGCTACCCATCTATGAAGCAACAGATGTTAACTGGCTCTTGATCCGTCATCTCGATTTTCAACAAAGCCTGCAACCTCTTTGCCTCTGCTAAAAGGCGCAAAACAAAATCTCTCTCTAACCCATGGGTCACTGCGGCTCTCCTCTCACAGCTAAAACTAAGGGATCACCTCTGGGCAGTTACCAGGGCCACTGGCAAACAACTGGACATTCAAAATTACAAACATGCACGAAATGCCTGCACAAAAGCCATATGGCTAATGAAATCCACCTATTACAAAGATGATCTCACCAATACATGGGGAAATGGTCGTACTTTCTGGGACAATATCAAGGATGTCACAGGGAAGCAGCCAAAAACCTCTCTGGCCATGCTAATGGTTGATGGATCCTCAACCCTCGACCCCAAGGTGATCGCAAACATCTTTAACACAGCTTTTTCAGACCTTAGTGCTGTTCTACCTGATGACTTTTTCGAAAACAGGGCCTACTCCCCAAATACCTCAGCCCCTCAGTTCTAACCATCCCTCTTCTACTGGGGTAAGACTGAATGAACTGCCACTATTACTGCAGCTATCTCTAAATCTAGATCTAGTAGCGACACCTGGACCTTAAGCTTCTGTTGCTCACCCTCGATGAGGTAATTCATCCATTAACAAAAATCCTAAACCTCTCTCTCAGCTGTGGAAAATTCCCAGACCTATGGAAAACAGACACTGTGACACCCATCCATAAAAGTGGGGACAAGATGTATCACTCAAATTATCGCCCTGTCTCCATACTGCCCCCACTCTCTAAGGCACTCGAGGTGCATCGTGGCTGATCAACTTACGACCACTTGGATAAATACAATATACCTTGTCACAACAACACGGCTTCTGGTAAGGTCACAGCACCACCACAGCCCTTCTTGAGTTCACTGGAGCTTTGCACAAATCCATTGACAAAGGCCTTCTCACAGGGGCCGTTTTCGTCAACCTCTCCAAGGCCTTCGATACAGTACACCATGGACTACTAATACACCAACTACTGAATGCCAGGCTGTCACCTGACTCTTCTCTCTGGTTTAAAAGCTACTTAGAAAACCAGTCACAGAGAGTAAAGATTGCGGACGCTCTTTCTAACACCCTGCCTGTTCGCTCGGGTTTCCCACAGAGATCCATACTGGGCCCCCTCCTTTTTAGCCTTTTCTTAAACTCCCTCCCTTACAACTGCTCTGAGCAGATAATACTATATGCCGAGGATGCTGTTGTATTCTCCACTCACAAAGATCCTGCAACTCTTCAACACAACCTTCAACTTGGTTTCAGTTCTGTAGAGACATGGTTTCTTAATCATAAACTGATCCTCAATGACAAGAAAACCAAATCTGTGCTCTTCTGCAGCTCTCATAACCCACACAAGCTACACCACTTGGCTATCTCCACCACCCAGAGAGACACTCTAGATCAGGTGGTGTCCTTCAAATACTTAAGGATACAGCTTGACCCTAATCTCTTCTATGGACTTCATGTAGATAATGTAGCTAGAGCTGCTAATACTGCAGCTAGGTCTCCTCTACAAACACAGACCACACCTCACACCAGAAGCTTTGAAGGTTGCAGTCCTGAGCTCTGTGATCTCTGTAATGAGACTATGGTCTCATCATTTATGGCTCGGCCACAACTACAACCCTTAGAGCCTCTCAACTGCCTTAAATAAAGCATGTCGGCTCATCACTGGTGCTCACTGTCTCACCCCACATGTGACCTGTACACTCAGACCGGCTGGCTCAACTATCAAACTGCATAAAGTTTCTCACCTGCTCCATGGTGAAAAAAATCTACCTTGGCCTTATACCTTCTGGGGTCTCAACTGTGTTACAACAAGGAATTAACAAATGGTGCCTTAGGAGATCCATGCTACAGCTACTGAAAGTCCCCCACTGTCACACTTCACAGGGACAATGCTCTTTTGCTTATCGAGTGCCACTCTGGTTCAATGGCCTCAGCCCAACCATCTCCTCTGCCCCAACAATTGGTATGTTTAAAACTAGGCTCCGGGACTATCTCACTACCAACAGCTCCTGTGACTGCCCAACTTAACCTTGTTTCTCCACTTCCCTTTCTGCTCTAGTTGCCCCGGATTATACCCTCACATCTTGGTATACCCAATGCTGCACTTTTCACCCTCTCCCCACCCTTCCTACATTCCTTTCCCCCCTCCCTCTTCCCTCTCCTATGACTCTGGCACTTCTTATCTGTTGTCTATTTTCTCTGACAAATGCAGCTGGCTGTGCCTTACAATGCTACACTTGGATTGTATTACTCTGTACTCTAGTTTAATGTCTGTCTTGATGTTCCCCATAATTTGTGTTTCTTTGATGTGGAACCTTTGTAAAGAGCCAAGGCTCAAAGGTATTTGTAACCCTAGACTTGATAAATAAATAAATAAATAAAAATAAACAGATGATATAGTAGCCAACCGACACTACTGCTCACATGAAAGTCCCATAACAGAATCAAGTGAGCTCTGCCAACCGCAAACAGAAACGTTGACTGGCAGAGCTCACTGAAGGAAGAGAGAGGAGACACTTTTTCCTCTCACACGAAGTCATCACAAATGCAATCCTACCAGCACAGTACCCAGACACAAACATCAATGGAGAGCCCCAAATTACAACATTACACCTCTACTGAGACCCCAAATGATCTGTACCTGTCCTGGTGCTTTCCTTCCTGCAGCAACTCATCTCCAGTCCCTCCGTTCCGTTCCTCGATCCCACGCATTTATTGATGGCGCTGCTCCCCCGCCATCAACTGTCATATTTAACCATCATCCACTCCAAAATATAAATAAAATTTTCACAAAACTACACGGTCACTGCTATCCTTCAGACATTTAGCTTCCATGTAAACAAAATATACTGCAATAGAAACTGCACTTACTGACGACTGATGGCGAACCTGCGTGCTCCCTAAAAATGCATCACAGTTTCAAAATACAGGCGATTTCAGTAAGACCCGCTCTGTTATAAACAGTGTACAGTAGATAGCTTAAGAGGCACACGCTAGCCTCATAAATTGCCCTTCCAATTTTTAAACACAGGGTCATTTAGCCAGACATAGTCTAATTCAAATTGTATACTAGGACGGCTTAAGACATACACGCTCACTCCCTATTAAACTGCCCCTGCAGTTTTAAAATGCTCAAATTACAGCACTCCACAGTTAAAAACTATGTATCTGTGGTGACCTAGGGAGCACAAATTGTGTTTGTGGGGGGGGGAGCTCTAGCAGAAACCAAGCTAAATATGCTGTACTATACAGGACAATACAATACATAAAGAGAGGAGCTATTTTTTTTTTCTTCTAAGAAAATAAAAACCTTTTTCCCCCTATTTTTCCTATTTTGACTGCTATTTTTTTTTTTATTTCTACATAGACACCCCATTTTATAAGCGCAATAACACACGGTACAAGGCCCTCGTGCCTTAGTACGCCCTGGGCATGCTCTTATCAGGCAATAAACTACACCTCATCACATGTTATTGCTTGCTTAGCTAAGCAGGGTGGGGAAAAACATAGTTACATAGATACAAATATATTAGCAACTCAGAGGAATGTGGCCTATACATAAGGTTAGCTAAGCATGGTCCGTGTGACAAAGGGACTAGTCATAGACAGAGGAAACAGTGCAGTCAGGAGAGATCAGACTTTGTCATAGCAATATTCATAGGTAGTACAAATTCTTACAGGCTCTGGCTATCAGGGAGCAGATAGTACTGCTAAGGGCAGAAGCAGGAGTGGGTAGTGAGGAGGTGGTTTCTAAGGGCCACCTTGAAAAGACCCAGTTTAGAGAGGCTGGTGACAGATGGGAGGAATGCATTGTAGAAGTTGGGGGCTCTGACCAAAAAAGACCTATGTGCCAGAGTTGTCTTGACCCTGGGGATTAGCATGGAGGCAGTGCAAGTGCTACTGGGTGTTTACTGGGTGCACTTTGGTAGTAAAGGATGCTGCTATTCCTGGCAGTGTTGGCCCAAGGAAAGATTTCTTGACTGTGAGACAGGCCTGATGCTGGAGCCTCTCATCAAAGTTGAGGATCTGTGTGAGGGAGCAGAGGGTGCAAGTGTGCGTAGTCCATGCCGCACCTGACAGGAGCCTGCAGGCTTTGTTAAAGACTACTTTAATTTTGTTGAAAGCTGTTGTGTCTGCTGCACTATAGATCAGAAGACCGTAGTCTATCAGGGACATGATAGATGAGGTGATGGCTAGCTTTATTGCTCCATGGGGTAAGCAGTCCTTGTGGCGATAGAGGAGGCCAATGCGGGTGTTTACTGCAGATATGAGTGTGTGAATGTGGGTATGGAAGGTGAGGGCAGGGTCAAAGGTAACTCCTAGGTATCTGTAGGAGTAGCCTGTTCTAGGGGTGGAGTGATCTGGAGACGATGTGGAGGGGTGAGATCTTTAGCTTGCTCTGATGGTGCGCAAATAGTAGGGCCTTAGTTTTCTTCAGGTTTATAATCAGCCTGTTCTTACTGAACCAATGTTCAGCCAGGCTAAAGGAGTGCTGGAGTGAGGCCTGCAGGCTGGTTGGGTTTGCATGGGTGGTGCAGAGGACAGTGTCATAGGCATAAAGTAGGATTTTTCTGGGGTAGAGGAAGGGGAGGGTGTTGAGAAAGAGACTAAAGAGTAGCAGTCCAGGATGAGGTCCCGGGGTACTCCAGAGTGTGTTGGGTGGGAGAGGGATAGTGTGGTATTAATCTTGACACACTGCATTCATGATGTCAGGTAGCTGGAGAGCCAGTTGAGGGGACTTTGTGAGAAACCTAATTTGGGGAGGTTGTCGAGCAGGAGGGGGTGGTTTACTGTGTTGAAGGCCTTGGAGAGGTCTACAAACATGGCTCCTGCTAGTTGTCTCTTATCAAGTGCGGCGTGGATATAGGATGAGAATTCCAGGAGGGCCGTGGTTGTGCTGTTCTCAGCAAGGAAACTGTGCTGTTGGCTGCAAAGCAGGATATGAGTGTCTAGGTAGGCTGTTAGCTGATCAGACACCACATTTTCTAGGGCTTTGGAGGGGGGGGATTGAGATCTGTCGGTAGTTCCCCATGGATAGGTGATCCCCACCTTTGTGGATGGGCGTCACTTTGGCAGTTTTCCATTTTTTGGGAAACTGACCAAGGCAAAGGGAGAGATTCAGGAGGCCCATCAGGGGGAGGAGCAGTACATCCAGTGCCAGGCAGAGTAGTCTAGTGTCCAGTGGGTCATTCAGGTGGCTGGTGCCTTTCAGGGCCTTGGCCAGTTATGGCTCAGCTTCTTGAGGGGTGGGGGTCCAAGGTGGGGATGGGGCTGAAGAAAGTTTGAGGGACGACTGAGCTCAGGTTGGTGAAACCAGTGTTGAGGGCATTGGCTATTTCCTTAGGGTTAGTGGTAACTGAGCCATTTATTGAGATCTGTGAGGGGAGTGGGGACCATGATTTTCCATTGAGTGTTTTTATGTTGTCCCAAAATTTGCAGGAGGACCGCCAGGAAGAGGTAAGTTGGGCCCTAAAGTGTTCAGCTTTCACTTGGCGGATGGCCCAGGTACATTTATTCTGCTCTGCAGAATAGGCCTGCCTTTCAGCAGCCTTTGCAGAGTCCTTGGCCTTGTGCCACAGGTTGTCTCTATGCTTTAGCTGTTGAATGAGTGCAGGGGGTTATCCAGGGTGCATTATTCTGCTTGCGGTGGGTTTTCTTTTGAGGGGCAAGGACATCACAGGCAGAGGTAAATGAGTCATGGAAGTAGTCTAGTGCAGCATCCATGCTAGTGGCCTGATAAATTGGGGTCCAATCCCAGTGGACAAGGTGCTTTTTGAATTTGGCAAGGTTACCTGGCGGAGGATACCAGATGTGGTGGTAGGTGCAGGGTAGGCTGTTTTCCTGACCAGGAACAGATCACTGGTAAGTGGTCACTCGAGAGTCTGGGAGGACTGTTATGTCCTTAATTCTATGTGGCTGATTAGAGATTATGATGTCCAGCAGGGTGTCCTTGCCTGTGGTGGAGTTGTGCCTGGTGGGCTAAGTCACCAGCTGATGGAGGTCTGGGGCTGTGATAGCATCCTTGGAGTCAGTTGTCATGTCAGAAAGCCAATTTAGGTTGAGGTCCCCCAGGATGATATGTTCAGCTTTATGCAGGAGGCTGGTGATATATTCTGTAAGGGACTAGAGAGCCTGGGATTGCTTATGCAGAGGGATGTAAGCCACTGTGATTATGAGGGGGGCCTTGGACAGGTTGGGGGTGATCTTGATGGACATGGCTTGTGTCCCGTGGTCCAAGACTGAGGGTGGTATGGCTTGGGCAAGCAGGGAGTGTCACAGGTACAGAGCACATCCACCACCTCATTTTCTGACTCTGTCAAGGCAGTGTAGGGAGTAGCCTGGAATGGATACAAAAGAGTCTGGAGTGGACTTGGAGAGCCATGTTTCCACCAGAGTGAGGACATCTGGCTGGTGCTGTGTGATCCAGCATTGTAATGCAGCAGTTTTCTTTAGTATGCTACGAATGTTCATAGAGGCAATCCAGAGTCCAGGGGTGGGTGTGGGGTGAGCTGGGGTGGGGGACCCAGGTCCTGGGTTAGGGTGGGCATTTCCTGAGAGTAGAAGGAGCAATGTGAAAAGCCTAAGGAGGGGTTGGAGCCTTCTGGGACTGGTGGATGCAGGGCTATTTCCTGGTCCTGTGAGGCACACACATGGTGCAGGTAGGGAGTGTATGATGCTGACTGCTGGCCATATTAGGGTTGGGGGGTTGTTGGTGATTGTGACCAGTATGTGTGATGGTAAGGGTGGGAGGGAGGGAGCTACCTACATCAGAGATGGGATCAGAGCAACCGAGATAAAGGGAAAGCAGGAAGGAGAGGAGTCACTGAGGTAACCCTGGAGACAGGAAAGGGCACCACTATTCACACAAGGTTTATCTAGAGACCCCTCCCCCAGTGCAGGGGGAGGAAATAGATAGGGTAATGGTAGAAAACATCCTTAAAATCCAGGGAAAGGGAAAATGTTGTTGGTAGGGAACCTAAATATGCCAGATGTTAACTGGAACACCTACGCTGCAGCCACATCCAGGTGCAAAGATATCCTGGATGCCCTGCAGGGGGAATCCCTCAAATTGCTAGTGGTGGAACCCACCCATGAGGGGGCAATATTGGACCTGGTGCTCACAAATGGAGACAGAATAACAGATGTATCAGTGGGCAACCATCTAGGGTCCAGTGATCACCACACAGTATGGTTCAAGGTAAAGACAGTAGAAGAGTCAAGTCACACAAAAGCAAAGGTCCAAGACTTCAGAAGGGCTGACTTTGCAAAAATAGGAGAATGCCTCAAGAAAACACTGGCATGGGGGGTATGAGGAACAGTGGGAGAGTGTCAAGAGATCCATAACAGAGGTAAAACACTTTTGTGTGAAGCAAGTTAACAAAGCATAAAGAAAGAAAAGACATGGTTTTCAAAAGAAGTGGCAGAAAAGTTAGAGAGAAAAAAACAGGCATTCAGAATGTACAAGGAAACACAGAGGGAGAAAGACAGAGAACTGTATCAGACAAAGCAGGGGGAGGCGGGAAAAACAGTCAGAGGAGCAAAGGTGCAAAGAGAGCAAAAGATAGCCCAGATGGTAAAGGATGGGGACAAAACCTTTTTCAGATACATTAGAGAAAGAAAAAAGACCAAGGGAGGGATAGAGAGGTTAAGAAAAGGAGGGGTGGGGGAGTGGGCGGAGGGGGACCCAGAAAAAACTGAGATCCTGAATGGATGCGTCTGCTCAGTATTCACAAAAGAAGGGAAGGGGGAGGGACCAGCGTTAGGCAGTAGAAACCCACAGGGAAGAGGGGTGGACACCAGTCCATTCACAGAAGGGAGAGTCCAAAAGGAACTCTTGAAACTGAAAATGGACAAAGCAAAGGAGCCAGAGGGAATACATCCCAGAATACTGAAAAAACTCAGAGAGGTGTTAGTGATACCACTGACAGCCCTATTCAACAAACTGCTGGAGGAAGGAGTGGTACCAGAGGACTGGAGGAGGACGAACATGATACCCCTTCACAAAAGTGGTAGCAAGGAAGAAGCGGGAAACTAAAGAATGGTCAGTTTAACCTCAGTGGTAGGGAAGATGATGGAATTGGTGTTAAAAGAAAGGATTGTAGCATATCTAGAGGCCAGCGGGACACAAGACCAAAGGCAACATGGATTCACAGCAGGAAGGTCTTGTCAAACTAATCTCATAGATTTATTTGACTGGGTGACAAGGGTAGTAGAACAGGGAGGGGTGGTGGACATGACCTACCTAGATTTTCACAAGGCTTTTGATACAGTCCCACACAAGAGGTTAGCAATCAAGTTGGGCAATTGGGGAATGGGTCCCAAGGTGGTAACCTGGGTCAGAAATTGGCTTAGCAATAGAACACAGAGAGTGGTGGTAAACAGAGTTCAATCCGAAGAGAGGGGTGTAACCAGTGGGGTGCCTCAGGATTCAGTGCTTTGGCCAGTCCTCTTTAATGTCTGTATAAGTGACATTGTGGAGGGACAAGAAAAAAAGGTATGCCTATTTGCAGATGGCACTAAGATCTGCAATAGGGTTAACACTTCAGGGAGTGGAGAAAATTAGAAGAGTCTTAGGCAAGTTGGAGGAGTGGTCAAGAGTGTGGCAGCTCAGATTCAATGCAAAGAAGTGCAAAATTATGCACTTGGGGAACAAAATTCAAGGGGAGGAATACACGATAGGGGAGGGGGAGGTACTAACGACAACCAAACTAGAAAGGGACCTGGGGGTAGTCATAAAAGATGACCTAAAGGTAGGCAAACAATGTGAGAAAGCCACGAGGAAAGCTGGAGGGATGCTGTGGTGCATAGGTAGAAGTATCACCAGTATAAAATAGGAGATGGTGATGCCACTGTACAGACAGCTGGTGAGAGTCCAACACCATTAGTATGAAAATGATGCAGTCTCGTATGTAGAAAGCACATCAACATCAAACATTCAATCTAAATTACAAAATGATTTTTTCAGATGGCAAGATTACTTTACAGAACACAAATTAGTATTGAATGACAAAAAATCACAGGTTATGATTTTTGCCAATATGCAGAGTAGTACAAATCAAATATTACATATAACAACCAAAATAGATTCATCTTTGAAGCAGGTAAACTCTTATAAATACCTAGAAGTCTGGTTGGGCTCCCAATGTAAATGGGATGGACATATAGACTGGTTAATTAAGAAGCTAAACATTAGGTTAGGGGCACTTTATAGATTTAGGAGGCTCAAGTTTAAGTTCATGTTTAATGCAGGTAAACCCCACTGAACAAGCTCATTCACAAGGAGGTCCTGGTGGGCACATACAGAGTAAGACATACAGTAATATATACAAGCAGGAGTTAGAAGGCAACAATATCACATTATAATAACTGGTCAGTATTTTTTCCTACATCCAGTTATAGTTTGCCATTATAACCCACGGGTTATAAAAACTAGCATACACCGAGTCATTCAAGAACAACCATTCCCTGATTGGACTATCACACATTTGCAAACATGGCTGCTCCTTACCCACATAGTGAGGAGCCACCAGAGCAAGAGTCCTCATCACTTTTTTGGTTTTAAAAAATAACATGCACATCCAACATATTTAAAAAATCTATCTGGTTGATCCTACCGTATGGAAGCCACAGTGGACAACTGCCAGCAAGAATGGCTCTGACTTCGCTCAGTGAGGTAAACATTATCATGATATCAATACACAACTCTGCCAAAAGTAAAAGCAAAATGAAATAAAAAAAAAAAGAAAACAAAAAAAAACAACTGTATTAGAAAAAGTAAAAAAATGAAAATAAAGATGAACTCTTGTGTGTGTGTGTCAGTGTATCAGTGTGTGTGTGTGTGTGTGTGTGTGTGTGTGTGTGTGTCAGACTGAGTGACATACAGGGACACTAGACCAACACTGGAAAAAATTGCTGCCCAGAAATTATAAAAAATGAAAGAGGGGCAAGTGTGTCTCAATGAGAATTTAATGGCTGCCCTTGGTATGGGATGCTTTAATAAACCCCTCGGGCTTTACCCTTGGGGTTAATGTTGCATCCCACACCTCGGGCGCCCAGTAAATTCTAGTTAAGTACACTTCCCCATCCATTATTGTATATATTATGGTAGATACAATCGAGGAATATCATTGTACAAGGCAAACCATATACAAGCAAACACAATGGTCCTGAACAGGACTTATGCAAACAAAATTACAGGCAGTGCAAATGTCACATGCTAGTGATAACATCAGTAGCATGTAGTTAATACAGGTAAGCCAAAGTCCAGACAGCATATAAATCCATGACCAAAGGCAAGGATAAACATCACAGTGAAAGGTGGCTTTAGGCAGAAGTAAAATATTGGTACATGGGATCCATATACAGTGCAAATAGGGATAGAACCATAAGGCATATAGAGCATAAGGGAGGAAGGGGGTTCAGGGAGATTAGGGAATAGTTAGGTCCTGGGGCAGTGGCATGCCACATTAAAGATTTTCCTAGCCAGTGCCTTGAAACAATTCGCAGAAACAAGTTTAGTGAGTCTAAGAGCACACTGGATTTTATTCCAGACTCGTGGGATTATGAAGCTAATAGCACCTCTGCCACGAGTAGTACTTACACTGGGCATATCCAAAAGAATAAGCTCAGAATTCTGTAAAGAGTATTTGCTATGTGACCTGAGCATAAGTGAACAGATGTACTGTGGAAGTTTATTTCACAGTAGTTTTATTGTCCATAAGCCAATATGGAGCATTCGTCTTGTAGGTAGGCATGTCCAGCCTACTACTTGGTAGAGGTCACAGTGATGTGTCCTGTAAGGTGCATTTGTTATAAAGCACAGGGCACGGTGTAAAAAGAGTGTTGAGTTTGTGCGTGTTAGTCACAGAGCTACAATTAAATACAATATCTCCATAGTCTATCAGGAGAACGAAGGTGGCTTGCACCAATCTCCATCCAATATCCATTGTAAAAGGGGATTTGTTCCTGTAAAAAAACCCTAGCCTCATTTTCAGTTTCTTTGCGAGGCAGTCAATGTGAGTGCTAAAGGACAATTTGCTATCCAGCCAGACTCCCAAGTACTTAAACTGATCCACAACTGCCAAGGTCTCCCCAAAGATGGTTGTGATGGGTCGGGGTGTGTGCTGTATGTTTAAGGATTCTGACAAATGTGTGGAAGTGAAGTACATTGCCTTCATTTGTGTGTGTGTATTCAGTAACAGTTTGGAGTAAACAAGATTGAGTTGCAGTTGACTGAAATCAGACAGCAGCTCAACTCATGCCTCAAGCAAAAAGGGCTTAGAGGTGTAGAACATCATGTCATCCACGAAGAAGCGAAGCTTGGACTTAAGGATGTTTTTGCCCATGGAGTTGATGCAGATAGTAAACAGTAGTGGCCCAAGTATGGACCCTTGCAGAACTACTCTTGTAATCAGCAAAGCATCCAAGAGGAGCCTATCAATTCTGATCTTCTGCAGCCTGCCTATAAGGTAGCTGGAGAACCAATTTATAGAAGGGTCATTCAAGCCCAGAAACCAAAGGCATTGAAGTAGAAGGCTATAGTCCACTGTATCGAAAGCCTTACTAAGGTCAGGAAACACAGCACCTGTGACTTGCTTGGTATCAACAGTAGTAAACCAGTTATTGGTTACTTTGGCCAGTGCTGAAACAGAGCTATGTCTCTGCCTAAAACTGGACTGCAGAGGACTGAGTAAGGTAGAGCTATCTCGGTACTGCTTTAGTTTAGTATTTATTAATTTCTCAAGAATTTTGGACAAGACTGGCAGGATGTAGATGGGTCTATAATTATTGAGATCACTCCAGTCACCAGACTTAAATAATGGCAGAATGTGGGCTGTTTTCCAGCAAGAGGGAACTATGGCTGAGGAGATAGATAGAGTAAAGATATGCAGAATTGGTCACATTAACAGGTGGCTCCCTAGCTTTAAGAATGTGGGTTCAATTCCATCGGCACCAGTGCTTTTCTTAGTGTCTAATTTGCTTAGGATGTTTTCAACTTGCTTGTAAGGAGGTGCATACCTATGGAAGCTAGACAATGTATGGTCAATTCAATGGTGATCCCACTTTTCAACTATGGTGACATGATATATGGGGGGGCATCCAGGAGGGCTCAGGATAAACTGTATGTGGTTTATAATAGGTTTTCCCACTTCATCCTGGATGCTTCTCAGTTAACTCACCATTGCCTCCTTTATAGATCCTTGGAATGGTTATGTTTAACTGAACGTAGAATTCTGCATATTCTACATTTAACTTATCAAACTCATTTTCAAAAAACTCCACCCTATTTAATAAACCTTTTCCAAATTTGCACGGTAAGGAGTGGCCTAGGGAAAGCTGGCAATCTAGAACCTAAATATCCAGCCTTGAAAACCTCTAAAGGAAACTCAGCCTTTGTTAGCCGTGGATGTAGAGCTTGGAATGAACTACCTCAATTTCTGAAAACAACATCAAAGGCAAAAGTTTCAAGGAACTCACTAAAAGCCTGGTTTGTAAGCAAGTCCATGCTGCCCAGAAGCTATTGTGTTTACAAAGAAAAAGGCTAACTATGATACTTTTCTTTTAAAATGATTTCAGGCTGCTCCTTATAAAGCTTTTTGGAAATATATTCTAGATTTTCAGTGTAACATACTGTATTATGTTACAAATCATGTAATCTCTGTTGTCTAACCTATATCATTTTAACAATGACTATGTATATATTTTTTTAACAATAACTATGTACAGTGTATTTCAAGTGTTTTTTTTTCTTGAAACTGTGTGTATACTTGTATGCATGATGGACCCCATTGTAATTAAACTTTGGCTCAAATGGGCTATCCTTTTCTTGTTTCAAGAATAAATCATTACTACTATTACCACTACTACTACTACTACTACTAGAGATCATTGTATTTATGGGAACAATAACCCTGAGTATCTCATGCATGTGGTAATGGTTTGTCCCTTATAGTACAAAGGAGTAAATGGTTAGGTGGTATAATGCAGAATAAAACATTGGGTAGCCACAAACTGCTGTGCTATTTACTTACCTCACATGATAATGATATTTTAATCAGGCTGGGGGATTTTTAAAAGCTATTTTAACCCTTAGGCTGTTGGCAGAATTAGAACGTTTTAGAATTTTGGACTGATATATCAGTCCACGGCCCTTCAAGGGATAAAGCAAAAGGGAAAAATAATTTGTACATTTAGAATTCATATTGTCTTGGTGGTCTGTAAAGTTGATGTTATGTATGGAATACTTATAATATGTGTTCTCTTTAATGATGCATGCAATTTCAGTGTTATTGTATTTATTAACTGTAACCATGTGTGGTGTCATTTTTTGACAAAGAATAAAAAGAACTGAATTAAACCACAAAAAAATCAAAACATGTATAGGGTCATTAAAAAGTCAGAAAGTAGCATTGTAAAAAAAAAAAAAAAAGATGCTGTACATGCATGTGGTTCCATAAGTCATTTAGTCAATGAGCTCTAGTTATTAGCCAGCAAACTACAAAAAGACAAAAACATTGTAAAGTGATAGGCATGGCTGTTCTTGATGGTCCAGGTACTGACTGACATGAGGATACCTAATATTCAAGATATTGATTGACACTGTACTTTTCCTAAGCTCCTTATGAATGCTGCTTTATTACCACTTTATCCAGCTTTTTCCTGTCTCCTCCATGGCAGGTCAAGTGTATGGCCGGGCAAAATTTATAAGTGTGATGTCTACAAAATGTTCACAACATTCCACAAGCTGCTCAAAATCTTATGAAATTTGACTTGAATTACTGATTAAGTTTTGCAACCTTTGGCTTCCTTTAACTTTGCCATCCTTAAAGTAGTTGATAACAAGGTTGTTACACACAGCCTCATTTTTAGGCTCTGCAAACCCTCCAAAACAGGTGAATTTGTATACTCTGGTTTTTAAAGTTATAGGAGCTAAAATTTGTGAGTTTACATACATGCAAAATTGAATTTTAAAATGTCCAAATGTTTGGCTGGTTACAACACAGTCTTTGTTAATGCTTGAGATCTAAAACTTAGTACACTTATTTATAAGGTAAATGACACCTGCTTCAATTTGGATAGGTAATTTTAAATTGAAGAGATATAGAGTAATTGCATTGTAAAGTTTGCATGACATTTTTCACAATCATAATTTTGTCTGAATTCCACCAGTTAAAGTTACTTTTCACTCAGCCATACATGCCAGCATTGTGGATGATGTGCAAATGTGCACACAGATGCATGCCTGTCCATGGTGCTAGCCGGAATCCTTCCTCCCACTACTATTTCTGATTGCACTGCCACCTGTTGTCACCCAAGTGGCATTATTGCAGTAGAGCATACTGCCCTCCCTGTCTAGAAGAGATTACTTTTCTCTCCTCTATCTGCCCCCCCATGCTATGTGCTTATTCCCAAACCCTGGTCTCCAGCATCACAGGTGCACCATAACTGCTGTATGTGTGGGTCTGCAGTATTTTCTACAACATGTTGTAGAGGTCTGTATGGTGGGCTGTTAAAAAATATTGATGTGTTATTACTTATAAAATTTAATGTCTTTATGATTTTAATTTGATTATGGTGAGGTTCTGTGCAGTCCCCCCACACCCTTACGATGAAGTTTGCTGTACTTAACTCCAGGAGAAGTAACCTCCCAGTGTTACATAATTTGTAATGCCAAGTTCCTCAGCAGACCAACAGATGTGCATTCATGATACCCCACCGTCACGTCTTTGGTAGAGATTACTTTTATTCACTTTTTGATGATATACTGCAGTAGTATACTGCAGTGACCAATAGAGAAACATAATAAAATGGTAATTTAAGGTTAAAAGGGACTCTTGTTCTATCATGTCCACCCTACTTTATAAATTTGCTGTGCTAAAACGTATCAAATTAAAGGTATTTCCTACCCAATCTGACTCCCAGCATTCTCAGTGATTCACTTGGTAAGCAGAAGTGTGCCCGTGCTTACCTAAAGGGCTTTTACAGTCTTCATGCAGACAATTTCCAGTGGATGGGTATTCTAGTTTCATCTCTCTCTTAGAGAAAAAGTGATGCCTAATTTTACCCCTGAATTTACCACTCCTGAGCTTCAGAGTGTGTTGTTGCATCTTGTTGCAGGATACCAGGTCAGACATCTTTGAATTTTCAATCTTGTCACTACCACTGAAAATGAAATACTGAGATCATGTCCTTTCTATGCCTCCTTTTCTTTTTTTTTTAATAGTTTTTTGCTCACTGGCTTCCACCTTTCACCTGGTACTGGGCCCCTGTGTCCTGGTTCCTCCATTCCCATCTGCTTCTCCCCTCTGCTGTCTCTTCCTGGCTAGGAATGGGATCAGAGCAGTGCAAGAGGAGTTTGTAGAGTTGGGGAGGGGCCTTAGACAAGTAGCGCATATGGTAACCTTTTCGGAGGTGCTGCCTGTCTATGGCAAGGGTGATGCTAGGGTACTCCTCACCAGGGAATCCAATGAATGGTTGAAAAACTGGTGTGGAACTCAGGATTTTCACTTCATTGGGGACTGGGGAGCCACCTGGAGGGATGCAGACCTATACTGGTGCGATGGTCTGAATCTGTCCGGGGGGGAACCAGGATCCTATGTGAGAGGTTTAAATGCTTCATTGGCAAGCATTTAAACTAGCCAAGGGGGGAGGCACTGAAAAGGAGTAGGGAAATCCCAGCCTCCCCCCACAAAACACGGTAATTGGTGAGGTAAACACCAAGGTAGAGAAGTCATTAGGGAGCAGAACAGAGGTAAATCTAAAAAAAGGCAAAGGCAGAAAGGACAGGAATGGGGCTAAAAGAGGTAAGGCCATTAAAAAGTGGATGATGATGAATATCAATGCCCATAGTCTGTGTAACAAGCTCCTTGAACTAGTGGCCTTGATGGAAGAGGGTTGCCTGGATATTGTGGCAGTCACAGAAACATGGTACATAGAGAACCATGACTGGGATGTCAAAATACCAGGATACACAATCTACAGGATGGACAGGGATGGTAAAAGGGGAGGAGGAGGAGGAGTAGCTCTCTATGTAAAGGAAGGGATAAAAGCAACAGAACTAAAGAGTAAACAGAGAGCAGATGAGGCACTCTGGGTCACCTTGGAGACAGGAAATGGCACCACAATCCGCATGGGGGTTGTATACAGACCCCCATCTCAGGGGGATGGAATGGACAAGGAAATTATAGAAGGCATCCTTAGAATGGCAGAAAAATGGGAGATATTGTTAATGGGGGGCCTGAATATGCCAGATGTTAACTGGAGCACCTTTGCTGCAGGCACATCCAAGAATAGTGTCATTCTTGATGCCCTACAAGGGGCATGCCTCAGACAGCTAGTATTGGAACCCACTTGGGAGGGAGCAATCTTAGATCTGGTACTCTCAAATGGGGACGGAGAAAGAATCTCAGATTTAGAAGTGGGTAGTCATCTGGAAACAAGCGACCACCAAACAGTGTGGTTCTCGATAAACAGCCATACAATCAAGCAATACAAAAGCAAGGGTATTGGACTTTAGTAGGGCTGACTTTGGGAAAATGAGAGAGTGCCTCAGAAAAGCACTAGCAAACAGGCAAGAAGGAGGGGTGGAGGAACAATGGAGAGTAATCAAAACAGCCATCACAGAGGCAACAAGCCTTTGTGTAAAGCAAATCAACAAAACACAACAAAGGAAAAAAACACTATGGTTCTCAAAAGAGGAGGCAGGGAAGGTTAAGGAGAAAAGGATAACATTCAGAAAATGTAAGGAAACAAAGAAGAAGCAGGACAGAGAACTTTATCAGTTAAAGCAGAAAGAGGCTGGGAAGGCAGTCCGAATAGCAAGGGACCAAACCAAGGAAAAGATAGCCAACTCTGTTAAGAAGGGGGATAAGGCCTTTTATAGGTACATTATGGAGTGAAGAAAGACCAATGGAGGGATACTGAGGCTTAATAAAGGGAAGGGAATGTTGGTAGAGGGTGACAGTGAAAAAGCAGGGATACTGAACGAATATTTCTGCTCAGTATTCACAAAGAAAAAGGAGGGGGAGGTACCTAAACCAAACAAGAGAAACACTCTGAAGACAGGGGTCGATGTCAGTCCATTTATAGAAGAAAGGGTTCTGAAAGTACTTATAAAATTGAAGGTGGACAAAACAATGGGGCCTGATGGGATTCACCCAAAAATTCTAAAAGAACTAAGGGTAGAACTACTGACACCGCTGACTACTGTCTTTAATAAATCATGGGAGGATGGGGTGGTACCTGAGGACTTGAAGATGTGATTCCTCTTCACAAAAGTGGGAGCAGGACAGAGGCAGGAAACTACAGACCAGTTAGTTTGACCTCAGTGGTAGGGAAAATGATGGAACAACTTCTGAAGGAAAGAATTGTTGAGTACCTAGAGGCCAGTGGGACACAGGACCCAAGGCAGCATGGATTCACGATGGGAAGGTCATGTCAGATGAATCTAATAGATTTTTTTGACTGGGTGACCAAAGCAGTAGACCAGGAAGGGGGCTGTGGACATGGCCTACTTAGATTTTAGCAAGGCATTTGATACAGTCCCACACAAAAGATTAATACACAAGTTAGCCAGCCTTGGAGTGGATCCCAAGGTGGTAGCCTGGATAAAAAATTGGCTAGACAATGGAACTCAAAGGGTAATAGTAAATGGAGTCCACAGTGAAGAAAGGAGGGTTACTAGTGGGGTACCGCAGGGTTCAGTACTCGGACTGGTCCTTTTTAATGCCTTTATAAGTGACATTGCAGAGGAACTGGAAGGAAAAGTATGTCTCTTTTGCAGATGACACAAAGATCTGCAACAGGGTTGATATACAAGATGGAGTGGAAAGGATAAGAAGGGACTTGGCAAGGTTGGAGGAATGATCAAATGTATGGCAGCTCAGATTCAATGCAAAGAAGTGCAAGGTAATGCACCTGGGAAACAGAAACCAAGGGGAAGAGCACACAATGGGGGTGAGATACTGACAACAGTAAAAATGGATAGGGACCTGGGGGTAATTATATCAGATGACCTAAAGGTGGGTAAGCAATGTGAGGAGGCAGTAAGGAAGTCTGAGGGGATACTGGGATGCCTAGGGAGAGGCATCAACAGTAGAAAACAGGAAGTTGTTATCCCTCTATACAGACAGTTGGTGAGACCCCATCTGGAGTACTGTGTGCAGTTCTGGGGACCCCATCTCCGCAAAGACATAGACAGAGTGGAGGCTGTCCAGAGGATGGCAACCAAAACAGTGCAGGGTCTGCACCAGAAGAAATAGCAAGAAAGACTAAAGGAGCTTAATATATATACCCTTGAGGAAAGAAGGGAGAGAGGGGACATGATAGAAACTTTCAAGAACCTCAAGGGAATCAACAAAGTCCAAGAGGGAAGCATCTTTCAGAAAAAGAGATGTGCAAGAACAAGGGGGCACAATTTGAAGATAGAGGGGGGACGGCTCAGAGGTAATGTGAGGAAGTATTTTTCATGGAGAAGGTTTTGGATGCATGGAACAGCCTCCCTGAGGAGTCGTCGAGTCAAGAACAGTGGGGGGATTCAAGAATGCATGGGACAGACATAAGGCAGTCCCAGTGGGGGGTAGGAGGAAGTAAGCTGCTGGTTAACTAGGATCTACAGCTTGTCTGTTAGGTAGGAAAATGGGCAGACTAGGTGGGCCAAGCGGTCCTTATCTGCCATCAAATTTTTTCCATGATCTGCATGGAACAGGACCCATGAGTCCGGGAGGGGTATCACATATGGCGATGGGGGAGGTCATAGGATTTTTCCTGGTTTTCTCCTCGGATGACCGCACGACATATAATGGCATAACAGATAAGCTTCACCTCCATGGAGACATCATCAAATGCCCATGATTGGTCAGTGTGTGCACGCAAGCTGAGCTACCAGCTGGACACATCCAGGTGACAGACAAGCAGTAGCTCAAAGTACTCCCCATCCTTGAGGGAGGAGTGCTGTCCATTGGGACACTTGATCCTGCCTCCCCTGGTTGTTCCCCAAATGATCTGCAACCATTTCTGAACCCAGATTGCCAGTGTGGCAGGAGGTAATTTGTTAGGTGCCTCATCCCTCCACACCATGTGGCTTATCCTTTGCCTTCTTTTCTTAAGCATATACATGTTAAGGACATCCATACTCATGTGGACATGATACTGTAAGTTCTACTGAGGGGGCACAGAACTTTGAAGATGAAAATGAATCTTTATGTAATTCCCTTCAGATTACTGAAGAGAAAGTAAGAGCAGTAAGAAATACTGGAGTCAGCAAATGAGACATTAAATCCAGACAATGTAAATTGTAATCAATTTATATCCTCCTCAACTCAACAACTGTTAAAGACTGTGTCCGTCTGTTCACATTATTGCTCTGGTAGCTGAACATAGCAAAGAGAGGTCTATTTCAGAATTTAAGTACACTGAAAATACTATAAATTGTGCAATAGTGAGTCTGAAGGGTGGGGTAGGGGACAAAATTACCAAAACCACTGGAAAAGGTAAAATCTAAGTCAGTAAGTAAATCCTGGAATGCTCTAAACATCTCAGATACTGATCAGGGACATCTTGGATACTGATCAGACAAGCAAATACTGCCTTACTTGTGTTGTCAAACTACTGTGTAATCCTTATTAGTAAGCAGATGTTATCTGCACAGGACAGTACAAATATTTCTAAGTCCACACTCGGCACTGAGAAGCTGAACAAATCTCAATATCAGAATGAGAACCAAGGCATCCAGGTAGATTTATTGCTTAAAATCCTGTCAGAAGTAAACAGTGACTTTGAAAGCATTCATAAAAAATAAAACAACTGCAACAAAATATTGTCATCACCCGCACTGAAGTGACTCGAATAAATCACAAAATAACAGAACTGGAACCATGTGTCTCTGAGGTGAAAGATTATCTACCACAGACAAAAAAATTTAAGAAACGCAATAAGTTAAAAAAGCTAAGAAACAAAGTGGAGGATATGGATTGGAAGGCCAGGAAGAGCAGCTTAAAATTCCTGGGAATCCCTGAAGATGTAAAAGGCAATGATAGCCTGAGATTCATAGAGAAGTTGCCAACAGCAGTCATGGGCAGGGATTATGCCACCTCAATTGACCTTAAGAGAGTGCACTGGACTCATCCAGGAAGAAATCTCTTAAAAAGAAATACCCAAGAGTTGTGTACAGTATGTTAACTTCCTACATTAACAAGACGCCATTTTATATCAGCACAACAGCCAGGCATATGGTTTCAGTATGTACAAATTCTGGTATTTCCTGACAAGGAACCTGTTGTCTATAAGAAGAGAAGGTTGTTTAACTCTCTTAAGACTATATTCTGGAACCAGAGGATACAATTTAAACACTTAGGCCCGGATATTCAGACTGTGCCAGGCTGTGGCGCAAGCCTGGGCTCAACGCAACATGGCTGCGCAGGGGGTTGACTAGACAATATTAAATGGAGCTGCGCCATGGCACAGCATAATTGAATATCACACACTGGCCACCCGCAGTGCACATGGCACAGTGGCCAGAGTGGAGCAGGGGGATGTGCTAATGCAAGTTCCATTGCGCTATGCGCAACAACCGTGATATTCAAAAGTGCACATGCAAATGGGACCATAATGTATGCAAGGCACAAATGGGGCCATTTGCATGTCATTATGGCCCCATTTGCATGCAGGTGCACTGATCCCCGGCGACTTGCACCTGGCGCCCTGCCAGGCAGCAGCCATTGGGGACTGACACCCCCTGCACAGCGTGGCAATGCGCTGCTCTGCCTGATTGCAGGCATATGTAGATTTAAAAAATGTCCAATATCCCTAGTGGTCCAGTGGACCGCCTGCAGCCTGATCGCGGGCATCTGTGTAAAAATATAAGTCCAATATCCCTGGTGGTCCAGCGGTACCCCCCCCCACCACCCACTGAGCCCCACCTCCCACTCTCCTCAGTCAGCAGTGGGCGGCAGCACCCCACCCTCCTGCTGCCCACCACCTGCCGACTGACGGTGTCTGCGGGGGCTGTCGTCCATTAGTCTACAGCATGAGCCAATAGGCATGCAGCCTGTACCGTACTACACGGTCCAGATATGTGAATGGATTCATTCACATATCACCAGACAATAATAATATGTTTAAGCTGCACCCGTGGATCACGCTGTGGACTAATGGATGTAACCAACAAGGATCTAGGTTCGAGCAGACTTGATGAGACCGTGAGGCCTAATCTGCTGGCAAATAGTACGTTAGTATGTTAGTATGTACAGCCCTACCATACACTGTCAGTCGGCAGGTGGTGGCATGGCAGGAGGGTGGGTGCTGCCACCGCTGCTGACCAGAGGCGGCGGGCGGTGGGGCTCAGTGGGTGGGTGGGAGGGGGTACGCTGGATCACCAGAGATACTGACTAAATTTTGACACAGATGCCCGATCAGGGCTGGAGCGGTCCACTGACCACCAGGGATATTGGATGTATTATGTCATACTGAAGCCCGTGATAGGGCAGCGAGCAGTTCACTGGACCCCCAGGGATTTAGTATTGCTTTTCTTTCAGCAGATGCCCGCGATCAGGCATGGGGGGGTGTCGCCATGAAGGTGCATCCGGAGCTCAGGTGGCCACCCACAGGTTGCAGCTGTCATGTTGCGCCTTGCAATACAGCAGCTCACCTGTGGGTGGCCAGCTGTTGTTCCTTTTTTTTTGGCTCACCTGTGTGCAGTGCAAGTAGGGGTGGCACATGCATGGACTCAGCACATCCTGGGCTGAATTTCGGAATGTGCAGAGTATGCATGGGCATGCCCCCCCCCTCACCTGCACTGCATACATTACTGATGCACTCCGGCGCATTGAGATTTGTGCCAGGCACAATCCCCATTTGAATATCATGCCGGGGTGCAACAGTGAGTTGCGCATGGTGCAACACTGTTGCACCATGCGTAATCCTTCTGAATATCTGGGCCTAAATGCTTAATTGTTTTAAGATTACCCATAAAGGAAAGTCATATTTTTACACTGTTCTTGAAGCAGAAATCTTTACTAGGGATGTGTTAAGTGTGGATGTGTCACAACAAAGGGGATAACCCAGGAGAATAACTAGCAGATAGACCAGAGCCAGAAAAATGGCACAGAAAAGGAAGGCTCTTCAGTAATCACATAGTCCATTTAGACAAGTTCTAGTATAAGTCCACAATCAATAGTGAAGTCATTTAGCATTGCAAAAATGGATCTCATGAGTGGAGATCATGAAAATGGACTTATTGATTCAATACACATGTCTTGTTCTATAGGGATCGATACAAAGGAGGCTACATGACTAAAATGTTACTTGCAGATGATCTGAGTATGCATACAGTATATAATGTAAAATACATAAAGAAAACAAGAGGAAAAATGTGACCAGTTAGAAGTAGCAATTTATTTAGTCATAGTACATGCTGCTGTGTGTGTGTGTGTGTGTGTGTGTGTGTGTGTGTGTGTGTGTGCATGCAACCTGTCCTGCCCATAGGAGTGAGATAGCTAATAGATGCAGCTGCACTGTCTGTAATCTGACACTGTAGTCTGTCTTTCAGAGTTTCAGTAAATTCCAGAACAACATATAATGAGTTAATCTCTACGTTGCTGAAATAAATAGAACAAATCTATTAGTCTGAGCTGGACGGATGATAGAAACAGCAGTTTAAAAAGTTTTTTTTTGTTATTATCCTGAGAAGGTCTGAGAAACAATACAGAAGCATGCCCCCAATGCCTTTAACATAGAGCAGCAAATAACAAAAATCAGAGGGGGGAGTGCACTATTTTGCAGCTGTGGAGGAATACTTTCAAAAGCCCAAAAAGGGAGTTCCATGATCAGCCATTTTAGAGCTACAATCTGACCCCAAAAAGATATTTACAGCTTCCTAATAAATGTTTGTGCTCTCTTCAGTTACAGCTGCAATCCATTCTTTACTCTGTGTCTGACCACCTAATTCTCCCCAACAAGCCTGTCAGACACCTCTCCCCCCCCACTTGGTCACTTCTCAACTTCAGTCATGATTTTGACAGAAAATGTTTCCAAAAAAATAATTGTTCCATGTAATCTTCAAAATATACTGCCTGGGATAATTTTTACCCAAGTTTAATGATCATATTAATGAAACACCAGTTTCAGCTTAAAAATATTCCCAAACATGTTGCCACTCATAACTGCAGATGCAGTAAATTCGGACAAGTGGAGCCAAAAATGACATTCCCCTGCCATATCCTGATTATACTAAATGGGCAATACTAACTAGAACAAACAACTAATCAAGTCTAAATATCAAAACTATTGTCTGCTTGCAACCTACTTGATCCCTCAGTCACCTCCTGTGTCCGCACTACCTGTCACACTCAGGAACGGTGTCAGTTGTTCAAAACCTGCTCTTTTGCCACTATTTCTCCTGAAGTTCTGACCCCTCTTGCTTGCCCTGGCTTGCTCTGTTCAATGCTCTAAAAGTCCAAGTAGAACACACACACACACACACATGAATGCACACACACACACACACACACACACACACACACACACACACACACACACAAATGTACTCTGCTGGGCTCACTGACAGCATCAAATGTTCACACAGGGCACTCTTTCTCTCAAAATTCTTTCTCCCCAACCCGTACTGCTTGCACCTCATGTGCTTTGAGCAGCACTGGCAAAATAAAGAAATACAAACTGTAAACTACACACAACCCCCCCCCCCCCACAAAACCTTGAGGCTAAGGGGTCAAAACAACAATTCATTGAGGGGGGCTATTACAACCACTCTCTCTCCCCCCTACAACAGGGCACTATTTAATGTAGTGCAAGGATTGAGTTGTAATTTCTGCATTAAAAATGGAAATAAAATGTTTTTTAAACACTGTGGCCCAGATATTCAAACTACGCCCAAAATGTGCACAACAGCAGGAGCAAGCACAAGTCAATTGCGCATAGGCGCAACAGACGCGATATTCAAACATGGAGCAAAACAAATTGTGCAAGCAGCCAATGTCTGAATATCGCACAAACTGCGCCATAGCACAACCAGGAAGGGGAAGCTGAGCAGAAAGGTTGTGCCATAGCGCAACAAAGCTAGCCCAGCTGAGCAGTCCAGAGGTGCCATAGCGCAAGCAGAGCCCCCCCACCCCCAGCAGAGCAATGGAACTGCACAACCAGGGAGGCAGGCTGGGGCCCACTGCCAGCCATGCCACACATGGGCACAGGAACACACTGCAGAACCAACAAGACACCGCACACCCCAAGCACAGCATCACTGGGGAGGATGGATGATCCACTGGCCCATGGGGACAAGCCAACAAAGCACAGCAGGGCCATGGCCCCAGCACAACCACTGTCAGGCTGAGACTGCCACACACAGGGGGTTGACAACCACAGTGCACATCAGCCCCCCCATCTGCACAGCACACCCTGCACTATGACCCCAAGACACCACCCATGTGCAGTGACTGTCACTGCAGTAAACACCATGCGTCCCCCCCCGGCACACGTCAACCTCGTGTAGCATAGAACCATACAAGCCAGACCCACCCTGGGCACCCAGCAGTGGGCGGCAGCAGATGGCAAGACTGACTGAAAGTCGCTGCCACACCAGAGACACCTCCCCATGCACACACACACACACACACACACACACACACATATACCCAGGACCATACCACCCCAGATGGCATGCACACCACTGCAATTGAGCAACCATAGCCAGCTGCAAATTAGAGACCACCACAGTATTCATAACAAAATATATATATATTGGAAAAAGAGAAATTACAACAACAAGAACAAAAACAAAACTATATACAGATATTTACAAGACCGGGGGGTAGGGGTACAAGGTAGGGGTGGGCAAGGGTGGGGTGAACAACTGGGAGAGGAAGGCAGGGTGGGAGGGATGGGTGAAGTGGGAAGGGAAGCCGTTCAATGTCTTGCAGGCTGGTCTGCTGCTGCCTGGTGCTGTCCCTGTCGGCTCCGCCGTCGCGGAGCCACAGGCTGAATGTCCCGGAGGATGTGATGTCTCTATCGAGACCCTGGTCAGCCGCTGGAGGACACGTTCCATCCTGCGTGGGATGCTGAGGCCTAGGAAAGGAACACAGTCAATGGCTGTGACTGTCCACAACCCTGAACACCACCAATCCTGCAAGGCATATGCCCAGTGCCCGCACTGTGATGGTATGCACCCACCCACAGTGACCATGCACATGACATGCCCAACCAGGCAGCACCAGCCATGTGCACCACTGCACACACACACTGCCCATGTCCATCACAGCACAAACAAGGCTGTCAAGTGACGTGCAATGTGGTGGGATGCCAGTTCCACAGCCATGTGCCCAGTGCATGCATGGACCACCAGTGACACACACACACAGACGTGCAGTGACACTGGACAGTGATGACTGTCGCCTGTGTCATGCATGGTTGTGTTGTCCATGGCTGGTGGTCATGCCCACCCCCTCCAGCATGCAATAGCATCCGTGATGTAATGATACTCACACTCATCAAGCAGCTGTGGCTGCTGCTGCTGCTGCCACTGTGGCCAACCCCTCACATCGCCTCCATCCACCACCTGGGCCCTGCCACGGCCCCCCTCAACCTGTGCCTGCATCCTCTCTGCCAGGCCTGTGGGTGACAAATGTTGAGAAAAACATCAGTGTGACCCCAAAGCAGACTGCCCCCTGCCCCCGTGAGTGTGCCTGCCCACACAGCCAGACCCATGCATCTCACACCTGCACACACTGACACAGCCAACCATGGCAGAGCCATCCCCCATGCACCGCCACCAAAACACAGTCACACCCCTATGGAGAATACAGGTGCATAGATGGTACACCCACCTGGCCTAGGCACAATGCCCCTCCTGGCACGTGACCTGAGGCATCGCCTTTCATCAGGCTCCCTCCTGCGGAGGTGACTGAACCTGTGCCTGCACTGCTCTGCAGACCGGCACCGCCCTGTGACCCTCACCAGATCAGTGGCCACCTGCAGCCACACCTGGGTGCGGGACATGGTGAGGGGCTCATCTCCATACTGTGCCCCATAGTGGGGCTCAACCAGGGCCACCAGGTTGGCCACCTCCACCTGGCTCCATTGGGGCGCTCTCCTGCGTGCCATATTTCGGGTTGTACAGCAGGCAATATGGCGCCCCGCAGCGCGGCAACCCCACGTGGAAATGTTGCGCAATAGACCACCATAGGTTCCAATCGCGCTGTTCATACAGTGCCGTCGGTTCACATAGCGCTGTCACCAAACAGTGCAATAGGGCCGTACACATGGCAGCTGAACAGTGCAAGGGTGCAAAGGTCGGACACCAGGTCAGGGGTCTATGACGCAAGGCAGCGCACAGCGCCATCTGACGTCTATGCATCCTGCGCGACCGACCACCTGCGTGCCAGTGTCACAGTGGACTATTGTGCAGTAGTACCACAGCGCCATATGGTGCCCAGTGCTGTAGCGCCACTGGCACAATGGTGGCCATGGCCTGAATTGCCAATCGTGCACAGCACGTCATCAGTGCGGCAGATGCCTGCGTAAGCTACCTGGGCATGTGCAATGCAGTGTACCACACAGTCACAGATCTGTGCTATTGGCTCAGCTGGCTCAACCGTATTGCGCAAAGCGCAACGGCACGATATTCAGCCGACACATGCAAATCATCTGATCAGCCATTCAAAGGCGCAGTGGCGCGATTTGCATCTCATTACAGTTGCTCCACTCCTAATTTGCATGCATTGCGCTATAAATGTGCGACATTGGACTGCACTGGCTAGATTCGGTTACTGCAGGTGAGAGGTGGGTTGCATGCTGTGGGATGTTCTGGACAATGGGCATGGGATAACGCTGTAGACTACACAGTGACAGGTGTCCACTTCCACCCATACAGATCACCATGACCGAGCAGAGCCAAGGTGAGGGTGAGGATGGTGGGCAAAGGAGGAGGAGGCCCAACTTCACCATGGCAGAGACAGAGACCCTCTTCCAGGCCTACCTGGAGGAGGAGTCACTACTGAGTGGACGGCGGGGCACCCCTCAGACCCGTGCGGCTGCATGGGAGGGGGTAGCTCGGGCAGTGAACCTGCACAGAAGCCACCAGCGCTCCGTGCAGGAATGCAAAAAGAAGATGGGGACAGACCGCAGGAGGGTGAAGGAGAAGGTGGCAGCCCTCAGGGTGGCACGTGCTGGCACTGGTGGGGGCCAGCCAGCGGTGGTGGAGCTGACCCCGGCTGAGGACCGACTGGCTGCATCAGTGCAGCGGAGTGCTATTGAGGGCATACCAGGAGGTGGATTCCAGACAGGTGGAAGCCCATCACTGCACGGTATGACATGGTGGTGGTGGTGGTGTTGGGGGGGGTTGTTCACATGCACTCACATGTCCTCTCTTTCTGTTACAGATCCTGTTTGTCTTCAGGGGACGGTGGTGGTGGGTCCAGGCAGTGAGGAAGACCTGCTGGACATGGAGGAGGATCCATCCACCTCTGTCACCAGCCAGCATGCACTTCACCAGCATGCACGCCGGGCTGCCAACTCTGGTGTCGGTGAGTCGGGTGTGGGGGGTGCACAGCCTGTGTCTCAGCAGTCTGGCATGCAAGCATGCCAGCATGCTGTGACTGTGGCTGTAGCACATACCTGCACCATTGATGATGCAAGGACTGCAATGGGCAGTGATATGTGTGTGTCCCATGACGGACACACAGCAGGCCAGCACGTGCCCCTGGGCCTACCTGGTTCCAACGTGTGTGCCAGCATGTCGGCACAGTCCCAGGCTGTGCCTGTCAGCACCGTGGGGCAGCACGGTGGCTGTGCAGGTGTCTGGCACTGTTGCGGCCACAGCAGTGGAACGAGTGGTCCCTGGGGCACAGCGGTTGGAGGGTCAGCAGCAGCAGTCACCCACCAGGTCTGGGGGTACAGTGTCCAGTGGTGGCACATGCCCACTGCCCTTTGATATGCCCATTCCTGGTCCTGGTGAACAGTGCCCACCCTCAAGGGGTGTTGAGCATCAGGACCTTCCATACCCTGGGGGACAGGATGCCGTTGTGGCAGAGTACCCATTTGAAAAGCACACCCACCTGCTGCGGGAATCAGTATAGCAGCAAAGGCGGGTTGCAACGTCTGTGGAGGCACTGTGTGTGGCTGTGGAGCGGCACGGCAGGGACTGTGCTCTGGACCATGCAGAGATGGTCCATATGCGGATGGATGTGACCGCCGCCATTGACAGGCAGACCCAGGCATTGTTCGCTGTCGTGGCTGCATTGGGCACACAAGCAGGTGCTCCTGTACCACGCACCCCACACAGTACGCTCTCCACTCCCTGTTCCCGGCATCGTGTGACACCAAGCCTGTCAAAGCTGGGTTCTGCTGTGGGCATCCCATGCACTCCTGGTGCAGGTATGTTTGGCATCCTACAGACCCCACTGCGGACAAGGTCGCGATCGTTCAGTGGGACCCCTGGTGGTCCATCGGTGCCACCCCATGTGGTCCCTGCTCAGTCTTCCAGTGCTGTTGGGTCATGGTGGGGCCGCCCACTCATCTGCAGTGGCTGTGGAATGGTGCAACATGACTGACCTGTCTCCCAGTGCGGGCCCTGTCTGGTGCTGCCCTGTGTGCACTGTGTGTCATGGTGGGCAGTGCACTGGTGGGTGCCCTGCACATCACGCCGACATACGGACCACCTGCACACCATCCTGACTGCTGTCCACAGGTGCGTGTGCATGATGATGCCTGCATTGTACTGTACACCAAGGTGCAAGGGTGCCCAGCATCTGACACATGCTACTTGGACAGTACAGGTGGTGGGTGTGGTCTGTGGATTTGTGTGTTTGCCATGTCTGTTCCTGCTCTGCTGTGCACCTGCCCATGTACGCTTTGTGCCTGGTGTGTGTGTGTGTGTGTGTGTGTGTGTCCATATGACTGTTCGACCCTCCCTGATGGTGTGTTTGTGTGCCTGGTCCCTTCCACTCCCCTTGCCGTCATGCACCACTGGTGTGTTTCTCTGTGTGCCTGTGGGTTGCGCCAGGACAGTGTTGTTTGCACATGGCCCCTTGACTTACCTGTGTCGTGCATAATGCTCCTCCGTAATGGTGTCCCAGTGCAGCTGGGCCTGCCGGATCAGTCGGGCGTCCCGCTGTCCAAGGAGGGGCTGCTCATCACCATCAACACCGGCGCCGCTGGCGTCCCCATCGCTGTTCCCCTCTTTAACCTTTAGGGCTATCCCACAGTCTTTGGCCATGTTGTGCAGGATACAACAGGCCAGGAATATCCCACAGGCCTTTGAGGGGCTGTACTGTAAGGTACTGCCGGAGCTGTCTAGGCACGGAAGTGTGCCTTGAGCATCCCAAACACCTGCTCAATGATGTTGCGTGTGGCGGCATGTGCCTCATAATAGCGTTGCTGCGATGGGGTCACGGGGCGCCGGTACGGTGTGAGCAGCCAGGGACGGAGTAGGTATCCGCTGTCACCTGTGTGGGGATAGTGGAGATCAGTATCATGTTCAGGTCCATATTGCCTATATTCCTGTGTGCCACTACCATGGCACCTGTGGCATTCCCACCCTTGCCCAAGTTTGCATTTCCTACATGCGCACTCACCCACTAGATGGCCTGTGGGGATGTCCCCACTCTTGAATCGATGGCACAGTGTGGACTGATGCCATATGAAAGCATCATGTGCTCCACCAGGGTGTGTGGCACAGACATTGATTATACACCCAGTGGCATCACACACCACCTGGCAGTTGACACTGGAGAAGCCCTTTCTGTTCCTATATGTGGCCCCATCAGGGCCAGGTGGCGTGTGAATGGCCACATGGGTGCAGTCTATGGCCCCTAGCACGCCAGGCATACGTGCTACCCTGTGGAACTCCTGCATGTTTGCTGTACGCTCTGCCATGGTGCTGGGGAAATGGATGTGCTCTGCAGCATGTGGCAGCAGTGCGCTGAGGAATTGGGTGAGGATGCTTGATGTGGCCGACTGTGTGATGCCTGTGGTGTCCCCTGTTGGCCTCTGGAAGGTGCCCGTGGTGTGCAGGCACATGCAGGCTGTCACCTTGGTCTCCACTGACAGAGCGTGACTCCGTCGTGAGGGTGCCTGCATCACATCACTGCACAGCTCACAGAGCTGCCTCAGTATTGCCCTATTCAGACGGTACCCACCCACTATCTCTACATCTGTGTACAGCTCAAAGCTGATGCGGGCACAGTACTGCCTGTTGGGGGCGTACCGTCGACGGGCCCATCCATGGCCACATCCCCCTGCACCTTGCATTCTCACCCCCCTCATTACAGCTTCCATGGAAGCTGCCACTGTCCATCTCCCTGGCTTGTGACCCCTGGCTGATGTTGCTCTGTTACCCCCGCTGTCCTGACTGCTACTTCCACTGCACTGGGCACCCCCCGCTGGCCTCTGCAGCCTATGGCTCACACTGCTTCCCTTGCCTGCCCTGGCCAGTCACTGTCTGTCTTTCTCACTCTCTCTTCCCCGCTTGGCATCCCTGTAGCGTTCTTGTGCCTCTTCCTTGAGCCTTTTTGCGAGCTAAGCAGCCTCACATTGCACTACCCTTACATACCCTCCCTTCTCTTCTGGTCTCCTTCCTGTTCTTCCTATCACCCTGTTCTTGGCTCATCACTACCCTTGCATGGTAGCCCACATTCCAGGCACTGAGATTGAATCACTTATATCTGAGTCGCTCAAACTCAGTCGCCCTTTTAACGGTATACCCTTCTGATCATTTTAATAACCCTGTATTGTATAGCCTTGACTGCCTTAATCTCCTTTTTGCATTGAGAAGACCAGACCTGACAGCACTCCAGGTGTGGCCAGACCAAGACATTGTAAACAGACAGGATTACTTACCATTCTCTGCTAGTCATTCCACTTCTGATGCACCCCAACATTCTGATAGCCCTCTTGACAGAGGCCATGCACTGCTTGTCCTACTTCAGCACCTTGTCTGTTATGACTCCAAGTCCTTTTGCTTCTTGACTACAGTTACTGGATCCCACAAAGTGTGTGCTCAAGCCCTGCCTCTGGTTTTCCTCCCTAAATGCAACACCTTGCATTTGGCTTTATTGAATCTGAAGCTCAAGGAGTTAGAACAATCATCAATCTTGTTCAAGCTGTCTTGAAGTTTTCCCCATCTGCAAAGAAGTTTACCACCCTGGATTGCTTAATGTCATCCAGGTACTTAAGCTGACTGCAAAATAACCCATTTTCCAGATCATTGATAAAGATGTTGAACAATAGTGGCCCAAGTGCTGATCCTGTAAGAGTTCACTGAGTACTCTTCTACACATCAAACAGTGTCTGTCCACCCCCATGCTCTGCTTTTTGTTCCCAAGTTACTTACTGTAGCAATCCAACTTGTGTTTATCCAATGTATACCGCACTGGTTTACTTTGGCCAAAATCTTGTCATGTGCCACAATATTTAAAGCCTTGCTGAAGTCCAGATGAACTAAATCAATAGTCATGACTCTGTCTACCTCCCTGGTGAACCCATCAGAAAAGATTGGTTTGGTTTGATAGTCATCTCATGAATACATGTATAGAGACAACAAGAACATTGGCCTCAACCAAGTGGTTCAACTTTGATTTGGACATATGACTTCAATACTTTTTCCAAAGATAATTCATGTCCTTGGTATTGGGATTTTGTGGGCTACAAATAGGGGTAATTGACTTCACTTACTCATCTCTCACACACCTGTTAATTACAACTTGTGTCACCCATCCATTGTCCTCCAGTCAGCTTTTTAGTCAATTTGCTTACTCAACTTGGTGTGGCAGTGTGCTTATGCAACTTGTTGAATAAACTTTGTTGTGGCCAGTCACCTTTCTGTGCCTCAGGAATGTCACCCTTTAGGGATGCCAAAGGCAAAGAATCCTGGTGGAGGGTTCCACCCCTAAAGGTGCCGTGGGAAGGATTCCCTTAGGCTAAAGGTAGCTTTGCAAAAAAAAGCCTGAGGAAAGAGGCTAGCCACTGGGGGGGGGAGAAAAAATGCTTTTGAACTAAGCAGAAAGGCAGAGTTTAAACAGGCCAGGCAGAGGAGTGGCTGTTGCTTCAACCCCTTGAACCACAGGCTTAAGCCTTTCAATTCAATGTGCTTATGCAACTTGGTGTGGTGTTGTGCATATGCAACTTGTTGAATAAATTTGCTGTGACTGTTCACCTCTCTGTTCCTCGGAAATACCTCCCTGTAGGGATGCAGAAGGCAAGAAACCCTGGCAGATTATTTCACCCCTAGAGGTGCCATGGGAAGGATTCCCTTAGGCTAAAGGTAGCTTAGGAAAAAGCCTAAAAAGAGTGTAGATCTGAAATATTGCAGAGGTAACAAGCTGATATTGAGTATTTGGACTGCCACGTAGGTCAGCAGAGATAATGGCAATGGTCAGCAGATAACTGAAACATGTAATAATCTAATGTAGATCAAATGAATACAAAGAGAGGGTATGACTTCCCAAGGAGAGAGGGAATGGCAAAGGATGGCCACCATCCATCTCCATCCAACAGCAGAAATCTAGCTAAATAACTGCAGAAGCCTAAGTAACCTAGGGAAAAACAACTACAGTAACTAGATATTATGACCTTCTGCACTGAGGAGAGAAAATATCCCTTTTAGGAGGAAACCTCTGTGGATCCAAAGCCTAGGTCACTTTCCTACCAGGCTTGGGATGTTTTATTTAGTGATGAGTCTGCAGCTGCAATTTATAAACCCAATTTAAGGGCAGAAGAATATTGCAATTTGGTGGAAAGCTCTCACAATCCCTCTAGCAGGAATGCCATAAAGGGTTACAAGTGTACTCTTCAACACTGGATGCTCTGAAGTGAGAGTGGAGCCCCCAAGGTGGGAGGAGGAAAGCAACAACCACTGAGACACTCAGCCTGCCTATCAACTAAAAACAGACCAGGTGAACAAGAGGTGGAGAGCAGAGAATAGCATAGAAGGCATAGCCATACCAGATTCAGCTAGCTAAGGGAGCCCTCCTGGGCATAAGGCCCCCATCCCTCATAGCTGAAGTCTTAAATTCTACATCAAAAGGTGCCATCAATATGTCTGAACAGCTAAAGCTCTGCCCAGAGTGAGGACATTCCCACTATGGGTCAGACAAGAAGGCCTCACTCCCAGTTTTGCATGCTCAATGTGAGGACTTCATGGGTGCAGAGTGAGACTGTCAGCTGCAGGGCAGGCCCTGTGCCATCAAAAGTAATTGTCATGGTTGCCATGCCTCTGATTTGTGAGTGAGAGCATACAGTCAACTATGAAGATTTAGATGTGAGGAGGCAGGATGAAGCCAGCAGCCGTTGGTTAGGTATTAGTATGACTGACTGATATGATGGACCGATACAATAGGCTGATGAGACTGACTGATAGAAATGCTTGATATGATTTACTTATATGAGCAAAGCCAGCAAAAAGCAAGCCAACCAACTCCACTAAGAAAACCTAATACTGATGACATTGAAAATACTCAATGGCAGTAGGTAATACTGATGTGGGTAGGTGATAGGGCAAAGCTAACGGCTGTTGGTTAGGTAAAAGGAGCTGCCAATGCAAGTAAATGAATCAATGAGGTTTTGGTAATTGAATTACTATGGTTTATGCATGATTATACAATGGTATCCGAGAATGAGGATTCTGATTGGATGACTGAGACCTTCCAGCGGTGTTAAATTCTGATATTGCTCATGGGAAAGGTGCCAGTAAGCCACATGTAGAATACCCCCACTGTAAAATTACTCTGACCCCCCAAACACAAACGCGAAGTCCACCATGTTGGACCCTGGTAGCCTTTCTACTTTTTAATGTCTATTTATCACCACATATGAATCATAAACACACTACAGGTAAACCTTTCAAAAGCATATCTTAAACCCACTGTAACATAAACTTTTTTGTTGTTGTTTTATCGGTAAATCAACTTGTGTAATCGCAACCAGTCCCAGCTTACACCCACCTCACCTGTCACTCGTTCACTCTCTGCTATGCTCCTGCTATGTCTTGGCAGCATTCCCAGTCTGTCTCTCTGGTACACTCCTTCTTTCTCTGTCTCCCATCAATTCAAATAAAAAAAAAAACATGGAACTTACACTGTGCTCCCCCCTGAATGGAAACCGCACTGACCATGGAACAACAACATGAAAGGCCATATTCCAGCATTGACCATGTCCCCGTTCAGCTCCACTCACAGCACTGAAGCAGCATTCCCATAGCAACACATAAAATAGTCTCAATGTACCCATTTCATCAGTATTAAAAAAACCTGCCTCCCTGGCAAAATGACAGTCCTTTACCTCAGCTCCAAAAAAAGCCTGCCTGACAAAATGTAAATCGTGATCTGAACTCCATCTCCTTACCAGCAGAGAACTATTTTATATGGCAGGGCAATAAAATCTACAAAAATAATTAAAATTACAAAACAAACTTTTTCTTTATTTTACTTTCATCAATCAAAAACCACTCCAGGGTGTGGGTTATGCTGGAATTTACCCACTCCTGGTGTGGATTTGGTCACTCAGTCTGTGGCCTCATGACTGAACCACACCATTCATGAGTACATCCCAGCATAACCCACACCCTGTTGTGGTTTATTGCTTAATTACCTTACATGCCATTTAGGCTGCACAGGAGCAGTAGTAGGAGAGTCAGAAATTAAACTGATGAGAAGTATGCAGGAATATGGCAAAGGAGCAAGGCAAAAGTAATTTTACTTACATAAAGCATGTTCCTGCTACTTGGAGCCATGTTGCCCACTGTGGCATCACCAGTTCTCTGCTGGGGGAATAAGAGGGAAGCCACAAGCTGGGCATCATGAGACCAAACAGCTAAGTTAATGACTGATGATTTTAGTATAGATTGAAATTAGAAACGTACTGTTTAAATGCCAGCAGCTGTAAGCCAGGCTGACTTACCTTGAATTGAATAGTTAGGCAAAAGTAATGAGTGGCTAAGTCATGATTACAAATGCATATGAGTCCTGCACATAGGAGTTGGACAACAATAAATGTATGATAGATTGTAATTAGAATGGTAGGGCAGAAAACCCCAAACATTGTAGCAGTGCTCCCTCTTTCCCATTTGATATGACTGCTTTCATTCATAGTGCAGTAAGGTATGATGCAAAGGAACTTGGCCTCAAGCCCTGTGCCATCCTTTGAAAATCCAGCCCAAGTATTTGTATCCAATAGCCTTCTAATAGTAAGAGGGAGTATACTTATGCATTATACTCAAAGTCTGAAGGAGCTTATTATTCTGCATCATAATACTTACAGTGCTAGCAACCACATTGTTTACCTGCAATATAGCTATGATAAAGCTATACATAACCTATATATAAGAAAATATAAAAGGCAATTTGGAATTCTGACTGAGAACATTTTTATTATAACCATGTGTTACACCTCTATACTATGCAACAGTATTCAACAACTGTAAGGGATATGACTCATAATTTTGCTGTTTTACAACAACGTTCACCTGACTTAGGACAGTGCTGTTGAAGTATTCTGGAAAGTGGTACAGCCAAGGATATACAGTGTGCCCCATCCCATTGTCTCTGCCCCCAAGTCTCCACCCCTTACCCCATGTTTCTTTAACCAGATTTGTGAATCACACGCAGATAAATACAACAATATACAGGTAAGTGTAATACATAGCAACAAACGTGTCAATATAAAAATGTATTTATTACCAAGGAAGCACTACAAATAGGATACAAAACAGGTGCAAATGTAAAACAATTAGGACAGTCAATAGTCTATATAAATAGGGTGAAAGCATGTAGCATCAGGAATACAAGTGCAAACAAGTACTCTGTGAAATTAATACAAAATGTATCACCCATTCAACGGAGGCTGTGCAAAAACGCATTACCAAAAACCAGTCAAAGTGTAAAAGTACATGGTAAACATAATATAATAATAATAATAATAATAACATTTATTTATATAGCACAATTCAGCATTTATCAAAGCACTGTACAAAAAGATAAAAACATAAATAAAACTATAAAATATCAGAAAAATATGTCAATAAGATAAAATATTACATCATTCAACTATAGTCCCCAAAAGCATGGCTAAGCAAATGGGTTTTTAAAGCTGTCTTAAAGCTCTCCAAGGTCAGGCATATAAAAGGTGCAA
The DNA here is from genome assembly GCA_016271365.2 of Neoceratodus forsteri. Lineage (NCBI taxonomy): Eukaryota > Metazoa > Chordata > Ceratodontiformes > Ceratodontidae > Neoceratodus > Neoceratodus forsteri. Next base: position 1,068,092,554 of record CM028131.1, on the reverse strand, counting down.
CTGTAAAATATTCAGTGTAGTCAAACACATGGAAACTATATACTAAAGAAGTGAAAGAATATAACTTTAGAAAAACAAAACAGGTCAAGAATATATTAAAATGTGAGGTCAAGTAGATGCAAGTTATACATTTCCAAAATAATCTTTGCAAACATTTCTCTTACAAAAAGATTTAGCACACTTGTTCAGGTAGACAGTGTCACATAGGTCTCACTCCTTGTGCATATGAAGGAACATCAAATGGCTCAGTCATTTTTGATTCATGGTGCATCATAGCTTGGCTTGATCCACCACATGGAGCTGAATGATCATTCTACTGTTGCATTAGACATTAGAATGGTTAGGTATAACCTCATCAGTTTGTGCACTTCACTAAGTAGAATGCATGCTCCAGATACATTGAGTAGCAGGTTCCTCACTATGGAGAGCTTGGTCACAGCCTTATGTTTTTATATTTGTGAATGAGACTTACTGTATATATTTGCCTGTAAGTCGAATTTCTGGGAGTGAAATTATACAGTGCAGTATAGGACGTCGACTTATACATGAGTTACTGCCCTGATCTGAGAAAACTACTTGCAAAAATATGGTGCAACAAAACAACGAAACAAAAGTAAGATAATGCTCTTCTCCCAGGAGCACACAAAATTACTGGCCACTCTGATAATAATGCTCCTATCTCAATAGATTGAATAAAATAAAATAAAAAGCATCATTTGATCAGTAAGTATTTAAAATTTAATGTAAATGTAGTAAAATAAAAAAAATTATATGCCTCGCTATAGACTCCGCATGAAGGTAGAGAAGCAATAGTGTTAGTAGCGCTAGCTTTTAGTCCAGCGATCTTCATTTCTATGGTAGTCCATTCATAGATTGGCTGCAATTAAAACCATAATGTAGTCCACATTCATTCACAGATCAGTTCTGAGATCAAGTTCTTAACAAGGGAACCACACTGCGGATTTGGCTATGATGTAGTCTGCAACAGTGCACAGATCAGCCGCACAGATAGACCATACAGCATCTGACTCGAACAGCATGTGAAGCTATAGCACTGACAACAAACATTAAATAATTAATTGTAATTAATGTCCAGCCAATGCTTTTATTTTTACACTGAACCAGCATGCCAGCCCTTACTAGCTTAACATTAAATTAATAAATTTGACTTATATGTGGGTCACACAAAAAACCTTTTTTTATAGCTTAAAGAAATACTCCCTGGCTTATACATGGACCAACTTTTACACAAGTATACAGTATACGGTATGCACATGTAGTGTGTCTGGTAGCATTGCAAGCTGTACTTTCAGCTTCTTGAAGTTTATGTCCTAGGCATATGTTCTTTGGAGTTCTGAATCAATTTCAAAAGACTCAAATGGGTTTCATTCAATGACTGCTCCAATATTAAATTAAGTTTCTCAATTATAAACATGTGGCCCAGATATTCAAAAGGGTTGCGCATGGCGCAACAGTGTTGCACCATGTGCAATCCACTGATACTCCCTGGCGCAATATTCAAATGGAATTGTGCCTGGTACAAATCCTGATGCACCGGAGCACATCAGTAATGTATGCAGGTGCAGATAGGGGGTGTTTGTCCATGCATATTCTGAACATCCTGATATTTAGCCTGGAATGTGCTGATCCATGCATGCACAACCCCTACTTGCGCCGCACAAAGTTGATCCAAAAAAAAGGAGCAATGGCCAGCCACCCATAGGTGAGCTGCCATATTGCAGGGCGCAACAAGGCAGCTGCCACCTATGGGTAGCCACCCGAGCTCCAGCAGCACCTCTGTGGTAGCACCCCCCAATGCCCAACCGTGAGCATTGGTATGAAATAATAGAATCCGATATCCCTGGTGGTCCAGTGGACCACTGTCAGCAAGATTGTGGGCTTAAGTAAAATAAAAGAAGATTCCTTTTCCCTGATGGTCCAGTGGACCGTTGTCAGCCTGATCGTGGGCTTAAGTAAAATAAAAGAAGAATCCTATATCCCTGGTGGTCCAGTGGACCGCTGTCAGCCCGATCACGGGCTTAAGTAAAATAAAAGAAGATTCCTTTTCTCTGGTGGTCCAGTGGAGCTCTGTCAGCCCGATCGCAGGCTTCAGTAAAAGTATAATGATTCCTGTATCCCTGGTGGTCCAGCGGACCCCTCCCACCCTCCCACTGATCCCCACTGACCATCTCCCTCCTGGTCAGCAGCGGGCGGCAGCACCCACCCACCTGCTGCCCGCTGCCCGCCGACTGACACCGTCGGTGGGCTGCACGCCCATTGGTCCACTGGCGTGAGCCAATGGGTGTGCAGCCCATACTGTACTACACATTCCAGATAGTGAATGGATCCACTGGACCACCAGGGAAAAGGAATCTTCTTTTAGTTTACTTAAGCCCATGATTGGGCTGACAGTGGTCCACTGGACCACCAGGGAAAAGGAATCATCTTTTATTTTACTTAAGCCAGTGATCGGGCTGACAGTGGTCCACTGGAACACCAGGGATATAGGATTCTACTTTTATTTTACATATGCCCGTGATCGGGCTGTGGGGAACATTGCCGCACTGCAGGGGGCATTGGTCCCTGATAGCTGCTGCCTGGCAGGGCGTCAGGCACAAGTCATCGGGAATCGGTGCACCTGCATGCAAATGGGGCCATAATGACATGCAAATGGCCCCATGTGCACCTTGCATGCATTATGGTCCCATTTGCATGTCAGCTTTTGAATATCGCGGTTGCTGCTCCTTGTGCAATGGAACTTGTGGTACCGCATCCCCCTGCTCCACTTTGGCCACTTGTGCTGGTGCAGTGCCACTGCGCCATGTGCACTGCAGGTGGCCAGGGTGCGATATTCAACAATGCTGAGCTATGGCACAGCTCCATTGAATATCGCCCAGTCAATACCCCTGCGCAGCCAAGTTGCGCTGCACCCAGGCTTATGCCACAGCCTGGCGCAGTTTGAATACCTGGGCCATGGTGTTTATTGTTTCTTGTTCACAACGATCATTCATCTTGTTGATGAGAATATTTAGAACTTCAAAATACTTCTTCCTGAAGTAGTTGTCAGCTGAGGTAAAGGTGTGTGGCTCAGAGCCTTGATCATAGTGCCTGGTGGTCTTGTGGCTCTTTGTGGAACTGGTGGATCAGTGAGATCTTCACTTGACTTTATAGTAGCCCTGTAGAATGCCTCAAACTCTATGTCAGATTTTGTGCTTTGCAAGTAAGCAATGGTTGAAGGGATAATGTTCATCAAAAGTTTAGCTAACATTTCTTTTGCATGTAGATGAAATGCCAGGTTTTCATGGGCTAAAAATACCTTTAGCCCCAGTTTCAAACTGATGAAAGTCTCAAATTTGCTTACTATTGCAATCATACCAGGTGCCCATGTTGTTGCTTCTGTCCTGTGACACTCGTTCCAATGTCTACAAGCTATAGTCACAGTTGTTGATAACAGCCTCAATAGATGATGATTATGCAGACCGTCTTGTTTGGCAGAATGGTTTTAAGGTTTGGGACTGATGTGTGTTGGTCACTTGGAAGAGCAGATCTGATTTTATGAAACAATGCAAGATGAATTGGCAATGCTTGAATTATGTTATAAAGATCACTACACAGATTTAAAGCATCTCTTATAGTGCTACTATACTTGATAGCATCTTGTAGGCATTGATTCAGGCTTTAGTTTAGGTAATGCAGGGACAAAGCAGAAGGGGTTTCTTCCTTAATGCAAACACATACCCCAGCATCCATGCCATGAAATGCTGTTGCCCCATTATAGTCTGTAATCTAAGGTTTTGAATGTCAAACCCAAGCAGAAGTAGCCAATCTTTTATAAAACTTATCAGATATTGTGCATCTGCCCATTCAGTTTTATATAAGCCAATTAAGTCCTCATATACCACGCAATCCTCGTTCACCCACCATATGTAAAATGTGAGTTGCTCCTGACCAGAAATGTTTTGAGTCTTATCAACAGTGATGACAAAGACACCTGACTCTTTAATTTCCTGCCTGACTTGGCCCAAAGCATACTGATACATCTCTTGTATTTTCTCATTCTGGATATCAAATAAATACATTTCTCTTGGAGTTGAGCCAGTGTGTAAATTGTTCGCTAAGTTTGTGATTCTCACCTAACTCAGGACCCTCTTAAAATTGCTTTCTTCACCTGTACTACCTTTTATGTCAAGTCCTTGTTGGGCCAAGTCCTGCAGGACTCAGACGTGGTCCAACAAGCATTTTTGGTGTAGGTCTTGCTCCTTTGCTTTGATGGTGCTTCACTGAACAGTGATGGTTACTGTCTTCAGATTTTGTATTTTAAGTGCACACTCATGATGAAAGTTTGAATTTTCATGAGCATCTAGCAATTTGCTGGCATGTTTCCAGTTATTGAACCCAAAACTCAAAAGTCTGCTGTCCACATGTTGACCAAGTGATCGACTTTTTCTGCACTGCATAGCAGTGAACATTGTAGAAAGCAGTTTTTTGTGTTTTATACAAAATTAGCCGTACTTTTTGTACAAAGAACTCTGAAAGAATCTAGGTCTATGATTTGGTATTTCACCTTAGTATTTCACAGTTGCTCCTGTGGAACAGGAAAGCAAATTGAGTTTGTTTGTAAAATATTCCCAACAGTACTCAAGGAAGCAGGGAGTATCTACTACAGGCATGGTGCCCACCTTAGGAAGGTTCACCTCAGAGATGTTCACTTCTTCAAAAAAGTCACGCTCAGGACCAACTTCAACAAAACTGCAACTCTTACATTTCAGTTCACTGTCACATTTGTTGCAAATCTTACTGTATAACAAAAAGTATAAGAAAGAGGGAACAGCTAAATCTGTTGTATACCAAGCATAATAAAATATACTTGGGCCAGCCATAAGCTTAATGAAAAGGAGCAAAGTAAATGATCTACTTAACAGGAGTCTGATTTTCTCTTTTACTCTCTGCATGGACTTCTTGGGCTGTAGTAACAGGACTTCTGAGTAAAGGATTGCTTTCATGTTTACTCCTTTTGATGTGTACATTAGATGTTCAATTCATAATTGATGTTTGGATCAGAAAATAATTTTTGGGAGCCATTTTGCAAATGGAAGGTGTGGAGTCTCCTCAAATTATTTTAAGAAAATATTTCAAAAAATGAAAATGCTTTTACAGGCTTAGAATGCTTGACAAACATTTCCCTTGCAGTCACGCTGTCACACAGATTTGAAAATATCACTAAAAATGTTAGAAAAACAACTTAGTTTATGCTCCCCCAGGTAACACAAGCCAGGGCAGGTGATATCCCCCTAGACAAACATGCATGCATTGCCTAAAGCACATAAAACCCTTGTATGTTTCATATGGGTAACAGGCGTTATGAGCCATTTTGAATTTGCTGTACAAAATTTAGTTTGAGCAACATATTTTCAAACGGAGACAGCTAAGACTCTGCTGAGAAGGAAGTGCCTTGATGGGGTGCTGACTTAAACCTTTTTGGATTCATTTTGAACCCCATGCCCATTCTATATATAAGGAGAGATACTTGGACACATAGTAGAGTTTAAGGAAGGATCCAATTTTCAAAACAGGACTCAAAAGCATTGACTAATAGTGCCTAGTCACTATGATTAAAGACAATCTGCCAAGTTCTGTGTATTACATTATGTCACTATTCTGGCACTGGGTGTCTGTCTGCAGAAGAGTACTGGTTGCAAAAACAGGGTTTATGTTGTGCAAGTCACTGGGCTATGGCGTAAGACATGATGTAGAGGGTCATCACCAGGTCTCATCAGCTTCTACAGGAATGATGTATCATCTTGTCCTGTAATACTGACATTCCTCCCCTACCCCCAGGAGTTGCACATCACAGCATAAACAAACACTGCTTTTGAAAACTGTATGCTTGTAAGGACCCTGGCACCAGTTTACCGGCTTAGTATAGAAAGACTTGAAGACTTAACTAGTTGATCATTTCAGCGACTATTAGGGCAGTACTGGACTTTTGAAAACCTTGCTCAGCTTAGATATTGGGAGCCTTTAATTGGCAAAATAATTCAGTTTGAATCAATGGGAATGAAAGCCTCCTGAATTAACCCAGACATAAAATTCCAACATAAACAGAAAACTTAACCCCGGATCAGGTAAAGTTCACAAACAAGATTAATGAAAGAATATCACACACACACACACACACACACATGCACATGCACACATGCACACACACACACACACACATACACATGCACATGCACGCACACAGCAGGTAAAACACATATTATGTTCAGACCCTAACCAACACACAGAAAACAGTCTGGGGAAAATAAATAAGGGATACAATAACAGTGACCTATGGAATACATGATTTATTTTTACAAAAGCTGTTTGACATTAAGTAACCTCATGAATGGCTTAAGCAATAAGTGATGTTCCCAAGGTCAAACAACTTGAGCAAAAATACACACAGATACATTCTTGCAAGGACCAATACCGCAACTACTAAATCTAGATTTCAACACAGATACACAGAAATGTGATGGCAGAGAAAGGCACCACGGCCCATCTAGTCTGCCCAACACCCTACCTCCTCCCTTCTGTTATGCTTCCACCCTCTTTTCCCAACCCCTTAAATCTATCCCAAGCCCTCTTGAACCCCTCCTCCATTTCAGCTGCCACTACCTCCTTCAGCAGCTTGTTCCAGGCCTCCACCACCCTCTCCATGAAAAACTGCCCCCTGACATTACCTCTGTATTGCCCATCTTCCAGTTTGAGGCTATGTCTCCTCATGTTCACTCCCTTCTTCAATTTGAACAAGCTGTTACCCTCTACCTTATTGATTCCCTTTAGATACTTAAAGGTCTCAATCATGTCCCCACTCTCCCTCCTAGTCTCCAGAGGGTACAAATTCAGCCCTCTCAGTCTTCTCTCATAGGGTACATTCTGCATCCCTCGTACCATTTTGGCTGCCTTTCTCTGCACCCTCTCCATCAGCTCAACATCTCTTCATAGGTGAGGCCTCCAGAACTGCACCCCATACTCCAGATGCAGCCTAACCATGGTTCTGTATAATGACATTAGCACCTCCCTCTTCCTGCTATTAAAACCCCTCACAATGCAGGCCAACATTCCAACTGCCTTTTCCACCACCCTGCTACATTGACTGCCCACCTTGAGGCCACACGATACCATAATCCCCAGGTCCCTTTCTGTTTCCTTCTCCTTAATCACCAACCCCCCAAGGGAGTAAGTTTCCCTCCTATTCTTCCTCCCCAGGTGCATCAGTGAGCACTTTTGTGTATTAAACTTCAATTTCCAGGTGTCAGACCATCTCTCCAGCCTCTCCAGGTCGCGCCTCATGGCTTGCACCCCACTAGGTGAATCCACCCTATTGCAGACCTTTGTATCATCTGCAAACTGGCACACCCATCCCTCCAGACTCTTTGCTAGGTCACTAACATAGATGTTAAAGAATATTGGTCATAGCACTGACCCCTGTGGCATCCCACCGGTCACCGCCCATTCCCTGGAATGTGTCCCATTTACCACCACCGTCTGACTCCTTCACTTCAACCAGTTTTCCACCCACCTGGTGATCCTGTTGTCCATCCCTAGTCTGTCCAGCTTATGTACCATTCCACCATGCAGAACGGTGTCGAAGGCCTTATTGAAATCCAGATATGCCATGTCCACTACTCCTCCCTGGTCCGCTATCTGTGTCACCCCATTGAAAAACTCTATCAGGTTAGTCTGACAAGACTTTCCCTTGGTGAAGCCATGCTGCCTGTCATCCTACATGCCATTCATCTCCAAGTATTCTATCAACCTGATCTTAAGTAGTGTTTCCATTACCTTCCCCACCACCGAGGTAAGACTAATAGGACAGTAGTTTTTGACCTCATCCTTCTGCCCCCCTCCCTTATGTAGTGCGACCATCTCTGCCCTCTTCCAGTCCATTGGCACCACCCCTGTGACCAAGGACAAGTTAAACAGCCTAGCTAGATGTGGCACCAGTACATCCTTCACCTCCTTGAGAACCCTTGGGTGTATTCCATCAGACCCCATTGCCTTGTCTACCCTAACTCTACCCAGCTCTTCCCTTACTCCTTCAGCAGTGAATTCTGCCACAGCCACCTGCCTGTGGCTGTCACCCTCCCCATTCCTTCCTGGTCCCCTACCCTCCCTTTCCTCCATGAAGATTGAGGAGAAATAGCTGTTTAATGCCTCTGCTTTTTCAAAGTCGCCTTCCAGTATTGTTCCACTTTCCTCCTTATCCTTCCAGTCCCATGCTGTGCCCTCCTCCTTTCTCCAACTTACCTAAAGAAGATTTTGTCCCCTGTCCTTGCCTGCTTTGCTATCCTCTCCTCAGTGGCCTCCTTAGTCCTCCTTATCTTTTGCCCAGTCTCCTTTCTTTTTCCCTGTAGGTTTCCCTGTCCTCATCCTTTTGTGTCCTCCTGTACCTCTTGAATGCTCTAGTCTTCTCCTTGACCCCTAATGCCACTATTGTAGTGAACAATAGAGGTCTTTTCTGTCTTCTATTCTCTCTTACACATCTTATACATGAGTCCATGGCTTTAAATACTCCTCTCTTGATGGCTGCCCATAAATCTTCCACCCCCTGCACATCCTCTATCCTCAACATTTCTTTCCCAACTACCTTCCTCATTCCATGAACGTCAGCCTTTCTGAAGTTCATTACCTTGGTTCTTGTCCTAACCTTCTCTCTGCCCGCTCTCACCCTGAACCTATGAACATACGAAATTTGCCAGCAGATAAAGGCCTAGAGGTCTATCAAGTCTGCTCGAATGTGCAGCTAGCACCCCTTATTCTGCAGCTGCCCTTCCCTTCCACCCTTCCCCTTCACTAACCCTCCCCCTTGTCCTGTCCCATCCTCATTTGAAGCAGTCCACTGTTCTACTGCATACTACTTCAACAGGTACATTCCACCCAGCCACCATCCTCTGTAAAAAGTGTCTCCTCATCTCCCTCCTGAACCTTCCTCGCTCCAGTCTCATATCATGGTCCCTGGTGGCCCTCCCTTCCCGTACTTTGAACAGTCCCTCTGTACCCATCTTGTTTATTCCTTTCATGTATTTAAAGGTTTCAATCATGTCACCCCTGTCTCTCCTCTCCTCCAGTGAGTAGATGTTCAACTCCTTCAACCTCCTCTCGTATGATAAGTCCCCCAGCCCCTTGATCATCTTTGTCGCTCTGCGCTGCACCCCCTCCAATAACTTAATGTCCCTCACTGACAGCCTGCAACCTGACAGCCCTGTGGTCACTGGAGCCAAGCTCTTCCCCCACCTCCACCTCCTCCACACTGTCCCCATTTGCAAGGACCACCAGCAGGTTTACACCCCTAGTGGGCTCACTGACCCTTTGTTGCAGGAATATGCCCTGAAGAGCCTCTAAGATGCCCCTGCTCCTTGCATAGATTGCTGTCTGAGCCTCCCAGTTGATGTCCGGAAGGTTTAAGTCCCCAACAAGCACAATTTCTCCTTTCCATGCCGTTCTCACTACTGATTCTACAAAGTGTCTATCCCCTTCCTCCCTCTGCATAGGAGGCTATAGACTACCCCAATACACAGGTTTCCCCCCTGTCCCCTGTCTAGGGTGACCCACATTATCTCTGTTTTCCCCTCCTCATCTTGCCCTTCCATGGCCCCAATTCCTTCCCTGATATATAATGTCACCCCTCCCCCCTTCCCCTGTTAAACAGCCGATACCCTGGGATCACCGTCTCCCAGGCATATTGCTCATTCTACCAAGTCTCACTCACTGCTACAATGTCTAGGTTCTCCTCCATCATGGTGGACTCCAGTTCTCCCATTTTGTTCCCCTGGCTCCTGGCATTTGCAACCAAAGCCCTCCAACATGTAGCCCCATCATGTCCTTCCCTGCTGCTAAATGTTCCCTTGATGAGTGTGGTGACTTGAGGGGAGGCTGATAGCCTCGCTGCTCTACCTCACGTAAGGCTGGCCCTGTCCTTAACCCCCCCTTATTTAGTTTAAATTTAACTTCCTTGCCATGAAGTCCCCCAGTTTATTCTTTAGTGCAGCTGCTCCTGAAGAGCTCAAGTGCAGCCTGTCTTGGGAATACAACCCCTCCTCCCATGTAGAGCCCCAGTCACCTATCCAGCCAAACCCCATCCAACTGCACCAACCATGTAGCCAATTTTTGAATGCCCTTATCTTCTCCTTTCTGGGTGTGCTCGCTCTTGGCACTGGCAACACCTCAGAGAAGGAAATAGAAGGAAAAACAGTATTGCTCCTACAGAACCTAGCAAGTTCCTCGAACCTTGCCTGTACCTCCATCAGACTGTTCCCTTCCAAGTCATTTGTGCCCAGGTGAAACAACAGATGTGTCCTTTCATCCTGCTGCTTACCCCAGGAAGGAATAAGATGCCTCACCTCCAGCACCATCATCCCTGGCATGAACTGTACCCATACTGCATTGTTTTTTGCTCCCTTCCTTCCCCATTTTAGCCCCTTAATTATTGAGTCCCCCAAGAGTGCCAATCTACTGTCCCCTGCTTCTTGGGTGTCTTTTTGGCCTCTAGCTTTGTTTCACTGGGTTTGGCTCCCTTAGGACTCCTCCTCATGTTCCATCCTGACTTGGTTTCTGCCTCTGCTCATCTTTTGTTCCCCATCACCTAGTCTATTCTGATTTTTACCCATACCCAGCATCTGTACCTCTTCACCCTCTCCCTTTAGCTTTTCATCAGACTCCCCACCTCCTGTACCTCTAAATCCCTTGTACTTCCACCTGGCTTCCTTCATCCCTGCAGACCCCTCCTGCTTTACTGCTTGAGCATGATCCAGTTTCACCTGACCCCCCCCAACTGCTCCTGGCCTTCTCTCATCTGCATCACCGTGCGAGATTGTGCCAACTGTGCTTGATCCTCCTCCAACTGTTCCTGTGCTGCCCATCTTTGCAGAAGGTTTTGAGCACTGTACCCCACATGGGGAAGTCTTCCTCCTTACCACCTTCCCTGTCTGCATATTTACCTTCTCCTGCACCCTGCCCGGGGCATACCCCAGCCTCCTACTGCGGCTTCTACCATGCAGGCTTTCCTCCAGTTCATTTTCAGCCTCTCAGGAGCTCAACTCCAGCTCTTCCAGTGCTTCGTTCCTGCCCTTTTTCTTATGCCACAGCTCCCCTAGTGCCACCTATTGGTGTGTCCCTAATGTACTCATCCCTTCCTTCACCTCTTCTCCTGCATGCGATGTGCCTGCCCCCTCCTCCCCTCTTCCACTGCACCTGAGATCTTTCCCCCATATTCCCCAGCTGCTCTGCACCCCCCTTCTCTGATGGTTTCTGCAGGACCCCTTCCTCTCCAATATCCTTGACTAGAATACCTAGGAGGGCAAAACTATTTGTTACTTCTACCCTCTGGCCCATTTCAACTATGCCTCCATTGTCCTTCATACTGGGCATCCATCTGCCTTTTCCTGAGTCTACTGTGTTCCATGCCTCCTGATCCCTGACTGACCCCTTTTCTCTAGCTACAGGCATCATTTTTGTGCTTCTAGACTGCCTGCTGTCAGTTCCCACTGACCCCTTTCCTCCGGTCTCGGGCCTCCCTGTCCCAAATCTGGACTTGCTATTGTCTGTTACCACCTATGGTTTATCCCCTCTGGATCCCTTCCATCCTCTCCCTCTCAAGCCTTTGACTTCTGGAACAGTATGTCTGATCCTCCAGTGAATCCACTCAGCCCTTCCCGCTCCTTCTTTGGCTTATACTGACCCTGTCTCTCTACCCCCTTTCCCCAGCTTCACCCCCATTTAACCCCCACCTTAGTCCTGCCACTTCCTCTCTCAGCTGAGTGAGCTGCTTACACATCATACAACCCCCCATCATTCAAGCCCGATTTAGGATCATAGCTGTTCCACAGCCACTGCACCCCACCACCCTGCCAAAGATCCCCCTCCCTTGGTTGCCCCTCCCTCTGTGCTGCCCTACCATTTCTTCTGTGATGCTTAGATGCAGTCCTACAATCACCCTTATGTATTTTTTGGGCCCCTGACCCTCACCCCCTCCTCAGCCCCAACCCACAGTCAAGACTTTTTAGAAATAATAAAGCATGTGCAAACCATAGGCATCAAGAATTAATAACCATAGCTACCACATTCAAGTCCAAGTCACCAAGTTCAAGTCCAAACCCCCAGCACCTCCATAGTCAGTAGTCTAAGATCAAGTTCCCAGCACCTCCAGTGTCAGTAGTCTCGACCCAGTTCATTCCCCCTCAATTTCAGCTCTTTTGTGAAGGATTTCTTAGTGTCTGTGTCAATTTCCCATATCCACCGAGGCTGAAGTCCAAGTCTGCTGTGAAGAAATGCAGGACCCAGTTCCTTTTCTGCAAACCAGCTCCTCGCAGTGATTTCCTTAGCTCAGGATGCTCCTTGCTCCCACTTTTAGTCCTTGTATCTGTCTGGCTGGCTGTTTTTAAAGCCTACTGCCTTGGAGCCTCTCTCCCTGATTGGCCTGATCCTACACCACTGTCTGCGGTTGGCGGGCCATCCCTGCTTCAGTTGTTGGACTGCCACCTGTGCCCTTTGTTAGTTCAGCTTTAAACAGCTCAGCTGTCCTTCCTCTGATCACCAACCTTGACCCCGCTGCTGACTGCAGTCACAGCTCCACGCAGCTCTCCACTCTCCTTTCTCTGGTTGCCAACAGCAACCCGCCCCCCCCCCGCTGCTGACACAGCTAACAAACACAGGAATGCACAGTCTAATTTCTTTTTGTGCCACCTGGGCTATTGGTACAACTTATGACAGAGGTCACCCAGGGTCACAGCTAGGCAGGGATTGACAAGAGGCTTTGGCTATGCAAGATGCATGCACTAGCCCCATTACATTGATAGCTTGGGACACACTTACTCAAGTACAAGTGCAGGATGTGAAATTCTTCTGTCCTTGTGCTTCCTTTGCTATTTAAAGAGGTTGTTTAAAAGCCCACAAATAGATCCCTTAAGAGCAAGCCAGACAAAAATGTGGATTTGAGCAGGACCCAGAGTCACTGGAGTTTGTCAGATCTAGTTGCTTGACTTCTGTTTTGCTTGGGATAGCTTCCAAAAAGTTGATCGTAAACTGAAAATGCAAATACCTTGTGGTGATGCTTTGCAGAAATCCAGTCCAGGAGACCTTCACAGATATAGTGAGCAAGAACGGTGTAGTTATACCAAGCCGAAAATCTTGTAAATCCCCCAAAATTAAGCTACAGACACAGACAAACACAAACAGCCACCCACAGAGACCCAGGAGGCGGAGCTTATCATTTATTCCACAAGGTCCCTGTTACATATTCCATTTATGCAATAGGGATTGTTAAGGATAGTGCAGGGAGTTTTGCTTTAACATGTTTATTTAATTTTTAATGTAAACTTACATGGCTTTTTTTGTGGTTTTCCCAGTGTAGCTCTGCCTATGGCCAGTACAAAATGAAAACGTTTTATGCACAATTCTTTTGTTTTCTGCTTTTTTTTTTTTTTTTTTTGGTGGGGCATTTATTTATCAAAAAAGTGAAAAAATTGATTTATATTATACACTACAATCCAAATGATAGACAGTTCCACCAATGGGACTGTAGTGAATACTGTAAGGTGTCATTGACAGCTCAGTTGGCAGGCAGCTGTGGAGGTGTGTGGAGGGCTGTGCTGCTCGTTGACTGGAGGGACGGCCATGCTGGGGTGGAGGGAATGGGGTGGTGTGTGCATTCCGGTGTTGGTGGGGGTTGGGGGACCACCACATCATGGAAATGGGGTTCATGTCATAAGGGGTGGGTGACTGGACTATAGGTGAGGGACTGCCACAGTGAGGAACAGTTTTTTAATTTTTTTTTATTATTACCAGATGGGTGATCGGTGATGGGGGCCACTATATCACTGACACTTATTTATGATTAATGGGCCGGTAATTGGGGGGCATTACATTATGGACATTTATTTACTATTACTGGCCGGTGATTGGTGATTGGGGGTCAAGCACTACCTTACTGAACATTTATATTTATTACAGGGTGGGCTATTGGGCGATCAGGGATTTGGGGTGGGATCCTAAAGTATGGACTTTTGTTTATCTACTCTCAGGTCTGAAATCGAGGTATGGGGATAATCTGGGGACTGTGGCTGCATGGGGCTTTGGTTGGTGGGGGGAGGGACACACCACAATCAGATGGGCATGCAAATGAGCCCATAATGGGAATGCTAATGGTCACTAGTGCTTGCATGCCAATGAGCTCATTTGCATGCCTCTGTTCCTGCATAGCACTTTAGTGCCTGAGCACTATTGGCTGCCAAGCCATTTTCCTGGCTGACTGTGGGGGCACTACTTTTTTTTACATTTGCAGTGAAAACATATCAACCCAACAAGCCACAGCAGGCAAATTCACTATAATTTTTGAACCCTGATAAAAACTAGATGAGAAAATAAAATAATTCTCAGTACAATTGCAATGAAAGCATAACCACCCATCTGCAACTGAATCAAGACTAAAGGTCTTAAACAGGTGGCACACTCAGTAACCTTTTCAAAGGTGTTACCTGTCTAAGACAAGGGGGAAGACAGGGTACTCCACAACCGGAGTTTCAACGCATGGCTCAAGGACTGGTGCAGAGCAAAATGATTTGGCTTTATTGGGGACTTGGGTCCCATCTGGAAGGATGGAGACCTATACAGGAGAGATGGACTCTATCTATTCCGGGGTTGGGGGACCAGGTTCCTCAGTGAAAAGTTTAAATGCTTCTTTGGCAAGCATTTAAACTAGCCAAGGGGGGACACAGAAGAAAGAAGGGAGAATCAATACCCCCCCACAAAAGGAAGCAGTCAGTAGGAGTACCTTAAGGACAGGAAATCACCAAAGGTACCTAGAACTAGAAAAGGCAGAATGGCAGAGAAAAGGAGAAATGGAAGTAAAGACAGGAGGGGTAAAGAGGGAAGGCATGTAGATAAAAGGGGAACTGTGAGAACGGGAGGTAGTATAACTTGGAAGGCCATGTGCACTAATGCTCGCAGCCTTGGAAAGAAAATTCTGGACCTAGTGACCTTGATGGCAGAGGCTGACCAGGACATTGTTACCATTATGGATACATAGTACAATGATAACCATGACTGGGATATAGCCATACCTGGTTATACTCTATTCAGAAAAGACAGGGTGGGTAAAAAGGGAGGAGAAGTGGCTCTTTACATCTGGGAAGGTGCAAAAGCAACTGAAGTACAGGGACTGCAGGGAGGGACAGAGGCACTATGGGCCACCCTAGAGATGATTAATGGCACCACTATTTGCCCTGGAGTGATCTACAGACCTCCAGGCCAATGGGTAGAGTTGGACAGGGTTCTAGTGGTAACTAAAGGGGAGGTGCTGCTGGTGTGAGACATCAGTTTGCCAGATTTTGATTGAAGCATCACAGCTGCAGCCTCACCCTGGATCAGGAACATCCTGGATGCCCTGTAGGGGGCTTGCCTCAGGCAGCTAGTGGTAGAGTCCACCAGGGAGGGAATGATACTGGATCTAGTACTCACCAGTAGGGACAGAGTTGCAGATGTCATGGGGTAGCCACCTGGGGTTCAGTAATCATTGTATGGTATGGTTCAATGTGAGAACAGTGGCTGAGTTAAACCACACAAAAGCAAGGGTCCCGGACTTCAGATGGGCCAACTTTGCAAAGTTGGGGAAATGTCTCAGGAAAGCCATGGCCATGGGGAAGATGGGGGGATAGAGAAACAGTGGGTGAATCTAAAAGAAGCCGTAGAGGAGGCAACAAACCTTTGCATTAGGCATTTAAACAAAAGCAAGAGAAAACAAAAACCACTATGGTTCCCAAAGGAAGTGGCCAGAAAGGTAACAGTGAAAAGACTGGCATTCAGGAGGTACAAGGAAACACAGAGTGGGGAGGAGGAGAGGGAAGTGTATTTAGAAAAACAGAGGTACACAGGGACAGCAGTCAGGAGTGCAAAGGAGCAAAGAGAGGAAAAAATAGTCCAGTCAATAACGAAAGGGGACAAAACATTCTTCCAGTACATTAGTGAAACAAGAAAAACCAGGGGTGGGATTGTTAAACTAAAAGGGGAAGGAGGGGAGTGTCCAGAGGGGGACCTGGAGAAAGCAGCAATTCTGAACAAATATTTTTGTTCAATATTCACAGAAGAAGAGGAAAATGTGGGACCTCAGTAAAGTGACAGGAGCATCAATGGAAGGGATGTGGACACCAGTCCATTTGTGAAGGACAGAATCCTAAAGGAACTTGCAAAACTGAGAATGGACAAAGCAATAGGGCTGGATGGGATGCATCCAGGAATATTAAAGGCACTAGAGAGGTGATCATAGCGCCACTGACAGTCCTGCTCAACAAATCACTGGAAATGGAAGTGGTTCCAGAGGATTAAAGGAGGGCAGCTGTAGTCCATCCCCACAAAAGTGGGAGCAGGGAGGATGCTGTCAATTACAAGCCAGCCAGCCTTATGTTGGTGGAGGAGAAATTAATGGAATAACTGCTAAAGGAAGGGATTGAATCCAACAGATAATAGGATCCTAGGGAGCATGGAATCCCAGTGGGAAGGTCATGTCAAACAAATCTGATAGACTTTTTTGAATGGGTGACCAGGGAATTAGATCAGAGAGGGCAGTGGGTGTAGCATAGCCTACCTGGATTTCAGCAAAGGCATTTGACACAGTACCACATAGGAGGCTTGTAAACAATCTGGGGAGCCTGGGAGTGGGTTCCAAGGTGATAAACTGGGTCAGAAATTAGTTGAGAGATAGAACACAAAGGGTGGTGGTAAACAAAGTTCATTCTGCCACAAGGATCAGTTCTGGGGCCAGTCCTATTTAATGTCTTCATAAGCAATATTGCAGAGAGGCTAGAAAGGAAGGTATGCCTCTGTGAAGATGACACTGAGATCTGTAACAGGGTTGGCACTCCAGTGGGGCTGTAAAAAATGAGGAGGGACCTAAGCAGGCCTGAGGAGTGGTCAAGATTGTGGAAGCTATCATTCAATGCAAAAAGTGTAAAATCATGCATCTGGAACATAGAAAATGAGACTAGGAGCACTTGATGAGGGGAGATACTGATGACCACCAAACAGGAAAGGGATCTTGGAGAAATCATATCTGATAAAAGGTGACCAAGCATTGTGAAAAGGCTGTCAGGAGAGCCAGTGGGATTCTGAGGTGCTTAAGGGGAGGTATCACCAGCAGGAAAAAGAAGGTGGTGATACCACTGTAAAAATCATGGGTGAGGCCCCATCTGGAGTACTGTGTTCAGTTCTGGAAGTCGCATATCAGGAAGGACATAGACAGAGCAGAGGCAGTTCAGAGAAGGGCAATAAAAATGTGCAGGGTCTGCACCAAAAGTTATATAAGGAGAGACTAGAGGACCTCAATATGTATACCCTGGAAGAGACAGAAGAGAGTGGGATATGATACAGGCCTTCAAATACATCAAGAGCATAAATAAGATACAAGAGGATAGCATCTTTCAGAGAAAAAGATGTTCAAGAAGAAGGGGTCATAATATAAGGCTGGAGGCAGGTAGACTCAAGGGTAACATGAAGAAGTGTTTTTTTTTTCAAAGAAAGGGTGGTACTTGCATGGAATAGCCTTTCAGTAGAGGTGGTGGGGGGCAAAAACAGTAGGGGAATTCAGTAATGTATGGGATAGGCACAAGGGAAATTTGGCAATAGGAAAGAGAGGGTAAAAGCTGGAGATCAAGTAGGATCTGTGTTATTGCAGTAGCTAGGGAAAATGGGCAACCTAGACGGGCCCAGAGGTCCTTATCTGCCTCAGTTTCTATGTTTCTATGTAACTTCCCTACCATTGCCTGAACCAACCAATACATGTTGAACCCAACTAATACATGTATGGGTTCCGTTATGAATATAAATGTATTCACTCTTCACCACTGGGCGGAGCTTTGTCTGATGCACTGATCTTAGCCATATGTGTTCTATGTATATTTTCCTGTGCAACTGCATTTAATCCTTGACTGCTTGTGTAATGTCAACTGGTGCCACATATTTCTGTGCAGTGCTTAACTTGTACCATGTGTTTCTCTGTACAAACTTGTCTTTCATTGTACTCTCCCGGGTCGCACCAGAAAATAGGCAAATGTTTTGTCTAGCGTGCATACCTGGTCAACAAAAGTTAAATAAATAAATAAAAAGAACCAGATTAGACTGAAGGTAAAAAAATCATTGGTGATTGTAAGGATAAGGAAAGCAACCCCCCTCCCCCCCAACAAACAAGAACAGGTAAATTTGCTTCCCTACCCCTTCCCAAACCAATACATGCGGAACTAGAGTACTAATTGTACGAAATGCATATTCCCCAAATCAGAACACATGAATTTCCTATACATTGTCAGCCTCAAAACATACAGAATGCAGAATCTGCTGCAGGTGGGAAAAAAAAAAGAATAGGTTATTTTAAGGAAAATGTAAGCTCACACACAAGCTATAGGAAATGAATTTGCTGTGTGACCGACAAGCATCATGTGCAAAGTCAAAAGCACGTAATTATAATCACTGTTAATTTGAAGGAAATCACACTCCTCGCAAATCGGTTCACTGTACATTTTCAACCCCCATCAGCCAATGGAGAACGCAGAGCATGTGAAAAGAAATAACTGTACATAATGAATGTAACAGAAAAGCTACTCTTCTATATGGATACCTGCCCTTTGCCATTGTTTGGCTTGCTTTTATGCTAGAGATTCACAAAGAATGGACAATACCGCCCCCCCCACACATGTTTAAACATGGGCTCTTAAGGCAATAATGGCAAACAAGTAACTCATTACAAAAATGGATACAAGTAGGACACTGAGCAACAAGCTTCTCAATTAAGCAAATTGATTTAGAATAAATGTACAGTATACATAAAGAGGAGAGACAGTGAAAAATCATAGCAATGTACAACACATAAGAGTCATGGCATCATACCTTTCCATCTGTGCTGACGCAATCCCAGAAGGGAGGAAAGAAAGACAGTCCAAAAAGCTCTGTTTCAGTCTCTACTGTCTTGAGGCTTCATTCTGGTATCTTCCTTCTCACAAGTTAGCATGGGAAAAAATCAGTCTCAGGATCCAGGAACTTACACAGTTAGAAAGTTCCAAACTTATGTCCAAAGTCCAGGGTTTGAATTGTAACCCCCCACTTAGACGAATGAGCCTTTTTTAAGGTGAATGAGCCTTAGCTATGCCTTAATGTAGAGTGTCCCCACAGTAAGCATTCCCACTGACGAGCAAGATCTGAGCTCAGACTTCGACCACTGACTTTGGCAAGTAAAGAGTCTTTCCACTGCTACTGCATGTGGATCTTGTTGGTAGAAAGCTCTGTTGGTTGTACATTACTTGCCTTTGTGGCAGATGTGGTGCACAGTTTCGGCAATAGATAGCTTTTGAGGCATTATATTCTCAGGTTCAAGCTGCTTTTGCTTCAGTTTACAATTTTTTTTTTTTTTATTTAGTTGTTTAACCAGGTATAGCACACTAAGCTGGAAGTTTTTTTACAGGAGCGACCTGGGAGCACAAGGAGGTTAAGTGACTTGCTCAGGGTCACACAGTATGCAGGTGGAAGCTGTGGGATTCAAATCCAGGTCTGCTGGATGTCACCAAATTTGCAGCTCAGAGCCTTAGCTGTAATGACTATCATAAGCCACAGGAAGTCAAAAGGATTTACTTCTCAGGGCTGATGTACAAGTCCCTTCTCATTCACAAAAGTTCATGAGCCCTCCAGGAGACCTAGTTCAGCTGGTCCCTGGTTCAAGTTATTTTACTTTGAATCTCTCTTCTTGGTTTGAGTCTGCCAGACCATGTGAAGTGTCTTACATTTTAAAATTATTCCAGTTGTGGGGCACAGCTTCAGACCACCTCCTTTACACCTGTCCATGAACAGTCTTCATCAGAAGTTAAGATGCCATACTGTTCATTTCAACAATTTAAAAACGCAGCAGTAGATCACGTTACTGTAATTGGTAAAAGACACACATGGGTTCATACATCTCTGTAAGAAAGCAACTCCTTAAACTTTTCAGGCCTAAAACCTAATTAAATTTATTGCATTCAAGAAAGAGAATGTCTTGCTTATCTGTGAGTCTGAAGGCTATTGATTTAGGTTCATTACATTATTCTACTTGGATGTTTCCATTTCAAGCTGATATTCTCTTATCCTGAATTTCTTGGGCCTACTTATGGTTGGTAGGGCCTCTATGCCTAGTACCATGTCCAGAGTGTACATTTTATATTCGGTATTACATATGGCATATAAACCAATATTTGAGCAATTCTTCTTACACTTCCTCAGTGGACATATGTAGAGAACCCATATGGATACAAATAATTACTGAACATTTTCAATTAAAGCATACACCACACCCAGCCCCCACCCAATAACTTGCCAGCTTAAGACAAGTAAAAGTTATATACATTTTGAACATCACCCCACCCAATACAGTTTTGCTGGGGACTAGCCCCAGCACGCTGCAGCTCCCTGTCTCAATCAATCCTCCCCTTTCCCTAGCAAGTCAGAATCAATGCTTGTCTAAATAAACAGTGCCTGCCAAAGAAAAGTGGTATTATGTCAATTTTATGGTCTCCTTTGGATGACTGAGAGTCTGTCCATCCAGCCCCTTTCACTTGTGTTCTTGCTTCTGTCCTGCATTTTCAATTAACATGACACTGTATGAGCAGTTTAGTTGTTAATATATAAAAATACCTATGAGCTGTTAAATCTGAATGATTCACTGAATACCATTGATTCGATCATTAGATTCACAGCTGGTTGGACTTCTTTTTCCTGGTGAACTGATGTATTGGGCAGCAGCTGTATAGCCTGTCATGGACCCCCTCCTTCCCATATGCACACACACACACATACACACAGCATGCATTGATCAACAACCATGTGTTTCATTTGTTTAGTACACTTAATGTGTGAGTCTTGTCTTAAGCTTTATAAATTATAGGTGTAAACCCCAGTCAGCGCTAAACTGAGAGGGCTACTACCCCTGTCTGTATGGCTATGGACAGGTTGAGGGGCTTAGGTCCTATGAGGTGGTGACTCCATTTTTATAAGTTGAAACTTGGGGAGAAAGGTGTCACTTGGCATGGTGATTAGGTTCAGCTACTCTGCACAGGGGCACCCAAAATAACTCTGGACACAGGAAGCAATAACTGTAATGTCCAATTATAGAAGTTGGGATTCTAGAGTGTGGCATTTATTCACATCCAACAGAATAATAAAGCATAGAGAGACCCCCATGGGGCTACACTCCTGGTAATGCATATTTATGGAGACCAGAACACATCCTCTTTACACTGAAACCCTCAGGTTTAGAAACACTCTTGGCATTCAGCCCTAACTCAACTTTTTTTCAGTTTCCTCTGGCTCGGCTCCCTTGCCAGCCCCTGGACTACCTTTCTTCCATACCTCGGATCTCATGCTAGCCCCTGGACTACTTTCCATATAGCATGGATCATTTCTTGGTAGCTCCCTAAACCACCACTGAGCACTTCTGGCTCCATCAGGGAATCTTCTTCATCAATCCCATGTCTGGGCACTTTCTTCAGGCACTGGCCGAGTACCTGAGAGAAAGCAACAGGTGTCCCAAAGTAGACCCGTAGAGGTGAATTTGGTTACTACTGATAGGGGGTCTCCCACCTCTCGCTCCCATAATTCATAACCGGCCATTTTTCTGGACTTTAACACCTCATCCACTGAAAACACTTTACTGTGTAGATTCTCTTTAAATATATGTCACATTTATTTTACTGTTACTTCCATCCCACTTCTGCTGAACTTGAAACATACTTAATGAGTTGTTCTGTCCATTTCTCTAGACGCCCACAGAGTTAAGAAGTCCGATTCCCACAAATTTCAAAACTGTACTTGGCTGTCTTTTCTTGACCCCACAGTAATAGTCCCTTAACTTCATCTTGTCTCAGGTGAAAACACATTGGACCTTTATCAGAGCAAACTCACCTCTTGGTTGCAGGTGCCCCACAGGCTTTTTCTTCTTCAAAGCAATCTCAACAAACTTCTGGTGCCTCAGCACAAACCTAGATTTAGGCAACTTCTTCTTCCTCCTCAAGCCGGACCAGAGGATTTCCCCTGGAAGTAGGCGAAATCCTCCCCCCCATCCCCACAGGGATGGGGCCCTGAACCAATGGAAGCGGTCTCTACCACTTCACTTGGCTTTTATTGTGTTCCTTTTCAGGTGAGAACACACACCTAAAACAAAACTGTAGCTCTATGACTGAGTTGAGGGCTCTGAGGTCCTGCAGCTGCAGCACACCTCCTCCCTCTTCAACACTCTACTCAGGACTCTCACTCACTGACTTCAAAACCTCCCAACATTCTATCCTAACTTCCCTAGCTGCAACATTCCAAAGTGGCTTATGCAGCTGCAACAGTTCTAAATGATGTCATCCCTCAGTCTCAGCTGAGACTGAGAACAGAGTGAGACAGTGTGAAATCCATTTAACTGGAATTTCACAAGCTACCTTCCCTGCCTGCCACTAGGTCTAAATGGGATTCTTGTAACCCTGGGTAACAGGGGAATTACACTCACCCTGATCCAGGAAAATGACTGTCCGCAGTCATTAGTTACCCGGCCTAGGCCATCCTACCCCATGCGCTACCTACGGAGATGGGTGATCAGGCCCCCTCCTACTATGTGCTGGGCACAGGCAGGCAACACTAAGGGCCCAGAGGCCATCAGCTGACTCATTAGCCTCTACTCTACACACTGACTATTTGTACCTAGTGGCTCTGGAAGAACTGTCCAGAATATAGCCCTAATATATCAGTACTGCAGCCCCTACTGCAGGTCAGGTCCACAGCCTCTCTATTCCCCCTAGCCCTCTAGGGAAAATCTATCTGCCTCTAGCTCAAAATTCCCAAAAAACAAAACAACAGGGGACCTTCCCCCTACCTTGGACATCATGGAACCACACACCAGGAGCTAATACCATGCACAATGCATTACTCCCACACTCCCTCACAACCATACCTGTGGAAGGAAAAGTTACATACAGTAGTAAACAACATCTTGTACTTTGGTACTACAACACTAAAGTACTACTGAGGAACTCCGATGAGTCCCTCTCCTCTTCTTGTCTTCTCTTCTTGCCTTCTTCAGGAACACCTGCAAGAAAAAGAAAGACAACACACACATTCCTAATCTGCATACACAGTTTTATCTAAACCCCTACCATCAAAACACTGGAGAATCCCCCCCCCCAAATTTTTTTTAGAAAAGCAAAAAAAACAGTATAAACAGTGCAAAACAGTAGAAAACAATGACATTATTTACAATACACAATATATGGGGGGGGATGGAGTGCCCTAAAAGTCCCATCTAGTGACCACAGTGCCCGAAGGCAAGTCCTTTAAAGAGTCTCTCCTGGGCCAGAGCCCAGTGAAGCACAGTTCTAGCAGGCCAAAGTCCCGAAGGGGAGAGACTTTGAGGACAGTTCAAACATCTGGAGTCCGCTAGTGTAGGGTGTATACTGTAATGCCATAAGAATAGAAAAAGTCTGCACTTACCAGTCCCTTGTAGAATGAAAACAGTACCACACCTGGTCCTCAGCTGAAGATTCTCCCTGGCAGTATTCTTCTAATATAGCTGGGCGGACATCTTCCAGGGAAATGACAGGAGGGCACATCTGGAAACAGCTGGGCTGATGCCATCTCTGGAGATGAAACCTTGGAAACAGGAACAAAAGGAAAACACAGCAGGTCTGAAGTCATCCGATACCCAGGCGATGAGTCAGGACACAGCTGGGCTGGTGTCCTCTATGGATCTGAAGTCATCTGGTGGGCCAGTGATGGATTCTGGAAAGCCAGTTCACCGTAAAACCGATGAATGTGGGGCACCTGGGTCCTGGAATGCCAGTCTGGTGGAACAACATAGGTACAGCAACTACTGGATGGCAGCACTGGCTACGACTGCTCTGCTTTCCACTTGGTAGGCATGGGCACATTCACAGGAAGGTCTTTGCATTGTGGCCAATAGCACAATGGGTCAGGTACTTGAATTATTAACCCATCTGGGCGCTCATAATCCACACTGTGAAAGGTTTCATGTCCTTCTCCATCCACAATTGGAACAGTGTCAATAAACAGTGTCCTGCCCCTTTTCCACTGGCTGTATTTTTCTTGAAACATTCTGTTCTTAACATACTTGTTTGCACCAGGATGCACACATTTCATTGCCTCTTCCCAAATTCAGGATTTCTTGCTTTTTTCAATCTCCTCCCAAACTCTCCAAGGAAAGGTAGGAAAGGACATCCAATAGATTTCATTCGCTTTCCTACAAACCAGTCTTTCCTCTTTACTAGCTTTGGTCAACTTGAGACCTCTGGTCTGGCTTGGGGGCGGCCAGTCCTGTTTCTGCCAGCTACTGTTGGTTAACTAGGATCTGCAGCTTACCTGTTAGGTAGGGAAATGGGCAGACTAGGTGAGCCAAGTGGTCTTTATCTGCCATCAAATTCTATGTTTCTATGTTTCTATTCATACTCAATGTGACATAGAATGGATCTCTTACTCTTCCTGGTGGGGACAGAGCTGCAGAGCCACCACTCTCTTCTACCATTGCTTCCTCTGAGGCAACAGCTTAAGGCTGTGGACCAGTTCCTTCTTCACAAGGCCACATAGGCTCCCCCTCTTCTTCTTCCTCACTGAGAATCTGTGCCCAGGAGTGAGCAGTCATCCTCACTCCTGAGACTGTCCACTCTTCGCTGGGCATGGAGGTCGAAACCTCCCATTCAAAGGCCTCCCTCGTCTTGTCTTCACCTATAAGACTTGGGCTAGGCCCCTCTTTCCAGAGGTCTGCTGATGCTCTTCCCGATATGTCTCTCTGCAACTCAGACTCTGAAACATCAGCACATTGTTCTGTCTGTAAATCTGCACACTCTTGCTTCATGCCACAATCTGAGGTACCTTCTCCAACATGCTCTGCCTTGTGCTGTGTGCTGCCAACTGCAGATTCTTTAATTTTTGTCCATGTGGGAACCAAAAGAATCTTGGGTGCTTTAAACAAACCATATTTCTCTAGGCACCAAGAACAGTGAGGTACCATGAAAATGTCCATTCCAGCATTTAAGCACATCACACATACTCACACTGGATATCCAGGAATTGACACATGAGGAGGCAATCATCCCCCATAGTAACACTTCTCAATGTCCCTCAGCTTGCTAACTTCTACTGCTATCACAGCCCGGGCATGATCCGGGTAGCAGACTGGTCTTGAAGCTATGACTGCAGGGAAAAACAAACAACGCTCACTGTTATTTCAAGTCCCACATCACTAAAAACTTTTTTTTCAAAATGGCTCCTCTGCTGCTGTGTTTACATACTACCCCACCCTATCATGGCAGCGGCAGCACTCCTAAGCATCAACATTCTGTAAATGGGTCAAGCTACTGCGCATCCAATTTACACGCACTACAGATAACTTTGCTCAAACTGCACAAACTTGCACTGTTCTCTCTTCTCAGCACATTTATATGATTTACCACAGACTTTTTACTTGCTGAAGACACTGCTCTAGCTTTCAGTCCCATAAAGCCTCAGTATTTCATAGAACAGGATTGCCTGTATTTCTTGCTGCATATCTCAAACAACTCACAGTCTCTCACATGGCTCTGAAAATTATACTGTTGCTCAACCTATAATTATGCTCACAGTCTGTTGCTTAGAATTCTTGTTTTAGCTTCTTTCAAACTTGGCACAGTCCTTCTTTGCAAAGTTACTACGCTGCTACACACAGATTCAGCAGGCTTTTTGGTGAAATCATACAGTTTGAGCTATTTCAGTTGGATGGTACTCACTGTTATCAGTAGCTGTTTGCTGCAATGGAAAAACAGCCTGCAACCAGTTTTGGAGGCCTCTGGAAGGAAGCAGGTTGGCAGTCCTGCCAATTATCCCTCGGAACACCACACTCACAGTCCAGATGATTGAGATGTGGGTTGAGCCTGAATTTAAACAGAAAAAGTCCAATTTTAACTTTACAGCACTTTCAATCACCACGATGCTCCTCCTAGCAAGCCTGCTCTCACACTCCACTCACTCTCCCTCTTGAAAGCTGTGCAGACAATCTAGAGCTGACTTGGGGGTGGGACTGATTACAGTCTCACCAATCACTCTACGCCATGCAAATGAGCTTCTTTCCTCGCGAATGCTCTTTCTCCTCATGACAATTGTTGAACAGCCAAAATTTAAACTGCAAACCACACTTTTTTTTTTCCTGACTCCACGGCGGGGGCCCATTTCAACCATTTTTCATGGCCATTAAGCACGACAAGTCTCTCAGTCCATACAGAAAGCATCTCCAAAGTCTAGGGCACAATTTTCCTTTTGCTACCCACAGTTTTCCACACTTTTCTTTGTCACAATTACTTTTAAAAGCTGGCAAAATGCTGTAATTTGATGCAGGACAAGGGTATACACATTCGGGCTTTACTGCTCCTTGGTAACAGTTGGCAATATCACAACAGCACATATACAGCAGCACACAATGGCACATTCAGTTAGCATTACTTCAGACTTTTTGGGCTATCTACTGCTAGATAGTCAAAATGCTAGCCACCATCCAAGCAACCCTTCTTGTTCCTTCTCCCAAATTTCAACAGAATCCCAGCGGTAGCCTCCAAGTTGTAACCACCAGTCGTCGCTAAACTGGGAGGGCTACTATCCCTGCTTGTGTGGCTATGGACAGGTTGAGGGGCCTAGGTCCTATGATGTGGTGCCTCCATTTTTATAACCTGAAACTTGAGGAGAAAGGTGTTGCGTAGCATGGTGATTAGGTTTGGCTACTCTGTGCAGGGGCATCCAAAATAACTCTGGACACAGGAAGCAATAACTGTAATGCCCAATACCAGAAGTTGGGATTCTAGAGTGTGGCTTTTATTGACATCCAACAGAATAACAAAGCATAGATGCCCCCACCCCCGGGGCTACACTCCTGGTAATGCATATTTATGGAGATCAGAACACATCCTCTTTACACTGAAACCCTCAGGTTTAGAAACACTCTGGGCACTCAGACCTAACTCAACTCTTTTTCAGTTTCCCTGGCTTGGCTCCCTTGCCAGCCCTTGGACTACCTTCCTTCCATGGCTCGGCTCTCATGCCGGCCCTTGGACTACTTTCCATATAACATGGATCATTTCTCAGTGGCTCCCTAAACCACCACAGAGCACTTTTGACTCCATCGGGGAATCTTCTTCATCAATCCTACGTCTGGGTACTTTCTTCAGGCACTGGCTGAGTACCTGAGAGAAAGCAACAGGTGTCCCAAAGCACACCAGTAGAGGTGAATTGGGTTACAACTGATGGGGGGTCTCCCACCTCTCGCTCTCATAATTCATACCCGGACATTTCTCTGGACTTTAACACCTCATCCACTGAAAACACTTTACTGTGTAGATTCTCTTTAAATTTATGTCACATTTAATCTGTTTCTTCCATCCCACTTCTGCTAAACTTGAAACATACTTAATGAGTGGTTCTGTCCATTTCTCCAGACCCCCCACAGAGTTAAGAAGTCCAATTCCTACAAATTTCAAAATAGTACTTGGCTGCCTTTTCTGACCCCACAGTAACAGTCCCTTAACTTCATCTTGTCTCAGGTGAAAACACACTGGCCCTTTATCACAGCAAACTCACCCCTTGGTTGAAGGTGCCCCACAGGCTTTTTCTCTTCAAAGCAATCTCAACAAACTTCTGGTGCCTCAGCACAAACCTAGATTTAGGCAGCTTCTTCTTCCTGTAGCCGGACCAGGGTATCACCCCTGGAAGTAGGTGTAATCCTTCCCCTCATCCCCGCAGGGATGGGGCCCTGAACCACTGGAAGTGGTCTCTACCACTTCACTTGGCTCTTACTGTGTTCCTCTTCAGGTGAGAACACACACCTAAAACAAAACTGTAGCTCCATGACAGAGATCAGGGCTCTGAGGGCCTGCAGTTGCAGCATATCTCCTCCCTTTTCAACACTCTAATCAAGACTGTCATTCACTGACTTCAAAACCTTCCAACATTCTATCCTGACTTCCCTAGTTGCAACATTCCAAAGTGGCTTAAGCAGCTGTGACAGTTCTAAATGATGTCATCCCTCAGTCTCAGTTGAGACTGAAAACAGAGTGAGACAGTGTGAAATCCATTTAACTGGAATTTCACAAGCTGCCTTCCCTGTCTGCCACCAGGTTTAACTGGGATTCTTGTAACCCTGGGTAACTGGGGTGTTACAAAGGCATAACACAAAGTGCCACACACACAGTACCGACCCCATTATCTGAGTCACAAAAAATACCAAAGCATTAGATTTACTGTCCAGGTACTGAGTCTTCAAGCTGATTATTAGTGTGTCAGACATATGGCTGAAATTTGATACAGAGCCTGAGCATAGGAATTATGAACATTTCTGCCAGATATGATAAGATAAAGGAGTGTGCTTTGCTTGCTTTCTGAACTGAGACTCTCAACTGAGTTTCTCTGACAACTGGGACCAAGTCCCCCATGCCTTGACTGCATGCATATTGAGGAGAGTAGGCAACATCTACACATTCTGAACTGAGTCTCTCCGAGAACTGTGACCCCAGCACCACCATGCTATAAAAGCACATATGCTGTGAAGAGTAGGCAGCAGCTAACTAGAGGGAGGCAGAGACAGAGAGAGAGAGAGAGAGAGAGAGAGTAAAACAAGTCACAGACCTTGTCATGAAGAATGAAGTTAAAAGAATTCAAAGACAGACAGCAATTACAAGAGACTGTGGCTGCTCTGGTAGGTAAAGTAAGTGTTAATTACAGCACTTTGGACTGGGTAGAGTTAAAGCAATAGTGTGTAGTTTATGAGGGCAGGCAGCATAGCAAAAGACTTAGGGCAGGATTCAAAAAGGGGAGGCACTCAGTGCATCTCAGCTGCCCCAGTGCAAGGGAGATGCATGGAGTGCAAATTGGGCAATTCACAGAGGAGTTGCAGGGAGATGCCCCCAGCGCATCACCTCTGTGAATAGCACAGGTGTGCCCCACCCAGGATGTGCTGGGGCATCCCAGGCTGCGCCAGCACATCCCCCATGTCAGACTGTGAATCCTTCGGGGCAGGGCATCTCAGAATGCCCTGCATTCAAGAACGTGATCCACAGCCAGGGGCATGCAAATAAGGCCATTAGGCATTTATGGCGCAATGGGGCAATTAGCATGCCATTATGGCTCCATTTGCCTTGCATCTGCAGGGATGCCATGGCAAAATGTGCCAACCTGTAGACACCCCTGCCCTTCCCTGGCCTGACCCCAACTCTGTGAAATGCTGTTCACCGCAGTTGTCGCACAAGCACCCCCCTTCCCCAAGCTCCTAGTGAATGCCGCACCTTGTGACAGTAACAAAGATAACAGAACCCCCCCCCAAGCCCCAGGTAAATTCTGCTCCTTGTGATGGTATCAAGAGGTCTGAAGAACTCCCTCCCCCAGCCCCAGTAACTGCCACCCCTTGCGGCAGTATCAGGTGGTCTTAACCCCCACCCCAAACTCCTGTGAGCTGCCCGCCATGACAGCGGATGTGAAGAAATGACCCACCACCCATCCAGGCACCTCCAGCCCACCCCTCTTCCCCCACCCCAGCACAGTCCCATCATTGGTGGGCAGCTCAACATACCTGCATACTACCAGGGCTGCCTGCCGACAGAGCTGTCTGAAACTGACAGCTACCATAGTACCCAAAGCCCTGTAGTACTGTAGCTGTCAGTCTCAGACAGCTCTGTCAGCAGGCAGCTGTGGTGGTATGTGGGTGGGTTGAGCTGCCCGCCAACAGTGGGACCATGCTGGGTGGGGGACAGGGTGGGCTGTGGGTGCCTGGGTGGGGTTGAGCCTTCCTTAACGCCCAGCTGCCATGGAGGGTGGCTTTCATGGGGCTTGGGGTTCAAGCTCTTCTGATTCGGCCCGCAAGGGGGCAGTTACCAGGGGCTGGGGGTTCACAGATGACTCTGATACTGCCACAAGGATTGGCAGTTACTGGGAGCTTGGGGAGGGAGGTTTTGACATCCATACTACCACCACAGGGTGCGGCATTTACCGGGGGGCTTGGGTGGGAGGGCTTCATTACAGTTAGCACCCGCCATGAAGGGCGGCTTCAATGGGGACTTGGGGGGATTCTAAATTACATGTACCACCACAGGTGCAGCAGTCTATGGGGGCTTGGAGTGGGGGGGTACACTGGACTGTCAGGGTGGGCAGACTGCTGTGCTGCTGCCTGCAGTATGGCAGCCTGCCTGTGGGTGGCCACCCACTTAAATCTAGTTTTTCTAAACTTATCTTTCTGTGGCACATCCCCAGACCTGCCCTGGGTATGCAGCACAGAATAGGGCTGTGAATGGGGTTGCACCCAGTATGCATGGGCATGCCCCCTTCACAACCCCTCCAGATGTGTTGCATAGCATTACTGGTGGTCTGCAGTACATCTGGGATATGCTGGCACATCAGGGTTGTGCAGATGCATTGGCACCATGCCAGAATCACCTTTGGGTGCATGTTGGTGATGCCCTGGTGCATCTCAGATGCGCTGGGCACATCCTTTTTGCGAATCCTGCCCCTAATGTGCATGGTTGTTTGGTGGGTTAAGAGACATCAAAGTCACTGCAGCAATGTTCATTGACTGAAGAGCAGAGGAGGGAGGAGATGCTAGCTAAGACAATTCAGACAGCAGTTGCTGGTGATCGACATCTCCAAGGTGAAAACTTGAAACAAAATAGTGATTGGGTTAGGCCATACCACATTTAAAACTTGTGAAATCCTATATGGTCTCTGCCAATTTCTGTGGAAAAAAAGAAGAGTTGGGACTAAAACTATGCACATTTAAATATGAAGTTCATCAGCCATGCAAGGACAAGAGTGAAAAGTTTGCTGCCCAATCAAACTAACTGATGTTGCTAAAATGAAAGCATTATGACCTAAAACATGCAACCATAATAATCTTTTTCTGCACAGAGTAGTAGCTCTCTTGTTTTTATAAGTGGGGCTGATGTTTCCATCTCTTTGTTTTATTACATGACTGTTCCTTCTGCAGCAATGCTTGCACCACTTGTCCTTTACGTGTGGGAGATGGTGATTAAAATCATTT
Source organism: Neoceratodus forsteri (assembly GCA_016271365.2). NCBI lineage: Eukaryota > Metazoa > Chordata > Ceratodontiformes > Ceratodontidae > Neoceratodus > Neoceratodus forsteri. Next base: position 1,068,061,461 of record CM028131.1, on the reverse strand, counting down.
GTAATCATCACGCTTCCCCCAAGAAAGATTTGATTAAAGCAAGCACTGTTTCAGCACTCATCACACTAAAATTACATGAATCAACTTAATAGGCTAATCTGTTCCCCTCGGCTAAATAGAAGTCAATAGAGCTAATCATAATTTAGCAATTATGACACGGGTGATGGTGGAAAATGACCTTCCATATTTGGCCGTCCTTTTGGCCATGTGAAATGCTATAAATTGCCATTTCTATTATTATTTTGCCTCTATTTTTTGACATTAGCAATTATACAATTTCTTATTTAGTAAAAGCAGATCTTCAAAGGATATATAAAAGTCAAACTAAAATTTACATATATTACTCAGCTTTCTATGTCTTATGAATGATACTGTTCTCTGTACTTATGGGAGGATTTACATAGATACCTAGACACTAACAGCAGGTAAGGGTCTACAGCCCACCTAATCTGCCCATTTGAGCTTGTAAGTTCCCTTTATGTTTTTCTAGAAGTCTGTTGCCCCTTACGCGTAACCTCCAGAATTCCCTTATGTCTATCCCATGCATTCTTAAATCCCGTGATTGTTTCAGCCCCCACCACTTCTTCTGGCAGGGTGTGTCACTTGTCCACCACCCTTTCTGTGAAGAAGTTCTTCCTCATGTTTCCTCTGAATCACCCTTCTTCCAACTACATCCCATGCCCTCTAGTCCTGGAACATATTTTTCACTGGAAAATCGTGTATTCCTGCACCCTGTTCCTCCCTGTAAGGTACTTGAATGTCTCTATCATATCCTTTTTCTCCCTCCTCTCCTCCATGGAGTACATATTCAAGTCCTTCAGCCTGTCCTCATAGGACTTGTGATGCAATCCCTGTACCATCATTGTTTTTTTTTTTTTAAATTTAAGTTTATTAGTATCAAAATTAATACAGCCAAGAAAAGAACCCCCCCCCCATGTCAAAAAAACAATTGATCATTAAATCCAATCTGGACCAAAAGAACCCCCCAACCCTCCCCAAACCAGTATAACAAATAACCAGGCACATTCAGGAATAAAACAACATAAAATATCAGACTATCAGTCCATGAGCCCAAAATGAGTACCCTTCCCCTCCCACCCCAAAGGTGCACCCGTTAAATCATAAATCACAATCCCTAAACTCTGGATATCACTCCTATTAAACAGCCTACCAGATATACAGAGCTATCGTCCAAATTTAACAAGGAAAAATATCCTAGCACTACAGTAAGACGATATACTCCGGTAACAACAGCAATACAACACAGTATGAGGGTCCAGGGATCAGGCCATCAAATTAACCTTAGGGTAAGCACAGAGACTGGAGCTTGCCCCATCTCTTATCATATAAGTCCATACGGTTCTTGTAACTGGCAATTAAAGTCTCGGACTGAAGATATGACGTCAATTCCGTGAACCAGTCCGCAAAGGACAAGGCCAACTGGTCCTTCCAATGCCTTAAAACCAATTTTTTAACCGCCATAGCTATCAGGGCCATATGATACCTACGCTCCACACTATCAATCAGGGAAAAGTCACCCAATATACAAATTTCTGGAGAGAAAAAACTGCTCAGACCCAGGAGGGGATCTAAGGTCTCCCGAATCAAAGACCACAATGGGGCAACCTTAACACATTCCCAAAAGACATGAATCAGAGTGCCTTCACCTTGAGAGTACCTGAAACACACTGGAGCTGGAATCAGCTTACGCTGAAAAAGCTTGACCGGAGTGAATTACAGGTTATTAACTATATTATGTTGAACTAGACGAAACCTATCCTGCGTATGATATCTGTGTAGATTAGGCCAATAAGTTCCCCACAATGGAACATCCTCAGGAAGAAGATGAGTCCAAATCGAAGGACCACCAACCTCCTCCCCCAAATTAAAAGTCAAAAGATAGGAATATATCTGCGAAATGGAGTGAGGCCGGGACTCCAACATAATAACTTTGGAAAGAAAGGGATGTACCACAGATTCCTTAAGCACCACTCCAAACTTACTACTCACCAGATGTCGGAGCTGAAACACCTTAAAAATTTCTCTGCCTGGGATACCAAATCTGGATAAAATATCATCTGATGTAGAAAGCGAGGCCTGGTCATACAGATGCAGAACCTTGGACTCATTGAGATGTGGAAGCCAATTTGTTCCTAACCAAGAGCCCCCCAACGTAATATTAGGATTAAGAAAGATTGGCTGCCCTGAGTCCGTGTGGTTGTCGATTAGGAAAAACCTGAGACACTGGGCCCACACTTTAAGAGATATTAGCACCGTTTCATCCAGGAGCAAGTGTGAAAGGGTTCTCGGAGTAAGATAGGGAAGAGCAGATATATCAAATCTAAGCCCGGAGAGAAAAGTCGATTATAACTGAAGCCAAATTGGGGACAGGCTATCAGGTTCCACCGAGAACCACCTCCCCAACTTGGACAGGTGAGCAGCCCAGTAATACAATTGAAAATTCGGAAGTCTTAGGCCTCCTCTTTCTTTGGGAAGTGATAGAGAGCCATATGAACACCGGACCCCTTTCCCTCTCCAGATAAAAGTAGAACACAGACTATGAAGCTGCTGAAAAAAGGAAAGGGGGAGCCAAAGATTGGTAAGATTCAACGGGTAAAAAATCCGGGGAAGAATATTCATCTTAATAATATTAATTCTGCCCCATAAGGAAATGGAAGAGCCATCCAGCGCTGTAAATCTTGAGTAATGTCAGCTCTAATCCTGACTAAGTTTAGTTGCTTACAGTAGGGTCAGTAGAGAAATGAATCCCCAGATACTTAATTGACTTGGGAGCCCACCTCATACCAAAAGAAGAAAAACAATTCTTAAAAGCATAGTTATTTAGGGGAAAGATCTCACATTTTGAAATATTTAATTTATAACCAGAAAAGGAGCTAAACCATTTAATAATGTCCAAAGCAGCATCCAATGAGGCTACCAGATCTGACAAATGTAAAAGAACATCATCTGCATATGCGGAAAGAACTAACTCCTGATTATAGCACTTGATCCCCCTAACCTGAAGGGAAGACTTAAGACTAATCAATAGAGGCTCCAAATATAAATTAAATAGTAAAGGAGAGAGGGGGCAACCCTGCCTAGTGCCGGCAAGAAGATTGAAAGAGGGGGATAGCACCCCATTGCAATAGATTTTTGCAGAAGGGCACCTATAGAACACCCGTATCAGATTAAGAAAGGGATCAGAAACCCATCTCCTCCAAAACCGTCCATAAAAAGACCAGTCAACCCGATCAAATGCTTTCTCAGCATCTAAAGAAACTAACACAACGGTTCAAGTAGACCGGGCATTTATGAGATATGCAAAAGGTCCTCAGATGGTCAGCTGCTGATCTCCCACGACAAAGCCTGCCTGCTCAGGGCTCAAGCTCTGCCCAGATCCTTTTAATCCTCTCAGCCAATATCTTGGCTAGTATCTTAACATCATAGTTCTGAAGAGAAATGGGGCGGTAACTAACGGATCAGACACGTCCTTATCCAATTTAGGAATCAAAACTATAAGGGCCTCAAACAATGCGGATCAAGCTCATCTGCCACAAGAAAGTAATTATATAGCTTAAGTAAAATAGGAACTAAATCTTTAGCAAAAACTTTGTAAAAATTTGCTGGGAACCCATCTGGGCCGGTGCCTTATCTTCAGCCAGAGAGGCAATAGTGCTCTGGATCTCCTCAGTTGAAATGAGGCCAATAAACTCACTTGCTGGGACTCCAAGATACAGGCACACCAACACTTTTAACATAATTGCTGACCTCCGCCTTGTATGAGATGTCGAAAAAGGACTATAAAGACTAACAAAATAATCCCTAAAGACCCAGCAATCTCTCTAGGTGAAGAAAGCGGTATTCCGGATAGGAAACCAAAGAAGGAATAAGCCTTGAACCTTGACGAGCATAAGCGTAAGGTCAGCAACACGGATTCTCACCAAGATCAATATATTTAGCCTGGGTCCTAACTAGACAATACTCTATCTTGCTTTCAAAAGATCCGAGTATTCCTTCTTAACTGAAAAGAAGCTCCTTAGGTCTGAGACCGAAGAAGTTGATAAGTACCTATCCTCTAACTCCCTTACCTTGCCCACCAACTCTAATGACCCTAGCCAATAGGTCTTCTTCCTAAGGAAGCCATTCTGATGAGATCACCCCTAAGACAGCACTTTAATGCTCCCCATATCATATCCACCCTAGAGGTGGAATCCATATTGTCAGCCAAAAAATGAAATCCTGAGACCTGATCTCAAAACACAGTGCCGATCCTTCAATAACTGGGTATTTAGTCTCCATATGGAGTCACGGAATAATCAGGGTTTGAAGAAAGTTACAACCAAACTAAGGCATGGTCTGACACAATGATGGGTTCTATACGGATAAAGACACACTCGGGAGAAGAGATAAACTAACTAAAATCATATCCAGTCTTGATTTAGTACCATGTGACTGGGAATGAAAGGAAAAGGCCCGACAAGAAGGGATGGTGATACGCCATGGATCCCCAAGACCTAACATTGCAACCATGTCACAGAGAGCTTTCTGGGCCGGGAGGCGCCCGCCTGTCTGGGGCTCTCTGTCCAATGACGTGGGGAAAGGTACGTTCCAATCCCCCAATACATATTGAGTTGGCAGGAAGCTAGCCAACTTATCTGTTAACTTCATAAAGAAGTCAGGACTACCTCCTACCGGGCCATATATCGAACCCAAGACTATACTCACTCCGTTTAGGTTGCCTTTAACTAGGATAAATCTCCCCTCTGGGTCTGAGCAGATCAGCTCCTTAGTAAATAAAACATGTCTCTTGACCAGAATCGCCACCCCTCTACTAAAGTGAGAATTCCCAGCCAGGTACATTTGGGAGAACCCAGACCGAGAAAGCAGCTTAGCCTCTTCTCGACCTAAATCGTTTCCTGCAGACACAAAATGTCCACATAAAGCAGGGAACAATGATTGAAACCTGCAACGTTTAACCCGATCCTAGCCTCTCACATTCCAGGATACTATTTAACAGTACTCATAGCCATTTTAAAATAATCTGGTTACAAATGGATATCCAGAGAAAATATCTCAACATACTACAGCAGGGTGCACCTCCCTCATAAGAAAATTGAAATCCCATCTCACAACCCCCCACCCTCCTCCCTTATACATACACCCTAAGCCAAACAGAAATTACTGTAGACAAGAATCTGCAACCCCCGCATACCCCCAGTCCCAAACTTTAATATAACTACAAAATAAACCATCCTAAAAGGGACCCGCCCAAAAGTGAAACTGCTAAACCCAATACTATGATCAGCATCATAAACCCCCAAACCCCCAAAAACCAACCCCACAATAACTATGTACAACTGGGGTTCTCCCATAAAGCCCCACAATATAACCCATTACTCTGAACTACGGACCACCAAATTCCCTTGTGAATCCCGAGCCCCCAGCGCCACTGCCGAAAGCCATATAATATCAAAACCCCAGCCACCCACAACTTAAATATGACCCCCATAACTACCAAGCCAGTCCTACTACCAATCGGCCCCGGGCAGAGATTAGCAGCCCCATGCAGCTTGCGATCACATCACCCCAAAAAAAACCCCAAGCCCCCCTCTTGGCCACCCCACCCACCCATCAAATATTGAGACAAAGGATAAAACCTTAAAAAAAGGGGTAGAGGAAGGAAAAACGAAGGCAAATAATCATGAGGTATCATCAACAAGGCCCCAAAATTAAACCATACCTTAGACCTTTCCCCACCAGGCAACCCCATATTGAACCTCCCACACCACAAGAAGCCAATGCCACTTACCCAGATCAGCACCAGATAAGAAGCAGGGACACATTTTCCACGCGCATCCTACCTCAAAAAAGAAAAAAAAAAAAAAACACAAAGAGGCAGCTCAACTTATCGGGGCTTCAGCATAGCCATTACAGTTTCAAAGGGGATCATTAATGCCGCCGGACCATAACTGGTCCGTCCCCTAGGAAGTTCCCTCCCGGAAACCTTATCCCCAAGAGAAACATTCCACCGCCGGCCCCCGAACCACGCGAATGGAGCCTACAGCGCTAACCGACACCAATCCACTGCCCCAGCCCGACGGCCCCCGCCAGAAGAATTCAAAAACAGAGACTCCGACAGCCAGACCAGACCCATAAGACATCAACACAAGACATAACACGAAGGTAGGCAACAAAAGGAATGGGCAAAAGAAGCAAACAGAAGGTTGGGGGAACACCACAGTCACCTCAAGAACAACAAACATCAAACACCACCTCACAAAACATGAACAAGAGCCAGGTTAATGCACAGTGTCCATAACTTCCATGCAGTCTTCAGCGGATCCTTTGAACAGGTCAGGCAGTCGGTTGGCAAGCTCCTTGTAGGCGCTTGAGAGTCTGAAAACTCAATGCTGAACCTCCGACAGTCACTCTCTCAAGGTGTAGGGTAAGTCATTCGAAATGGAATAGCTGCATAAAGCTTCTGGACAACTTGATGGTATGCTGCCCTCTTCTCCGTATCTCCTTGGGTAGGTCCTGGGTAATCCAATTTCGAGGCACCCCACAAAATTTCTTCAAGCTCCAGGACCTTCTCAAACACATGTTGCCTCTCCAGATAACTTAAAAATTTTATAATAATCGGACGTGGGGGGGCACCAGCAGCAGGTTGAGGATGCAACGACCGGTGAGCCCTTTCCAAGTGGTAGGCTGCATTAATTGGAGATGGGCCCACTATCTTCACAAGAAACCTCTGCAAAAAAGCCATGAGGTTTGGGCCTTCCTCCAGTTCCGGGAGACCAATTATAAGCAAATTATTCCGGCGATTTCGCCTTTCTAAGTCCTCAGACTTAAGTTGAAGTTTCTTCACTTGCTGTCTTAGGTCAGATATCTCCAGCTCAGCCCTAGATCTCCAGCCTTCCACAGAAGCAACCTTCACCTCCACATCCGAGACCTTTTTAGCCACATCAGAGTGCATCGCCAAAGATTTAATTTCCCCTGTAATAGTCACAACATTTCTTTCAGAGGTGCAAGCTCCTGGAAATTTTATCTTCTGATAGCGGCATAGATTGCATTAATTTATCACCTCCACGATCCAGCCTAGCTGGGGCCTGGTTCCTCTGCTTTTGCGGCCTTCTCAGGGTAGCTGGAGGGTATGCTTGGTGAGGGCCTGCTTAGAATCTACCTCCATCACGATCCAGCTAAGGTTTAAAAGTCCAAAACCCGGATATCAATTGATGGCAAAGAGGTAAACCACCTACTATTTAGCTATATTTCCGGAAAAAATACTGATAAACACCCTTAAAATTACAGATTAAACGGCCAGAAGGGGGAGCTCAGGATCTCAGCTGCTGCTCAGATGGATGCCATCACATGACCCCCCTGTACCATCATTGTTGCCCTCCTCTGAACCTTCTCTAGCCTGTCTATGTCCTTACATAGGTAAGGTCTCCAGAACTGTACACTGTACTCCAGGTGGGGCCTCACTAGTGTCTTGAATAGTGGAATTATGACCTCCTTTTTTCTACTGGTGATGCCCCTGCCTATGCATCACAGCATCCTATTTGCTTTACCTGCTGCCTTGTTATATAGTTTTCCCTAACTTGAGGTCATCAGAGATGATAACCCCAAGCTCCCTTTCCTGTTTGGCACATGCTGTATCCTCACTCCCCAGTTGATATGTTGTTCCGGGGTTTTTGTGTCCCATATGCATTATTTTGCACTTCTTTGCATTGAATTGCAACTGTCAAACCTTTGACCATTCTTCAAGCTTCTACGGGTCCCTCCTTATTCTGTTTATACCCCGACATGTTCTCTCTGTTATAAAGCTTCATGTCATCAGCGAATAGGGAAATTCTGCTTCCTAGGTCCTGGGCAATGTCACTGATGAAGATGTTGAATAGGACTGGTCCCAGCACTGATCCCTGTGGTACCCCACTGGTCACTCTTCCCTCTGTGGAGTGACAGCCATTTATCACCACCTTCTGTGTCCTGCTGCTCAACCAATTACCCACACACTGCACTGCTATCCTGCCCACTTCCATATTTCCCAGTTTGTGTAATAGCCTACTATGCAGCACAGTGTCAAACGCCTTGCTGAAGTTCAGATAGGTCATGTCCACTGCTCTCCCTGATCCACCTCCCTTGACACCCAGTTGAAAAATTCAATGAGGTTCGTCTGGCAAGACCTCCTTCCCCTCCTGGTGAAACCATGCTGCCTTGGGTCCTATAGTCCATTGGCAACCAGATGTTTCACCAATCTTTCCTTCCGTAATGCTTTAATGATCTTCCCTACTGCCAAAGTCAGGCTGACTGGTCTGTCGTTTCCTACTTCCTCTTTGTTCGCACTTTTGTATAATGGGACTACATCTGCTGTCCTCCAGTCTTTGGGTACTTCACCTGTTTCCACTGATCAGCTAAACAGGTTTGCCAGAAGTTCAGCCACCACCTCTCTTAGTTCCTTTATGACCCTGGGGTGCAGCCCATCTGACCCCATTGCTTTATCAACTCTTATTCCTTCCAGTTCCTTTAGGACCCTTTCTGGTATAAAGGGATGTGTCCATTTCTTCACCGTTCCAACCCCTTGTACTCCCTTCTGGCCCATTACCCTTCTCTTTCCCAATAAAGACAGAGGAGAAATATCTGTTCAGTATGTCAGCTTTACTGCTGTCATCCTCCACATGACCCCTGTCCTTCTCCTTCAGTCTCACTATCCCTCCCTTTGCCCTTCTTTTTTCACTTATATGCCTGAAAAAGGTTTTGTCCCCTCTACTGATTGATTTTGCGATGCGTTGTTCCGTCTGAGCTTTGGCTTCCCTTACTGACCTCCCTGCCTCCCTTTGCTTCTCCTGGTACTTCACCCTATCCCCTTCTGCCAGTGTCTTTTTGTATTGCCAATTTGTAAATTGTTCAGATCTCTCTCCAGCAGGGATTCAACAAGGTTCAAACCTTCTTTACACTGTTTAGCCCACTTAAATAAATACCTGATAATAATAAAAATAATCCCAACAAAAGAATATATTTACTGATTTACTGATTCATTTGTGTCTTTTATGTATAAGGTACCCCCTCTTAAATGATTATCCAATGCAGGAATAAACCTATTAACAGACCTATCAAATGAATAACTTTGCTGTGCATCTTTTTTTGCCAATGCAGTAGTTTATAGAAATCATCTTTAAAGGAATCTTTGCTAAAAGAAAAATCCTGCCTGATAAAGGGAAAAAATTCTGACTGGCATTTATGATATGCAGTAAACAGGGCTTTGCTGTACTAAATAAGTTAATGCTTGACACAGAAACATTTTAAACAAAGTTTTTTGAATCTCAAAACTTAGTTGCATCAACCATCAGGTGGCAACTTCTACTCTAGACCACCATTAGCTCTGTCTCATTACTTCCTTCAAATATCTGCCCATGTGGTTGGACCCTAATCTCACAGTGAACCTACATGTTGAAAATCTGATAAAACAATGACCTATAAACTGGCTTTCTTTTCAAGAATAAGGACTGCATTCCTGTCCCTACAATACATGTCTGTACACACTGAACACAATGATAACTTTCTTACCGAACTACAGGGATCTCCTCTATGATGAGGCTGTTATGTCAGTCCTGAAAAGCTACTGTAACTGTTCATTACCAGAGGCTTGCCCACTTTCTTCTGAATGCACCCCAAGATAACCAGCATTGCACATGCCACAGTTACATAGAAACATAGACCATGATGGCAGAAAAAGATCAAGGCTCCATGGAGTCTACCCAATGCTGCTCAGAGCCTAGAATCAATCCGGGGACCTACCCCCCCCCAACCTTCAGCTCATCTGTCTTTTCCCACATACTTGGAGCACTGCTCATTATTTTGTGCCCTTACTGTGTCCAACCTGTGGCTGAAACCCTCAATGATCATGGCACCTACCGCTACGGCAGGTAGACTGTTCTATGGCTCCACCACCCTCTCAGTAAAGTAGTGCTTCCTCAAAATCCTCCTGAAGAGCCCCCCCTTCAGTTTCCATTCATGCCTGCATGTCACTGAGTTAGTGCTCCTATTGAACAGCTCTGTGTAGGACACATTATTTATGCCCTTCAGGAACTTGAAAGTCTCAATTGTACCCCCCTTTCTGGCCTCCAGTGAGTACATGTTAAGCACTATCAATCGCTTCTTGTAGGAGTCTCCCTGGAGGCCCTTTATTATCTTCATCACCATTCTTTGCACTGCTTCCAGCCTGTCCTTTTCCTTTCTGAGGTGAGGGCTCCAGAACTGGACACAGTACACTAGGTGTGGTCTAGAGATGTGCGAAGTCTGTGAAATTCCCTCTGTGAATGAATTCATGGATTTCATAGGCAGCTTTTTCCTGAGGATTTGCGCAGTCTGCATTGACAAATTGCTTGAAGTTCACCATAAGCGTGAAATGTCACAAAGAATTTTTATGCTTTGTGTCTAATTTCACACTTTACAGTAAAATGCACAAATTTCACTGCAAAATTTGTGAAATTAACATGCCCGCGAATTTCTGCAGTCGACTTAAACTCCACAAATTCCATGAAGCATGAATTTTCAGCGCTTCACATGAAATTCACAGGTGAAGTTTTACTTTGCGGCACCTCTAGTGTGGCCCCATCAAGGACCAATAAAAGGAGAGGATCACCTTTCTCCTTCTACTATCTATACCCCCACATGTACACCCCCAACATCCTGCTTGCTTTGCTATATGCTTTGTTGCACTGGATTGACTGCTTTAGGGTGTCACAGATAATGACTCCAGGTCCCTCTCTTCTGAAGTGGAACATGGTTTAACCACATTTAGCCAGAATTCTGTATGGGGATTCATTTTTCCCAGGTGCATTACTTTACACTTTTTTGCATTGCACTTTAGTTGCCACAAATTTTACTATCTCTCTAACCTTTGGAGGTAATGTTGCAATTTTGTAACTCCCTTGACACCATCCACCTTTCTGCAATGTTTAGGATCATAAGCAAAGAGGGCAAGCTTACCCTGGATTTCTTCACTAATGTCACTTATGAACATGTTGAAAAGGACCAAACCCAAGACAGATCCCTGTGGTACCCCACTTATGACCTCCATAGAAACATGGAATTTGACAGCAGATAAGGACCGTCTGGCCCACCTAACCTGCCTGCTTACCCTACCTACTATAATACTGCAGACTCTACTTGATCTCCGGTTTTACCCCCCCTTCCTTCCAACTTAGGTTCCTTTGTGCCTATCCCATGCCTTCTTGAATCCTGTTACTGTTTTAGCCCCTACCATCTCCGCTGGGAGGTTGTTCCAGGCATCCACCCCTTTTTCTGTGAAGAAGTACTTCCTCACATCTCCCCTGAGTCTACCCCATCCAGCATTATTGCATGGCCTCTTGTCTTGAGCATCTTTTTTTCTGAAAAATACTTCCCTCTTGAACCTTATTTATACCCATGAGGTACAGTATTTGAAATTTTCTATCATATCCCACCTCTCCCTTCTTTCCTCCAAGGTGTACATATTAATGTCCTTTAGTCTTTCCTCATTGGGCATTTGATGCATACCCTGCACCATTTTAGTTGCCCTCCTGTGGACTGCCTCTGCTTCATCTGCGTCCTTCCAGAGATGAGGTTTCCAGAACTGAAGAAAGTACTCTACTCAGTATTACTATTTTCTTTTTTTTTAGACAAAAGTAGGTTGAAAGCCCCTTTGGGAATGTCTCCCACTGCAAGTGGGCATATTTATCTTTAAAATACCTGTCCAATTCTGTTTTAAACCTGTCAAAAGTTGGGATCTCCACTAGATACTGAGGTAAGTTGTTCCATAGTTTAGGTGCCCTAACTGTGTAGAACTTATCACGCTCATTAGTGTTGACCCTGGGTATTATTAATTATTGATTATGGGATCTTAAGTTTGGTGCCCAAAACTTTTGGTGTATGTTGCACAGTGTGGAGAGTTGAGGGTCATTCAGTAATTTAAACTACATCAATACAGTATGTCCCCCCTTTTCCTTCTAGCCTTCAAGCTATACAGATACTCTAGGAGATGTCTTACCAGTGTTCTACACAGCGGTAACACTACCTCACATTTTCTGCCAGTGATACCCCTTCCTATGCACCCTAGCTTCCTACTAGCTCTCCCCACTGATTCGTTCCACTGTCTTTACCTTTAAGTCACTGGATATGATTACCCCCAGGTCTCTTTCCTGCTTGGTGGTCATTAACACTACACCCCTCCCCATTTTGTACTCCACCTCTGGGGTTCTGCACTCCAAGTGCATGATTGTGCACTTCTTCACATTGAAAATCAGCTTTCACATCCTTGACCACTTGTCTAGCTTTCTTAGATCTATATACATTTTTTCACCATTCAAAGTGTCTACCCTATTGCAGATTTCAGTGCCATCCACAAAAAAGCATACCTTGCCTTCTAGCCCCTCTGCAATGTCACCAATAAAGAGATTAAAGAGGACCGGTCCCAGTACTGATCCCTATGGCACCCTGCTGGTCACCCTCCCTTCCTCGGAGTGAACTCTGTTTAGCATCACCTTCTGTCTTCTGTCCCCTAACCAATTCCTTACCCAGTTTACCACCTTTAGACCCACTCTCATGCTTCCCCTTCCACTGACTTAACTCCATCGCCAACAACCCTCTGTTGCTTACCCTTGAGCTAATTTCCCACCCATCTGACTATATAACCTTTGCCATTCCAAGATCCTCCAGCTTCTTTAGTAAGCACCTATGTGGCACTGAGTTGAATGCCTTACTGAAATCAAAATAAAGAAGATCCTCTGTGTGGCCCTTGTCCAGCTTCCTCGTTACCCAGTCGAAGAAGACAATAAAGTTGGTCTGGCATGACCTCCCTGCTACAAACTCACGCTACTTACTACCCTGGAGACCATTTCTTTCCAGGTAGTCCATGAGGTCTTGCTTGATTAGAGCCTCCATCAGCTTTCCCACAATAGATGTGACACTAACTGGCCTGTAGTTTCCCGCCTCCTCCTTATCTTCCCCCTTAACGAATGGTACCACATCAGCCACTCTCCAGTCTCTGGGTACTACCCCTGACTGCAGTGAGTTGTTGAACAGATATGCTAGAGGATCAGCCAGTTTTTCTACCAACTCCTTTAGCACTCTTGGATCAATTCCATATGGACCTGGGGCCTTACCTTTCTTGAGGGCTACCAGCCCTTCCAGACCCTGTCTTTGGTGAACACTAGGGATTCCATCCCTCAGATCCCCTTAGCATCTTCACTGATACCTATTTCAGGTTGGTGGCCCACATCCTCCATGGTGAAAACAGAGCAGAAGTAGTTGTTAATGACAGTGGCCTTCTGTCCATCATCCTCAATTACCCTACTACTGTCTACCAACCCAGTGATCTCCTCACCCTTATTTTTCTTCTTCCCCATTGTAACAGAAGAAATGTTTTTCCCCAGATTTGATCCCTTCAACAATCTGCAGTTCAGTGGCTGCCTTTGCCTCCGTAACTGCCCTCCTTGCTTATCAATTTTTAAGAAAGTATTCCTCCCAGTCCTCCTCCCTTGGTGCCTTTTAAACCTATAGAATGCTTTTCTTTTGGCACTGACCACTTTCCTAACCTTCACTGAGAACCATATGGGTCTACTGAACTTATTTCTTTTAACAACTGACTTCACACAAGGTTTTTTAGCCTCGTGGATGGCCTCTTTTATAAACCACCACATTTCTTCCACAGCTACCATATCCCTTACTTTGGCTAGTTTATTCTGCACCAGCACTCTTATTTTGTCAAAGTCTACCCCCTTTAAAGTTCAGGTCCTCCAACCTTGAGAGTGTTCTCTCAACCCCTGGGGTCAACACAAACCAAATGGAGTTATGGTCACTGTTTGCTAGTGGCTCCCCTACTCTTACTGCCATTTATGCTTCTGAATTTATGAGAAATACATCTAGAATGGATCCCTGTCTGGTAGGTTCCATTACCAGCTAGGTTATCAGGCAGTCCTATAGGGTTTCCAATATAGCTTGACTTCTAAAAATGTTTGATACTGGAACACCGAAGTCTACATTTGGTAGGTTTAACTCTCAAGTTACCGCTTTCCTGCCACTCTATTTATTTCATCTCCTAGCTCCTTGTCCCACCTCTGTCCTTGTCCTTGAGGTCAGTACAGTACCCCCAGGTGAAGTTTTTTGCCCGATGCCACTGTGAGCTGCACCTACAGCAAATTAACTTCCTCTGTTCCACTCTTGATTCTTCCATCTTCCACTACTTCAGTACCCTCATGGACATAAAATGTACCCCCCCATCTCCCCTCCTGTCTCTCCTGAAAAATAAGTATCGCAGTACTATGAGGTCCCAGTTGTTGTTGTCAGTAGCCCAGGTTTCTGTAATGGCAACAAGTTTCATCTTAGTATCTTCCACCAATGCTTGGAAAGCAGCACATTTTGTTGCCTAGGCTCCTGCCGTTGAGGCAGACCCTTTCCAGGTACCACCTAAACATTTTTTGTTATGAATTCAGAGTTTCCCCCCCCACTTTCTTTCATTCTTTCTGCCCTGTGGTATCTGCAGCACCATTCATTGAACCCCTGCCTGCTATCTCCTGCATTACTTCAGCCTTGATCTTGACAGTACAGTGGCAATTGTACAAAAGATTCAGTACTGAGGTATACCTTGTGGTACCACTGAGGCACTCAAGTTCAATTTGTACTGATTGTAATGTGATCCTGCCTCAGTACCACCAAGGTATACCTCAGTATGGATAAACTGATATACAATCACCACTGTAGGTTCCCATCTAAATTTATTTGTGTCCAGCCCGCATTTGTGGAGAAGTGCCAGCTAGGTTCTCTCCCTTCCCGTTAGTCATGATGGTCCTCCTAGCTTTGGACATCCCCTCAGTAAGTTTAAATGTCCAATATATATGTCAAACATCTGCCCTAGTGCTGTTACTCCCTGCTTTATCAGGTGGAGTCCATCTTCAGGGAATAACCTCCATTCCCAGAAGTCTCCCAAATCAGCCAAAAAAGTAAAACACTTGTTCTTCACACCACCCTTTTAACCACCTGTTAAACTTGTTTATCTCTTTCTGTCTAATTTTGTCCACCATTCCACCTACCCCACACAATGAGGACCTCAGATAAGGCCAGTGATGCCAAGTGCACTGCCAACCATTCCCCCAGTTTCTTAATGCTCCTCTTTGCTGCTTCCACTAACTAGTTTGCTAGATCATTGGTTCCCAGGTGAACCAGCACACTCAGCTCTCCACACACCCGGTCCACCATTCCCCCTATGCACTCTATGTCCCATTGGGCTGAGGGACCTGGATGCACTTAAATATCCTCTCATTTTGCATTTCCCCACCCATTTCCTACTCCTCAACTCTAACCATAGAGTCCCCTGCTGCTCAGATTTGTTTGACTTTCTTACTTTTATTTCCATTCCCAACACTGGGTACCATTTCAATGTTCTGTCTTGGCCCACTGACTGACATGAGTCAGGTTTCTGCTGTTCCCCAAGGGGTACAAAACAATTTGCATTTACAGTGGCATTGGCCTGATGTGTCTCCCCGTGGCTAACTCTTCCCTCTTTCCCCCCTTCTTCATCACCACTCTCCACCCCCAAGTGCCAGCGTGCCACTGTGTGGGAGTGGGAATGGGAGGGATCACTGTTAAGCTAAAGCTGCAGCATGAATATTTCCACCCATGCTGCCTCTAGCTGAATCCTGAGCTCTAGAAGAGTTTTGCAAATGGGGCAATGTCCCATTCTTCAGTTTAGCCTCCTGGAGATGAATGCCCCACACCTATTACAGTTCACAATCCTCCTATTAACCTCAAGCAACACATGTATTATGTTTAGCAGCTAGTGATCCAAGCTGAGTGAATCAGAGAAAACAAAGGAATTAAAACAATGTCTTCAAGCCACAACACTTTAGGTAGCAAATCATTCTTAAACAAGTGTAGATTTGCACTGGCAGAGATTTACAAGCCCCGTTATGATAATTTGAATTAGCCTGAATTCTGTCTAGCTACCATTGCAACAAGCCATGTTAAGAAAGTTTCTGTCTTACAGTACCTTACTTGTCTAGCTGGATTGGTCCATTCTCCTTGGTTCTGCAGAGGAGCAGAGGAGCTGGCTGCCAGTTGCCTCATTGGGCTGACTCTGGTGGGCAGACTTTGATGTCCTTTTTGTGTGCATGTCTTTTGTGGGTGGGGGGGTGCTTGATGACCTTGCCCTTAAGAAGGCTCCTTCCTACTTACTTAAATCCTAGACTGCACCAAGGATTGGCTGGTGGTTGGTATGGGAGGCATGGCTTGCCTGCGATTGGCTCCCTATAGGAGCCTCCTGGAGCTTCCTAGCTCCTCTCCCTCTATTTCCCAGTGATCAACAGTCTTGTCTGGCTACTGGTGGAGGACATGTGAGCCCATTCCACACCCTAATCTGCCAGTTGAGCTGATTGGACTCAAGTGACCACAGGAAAACTTCATCTTCAACACTTCATGTACAAATGCACCACAAGAAAGGTGCCAGACTACATCTTGACCCCATTTAAGCCCAGACCAGTCCTGGATAAGCTTAGATATGCTGCATGACTTGAATATTGTATGCCCCCAATGACAACTACAGCATGTACTGTCTGATTCAGTCATACTGACCCTCTGATTTAAAATAACCTGCCTATAAGCTTGTGTCCTGTCTCTGCCTCCCTGCCACATTTGGCTCCATATGAGGATGGCACCATTTGCATTGCATGCAATCTAGACCACGCTGTGGCTACTAGGTACTGCCATGTGTTCTGGGTCATGGTTGGTGCCTATGATGTGCTTCTCTGTCTGTTGTGCTAAACATCATTATATGGCTGTTATGTTGTAGTACAGGGCAGCAAGGAGGGCTGGGGGGATATTGGGATGCATAGGGAGAGGCATCACCAGTAGAAAACAGGAAGTTATTATCCCACTGTACAGACAGCTGGTGAGACCCCATCTGGAGTACTGCATGCAGTTCTGGAGACCCAATCTCCACAAAGACATAGACAGGATGGAAGCTGTCCAGAGGAGGGCAACTAACATGGTGCAGGGTCTGCACAGGAAGACATATGAAGAGAGACTTAAGGAGCTTAATATGTATAGCCTCAAGGAAAGGAGGGAGAGGGGGGACATGATAAAAACTTTCAAGTACCTCAAGGTAATCAACAAAGTCCAAGAGGGTAGCATCTTTCAAAAAAAGAGGTGTGCAAGAATAAGTGGGCACAATTTGAAGATAGAGGGGTGGCTCAGAGGTAATTAAGAAATTTTTCACAGAGAGGATTGTGGATGCATGGAATGGCCTTCCGGAGGAGGTTGTGGAGTCAAAAACAGTGGTGGAATTCAAGCATGCATGGGACAGTCATAAGGCAATTCTAGGGGGTAGGGGTAGGAAGACATAGGCTGCTGGTTAACTAGGATCTACAGCTTATCCATTAGGTAGGTAAATGGGCAGACTGGGTGGGCCAAGCGGTCCTTATCTGCCATCAAATTCTATGTTTCTATGTTTCAGATGAGAAGTGTACTAAAGTTCATTCAAAGGTTGGTATGAATGAATAAATAAAGGCCATAGAGCCTGTGTAAGCTACTCCCAAATGCTCATTGAAAAAGAGCCCATGTAAACTGCCCCCAAGTGTTCACTGGAAAAAATCCAAACAACCACCTTGTAGAAGGGTATCCTGGGTAGTTCTGAATGGGGTCTTGGTGCTACTAATAACCACATAATCAGGGATTGTATTCCATAGCACCACCACCCTCTGCACACACAGTAGAAGTACTCCAACTTTTCCTTTTTAAAAATTATCCCAAGTTAATGTAGATGTCCCCTAGAGAATTTGCTTACTTGTTGAGCTCTAAATTCAGTCTCCTCATTAGTTCAGTGTGCTCCGTTGCATCATATATGAACAGTACATTAGGTTCCCCCAGCCCACCTTGTTTCTAATTTGATAACATTTAATTTCTCTAATCTTTCATAATAGTGGAGACATTAGAAATCACAGATCATTTATGAATTTCTTCTTAGAATCCCTTTCACTATGCACGTGGCCTTTTTATTGTAGAGACCCAAACTGTGTTCAGTAATCAAAATATGGTCTCCTTTTAAATCTATATAGGGTAAGTGTTACATTCTTGCTTCTACTGGTGATATTTCTTCTAATACTATAAATTACTCTGCTTGCTCTTGATATAGAATCCATACAATGTCTACCTGGAGTAAGATCCCTGTTGATAAACATTCCCTGGTCTTTTTCTTCAACTGTCTGGGTTGTACAGTATGTTACCCTATAGTGTGCTCATCTATAATAAAAATGCATTCCCCATCTGTCTTCCCATTGTGAGATTCTAATAAGATCATTTTGTAATTTCAAGAAACCACCCTTGGATCAGACAATATTCCCCAGTTTAGTATAATTTGCATATTTTTGACCCATTCTTTTATACTGTTTTCTAGCTATATATTGTACAGTATATTAGAAATAAAGTAGGACTAAGTATTGGCCCTTGTGGAATAACAATTCTAATCTCTCCTGCCTCTAACACTGTACCATTTATTCAAACTTTCTGTATCTTGTCCGACAACCAGTGATCAAGCCATCGTATTAAACTCCCTTTTACCTCTAGTGCTTTGTTTTCATCTATATTTGCTGTACCTGGCACCAAACAAAGGTGTTTATCAAATTCATCAATAACCTTCTCATAAAAATGATGATTCATTATGCATGAGCAGACCTTGACACACCTATGTTGATTTTGGTCTATATTTTTGTAATGTGTTCCATCCCATATAATATATATATATTTTTTTATCAAGGCCTTCATCATTTTACCAATGATTGATGTTAAGTTTATTGGCCTGTAACTGAACACATGTTTTTTGGAGTCTTATTATGTACTGGTGTTTCATTTATCAACTTGTAATCCTTATGAGCCTATCCCCTCTGTCATGCATTTCTTAAACATACTGTACAGTATCGGCAATAGAATTTCTTATTTCATTTGAGATGTCTTTCAGAAAGCACAAGTGATAGCCCTTCAGGCCCTGTTTTTTTGTCCATCTTTAAGCCTTTAAGTTAGCTAGTTAGTTTCTTTTGTTAAACACTATTTACTCATCAGAATTGTACACATGGGGCCTGATTTTTCAAAGCCCTGACAGTGACACAAGGTGCTTGTGCCAAATAGAATTGATGCTAGTGGTACGTTTTGTCAAATTTTGAGGAAATCACAATTTTCAAGTGCAGGCTGCATTAAAAACAGGAGTCCATGTGCCAACCCAGCCCTGCATCACCCCTGTATTTTACTTGGGGGTGCACGAGGTTGCAAGGGGGCTTGTGCCACAGTGGGGCCATCGTGATTCTGCAACCTCCACTGAGGCCTCTAGTTCATCAAAAACTTCACCGCAAACTAAGTGCTTTGTACAGGAGTAAAGCGTGTATCTCTCTTCATGTCCACCGTGAGATTCTCCCTATCCTTGATTATTGTGATCTGATTTATAGTGCTGTACCTAAATCTTCCCTTGCCAGAATGGGCCCCCTATTTCCCTCTTTCTCTCATTTTGATCTGGACTGTTCCCCTCGGACCCACCACTGTTCTCTCTCTACTCTGACATTTCTCTCCCTTCCCTTGATACTAGGCCTCTTTCCCATTGTGTTTCCTTTATTTTTAAATTCTAGTTTGGTTCTCTTCCCTCTTAACTTTCATCCCTCTTAACTCCTCCCCTGTTTCCAGTAACCCTCTCCGCAGTTGTACTTCACATTCACTCCTTATTCCTTCTAGGAAGTCCAATGCTGGTCAGTCTGCTTTTTCTTATTATTTCACAGAGTTCTGGTTCCCCCTCCCCCTATCTATTCACTCTGCTTCTTCTGTCTTCTCCTTACAGTACAAAACAAAATGCACTGCAGCAGTTAACAGTGTCAAAAAATGATTTAATAATGAAAAATAACTACCTTGCTGTGCTGTGCAGATTCAGAGTACAAAATAACAATTCTGGGTGGTGTGACCTGACCTGGTTTCGCCTAAAGGCTTTTTCAAGGGACAAGGAAACGATGCATATGGGTATGCTTATATAGTTATCTAAAGAGGGTCATGTGGTGCAAATCATCAAACAGCATTTAAAGATACAGTACAAAATGAAGTGCTCACAGTGCGACAAAGACAACTACTGTTACTTAAAAACAAATAAGCATATTGGTCTAGAAAACTTACTGCTGTCATTTAAATCTATTTGAAGTTTTGAATGAGTATAAATATCAATACAGCAATTTATGCATTGATTAAGCTTGGTCATTGTGTAAATAATGAATACCCTGGCTGGAAAATTCATAAAGTATCAAAATACTCTATCACATACAAATAATGCATTGACAAAGCAGTAGGTACACCACAAGTTAATATCGACATGAGGTTTAGAAATAGAAAGCAGGACCCAATTATTGTACTAAAAGATGTTACTTGTATTTTTAAAGAGTAAAGAAGTTGCTGCCCCCTGCTGGCAAGCCATTCTCTTCCACTCCTTAAAACTTGCAGTTCATGGAACAATAAATACATCTCTCACTGTGAAATTTCAGACCTAAGAAAAAGTATCACAAGAAATACGTCATTAGAAATACAGTTACAAACTAGAGAGACAAAGACAAAATATTACCAATCTATCTGCTATTTTCCTAAAGATTCTATCTTGGTTTGTTTATTCGTCTTCTGTTAATAATGGGCATCATCTCTAATCTTTCATTTCTTCTTAAAGCCTTTTCTTCATGAATTCTGTTCTCCCTCTTGTAACTGTCCTTAACCCTCTTACTCATCTGGAAATGAGCTGTTATCAGCTCAGTATGTCTTTCCTGTGAAACTTTTGTAGTAAATAAATAAATACATTCCAGCCCTGGTTGGACCAGTCATGAGCTGATCTAACAGCCCTTCTTCCACAGGATGTTTGTGCCGGATTGGGGGTTAAAAATCCCTACATGCAGACCAGTACCATGTCAGGCTGTATATTAAACGCCAATGTGCCTCCAGATAGGATGGTGGCAGCAAGCAGCAGTGCCCTGTCCAGTCACAGACTGGCAGACAATGGCAGCAATATGGTACAGTCCATGATCTGATGCCAGGCATAACTGCTGGTACCATACCCCATCAACTACACATATCACTGGCAACTGGACACTGTCCCTGGCTGCAGTGCCCTTGTGTTCCAGGAGACAGACCCACTGGTAGATGTGAGAAGCTCCCACTGCACAGCTCAGTCTGATCCATGCATACACCCTGTAAGAATATTGGGGTCTGGCACAGACATTTGTGGGTGTTTTACTGTAAGCATCCCACCATACCTCTCATGGAGCAGTGTCCTACATGGTTCTGACCAGCAGCAGCAACATCGTTCCCACACTTGAGGTGCTGTCAGATCCTCTAGCAGTCAATCTGTTGTCCTGTTCATATGGATGTTTTAACAACCTGCTGTGGGTAGTATGGCAGGTATACATGCATGATGTCAGCACACTTATAGCTGCGCAATGGGGACATCTCACATATGCCATTGGGTCCATCTCCTGGAACACAAGGGCATCACAGCCAGGGATAGTGTTCAATTGTCGGTGGGATTTGTGGCTGTCATGGTAAGCTACCAGCAGGTATGCCTGTCACAAGATCATGGAATGCACTGTACAGCTGCCATTGTCTGCCAGTCTGTGACTGGACAGGACACTGCCACTTGCTGACATTGTTTTCCCAGTGGCATGGTGGCATGCCCCACACAAACCAATATGGAACTAGGACAAGGAACCCTATAGAACTACCAGTCCAAATTTGGGGTTTCTTTTTTTTTTTTTTTACGATTTAGTTTGCTTTATTAATTTTAAAAGGTAATACATAAAGTGTAACAAAGAAAGACAGACCAGAATAACATAGAAATGTAATAAGGTGTACATAAAATTGGTCTGGCCATCAATTTCTAAATACAATGTATCTCTAGTGATGGTAGCGTGGAAAAAAGGGGAAGACTTAAAAAAAACAGACAGACCCAACCCCTTTCCTCCACTAGCCTCCCTGAACCCCCGGTGTAATCCATCAAACAATAAAAAGGAAATGATCCTCAGGGTTAAAAGTCAGAGATATAGAAAGCAATGCATACAAGGTTTCCCATTGTGATCTGTATAAATGTATAGATTTATAAAACTTTGCAGCACTCTTTTCAGTATTAAGAGACATACGAATTTCAGATAGCCATCCAGGTCAAGTGGGAAGAGCTGGTTCAAGCCAATGTCTCAAGATTAATAATTTAATGACCTCCCAAAATTATAGCTATATGTGCCCTGAGGGGAAGGGCCCACTAATGCTGAGTAGTCTCCCAAAATACAAATCTCAGGAGTAATAGCATCCTGAAGACCAAGTTGTGGGTGTAACTTATCGTGAATAAATGTCACCAAGAGGTCCAAGTTAAGAGCTTTTAAAGAAGAAATGTTGGGAGAGATTTTAATACCAAAATACTGTACATTAGGTTTCCCATTGCAAGCCCAATTTCAACAAAATCTTGTTTGAAAATATGAGGCAACAGGGGAAACAAAACATTCTTTGTCAAGTTAAACTTGTATCCGGAGAAAGAATCGAATGTTTGAATGACTGAAAACGTTGTTTGCAAAGAATGAGCTGGATTAGACAGATGTAATAATATATCATCAGCATATGTGAAAATGTTAAGATCTAAAGTGACAATCATTATACCTGAGATATTAGGGGAACTATTGATTTTCCAGGTTAATGGTTCCAAATATAGATTGAAAAGAAATGGTGATGGGGCAGCCCTGACAGGTGCCTAGGGAAATAGAAAAGGGGTGAGAGAGTGTTCAATTGCATAATACCTGAGCTTTCGGATTGGAGTACAATAGATGTATCCAGCAGAGAAATGAATCAGGGAACATGTATTGCTGTAAGATTCAAAATAAATAAGGCCAAAAAACCCTATTAAATGCATTTTCATCATCCAGGGAGACCAGAGCTGTGTCGAGGTCTCTCTCACTGGATGCAGAAATTAGATGAAATAATTTACAGAAGTGATCACTCGAAAGTCTTCCTTTCACAAACCCTACTTGTTCAGGGCCGATTAAGTCAAACCAAACCCAGTTTAGATGAGTGGCTAAAATGTTTGCATGAATCTCCACAACGACATTGATAAGTGAAATAGGCTTGCAATTCTCAGGGCGAGTCATCTTTACTGGGTTTTGGTATAACAACAATATGGGCTTCCAGTAACAACGTTTCTAATATAGGGAAGCAGTATGGATAGTTATAAAGAGATGTCAGAGTTGGAGAGACCTTGTCCATGAACAGTTTGTAAAAAATTAGAGGCAAACCCATCAGGGCCAGGTGCCTTATCTGGATCTAAGGAAGTAATAGCCTCTCTGACCTCACTCTCAGAGATGGGGCACTCCAGAGAAGAGGCCGCAACCTCAGATAAGTGAAGCAATGGGCCATCTTCTAAAAAGGAAACATGCCATCAAATTTATTTTCCATCTCTGAGTCTTCAGAATATCACTGACTATAATAGAATAGGAATATTTGAGTCATATCTCTAGCCTTAGCAGTGTAGGAACCATGAGTGGGATCATAAAGGGATTTAATCCACCAAGTTGCTGTCCGATGATGCAGCCTGAGGGCCAGTAGTCTACTGGCCTTTTCACCTTGACAAACATACAGTGCCTTCAGAAAGTATTCACCCTCCCCTTGAATTTTGTCACTTTTGTTGTGTTACTACCAGAATTTTTAATACATTGAAATGATTTTTTCCACCTTAATTCACACAGCATACTCAACAATTTAAAGGGGCAAAAATATTTTTATTGTGTAACAAAAATTTATGAAACATTAGAAACTGAAATATCTTGTTTACTTAAGTATTCACCCCCCTGAGTCAATACTTTGTAGAAGCACCTTTGGCAGCAATTACAGCTTTGAGTCTTCTTGGTTATGTCTGTATCAGCTTTGCACATCTGGATTTGGGGATTTTTGCCCATTCTTCCTTGCAGATTTACTCAAGCTCTGTCAAGTTGGATGGGGAGCGTCGGTGAACTGCAATCTTCAAGGCTTTCCAAAGATTCTCAATGGGATTCAAGTCTGGGCTTTGGCTAGGCCACTCAAGAACATTCACCTTCTTGTTCTAAAGCCACTCCAGTGTTGCTTTGGCTGTATGCTGCTTGGGGTCGTTGTCCTGTTGGAACGTAAATCTTCGCCCCAGTCCAAGGTCTATTGCAGACTGATACAGGTTCTCCTCAAGGATGTGCCTGTATTTGGCTCCATTCATTGTTCCCTCTATCCTGACAAGTGCCCCAGTCCCTGCCACTGAAAAGCATCCCCATAACATGATGCTGCCACCACCATGCTTCATGGTAGGGATGGTGTTACACGGGTGATGAGCTGTGTTCGGTTTGCACCAGGCATAGCGCTTTGCATTCAGGCCAAAGAGTTCAATTTTTGTTTCATCAGACCAGAGAATCTTTTGCCACATGGCCACAGAGTCTGCCACGTGCCTTCTTGCAAACTCCAGGCATGCTATTATGTGACCTTTTCTCAGGAGTGGCTTCCTTCTAGCCACTCTCCCATAGAGGCTACATCTGTGAAGTGCTGCAGAGATTGTTGTCCTCTGGACAGGTTCTCCTATCTCAGCCATGGAACTCTGTAGTTCTGTCAGGGTGGTCATTGGGTTCTTGGTCACTTCCCTGACCAAGGTCCTTCTTGTCCAGTTGCTCAGTTTGGGAGGATGGCCTGCTCTAGGAAGAGTCTGGGTGGTTCTGTAATCTTTCCATTTCCTAATGATGGACTTGACTGTGCTCCTGGGAACTTTCATCACCCTAGAAATGTTTTTATACCCCTCCCCAGATCTATGCCTCCTCACGTTTCAATCACGGAGTTCTACGGACAGCTCCTTGGTCTTCATGGTAGAGTTTCCACTCTGACATGCACTGTCAACAGTGGGACCTTGTATAGACAGGTGTATTTCCTCTGAAATTATGTCAACCATTTGAACTGACCACAGGTGGACTCCATTCAAGTTTTAGAGTGATCTCACAAGGAAATTGGATGCACCTGAGCTCAATTTGGAGTGTCATAGCAAAAGGGATGAATACTTATCAAATCAAGACATTTCAGGTTTTTATTTTAAATTACATGTACAAAAAATTCCAGAAGTTTCATTCCACTTTGACATTATAAAGTAATTTGTGTAGATATGTGAAAAAAAATCCCATATAAATGTATTTTAATTTGAGTTTGCAACATCACAAAATGTGACAAAATCCAAGGGGGGTGAATACTTTCTGAAGGCACTGTATATAGCCTTTAATGCTTTTAAGAACCACTGAGCTTGACCTAAAAGTATAGCAGAGTATTGGGCTTTGAGTTGGGCAAGCTGAATATGGATACCTTCTGGGGAAGCTGGAGGTAAATATATTTCAATATCCCTCATATTAGAAAGTAAGATGGTGATACACTTAGAGATATTGTTTTAAATTTAGTAGCAAGACAAATCAATTCTCCTCACCACAAACATTTCAGTGCCCCCAAGCCTTGTCTTTAGCTGCAACAGAAGGCCAATTAATTGCAATAGTGGAATAAATGCAGTCCTTCATGTTGTTAGCTACAGAATCAGCAAAAAGAGAAGTATTAAGGGACCACGTATGGTCTGCATGGGACTAATATGTAAAATCTATCATAAGTTTTACTGTGGTGTGGTCAGAAAGGACCAAAGCTTCTAGTTGACAGCCATATACCATAGCCAACAAGGGGTTGGTAATTAGAAAATAGTCTAATCTGGAGTAAGAATTATGTGGCTGAGAATAAAACGTA
Source organism: Neoceratodus forsteri (assembly GCA_016271365.2). Lineage (NCBI taxonomy): Eukaryota > Metazoa > Chordata > Ceratodontiformes > Ceratodontidae > Neoceratodus > Neoceratodus forsteri. The sequence continues at coordinate 1,068,035,661 of CM028131.1, read as the reverse complement.
TATCCGCATACCATAGAATTTAAGTAGGAGGAGGGGTCAGGAGGTGATAGAAGCTGTGCCAGCCCCAAGGGGGTGCCAGTTCTGATCACTTTACCCATGAAGCAGCCTGTCCCAAAGTTCAAGTGATTTGCCGGGGAAAGTCAGCCTAGTTTTTCGTATAGCTCGCAGTGATGGGTGAGGAGAGGGGCTGCTAGGGCAAAGCGACAAATATTATTGTAGGTTGTGTGCCACCAAGTAAAGAAAGCCTTGGAGGTGTGGGCAAATTGGTGAAGGCCATAACTGAGCAAGGGAAGCAGCACACCTCTGGAAAGTGCCAGACGAGCAGCAGATGTCAGATTTTTCTTTGCCCTGTAGGCCAGACCCAGTTTACAGTTCTGCAGACATTTAGGATGTGACTCCCTAGGTCCAGTTGGGGGTCATGTATCACCCCACGGTATTTGATGGAAGTTACAGTTAGGAGAGGAGCACCATCCAGACCAGTGATGTGCAGAGGGGCAGGAGAGGCTGTTATCTTGGCCGATGACCAAACAGCATGGCCTGAGTTTTTTTCAGGTTGAGGACCAGCTTGTATTTGGTTACCCAGGACTGAATATTCTTAAAGTCCTCAGTCAACTGATGGTTGAGAGTCACAATGTCTTGGGAGTGTGCCAGGATAACCAGAGCATCCGCATAAAGGGTGGCACTACAGGTTCTTACTGTGGCTGGGAGATGGTTAACAAGTAGATTAAAGTCCTATGAGAGGGAGCAGTTAAGAGAAGTAAAGCCGCTAGCTTTAGGAGGGAATTATGGTGAATTTCTTTAAGGAGAGACAGGGGTGGTCACTAGGCAAGGGGAGGAGGCAGAGTGAGAAGGGGGAGGAGGGGTATTTATTAGAGGCGGGGTCGGGGAGGGCGGTGGGACAAAATAGTCATACAGCAAGAAGTATTTAGTACTATGAGCAGATAAATTAAGCAGACAAAGGCGCCTCTTGGCCTAAAATGAAAAAAAAAGGCAAGTTAATCTGGCCAATTGCTGGCTTTCAGCGGGCATATTTGGCCAATGGTGAGCCAGTTAAGCAACCAAGGGACCAATCAACTGCCGACTCTTTGTCCATGGCTCTCTGAGGTAAGTTTGGGCAGGATGTGAGGATGCAGCCGGCAGTTTTCCATTCCGGATGCCGAGGCCCAATTTGGGGTTTCCATCTGGAAGAGAGGAGGGAGAGGGGAAATTACCACTCAGTTGAAGGTTGCCCTCAGCCACAACTAATTGGTGGGAGGGCCACGAAATCTAGACAGAAAAGAAGCTGGGGGCAGGAGTGGGAGAAGAGGGCATGAATAAATACTGCAGAGACTTGAAAAACAAAAGCAGGGGTTGGAGTGGTAGAAGAGGGCGTGGGCAGCAGCAACTAGACTCAGGGAAGGGGTACCTCTGGCTGGGCATGGGGCAACTACAGGAACAAAGGAAAAGAGCAATCAGGGCTATGAGGTGGGAAGGACTAAACAGTAGAATTGGGGGTGCTGAAGATGGTGGCTTGAGGAGCCTACAGGAGCTACAGGTATGTGGGGGGAGGTTCAAGATGGTGGAAATTAGAGCTTATGGGGGGTTGCACAGGAGCTGAGAAGAGCAGGGCTGCTAGGCTGGAAGAGAGCCAGCAGCTGTTGGAGTGGATAGGATGAAATAAGAGGAAAGGGAGTTAGCAGTGGGAGTTGTGAAAAAGCAGAAACCAGGGCAAGAGGAGTAGCATGGCAGCAGACAGTTACAACTACACCGGGCAGATAAATTTCACTATGTTATTACCAGCTCTAAGCAAAATTAATTCAAACAGAAGATGTGTTACGTGAATTCTATGCAGGCTGAATTAATTACAATTTTGAGCGATGCTGCTGAAGTTGTGCATTATTAGCTAGGCTATATTAGTGTACAGTGCCTTACATAAAATAGAATGCTGCTCTGACACTGAGAAATTACAGTTAATAAAGTTAGGGTGGGAAAATATAAAAATAGTCCCACAGCAAAAAGTATTTAGTACTACTTGCAGTTAATTAAGCAGACAAGGGCGCCTCTCAATTTAAAACAAAAAAAAGCCAAGTTAATCCAGTCAATTGCTGGCTTTCAGCAGGCGCACATGGCCAATGGCAAGCCAGTTAAGCAACTGAGGGACCAATCAACTGCTGACTCTTTGTCCACAGCTGTCAGAGGTAAGCGTACCTGTTTTTCAGCTTGGACAGCTGGGCTGGATGCGAGGAGCGGTGGGTGGGGTTCCGTGCCAGAGCCGCAGCCCAATTCGGGGCTTCAATCTGTTTTTCAGCTTCTCCAGGTGGGCTGGATGCGAGGAGCAGCCGGTGGGGTTCCTTGCTGGAGCCGCGGCCCAGTTCAGGGCTTCAGTCTGGAAAGGATACAGCCATCATTTCAATGCAGAGAATCAGAACCAATAAAAGAGATTAATATTGCCAGTCAGCCAGAAGATTTGTTTCCAAAAAGATTCAGAAAGATCACCGGTAGTTCTTGCATCCCTTGGGTCGCTGATTCAAATCATTTGGTCCTGGAGTCAGTGATTATCTCAAGACATGCTGGATAGAACATTTTGTGTTTAATGTGTGCTGCCCATAACTTAGATTTAATCTCCTTATACTCTGCTCTTTTCTGGCGTACTTGCAGAGTTAAGTCCTGTACCAGCCAGAATCGACGACCTTCCCATTGCAGCGTTTGCAGGGAGCGGACCTGTTTTAAGATGTGCACCCTGTCTGGGAGATCACGTGATGCAGAGTGCTGAGTAGAAGCTCCTCTGTTAAGCTCCTGCCTCCTGATCATTAAACAGTCTTTTTTGGACGTTTATATTTCTTCACTTCCTCTGCTTTTGAATTCTTCTACTATCTAAACATTCTGGGAGCCTGTTTTGTGTGCTAGATTGGCAGATGGAGGCTTATATGAAGAAAGCCCTGCAGAAACACTGCTACTGCTACTCCAGAAAAGGCCTCAAAGAAATCCCAGGCCTCACGTGGGCCACATAGGCCTGATCCTTCAAGTCAAGTTGGGGAACAAGAACCTTTAACGCTTAATAGGTTCTTAGAAGAGTTTAAGCCCTTTCGTGAAGAGATGAAAGAAATGGCGATTGATCTGAAAACTCTCTGGAAAACTGGATGAAGTCTCGTTAACTGTCTCTGATAATACAGCTCAAATAGTCTCGATGGAGAAAAAGCTTGAGAATCTGGATCCTGAGTTAGTGTCTACATGACAGAAGCTGTCTCGTCTTGAGGCCAAACTCGAAGATTTGGAGGGCCGTAGCGGCAGAAACAATGTGGTGATAGTAGGGCTACCAGAGGGAGAAGATGGCCAGCATGCTGTGGCATTCACACAGAAGCTTGTGGAATGGGTTGCTGGCCCTTCTCCCTTCGGCCCAGTATACATTCTAGAATGAGCTCACAGGTCTCTGTGACCGAAGCCTTCTCTGGATGCTCCCCCCTGTCCTATTATCTGTCGCTTTTTGAATTTCCTAGAGAAGCAGCATTTTTTTGCAGAAAGTGAGTGCTTTACAAGAGGTTCATTGGGAGAATACGAAACTGAGAATTGCACAAGATTTGCCTGGATCAGTTCATTTGAAACGGAAAGTGTTTCATCCCATCGTATCTAAGATCATTGCCGCAGGAATGAAATTCAGGATGGGATATCCTGCCAGGTTACACGTTTTTGTAAATGGATCCTGGTTTAATTATGATGATCCTGAAGTTGCCCTGTCGAGCCTTAAATCCATGCTACTGGACTTGTTTCGAGAGCCCTGAGAGGACCTGTTCGTGGAATGAAATGCTGCTTGGAGTTGCCGATTAGAACTGTTACTTTTCTCCTTCTTTGAGGAGGTAATGTCAACGAGTTGTATTTGGAAGTTGCCATTTTCTCATTTGGACTGGGGGATCAGTGCACGGCATACCTGCTAACAACCTCTTAAGCCCTAATTTTAGAATGTTAACTCCCGTCAAGGGCAATGACATTTGGGGTCTCGGGGCTGACTTATTTAGGAACAGAGTTTTATGTCCTAGTAGATTCAGTTTTGGAAATTGAATAGAGAGGAGAGTTTGTGTTGTTGATTCTAGGACTATTGTTCACATTACATTGACTGGAAACCAGAGTGGTCTTGGGCTTTCTCTGCAACTCATATTTACCCTGTCAGGATCGGGTTGTGGCCACTAGAGGGCGTATCATGCATATGTAATCTATAGCCGTGCTGCTCTTAATTCGAGGAGGATCTCCCTCAATCTTCTCACCAGGCCCGAGCTCAGGACAATAAACTTCCCCAAGGGGAATTCTTGTAACATAGGGCTGGTAATCTCAGGGAAGATTTGTTTATTCAGTTTTCTTCTCTTGGGTTTACGATCTCAATGTTTTTTCTCAATCTCTGCTCTCAATTTGAGGAAACAGTTATTCCCCTTCATTAGGTTCCCGATCTGGTTCTGGTTTGTGCAAAGCTTTCTCATGGGGCAAGGTAACCCCTAATTTTCACTCTGGTTCCCGAGGTTATCTGGCACATTCATGAGTTTGGCAGCTTACTTTGTTTTTATTTTCATTATCATGCTAATACATATGCGTGTGCATGCACTGGAAGCCCAAGGCCGTTCTCTAGTTTTTTTGGGATAGTTAATATTGTTAGCCTTCTTAAATATTTACTTTGGAATGTAAGCTCTGCTGCCATTAACAGAGGTGCATTATCGGGAGGCAGGAGATGGAGGAAAAGACCCAGTACTGTGCTAAACATTGCTTGTGGCAGTGTGGGGGTGGGGGATCTTTTTGTTAGGGGGAATGGGGGTAGTCGAGGGAAGGGAATGGGTTAATTGTGGGGGGGTTGGGGAGGAGGAGGAAGGGCTTTAATGCAGTAACTTTTGGAATAGGGTTGCATGTATTATGTATCTTGAGTGCAGGGCTAAGCATACTAAGTCTAATAGCTATTATCAGATGGCCAAAGAAGTGACTTTTGTGACTTGGAATGTTAAGGGGACCAGGGAAAAACCCAAACAATATCAGATTCTCAAACACTTAAGCTTATTACGCTCTCAGATAGCTTTCCTACAGGAATTCCATTTATTAGAAGCTGAAGCTTCACAGTTAAGGAGGCAACAGGTGGGGCTGGTTTATGATGGTCAGGGAACTACTAACAGTTGTGGGGTTATGCTTATTATTAATAGGGGCATTCCCTTTCCCTCTACACAGGTCATTAAAGACCCTGAGGGCAGGTTTATCCTAGTTAAAGGTACTCTCTGGTCAGTTCCACTTTTACTTGGTAGTATATATGGCCCTAATATATATGATCCAGGGTTTTTTATGAGACTCACACCTGTTATTCTTCCAGTGCTTCCCATCAGGATTATTTTGGGGGTGACTTTAATCAAGTCGTAGATTCGAATCTTGACAGGTCAGGTAGTGGACTAGGAGTGGTCTCTCCGGGGCAGAGAGCTTTTAAGGATTTAGTGGACCAGTGCGAGCTCTGTGATGTCTGGTGCGTCTTATACCCTGATTCTAGGGAGTTTACTTTCAGGTCAATGGCGCATGGCTCGCAATCCTGCATTGATTACATATTTATTTCTCAGGCTCTCCTACCTGGAGTTAAGACCTCCTTGATTCAACCTGGCCCTGTCTCCGATCATTCACTGGTGTTATGCAAATTGGCATTCCTTAATTTACCTAACAGGGAAACCAGATGGAAACTCAACGAACAACTTCTTAAAGATGTTAAGTATTGCAAGCTCATAAGGGAGCAAATTGAGTTCTTTTTTTTATCCAACCCTTTAGACAGTACAAAGCCAGATATTTTGTGGGGGGCCTTCAAGGCTTACATGAGAGGGATCCTTATTAGTATGACGGTGAGTAGGAAAAGGGCTCAGGAGAAGGAATTATTATCATTATTGTCCCAAATTCGGTCACTTGAAATTAATATTTTGGCTAGTGCCCCAGATGAAGAAAAGAGGAAATTTCTAGTGTTGAAAGATAGATATCTAGAGTTACTTCGGGAAAAATCAGAACTAGCTATTATTCGTACAAGGGCTAGTTACACGGATCAGGGAGAGAAGGCAAGGCGCCTACTGCCATTGTGTATTAAGGAACAAGAATCTGTGAGATTTATCCCTCCAATCAAGGTAGTGGCAGACGGGTCTCTGAAAGTATCTCCTACCTAAATAGTACAAGAATTTGCCCTATATTATGAAAGATTGTACAGTGACATGGAGTATCCTTCCTGTCCTGGGAGTACAGAGGGTTATCTGAGGGATTCCCATCTGCCCTCCCTCTCAGAGCAACACAAGGGTTTTTTGGTCACTCCTATATCACAGGAGGAAATTGCTGAGGTTATTAGTGGATTACCCGTAGACAAAGTCCCAGGCCCTGACAGATTCTCCTCCCTATTTTACAAAGTTCTTCGGGATCTTTTACTACCAGTACTTTATCGTCTATTTCAATATATTTTAACCAGGGCAGAGGCAGACCCTCACCTCTTTGAGGCCTTGATTGTTCTTCTCCCTAAACCAGATAAAGACCCTGAACTTGTTCAAAGCTACAGATCTATATCCCTTCTAAATCAAGATATTAAAATTCTCTCAAAGATACTAGCCAATAGGTTAATGGTAGTTCTCCCTGAGCTAATAGGTACAAACCAGGTAGGATTTATGAAAGGGCGCTTATCATCTGATCACTTGCGTACCCTATCTCATGTTTTCTCAGCTACCAGGGATGCTGAGTTCCCTGCAGGACTGGTTTCCCTGGATGCTGAGAAGGCATTTGATCGTGTGACTTGGAACTTTTGTTCTGAGTTCTGGAAGCTTTTCAATTCCCCTCTGTATTTATATCCTGGATTGCTACACTATATAAAACCCCTACAGCAAGGATCTCTGGGAACGGGGCCTTTTCCAAACCTTTTCCACTTCATTAAGGGACTAGACAGGGTTGCCCCTTATCTCCTCTGTTATTTAATTTATATCTGGAACCTCTCATCCAAAATATTCTCAACAACGCCTCTGTACAAAGCATTTGGGTTGGGCATCATGAAATTAAGGTCACTGCATATGTGGATGACTTGCTGACACATTTATCCCATCAGGTATCTTCTGTACTGGCTTTGTTGAGTGAAATAGCAAGATTTAGTGACATGTCCAACTACAAACTGAATGCTAGCAAATCCTCATTCTTTCCATTAAACCATAAGGTATTTAAAAATAACATTAGTCCCTTAGATCTATGTTGGACTCCCAGGTCATTCAAATACTTGGGCATTAAACTATCCAGTAACTCCCTAACATGGTTTAAGGATAATCTGGAATCTCTCTCACAGCTGATAATTCACAACCTTGATAGGTGGTCCAAACTTCCCATTTCATTATGGGGCCGAATCAACATAATTAAGATGAATATATTCCCTAGAATTTTTTACCCTTTATCTCTTCTCAATACTTTTATCCCACTACTCTGGTTTAAAAAGTTACATGGCATATTCACTAGATTTATTTGGGCTGATAAATATCCTTGATTGGTCTATTATAAATTGGCAGCTCCAAAACTTGAGGGGGGTTTGCGGTTTCCCCATCTTGCTATATATTATTGGGCCAGTCATTTAACAAAATGTTTGAGATGGGTATCTCCTGGCCCGGAAAAAGAACAGCCGGCTTGGCTTAGGATTGAATTGGATGTAATTAGGTCTAAGAATCTGGACCCCCTTACCTTATTCTATCTTAAAATCCCCCAGGTATGTACGGTTGAGGAATGCCCTACAGTAGTTACTTCATTAAAGGTATATGCACAATTATGTTCATTTCTGCACTATACCCCCCAGTTGGACTTGGCCCAGTCTATCTGGAATTCCCCATCTTTCACTATTAATAAGAAGCAGATTCCCCATAAATGGTTATCCCAATTGGGGATGGGAAACTACCCTCTTTTGTGGATGAAAAGGGGCAATGGTTGTCAGTAGGAGATATTATTAGGAAATTTTGCATTCTGGCTCCCTCTCACTTCAACGTTATACGGTTAAGGCACTTTCTTACAATAGTTTTTGGTAATACCCCCCCTCCCAGACTGCCACAGCCCTGATACCTGAGGTTTCTTCACTTATTGGATCTTCAAGTGTTATATCTAAATTATATCAGGTCTTGTTTTACAAAAGATATGGGGATTCTTTTGGACTCACAAGATTTTTGAATTCTATCCTTCCTCAGTACCATCTGGATTGGAAATCCCTGTGGAGATCCTGTCATAAATATGTTTCTCAAGACAGATTGTGTCTCATTCAATATCACATATTACATAACATGTATTTCACCCCTTTTAAATTAAAGAAATGCGGTCTCTTGAACTCTAATATATGCATTAAGTGTTTGCAGGAAGAAGGAACACTTCTTCACATGTTCTAGTCCTGTCCCAAAATCTCCCTTTTATGGGATTCAATCAAGATTTCCCTGGACCCTTTACTGGGCCTTCAGGAGTATTTTACTCCTGATATTTGCCTTTAAGGGGACCTGTCTTCTATTAGAGTTAAAGTAAGAAAGTTTCATATTTCCATAATTGCCTTATCTGTCAAGAAGCTTATTTTACATCATTGGAAAAACAAGTCCACCCCAACCTTTCAAGAATGGGTAAATGAAATTCTGGCCAATCTGCATACAGAAAAAGCGATTGCCAGTCTTCATAATAGATTGGCAGTATATACCAAAATATGGGATCCCCTTCACTCTCTAATTTTATTGGCTCAATCTTAATCATGTCTCAGTCTCAAGGACTTGCAAGCTCTTAGGTAAGGAGCTCAGCACTTAGAGGATACAAGGCTTTGTTACCGCAGTAAGGGAGGGATGGGTGGGTTGGGCAGTTACCTCTTTATAAGTGACTGTATTTGCATATCATTCTCATTGTAACTGCCTTTTATTGTGGAAAATGTCTTAAGTAATTTAGCAAACAAAATATTAAGGATCTGTATCCCTCACCTGGTGCTGGTTTTAGCAGCAAGGCTCAGTGCGCCCTTACGACACTGTAACTAGGGCCATTCAGAGAAGGGCCCGCTGCTTTAGTGCAAAACCTTTGAATAAATTTGATTGGGTTGGTGCCTTCCTCATTTTCAGGGAGTCCAAGAAGCACTAAGTTATTTCTCTGTGATCACCCCTCTAGATCTTCCATCTTTTCATTAAGTTGTGCAACAGAGTGACAAAGATGAACAATTTCTGGATCGAGCTTGAATTGCTTATCCTCTATGGAGCTCATGGAGTCTCGGTGTCTCGGTGTTGGATATTCTAACCTCTAAACCCTGAAGCGCCGATTTAAACAATTGGAAGTCCATAATGAAATCATAGAATGCTGTTTTGATTTTAGTCAGTTTAAGGAAAAAGTGTTCCTTAGTGAGCTCTTGTGGGTATGCCACTGGTAGTATTGGGGGTGAGGCACTCCTATGTGGGTGTTTAGGTTAGAGCACAAGAGGAGTTATAGGCCGTTCAGTGTCAACTTCAGCATCAAGAATTACTGTAACCATCTTCTCAGCATCTTCAGATCATTCGGTGGAATCCATAATACCAGCATTGTGGGTAACTGTTTAACAGAAAAAAAAAAAAAAAAGAAAGTAATTTTAATCCACTTGAAAGAAAAATCAGTTTTTGCAGAAAGACTGATCGGAGCTCACTCAAAGTATGTTTAGCTCTGAGCTAGCATCATGTGACCCAGTCCAAATTTGGGGTTTCTTGTCCCCCCATTCAAGTCCATGGTCAACTTTGCAATGGGTGGAAGGGCTGATGGCACCCTCTGTAAAACTCTTCCCGTGTGCCACCTGTTTGATGCACCACACTGCTTACAGCAACTCTGGGGACCTCCATGCCAAGACGCCTGTTGTACCAAAATCCAATGCAGGGTCCCTGGTGAAACTGGAGTCTGCCTCAAGCAGGGGTTTGGTGCAAATTGTGCCGATCTAGGGTCATTTTGGAAATGAAGCCCATAATTTTCTCTTTGATTACGCCAGCATAGGAATATTTTCTGTTGAAAATGCAACAGAAAAGGATTTCTGGTTCCACCACGGAGTTAGCAGCAGCCTAAGAGCTAAGCTCTCCCAACCAGAAAGTCTATAAAACTTCCTAAATGTTCAGATTTGGCTCAACTTTTCTCACAATGGCAGGAGGAGACAAAATGGATGAAGACAGAGGCAAACTGAAAGCAAGGGGACATTTCTGAGGCAAGGATGGCAATGGATTGATAATAGTTTCCACCGCAGTAGATCCCCTTCCCCCACCAGATCCCATATGGCAGACTACGACACAAACGGCGAGGTGGAACATCTATCCTGCAACTGTTTTGAGACTCTGCTGTGGGAAATAAAACAATCCTGTAGTGAGAACAAGAAAGAATTTAAAATAATTCTGAATAAGCTTGCAACCCTGGACTTCTGTTTAGCCCAGATGGAGGACCGAGTCTCCACAGCAAAGGATGGTACAGCACAGCTTACGAAGGTCATAGAGGCCCTTCTCACACACACCAGGGAGCTTCAGGCCAAGTGCTTAGACTTAGAGGAGCGCTCTCATCTAGAAAACCTGCACCTATATGGTCTGCCAGAAGGGCTTGAAATCATGCCCTTGAGTGCCTTTATCAAAAATCTACTTAAAGACATTCTTAAACTGCCAGCGAACTACAATATACAAATAGAATGAGCACACAGATATCTGCAGGCTAAACCGACTGACCTGACAGCTCATCCTCATTCTATAGTGTTCAGACTGAACTCCTTTAAGAGTAAGGAGGACCTGCTACAGCGAGCCTGGGGCAAAAACGAACTGACTTACTTAATCAATCGCCTATACCTCGATCACGATTACCCACAGGAGGTCCAAACACAGAGGCTGCAGTACTTACCAGTCCTGAAAATACACTAACATCCCTCACAGTACAATGCCGACACTCAGCATTGTGTCTGCTGCTGCCAGAGATGTTGGTGTACTTGATGTCATAGCACTACAGGTAAACCCTCTTGCATCACTCAATATCCGCTATTTCAAAAACCTTTTTGGGCTGTTATACCCAACTCTACTCTGCATCACCACAAATACCCCAAGAAAGGATTGTCTCCTTTTTAGTGAAATTGAATCTCCCAACTCTACTGCCAGCCTATACAGATACATTACAATCCCCCATATCAACAGGGGAAACAGAATTGGAGATCGGTTCCCTTTAAACTGGAAAATGCCCTAGTTTGGATGGGCTCCAAGGGGAATTTTGTAAAGTATTTTAATCAGAACTCTCCCCTCTATTACATCATACATTTTCTTTTGTCCTTTCCCCCCAGGGAGTAATCCCCCCTCCTGGAACTATGCCATTATCTCTGTTATCCTGAAACCTGGCAAGGACCCCACCCAGTGCCCCTCATACAGACTGATTTCTGTATTAAATACAGACTATAAAATAATGGCATCAATATTAGCCTGCCGTATAAAACAATTTACCCCCCTTTTGTTCCTTCAAGATCAATGCGGCTTCATCCCAGGCTAACAGGCCCAAGACAATATAAGAAAAAGTATATACTTAATAGAGCATATTCAGAAACATTAACATCCCTCACTTTTTTTAAGTTTAGAAGTGGAAAAAGCTATGTATAAGTATATATGTATAAAAAGATAGGGTGTCTTGGCCCTTTTTGCAGGGGGGTCCTTGCCAGTTTCCAATTCCCTGATCAGTTCATAGACCTTCTATTTAAATTCTGTAGTAAACTCCAGGGGTACATCTGATCCTATGGCCATATTTCAGAGAGTTTCCCTCTGCAGAGGGACACCCGCCAGGGTGTACCCTTTCCCCTTTATTATTCACTTTCTATATTGAACCACTGGCCCACTGGTTCAGACACTCTCCAGATATAAAGAGTATTTCTTTTGCTGGTACAGAACATAAACTGGCACTCTTTGCCGATGATATATTGTTATATCTTATTAACCCTGACTCATCCCTTCAAGCTTTATTTCAGAAACTGACCACTTTCTCTGAACTGTCAGGCTATACTTTGAATATGCATAAAACAGAGGTACTTACATTTAATTAAGATGCTCCTCCACATGTACAAAATGCCCTGTCTCTGAGGTGGGATCTACATAGAAACATAGAATTTGGCAGCAGATAAGGACCAATTGGCCCACCTAGTCTGCCCATTTCCTTACATAATGGATAAGCTGCAGATCCTAGTTAAAAAAAAAAAAAAAAAAAAAGAAAAGCAAAAAGCACCAAGAATTGTGTGGTGCTACATAAAAATCGAACAGAAAGGAGCATAAATATGAGCACCCGCTCAGCAAAATGAAAACAACTTATAAACGGCAATATAAAGCCTGGCAGCCCACCAGGTGAAATGTTAGTCCTTTGTATTGTTGTGTACCGTGCTGGTCTGCATTAAAAATGTGGATTTATATTGCTGTTTATAAGTCGTTTTCATTGTGCTGTGCGGGTGCTCATATTTATGCTCCTTTCAGATCCTAGTTAATCAACAGCCTGCTTCCTCGTACCCCCCACTAGAATTGCCTTATGTCTGTCCCATGCATTCTTGAATTCCCTGACTGTTTTTGACTCTACTACCTCCTCAGGAAGGCTGTTCCTTGTATCCACAACCCTCTCCATGAAAAAATACATCCTCACATTACCTCTCAGCCATTCTCCCTCAATCATTAGATTGTGCCCCCTTGTTCTTGCTCATCTCTTTTTCTAAAAGATACTGCTCTCTTGGACTTTGTTGATTCCCTTGAGTTACTTGAAAGTTTCTATCATGTCTCCCCTCTCCCTCCTTTCCTTGAGGGTATACATATTAAGCTCCTTTAATCTCTCTTTGTATGTCTTCTGGTGCAGACCATGCACCATTTTAGTTGCTCTCCTCTAGACAGCCTCCAACCTGTCCATGTCCTTGTGAAGATGGGGTCTCCAGAACTCTATGCAGTACTCCAGATGGGGTCTCACCAACTGTCTGTACAGAGGGATAACAACTTCCTGTTTTCTACTGGTGATGCCTCTCCCTGTGCATCCCAGTATTAAACCAGCCCTCCTTACTGCCTTCTCACATTGCTTGCCAACCTTCAGGTCATCTGACATAACTACCCCCAGGTCCCTTTCCATTTTTGTTGTTGTTTATATCTCATCCCCCATTGTGTACTCTTCCCCTGGGATTTTGTTTCCCAGCATTACTTGGCACTTCTTTGCACTGAATCCAAGCTACCATACATTTGATCATTCCTCCAACCTTGCCAAGTCCCTCCTCATCCTTTCCACCCCACCTTCTGTATCGACCCTGCTGCATATCTTTGTGTCATCCGCAACGAGACATACTTTTCCTTCCAGTCCCTCTGAATGTCACTTATAAAGACATTAAAGAGAACTGGTCCCAGTAATGAACCCTGCGGTACTCCGCTAGTAACCCCCCTTTCTTCAGAGTGGACTCTGTTTACTATTACCCTCTGTGTCCTGCTGTCCAGCCAATTTTTTACCCAGGCTACCACCTTGGGACCCACTCCAATGCTGGCCAACTTGTATAATAATCTTTTGTGTGGGACTGTTTCAAATGCCTTGCTAAAGTCTAGGTAGACCGTGTCCACAGCCCCTCCCTGGTCTACTACTTTTGTCACCCAGTCAAAGAAATCTATTAGATTTGTCCGACTTGACCTTCCCACTGTGAATCCATGCTGCATTGGGTCCTGTGCCCTGTTGGCTTCTAGGTACTCAACAATTCTTTCCTTCATAAGTGATTCCATCAATTTCCCTACCACTGAGGTCAAACTAATAGGTCTGTAGTTTCCTGCCTCTGCCTTGCTCCCACTTTTGTGAAGCGGAATCACATCCACCCTCCTCCAGTCCTCAGGTACCACCCATCCTCCCATGATTTGTTAAAGAAGGTAGTCAGTGGTGTCACTAGTTCTATCTTTAGTTCTTTTATAATTCTTGGGTGAATCCCATCAGGCCCCATTGCTTTGTCCATCTTCAATTTTAAGAGTTCTTTCAGAATCCTTTCTTCTGTGAATGGACTGGTATCAACCCCCCTATCCAGATTATATTGTTTCATTTAGGTACCTCCCCCTCCTCTTGTTTTGTGAATACTGAGCGGAAGTAGTCATTCAGTATCCCTGCTTTTTCACTGTCACCCTCTGACCACATTCCCTCCCCTTTATTAAGCCTCAGTATCTGTCCCTTGGTCTTTCTTCACTCTCTAATGTACCTATGTAACCCACCTACAAATTGGGGTTTACTAAGATGTCTTCCTGGGCTGCCTAATGCCAGCTGTCAGGATGGCATTCTGTGTCTGCAGTTGCTGTATGTGTCTGCATGAGAGTACTATAGAAAGCCTCTGTGCCTGTCTCTTTAAGATAGTCATTTTGCTGTGTTAGCAGTTAGTCTGGGCTGGGTCCAAGTACTTTAGGGCTCATGACTGGCTAGGCAAGTGGTATTTCTACTCCATTCTGCAGTCGCTATATGCACAGAGGGAGCTCTGTTAGGAACTGTGTTCATTTACTCTTTATGTGCCTTCTTAGTAATAGTATAGAGGTTTGTTTAACCTGCCTTCTCTTGCAGCTTGGACTTTTTGCATAAGAGCCACCATTTTGGTTCTGGAGTGCCAGAGTTGGACCAATCAAACCTCAGGGGACCTAAAATGGAGTCTGTCCCCAGAAGTCTTATGGGATTGAAATCTGTAGGAATTGTAGTTTTTAAGGTTTGGTGCCTAAATGGACCTGGAGAAGGAACTCTTGCTGTGACAGACAGTTCCCTCAGCCAACCAAACCTTTTAGATCTCAGAAGAAATCCCCAGAACTGCCTGCAGCAGAGTCAGTTGTGAGCTGGGGTTTGGAGAGTGAACAGCTTGAGCCGTCGAGCAGCTGCTCCTGCTTAAGAGCACAGGAGAATTGACAGGAAGGCTGCGCTAGCCTGCCTGTCACATCTTCCAGTGAGAAATCCTGTGAGTGTGAAAGTTGGACTTAAATCTAATTCCTCTGTTTGAGATCTGAAGCCTAAAGAGAAAGAGAGTGATCATTGCCTGAATTTGGGACCCAAGATTTGCTCCAGAAGTGATTGACCTGCCAGGTGCTGAAGTGAGTCATGGATTGAGAGGTTTGCACAGAACTTCTGCTAAATTGCAACCGGACTTTACCCGAAATGTGACTAACAGTTGTGTTGCTTATAAGTGTGCTGAATGTTCTGTGTGTGTCGCAATTTTGTTCCCCACCTTCAAGTGTGTTATGCTAGCTGGAAACTGCTCCAGCATTTGCATGGACTAAATCCGAACTGTCTGCTCTGGTCTGGGCCCTGTCATCTTGGCCTAGACTGCTGCTCCCATCGCAGAGACATTTCCGATGAAAGACCCACTCCGGGATTTGGCTCCCTGCTCAACACCATCAAACAGGTAGTGACCACCTCAGTGAGTCATGTGGGCCCTGCTTCCCCTGGCAAACCAGAACAGCATCCAGAGGTCTTCATCTCGTCAGTCCTGCCTCCTGATCTGAGTAGTGTGAGTACCAAACAGGGTAGCTCCCTGCAACAAAGCTGCAATCATTGTGCATCATCTGATATATTTGTTTGGGTTTATTGCAATGAACTGAGCAATCTGGTTCTGGATTACAAATTCTGAGTTAATATGCATGCTAATTGTTTTCTCTCCTAAGGGCCCCAACAACAGCTGCAATGCTAGCCTGCTTAACAACTGGGTACCCAGGGTTGTGTGACTGTATACAAGGGACTCACTGTGCATGCATGTTCAGCCTAAATTAATCAGATCCGGCAATCATCCACTAGATTCATGCCCCACCTCTGTTCACTTCCCCCTGAATAAATCAGATTTTGTTCTTTTTGCATTTAACCTGGCAAGTGTGTACCTTTTTTGGTGAGGGCATTGTACTGCCATTGAACTGTTGCATTATAGGTCTTACTTTACAGGGGGTCTCCAGGACAGCTGCAGAGGATCCAGCCCTGGTGGTATGTGCAAGGGGTGTGAGCAAGACATCACTGCCATATGGTACATGTGAATGTTTTGCTGCTTTACTGTTTAGACCACTGGAGGGCTATACCAACAGCAGTTATGCTACCCCAGAACCATTCCTCCGGGTGGAGGCACCCATTCAGCGAGCTCAGGCCCTTCAACCTGCACCAAGTCACGCAGACAGGGGTAGTAGCCCTTAGGATAGTGCCACCTATGGGTTTCACCCATAAAAGGTTTTATCCCCCTTCTTAACAGAGTTGGCTATCTTTTCTTCAGTTTGAGCCTTTGCTGTTCTGACTGCCTTCTCTGCCTCCTTCTGCTGTAACTGATATAGTTATCTGTCCTGCTTCTTCTGTAATTCCTTATATTTCCTGAATGCTATCATTTTCGCCTTAACCTTCCCTGCCACAGTGGTTTTTTCCTTCATTTTGTTTTGTTGATTTGCTTTACACATTTGCCTCTGTGATGGTAATTTTGATTTTTTACCATTGTTCTTCCACCCCTCCTTCTTGCCTGTTTGCTAGTGCTTTTCTGAAGCACTCTCCCATTTTGCCAAAGTTGGCCCTCCTAAAGTCCGACACCCTTACTTTTGTATGGCTTGACTCAACAGCTGTGTTTATTGTGAACCACACTGTTTGGTGGTTGCTTGTTCCCAAATGGCTACCCACTTCTAAATCTGAGATCCTCTGTCCATCCCCATTTGAAAGTACCAGGTCTAAGACTGCTACCTTCTTTAAAATACCTTGGGGTCAACATACCAACTAATTTAACACAAAGGGTAGTGTCTATATGGAATGCACTTCCAGAAAATATAGTGACAAGTAGAAATATGAAATCATTCAAAAAAATCTTGTGACTTATATATGGGTAATGAGAAATATGAGTACATCCACTGAAGAAGTGGTGAGTTATTAAAAGGTCCTTGGATTGCCTAACTGGTATGATATCAATGAATCTATGTTTAAACTAAATTATACCCCCTTGATTTCCCACCTGAAACAGGATATGCAAAGATGGAACCTCCTCCCACTAACTATTTATGCCAGAACCCAAGCTTTCAAAATGAATGCTCTCCCATGCTTATTATACTTTTTCCAGTGCATACCCCGTTTGATAACTATGAAAGAGTTATTAAGCTGGCAAAAACTATTCTGCTCTTTCATATGGCAACATAAAAAAATGCAAATAAGACAGTAGTTATTATTTTCATCTAAGAATACTGGCAGACTCGCCTTACCAAATTTAGCCTACTACTGGAACGTCTCCCAGATGAGACTGGCTCTACTATGGGGAAACCCAAACTATACAGCCCACTGGAAACAAATTGACTTAGCCAGACCACTACCTTTTGCCCTACCTATTGCCCGCCTTAGCCCTCCCCACCTGAAAGAAGCTTTCCTTACACTTCCTAGGGAGACTTTGGTGATTCTTGAGGGCTGGAGGTGAGGAACTCAGGCTAAAATGTTACACACACATATCTGGAAAAACCAGTGGTTTATGGATAACCCTTTCTTCCAACCAGCTCAGCAGGACCCTTGGTATAATCATCAGGCCTCTAGGGGCTTGATAGCCCATTGGCAGATGTTAAGGCAAAATGCTATAATATCATTTGAAGAGGCAAATATCAAATTCTCCTGGTGCCCCTGTGATTTTGTACAGTACATTATTACCAGATTAGAGATTATATATCCACCCAGCTTCAAACTGCAGAGCATCGCTCATAGTTCTTCGAGGACAACATGCCATTTATTAAAATATGGACCTCAGCAGGGGGTGTTCGACCTATCTCCCTCATATATAAGGGCCTTATTTAACAGCAAGGACATCTTGCCAACATGCTTAAACTTCATTGGGAAAGAAATCTTAAAACAACACTAAGTGAGACTATCTGGCCTAAAATTTGGCAAATGACTGGTCAACTACCTCCTCTCCAATATGAAGAAATTCACTTGGAAAGTTAGAACCAGATTCTTTCTAGTCTCAGATTTTTTAGCCAAAAGAACACCTGACACCCCAACAATCTGCTGGCTAGACTATGGTTCCTTAACTGCCTCACATGCCCACACCTTTCTTGAATGCCCCAAACTATCCCAGTTCTGGCAAGCTATCATGCAACACATACAGACTATATTGGGCTTCACAGACCCACTTACTCCCTTACATTTACGATTAGGCATCCCACCCATGACCATGCAGGGTAAGGAGGTGTTCTACATATGGGATGTCCTTCTAGTAGTAGCCTATAACTCTATTACTAAGAAATGGCTACAGAGAGATGTTTTAATGATCTCTAAATGGAAAACAGTAATCTCCCACATACAAAGATTGGAGCAGCTAACATATACTTTATGGGACAAACCCCAAACTATATTTAAATTGTTGGACCTGGTGGGAATTACATCACCCCCTCTATTGAAGGATAAGCTATTAGAAATTATGCATGCCAGTTATATACCTTATGTTGGGCTACGGGTTCTACTAAACAAAGAGAAGACATAGTAACTTTGGATATGTGTTACGTGTACTTAGATTTAAATACCTTTAGTTTTTAGACCTTAACCCAGATAAGATGAAATCTTAAAACAAGTGGGCCACTTTTATACCTTTTACCCTTTTTTCTTCTTTCTCCCTCCCTTTTATCCTGTGTTCACGTTCAGATTAATATATCAATTTCTCACATTTCTTTGTACGATTTACAGAATCGGTTTATTTACTTGAGGACAGAACTACATTTTTGAGGTAATTTATGTGGTTGACTCTCATGGACTACATAAATAGTTCTGTGATTATGAAGACTTTTCTTAATGTTCATCAAATACTATATGATGTATGTGTGAGTTGCATGTACCTCTGAATTTTTAAATAAAGGAAGATAAAAAAAAGAAAATGTAACAGAGAAATGTGTTTAATGTATCAGCCATTATCTTGCTGTCCTCCTCTTGCTCATTGTTTATTTTTCGGTGACCCACTGTTCCGGTACTCTTTCTTAAGGAACTTGTGTAGCTGTAAAAAGTGGATGTGGCAGTAACAGTATGTAGTTAATTTATACTTTCTAAGGAGATCAGAGTTATCCTAGGGAAAAGTGTCACAGACTGTGGAGATTTAAGTGCTGCACAGCCAGAGGCTAAAATCCCACTGCTGGGAAAGCTTGCCAAAAAACAAGAACGTTTTAAGGTGGGAAAGCCAGTGGGATGTTGGGCTGTATAGGAAGGGGTATCACAAGCCAGAGGAGGGAGGTACTGGTTCCACTGTACAAAATGCTGGTCAGGCCTCCTCTGGAATACTGTGTTCAGTTCTGGAGACTGCACCATCAAAAAGACATATACAAGATGGAGAGAGTGCAGAGGAGGTAACTAAGATGGTGCAGGGATTACATCATAAGACATATGAGGATACTTATAGGACCTCAATATATACACATTACAACAGAAGAGGGAGATGGGGGACATGATTGAAAAGAAGTACCTCAAGGGCATAAATAAGGTGAAAGGGGAAAACACCTTCCAATGTAAAAGAATAATAGAACAAAGAGTCATAACATGCGATTGGGGGGGCGCATAAGAGGGAATGGGAGGAAATTATTTTTCACCAAAAGGGTGGTGAATGCATGGAATGCCCTGTCCCAGGGGGTAGTGGGAGCCAACACTGTGGCAGGATTCAAACAAGCATGGGATAGGAATAAGGGTGCCATAGAGATAGGAAGGAATGGCTTAAGCAGATGACCAACTATTGACACCAGTCGCCATTACAGGTAGGAAAAATGGGCAAACTGGATGGGCCTAGCAGTCTTTTTCTGCCAACAGTTTCTATGTTTCTATGTTTATGTAACTCTTACCTTCTAACTGTAAGCAGAGTCTGCCTTGCATTTCTGTTTGAAACCATTGTACATGCGTTCTTGACTCAGCGGGGGCATTTGATTATCACAAACGCAATTATCAGTGTTATTAGTATTTAATATTATTAGAAGCATCAGGTTCTCTATCATTTAAATATTCAATGGCAACATACACAATTAAGGATAGGAATCATGTTGAAAAACTAACTGCCCTGAACTTGGGTGCCACTTCTTTTATAAACCCAAGTTGAACAGCTTTGATTTATCTCAGACTATGCCTTATTTTATTTTTCTGTAATGCTGGTGCAAGCATGAGGACCATTTGTGTGGGAAGGGGGGTCAAGGGTCTTTTCTTTCCATATGTTGGTCACTATACAGAGTCTGGCATGTATTGTCAGCCAATCATAGCAGTGGGCAGGGCAGGCTGGCTTTTCTGTCCAATGAAATGACTGAGGCAGGCAAACATGAAGGCATCTGCAGGTGGTAGTGGTATTTATTGTGGCACTCATCTCTCCTCCTCATTCATTTGGACATCCACTTACACTGTCATCTGTCACATCACAAATCAGTCATCTAAACATCATGATTGACAGTAGTGCTCTGCATACTTCCCCCCACACACACACACCGAAAATAATGCATGGCCATATATTGTCTCATGTAGTATGTTCTTTCTCACCTTCTGTATTCTGATGTGTAACATTATTAATATAGAAGATGGTGAACAAGGGAAAACAGAAATTATTATATGTTCCACATTACAATGCCTATGCAAAATGCTCAAGGGGAACACAGACTGACATATTTAAAGTTGAAATAGAACACAATTCAGTGTGATGAATGAATTCAGCTGTAATAGTGTAACACAGTATAAACCACTTCTTGACTGTGATTAGCAGTCTGATACAGACAGTTTTTCATAAGTGTCATCTGACTATGATGACATGAGTGACATAATGGAAGATGACACATTACTTACTGCACTAGATCCAGACTGTGATGTAAGAGATATTGACAGTTCTGATACTGATTCAGACTGTGTCAATGAGAATTATGAACAGTAAAATGCCACACGTTCAACCAATTTTTTAATATACGATAAAGGATCAATACGGAGTTTTTGTTTGTGAAATGTTATATTGTAAATATTAGGGTTTTTTAGATATACGGAACAAAAGCTTGACAGAGAATCACATTCTGAGAACAAGTTTCTAGTGTTCGAAAATGAAGTATTGCTGTTGGTACAAAGATGCTTGTGTCAATCAAGTTGCAGTTTTTGTAATGAAAATAATAAGTAGTTTTGTAGCATTCCAGCAATTGTGTAAGCATTGTCAGATCCAAATTTGGGATAATCAACCATGATATCTCACACTACCCATTGGTAACCTGATGATGGCATGCACTATCATGTTTACTGGTAGTAGTCCTGTCCATATTTTAAAATTGTTCACGCATTTTAATATCCTTAACATTTTATCCTAATTTCCTGATAACACTGCCATTTATGGTGGTGATGCAAAGTGCTGCTCACCAGATCATACTGCCAAGTTTGGCTCATGCAGTCTGATGGGCCTTGTTTGACCAAAGGTTGTGGACCTGCAGTTAATACAGGTGTGATATCGGACAATCTAATAATTTAATAATAAACCATTTTGATTTTCTTCATAATTTCAGTTTTAATTGTATTACTTTAACATTTACACCCCATCTCTAAATTCCTCTTTTGCTATTCAAGAGTAATGATGTAAAAAATTCCAATGCCATGGAACTGGAAGGAACCAAAAGAGGCTTGAAATATTTCAAGTCATGTGGTGTGAAACTTGAGAGTCTTACCACTGACAGACACATTGGTGGTACAAAGTATATTTGGTTGCAGAGGCCTGACATTTGTCACAGATGTGATGTGTGGCATGTTGAGAAAGGTAAAAATGCAATAAGATCAAACATTTTTAGAAGTGTATACTTGACCAGTACTGCATATATGGGTATTATGTTAATGGTCTGTTCATCACCATCTGTATGTGACATTGCATGGTTCATAGTTGAGTGCCATATTACACATTTACAGATTGATCAATTGGAGCACTCTTTTCCCCTGTGCAAGACCCTTTTATTTTGTGAAGAGTGTCTCACATGCAACTTCCCCTGCCAACAGCCACATTTGGGTAACTTTTTTAAAGAAATTAAATATATTATTGACTGAGCTCACTCAATGTTATATTAATACCACTGCCATGATCACTTTTATGGTTGTGATATGAGTGGTCTCACTTTCATTCTTATGGTATCAGAGCTACTAAACTTCAGTTTGAGGTTCTCTAAATCTAAGACTGTATGTGAGACCGCCCTTTCAACCATAAGTGTGGTCTTGTCAGTGGTATTAACATACAGCAGAGGGTGATTGATGGAATGTTACTGTGACACAGTTACATGATTTATTGGTATTATAATACAAAGGTTTCATTTAATAGTGTTGAGACTTGATGAGCATCTCATTGTGGTCTACCGTAACTTAAAGCAGATAGAATAATTACAGTCATAATCCCACAGCCTACATGGAATGGAATTTGTTTCATCAAACTTACAGTTTACATGTGTCATGTCCTAAGGTAGTGCCTTTAATAGATTTGGTGAAAAATATTACACAATTTCTGAGCTATAATGCTTTAAAGTTTTGTGTTTTCTGTTCTGCACATGCACAATAAGGTTTTTCAGATAACGTTCCAGTGCAAAATTAAAATTTGGAAGTTACAGAGCACTGTTTCTCGCCATGGCACTGCTGCCAGTGGAAAGATTGTCTGCGGGCATGGTAGTATGCAGTCATAGAAGTGCATTGTTGATGTGAAGAAAGGTATTTCTCCTTCAATGTTTTTTACAGAGCAATCAGTAGCTTCACTCATAGTTGAAGAAGATGATGTTGTCCCAGCTGGTGGCGTTTGTGCAGTTGCTGGTGGTGGTATGAGTATTGCTGCCTCAAGTTCCAGTTCTGACCAGTTTACTGTTTCCAAAAATGTAGTGGAGTGTGAAGCAGTGCCAGTGAGTGACAGTGTAGATGATGTCATACTCCCCAGTAACATCACAGTAACTGAACATGAGGATTCTGTTCATCATGTCAACGATAGAACACAATGTCACATTTCTTCCTCCGCAGTTCAGGTCATGCATTTGCCATGCAGTGATTTACAGTGTGGTGTAAAAGTTTTGGGTGATGGTGGTGCTGATGATGATGATGTTGCTGTGGTTGCAACAAGCAGTCCACATGCCAGCATTCAACCAGAAGATGTGGATGATGTTGATGAATATGATGATGATGTCAGTGACCCCTTTTGGGAACCGGAGAAAAAGAAATTCAAGGTGGCTGTGTCTGCATCTGTTTGCATTCCCCTTCCCTCTGTAAAAGGTTGTGATTTACCAGTTTCAGTTTATGATGATGACCCAGTACTAATGATACGTAGTCGTGGTGGTCAGTTGCAGTCCAAGTGTGTCCTGCCTGAAAAATCATGTAGCACACCCACCACTTTATGGCTTAAAAAAACAGAGTCCAATAAGCAGCATCGAGGGGACATTTTAAAACTAGAGCATCACAATCCCTTGTCTGGGATTTTTTTGAGCAAGAAACAAATGATAAGTCAGTTGCAGTCTGCCAGCTTTGCCAGGTATGTGTGATTCAAGGTAAAAAAAGGGAGCAATCTGAGCACAGGGGGACAGCATACACATCTTAAGAACAGGCACATGGCACTGTAGACCCAACACAAGATGGCAGCTAATACCTGTACCACAGTGGGGCGTTCACCCTCGTCATCAACCATAATGAGCATGTTATCCCCTTCTATGACTGTAACATCAAGTAGAAAATTAAATGTGTGCAGTAGTGATGAAATAAAAGCAGAGGATTACTACAGGCATGATGAAGTGGAGGACCTGAATAATTTTGAAATTTTGTCCAGTGGTGGTAAGAGTAGCAGTTTCGGTGTTAGTGGTGGTCAATGCAGTATGTCTAGTACAAGTGGTACATCAACCTCTAATAGTAAATGTTGGAAAATAACTGCATTTCTGGGCTTCTTGTCACCTATGCAACTGTCTTCTTCACATGTCCACACTCCACCCCCTGCAATTCACAGAGCAGAACCATTTGTCATCATACCTTGTGTAAAACGTCTAAGTCAGCCCACGTTTCAGAGTGTTTATGCGCATAAGCTGAAGTACCCAACCAGTCATACAGTGTCATGTGAACTTAATGCTGCTGTAGCTAAAATGCTGGCAATTGATCTTTTGCTCTTCTCCTTTGTGGAGAATTCTGGGTTCCGGTGGTTTGCTGCACGTGCCTGTCCAAAATGGAAAGTCCCATCTTGGACATACTTTTCTACCCATGCTGTCCCTGAGTTGTGCTGTACTGTGTCCAACTCAGTAAGACATGCCCTTCAACATTCCTCCTCTCCATTCATCCATTTAAGCATGGATATGTGGACAAGTGACAAAACAGTGGGGAGTTCATATCTGTGTATAACTGCACACTGGGCACAGGTTCCAGGGGTTGTTTGTGCTGTTGGTAGTGTGAATAATCAGTGTAGTAAGGTGGAGTATCGTGGTAGCAATCTTCCAAGAATTTGACAGCATGCAACGGTTGCTATGTGCAATGTGACCTATTCACACACTGGTGAAAACATGTTGGCCGTGGTACTGAATGAAATGGACAAGTGGCTGAACCCCCTGTCCCTGAGAACTGGGTTCATAGCAAGTGACAATGGGTCAAATGTGGTGAAATGCATCACGAATGGTTTGCTTTTTTTGGGTTCCATGCATGGTCCACTGTTTAAATCTTGTGATGCAGAAGTTTCTGCAGCACAATGATATAAAGGAAATGCTGACAGTTGCATGCCATATCTGTTCTCACTTTTCATGCTCTGCAAAGGCCCATGACCAACTTTGGCAGTTGCAGATCCAAAACAGCCTCCTGCAGCACCGCTTGAAGCTGGATGTTGTCACCTAGTAGAACTCCACTTTATGCATGGTGGAGAGGTTGTATGAACAGTACAAAGCCATCTCAGAATATCTTGTCTTGCACACTAGCCGTGACAGCTCCGGGGCCTCCATGTCTATGATGACTAAACAGTGGCCCTCACGGACTCTGTAATAACAATCTTGAGGCCTTTTGAACATGCCACACAGGCAGTAAGTGGCGAGTCTGCCTCCATTAGCGAATCAATTCCACTGCTGCAAGTGCTGAGGCAGACATTGGTGAATGTACAGCATAGCTTTGATGTTGCCGGAGATAGTGCTAGCAGTGTGTTGCTGAAACACATGCTGACAGTATTTGACCAGAATCATCACATCTTGAGCATTCAGCATAGTGACAACTTTGCAATAGCAACAATGCTAGACCCACGATACAAATGTGGAATTGCCTCAGTACTGGAGGGTGGGCCTGAACAGGTAAAAACTGTCAGTGGGCAACTGGTGCACTTGGTTCATGGGGCACAGAAGTCACGTACCAAGGTCAGCAAACCTCAGTAGCATAATCAGGCTGAAGGCGAACCTGGAGTAGTAGTATCAAAAATATCCTGTAAGGGGAAGGGAACTGCAGTTCCAAGTGGTCTGTCATCAACAGCAGTTGCCGTTAACCCACTTTGGGAGGCTTTGTCCCAAGTGAGGATTTATAACATAAATGATTCCGGAGAAGCAGATGATGCATCAATCACTGGACGTAGAGCAGCACAGTGAATGGTTGAGTCATATGTGTCTGAAAACAGGCATCTGTCAATCACTGATGATCCCCTTTTATACCGGAGTGGAAAGGTCAGTGAATGGCCAGAGTAGACGACTGTGGCACTGAAGTACCTGACATGCCCACCCTCCAGTGTGAGTGTCAAGAGGGTATTCAGCTCAGCAGGTGCAATAGCTCAGGATCGTCATACAAACCTCTCTCCTGCAAATGTCAGTTTTCAGACATTCATAAAAATGAATAAGAGTCACATTCCAGCTCAGACTGCAATCTCAGTATTCGTACCCCAGCATAGCCATGGTTTAGCTGATGCTGTATAAAGGGACCATCCTGGTGGCAGTGGCAGCATGAAACAGCCTAACACTGATGTAGATGATAACACAATGGAGAAAGAATTTCTCAGTGGTCAGAATTCAGACATAGAAGACTGCAAGAGCCACTTTCTTTATGAGGATGATGATGAATGATTATGAGGTTAATGTTGGCAGGTTTTAACTTAAGTGGTTAAGAGGCTGTCACATTTCTTGTATGATACATGTTTTCTTTTTCATAAAGTTAAATCGGTGTCCCACTCACAGTGACTCAATGTCATATGTCACATCACATTTATAACACAGAGCACAGTCTATCCTGGCCCCTGGACTACCACCACCATAACACCGCTGTTACCTGTTCGCCACTGCCAGCATAGGGAATGTGACTGTGTTTCCCCCTGGATTACCACCCGTCCACCACCATAAGAGATAAGACCACTGTTCACAACTGCCAGCATAGGGAATGTGACCGTGTGTTCCCCTAGACTACCACCAGTCCAACACCATTAGAGATAAGACAGCTGTTCGCAATTGCCAGCATAGGGAATGTGACCGTGTGTGTCCCTGGATGACCACCCATCCAACAGCATAAGAGATAAGACCGCTATTCACAGCTGCCACCACCACCACCAGATGCAGGAAGATGTGAGAGGGAATGTCATCATGTGACTCAGCTATGATCACCAGTCCACCACCACCTACCACCACCACCATTGTGACAATGTTTTCCATTACATGTCTTGACCATGCCAAGGCAGAGGGAGTCAAACAGGAGACCACATCCATCAGCCACAGGCACAAGGCTGCTTACTATTAAAACTATAAAGTGAGTATGTGTACTAATGTTTTTCATGCTATTCAACTTCCTTTAGCTGTGTGTTTTGTTTTCTGTTGCTTTTCTGAGCTGCAATGGTCAAACACATATTGTCAACTTATTTTGTGTTTTTAAAGGTTAACAACAAACAACTCTCCTTCTCTGAAGGTCTGTATCAATGGTACAGCAGCAGTACTGTCTACAGGAACCTGTGGGATATCCATTTCAAATTCATTCTGGTAAGTATATCAATTGTATTTCATTTGTTCCTTTTTTTCATAACAGTGCAACAAATCTGACTGATGATTCATAAACTAGGTGATATGTGTGTCATAAAAAATATTTCTGCAACATATCATGCACTGTATTCCAATTTGCAGCTGTGCAGCCATGACAATGTTGAAAAAGTTGGACCCAGGTCATGTTACTTGACAAGATGTGGTTTTAAAATGTAACTTGAGTTGAGATGCAGGGACACTGACACAGTATATTTGTTACACAGCCTGGTACAAAATGTATTTGTGATCTGATGATTGCAGTGGGACAGCTTGCTATCTGTGTTAATCAGGATATCCTTGGTGGACCAGACACAGCTTAAATATAATGTCTTACTGCTGCAATCAAGTTGTAATAAGCACTTCATTTCTTTTTTTTAGGAAACTTCCAGATGCTCTGTTGTGTTATAGTTGCCTTATGCAAAGAACTTCTTCAACATCATGCCCCTCCCCCAGGCTAGGTCAGACATGCAACAAGCAGAAGTCATTTCAATCGATGACCATGACCATCATTACCAGACTGGAGAAGGATGCAGATGAAATCTGAGAAGAAGTAACCAAATAATAAACCATTAATGAGACCTACTTGCAAATATGCTCCTCCCCCAAAAAAATACTTACCTTCATTGGCTTGAGAGCATTCCATTTCCAATTTCAGTGCCAACATTTCTCATCAAGCACTGCAATGTGCACACCAGCAGTATGTGACCTGTGATACAAAACAATACAATGAGCACATATATATATATATGTCAATCCCCCACCTAGAAAATACATATGTGTGTGTGTGTGAGTATATATATATATATATATATATATATATATATATATATATATATATATATATATATATATTATCAACTCACCAAGGCTGCTATTAGTGTACACACAAAGGGCACCCTTCCATCCAGTTGAGGTGATGGCATCAC
This sequence comes from Neoceratodus forsteri, assembly GCA_016271365.2. Lineage (NCBI taxonomy): Eukaryota > Metazoa > Chordata > Ceratodontiformes > Ceratodontidae > Neoceratodus > Neoceratodus forsteri. The sequence continues at coordinate 1,068,007,862 of CM028131.1, read as the reverse complement.
ATTCGCAGGAATCGCAGCACACTTTGGACCAGCAACAGTTCTCTCATGGTCATCATTTCTGAATGGATTCATGTCATGTTATCCCTCCTTCACATGGTTTAGCAAGACACTGTGCATCATGACATCATCATCATCACAGTATGTTAATTTTCTGGACACTAGACAGTTGCATTTTGGGGATGCAGACAAATTCTGGGGAATCTGTGTGACCTGCACATGAGTGACTGTGCAATAAATTCTGGGGGACTTTGCATGTGGTGTAATGCTCCCATTTCACTTCATCAGCACTTGAGAATTTTCTGGACACAAGACAGCTGCATTTTGCGTGTTGTGATTGTGAGCACATAATGTCATAATTAAATTATAAATTAAAGCAGCAGTGCAACAGTGTGGTGAAAAATTTGACTTATACTTTTTTATTCTATTTTAGATTGCCAGACACTAATTACCTCCTGACTTGTATGATACACTTCTTTTCACAATTTGCGTCTGCTTTAGTTCTTTTTCTCATGTCTGAAAAAATAAAAGGAGCACTCCTTTTAATATGGCTTGTACCAGGTTTTCATCACTCAGAAGAAGCCAGAACCCAGAAGGGGAAGGAAACAGATTAATTTCAGTGCTTTACAGTAACTGTCCATTGCTATTTTTACTTTAAACTTAGATTGTGGGCTTTTAGTGACACTGTAATTTCTTTGCTGTCTTTACTTAGAATTGTTTGTGGGCTGTTGAAAATTTAAAACCTAGTTTGGTGTGCTTGTAGTGGTGGTGTATTCCTTTGCTGTCTTTAATTGCTGCAAATTTTTTGTCCTACTCCCTCCCCTGTCCCCCCACTCCCTTCCCTGCCCCCAACAATAATTATATGCCCTGTTAAATCTGATTGACAGGAGCTAAGCACAGGGGATAGTAGGGGTTGTGGAGTAGGAGGGGCATAAGGGGGAAGAAGCCTGCCCTCTGCACAAGTGTTTTGACTCATTTTTTATTTATTTTTTCCTTGTTTAAAGAAAAATATCTGAGGATCAGTGGCAGGATTTTTAGGACAGTAAATTAATAAAAAGGGAACTAGGAGAGCTTCAGTAACAGACAAGTACTGGAATAGTCATATAAGTGCAGTATAATATGGGGAGTGGTGCAATGCAGTGGCTGCGGGGCAGCCATATTCATGCAGACCTTCTGGACATTGAGGTGCTGCCCTATCTTCATGCATCTCTCTGGACTGTGGATGAGTTAGCCAGATTCAGAGTGTAAGTAAACTGGGTCAGGAGTACAATCACCCCTATCCAGAGACCACCCAGTCCAATGCCACTGCCTCAAAGGATTCTGAGAATGAGGAGCACTTGGATGACAGTGGGCCCAGGGAGGGGTTAGGGTGGTCAGGCAGAGGCACATCCCAGATCTTATTCCACCCAAGAACTCATATGCCACACTGGCAAATGGGGACAATCAAATAGAGGTACCCAGAGAAGTGGAAGGAAAGGATGTGGAGATTAGCCAAGTAGGTGATCTTAGTGGGGAGAGCAGTGGACCCCAGAGGAGGAGGAAGTGAATCCTGGTGGGGGGCTCCATCATAAGAGGGACTCAGCTAGGAACACAGGAGGGGGAGGATAGGGAGGTAAGTGCCTGCCAGGTGCCACGAAGGGATGGGAGGAAGATCCTGGTGATCACTGGGAAGGTAAGATGGGAGGGTGAACTGGATGTCATTATCCACTTAGTTACTAATGACCTGGTGAATGGGGAGCCAAAGGAAGTTCAGGAGAAGTTTAGGAAATTGGGGAGGGGTCTCAAGCAAGTAGCTACTTCTGTCACCTTTTTGGATGTACTACCAGTAAGAAGCATAGGAGAGCATAGGGGTGCATGCACCAGGATCTTTAACTCATGGTTGAAGAACTGGTGCTGTGAGGAAGGGTTTGGATTCATTGGTGACTGGGGACCCACCTGGAGGGCTAGAGGCTTGTTCAAGCCTGACTGCCTGCATCCATCCTGGAGGGGAATCCAAGCACACAATGATAAGTTTGAATGCTACATGGACAAGCATTTAAACCAGCCAAGGTGGGGTGGCAGGCCAGCAGGGAGGGTACCTAATTGCCCACCCCCACAGTTAGCAGTGGAACCAGTGAACTGGAGGAGTGGATCTCTCTATAAAGCAGTGTGCAAAAGATGGAGATAAATGCCCAAGAGGTGGATAGGCAGAAAAGGGGCAAATTTCAACAGAAGGGCAGACAGCAGGAAGAACCAGGGATAAAGGACAATCAGAGAAGGGGCAGGAGTAGAATAGCTAAACAGTCTAGGGAGGTCAAATCAAGGAAAGCCATGCATGCGAATGCCAGGAGCCTTAGCAACAAGATGGAGAATCTGGAGGCTGTCATGGTGCAGTCAGACCTGGACATTGTGGCCATCACAGAAACCTGGTGTAATGATAACCATGACTGGGAGATGGCCATACCTGGCTACAACATATTCAGAATAGACAGGGCAGGTAGGAAGGGAGGAAGAGTGGCACTTTATGTTAAAAATGACATAAGGGCCACAGAGATACAGAAGGAACAAAATGGGGGAGAGATACTGTGGCTTAAGCTGGAAAGGAAAATGGGGCTAGTGGTCCGCACAGGTGTGGTCTATAGACCACCAACCCAGGAGGAAGAAACAGATAGGAAGCTGATGCCAGCCATCCAAAGGATGACAGATAAGGGTGAGGTAGTGCTGGTTAGAGACCTCAATATTCCAGAATTGAACTGGAACATCCCAGCAGCAGCAGCATCAACTAGGAGCAGATTTATCCTGGACTCCCTTCAAGGTGCCTTCCTCAAGCAACTGGTCATGGAACCAACTCGGCAGAAGGCAATACTGGACCTTGTGCTCACAAACAGGTTATAGTGTGATGGGGTAATAGTTGGGGAGCACCTGGGGAACAGTGACCACCAATCACTGTGGTTTGAAATCACAGAAGGAACAGAACCAAACCACACAAAAACACGTATCCTTGATTTTAGGGGGGCAGACTTTGAGAGAATGGGGAGAAGCTTGAAAGAGGCATTAAGGGGAATGGGGCAGGAATCATGGGTTGAGGAACAGTAGGCAGTTTTTAAAACGGGGATTACAAGAGCAACAGAATTATGCATTAAGCAGGTTAGCAAGGGGAAAAGGAAGAAGAGGCCATTATGGTTTTCCAAGGAGGTAGAGGAGAAAGTGAAAGTCAAAAAGATTGCATTCAGACAGTACAAAAAGACATAGGCAGAAGGGAATAGGGAGATGTACCAGGAGAAGCAAAGGGAGGCAGGGAGGACAGTAAGGGAAGCCAAAGCTCAGAGAGAAGAGTACATTGCAAAACATTGGGTAGAGGGGACAAAACCTTTTACAGGTACATAAGTAAAAAAAGAAAGGCAAAGACAGGGATAGTGAGACTGAAGGGGGAGGATAGGGGCCGCGTGGAAGATGACAACATTAAAGCTGACATATTGAACAGGTATTTCTGCTCAGTCTTTACTGAGGAAGAGGAGGGTAATGGATCTGAAGGGAGTACAAGGGTTGGGAATAGTGCAGAAATGGACACAAGTCCCTTTACATGAGAAAGGGTCCTGAAGGAATGGGAAGTAATAAGAGTTGATAAAGCAATGGGGCCAGATGGGGTGCACCCCAGGGTCATAAAGGAACTAAGAGAGGTGGTGGCTGAACCTCTGGCAATCCTGTTTAGCTGATCAGTGGAAACAGGGGAAGTACCCAAAGACTGGAGGACAGCAGATGTAGTTCCCTTATACAAAAGTGGGAACAAAGAGGAAGCGAAGAACTATAGACCAGTCAGCCTCACCTCGGTAGTGGGGAAGATCATGGAAGCACTACTGAGGAGAGATTGGTGGAACATATGGTTGTCAATGGACTACAGGACCCAAGGAAGCATGGTTTCACCAGGGAGAGGTCATGGCAGACCAACTTCGTTGAACATTTTGACTGGGTGACTTGGGAGGTGGATCAGGGAGGGCAGTGGACATGGCCCATCTGGACTTCAGCAAGGCCTTTGACACTGTGCCACATAGAAGACTATCACACAAACTGGGGAATATAGGTGTGGGTAGGACAGTAGTGTGGTGGGTAGGTAACTGGCTGGGTGGCAGGACACAGAGGGTGGTGGTAAATGGTTGTCACTCCACAGAGGGAAGGGTGACCAGTGGGGTACCACAGAGATCAGTGCTGGGACCGGTCCTATTCAACATCTTCATCAGTGACATTGCACAGGACCTAGAAGGCAGAATTTCCCTGTTCGCAGATGATGTAACACTCTGTTACAGAGTAGAACACCAGAGGGTGTAGACAGAATGAGAAGGGACCTGCAGAAACTTGAAGAATGGTCAGGGGTTTGGCAGCTGCAATTCAATGCAAAGAGGTGCAAGATAATGCATATGGGGCACAAAAACCCTGGCACAATATATCAGTTGGGGGGTGAGGATATAGCATGCACCAAGCAGGAAAGGGATCTTGGGGTTGTCATCTCTGATGACCTCAAGGTAGGGAAACAGTGCGACAAGGCAGCAGGTAAAGCAAATAGGATGCTGGGATGCATAGGCAAGGGCATCACAGCAGGAAGAGGGGGTCATAATTCCACTATACAAGACACTAGTGAGGCCCCACCTGGAGTACAGTGTACAGTTCTGGAGACCTTATCTATGTAAAGATATAGATAGGGTAGTGAAGGTTCAGAGGAGGGCAACAAAGATGGTACATGGATTGCATCACAAGTCCTATGAGGACAGGTTGAAGGACTTGAATATGTACTCCCTAGAGGAGAGGAGGGAGAGCAGTAGCGGCTCTAGCCACAAGTGGTTACCGGGTCACAGCTGGGGCACAACAGATGGTAGCCAGGGCACTGATACATTGTTACTATGGGGGAAGCTCTGCACCATATGGGGCACCAACTGGGGCACAGCATTTTTTTACCAGGGCACGTGCCCTGGCGGGCCCTAGTGTAGAGCCGCCCATGAGGGAGAGAGGGAATATAATAGAGACATACAAATATCTTACAGGGAGGAATAGGGTGCAAGAATACACTATTTGTAAGTGAAAAAGATGTTCCAGGACTAGAGGGCATGGGATGAAGCTGGAGGGAGGATGATTCAGAGGCAACATGAGGAAGAATTTCTTCACAGAACGGGTGGTGGACAAGTGGAACACCCTGCCAGAGGAAGTGATGCAGGCTGAAACAATCACAGGATTTAAGAATGCAGGGGATAAACATAAAGGAATTCTGGAGGTCAGGGGTAAGGGGCAACAGACTTCTAGGAAAACATAAAGTTAACTTACAAGCTCAAATGGGCAGACTGGGTGGGCCATAGGCCCTTATCTGCCGACACTGTCTATGTAGCTATGTATCTACGTATCACTATTTGCAGCTGTTTTTGAACAAATATTGTTCTGTGAGGTCAGAAAACACTGCCTGCTGCATAATTGTTAGTTTTACTCACAACAGAAGTGATATATAAACAACTGATCGACAAAAACAGCAGAAAATACTGATGAAGACCTGGTCCACACAGTATTAAAAGAAGCGCTCCTTTTATTATTTCAGACATGAAATAAAGTGCTAAAGCAGACTCAAATACTGGAAAGAATGGTATCATACAAGTCAGGAGGTAAGTGAAAAAAGAATAGGTAAAAATTTTCACCAGATTGTTGCACTGCTGCTGTAATGTCTATTTCAAAAAAGAAATAATTCTGGAGCCTCAGTACTGTTTACTTTGTGTCAGGACTCGTGAAGTGTTTGTCAAAAAGCAGGACTGAGCAGTGCAAGTATGCTGTGCTAAATTGCATCTGTGCCACCAGCGTTCTTTCCTGTATGTGCAGGCATTGTGCAGCTTTGAGCAAACATATATGTGGTGTGACTTGTTGCAGTATGTAAAGAATAAAGATAAGCAAGAATATATAACATATATTTTATTTGTACCATCAGCACTGGCACAGTAAGTGATATATTTTTTCAGAGGTCTCGGTTCACTGTGCACCTCAGTCACTCACAGTGCGCACATGACTTTGCAAAGATAATAGCACAAAAAACACATGCTCTCCTAATAGTCATGTGTGCAGCATGTGACTAAGGTGCACTCTGGCCAGATACCTCTGAAAAAATATCATATCACTTAGTCCACTGATGATGATGGTGACAATAAAATATACTTTATATATTCTTATATCTATTCTTTATGCCATAAACACTGCAACAAGTCAGCATATATATGTTTGCAAGAAGCTGGACAATGTCTGACATCACACACACACACAGGAAACAACACTGACTGCACACATGCAATTTAACACATTATACTTGCAATGCTCAGTCCTGCTTTTCCACAACCACTCCACAACAGTAAGTAAACATTACCGAGGCACCAGATTATACTAATAGGCAATGAGGAGCATGTTTGTATGTATGTATATGTATGTATATATATATTTGAAGGAAAGCAGTCAATAACAGGACAGCCCGTTCTTCAGCAGCTTACTCTTCTGGTTAAGCTCTTGAAGTATAGTTGCAGTGATTTTCGTCAAAACATACTTTTATTTTATTAGAGGAAAGTCCGTGACCCGGAAGTATGGTGGATGCTATGGGGGCTCCATTATGTGTAAAGGTGCGGTGATGCACCATGCGCTTCAATACAAAAGTACTGAAGCACATGGTGTGTTGCCATACCTTTACACATAATGGATCCCCCCTAGCATTTGCCATACTTCTGGGTCACTGACTTTTCTCTATTAAAATAAAGTATGCTGCGGTGCGAGAAAAATGCCATAACATACTTCAAAGGCTTAACCAGAAGGGTAAGCCTTGCAGGGGGTGGGAGCTGCTGTTGCTGACTGTTTCCCTTTAAACTACTACTGTGGTGGCGGCCTTCCTTCTGTGTGTTATTAAACATATACAAAAGACAAAACACTAAAGTGGTGGTGGGGGTGCTGAAAAAAAAGCTAATGGGGGATCCCTTGATGGTCCAGCAGCAGATGGAGCATCAACACAATCTGTAACTGTTGTTGCTCTATCTGCTCCAACTGCTGCTGGATAGCACCCACCCTCTCATTATTCTCTTCCACCATGGCCCACAAAAGTCCTATATCTGCCTGAGTTGTGGGCATTGTGGGGTCCACTGGTGGGGGAACACCAGATAGATGTGGTGGTGAGGATGGTGCTGGTGGCAGTACTGGAGTAACTGCTGCTGTGGCCCTCCTTCAGCTGCAATGAAGCACAACAGCAGCATCCTCTGCAACTGCCACAGAACAGCCAGCAGGTGGAGGCCTGGCCCATTCTGTGGCAGCCTGCCACTCCACCTTGTGGTGGTTCAACATATGGGTGCGCTGGCTCCCGGTCCCCAGATGTGTCCCCCAGGGACCACGGTGCACTTGCACCCCACAAAGCAGACACACCACAATGCTGCTGTCCACCCAATACAGTTAAAAACTGCCAAACTCGGGAGCTGTGGGGGGTACCAGGCATGGGAGGGGCAGATGCCCTGCTGGCAGCATGCTCAAGGACCTGAGGCTCCACTTGCTTCTGTGGAGGCAGTGCTGCTGGAGCTCCTGCAGCTGCCACTGGTGGTGGTGGTGGTGGTGACGGACTTGCTGGATGTGACACTGGTGGTGTTGCAGCTGCTGCTTCTGGAGGGGGGATGATCAAACACTCTTGACCAGTCCAACACCACCCGGCTACACCCCCCATGCTTGAGCACTGCTCCCCTCATGCCACGGGCCACATACTGTCCCTGATCCTCCTTTACAAAAAAAAAAACACTCCTTCCCTCTCCAATGAGTGCCAACTTCACACACACAACACAACTTATAAATCAAAGAAATCAGTCACCAGAAAGAAAAAATGAACTGACAAAACAGTACAAAAAAAATAAACAACTTTTAAAAACGTTTTTTGGTTTTGAATCTGATCAACTTTCAGAACAAGCAGCCAAGAACTCTCCTCTTCACAAAATGCTTCCTCCTTCTACCTCTGCAAAGGAGAAAGTGAAAGTATTTGCGTTCTATGACTCACTTCCTTCCTGCCTGGCTAAAGCATGTGACTTACAGTACTGTAAGCCATGTGATGTGTGGAAGGGCTGCCTATATTGTTGTCATTCCACCTTACTTCGCCTTTAAGGTGGAATGACAATATGAAGTCATAATAACAAAGCGAAGTGAGCACTTTACAGTGGTCACTCCACATAGCACTGGGACAATGTGAAGTGGCCACTTCGTGTTCACTTCGCCGGCAGAATTTAATTTCACTGCATCTCTAAGTGTAATGTGCTTGCTGTTTTTTAATTTTAAATATTTTATCAAAATTAGACTTCTCCAGACTGTTATACCATTATTTTGTAACTCTGTCTTACAATGACATCTGTTTCTGGACACAGACTGTCCAATTTCATCTTAACAGTTTTCATGTTGTATCTCTGTCTTCAACAAACAATAAACTTCTCCCAGCACCCATACTCTACTCTGGACATCACTGTATTTGTATTCTCTAATCACATCTGTTGTAAATGCACCTTTAACACAGTATTTGGCCTCAATATCTTAGTACCTGATGAGTTCAACACCCCATGCATGCTATAATCACTCCATTCAACATAGACACAGCTATATACAATAATGGAAGAAAGAAAGAAAGAAAGAAAGAAAGAAAGAAAGAAAGAAAGAAAGAAAGAAAGAAAGAAAGAAAGAAAGAAAGAAAGAAAGAAAGAGGGAGGAAGGAAAAGGAAGGAAGGAAGGCTCCTGATAGAGCCAAGTTTAGGATAAGGTGATATGGAGAGCTTACTGAACAAATTACAGACATAACACCCCAAAATCTATCCATTATTTAAATGAGGGCAAGCCAATCTAATTCTTCATTTAAACCATATTTGTTTGTAGTGTCCATTCTCTCTGCCCGTATAGCCTCATGTGTTAGGAGAAGCTATATAGAAGTTCAGAGTAGGTTGTCAGTTCTTGACAAAGTAATAATGTAATTATGTATTAGAAATGGATTTAAATATACTAGAAATCTACTTATATTTGATTTGAATGTGAATAAGTACATTTAATATTAGCTTATCTGTAAATAATAAGAATATATGGTATCAAAACTGATAACAGAAAACTTATTTTATTATTTTTTAAAGTCATATTTCCCAGTGAAGCTGCGTTAATAGAAGCAGTGAAATACTGAATTTTTATGACTGATGGGCTGCAAAAATAAAGTAATACATTATAACATTTGGTGAGCAGAGTCAATTTACTGAAGTCTTCTGATGGTTTAAGATTTACCCTGTATTCAGTACATACACCTCCCAGTATTTTTCTTGTTTACAATAAGGTTGATTCAGCTGCTGCTTTGTCTTTGTAGTTTCCTGCCCAAGTAACAGATTGTATGCTGTTTTCAATATATGAAGTATGTAGCCATCTCTTTGCACAGCAGGTACATTGCAACTCATGGTGTCAGAGAACTGGGCTATTACCTGTTAACCTTTGTAGGGGGAGGTTCCTCCTTATAGCAAGACATGCCTTATTGTACCACTGCTCCTGGCTAGCCACAGGTGGTGATGCAGTTTACTAGTCACAATTCCACAGTGTCAGAATGGTGGCCATGTGCAAAGAGGAGTAAACAGGATATAATAACTGGGTTAGGCTTTTTCCCATAGGGAAACTGTGGTGTAATTTGCCATTATAAAGGAGCATTTATAACAGCAAACACACGCATGGTTTCCCTCACTATGCACATGCCCAACCTATAGCTCTCCCGGGTTTTCACCGCTCGCCACCAGATTTCTTCGTTGGTCGAAACCGCATCGCCGCCACTATCTCTAGAAGGTAAGTAACTATTTTAAAAAAAACTTCCTAACAAAAATCACACTGTAAAGGGACAACAAAACAAGAAAAGTAAACTGTTGCTAAGCGACCGAGGACTCAAGCAAACATCATCCAGACCGCAGGTCAAGAATTGTGACCATTTATTTTATATAATTGGTAGAAAAAGCCTAACTCAGTAATTATATAAAATAATATGGGGTGGTGTGTGTAAACTCGAATTTTACACACACCCTTGGGGTTGGATGCCTGGATAAACCCCTCGAGCTTCGATCTCGGGGTTTATATGCCATCCAACTTCTCGGGTGTGTGTAAAATCTCATTACACATACCACCTCATACTTTATTCTCTATGTAAAACACATTTTAAGCACAGCAGAATGAAGGACTAGGCAGTTATGGACCCTGCAATCCTACTGGCAAAAAACTGATAATCATGTGTAATCATGGGGGGTCTGTCACAACTTGTCATCCCTGCCATAGTGAGTAAGCAGTGGAGATGTAGGCTGGTGATGGGGTTGTCAGACTTGAGAGATGGCTACATTAACTAGAAATGGGCAGCTCAAGGTTAAATGGAGAAAATAGAAAGTAAAAAATGGAAAAGTAGGAAAAGCCTGTAGTAACATTTAAGTGGGTAGGTCTGCCCAAAGCTGGGGTTTGTCTTAAGTGTCAACTGAGTTTGATCTGATATGTTCTAAAAATATATATTTTCTAACAGGTTGTATTACAATCCTGGTTTGCCCAGACTGCTTCTCACAATGCCGTAAATATCTCTTCCAAACGTTGTCTAGCATATGTCATTGATATTGTGGCGCTGTTGTCCAATGCAGGTCCCTTTGCAATCTTTTAGCAAAAATGGCTGACTGTCTTTGGTTTTAGCTTCTAGGATAAATTTTTAATACATGTCTAGCTGTGGTGTAGCTAGGAGGACTGAAGGTTCATTCTGCTTTCTTCTTTTATAGAGAGGGCTATAATTATACCTCAGAGCTCCCATTCTTGGGTGCAGGCAGCTGGGGTGAATTGGGCAAAGTTTATTAAAATTGTATATCTTAAAGCTGGCCCACAGGTGCAGCAGTTGGATTTCCGATTGTGACGCAGATGAACCGTGTTTGAGAATGGACCTGGGTCTCAGAGGGCCGGCCTGCAGGAGATGGCTTGAGCATCCCACAACAGCTCACCATCTCCTGGGGGGAAGAGAGTCTGTTTTCTGGTGTCTACTGACCTCTGGCAGAGGCTAGGGGCATGGCAGCAGATTGGGTCCCACTACGAAGGAAATGTGGTGGATGTTGGCTCTTGCCTTTACATCCCGGATGTCATGCTCCCAGGGGATAAAACCAGGGCATGGATCCCTGGCCAACTGGATGATGGTTGCTGGTCCCCCACCACCACCACCACAATGCCCCAGACTAGCCTGGTCCACCCCAGCAGCACCCAGGCCAAACAAGTTGCACTGGCAAGCCCCTCCGGCACCTTCCCACTTGGGGGAGGACCCATCCAATGAAGGGTTATGTTGGGTTACCCGGGGGGGGCTGACATGTGGGGTGGTGGTTGGCAACGGGGGTAGAGTGCCGCCAGTGGTCCTAGGTGACCTGAATGAGTGGCCAGCTGGGAAGTGAGGGAGGAACAAAAAAAAAATTGTATCTCTTTGTCTTTTAACTTCTGTTTATTTCTTCCCCTTCTAAATTTGTGGTGGTATTTTTTTTAACTTTTCCAAACTTTATGAGACAACCACTTGCATAATATTAAACACAGATTTATATACCTTTCTGCTGTTCGCGGTGGGTTAGACATGGTTTGTTAAATATGATAATTTTCTTTGAACTTTTTTTATGGTAACCATTATGTGGTATTTCATTCTGGGTGGCATAGTAGGGGTCTCTGTTTGCTGCCGGCAGGTCCAAATCTCCATATAGGTGGAAGCATGGCTGGTTTGTCACCTAACTGGTAGGATACGTTATTTAGATACGATAGATAAAATCTTTATTTTTTTTGACAGGATGAAACTATTAGGACTTTTCAGCCTTGTTTACAAAGCAATCCTGTTTTTACAGAGGAGGTGACATTTTGCTGTGGAATGGTACAGTTTAGCATTATGGTTTACTGTTTGGCATACAAGAAACAGTTTAATATTAATGCATTTTTAAGAACACCTAGGAAAACAATTTGCATACTTTCACATCATACATTCACAGGCTGTTCCATGTCTCTTTAAACCCCATTTGATATATGAGCATAGTTTAGCAGACAGGAAACGGTTTGCCATTTGATGCATTTTCAAGCACACCTGGGACATGATTTGCATATTTTGGCCATACATTCACAGACAGGTACAGCTATCCTTAAACACATTTCACAGTAGCAGTTTCAATTATCTAATTCTTGATGCTTTCCTAGTCTCTGAGGGTGGATTATTCCACATGTTTGATGCCTACCAGGTCATAGTCATTTCCCCTTATGAGGAAGATATCCTAGGGAAGTGCACCCCCTGTTTATTACCTCCCTTAATTTATGTGAGCACTGAGTACTAAATTCCAGACTAGGAATTGTGTTGGCATCTTTGTGCAATGTGTAGGCTTCCTGAGCTCTCAGTTTTTCCTGCCTAATTTCTAAGGAATCACACTCTAGTTCATTATACATTAGGCACTGATTGTAGTCATAGCCACATCCTAGCACAAACCTTGCCAGACTCTTATGTAGGCTGTTTAGTTTTTTCAGCACTGTATTAACTGCATGCTGATATACAATACTCCCATATTCTAACTCTGGTAGTAGGAGATGGCTAGCTATAGTTTTTCTTGTGTCTCTATTAAACTGAGAGACCCCACTCTACTAAACAGAAAAAGCATATCAAAACATGGTTTTATGAACAAAGTCATGCTCCTGCACCATGCTGTCCCTCTGCAATAACCTAAACGTATGGACTGTATTGCTGTATTTCCTTACTATCAACTCTGCATAGTATTATTTATACAATTCTTAGTTTTATTTCTAAATGTCATTTATGTATGCCTGCTTGTAAGATAGTAATTGTGTGAATGAATTTTGGATCTCCTTGAAAATGAGTTCACTCAATGGAGTTTTTTATCCAATTCATGATTTTTTGTTAAAATATACTACTACTACTACTACTACTACTCTGGGAATAAAAAATGCCTTCCTTCTCAGGGCTCCTAGATGGTGGGACACTATGTTGACACAGCTGTTTATGTGTGAGTCAGATTTTAATGCCTCATCTACTGTAATGCCTAGGTATTTCTATTCTTTGACCCTGGTTAGTATTTGACTGTTCGATGTGCTGATGTTTAGGTTGGGCTCTACCTTATTTTCTGCTAACCCTGTCTGAACAGCATTTGCTTGAGTTTTCTGGGTGCTCATGACCATGTTTGATTTTATGAACTATTTTTGCAGACAGTTAAAGGCATGCTGTAGGATGCACTCTAGTTCATTCTGGGAAGTAGCTTTACCTATCATCACTGTGTTATCAGCATATAACTTAATCTCTGTGTTATTGATATGTGAGGGCAAATCACTTGCATAAATCAGAAACAGCAAGGGGCCCATGAAGGATCCCTGAGGTACCCTCTTTATAGGATAAGGGTGTTTGTTTCCTGTTACATAGATATGATCAAAACTATGACATGGCTCTTTCCAAGAGTCCTATCTGCACAAGCCTGTCCAGAAGTTTCATATGGTCAACCAGATCGAATGCTTTGGAAAGGTCAATGTATATACCTCCCACGGATTCCCCTTTGTCTAAGCCAGAGGCTACTACTGTATGTCCACAAAGTCCTTAAGTGCCGTAATCATCGACCTTCCTTCCCTAAAGCTAGACTGATGTTTAGGTGTTTAGGTGATAGATCATAGGAGGTTAAGTATTCATTGATCTGTTTCTTGATTAATTTTTTGACACAATGGGCAATAATGCCACTGGCCTATAGTTTGATGGGTTGCTTTGCTAACCCCTTTAAAATTAGAAACCATTTTGGCCAGCTCCCAAACCACTGAGAAAAGTCATTCCATTAGACATCTGTTGTATAGTGTCTTTAAATCAAGGGTTATTTATTTAAAAATTGGTAACCGGGAAAGGCACACTTGGCCAAGGCTCGATTCCAGGTATGACCCCGGGAAGGGCAAGGGGGACAAAGTATAAAAATGATACAGCATTTGTGCATAGTCATACATAATGTTACACAGCATTAAAAATACACAACATAGAGACAGCAGTAATACATGGTGATAAGTGCAGTACAACATCAAGATTGATACAGTTGTACAATGGTGCAAGATAGCACAGTGGTTTAAGGCTCTGAGCTGCAAATCTGTATACCTGGGTTTGAATCCCACAGCCCCCACTTGCATACTGTGTGACCCTGAGCAAGGCACTTAACTTCCTCATGCTCCCAGGTTGCACCTGCAAACAAGCTTTCAGCTTAGTGTGTCTCACCTGGTAAAGTAATTGGTAAAAAAAAAAAACTACATAACAATGATGCAACCACAACCAGAAGTTCAACCAACACATAGTTAAAAAGAGCTTAGTTAGGTCAGGACAAGAGATGGAGGTGGAGGGGGTGATGTAGGGAGAGGGGAGGGGGGAAAGGGGAACTGGAGAGTAAGGGAGGGGTGGCAGCAACAACATGGGAGGGGGAGATGCCTGAAATAATTTTTGATAACAGCCGCAGTTGGCAAGCCTTAAACCATAAGGGGTAGTGTATTCCACAAGGTGGGGGGCCAATAGGCAAAGGCTTGTTTATCCACAAGTGTGTGTGGAGTAGCCAGTGAGAAGGAGTGTGGGTCATGAGAGTGCAGGGCATAGCCAGGGCAGGGGGCAGTGGTTAGTTGGGAGGATAGATAGGCGGGGAGCATGTGGAACCAGAATTTTGCAATGAAGGACGCACAGTGTGTAAACCAGAGATTAGCCAGGAAGGGGGAGGGATAAAGCCTGGTAAAGGTAGCAGTGATGTGTGCAGTAGGGAAGATTTGTATTGAATCAACAGAAGGCATGGTACAGAGGGTCAAGCTTGGCCAGAGAGGATTGGGAGGCGGTACTATAGACCTCGTCAGTGTAGTCGAAGTAAGGGAGGATTATGACTTCTTTCCTGACTGGGAGGGAGATGCAGAGCTTGTGTTTGTGCAACATTCCTAATTTAGGGTAAAGTTTATTATGAATTGAGTCGAGGTGTATGCCAAAGTCCAGTTTGGGGTCTAGCCACACTCCCAGTTAATTACAGCTGTCCACCACTGAGATTTTGGGCCCATCTAGAGCATGGAAAGAAGGGGGGGAACTGCTTGGCTAGCTTCTGAGATGAACTGAATCCCATAGCCACAGTTTTGTTAGTGTTACACTTAAGAGATTTAGCTTCCAGCCAGTGCAGCATACTCTCAAAGTCGGATTGGAGACTGGATGTGACTAGGTCTGGGGAAGGGCCTGAGGTGAAAATCACAGAGTCGTCTGTATACATTTGGACTTTCGGGGAGGGACAGACTGATGGCAGGTTGTTTATGAAGATGGAGAAGAGGGTGGGACTGAGAATTGTCTCTTACTGAACTCCGGCAAGAATGGGGAGGGGTGGACATTTTATTTTGCGCAGCTGAATGAACTGGAACCTGTACAAGAGGTAGGCCTTGAACCAATTGATGATGGGGGGGAGGAAGAGGCCCAATGAGGCTAGGTCATGTATAAGGAGTTTGTGGGCAACAGAGTCAAATGCTTTGGCTAGGTCCACAAAGATGGCCAAAGTAAGGTGACCTTTGTCCATAGCATTGTGAATATGGTTGGTGAGACAGAGAAGGGATAAGGAGGTGGAGGCTGCCGGTGAAAGCTGGATTGATAGGGGGTAAAGACATAATTGGTGGACAAGAATGAGTTTAACTTTTTTGGATATGAGGGATTCCTGTATTTTGGAGAGGTCGGGGAGAAACGAGATAGGCCTATAACTTCCCAGATTTGAAAGGTCACCGCTTTGTTTAGGGGGATACCCTTGGCCAGGAGAAAGATTAAAGAGGTGGGTAACAGGAGGGACAATGGCTGGTACTGAGTTGAGGTGCATGCTGAACCAGTTTGGGGTCTAACCACACGCCCAGGTGGAAGACTAGGTTTGCTGGCAAAGGCACCTGGCTTCACCTGAGCTCTTTTTTTCTAGGTTTGTGTGTAAGAACAGAACAAGGAACAACATTATCAGAGCAAGGAAAAAGATTAAGGCTTCTTTTTGCTAGGCATATTTACTGTGTGTTACTATTTTCTTTTGTGCTCACAAGGGTTAATACTGTTTTTTGCTTACATTTTACTACTGTAAACACAGAAGGAGCAGGATAGGAACTGTACCAGTTAAGACAGAAGGAAGCAGGGAGAGTAGTCATAATAGCAAAGGCCCAAATTGAGGAAAAGATAGCCAACTTGGTTAAGAAGGGGATAAAACCTTTCATAGGTATATCAGTGAGCATAGAAAGAAGAAGGGAGGGATAGTGAGGCTGAATAGAATGGACGGTGGGTGGGCAGAGAGGGACAGTGAAAAAGCAGGGATACCGAATGAATACTTCTGTTCAGTATTCACAAAAGAGGAGGTGGGGGAGGTGCCTAATCCAAATAATAGAAGAACTCTGGATGGGAGGGGGTGATCCCAGTCCTTTCACAGAAGAAAGGGTTCTGAAAGAACTCCTAAAACTGAAGGTGGACAAAGCAAAGGGGCCAGATGGAATTCACCTCAGAATTCTAAAAGAATTAAGCAGAGAACTAGTGACACCACTGACTACCCTTTTTAACAAACATGGGAGGGTGGTGTGGTACCTGAGGACTGAAGGAAGGCAGCTGTGGTTCCCCATCACAAAACTGGGACCAAGACAGAGGCAGGAAACTACAGACCTGTCAGTTTGACCTCTGTGGTAGGTAAAGTGATGGAATCATTTCTGAAGGAAAGAATTGTTGAGTACCTAGAGGCCAGTGGGGCACAGGACCCAAGTCAGCATGGGTTCACAGCGGGAAGGTCATGTCAGATGAATCTAATTGATTTCTTTGACTGAGTGATCAAAGTAGTAGACCAGGGAGGGGCTGTGGACATGGCCTACCTAGTCTTTAGCAAGGCATTTGACACAGTCCCACACAAAAGAGTAATAGTCAAATTAACCAGCCTGGGAGTGGGTCCCAGGGTGGTAGCCTGGGTAAAACATTGGCTGGGCAATAGGACAAAGAAATTAATTGTAAATGGAGTCCATTCTGAAGAAAGAAGGGTAACTAGTGGGGTATCGCAGGGTTCAGTACTGGGTCCAGTCCTTTTTAATGTCTTTATAAGTGGCATTGCAGAGGGACTGGAAGGAAAAGTATGTCCCTTTGCAGATGACACAAAGATCTGCAACAGGGTTGATACACAAGGAGGTGTGGAAAGGATGAGAAGGGACTTGGCAAGGTTGGAGGAATGGTCAGAAGCATGCCAGCTTGGATTCAATGCAAAGAAGTGCAAAATAATGAACCTGGGAAACAAAAACTCAGGGGAAGATTACACAATGCGGGAGATAGTAACAACAACAAAAATGGAAAGGGACCTGGGGTAATCATATCAGATGACCTAAAGGTTGGCAAGCAATGTGAGAAGGTGGTAGGGAGGGCTGGGGGGATACTGGGATGTACAAGGAGAGGCATCACCAGCAGAAAACAAGAAGTTGTTATCCTCCTGTACAGACAGTTGGTGAGACTCCATCTGGAGTACTGCATCCAGTTCTGAAGACCCCATCTCCGCAAGGACATAGACAGGATGGAGGCAGTTCAGAGGAGGGCAACTAAAATGGTGCAGGGTCTGCAAGAGAAGCCATATGAGGAGAGACTAAATGAGCTTAATATGTATATCCTTGAGGAAAGGAGAGAGAGGGGGGACATGATAGAAACGTTTAAGTACCTCAGTGGAATCAACAAAGTCCAAGAGGATAGCATCTTTCAGAAAAAGTGATGTGCAAGAACAAGGGGACACAATTTGAAGATTGGGGGGGGATGGCTCATGGGGCAATGTGAGGAAGTATTTTTTCACAGAGAGGGTGGTGGATGCATGGAGCAGCCTTCCTGAGGAGGTTGTGGGGTCTAAAACTGTGGGAGAATTCAAGAATGCATGGGACAGGCATAAGGCAATTTTTGTGGGGGGTAGGAAGAAATAGGCTGTTGGTTAAATAGGATCTGAAGCTTGTCCTCTAGGTAGGGAAATGGGCAGACTAAGTGAGCCAAGCGGTCCTTATCTGCCATCAAAGTCTATGTTTCTATGTAATCTTCTATGTTTCAAATTGCTGTTCCAGGGTATACTTTCTGCTGCATTATTACAGGGTGTGCCTACAGATCTGTTATTTTGTGCTTACAGATTACTACTCCTCTATTCTTCTCTGATTCAAATTGTTTTTTGCAAGGTATATCTTTCCTTTACTGCTTTATTTTTCTCTGTAGCAAAGTGTTTTTTGCTGGGTATATCTTCTGTGAAATTGTTACAGGTGGTTGCTTACATTTTTGTGACTTTTTTTATCTATCATTAGGCTAAGCAAAATTACTGTTTGCTACTATTTTATTTTATTTTTTAGCTGAAAGGTTTTCTGTTTGTTCTCAAAGGTGTTGCAGTCTCTTTCTCACACTGAAGGAGCTAATTGCTTTCCTCCCACAGCTCTTCCAGGGGATTAGGAGTGTAATTGGGGGTGGAGCTGACAAAATCCTGTTAACTTTCAACAGAAGGAAGGGTTAAAAGGTCAGGTTAGTTGGTGATTTTGAGGAGAAAGAATAGGTTTACAGGCAAAGGCATCTACATTCACCTGAGCTATTTTCTTCTAGGTTTGCTTGTAAGGACAGAGCAAGGAACAACGTTATCAGAGCAAGGAAACAGATTAAAGGGGAACTGTCATCAACAGGATTTCTTAATGTCTCAAAGCCCATAAAAAGTTAATTTGAAGAAGCCATTGTGTTTGTCTGTGAGTCTCTGCAGTCCATAGTTATTCTTATGTAAATCAGCCTGTAATTAAGGACTGGGGGCAGTCATATGTTTTAGGCTCCTGACAGGAAATTATGTCACCAAGGAACTTGGCCCTCCATTTACTGGAAGCACCAAATTTGGTCGACAGTAAATCTGTGTAAACCACCCGCACAGCTGACGGCACAATACTGACAGGTATTGTGCCACCTAAGCCCCCAGTAAGCCAGTGGAGGGCTGTGCTCTACACCCCCATGTGGGGGGCATTTAGGATTCTTAACTCCAGGTCAGAGTTGGTCCGGGGAGGGGGCAGAACACTGGGGGAAAGCAAAACATGGAAACGGACCATTACAGACACTGTAGCTGTAGTGGTAATTTTCCGTGTTTCGCCGTTGGGGTATAGGGCAAAGGGGGGGCCACTCCCATTTACTGCAGGTTAAATAGGCAATCATCTTTTTTATTAAGTGTGTTTAAAGTGTTATTACAACACTTTCTACATTTATAATAATGTTTTGTATGTGCATTGAAACTAGTGAGTTATCACCTTTACATTTCAAACTATTAGTAAAAATAATCCATCTTTAGGATTGCTTTAACTTCTAGGCTATACTGACAGCTGATCACTAAAAACTACACATCTCAAGGCTGGATCTGTGGTGTCAACAGGTATTGGGGTCCCATATCAGGATTTCTAAGCCCTGGCTGTATTCTTGGGGCGGGTCAGAAGTTGATCAACTGGGTTGCAAACTGGTTGGCGGGCAGAACACTGAGAGAGTAGTGGTAAATGGTATACAGTCTGAAGAGATGCAAGTCACAAGTGGGGTACCTCAGGGATCAGTCTTGGGGACAGTCCTCTTCAATATCTTCATTAATGACATTGCAGATGGACTGGAGGGTAAGGTTTGTCTGTTTGCAGATGACACCAAGATCTGCAACAGAGTAAATGATCCAGATGAGGTGGGCAGAATGAGAGGAGATCTGGATAAACTGGCAAAATGGTCAGAAGAGTGGCAACTGGGGTTTAACACAAAGAAGTGCAAGATCATGCACACAGGAAAGAAAAATCCTGAAGCTACCTATAGGTTAGGAGTGGAGTTGCTGGCAATCACAAGGGAAGAAAGAGACTTGGGCATCATCATCACAGTTGACCTTAAATCATCCAAGCAGACCACTAAAGCAGTAGTAAATGCTAGGGGGATGTTCTAGTGTATTAGTAGGGGTATCACAAGTCGTATGAGGGAGATAATAATCCTTCTTTACAAGACACTGATTTGGCCCCATTTGGAGTACTGCATGCAGTACTGGAGACCACACCTGCACAAGGACATTAACAAAATGGAGGCAGTCCAGAGAAGGGCAACCAAAATGGCGCAGGGACTGCATCAGAAAACATATGAGGACAGATTAACGGAGCTCAATATGTATACCCTAGAGCAAAGGAGGGAGAGAGGTGATATGCGAAACATTCAAACATCTCAAGGGCAGTAACAAGGGGAAAGAGTCTAACATGTTTCAATACAAGAAAAATAGAAGGACAAGAGGACAAAGCATGAGATTAGAGGGAGGTCAATTAAGGGGTAATGTGAGGAATTTCTTTTTCACAGAAAGCGTGGTGGATGCATGGAACAGCCTACCTCAACTCCTGTATACTGTCATTAATGTCTATTTGTGCAACATATGTAACTACTGAAAGAAAAAATGTAAATTGCCTTTTCTGTAACTAATTCTTTGTCACTCCTGAAAAAGGGACCTCTGGTCTCAGTGGGCTTACCCGGTTACGAAAATCTAAATAAATAAATAAATAAAGAAGTGGTGGATATGAATACAGTGCAGGGCATCAAACAGGTATGGGATAGGCATAAGGGAGCAATACAGATGAGTATGAATAGATAGGCCATTGACAGAGTAAAGGCCTATGGAACATTCATAAGGTAGAAAAAATGGGCAGACTAGATGGGCCTTGCGGTCCTTATCTGCCATCAACTTTATGTTTTTATGTTTCTATCTTTCTATGAGATTTTTAAGTGAAGGATTGATTCCATCAGGGCTTTGCTTGGAGATGTTTAGTGATTTCAGGGCAGGGAGTACCTATAGAGGGGTAAAAGGGGAAGATGTGTTAGGTAGGGGGAGGAATGGGAGGGTGAGCCTGGTGAAAGGAGACAGCCAGGGAATATAGCTAGGTGTTGGGGGAGAGGGTGTGGTAATGGGAATGGGGGAGAGGAGAGGGGTGGGTGCCCTGGGGTAGTGCACAGGTAGTGAAGTACAGATTTATAGGGGAGGCGACTTCACTAGCACCATCAGGGGACTGAAGGCCAGGGGGAGAGAATGGAAGGGGGAGCCTAGCAGGGAGTGCTGGGTCTTCCAGAGGGTGGCTGGGGTGGGGTGGCAACTGTTGAGCTGGGTTTTGAAGAAATCAGATTTGGCAGAGCGTACTCTCTTAGTACAGGCGTTCCTTAGGGTCCTGTACTTTTGGAGGTCAGCGGGATCAGAGAAAGCCATGTAAACTTTTCAGGCATTATCATGAGTCTTGGGTAGCTTTATCAAGTGGGGAGAGATCCAGGGTTGATGCCTGCACCTCAGCCTTAGTCTCTTGAGGAGGGGCATGGGAGTTCCAAATACTCAGGAAGGTTGCGTTGAAGGCAGCCAGAGTGGAGTCTATATCAGCGGCGATGAAGGCACCAGACCAGTCAGCTAGGAAGAGGTCAGCCAGTAGTGATTGCCAGTTCAGGGCCTTAAATGCCTGAATCACATGTACTTGGGAAGGGCAGGAGGAGGTGAGTCCTCCTGAGGCAATGGACAATGCAATGATCATTAAAAGCATCAGAAATGGTACAGCTGAGTATTTTCAAAACTTGGTTTCTATCTGGTTTGATCTGCTAGCATTGTTTGCATTTAGTTTTTTTTTTATTTATTTGCAAACCTCACTCTGCTTGATTTCTTTGAAATAGAACTTTGGGCAGTGTGGGCTCAATGTGTTACTGTCACCAAATTCACTATGCATTGATTCAGATGTCTGTAGTTCTGGTATTTTGATGCATGGCAAAATAAAAAAGTAAATGTTTAAAAGGTCTGCAGTCTCTCCTACTGTGAGCTCTCCCTTTTTCATTTCTAAAGTTTGTAACCAGGTCCTTTTTTGGTGCACCTTCCAATGTTTTGATCATGTCCCAGTAGGATGTTGGGTTTGTGCTTTCCTCTGTTTTTGTTTTATAAAAACATTTTTGGGCCTTCCTAATCTGACTCTTGCACTTACTTCTTGCTTTCTTAAATGCCTCCCAGTCACCCATATTTAAGGTTTTAGAAACATAGAAACATAGACTTTGACGGCAGATAAGGACCGCTTGGCCCACCTAGTCTGCCCATTTCCCCTACCTAGAGGATAAGTTGCAGATCCTATTTAACCAACAGCCTATTTCTTCCCACCCCCCACAAAAATTGCTTTATGTCTGTCCCATGCATTCTTGAATTCCCCCACAGTCTTAGACCCTACAACCTCCTCAGGAAGGCTGTTCCATGCATCCACCACCCTCTCTGTGAAAACAATACTTCCTCACATTGCCCCTGAGCCGACCCCCCTCTATCTTCAAATTGTGTCCCATTGTTCTTGCACATCTCTTTTTTCTGAAAGATGCTACCCTCTTGGACTTTGTTGATTCCACTGAGGTACTTAAATGTTTTATGAGCCTTTTTCCAAAGTCTTTTATCCTAATTTGTTTTATCACTGATTTGTTGACCCATGGAATGTGATTGGATCTCTCCTGCCTTTCTTTAAAAGAGGTGTGTTTGTTACAAGTGTCTAAGAAAGTTTTAGGGAAATCTATTACCACTAAGTTAATGTCTGGTATCAAATCAAGTCTGTCCCATCTAACTTCTGCTAGGACTCTGTTGAAGTTTGAGATATCAAAGCTTCTAATGCATCTCTTTCTCAAGAAGGGAGCTTTCTTTGCTTTTGCAAAATCTCTTTTGACTGTACACTGGAAAAGGTTATGATCACTTAAAGTGGGGCCCCTGCCTTAATGTCCTGAATTTTTATGTTAGATGATGAAAACTATAGGTCTAGTATATTTCTATGGCTCAAATGAGATCCCTTTCTCATGCGATGGGTCACATTCTGTGTAAGACTCAGTGATGAGAAGCAGACTGCTAGTTTGTTCCCTCTAGGTCCTCCCCATGCGGTGTGCATGCATACAGTATGTGCATGCAGAGTCCAAATAGTTCATCTACTTTCAAGGAGGTGAATCACATTGATGGAGTCCGGTTTATTGATTAAGACAACAACTACATGGAGTGCGTGTAAAAATGCTTTTTCAGCCAATGTGTTTTTATTCATGTTTGTGAGGGTGAAAGCTACTGCACTATGAACTTACAGGACTTTTATTACACTCAGATATCAAGATATTCTATAGTGGAGTTGCCTTTTCATGGACATTTGCATGTTAAAGCAAACTATACAAAAATCTGACTAATCAAACCAGTTCTGTAATTCTTGTCCTGGGCTTCTACACTGTATGGAGCATCTTTTGTTGAATTGTCCAGTTTTTTGTGCAGTACAGGTGGTGGTGGGGGTGGCTTGTCTAGACTGATTGGGATTCCAAGTGTGGAGCCTCTGCAAATTAAAGAGATTTGGGGCTAGATTTTCAAAGCCCCTGTCAGCCTTGTGACTGTGGGAAAAACCTGATGCAGATTGGTCTCCACCTGTGGAGCCGCAGTTTTTCCCAGAGCCATGGTATTTTCAAAAGGGGAGCTGGCAGCCTGCAGCAGATTGTTTAGCACAGCTGCGAAGAAAAGTTAGACCTGGTGGGACCTGGTGTAACATTCCCCATAGCTGCATCAGCCGAAAGTATGGAACTCCTCAGTTGCAGAGATGTCAGTCTACAGTGTTCATTGTGGAGTGTGACT
The DNA here is from genome assembly GCA_016271365.2 of Neoceratodus forsteri. Classification (NCBI taxonomy): domain Eukaryota; kingdom Metazoa; phylum Chordata; order Ceratodontiformes; family Ceratodontidae; genus Neoceratodus; species Neoceratodus forsteri. Next base: position 1,067,984,229 of record CM028131.1, on the reverse strand, counting down.
TAGTCCTAGGAGGGGCTGAAAATCCAGCTCTATGTTTGTAAGAAACATGCCTGATTTTCATCCTGATGATTATTAGGTTTGTGTAATTGAATTTTAGTTTAAGAATATATTATCTTTGGGTGCTCACCTTTTGAGTCCCACTGTTTGCCTAAGATATTAGCTACTGGAGTCATAAGCTTCTGTCTTTTGACTCTTCCTTTATTTTCTTAACTGAGTGTCAGTTGGTTCTGAAGTATGTAGTGTTAAAGCATTCAAGTTTTCAGGTGTTTGAATATCAATCAATCAATCAAAATCTTTATTTATCCAGATGGGCACCATTGAGCAAGGCTCATTTGCAAGGTGGACCTGGTCATGAATACATCAAAGTACAGTGCAGAAGCAGGTATACAAAAAGCAATAATATACAAGGAAGAAAAAGTAGATACAGTGTATACAGTACAGTACAAGGTTGAAATAAATAATAAAAAAAAAAAAAACAGCATTATTTTACAATTGAAGAAGTCAGCAGATGTACAATCAACCATAGGCATACAGGGGTTATAAGCAGAGATCTTTTGAGTGAGGCAGCCAGCAACTACACATATAGGGGAAAGAGGCCGTGTATGGGGTGGCAGGTTAGAGAGGTAAAGAAGAGGAGGGATATATTACCGACGACTGGGGGAAAAATTGGGCTAAAACCACAGAAAGTGACGATGGCTGTCACGTACTTGTTTATTATGATAATGACGGAGGAGGGGTAGGTAATTGGGACACTACTATGGGTGGGGTTGGACTTTAGCCAGGCTGGAGTAGACAGGGAAGGGTGGGTGCAGCAGGAAGAGTCAATAGAGAAAGAGTAAGAGCCAGGGGTAGAAACATGGCGAGCATCAGGATGGAAAGGGGGAGTTGAGGAATTAGTGGGCTAGCAGTAAGGGAAAACATTTGCAAGGTGCTTTCATGTAGTGATCTTAGAGCACCTTGAAGATATTCAGGCTAACAGGGCAGCTCAGCTTCAAGTTCCTTTGTAAACCATTCCACAATGTGGGTAAAGAGAAGCTTAGAGCAGCAAAGGATACTGAAATAGTATTCTGGCTTGACTGTTTTGTTTTTTAACTGGAACAATGACTAGGAAGGGTGGTTGGAGGATTAATGTTGTGTTCTGAAGTTAAAATGTTTATGAAATAAGATAAGCAAAAGTAAAAGCATTTTACAAGAATGTTGTCATTTATCTAGAATGAAATTCAGTTGTTGAGAGATGATCAGACACAGTGTTATTATTCATCATAAACTATGTGAGCTAGCAAGAAAGTGGCATGTTCCCCATGCCCTGTCACGGAACTTACAGGAAACCAAAATCTTGAGAATACTATGAAGTATTACTGTAGAGCATGATCTGAACTGAATAGTTGAAAGGGCTCCTCCAGTTGTTGAGCTTGGGACCTAATTTGACACAACATTAGAAAAATCTACTGATTTGGAATTCACAGATGAATAAAAACATAGAAACATAGAAGCTGGTTGTAGATAAGGACTGCTTGGCCCACCTTGTCTGCCCATTTCCCTACCTACTGCAACACCACAGACCATACTTGATCTCTGGCATTCCCTCTCCTTCCATACCACCAAGGAGTCCTTACGCCTATCCCATGTATTCTTGAATTCCATTACTGTTTCTGCCCCCACCACCTCTGCTGGGAGTCTGTTTCAGGCATCCAACACTCTTTCTGTGACAAAGTACTTCCTCACGTCTCCCCTGTGTTTACTCCCCTCTAGCTTCGTAGCATGACTCATTTTTCTTGAACATCCTTTTTCTGAAACAAGTGCTTCCCTCTTGAACCTTATTAATACCCCTGAGGTATATTAAAGTCACCATTGTATCCCACTTCTCTCTCCTTTCTTCCAGGGTGTACATATTGAGGTCCTTTAGTCTTTCCTCAGAGGGCTTTTGATGCAGACCCTGCACCATTTTAGTCACCCTCCTCAGGATCGCTACTACTCCGTCTACATCCTTCCAGAGATGTGGTCACCAGAACTGGACAAAGTACTCTAGGCGAGGTCTCACCAGTGTTCTATACAGCGATAACACCACTACTCTCTTTTTTCTGGTGATGCCCCTCCCTATGCACCCTAGCATCCCACTAGCTTTCCCCACTGCCTTGTCACACTTTCTGGCCACCTTTAGGTGATCAGATATGATTATCCCCTGGTTTCTTTCCTGTTTGGTGGTCGTTAATACCACTACCCCCATTTTGTACTCCACTCCTGGCTTTCTGTGCCCCAAGTGCATGATTTTGCACTTCTTCACATTCAAATTTACCTGACACACACTTGACCACTCCTCTAGCTGTGTTAGATCTCTATTCATTTTTTCCACACATGCCCTGAGTGTCTACCCAATTGCAGATTTTAGTGTCATCTGCAAAAAGGCATACCTTTGCTTCTAGCCCCTCTGCAATGCCACTAATAAAGAAATTAAAGAAAACCAGTCCCAGTCCTGATCCCTGTGGCACCCCACTGATCACTCTAACTTCTTCGGAGTAAACTTTATTTACCACCAACCTCTATTTTCTGTCCCATGACCAATTTCTTATCCAGTTTACCACCTTTGAACCTGCTCCTAGGTTGCCCAACTTGTTTATGAGTCTCCTATGTGGTATGGTATTGAAGGCCTTACTGAAATCTAGGTAAGCCACATCCACTGCTCCACCCTGATCTAATTCCCTGGTCACCCAGTCAAAGAAATCTATCAGATTTGTTTTAACATGACCGCTTCCCAGTGAATCCATGCTGCCTCAGGTCTTGTAAACCACTGGATTCAAGATATTCCACAATCCTTTCCTTGAGTAGTGATTCCATTAATTTTGCCACCACTGAAGTCAGGCTGACTGGCCTGTAATTGCCAGCCTCCTTCCTGCTACAATTTTTGTGATGTAGGACTACATCTGCCCATCTCCAGTCCTCTGGAAATACTCCTGTCTCCAGTGATTGGTTAAACAGGGCTGTCAGAGGTATAGCCAGCACCTCTCTGAGCTCCCTCAGTATCTCTTCTGTGAATGGATTATTGTCCACCTCCCTTCCTCTCATGCTCCTTGTACTTACTGTAACTGTGCTCCTTCACCTTCTCCTTCCTCTGTGAACACTGAACAAAGTATTTGTTCAGGATGTCTGCTTTTTCCTGGTCTCCTACAAATTCCCCCCTTTCCCTCCTAAACCTTATTATCCCTCCCCTGGTCTTTCTTTTTTCACCTATATACCTGAAAAAATGTCTTGTCCCCTTTCTTTACTCCCTGGGCTATTTTCTCCTTCCTTTGTGCCTTTGCGCTCCTAATAGCTTTCCCTTCCTCCCTCTGTTTCTCCTGATACACCTACCTATCTTTCTTCCTATTTGTTTCCTAATCCCTCCTGAAAGCTAACTTTTTAGCCCTTACCTTCCTGGCCACCTCTTTTGAGAACCATAGTGGTCTCTTTTTCTTCTTTCTTTTGCTTACTTGCCTGATGCAGACGTTTGTTGCCTTCACTATCCCCCCCTTTTAGTTTTGCCCACTGCTCTTCACTCCACCCAAGTCCTCCCCCCACCAAGACATCTCTGAGGCATTCCCCCACCTTTTTAAAAATAACCTTCCTGAAGTCCAGGACCGTTGCCTTCATGTGGTTTGATTTTGCCACAGTACTTATTTTGAACCACACAATATGGTGATCACTGGTCCCCAGGAGGTGACCCACTGTGATATCTGCAACATTGTGCCCATTGGTGAGTACAAGGTCCAGTATTGCCCAGTTTCAAGTGGGCTCTTTTATTAGTTGCCTGAGGAACACTCCCTACAGGAAGTTCAGGATGTTCCTGCTCCTAGATGAAGCTGCAGCTGGGATGCTCCACTCTACGTCTGACAGATTGAAGTCCCCCACCAGCAGCACCTCCCCCTTATTTGCCATCTTTTGGATGGTTTCCACCAGAACCTTATCCAGCTCCCCCCAGCTACAGCTCTGTAGATAGAGATGTTGCAAAATTAAATTACGCCTGCTAAATTGCCACGAAATTGACTATTTTGTCATGCTAATTTTTTCATGAAATTGTGGCAAAATGGCAAAATTGTGCTGCAATTTCACACCCTGCATATCCCATTCCCATTATGTAAATCTCTCACTGGTATCTAGTGGCTCCCCCAGCCACTCACCAGCCCAAATTAGCCTCCCTGGCGTCTAGTGGTCCCCCCAGGCCGATCACCAGCTATAATTGAATAAAGCCTCCCCCCAAGAGTTACTCTGGCCTCCTCATGTCCTTTGTAAAAAAAAAAAAAAAAAATAATGAACCCCATACTCCCTGTCTGGTCCCCCGGCTGATCACTGGCTATAATTGAATAAAGCCCCCTGCCCCTACTTACCTAGCCCCCTCATTTCGTTCTATAACAAAAAAAAATCATACCCACACTCTCGGTGCCTAGTGGACCCCCCACCCTGTCATCATGAGCTAGCACCCACCCCGCCCTCTCCCAATAAATCAGGCCTGCTTACAGCCATCCACTCACCTCCATGGCGGCGGCTGACTCAGTGCGACTGAGTACTTGAATGAATGAATGCATGCTTGCAAGCATGCTCATTCGTTCAAATGCTCAGTCGCGCTCTGGCTTCCAGCCATGGTGGTACAGGAAGAGCTGTGCCGGTGTCTGACCGGGTACTGGGAGGGAGTGGGTGGTGCTAGCTCAGTGATGACAGGGTGAGGGAGGTGGGGGTCCACTAGACACCAGGGAGTGTGGGTTTGATTTTTATTTTTTTTTCTTAATAAAACAAAATGGGGGGCTAGTAACTGAGAGTGGGGGCTTTATTCAATTATGACCAGTGATCAGTCGGTGGGGGCTCAGACACCAGGAGAATAATTTGGGCCATGAGTGGCCATGGGGTTGGGGGAGCCACTGGACAACAGGGAGTGTGGATTTCATTTTTTCCTTTTTACAAAGTACATGAGGGGGCCAGGGTAACTCTGGTGCAGGGTCTTTATTCAATTACGGTGGCTGGGGACCACTAGACACCAGGAAGAATAGTTTGGGCCACTAAGTGGTCGTGGGGGCAGGGGGGGACCACTAGACACCAGGGAGGTCTTTGGAAACCTTTTATTTCACCTGTGGGTGGTGAAATTTCACCCGTGAGCAGCAAATTTCGCCAGTTTGCAGGTGATATTTTGCTCACTCCAGGGATGAAATTTTGCATTTTCAGCCTGCGAAATATTTCACATAGTGCACAAATTACAAGAAATGTTTTGCTGGGTGAAATTTTTCAGTTTCTCACAACTCTATCTGTAGATCACTCAAGTGTGAATGGCAGCTCCATTCCCCATTTCTAGGGTGACACACAGCACCTCCACCCTTCCCTGTATTCCCTGTGGTATTGTTGCTTCTATGCTATCCCTCACATAGAGAGCCACTCCTCCCCTTTCTTTCCCATCCAGTCCTCCCTGAACAGAGTATAGCCTGGTATAGCTATATCCCAGCCATGGTTCTCATAGCACCATGACTCAGTAATGGCGACCATGTCCAGGTCAGGCTCTGCCATCGTGGCCTTTAGGTCCGGGATTTTATTTATCAGTCTTTCAGCATTTGCATGCATGGCCTTCCAGATTCTGCTACCACCCTACTTGTCAGTCCCCCACTTCCCCTTTTGCCTTCTCTCCTTCCCCCCTCTGCTTTCATTCCCATCTCTCTTCATGTCTACCATTTTTTTTGTTGGGTACCCTTGGGGATTTCTTGTCTTTGGGTTCTTCATATTGACTACCTCAGCTTGTGGGGTAGGGACAGTGTTTGCCTCCCTTCTTCTTTCCATCACCCCCTTGGCTAGTTTAAATGCTGGCCAATGTAACATTTAAACTGTTCATTGAGGACAGTGGTTCCCCTTCTGGAAGAATGCAGGCCATCTCCCCTGTATAATCCCTTATCCCTCCAGGTGGGACCCCATTCCCCAATGTAGCTGAACCCCTCCTCTCTCCACCACTCCTTCCACCATGTGTTGGAGCTCCTGGTAAGGAGTACCCTATCCTCCTCCCTGTCATAGAAAGACTGAGCATGTTACCTGCCTAAGAACCCTCCCCAATTCCCTGAAGTCTTCCTGCACTATTATAGCCTCATGTCTAGCCAGGTCATTAGTCCCTAGGTGGACAATGACATCCAGCTTTCCCTCCCATCCTGCTGCCCTAGCAATCCTCAGGATTTACTTCCCATCCCTGCTAGCCGAGGTGTGTTGTAGGCACCTAACCTCCCTCTTCACCTCCCTTCCAGTCGCTAAATCTATCCCCCTCACAATGGAGTCCCCCTTTAGGAGCTGTGTCCTCATTCTCTGAGGTCTTCTTCCACCCTTCTTGGAGTCTCCACTGTGGAGGACCCCCACATCCTCCCTGGTCACTACTACGGGTGTCTCCATGGGACAGTCCTGCCCCACCAGAGTGACATAGGAGTTGTGTAGTGGTACCATATGAAGAATGTGGCACAGACCCACCACCCTCACCCTTTCAGAGCCCACCATAGTTCAGCCACTCTTCCTCCTTGGCATTCTTTATGGTATTGTTGGAAGGCTTGGTGGCCCCTGGGTGGGGGAGGAGGCCTCTTGAATCCTAGCCCACTCACCCTGGAGTCTAGCAGACTCTTTCTTCAGCTCAAAGAGGTGCCTGCAGATGGGACAGCACCGCAGTCTACAGAAGGTCTCCCTGAAGACTGCCAATCTACAGCCACTGCACTGCACCACACCCAGCATACTTTCTTACTCTGTCTCTCCGGGAAACCCTTGGTCCCTGTCCTGTCCCTTTTCCACTGCTTAGGGGTTACCTTATTACCCGATCAGCTAGTAGTACCCTGTTGTATTAGTGTTCCTTCCTTTCTTCCTTTCTGCTTTACCCGCACTTATGCCTCCCCAAGCCTTTTCTCTAGCTAGTTTCTCCCCTTGCCCCCTCTTTTATTTTAAACCCTTTTGTACCCCTACCCTAGATAGGGCATTTCACCTACTCCCAAATTTTAGACTACCACTGACTTACTTCACTCCCATGCAGTTGAACAGGACTCTTAGCTTTGTTATCAGATAGACCTCCTGCTTCCCTGTTTACTCCTTGGCTGCCTGCAGATGTTGGACAACTATTCCATTCCTTTCCTGGTCCACTTACTCTCTGCCAAGGTGCAGATTGCCCGGCTGCCAGCTGCATCGTTTGCCTGACTCCAGCACACAGACTCCACTGGTCGGACACCTGGTTACTGGGGTTAAATGCCAAGAAGTGCAAGGTGCTGCATTTTGGGGTGAAAAATTCAAGGAGGAGTTACCGGCTGGGGGGACTGCAGCTAGCTGAGACAGAGGAGGAGAAGGATGTAATGGTGCTCATTACGGAATCAATGAACAACTCTTCACAATGTAGGAAGGCAGCTGCAAAGGCCAACAAAATGCTGGGTTGCATTGCAAGGGGTATATTCTCGAGGAGGGGGGAGGTGATTCTGCCATTGTATAGATCACTGGTGAGACCGCATGTGGAGTACTGCATGCAGTACTGGCACCCATATCTGAAGAGGGACATTAAGGTACTGGAGGGAGTGCAGTGCAGGGCAACAAAGATGATCAAGGGGCTGGGGGACTTATCTTACAAAAGTAGGCTGAGGGAAATGAACATGTACTCACTGAAGGAGAGGAGGGACAGGGGATATGATTGAAACCTTCAATTACATGAAAGGAATAAACAAGACAGATACGGAGGGGCTGTTCAAAGTAAGGGAGGGGAGGGACACCCTGGGTCATGATATGAGACTGGAGGGAGCAAGGTTCAGGAGAGAGATGAGGAGACACTTTTTTACAGAGAGGGTGGTAGCTGTGTGGAATGTGTTACCAGCAGAAGTTGTATCCAATAGAACAGTGGGCTGCATCAAAGGGGCTGGGCCAGGGCAAAAGGGAGGGTCAAAGGAGGGGGAGAGAGGGAGGGAGGGGCAGCTGCAGAATAAGAGATGCTAGCTGCACATTCAAGCAGACTTGATAGACCATTAGGCCTTTATCTGCTGGCAAATTTCATATGTTCATTTGTTCATAAGATACTCTACCAACCTTTCCTTTGTCAGTGATTTTCCCACATCTGAGGTGAGGGTCCCCAACCTCTGGTTGCTAGCCTCTATCCTGCTGTCACTTTTACATAGAGGGATCACATCTACTCTCCTCCAGTGCTCCTGAACAATGTCCAAATCCAGTGAGCTGTTGAATAAGGCCATCAGTGGGGCTGGTAGCACCTCCATGAGTTCTTTTATAACCCTTGGACGTATCCTATCTGGTGACTTAATATAGTGAAGTAAACTGACATTTTTTAAACCACCTAATCTTTAAGTGTGACACATTCTTGGCCAATGTCTATGTTATAAAAATGAGGAAATATGCATAAATCTGGACATCTCGTATGGTGAATAATGTGTCTCATGCATCAATTAAGAATGCAGCAATAATTCATATGAATTATAGAACACGATGATGACTGATGCTTCAAAAACACTTTGCAGCCTTGGTTTACTTCTGTTGCTATGATTCTGAGACATGTGAAGTCATTAATCCTGTAAATTCAGTCCCCAGCATGACTGGGGTGATTAAAGGCTCTATGCTCTTTATCCTCCTATAGTTGTGACCACTAAAAATAACACTATTCTCTAAATACTATATAACTAGAGATTTCACTGAGAAATCCAGTTGAAATGAATTAGGATTCATTAGAGATACCGTATGCCTAGATATAGCTAGATTTTCCACTATGGATCCATTGCTGCAACTGTAAAAGCAGATGTAGTGTACATTTTCATGGTAGTTTATCCTGCTCAGATTTTGCAATGCATAGTAGATATGGAAATCTCTCAGGCACATGTGTTCTTTGCCAGAAAGTGAAGATGTTGAAATATCTCTCCATGGTGCTGATTATAGTGGTGCCTTATTTTGATAACTACAACCACAACTCGTTTGCCCCAACGGATGCCCATTGCTTTAAGCTTGGTTATCCCAATGGATTTTCTGGATCATTCACCAACATCATGTTCTTATCTCTTGCCCCCGGTTCATGCTGCAGACCAGGAAGGGACAGGAATGTACTTTGTGTGCAACTGGGTACGATCACCATTATTAATCAGGTTCCAGAATTCAGTTTCAGTCAAAATACTCTGTCATGAACTAGAATCAGCCTAGAGATGTTCTGTGATCTCTGGAGCAACCTGGGATACAGGGGCCTGGCCCTTGACAAGCTAGGGAGTCAGAGAGCAATTGAGATGGGGTGCCACTCTTATTCTACCTTTCGTAATTCTAGCTTGTCCCAGCCAATGGTGACAGAGTACAGTTACAAAAGAACAATGGAACAAGATGGAGGGTTAAAGTGAGCTCTGTAGCCCTGGGACATTGCCAAATGGTCTCTGGATGCTCTAGCGCAAGGGAGAGCAGGATTCCCGAAAAAGTGGAGTCCCATCCAGTGTATCAAAGGCATTTGATTTGGTCAATCATGGTCTTCTCCTTAATAAGTTAAAACAACTGGGCCTTGATTACCTCTCACACTGCTGGTTCACTGACTACCTTATAAACAGGTCCAAGGAGACTAAATGGTAGGGCATCCACTCCAGTCTGAAGCCTATCACAGATGGTGCCCTGCAGGAGCTTGTACTGGGTCACTTACTATTTTCTGTATTTGTTAATGACATTCATGAAAACTGTAGTGGAGTGAACATGCAGCTTTATCCAGATGATATGAATCTGTGTAAAAGCTCTACTTATGTTAATATAATCAGTTCCCACATTACCACAGATTTCTGTACACTAGAAAAGTGGTTATCTGATAGCAAGCTTGTAATGAATGAAAAAAGACCAAGGCTATTCTCTTTGGCTCAAAACACCTTGGAACAGATAGGCAGCACTTGCTCATCCTAACCACTTCATCTGGCTCACAAACTGAAGTGGTGGACAAGCTAAAGTATCTTGGGATCTATATCAACCAAGAAATCACTTTTGGACCACGGGTGGATCATATTGCAAAATCTCTGCACCAGACAATAGAATTAGTATACTGTCTGGGTGATTTTCTAACCCTATATTCGAGGCTTGTCATAGCAAACAGCATCTTTCTCCCCATGCTGCTATTTGGTGCCTCTTTACTTCAGTCCCTTTGGAAACTCTGAGACAAGCAGGCTCAAAGTTCTGTATAATAAAATTGTTTTGCATCTGGGGCCCTTCCCAGGAAACATAACTGTGAGGTTCTCTCCTCATTAAATTGACCTTCCATGAAAGGGAAAATGTTGTACCCCTGATACATTGCTTGATATTTAAAATTACTAAAATGTACACCCCTCTGCGTCTAAATGGTGTTTTATTTCTGTGGTCCGCAAACTGTAACCTACGTGAGGTACCATGGTAAAAACTAATATGGAAAAGAAGTACTGTGCCTACTCTGCCCCATCCCTCTAGAATTCTCTACCAGCAGAGCTACGGAATTCCTCCTCCCTTGGAGATTTAAAAAGGATTCAAGACTATGCCACTGGAGCGCTGTCACTGTACTTTCTACCTTTGAACAACAGCTATATCACGAGTGCACCCTCCGTTGTCATTCTAAGATTTTCTTTTGACTTAGTCCACATTCTATCCTTTCCCCAGGAGCTGTCCTCATCAGTCAGTCCCCAGGTCCAGCCCCATCACTCACCTTCCTCCCTTGCTCTAGTTGTAGCTCCAGTCATGTGGTCATGTATTTGCAATGCACTACCTGTACCTACTATATGTATTATGTTGTCCCAACATCTTCTAAAAAAATGTATGCCTTGTACATTTATTGCCTGTATATCTGCAAGAAATTAATAAATTCCTTGTAATTAACTGTATGCTTTGTACTTGTACAGTCTGCATATCTGCTTGTAATTAATCCCAGATTATCTATGAAAAAGGACCTCTGGTTTCAGTGGGCTCACCCAGTTACCAAAATGCAATGAGTAAATAAATAAATAAACCAACATGAAACAGACCTAGTTAGGGCCCCACTGCTTTCAAATCCCATTTTTTGATGCTCAGCTGGAGCTGAAAGTGCATTCTTTGCCCATGTGGGGTTGTTGAGACCAGTTCTATACTCCTTGACTTCTTTTGGTACTGGGGGTGGCCAGACCTTTCTGAAAATGTTATGTTTCAACTGGATGATTTATAAACTTCATAAGTTACAACCAATGTCTAGAAGTCCTTATGGGATGATTCTGCCCCTTCTGTCTGGTGGGATTTCTAATATCCATGGTTGGTTGCCCCATTGTCTATGCTGTTGTGGTGATGGATAGGCCTTTTGGGGAAAGTTAATGGTGGCTACTTTATCACATAGCCAGTATGATTTTTGGACATTTTGATTAGGTCATTTTTGGTGCAGACGTCAAGGCCCTAGGCTCCCAGAATTTGTTGTTACCATTTATTTACTCAGATTAACCCTAATGAGATAATATGTACTGAGCCCACCTAGATATAAGACAAAATACTAACAATTCTGCACTGTTACGGCAGAAAGCAAGACAGTTTCAAAGGCAGTGAATCCCTTTTGTCATGTAGGAGTGGGATTCTGCTTTTACACAATTTTAAAGCCACGTAAACAGAAGCACAGAGGTTAAATAAGTCAGTAAGTGTGTTGAGATTTGAAACTCAGTTTCATTGTTTCCAAGTCTGCAAGGACCAGATCTAGAGATCCTTCCTGCACCATTCTTTTGAAAGTACTATATATCTGTTTCTTTCCTATCTTCTTAAGTATCTGGCCCAGTCAACTAAACAAAATATGCAAACTCTGTGGAATGAGATAGTATTCACTGGAAATAAATGCAAACTTCTTTTGGAAGTCACAGTAATGCAGTGTAAAATGTGCATAAGAAACAATGAAGACAAGAGCTTTGCATTTCATTAGAGCCTAATAATCTCTTGAATTCTCAATGCAGCAACTGCGTACAGTCCCTAATCACTACCATACATATTCAGTAACAGTTCCGCTAGTTTACAAAGGCCAAACATACAAATAGAGGACAATATATATGTTTAATCAAATGTGCTTTCTGTTATTAAGGAAGAAAACAAAACCGATCAATAACAGTTACAAGATGATGACAGGAGGCTGTCATGATTAATGAGGCAGTTACTCTACATTTTGTTACATACTGTGTTTGCATTTACCTGTGTATTTGTTTTTGCAGTATGCTGCATTGATTTATGTGGTAGTATACAGTGTATGTGACCTTGCTGTTAAATATGAACTTCAAGATATTTATCAGTGCAAAAATAAATAAAGTTGTACCTGCATTGATAAGAAAACATGCCTGTTCAAATAGCATGCAGACAGCTGCAGCACACTGGATTGGATGTTTTGAGGGGATCAGAAGTGGAAGCCACACATTTTAATACAAACTGGCACAAATGCACCTAATGCTGTTTTATCTATTTTTGTGTTTGCTTGCACGCATACACAAGAAACATTATGCAACAGCTTAGGAGAGAAGCGTGCTATTGAGGCGCGGCACTGTGGCAGCCAAGGGAGGCACTGCATTTGGGGGCTTGGCACTGGTGGTCCAATGGAGGCACACTGTGCTATTGACAATGGTCTCCAAAAGTGCCACCAAGTACAAACATTTTTGCAGCAGCAATCAGGGGCTGCCTCATCATTGCAGTGTCAGTCATTCTGCTGTAATGAGGGAGTGATCTGTCATTGCTGGGTGGAATGTTGGTACTGTAATATTGTTTGTGAATATGGCGGCGGCTTGCCACTGTGTTCACAAACAATATTAATGAGCCCCCCAGTGCCAAGGGGGTACACAATCTGCCTCGGCAGCATGTGCCCCCCCACAACAGTGTGTTTGTTGATGGGGGCAAAGTTAGCTTCAGTCCGCGCGTGAGTTCAGGTTGCCGACGGGGGAGCCCACTCCCCGTCAGCATAATCTTCCCCCTCCCAGTTTGATTTGCTGATGGGGGAGCCTACTCCCCATTGGCAAAATCTCCCCTTCCTGAACAAAAGTATGTGTGTGCCGAGGGGGTACCCAATCCCCCTTGACTACTGCAACCCCCGTATATGCCGATGGGGGTGCCTGATCCCCCATTGGCTACAGTTGCCCCCCAAAAAACAATAGGTTGGCATGCTGGGAGCCCACCCCACCTTGCCAAATGTCCATGTTAAATGTCCCTGTTAAAATTAAAAAGTCCCTCAATGTTTTTTTTTCCCTATAAAGCAAAAAAACAGTCCCTTGTTGAGTCCAGTGGCCCCTCCCCAACCCACGCCCACCCTCTGCGCACCCTGCCTCCCCACAACCCATCTCACCCCATAGTTACCTCTGGAGCCAAGCGCTTCATTCTTCGGTGGGCTGGGAACACATCTGCACTCCTCAAAGCTGACCATGAACTGAGGAAATGCTGGTAAGCTGAATAACGGCATAAATACGTTTCTTTCAACTTTGGTGAATATCTCAGGCATTTTTGGGAATTTTGGCACCAAATTTTCAACATGGGGTTATTGAGACCCCTCCTCATGAATTCAGCCACTGTCATGGAATTATTTGGTCCCGAAAGGTGATCTCGCAGTCACTGCATGGAATCACTTTTGGGACAGATTAATGAAACGACAGTGCCAGTGTTCATGTGGTGGGCTCTCAAAAAGTCTATGCTACAAATTTGGTAGAAAAAATCCAAGAAATGACAGTTTTATGAGCGTGCATTGCACAGTTGCTACACATGTTCATAACTTCACGAATTTGCAATATTTTCACTGCAGATTTTCAACATTGCCATTTTTTTGCACCTCCTTATGAACAGTATAGCTGTCATTTTTCACATCCTGGCCAAAATGTGTTTTCGCATTTCTGGTGCAGAATAGCGTGGTCACTGTGGGAAATCAGTGTTTGGGACACATTACGAAAATCACAGTGCCACTGTTCATTAGCAGAGGTCCAAAAATCCCGATGTTGAAAATTTGGTAATGAAAGTCCATAAAATGACAGTGTTATGAGGGTGTGTTGCACAGTTTCCACTCACACTCGTAACTTCACATATTTGCTATATTTTCACTCCAGATTTTCAACATTTCCATTTTTCTGTCCCTCCTTATGAACAGTACAGCTGTAATTTTTCACATCCTGACTGAAATGTGTTTTCTCACTTCTGGTGCAGAACAGCGTGGTCACTGAGGAATATCAGTGTTCGGGACACATTTCAAAAATCACAGTGCCACTGTTCATTAGCAGAGGTCCTAAAATGCTTATGTTGAAAATTTTGTGTTGAAAGTCCATAAAATGACTGTTACACGCATGCATTGCACAGTTTCCACATATGCTTAGAAGTGCAAGCATTTTTAATGTTACCACTACAGATTTTCAACATTGCCATCTCTTCATACATCCCTAAGGATGGTACAGCTGTCATTCTTCACATCCTGCCCAATCTGTGTTTTCGTACATGTGGCACAGAATGGCACTGTCGCTGTTGGAACTCAATGTTCAGGACACATTGACAAAATCACACTGCCGCTCTTCATGAGAAGAGGTCCCAAATGCTTTCATGAGGTGGGGTCACAAAAAGGTCATGATGAAAATTTGTAGTGCAAATACCAACAAACGCCTGAGGCATTAGGGTTCCTAACCATAACATCCTACCCTGTACAGACTGGCAGGCATTGGGATGTGCCTTTGGATTGCTGACTGCACTGCTCATGCCATCCCACCCCCCTCCTCCCAGCCACTGACAGGCATCAAGGTGTACCTTGGACTCTTCTACCCCAGACTTCACCCCATTCTCCTATTCTGCATCCATTTCACCATATGTCCTAAGGGAATGGGGGTGACTGTAAAACCAAGCACCCTACTGCACACCTCAACACGTGTTGGTGTCTGCAGAATAGGGTGAGGTGACATGGCATGACAGTCATGGACAATGACCCAAACACTTACCCTAATGCCTGTCTGTCTCTACAGGAAGGAGCTGGGGTTGGCGTGAAGTTCAATACTTCACTGCCATTCCTATTCTGCATCTGTCTAACTCCTGCATTTCCAATGCTAATACCAGCAAACATCCGGCATTGACAAATGCTTGTTTAATTATCTTCACTGCCCAGACCCCCGAATGGCCTCTCAGCTACAGGAATCACTGTATATTTACACTTTAACATGGGGCCCAAGAAAACCAGTGGCAATCATTCTGAAGGTTATTGATTTTGTCCCTCCAATCACATGGCAGTCTAGCAACATGCCCAAATTGTACCATGGCCCTGTGGAGGATGTAGGAATAGGAGTGTTGCAGATGTAAAATTTGTGCATGAATTGTGGTGAATTTGGCTGCTAAGCACTGGACTGAGCATTTGAAAATTGCACACTATGCACTTTTCCACACTCGTAGTGAAGTTTTCAGTGCGAATTGCTGCTGTCCACATCGCAGTGCATTTGTCTAGTGAAGTGCAACAATCTGTGTAGTACAATTCATTGCAACATACCTAATGCTCCAATTCACATAATTAGTATGAACAATTGTGCAAATTTCACTATGGGGATTCATGCAGTATACTGCAGTATGTGAATTGCACATTTTGTTTTTAACTTTATCCTCAGCTACATATTTGGGAGGCAGTATGGTACAGTGGTTTAAGGCTCTGAACTGCAAATCTGGTGACATCCAACAAACCAGACCTGGGTTTGAATCCCATAGCTTCCATTTACATACTGTGTGACCCTGAGCAAGTCACTTAATTTCCCTGTGCTCCCAGGTCGCACCCGTGAAAAAGCTTTCAGCTTAGTGTGTTACTCCTGGTTAAACAACTAAAAAAAAAAATGTTGCTACCACCTTAGCCCACCACAGGAGTCTTTTCTGGGGCACAACTGGAGTTCCTCTTTCCCTAGCCAGGGTGGGGTGTCATTGTCTGCACTCCTGATCAGGATGGTCCTTGGTTTGTAGGACCTTTTCCTGGATGTTCGAATGACAAACATTTTGGCTTATTTGAAAAGCCAAACATTACAAAACCTGGATTGAATGGGGGTGGGCACTGTGGAGCTCTGTGGGGAGTCATGTTATGTTTAATTTATCAGACAATTCTGTTTCATACAATAAATTTAAAGAGTAGGTAATCACTTTCATTGTTTTCCATCCATTTATATACCTAAGCAATACAATCTATTATTTGAATTCGTGTTTGTGCCATTATTTTTTTTGTTGGCAGCACCAGCAGAGATGAGTCAGCAGTTGTAGATGCCTGAGAGATATTACAGATGGAGCCGTCAGGGGCAGAAAAACCACAGCATGGTATAAGTGAGAAGCCCAAGTCTGAGAGATACCAATTAAAGAAAACCAACTCTGGCTTCATGTGCAGAGCACAGTGCAGCTGCACAAATGTCACTAAGCTACTTAATGTGCTTCTTCATACAGAGAGGATGAGCAATCAGCTGTTCTGCCTTTGTCACAATTGATTTCATAGTGTGAGCCACCGCTGTCTGCAGAACAGTTGATCACTGAATGAAGTAAATTAAAAACTCCTTATAAGAATATAAATATCCTAAGCAGTAGAAGCAGCTCAAAAAATGAAATACAAAATCACTCATGCCCACACAATGCAAAGCAACATGGGCTGCATATGCCTCAGTGTTTGTGCACAGAGGTTCTTTGTCTTCAAAAAATGAAGCTTTATGATTGTTTCAGCCAAGTTGGTCAAAACAACTGTTTCTGAACTCATCTCCTGCCAGCAAAAAAAAAAGTGACTTTAGCTATTACCTTGACAAGTTGACATTGAATCATGGTGCCCAAAATATATGTAAAAGGGGATTATTATATTGATAATCAGAAAACGTATGCCAACCCATTGACACAGTGGTTGGATTTCTGCATGTAACACTGGTGACCCAGGTTTGGGAATGGACGGGGGTGCCAGAGGGTCTTGGCAGGGGGAGAAGGCTTGAGCATCTGATGACTGCTCACCTTCTCCTGGGGGGAGGAGGGAGGGGTCCATGGCCTGGTGCTTGTTCACTCCTTGTGGAGGCCAGGGGAACAGCAATGCATCGGAGCATGATGGACATCAGTGTGTGTCTTGACATCAGTGGTACTTCATGATCCCAGGGGAGAATATGGGAAATGGAGCTCCCTGGCTGGCCAAATGATGGTTGCTGGCCCACGTTGCCATGAAGCCCCAGACAGCCTGGACCACCTCAGCAGTACCATGGGCTGATATAAGAATACTGCTCTGTCTGGCCCCCACTGGTGCTGCGGGTGCCCACCCAGTTAAGAGTTACGCCAGGCTACCCAGGGAGGGCTGCAATGTGGGCTGGTGGTTGGCGGTGGGGACAGAGTGCCGGCAGGGTCCTAGGTGATCAGAAGGAGTGGCAAGTTAGAGAACATGGGAGGAGCAAAAAAAAAAAAAAAACATGACTTTTGAGGTTTTCCTCTCATCAGCCCACAGTGACAGTACTGGTTAATGATGGTAGGAAGGAAAAAAACTTTCTAATTATTCATGAGCGTGAAGTATTTCTGTGATATTTGGGTTTATCTGACATTTTAATCTTTTTAAGAAATCTTACAGTAGATTCCCACACCGTCAAGTTTCCCTATAGAGTATTTGCTCTTCACAGACTGTATTTGTATGCATTTTAGCTGACTGGCTGCTGGGTCAACTAAACCAGTGCAACTCAATCTGAAGTGACAGTAGTGAGTAGTGAGGTCTGATGCAGAAATTGTGGCTTTCTCACAGTTGTCATTCTGTTAATGCCACAATGTGCAATTGTGAATTTTCAGGCATCCAAAAAGTACAACATTTCTTTCCATATGGTGAAATATGAGGTTCCATATCTGCAGATTGACATATATCACCTAAAGAATACATAAAGGCCCAGATATTCAAAAGGGTTGCGCATGGAACAGTGTTGTGCCATGCACAACCCACTGATGTGCTCCAGCACGATATTCAAAAGGGAAAAGTGTGCCGCACAAATCCCGATGCACCGGAGCGAATCAGTAATGTATGCAGGTACAGGTGGGGGGGGGGGGCATGCCCATGCATAACCTGCACAGCCCGATATTCAGCCTGGGATGTGCAGAGCTATGCATGTGCAACCCCTACCTGTGCCTGCACAAAGTTAAGCCCAAAAAAAAGGAACAAATGATGGCCACCCACAGGTGAGCTCCCGCTTTGCAGGGCACAACACGGCAGCTGCCACCTGTGGGTGGCCAGCCGAGTTCCTGCAGCACCTGGCGGTGCCCCCCATACCCCATCGTGGGCATCTGTGTAAATAACCCCCCCCTCCATTATCCCTGGTGGTCCAGTGGCCAGTTCTGCCCGATTGCGTGCATCTGGTTAAATAACACCCCTGTCCTATATCCATGGGGATCCAGTGGACTGCTATGTTTCCATCATGGGCATCGGTATAATGACCTTCCCTGTCCATATCTGGTGGCTAGTGATCGCGACTTCCGCCCACCAACACAGGCATCTGTAAACATAGTCGACGAAACATTGGTGGTTCACTTTCTCCTCACCTGCCTCATCGAGCTTACCTCTCGGGTCAGTCAGTGGCAGCACCTCATCGCCCGTCCGCCTGTGCCACTCGGCTGACCGACAGTCAGGTTGCACAGCTATTGGTTCACAGCATGAGCCAATGGGTATGCATCCCACACCGCATTAGATAGTCTAGATATGTGAAATGAATCATTCACATCTGGAATGTGTAGTATGGTATGGTTCGCATGCCCATTGACTCACGCCAGAACCAATGGACGGCAGCCCTACTGAGCTGTCAGTCGGTGGGTAGTGGAGTGGCAGGTGGTGGGGCTGCCGCCCGCTGGCTGACTGGGGAGCGGGTCGGTGGGGCTCAGTGGGTGGGGAGGGGGTACACTAGACCACCAGGGTAATAGGTCATTTTTATGTTTTTACAGATGCCCGTAATTGGTCAGAGTGCGGTCCACTGACCACCAGGGATATTGGTGGGGTTATACCGATGCCCATGATCGGGCACATAGCGGTCCACTGGACCACCAGGGATATTAGACGAGGATTTTTGTTTTAGACAAATTCCCGCGATCGGGCTGCAGGGGGCATCGGTCCCCGACAGCTGCTGCCTGGCAGGGCGCCAAGCACAAGTCGTCGGGGATCGGCACACCTGCATGCTAATGGTATGCAAATAGGGCCATAATGGCATGCAAATGGCCCCATGTGCGCCTTGCATAAATTATGGCCCCATTTGCATGTCCCCTTTTGAATATTGCAGGTGCTGTGAATGGCACAATGGCACTTGCACTAGCTCATCTCCATGCTCCACTATGGCCACTGCGCCATGCACAGTGGGGGTGGCCAGGGTGCGATATTCAAAGCTGCTGAGCCATAGCGCAGCTCTGTTGAATATCGCCCAATCCACACCCCTGCGCAACTAAGTTGAGCTGCGCCCAGGCTTGCGCCGCAGCCTGGCGCAGTTTGAATATCCAGGCCAAAGTATTTAATTTAATTAATTCATGGAAAGGATGAATTTTAATTATCACACTGAGGAATGAATGAATGAATCAGTTAAAGCTCTTCAATCTGAATCCTAGCTAACCGAATGACAGCAGTAAGGAAACCATGATCTCTGCATGAGACTAGCGGTATTTTCCTCACTACTGTCACCACAGATGGAGTCACGCTGTTGTAATGTTGTGCGAAACTGAAAAATTTCACCCCAAAATATTTTGCATAATTTGCACATTTCGTGAAACATTTTGAGAGATAAAATGCAAAATTTTGTTCCCAGAGTGAGCGAAATATCACCTACAAACCAATGAAATTCACCACTCTCGTGCGAAATTTCACCACCCATGGGTGAAATTTCAAGTTGCCAAAGTTCTACCTGGTGTCTAGTAGTTCCCCATGCCCCCCCCCAGCTGCTTACCAGCCCAAATTATTCTCCCAAGTGTCTAGTGGTCCCCCAGTCAATTACCAGCCATAATTGAATAAAGCCCCCGAAAGTTACTCCTGGCCCACTCATGTCCTTTAAAAAATTAAACCAACACTTCCTGGTGTCTAGTGGCCTCCCAGCTGCTGACCAGCCCAAATTATTCTCCTGATGTCTAGTGGTCTCCTCACTGATCACCAGTTGTAACTGATAAAGCTCTCCAGTTACCCCTAGCCCCTAATGTCCTTTTATTAAAAAAAAAAAAATAATCAAAACCACACTCCTGGTGTAGTGACTCCATGCCCTCACCCTTCATCATGAGCTAACGCTCACCTGCTCCCACCCAGTATCTATCGGGTCATTGGCACAGTTCTCCACTCACCTCCATAACAGGCGGCCCAAATGAGCACTTCAATGAATGAGCACATGCTTGTGCAAGGACACGCTCATTCGCTGAAGCACTTAGTTGGGCTGCCAGCTGTGGAGATGAGTGGAGGGCTATGCCAGTGGCCTGATCGGGGTACTGGTTGGGAGCAGGGTGAACGTTCGCTCATGATAACAGGGTGGGGGCATGGGGGGTCCTCTAGACACCAGGAAGTGTGGGTTTTATTTATATTTTTCAATGAAAGGACATGAGGGAGCCAGGGTAATGGGTGGGCTTTATTCAATTATGGCTGGTGATCGGCCTGGGGAGAATAATTTGAGCTGGTGAGCTGCCGGGGGGGCCACTAGACACTAGGGAGTGCAGGATTTTAAAAGGACATGAGGGGGCCATGGAATCTTGGGGGGGACTTTATTCAATTACAGCCAGTGATCAGCCAGGGGGAGTCCACTATACACCAGGGAGAATAATTTGGGCCAGTGAGCAGCTAGGTGGGGGCAGAGGGACCACTAGACACCAGGGAGATTTTTACAAAATAATGGGATATGCAGGGGTGGGAAATTGAGGTAAAATGTCACCATTTTGCCACAGTTTCATGAAAAATTTAATGCAGCAAAATTGCAGATTTTGCCGCAGTTTTGCCAGTGAAATTTTATTTCGCTGCATCTCTACGCTGTTGGCAATAGTCAATTAGTTGAGCTGGTGGCCAGCCAGCTGAAATGCCTATGGACAGAGTCTGTGAAGAGCAACTACTCTATAGAGACACTTGACAGTGTGTGTGTTTACTGTAAAATTTCTTACTTAAAGAGATTAAAATGTCAGATAAACCTGGGTATCACAGAAACATTTCATGCTCATGAATAAATATAAAGTTTTCCTTTCTGCCATCATTAACCAGTACCGTCACTGTGGTCTTATGAGAACTGAACCTCAAAAAACACATTTCTGATTAGCAACATAGTAATCCCCTTTACATATAATTTGGAAACCATGATTCAGTGTCAACTAACTTGTCAAAGTAATAGCTACAGTCACATTTTCTGTCATCACTAAAGCTCACCCCATTGTATTATGTCCATCACTTCTAGCTTTCTTGCTGCCTTAGTGGGGTGAGCTTTAGGGTTGACAACCATAAGGAAGACTGCACCCCTGATTTGCTTAAGGGGTGGGGCTGTGGTTTTAGGGTTAGAAACCCTAAAACCACATTCCCCTACTTTTTTCACTTTAGCCTGAACACTAAATGTTACATTAATGCATTTTTTTGCAAATAATTTCCTTACATTTTGAGACAGTTTAATCATATCCTCATTTGCCTGTGGGAGTGCACATCCCTCCATAGGTGCATACACATATGTTCTGGCTGAAGTGCTGGGCCCAGAGGGCACTACACTTGCATTTGTAGCAAAACAGCAACCAAATTGTCAGTATAGCCTTCTTATTGGCCCACTTCATGAACCTGGCACTGAAAATGTTCAAATCTCCACTAAAATGTGATTCTGTGACACCACATCATTGTGTGGCACCTGTGAAGACACAGTTTTGCCAGGATTTGAAAAATGACAGCTGTCGCATTCATGAGGTTGTGTACAAAGTGGCTATATTGAAAATTTTGGGTGTAAATATTTAAAACTGCCAAAGTTAAAGCGAGTGTAGTAAAATTACAAAGTATGCAAATAACTTTGTCATTTTTTACACATTTTGACCTCACATTTTCAACATAGTCTTCTTATGACCCCACCTCATGAACAAGTGTGGTGAAAATTTTCAAATCCTGCCCATAAAGTGATTTCACCAAGCAAGTGAGAAATTACCTTTCAGGCTTGATTTGCATAATTCTGCCACCATTGTTCATGATGTGGTGTCCCAAAAAAGCCATGTTGAAAATTTGAGCTCAAAACATGCATAAATACTAAAGTTATGCATCAAAGTTGAAAACCCCTTTAAATACATTGGTACACACTTACCTTAGTTTCTCATATTACAGTTGGCAGTTGCAGCAGCAAGACTTGCCTTTGATGGGAGACTGGATCTTCATCCTGTGACCTGCTCAGGTGAGTGAGGGCTTGTGAGAGTGTACTGGTGGGTGCGGGATGGTGGTTGCTGACTGTGAGATCAGGGTGGGGAGGGGTGATATCAACAAGGGACCATTTTCTTTTTTGCAGGTTAAAAAAAAGAAGAAATACATTGAGAGATTGTTTTCTTTATTTCAGTCTGGAACAGTAATCAGAGGATGGGGGTGCCACTAGATACCAGGGAAACATTAAATTAATATGGGTCCGGTGATTGGATGGTGGTGGGGAAGGGGTGCCACTAGATACCAGGGAAACATTAACATAATATGTTGCCAGTGGCAGAATGGTGAGGGGTGCCACTAGATACCAGAAAAATATGAAATCAATACAGAACCCATGATCAGAGTGTGAGGGTTGCCACTAGACAAAGGGAAAACTTAAATTAATATGGGTCTGGTGGTCAGAGGGTGGGGGGTGCTATTTGACACCACGTAAACATTAAATTAAAATGGGGACAGTGATCAGAGGGTAGGGTTCACCACTAGAACCATGGAAAAGTTAAATTTATACAGGACCAGTGATTGAAGGGTGGGAGGTACCACTATACCCTATGGAAACATTAAATTACTACAGTATAAGGCCAGCAATTGAAGGGTGGAGGACTGTCACTAGACAACAGGAAAACATTAAAATAATACAGGGCCAGTAATCAGAACGAAGGGTGCCACTAGACACTAGGGAAACATTAAATGAATATGGGGCTGGTGATCAGATAGTGGGAGTGCCATAGACACCAGGGAAACATTAAAATAAAATGGTGCCAGCAAATGGAGGGTGGGGATGCCACTAGACACCAGGGAAACCTTTAATTAAAACTGGTCTAGTGATCAAAGGGTGGGGGGATACCACTAGACAGCAGGGACACATTAACATAATATGTGATCTGTGATCAGAGGGTGTGAGATGTCACTAGACACCAGGGGAACATTAAAGAGCTGCTGATGCCTCAAATAAAACTTTGAAAAACATAATATTTAGGTACAATTTCTGCTTGCATTCCATATATATTCTATAGATTTCTCCTCCCATTATTCATTACTGAGGAAATTTCATGAATACATAATCTTTGTCCTTTAGAGTTCATTTATCTCTTTAGCTTACTCCCTACTTCAAGTCATAATCCTCTGTTGTGACATCACAATCTGTTGTCATAGGAAAAACTGTGATGTCACAAGCAATGCATTATGACCTCCGTTAGGGAGAAGGCAACAGGAATAGAGGAACACTTCATGAGCAAAAATTCTGTTTTCATGCAAATTACCTCAGTATTATATAATGGGAAGAAGAAATAGAGAAGTAATATGAAATACAAGCTGAACTGTGTTGAAATATTACATTTTGTTAAAGTTCCCCTGAAGATGTCAGCTGCTCTTTAAAAATTATGGGGACAGCAATCAGAGAGTGAGGGGTGCCACTAGACACCAGAGAAACATTGTAAAATATGGGGACAACAAAATGAAGCTAAAAAAATAACTGCAAAATCCTTTTTTCATTTCTTGGAATAATTTTTCATATAAAATAAAAAGGAAATTAAAAAGGATCACTTCAAACAAAAAAGAATCACAAAATAACTGAGTCCAAAATCTTTTTTCGTTTGAGGGGATCCTTTTTCGTATGAACAGAAAAAGCATATGAAAAAGGATCCCGTCAAACAAAAAAGAAATTAGAAAAAACTACAATTAAAAAATATTTTTTCATTTAAAGGAATCCTTTTTCATAGGAATGAAAATGACATA
The DNA here is from genome assembly GCA_016271365.2 of Neoceratodus forsteri. Lineage (NCBI taxonomy): Eukaryota > Metazoa > Chordata > Ceratodontiformes > Ceratodontidae > Neoceratodus > Neoceratodus forsteri. The sequence goes on along the minus strand of CM028131.1, from coordinate 1,067,960,201 downwards.
CAAAAAAAGCTGAAAAAAGGTCCAAAATCTTTTTTCGCATGATAAGATCCTTTTTTGTATGAATGAGAAAGGTTGTGCAAAAAAAGTGGAAGTGAGTCACAAGAAAGAATATAATAATGAAAAAAAACATATGGGGGTTATTTAAAAAAAAAAATAAGTGCAGAATCTCCCTAATGGAGTCCTGATGAGCAAGATACATGTATTGTTCTATTTGTAGCATGTCATTTTAGTGGGGTTTGAATTTTTTTTAAACAGAAAACAAGCAGACAACATATGAATCAGGATGCTTTTCATAAGAAAAAGGATTAGCTCCCATATGAAACAGAATCCCGATTTGTATCACCAAATTCTTTTTTCCTTCCAAACATCTATCCTGAAGTGCATACTAAGCATGCTCAGAACCCACATTTTTTAATTTAATAACTTTGGAATGGATTAACATGTTTTCACCAAACCATCAAAATGCACATCTGAGGGCAAAGCCCTTTCTACCCTGAACAGTTCAGACCAAAGTTCCAAACGTTGTGGGTGCAAAGTGATGACAAACCCCCCCCAAAAAAAACAGTGAAAAACAGCATTTTTTTAATGTTTTTAGACTATATCTGCATCTCAGAATCCACACATCTGAATGAAATGAAATTTGTCACATCAGGAGTTTTATGCCACAAGACTGAGCATACAAAAGTTTGTGCAACTCTGTTAAACAGTTGAGAAGTTATTAAAGTGCAAAAATTGGGTTTTAATATTAAACTGCCTACTCAGCCCTAATTATAGTGTTGCGATAGCACCACTATAATGAATCTATTGTAAAAACAATGCCTGATATTCAAGTCAAAGGCCTTGTGGTGTCATGCAGGATGAAGCTGTGCCTAACTAAATGTTGCTAGAATTCTTCACCTCATGCGACATAGCAAAGTTCTAAACCTGACGAGGATTTAATATCAATGCTGGGCTGTATTAGTCTGTATCCAGTGTATCTCCGGACTGCTGCTAGTTACAGGTAATCTCAATACCTCATATAAAAAGGTTTCACGGGCTTTCAAACTATGAAGTGTATTATTCACAAATGTTCCCCTTTAACAAGTCTCCCCATCAGCTGGTAACCAGCACTGCCTATCTCTCCCCTTCTCAACTGACTGCCATCTATACTGAATATCCCAAAGAGCAATCTAAATGAGCATCTCTGTAAGTAGTGCTGGCAAAATTTTAAAAATAAATCTGACCCATGCTGAATGCATTTTAACACAAATGCATCTGCAGTTTGTGTGCCACATGACCCCTTGATAGGTAATCTAACAGTTTCTGAATGTCAGATGTAGTTATTAAAAATTGTGGCAAAACTCAGAACTTGCACCACAAAATGACACATGGTTATTTGCTGTCATAAATCATGAAAACTGTAGAAAAAAAAACATGTGAGCCTTTGAAAATAAGTCTATTAAGTCTGAGCACATTCAGTGACAGAAGCAAAACAGCTTTCGCACTAGTGTACATTTCTTTTCAAACTCCAGCCTTTCGTCTTGTTTTTATAACATGGTTTGCAGTTATTAGTTGTGATGTCTGCCAGCTGAGGAGGATGAGTAGGTTTGTGCCAGCTGCCATATGTCTGTGTGGTTGTGGAGGGGGTGTCACTAGACAGTTGGACGATAGTATGAAAAAGGGGGAAAGCACAATTTTAGGCAGGAAGGTTATTTCAGAAGAAGTGAGAAGAAGAAAAAATTTTGAAAATATTGAGGTTAGAGAACATTTGCCAGTACTGGAGATTGACTCTTCATACGCATTTGACTTTTTTTTCCTGGGGGGGGGGGGACTTGCAAATGGAATGGGCTCCTAGTGCAGGACATAATGTCAGGATGCATGTGTGGGTTGAACAATTGGTGTTTACACCATCTGAGTGCCAGACTTAATGTTGATTGGTGGGGAGGGGTATATGAGCTCACTGAGGATAAGCTCCTATAGAAGCATGAGACTTTCTGGAGGTAATGTGAGTGTCATCACTGGTGATGGACTTTCAATATCAAACTTGAATTTAAGAGGGGGGTGCTGTTTCTGCTTTCCAGCATCTGAAATGAGCTTTCAGTACCAGACTTTATGTTAGTAGGTATTGTTAACATCAGTAATGGCTCCCAGTGCCAAACTTCATTTTTGAGAGGGGTTCATTGCTGGCACGGGAGATGGGATCCCTGTGCATGTGTCTGATGTGTGTGTGTGTGTGCACGTGCATGCGTGTGCATGCACATGCATGTGTGTGTGTCTGTGTTTTTATGTGTGTGACAGGGCTGTTAAAACACTACTGTATTGGTGTAAGTTTGGGTATTTGTTAAGACCCATTCTCAATGAAAGTGTTAATAAGAATAATGCTGCATACTCAAAACATGAATTCATCTGTGGATGCAATATGACATCTCATTTTAAGATTTTGGTGTATATTGTGCATTTTCAGAACATCTATTCTAAATCCAAGAATTATCAAATTGTTCACAAAGGGAATACTAAATGACAGTAGAGGAAGACAATTACTTATGCTCTACTAGTTTTAATGATTTTTCTTCTGACCATACTTTCAGAAATGAGTCAATGCCCAAACTGTATTTTGGGTGCACGAAGGCAAACTGATTTATTTACACCACCATAATAACATTATGTGCATATGTATAGATCAATCACATTTCCTGGAAACATAACAGTTTATTCCTGATCCAGAATATTCCCCCATTCAATCTCATTGAATTCCGCAGCAGGTCCTGTTCTTCACCTTTGTTCCTTCTTCTCTCAGGGTCCGAATGCTCCATCCGACCCCCTACCACCAACAATCACTCCTCCCTACCTATAATTTTGCTAGGTCTGGATGCCACAGACCTGGCCTCTATCCCTTCTATATTCATCTCCCCACTTCTAATCACGTATAGGCGCACCACTCCTGGCCTGTTCCCCCTCCACCCCTGCCCTTGCCTGTCCCCCCCACAGCCCTCTAGACCTTCCCCCTTACCCATTATTGCCTTCCCTTTCCCCCTCTGACTCTTATACACCCTTCCTCCACTGTGTTCTTTTAGCAAACCTTCCAGTCTGGCAGGAAATGTCCACCTGCCCCTTGACCCTCAGTCCATCCCTATAGCAAATCCTGCCCTGGGTACCTCCTCCTTCACTGTCCACTGATTTTGCCACTTACATCTCATGGGTGGGTGGATGGGAAATGTAAAATCCCAGCAGAAAGAGGGAGAACAGACCTCAACATTGTCTTATAAACCAATTAAGGACCCCTTGCAGAACCCCTCCAAGTCACGCCCCTGGTCCAGTCCTCCATTCCCTCAGGTATACGCATCATTCCCTATACCTGTCAATCATGACCTCACCTGGTCCCATCCCTTCCCTCACCTGTCCATCAGCTTGACCTCACTAGGCTCCTCCCCTTTCCTTGCCCTGCCTGTACTATTACTCCTGCCCACCTTGTTTCCTAATCCTCCTTCATTTATTCCAGGCTACCATCAGACAATTCTGGTTGCCTTTTATTGCCAATCCTATTTGTCTTCTGACCATCCTTTCAGAAATGATTCAATGTCCAAACTATACTTTGGGTGCATAAAGGCAAACTGATTTATTTACACCACCATAATAACATTATGTGCATATGTATAGATCAATTAAATTTCCTGGAAACATAACAGTTTATTCCTGATCCATAATATTCCCCAATTCAGTCTTGCATTGAATTCCACAGCTGGTCCTATTCTTCACCTTTGTTCCTTCTTCTGTCAGGGTCTGGATGCACCATTCGAGCCCCCACCACCAACAATCACTCATCCCTACCTATAATTTTGCTAGGTCTGGATGCCACAGACTCAACCCCTAGCCCTTCTGTATTTGCCTTCCCCTTCTAATCACATCCAGGTGCACTACCCCTGGCATGTGAGCCCTCCCCCATTCTTGGCTTCCCCCCCTTCCTATAGCCCTCTAGGCCCTTCCCCCTTACCATAATTCCCTTCCCACCAGCCCCTACCTCCAGCTTGCTTTGGATGGTGGGGCTTCCCCCCCTTGTGGGGCCTCGATCCCTCTCATAACCTAACTGCAGCCAGCTGCCACAAAGTTAATAAAAAGACTGCCATTCCTCTATCAGAGAAATGAACCCCAACACCCCTATACAGATGTGGTTTATTGAAACTAATGCTCTTGTGCATGATGCAGTACCCCCCAACCCCCTGATTAAAGCTGCCACTCTTTTATTTAACCTTTTTCTGGCTCTTTCAATTGCCTCAATGCTAACAGCATGTCGTCACACCCTTCTCGACATTATTTCAGACCAAACTATCTCCACCCTTGGCCACCAACCTCTTTTGGTCTACAAGTCCATCATAATAGTCCTCAGCAAGGCTCCCCATGGTGTCTCCCCCAAATCGTTGCCCCCAAGGTGAATAACTAAAACATCCGGCCTTCCCCAAGTTAGCCTAACCACTTGCAGTAAAGGAAGCATCTGGGCCCAGCACATCCCCCAGACCCCTTTCCACCATATCTGCAGGCTTTTGAGACCTTTCGAGAATTCCCTGTCCCCTTGGCTGGCCACTGTATGTCTCTCCACCCAGTAAATGTACGAATGTCCCAGAATCTACATCATCATTCTTCTCTTTGCTCCTCCTGACAGAAAGAAAGACACAACACAATCAGTTCAGGGTCTGATATAATGCTTATAACATCTGGATCGCCATCTACCCAGCTCTTTTATGTCTTCCACTGATCCCGCTTCCAGGGCCAGGGTGGAAGCCACCCCTATCCTGAATGAATGAGTGGTGAACTGTGCTGGACCATGCCCATTAAATGCCAATGCCCTTTTTAATACTCCCCCACCTGGTAGCAAGTTACCAGACTACCATCACCATGTTGAAACGAGGAGCCCATGCCCACAGGCCATATGCTCCTGTACCTCTCCATGGCATGTACCACACACACCCGGTCCACCCTCGTTCACTGAATCCACACCTGAGCCCCTTGTCCCATCTGGTCCATCTTTGCTCACTGCAGCCAAATGTATAACCCCCTAGTGAACTGTAAGTTTTTCACCCGCAGGCATCCCCTAGTGTCACCTTTGTTTTTAGCCACTACCTCTCCTACCCGAAAGGCTCCTCTATACATCAGGGCAAAAATAGCCTGAAAGGGCAAGCCTCATTTGCTAAATTGCAAATGACCTCCAATGCTCCAATGAGAGCGCTTAGGATGTCAGGCGTTATGGTCTCACACGTGTCTGATTTGGGACCCTGCCCTTTCTGCCAAATCAACAACATGCGTCTTACCCTCCTACTGTTGTTGGGCTCTGGCCAACCCTTGGTCCCACAGGTTCAGCCTATACAGCAAACTGTACTGCCATGGTTGAGTACGCCAAACCCTTTTCCCACCTATCCACCATAAACCTCATTACCTGTTTCTCAGTGATGGGTAAGCATACTGCCATGCCCTGCTGTGATCAAAACCCTTGGAAGGCTTCCCACGCACTTTCGTATGTCTTTAGAATATTGCCCGACCATGAGTTCTGGTACGACATTCGGGCTCTTGCAACCCAATGTCTCACAGATGTTCTGGAACCAGTGTTTTCACCCTTTCCGCATGTGGAGCCAGCCTCCTGAACCTGCCAAACTGTAAACGTGAAAGGTTGTCAGCGATCTTGTTTTTCACCCCTTCAGTGTGCCTAGCTCTAAATGTAAGGTTCAAGCACAGTCCCAGCATTACCAGCTGCCTCATAACCCTGGTCACCATCTTATAGATCCCTTCCTTCTGTCGATTACCTCTATCATGCCTTTGTTTTCACAACAAAACACAACTTTTTTGTTCCTCATCCCTCCCCCATACCACTAAAGCTACCCAAATTGGGAAAACCTCTAACAAGGTGATGTCCTTTTGCAATTCCCTAGTCCTCCAGCTGTCCAGCCAAGCTTCGACCATCCATCTACCCGCGTAGTATGCCCCTAAACCCAGGTTGCCTGATGCATCCATGTACAATTGAAGGGCCTCACTGTCTATTCAATCATCCTGCCAGAAAGTAACTCCATTATATTCCTCTAAAAATGGTGTTTCACACCACCAGGTCATCCTTCACCCCTTTTTTAATATCCACCCCATGATGCGGCCATTTTACCTTTCCAGTTGTCCTCCCTAACTATCATGTGAACACTCTCCCAGGGCCGATAGTCTTACAAGCAAAGTTGAGATGGCCCAGCAGTTGCTGCACCACCACCAGGGGCCTCTTTCTTCTGCCTATTACCTGGCAAAGCAGTTCCTTAAGTCACCGCACCTTGGCCTGAGGCAGGCAGAAACTTTATCCCACCATGTCCACTTCAATTCCCAAAACTCCAGCACCCTGGCCTTCCCCTCCGTCTTTCTCCTCTGTTAAGGGTATACCAATAGCTTTGCACAATTCCTGAAAATCCCACAACATTCCCTGCACTTCATTCCTGGATTCCCCGATCAACAAAAAATCACCCAGGTAATGTACTACCCAGCTATGGCCATACCTGTATTGAAACACCCACCGGACCCACATGCTAAATGCCTCAAAAGTAGAGCATGCTACTGAGCACCCCATAGGCATGGCCTTGTCAAAGTAAAACCCCCATTGAGCCAGAAACCCAGCAGGTTTTGGACTCAATCAGGGTACTCCAATGGATGTAATCCTACTGCACTATAGCTGAGCTTTTGACAGAGTATCTCATTAAATATTAGTCCAGGAACTGTCGAAATTTAGGCTTTTCTCCATATATAGTCAAATGGGTGGAGGTATGGCTCTCAAATAGATTATAGCATGTCTCAATAAATGGCACTTTGTCTATGCCAAGTTCAGTCACTAGTGGGGTCCCCCAGGGCTCGGTACTGGGTCCAACATTGCTTAATATCTTTATTAGTGACATGCAAGCTGACTCACACTGTGTCTTGTCTAAATTTGTGGACAATACTAAACTTAGTGGGAGAATGGATAATATTCTAAATCAGGCCAAACTTGCTGGCAACCTACAACAAACTGAATATTGGGCTCAGAGCAACGGAATGTCTTTTAACATCGAAAAGTGTACTGTACTCCATTTTGGTAAAAATAATTCACAAGCGACATATTTCCTAAATAATTTCCCAGTTAGGGCCTCTAACAATGAACGCGACCTAGGCATTCTGGTAAATAATAGACTGAGTTCATCTGACCAGTGTTCAAAAGTTGCACAACTAGCTACTGGGCTATTATACCGAATTAAATGCACATTTATTAATAAATCGGAACAATGGTTAATATCACTTTACAGAACACATATAAGACCTTACTCTGATTACAGTTCCTCTTTCTGGAATCCATACCTCAAAGGTGATAATGCTCAAATATAACAGATTCAGAGAAAAGCCACCAACATGATTCCTCTCTTGTCTTCAAAGGAGTACTCTACCAGATTGCAAAGCACAGGTTTGTACTCTCCTCACATTAGATGAATTGGCTGTGATTTGCTATTTCTCTATAAAATTCTTAAAGACACTAACTTGATGCGACAGTGCGGCATTAGTTACACCTCCAAACACACTTCTGTGAGACTGCACAATAAATAATTATCAGTTCAAGCAGCAAAAACAAACAAGAGGCATGTTTTTTTTCTCACTGAGAGCTCCTCGGCTTTGGAATACATTACCACAAGACTTAGTTGATGCTACCATGTTGGAAAGTTTAAAAAAAGGTCTGGACTTGTGACTTTGCTCTAACCAATTACAGGGATAAATGTCCTACATTTTTGTGAGACACAATCTAGATGGACTATTAGCCTTCTTTTGTCTAAATAAACCAAGCAAACCAAGTAAACTGAGGTCCCAGTCCTCTAGTCGGATGGGCAATAGCCGAAAAGCAGACTCAAGGTCTGTTTTTGCCAGCCAGGCCCCCTGTACGGCCCTATTTAGCCGTACTGCCAAGTCCAGTGAAGCATAAGATACAGCACTGTGCTTGTCCTGGATTCCATCTTTCACTGATGTGCCTTCTAGATAGGACAGGTAGTGGATCAGGTGTTTTTTGCCTGGTTGTTTTTTGGGAAAAATCCCTAATGGGGAGATACAAAACTGTCCACAAGGCAGAGTCACAAAAGGTCCCTCTATACTTCCGGCAACATTTTCCTTACTAATCTTCCTTCACACTATATCCTCTTTCCCTTTTACCGAAGCCAAGTTCTTAGCCCTCACTCCCCTCCTATCCCCACGAAACTCTATGAAAAGACCCTGGAAAACCCTTCCCTCAGCATCACCCCCAGCCTGTGGTCTGGGTAACCCACAGTCCAGGCCTCTATAATCTCCTTCTTGACTGGAGTCTTTGCAAGCAAAAAACTCCAGTGCAACCTAGTCATTTCTTGATTATCAGTTCCAACCATATCTGGAATTGTACCCTCCCCTGTTCCCGGATCTCCGTCCTCTGCCTCCAAAACTACTACTGCCTCCGCTCTCCCCCCATGGGCCCCCGGAAAGGGCTGCCCCTGTCCACTCATCCCCCCTAAGCAGTTGCTGTGTCCCCTACATTTCAGTACCAGATGCTGTCCCCCACACTTTGAACACACGTGCTTAAATTTACAGTTCATCTGGCTGCATGATGCTCTACTGTATGCCCAGTAAGACTTGGTCCCCCCCCGTCCCATCACTTTATTGTTCCATTCCAACATCACTCCAGCCTAGCTAGACAAGGTCCTGACCCATAGCTCAGGATGTGTACAGTCCCATGTCAAATTCCCCCGTGGTGCAATCTGCTGATGAAAAGCTTCATCATATTCCAGCCAGACGTAGCTTTTTTGAGCCTTATATGTGTCCCTAATTATGGCCTTGTAGGTCAGCAGAGGAATGGCTAAATGAGGCTGTTTCTCTAAAAGGATGACACTATATATCAGGAAACCTGCTTGCCACTTGTAAAGATTTGTTCCCTTGTATGTGGCCTCCTTCTCTTTGTGTCCCACCACTGCCAATGCTACTGCCATTTCCAACTTCCCACTGTTTCCTTTTGTTTGTATTTCTTGGCTGTCTTTTTGTCCAAAAGGCCAACTATGTCTATAATTTCACCCTTCCAGATTTTGTTCTTGAGGGTAGCTGGGACATGATCCTCTAGTGAGAAACTGGAGGAGCATCGTAAAGATTACTCCCCCCTCCCATACCTTTGTCTGTCCCCTTGCCCCCCCCCAGTTTCCCCCTTTATCTTTCTTAAATTCCTCTAAAATTTTCTCCATTGTGCCCATCCCTTTCTCACTCATTTCCTCTAACAGACCTGCCATATATTCCCTTAGGCTCCCTTCGCCTGGGGAGTCATCCATGTCCTTACCCCCCTCCTTTGTCTGGGTCTGATGGTTCCAGTGTGGGCTCAGGTAGGGGAGCAGATTCCAGGTCTGGAGCTGGCTCTCATGAGCGCTTACCTCCAGCCCACCTATCCCGGGGCCCCGCTGGCTGTTTCCACTTCCTTTTGGCTGCTTCCTCTCCCTCCCTCTTTGCTGTCTTGTCTATAAGCACTGTCATTTTGCTCATCAGTGCCGCTGTCTCCAAGCATAGTTGAGCACTGGAGACCGGGGTGGGTTGTTTCTTGGGAGCCATAGCCTGGAAAAATACTTAAGACAAGCAAAATTAGGGAATAAGCAATGAAATAAAGACCAGCCCCTCCCTCCCCTGCAGATGATTTTTAACCCTGGCCAATATATGAATCGAATTCCTCAATCCCTGAAATTGCACCCCATGACCTGGGGCTGCACCTCACATCGTTATGTTCAGTGACTCATGTTGTTTGCAAGCGATGATCAGATGGATAGGAAACTGTCTCTAGGTGCGTACTCAGAGGGTGGTGGCTGGGTGGCTAGTCTTATCTCCAAGGAGAGTCATTAGTGGGGTTCCCCAGGGATCGGTACTAGGGGCCCCTCCTGTTTAACACTTATGTCTCTGACAAAAAGAAGGGTATCAGGAGTGAAATGAGTCTCTTTACGGATGACTCGATCCTGGGAGTGGTGGTGGATGGTGAGGGGAAAGTGACCCTGCAGGAGGAGCTGGAGGCTGTGGAAAGGTGGTAGAGAAAGTGGAAACTGAAGTTCAATGCAGGGAAATGCAGGGTTCTGCTCCTGGGGGCCAGAAATCCGGGCCAAGGGTATACCCTGGGGGGAGACACACTACAAGTCTCGAAGGGCGAGAGGGACCTGGTGGTGGTATATGTCAGAATGAACAACTCTGAGACTTGCAGGATGGCAGTGGCAAAAGCCAATAGGATGCTGGGATGCATCGCTAAGGGGATTACCTCCAGAAGGGCAGAAGTGATCCTTCCTCTGTATAACTGCTTGGTTAGGCAGCACCTCGAGTACTGTGTGCAGTTTTGTAGATCTCACTTAAAGAGGGACATTGTACTCCTGGAGAGGGTCCAAAGGAGGGCAACCAAAATGATCTGGAGCCTGCGGGAAGGACCTACTGGGAAAGGCTCGAGGAGTTCAACATGTACACCCTGGAGGAGAGGAGGGACAGGGGGACATGATAGGGGTCTTCAAGTACATAAAGGGGATTAATAAGGGAGGCTCAGTTGGGGTGTTCCAAAAGAAAGAGGGGGGCAACTAGAGGACACAAGTGGAAGCTAGAGGGGAGAAACTCGGGGGAGAGGAGGAGGAGGTGTTACTTCACTGAGAGGGTGACGGAATCATGGAATGCACTGCCCAAGGGACTGGTGGAGGCAGAGATTGTGGAGGGGTTTAAGAGGGACTGGGACAGGTATAGGGGGAGGGTGAAGCTGACAAAGTCGAATACAAGAGGAACATCTTGGATTGGGGACAGAGATGCCCAAGGGGGACAGCAAATTCGGCATCCAGTATGGGTGTTGACTATCAAGCAGACATGAAAGACCATTAAGCCTCCTCTGCTGGCATTTTAGTATGTTAGTATTTTTTTTTTTAATGTAAACATGTAGCAGGATCATCTAGTCCCAACCCTCCCCTGCATCCCTGAAATTACCCTTCTATGAGGTCACACCCCAGCCTCTTCCCCCTTTTTTGTGCATCCCTTCTGCCAAAGCGTCCTCTTGTATTAACCGCAATCAAGCACCGAGCATGCTGCCATTCCTTTAAGCCGGTGCCCCATGATTATTGGTTGTCTCCTTCCTTGTTTCTACAGAAAACTTTCATCCTCCTCCCAGACCCCCCCCCCTTTCTAACTCATAACCCGCAAATTCCAAACAACCCTGCCCACATCAGCTTCATGGGGCCTGCTATCCATGTAAGGCTCCGCAGCACATGCCGTCTCATCCTCGGACTGCGAGGATGCCTCAGCCAAGATGCCCATGTCAAGCTAGCACCATTTAAGAGACAAGTGAAACCATATAATCAGGAAAGCAAAAGCATAATGTCTACATGACCACTTTTGCTAGAGCCGACTTTTCCCTTCCCAAGAGAGAGGTACTCATAACTATTTGTGACCCATTAAACAAAGAAATTAAAACATTCCAGTTCCAACTTCTACTGCAGAAGCCTACAGCTTTGCACTTTAGCCAGCTTAATACACTCCTTTGTTTGCTTAGCGCATCCAAAATTGAAAGAACTCCCCACGGGCCACATGGCGATGACATCAGATGCCATGTCAAGTGGCCATGGCTTAATGCCCTGAGGGACAAGTCATGCCCTCCCAAAAAATACTTTCCCCAGGTCCCATGCTGGCTCATGTTTTCTCCATTCATCAATACATCTCAACTCAGCTCATCCTCTCTCCCTTTACACTCCCCAAGTATCATCCATGCGACCGGTTCCGTACTGGCCACCGGCTCATCCTCAACCCCGTGCTCCCCAAGCAGGTGCCTGCCTCCAACTGCTTGGAGGGTCGGATCTCTACCACAAATGTGGGCCGCTAGCTCTCCTCAGCACCCTCCTGGGTGTTCTTTTTGCCCACGTCCATCCCTTGGACAACTCGTCTGCTCCCTCAAAGCCCCCCCCCCGAGGCTTGCGCCTGTTAGACACTACCCTAAGGCTGCCAGCCCAGGGACTATCCAATGCAACCAGGTGCCAGCTAAAATAAAAATAAATAAAAAAAATTAAATATTTCACTGTGGTCCAGAAGGGCCACAACTCCCAACAACATGCCCGCAACCTCGCTCGACCTACCACCCTCCAAGGCCTAGCAACCTTGCCCTTACCTTTGCCCTGTTAAAACCCGGACCAAATGCTCCCACCAGACCTCCAGCTTACCAGAAATAGGAGTGACCAAAATGACCCTGGCACCCTGCACCCACTGATCTTCCATGGAAACAAAGGTGGGCCTGGAAAATAACCTGCAGGGGCTACTGCACCTTCTAAAATCAATTCTACACCACCATATAAACTAAACTGGGTGGACATGCCTCGAGGACACCTCCCCACACTAGTGTCACCTCCTGAGAATACCATCATAAAACCACAGTATTGCCTCTGCCAACAAACATACTACTCAGCTTCACCCAATTCTGCTTCTCCACCTAGCACCATGTCTTGAATTGAAAGTAGAGAGAGAAAAAGACAAAGAGAAAAGAAAAGAGAAGAGAAAATAATTGTTTGCAAAAATGAGCCCAAAATTGAAGGCAAGACTTGTCTGCTGCAGGGTACATCCTTTTTTGTTTGTACTTCAGCACCAGTAGCCTAAAGTTAGCCCCAGATGTGCCATGCGGTCCCCATGTAGCCAGTAGGCCCAGAGAGCCTCTCCCCCCCACCACTACTGTACCTTTTCTCTTCTCCTTTAAAAAAAAAAAAAAAAACAGACCTTAGACTGCCATGGATTGAAAGCAGAGACAACAGATCTTTGTAATCAGCAGTAATTTTGACTTACACCTTATCTAGAAAATAGTCTTTGAACAACACCCCCCAGAGTTGCATTACCTTACCTTTTGGTGTAAACAATAAGCGAAATTTGCCAACGCTGTACTGAGATCCACTCTAAATGGAAAATACCAGCAGGAAGAGGGAGAACAGACCTCGACATGGGCTTATAAACCCTTTAAGGATCCTTGCAAGGACCACCTCCAAACCACACCCCTGGTCCAATCATGCATCCCCCTCAGGTGCACGCATCATTCCCCTGTACCTGCCAGTCATGACCTCACCTGGTCCCGCCCCTTCCCCCACCTGTCCATCATCTTGACCTAACTAGGGTCCCCCTTTCCTTGCCCTGCCTGTACCATCCCCCTCATTGTTTCCTAATCCTCCTTCATTTCTTCCAGGCTGCCATCAGACAATTCTGGTTAACCAACAGCCTACTTCTTCCTACCCCCCACCAGAATTTCCTTGTGTCTGTCCCATGTATTCTTGAATTCCTCCACTGTTTTTGACCCCACAGCCTCCTCAAGAAGGCCATTCCATGTGTCCACCATCCTCTCTGTGAAAAAATACTTCCTCACGTTGCCCCTAAACCGTCCCCCCTCTATCATCAAATTGTGCCCCCTTGTTCTTGTACTTCTCTTTTTCTGAAAGATGCTACCCTCTTGGACTTTGTTGATTTCCTTGAGGTATTTGAAAGTTTCTGTCATGTTCCCCTTCTCCCTCCTTTCCTTAAGGGTATATATATATATACATATATATATATATATTAAGCTCCTTTAGTCTCTCTTCATATGGCTTCTGGTATAAACCCTGCACCATTTTAGTTTCCCTCCTCTGGACGGCCTCCATCCTGTCTATATCCTTGTATAGATGGGATCTCCAGAACTGCTTGCAGTCCTCTAGATGGGGTCTCACCAACCATCTGTAAAGAGGTATAACAGCTTCCTGTTTTCTACTGGTGATGCCTCTCTCTATGCATGGCGGTATCCCCCAGCCCTCCTTATTGTCTTCTCACATTGCTTGCCTACCTTTAGGTCATCTGATATGACTACCCTCAGGTCCCTTTCCATTTTTGTTGTGTTAGTACCTCCCCCCTCCCCCATTGTGTACTCTTCCCCTGGGTTTCTTTCCCAGGTGAATTACTTTGCACTTCTTTGCATTGAATCTAAGCTGCCATACTTTTGACCATTCTTCCAACCTTGCCAGCTCCCTTCCCATCCTTTCCACACCATTGTGTAGTTTAAATAAAAACTGCAAACTGCTTTTGTTACTCTACTTCTGATGAATTTCCACAAATTCCATCGCAAGCAGATTTTGAAAATTCTGCATCGCTATACTGTTGACCCTTTCTGAAAAATACCTTGCAAGAGGAATTTTTTCATGAAATCTGTCACTTGAACACCTGTGGATGGAGTCTTCCCAACTGATATAAGGCTGCTTACTTTAGGCAGTTTTAGGGTTAAATAATGTAAGTATACTTTAAGCAGGATCAGACTTATTAGACTTAGATTAGATAGTGGGTATTCTGAGCCAAGAGAGTTAGCAGCAGTGGCCTGCCTTGGTGAGGAACATCCCCCTAGGTGTGCCAAACATAAATCAGTCATGAATCAGTCTTTGTGTTCTAGTGGGCTTCAGAGGTTTAACATGGCTTAGCTGAAGCTGTACTGACCACGCTGAGGTGTGAGAGTGTAACCCCCCTACAAATGGGGGTTCCAGAAATTCTTTCTTGGATGTGACTAAATGCCCACTGCCAGGCTGGTATCCTGTGCCTTAGCATTTTAAAAGTGTTTATGAGAGTGCTTTAACACCTCTGTGCTCTGTCTCTTTGAGAGCTGCCTATAACATGGTAATTATTTAATCTGGGAGGGGGCTGAGTGTTCCTATGCTCGAGTCCCACCCGGGCTGCCAGATAATCGCTCTGTTCTGCCATCGCTATTTGCTCAGACGGAGATCAGTTAGAAGCTGTACTCATTTGCTGATTATCTATTAGCATAGTAATGATATTGTAGTTTGTCTAACCTGCCTTCTTTGCAGCATGGACAGTTCTGTTTATCACCACCATTTTGGTTTTGGACTGCCAGTCAGCACCAGTCAAACTTTGGGGACTCCAAAATGGAGCCTGTCCCAAGGGGTCATGTGGGAGCACATTTCTGTAGGAATTGTAGTAGTTTTTGCATTTTGGTGCCAAAACAGACCTGGAGGGGGTGCCCTTGCTTTAACAGACTGATGGATCAACCAACCAGAGCTTTTTGGACTGAAAGGAAATTCCCAAGCTGCCTGATGCAGTCAGTCAGTCTGGAGTTAGAGTTTGAAGAGTAAACAGCTTGAGTGATTCAAGCAGCTGCTTTTTAGCCTGTCTGCCTGCAGCTCCTCGAGAGGGAATTCTTTGAAAGGTTTAACAATTGGACTGTATCCGAACTGGAGTGTGACAAAACCACTGAAGAGTGACCAGATTTTAACCTAAAGAAGACCAAAGATTTGCTGCACGCGATTGGCCTATCAGGACATCCATTTACCACAGAATTCCCAGTTTTGCTCAGAGACACTGATATTGCGGCCCGACTGCCTTCTGCATTGTGGTATGGTGATTGCTTTACTATAAATGTGCTGTGTTCTTTTAGTGGGTCGCAATTTGGTTCCACACTATGTAAATGTGCCACGCTTGCTGGAAGCTGCATCCAGCACTACAGGACTCAAAATTTAAACTGTTCCACCTGGCCTGGGCCTTGCCACCTGGCCCAGCCAGCTACTTCAGGCACAGAAACCCTCATCGATGAGAGACTCACCCGGGGATCAGCCCCCTGCTCAACCATCTCAAAAAGGAATGACACCTTGGTGATTTGTGCGGGCCCTGCTTCTCCTGGCAAGCCAGCCATCAACCTGCAGTCTCCATTTCATCTAGCCTGTGTCTCATATTGGGTAGCGTGGTAACAATCACGGTAGCTCCCTGCAACAACAGCTAAATCTCAAGCATTGTCATCTGATTGCATTGTTGTTTTTCCTTTCATGAACTGAGCCTTCAGGCTCTGGATTATAAATTGTGTGTGGTTGTGCATGCCTTTTCTTTTCATCACAGGGCCCAAAACAGCTGCGACACCGGCCTACCCTGGGCAACATTCCAGGCTAGCCCACCTTACTTCCAACTGGGTACCCAGAGCGTGTGACTGTATAGGGACTAAAACTGCATGCATAATTGCCTGACTAGATCAGTTTTCAAATCAATCAACCTGATTACGCCCACCCCTTGTTCAATTCCCCTGAATAAATCAGCTCTAACTTTTTTTACATTTAATCTGACTGTGGTTCCAGTTTGTACCAAAAGCACGGTACTGTTGTTATTTGCTGTGCCTAACCTTGTTTTACAGGGGGTCTCCAGGGTCGAACTGGCGGTACTAGTCCTGGTGATAAGTGCAAACATTGTGGGGAATTGTATGTTGAATAGGGGCTACTGTGAAATTGTTTGTTGTATATTGTCTAGATCACTAGAGGGGAAAGGGGGGGGTTACAGTATCCCAGAGGGCTGTAACCAGGTTAGCCTTGTTACTAACAACCCTGTCCTCTGGGTGGAGGCACCCGTTTCAGTATCCAGGCCCCTTAACCTGCAACTAGTCACATAGGCGGGGAAGTAGCCCTTGGGATAACGCCACCTAGGGGTTACATCTTGGAGGCGCCAATGCTGGGATTTATACCTTTTAGTGGTCAGAAGTGGGTACTACAACCCCACACTCATAAATTGTGGTAAAATAGAGCCAGTCACTAAGCCCCAATTTAAACTTGCTCCCCACATGCTGCTAGTGCACCATATGATGGTGTGAAGCGAAGTAGAGGGGGTGGACCCCCGGAAAGCTCTGCTATTAATGGCCATCCCCTTGGAAACCAGTAATGCCACTATTGTGGAAGTGGTTGAACGAATTAAGGGTTTGGGGAAGGCTGAAGTGAGGGGAAGGGATTCTGACCTCTTTGATCAAACTATGGTTGCCCTACTCTCCTGCAGCCAGCCCACTTGAACCAGAGAAGGCACCCCCTGTCATTTTGCCTGAAGGGTCCCAAAAGGGGTGGAGGGTCATTCACTTCCATAGTGGCCCGGCTGCTCCTGTAGGGTTCCCCTATGTAGAGGGGTTTAAAGATAAGCTGTCTAAACTGTTAGCCTCTGAGGAGCACTCTGCTACAGAACTAGTACAAATGTTAAAGCTTTCTGAGGAGATCACTCCCATGCAGTCCCCATAGCCTCTCCTGCCACCCCAAAGTGTTGCTTCCCCCATAGTGATACCTACTGTTCATTTGGACTCATACTGCAGCCTTAGGCTCTTTTTGGGCATGGCCCCGGTGCCCGTGGGGGAGGATGATCTGGAAACGTGGATGGACTATGCCTCCCCATTGGTCCAGGAGTGGCAGTGTACTGAGAGAGAAAAGAGGAAGAGACTCATGGAAAGCTTGAGGGGCCCTGCACTGGAGGCCATTCGTTTCCTGTGATCCACCAGCCCAGAGGCCACAGCTGCTGAGTACCTCTCTGCCCTGGAGGGGGTATTTAGAAGCACCAAGTCAGGAGATGACCCGATGTGGAAGTTTAAATCCGCAAAACAGTGGAAGAATGAAAAATTGTTAGTGTTTATTACTTAAATTGAGAGAGCTTTGCAGCGGGCCCACTGGAAAGGAGGGGTGCTCGCTAGTGAATTGAACAGGGTCAGGCTGGATCACATCTTAAAGTCAGCAAGGTACTCTAGCATGATGATGTTGAAGCTTAAACTGCAAGACAGAAGGGGCAATCCCCCCCCAATATTGTGACCTAATGAGAGAGATCCATGAGATTGAGAATGATGACGAGGGATGGGAGCCTTACGCTGGGATGCCCACACCTACCATGCCCCTGAGAGAGGTGTGGAGGTCGAACTGCAGCAGATGAGAGAACTGATCAAGGAGTTAACTGAGTTGAGAGTCAGTCAACAAGCTGCCAAAGCAACCTAAGATGCTAATTCCTCTCCAGCCCCCCGAGACAAAGAAGGAAGGCCTGCTGGAAGGGGTGGGGGTACACGTTGTTTCTTCTGAAACCCAGCCTGAAGACAGCCTGCTGGAAGAGGTACAAGAACTGAAAGCTTTGGTGGGAGACCTGCTCCGAGCTAGCCAAAACACTGACCCTTGGGGGAGCTGAGAGAGTCAAGAGACCAAAGCCCCAACCAGAGAGAGACCCCGAGACTCCCCAACTATGTTCAAGCAGGGGAACAGCTCCTCTTCCACTAGAGACTCTAAAGAACCTGTTTTCTGTTACCACTGCGGAAAGGATGGGCACACCCAGTTCATCTGCCATTTGCCTGAGAATCTGAGATATGTTACCACTAGATTGCTGGCATTGATTTGACAGAGCAACATACGGCCGCAGGGTGGAGCTGCCCAGAAAAGCTATTCATCCAAGGCAGCTGTAAAGCCAATGTCCAAGCCCAAGTCACCTGCGTGGTCCGAGGTGGTGGGCCCCTCAATGGAAACTACAGTGACAGTGAACGGTGTGTCTAACCGGGCCGTGCTTGATAGTGGATCTCAAGTGACCATAGTATTTCAAGACTGGTACCAGAAGCATCTCCTGACGTGCCCCTACAACCCTTGGAAGGTCTGCACATATGGGAGTTGAGTGAGAAGTCCTATCCACACTCGGGGTATATCTGGATCTGGCTGTCATTCTCTACCACCATGGCTGGGGTAGATGAACAAGTTGAGACACTCACCCTAGTGTGTATGATAAAGTTCCCCTGTTAACTGGAAAAAACGCCCATATGTTTGGGAGACTAGCACAACTCTGTCATTAGAAACAAGGGCAATGGATTGGATGGGCTCTAAGAATTCAGGCATTAATCAAAAGGGCTTATGACTTGCAACAGAAACCCAATGAAGTGGACCGAAATCAGCCAGTGGGGATAGTGTGGAAAAAGGATCCTGACTCTTTGGTGTTGCCCCCCAAAGCCCAGTGTATGATCCATGAAGAAGTCCGCCTAAGGAGAGATGTAAAGAACAGACTATTGATGAGAGACGCCACTGGTGAAGAGAAATTGCCAGAGGGGTTGATGGTTATGCCCAGTATACTACCTGCATGTGCCCATGCTTATGCTCACTGAGTGATGGTGCAAGTGAGAAACATGTCAGACAGGGAAGTTCATGTGAACCAGGGATATACGCTGGCTACAGTACACTGCACAGACACTGCAGTATTACCCAGTAACAAGTACTCTGGTAAAAGGGAGAGAGAGTGACCTCAGACTTATTTGACTTTGGTGATTCCCCCTTGTCCACCAACTGGAAGACCCGAATTAGCAGGAAACTTGCACAGACAGACCAAGTGTTCTCCCTAAAAGAGTGGGACGTGGGGTGTGTCCATGGTGCCATGCATAATATACCGTACGCCTGCATGATGACCAACCATTTCGAGAGAGGTCCCGATGCCTTACCCCAGCGGACATAGACGATGTGTGGAGGCACCTACAGGAAATGTTCACTGCTGGCATTATTCAGGAATCAAGAAGCCCATATGCATCCCCCATTATAGTGGTGCATAAAAAGAATGGATCCGTGAGTATGTGTGTTGATTATCAGACCCTCAACCGATGGACTATGCCAGATCAATGAACCATCCCATGCATACAGGATGCCCTGGATTGCCTAAATGGGGGTCAGTGGTTCTCAGTACTGGATCTCTGCAGCGGATATTATCAGATTCCAATGGCCCCGGAGGACTGTGTGAAAACAGCCTTCATCTGTTCTTTGGGGTTCTATGAATTTCTGAGGATGCCACAGGGGATTTCGGGTGCCCTGTCACCTTCCAGAGATTGATGGAATGTGTGGTGGGAGACATGAACTTGCTGGAATGTTTAGTGTACTTGGATGATGTCACTGTTTTTGGACACATGCTGGAGGAACATGAGACCAGACTGTTCAAAGTCCTTGATCATTTGGAAGAATTTGGTCTCAAGTTATCCATAGACAAGTGCCAGTTTTTTCCAACATCTGTGAAATATGCAGGACAGATAGTGTCTGCAGAAGGGATAAAGACAGATCCCAGTACACTTGAAGCTTTGACCATTTGGCCCCAGCCCAATAACCAAAAAGAGCTACAGTGTTTCCTGGGGTTCTGCTGCTACTACTGCAGGTTCATCAAAGACTATTCAAAGGTTATTCGACCACTCCTTAATGTTACCCAAGGCTATCCCCCCCTACCAACCGCAAATACAAAAATGGGGCTATCAAAGATCAAGAGAAAATGTATTTTCAAACAGGTGAGCCTTTTGGGACTTGGGGGACTCCTGAATGTGAAGCAGCTTTCTCTGAAGTCATATACCAGCTCACCCATGTTCCAGTCCTTGCCTATGCTGATCCTACCAAGCCCTATGTTCTGCATATGAATGCTAGTTTGCAGGCCTTGGGGCTGTGCTATATCAAGACTACAAAGATGGCTTGAGACCTGTAGCTTTCGCCAGTAGGAGCTTGACCCAATCAGAGCAGAACTATCTGGTCCACAAGTTGGAATTCCTCACTCTGAAATGGGCCATAGTTGACCAGTTTCATGAGTACCTCTATGGGGCAAAGATATTAGTGAAGACTGACAATAACCCACTGACCTATGTGCAGACTTCAGCTAAATTGGATGCCACTGGGCACCGTTGGCTTTCTGCCTTATCAACTTATGATTATGCTGTTGAATACAGACTGGGACTAAACCACATTGATGCTGACATCCTGTCACAAAGGTCAGACTCCAAGGACAATTGGGTCAGATTGTCTGAACCTGACATTAAAGCATTATGTCAGAAGTTTGATAAAGATGAACAAATGTCTGTGGACACAGTGGACTGCCTAGTAGATTGCTTGGGCCCTCCTGATACCTGCATACTGGCTGCCTATTGCCATTTCTCTGCTCTAGATATTAGTGCACTACCTCAGTTTGATAATGACAGTATTCAGTGGGCTCAATCCCAAGATCCCATGATTCAGCCAGCACTTGACACCCTGCGTGCGGGAAGAGATGTGTCCAAGCTGCGTTCCCCTGAATTGCGAACTGCTCTGCTGTTCAAGGAAGGCCCCGGGTTAAAGTTGCATGATCAGTTGTTATACAGAGAGGTGGTGGATCATCATGGTCAAATAGACAAGCAACAGTTAGTCCTACCCATGGCCTTTAAACAGCTGGTACTGAGGTCCCTCCACAATCTCATGGGGCACCTCTGTATTCACAGAACTCTCGACTTGGTAAGATCCCAATTTTTCTGGCCAAAGATGGGGGCAAATGTCGAGCATCATGTAAAGACCTGCAGCCATTGCCTCCAAAGGAAAGCCTTGCCTCAGTAGGCTGCCCCCTTGTCAATATCACTACCAATGCCCCCATGGAACTGGTCTGCATAGACTTCTTGTGCATAGAACCTGACCAAAACAACACTGGCAATGTGTTGGTAGTTACTGATCATTTTACACAGTATGCACAAGCCTTCCCAACTAAAGATCAAAAGGCCTCTACTGTGGCCAAGGTGCTGGTGGAAAAATTCTTTGTCCACTATGGTGCCCCCCAGTGGATCCATTCTGACTAAGCCAGAAACTTTGAAAGTAGGTTAATCAAAGAAATGCTCTCTGTGTGGGGGATGTGGAATTCAAGAACCACCCCCATCACCTGCAGGGGACCCTCAACCGAAATGCTTTAACCACACCCTTCTAGACATGTGGGCATCCTCCATCCAAAAGACAAGCATAATTGGAGCCAGCAGATTAGCACCCTGGTACACTCATAAAATTGCACCAAAAGTGATGCCACTGGGTTCTCCCCTTACCGTCTCATGTTCGGGAGGGAGGCTTGACTGCTAGTTGATGTCTGCTTTGGGGTCTCTCCAGATGGGGTCCTAGCCGAAAACTACTTGCAATATGTAAAGAAATTGAAAGATCAGTTAAATCATGCCTATCAACTAACTCAAACTATGGCTGCTAAGTGAAATATCGCCAACAAAGAATGACATGATCGACGAGTAAAAGCCCAGGAGTTGTTGCCTGGAGATAGGGTGCTACTATGCAATTTGGGACTGCATGGAAAACACAAAATTGCTGATAGATGGCACCATCTTCCCCACTTAGTAGTTGGCAAATTTGATCTGCTGGTGTACAAGGTGCGCCCAGAAAATAATTCCAAAGCTGTTAATGCCATGCACCATAATCACTTACTGTCCATCGGCCAACTTAGTATTGATACTGAACCAACATCTGACACTTCTCCTGGGCCAGGGACTCATGCTGCTGCAAACAGGAAACAGAGCCAACCCGTCTGTGTTGTTCCAGAACTAAGGCCTTCCCCTCAGCCGTCCTAGAGTGATAGTGATGACTGTTCATCTGTCTCTGCTGAAAGTAACTGTGATAATGCCTATTACCCCGCATATGAACTGAGTCAGTTGTTTCGAGGCAATCCTCTGCAGAATCGTGGGGATGAAGCTTGACCTTCAGAACTGCCTAACCCCCAGCTTCTTCCCTGGACCCAGTATCCCCTGAAAGTGAGGTGCAAAGTATCATATCTGAAGTTGCCGACTCTCTGTGTCTTGTAGAACTATTTGACTTGCCCAGAGAAAGGGCTGATTGTCTGAGTCTCCCTGGTGACATACCAGAACTTGTAGAACAATATGAAAGTGTTGACTGCACCCCTTCAGTGCCGCAAAGCCTAACTGTGCCAGAGTGTCCTCAGACTGAGCAACCTGGGCCCTCATCAGAAGATAATAATGAGCAAAGTGTTGTGGAAACAGATTCTGCCAAGCCAGGAGCTGATAGTTTTCCCAATCTGGACATTTCAACCAGTGCAGAGGCATCCCTCACTACCGTAGAAGAAATCAGTGCCAGTGTTGACTGCCCAGATGCTGTGTCTGTTCCTCCAGAAAATCTGGGAGACCTGTTAAGCCAGTGCTAAATTTTAGTTATGATTCCCCTGGGAGGCCTGTGGTCTTGCCTCTCAATGTGATCCATAAAGGTGTTTATGTTTCCAAGAGCTCACTGCCCAAACTGAGCTTGACTGCCACCTCCCAATTAATTGTTCTTTCCTTCAGAACATGGTGTCCCTGTCCCATCTAGCCCCAAGTTAGCTGATAGGGAGGGCCCCCTTCTACATTGTTTACTGTACAAGAAATTATAAAGTGAAGTCATAGGTAACTGTTCATAGTATGTTAATCATAATAGAATCAGTGTAGAGTGTATGAAACATGCATAAGTATTGTCAATGAAGATATGGTATACTGAAATGTATAGTAATGTGATAAATTTATGTTAACTGATGCATCAGATATTATTGCCATAGTTTACTAATGTCACGCATGTCTTGTATATATTGCTTTTTCAATATTGTGGTGGTGTAGACTTGATGCAGAGGCCACGTTTTTCCAGGCGGAGAAGGGTGTAACCCCCTACAAATGGGGGTTCCTGAAAGTCTTCCTTGGGTGTGCCTAAATGCCCACTGCCAGGCTGGTATCCTGTGTCTTAGCATTTTAAAATTGTTTATGAGAGTGCCTTAATGCCTCTGTGCTCTGTCCCTTTAAGAGCTGCCTATAATGTGGTGCTTATTTTATCTGGGAGAGGGCTAGGTGTTTCTAAGCTCGAGTCTCACCCGGGCTGCCAGATAATCACTCCGTTCTGCCATCGCTATTTACTCAGAGGGAGCTCTGTTAGAATCGGTACTTATTTGCTGATTATCTGTTAGCATAGTAATGATATTGTAATTTGTCTAACCTGCCTTCTTTGCAGCATGGACAGTTCTGTTTATCACCACCATTTTGGTTTTGGACTGCCAGTCAGCATCAATCGGTACCTTTAGGGACTCTAAAATGGAGCCTGTCCCCAGGGGTCTTGTGGAGGCAAATTTCTGTAGGAATTGTAGTTTTTTGCATTTTGGTGCCAAAACAGATCTGGAGGGGGAGCCCTTGCTTTGATAGACTGATGGATCAACCAACCAGAACCTTTTGGACCGAAGGGAAATTCCCAAGCTGCCTGCTGCAGTCAGTCAGTCTGGAGTTAGAGTTTGAAGAGTAAACAGCTTGAGTGATTCAAGCAGCTGCTTTTTGGCCTGTCTGCCAGCAGTCCCTCAAGAGGGAATCCTTTGAAAGGCTTAGCAATCAGACTGTATCCGAATTGGAGTGTGACAAAGCCACTGAAGAGTGACCAGATTTGAACCTGAAGAACACTGAAGATTTGCTGTACGGGATCGGCCTGTCAGGACATCCATTTACCACAGAATTCATGGTTTTGCTCAGAGACACTGATATTGCGGCCAGACTGCCTTCCGCATTGTGGTATGGTGATTGCTTTACTATAAATGTGTTATGTGCTGTTAGTGGGTCATGATTTGGTTCCCAACTGTGTAAATGTGCCACGTTTGCTGGAAGCTGCATCCAGCATTACCGGACTCAAAATCCGAACTGTTCCATTAGACCTGGGCCTTGCCACCTGGCCCAGCCAGCTACTTCAGGCACAGAAACCCTCATCAATGAGAGACTTACCTGGGGAATCAGCCCCCTGCTAAACCATCTCAAACAGGAATGACACCTCAGTGATTTGTGTGGGCCCTGCTTCTCCTGGCAAGCCAGTCATCAACCTGCAGTCTCCATTTCGTCTAGCCTGTGTCTCGTATTGGGTAGCGTGAGTAACAATCAGGGTAGCTCCCTGCCAGAACAGCTAAATCCCAAATGTTGTCATCTGATTGCATTGTTTTTTTCCTTCACGAACTGAGCCTTCAGGCTCTGGATTACAAATTGTGTGTCATTGTGCATGCCTTTTCTTTTCATCACAGGGCCCCAACCAGCTGCGACACTGGCCTACCCTGGGAAACGTTCCAGGCTAGCCCACCTTACTCCAACTGGGTACCCAGAGCATGTGACTGTATACGGACTAAAAGTGCATGCACAATTGCCTGACTAGATCAGTTTTCAAATCAATCAACCTGATTACGCCCCTCCCTTGTTCAATTCCCCTGAATAAATCAGATCTAACATTTTTTTTAATTTAATCTGACTGTCGTTCCAGTTTGTACTAAAAGCACTGTACTGTTGTTATTTGCTGTGCCTAACCTTGCTTTACAGGGGGTCTCCAGGGTCAAACTGGTGGAACCATCCCGGGTGGTAAGTGCAAACATTGTGGTGAATTGTATGCTAGGGATGGGTGGGTCAGTCAGTCTGATGGACCTGGGTAGATCAGGACCCTGCTGTTAAGTGTACCAGGTCCACCTTGCTGTTTTGTATTTGTCACGAATGGCTCAAAATCCCTTCTTCTGTCTGCAAAATAAAGTCACTCCCTTGAAAATGTGAGGAAAAAATTATTCAACACTGCCATTGCTCTAGGGAGGAAGGAAAATGAAAACCAGGCAACTCGCAGCACAAAATAAAAACCGGTCAGATATGTGAGCTACAGCTGCAACATTTATTCAGCATAAAGCACACAGGTACACAGAAAACTTTATGCTGAATTAATGTTGCAGTTATAGCTCATGTATTTGAGCATTTTTTACTTTGTATTGCAAGTTGAGCAGTTTTAATTTGCCTTGCTAGCCCATTTACAGTACTACACCGTGTCTGCCTAGCTGCCTTTGCTCTTGTTGCCCCTACTACTGTCACGGCTCCCCCAACCCCATATCATGAACAAAGAACCACCAGTCCACATATAAAGAGTGCTGATTGGCCAGTTGGTGGAGATCTGATGCATTCTGTGCCCAACTGAGTAAACTTGCAGCTGCACAGTGCTTTGGCGCCCTTACTTCAATAAACAATACAGCAACAGCACAGGGGAGGTCAGGTTACTGGCACGATGTTAAGGCAATGGGCTGCAGTTGTACTGACTGGCTTGAGCCTGGATGGTTAACTGTATTTCAGGGATTCCCACTCAGAGAGGAAATGAGGAGTCATGCAACTGGGCTGACAGCCCCTGCTGGACTTGGGTCCACCATGACTTGCGTTACATAAGAATGGATGACTAGTCATTTGTGGCTGGAGCAGTGACTTTGGGAAGACTGACTTGCCCAAGATGGTAACAGTCCACATGGAGGACCCAACAGAAGATAGGAAGAATTGGAAGGGTGGCTGAGCTAGGACGGCTAGGCCAGGAGGCGAACGTTTTTTGCAGTTCTATTAAAATACATTGAAACTATCTTTCTTGGTTTTAGAATTGATCAGGTTTACCGATGCACTATTATACATGCTGTGTTTATTCTTCTTTCTATATACTTAGGAAGGGGGGTCCATACTGGGGAGGGTAAGTGCAACAGATGGGAAAGAGCATTGGTGTTCATACTGGGAGGGTGGTTGCCAGCAAATGAGTGGGAGTACAAGTTAAATACTGGAGCAAGGGTGTTCACACAGGGGCAATATAGGGGCTAACAGATGGGTGGGGTAAGGGTGTGCATGCTGGTGTAGAGATATGCTTACTAAAATAAGATGGTTACCAGTGGATAGAGAGGATAGGGAATGCTTACTGGGGCAGGGTGAGTGTCCAGTGATGTGAGGGTCCAGGGGTGGGTATACTGGGACAGAGTAGGTGTCAGCAGAGGGGTAGTGGCGGTGTCTGTGTATGTTTGTGTGTGTGATCTATACTGTGCCATTTGGGTGTCAGAGGAGCAGAGATGGCAATATTACTGGTACAAAGTGGGTGTCAATAGATGGGATGGGGATCAGTAATCTGCTTACTGAGGTGGAGAGTTTGTAAGCAGATAGGAGGAGCCGGGGGTATGCATACTGGGACAGGAAAGATGCTGATGTGTTCATCAGTGATACCATGCCCTGAAACAGATGGTAAGGGAGCATAGCACTGATTCTCTATAGCTCTGAAAAACTGTGAGACAAACATGGACCATATACAGAATAAAGACAGAAAGAAACTCAGACCAACACACTCAAGTTAGAAAAAAATGCTTAACTTTTACTTTCTGTATGAACTGCTGGGTCTTTTTCTAACAACACAGTCTATTTTTTGATGTTTTGTGATTGTTTTCCAGTATTACCTTTCATTTCCTAAAAGTTCTGATTTGAATCAGAACCAATCAGAACTTGGCATGGATCCTGATCCTGACAATAAGGGCCAGGACCTTTTTGGGTCCACCCATCCCTATTGTATGCTTAATAGGGGCTACTGTGAAAGTGTTTGTTGCATATTGTCTAGGCCACTAGAGGGGAAAGAGGGGGTTTACAGTGTCCTGGAGGGTTGTACCCAGGTAAGCCTTGTTACTAACAAACCTGTTCTCTGGGTGAAGACACCTGTTTCAGTTTCCAGGCCCCTTAACCGGCAACTAGCCACACAGGCAGGGGTAGTAGCCCTTGGGATAGTGCCACCTAGGGGTTACAAGAGTTTCCTTGCATGCACTCTGGGTGAGCTTTGGGACCTCTTGGTCTAGCACTCAAGAATGTGCCAGCAAGCTGAATGGTGTGGCGCTTTATGGTCTCTGGATCGTATGTGTTTAGAGTCAAACAAACAAAAAAAAAAACAGTACTGGAGCACAGGGTGAAGAGGCATTAGTGCTCCCTATGCATGAAAATGTGACTGCATAGGCCAGCCCTCAATTGAGGTTAGGCATTCTCACAGAAGTACATGTGGTGGAGCCTAACACATGCCTCTTCCTCCAGTGACTAGTATTTTTGTATCTTTTTATTATTTTTCCCCCCAACTCTGCAGTCCTCCAACCTTTTATGTACTGCCACACTACTACCTGCCCCTCTGGTGATACACTGGAGACTGAATGCCCCAGGCCTTGTCTTTGCCTGCTCCAGATCATGCTGTCTGTTTCTCAAGGTAGGGTCACAAAAGATGTGGCATGCTCAAACACTGTGCTCATCAGGAGAGAAACATCTAACTGTAGAGAGGCAAACAGGGATGCTAGGTCAGTCAGTGTTGCTGATTTGGTTGAAGGTTAGATACAATCATGTGTTTCAGGTTGGGATTTAATCCCCTTTAGACCCTGCCTTCTCCTTAGTTGAGATTTCAACAGCAAGTCCCTTACTGAAGCCAAGATGTGGAAATTGTACCAGGCTTTCCCTGGTGTCCTGACCAAATTTACCCCATTCACTAACAATACCACCAACAGCTGATTAAAATATGTCAGACTGCATCTGTACCCCCCCCCCCACGGGATTAAGCTGAAAATAGGCAGAATTGCCTAGTCCTCTTTTCCCAGTGAACAAAACAAAAAATCAGTCAATCAATCAATAAATGAAAGCCACTCTCAGTTCCTAGCATTATACTAGGAAACTAGCAATCATTTTTTTTTTCTAAACCAGCTTTGTGTTGGCTTGCCCTAGCCACCTGGGGAGGGCTACAGGTTTTTTTTTGTTTCTTTCTGTGTTTCTGTTTTCTTTAATGTTTGGTGTGGACAATGAATAATTTTATTTATTTATTTTATTTGAGGGTTTGTGGCCAGGAGAGGCACACTGAGCCGTGGTTGGTTTCCAGGTGTGACCCTCGGGCAAGGGAAAGGGAATATTTGTACAGATGTAAACTGACTTACAGAACCAGATTAAGCTGTTGGTGGTATATTTTTGTGAATTAGGAGACTTTGGCCAGGACACCAGGGAAATTCCCCTACTCTGTCAGTAGGGGTCACTTTGCACTGTACAGTGATCTCACTTCACAGCAGGCCTTGGTGGTGAATGGATGGATCAGGATGCTATGACTAAGAAGAACTATAGACCTTCGGAAATGTCTCAAGTCGAGGGATCCGCTGTGGTGGCAGCTGGGATGCACCCTTTGGGTGGCCAGCATATCGCCTGACACAGTGGTCCCTTGCCAGAAGATCACACAGCTCAACTTAGTTTGGAGCAAAAACAACAACACTTGGAGGCAGAATTGCTGCATATTAGCGAGCAGCTTACAAAAGAGCATCTTCGGCAAGAAGAAGATTGGAAAAGAAAACGCTCTGTGACTTCGCCGAGCTTTGATGTTTCTGCAGATCCTGTAAAAACTGCTTGTGGCCGATGAGAGGCCCGGATCACCCTCAACCAAAGCTGAGACATCTTCACGACGAGACTGGAGTACAGAGGTTGACGACTCTTGGTCGCATGACAAGACCCTACATGCAGCCGGTTGGATTCCTATGTTGGACGGTCACTGGAGACCTGATCCGGAGATACCTGTACTGGGTGGCTCCCTGCCCCCATAGATAAGTGATAAATCTATCCCTTTTTACATTTTGTGTGACGTTCAGCAAGAATGTTCTCCACCTGCTCTCCCTGCTCTTGATTCCGAGAAGGAGGGCCTGCATGATATTTCTGGGGATGAAGTCACTGTTACGGCCCCTTTACTCAACCCAGACCCCATTACCACTCCTGCTGGGCCTGAAAAGCCCTCCTATGCTAGTCATTTCCATAAACTTACTGAGCTAACAAAGCGTTGTAATGCTATCTGCTTGAGGTATGTGGGCCCTTGAGAACATCCACCAGACAGATTTTATGTTGGTGAGATCCTTCTTAAACAGAGTATGTTTTTTTTTTCCATCAGAAGTTTATGCCTTGATCTATGCCCAGGGAAAATCAACCTTTGACATCAGTTTCCAAACTCCTGCGCTGTTGGAAACCTTTTGGTGCCGCTACATCATTCTTGAGACTAACCCCTTATGGGCGGATTTCATTGTAATACCCCTGACTAAACAGCCTTTTCGGGTTATCATGATCCTCTTTAGAAATGAAGGTTTGAACATTGTGGATATCGTGTATTGGCTAGAAAAACATTGTTCTATTCAGGGCGCTCCAATGCCAGTCATGGATGCAGAAGGAGTTTGGAATGGTGGGTGGAAATTCAAGGTCAAGTTACAACATACTGATCAAGATCTCATTCATTTACCCAATTGCTTTTTTATTGTTAGAGATAAAGGTTTCCTTTTTTACCCTGGTCAACCTAGGGTTTGTTTCAAGTATAGGTCCACCAAACGCATCAGTACTACCTGTGAGGCACTGAAGTGTACGCACTGTGGAGAGACTGGACATCCCAGTGCCCACTGTTTCCAAGCCCCGAGGTATAATCTTTGTGAGGACATGGGACATACTTTTTTGGATTGGCCCCTGGTGGCTAGAAATACCGAAGATGCTGATTTTGGTGTACAAGACCATTATATATGCATGGTTGTGAAGCAGGCGATGGTTCCCCCTGATGAAAGGGCGACTGAGCCTGCCCCCAGAGATAGCCAAGTTTCTGCCCCTATAAGACTCTGTTCCTCTGGCTGAGGAACCTGTTCTGGTGGGTGTGCCTTTAGCTGCTGATCCTTCCCCGGCTCCCCTGGTACAGCTACCTGCTGATGAAAGCTATACTCTAGTTTCTGGGAAACAGGGGAAATCCTCTAAGCAGAAACCAAAAGTCAAGAAAAAAACTTCTGACATACTTCTGGAGGACCCGAATGTATTTACAGTCCTGATGGAGGTACCTTCTGATATGGAAGAGGGAGATGTTTCTTCTGCAGAACCCTCTCAGATGGGGATTCAAATGGCACTGAAGGGGCAAGCAGAGCAGAGGCCTCATGTTGTTAACAGTAGTAGAGTGACGAGAACCTCTAGCAAAGTTAAGTGAAGGGTTTTGTGTTTTTTTGACTCTGGCTCCCTTTACGTTTAGAGCAGTGACTTTAATGTGAACAGCATTCAATCTTCTGTAAAACATCACAGTACATTTGCTAATTTTCTGACAAGTAACCTTGACTGTGTTTTTTTTCAGGATGTTAGGCTGCATTCCCCTGAGGTTCTGATAGCTGCCTTGAGATGTGTTCTGGGGTTGGGATATGTTTTTTCTCTTCGAAGGTATGAGTACTTCACCAATTGGACTGTTTTAGATGCAGTCATTCATCCCTCACAATTAAGTGGCATACCATCATGACGATTACAGGATGCTCTTATTCTCCTTCATGAAATTCTCCATGAAGGAAATTCACAGGAATTATTTGGGCATCTGGTTTGCATGGATCAATCAAAAGCTTTTGATTGGGTGGAGTATGAATATCTTTGGGAGACTCTTAGGTGTTATGGGGTTTCGAATTCCTTCATAGCTTGGCTTCAGACCTGCTATCGTGGGATTAATCTTCTACCATGCATAAATGTTTGGGTTGGTAAAGCTGTGATGGTGCCACAGGGTGTTCATCGAGGCTGCCCTCTTAGCCCTTTATTGTACATTTTGTCTTTGGACCTGCGTTTGCATGCCCTGGATGATACTGAGTTAATTACAGGTCTCTCTGTTGGTTGTGAAGATTTGCAGATTATCACAATTGTCTATGCAGATGATTTGGGTCTTTTTTGGGCAGATAAATCATCTGCTAAAGAAGCAAAAACTATTCTGCATGATTTCTTGGCTGTTTCTGGATCTGTCAAAAATACACTTAAAAGTGATATTTTGCCTTTGGGATATGATGCAGCAGATGTCTCTCTTGTTTGGGGTATACCTGTGGATATGGGTTATTGCAAAATTTGGGGTATTTACTTTGGAGGTGAGGATCGTCAGATATATAATTGGGAAAAACAACTGGCTGCAGCAAGAGAGAGGGTACCAAACTGGAATAAATGGCAAATGACTAAATCGAAATGTTTATATCTCATTAAAGCTTATTTGTTGCCATATTTTTTGTTTTTAGCAGCAGTTTTCCCTCCCCCAAAGACTTTGGAAGGTTCAGTTCATAGTGTTTTTTTCCGGTGTCTTTGGGGCAGTAGATTAAACCCTGTGAAACAAGGAGTTACCTACCTCCTCCCAAAACATATGGGATATTTGGGTATGATCAATCCTGTTGTTTTTCTTTTTGTTACATTTCTTTATTATAACATAGTGCCTCCTCTGACACAAGTTCAAAAATTATCGACACCTTGGTTTGTGGATGAAACTGGGCCTTTGTTTGAGAGTTGGGACCATTCTACTTTTATTTCTCACCAAATGAGGATGGCTCAGCTACCAAATTATTTTCAAGGTGTCATAGGCAAATTAAAAGCATGGAAAATTGTATAAAGTTTTCTGTGTTCCTCCTCTCAGAAGAGTTTGTATAATTGGATAATGGAGTCTTATTTTTACCAGCCTCCTTGGTTTGTGGACTTATCTACTGGGGATCAGAATTCTATTACTCAATTTTTAACCAGTAAAAGGATCCCGCACTATATGTGGGATTTTTTGTGGTTATGTACCCATAAAAAGTTGGTGGTTCGGGGGAACCTGAAGCATAAATAGCTTACTGACAGACTTTGTCCTAGCGGTGGGCAGTGTGTGGGAGTTGTTGAAATGATATCACATTACTTTTTTTGAGTATCCTTTTGCTATTTCCTTTTGGTCTAGCTTTCATGTAAGACTGCCCTTGAACGCTTTTTGTCATCGGTCTATTAACATTTGGACAGAGGGGGTTTTGCCAGGCTCCTGGGTCAGGTATGATGCCGGCATAATGCGACTTTTAATGGGTTTTATTCGTTTCCGGCTCTGGCATGCTCATTGTAGTCTGATTCTTCGAAAACAGCTGAAAACATGTGACCAGATTCTGTTACTGCTTCATAATGACATTGTACAGTGGAGAGCTCTGGAAATGAAGTGAGTGACCCCAGAATTATATAAACTCTGTTGGAGACATATGTCCTGGTTAGACACTGGATAATTGGGCTGTAATATTTTTCTTTCTGCATTCTCTATGAAGTTTTGTATAAGGTTTTCCCTACTATTTTAGTAGGGGGTGGTTTTTTTTTTTTTTTTTGCAGTTTGACATTTTTTGGTCCTAGGTTTTTAATATGTAGTACTACTTTTTGGTTTCCTTTGTTTATTTATTCTACTTTTGGTATATTTCCTGTTTGCTTTGATTATGTGTTCCTTTTTGTTTTGCATGACATATTCCCCTACTCTTTTAGTGTGTGTGTTGGGGGGGGTCAGGGTTCTGATTAACTTTGGGTCCTAAATGTTTTGAAAGTAAGCTAGATAAGGTATGACTGTAATACTTATTTGATTTGTTTTATGATTTGTATATTTTTGTGTGAGTTAACACTGTTTTTGCATTTTCTTTGATTGTGATGGCATATTAAATACTTCCCCTACTCTTTTAGTAGGGAGGGGGTCTGTTTTCCACATTTACTACTCAGTTTTAGGGTACAAATTGGAATTTTAGTTTTTTTTGATGTATGATGAAGTACTTATTCGTGTTGTCTTTTCCTATGTTTTTGTGTGCTGAAACTCTGGTTTGTATGTTTTTATTTATTTATTTAATCTTTAATTGCAAAGCAGTATGTATTTTTCTTTTAGTTATAATAAAATATTCCCCTACTATCCAGTATGGGGAAATAATAACTGTCTGCATGATGGCCATTCCCGAAGTGACTGCAGAGAGGATGGATGTGCGGGAGGCTGGTGAGTGGGTCTCCTCTCCTGCTGTGCCTAACCAAGAGACTGAAGAATTTTTTTAATGCTACTGGTATACCTGATACAGGAGCAAAAACGAGTGAGGATATGGAACTTGTTGCATGGGACATTTTGAAGATCTCAGCTGATATTGTTCATGCACAGGTTCCTGAAGACACTACTACAAACATGGAAACAGATTTAAACCTTCAGAATAAATCTGCAATAACCTTATAAGCTTTTCTAGGTGCAGAGGAGGAACAATTTCAAAAAAGGAAAAAAGAAATTTCAACAGCTGTAGCCGGGACTAGAACCACTGCTGCAAACAATGCAGGACTGGCAATTCCAGACAACCAAGACACAAATTAGACTAACTCCATAGCAGCCAAGTTAATGACCAGCTCTGAGCATGTCTCAGGAAGAAATGACTCACTGGAAATTATTTTTCAAACTTCTACTGAATATCAATAAAATGTCATTCTCTTCTCCTTTTCTGCTCAAACAGAATAGAACTTAAATACAAAGCAGAACACTGACACAATGGCTATCCCAAAGAAAACCTCTTGGGTGGACATTTCGGACATGGAAAGTGCACCCTGGTTCATAACGAATTCTTTAAAAGCGGCAGGCTGAGCTCGCTCTCCTAAGATGGGAGACTGGATTTCAGGATTGTCCCGTTTTCATTCCTATGGTAAGAATACACGCTATTAACTCACAAAATAAAAATGACTCATTAGAAAATACAGTAAATAAATCAAGCAGTGGGAATAACACTGCTCCAAATATAACCACGAGTCAGACAGAAGAAATGGAAGCAGTAATTGACTCACCATTAACGCTACCAAAGGAATCAAATTTAACACAGAATCCAGTTTTAAAGAAAGGTGATATTCCTGTATCCCCCCCCCCAACCAGAACACAAGTTCAGCTGACATAGTAAGTGAGGCATCAGGCATATCTGTATCTATACACCTTCTCTATGGCACAAGAAACACAGACAATAGAGATGGTGCACCAAATACCTCAAACACTGAACAAAACAGACAACAGTCTCATCCTTATGCCTCCTTTTTTCATACACCAGTTTACTCAGCCAAAAGGCACAATGCAGTATCTCTGCCATATAAAGGTGGGATGGACTCATTTCTGGATAGGCTTTTTGTTGTCAGAACACTTCTTAAAGAAAATAAACAATTCATGCCGCAGTAATATATGCCCAAATACACATTTCCAGGGAAAAATCCTTTGATATAAACTTCAAGCTTAATAGTGGACTTGAAAAATTCTGTACACAATATCATTCAGTCAAGACTACCCCCCTGTGAACACCATTTGAGGGAATACCTTTAACCAAGCTAGCCAACAGAACAATTACAGTGTTATTTTGAAATGAAGGGGTGAACGTTACAGATTTAGTCTGCTGGTTAAAACAACGCTGCACAGCTTTGGTACATCCTGAAACCATTTTTGACACAGAAAATATATGGACTGGGGGATGGAAAACAAAGGTTATTTTATGTTCTACAGAAACAGTTTTACATCTCTCAAACTGATTTTTTCTAGGAAGGGATGGGGTGTCCTATCTTATGCTGAACAGCCAAAAACAAGTTACAAGTGTGGTTCACCAGGGCATATTATCAATGTTTGTGACAGACTCAGATGTACTCTATGTAATACTTTGAGGCATACTAGCAGCCAATGTAGAAGGGAGGCCATTTGCAGCTTGTGCGAAGCTAGGGGCCACTCCTATTGAAAGTGTCCCAGGGCAGCTCATACCCAGACAGACACTGCAGACACAGAAGACCAATGCCTAACAGTTACTACAGCTTAGAGAGCCCATTCCACAGCTAACACACCAAGGTTCCCAACCACCCCCCTACCCCCGTAGCCAGGCATCAAAAGCAGGAGGACTCCAGAGCAGGTACCAGTGCAGCCAAACAGGAAGAATAATTTCCTGAGAGCACTCCCAAAGCAGCTGCTGAGGAAAATACAAACAACATTATGGAAGTAGCATCCTTATCCAGGGCTCCTACATCCACAGATGCTACAGCTCTGCCCCCACCCCACCCCTCAACTTTTACAGCAGAGAATTAGGAGGATGGTTACCAGAAACAGGCAGACCTGGTTACAGCCAGCACCCAAAGTGTCCAAAATCTCTGCAGTTTCCACATCCAACAGGTACGACACCCTACAAGTAGCCCCTGATCTCTCAGATAATGATTCAGAGGATTCCTCAGTTGGATCAGGACAACAGGAGTCAGTTTCTGAGAATGACTTGAGAGAAGCAGAAGGAATCCTTAAACCAAAACAACAGGGAGGAAAAAACCTTGTAGGGGAAAAAAGACATGGGGGAAAGTCTAAACAAACTTCAAAGCAAAAGCCAGCATGAGGGTTAGAAAGCATTTAGCCTATTTTATTCTGCATATGTGTGTGTATATATATATATTTTGTTTTACCTGTTACTGCTTACTGTAGACTATCTATGTTCACCTGGCTCTTTTGCTACTCTGTACATTGCCCCTCTTGTTGTTATGTACCCTGTTTGAACCTGTATTTTTCATTGTACTCTCTTGGGTCATACCTGAAAATAGGCATATAACTTGTCTAGTGTACCTACCTGGTCAACAAAAGCTAAATAAATAAATACTTCACCCCACTTAAATTTCCATGACACAGCTCCTGACCTTATGAACTATCAATGTTAATAGCATTACAAATATGTATTTTTTTTTATTTATTCTTTATTCATATAGACATGATAACATACTTCAGTTCAGACAGCACATGTACATCCAACAGAGATAGGCCTAAGCCTGACCCAACAATGGCCTAGTACATAAGTTATATATGGACAAGTGGAATTCTAAGCAGTGCATCGTGATTATAGATAGGGAAATGTACACAATAAAAAAAAAAGAAAAAGGATAAAGATACAAGAATTACTCAGGGGGATACCAGGCATGAGTGTCACTTATCACGTAAATAAGTTCTAGATTTCATAATGGGCATCAGGGTAAAAACTCTAGATAATGAGCGAAATGGTGGATAACCCACTTCCGCCAGCAGATTTCAAATACTTCTTTTTGGTCTAAAAGACTGGCCGAGAGGCACTCCAGGGAATAGATTTCGCGGACAATTCTCATCCAGGACAGTTTGGTAGGAATGGTTGTGGTTAGCCACAGGCATGTAATTGTTTTATGGGCAGCAGCCACTAATAAAATTGTTTGCTTATAGGTGGTTTTATTAACCTTTGTTCCCTGTGGGAGGGTAAATATTAACAGGAACACAGGGTGGTCGAGGGCTCCCATATCATAAACCTCCTGTAACTCCTCTATCACCTCTTTCCAAAATCCCTGGAGTAGGGGGCATGACCACAGCACATGGGTCTGTTCCACAAGACCAGTCCCACACCCTCTCCAGCAGGCCCCCAATGGGTCTCCAGAATATTTAGAGGTTAGCAGAGGGGTCCTAAAATATTGGGCCCTGAGTTTCCAAATATAATCCCTCCAATATGAGGCCTGGACCACCTTGGTGCCCGGATCAGCTGACCCCTCCCAAGCTAAAGTTGAGATATCCATTTGTATTTCCTTGTTCCAAATTACCCTCAAACTTTCCATAGA
Organism: Neoceratodus forsteri; assembly: GCA_016271365.2. NCBI lineage: Eukaryota > Metazoa > Chordata > Ceratodontiformes > Ceratodontidae > Neoceratodus > Neoceratodus forsteri. The sequence goes on along the minus strand of CM028131.1, from coordinate 1,067,923,492 downwards.
ATCAGGGAGTCTTTTACTTAATGCATTATAGATGGCTATAATTACATGGGAAGGAAGGGTCCCGTTAGTAAACTGTATTAGTAGCTGGACCATTGTAGGGACCTTTTCAACAATGTCTGCCAGTGAGTTTTCATATCTCAACAAGTATGATCGTAGCTGCAGATACCCATGAAATTCAGTGGGCAAAAGATCATATGACTTTTACAGAACTGTAAATGGAAGTAAGCCAGTGGGCCCCACCATTTGATATATGTATTTTAAACCCTTAGTCCACCAAGCCTGGGTTCTACTACCAACCAGGTTGGGGGGAAGGATCTATCTGAGGGAATTGCCCTCATAAAAAGTAGTTCCTGTTTGGTGAAATAATGGGTGTGGAACCAGATCCAGATCATTATGGGTTTCCTGGCATAGCAGGAGTATTTACTCAAGAAATTCCACGCTAGAGGGTGAGCAAAGAGCAATTCAGGAAGGTGTCTCAAGTCATTTTAAACTCTTTCTATCTGTTTCCAATAAGCTGCATACTGTGGATTAAACCATCCTGCATGTACTCGTAGTTGTGCAGCCCTATGATAGTTTAGGAAACATGGTAAATTACAGCCTCTTCTCTCCCTTGGAAGCTGTAAGACTGAAAATCAAACTTGTTGAGGCTTTCCAGCCCATATATCTCTAGATATCAACCAGTCCAAGGCTGTAAAATATGTGTTGGTCGGGGGCTGAGGCGGGTTTTGCATGAAAAACAGAACCCAGTGTAAGTCATTTTGCTTTATGCATTCTATGCAGTTAAAAAAACTTAAGGGGGGAGTGGGACCATCTGGTCATATCCAGTGCCAATTGGGAGGTAAGAGGTTCATAGTTTATGATGTCAATGACTTCTAGATTGGTCGCCAATTTTACATCCAAATATCTCATTGTGGCTTTGTTCCATTTTAGGGGGTAGGATAGTTTTAATTGGGGCATGGGGTGGAAACTGTATAGAAGAACTTCAGTTTTCATTTCATTAACTTTATATCCTGCCAGAGCCACAAACCTATGAAGTTGTATCCAGACTTCTGGGATTGAATGTTTGGGGTTTGTAAGGGTGAGCAATATGTCATCTGCAAACAGAGACAGTTTGAATTCTCTACCTGCAATAGGGACCCCCTCCACCCCCTGAGTCTGGCGAATCACAGCAGCCAATGGTTCCAAATATAATACGAATAACAAGGGAGGGAGGAGGCAGCCCTGCCTAGTACCTCTAGCAAGGGAAATAGGGTCTGAAAGAGCACCATCCAGGGGCACATACGCCTTAGGGGAGTGATAGATTTTTTGAAGCTGGGACACCAGGGCCCCTGGGAAGCCGAAGTGAGACAGGGCTGCGCATAAAAAGGTCCAGGTGACCCTGTCAAACGTCTTCACCCCGTCAAGACTGAAGGTGACAAAGAGTATACATCGGGTTGTGGCATATTCAAGTAATAGAAAAGTACGCCTGATGGCATCATGAGCCTGGCGCCCCTTAATAAAACCTACTTTGTCCGGGACTACTAGGTAGGGAACTAAGTCCTCAAATCTATGTGCCAATATGGCCATGTAGACCTTGTAATTGAAATTTGGCATGGATATAGGTCTATAAGATGCAGCCTGCTTTGGATCTTTGAAGGGTTTAGGGACCACAGCAATAGTGGCATACTGCCAGGAAGGAGGGGTCCTTTCCCTGTTGGATTGCTTGTAGGGCTGGGAGTAAGATGGGGACTAAAGTGTCCTTATAGGCCTTTTAAAATTCAGCTGGGTAGCCATCAGGGCAAGGAGCTTTCAGTGTGTTTGCTTCAGAGATAACTCAATCCATCTCTGATTTAGAGATAGGCCTATTAATCAGCTGGGCCTGGCAAGTTGTAAGACTTGGGAGGTTAAGGGAGTTCAAGTAGGCCGAGATTTCAGCTGAAGAGGGGAAGCTATCCTGGGCATATAAATGCTGATAAAAGTCAGCAAAGATGTTTCTAATCTTGGAGGGTTGTGTGTGCAGAATCTTGGCGTTGGGGTCATAAAGGGAGGAAACTGTGGCTCTGGCTCTTTGTTCTTTAAAGAGCAGATATCCACTTATTTTTATATTTTTTTCTTTAGGTCCTGACCTGTTTATTTCGTTGTGGATCCGATGACAACTGTTCCTGAAGGTGGTCTGAATCATGTTCTTACCATTTATTCAGTGTACTGACAGCCAGACCATCGCGGTGAACATGCACATTTTCCAAAAAAAGTCTTCAATTACCGATGGCCACGGACGAGCACTAGTGACGTCAGTTACAGTTTAGCGTTAGAACTCCATGGGCACACACACTAACTATGGTAATCTACGCTCATCCCTGAATGTATACATGGATGCGCAAATCATCAGCAGGCATTAACATGGACGAGATCAGCACGAGCTCTACAGGAGGTGCTGTCTTCTTCACTGAGCCGACTGGCCTGACATTCGAGGAAGTTCTCGTAGCTAGTTTCATTCACTGTGCTTGTTAATAAATTAAATAAAGAATTTCAAACAAGCTTTAAAGTGAAGTAGTATGTGTTCTTTGTGCTAGTGTGTGAATTAAAATTATGCATAGGCATCTGTGGGACGGTTGGTTTTGCACACTGTATTTTTTGTGGCTCTGTTACTGCTGAAAATGATGCGCTTCCACTAATTGCTGAAAACTGCTTCTTACATTCCTGATAAAAAACAAATATTGTAAATTGTAGAGGTAGTCCCTATTGACCAAAATAATAATTCCCTCATGCGGATCACAGGAACAAGTTGACTTGCCAGACAATTATCAGCTGTCTGTCTTGACAACTTGTTGCCATCATTCAGCAAGCTGTACCAGCTGTCAGTGGCTTGCTAGCAGTAGGATGTGAATTGCCTCTGAACTGAACACATCGCTGTAAAAAAAAAAGTTTTGTTCATGCATAATCTGAGGCAAATCCCTTCTATGTACTGGCAACACTTCCCTTATTGCAGTCTGATAGGTTTTCTTTCAGATCATCAGTTGCGGTCATAAGGCGGGGGAAGGGGGAGTTCTGAATCCCTGTTTTTTGAAAATGTGTCTATTGACAATGCCATTAGCTGGATATTGCAGCAGCAGCACTGATTTGATTTTTTTTTCAATTTAGTTATTAGTACATCAGCTGCTGCTGCTTCCCTGACTCAACCACTGTAGCAATTGTTTCACCTTCTGACTTGGTGGGATCCCCATGATGCAACTTTCCCCACCCCTTACTCATTTGTTGCCTTCAAATATAACTAACAATTGTTCCAGACTTCCGAGTCGGTGCAATCCCAATGATGTGACTGTCCTCTACCCCTGTGTTGTATAAGGGAATCATTATTTTAGCACTGTGGTCACCAGGGACTACCTCTGCAATTTATAATATTTGTTTTTTTATCAGGAATCTAAGAAGCAGTTCTCAGCAATTAGTGGAAGCGCTTCATTTTCAGCAGTAACAGAGCCACAAAAAATACAGTGTACAAAACCACCCGTCCCACAGATGCCTATACATAATTTTAATTCACACACTAGCACAAAGAACACATACTACTTCACTTTAAAGCTCGCTTGAAATTCTTTATTTAATTTATTAACAAGGACAGCGAATGAAACTAGCTTCGAGAACTTCCGCGAACATCAGGCCAGTCATCTCAGTGAAGAAGACAGCACCTCCTGTAGAGCTCATGCTGATCTCGTCCATGTTAATGCCTGCTGATGATTTGTGCATCCATGTATACATTCAGGGACGAGTGTAGATTACCATAGTTAGCGTGTGTGCCCATGGAGTTCTAACGCTAAACTGTAACTGACGTCACTAGTGCTCGTCCGTGGTCGTCGGTAATTGAAGTCTTTTGTTGAAAAATGTGCATGTTCACCGTGATGGTCTGGCTGTCAGTACACTGAATAAATGGTAAGAACATGATTCAGACCACCTTTAGGAACAGTTGTCATCGGATCCACAACGAAGTAAACAGGTCAGGATCTAAAGAAAAAAATATAAAAATAAGTGGATATCTGCTCTTTAAGTTTTCTGGCCAGTTTTCTGGCTCCTCTCGGGCCCCCGTCATAGTGATAATGTTTAAGGTAAAATAGTTGTTGCTCTATCTTTTGATCTAAGCAGTTTGAATTTGCTGATTAACTTGCAGGAGGGTGGGCTTGACAGAGTAGCCTCCCTGTTCCAATATCATGTGTAGGGTATCTAACTCATTTTGTAGCTCAGTATACCTCTTATCCCTCTCCCTTTCCTTCTTAGCAGAAGATTTAATTATTAGTCCTCGTTGGACCACATTAAGGGTGTCCCAGAGAACCCCAGAGGAGGTTTCCTGGTTCTGATTGTCTCTAATGATATCTGGGATTAGGTCTAGTATCTCCTGTCGAAATTCTGGGTCCCTTAAGTGTTGGACATTCAGACGCCGATGATTGAACTTAGGTATATTACCCAGATAAACCAGGGAGTGATCCAACAGTAGGGGAGGCCCATGCCAGATGTCTGAGACTGAGTCATAATGTTTCTCAGTTGTATACATATAGTCTAATCTGGCGGCTACCCCCATACTGGGGGATATATGTGTAAAACTCTTAGTGGCAGGAAAGGTATGCCTCCACACATCTATGAAACCCAGATTTGCCATGTTAAGCTTGAAATGTTTTTGTAGGGGATTAACCCTGTGAACAAGGCACCTGGAAACATCAAGTGCAGGGTCTAATACAATAATCAGGTCTCCCCCCATTATTAATTGCCCCTTATGTATTGACAGCAGATCTGATAGAAATCTCTGAGCTACAGACTTTGGGAAGCCAGGAGGGAAGTAAGTGAAGATTAGAGTCACCTCTCTATTATATAAGTGGCCAGATATTATGGCATATATTCCCTCTGTGTCCTCAAGTCTGTCTATTTCCACCCAGTTCGCTGTTTTAGTAATGAGCAATGAGACCCCCCTCTTCCTCCCCGAACTGTGTGAAGCCGAGGCCAGGAGAGCATAACTCTGGTTTTGCAATTTCAAATGTTCTGCTTGGGACAAGTGAGTCTCCTGCAGGGCAATTATCTCCAGTTTTTCCCACCTCAAGAACTGATGGAGGTGGTATCTCTTTATTGGAGAATGGATCCACCTGATATTCAGGGAAAGCATTAAAGATGCCTTATCCATTATTGAAATAATTTAAAGGGGTCCATGTATGTATTCAAGCCCTCTTGTCCTTCAGTAGCAGCTGCCCCATCCCTGTATCCCTCCCCAATGCCCCCAAGTGCCTTGTCAGATGCCCATTTCCTCTATTAATCATGATTAGTTTCCAACAAATCACAGCTGTTGTTCTCCACTTATTTGTCTAATTACAAAGCTAGTGCCATGTCCTTTTTTATACCAAAAACTAAAATAACTAAAAACCAAAAACTTCCACCTCAAGATATAAGAAATAGCTGTTGCTAAGGATGGTGTGGCAATCTACTTAAACCGAGCATCAAATATAGACTGATATCTGTTCGCCAATTGGGCTTTCCAGATAGGAGCCTGCAGTACAGCAGATAAACTATTTATAAAAAGTGTCTTGACTTCCATGAATAGTGAGAGGTGTGTGAGCTCTCTCCTATTCTGAGCAGTATCATGTATGACCACTAGAGGGGGAGGTAGGCCAGCTAGCTTAACCAGATGGGCCTCCCAGGGGCTACAATCGCCCCCCCAAATTAGGACAAATAAAATTAGGTTGGTTCAGGTATAAACTGTCTGCTGTTGGACCAAAAAAACACTAGGGCTAAGCAGACTTTGGTATAAGAACCAAAGCAATGAGAAAGGGTATAGTAAGTGTGTCAGGATGGTCTCAAGCACAGCTACAAGGTCCAAGATGACATTGTAGCACAATAATTACAACAGGAAAGAGGATCATCTGCTCTGTTAACCAGGTTTTGCTTAGTTAATAAAACCATCAACTAATCTCCTGGTTCTCCCCATATATAGAGTGGAGGGCAGTTGAAACCAGTAAGTATTTACAGGATAGAGACCCCACACAATAAACACATCTTGATTAACTGAGAGTCTCGCCCCTAAAAGGCATACAAGGCTATCTGGTGGGGGGGCCCTCCTAGGCATTAAAGTTGTACAACAATGCCCCTGAAATATACATCACTCGACCATACAGGTTTGTCCTTCAAGGCATTTTAAATATTCACTTTCTGGCATCAGCCATTATTCTCCTCCTGGGTTCACCCATATGGTAGTATATAAACCCATTAGGCCCTTAGTAAATCCTGTGTGGAGAAAGTGGGAAAGCCACTAGAGGGAGATATTGGTAAGAGGCAATGTTATTAAAGGATCCCCACGATTGTTTTACAGTTATGATCCTCCTAGGTGATGCTGCTCTCAAGCGTTTTACTGTAGAAAGAAAGAAGGTAAACTGGTAGCGACTCCTCCCATTATAGACTGACTTCTCAGGGAAAGTCCACACCTCGTAGGTTTTGCTGTGCAGTTTATGATACCATAGTCCGAACAGTCATAAAGTAAACCAAACCTGGCTGCAGGTCAGAGTTCACCAAGAAATACCTCTCGAACCTCACTAAGGCTTCAGGTGTCCACTACAGTTCGGCAAAACGAAGCTAGTGTTTTAACCAAGGTGTTGGAGAGACTGTTAGATTCCACTCTCTTGTTTCTAGATTGTGCAACCTCTCGCCATCTCTCCGCTTTCTGGGAGTTAGGTGGGTCTGGAGTTCTGTCCCATACTTGTATGCCATGATGCAGGATTTCGGCTCTGGCTTCTTCTGGAGAATCAAATTCTTTTTTGCCCTCGGGGAACTGTATAATCATCCTGGAAGGGTAAGGAGTGGTGAACTTAATTTTGTTTTCTTTGAGAGGGGCAAAGAATGGCTGGTATTCTCTGTGGATCCGGAGGGTGTCAGGGGCATAATCGTTGCCAATATATATTCGATCTTGGCCATAAAAGATTTTCTGTTTTCTCCATGCTGTAAGTAGGACATGTTCTTTAATTGTAAATTTGAGAAAATGTGCTATGATGGATCATGGGTATGCATCTGGCTTATTTGGTTTCGTGCCCAAGGACCTGTGCACCCTTTAAAATTCAAGTTCCATGTCATCAGGTAGTTCAAGGGCCATATGTAACACCATAGACAAAAACTCTGTTATATTTTGTCCCTCTGCCCCTTCTTCTATTCTGTATACCCTTATATTTTTTCTACAGGCACGATTTTCTGAGTCTTCCTGCCTGCGTTGTATTTGGAGTTGGGTCTCTTGTATGGTTTGGATTGCTTGTTCTAAGTTAATTCAGTCTGTTCTCAGCCACAGTTATTTGTCTCTCTGAGTCATCTTTGACCTAAAGTTTTGATATCCTGTATAAAAATAAAAATGTTTACTTTTTTTTTACTTATCTACCCATTGTTTGAGTAACTCTACATACTTCTTAAGTTCCCCATATAGTTGCTTCATTTCCACTCGAAAAATTAACAGCTCAGTGTATATGGTGTCCAGTTTTACCCGCTTTCTCGGAGCTTGGAAACTGCCTAGATTTTGAGATGCAGGATCCTGGTGATTGATATCGGCTGAGGCCTGTGATAGTTAGGAGTCTGAGGCCTCGAATCACAACCCGTCTCCCTCCAGCTCCATCTCCGCTCTTTTCTCTGTCTGTGAGAGTCCTCTATGTCTGTTCCCCTTCGGCATTGGCATTTTAGTTTGTTTTTGCCAAGGTTTAAGTGGTTTTATAGGGGTGATGGTCGTCTTGGGCACAGAGCTTGGGATTCAAGCCGTCATGCAGGTTGATGACACAACCGGAAGTCTCCAAGAGGGCTGTATTTTCACATTTAAGATTAAATAAATTGGTCAGTGGGCATAGAAGCCTGCTCAGGTGCAGGAATTATATTTAAAGAAAAACTACACCCAAAACTTGAAAAAAATATATGCTGTGCAGAGTGTTTTAATTTGTATGTGAAGTTCTAGTGTTTCCTTCCCTCTGACTGGTATTAGGAGTTTTTCCTAAATTAGCCTGCTAGCTTTTGGGTAGTTTTATGACCCCTGGAGATCACCATATCAAATAGCTTTATTGCATTTCTTTGTCCTACAATGTACCTTGTTTCATGCGATGGTGATGTAGCAGAGCCCATAAATCCAGCAGAAAGCATTGCATTACAATCAGTTCACACCAATAAAGATGGCTATATTTTAAAATCTGTAGAATTCAGCTTGGTGACCACCCTCATCCTAAAGGTTTTACTTTCCTGAAAAACTTTGCTGTTGGTAATTTTTGTGCAGCTTGTAAGGCTTCCAAGATATTTAGTTTGTTTGGCATGTGTGTGCTGAATGTTGGGTCTCTCTTACATCACAGTCATGTGAGACAAGATGCACTGTGGGAACAAGAAATACAATTACACTATCAGGTATGAAGATCCCCAGGGGTCATAAAGCTAGCAGACTAATTTGGAAAAAACTCCTAATACCAGTCAGAGGGAAGGAAACACTAGAAATTCACATACAAATTAAAGCACTCTGCCCAACATATATTTTTTCAAGTTTTGGGTGTAGTTTTCCTTTAATAAAATCACAGTTGGTTGGCCACAAGGGGCGCTAAATAGGATGGCAGCTTAAAGATCAGCTTCACAACCCAGAGGGAAATATCCTTTAAAATCCTTTTTCTACCAGCTGGTATTATATCCTCACTCTACTGTAACTTATGAGGTAATACTCAAGCTATACTAATTTAGCTTCATTGATAAAAAAAGCCTTCATTTGCTGTGTGGAAATTCCTATTTTACTGAAGACCCTGCTGGATGAGGTAGCCTGAAAATATGGCTGAAGGCCGCTTGCAACAAACCTGGGAGCAAGTGTCAGTTGAGGCAATGTTTGGCCAACTTATGGCCCAGATGGCACAAGTCAATGTGGCAACTAATCAAAACACCCAAGTGGTTCAAAATTTAGAAGCCAGGATGCTGCATACTGAACACTGGGCCTCGGTGACGGAAGGGCATGTTCAGGACTTAAGGTCAGAATTAAGAGATCAACAACGGACCATACAGATGCTGCTCAGTAAGATGGATGACCTCGAGAATCAAGGCCACCATAATAATCTTCACTTCCTGGGCTTCCCTGAGCATGTAGAAGGCAAAGATACCAAGCGATTTCTACAATTAGCCATCGCTGAAATGCTGCAGTTGGACCCATTGATACCGCTCCAGGTAGAAGGCACACACCATACGTTAGCACCCATGTCTCAGGCCCGGGACAGTCCACGACCTATTATAGCCCAATTTATTGATGTTAGGGACAAAGAGAAGGTCCTAATTAGAACTCTTGAGTTACAGCATGTAGTGTGGAGATCGAATAGGATCCACATCTTTCAGGACTTCTCTAAGTATCTGTCGGACAAACGCTGAGCATACTCTGAGGCAAGGCGTAACATGCACAGTATTGGACTGTCCTTTTCCTTGCGTTACCCAGCCACAATGTGGGTTATGCATAATGGGGTCCCGAACAGTTCTGAATCTCCTGATGCACTCATGGATTTTTTATGGTGCAACTGACCACAAGAATTCACCACCATTACCCCGGGAGCCCCTTCAGCAAAAACTGCAACCGACAGGTTGGATTGCCACTCCTCTCCATCAGTGAGCAAGCCTGCAGTTTGGCAAGATCTCAGGGAGCAACACTGGGAACTCCCCCCAAAAACACACCGAAAGAGGCAATCCTCAAAGATACACGGCCATCGGGAGCATCCTTCGGAGAGAGGGTAAGATGAGACAGAGGAGGCCACAAGCATGGACACTGTTGCTCCAGATCCATTATTGGTCTACCACACCACTAATAGATATGAAGCATTATGCCCCAGCTCTCCGGATCAACACCCGGGCATTGTGGATTCGACTGTGGAAGGCAGGCCTACTCCTATGTTGCATCCCAGCTACCTGTCCTTGTCAGCAACTCCTCACCAGCCACAGAACGGAGCTACAGATAGCGGAGGACAGCGTCCACCAAAGGCTACGAGGGAGGCCTCCTCTACCGGTGGAGATCTCATCTTCAGTGTGGACCATCATGAGCGCTCTACTTCTCCAGGGCAATTGATCAGAGAAAACCCACTGGCATGGTCAGATATGTAGTCATCCTTCTATTTTCTTTCTGTTCCTGTTCTTTTAATCCCCAAGGGAGTTGCAGGTATGGGGCGAGTTTGGGGTGTCTAAATTGATCGTCAATGGTCAATCTCCTTGGCCGACCCATCTGCTACCCTTTCTCAATGTTACCCATGTAAGGGAACTTTCGAGCCCCTTTTCAACCCAACCTTGACCACCGACTTGCACTGCCACGTGGCAGAGAAGATGCCTCACTCCTATACTGGGAGGGATACAAAGAGGCCTACCAACAAGCTCTCAGTGGACGTCCTGATCAAAAGTCTAGACATGTCTAGATGGCAAAGAAGGCCTTTTTTGTACCATCTGATTAAACAGCAGAACTTTTGTGGGTTCTACCTCTCTTACTTGTGTGTGTGTGTTGGGGGGGGTGAGGTCCGCTGGGAAGCTGTGTCATATAATAAGAAAGTATTTGTCAGCATGCATAAACTGTTGTGCTGAATGGGTAGCCAGGATGTGTTTTATGTGAGGTGTTAAGTGGCAAATGGCACAGGCCTGTGCCCCTCTGGTATGTATTTTTTTATTATTATTTTTTCCTGTCAAGGGGAGATCTCCCAGCCCCTGCATTGGGTGGCTTACAGTACACTCTTCATAGGTGTGACAAGCCTGACCTCACCAGGATTTATTTTGTGAAAGCATGCTGGCACCCATCAGCAATAACCCTAGGCTCGCCGAAATAGTGGGCAGTCTTCCCCCACTTTCTTTCTTGCAAACCCCCACCTCAATAGAAGTGTTGTGTAATCCCACTTTAACTACCCCTGCTTCTGAGATACACCGCTGGAGCAGCTCTCTCAACCCTCTGGGGTTGCAATGAGCCACATGGTCCAACCTTCCTATTGGATTGCTCGATTCTCTCAGGGGGAACCTCCCCCCTTCTCTCACCATAGTGCTAAGGAAGGATGGCTACCACTTGATAATGCCCTGGGAATAGGGGCTGGCCAACAGCAGGGATCTGCAGCCGAAGAGATGCCTCTATATCACAAATTGCATGGTACACTGTGCACAATGTATTTAGTTTGTTAATGTGTTTATGTATGTTTGTTTCACAAGAGATACACACAGATGTTTTGTTATTTGTTAGTATAAGGTCATCTGGTGGGGCAGGGTATATAGGCTCTACCCACTCTCTCCATATCTGGTGGCGCTCTATAGAAATTTGTCTCTTCTGGTTGGGCTGCCCAAGCCCCCTATCTGCTGGTTGTTCTTGATATATCTCTTAATTAAATATTTGCTCTCTATTACTAACAGGTGATATCACTTGTCTGGCATGGAACGTCAGAGGGCTTAACTCCCCAAACAAGAGGAAGCAAGTTTTGGGCCACCTTAAGAGACTGGGAGTGAGAGTCGCCTTCCTGCAGGAGGCCAAACTTACCGGAGCGGATCCTGAGAGACTGAAGAGGGAGTGTGTAGGTCAGTCCATTCAAGCCTCAGCCTCCTCTAGAAAGAGATGGGTGGCGATTCTGCTTCACAAGCAACTACAATGGAAATTGCAGTGACAAGTGAGAGACCCTGAGGGTAGATGGGTGGTGGTACTCATGGATACTGGGGAAGGCCCTCTGATCCTGAGTAACATATACGCTCCAAATGAGGACTTATCCTCCTTCTTTCACAAGTTGGCCCAGGTGCTGGGATCCATAGCTCCAGAAGACACCCTCATTTTATTAGGGAGTGATTTTAGTCTTACTCTGGACCCTTTCCTGGATAGATCCCCCTCCCATACTGAGCCCTACTCCAGGGCTGTAATGGCAGTTGCTCAATTACAACAAGATTTGGCCCTTACAGACATCTGGAGAATATTTCACCCCTCCCAGCGGGACTACACCTTTCATTCCCCAGTACATAGTTCTCTTAGTAGAATAGACTTCTGGCTCATCTCTCCTACTATTACTAGTAACACTGTTAATACCTTTATTCATCCCTCAGTTATCTCAGATCATGCCCCTGTGCATCTTGCCTTCACATGGGGCCTCCCTCTCCCTAAGTCTCTGTCATGGAAGCTGGACCCATTGCTACTTAGTGACCCAGACTTTCCCCCTTGGCTTCAAAAGGAAACAACGGAATTTTTTCAGTATAACCTCATAGCAAATACCTCTGTGGGTACCACATGGGAGGCATTCAAAGCTACTGTAAGAGGGGTGATAATAGGGTATGACAGCTGGCACCAAAAGAGGAGGGAACAACATTTGAGGGGGCTTGAGCGACAACTCCGAGAAGCGGAGCTTGCTTTTAAGGCCCTTCATGTCCCTTCCCTTAGGTCAGAGGCAGGTCACAAGGTCACCTCTCTGAAGATGCAAGTGAATGAGCTGGTCTCTAGAAAGGCAGAGATTTCGATCATTAGACTCAAGCATAAATATTGGGATGGGGAGAAAAGGGGGGTAAGGTGCTGGCATACCGTCTCAAAAAGCAGCAAGCTGAAAAGCATATAGTGGCTTTAGAGGATGCAGGGGGTAGGACCCAGACCTTGGCGCAAGGTATTAATCAAATAATGAGGGATTTTTACTCCTCGTTATATAAATCCTTCAAAGCTCCAGACCCCCAGGGGGTCCGCCCATTTCTGGAGTCCCTACATCTCCCCAAAATCTTGGAAGCCCAAGCTAGTGCCCTAGATGCCCTGATCTCAGTGCAGGAGGTGGCAGACACGATCCTCTCCCTTAAAAAGGGAAAGGCCCCAGGAAGGGACAGTTTCCCTGTTGAAGTGTGGCAGCTGCTGCATTCCATAATCTCTCTGGTATTGCAACAAGTATTTACTGAGTCATTGCAAACAGGGTTTCTCCCTTCATCCCTTAGGGAGGAGACTCCTACTATCCTACCAAAAAAAGGTAAAGACCCTCTTAAAGCATCCAGCTACCACCCTATTTCATTATTGAATGCTGATAGCAAGGTGCTAGCTAAGATACTAGTTAATAGACTTAATCCTCTTCTTCCCAGTTTGATCCACCCATCCCAAGTAGGCTTTGTTAAGGGCCACTTTAGCGCGGACCATATTATATAGTTTGTAAATTTAATCCATAAGGCACAAACATTATCTTCCCCCGCTGCTGCCATTGCAATAGATTTCAAAAAGGCCTTTGATGCCCTGGAGTGGGACTATGTCCAACAAGTACTTTGCACTATGGGCTTGGGGGTGGAGTTTGGGGCCTGGATTGGGGCAATATATTCATCCCTAGCTGCACAGATACTCACCAATACGATGCTGTCTCCCTCATTTATACTGGGTAGGGATACCCATCAGGGCTGCCCACTTTCCCCACTACTTTTTGTATTGGCAGTAGTGGCCACTATTAGGCAAAATCCTCTAATTTTTGGGGTCCAGGTGAGAACAAGGGCATACCCTACTCTTATGTATGTGGATGACCTATTGCTGCCTATAGCCAATATCATCACCCTCCCTCCCTCCCTCCCTCCCTACTGTCCACCTTGTCAGATTGTTCTACATTTTCAGGGCTCAAGATTAACCAGTCCAAGATGGAGGTCCTACCTTTAAACTCTAAGTGTACCTCTCAAATGGTTACTCAGCATGGGCTCCGATGGGCCCCGGAGGGGATTACCTACTTGGGAATTACTATCTCTCTTAATCTGCATAAAATCTGGGACCTGAATATGAAACCACTTTTTTCGTCCATTTGTACAGAACTGGACAGATGGAAATCTCTTCGACTGTCACTTGTAGGTAAAATATCCACAATTAAAATGGTCACAGCACCAAAAATGATGTATCTTCTCTCCCGTATCCCTTTGAAAATACCTCGTTATTGGTTTTTTAAGTTAGACTCCCTACTGGGATCCTTTTTGTGGGAGGGTAAGAAACCTAGGTACAGTAGAAATAAGCTCGGAGCTCATTGGTCAGAAGGGGGCTGGGGTTTTTTTGGTTAGAGAGGTATAAATTGGCCTTTCAGCTAGCTCAGACATCAAAATGGTTCCTTTTCCCTGAACACAACACTCCTCAGTGGCTGGATATGGAGAGAGAGGTATGTCAGCATACTCACTTGGTACTATTGTTATTTAACCATCTCCTAAGAATGAGTGCCTCATTCTCATCCTACTATCTGGAATATTGGGCCAAGGTGCATAAGAAGTTGGGTGCCTGCCCATCTCCCCTAAGTCTTACCCCACTATGGGGCAATAATGAGATTACCATCAATAAACAACCAATTGCATGGCCCTCATAGGAACGTGGTGGCATCTCATTGCTTCAAGATATGCTCATTCCTGGTACAGATACCCTTAACTCCTTTGAGGGCCTGCGTAGCTCTTATGGGATCTCTCCCAAAGACTTCTGGTGATTCCTTCAAATAAGAAGCACCATCCTTATGTACAGGCATAAGCAGCACCAAGAGTAACACATCTCCCAGGTAGAGTCATGGCTGGCCCTAGAAAGAGAACAGTCAAGCCGGGTATATGCGGCCATTCGGAGCACCATCCCGTCCCAAGCAGAGGAATCCAAGCATAAATGGGAGAAAGCACTGCATGCCCCTATTACGAACCTGGAGTGGAAATCTTGTTTAAAATTAGCTCATGGGATATATCCCGACACCAGTAGTCAATTAATACAGAACAAGATTATTCACTTCGGATATAGGACTCCTGTAGTCCTCGCCAAGGCAAAGCTGGCTCAGTCTGACCTGTGTTGGAGGTGTCAGGAACTCCCAGGTGACCTGTTCCATATACTTTGGTCCTGCAGGCTGATCCAGCCCCTATGGCAGGTTACCTGTGAAATGGGGTCTAAAAAACTTAGGAAGCCTGTCCCTCAGTCCCCTGAGTTGCTGTTATTAGGACTCCAGACCCTGGCCCCTTTCCTTTGTCTCTCCGAGTTGAAACTACTAGTGACACTCAGTATGCAGGTTAAAAGACCCCTACTGTGTAAATGGTGGTCCCAGATAATCCTCACCCTGGGGGAGGTACTTACCTCCATGGCTCAAGTTGCCAACTGGGCCAGAATATCACATACTGTGACCAATACCCTCTTTACATATACTGCACTCTAGACTCCCTTCCTTCTGTTTTTGAAACCTAGGGAGTGAATAGGCTGAATAGACACAACCATGCTACTATAATGGTCTCTTCTCATGGTGCATTTAGAGGCAAGTGCTGGAGAGATTGTTACTGAGTTATAGGGGACCCTGCTCTATGGATGACATAGTATAATGTCAGTAAAGGATAATACCTTCTCTGACAATGAAGACCTGTTTGCTTTGTGTGTGATCTCTTGTATTTTGTCAGTGTAAAGTAGAGGACAGTGGCCCTGGACTTCTCATAATTTCTGATGCTATGTCAAATACTGCAGAAACTAGCAGGATGGAGCCAGGTAAGATATGTTTGTATGAGTTAGCAATAATGCAATGTACCAACTGCTAATATTTTCAAAGTTAATCTCCAGCTGCATAGGTGTTGCACATCCAGGCACAGAGTATTATCTTACTGCTTACCTGGCTAGTATATTCAGTTTGTTCCTATTTGGCCTGCATGTTCCGTTCTCTGCTTCTACAGACATATGTAACAGTCTGTAAGACCTTTGCAATGTATCCGACTGTTTTAATGTTTGTATTGTCTTAATAAGTCAAATCAATAAAACTTATTAACCACAAATTAAAATCACAGTTAAAATTTTCAAATTAATAGACCTGATCCCAGATAGAGCATTAATATTAGATATTAAACACCATAATTCTTGTGTTAGATTTATAAACATTTATGCCCCCCCCAAAAAAAAGCAGAATGGATTTCACTTTTCCAACAGATACAACCATATTTATTCTCCTCCCAAAGCATTATTTGGGGAGGAGATTTTAACTGCAGACTATCCACAAAAGACAGAGGATGTAAGTTAACTACCATACTCAGAAACTTTTTTGCGATATGACCTCCTTAAAGAATACCATACAAACAGCTAATCGTCTAGATGCTTATTTGTAAAAATTGCAAGAACAGATCTAGCTTTTCATAAAGGCATATTAGCTACAAGAAAAGACTTCTTCTTCTTCATAAATAAAACATTCCTAATCCAGTCAGCCAAAATCGCACCAGTGGAATACTCTGATCATCGTGGTGGTGGTGGTGGCAGGGTAGTAGAAAGAAGTAGGTTGTAGGTTAACTAGGATCTGCAGCTTATCAAACAGGTAGGGAAATGGGCAGACTAAGTGGGCCAAGTGGGCCTTATCTGTCATCAAAGTCTATGTTTCTATTGTGAATTATAAGTGACAATAGGTCCACGATCAGCTTTGCGCCATGGTCTAGGATTATGGAAACTAAATTCCTCTTTATTGAGCCATGCAGAGGTCATTCAAGATTTACAGTATTTCATTATAATTAGAAAATCAGTATATGAGATGTATGATGACCCCATAATTTGGTGGTCAGACATTAAAAAAGACCTAAAACAGCTTTTAATCTCTATTAGTAAAGCACATAAAGATGGAGACTATCTCCAATATTTAAAAATAGACAGCAATTACAGCACTTAATGACTTTGGCTCAAACAACTAAACATAATTTTACAGATCGAATAAAACTTATAGAAAAAAATATGTCACAATTCCATAATAAATAAGCTAATACTTTATAAATGCAGCTGTCCTTTGGCACACAAGGTAAAACAGCTACAGTATGTCCCTTTGCAATTTGTAAAGATGGAATACAAATGCAAACTATGGAAGCCTCTATTAATGTACTTCGAATACAACCAAATGCTATTTTTAGAAATTATTACTCAGTATTCATTTAAACTCTTCCAAGGAGAAACCACAGACTCTAATAACATTCAGCATTTTTTTAGTAAATTTGAAATCCCTAAATGTCCACCTCACATTCTTTCAGAACTCACAAAGGATATAGAATCAATAGAAGTGAAATTTACAATTTTTTCCCTAGGTAATGGAAAAGACCCAGGAAAGGATGGATTTACACCAGCATTGTATACATTTCTCAGTAAAGATATAGTGCTGGAACTAGCACACATATTTAACTTCTTATTGCAGATCTCTGGAATTCCATTGAAGATATCCATTGGAGCAATGTCAGTGGCTCAGCAGGTAGTATACTTGACTCAGGCCAGGAGATCAGAAGGCTGTGGGTTCTATCCCCACACCAGGCACTTGGGTTAATATCCCAATACTGACACTGCAGTGTAGCATGAGGGTGGGGTGCTGCACTCTTGAGGTGCTGTCTTTTGGATGAGACATTAAATCGAGGTCTCATCTGCCTGTTTCTGGTGGTAGCTCAGATGGATGTTAAAGATCCCATGGCACTTCTCGAAAAGAGTTGGGGAATTTAGTTTATTATTCAAGAAATCATACAGAACTGATTGAACAGTATCTTACATATAGCAGAAATCAGAGAAACAGCAAACAAAAAGACCAAAAAGGAAAAAACTTTGTTCATATACAAAAAGAAAGATCCTTATAAATGTCTATACATTCATATACATTTAAGTAACTGTGAAATCATTATCTGTTACCCATGGTAATGTTTTCCATTATTGCAAGACAGAATGTCTATTAGCAAGCTTTAGTTCATTATAGTAAATATCATTAATTTATTTCAAGAGTTTCCCCAGTAGTTCTGTGTGGGACACTTTTTTTCCTGAAGTGTAAAGAGGCACCTCATGTTCCAAATATACAATTTAAAGACTGCAAAAATAATGTTTAGAGTACTTTTGTCCCATTTGTTCCAATAATCTGCATATTTGCCATATATTAAGATTTCATAGTCCACAAAAGAAAAAAATTCTGCATCCCAATAGTCAGCTACATAATCAAAAAGTATGAATATAGGAACAGGAGAAAAACAAATGTTCCAGCATTTCCTGTTTGTTTATACAATTTGGTCTAGAACACATCCTCTCTTCCACCCTCATATGTTTTTGACTTTCTTTAACATTAAGCCGCTCAAGAAAGCATTACCAAAAAATATCTTTATATTTTTGAGGTATTCATTTATCTATAGAAACATAGAAACATAGAAACAAAGAATTTGATGGCAGATAAGGACCGCTTGGCCCACCCAGTCTGCCCATTTCCCTACCTACTGGATAAGCTGCAGATCCTAGTTAACCAGCAGCCTACTTCTTCCTACCCCCACCCCCCAGAATTGCCTTATGACAATCCCATGCATGCTTGAATTCCACCACTGATTTTGACTCCACAACCTCCTCCGGAAGGCTGTTCCATGCATCCACAACCCTCTCTGTGAAAAATACTTCCTAAATTACCTCTGAGCCACCCCCATCTTCAAATTGTGCCTCTTGTTCTTGCACACCTCTTTTTGAAAGATGCTACCCTCTTGGACTTTGTTGATTACCTTGAGGTACTAGAAAGTTTCTATCATGTCCCCCTCTCCCTCCTTTCCTCGAGGCTATACATATTAAGCTCCTTAAGTCTCTCTCATATTCTTCTGGTGCAGACCCTGCACCATTTTAGTTGCCCTCCTCTGGACAGCTTCCATCCTGTCTATGTCTTTTGGAGACTGGGTCTCCAGAACTGCACACAGTACTCCAGATGGGGTCTCACCAGCTGTCTGTACAGAGGGATAAAACTTCTTGTTTTCTACTGGTGATGCCTCTCCTATGCATCCCAGTATCCCCAGTCCTCCTTGCTGCCCTCTCACATTGCTTGCCCATCTTTAGGTCATCTGATATGACTGCCCCTGGTTCCTTTCCATTTTTGTTGTTGTTAGTATCTCACCCCCATTGTGTACTCTTCCCTGGTTTTGTTTCCCAGGTGCATTACCTTGCACTTCTTAGCATTGAGTCTAAGCTGCCATACATTTGACCATTCCTCTAACCTTGCCAAGTCCCTTCTCATCCTTTCCACCCCACCCTGTGCATCAACTCTGTTGCAGATCTTAGTGTCATCTGCAGAGAGACATACTTTTCCTTCCTATAAGCAGAGCTTGCAAAAAAGAAATAAACTCCAATGGACATTTTGGAAAAATCACCTGTTCTGAAAAAGATGTATCTAAAACATGCATATATATTTATTTCTTTGTTTCAGTAAAAATCAGCACGCTAGAAATGTGACACATTTTCATTTTGACAAATACCTCTCTTAGGTACAGTGGTGTCATAAGATCTGAACGAATAACTCTCAAAGTTCTGGCTTCCCATGCTTTGTACCATCAGATATAATAGAAAGAAATATAGGGACCCAGAATTTTCCTAAATGAATAAGTACAGGTTTAATATTAATAAAAATAAATTGGCAATAGAAAAACAAAATGGGGGTAACCATATTCAAATCCCTTTTTTTAAGGGTATGTATAATATGTTTCTTTTTATGGCATTCAGTCTGCTCCCCCAGATGGCTTGGAAAAATGGACTTCAAATTGTAGTTTCTCAAACTTTGGGAGGGAGAAATACTTTACTTAAAAAAAGAAACAGTGGTAAGAGGTATGTTTTAATCAGATAAATCCTCTTGGCTTTGCACATTGTCCAATTGTTACATCTTTTAACCATCAGAGTACCTTGTTGGATTTTTTTTGTCCCAATTTAAGATATTCAATTGTGTAGATCCAAAATGCATGCCGAAAATATGTATTGGTTCTCTAGTTAAAACTATACCTGCTACTTGTTCCTTAACGATTTGTTTCTTACCTAATTCCCTACCTATACCTTTGTTGGTATTTAGAGCAGCCCCTGAGACTGTTCCATACCAGGAACATATTTCTACAGCTTTCTCTGCAGACTATGAATCATTCAAAAATAGACAAATATCATTTGCATAGGCCATTGCTGTAAAGGGAACCCTGTATTGGGAAACCTGGATAGGGACTATGTCTAGTGATTCATTTACTTGCCTTATTAATGGATTTATACCAAAAACACATAAAAGAGGACTGATCAGACAACCTTGTCTGACCCCTTTGCCCACTGGTAAATTAGTGCCACAAAATCCATTAACTTGTGGAATAACCACAGCATTATTGTATAAAGTTTTCAACCAAGTAATGAAAGTTTCTGGAATACCATATTGCTGTCAAGTAAAACACAACAAATCATGAATGATAGAATCAAAAGCTCTTTGTTGGCCAGTGACAGGATGTAGCTTTTCAGACCAGAGTAGTTATCAGTTTCTATTACCTCTCTCAGTAGGATAAGCAGGTCCATTATTGACCTGTTAGGTATTGTACATGATTGGGCTGTTGTACTTAGATATGGAGCTACAGTCAATAAGCACTTGTTTAAGATTTTTGCCAACATTTTAAATCCACATTAAGAAGGCTAATAGGCCTCCACTTTGTCAGTAGTTTTTTGTCTCCTTTCTTATGTTAAAAATAAGAATCCCTGTTGTCATCCCTAAAGGCAAGCTATTGTCCTCAAGTAAGTAGTTACAAACTTGTTCTAACTCTGAGGAGATTCCAGGGCCTATAAATGTGTACAATTCTGCTGTAAATCCATTCTTTCCAGGTGCCTTTCCAATATTTAAGTTGGAAATGGTCTCTTCAATTTCACAAGATAGTATGGGTGATGTAAGATTTTGTAATAAATCAGCTGGACAATCTGGGATCTTAAAAGTTTGAAAAAAAAAGGGTGTTGCTCATATATCAGTGTGCCCCTTTTGGAACAAATGTTTTGTATAGTTGGTGACTGTGTTTAAAATACCTTGATTTGTGGTTTGCAGGGAGTCCCCACAATCATAAACTGCCTACATAGCTTTTGTTCATTAACCCTCTCTCTACAACTTAAAAAGGGCAAACTGTATCTGACTTTGCCTGAGTGCCATATGTTTGTTGCATTTCTAGTCAAACTGTTTGCTTAATATGATAGTCATGTATTTTCTGTTTAGTATCCTGAATTTTTTTTGAATAATTATGTTTAATGGTTTGAGCTAAAGTCTTCAAGTACTATAAATATTTTCTATTCTGTTGATGCAAAACATATTCTTCATTTCTATTAGATTTACTCAGAGATAGTAATAAGTTCCTTAAGTCTAGTTTTGTATCTTCCTACCATAGTGATGGATTTTCATAGATGTCAAACAAAGTGTTTTTACTTTTAATAAAATATAAAATCTGCTGTCTAATTACATCTGTCTATAGAAGGGATGAATTAAATTTCCATAATCCTAGCCCGTGAACAATTTATTGAGGGCCTACAACTCCTTGTGATCAGAATACTCTACTGAGGTCACTTTTGTCAACTGAATCCATAATTCTTTGGATAAAAAGAAAAAATCAATTTGTGTTGCTAAATTACGTTTTTGGAAAATATGAATCCTTCAATCCAGCTGTCTGTATGGTGGTTTGTAAAAAGGACATAGCACAAAAGATTTTTTGGGTAGTAGTATTCCAGCATCTAACATTTTTTGTCAGGCTACAATTAAAGTCACCCAAACAACATTTTGGAGGAAAAAAGGTAGGGTTTGACTTGGCTGAAAACTTCAAATCTATCTGCTTTCTTCTGTGGGGCACAAATATTAAGTAACCTGTAATAAGTATTGCATAACTTAATATCTAGAATCAAAACTTATCCTAGTATTAAGTCTATAATTATCAACACTTGTACATCAGTATAATGGAAAAGAATACCCACCCCTGAACATGCCTCTACTCCCATAGACCAGTAAGAAACATCAGTGTGCCATTCTTTCGTGGCTACTGAAATTTCTGTAACACTATGAAGCTGAGTATCTTATACAAAAATAATAGCACCCCTTCTTTTACAATTATTTTTAATACTGTTTACATTAACAGTGACCAAAGTTAGGGGTAGCTGCATAGGAAGAAAGGAAATTTTAGAACATTATTTATTCCTCAGCCTATGGTGGTTTTGTCCTTTTGTTCCTAGAATCCATTCCTAGTTTCTTTTTCAGATTTTTGGGCTTCCCTTTTTGCTTGACACTTTTAAGGCTTTCTGATTCACTGGTGTCAGGTTCAGGAGATGCTTCTAGGTGTCCAGAATCTAATGAGGAACCATCTGAATCATCTCCTGAGCCTCCAGTTTCACTTGCTAAAGGCTGGTATTTGTTTGAGGTAGGTGTAATTAAAATTTTAGGCATCTTGGGAGCAGGCTGTTGCCATGCCTGCCTTCTACTAGTATTGAGTCTTTTTTTTGGTTCATTTTCTTGTCAGGTGGGGTTTAGGGGTTGGGGGCATAATAACTGTGCCCTTGACCTCCTTTGACTGAGAGGCAGTAAATTCCATTGCATTCCCTGGGGTTTCAATTACTGGTTCAAGAGGCTCAGCTTCTAAAGGTACTGAATTAACCTGATTGTTTTCTTCTACTTCCTCTATATTGGAAGTGTTGGGGGCCTGGTCTGTAAGTAGAGAAGGGGGGGGTGAGTCTTAGAAAAACTCATCATACTTTTAGAGTGTGTTCTCTTTTCTAGTGTTACCAAGAGTCTTTGTTCCTCAGTGTCTGCAGATTCTGATACGTTATGAGCGGTTCCACTATGCAGCGGTGACAAATTCCTTGTCATCCAATGGCACAGTGACAGCACAACAGCGCCAGTTGGTGTTGTGCTGTTGCTTGGGAACAAGCGCTTTCTGTGGGGGGCTTTTCTCACCACACCCGCCATGCTGGGGACTCTGCCCCTTGCACCCCCATACTTTAGATTGCTAACTCCAGTCAGAGTTAGTTCGAGGATGGGGGCAAACACCTCCACAGCACCAGTGTCAGGTAGCAGAGACCATCATAGCTACTGCTGACAATGCTGCTGTGATGGTCTTCACTGTAGAACTGAGGATGCATGGTCGATATACAGTTATGAGCAACTTTGGGACATTTCACATAATAATGGTTTTTCTTGCCACACAGATTACAGGTTGCCTCTCTCGTGCGCTGACTACTTGTATGGCCTAGTACATTACATAGTGAACATCTTAAATGAACACATGCACTACTTATGTGTCCAGGGGAAGCACATTTGTAGCATGTCTTTGGCAGCCCTTGATAGAAAAGCACTCCTCTGTCCCACCCCCCAGAAAAGGAAAAAAAACAGTTTCGGAGATGCTGCAGCCCTTGTTCTGTGGACTTCAATATTACTCTGACTTTTCACCGGCCTGTCCAGATACTCTCTGAATCAAAGATAGCCTCTGGATGGCCTATCACTGTGCAGCATTGTTTAAGCCAAAAAGTGAGGTCAGTAACACTTACTTCCTCATTGTGAAATAAGCAGAGAAACAAAACCACTGTAAGGGGTCAGTGTGTGCGGAATATATAACATGAACATGTAACAAACAAATATCTGCACCACACAGCACTGGACCAATATGCAGCATTTATTGTTAAGATGATACAAACATTAAAACAGTTGGATACATTGCAAAGGTCTTACAGACTTTTACATATTTAGACCAGATAAATACTGTATAACACCAGCACAATCATGTACAATACCTGGCAGACCTATAACAGATCAACTTATACTGCTCAGAGATATTATTGAAAAAGATAATTTATTAGACCTAAAAGGATTTGTTTTTGACTAGATCAGCTAACAGCCTTTGATTCAATCAGTCATAACCTTTCATGGTATACTCCGCAACAATATGGCATACCTACAACCTTCATTGACTGGCTGAAAATATTATATAGGTCACCAACTGTTACCCCTAGATAAATAGCAGGTGTGGACCCCTTAGCCCAATAAAGAGAGGAATAAGGGAGGGCTGTCCTATAAGTACACTGTTATATGTTTTTAGTATAGACCCTTAACTTAGACTGTTAAACTCTATGCAAACTATTTCTCCTATCCAATTCTCAGGTTAAGTCTTACCATTTACCTCAATGGCATATGCAGATGATTTCTGCATCTTAGTTCAAAATAATTCCTCAGCAGTAGAAGCACTAACACTTTGCAAAGAACATGGTTCCTTATCAGGGGCCACTCTGAACATGAAAAAATGTATAGGCAGTCAATTAGGAAAGGAGCAGGTGTATCAATCACAAATAGCAGGAATAACACTATCCAGGGATCCTATCCAGATATTGGGTATACAATTTGGACTAGAACAACTAGATATCTTAAATTGGGATAGAAAAATAGAAGAAGGTAAAATATTGGAACAAAGATGGAAAAATGGATATTGAGTACATCTAAGAGAATTTATCTCATCAAAACATATCTATTACCAATATTTTTGTTTAGCAGTAACATTTTTCCACTACCACAATTGCAAGAGACAACTATTTTAAGTATTTTCTTTCAAGCTGTCTGGGGCAGCAGATTCAATCTGATAACATGAAATATCATATATCTACTGCTTCAGAAAGGGGGACAAAACATGGTCAACCCAATAGTGTTTTTCTACTGTCAGTTTATTTTTATGAATTTTAAACCTTTATTAATAAACACAGGAACATTTTGGGCAGATGTATTATTCTCTTTTTGTTCAACCTGGTTCACTTTATGGGAAGATGGGGCTTACTGGTTCTGCTGCCATGAAAAACTGAATATTAAAGCTAACCAGAAACATAAGTAGGTAGAGGAGATGATTTGTTCCAGACACACTTGTATACAGAAACTAGAAACAATGGAACATTTATTTTTTTCTTGTACTTATATTCAGAAGTTCTGGACTTTTACAGTACAATAGAGCTTTGTGGAATAGGAAAATTCTGAATTCACAGAATTTTGATGGAATCTTGTGAAATCCCATGAAATTTTGCAGAATTCTGTTGGAATTTTCTGGAATTTTTAAGATTCAGTAATTTGGTCATAACTCGGCTGTTATTTAAGCATTCACACTCCTTCTGTGGAGGGCCAATAATGTTCTACATATCATGACATTTGGATAGATAGATTTAAAATTATAGGTGCTCAAAGTCTGTCATTTTATTTTTTGTCTGAAATTTAATGGAAATTTGTGTCTACCTATACCTCAGTCATCTATTGGGTCAAATATCTGAAAAGTGGCATGATTCCTTGATGATAGGTGTTCTAATAATGTGCTGGATTTCATGACAATATGATGCATTGCCTCAAAATTATATGTGCTCAAAATCTGTCCTATTATTTTTTGCTGGAAATTTCATGGAAAACTTTCATCTGCATATAACTCGGGCACCTTTGGTGCTAATCATGTGTAAATTAGCATGAATAACCTTTTTGTAATAGTTATTGAATGATCTAAATATGGAGAGAATTGGATTAGAGATTTTAAAGTTACAGGGGCTCAAATCTTTACTATGTAAATACTTGCAAAATGTTGTGAAAACTCAAAAATGTGTATATTTGTAGCTTCTATGCTCTTATAGGCATAGAAACATAGACTTTGACGGCAGATAAGGACTGCTTGGCCCATCTAGTCTGCCCATTTCCCTACCTACAGGATAGGCCGCAGACCCTAGTTAACCAACAGCCTATTTCTTCCTACCCCCCAAAAGAATTGCCTTATGTCTGTTCCATGCATTCTTGAATTCTCCCACAGTTTTAGACCCCACAACCTCCTCAGGAAGGCTGTTCATGCATCCACTACTCTCTCTGTGAAAAAATACTTCCCCACATTGCCCCTAAACCACCCCCCCATCTTTAAATTGTGTCCCCTTGTTCTTGCATGTCTGTTTTTCTGAAAGATGCTATCCTCTTGGACTTTGTTGATTCCACTGAGGTACTTAAAAGTTTCTATCATGTCCCCCCTCTCCCTTATTTCCTCAAGGGTACACACATTAAGCTCCTTTAGTCTCTCCTCATACGTCTTGTCTTGCAGACCCCTCACCATTTTAGTTGCCCTCCTCTGGACTGCCTCTATCCTGTCTATGTCCTTGCGGATATGGGGTCTCCAGAACTGGACACAGTACTCCAGATGGGGTCTCACCAACTGTCTATACAGAGGGATAACAACTTCCTGTTTTCTGCTGGTGATGCCTCTCCTTATGCATCCCAGTGTACCCCCAGCCCTCTCTACTGCCTTCTCACATTTCTTGCTAACCTTAAGGTCATCTGATATGATTACCCCCAGGTCCCTTTCCTTTTTTGTTGTTGTTACTACCTCCACCCCATTGTGTATTCTTCCCCTGGGTTCTTGCTTCCCAGGTGCATTATTTTGCACTTCTTTGCATTGAATCCTAGCTGCCAGGATATGCATATCCATAGTCAGTGAATCCTAGCTGCCAGGGCATGCATATCCATAGTCAGTGAATCCTAGCTGCCAGGACATGCATATCCATAGTCAGTGAATCCTAGCTGCCAGGACATGCATATCCATAGTCAGTGAATCCTAGCTGCCAGGACATGCATATCCATAGTCAGTGTATTTGTTTGTCTATTTATTTCTAGGAAGTACCTTTGAGCCAAAGGATCTTTTACAGAGGTTCAGTGTAAGCATTAATTAGAGGAGGGCTCTGCTGGTGGATTAATGCCCGCTGGGGGGGTGGTGCCCGAGGGTGCAGCCCGAGGGGTCCAACCACTCAGCGGGCATTAATCACTGACAAGCCGATGCTGAAGGTGATTAATGCGCCAGAACACAGGCTCGTGCTGCGACCCGAGCCTATGTTACTGGCATCACCTCCGGCAGGCAACATCGACACTGTTTGTGTACAATTCACCTGACTGTTGTAAAACTGCAGCTCTCTTTGCAAAAGCCCACATTAGGTTTTTATACTTTATTCGATCTACAGAATACGTGGCATCCTACAGTAAGTGTTTCCTGTTGTGTGTAACAACACTAGAATAAAGGAAGTTAAATAATATAAGTACGTGACAACTGCCCATCTTGAAAATAATATCTTCTGCCACTGTTTGTTACAAAAGGGCCTTCACTTTTCGGCTGTACAAAAAATAAAACATCTCCCCATATTCTGAGATGTGGAAGCAGGCAAACTTTGAAGTTTTAATTTACGTTACAGAGCAGGTCTTCTGATTAATTCCAGCTCAGTTCATTGGTCAACAGAATAGGCGTATGACACTGTGTTCTACAAACGTATAAACTATACCCTGCCTTTCCCACAATAATACAATCACTACACAGACAGCAGGGGGGCTTGCAGTGACGGAGCGGGCTGCTACTTTCGGGTGCCTCCATGGCCACAGCTGGAACTGACTGAGTGGGCGTTACCTGTGGCTTAATACCCGCTCAGTTTTAGTCAGCTGTGGCCATTTGGTGAATCCTGGCCCTCCATTACAGCGGGCGAGAGTGAGCCGTGTTACAAATCGTAGTAATACATGGGCATAAAATCATTTACAATGGTTACAAGTACATAAGCAGATACAAGGAGGTTCCATGCCTAGAAAGACATGAGTACATCAGGTTACAGAGGTTACATAATTACAATAACAGGGAGTACATAAGTAAAAATATACAGACACATAATTTAAAGCAGGCTAGGTTGACAGGTTCTTAAGTGAACAACTTGATAATCTACAGGATATAGAGTGAATCAGGTAGGGAACAGAGGATGATATAGTCTGTAAAATAATTAGCTAGTACGATATGCAAGGAGGCAAGAACTTGATTGGCAGCAGTTCTTTTGTCTTAAGTGCTAAAGAGTGCAGTCATAAAGGAGGGCTAGACTCACTGGGGGGGGAGAGTGCAGAGGCAGGGACCTGGAGCCTACTAGGGGAGTGTTAGTTAGCAAGAAGAGAGGAGAGGCAAGGGTGTAGGTTTGAATGAGGGTAGCAGGAAAGAGGAGAGAAGAGTGTGGGGGAGTTCAGGTCTCACAGTCACAGTTCCTGTTTGTGGCAAGTGCCACTCTAAGTTTATCTTTAAAGGGGCCTATTTTGTCCTCTTTTGTGATACATAGGTCAAGCGCAGTAAGCGAAAGTGGTGCCCGGTATTCGTAGGACTGTTGGCCTTGTGTGATTCTATGGAAAGGGATGCAGAATGCTGAGTTGTTTGTACCACTAGTGCATCTGATAAAATTAGGTTGGCTAAGGAGGCTTTGCAGGCCTGGGGTGGTAAGTCCTAGCACAGACTTCTTGGTGAGCATGCATACTTGATACTGGAGGGCACTGTCAAGGTTGATCCATTTTGTTTGAGTGTACAACTCGCAGGTGTGAATGACATGGGGTACACCTAGGACTAAATGACAAACTTTGTTTAGTGTTGTTTTGATATATGTCAAAGCAGTTTGGGAGGCAGCCCCATATATTGCTATACCATAGTCTATCACTGAGAGGACTGAGCTATTTACAACAGTTTTGAGTGCCTCTGAAGTCAGGCCTTTTCGCTGTCTGTACAGTAATCCTAGTTTTGCATTTGACGACTTTGCACCTGCATCTATGTGTTGATTAAATGAGAGGGTGTGGTCCAGTGTCAATCCTAGGTATTTAATTGGTTGAGCCATCTCCAGGAAAGTATTCTGATTGTTATGAATGCAAAGTTGGTGAGTGTGGTGTTTGTTATGTGATGATGCGAATAACATAGTCTTAGTGTTTTCATAACTGAGGAGTAGTTTTAATTAAAGTAACCAGTGCTCAGCCACATTGAAATTAGTCTGCATTTGCTTTTCCAGTATGTAGGGGTCAGAATTACATGAATATAGGACTGCATTGTCTGCACACATTAGTAGCTGGTCATTTACCGATTGAGGGAGGTTGTTTAAGAACAGGCAGAACAGTAGAAGGCCATGGATAGAGCCTTGAGGAATGCCTGTGTTAACACTATGGTTTTCGGAGAAGGTGTCCAGGATTTTCACTTTTTGGACCCTCCCAGAGACCTAGCTTCTGAACCATGCTACTGCTGCAGAGGAGAGGCTGGTATTGGAGAGCTGATCCAGGAGCAGATTGTCATTGATGGTGTCGAAGGCCTTGGTGAGATCAATATATGTTGCCCCCACCAAGAGCCCTCTGTCTAGAGCATTATGGATAAAGCTGGAAAACTCCACTAGAGTGGTTGTAGTACTGTTTTGTTTTCAAAATCCATGTTGTTGCTTACATTGTAAATTACATTTGTCTAGATATTCCATCAGTTGGTCACTTACTATTCATTCCAGGGCCTTGGAGAGTGGAGAAAGGATAGATATTGGGGGGTAATTTGTAGAGTCGGCCCTGTCATCACATTTGTAAACAGGGGTAACCACCGCCACCTTCCAGATCCATGGGAATTCGTCTGATACCAAGGAGAGATTTAAGATTTTGGTGAGGGGTTTGAGAGTTATGTGCGGGGTGAGCCTAACTAGTTTTAGGTCAAGTTGATCAGAGCTAGTTCTAGAATTACCTAACACTTTTAGGATGTACTTTTTTGCTTCCATAAAGGTGATAGCTCTGAAATAGAAAGGCAGATGGGAGCTTGATTAGGTCCCCGGGTTTCGTTCGATGCAAGTATCTGATTGGTGTTGAAAGAAGCTAGGAGGCAACAGTCCACTGAGGTCAATAAAAGCTTTGTTAAAGACATTTGCTATGTGACTGTGATCCTGTGTAGGTTGGCCCTAAAATGTTCAGGAAGGTGGGGGGAGTTTTATTAGATTTACCGGTTAGGGACTTGATGTTCTCCCAGAACTGTATACTGTCACCCCATGAGTTTGTCAGCTCATTTTTAAAATGAGTGTTTTTGGCCTTGTGAATAGCCCAGGTGCAGTCATTCCATGCAGCTGTATAGTTCTGGTAGTCTCTCTGGGTACCAGAGTTTCTTGCTTTGTATGACAAGTCATCTCTATTTTTCATGAGGGCTAGTAGCTGTGCCATGATCCAGGGACTGTCATAGTCACGGATCTTTCTTTTGGTGTAGGGGGTGTAGACATTGCACACTTCATTGAATTTGCTTATAAAGCATTCTAGGGCAGTGTTGACATTTGTTTTGTGGTCAATAGAGCTCCAATCTTGGAGGCTGAGGTGTGCTCTTAGAGCTCCCAACTTGCCTTTCTTCAGAAGTCTAACAGTAATAGTCCTTGCTGGTGCCTTTGGGGCCTTATTTGACCATTTACAGATTACTGGGGAGTGGTCACTGAGGGAGTCGGGAGAACCGTGATGGAGGATATTCTTTCTGGCTGATTTGTGACCACCCAGTCAATTACTGACCCCTTGCCTGTTTTGCTGTTATACCGAGTGGGGGAGTCTACCAATTGCACAAGGTTGAGAGTGGCTAATGAGTCCCTGTAGTGTACAGCTTCAGTGGAGGACCAGTTGATATTAAAGTCTACAACCATTTTCAGCTCTGTGTTTGGTCCCCCTTCAGAGAGGTAGCTGATGACAGAATTGAAACCGTTTGCTTGCTTCTTGGGAGGGATATGGACCAAGACTATTGTTAGGGTTTTCCCATTCTTGCCAAGTATTACTTTTATGGTCATCAGTTGAGCCCCACATTTGGTGTCACATGGGTTAAGCATTTGTCCCTGAATGTGGTGTCTAACATATATAATACAACCATCTCCTCTTTTACTGAGTCTTTCTAGTCTGAATGCAGCATATCCACTGAGTTGTATAGCAGAGTCTGGCACCCTAGGTGATAGCCAGGTCTCTACTATCGCAAGAATGTCAGGCTGGTGCTGTTGGACCCAGGCTTGGAGAGTGTCCATTTTTGTTAGCAGGCTGCAGATATTAATTGATGCTATTGTTAGTCTATTTTGTTTCTTATGAACTGTTGTACTGTATGTCATCAGGCCTGGGTTGGGATGAATATTACTTGAGATCAATAGAAGCAGCCACGTGATCCTTATAGCTTGCCATTTTAGATATGTTAGGGCCTGTGATTGTATAATGCGATGTGATATTTTTGGCACAGTTCATGGGAAGGTTAGGGGTACATCACTACCAGGTGGAGGGAGAGGATAGCCAGCCTGTTCACTGCTCATATAGACCCATGTAGTAGGTGGTATGATGTGCCATGTTACTGACAGCTGCACATTTGTGGTTTTTGTGTTATCCAGGTGGTGATATTGTGGCACTACAGTCTGAAGGTGGAGAATTAATGTCCTCCTCATGTTTTGCAGTGCATCCTTGATGGAGTCATATTTGTATATTGGCAAGCGTTTTGTGTGGTCCTGTCCTGTAGAGGGGGCCAGCATCAGAACTGATAGAAATAGAAAGAGGGTTCTAAGGAGGAACATATTGTGAGCTACAGCAGGGAAAGAATTCCCTAGGTGTGTTTACAGATGGTGGGAGAGTGTCTGCGTTTAACCCCTGTAGGTAAATTGGAGCTAGAAGCACAAGTGGTTAGAGGTGAGAGTGGATGGCAGGCTTATCTAGTCTTTAAGGAGGGATAGAGAGAGGAAAAGGAGAGCCCACTGAGGAAGGAGCATTGTGATGATAAAATCTAGAGAACAGAGTGTGTGATGTGCCAGATAGGATAGGAGCTCCTAGTGTCAGCTGCATATAATCTCTAATAGTGGAGTAGACACAGAAAATGTCACTGCTACCAGAGATATAGCCAAGGCCCCTAGAATTCTGCGGCCGTTGAATTTTGTGCAGAACTTGCAATTCATCAAGAACTTCATGTGTCAAGATAATTTACTCTTCTTGGTGATTTTTTATTAATATTTCTGTTTATACATAAAATCTGGTTCCTCTCCCTCTTTTATATCCAAAACCCCCCATATGTTCAGAGTGTGATATCATTGCTATAACATCATACATTAGCTAATGAAATGGCTGCATTCTGCAACAGAAATGAACAGTCACTTATCTACCACAGCTCCCACTGCCAGAGACAGTGGCACAGCACATCACGCATGGTGATATTTGCTCAACCTGCACTACAGACTATTACAATTTTCAGTCTTACATTGTTGTACTAGGGCTAACTTTAAACAAAACCTTGTCAATAGCACAGACCTGTTAAGTCCATACCTCACTTTGTACAAACCTATTTGTGCCTTTAAGGTATAGAGACGCTATCTGAAATGAATAACTGGTAAAATGAATTTAACTGTCTAAATTTTTAAGAAAAATAAAGTAATTATGCCCAGAAAAGTAAAGTGAAATATAATAATGTGTAGACCTGTTGAAAGAATAGTCCTGTTAAATAACTGCACTGTACACATTTTTGCCAGGGTTATTGACTACATATTGTCATTGGTTGATAGAATCACCTAAAGTTATTGAGAAATGTGTGCAGGGACAGCTGTTGGGCCAGAGGGTAGCATGCTGTGTTTCCATGCCGGCAACTCAGGTTCAGAGATTAGCTCTGGAAGCTGGCTGGGCAGCTCAAGGATTGGTAGAACACATCACTGCTCGGAGCCTGGGAAGGTATGGTGCAGTGTTCTGTCACATGGTGGACACATTGTGATGGGCCGGAGAGCTGTATCTCACAATTGGTTCACATGCATGTCATGGCCTGATGGTGTTATGCAGTGTGTCAGGGAAAGCAGGTTGACATGAAAAATGAGTTTTGCAATAACTCCTCTATTCCATTTCCAATGGGACCTGTATGAATGAGGATGCAAGTTCATGGAAATAAAAAAAAATGTATATATATATATATATATATATATATATATATATATACACACACACACACACACACACACACAGAGTATCTCTCTCTCTCACCACACACACACACACATGCAGATTGCATATAAATATATAAGTGATACACAGCGAGAACCTCATGAGTGATGTAGAAAGCACATACAAATATATAAGTGGTAGACAGTGGAAACCTCATTAGTGGGATAGATAGCATGCATATAGAAATACCTTATTTATCGCATAAGATCCCCTCTGTATATGTCATTTATGCAACAGGCTAGGACCTTAAGGGAGATACATTTGTGTTGCTTTTTTAGACATACAATTGTGTTTATAAGTCTGTTATTTTTTGAACTAGTGTTACTGTGCTTTCCACCATCCTGATTACTGTAACCACTACCATGAAAGTGAAGTCAGGATGACAAGCGGACACTGTGATGTGGTAGTTTGTTACTGCCGCAGAACTTCCTCAGAAATTACAAATCACCGCCGCAGAAGTTCTGTGGCAAATGGTAGTCTTGCCGCAGAACTTGGTCCCACTGTGCCTCAGAAAAGTAGGGGCCCTGGATATAGCCCTCTAGTAGTGAGAGGATATAATCTGCTAATTGAAATGTCCCTGGCCTAGTCAAGGCTCACTGGATCCCTTGCAGTATCAGCTGAGCTGTAGCTCATGGAGGATTTCTGAACCACTGATTAAGTTCAAGAAATTGAGGGGGGGGTCCCTGGTCTAGTCAAGGCTCACTGGATCCCTGAAATAAAGTAGAAAAAACAGGCTTTTTAAAGGTTGGAAGAGGAGGCTTGTTACATCAGAACAAAGAGAACAAAAGAAGCGGGCAGGGACAGAGAACACAGTAGACTGTTTGGGGGTTGGGGTAGAGACAGAGTGCAGGCCAGAGAGCAGAAGTAGGATTTACACAGTCAAGGTTCAAAATTCACTTCTAATATCAACTCAGAACTTAAAATGACTGTAAGGATTAAACAAATTATTAAACCCTGGCACATAAATTCAACTAGAGAGACAGAGGGAGATACAGTCGTTAGAGATGTGTTCAGCAGGAGATAGTGTAGGCCACTTGGAAATCAGCTTCCACTGGTACCAAATTGAAAAAGTTAGGGCTAGTACCTTGCAGTATTAGCTGAGCTGTAGCTCATGGAGGATTTCTGAACCACCGATTAGGTTCAAGAAATTGAGGGTTCCCTGGCCTAGTCAAGGCTCGCTGGATCCCTTGCAGCATCAGCTGAGCTGTTGCTCATGGAGGATTTCTGAACCACTGATTAGGTTCAAGAAATTGAGGGGTCCTTGGCCTAGTCAAACACAACTGGATAAATTGGTTTAGCAGTTTTAAATTTGCAGTAGAAAAAAAAATATTGGTAACATTTTCTCACATATTTATAGTAGCATATAGATGAATTATCCAGAATTCTTTTTGTGTAATTTAACATTAACAATGCATGTATCACTACTTCATTTGATAAGCTGGGCTGAGCTTTTTGCAGTCCTGCTCTTCCTTTCTGGGTGACTATCCCCCCCACTTCTCTTTTGGCATAGCCAGATTGACTCAATAGAACTGCTGATCCCATTGATATCCTCTTTGTTCTTTACAGTGACAAACTCCCTTAAAACATAAGTCACCTACTCCTTTTCCTATTGACCTACCCTATTGGAATAGCCAGAATTTGTCCTTCCTGCTGTCCCAGACATTGTCTTCCCCCACTACATCTTTTTAAGTACTTCTAAGACCCAGACTTGCATGTACTGTACATCAGTCTCCCTGTATCATAAATTTACTGGATGTGATCCTTAAATATCCTGCATTCCAATTGGAATTGTTGACACTCTGTGTTTCCTTGCTTCAACCTGGGAGTCTACCACTGTTGTGCTACCAAGCTCAGTTGTCCATTTCTTGGAGAAACTGTGCATCTAACTACTGAACCTGGTGACCAACTGCACTACCTATCTCTTCTACTCCTATCTTTAAATTAAAATCCTCCAGATAAGTCGGGGTGAAATTAGCAAATTCCAGTTTTATGGAATTTTACTTGAAATACTACAATTTTCACAAAGACTTGTGTTATTTGACTTTAAGATGTTATTTTGTAGAGATGTGCGACTACCTTTTTCTGATTATTTGGCCGAATATTTGGTATTTGGGTCCCAGATATTCATTATTCAGTATTAAGTATTTGGTACTCGGCCAGGGAAGTTGCCTTATTAGAGAATTGCTACAAATGTCCTTAATATGGTTTCAGGAGGAGAAGGAGGAGAGGTCACAGCACTTTAACTTGTACACTGGTGCCAGATGTTGTCTTGTGCTGCTGGTGCTTCAGAAGAAGGATGCAGCGGTCATGGCACTTTGGCTTGTACACTGGTGCCAGAGGCTGGCTTGTGCTGCTGGTGCTTCAGGAGGAGGATGCAGAGATGGCAATCTGTATATGGTCAAAAAAGTCTCGAGAGTCACTACAAGAATAACATATGCCACACCCTTAAATAATTGTGGCCATTACCAAAATCAAGTACTAAAACATAATGATTCCCGTAGAATAACACTGGAGCTTCAACAGGCCATAACTCTGTCAATATCTGGAGTTAAATGACAGTCTCTATATGGTCACAAAGGTTTCAAGGGGTACTACAAGAATAATATATGTCACATCCCTAAATAATTGTGACCATTAAAAAACAAGTAATAAAACATAACGATTCCCATGGGATAACACTGGTACTTCAACAGACCGTAACTCCATCAATATTTGGAGTTAAGTGACAATCTCTATATTGTCACAAAGGTCTCAAGGGGTACTACAATAAATGATGGTGCTGCAAATGCAGTACATAGATAGCAGCACCAGCACACTGTTCTGAAAGCAATTGAGTAACAGACTGCTTATACAAGCAAAGGACAAACAAGCATACCTTTTTTTGTCAACACAATGTGCATCCACTTTATCATTTCCCTGCTGTCAATTGTGCTTCTTACCCAACTGGATCAGCATATTGCTGTCAGAACAGTGTGCTGGCGCTGCTCATTAAGTTTGAAGAAGGGTTCCTGCTATTCTGTTGGCACCTCAATCCTCCCCTAATATGGCAGACACGCAGCTTCAACTAAGTCATTGGAGTCCCCACTCTAGTCGTTCTACAATTGAACTGTATGCTACACACTCAGAGTGAGGAGATCACATGGTGTTCCTGGCTGTGAGCTCCAAAAACAGCCTCTGATTGGCCAACAAAGCTTTGTAAGATTTTGAAATCTAATCCACTGAATAGTACGTCCCGAATAATGGCCAAATAGTGGACTATTCAGAACATCCCTCTGAATATTTGGCAAGTCTACTATTCATGGTATTTGGGAAATACTATATGGTCCATGCACAGACCAATTATTTTGCAATTTCTGCCAAGAAACAATTAATAAAATTAGCATTCACAGTCTCCTTGTAAGGTCTAAGAAGCTGCCCAATTTCATAGCATTACATTCTTTAGTTTTAACGTTTCAGGGGCGTAGCTTTGTAGTTTACATTCTTGCAAAATTTAATTTTTAAATGTGAAAGTTTGACTACTTTAACTCGGTCACATTTAAAGCTGCAAATATGAACCTTTTCAGAAATGACCATGTGGTATAGTAGTTTAAATGCTTCAACTCTGGTTAAATTTGAATATGCTGTTTTAAAACTAGAAGGAAATAACTGAAATGTAAATTTTGGTAACATGTTTGGCAGGCTATAACTCCGTCCCACTTGAAGCTAGACATCTGAACATATTTACGTATACAAATGTAGTGATAACCTATATACCCATCAAACTTTATAATATTTCATGAATACTATCAAAATTATATAAAATTACAGAAATCTAAATTTTGGCAAAATGTTTGGCTACCTATAAGTCAGCTCTCAACGAAGCTTGAGACTTAAAATGAGGTGTATATATACCCATGTTGGGTGCTTTTCTAAATCCAGACATAGTGGAGAAATTTAGATAAGAAATGTTTAATTATTTCAAAATAACTGAAAATTTAATTTTGATTAAATGTTTGGCCATCCATACCTCTGCCCCCTTTCAATCTACAAATCTGAAATTTGGAACACATCTGTATGTCATTGTGGTCAGTTATGTTACAAATTTGCTGTTAATTGCACACGCACTTTTAAAATTATAGCGTAATAACTGAAATTTAAACTTTGGCAGTATTCTGCAGAATTTTCATGAAAATTCTGTGAAATTCCATGGAATCAGAATGGTCATTCTGCAGGCATTCTGTGGACAGAATTTTATTATCTGCACATCTCTACAGCACAACAGTGAGACGAAAGATGTTTTTCAGATATCAATTATAAAACTTTGATTTATGGATATTATACTAGTGAATGGGGTAAATGGGAGAAAGCACTTTGAATGTAATATTTGTTGCTTTTAAATGCTTTATTTAGAATACAAAGAGTTTATTCACATTACAACATAAATATATAAATCACATAGAATTACTTTCTAAAATCACAAATGAATTGAAGGAAATTTATTATGCTGAATCAAAATTAACACTCAGATGCATCTAAAACAGACGTGGAGAAACCTACCATGGATTACAGACAATGATGCACCTATTACATAAAGAAAATCTATGCTAATCTTATTTTGGGAAGTCTGAACAAAATGTGCTTGTACATTTTTTTGTTTTGTTTCTTTCTTTTTTCTTTCTGTAAATATACTTGTGGAAAAACTGTAATTACATTATGGATTGTATGATTATTTAATAAAAAGAAATTCTCCATCTCTTATGGAGAAGTGACTTGGAATTTTTAACATCCACCTGAACAGGCAGGAAGGACCTCAGTTTAATGTCTCATCTGAAAGATGGCACCTCATGTGTGCAGCACCCCCTCTTGATGCACTGCAGTGTATGTACTGTATTAGGATCTATCCCACATTCCCAAAGTGGGGTTAGAACCCACCACTTTCCAATCATCCAGCCTCAGAGGCAGGTTTGCTACCTTCTGAGCCACTGACACTGATAATGGACAATACATACCATGTACCTTGGGTTTTGAGCACAAATACTCAAGAGTATTCCAACAAATGCACTAACATAACCCTGCCACTTAGAGAAATCAAACTTGGTATGTAATAATAAAAGGCACAGCAGCTAAACTGGGCCTAATACCACAGAGCCTTATTAGTTGTAAAATCACTTTCACAGCACTACAGAGAGCTCTTGCAGTCTGTTTCCCAACAGAAAGTGAATGATCAGACTCTGAACAAGAAATGACTGATTAATGCAAGGCAAACATCAGTGGTGATACTTTCTTGTCAACTAATCCACGTTTGTACACAGAATACAGCATGTTTAACACCAAACCCTAAAGAAACAACATGAAGTTTGACTATTTAACCTTGATCTTGACAGACATAGAAGAATATTTATAAGATGTCAGTGTAAATAAATAGTCCCACAAATCAAAGATATACCTGTTTCTCAGTTGGGAACTTACAGTTTGAGCCTTATATGATATTCTCACTAGTTATGTGGATAAGAAAGCAAATATTGTCACTGTCAGTTTTTCAGAATTGAAGCCTGACATCATTTCATTTTGGAACTTGATTTTTCACAAACAGATGTATCAATAACACTTAACTATAACTTTCTTCGGAGAGCAGCATGCCCAACACAAATTCATGCCATTGTATAAATCATGCATGGTATGGGCTTATGAAAATTATCCTCAGTATTTTACTTGTAATCCATGACCCAGTGACATCACTCATTGCTTCACCACTCTCAGTGTCATGGGGTTAAATATCAGACATATTTTTTAGAGCCATGCAGTACTGTATGCCTTATTTGTTAGGGGCATGGAGAAGCTGCTGTATTAAGAAATTATTGTTCAGGTGTATCACAACTTTGGATGTAATTAGAGTACTGCATTAGTATAATTTATTATTTACAAAGCCAACATATGCTCTGATTGGCTATTATACCAGATGTTAATCCATAAAGAAATGCACACTACTGCTCAATACCATTTTTTCTTTACTAATGTGTCTAGTCTTATAATCACAATAATGACCTTAAACTGGCCATTTCTAAGGGTGTAATGCCCTTGCTGGGGTTAATGGCCTGAGGAACAACACCTTTCAGCCGGGCATTAATCCCCAACAAATACCCAATTGTCAAGCATTACTACTTAAATAAACTGGATTTCAACGCTAGTAGTGCATGTATTTTACATCTCACATCATACAGTATCTCACCTTAACACTGTGGTAAGTGTGTGTGCATGTTGATGTATGTATGTGTGTGTTTGTGTGTGTTTTGCATGTGTTGTGTTTTTGTGTGTTGTGGGTATGATGTGTGTGTGTGTGTGTTTTGTTTGTGTGTGCATGGTGTGGTGTGGTGTGTGTGGGTTGTGTTTTTTATATTTATTGTGTGTTGTGGTTGTGTGGGGTGTGTGTGTGTGTGTGGGTGTGGTGTATGTACACACATATGTGTGGGGAGAGTGTGGGATGGAGCAACTGTTATGTGGCTAGGACACTTAGTTTTCACCCATAGTGTACATTTACTTCCTTCTACTAGTTGTCAGTGGTTGGAGTACACACTGTCACATTTTTAAATCTGCTCATATTAAGATGCATGTCTCATTTACTAGGGGGTTCATAAAAGGTGTAATTCCTTTGGGTAAATATTAATATTGGTGTAAATGATGCTGTATTTTGACTCTTGTACATACAGTATATATCATTCCTACTAGTTACAGTATCTTTCCCAAGAAGAGAGAGAGAGAGAGAGAGAGAGAGAGAGAGACAGAGACAGAGAAAGGGAAAAAAAGAGGGGCCCTGTAGGACTTCATCTTTGGAAGTTTTCATTTAGATTCCTTAGACTGATTCTGTGCATTTTTGTTATACACTGACTCTGTGTTGAAATCTGCACTTATCAGGCTCAGGGTCTCATTTTCTTGGGGGGTCCTAGACAAGTTTTTTTTTTATTTGGCACTTACACTTCCAAGTGATACTATCATGCATCATGTATATGTGTGTATGTTTAATTTGGGGCTTATTTTCAACTTGCAGTTATACCTGATTTCAGGATTTTGTCTCTCATTGTCTGTTCTTTAAAACACAAAGACACTTGTAATGTAAGTTGTAAGCTCATCTTACATGTATTAGAGAGAATGCTATCCCAAGGTTTTTCATTACTAGAATGCTTTCTTGAAGCATACTGAGACATTTTAAAATTTATGTTAGAAGAACTCTGGTTGTTGATAATTCTTGATAACCTTTGCCCTTCTGAGGCTTCTCAGTCAAAAGCATATTGGTGTTAATTAGCTTCTCTGACGTAATCTTCTGTTATGTTTTAAATGTATATGTTTAAACCAATGAGAATTATTTCTGTTTTTTTTCAACATTATCTGGTGTTAACAGTATGGGATTTTCAAAATAACTGCCATAAAGCTTCTGAAGAAGGACCTGGTTGGTTCAAAAGCTAGAGCACGTTGTTCTTTTGTGTAACATCCATGTTGGTCCAATAAAAGGTATCAAATCATTTGTTTCTGGATATGTTCTTAAAAGGACCAATACAGCACCTACAACATTTTTTAGGCTAGTATTGGTGACTTCATTTTTCAAATCTTCTCCTCAAATAAAACAACACTTTCAAGAAAATATTATATCAGAATATGGGTCAACCTGTGGATCATCTCTGGATAACTCTAAATGCTATAACAGTTCTAAAAGTTCCCAACTCAAGGGCCACTTCCAGAAACTGCAAATGTGGTCCTTCATTTCAACAGCAACAAGTCCCGACAAAAAAGGAAATGGTACTCCCCCACTGCTGCTTATAGATACAGTATAATACGAATTGGTACAGGATTCAATCACAGTTAAGCTATATTTAATCAATGTGCAAGATTGCATAATGTGGCACACAAAACAACAATCACCAAACCTTGGGGAAGGGGGGGTGCTTACAACCACTGTGCCCTTTGAAATTATGCTTTGAGTTACTCTAATAACATTTCATCAGAGTTGGACACTTAGTGAAAGTATATATTGTACAGTGCTCCATGTGGCTGCAGCACATATGTCAGAAGCAGGGACATTGTGGAAGCAAGCAAAAGAAGTGCCAATATCCTGCATGGAGTGACTATGAAGAGTACCAGGAAGTTCCTTACCATACTTCCTGTAACAATAACATGCACAGTTAGCCAGCCATTTGGACAGGCACTGTTTGGGTACAGGTGCACCCTCTTTCCCAAGGTCACATGAAACAAAACACTGAGAAGTCTTTCTACAGCTCTTAGTGTGATTAACCTAATATCTCACTGTTTTATGTACAGCAGAAGTATGGAGCAACGCCTCATCCTTTTGGGCATGCTCAGGTTAATAAAGAGGAAGGTGGGTTGTTTTGTTCAGAGTAAATTCAGATACCACCTTTAGTAAGAAGCTGGGATTCGTACATAAAGAGTCTCTGTCTCTGAAAAATCAAACATGGAGGCTCATTCATTACAGCATGGAGCTCAGAAATTCTACAAGCAGAAGCCATGGCATCTAAAAATAATGTTTTCCAGGAAAGGAAATGTAAGCCACAAGTCATGGCATGCTCCAAAGGAGCCAAGGTCTGTTTTTCAAGTATCAAATGCAAGTCCCAACAAGGGACTGGATTATGGATAGGAGATTTCATATGAGGGATACTGCTTAGAAAAATATGGGACACTTCTAATTGTGCATCCAACCATATAGCCATCAATAGGGATGTGAAATGCTGATATGTCAGACAAATACACCTTTATAAAGGCATACTACGGACTTGAATAAGATAATGACAACACGTATTCCAAAACAGAATGTACAGGACACATACAGTAAAAGGGTCTGTAGTCTGAGACATGGCCCACAAAGTGAAATGTTTCCATTTCAGGGAATATGCATATCTGGTAGAAGGATTTCTAACTGCAACCAAGCCATCATCAACCTTAGATGACACCCCAAACCTTGTAATGGCTATGTTTTCAGAAGCCATGCATGCAGATGTAAGGACTTTAAGTCCAGATGGACCAGAGACTTCAGGTCCTGTGACAACAGACCCCCACATAGTGGTAGAGGAACAGGATGCTCTATCGAGAAATGTTGTGAGTGGAAACCATGTAAGTCGAGGCCATACAGGAGCTATGAGGATGAGAGTGGCACTCTGTTCTTAGCTTGAGTGGAACCCTTTGTATGAGGCCAGTGTGGAGAAATGCATACAGGCATTTTCCTTTCCAAGAGAGAGGCAACACATCTAGCCAAAAATACTCCATGTCCTTGAGCGAGCAAGCAAAAAACACAGCAGGTTGAGGGAGAAGAGGGAAGGGTGGACCTGCAAGGGGACCTGGACACCCTGGAAAGCTGGACTCACACATGGAAATTAAATTTCAATATCACCAAGTGCAAGGTGTTGCATCTTGGTCGGGGAAACCCTAAACACAGGTACACCCTGGGAGGGGAGGCACTGGAGGCCTCAATAGGGGAAAAAGACCTAGGGGTCATGGTGGATACATGTATGAATAACTCTGAGCAGTGCAGGAGAGCAGCTAGCAAGGCAAACAGGATGTTGGGATGCATCGTAAGGGGGATCACCTCTAGGAGCAGGGAAGTGATTCTGCCGCTGTACAATGGACTGGTTAGACCACACCTTGAGTACTGTGTACAGTACTGGAGACCACATTTGAAGATGGACATACAGCTCCTGGAGAGGGTACAGAGGAGGGCAACAAAGATGATACGAGGGCTAGGGGATTTGACTTATGAGGACAGACTTGAGGAGCTCTGCCTGTTTTCATTGGAGGAGAGGAGAGACAGGGGGACATGATTGAGGGCTTCAAGTACCTCAAGGGAATAAATAGGGTAAACATGGAGGGGATCTTTAGACTAAAGCAGGGAGGTATCACCAGAGGGCATGGTTTGAAGTTGGAAGGTGGAAGGGTGAGGGGGGAAAAGAGGAGGAGGTTTTTCACTGAGAGGGTGGTGGACCCTTGGAATGCACTGCCTGGTGAGCTGGTTCAGAGATCCACAGTGGAGGGCTTCAAGAGAGGGTGGGACAGACACAGAAAGTGGATGTATCAGATGATGGCCTGTCCCGGGGTGGGGATGGATGATAGGGGTTTCTAGAGAACAAGGGATGGGAGGATCTCGGCACCCAACTAAGGATCTAGGTTCGAGCAGACTCGATAGACCGTAAGGCCTAATCTGCTGGCAAATAGTATGTTAGTATGTTTGTGTCATGTGGGGATGCAAAAAGGGCCAACTCTGAATAATTCCATCTTGTGAAGAGATTCTTTGCATGGAGGTCAACAGTTCCAATTCAAGAATCAGGGACTGAGACCTGCTTAGTTTGTCTGCCAAGTTGTTTTGGAGATCTGGGAGAAACATGACTGACAACAGAAGGCCATGAGAAACTGCCCAGTACCACACTCTCATTTCTTCCTGGCATAGAGGATAGGAGTGAGTGCCCCTTTGTTTGTTTATGCAGTGCATGACTCTGACATAGTCCATCTGGATTAACAGAGGACTGGGGCAGAAATGATTCTAAAATGCCTTGAAGCTGTACTGGACAGCTCTCATTTCCAAGACACTTATGTGTAGTTCAGTCTCCATGCTGTTCCATGACCCTTCTGTCGAAAAGGGTCCAAAATGAGCATCCAAACCAGAGCCTGAGGCATTCACGATGAGTATCTGTACAAGAGCTGGTACAAGGAATGGAACACCCTTGGCTAAGTTGTTGTAGTCCATCCACCATAGAAGAGCTGGACAAAGCAGTGATGTGATGAGAATCATTTGTTCCAAGTCATCTGTCAATTGATCCCACTGTTTCATACTTGTCCATTGTGGGACTCACATATGGAGCCAAGCAAATGGCATTGTTGATGTGGCAGTAGCCATGAGGCCCAGGAGATGTAACACTGCAGAGATGCAGTGTCACCTGTGTATCACGTGCGCTTGACCAATAAGAGTGGGTGCCCTGATCTGTGGCAGGAATTCACACCCTTTTTTGTGTCCAGTACCACCTCAGTGTATTGCAGGCACTGGCATGAGATCAACACTGACTTTGGCATGTTCACTATTATCCCTAAGGTCTCAAACAGTTGCATCATTCGGGAAAGGGTGTGAGGAAGAGCTTCCTTGGAAATGGCCTTCAGGATCCAATCATCCAGATATGGGAAGATATAAAGCCCTTCTCAGTGAAGGTCTGATGCAACCACTGTTAAGCATCTGGTAAATACCTGCAGCACCAAAGATGAGCCACAGGACAACACACAGAACTGATAGTGCCTACCCTCCAGCATAAAGTGAGTGTATTTTCTGTGGCACTGTATGATCATTTTTTTCCCCCTCTGGTCACCAGTTCAGGGGCATCCCTCTGACATCCCCACCCAGCTGCTCCCACCTGGCCTGAGATCCCCAACACCAGGTCCCCCCCAGAACTCTGACCTATCACCGCCAACCCGCAGGAGACCCCTGGCTTCTGCCCTCAGGTTGAGGCTGCCATCCACTTATCTGTGCTCCTTGAAATCTTGCAAGCAGAGTGAGGGCTGGAGGATATTGAGACCCAGGGAGGGTACGATCCGATGGTGGGTGTGGGGCTGGTGAAACATGGTTGCCTCCACCTGATCACAGTGTGTTTCCTTTGTTCATGAGTTTGAATCCCCCCCCCCGAGGCACAGACATGCGGACATGCAATGACATCCACTGTGTGATGGACCCGCTCCCACCCCTGACCCTCAGACTTCCACCGTTGCCTCCTCCCCTGTCCCTGACACTGCCCTGGCTTGTTGCACCCACAGCCTCCACTGGGAGTCACTGAAAGCTGGGAACCACAACCCACCCCACCCCACTCCAGGAGAGGAGATCTGTCAAGAGATGCTCAATCCTCTCACTCCCCGCCCAACCCCTGGCAACCCAAGCTCACTCCTGACCCTGAGTCACCAATGTGGTAAGAAGTAAGGCATTGGGTGCCTCAGCCCTCTATACCACTGGGTCAGCAAGGCACTGTCTGATCCTGATGTGAAGGTATGCATCCTTCATGTCTAGGGAACAGAGCCAGTTTCCTTTTTGCAAGAGGCTGATCAGGGCTTGCAGAGACACAATTCAAAACTTTTTGTATTCAGTGTACAGACTGTGATCTCTTAGGTTCAACACAGGACATAGATCTTCTGTCCCACTTTTGAACAAGGAAGTATCTGGAATTGAAATCTTTTTCCCTGTCTTATGGGGGAACAGGTTTGATAGCATGTTTTTGAAACAGGGTCTGGATTCCACTTGAGGTGACAAGTGACCTGGAGGGTTAAAGGAATGGGATGGAGGATGAACTGGAGGGGTTT
This sequence comes from Neoceratodus forsteri, assembly GCA_016271365.2. Lineage (NCBI taxonomy): Eukaryota > Metazoa > Chordata > Ceratodontiformes > Ceratodontidae > Neoceratodus > Neoceratodus forsteri. Next base: position 1,067,878,754 of record CM028131.1, on the reverse strand, counting down.
CTATCAAATTAAGAGCATGATCCTTTTCTATTACAGTATATCCCACACCTACTGAACTCATCTGTAGAGAGCACCATTCATTGTTTAAAATGCAGGGATATTCGTCTCCTCACTCTCATCTCTGGAGGCAATAGCTGAGGGGGAGGGAGATGGAAGCGAGTCAGGTGAAACCAGGACTGGTGGGTCCACTGGTACTGATTCCTTAAGGTGCTTCTGCATGGACACCAGGAGAGGCTGGACCCAGGAGGGTATCACCACCTCTGTCACAGGACTGCTGACAGTATATACATTTACCTCTGTCAGTGGCACTATGAAAATATACCCTACCATGCCTTCTAGTTGGGTTAGAGTTACGGGGTTTCACAGAATTTAAAGTCATTTTGAGGAACTGGAGTTCTCAAGAAGTTCTTCAAGTGCCCATCATTTCCAAATAGTTTGGTGCCCCTAAAAGGAGCATTCAAAACAGTCTATTGCACATTAGTGGCAAAACCAGCAACTCTGATAAAGGCATAATGTCTCATGCAGATACCAGAGGTTGCAGCCCTGGCAAGAGACATCCACTATATCATATGCCGAATGAAGCAGATGTTTGCCAACTTTGGAACAGGCTGACGTGGTTCTAGGCAGCTAAGTCTTGGCAGGACCATCAGGAAGAGCCTGTATTGCAGTATGTGACAATTTCCATAGTCTATGAATGTAAAAGGAAACCTTACACTATGGGACAATGGTGGTCCCGAAATCCAGAATCTGCATGCAACAGCAATCCAGAGCACCATTAAAAGACTGAGTTGAAATAGTACTGACTAGTGTAAGGTAATCTTTATTGCATCCGTGTCTGAACTACAAAAAGTAAAAAATCAAGCTCCACAGTTTTTTGAGCCACCTAACATATTTCACACTACTCGTGCTTTTTAAAGGCATGGCACACAGATAGTGACATCATTAAAAATTGCTGCCTTAAAGCTTTACTTCCATTAAAATAGCAATGACAGAATAATTAATTGATTACACAGACAAGCTTAAACGCACAAATATAAATTAAAAAGAGCACTATTCCGCATATGTTTACTCAGTGCTTATATAATCTTCATTTTAGTATTAGGCCGTTCTCAATCTCACTAGTGTTTTAAGACACACTGTTGTAAAATGCCTTGGAAGCCAGCTTTATAGAAGGTTTAGAAGTATTCCATCTTTTGTGTGTATTGCCTTTTCCCACTGTGGAACCACTCCACAAAAGTCGGTCACAGGACAAAGCTGAAAAGGAAAAAACAAACATAATAATATTAATGTTGTGTGGGCATAAAAACAATACTTTTAAGGTGTTACGTTTTAAAAAGAAAGCCAAATCAAATCCAGAATTCAAACCTGACCATTCATTTGCACCCAATGTGACTATCCAGAAAGCTTTCCTTCATAGCACTTTTCTTCCACATTTCCCCCTCCCCTTGAGATGGGATGAACCTCCTCTACTCCTCTGAACTTGAATCTGTGATTTCCCCCCACAGAGTGAACATGTAATGCTGTTGCATAATTTAAATTTTTACTTTTTATGGCCTGGCAATCTTCACCAGCTTGTAAACATAATTTTCTACTAGTCTTGCCTATATAATAGGGTCCACAATAACAAATGGCAAGATAAATTACCCCAGTGGTGTCACAGGTTACCAAGTCTCTTATGGCCATAACAAACTCTTTTCTTTGTGATATAGCATCACAACTGGTACTTCTGCATGCAAAGCACCCTTGGCTGTGTCTGGGAAACTACATACCCAATAAACCCCACCTCACTTCCTTAGTTTTTTTTACTATGTACCAGCTGATCTTTTAGAGATGTTGCTCTGCAAAAAGTCATGTAGGAGATTGTTCACAAAGGGTTCTAAAGCTTCATCATCCCTGAGGACATGCCAGTGCTTATGGCCGGAAGAAGAGGAGGGCTATTTCCCTGTTTTTCAGCATTCCTGACATGGATGATCAACAGCAGGAGAAAGAACTTAGGAATGTTTGGACCACCCATGTTTTATGGAGGTGATGCTGCATGTCACTGTGGGTGGCCCATAGCCAGCAAAAGTTTCATGTGGTCCTGACACTAACATCATATAGTTTCTAAGGTCTGGCCCAATGGAGGAGATATCCTTGATGAAGATCTATGTCTGCAGCAGCCTTATCTATGGGCTGGTTGTAGTAGTAAAGGGGTATTTAGCAGCAGTGGCAGTGGCATTAGTTGGCCAAATTTTTCTCTGCAAAATGTGGGGCATCCATGCTGGTGGGGGCTGGGGAAGGTGGCAAAAATAGGATCAGTCCAAGAGGTATCAAAGTGTCTAGTTCAGGTATGGTGGTTGAGGTGGAGGTTTTTGGTGTCCCTGAGACTCCTGATGGTGGTAGCACTGAACCTGATTTTGGTGATTGTTTCCCATTCCCAAATGAAAGTATGGAGCATGACCATGAGTCAGAGCCCGAGGAGAGACATCTGACTGTTGTACAATCAGAAAAGACAAAATTGAAAAATGTGTCTCCGACTAAAGGTGATGAGATGGAGATAGCCTGGAGAAAGTGAAGATGAGGTGGACATAGGTGAGGACGTGAGTATCAGTGGGAATGGGTTGATGATTTGTAACCCTATGGGAATATAAAAGGAAAAAGAATGGTGATGCTGCTGAACATGTGGGGCATTGCATACCAGTATGTCACAGAACTACAAAGGTCCCCTCAGTACTACAAGTTCCTCTTACCAGTGTTGAGTCCATTACACCACAAGAGTCACTCAGTGTCAAAGTGCATAAATCATCCCAAAAAACAACCATTTCCTCCCCTTCCCTGTCCCACTCCCACCACTATGTTAAATCAAGGGGTACAAAATCCCTAGTTTGGAAGTTTTATATAGTGGACCCAGAGGACAAAACAGTTGCTGTCTGCCAGCTATGTTAAGCCCGAGGTAGTCAAGGGAAAAAAGCAGTCACATAGGCACTGGTGGTGAACATGCACGCCTAATGCCTGGGCACCTGTTACACTGGACTCAGCAAAAAAAGGAAGGCAGTGCATGGGGTCCCTCTCCCTTATCTTCTGCATTTTCAAAGGCATCTAGAAATTGCAGAAAAATAGTCATAATGGAGGAGGGGTTGACTGAGAAGGACTACTACAGAGATGAAGAAGCATCTGTGGGATTGCCTAGTGGTGGTCATAACTGCAGTGGTGGGTTGATTACTAATGCACAGAGGTACTAAAGCACAGCAACCCAATTCAGGAAACACCCCAGATGACTGAATTCATTCACACCCATGAATCCCCATGAGTTAAATATTACCCCACCATCCATACCACCATGCACAATCCAGCTGTTTGGTAGCCCAACACCCAGAAACGTCCAGCCTAAGCAGCATAGCTCATTTGAGTGTCATGCCAGATACCCACCCAATCAAGCTATTGCACGTTAACTGAATGTAGCAGCAGCTGAAATGCTGGCAGTTAAAAGGCTACGCCTGTAGTTCAATGAGTGAGCAACCAGCCACACCCACTTCCTGAGCTATATAAGCAGGTCCTGTCAACTTTCATCTGAAGCACTCTTCTCTTTGCCAGCTGGAGGCCCTGTCAGTCAGTCTTCACCCCTGGGGCCTGCTGAGGCTTCACCCCCCCCCTTTTTGCTGTGCTTTGGGCTCTGCTTTGTGTTTGCTACACTTCTGTTTTGTGTTCTTCTGCTTTTGGTTTGTATTGCTTGCCTCCTGCTGCTAGTGCTTCCTTGTGTGCTTGTTTCCTTCCTACTCCTGTGCTTGTGTTTACTTTATCTGTTTCTTTGGGGCTTTTAGTTTTCTAGTGCCCTGTGTCTACATTGTTTGCTTGAGCTTCAGGTTGCTTATTGTTGTTTTCTTACCTTATACTGCCCTCTGCCTGCTTTGGCCCCATTTGCTCTCTAGATTATGTAAGCCCTCAGTTCCCTGCATTGTTCTTTAGAAACATAGAAACACAGAATCTGATGGCAGATAAGGACTGCTTGGCCCACCTAGTCTGCCCAGTTCCCTACCTAATGGATAAACTGCAGATCCTAGTTAACCAACAGCCTACTTCCTCCTACTCCCCACTACAATTACCTTATGTCTGTCCCATGCATTCTTGAATTCCCCCACTGTTTTTGACTCTACGACCTTCTCGGGAAGGCTGTTCCATGCATCTACAACCCGCTCTGTGAGGAAATACTTCCTTGCATTACCTTTGAGTTGTCCCCCTCCCCCCGCTATCTTCAAATTATGTCCCCTTGTTCTTGCACATCTCTTTTCTGAAAGATGCTACTCTCTTGGACTTTGTTGATTCCCTTGAGGTATTTGAAAGTTTCTATCATGTCCCCCCTCCCTCGTTTCCTCAAGGCAATGCATCTTAAGCTCCTTTAGTCTTTCTCCATATGTCTACTGGTGCAGACCCTGCACTATTTTGTTGCCTCCTCTGGACAGCCTCCACCCAGTCTATGTCTTTGTGGAGATGGGGTCTCCAGAACTGTACACAGTACTCCAGATGTGGTCTTACCAACTGTCTGTACAAAGGGGTAACAACTTCCTGTTTTCTAGTGGTGATGCCTCTCCCTATGCATCCCAGTATCCCCCCAGACCTCCTTACTGCCTTCTCACATTGCTGGCCCACCTTTAGGTTGTCTGACATGACTACCCCAGGTGCCTTTCCATGTTTGTTGTTGTCAGTAATTCACCCCCCAATTGTGTACTTTTCCTCTGGGTTTTTGCTTCCCAGGTGCATTACTTTGCACTTCTTAACATTGAATCTAAGCTGCCATACATTTGAACATTCCTCCAACCTTGCCAAGTCCCTTTTTATCATTTCCACCCCACCTTGCATATCAACCCTGTTGCAGATCTTTGTGTCATCTGCAAAAAGACGTACTTTTCCTTCCAGTACCTCTGCGATGTCACTTATAAAGACATTAAAAAGGACCGGCCCCAGTACTGAACCCTGCGGTACCTCACTAGTAACCCCCCTTTCTTCACTTTCAACTCCATTTACTATTACCCTCTGTGTCCTGTTGTCCAGCCAGTGTTTTACCCAGGCTATCACCCTGGGACCCACTCCCCAGGCTGGCTAATTTGTTTATTAATTATTTTGTGCAGGACTGTGTCAAATGCCTTGCTAAAGTCTAGGTAGGCCATGTCCACAGCCCCTCCCTGGTCTACTACTTTGGTCACCCAGTCAAAGAAATCAATTAGATTTGTCTGACATGACCTTCCTGCTGTGAATCCATGCTGCCTTGGGTCCTGTGCCCCACTGGCCTCTAGGTACTCAACAATTCTTTCCTTCAGAAGTGATTCCATCATTTTCCCCTACCACTGAGGTCAAACTGACAGATCTATAGTTTCCTGCCTCTGTCTTGCTCCAACTTTTTTGAAGAGGAATCACATCTGCCTTCCTCCAGTCCTCAGGTACCACACCATCCTCCCACAATTTATTAAAAAGGGTCTTCAGTGGTGTTAGTAGTTCCTCCCTTAGTTCTTTTAGAATTCTGGGGTGAATCCCATCAGGACCCATTGCTTTATCCACCTTCAGTTTTAGGAGTTCTTTTAGAACCCTTCTGTGAAAGGACTAATATCAACCCCCCTATCCAGAGTGCTTCTATTGACTGGATTAGGTATCTCCTCCTGCTCTTCCATTGTGAGTACTGAGCAGAAGTATTGGTTCAGTATCCTTGCTTTTTCACTGTTGCTCTCTGCCCAGCCACCTTTCTCTTTATTCAGCCTCAGTATCCCTGCCTTAGTCTTTCTTTGCTCCCTAAAGTACCTATAAAAGGTTTTATCCCCCTTCTTAATCGAGTTGGCTATCTTTTCTTCAGTTTGGGCCTTTGCTATTCTGACTGCCTTTCCCACTTCCTTCTGTTTTAACTGGTACAGTTCTCTGTCCTGCTCCTTCTGTGTTTTCTTATACTTCCTGAATGCTATCTTTTACTCCCTAACCTTCCCCACCACTTCTTTTGAGAACCATAGTGTTTTTTTCTTTCATTTTGATTTGTTTATTTGCTTCACACAAAGGCTTGTTTCCTCTGTGATTGTGGTTTTGATGTTTCCCCATTGTTGCTCCACCCCACCTTCTAGCCTGTTTGCTAGAACTTTTCTGAGGCACTCTCCCATTTTGACAAAATCAGCCCTCCTGAAGTCCAGTACCTTCACTTTTGTATGGCTTGACTCTACAGCTAAGTTTATCATGAACTACACTGTTTGTTGGTCGCTTGTTCCCAGGTGGCTGCCCACTTCAAGATTTATGTATGCTCAGCTCAGTCTGCTTCTTCCTGCCTATCATTCTACCCTCAGTTTCCCTGTAATTGTTGTTTGTTTCAGCTCCCATTCCAGCTTTTCTGTTGTGGTTGCTTCTGCTGATTCACTGCACCTGGCCTGGGCTCCTTGCTCTTAGCTGCTGCCCCTCCCGGTTGCACCTTGCTCTCTGTTCATAGTGTTGTCTCCACACTGATTCTGCCATCAGCCTTGCTTTCCACTATAGTTCTTTCCTGCTTATTTACCTCAGCGTTTCATTTCTTTGCTTCACTATTCTTTCCATCTGCCCTCAGTTTTATTCAGCCCTTTTGGGGATTTAAATCTGCTCAACATGTTTATATGCACTCAGTGGGAATCTAACCTGAGTCTACTACACTTCTATATTGCTTTCTCCATGTGATTCCAACCTGCTTAAATGCAGTTGTACCAAACAATTATTACTGTTGTTTCAGTGCTTTGTTGCTTTTCTATATTACTTTCTCCATGTGATTCAAACCACTGGAGTTCAGTGTGCTGTGCTCTGTGTATTCCATGTTTGCTCTGCTGGGCCCAACTGCTACATTGCTATTCTGAAACTTTCAGCTATTTTCATGGCTCCCTGGTCTCAACTCCAGCTGCAGGCCTTTTAGCATTCTGTTTCTGAATTTACCTATTTTGGCCTTTGAATCATTATTTTACTTCCCTGTCCCCTTTGCTTTGGTCTCAAGGAGCTCAGTGAGCATATAGCCCTTTTGAGGTTTTTAATCTGCTCAAACATGTCTATTTTACTCAGTGGGACTCAAACCAGAGTCTAATGCAATTCTCTATTACTTTCACAAGACAATTCAGACATGCTTAAAAGCATTTGTACCAAACAATATCTTGTTGTTTCAGTGCATTACTGAACATGCCTACAAGGTCCTCTGCTTGTTAAGCTCAGCTACTGCTGGATGCTATTCGCTATCTGTACATTGCTACATTATATTCTGGAGGTCAGCTCAGCTTAGGCTGTTGCTGTAAACTAGTTTGAAAATCTGCATGTGAGTCATGGTGCTTTACCATGGCTTCTTTGTTTTTCCTATGGCAGAGGACTGGGGGGTTTATATTGGAGAGTCGTGGCCCCGTATGGTTCAATTACCTTATATTTGTATACCGCCTTTACCACCAAAAATCCTCTGGGTATTTCTGTCACCTTTAATTGGCACTTATTGATGGAGTGGTTGCTTAGCCTCGCAGTGACTACAGGACCATCTGTGGCCTGGCCTGATTACCTGATTGGGGGCCACGTGTGCCACATTTTTCTCTGCTGTAAGTGGTTTGGGCAGATCACCTGATTGGGAGCCGTGTGTGCCACATTGCCATTTGTGAGCTGGCCAGATCCCTGATTGGGGGCTACATGTGCCACTTTCTCTCTGCTGTATGTAGTCTGGCCCAATTGCCTGATTAGGGGCCACGTGTGCCATATTTTTCTCTGCTGTATGTGGTCTGGCCTGATCACTTGACTGGGGGTCACATGTGCCACATTTCTCTCTGCTGTACATGGTCTGACCCAATCACCTGATTAGGGGCCGCGTGTGCAACATTTCTTTCTGTTGTCACTAATTAATAAAAGGCCCAGCCTGAAGGGAAGGTGATCTTGGCTTGGATCCGCAGAGATTTCATCCTCAAAGGGTTTTTTTCTACCCTCTGCTCTGCAGATCACAATACTTAGTTAGTTTTAGTGCTGCTCTTAGCTTATTTAGGAAGGTTCCGCTGTTGGATGGAGATGGCTGGTGGTCCTACTGGCCATTCTTTCTCTCCTTGGGAAGACTCTTGCTGTTATCAGTGCAAACTTATCTTGGAGTTATCCACTTACTTGTGAGCCTCATTTCATGTCATTAAGCTGCCTGCTGCTGTCAGTTTGCTTTTCATTCTCCTAGTCATCGATCACTACTACAACTCTTTTGAGGTTCCTTCCTAAGGTACCTTTAGCCAAGGAACCCATCCCACAGCATCTCTAGGGGTGGAAACCACTTACATGGTTCCTTGTTTTAGTACCCCTACAGGGTGGTAATTCCTAATGGAAAAGAGAGTGCAAATGGCCATAAACATTGTAGTACAGTTGCACAAGCATAACATTATCCTGGTTGCATGAGCCAATGAATTAAAAGGCTACACCAGTGGTTCAATGGGTGATCAACCTGCCACGCCCACTTCCTGAGCTATATATGCAGTTTCTGTCAGCTTCCCTCTGAAGTACTTTTCTCTTTGCCGCATCATCCTCCCCATCTCCTCCTCCAGCAACTCACATCTATATTCCCAGGGGGTTCCTTCCTAAGGCATCTTTAGCCAAGGGACCCTTCCCGCAGCACCTCTAGGGGTGGAACACTTTTATAGAGATCTTTGCCTTCAGTACCCCTGTAGGATGGTAATTCCTAATGGAATAGAGAGTGCAAATGGCCACAGACATTGTAATACATTTTCATGAGCATAACATTATCCTGGTTGTGTGAGCATTGAACTGATCTGTTGCCATTCTCTTTTGTGGAGATCATGGGATTTGGAAGGTTGATGGTGTGTCCCTGTCCCATATAACAGATCACCTCGATGACCTTCTTCTCCACATGTGCCATTCCTGAACATTATGGGATGATGTCATGCATTAGAGTGCCTGGTTCTAAAATAGAGTTATATAATATAACCAATATCCGCACCAGGTCTTCTTGGAACATTTTATAGTATTCTGTGCCCAGGCCATCTTTCCAATTGTTTAACCAGAAGAGACACACTCAGCTGAATGCTTGTTTACAGACACAAACTGGGAACACAGGGAAGTTAAGTGACTTGCTCAGGGTCACATAGCATGCAAGTGGGGGCTGTGGGATTCAAACCCAGGTCTCTAGATTTGCAGCTCAGAGCCTTAAACCACTGCACTATTGCCACATTGTTATGTAAAGATGCTGCAGCTCCTTCCCCTCTTCTAGCAGTAATCAAACCTACTAAAGTCTGTTTTTCCATATCTGTGGGTTGTGGTAAATTAATTAAAGGAAAAGAATCAGGAAAGGTTTCTGTAATAATCCCAATGGTTTTAGTAACATATTGTTCTATTTCTTGCAGCATGCCTTCCTTTCATAAAGACTATCTCCCCTTTATCTGTTCTAATGTCTTGAAAATTCCTTTACTCTAACCTATGTTTACAACCCTTAAAAGGATTTTTTTTTATTTTGCATTCCAAAACACATTTCCAGATAGAAGGACTGTACTCGGTTATGCTGCAAAGTAAACATTTATTTTTTTATGTTGTTAATTTGACTACTACAATCAAAGTGATCTGTTTCTGTTTTAGAAATCAGTTTTTGAAGTTGCATTCTAAGGCTTAAGTATTTCAGATATTCTTTACTTTCCATAGTTCTTGAAAAATCTTGAAAGAACTTAGTAAAGTACTGCTTAGTATCTTCCCACCATGTTACAATCTTATCCTATCATGCCTTTACCCTCCTCAGTCCTGGCTTGCTCTTTGCTCACTCAATTTTAAGGTTCGCTGCAAGCTCATCTAGCTGCCCTATCTTGCTCCAGCTATCGATGACTTACTGGCTTTCTACCTCTCCACTGCCTGTGTGCTTAGCATTACTGGATTTCTCAATTAGGTGAAATGTTATCTATACAATCTGAATTATGTACAATGTTATCTGTAAATAGGGACTGATGATTATGTTACTGTCTGCCATAGTATACTCTATGGTACTGTTATCTATAATAGTGGTTCTTAACTGTAGCAATGATGTTATCTGTACATTTTTTATGCTAGTTCTGAATGTTTGTATGATGTAATTGTATTGTATTATGACATGTTTCTGTAATTATATTAGTTTGTCTTGTTATTGCAATTGTCATGCCTGTATGGTTTCCTGTGTCACCTATTGCACTATCAATGTACTGCATTTACTAGGTCAGCACTGAAAGGGATTGTCTTGTCTCAGTGAGCATACCTGGTTACCAAAATTCAATAAATAAATAACTATTATAAACAGAAACACATGAAACAGAAATGCTAGCTGCCCAAAGCTGCTTATATTTTACTACTAATACATAGTGATGTGCAAAGTCCACAAAATTCACTCCAAAAAATATATTTTATGAATTGCGCTCAATTCATAAAGCATAATTTGTGAAATTCTCTGATTCACAGAGTGCTGGATTGAATGTGAAGTGTGGAATTTCACATGTGAAATTCCACACTTCGCCCACAAACTTCCCTGCTTGGTGTAGTAGAGGGCACCCCTTCTAGTACAGGGCACCCCTCCCACCCACCGACCACAATGTAAAAAAAATATATAAATCCCTGGTGCCTAGTGGTCTCCCCTACCCCAACTGATTACCGGCAACAGTGTAATAATTAAATGCCCAATGTCTATCACCCCCCCATGCTGATCACTGGCCACAAATAAATAAAATATATATATATATATATATATATATATATATATATATATGAAATTCCTGGTGTCCACTATGGTTTCACCTCCTCTGGCCAATTGCCAGCCAGTAAGCAACAATGTAAAATAAATATATATATGGTAGTGCCACTATAGCAAGGGTTACATTGCCATTTCTACGTTAAACCTCAGATTTTGCAATTTAATAACTTTTGAACCATTTGGCCAATTTGCCTGACATTTGGAATGTAGAAAGATGGACTGCAGATCTCCAGATGTGGAAATTTTTTTGCTGTGCTGGTTGGATGTACGGTTGCAGAATCATACTGCACTCAAAAAGTTAAAAATCCTCAAAGTTGCAATTTCTTTGTCCAGTCATAATGCACTGAAGAATGCATTTGAGTGGGTTCAAATTTGGGCAGTCTGCATAGGTCCTGGGCTGCACTGGTGTCTTTTGAAGATTTGGTGAAAAAATATTAAAATATTGCTCCATTTAAAAGTTTTTGCATTTTTTTCTGTCCCATTATAGCCTATGAGAAAATTTAAATGTGCACTGCGAAAACAATCACGATCACATTTTTTCGGTTGAGCTTGCCAAAAATGTTGTTGTGCTGCTGCCATCTTCTTTTCAGTTAGCAAGAGAGAAAAAACATTGTACCTAAGCAAAATACTGCACTTTTGAACACGCCAACCATTGGGTTTACCTAATAGGGTCCCAAGGAACATGCCCCTGGCATTAGTTTGTGGTCAGCTAGTCTGGAATTATGTTTTTTTAATTTTTTTCCATTTTTTTGATTGCAACAACATTTTTTGTGTTGCGCAAACAGTTGAGAAAACTTTAAATATGACTGCGACAACATTTTTTGGATCGCAATAACATTCCCATTATAGAGATAGGAGAATTTTGTTATGTGTTGCTTTTTTTGTCACTTGATTGTGGCAAGGTGGATTGTGCTATTGTCCTGAAATATTCAGGGTATGAAGCCCTAGTGCCATGGATGTGCCTTTCAGTGGTTTTGTGCAGAAAAATTCAAGAGACCCCTAGTTATACTATTCCAAAGTTCAGACATTTCTGGATAGAATAACATTGCGGCAGTTGTTTTCTTCGTCCCTTCATTGTGACAATGTGGATTACGCTATTCGTCTGAACTTTTAAGGGTGGAAAGCCCTAGTCCCAGACATGTGCCTTTTGCTGGTTTCATATTAAAACATTAAACAGGTTCATAGTTACAGCAGTCTGAAGTTCTGAAATTTTCCCATAGGATAACATTGTGGCACCCGTCGTGCCTTTCAGGACCTATATCTCGAAAATGGTTCAAGATATGGACTTTTCATTGCAGAATTTCTTTATCCCCCAACTAGATTGGAAAGCCATGAAACCCATAGAATTTTTTTTTTCCTATCTTGTATGGTTCCTGAGATATTTGTGAATTAGTGTTCCAATTGCTGATTTCCATGGCTGTAGGCCACTATTATGCCCTCAGAGTTAGCACTCACATTGATTTTTGGTGACCGTATCTCAGAAATGATGTGAGATATGATTAGGTTGTGATAACTACTCACTCTTATGATTACAATCGCACTTGAATTTTTTTTCTAACTGCTACGGTTCCCGATATATGGGCAACATACTGTTACAAGACCTCCTTGCCTTATATGGCTTCTCTATGGCTCCATGCTTATCTGTAAGTGGGAGTGCAGGTCCAAGAGAGCCCACACTCCCACAAGCACATAACATTATGCACAATTGCTGAGCTTGGTCGGAGCGCGGGGCTCCCACCTACACATTCCATTTACTACTTACATCACACTTTTAAAAAAAAAAGGAAATTATTTGCAAAAACTTCACTAATGCATCAGTTAGGGTTGTTTCCACACTGACAAAAGTGTGGAAATTCCACATTAGATTTAAAACCCCTACCACCCCACCACCGTCCACACACCAACAGGCATTGGGGTGTGCGTTGTGGTGGTCATGCCTAACTCTCACCTCATTCTCCTATACTGCACCACCAGTGCTTCTTTATACATGGAATGGGGTGAGAGTTAGATCGATGACCCTAATGCACACCCCGATGCCTGTTGGTGTGTGGAGGGTCATTGTCGTCTTCAGTGGGGTGGTAGGGGTGTTAACCCTAACGTGGAATTTCCACACTTTTGTCAGTGTGGAAACAACCCTAACTGATACATTAACAATGTTTTTTCAAATATATATATATATATATATATATATATACATACATATATCATTTTATTTTTTTTTTTTACATCGTGGCTGTCTGGCCAGTGATCATATTTTTGTTAACATTGTGGCTGGCAATCTTTGGGATGGGGGGTCCACTAGCACCAGGGATTTTATTTTAAAATATATATATTTTGTTTTACGTTGTGGCTGGTGATCAGCAGTGGTGGGGGCCACTAGACACCAGGGATTTAATTATTACACTATGGCCGGCAATCGGCGGTGGGTGGGACAACTAGACACCAGGAATTTAATTAAAATACATACTTTTTTACATTGTTGCTGGCAATTTGTGGGGGGGCACTAGACACCAGGTATTTGGGGGATTTGACATGTGTAACTTCTTGATTTGTTTTTCTTTTTAAGTACAATTTGTACTTAAAAAAAAAAACAAAAGCAATGCAAAGTTACAAATGGCAAATTTTCATTAAACTGGGCAACTTGCTTGGTGACTTCACCAAAAATTCACCAGAGAAGTAAAACTTCACTGCATCTCTACTAATACAGCATTAGTTAAAATGGAACAGTTCATATTCCAAATATCCTTCTGACAAATAAGTCTGTTACTCTAGTGTATCTCAATTAGAACAGCCCTATGAACTGTGAATTCAAAATCTGGGACATTGGCCTTCTTTATCTCTACAGTTTTTAATACAAAGACAAACTCTATCCTGGTAGAGTACACACTATGAAGGTAAGGATTACCCCATTCTTTATTCATGCTTCTATACAAATCTATCACACTTACAACATTTACTATTTCCCTTAATGCACTTGAATCACAAAGCAATGTTTTTCTGTTTTCAAACCTCTATCTTCATGCTTAAGGCCACAGTTAAAGTCACCAAGCCATGTAACAATTCCTGAAATTTGTAAATGTGGTTGTATTCCATTAAATAGTTCCATTCTCTGTGCCTTTGTTTGTGGAGCATAGACAGTAATTAAAAGCATTCTACTTGAGTGATGCACAGTGTCTAGTAACAAAGCACTTCCAGGTTAGATATCCACTAATTTAGTTACTTTTAAATCAGCATTATTAAACAGTATTCCTAACTCTTTGCATGTGATAACCCCTGATGACAAGAAGGTGGTACTCTTAGTTCACATTTGAGTAGCTTGAGCTATTTTTACATTTGCTTGCACATGCACAAGAAACATTTTGTTAGAAAATGGCATTTCAGAGGTGTGTCTCTGCTGAACCAATTGCAGCTGAAGCTGCAAGGGGCTTGACATTACAGACCAATAACCAGATATTCTGGTCAGGACAGTACAGTACAGTACTACAGCTTACTGGGTGGAAACTTCACGTACTTGAAAGGACTGAAGGGCACTTATGAGAGAGGACTTTGGCCCTTTCCTTAGCATGAAGCCAGACATCAAATAGCTTGTAGCAGCTGTCCTAGTGAGCTTGCAGTCTGTACTGACTGGTAAGAAGAACAGAGCTCGTGTTGTGGGAGGAGTCCCTTTGACTATTCTTGTAACTCTGGATAGGAGTCGCAGAATTTGGGTTTTGTAGTCATGCAAGTTAAAACTTCTCTGTGTATCACAAAGTGACTGTGCTACTGAAACCAGCACTGTAACATGTTTAATTCTTTCATTCAAATATAAAGTCGCTACTTTGGGCATGCCCATTTGCACCGATGCTAATGCGCAGGGCTGGAGTAACAGCTTTGAATTCAATGAATTCATTAAACATGTTGCAGCGCTCATTTCAGTGGCACAGTCACTTTGTGATGCTTAGCACAGTGTTCTCTATTCAGAGAAACATTTTGAGATGTAATGAGGGACATCTCTGAAAACATTGTCATGTGAGAGAGGTATGGACGTATGGGGTGGTTAGGGTTACAGGCATGTAACAGCAAAAGCATCGTTCTCTAGCGAAAAGCAATACAGCAGTTATAGTATGATCATGTAACCCCAAACATTTGTAGGAAGAAAACAAATTCTTTCATTTTAGCATGATAACAGTGATGAGTTGCTATATGAATAATCTGACCACAGAAGTGAAACAATATTAGTAAATCGGATTTTGTGTTCCCTTTGTTGACAGTGTTATTGTGGAAATGTTTTCCACTCCTCTCTTGGTGTTGGGGGATCTTTTCCATATCTCATATCTATCCCATATCTGGAAGATAGCTTCCCTCATTCTGCAGAGCATACTGTACACAATACTGCAAACATATTCAGATCATTGGTGCTCCTTTTACATTGTGTGTCTAAGAAACAAGTTCCTCCAGAACTTCTTTTAACTTGAAAATAAAAACATGATAATCTAAATTGCATGTTTGTGTAATTATATTAATGCACATAAAAATGTGTTAGATGTTTTTATTTATGTATTTGTTTTTATTTAAGAGTTTTGCTAGGAAGACATTCTGAAAAAAAATGACTTGTTTCCAGATGCATCCTGTGGGAAGAGTAATAGGGGTGCAGTAATGAATATGGAACCAAATACAGTAAGCAAGTACATACACTAGGCAAAAAATATATACAAAATGAGACAAAATAATGCATGGCATAAGGTATAGTGAGGATACCAGTGCAGACAAAAATGCAGGATATAGTAAATAAACAAATACAGTAACTACAGTTACCCAATTCATTGTTAACAAACAGAAGACAGAAGTGCTAAACATTCCAGGTCATAGCTAGGCTCTCCATGAAGGCAGGAGAGGGATTTTGGCAGGGAATTATGGATAATTGCTTGAAATAGTGAGCATAGCTTGGCTCCCATAATGAGACAGGGAGGTGGGAACCTGTGAGGGGTTGGGGAAAGGAAGCATGAGAGGAACTGGGGCTAAGGGAAACATGAAGGGTGTAGGGAGGAGAAGGGAGAGTTAGATACAGTTGCAGGTTGGGGAAGTAAAGGAGTACATGAGGGAGGAGATGGTGCGGAGCTAGGTGGCGTTATGAATGAAGGCAGGAAGCATGAGTTCTGTTGGCCATATGTGTAGTTTGTAACTGCATGCAACCAAAATGTTATATCTTGAATAATAAAGATGCAACCTTTTAACCAGCAGGCACTAGAAGTCCTCGCCTTAAAAAAAAATTTGATCTGTGTGAACAGGGTGTTGAAACACTTAAAACGTCACTTTACTGGGTTACTTAATGCATTTAACGCATTTAACACTTTACTTTTCCGGGTTTAGGCACACCATGTGTGCATCGGCAATCCGGCTTCTCTAAGCCCCAGATAGCATCCTTATGTCTGTGGCTAATGTTTGTACATGCTGCTATGAGTCAATCTGATTTGTGTGATCAGGGCTTGAAGTACTATTCTTTTAACATTTAAAAATCAATGGCAAATGTGTGTTTCTGTGTTTCAGCTATGTTAATAAATTTGGCATGAAATGACTGTAAATAAAATAATTTATTTATCAATAAATAAATAAATAATTGTGTTCTTACTCAACACTATTAACCAGTTACTGCATCCAAAAACAATCATTGATATACAGGGGAAATGTAATCTGATTTGACAGGTGCCACATCAGGATTAAAATTATAGGTTTAATATGCTTAAAATGTGTGTCTTTACATTTCTTTTATTTTCATACATTTATCCCCCCGTCAGCCCCACCCAGGGGGGTAAGTCTGGGCAGGGGGAGTATGTGGATGGGGCATGGTCAGACCTCTGAAGGGAGGACAAGGGACCATGGCTACATATATATATATATATATATATATATATATATATATATATATCCTCCTACACTCACCAAATTTTTTCTCCTTGGTGCTGTCACAACAGAACCATCTACAAACAACCTGTGAATGGCAATGGCACTACATTTAAGACACACTGAAAATGTCTAACCCAAGTAAAAGTAAATGCACAGATCAAGCAACAATATTGAGAATAACACCAATTTAGACTGGCAAATCAGTTTTGGTGTTATCCAGATGCACTATATGTGTGATGTGTTTGTGTTATAAGGTGTGGCTGTATCTCCCCAACTTACCATGTTACTCGTGCTGCCTGTACAGCTGATATTTGCTGACATTTAAGATCTGTGTGTGTGTGTGTGTGTGTGTGTGTGTGTGTGTGTGTGTGTGTGTGTGTGTTTATCCATCTGACTTCAGTTTTAATTTTGTGGGTGTTCAGGGTGTGTGTGTGCAGATTTACATTGTAAGTGACTGCTTTCATGCAGCTTGTCTTGTTACATAAAGCAAGACATCTTGTAATGTTCAATGTTTTTGTATATTTAATATTGTCTCCAATCACATCTTAATTTTATTTCTGAACAATTGAAGACATCCAGATCCTACAATTTAAACTTGAAAACTAATGCTACAGTCATTCATGGTTTGCTTTTACAAAAATGGAGCTTGAGCTCTGGTCAGTCTGCAACTAGCAAATGCTACTAACCAGAATGAACCTCTGCTTTACTGTTCAAATTGTAGTGGATTTTGTTTTTAATGTCCAGTATTATTGTTGACTACATTTCATCTACAAATATCCTTGGTTCACACAAACTCCAGTAATAAATGCAGGTGATGCAGCTGTTGCTGTTTATATGCAGTGTCTCGATTCAAAACTTTGTAAGATGTCCTGCTTCATGCAGCAAGACAAATTGAGTGACACCTGTTGTTTACAAAGTGGATCTGAAATGTTCCCCACACATACCCAAACACCACAAAAGTAAAAATTAAAGTCACGCACATAAAAAAAGTTCTGATACAATGCAAACCTCAAATGTTAACAAGTGTCAGTGGTACAGGCAGTATGAGCAACAAGGTGAAATGGGGAGATACAGTCACACCTCATAGCACGAACAAGTTACACATGTACTATAGCTGGATAACATCAACACTGATTTTCCAGTCTGAATTGAGGTTATTCTCAATAGTGTTGTCTAATCTATGCATTTTTTTTACTTGGGTTAGACTTTTTCAATGTGTCCTAAATGTAGTATCATTGCCATTCATAGGCCGTTCATGGACAGCTGTGATATGACAGCTCTGAGAAGGAAAACTCTGGTGTGGGCATTTGAGTTTGAGAGTCCGCTACTTTATGTGACTGAGAGAAGCTGTTGAAGATAATTAAACATGTCTAAAATGTGTGGAAGTTGAGAAGCCAGGATACTAACCCCTGCCTTCAGGAAACAGATGCTTCAAGAAACTGTTTAGATACAAACAAGTACAACAGGGATGCCTAGACCCATTTTTTCTAAGTACATTAATTTCAGAAAGTTTTGACATGACTGAGTGGTGCTAAGAAAACAAGATGGAATTGTCTCCAGAGACCCCAGCCAATAACTGATTACAGAAACCTGCTGTGGGTGCCCAGATTGGCAAACAATTTTATTATGTAATTTAATTTGTACTAATCCTCTTGTGATCATTATCATCATCATTATCATCAGTTCTTCAAACATTTTTACATTTCCATATTCTTCATGCATCAACTTGTCATCCCCTTTTTTATTTACATAATCATTAGTGTATTATAAATCCTTTTCTTTAATTCATTTCCTTGAATAATTATTCCTCTTCCTTTTATGGTCCATACTATGGTCAAAAAAGAGAAAGGGGATTGATGAGACCCATAAGACCTCTTATGCTAGCCATTAATAATAGTATTTCAAATTAGAGCCTGATAGCAGGGACATGTCCAATTTAGATTTAAATTCAGCTTTAGTTTTACTTTTGACTACTTCTAAAGGTTAAGCAAACAATTACAGCACTCATCAGGAAACTTCCAAATGCAATACTTTATTAAATAATTTTAAGACTGGCCGCCATAAGCACAACAGCAGTCGTGTAATACCTCTACCGGTTTCGCACTTCCTTGTGCATCGTCAGGAGGTAAGGACCAATCACAATAATTGACTTAAATACATATATTTCTTAAAGATGTAAGATGCTAATTAACATTAAGTGCTATCCATAATATCAAACAGTGCTAAGTCCCAAAAGTGCATAACAAAATCAATAACCATGTACCAAATAATCTGCACCTAAGTACACATCATAAGAAAATAGTATACAAAATCATTAAAAACAATGTTCTTCATGGCAGCAATGGGTAAGCAATGGGATGGGGGTTGAAAAAAGGAGAAACATGGTTATTAAATAGCAGCACTGCAATTGAATGCAAAAGGTATAGCCCCTGTATAAATTATTAAAGCAGAAAACATCCATGTTCAGAAATTATGCATATACCAATAACATCAAGCCCTTATTATAAAGAGAATTGCAAACCCAAACTTTGTAGTGTGTCAGTTCTCATTGTGCTGACTGGGAGCTGACACACTCAAAGGTTTTCATTAGTTGTTACTGATAGTTTATTACCACACAAGGTGTATATAGCATTAGAGTTTTTTTGGCCCAAATGCATAACCTTGCATTTACCGGAATTTAATTTCATTCATAGATACATAGACACTGATGACACATAAGAGCCCAAGCCGACCCAGTCTGCCCATTTGAACTTGTAAGTTCACTTTATGTTTTCCTAGAAGTCTGTTGCCGCTTATCCCTGACCTTCAGAATTCCCTTATGTCTATCCCATGCATTCTTAAATCCTGTGATTGTTTCAACCACCACAACTTCCTCTGGCAGGGTGTTCCACTTGTCTACCACCCATTCTGTGAAGAAAGTCTTCCTCATGTTTCCTCTGAATAGCTCTCCCTCCAACTTCATCCCATGCCCTCTAGTTCTGGAACATCTTTTTCACTGAAAAATAGTGTATTCCTGCACTCTGTTCCTCCCTGTAAGATACTGTATGTCTCTCCAGGGAGTTCATATTCAAGTCCTTCAACATGTCCTCATAGGACTTGTGGTCACTCAAGAGGTGATTATATTGAGGTCATGTTGAATAATATCAATATCTAGAGTGTTATTACATGGCCCACCAATCTTACCATCATCTGCATATTTAACTGATGTGGACACGCACTCTGCTGTCAAGTCTGCAATGAAAAGCTGAAACAGATATGGGCCCAGCACTGAGCCCTGTGGCACTCCTCCAGTCACCAGTCCCTGTTCAGAAGATGTTCATGAATCAACACTCTCTGGGTTCTACTCCTTAACTAACTGGGTACTATTCCTTTTCTTTTCTTCCCCCCAGATGTACACCTGGGGGACGCTCTCCTTCTTATCTTTTCTTCTCCAGGCACTAGTGTACACTAGTGCCCATCTTCATTCTCTGCATTCTGTGGTCTTCTATGTCTGCCTGTCCCCCCATTTCTCCCCAATTTTTATTGCCTTCCCTTTTGATCGTCCACCTTTGGCCATCTATGTATGACCTGGCATACACAATGTTTAATCCATATATCCTGTGTCACCCGTGCACCTTTGGTTTGGCCTGTTTACTTGCTCTCATTTTTTACGTAGGGCAGATGGGAGGTAATAAAATACTCAACCACAGCAAAAAGTGATGTCTGGGACCCTGTGGGGCTGCTTTTTAAACCCCTTTAACCCCACCACCTCAGGCCTAACCTTTGGCCAATCATTTTCAATCACTCCTCCTTAAGTCACCTCCCCTTTTCATGACCTCACATACAAGGCCACTCTACCCCCCACCCCCAGTCCCCCCTCCCTCTGCTGTTGCAGCCACTGGGCTAAAACCCCCATTGGTCGAGGCCCAGGGGACAACAGGGTTTGCCCTTGAATCCCGCCAAACCTCATTATACCTGATACGCCAAAAGCAAAAGAAAGATGAACATCCTATGAACCATAGGAAGGGTGCCATACTGATCTTTGCTTGAGCATCATGCCACGAGATTGTAAATGTGGATCAATATTTGCACACTGTACCAAGACTGAACTTACACATTGTGCATTTTGGGTCAAGTGTCCAAAAGCAAAATGTTTCAGTCTTGTAGCCAAGAAGCATCTTGTGGTTGATAATGAAAATGTATCCTGGAGACAAAGTGACATCAAAAGACTGCTTTTATGAATTATAGTTCATCTCTTAAATGGATTTCATTTTGAATTTGTGACCACTGACTATTTTGCTTTTTGTGATTTTAAATATAATATTGGATATATCTGAAAAGAAAAATACATGCAACATAACAGCCGTGTGTGTGTGTGGTAGAGGTAAATGTATTTAAAAAAAGAAGAGAAAAATAAAGACACATATTTTAAGCATATCCATATAATTTTAATCCTACCATGGCACCTGTCAAATTAGGATTATGTTTCCCCTGCACATCAGTAATTGTTTTTGTATTCCAGTAACAGCTCAATAGTGAGCAAAGTAGGAGCACAATCAGATGGTAAGATGATAAAATGAAATAGAAGACAGCTCAAAGATGGCATTTCTGTTCAAACAACTGTCAATGGTAGTAATACAAAATGAGTTTCAGTCACAGCTTTATCAGTCTGCTCCTTTTGTTTTTTAACCTTGCAGTTTTTTGAATTATAAATGGCAGCATTCTTCTTATGGTACTACACTAACTGAGCCATTGTGAATGCCACAGTGGCTCTCGCACTAATGATCAGCATGTTGACGACCACTGTTTTAAATAAAACTGCAACATAAAAAGAACTAACATCATGACCTGTATGGCATTAGAGCAGTCTAGAAATTCAACTAGAGTGGGCAGCAGACGTGCTCAGGTTATCCTGGGCAATGTCTGACATATAAGTCAAAATGTCCATTTTTAATTGTAACCCCCCCTGTGGGAGTTACAGTTGATAATGTTCCTTTAAGAGGGCATTTGCTTTCTAGAATGATGCCAGTATCTGTGCCCTTAGAGGATTGGGACAGCTATGCTGCCCTAGCATTCCAAAGGGGGGGGGTCAGAGCTCTCTGTTTTGAAAAGAGAAGGAATTCTAGTTAGTTGGTGGGAGACTAGAGACTGGCACACACTGTCATTTCCCACTAAGTGGAAACCATTTTTCCTCAGAATTGGTGTCAGGAAAAACAGTCTGTTCATGGCAGCTAGTGAAACAGGATTCCTGAAAGGGGCGTGCCCCTTCCTGTAGAGGAAATAACCCATTTTACGGTGGGATTCCTATCAGACTGTATGATGCTACAGAACTGAGCTGATATTTAATCCTTTAGAGAGGTTGATACAGTGGCACCCATCTGTGTCTAAAGCCTCCTTTGGGGGCAAGTGACAGTATGGTGCTTTTCCTGTCAGAAGGTGGGAAAGTAATTGAAATGTGCTATGTGGGCTGTGTAGACTAAGATTGTTATGCCTAATTTTCCAGTCAGAAACTGGGAACGCATCAGAGCTGTGTACCTGAGGCTGCTGGCCTGAAACTGGGAGGGAGTGCCTGGTTGGCACCACAGTCATGTCCATTAGGGTACTGACTCTGTGAGGATTAGTCACAGTGAAGGAGAACAAGGTTAAAGTATATTGGAGTATGTCCTTTGTGAGAAAACACAAATCTCAAACACCATGATATTTCCTGTGAGAAATGATGTGGCACCGCACTGCTGCCATTTAAGAGACAGTGATACTAGTCGGATAGCTAGTGACCATTTGAATTTCCTGATGTTCCTGTGACTTTGCCTGCTGTTAATTTGGAAGCCTGGGACCATCTTCTCATGGGGGTCAGTCTCTTGAGTGAGGGTGGGGGTGGATATCCAGTGGCACCTCAGACCCCCAGGGGTGTTCTGCCCTCCATGCCCCCAAACTTAATCCCGTTGGGATGCATCCTTAGAATGTGGACCTTGGAATCTCTTCTCACAGGGGTCAGTGTCTTGAGAGAGAGTGGGAGGTGCTGTTCAGTGCTACCTTGGACCCCAAGGGGGCAGTCGTCTCTCCTGTGCTGTGTAAATTGGTGTTGGATTTAAAGTGTTAAGGTGATATCCCTGGGAAGAAATATTGATTTAGGGACAGAAAATAAAGTGCAGGCTTTCTGGAGACTGATGAACTGAAATATGTTCCTGTGGAGGCATTGTGGGACCAGATCAGAAACTGTTGCAACTATCTGCTTTGTTAATGATATGCTCTTGAGCTTGTGACATCATATAAAAGGATCATGTTTATGCTTTAAACCTGTTTGGACTTCTGTTTCTGTTTGGAAACTGGTGCTTTAATTGCAGCTCTGACTGGCTCTGTGAGGTGCTGGGTGCTCTGGAAGTCACACAATTCAAAGGAAGGTCAAGTAAGTGCATAATGTTGTTGTGCTTTCCCCTCCTTACCTATAGGCTACCTACTCCTAGGCAGTGGAATAAGGACCTACATAATGATAATACAAATAAAAGACACTGACATTTTATACCAAATTCATTAACATAGCTGAAATTGAGAAAAACACATTTTCCACTGATCTTTAAATATTGTGGAACATGAAATGATTGTAGGAAAATAAGTCTCACTACGTTCGTGGTTGGGAGTGACCTGCATCAGAATGTATCACTTGTTAAAAAGAAATCTTTATTGGCAGCATTTCATATACAGTACTATGTATATATCAATATCACAACATAAGTCAGTGAAACAAGGCACACTGATGACATCATTTACATCATCCTCTATTAAGCAGTACTGTTGCTATGCAATAGAAGAGCACTGTGCTGTAGTGCTTTCTTCAGTTGTCTGCTTGTTCAGCCACATTCTCTGCACTTGGTGGATGGGGGACCTTTAAGGAAGGAGACAAGGAAAAGTAAGAAGCAAGAAAGTTTATTCACTGTGACAACTTAATGCACTTAAAACTTCACATTACTTAGTTTGGGCACACCATGTGTGCATCAGTAACCACATCTTCTCTGAAGCCCCAGATAACATCCTCATGTCTGTGGCTAATGTTTGTAAATGATGTTACGAGCCATTGAGTGTATTTTGTTTTAACATTGCTTATCCTCAGATCAACTGACATTTCAGCCAGTGGAGTCCTGGCCCTTGTCTGTTTCTTTATGAACTCAACATACCACTCAGTAAAGCAAGTCAGGAGGGGTACGATCCAAAACAGGAAAATCATTGACAATCTTCCTCCCGGCCTTGGTCTTCTTTCTTTGGGCAACCCCCAGTCTGTTTCCGTGTGATTAGTCTACCCCCACCTGCTCTGTAACAACCAGTACTTCTATGCCTCCATTTCATATAAAATGCACAGCTGCAATGCATACCTGAAACATACACCACGCAAGCAAACGTTTGGCATTGACAAATGCTTGTTATAAAATGTTTTTAGTCTGGTGTCCTGTAAGCACATTCATAATTTTACTCTGTGGTAATGTGCACAGAACTCTTATCCTTTTTTTATAACTCAATATTATTCATATTTAGAGTAATACGTTCCAATGATGCCATTAGGGGTGAAAGTAAAAAAAAAAAAAAATATTCAAGTACTTTGAGACCCAGTTCTGCATTTTGTGCTTTTAGCTGCAGAATGTTCTGTAGAAGTTTCCTCCTGATCTGATGAAAGATCCTTAATAGAGGATGCTGTAAAATATTCTTCTGAATCCTCGTTCTCTCCTTTGGTATCACCCCACTGTTTCCTAGGAGCTATTACTTTAAGATATGCCTGACTTTCCTCTGATAACTATCTTTTCTGTACCTTTTACTTCATTGTTTTGTTTCTCTTAGCTTTTTGCTCCTGTTCTTTCACTTGCCTGTTTCTTGGTCTCTTTTTTTGCTTATCAGTTTGAATGGTGCTTCCGGGGGCAGAGGGGGAGCATATCTTAAGCTGCCATAGTACCATCTGGCTCTGTATGCATGGCATCTGAGGGTCCTGCAGAGTCATTAACAGACTTAACTACCTCATTTTCAGAAGAGGCCTGAGAAACATCCACTTTTTCCTGTGCATTAACATGTTCTGTCTCAGCTATTGATGCCCCATGGGGCAGGCCAGTCTCAGGATGCACCATTCCAGGCCTTGCCATCTGCTCTTTTTGCAATACTGTCTCACCCTGCTGTGAAGCATGCTTAGCTTCCTGTTGTTGTGCCCTCAAAATCAGTATATCCTGAGAGAGCCATCATCTCTATTGCTTGAGGCAGGGGCAATGCACATAAGAATGACCCTTCCCCTCACACTTGAGCTTCTGAAGAAGGACTGGTTGGTCCGAAAGCTAGAGCACTTTGTTCTTGTTACATCTATGTTGGTCCATTAAAAGGTATCAAATCATTTGCTTCTGGATCTATTCTTGCAAGGACCAATATGGCAACTACTAAATCTACAGTTCCTTCCCCTCACATAGATTACAGCAAAAAAGTTTTTTACATGCAGGAGCTAAATGGCTATAATCTAAACAATGAGTACAATGAGGGGTGTTACAGGCATTTCTCTGCTGTATTCTTGACTCACATTTATGAAAGAATTGGGTTGTCCTTGCTAAAAAAGAACATCCCTGTTTCTATCAAAACAGAAATTGTTGGGGAGATAGAGTACCCAGTTATTAGACAAGTACAGTTTAACTTTAATCCTCCAACCCCAGTCCATATCTGCTCACTATCAATTATAGGTACTGGTTTATCAAGTACCTCACACTATTGCTTCAGCCAAAATAAAATATCTGATATACTGACGCCTTCATTCCAAAACAAAACTGTAGTAGTTCTAGTAGTAGGCTTAGTTCAAAGTGTTGCTAGAAAAGGAACCCACATGGTGGATACTTTAAGTAAATTGTATTGAACCCAAAAACGTTCCAAACCTGAAACAGACTTGAAACTAATATTATAGTTTGACTCTCCCAGATGAATTAGAGCAAATATTTCAGAAGCCAGAAATCTCATAGAACCCTTAAGTAAAGTACTGGTGACATACACTCTGCTAGGTACATTGTCTAAACTCCATTTATACAGTAGCCTGAGAGCATTTTTCCATAGGGCAGTCTACCATTAATTTTGAAACCAATCAGTTGAATAAAGGTTACAAAAGTTCCCTCTGAGCTGGGTCTTGCATGTCTGAGTCATTAAGTCCTAATGTTATATTTCTATTATATTCTGGCAAAGAACTAGAGGAAGGTCTTTCCATATGAGAGTCTATGGGAGTTGTTACTCTGTTTCTCATATTCTTTCCCATACCACTGCCTACAGTAGTTTCTGTTCTTTTTTGTTGCAACTGCATTAGCCCTTCAGTCCCATTACCTGACATCTGACACAGTACAGTTTCTTGACTCATCTCACTTTTCCAAAACAGCTTGCAAGTCTGGACATGTCTAATTCAGCAGTCTCTCCATTATTAGGGGAACTTAGTGTGTTGTGCAAAAAATACTTTTCCATGATATCTTGCTACCTTGCGGTCCGCTGAATTGGGAATCCATTTATCAGTTTCTGTCTGTATCCAGCCCCCCTCCCAAACATACACACATTTAAGGGCTCTTTCCAGTGACCAAGGCATTTGTTCAGCATTTTCTGATTCAGTTAACTCTGTTTGTGGTGCAGTCAAGGGCTTTTCTATATTTTGTGCTGTTCTTGTAGAGGTCAGCTGTGCATTCCCAAAGACCACCAACAGCCCTATGAAGTTACCACCAAATCAGCTGTTTGTGACAATGGCTTGTCAACCAGCCCCCTCAGCTGATTCTCCATCACCTGAAACACCTAGCTGTTGCTTACAGAGATTTTTTTTGTTGCAAATACCTAATGTCTTCATCTATCAGTGTATAAAGGATTTTCTTTTTCCTTTCTGTTAGTGCCAATTTTGACTTCTGCTCTGCAGCTCTCAAATTATTTGCTTCTTGCTACTCCAATGCTGTTACCTTTTCTGCAGACTCTGACTCAGTCTCATCCATAGACACAGCCATGAGCTCCTCCTTTTTGTCCACATCCAAAGCTTCCATTTTATGGACAGCAGTTGTTTCTGATGCAAGGATAGAAACTGATTCCCCTGTCATGCCACCAGCCTCTCCTCTGCTGCTTGGATCAGCCATCTTGTCCAGAGGCCAGATGAGAAGCAGCTCCCCCTACTCTCCAAAAAAGCGTAGGGGCCTTTTTCTGGGTTCCTGGCCAAATTTCCCCTGTGCATTAAAACAAATACTGCTAACATCTTAACCTGGTTCAATTTCAGTTGGTTTTCATCAGTATTCCTCCGCCCCTGGGATGAGGCTGAAAATGGGCCTCTCTCTCAGTTAACACAACATACATACATACACGCATAAATAAATAAGATGGACAAATTAATGAGCCCGGATGGGTTGCATCTATGAATCCTGAAAGAGATAGGACAGGTCCAAACTGTGCCATTGGCAGAACTCTCTAACAACTCACAGGAGATAGAAGAAATTTGTAGGAACTGGAGTACAGTAGATACAGTTCTTCTGCACAAAAGTAGAAGTAGGGACATACCAAGGAACTTCAGACCTGTCTGTCTGATGTCCATAGCAGGGAAGTTACTAGAAACCTTAATAATTAAAAGGCTAGTGGGCTTCCTGGAGGCCAACTTAAATCAGATGCACCTGATCAACTTCCTTGATTTTGTGGAAAAGGTGGTGGACAAGGATCAGGCAGTAGGCATACTGTGCTGAACTTCAGCAAAGCCTTCAACTCTCTCCCACAAGGATGGCTGGCCAAAATGCTTTAAGGCAAGAGAGTGGGTAGTAATATCAGAAGATAGGAAGGGAATTGGCTAAGTGACAGAATTCATAGACATATACTGTAGAAGTGATGGCAGCAAAAAGGTCTAATGGCCCATCCTGTTTGCCAACTTTGCCAAACTACACTGTGCTGGTCCTGGTGGCCATCCTGCATTCTTACGTCTACCCACTTTCCTCTAACTATAGCCATGTGCCTGTCCCACCCTACTGTGAACCCTTAATCCCTACATTTTTAGCCTGCACCACACATTTAGGCTGCCTATTTCACTTTTCAGTGAAAAAATGCTTGCAGACATCTTTCTTGAACCTATCTCTGGCCAGTTTCAATGAATTCCCCCCTCTTTCCTGTGGTTTTGCTTGAAGTGGCAATACCATTAAGCTCCACCTTATTTATCTCATGCAGTTACTTGTAGATTTCCATCATCTATCATGTCCCTCCATCCCTCATGGTCTCCAGCATGTTCATGTCAATGTCTTGCAGCCTCACTTTGTACACCTTTCCCCCTCTCCCAGAATCATTTTAGTCACTCTTCTCTGTACTGTCTCCACCCCCTTGCTGTCCTTATGTAGGTATGGATTCCAGAACTTTGAGCAGTACTCCAGGTGTAATCGCACTTTTGAGCTGTATAGTGGGAGAATTATCTTCCAGCTTCTGCTGTTGATTCCCCTCCCAATAGACTGCAGCATCCTGTTCACCTTGGCCACAGCCTTCCTGTAACATGCTAAGGATTTCAGGTTATTTCAGATTGTAATCTACATGTATTTTTCCTCAGTTGTGCTTAACAATATCACGCCCAACAATCACCTGCCCCACTGATCATCTTGGGTTCCTTTTCCCAGTCTGTATAACTTTACATTTTTCGGCATTGAACTTAGGCTGCCAGATCTTAGACAATGTAACCAGTCTGTCAGTGTACTCCCTTACTGCCCTAATCCCCTAATTAGTATCCAGTCCTCTGCAGTGCGTTGTGCTGTCTACAAAAAGGCAGATCTTCCCCTGTATGCCCCCAAAAGATCAACAGTGATCTCCCATATTACAAGCACTGTTGCAGAAAGTGCATTGTCCTGATCTTTGTTTTTTTATGGCCCTAACATGTTCTCCCACCCTTACTTTGAACATCCTTACTGGTTTGTCAAAACACACCTCATGTGCATTCAGCCAAATAAACAATACCCAGGTAGATGTGATGGGACACAGGACCTTTTTCTGTCAACAACTTCTGTGTTTCTATGTAATAATTAAAAATGGAAAGTAACTTAGTTAATAACTTTAATACTATATGTATATTAAGTTAAAAAAGCCTGGTGAATAAGAACATAAGAAGTAGCTGGCAGATGGGGACCTCATGATCCATATAGTCTGCCAGAGTAAGGCTATCAACAATCATTCTTGGCATTCACACTGGTTCATGGATCCTGTTGAACTCTTTCAGTGTCATTAACAGGACCTACTTCTTAATGAAAGTGGCTGATCATTTCTATGCTAAATATTTCTTAGCCTGTATACCAACATACCATCTAGTAGTTAGAGGCAGAGCAAAGAACTGCGACTCTGGAGACCTCTAATTTACAGTAAATCCCAGCCCAGCATGTCCATTAGTACAGGCAGTTGTGGAAGTCATTTAACATCCTGGTATTTCAGATCTTTCAGTTATAAAACTTAACAAATGCATAAGTGCCCCACTGTAATGGCATGTTACATACTTGCTTAGCTATCTTGGGTAACATCAGTTGTGAAATAAAACTACATAATACATTTAAAGAATGATGCTGAAAAGAACCCACAGGAACTTATTTTGTACATACAAATGCCTTATTAGTTTGATTCAGTATGTTAAAATCATTATGAAATCAACACATAAAAGTAATTAATGTTTTTTGAGGAACATTGTGGTTCTATTTATTAGATGTGGCTATTTTAATCTTAATACTTACATTTTAGTCTAAAAAGACTTTATTACTCATTTATTGTCTTTCTTACAGAATCAGATAGGAACTGTGTTTAACATTTCTAAAGCAAGATGCAATACGTTCCAGAAATTCCTGTGACTTGAATATTATTTTATTCCTCTCTCAATACCTACTTATGCCAAAGTTAAGGTTATGGGCCCCATTCTTTGTCATTATCTGTGGTGAAATGTGGCTGCTGTGATCACTTTCTGCAGCATCGCAGGTGAACTTGTGATCCCATTGAGCAATGCTCGATGCTGGTTGCAACTACTTCTTGAGCAGTTGCATAAGTGTTTATGACCATGTGGAAAAGTGTGCTCGGATCATCATGCAAATGGCTCACAGTGTCATTCACAGATACAT
This sequence comes from Neoceratodus forsteri, assembly GCA_016271365.2. NCBI lineage: Eukaryota > Metazoa > Chordata > Ceratodontiformes > Ceratodontidae > Neoceratodus > Neoceratodus forsteri. The sequence continues at coordinate 1,067,849,114 of CM028131.1, read as the reverse complement.
GGCAGCCCATGCCTTCTAGTCCTAGCCTTCTGTGCCCCTTCCCAAGAACTACCACTTTTTGCAACCAGTCCCTAACAGGGGTACAGTTCTGTGTCCAGGTGCAATGAACACAAAAGGTGACCTACTATAGATCATGGGAAGGGTTAGAGGTGCAGTACAATGGTATAATGGGAATACAGGAAAGGGTATTACTGTATACAAAGGACTAAATGACATCAGGGGTGTAGATGAGAAGCCCATTCAGCACCAGGACACTGACCACGAGACCATAGAAGGGGGAATCTCTGGACTTATTAGGTCCCATATGACTTGGGGGTTAGGAAGGGGGACTCTTCTTGATAGACTACACATTGGCCATCAGAATTGAATTGGGTGCAGGCTTTGCAGCATGGTATTGTACTGTAAGATGTAACTTGAGCAATTCCATGCTACAATCTGGTCACAGGAATTTTCTAGTATTTCAGTGAGAGTTCTGCATCTGGATACATAATTTTCATTGCACCTCTGTCTTAGAGTGCTGCTTCCCCACAATATGTGCCTAGCTGTATGTATGGTGGTAGTAGGAGGTGAAGCAACAGGGTGCCCAGTTATTAGAAAACAAACATTCTGGGGAAAATTCCCAGTATGTCCATTGAAAATGAATACAGATTTTCTTTTATGCTGCCTCCCCTATGTGTTCTGAAATCACAAAGTTTCTTTTGGAGAAGGGGATAGGGAGCACAAAACAATAACAATGAACAGTACTCTTGTTGCTGTATAAGTTCAATTCATTTCATTATTTTCAATTGGTTCCAATTCTCAACATTTCACCTAGAATTCAAACTTCATCAGGAAAATGGCCTTTATGCTTTAAGGTACTTGTTAAAAGCAACTCAAACCATTTCCTTGGGTAATACATATAATTTTTTTCATATCCCTTAAGACACTCTTTGATATCCAGACAGATTTAAACAGTCAGTTTCTCAAATATGATCTCATCCCCTTTTAAGGTTGCTATTCTCTAAGATGTGTCTTCTCTGTGTAAAAGAATGCCAAGACTAACGCTTTTGAACTAAGCATCACATTGTGTTTTAAGGGATGTGAAAAAAATTATATGTAACATCCAAGGAAAGGGTTTGAGCTGTTTTTTTTTTTCAAATTGAATATGATTTATTGAGTGAACAAGAGCACAAACAGCATGAAAGTACAGTAGGACAAAACCGACTCCAGTCTAGAATTATACAGAATACGGAATTTGAGAATAACAAAGTAGATATAACTGCATTAAGCTGTACATTTTAATAAAAACCTGGGGAAAAAAAAACATGAAAAAAGAATAATAACAGCCCAAACACAGATGCCACCCTCCCCCCAATCCCAACCTCCCACCCCACCACCGGAGGATATCAGAATACTTATGAGTTAAAAAGAAATCTTATTTGCAAAAATACACCATGATAAAGTGGGCCTTACCCAGTTACCAAAGACTTGAATAAAAAAAAAAAATTAATAAAGTAGGTACCCATTATGAGGACCAGTCAAGTAATATAAAAGAGGGCAGATGTTACTAGATAGAACCATAGGCCACCAGAATTTATACAAAGAACCAGAAGGTTCAAATGGTTAGCATGACATACAGAGGTTCCCAGATTCTTTGATATTTATGAGACTTGTTCATCAGGCTAGCTATAATCCGCTCTATTTGTAGAGCAAAAAGTATCTCCCTTTGCCATTCAGTAACAGAGGGGACACTTTGATCCAGCCAGTGAAGTAATATCACTTTCTTTGCACATGCCAAAATAAGAGCTATGTGTGGCCATTGATTACCAATTAGTGTACTCCCATATTCCCCTAGTAAACACACTTCAGGTGAAAAGGCATCAGACAGCCCTAGAAGGGGATTTAGTCATGACTGAATAGCTGCCTAGAAGGGAGTAACTTTTTTGCAGGACCAAAAAATATGAAGCAATGTATCGGGTTCCTTATGACATCTAGAGCAGGTATTAGAAGGAAGTTTTCCCATGCTATGTAGTTTGAGAGGGATATAATAAAGATTATGCAGAACCTGGAATTGAAGAGAGAGATATCTATCCCATTCTGTATATTTAGATAAGCGTTTCCAAATTTGAGGTCAGTGATGGGGAGAATCAATAGGGGTTAAAGCCTGATTCCAGTAATAAAACAGTTGTCCTTCCATGTTGGCTAGTAGTTCCTGTATTTGATGGTAATAATATGAGATGACATGGACCATATGGGCAGATATGGCAATTGAGAGGGCCTGCTTCCTGTAAGAATTATCCCAATGGCCAGTACCAAAGTGGTGCAGGAGCATGTGTGTAAGATGGAAATATTTGAAACAAGAAAGAGTGGTCAAATTATATTTTTCTTGGGCTGCTTGGAAAGTAAGACGTTTCTGATCTTGTACAAGGTCTTCCACAGTGCTTACCGCAGTAAACAGCCAAAAGGTTTTGGTGAGAGCCTGTCCATCAATTATAAAATTGGGATTTCCTATTATGATTTGGGAAGTGTCTTTAAATGGCTGGCTTTTAAACAAGGAACATAACTGTAAGTGAGTTTGTAGCGAGGCCTCTATAGGAATTGCCTGCAATGATCTGGAAAGTTTCTTGCTGGGAATATAAAAAGGACTTGAATGTCCAGACTGTCCTGTGAACATTGGAAATGCTCTATTTCAAGCTGTAATGGAGTGTAATGCCCAGTAGTATCTTCAGGGTGGATCCCTAACCATTGAAAAAAACTGGCACGGTTGATGAACAAAAAATAGAAATAGAAATTAGGAACTTGCAGGCCACCTCTCTCTTTAACATGCATGAGTCTGTATAAAGCTCTTCATAGAAAATGACTGCAGAAGGAGACCACGAGGTCCATCTAGTCTGCCCATTGTCGTTTAGCCTAGCCTTCTAACTGCCCTTTGATTTGAGGGCTCACTTGTATCTGTCCCAAGCATTCTTAAAACCTACCACTGTGCTTGCCCCACCACCTCTGCAGGCAGGCTGTTCCAGGCATCCATCTCTCTTTCTGTGAAGAAAAACTTCCAGGTAATTGTGGAGAACTGCCATCCTTGCAGTCTTAGATCATGTCCCTTGCTTCTGCTGCCCTTCTTAAATTGTAAGAGATCATCTATCTGCACCTGATGTATGCCTTTTATGTACTTGAATGTTTCGATCATGTCACCCCTCTCTCTTCTCTGTTCCAGGGAATACATGTTCAGTTATTTCAGTCTAACCCTGTAGGACATCTCATGCAGTCCCTGACTGATTTTTGTTGCTGTTTTCTGCATTATTTCCACTCGGTCAATGTCCTTTTTGAGGTGAGACCTCCAGAACTGGACGCTGTACTCCAGGTGAGGGCTAACCAGTGATCTGTACAGCAGTAGGGTCACTTCCCTCTTCCTGCTTGTGATTCTCCTCCCAATGCATCCCAGCATATTACTGGACTTTAATGCTGCCTTCTCACATTGTTTACCTACCTTCAAGTTGTTTGAGATAATGATTCCCAAATCGTACTCTTGGGTGGAAGCAGCTAGTCTTTCCCTTCCAAGGTAATATGCCTTATTTGGATTTCTTTTTCCTATGTGCATGACTTTGCACTTTTTGTCATTAAATCTCAACTGCCATGCTCCAGACCATTCTTCCAGTTTCTTGAAGTCAGCTTCCATCTTGTTCACTTCTTGCTGGGTGTCAACCCTGTTGCGTATTTTGGTGTCATCTGTGAACTGACACACCTTTCCCTGTAGTCTGTTAGCTATGTCTGATATGAAAATACTGAAGAGCATGGGCCACAGTACTGAACCATGGGGTACTGCAGGTTACTCTACCTTCTGATGACAGTGCTCCATTTCCTGCACTTTCTGGGTTCTGCCCTGTATCAGTTTTTAACCCATCTAACTACTTCTGATCCAGCTCCTATATGGTCTATCTTCTTTACCAGCCTTCTGTGTGGAACCAAGTCGAAGACCTTGCTAAAGTCTAAGTAGACCACATCTACTTCCCCAACATCATCTATAACCTTTGTAACACAATCAAAAAACTAAATCAGATTTGTCTGGCATGATCTACCCACTGAGAAACCATGCTGCTTGGGGTCCTGATGGCCACTAGCCTCCAAGAATGCCATGATCCTCGGTTTGAGTAGTGTCTCCATTAACTTCCCCACTATGGATGTGAGGCTTTCCAGCCTGTAATTTCCAGAGTCCTCCCTGCTGCCTGATTTATGGAGTGGAACCACAATTGCCCTTTTCCAATCTTCGGGTACCTCCCCACTCTTTAGGGAGTTGGTGAATAGTTTAGACAGTGGGGCAGCCAACTCTAATCTCAGTTCTTTTAAGATCCTGTGGTGCATTTCATCTGCCCCATGGCCCTGTCAACTTGCAGTTTATTTAGTGCCTCCAGTACTTTGGTCACTGTGAAGGGGCTAGTATCAACCTTCTGTCCAGGGGTGTTGCGATTTGTCATTTCTGGGCCATCACCTGGGTTCTCCTCAGTAAATACCTAGCAGAAGTACTTGTTCAGGATTTCTGCTTTTTCTGGGTTGTCGTCTGTTGTTTTCCCTTCCTGAGTTGTAATTTTGGCTATGCCCCTTTTGCCTTCCTTCTTTCCCAGATGTATCTAAAGAAGGAGTTGCCTCCTCTCTTTGCCCTCTCTGCTATACTTGTTTGTGTCTGTGCTTCTGCCTGCCTTATTTTTTTGCTGGCTCCTTTCATTTTCTTCTTGTACAACACCCAGTCTTCTTCCTTATTTGTTCCCTGGTATAGCTGGAATGCCTTCTGTTTTTCTTTCACTATTTTAGCCACTTCCTTTGGAAACCATAAGGGGTTTCATTTTCTTTTTGCTTTGGTAACCCTTCTGCTGCATTGTCAGTGACTATCTGGATTGCTTTCTTAAGTTTCCCCCACATGACATTGATCTTGTCCCCTTGTAAATCAATTAAGTTGTTTCTTATGTTGGTCCTCATTCAGTTGAAGTCCGCTTTTTTAAAATCTACTACTTTTATTTTTGAGATGCACGTGTCATCAGTCATGTTCATCTTGAAGCTACCCATGCAATGGTCACTGTTACCCATTTGGCATCCCACGTCGAGTTCCTTGACCCTCTCAGTGTTTGTGAGAGCAAGATCAAGTATGGCATCTCCTCTTGTTGGTGTTTTGATCAGTTGACTTAGTCCTGCTCCCTGTAGTGCAAATCAGAAATCCCTGATTCTTCTTGTTGCCGCCATTAGTGTACTCCAGTTTATATCTGGAAGGTTGAAGTTCCCCACCAGTATCACCTCTCATCTCTGAGTCATTTTGTGTGTTTCTTATATCAGGTCTTTGTCCCTTCCTGTCCTTGATTTGGAGGTCTGTAAGTGATGCCGATCCTGAAGATTTTTCCATTTCCTGTATCTATAGTAAGCCACAGTGACTCAGTGTCCACAGGGTGACTCTGCACCTCTGTGTCTTTTATGTCTTCTTGAATGTAAATGGCTACTCCTCCCCCACTTTGCCCCTACCTATCCTTTCTGAACAGATTGTATCCGGGTAGAGCCATGTCCCATCCATGATTTTCCGTGTACCGTGTTTCTGTCACAGCAATCCAGTCCAATCTTTCTACTACCATGATAGCTGCAAGTTCGAGTAGTTTGGTTGCAAGGCTTCTAGCGTTTGCAACCAACACCTTCCAGAAATGTGTGCCCCATTTGGTATGGGTCTGCATCCTCCTCTTGGATGGTGTCAACTTGCTATTTGCACTTGAGTGATTTTTGAGGTTGCCGTCTTGTTGCAGAATGCTAATTGAGACCTCTATGGTCGATATGTCTGGGTTCTGCATTTCTCTTTCATTTCATTGAGGAGTCTTACCAAGTCATATCAATTTGAAGGAACCATGACTTCGACAGGGTGTAGTTGTACATCTGAAGTGGGTACAATAAGCGTGGCAATACATCCATTTTTATGTTATTCAAATGCCTCCACATGGAGATAGGCAAATGGGACCAGCTCTCTAAATCTATTTTTAGATTGGTAATCACTAAATCAAGATTGTACTGTTTCATTTTAGCTGGCGATATACTTAAATATGTGCCTAAACACTTCAATTTATTTTGGACCCAGACCAAACCTAGATGTTCCACCTCAGTCCTCAGCAACACACTGTTCAATGGCATCACTTGTTTTGGCCAGATTTAACTTATAGTTAGAAATATTACCAAAAAACCGTAATAAACATCCAGGGCAGCAGACAAGGACGTGGCAGGAAAAGTAACATGCAAGGGGATGTCTTCCATTTAAACTGAAAGTTTATATTGATAGGGCCCTATAGGTATACCTGAAACATGAGGGGAAACATTGAGATTCCTAATCAGAGACTCTAAAAACAAATTAAAAAGAAAAGGTGAGAGTGTACATCCTTGCCTGGTACTCTGGTGTAAATGAAAATATTTGGACAAGATGCTGTTAGAAAGAATGTGGGCCGAGGGATGAGAGTAGAGCACCTTGACCCACTGAATAAAAGTAGGGGGAAGATATGAAATTTAGGGAACAAATTAAATAGATAGTCCCAAGAGACCCCATCAAATGCTTTTTCTGTGTCCAGGGAAGCCAGCACTGCAGGAGCACTGGAATTCCTGGATGTAGAATTTAAATGGGAAAGTTTGCACAGGTGGTCCACTGAAAGCTGCCCTGCCACAAAGCCAACTTGTTCTCAGCTGATGAGAGGTCCCAGACTTGATTCAACCTGATGGCCAACACCTTCACAAGAATTTTAAAGTCAACATTTATAAGAGAGATAGGCCGGTAGTTCGAGACCGGCAGGGGTCTCTGCTAGGTTTCAGTAACAATGCTATGGTTGCTTCAGCAAGAGAGAAATCAGAAAGGCCTTCTTGAAAAATATAATTAAAAGTGTAAAGAAGTACTGGTGCCAGCAGATTTTTAAATGTTGTATAAAAATTAGAAGTATAACCATCTGGTCCTGGAGATTTGTCGCATGGCAAAGTGTCAATAGCGTGAAGAATTTCAGATATGTTCAAAGGGGCCTTCAATATCTTTATTTGTGAGTCAGCCAGAGAGGGTAAATCTGGATCTCGCAAAAAGGCCTCCAAATGGTTTAAACTGAAAAAGGAAGAAGGCGGCATATATAATGATTAATAAAAAATCTTGAAAATAAGCAGCAATATCTCAGGGAGAAGTGAGAAACTGGCCTGATTCCATATGAAGAGACAACATCTTCCTGTCTGTGGCCTGGGAGCATAGGCGCAGTGCCAGGAGCTTACCAGCCTTTTCACCTTGATCGAAATATTTTGCTCTAGAATGTAATATTCCACATTCCACCTTTTCTCCTAATAAGGTATTATATTTTGATCAAAGGCCCTCTAAATGCACCCAGTCTGAACAAGATGAGGTTGATGAGATTTGTCTTTCCATATACTGAATCTGGGCTAACAGGGCAGACAATTCCTTTGAAGCCACCTTTTTTCTTTTGGAGGCCAATCAAATTAACTCACCCCAGAGTGAACTTTTCAAGGCCCACCCATAAAAAAATCAAACTTAGGCATAGAAGGAGACTTAAGTTCCAAAAAAGAAGAGATAAAGCGCTGTACATGTTGAACTAAATAATCAGCTTTAAGCAACTGGTTGTTAAATCTCTACACTTTGTCACATTCTAGAGATGGGGAAAAACACAACTGGAGTAGTGTGGAGTGATTATCAGACAAGACTTTAGCAGCATAGTGGCAAGACAAAACTCCAGTGAGGTGCTCAATCCCCAATAAAAAAGAATTAATTCTTGAACAAGTATTGTGAGGGAGTGAATGAAAAGAATGCTTCTGCTGGGCTGGGTGCAGTGCACGCCAGGGGTCCAGAAGGCCTAGGGAATCCAAAAATCTCAGAGGGCCAATTGACTTGATGTAAGTGATTGATGTCAATGACCAGATCTGTCAGTACCAATACAGTAAACCAGATTCCAGTCTCCCCCAAGAAGTATAGGCAGTGAAGACCAAGGCACCAAAAGTGACATTAAAGTAGTGAAAAAAATGGGATCCTCTACCGTAGGCCCATAAATAGCCCCCAATATAACTTCTAGGTGGCCCAATAGGACCCTCAGGATAAGGAACCTGTCCTATGGATTGCCAACTTTTTGAAGCTGACTGAAGGAAACTTTTGGCACCACCAAGAAGGCAACATCCCTTTTCTGTGAAACTGAGCCTGCCCCAAAAGCCTGTCCCACCCAGGAATGCCTAAAAATGAGAACCTGGGATGGGGGCAGGTGAGTTTCCTGAAGAAAGGCAACATCCACCCAGAGTTTGTGAAGATGGAGTAAAACCTTAGCTCTCTTCATAGGGGATTGAGCACCTTTTATATTCCAAGAATAAAAGTTATATGCAACCGCCGTAGTATCTCAGTTGGTATAAAGGGTACAATCCAGTAACTGAGGGACACTTGCAGAACCAAACCTGCAAAATTATTATGTACCTCCGGTGGGGAACCAACTCACTCCCCTCATCCACTAGTTCTAAAATCATAAACAAGTGATATAAAAAATAAAAGCCCTCGACTCACTAAACCCAACCCCCCACCCACTACCCCTTTTAACCAAATTCCACCTCTGCAACCATAATATCAAAATTCCTCTTGCAATTCCTTCAAATTTAATTCCTGAAGAACCCCTTAGAGAATTAAATCCTCAATGACAAACTTGGACCAAACAAACAAGGGGAGTAGAAAAATGGTTTAGTTTGACCCAGGACATTACAGCCATTGGTAAATTACCTCTTGTAGGACTAAAATACCAAAAAGAAGGAAAAACACTAATTCCCTATAACAACTGGAGGCAAAAAAACTGCCACAGGTGTCCAAACCACCCCTGCTGACAGGTTGCAAATACAAGGAATGTAATCCCCATCTAACAATAAAGCACTCCCCATTATAAGAACAAAAACGGAACTCCAACCATCAAATCAGCTTGTGAGGCTGTCAACTACCAGCATCATGCTGCCTTAACACCCCCCTCCCACCCACCAATGAGTCAGATAACATCACATTAAGCCCTGGAAAAAAGAACAAATCAGTAACATTTAAAGTGGTGCAACATCAAACCACTTAAGCATCATCAGTAACTTTGAAACTATTAGGTAATCACCACATTTCAAGAAAGAAAAACTAAATAATGTCTAAAGGACACAAAGGCTCGAATACTGTTTCAGATTAACAGAGGCCCTTAAAAATGTAGTACATCCAACAAAAAATTACAAAAGAGAATAAAAAAATAATGGGACATTAAGATTTAACATAGAAGAGCCCCCAACTATTTGTAAAGGTGCATTAAAAGTTCAATATAGACAGCACCTATGACAAAGAAAAGAAACAGCTCAGAATGTAGTCTGTGTTAATAAAGTCCGAAACTATAGTCCGTGATAAAGGAAAAGAATATGCAAGGCTAGGTATAGTCCTGGATCACCAAGTGGGATTCCTAAAATCTTCCAATTCAGGATCAATGTCGGCATGGAAAGGAAAGTGCCATTGGTCGAGCTGTGCACAGTCCGAAAGTCTATGTAGAGCCATTAGACAGCAAGACAAGTCCATCCAGGTAGGGGACCAGATCGAAGCTTTGGGCTTAAAACAGTAGCACAGTTGGTTTACTATGGAGCCCAGTTGAGTCCCATACCTGCATGACAACAGGTGATTCCTTCAGTGGTGCGTACTGCCTGTCAAGTAAAGTGAGCCAATTAAGCAAGTAATGGAAGTCCACACAAAGTCAGGCACAAGGAGAGGAAGAAAATTCAGGAGTAACAGCCAGTCTCATCCAGAAATAATCAATTAGATCAAAAAAAAAAATTAACTGCAGCAGAATAAAGTCGATCTGTTAAGTACCTTATGAAACAAAGTCATGAAGGGCAGATCAGCCAGCTTTGAAAAGGTCTGGTAGAAGCCGTTGAAGGTCTTTTACGGCTTGATCCCTGGTATCAAATGAGTGCCAGGTGTCTTGGAGTTGCACCTGCTGGCAGGTTGGGTATAGCATACAGAACTTGATACCAGCTGGAATTAGTTTAGAAACTACTGGATGGAAGGCAGCTTATTTTTGTTTGATGGAGACCGGAAAATCCTGGGTAATATGGAGCCAAGTACCTTCTCATGAAATGGAGTGCAGGTCACAACGTTTAGCCAGCACATGCTGTTTATCCAAGTAATTGAGCAGTTTTAAAAGGAGGGGATGAGTTGGAGAACCAGGCGGGGGTCTGGGGTGCAAGATCGATGTGCACATTCCACCACATGAATCGGACCATTTGGTGATGGCCCCATTAGTTTCTCCAAAAGCTTCTGGACAAATTGGATGGGAGCAGTTCCTTCAGCATCCTCAGGAAGGCTGAGGATAACCAAATCGTTTCTCCTACTCTGTCCCTCCAAATCCTCCAACGTCAGCTCCATTTTTTTGAATTTCTGCCACAAGGAGGTTAGCTCTGGGTCTGTATGATCTCACCATTTCTCCGGAGAAATGGAACGGGCTTCAATACCAACCCATATATTAATGTCCCCGAGGTCTTTTCGGAGTGAGGTAAGCTCTGTAGTAAGCATTAGTAGGGAATCCTTTATCTGTTGTAATTCTGTAAGGAATTTCTGTTTGGAGAGTAGGGTGACTTCTGTGGTAGCAGCAGTGGATTGCCCAGCTGTAGGGCCCTGGCCTTATCCAGAATCTTGAGGCCTTATCCAACATCTGGGGCAGCACTGGCGTGGGAGACTTTGCCACATCTCCGCATCCATCCTGTCCAAAAGCCACATCAAAAGACCACAGTCAGCCACTGGAAAGGTTTCTGTAACTGTAGAGGTGAGAGTAATGAAGTATTAATATGCTTAAATGATAGGATTTATAAAAATTATAGCAGGTGAGTGGGAGCAGAGCAAAAGACCAGGTAGTGCGTTCAAGGCATCACGTGACTCTGGGTTTGAGCTGTTTTAACAAGTACCTTGAAGCATAAAGGTGATTCTCCTGATGAAGCCTGAATTCCAGGTGAAATGTTAAGAATTGGATCCAATTGAAAATAATGAAACAAACTGAGAATATACAGCAATAGGAGTACAGTAGTGTTCATTTTTATTGGTATGTGCCCAGTTATTACCCGTTTGGCTCAGCCACCCTTAGTGCTTAGAATGGGGTACCCATGTTTCCTAAGTGAATTAGTGTTATGCGAACATATGAACATAAGAAAACGCCAGCAGATACAGGCTTCACAGTCTATTGAGTCTGTTCAAATGTGTAGCTAGCCCCTCACCTTGCAGCTTCCACAACCACCCTCCCCTCTTCATAATTACCCCCTCTCGCTCTGTCCCATCCCCTCTGAAAGCCGTCCACTGTGCTACAGGCTACTGTCTCCTCAGGTAGAGTATTCCACTTGTCCACCACCCTCTCTGTGAAATACTGTCTCCTTGCTTCCTTTCTGAATCTTTCTCTTCACAATCTCAGCTGGTGCCCCCTCATGACCCCAACCCCTCTGATCTGGAAAATCCCTTCTGTACTAGTCTTGTTTATCCCCTTTAGGTATTTAAAGGTTTTGATCATGTACCTCTGTCCTTCCTCTCCACCAGGGAATACAAGTTCAGCTCACCCAGCCTCTCCTCATGGGAGTGTCCCTCTAATCCCTGGATTATCTTTGTTATCCTACGCTGTACACCCTCCAACAATTTGATGTCCTTCTTCAGGAATGGGCACCAGAACTGCACGCAGTATTCCACTTGCAGCCTGATCAGTGACCTGTAGAGTTGCAGGATCACTGCCCTATTTCTACAGGAGATTCCTCTCACTATGCACACCAGCATCTTGTTGGCTTTTGCTGCTGCCTTCCTACACTGAGCCGAGTTGTTGATACTAACCATTATGAGCACCCCTAGATCCTTCTCCTCCTCAGTGCATTTCAGCTGTACCCCCCAGCTGATAGCTCCTCCCCTGGTTCTTAGCCCTTAAGTGCAATACTTTGCACTTTTTGGCATTAAACCCCAACTGCCATGCCTCTGACCACTCCTGTAGTTTGGTCAGGTCCTCCTGCAGCCCCCCTCCACCCTTCGATGTCATCTACCACCGCTCCCATCTTTGTGTCATCCAGGAAGAGATTGATCTTACTCAGGACCCCATGGGAGATATCAGCAATGGAAATCCCTAACAACACCAGTCCCAGGTCTGATCCCTGTGGCACCCCGCTCGTCACATCCCTCGGTGATGAGAGTTCCCCCCACCACCCTTTGCTGCCTACCCTTCTGCCAATTGGTGATCCAGTTCACTACCTTTGTTCCCACCCCTATATAATCCAGCTTCCCCCCGACCTCCCATGTGGCACGGAATTAAAGGCCTTGCCAAAATCCAAATACAGGACATCCATTACATGGCCTTTAACCAGTTCCCTTGTCACCCAGTTGTAGTACTCAATCAGGTTTGTCTGGCATGATCTTCCTGAGACAATCTCGTGCTGCTGACCATCCTGGAGACCATTGTTCTCCAAAAAGGTCACCAACCTCTCTTTTAAGATTGTCTCCATCAGTTTTCCCACAATTGATGTGAGGCTCACTATTCGGTAGTTGCCTGGTTCATCTTTGGGTCCACTTTTGTGAATGGGCACCACATGGACCATCCTCTAATCCAGTGGTATGCATCTTGTGTCCAAGGAGGTATTGAACAGGTCAGCAAGCAGTTCTGCAAGATCTCAGCTAGTTCATTATGTACCCTAGCGTGAATGCCATCTGGATCTGTCGCCTTATCCCCTTGCAGTGTCCTTAATCCTTTCTGCACCTTAGCCTCTATGATCCCTGTATCAGTCACCTCCCCCCCACCCATCCCTCCTCTCCCAGGTGGTGCCTGCCCCCCTTTCTCCTTCGTGAACACAGAGCAGAAGTAATCATTTAGTCCCTCTGCCTGGTCCTTCCCCTTCTCCACATAACCCCTGTCCTTCTTTATCCTCACTATCTGATCTTTTGTTTTCCGCCTTTCACTGATGTAGCTGAAGAAGTTCTTCTCCCCGTTTTTAATGCCCTGCGCAAATCTCAGCTTCCCGGAAGCCTTGGCCACTCTGACCAACCTGGTAACCTCCCTGGACTTCTTCATATACATTTCCCTGTTGTCCTCCCCTCCTGATTTCTTGAGTCTCCGAAATGCCTTTTTCTTGGCCCTCACCCCCTCCATTGCCTCCTGCATCAGCCAGCTAGGTTTGTTTGCCCTCTCCTTCTTACTCCTTGTTCTTGTACATGTCCCAGTAGCCTCCACCAGCCCTTTCTTAATAATATCCCATTTCTGGCTAGTATCCATGCATGGTCTAATACCCAACAGATGCCTGCCCCCAATATCCCCCATCCTATTAAAGTCTGCCTCATTAAATTCAATCACCTTGGTACTTGTACCTCCTGATTCCCTGCCCATATTGAGCATGAACAATGTGGTGGTCAATCCCAGCCAGAGGATTCTCCAACTCCAAATCCCTTACAGCTTTCCCGTTTGAGAGGACTAGGTCTAGAGTCCTATCCAGTCTAGTTGGCTCTCAGACTAACTGTACCAAGAAGCTGTCCTGGAATGCCTCTTATATGACCTGCTCCTTCGCACTTGTGGTGGTTTGAGTGCTCCACTCAACCCCTGGTAGGCTGAAGTCCTCCATCACCACAGTATTCCCTTTCCTACAGACCCTTCTGATTTGCTCAGCTAACTTCCTAACCAGGTCATCCCCTTGGCTGGCGGCCTGTACACCACCCCCATCCTGAATGTCCTACTTTTTAAGTCTTGAACCTGCATCCATAGGGCCTCTGTTCTGCTTTCCTCCCCCTTCTCCCCCTCCTCCCTTATACACCTTATCTCATCCCGTGCATATATTGCCATGCCCCCCTTTTCCCTTAGCCCTGTCCTTCCTGAATATCCTATAATCTGGGACTGTCAAATTCCAGTCATTGTGCTAGGTAGCCCACATTTCCATGATGGCCACAATGTCCACCCTCCCTATTGCCAAGAGAGCCTGTAATTCTGCTGATTTATTACCAAGGCTTCTCACATTCAGTGAGACCACCCTCCAACCTGATCCTGTCCCTTCCATCTCTGGGATATCCCCCTTTTAATCCCCCGTGGCGCTGCTCCAAGTACCTCCCTGCCAGCCTGGGGGGTAAGCTCATTTGGCTCACCTCTCCGGGATCCATGCCTACCATTTGTCCACTCGCCACCCCACTACCTAGTTTAAATCCACCTTTTAGCTATGTATTCCCCTACTCTCTGCTTTAATACCTCCTTCCCTCCCTCCCTGCTCAAATGTAGCCTATCCCCTGCATAAATTTCATTATTGTCCCAGAGTCAGTAACAGCCCCCTACCAACCCACATTCCCTGGACTGAAACCATTCCCTCAGCCAGGTGTTGAACTCCCCAATCCTTAGCTTCCTCACCATGCTAGCGCAGGGTACTGGGAGCACCTCTGAGAAGGCCACTGACTCCCCCATTCCCCAGGTAGCCTGTGATGATGGCAACCATGATTGAGCATTTTCCAAAAGGGTGAGTCAATCACGGTGCCTGTGCACAAGGCTACCGGGCAGGGAGAACAACGGATAGGGGTAGTCAGCGAATATAGCTACAGAGATTTTGCTATACTTACATGTGTATGGAGTGGGGGGGGGAGTGGGGGGCCACACGCGATGGGCGGAAGGGGAGGAGGGTTTGTGGGTGCAGTGTTGCAGTGGGTTGCCTATCTAGCGCGTATGGTGTGGTGGGTTGGTAGCAGGTTAGGGTTGGGAGGTGCCAGGTTCAGCTTTGTTCGTGTGCTCATTTCTGCGCTGGTCTGGGAAATTTTTTTTTAGTCTTTTGCACTCCTCCCCCCCAACATGCACCTTCCTGAAGTTGAGAATCCTTTGGGGGGTGGAGAGTACAGATCCCAGCTATAAAAAATCCAAGTCTCCTGCTCTTTTTGCTGTCTGTCAGGAGTGTACATCGCGGTGGTTTTCAACGATGCACTCGCCCTAATAATCGCCTTTCCTCAATCACCGTTATCACATGGAACTGTTCCCAACACAGCCTGCCCAGATCCTTGAACCTCTCCCTCACTAATTCTACTGTCTCCCCTGCCAGGTCATTTGTACCAATGTGCACCATGAGATGCAGTTTCCTCCTGCCCTCCCTAGCACACTTAAGAATTGACTGCCCCACCCTGCCTGCAGTTAAGCCAGGTATGGACTCCACCCAGATGCAACTATGTCATTCCCTCTTGCTGTCCCATCTTATCCCTTTCAGTATTGAATCCCCCAGCACTAATACCCCTCCCTCTCCAATCCTCATCCCCCCTCCACCCTTTTACCTTGGTGACTACAGCTAGATTCCACCTCAGTTGAAATCCTCCCCTTCCCTCCTACGTATCCCCCCTCCACCCCAGACCTATCTCTGCTCCCCTTCCACCCTGTGCTCCCCTCCCCAAGTCCCTTCTATTCACCTCTCTGCCTGCTCCTCTCCCATTTTCCCCTGCTCTCTTCTTCCATCCTTCTGGCTGTGCCCTTCCCCCCCTTACCACTACACCATCCTCTGCCAGACTCCTGTCCCCATGCCATCTCTTGCTTCCCCTTACCTACCCCCTCCTGGAGATCCTTCACCTCCCCCCTCCTTCTCCAATGTTTCCAGCATCGCAAACCTATTATCTGCCCTCTCTGCCATGCTGGGTGTGGGCTCCTTCTTCCTTTCCCTACTCCCCTCTTGTGCATTGCCACCCATTTGTATCGGCCCCACCCCTCTTCCCCATACACCGAACCGTTGTTCCGCCCACCTGGTGTCCTCCTGTTGCTTTCTGCCCCAGCAACCTTCCCCCCAACCTGCTCAGCTCTCTAACAAGCCACTGCACATCATCCTTGAATCTCCTCAGCCTATCACAGATTGGACACCCTCCTAGCTTCCACAATACATTCATCCAGACTGCTGCCCCATATCCATTGCAGAACACTATTCTACCCCCATAGGCCCGTTTAGCACCCTGCAGATCCCTGTACCCCCTCTTCTGCTATCCTTTTCCTCCCCCATTAATGCCTCCCCATCCCCTAGTGTGTCCTTCCCTACCTCTCTCCATTTTCTCACCTTGGTATCTCCTTAATTCCTGAAATACCCCTCAGAATGTAATCTTTCTTATCTAGTCTGTCCCTAACAAACTCCTGCCCTGCTTCCTGCCAAGATCATAGACCTTAGTACCCCTCAATCACACTGTACCTACAACTAAATTGCCCACTAAAACAACAGTTACAAACCCCACCAATTGTCATACATCAATCACTTTAAGTTCCCCTTAGAATACAGAACCCAAACAGCTTCCACACTCCCCAAGTGTCAAATCCAGTCACAGTGCCCGTGTTCTGAAGCAGCTCCTCCAGAAATGGACAGTCACAGTACCTTATTCCAGACACAGCCCTGGTGCCCCCAACCTTATAACAGAACCACTAAAAATTGAAAAGTCACAGTACCTTAGTCCAGTAGCAGTGCCCTTTCAGCTGGATGTATTCCTACCTTCCAGGTCACCCAGGGACCTCTTCTTTCAACAAGTTCCTCCTCCTGCCCCTTCTGATAGGTCCCCTTCAGCACAAGGAATGGCTTACCTCTATTTAATAAAAGAAGTGGTGAGGGGCAGGTGGGAGGGAGAAAAATTAAAGCACACTACAGCTCCTTCCTTTGTCTCTGCTTTCCCTGTGACTGGGCTCTGCTTTGTAAGGCCCAGTCACACACTCAAATTGATCACCCTACAGTTGGTTGGCTCTTCCCAGACTCCTGCTGATTGGAGCTCCGATGAAGCCTCCATGGAGCCCAGCACTTCCCCTACAGCACGGCTCCTTCCTCCGGTCTCCTGATCCCTCCTTTCACCCACGAGGCTGCTGATGTGGCCCCCTCCACAAGCAGCTACGGCCGTGGAAGATTCCAGCTCAGATGAGCCCCCAAGATACACTGCAGCTTCTTTCCCTGCATTTCTGCTTTCCCTGCAACTGGGCTGTGCCTTTTAAGGCCCAGTCACACACTCATATCAGCCACTTCACAGCTGATTGGCTCCTCCCGAAGCCCTGCTGATTGGCATGCCAACGATGCCTCCCTGGAGCCAACCACTTCCCCTACAGTGTGGTTCCTTCCTCTGGACTCCTGGTCCCTCATTTGGTCCCTGAGGCTGCCAATACAGCCCCCTTCACAAGCAACAATGGCCATGGACAATTCCGGTTCAGATGAGCCCTCCAGACACACTACAGCTCCTTTCCCTGTGTCTCAGCTACAATGGCATGTTTTTTTGTAGAAATGAGGGATGGCTCCTCTAAAGAGCTGTGTGAAATCTAAGCCACACTGGCATATTGTTTTGTAGAAATGAGGGATGGATCCTCTTAAGAGCTGTATGAAAATATAAAATTCAGACAACAAACTTCAGATGGAAATACTATTTATATTCCACAAAATCTGATGGAATTTCCATGTAAATTTCCCCCAAATTTGCCAAGATTCATATTTTAGTTATTTTATTATAATTTTAAAATACATATCCAAATGTAACCACCTGAGGCAGAAATATAGATGTGTACCACATGTATATGTATACCAATTGACAGATTCACATCTATAAAGGGGGCAGAGTTATAAGTTGCTGTATAATTCATTAAACATTTTTTCAGTTATTTCCATCTATTTTTTAATTTACTTATCTGAATTTCCACAGTTTCCACATTTAAAGAGCCATACTGTACAACATGGTTATATGTACTGAGTTTTAGGTCTCAGGCTTTAAATGGCGATGAGTTATAGGCTGCCAAGAATTTTCAGTTTCAATTATTCCCATCTAATTTTTGAAAAAACAAAAAAACTATCCATATTTCACCAAATTTGAAATGTTAAAAATACTCTACCATATGATTATGTGAACCATATTTCCAATTTGTAGCTCTAAAGGAAGGAAATTGTAGTTAGTTTCAGATGGGGCTTCACCAGTTAGTTAAGTTTATTGATCGACCATCAAAATCATTACAAATAGAATATAATAATCTAAATCACAATACATAATAAAACATTTTCAAATAAAACAGTTCATATACTGTATTTACAATTAATAATATCAATAGATCCAATAAATTAATCATTAATCAAGTGCAATTTTTTTTGTTCAATTATTTTTAAGAAGGATGCCACAGCTTCTAGTACTGATACAGAATGAGATTTGAATAAGTAGGTTACCTGGGGCCCGATATTGAAATCTGGGCAAAGCAGAAAGCAAAACTTTGCACTGCCCACTGCAGTTGACCTGGTGTCCAAAACTGATATATTCAGTGGAGTACCACACTGGCACTATTCTACTGAATATAGGGCCAGTGAAACCTGATGCTATGTCACCTAGTGCAGGGCAGCCACGGCCCCCACAAGAGGATAGCACAATGACTTGCGACTTGGAAAAAAGCTATGCAAATGGGCCCATTGGGCATGCAAGGCACTAAGGGGCCACTTGCATGCTCATTATGTTCCCATTTGCATACAGAATGAGGCTGTGCTGCACAGCACCATTCCCCAACTGCCCATTTCCTTAGATCTATCCCTGGTTCTAATGGAGCCCCCCACCCCCGTGATCATCATTCCGTTAATAAAAAGTACATCCCCCTGGTAGTTTAGTGGTCCCTTCCCCCTTGGTTTCTAAATGGGGGGAGTGGAGTGGTGGGGCACTACCTGCTGGGGTGGGGTGGTGGTGGCATCTACTAGACCACCAGGGATATGTTCATTAGTAATTCCCAGGACGGCAATTGGGGATGGGGTGGGACCACTGGGCTACCATAGAATTAAGTGTTCTTTATGGGGACAGTGATCAGCAATTGAGGGGGGGGCCACTGGACTACCAGGGAATTTAATGTTCTTTACTAGGACAGTGACTGGTGATCGGGGAGGGACCACTGGACTGCCAGGGAATTTAGTTTTCTTTATGGGGATGGCAATTGGGGAAGGGGAAAGGATCACTGCACTACAAGGAAAATTATTTTTTAACAGGGGGACAATGATTGGCAATTGAGGGGGGTACCACTGGACTACGAGGGAAATTATTTTTTCACATGGGGACGGTGATCGGACATCTGGGAGGGGGAGGGACCAGTAGACTACAAGGGCATAATTTATTTTTCTTTGTGGAGATGGTGACTGGTGAGGGAAGGGTGACAACTACACCACCAGGGATCACTGTGTGGGGGGGGCACCACACTTCTTCCTCCAACCACTAGAGTTATGCAGAAGTCAGTTGGGGTTTCAATCAGTGTTATGTGCACTGTGCCAGGTGGCCATGCAAAATGGCTTTGCAAGGCCCAAATACTCTGAATATTGGACTGTGCCAATATTCAGATTCTCTTCCCTGTATTTACATTGCACTGCCTCTGTCCTTTGCCTGGGTGCAAACCAATTTTGCTCAAGCTAACTGGGCTTTTCCATAATATGCTTCCACACAAAGAACAGTTTGCATGGGCAGACTTGGTTTTGTGCCCGGGCAAAGTTTGAATATTGGGCCCCTGATATCTGGGTTCTAGTTCCAGTAAAGCTAGTATTTTACCCCAATATTTTTTTCCTATAGTAATTATATAAAGAGCAAAAAATCACTATATAAATTAAGTCATCCATACCCAGTTAACATTTACATAATCCTGTGGATGTACTTTTGTTAAACAGATTAGAGGGTCTTTGACTTCAAAAATATTCAAAACTGAATTTTGTTATTAATTTCCTTTTTTGTGGATTTCTAATCAATTCAAGATATCATTCTAAGGTGAAACTTCTTTTATTGCAAGAAAACCACTTACTAAGTTTAAATTGGGCACATATACCAATTTCTTTTTGGATATATATGTCCCTGAATCTAATCCCAATAGAACGTCTAATTTCACTAAAAATTAAAAATTATCTCTTCAAAGAGATAGTTTTGAATTTAGAAAATGAGTTATTACCATCTAGAAACAAATATAATTCCAAGGGTAGGGTACCAGATTGGTTAACAGCTAAAGTCAAATGTCAAATCAAAACCAAGCAAGCAGCTTATTCTCATTATAAGAACAACATAACTGAAGCTAGTAAATAGGTTTACATATCTGAACAAAAAAAGTTAAAAACCTTAATAAGGAAAACTAAATCCAGCACTGAATTTAAAATTGCACATAGCAAAGACAATAAGTTACTACACTCATATATAAACTCTAATTGCTGAACTACAGACAAAAGTGTTGGCCCTATAATTGATAACAATAAGGTTATAGAGAGCGATACAGATATTGCCAACACATTCAATAAGTATTTTTGATCAGTGTTTTCATCTACAGACCAAGGCTCCAAATTATCATAAATAATTGTGATTTTGTGCATCAAATTTCAGCTCACAAAGTCTACTTAGAATTAAACAAGATTGATAGTACATTTAGCCAAGGACCAAATAAAATTAATTAAAAATTCCTTAAATGTGCTACCTCTTTCCTGGCATACCCTTTGTCAGTTATCTTTAATATCTCACTGAGAGAAAGTAAAGAACCTACTGATTGGAGGCATGCAACTGTTGTCCCTTTTTTTAAAAAGGGTATTAAAAATAGCATAGAAAGCTATAGACCAATCGGTCTTATGTCTCACTGTTGTAAATTGATGGGAAAGCTCAACAAAACAAGGCTTGAAGCTATACTAGCTGAAAAAGGGCTATGCAACCACAACCAACATGGATTTACAAAGGGAAGGCATTGCTCCACCAACCTTATTGTCTTTTATAACAAAATAAGTGAAAGCCTAGATCATGGTGTTCCTTCAGATGCTATCCTACTTGATTTCACCAAAGCTTTTGATAAAGTACCTCACAACACTAATCAATAAATTATTACAACTAGGGATAAGCACTGACTTGATAGGATGGATTAATAGTTGGCTTCATGATAGAGTCCAATGTGTTCAATTTAACAATGCCATTTCTAGTGAAGGACCAGTTGTAGGTGGAGTACCCCAGGGCTCAATCTTGGGCCCAATATTATTTAACATCTTTGTTAGTGATATGCGCACGGAACTTAAAAATTATTTAATAAAGTTTGCTGATGATACTAAGTTGGGGGTGACGTAGATACGCTTAGTAAACATCTATCTCTAGTTAAAGATCTAGGTAAACTAGAGATGTGGGCAACTAGAAATGGTATGTCTTTTAACCTAAATAAATGTGTAGTTATGCACTTTGGAGCACAAAATCTTAAATACCCCTATATTTTAAATCAACATATACTTATAAGTTCCATTCTAGAAAGAGATTTAGGAGTGCTGATTAATAATAACCTATCCTTTAGTGACCATTGCCTGTCTGTGTCTAAAAAAGCAGAGCGTGTGCTTATTTATTTATTTATTTGTTTTAATTTAGGATTACAGAATTATCTTTGAGCCAAGGCTCTTTTACAAAGGTTTCACGTCAGTAGTACAGATAATTGGCATCAAGCTAGTTACATGGTAACTGATTAGCTGCATGGTGCAGGATAACAGATAGTAACTTTGGTTGACAATAGGAAATTAAAGTGAGGCATTACACAAAGAAACTAGGAGGAAGAAGACAAGAGGGGAAGGGCTGAGGAAGGGGATATCATACATGGGGGGGCAGAGTGAGGCAGCCGAGGGACTTTGTCAGGACAGACATGGGGTAAGTGCATTGGAAGTGGCCATGGACAGGTAAGTGCAAGTAGAGAGAACAGAACAGACCCCAGGGGTGATCAGAGGCAGTGTAGGAGCCAATGTTTGTTATGTGGTGCAACCACAGGTGTTGGTGCCTATAAGGGAGAGGCAGAGCTTAGTTCTGTACACACCATGTGATACTAGAATCACTTAATAGAATCAAGCTCACTTTTGTTAATAAAAATGAGCAATATATAGTTCCTTTATATGAGTTATGTAAGACCAGTCCTTGATTATGGCTCATCAGTTTGGTCACCATATCTAGTTAAATATATTAACATACTGGAAGATGTTCCGAGGTCTATGACTAAATTAATCCCACACCATGTCACCCACTCTGCTGAGCCACAATGGATCTCTCATACAAGACCCCAAATCCATTGCAGACGTCTTTAACAAAGCCTTCACAGACCTCAGTACAGTACTCCCCTCCAGTTTCCTAGACCAAGTCAGTTCCACCCAGTCCTCCCCCCACAGTCCCCCCAAAATGCACCAAGCCCCCCCTTTCAACCTCAGAGTCCTATCTAAAACTGAAGTAAAAAAATACCTTATCAAAGTCCTCGGGAAATCCAGGCACAGCTCCAAGGGTCTTGACTTAAAATTAGTCTCACTTACCCTTGATGAACTGCTAACCCCACTAACCTCTATCGTAAATCTTTCCCTCATCACCAGTACCTTCCCAAGCCTTTGGAAAGCTGCCATAGTAACCCCTGTCCATAAAGCTGGTAGTAAGTCGTACCACACCAATTATCGCCCAATTTCAATCCTTCCACCTATCTCAAAAGAACTCGAGCATATAGTCTACGACCAGATGACAGCACACCTCGACAAATACCAACTACAATGCCAACAGTAGCACGGCTTCCATCAACGCCACAGTACAACCACGGCACTTCTCGAGTTCACGGGCTACATTAATAGTGCCTCTGATCAGGGGCACTTGGTGGGAGCAACCTTTATCGACCTCACCAAGGTCTTTGATACAGTCAACCATGACCTTCTCCTGGCACAACTAGAGGTTATAGAACTCTCCCCTTACTCCCTTTGCTGGTTCAGGAGCTACCTCTTAGGGCATGTTCAGCAGGTAAAAATAAGCAATGTACTCTCTGACCCCCTTCAAGTGTCCCTTGGTGTCCCCCATGGCTCCATCCTTGGCCCTCTCCTCTTTAGCCTCTTTCTAAATAACCTACCTCTAGCCTGCCGACAAAAAATCCTGCTCTGCGCTGACAATGCGGTGATCTACTCCAGTAACTCTGACCCTACCAGTCTGGAACAGCGTCTCCAACAGGACTTCAACAACATTGAAGCCTGGTTTAACAAAGCAAAACTCCTAGTCAACCACAAAAAGACGAAGACCATGCTCTTTGCCTCAGCGCACAGCCACCACAAGGCCGCAACCCTCAACATACAGAATCTATATAATATCACCATTGAAACGGTCACCAATTTCAAATACCTGTGCCTCACCCTTGACAGCTCCCTCTCATATGCCGCACACATCGACCAGGTGGCCACTGCTGCTAACAGGAAGCTTGGTCTGCTATAGAAACACCATAACTGCCTCACTCCCAAAGCCCTCCAGCTCTCCATAACCAGCTCGATCTTCTCAACCATTGATTATGGCCTTGCCATCTACTGTGCAGCCTCACACAGCACACTTAGGCGATTTGCCACCATGCTCAATAAAGCCTGCAGACTCGCACTGGGTGCCCCTCGCCTGACTCATACCTGCCACCTCTACTACGAAACTGGTTGGCTAAATCTGTTTGATAGGACCCGCTATTAAACCTGCCTTCTTGCCAAAAAAAACAACTATGGGCCTATTTCCCCCAGGGCCCAGCTCCCTCATACACCAGGTTGCTCCAACTAGGACCACAAGGACATCCAGTAAGATCTCAATCAAGATCCCCTATCGTTGCACTACCCAAGGTCAGCGTTCCCTTGAATACTGGGCCCCACTATGGCTCTCCTCTCTACCAACTCAACTAGCCACAATTAGCAAAATTGACCCATTCAGATCTGCACTTAGGTCTCACCTCTCCACATGAGGGAAATGAACCTGTCCTACCTGACCAACCCTCCTGTTTAAAATCCTGACTACCCCACCTATTTGCACTTCATGAGTACCTAACTTGCTACCTCCCCCTCCCTCCCTCTTCCTCCCTACCCCTGGTCTACTGACCTCTGCCCATCACGAATCTTACCTCCTGTCCCCCGGGCTCCATTCTGCTCCATGCTCGAAACTCTGTCCTACCCCCTATCACAACCTCCCTCTCAGACTTGGTGACCCCCTAACCTGGGGCTACTGCAAGATGACTTTCCCCCTCTTCCACCCCCTCTCCTTAAATCTTCCACCCTCCTCCCCCACTCTCCCTGGCAACTACTCCTGCTGCTCTATCTTTGACTGTCCACTAAGGCTCCACCACTAACCAAGATCCTTACTGTCCTTTGTCAATGTTAAATGTATAGTTGTTTGCATCTCTGTGATCACTATTGTATGATATCCTTATCTTTCCTGAAGTGGAACCTTTGTAAATGAGCTTGTAGCTCAAAGGTTGTAATCCGAGAATTCAATAAATAAAAAAAAATAATCCCCAGGTTAAAGAACAAGCTTTATCATGAGATGTTGTTGGCAACTGGCCTTCACTCTTTATAGTTGAGGTGACAGAGAGTGGACTTATTGCTTCTCTATAATGTTTTGCAATCTCCTGAGCTAATGATAGATTGTGATTTATCATACAGTGCTCAAAGTGGTAATTTAAGGTCTCATAATAAAACACTTATTGTACCTCGAATAACAACTAACAAGAGGGATAATTTATTTTCTGTTAGGCCACCCATGGCTTGGAACAGACTACCTCAGGAGGTCGTAGATCTTATAAACTTGGATAGCTATAAAAAAGCACTTGATAGATCTTTTTACTCAGTATATAGACTGGTTTAATTGCCCACTGGTGTGGGGGACAATCTTGATTGGCAATGATGCCTCCTTTTGTCCTTTTAACCTAGTAAACGGTTTAATAAATATATCTGCCAAGCACATTAGAAGCCAATTTGGTTTCACAACAATGAATGAGATACTAGGGAAGAGGACATTTGGGTGAAGATAGAATAATTCTTCCACTATACATTTTCCAGATAATCTATTCTCATTCATACTATATGCTTTTAGTCAATGTTGAATGCCCTTTCATAAATTAAACACACTAACAGTAACTGGTCCAATTTGTCTTGCACTAATGCTGATGGTGCTCCTAAGGGGAGTCTTTAAAGCTTTTATAATATACATTCAAAAGTGTTTCAATACCGAATACAGATTGCTGACTCCATATTTCAGCTCCATATAATAGATTACTTTTAATTTAGGCATTCAGACCTTAATACAACCCCTCAATAAACTGCCACCAAACCTATATGAGAAGCTAGACAAAACTGGAAGGATTTTTGTTTTGTTTTGTTTTAATTTCTAGTTCCTCAAAATGTTTGTTCTATTATAAGTTATCAGCTATTGTAATACCAAGGTAACAACAACTTATAACCATTTTTATCTTATGATTGTTTATCCTACCCGTATATGACTTGATGTTGCCCCCAAATACCATCACCTTATTTTTTAATGATTTATCATTTGGTCTGCCCTGACACACCACAAATAAAATCTGTGTAACAATCTTTTTATTCCAATGTAACTTGTAGACAACAGCACAGTATTGAATGCATGAGCCAAATATGGGCGTTTGCCGTCTCCAATCCTAGGTACATGGAATTGTGGATTATATAAAGTTTCAAGTAAATTATTCAAGTAAAGATTGAAAAGGAGTGGTGACAGGGTACAACTTTGCTTAACACTTTTATTAGTAACAAATGTTTTACTATTACTACCCCAATGTTATACCTTATCTACGTAGCATTGTCCAGGTACACCACTCTTATTATATTCAAAAGGGGGTTATCCATTCAGATTGTCTTCAAAGCTTCTCATAATGGTGGTCTATTAATGTGATCAAAAGCTACCTTTAAATCAATTAATATGATGTAAAGCTTTTGTTTTTTTTTAAATAATTTATACTTGTACGTCAAATCTGGAAGGACAAAACATTGGTCAGTTGTTGAGTATTGGGCTCAAAATCTTGCTTGTGCTTTGTTCAGGATATTTTTCTCTTTCACTCATTTAATTAATCTATTATTGGTAATTTTTGAGTAAATTTTCTGTGTACAATCAATTAAACTGATTGGATAGTAACAACAGGGACCTCTTCTACCTCCCCCTTTTTTTTAAATATAAGAACTTTTATTTGTTTATTATTAAGTGGTGTTAATGATTTTAGTGATAATTATTGTAACTTTTCCTTTTTTCTTGAAAATTGCTTGTCTAGTTATGATTGTTCATGTATACAAGCTTTTTAAATAAATATATCAAATCGCAAAAAAAAAAAAAAAAAAATAGGAACTATTATGTATTCCTTTCATGATTTTTCTACCTGAAC
Source organism: Neoceratodus forsteri (assembly GCA_016271365.2). Lineage (NCBI taxonomy): Eukaryota > Metazoa > Chordata > Ceratodontiformes > Ceratodontidae > Neoceratodus > Neoceratodus forsteri. Next base: position 1,067,823,000 of record CM028131.1, on the reverse strand, counting down.
TGTTTGATTAATGTACCTAAATAATTTATTACAAGTAAGGGGTCCATATGTCCATTTTCTCATTATGATAGCAATTGGTACCCCATCTGGGTCTGGTGCTTTATAATGTGAAAATGTAGATATCATCATGCTCATCTCTTCCAAGGAAAAATCTTCCTCTACTGGGGTCCATATCAGATTTTCCTGTCTTCATTCTAGTGCATAAATATAATTTTTATCTGGTTTGTAAAATATATCTTGATAGTGCTTAACCCATTCATCTGGTTCAATATATACCTCCAGATCTCCCAGATATTTTCCAGTCCCTTCTTCTACCAAATTCTACATTGTTGTTATTGTCTTTATCTAGTATTGCTTCTTCTAAGTCCTTCCAAAATCATTGTCTGTATTCTCTGATTTTCTATCTTTTCCTTAACTTATTTAATTATTTTTTATTAGATGAACTGGGAAGCGATCTATCCTTCTACAGTTGTTAGTTTAATTCTGTTTTAGCTATTCTACACTCCTTACTAAACCAGATGCCTTCTTCATTCCCATAAATGTTAACTTCCCTGTGTGACAGGGTGAGCCCTGTCTAAGGTAGATACCCAAGTGGAAGATATCAACCCCCCCGCCCATTCCTTTCACTCTTTGTTTCTATGGGATGGCCGCTCATGCGGGGAATGAAAATGAAATACGTTTGCTGTATGCTTGTCTTTTTTAGGGTGTCACTTTTAATGATTTAATGGAAATAAAAATAAAAAGGTATGATGAGTTCTAAGGGTTGGCAGGAGAAGGGAGAAGAGAAGTGCACCTGTCTTCTCCCATTATCCCTGCAAACCCAGTGGAACCCTCAAGGACTTACTTTCTTATTAAAACTACTGTATCTTTTGAGATGAAAAAAAAAATGGAAACATAAACCCCCTCAACATAAAACCTTCTTAACATAAAAACCCCTTAACCAAGAAAAGAGGAGTTGAGTCTAGACTAGAAAAATTAACATGTATGAACAAGTCTGTCTTCATTGTTTGATGGAGAACACCTGAGAATAAGAGGTTTATACCGGTTTTAGGATAAAGGGATAGATCACCTGACAATGATGTTCTCCATGAAAGGTATAAAACCCCCACCACTTGGAGTAATAAAGATAGATGGGTGAATCAATTGAATACTGACTGCAAAGTGAGGAGAACCTCAGAAGTGTGTGCTTGTTTCCACACTGCTCTGTTTGCAAAGGCTGAAGCTAAGCCACAGAAATTTTTGAAAATAGAAAGTTTGCTGGATACTGCACACTGAATAACCTTTTGCTTTCTGCATGTTTATGATTTGTATTTTTTTTTATTTTCTGATTTGAATAAAATACAAATGCAGGTTTACATTTTTATGCACCTGACTTCCGGTTTGTTGTGTTTGTTTTATCCCACACCTTCACAGCCTGGATATAAAATTAGCAATTTTCCTGTTTATATTTTCAAAATCGGATATTATATTCGTTTTTTCAGGGTCTACCCTTGCCAATATCACCTGGTTTATAATTCCAGTATCTTCTAGTCTCTCCATAAAGTCTTCACTATATATTCTATCACATCCTATGCATTTTGTGTTGCTATGGGGCAAAATCTTGCTAGTTTTATGTTGGTCATGCCACATCTGGAGTGTCACTTCTATGGGGCAATGGGAGATCTCTGTTCTATTTTTTTATGGCTACATCTATCCATATGGGAACAGTGTTGAATCTTATCTAGACCAGGTCAATTATGGAAGAGCCTGTTGTGCAATTATTGGTGAATTCCCCCATTTTGTCAGTTTTGGTTCTGCCATTACATAGAATGAAATTCCTGTCTGACAATAACTCATAGTTTTTTTCTCTTATCATTAGATTGATAAGCTTTGGAATTTCTTTTCTGGAATACATTGTCACCATCGTTGGTATAAAGTAAATCTAATAGACCCTCTTCCAATTCAAATTGTTTACCTACTCTCATAGTCAAATCCCCCACTATAATAACTTTATATGTTGGATATCTGTCAGTGAGCTTATCTAGTGTATTTTCCATCAGTGCCCAAAAGTCTTCTTTATTATACATAGAGGTTCTTGGTGGATAATACACATTTAAAATAACATAATCATCATTATTATCAAATCTTAAAATTCCTTGCATGCTGTCAATTTCAATGTCTAATTCCAGTGTGTGTGTATTTTATTTTTGTGCTTCCATAGTGTACTGTAGCTAAACCACCAACATTCCTGCCAAATTTCTTAAATGTCTTAGCTGGTTTCAGAAATTGTTTATTTATTAATTTTTTTTTTGTATTTATTCCTCCTCTCCACCTCTCAGCTCTGGTCCCCTCAGGAGCACCAAGGAGTCACCCCTCTGTGGTCTGCCCTACCTGGACAGTACTTCATCACCCAGTTAGCCTAAGATTACCCACTGAGTGGGAATGAGGTGGGCCCCAATGCCCTGAGCAGTTGAGTAGCATCGGTCGGGAGGGTGCCAGGTGGGTAGCCACAGATTGAGGGCAAGCTCCAGTGCTTTTTCTCTGCCAGAGCTGAAGGCCATTTTTCCCCGGTTTCTTGGGGAGTGGCTAGCGCCCTGACTTCAAGGCATGGAACTGACATCTGCCACTCCCCCACCCCTTCTCTACATCATCAGTGCTTGCTTCATCTCCAGCCTCCACCAGAGGGCAGCTGAGCACCGACTAGGGACCCTTACCCCTCCTGGAGGAGAAGAGCTGTCCTCCAGATGCTCAATCCTCTTCCTCCCCTGCTAACTCTCAGCAACCCAGGCTTGTTCCCAAACCTGGGTCACCGGAGTGGAGCAAGGTGTGGCGTCCAGTGCCTCAATCCTCAGTGCAACCAGGCCCGGCCCCACAAATTATTTATAACCATTAAAGTTAATAATGTATTCACCTATCTAAGTCTCCTGTAAGCAAATACATTGGAGTTCATTGAAATGTTCTATGACATCTGGGTCTGACAACTTGTTTTTCAGGCCCAAAACATTCCATGTCAAAATATTTTATCTCATACTGACAGTGTGCTGTGGTAATAGTGCTATTACCAGCGGTGATCTGCTTTCACTGTTTGAGAGCTCTTGTAAGTTTGCTGCTCCTTGTTCACTGAGTATTTTAAATCTATATGTTGTCTCAACCATGCATTCCCATTGTGAAGATGTTGCTCTGATCTCCAAATTGCCCTCTCTTGGTATCACATTTACTTGTCTAGATTCTTCATATACAAAAATCCCTAAATGGTATAACTGTAGTTTCAGGCATCAATTTTCCATATAATTCAGTGTCTTTCAACCATACTGTGATTTGCCCATCTTTTTCCTATCTGACAACCTTCTTAATTTTGGATTTTGGGATTGAAATTTTTAGTAGTAACTGTAGTGCTTCTGCCATCTTGTTTTGCAAATTTCTTGCATTTTCATTATTCACCTGATTCCAACCAAATATAGACAAGATTTTAGTAAGATAATCATGGGCTGGTTGATTATATTCATTGTAAAATTCCAGAAAAAGCATGACTAAATTAATGATTTCATCTAGTTCTAATCCAATACTATTGAAATCCTTCCTCTTTCCTGTTGAGGCCTAAAGAGTGTAAAACTGGCTTGAAATCAACAATGATTTCTGCCTGCTAAGTATCTCTACTCTACTGACTAGTGCATCCTAATCAAAGATTTTATCCTCTGCCACTGCTTATCTGCCAGGTTGTAGCTACCTGTGCGTTGCAATATTACCGTGCAGCTGTTTTATGCCCTATCTGTACTTGACCCCACTACTTCCTCTGTGGGCTTGCTGGCATAGCCAAACATCTGAACCCCCTCATTTCAGCATGCCACCCTCCCAGTGGCAGAATGCTAAGGGCCTAAAGATTGCCCACCTCAATATCTGCAGCCTTCTCGCTAACCTCCCAGACCTAACGACCTGGGCCACCCACTACAATCCGGACATCCTGGGGCTCTCCAAAACTGGCTTAAACCAGCCCATCCTGACTCTGTCTGTGCCCTCCCTGGCTACCTTGCAGGCTACCTTGCAATCAGATAGGACAGAGTGGGAAACAATTGGGGGGATGGACTATTACACTACTATAAACCCCCACCTTAAAGTGTCTGTCATACCTCACCCTTCCCCCTCTTGTAAGTACCTACATACTTTTCTTATATTGGGCAACACAAAGAAGCTCCACCTGGCCTGTGTTTACAACCCACCCAAAGGTGGTGTACATGGCCTCTTCCACCTCCTTGACTGCCTCAGTCCCAAGGTGGGGAGAAATGAACTCATGGTGTTCAGGGATTTTAACCTAAACTGGCTGAGTGGCAATGCCAATGTTTATGAACTCCTTCTGTCCAGTCTCACCCTAGGCCAGTTTGTCACTAAGCCCGCCAGACCCTCCTCCTCTGGTGTGCAGGCCACTCATCTAGACTGGATGTTGAGCAATAGACCATCTCTGACCATTCCCCCACCTTCTGTATTTGGAAGGTCCCTGCCCCACAGGTCCCCCCCAAAGTTATTCAGATGAGGGACTATTCAAAATTCGACTACAACAACTTCCTTACCAATCTCCACAGAACAGACTCGTCCCAGGTCTATGCCGAATGTGACCTCTCTACTGCTCCTGACTGCTTCTAGCCATATTTGCCCCATTACAAGACAGACATTCCCAACTCATAAAAAGGAGAGTAAGGGGCACTGTCACCAAATGGCTACAAGGTGACCTGTTTGCCTTGATGAAGCTTAGGGACAAAAACTGACAAAAGCTGGCTAAAATTCAATTACTCTGGGGACAGATTTGACCTTGAGGCTTACAGGCAGCTCAGGAACTCATGCAAACAGGTGATCTACTCGGCCAAGAGTAGGTTCTGCAAATCCTCCCTTGAAGCATCTGCCAAGAACCCTAGGAGTTTCTGGCACACCATCAAGCATACCATTAATGGTACTGCTTGCCCCCAGCTCTCTGTCCTGCAAATCAGTAGAGTCAGCTGCAACAATGCCCTAACTATAGCCAATGCCTTTAACGTCCTGTTCTCAGACCTGTCTGACTTCACCTCCACACCTCCAGTTACAAATAATCTGGGTCCCATTTCTGGCACCGTGTCTCATCCTCCTCCCCCTCCCTTCTACTTCAAGTCTGTCTCCTGCAATGAGACATAGAAGCTCCTTGCTGGTCTCTCCCCTCACTCTGGTACTGGGCATGACAACCTTGAGCCCAAATTACTCAGCCTGGGAGCCCCCCTCTTGGCCTGGCCTATCTCCCACATTCTCAACTCCTCTCTCATATCTAGGTCCAGTCCATCCCAAGGTGGCTTGTGTGATCCCAATAATCAAACGTGGTCATCCCAGAATACTTGAAAACTATCGCCCTATAGTGATTCTGTCTGTGGTAAATAAACTGCTTGAAAAGGTTGTGACTGCCCAGCTTGCTCTCTTCTTCCAAACCTATGGCCTCCTCTCCGCCACGCAGCATGGGTTCCATAAAGGGCACAGTATCTCCACTGCCCTTGCACAGGTCACCTCTGAAATCAGAACTGTGACTGACTAGGGCAAATCCATGGGAGCCATCTTCATTGACCTGTCTAAGGCCTTTGATCTGGTCGATCACACTTTCCTGGGCACTGCTCTCTAGTCCCTCTGCCTTTGGCCCCCAGTCATAGCCTGGTTTTCTAACTACCTCACGGATAGGCAACAGTACATGAAGTTCCAGGAAACCCTCTCTGGGCTGGCATCAGTAACCTGTGGGGTGCCTCAGGGGTCTGTCCTCTGCTCCTTACTGTTCTCCCTTTTTATCAATCAGCTGCCCTCTGTCCCTGCATACGGACATGTCACCCCTTATGCCGATGACCTTGTGCTTCTAGCTAGCTCCCAGGATATCAGAGACATAAACTCTAGACTAAACTCTGATTTTGACCCCATCAGATCCTGGCTCAAGGCTAATAAGCTTGTCATTAACCTCCAGCAGATGCAGGCTATGTTATTCAGCTCCTCTGCAAAGGTCAGAATGCATCACACTGATCTCAAAGTCACTGGCTCAGAAGGCATCCCTGTGTTGGTTGTCAACTACTTCAAGTACCTGAGGGTTACCCTTGACCCTTAGCTGGACCTCTCCCTGCACATGCGTAACTCCTGCAAGGCCACCAACTGGAAACTGGGACTGGTGTACAGGGCCAAAAGCTGCCTCACCCCAGCTGCCCAATTCACCCTTGCAAAAGGGTTTTTTCTCCCTATGCTATGCTATGGGCTCGCCGCTTTCATGAACACCTCAAAATCCTGGCTCATGAAATGGGACACTGCGCATAACAATGTGTGTTGCTTCATCCTATCAACCCCCCAGCTCACCCATCACTACCAGCTCTACTCTAGACTGGGGTGGCTCTCCCCTAGTAATCATTGATCCTTTGTTATGGGCAACTTTACTGACAATATCATCAGATCATTAACTCCTCCAGCACTTGCTAAACTGCTCCAGCCCACCCCCTCTGGCTATTGGCTGAGGTCTAGTGACTCCCAGGCTCTCATGATCCCAAAAACCCACTCCCTCACAGGGGATAATGCCTTTGCACCCCTTGCTCTCAGAGCCTGGAACCTTCTTCCTGCTCAGATAAGAGCTTCCCCCTCCCACAGCTGCTTCAGGTACTCCCTCTGGGGCTACCTAAAACAAGCTTCTGTCTGCCTTTACTCTTAGCTGTCCCACACTCCATGGTATGCCAGTGACCTTCTATGATCGAGTGTGTGCATATGCCTTCTGCTCACCTTTGTTCTTTACTGTCCCACCCTCCACTGTGCGCCAAATGCCCATCTATGACTGAGTGCATACACCTTTAGTGCTCTCCTCAAAAATGCCTTGCTTATTCTTTGATTTGCTTCCCTGACTGCCTCCTGAGATTGCTCACCTTAACACTGTATTTGTATTATATTCATTTCTCTGTCAGTACCTGGATGTAGCTCTCTGCCCATACCTGTCTGTAACTTGTTGATTGCTACTACCTTGTTCATTGTATCTGTATATTGCCTAAATTCTCTGACTGTACTTGACTGTACCTTGTTGACTGCTATTACCTTGTCTCTGAATTGTTATTACCTGTACCTTTGTAATTCTCCTGGGTCACACCTAAAAATAGGCACTTGACTGTCTAGCATGCTTACCTGGTAAACAAAAGTTCTGCAGACATCAGGAAGTAACTTACATAAGCAATACAACACAATAGGGTGTGGATAATTATGTGATAAATGCATGCCTAGGTACATTGATGGCACAAGGCATTGATGTTGAGTGCCTTCAATGCCTAGAACTGTAGGTTTTTGCAAAACTAACCACATCCTGATGGTGTCTTATTGTACTTATAAAATGGATAAACTAAGATATCTTAAATGAAGAAAAAAAATACCAATTTTTAAGTTGAAAACATGCATTTTCTTTCATTAAAAAAAAAACTAGTAAAAAGTTGCCTACCCCACTTGATTATCATCTATATTTTCACACATTCAGAAGATGGAATGCTTCTTTATCATGGAATGCAGGAATTCAAACTACTGCAGAAGTCAACTGGCAGAATGTTCACCTCTGCCAACACAAACATACACAACAGAAGGTCTTAATAAAATCAGGGATTCAGTTTGATCTGGAGAAGGAAATCACCAAAGATCTCCCTGGTAGGTAGGCAGGCAGGTAAGGATTGGGGAAGGGAGGGTGTCCATGGTAGAAAACAGTAAAGAAAAACTATGAGAAGTACTTTTTTTAATTGGTTTACAGCATGTGTGTAAAAAGTGGATTTAAAAGAGAAAGAACATTTAATTTGTTTTGTTTTTCAAATTTTGAAGAAGTTTTATTTCTGGGACCCAGCTGACTTTTTTTAGTGAGAGTAAAGGAGGCAGCCATGCATGCACTGGAAGTCATGAATGTTTTATAAAAGGCATTGATTTGTTAGTGTGCTGTGTCCTGTGTCCTGATTGCCAGCACATTTTTTATGTAGTTGTAGTGGTCTCACAATTCATGCCTGCTAATCAATCAGAATACAAGAATTTCCTACCCATTTACCATGAATGAGAGATGTTCTTAAAGGAAAAAGAAATGACCAAAGGGATCTTCTCCAAGACCCTTATGTTGCTGGAGCCTGTGAGGAATTATGGTGGCATCAGTTAGACAAGCTAACTTCTAAGATTCTGTTGGAACAGGAAGGGTATTCTTCTGGCAAGTTAAAAAGCATTTTGGGGGCAAGGAATGCCTGCATGCTCAGGATGTGCTGCAGTGGTGCCAAGACAGAGGGGGTACTGATCTTGCCAAGGGACATGAAGTCTGGAGTTTATATTAAAGGATAGGGGTTGGGGAGGTAACTAGTTCAGGGGGGTCTCCAATTCAAGATGGATGGATTTATTAAGAAACAGACAGCTGGGCCGTGTATAGTAACACAAGAATAGTAGAAACTCACTTGGAGTAAACAAGCACAGATAGTAAACAATTCCAACTTAATTGCAGGTGATATAAAAATCACACTGGGTTAAACTGACTATCCTGAGAGACTGACATGCTTGCAAGTCTACCATTAAGAGGCACTCTGAAAGATGTGTTAGGGAAAGAAATGTCTGGGCCACCAAGAAGGAGAATTCTAGTTATTCCAACAGAATAGACCTGATTGGAAAAAGAGTAGATGACTCTCTTTTTAAGGGAGTGTGTCACTGTGAAAAACAATGGGAATATCACAGGAGATCAGCAGTTCTGCTGAGCCAGTCTAGTTAAGCTACGAGAGAGAAAGGGGTAGAGGACAAAGTAGTCACCAAGGAAGGAACTACAAGACTGCAAACAACTTAGCTAAGCATATCAGATGAAGTAATGATATGTACTTTTTGAACTTTGAATTCCATAAGATAAATTCTGGAGTTATTACCTAGTATGCTACCATAAATATTTGAGAAAATGTTCCCAGTAATATTTCTGGGGGCATTTCCACTGTAACTTTAAACCTACTAAACATAAACCTATTAAACATTTTGTTTACAGCTGCCCCACAACTTACACGTTTCTAAACTAAATCTCTCCACATTTAATTAATTCTATGGCCCTTAGAAAAATATTATGTATTCTAATTGTCATATATCTTGCCCCAAAGATATAGAGGATAATGTATGGGGAGCAGTTAACAACCGCGTTGTATTCTCATTGAGAGGTTACCAAGGTCTGTAAACCTCTAGAGCAAAGCTCGAGAGGTTTTCAGTAGCCATGATAACCTCAAGATGAGAATTCGACATGGTTGTTAACTGCTCCCCAAACGTTGTCTTTTATAGTGTATGGGGAAGCAGTTCAGGCACATAGTTCACAAAAATAGGAAGGGAAAACAAACGTTTACCTGAGTGAAGACATGGACAGGATAAAAAAAAAAATCACTGTCCTTCGCATTCAGGAAGTTTATAACTAGAGGTCAAAACGGGTCGATGTCAACAGTGCGCCATCCGGAAACACTTTGAGGTACTCTTCCTCGATTACCAGGTAGCTGATGAGAAAAGTAAATTAAAAACTAAACAAACGAGTAACCGCCATTTTTGAATGCTGCCGAGTATGGTGAAAGACTGTGATGCGCTGGTGCGGTGGAATGTTTATCTCGGCTGCATTCTGTTTTGTTATGCCATCAATGTGACGTACCATCGATGGGTTAACAACTTCATCACGTCACATCGATGGCATAACAACATGAGGAAAAGATAAAAAACACCAGATAACAACGTTCCACCATACATTATAGCAAAGTTATGAAAAGAAAAATTTTCTCATAAGATTTCCATGAACAATAAGTGCCAGACAGAACCCCTATATGTGTGAAATGATACAAATGTCAATATATTTGGAATGTCTTTAGGTTACCTATCACCAAGTAATCAAGTCAAATTCAGGTCTCTAGCTTGATATACATCTGAGTTATGTCCAAAGTAAAGAAATTTCAAAACAATGACAACTTTCCACAGAATTTCACAGATTTCATCACAATTCTATGAATTCAGAATTTTCTAATTCTGCACAGCTGTAATTCTTTCTGTACTGCCAATGTCCATGTAAAGGGCCTGATAAATAAACTAGGCACTAAAATTGAAATTCATGTAGAAACAAAAATGAATTACTGGCCAGTATTCAGTTTGAGATCATCCAGCCAGTTATTATTTCCTCTATTGATTATGAAGACCTTTGTTGTGTCAATGCTCCAAATATATTTGGGCAAAGTTGAAGTTTTGCACAACAGATAGGCTCAGAAAATTCTCAATTTCCATTTCAATGCTGATCACTGTGTGCTTTAAAGTAGATTAAACTGACTATAATCTTGAGGATAGGCAGCTTCTCAATAAAACTCTTTTTCCTTAAACTGTGTACATGGTATAGTTTTGGAATATTTGTCCAACAAAATTTCTTGGGTTCATCAAAATAGTTTGTGTGCTGTACAGCTCAATGAGGAGGGTAGGATGGAATTAAAAAGGGATCAGGGAACTATAATGGTTGCCCAAGGTGTGGCAACTTAAATTCAGTCCCAAAAAGTGAAAGTTTATGATCTTGGCAAATGGAAATTCAAAGAACAAGTATTGTATGTTAGGGCAAGACTAGAACAGCAACTGTGGAGTTATAACTAGAGATCCTCAAATCTCAATTCAGTGCAACAATGCATTTGCAAAACCTAGCAAGATGCTGGGGTGCATAGGAAGGGCCCTATCAAGCACGCAGAAGGAGGTGATCCTACCTCTACACAGGTCATTGGTGAGGCCATGCCTGGAGTATTGTGTGCAGTTCTGGAGCATTCTTCAAAACAGGACAAGGACCACAGTGACTAAATCCAAATGACAGTGACTAAAATGATTCATGGCAAACAGGGGAGGCCTTATGAGGAAAGACAGACTGACCTCAAAATGTGTTCACTGGAAGTCAGGAGAGAGAGGGAAGACATGATTGAAGCCTTTAAGTATCTAAAGGGTATACACAGGGTAAACAGCCAGCAACTGTTTAAGCTTAGGAAGGGACCATAACTTCTTCATGGAGAGTGTAGAAGAAAAGTGGAACCATCTGCCACTGGAGCAGGTGAATGTTAACATAGTGGCAAGCTTTAAGAGGGGGTGGTATACACATGTGACTGGTGACCCTGGAAAAATTAGAGAGGTGGTTAATTCAAGCAGATATATGGGATTTAAGCAATAATGCACGGTAGAGTGTGGATCCTACTGGGATAACCTCATGTCAGGGGTGGTTGGGCATGAAGCCGTAGGCCAAGTGCATCCAATGACCCAGATGTGAGGTTATCTCAGCATGACCCACATCCTGGGGTGCATTATTGTTATTATAAAATGGTTCTTTTTTTGAAAAAGAAGAAAAAATGGTTTAAAACACTTTTTTTCTTTCTTTTCATAGGGCAAGTACACATACTGAAAAAGTAGTTCATAGTTTTTCTTTTGTCAAGGAGGTGGAGCTGCTGTTACATACTTGCCACTAATCTTGTTTTTATATCTAGCTGTATTTCAGTGTGTGTGTCCACTCCCTCACCCCCCCATTGCAATTTGCTTCTCTCTGTCTTGAAACTGTTTCCAGTTATACACTTTGTTAAGGTTGCTACGTTTCAGTTGAGTTGCTGTGGTAATGGAGCGGAATGTGAAGCAGAAAGCATCTGGTTTGGAATACTAACATACTAACACATTAAAATGGCAGCAGATTAGGCCCAACAGTCTTTCATGTCTGCTCCTTTGGTCAGCCCCCACCCAGGGAGCTGACTATGCTGCCCCCCTCGCCCTCTGTGGCTTCTCCCTTCCCAGTCCTGGATATTATTCTCGCTGCACTGGACTTTGCTTCGAGAACCCTTCCCCTGTACCTGTCCCAGCCCCCTCTTGAACCCCTCCACCATCTCTGCCTCCACCAGCCCCCTGGGCAGAGCATTCCATGGCTCCACCACCCTCTCAGTGAAGGAGCACCTCCTCCTTTCTCCCCTGAATCTCCCCCCCCAGCTTCCACCCATGCCCTCTAGTTGCCTCCCTCCTTCCTTCAGAGCACCCTGACTGCTCCTCCCCTATTTACCCCTTTCATGTACCCAAAGACCTCTATCATGTCCCCCGGTCCCTTCTGTCTTCCAGTGTGTACATATGTAGCTCTCTGAGCCTCTTCCCTTAGGTCCTCTCCCCCAAGCCCCAGATTATTTTATTTGCCCTTCTCTGGACCCTCTCCAGGAGTTCAATTTCCCTCTTTAAGTGTGGCCTCCAAAACTGCACGCACACAGTACTCTAGGTGTGGCCTCACCAAGCAGTTATACAGAGGGAGTATCACATCCTTCCTTCTGGAGGTGATCCCCCTAGCGATAAATCCCAGCATCTTGTTGACCTTGGCCGCTGCCCTACTACAAGTCTCCGAGTTATTCATCTTGACATCCACCACCACCCCCAGATCCCTCTCAGCCATCGAGACTTGTAACATTCCCCCTGCCAGGGTGTACACTTGGCCCGGGTTTCTGGCTCCTAGGTGCAATACCTTGCATTTCCCTGCATTGAACCTCAGCTTCCACTTTCTAGACCACCTTTCCAGAGCCTCCAGGTCCCCCTGTAGGGCCACTCTCTCCTCCTCCTCCCCATCCACCACCACACCTGGTTTTGAGTCATCTGCAAAGAGACTCATCTTACTCCTGATACCCTTCCTTATGTCAGAGACATAGGCGTTGAACAGGAGGGGCCCAAGGACCGATCTCTGAGGGACCCCAGTAATGACCCTCCTTGGGGATGAGACTAACCCGCCAACCTCCGGTCCTGGATCCAGTTGCCTATCCACCTGATCATCTGGTTCCTCACCCCCATTCCTCCCAGCTTATCCAACAGGCCCCTGTGAGGAACAGAGTCAAATGCCTTGCTGAAGTCAAGAAAGAGGACGTCCACTGGTCTACCCAGGTCCAAAGCACTCATCACCCAGTCATAGAACTCCACAAGATTTGTCTGACATGATTTCCCCAGGATGAATCCATGCTGTCTATCATCCAGGCACTCCAACTTTTCCAGGTCCCCCCCTAGCCTGTCCTTGACAATGCCCTTCATCACCTTGCCCATCACTGATGTCAGGCTGACAGGCCTGTACTTCCCTGCCACCTTCCTTGATCCCTCTTTGTGGATAGGCACTATATGTGCCACCTTCCAGTCCTGGGGCACCCAACCTGTCCTCAGAGAGATGCTGACAACCTCCGCCAGGGGTTTTGCCAGGATATCCGCCAGTTTCTTCAGCACTCTGGGATGTAATTTATCCAGCCCCCGGTGCTTTCTCCATCTTAAGGGACCTGAGGGCTTCCCTCACTCTGCCATGATTTCCACCTCTGCTACCTCATCCCCCTGCTTTGCCTCCCCCCCTCCTGCCAGTGCTTGTCCCCCCTCCCAAGACCCGCCGACGGGTACGGGTCCCCCAGTGTCACCATCTTCTCCCATGTATGATGTAGCCCCATTTTCCTTGGTGAAAACTGAGGTGAAGTATTCATTTAGTACCTCAACCCGGTCCCCCAGGTCTTGTGGCCATCCCTCCGATGTTTTAATCCTGCTAATCTGCCCCTTCACCCTTCATTTTTCCCCAATGTACCTAAAGAACCCCTTATTCCCTCTCCCAATTTCCCTGGCCAGGTTCTGCTCTTTCTTTGCCTTAGCCGCTGTAACCACCCTAATGGCCCTTCTGGCCATCAGCTTGTACTCCCCTCAATTCCTTTCACTCCTTGAGCACTTGAAATACCTATATGCCACCTTCTTTCCCCTCACCACCTCCTGAACCTCCCTGGTCCACCAGAAGGGTTTTTGGGCCCTACCGCATTTTTGTCTTACTCTTGCACAGGTGCTGGTAGCATTCTGCACCCCCATCCTGATGATTTCCCACCTACTGTCAGTGTTCATGTCTGGCCCAATCCCATCCAAATGCTCCTTAAGGATCCTTACCATATTCTTGAAATCCGCCCCCCTGAAGTCAGTTACCTCTGTCTTTGTACAGCCTTCTACCCCTCCTAGGTCCAGGCAGAACCAAACCGTGGCATGGTCACTCCCCGCCAATGGGTCCCTTACCTCCAGGCCCCCAATCTGGTCACTGTCTGCCAGGACCACATCCAGTATCCATGCCTCTTTGGTTGGTTCCCCCACCTGCTGAGTTAGGAATGCATCCTGAAAGACATCCAACAACCTCTATTCCCTGGCTACCGAGGATGTCATAGTCTCCCAGTCTGTTCCTGGCATGTTTAAGTCCCCCAACACCACCACCCTTCCCCTGCCCAATCTGTAGTGTCTCCCAATATCTGCCATCAGCCTCTCCTCCAGCACCTCTGCCAGTGCAGGGGGTCTATTCACCACTCCTATTTTTACTTTCTTGCTCCCCCTTGTTATCAAGGTGACCCAAATCACCTCCACAGTTACCTCTGCCTCCTCCACTCCTCCTATGCCAATGCCATTTTTGACTTTTATTGCAACCCCACCTCCCCTTCTCTCCTCCTCTCCTTCTTGAACATGGTGTAACCCTCTAGGTTCAGGTCCCAGTTGTGTCCTGCAGTTGCCCAGGTCTCAGTGACCGCTGCCACATCCACCTCTCCCTCAGTTAACATCATCTGGAGCACAGGAATTTCCATTTCTCCTGCTCGCATTCCCATGGGGATTCAGTCTTCCCCCAGTCTGCACCTTGCCAGTCAGCCTTTTTCCGCATTCCTCCAGCTCCCCGGGGGGGGGTGGAGACAGACTCCCTCCTTTATCAGTCCCCCCCTTGACAGTCTTTTCTCCCATCCCTCCCCCTTCACAAGTTTAAACCCCACCTTTCACCAATGAACCCCTCTATTTTCAACTTAAGATTTCCTTCCCCTCCAAATTGAGATGGGGTCTATCTCTAGCATACAGCCCCTTATCCTCCCAGGTCTTGCCCCAATCCCCCATCAACCCATACCCTCAGGCCCCACACCACTCCCTGAGCCACTGGTTTATCTCCTTAATCTTCCTCTTGTGTTCCCCACTAGCCCTTGGCACTGGCAGGATTTCTGAGAAGGAAATCACGCTTCCTATGTCATGACAGACTCAGGCAAGTTCCCTGAACCTTGCTTGTATCTCTAGCTCACTATTTCCCTCAATGCCATTTGTACCCAGGTGGATCAGTATGTCTGGGGAACCTCCACAATTCTTTGCCAGCTGACATACCTCATGCTTGGCCCTGTGCACCATTAGTCCAGAGAAGCATTTTGTTCTAACTGGGCAGGCTTCCCCCTCCCTATCCCATTTGATACCCCTGATCATAGAATCACCCAATAGGAGCACTCTGACAGCCCCTTTTCCTCCATTCCCTCCCTTCCATGTCCCTCATCCTTTCTACCAGCCCCTCCACCCAGCTGGCTCCTTGCTCCTCCCTCTATCTGGGTGCCACCTACCGCCCACTCCTTATTTAACCTGGCCACCCCCTCCCCTCTGATCCTATTCCTCTCCTCCTCCCGAGTATCCTTCTGTACCCCACTACCCCCATCACTGCTCGCTACTGGTCCTTCCCCCATCTGCTAAACTAGCCTGGCTCGTCCTCCCTTCCCGTCTCCGTTCAGTCCCTCCTTGCCTGTTGTGCTCCCCTGGCCTAAACCTTTGGCTCCCTTTACCTTATCCTCCTTGTACTTCTGGTCCTTCTCTTTGCCCTTTCCCTCCAACTGGTCCTTCTCCTTGCGCTGTCCTCCCTCTACCCCTTCCTTCTCCTGCTCTGATCCCCCGCTCCCCCGTTTTCCCACATTTCAAGTTCTCCCTGTTCTTCCTGCTATCTGGCCTCCGCCTCCTGCACCCCACTCCCTTTCCATCTCTAACCACCCCTGTCATGGCTACATCACCCCTCTCATCCTCAAGCAGAAGAAGAGAATCGAAGCGGTTACTGAGCTTAAGGTCTGATCCACCTCCCCCTTGCTTCTTTCTGTCCAGCCCCAGCCATCTGCCTACTTCCTGAGAATGTCCTCCCTTGGCCCCCTCTGTGAGGGTCCCCAGATACCTGCCTGCTTCCTTGGTAGTGCCCTCCTTTTGGGCACCTTCTGTCAGAGTCCCTATGTGACCTCAGAGAACTCTCCTGCATTCCTTTCCCTATGCCCCTGCACTAGTGCTTGGTGCAACCCTGTGGGAGAGCCCCTGCCCTATTCCCGAACCATACCTTCCAACTCCCTCCAGCTGTCTCCTAATCCCCTCAACCGCCTCCCTAAGCTGTGCTAGCTGGTAGTACACTGGGCAACCACTGAACTTCCAAGCCCAGTCCAGTATCATGGCTGCCCCACACTCTATCCACCCCACCACCCTCCCAAAGATGACGGCCCTAATGACGTGTGGTCCCATCCCCCTCCAAGTAGATTTCCTTGGGTGAACCACCAGGTTCCCCACTAGTCCAAGATAAACCTCTACCCACTAATCAGGACACTCACTAATCCTAGGTATAGTCGCATAGTAAACAGGTACCCCCATTACTAGGTGCAGTACTACACAGTAAACTTTTAGGGGAAGTGTAAAACTCCCTAAGCTCCTCTCTCCCAGCCTTTGACCTGAAGCCCCAGTGGCTAGAACTACATGAACTGTAATCCAGTTTAAGGCCTTCCACAATATCCAACTGTCTCACTGATCAGCAATTCACCGTGGATGTTGCGCTCCTATTCAGGACCTACCCATGCTTTTTCCCTGCCTTGTGACTGCTATATTAGGTAGAAACTACATGAGCTGCACTCGGAGCCTCTTCCTACAATTGCAGGGCAGGTGGTTCTCTATAAATGAGCTGTGCTCTGGGAGGGAGTGAGGGGTGGGAGGGTGGGATTAGGGCTCACACCCAACTCACATGAGAGTATCAGCCCTGGCAACACAATCCCAGTTCACCTCACTTTAAAGTCAGAACAGAATAACCTGAAGCACAGAATCTTCCAGAGAGTGTGGTCTGCTCCTCCCTGACTACAAGACTGACTCACACAGTCCCAGCTCACCTCACTTTAAAGTCAGAACAGAATTACCTGAAGCACAGAATCATCCAGAGAGTGTGGTCTGTTCCTCCTCCACTACAAGGCTCCCTCCCTCACTAACAGAATCCCTCATTAACAGGTAGTGCTTCTGTAAGTGTACTATTTATGTGGAAAAATTAAGGAAAGTTCTTCCAGCTTTTCCAGTGGGCAACACAAATGCTGTAGTTGAGTTACTGTGAGAAGCACTGGATTGGGAAGTGAGTGGCAGCGGAACAGCAATTGATTTTCCGTTTGGCTGTGAAACAGAAAATCAGACCAGCAGTGGTCTTGCTTAGTTTCCATTTAAGAATTACATCAGGGAAAGTCAAAACTGCTCTGGTCTTGCTATTTGCATCAGGGGTTCTCTAATGCTTCTTTAGTTTATTAAAGGGAACAATTTTTTTTTAATGCCACTGTATGATGCAGTTCTCTGGGGAAACAGCTGAACGGAAAGGAGTGAGAGCATGCTACATTAAGGCATGGAGCAAAAAGCAATGAAGCCGGTGGTGCTGAGCTGGTGTTTCTCTAAGTAAAAGTTGTTTTCTTTTCTTCTTCCAAATTTACTTTTACCTTCAAAGTACTGAGTTGGGTGGATGAGCGAGGGATGGGATATGTGTGTGTGTTAGGGGGGTGCAGTGAAGGCACTTGTTTAGGGAGAACACAGCAGGGATGAAATAGTGTGCCATGATTTCTGGGTATGTTACTGTATGTGGTCATGTGTGTGCCTGAACTTCATACAGCAAGGCTATACTCGGGTAACATCACAGTCTCGGGTGCACACTGATGAAGCAGATCCCAGGATTCTTTCTCGCCATTGTATAATATTGGTTTACTAGAGACCTAGATAGTGTTAGACTCATGAGGGCCTATGTAGGAACTGGGCAGACTGGATGGACCATAGGTGTTTTTTCCTGTCTGTAAACATCTATGGATCTGTGCATCTATATCTACTTGAGTTTACTATACCCATGGTTGGTTAATTGCACTGAAGATAAGCCATTGTTATTACCAACCTTTTCCTTAAATACTTTATTCCGGAACATTTATTGTATTTTCATAAAAAACGTCCATCTAAGAAAAGGGAAATTGACTGGTTTAATAACGCTTTACCTTCCAGCAAGCCCTACTGCTTGGTCAATTGTGTCATTTAAAATAACCTTTTAATCCATTTAGACATGTTATTGAATGCACTGTCTTTGCAAAATTGTTTATTTTTTATGTGTTGTATAGGTCACAATTGTAAATAAGGGTTGCTCAGGTCCAAATAAATTAAACAGAACCAAACTGAGGGAAAAGAGACTATCTGCTCTTTGTGCCATCTACCAGGCAGTGCCACTATAAGATGGTTATCCATTTTTGTTTTCTCCATCATCAGTCCTTTTCTAAATACTAGATAAGATAATAACTGCAGTATCTGGTAAACAATCTGTTATACTGTACAACCACTTGGTGTAGGTCAGAAACACCATTCCAGGGACATATCCATAGAATGATTTCATAGAACAACTTTGCCAAAATTTCAAATTCCTCTTCTATAAGAATTCGGTGGAATTTCTGAAATTCTGCCTTATTCTATGACAATCTATCAAAAGTTGAATTCCAAAATTCTGAAAGCAGAATATTAACTGTGGAAACATATTTCAATCTTTAAGTGAACTGCCGATTCATTTTGTGCAAACTACAAGCATTATTACACTGTATAGAGCTGCTTTTCAGAATTACACAGAATTAAAATAAACAAATAAATGCATTTTGCAAAGCAATTCGGAAATGGAATTGGCATTCTGAATGAATTCCATGAGTAGAATTCTGCATTCAGCACAACTCTTCTTTACAGTCATGTATCTGTATTGTTGGATATGGCAGATTAGAAATCCCAGATAAGACACTGTAATGGGAGAATCCAGCTGACCATATATTCTATTTACTAATCTCTTCTACTTTCTTACATGATCATATGAATGTGCCAGCAGAAACAGACCACCCAGTCTATCTAAGCCTGCTCAAGTGTGCAGCCAACACCCCTAGTTTGCAGCAGCCCCAACCCCCCTCCCTTTTGTCATCCCACTGACACACCCCACCCTCACTCTCCCCTGTTCCCTGTCCCATGCCCTTTTGAAGCTGTTCACAGATTTACATGATACCACTCATTCTGGTAGGGTGTTCCATTTTGCTACCACCCTGTCTGTGAAATAGTGTCTCCTCATCTCCCTCCTAAATCTTCCCACCTTGATTCTTAGCCCATGTCCCCTGGGGACCCTCCCACTCCTTAACTTAAAGACCTCATCTGCCCCATCCTTATTGATTCCCCTCAGATACTTGAATGTCTCTATCATGTCCCCCCTGCCCCTTCTATCCTCCAGGGTGTACATATTGAGGTCTCCCAGCCTGCTGTCATAGTCTCTCCCCTCCATTCCACATATCATCTTTGTTGCCCTCCTCTGCACCCCCTCCAGCAGCCTGATATCACTTTTTAGGTATGGCCTCCAAAACTGCACACCATACTCCAAATGTGGCCTTACCAGTGATCTGTAGAGGGGCAAGATCACCTCACTTCACCTGGATGAAAACTCCATCATTATGCACCCCAGCATTTTGTTCACTTTTGCAGCTGCTCTACTGCACTGGGCAGTGTTGTTCATGGTCTCCATTATCATTACCCCAAGGTCCTTCTCCTCCTCTGTGATCCCCAGCTAAACCCCCAGCCAGTATTCGTTCCTTGAGTTCTTCATGCCAAAGTGCATAACCCTACACTTCTTTGCATTGAACCCCAGCTGCCACCTCTCTGACCACTCCTCATGCTTGCTTAGGTCCCCCTGCAGCTGCTTCCACCCCTCCTCTCCATCCACCACTGCTCCAATTTTGGTGTCATCAGCAAACAGACTTACCTTGCTCACTATCCCATGTCCAATGTCTGATATGAAGAGCCCAAACAATACTGGTCCCAACACAGAGTCCTGTGGCACCCCACTCATCACCAGCCCTGGAGTTGAGAGCTCCCCTCTCACTACTACCTGTTGTAGCCTCCCACTCAGCCAGCTTGTAATCCAGTTTATCATTTTTGCCCCTACTCCTACACCAGTTAGCTTCCCCCAAGCTGCCCATGAGGCACTGAATTGAAGGCCTTGCTGAAGTCCAAGTAAAGAACATCCACCACATGACCCATATCCAGTTCACCTGTCACCCAGTCATAATATTGTATTAGGTTGGTTTGACAAGACTTCCCTGAAACCAACCCATGCTGCCTCATATCCTGGAAGCCGTTGTCCTCCAGGTATGACACCAGTCTTTCCTTTAGTATCATTTCTGTGAGTTTGCACACTATAGAGGTGAGACTTGCCAGACGATAATTACCCGGTTCATCCCTTGGCCCACTCTTGTGTAATGGCACTACATGTGCCATCTTCCAGTCCAGTGGCATAAATTCTGACTCCAGGGAGGTGATGTACAGATCTGCCAGCGGCTCCGCCAACACCTCCGCCATGTCCCTCAGCACCCTGGGGTGTATACCATCTCGCTCTGGTGCCTTGTCTACCTTCAGTGCCTCAGTCCCTCTAGAACTGTACTTGCCTCAATTCTTCCATCTATCACCTCCTTTCCTCCTGTCCCCACCCTCTCAGACCATGCTGGTAGCAGTCCCCCCTTTTCTTCTGTGAACATGGAACAAAAGTATTCATTCAGTGCTTCTGCCTGCTCCTCCCCCTTTTCCGTCCACTTCCCACCCCTTTTTATCCTCACTATTGTTTCCTTGCACTTTCTTTTCTCCCTGATGTATCTGAAGAAGTCTTCCCCCCATTAATTCCCTGTGCTAATCTCAGATCCCTCTGGGCCTTGGCTTCTCTCACTTTTCAGGTCACCTCCCTGGACCATCTTGCATATTCATCCCTGTCCACTTCCTTCTCTGTCCTTCTAAACCTCTGGTGAGCCACTCGTTTTGCCCTCACCACCTCCACAACTTTGCTGTTCAACCAACATGGTTTTCTTGCACTGCTTCTCTTACTCTGTGCCTTGGTGCAGGTTTCTGTTGCCTCTTTAACCCCCTGTTTAATAATATCCCATTTCAGCTCCACATCCATCTCATGCCTTATGCATTCCAGTTTCCCTTTCAGTACTTCCTGCATCCTCCCAAAGTCCACCCCCCTGAAGTTTACCACCTGAGTAATCGATTTCTCTGGCTCCCCACACATCGTGATATTAAACCACACTGTTTGGTGATCACTGTCAGATAGTGGGTCCTCTACCTTTATTTCCCTCACTGCCTCCCCATTCGACAATACTAGATCTAAGGTGTTCTTTAGCCTAGTGGGTACAGTAACCAACTGTGTCAGGAGACCCTCCTGGATCACATCCAGGAGCACTTGTTCCCTAGCACTGGAGGTGACCGTAATGCTCCAGTCAACCCCCAGCAAGTTGAAATCCCCCACGATGACCACCTTTCCTTTTCTACATACCTTTTTGATTTGTCCCGCTAGCTCCCTGTCAAGCTCATCAGACTGGGATGGTGGCCTGTATACCATCCCAAACCTTAGTTTCCTACTCCTTGAGTCTAGGAGCTGCAGCCAGATTGCCTCATATTTTAATTCTTCTGAAAACTGTTCTTGTACTGGCCTGATGATATAATAGTATAGTGCTTTGATAGTTCTTAGAGTGTTCTTTCATTGATGAGAACTGGAGAAAACAAAAGACTCATTCTCAATATAGTTCCTCAGTGCTCATGTGAATGGGGTTGATATAATTAAAATTGTACAGTAGCTGCATGTAATAATTTAAAATGGGACACATTATAAAACATGCATTTCCTAAACAGTCATTTTTCTTATTTTGTTTGCTGGTATATTATCTCTATGTTATTCAACCAAATTCACAGCAGTTTATTTTCTAAGTGCATATAAAGACATAGTAACCGTTCTCACTAACAGTTTGTGACATAATCACTTTGCACTCCATCTCCTGAAAGTGGATTTGAATGATCGCCAGTCTGTACTCTAACTTGACTATAATTAATTGCATCACAACTGATCGAAAGTTCTGCTTGTTTGGTTCTTCAAGTGCCCTTGCCAACCTGAAATAATAATTTCAAAGTACCTGATAAATTGCTGGCCTACAGATGTCTGCATCTTTTTCAATTATTTCTTAACTATTCTGTGTCAAAACCCCATGCCTGCATTAAAAAGCACTAAGTGAATGAAATGTTGTCCAGTACAGTCTGATGAGGTAAATTTCCCCTAACTGAAGTTGAATTACATTAGCTTTATTTATTCCCATGTGAAATAAATAGCTATTTAAAAACCTTGGCAAAATAGGATGATGGAGCAAAAATATAGCAGCAAAGCTAAATTGGAAGGTTGATAGAGAAAATGTGTTTTGATGCTTGGAAATGACTGATAAGCAGATAAAAAAGGGAGAAACAAAATCAGTCATGGCTTAAAATAGCCAAGCAGAA
Organism: Neoceratodus forsteri; assembly: GCA_016271365.2. Classification (NCBI taxonomy): domain Eukaryota; kingdom Metazoa; phylum Chordata; order Ceratodontiformes; family Ceratodontidae; genus Neoceratodus; species Neoceratodus forsteri. The sequence continues at coordinate 1,067,800,626 of CM028131.1, read as the reverse complement.
CATAAGAGAACAGTAGGCTTTGTTGAGCTCAGAATGTTGTTTTTGCAGCACTACTAAATCAATGTCATACACTTGTGATGGTCAAGTTGCAAGAAGCAATTTGTTCTTAGTCTGTAGCTGAATACAGTACAGCAACAGAGATCTCTAACTAAAATTAATCAAGGTGGGAGCTATAAAGCTTCATTAATCAACAGATGGTAAACTCTGAAAAACATAATATTTAGAAACAGTTTAGTTTATGTATCAGATACGTTCTGTCTTGATCTGCTCCATAGCCGGTTTGTTCTATCAGTATTTCACTGTATGATGTTCTAAATAATTGATCTATGATCAGTCACAATAAAAATTCTAGTTGTTGGCTATATAGCCCACATAAAAACAATAATTTTGCACTTTTTTAGTGCACTAACTGCAGCAGATAACTATCTATAAAAAAAGGCAATGCAAAATATGGTAAACACAAATTGCACATACCCCAATAATGCAAAGCATCATGGGAAGCATATACAAATGCCCATGAATTAATTTGGTCTGGCTCAACTTTAAGCAAAATTGCATGGTGCTAGATGGCCTCACAATACAATCAATAAAGGCTGAGAACAGCAGACACAGACACATGTTTCATTCTTATTTGGACTCCTCAGTGTGCCATATCTGTATCTCAGCCCTGGGAGAGGAAGCCAGCCTATAGAGGATCTTATTTGTTTGGGTCATGGGCAGCTTAAATTAGAGAGAGAAGAGAACTACAAAAGTACACTAGAGCAAATGCTCTGGGGCATGGGTTATCCTGGAGGATATTGGTCATACAGCCAAATTATAAAGAAAACACAAATTGCACATACCCCAATAATGCAAAGCATCATGGGAAGCATATGTAAATACCCATTAATTAATTTGGACTGGCTCAACTTTAAGCAAAATTGCATGGTGCCAGAAGGCCTCGGTGTGGGAATGATTTCTAAATGTAGAAAGAGGCTTCTGTGCTTCAGTGGCTTTCCTACTCACCAATAAGGTGTGCATTTGGTTCTATGAATCTGGCTATAAGAGACGTATTTTACTAACACAGGTATGACATAAAGCCTCAAGCTTTTATCAGCTTTTTTGTGCTGCCTCTAACAGGTGCTATCACTGTCGACCTGATTTGGCTGTTCCCACCAAAACTGCATTATCTCTTGAAACAAATATACTGAAAAATAAGCCAAAAAGCAGCATTCTGCATTCTTGCTAATATATGCCTTTAAGATTTAAATATAGGTCACCTCTCTTCCCCACTACAGAATACCATCACAGATCCCCATCAACACATTCAAAAAAAGACAAATCCCACTCTTGAATCCTCCATAGCTCAACCCCTCAAAACTCCTCTCTGGATGTTACAAAAACGTATATCAACATCAACCTGCAACCTTCTATTCTTTTACTGCTTAGTTGAACCCTTATACCCCTCTCCCAATGCTGTAAAAAATCCATGTTTCCACATGCAAGGCCCACTGTTCAGTTACACCATAAACATTGATACCCATCTCTTGATATCAAAAAATCAAACAATCAACTCAATCCTTCTACACATCCTACTCTTTGGTTGTACAATATAATGCACATTTTTAAAAAGGTAGATCATGGTTGACTTACAGGAACTCAAGTAATAATTTCATACTAAATCTCTGTCTTTCCTAGGCATGGTTTCAGATTAGCGACCCTGACATAAATACCAGAAGATGAACTTACCTGTGAAAAGAACATCCATCCCTTTCTCCAATATCAAGAGGTCTATTTTGTCCAATGCTTCATCTTTTCTCAAAAAAGTCAAAAGGAGGAAACACTTGTCTGTGTCTGCTGTTCTCGTCTTTGCTGATTGTATTGCAAGGCTTTCTGGTACCATGCAATTTTGCTTAAAGTTGAGCCAGTCCAAATAAATTTATGGGCATTGGCTATATGGCCAATATCCTCCGAAATAACCCATGCCCCAGTGCATTTGCTCTGGGGTTCTTTTGTAGTCCTCTTCTCTCTCTACTTTGGGCTACCCACAACCCAAACAAATAAGATCACCTATAGGCTGGCTCCCTCACCCTGGGTTGAGATACAGATATGGCACACTGAGGAGTCCAAATGAGGACAAAACATATGTCTGTGTCTGCTGTTCTCAGCCTTTGCTGATTGTATTGGGAGCCTGTAAATGTTTTCCTCTGACTGGATTCCATACTGCTACTGGAGTTAAGAGTGATGTCGAGTGAGAGGCATGTAGAAGGCAGGGCACATAGGCTGTGGTCTTCAAGAGGGCACATAGGATATGCACAAATCCTCCTGCACCCCCCATGACTAGACCATATAGCATTACCTGTATGAGCCAGGTTTGAGTATTCAAAGTTATCCTTGGTCCTCAAAGACAAAATGGAGGGCTGGAAGGCTCAAGCAAAGCAGATCCATTGACTGTTTGACCCAACATAAAATTAGTTAAATATGGGGGTATGGCCAACCTGTGACCAAGATGGTGGCTTGATCTCGGAGCTCCACATGCCTAAGAGCCCAGAACCCAAATAAATATATATATATATGTGTCTCCCGACAGGGGAAAACTAACTAGATGGGGATCTGAAGGTACCTGTTCAAGGCTGGCAACATTCGGGAAGATTTCGACCAGGTATGACTCGTTAGAATGACCCCAAAGCTGTAACTGCTCTTACAGTAGCCGCATGGTGCACTCGGCACTGGAGAGGGAAGAGCCATCAGTCAGAGACATGTTTACCTCTATCAACCAGTATAAATGCCCTAACATTAGCGACGAATACTACGGCAGTTTCTATGCAGCAAATGGATGCATGAGTGGATTGCCTAGAACAAAAAACAACAGCCCAAGATGATGTACTCCAAGATCACTGTGCTACTATGTGGGAACAGGCAGCCCAGATTCGTCTTCTCCAAGACAAGTTGGAACACTTGGAAAACAGAAGTCACTGTAACAACTTACGACTCCTTGGATTCCCTGAAGGTTGCCAAAATGGGAAAGCGTTAACCTTCCTGCAACAAATGCTACCAGAGATTCTTCAACTTCCTAACGGCACAAGAATCACAATCGAGAGGGCACATCGTTCCTTAAAGCCCAGACCTACGAAGGGGGACAGGCCTTGACCATTCATTGCAAGAATCTTAAATTTCACTGAGAAAGAAGCTATTCAAGCTAGGGCCAGGGAATTGAGGCAATTATGTTGGAGAGAGCTCATGATTATGATTTTTCAAGACTATTCTAAATATTTAGCCGTCAAATGGAAAGCCTTCCCTGAAGTGTGATGCAAACTCCACACTCTGCAAGTTCCCTTTACCCTGAAATACCCTGCCAACTTACAGATCTCGGTAAATGGTACAGTGCATCAGTTTGCCTCCCTAGACACAGCTATGGACTTTATTACAAGAATGTGGCTGGCTGGCTCTGATTCCTCAACTTTTAATCTGGATGAAGGCCGAGCTCAACAACAAGTAGCTAGAGAAAATTTACCCGAAACCATAGTGGTGGCACCTCCAACATCTCTTCATAATGGCCTGGACCCTCATAACTCCAAAGTTAGGAAGCGATCATCAGACTCCTCGCACTCTAAACTCAGCCATCCACAGAATAGTAAATAGTCCCCTGGGGAGCAGGCCTAGCACTCAAGTGTAGCGAGTACAGTAGAACCGGAATTCGTCAGCCCATATTTTGCACACAACCATTTTGTGGCATTGAGGAACTTGCCAGACACCGATTGAGGGCATGAGATGGACACAAACTCGATAGACCCTAATCCCAATGACTCCGAGGATGAGCACACCTCCTGGGCCTATGCTGCGGACTCTGCACTGCCCTTGCAGGACCTAGAATCATGAACTCAGGCTCCCAGTTCAACCCCAGGCTGCAGTACAGAAAAGGATTCTGCAGACCCGTCATGATCTTCTGTGCAGACTGTGTGCAAGTTAGATAAGTACCTAGGGACGGATGTCTCGGGGAACTGGGAAATGGAAGTAGTGGGATAACTGAGGCCTTAGCGGCTTCTAGCAGCCTGAAATATAAATTTTGCTCAATTGTAACAGCTAGCATTCATGTCCTTCTCCTGACAGGGCAAACCCCACTGGGTTAAGTGTAATGGTCTGATCAACACAGGTTTATTAATGTTCCCAGACATCTATTCGGAGGTATTAACAGTGGGTGGGTATAACAAGGTTAAGAGGGCAAACACATAAAATGTGTAGCAGAACTGTAAGGTGCAAGGTTAATCCTTCCAGATGGTAGGGGGAAATGACTCTTGACTGTTTTTTCTGTTCGAGCATTTCAGAACCTCTTCTCCCTCTTCCCCACCCCTCTCTCTTCTTACTAAGTTACTGAGAAAGAGTGTGGGGCCAGGTCTGTGTTGACCATAACAGAGTGATGGGTACTTTGTGTATATAATCCTAATAGACCCCATTGTCTGCATGGCTCTCCAGCCTCTACAAGCAGATGATGCAGTGGAAAATTCTGCTATGTTGCCATGTAATGCTCACATCCAGGATGTGGGCCAGGTATAGAGCTTTATGTACCTGCTTCTATTGGATTTAACAGACACTGACTGCTAGAGGTCTTTTGGAAAACAAAGAGTCAGGGAAGGGTAAATAGCAAATGAGAATATATACTGTTCAGAGATTTTTGGGCTTTGCTCAAGACTGTACACTTCTGATAGCCCCCTTTTACAGTTACTTGCATCTCTCCCATTACCTGCCCTAACTGAAGATACATCCATGGAAAGATGCATCTTGCAGGGAAGGCATAGCAAAATTAAGGATAGGAAGTTTAGATATAGTTCTGGTACAAGATACCGGCTCAGTGTGTTTGGTTAGATGTTACTATTGTTAACTAGATCTAGTTTAGAAGTAGTTAAGGAGCCCTCCCCCCCTCCTTGTATACTGTCCTGAGCAGAGACAAGACTGGGAAGTATGTGAAGATGCTAGGCATACACGATATGACAGGCAGTAATCTACATTTTACCAATATTTGTGATTCCTGGTAATAATTCCATAGTCTCTCTATTTCAATTTTTAGGAAAGTGCTACTGTGATGTTGATAAATTTCCTGTTTTGATGTGTCTTCTCCGGGAGGATGCCTGGACCTTTCAGTTATCCAGCAGCCCAGCTATTAATCGGAGATCACCCAAGTGTTCCCTCTTCCCCTCTTAGAGGAGGCTCATTTATGGCTTGGCACACTTGGACAAGGCTCTGGGCAATGGATTAATATATTACTGTCAGTTATGATATTAAAAAGTGCACTGGATAAGTCTTTTTGAACTTAGAGTGCAAAAGAAGCTCCCCTTTCTATTGGAGCTTAGTTACCACACATCCCCCAAGGGCAATAAGGCATACCATTGGCTGGGGCTCTAGCCAGTTTAGTCTCATTGCACCTTTTCTTGTTGTTCAGTTTGATAAGTTAAGCAATTTAAATCTTCAGCTAGCACATAGGTACAGTATTTAAATGTAAGCTTTATACATTATTTCCAACGTGTGTTTTGAAGGGACAGGATAGAAACATTTAACTCACTTGGCATAGAGGTTGGGGCGGACTGTACCTTTTACTGAGTTTACTCCAGTCCCCTTTGGAAGTTCCTTAAGCCATAATGACAGACATTGTACTTTACACTTGGAATGTCAGGAGGTTGAATTCCCCGGTGAAGCGTAAGAAAGTACTGGCACATCTGAAAAGGCTGCACTCCAAAGTGGCTTTCCTCCCAACAGTCTAAACTCTCAGGGGATGATCACACCCAAATAAACAAGGACTGGGTGGGTCAACAGGTACACTCTAATGCCCCAACTAGGAAGCATGGTGTTCTTATTCTTGTGCATAAATCACTTAACTGGACATTAGTCCAGACATTTTCAGATCAAGGTGGCAGATGGGTAATTGCCACATATAACACACCCACAGGACGACTTACTCTATGTAATATATTCACCTCGAATGGGGACTCCCCCCAATTCTTTCATAATCTGGCAGAGGTGATTTTGGAGTTTAACCCCCCAGACTGCCCCCTGCTTATTGATGGGGATTTCAACCTAACACTGGTGCCCTCCCTAGATAGAAATGACAAGGGCAAAGAGACGCACACTAGAAGTGGGAAGGCCCTTCAGAAAATGATCCTGGATCAGGGGGATCACTGACTTATGGAGATTGTTTCACCCCAGAATGAGAGACTACACTTTCCATTCAGAAGCTAATGACTCGTACAGTAGGCTAGATTTTTGGTTAGGCTCTCCTACTCTTACAGCCAAAACTCTAGAGGTCTCAATACTGCCACATGCTATTTATGATCATGCCCCAGTCCAACTCCTCATACAGTTGGATCCCATGGCACCCCCACCCAGACATTGGAGACTAGACCCTCTCCTAATGAAAGACCTGGACTTTGTCCCCTGGGCTAGGAATGAGGCTTCTTTATTCCTGGCTGAAAATACTATAGCAGACACCTCTGCTGGTAACACATGGGAAGCCTTTAAAGCCACAATGCGGGGCAGCATCATGGGCTTTGCTGTGGCTAAGCGCAGAGAAAGAGAACAACAGTTAATCACCCTGGAACAGAAATTAGCTGAAGCGGAAGGTGTCTTTAAGTCCATGCCCTCTCCGTTAATTCAGTCCTCTATAGGCAGAACTATTTTAGGTCTTCAATTTGAAATCAATCAACTTCTAAATAGGAAGGCCAAAATAGCCATTCTTCAACTCAGGCATACCTTCTGGGATGGAGGAGGTAAAGGGGGCAAAGTGCTTGCCTATCAAATCCGTAAACAGCAAGCTAGAAGATATATCCCTGGGCCGAAGGACACGCAAGGGGTATTGGGTACTTCCCCGAAGGACATTAATTCTCTTATGTCTTTTTTTATAAATCGTTATATACCACCACCCATTCAGGACAAAATGGAGATACTCAATTTTTTTAGATGCTCTGCAACTTCCTAAGCTGCAGAAACAACAGGATCAATGCCTGGACCTTCTGATCACTAGTGAAAAAGTGGCAGTAGCCATTCAGTGTCTGAAGAATGGGAAATCTCCAAGTAGTGATGGCTACATGGCAAATTTTTACCAGGCATTAGCCCTGGTTGTTCTACCACTCTTAACTCAGGTATTCCAAGAGACTGAAATTAAGGGTACCCTACCTCCATCTATGTGAGAGGCAACCATTGTTGTTATTCCTAAAAAGGATAAAGACCCCACCAACCCGGGAAGTTACAGCCCGATATCACTTATTAATTTAGACAGCAAACTGTGCGCCAAAATTCAAGTGACTAGACTCAGCCCCCCTACTCCCTGGTCTTATACACCCATCCCAAGCAGACTTTATACCTGGACATCACAGCTCGGACCACCTGAGAACCCTTATGAGTTTATTGCCAATTTTGAAGACAATCCCTACACCGGTAGCTGCCATTGCTGTAGACTTCAAAAAAGCATTCGACTCAAATGGGGATATCTGTACTTGGTCTTAAAGCAATTTGGCCTGGGAGAAAAATTTCTAGCTAGGATACAAGCTATATGAGAGCCCCTCAGACAGAGTTAATTCAAATTCTGTACTTTCTCCCCCATTTGCACTAGGAAGAGGTACGAGGCAAGGCTTACCCCTTCCCCCCTTTTGTTCGTACTGGCAGTTGAACCCCTGATGGCTGCAATCCATAGTCACCCTGATATTCAGGGTTTGAAAAGGGGAAGTATAACCTACACAACCTTTATGTAAGCTGATGATCTCCTTCTTTTAGAGAATGTCCACCATGCCATCCCTCCCCTGCTTAGTCTCTTAACAGCCTTCTTTAGTTACTCAGGCCTATGATTGAATCAGAACAAAACTGAGGTACTCCCTCTTAACTCCCACTGCTCACAACAACTGGTGGAGGCAGCCAATCTTCTATGGGCTCCTAATGGTCTTACATACTTGGGATTAATTTGACTCCATCCTTGGAGGCTATATGGCAGGTGAATATACAGCCCATTCTATCCTCCGGTAAGACAGATTTTGACAGATGGAGATCATTAAAACTCACTTTAGCAGGGAAAATTGCGGCTGTAAAAATGGTAACAACCCCTAAAGTCTTTTACCTTCATATGCACTTGCCTATCCCTTTACCTAAACACTGGCACAAGCCCATAGATAAGTTATTTGGAGATTTCCTATGGGAAAGTTCTAAACCTAGATTCAGCCGCTCCAAACTTAGATCTCACTGGAAACAAGGAGGCTGGAATCTTCCATGGCCAGAGGGATACCAACAGGCTTTCCTGCTAGCCCAGAAGGTTAAGTGGGCATGTCCACTCTCCTCTCTTTCTCCACAATGGGTACAACTTGAAATGGATATTATGAGAAACATTCACCCGTCCTCCCTTTTCGCACAAAGGCTTAGTCCCCATACTGGATCACAGCATATGTCAAATGAAGACCCTATCTCACCTACAGTGGTCACATCCAGAGCTAACTGGTTTAGTATACACCTTAAAATGAAACTGGATGCTATTCCTCTCTTCCAAGTGCCTCTCTGGCAAAACCCCACTATCACATAGGAGGTTCTGAGGTAAGATGGGGAAAAATGGGCCGATCTGGGCATTTCCAAAATGGGAGATATACTGACCCCTAGCCATAAAACTCTTTATACATTTCAATCTTCGAAGCAGATGTGGGGCATGTCGCAATCTGATTTTTGGAGATACCTCCAACTTAGAGATGCTACTCGACATCTGTTACCCCTTAAAGTGACATATGACAAACCCTCTGGCCTTTACTCATGGATACTGCACCCTCAGGAACTGGCAGGCCTGTTATATGCCACTATTAGAGATATTCTCCCTTCCCAATTGGAAGAGGCTAGACGGAAATGGGAGAAGATGCTACAAATCCACATTTCACCTGAGGCTTGGGACAAGGGGTGGAAGGACACACACACAGCTGGTTTAAAGATGCTAAGTCCAGATTAATGCAAAATAAAATTGCCCACTCATGGTATAGAACCCTGGCTTTCCTCTATAAAGCCAGATTACTAGAGTCTGATAGCTGTTGGAGATGCTAGTTACCAGGGGGAGATTTACTGCATATTCTATGGTCCTGTACAAGGATCCAACCTATATGGCAGGAAATACAGAAGGTAGCCTCAAAGGTAATGCAGCAACAGATTCCTTTTAGACCTCTTTTTTACCTTTTGGGGATAAGTAGTGATATACCAAAGTTACCCTCACAACATTATAGATGGCTAGCGATGCTTACCCTGCAAACTAAAATATCTATTCTTTGTAAATGGAAATCCCCTCTGGTCCCCACAGTAACTGAAATAATGACATCCCTTATGGCCCTGGTGAAGCTAGATAGAATTTCCCACCTTCAGACATCTCAAATGTCCACATTTAGACTCTGCTGGGCACCCTTTCTTAATTACCTTAATGGCGTTCATCCACAGACAGGCATAGGATGGACCCTCCTTGAACCATCTGTGGGTTATGAGGTGCTTGACTGGGAATGTTAGCAGTTGACCAAGTATTGTGCAAAGTGGTTATTGTTCCCCCTTTCTCCCCCCTCCTCTGAGTGGGAATCTACCTTGATAAGAACACCATGCTATCAACAGTTTAAACTGGCTGTACCCTGCATATGGTACTTCTACTATAATGTATAAGTACAATTTCAGTGGTTACAAGAGTGATAGCAATCTGCTTACACCTGGATATCTTCCTAACTTGATGTCTGACCTTTCCTCCTGTGCACTGTATGTATAATTAATTGTCTACATACCTTCTGAGAGAATAATGATTGATGTCTGTATTACTCCCTAACCCTCTCTTATCCAAACTGTATATTCCCCCCTGTCCTTTTCCTCCCTCTTTACCCAGCTACATTTATCCTCCCTATGTTTCATGGAAGTTTGTACATCTGCATTGCTAGCTGAATGATTAATTATATGGAACAGAATCTCTGGATGTATACTGTATCTTGTACACCTTTTATCGGAAAATAAAACATTTTCAACAAATTAGTTAAAGATAAAAACGTGTTGACATTAAGAATATTAAATATGACAAAAGTAGGATTAAGAGTATCTCAATTAAAATAACAACTACAGTGGTGAAGAAAGCCATACATAGATTATTTATTTTATTTTTACTTTTATTTAAAATTTGGTAACTGGGAAAGGCACACTGAGCCTAGGCTCATTTCCAGGTGCAACCCTGGGAAAGGGAGCATACATGGTAAAACAGTACAAAATATAAGGGTACATAAACAGTGAACGAGATCTACAGACATGGGAAAACTGCAATACATTTGTATAATTAATTTGAAGTGTTTATACAGTATGTCAAAGACAACGTTTGGGAAAAAAAATAATATTTGATTTAAGCAAAGATAATCACCACAAAATGGATGCAGTACACAAGGAACAACAGGTCAAACTGTAAACCACTTTGGGAGGGTTTCACTAACTAGAACCAGTGTGTGTGTGGGGGGGTTGGTTGGAGGATTAAGTGAAAATTAGGATACACTTGAGGGGACAGCTCAGGTTGTTAGGGAGCTTAGAGAACATAATGAACACTGTGGGGCAGGGAGAAGTCTGAGGAGTCTTTTGAAAGAAAAGACAGATAGGGATAAGTGAAGGTCAGAAGGGTGCTTATTCCAGAGAAGGGGAAGATGTTATGAGAAAGCTGACTGGCCAGAAGTAGAATGGGATGGGGAATACTGAAAGTACGTTGGTCTCTGTGGTGAAGAGAGTACACTAATAGGTCTGCTTGAGAGAGGTGGGAAGAGAGGTGGGGGGGCTTCCCTAACCAGAACTTGGCAATGAAGGTACAGTGATACAGTGAAGCATCCTTCTGTGAGATAGTGGGGCTACAGGAAGAGCAGAGTAAAGAAGACAGTGGTGAGTGAGGGGAGGGGAAGAGGTCACGAAATGGCAGAAAGAATTAAGGAGAGTATCCAGTCTGGAGAGGGATAAGGTGGGGGCAGTGCAATAGATCACATCAGCATAATTCATGACAGGCAGAATCATTTTTATTAATCTCCTGCCAGGATGGGAGAGGGAGATTGTCTTTGTGGTGGTAGAGGACTGCAAGCTTTGGGTGGAGTTTTGAACAAATAGCGTCAATGTGGGTAGTGAAGTCTAAGTGGCAGTCCAATCAGACCACTAGGTATTTAAAAGCTGGGACCATCTCAAGGGGGGAGCCATCCAGACACCCTACTTAGAGACCACCTGACTGTAAAGCAATGATTAATTCTGAACTGTTTTAGGAGTTATCAACAGCAGATGACGAGCGTGATTGTTTATCATGAGGGATTTCAACTACCCCAGAATAGACGGGGATACATTAGCATCAAGTAACTCCTTATAGAAAAAAAATTTATATACATTATCAGACCACAATTTGTGCCAACTGATCAAAACATGAACTAGAGGTGGGTCTGTGAAGTTGGCTGCCATATTCATTTGCTTTCAGCTTGTACTCCTCTAAAAATTTTAGTTTCAGCATAAATATTTATTTTGTTTCTATAAAACTTAACTGATTATTTTTAATATCATATATTGACTTTTTACGATTTTATTGCTGAAAAGTAAAATTTGCTGATTTCTATTTTTGTTTACCTCTGACCCACTAAAGGTTGAAATCCCTTGGGTAGTGCTGTGCAGAATACAGAATTCTGCTGTCAAAATTAACGTAGAATGACCATTCAGTCAGCAGAATTTCTGCCATAATTTCACTGGTTCTTCTTCAGAATTCTGCCTGTTGTGATCCACAGAATAATATTCCTTGGAACAACATTTTTCTGTGGAAAATTATTTGTCAAGTATTTCTGAGAAAAATATTGAGATCTGCAGAATAATATTCTATGGAACAGCAATTTTTCTGTAGAAAATCATCCCGCAACCATTTTCTGCCGTGGAATTCCACCATTTCGTTTCTGGTGAAATTCAGCACAATTTCAGACATTCCATGAAATTCTGTTTCACTGGAATTTGAAAATTCCACACAACACTACTTGTGGGCTGCTTAGAACAACCTGATTCCATATTTTCCTGTTTGGAGTGTTCCTGAAGGCCAACAGTAGCTTTTGATATCCATGGTGTTCCTGCATGGTTAATGGGTGGTTATTCACCTGGTAAAGGTAATTGTGTTAGTTGTATCCATGACACTCCAGACATAACATCTTGGGTTCCCAACCCATCTGATAGGCTAGTGATGCACATGTGACCCAGATCATACTTCACAGTATACCTTCATCTCCAGTTCAAATCTTCCATAGCTGAAAAATACAACTTAGGCCAAGAAGCACTCTTTTCTGTGACTCCCCCACTAAACCACATATTAAGAAATGAAATTCTGAGTACAAGTTTACCACCACCTTTTGTTTATTTCCTATTTGCACAATTCTAGACTCAGTCACCTAGGGTTACCGACGGATTTCAACTCTTCCGATACATGTAACCATATGTACATATTCAAATTTTGCTCAATGTTCCAGTGACCCTGTGGTCTTCAGTAGTCAGCTTGGGACATTGCCACCATGAGCACCCCAAAGGGAGGGCCATGGAGTGTCATGGATACAACTAGCACAATCACCTTTACCAGGTGAGTAAACACCCATTGTGTTAGTTGCTATCCATGACACTCTAGACATTACCTCTTGGGTTACTATAAAAAGCAGTTCACCAATCCTTCAGGGCGAGACAGGGTGATCTGAAGGCAAACTGTTGTGGCACGCTGTGGATAAAACTTTACTGGCAAAGTTAGTTCTTTGTCTATATAATGTTTCAAGTCTGTAGTGTCTTGCAAAGTTATTAATGGAAGTCCAAGTTGCTGCTCTGCAAATGTCTTCCATGGACACATTAGCTCTTTTTGCCCAAGACGTGGCCACTGCCCTTGCGGAATAAGCCTTTATTCTGTCCAGTGGCATAAGGTCTTTTGATTTGTATGCCTCTTGTACTGTCCTCTTTAACCAGCTGGCGATGCTGGTCTTGGAGGCTGCCATTCCTTGCTTGTGGCCTTGTGCTATAATAAAGAGTCTCTCCAATCTGCGAATTTACTGTGTCCTTGAGATGTATTGTTTTGATGCGCTACCTACATCCAAGGGGTGGTGGCTGTTAACTCCCCCTGTTGTAGTTGTGCATAGAAAGTTGGCAGTTCCATAGTTTGTTTCCTATGAAATGTGGACACGACCTTGGGGAAGAAAGCTGGTACTGTTTTCATGAACACCCCTTCTGCTATGTAAATGATATAGTGTTCTTTACAAGAGAGCTCCCCTAACTTGTTAATTGTATGAGCGGAGCAAATGGCCATATGGAAACAGGTCTTCAGGCCCAACCAGTAAAGCTCTGACTGCTGCATGGGCTTGAGTGGAGCTTCCTCTAGAAACTCTAGTACCATTGGAAGATCCTAGGGGGCCACTGGTGCTCATATGCTGGGCCGTATGGCCTCTGCCACCCTGAGGAATCGAATGGCATCTGGATGGGCTCCGGGCTGTGTAGGCCCAACATTTTCCCTGGCTGCTACTATGGCTGACAGTTGGACTCTTAGGGAAGAAGTGGAGAAGCCTTTGTCTAGGCCCTGCTGTAAGAACAGCAGTACCGCAGACATGTCAGCCTGCATTGGGTCGACTTGCACCACCTTGCACCAGTTTGCAAAAATATCCCACTGCCTGCCATAAGTGGCTGTGGTAGATGGTTTTCTGGACTGCAAAATAGTTGAAATGATAGATTCGGGATACCCAGCAGTTAACAATCTCTGTCTCTCAGGAGCCAGGCCGATATCTTTAGGGTGGGGGGGCTGATTGAATCACTGGGCCCTGGAACAACATGTCCGCTCGATATGGGAGGGACCATCTGTCCAGGCTCATAGCTACTGCTGAGGCAAACCAAGCCTTCCATGGCCAGTATGGTGCAACAGGGATGATCAGCCTCTGGGACAGTCTGATCTTTGCTAGCACCTGGAGAATCAGGGTATCGGTGGGAAGACATACAAGCAATCCTGGTCCCAGTTCTGGGATAAAGCATCTGCTCCTAGGGCCTGCCTCTGCCTGTATCTGGAGAAGTGAGTCCTGACTTGGGCGTTCGATTTGGATGCCATTAGGTTGATTGGAATGTGGCCCCACCTGCTTTGAATCAAGTTGAACAATTCTGGGTGCAGTTGCCACTCCCCTTGTTGCACCTGCTGTCTGCTGAGCCAGTCTGCCCTATCATTCAGTTTGCCTGTCAGATGGATGGCGTGAATGTGAGTGAGATTGGACTGAGCCCAGTTGAGCACCTTGGATGCTTCCTTGTTCATGGCTGTGCTGCGTGTCCCGCCTTGCTTGGCTATTAACACCACAGTGATCTTGTTGTCAAACTTTACTAGGACTGATCACCTGACGACATTGTCCCTGAATGCTTTCAAGGCATGGAGCCCTGCCCTCATCTCCAGGATGTTGATAGACAGCCTGGTCTCCGTCCTTGTCCACCTGTGTTGTGCTGTGTGGCTGTCCATGCATTCTCCCCATCCAGTCAGGCTGGCATCAGTCTCCAGTGACACCTGATATGATAGTTCCAGCAGGGAACCCCTCAGGAGGGGTGGGTGATGCATCCACCACTGTAACCAGTCCCTGACCATCTTTGTTAGGTGTACCTTCTTGTTGAGGTCATCCTCCGATGGGGAACCTTGCTGTAGAATGCAGTTCTCCAGGGGCACATGTTCCACCTTGCTCAGGGCACTAGGTCAATGCATGATGCCATGCACCCCAAGACTTGTGCCACTTGACCCCTCGTGGGTTTAGGGGTGGCTCGAAGAGCCAGAACCAGTGCAATGACTGAGTCTATTCATTTGCACGATGGCCTTGCCATTCCCTTGGCCATATTTATCTCTGCACCGTGGTGCTCTATGTGCTGAGAAGGGTGCAGCAAGCTCTTGCTCTGATTGACCACCCAGCTGTGCTGTGAAAGGGCAGTCAGCACTAGGTCTGTGTCCTTCTGAGATTGTGCACTGGTGCATGACCGTATCAGCCAGTCATCCAGATGTGGGATAATGTCCACTCCTTTCTCCCATATCCGGGCCACCAGGAAGATGGACACCTTTGTGAACACCCTTGGTGCTGATGTGAGACCGAAGGGTAGGGCCTGATACTGGAAGTATTGGCCCAGTGTGTGGAATCAAAGTAATCATTGGTGACTGGGCCTGATTGGGATGTGAGTGTACGCATCCTTCAGATCCACTGAAGTGAGGTAGTCACCCACCCAGATGTTCCTCAGTGTGGATCTGAGGGTTTCTATCTTGAACTTCGGGGTAGTTATGAATGTGTTCAAGAATTTTAGGTCTAGGATTAGCCTGAGGTACCTGTTCTTCTTTGGAACTAGGAAGAAGATGGAGTAGACCCCAGTGCCCATCTCACTGTGCAGTATGGGTTGTACTGCCTTGTTCTTGAGGAGGTCCTGGAGAACGTCCTGTACTTGGTGGGCTGTGGCCCTTTTCTTTGAGATGGGCTAGAGCACCACCCTGTCTCTGCAAGGCTTCTTTGAAAATTCTATAGTGTATCCTCGCAATATGATCTCTTGGACCAACTTATCGGAGGTTGTCTGCTGCCATTGCTGTAGGAACAATGACAGTTTTTGCCCCTCTGGTGGATAACTACTGTGGGCTGAGCGAAGGGGCAGCATGGATGTGGTAGTCAAAACTGTTTTGGCTTGCCACCTCTGCCTCTGCCTCCAAATTGGGGATTTCTGCCTCTGAAGGTAGAGTAGCTACCTTGAGAGGGGCTTCTGAAATCGTTACCGTGTCCTGTCCCCCGAAAGGAGTTATTAGTGTAAGTCTGCTTTCTGTTCTGCTTAAATCTGCCATTCCCTTGAAACCTGCAATGATTAGATGGCAGGTAAAGGGTTCTTTGCTTGTCCTTGGCAAGATCCTTCCCTTCCTCTTTTTGCTTGAGGAACTCACTTAAGTCTTCACCAAACACATTGCTTCCCTTCAGGGGCAGGTTTTGCAACAGCATCCCAAGCCCAAGGGGGGGAGGGGGGAAACAGACTGGAGGTGGAGGTTTCAGGAGGAGCAGGGAGAGGATGGAAGTATAAGGAATCTGGGTGGGGTTCGACAAAAAGGATCAGGGATAAGGGGTGGGGGTTAGTGTTAGTAAATGCCAGGAGCTTGGGAAACAAGTTGCCAGAGTTCCAGGCCATGCTGTTCGAGGTGGGGTGGATGTATGCAGTCACGGAAACGGGCCAACAAAACCATGACTGGGACCTAAATGTATGGGGTACACTCATGCTTAGGGGAAGGATAGAAAGGAGGCAGAGGGGTGGAGTGGCTATGTTCATTAGAGATGACATAGAAATTAGCTATGGTAGAAGAGGCAGAGGGAAACGTGGAGGCCTTATGGGTCACTCCACGATCCCCAGCAGGAGATAAGGTCAAGCTGGGAGTAGCATATAGGCCCCCGGATGAGTGATGTTCTAGAGGATGGTTTGCTGGACAACATCATTGCCCAGTGTGGTCCAAAAGGGGAAGGAGTGGTGTTGATGGGGGACCTTAATATGCCAGGTACTAACTGGGGAACCATGTCCTCTAAGGTGGCCAAGGAGCAGAGGCTGCTGGATGGCTTCCAGGATGTGTTCTAACACAGCATGTGATGGAGCCCACAAGGGAGGGCATGTCCTGGATGTGGTTCTGGCAGATGGGGATCTGGTAAGGGACATGGTTGTACAGGACCCCTGACTGGGAGTGACCACAATACTGTCTGGTTTCAAATAAGCATTGGTTGAGTGGGGTGAGATCTAGGACACTGGCAGTGGACTTAGGGGGCAGACTTTATGGGCATGGGAAATATTCTCAAGGATCACTTGAAGGATTACCTCAACAACAAGTGTGGAAAGGAGATGGGAGGTCATAAACGGGACTTCATGAAGCAGTCAGGATTCTGCTTAAGTTGAAACGTAAGGGAGCAAGGTCACATAAACCATGCTGGTGGTCCAGTGAGGTCCAGGTAGCAGTCAGAGAAAAGAAGCGTGCTTACAAAAATATAAAACAACAAGAGGGGATAGGGATAAGGAAATGTACCAGCTTGTATCTAGAAAAGTCACCAGATGGTGAGGGAGCAAAGTCCAGTAAAGAGCAACGGCTGGCACAGGGATACATGGAGGGGAAAAGGGTTCTTCCGGCATTGGGGAGCGGAGAAAAACTAAGGAGCCATCTCAGCAGATTGAGATCAGAAGGAGGGTGGGTGGAAGAGGCTAGGACCAGGCAGAGGTATTTAATGAGTACTTTGCCTCTGTGTTCACTAGGGAGGGGATGGGATATCTACAGTGCCAAGGCACAAAGGGATAGAAGCAGCAGGGAGTGGGATCAGGGGAGCAGCAGAAATGGAGCAAAAGGGAGGGAAAGGTACCCCAGGGGTGTCACACTCTGGATAAGGATAAAAAGACCAGTAAGGTGGAGGGGACGGATGATGCCATCCCCACCAAAGGGTGTGGTTTGCCTCAAGGCTCTAAAGAAAGACAAATCTCCTGGGCGGATGGCATTCATCCGAGTACTATGAGGAATTGGCGGACATACTGGCTTACCCCTAGGCGGAGCTTTTCAACAGGTCACTTAGAGACAGGGAGTACCTAGGATTGGCGAGAGGCACATTGTGTACCAATCCATAAAGGGGGGTCAAGGAAGTACCAGGAAACTATAGACCCATCAGCTAACTCGTGGGGAAAATTAATGGAGAGTATACTAAAGGAACGATTGGGGGTTTACTTGGAGGAGGTGGGAGGTCTGGATAGTCGGCAGCATGGGTTTGTGCCAGGTAGATCATGTCAAACCAACCTTGTGGAGTTCTATGAATGGGTAACATCAGAACTGGACAGGGGTAAGCCTGTGGATGTATTATTCTTGGACTTCAGCAAAGGCGTTTGACTCTGTTCCCCACAATGGTCTGGTGGAGAAACTAATGGGGTTAGGAGTAGGCCCTTTGATGGTCAGATGGATTGAAAGCTGGATAGCTGGACGCACTCAGAGAGTAGTGGTCTGTGGGGAGCCTCAAACCCTACAGAGGTTGGTAGTGTGGGCACCACAGGCTCTGGTCCTGGGTCCAATCCTGTTTAATGCATACATATCAGACATCAGGGATGGTATAGGTGTGAAATGAGTCTCTTCATGATGACTCCAAGATGGGAGCAGTAGTTGAGGAGAAGAGGGAGGTTGGTCCTGCAAGGGGACCTGACACCCTGGAAAGCTGAGCTCACACATGGAAATTAAATTTCACCAAGTGCAAGGCGTCTGCATCTTGGTCGGGAAACCCTAAACACAGGTACACCCTGGAGGGAGGTGCTGGAAGCCTCAATAGGGGAAAGACCTAGGGATCATGGTGGATACATGTATGAATAACACTGAGCAGTGCAGGAGCAGTAGCAAGGCAAACAGGATGTTGGGATGCATCGCAAGGGGGATCACCTCTAGGAGCAAGGAAGTGATTCTGCCACTGTACAATGGACTGGTTAGACCACACCTTGAGTACTGTGTACAGTACTGGAGACCACACTTGAAGAGGGACATACAGCTCCTGGAGAGGGTACAGAGGAGGGCAACAAAGATGATACGAGGGCTAGGGGATTTGACTTACGAGGACAGACTTGAGGAGCTCTGCCTGTTTTCATTGGAGGAGAGGAGAGACAGGGGGGACATGATTGAGGTCTTCAAGTACCTCAAGGGAATAAATAGGGTAAACATGGAGGGGATCTTTAGACTAAAGCAGGGAGGCATCACCAGAGGCATGGTTTGAAGTTGGAAGGTGGAAGGGTGAGGGAAAGAGGAGGAAGTTTTTCACTGAGAGGGTGGTGGACCCTTGGAATGCTCTGCCTGGTGAGCTGGTTCAGAGATCCACAGTGGAGAACTTTAAGAGAGGGTGGGACAGACACAGAAAGTGGATGTATCAGATGATGGCCTGTCCCGGGGGTGGGGATGGATGATAGGGGTTTCTGGAGCACAAGGGATGGGAGGGTCTCGGCACCCAACTAAGGATCTAGGTTCGAGCAGACTTGATAGACCATAAGGCCTAATCTGCTGGCAAATAGTATGTTAGTATGTTAGTATATTTGACTCATTATTCGCTTCCCAAAGTTTTAGCCATAAGGCCTGTCTAGCCCTGTTTCTTAGGGCCCCTGCCCTGGCTTCCAATTTCAGAGTGTCCATGGCCATGTCCTCCAGGTATTTTGCTGTATCCAGAGTGCATTCTAAAAGCTTTGCTTCCCTGGAGTTGAGATTGAATTTTTCCATTACTTCCTCTAGCCAGCGAATTTGAGCCCTGGCAGAGTACACTCCTGACACTGCAGCTTTGGTCACCATTCCTGTGATCTCAAACAGTTTCTTTAGCATCTCTTCCACTTTTTGTCAGTGGGGTCTTTGAGTGAGATGGTGCCGCATGGCAGAACTGTTTTCTTGCTTAGTGCTGCAATTTTGGAATCTATGGTAGGTGCTGTGCACCACAGGTTCATATTTTCCTGTTGTATCAGGTACATCATGTCCAGGTTCCTTTTCTCAGACAGTTGACTTGGTTCTGTGGACTCCCATTCTTTTGAAATTATGTCATCAATGGCAGGTCAGCTTGGGAAGGTGTCCTTGACCTGCTGATTCTGCTGGATCATGGGATCAAGCTTGGACTCTGACTTTGGTGTCTCTGTGTCAAACCCCATTGTGTATTTAATGGCCCTTATTAGCCCTAGAACCAGGTCAAAAGAGCAAAGCTTTGATGTCAACAAGGGAAAATTGGATACGGTGTCCATGTCCTCATCCCTCCATTCTATGTTCTCAACATCCTCTGGCATATCCCTATAGTCCTCATCCACTGGGTTGGGGGGGCTGGGCTTTCATCACTGTCCAGTTGGGGGGTGGGGGTTGGCTCAGGGTTTGGTACTGGAATGGGTGTTGGTAGAGGTCTAGACTTAGTTAAGGATTTCAACTTCTCCATGACCTTAAGCATAATGTTCTGCTGACTCTCCATCATAGAGACTGTTGTCTGCTGGGTCTGAATGAGAAGAGTCCCCGGATCTATCCAGGCAGAGGTGTTAGGTCCCTGGGTATCCAGCTCTGTGATGGGAGTCTGCTCCGCTGCTAACTCTTTGTTCTCATGTTCGCAGGTGGGGCATAGTGGACCTGGGTTGTGGGGCAGCAGGGTGGCACTACACAAAGTGCATTTCTTTGCGTTCACCATCTAAGGGATGAGAGAAAGCCAGAGAGAAGAACAGCATTAGAAACATGTACCCAAGGGGATAATTACCTGTGTGAGGTAATAAATTACAAGAAATGCCTTTAAGATGTGAATGCTGTAGGCATAACATATAAATACCTATACACAGTGGTGAATGATAAAAATCCCATGGGGACTATGACACCCCAAGCTGTGGTGCCAGAGCCCCAATGCCTTCAGTGTCCCAGGGGAAAAACTGTTTGTGATTGAAAAACAAACAATTCTGTCCCCAATATGCTAGCAAGCCTTGTGGTGGCTGCAGGGATAACTATTGCTGCTGGAAAACAAGAAAAGGCTTCTGCCACTGAACTAACATTGTTTATGGTAAAAAGAGAACCAAGCACTGCATGCTTACATGAATGGATGGCCTCCCTACCTAAAATGGTGGCTCAGTAGTCATGAGGCCATCCTATACAAAATGGTGGCTGACTCCAGAACATTAAGTGAAGGAAGGGCCTCATGCTGTGCCAGCTTTGGATCCAAAAACAGTTATCCTGAAAATCTATTAATTCACCTGGGAAATAGATTTTGCTGGTCCCTGTAAAATGCAGTGTATTGTACTCTGAAAGGAATGCAGAGTTGCAGGATATCTTGAAGGGGATTATTGTGAGGTGATGTAGCATCCATGCCAGCAGGCCGCTACCATGAGTAGCCTGACGTGGCTGTGTAAACAAACAATATTGCTGCTGGTATTTTATGGCTCCACCAAGCGGTCACTGCTCTAGGGACCACATCAGGTGCCTCACTGTAACTCCTGTATTGCCCGCTCACTAGGGGGCATCAGGTGTGGTCCTGAAAGTGGTGCCATGTGGCCTACACTTGTGAGTGGAGTGCCATGGGAACAGTGCTAGTTTATGTGTGGTTTGGTAAATGGACCATATGTTTCTTGGCAAAAGCCCACTCTCTCCAAGGCTGCCGGAAAGAAAGAACCAGAGAAAACTGGTTCCTGCAATAAACCCATGGACAGGTTGTCAGATTCCACACTGGATGCAAAGGATTCCTTGGCCAAGACCCGCTTCTAGGGTCACCAGGGAAGAAGCGAAACCAGGAGATGCGTGTCGATGAATCCACTCGAAGACTACCATGACCTGGACGATGCTGCAGCACTCCAAGGGCCAGCAAGACTCTGAAGGATCTGAGGTGAAGGTGGATCTCCGATAGGACCAAGAACCAGAATGACCTGTAGTGAAGATGGTTGGTTCTGCAATCTTGTCACAATGAACTGGAACAAAATAAGGAAACGGCAGAAGCGTCCCGAACTGGGTTTCGACAGACTCGACTTACAGCGAATGACCAGGGGTGCAGACTAGGTTCTTCCAGGATGTGCACACTCTTCTGTGGAGGGCGACCAACTTCAGGGCATCCAGAACAGGAACAAAAATAAACAACACTAGCACGGTGGTTGTGATGCATTAGAACTTCTGTGAATGTAACTTCAAACTGTAAAACAAAAGAAATGGCTGGTATGACTTGTGCGAATGCAATGAACTTGACTTTGGTAGATGACATGGACAGAGAAGATGATCTGATGGTCGGACACTTTTCTGGTGAAAAATGGTGATGAAGACGTCCCCTTCTGGGTAAAGACTGATTTTGGATACGTCAGATAACAGACCAGACCATGGAACATCAATGTGGTAGAAGATTGAGACTGTCCCCATACACTGGCAGCAATGTAGCTATATGATACACCTTCTTGCAATGCCAAGAGAACTGCGTAATGACCAGATAATTTGCCAAGAGAATGGGCAAATTATCAATTTTGGGGCTATTATGTACCTGCGGGGCAATTGTTCTATACCTAGGACAATAGTTCAGATGCTTAGGGCAATAGTTCAGATGCTTAGGGCAATAGTTTATATACACAGGGCAATAGTTTATACAACCAGGGGCAAATAACCACAATCCTAATGTCACAATGCAGTCTTGGTGATTCTAGCAATTTCATAGTCATCCAGATGCTTCAGCAATAAACAGTGGCATAAATAGTCCAGATGTTACAGTTCCTTGGTAGCATATTGTTTTTTTCAAATCAAAGTTTATTGTTTTTAGAATAAAGAGAACAGGTCCAGTAAGAACAATCTGTATTGTACATGGAACCAGAAACAAAACAAAACTGTATACACTGGAACTGTCCCCCCCCCAACACTAAGCCCTTCCCCTCCCCATACTAAAACCCTCCCTCCCAATTCAGCACAGTCTACACCTATCAACATAATCATCAGACTCTAAACCAAACATCAATACACTATATGTTAGATGGTGAACAGCGTGTGAAGAGGCTCCCATATCTTTTTGTATCTGTCCATTCTATTATTGAGACTTGCCATCATTTTTTCCATCCTGAGATTAGCAACTAATTATTTTAGCCATTCGGAATAAGAAATATCAGCACCATCTTTACAATGATGGAGAATAACCTTTTTGACAGATAGAGTTATCAGGGCTATATGATATCACCTGATAGTTACTGAAATCGTGGCATAATCACCTAAGAGGCATACCTCAGGGGTAAAAATATCCGACAGCCCTAGCAAGGGATCTGTCTTCTGCTGGATGTCTTTCCAGAGAGTAGAGGCTTTAGGACAGGTCCAAAATATATGAAACATAGAGCCCTCTGCCTGCTTGCAACGAGAACAGGTGGGCGAACCAATAAACCCATATTTATATAATTTTTGAGGGGTATAATATATATTGTGTAATATGTGTAATTGAGTAAGCTGTAGTCTATCCTGAGTGATATATTTATGACAGTTGTGCCATAAAGTTTTCCATTCTATTTCCAGATTAGGAAAAAACAAACCCCAGTACTTTTCAGATGCAAAACAGTTTGGCTCCGCGCAATTATATAGAATCTTATAAGTATTAGATACAGAATAGGCCAAGTTGGACTTAAGGGCCAGTTCTTCCAGGAAAGTTTTAGTTCCTTTTTGGGGAGGCATCACACCAAATAATTTCACTATTAGGTGCCTTAACTGAAAAATTTTAAATGTAAATTTAATAGAAATATTGAGATTTTTTAATATATCAGTGGTTGAGGACCATAAATTATCCATCGTGACAAAATGGGAAAGCCAAGTGTCTTCCAATTGGGGAAGCCACTTAAATGTGATCGGTTTATTGTCTATTTTTAAATTTGGATTACCCCTAATGGGTTGAGTTAAATCAAGAGTGTGATTATATTTCATGAAGGCTTATATCTGATTATGTACTCTAACAGAAGTTGCAATAGGGGTTGATTTTAAACTTGAGGGAAGAGCGCAGGGTTTGATATGGACCAGGGCGGCCGGTGTTAAACCATTTACTTGAATAAGAGACAATTCAATTTTAAGCCAGATAGGAACAAAAACAGAAGCATTACTTTCTTCTGTATGTCCCAACCATCTTATATACTTAACAATATGACTCGCCCAATAATAAAATATCAAATGAGGGAGACGAAGACCTCCTTTGTCCTTGGGTGCCGCTAAATTGTGAAAAGCGATCCTAGGCTGCCTATTGGCCCAAATAAATTTTGTAATCAGGCCATTAATTTTACGGAACCAAGTCAAAGGTAACCAGTTATTGAGTAGGTATGGGGGAAAAAAATCCTGGGAAAATTATTCATTTTAATTAAATTCACCCGGCCCCATAATGAAATAGATAATTTGGACCCTCTATCTAGATCTGTACCAATGGTATTTACTAGGGCATCTAAATTTAGTTTTTGAAGTGAAGCCAAATTTCTGGTAATTTGGATACCCAGGTATCTTAAGGAATTCAGTGTCCAAGATAGACCCAGTTCTGTGATAGTGGATTTAACAACCTTATAATTAAGAGGAAAAACAAGAGTTTTTTAGATATTTAATTTGTAATTTGAAATCTGGGAATATTCTTCTATTATAGATAACATGGGGGGATTGATGTATTTGGATATGATAATTGTAACAAGAGATCATCGACATAAGCCGATACTTTAATATTATGTCCCTGAATAGTAAAACCCTGAATCATCAGGGGAACACTTTAATCAGCGAATAAGGGGTTCCAGGTATAAATTAAAAAGCAAAGGGGATAAAGGACAACCTTGTCTGGTTCCTGAATGTAACCTTGGTAGAATATTGTGAGCTAAGCACCCTTAAATGGACCCTTTCTTGGCTGTAGGGCCTACTGGAACAGGATCTGGCTACCCATGAACATTTTATGATGAATGCCCCAACCACTATACTGGGGGGCATCACTTGCCCTATGCCAGTTGCCCTGAACACTAAAGACTTAAATGCCTTATTTGCTTTAGGGCCTATATGTCCTTTATTACTACTATGCTGGCTTTGCCTTGCTGAATAGGCCTGGGCTGCCCTTACTACTACTGGGCTGGCTTGCCCTTACTAACTAGTCCAGGGCCATTTACTACCACTAGGCTGGCTTACCCTAATTCAGTAGGCCGGAGCTGCTCTTACTACCACTAGGCTGGCTTACCCTAACTCACTAGGCCGGGGCTGCCCTTACTACCACTAAGCTGGCTTGTCCTAATCCACTAGGCCGGGGCTGCCCTTACTACCACTAGGTTG
The DNA here is from genome assembly GCA_016271365.2 of Neoceratodus forsteri. Classification (NCBI taxonomy): domain Eukaryota; kingdom Metazoa; phylum Chordata; order Ceratodontiformes; family Ceratodontidae; genus Neoceratodus; species Neoceratodus forsteri. Next base: position 1,067,775,884 of record CM028131.1, on the reverse strand, counting down.
GCTTGCCCTAATCCACTAGGCTGGGGCTGCCCTTACTACTACTGGGCTGGATTACCCTTACTCACTAGGCTGGGACACCCTGCTTTACCTCGGGCCTGGTGCCCTACATTTACCTTGGACCTGGTGCCCTACGTTTACCTCAGCCCTGGTGCCCTACCTTTACCTTGGCCTGGTGCCCTTTATTACTTGGGGCCTGGCACCCTGATTCCTCTGGGCCTGGTGCCCTCCGAAATGGGCCTGGTGCCCTGCTTTAAACTTATTGGCCTGGTGCCCTTTATTACTTGGGGCCTGGTGCCCTAAGTCCTGTGGGTCTGGCGCACTCCGAAATGGGCCTGATGCCCTGCTTTAAACTTATGGGTCTGGTGCCCTCTCTATTCTGGGCCTGGTAGCCCACTTTATGCTGGGCCTGGTAGCCCTCCCTTCAAACTGGGCCTGCTGCCCTCTTTAAACTGTGGGCCTGATGCCCTTTTTAATTTAGGCTTGATTCCCCATTCTTAATTTGCCTGGTGCTCCTTTCTAACGCTGGGCCTGGATTGCCCCTTTCAATTTTTATATGGCCAGAAATGAAAGGGCTCCCTTTAAATCCTAAGGCTCACTGAGCCTAATGTCACTCTTGGGTGAGTCGCCTCCTCAGTCCCACCCCCTCATCAATATTTATAGGCCTTTACACTGGCCTAGTTGTCCTGGCCTCTCCCCGTGGGTGTCGCTACACCCACCCCCTTTTTAATAATTAATCTGGATCCTAGCGACCCAACTCTCTGCGGTGCTCAGCCACTTTTCCCAGTGCCTAAAGCGCTAACAAATTAAATAAAAAAAATACAGTCTGTTTTGAACACTTGGGGCAGACAGCACGTAACAGCGTGCTGCCACCAACTCATTGCACCACACAATTCGGAAGGCAACCGGGAGGCAGGCAGCACTCTGGCAGTGGGAGGGAGTAGAAGAGTAGCTGGCAGAGTGGGAGACAACTTCAGGGGCCTCGGAAGGCCGACAGAACCTGATGCGATGTGGCGCTTGCAAGCCGCCAATGAGGGGGACCAAAACTTAAATGGTTTAAAATAAATAGGGGGATAAAATAAAGAAACAACGGGGCTCTTAAGCCCAAATTGACCGAACAGGACATTCTCTTTCTTCATGGTGCCCCGATGGCACCGCCGACTGCAACACAGAGCCGAAACAGGAGTCTTCTGGCAGGGGAGGCAGAGCAGGCACAAAGTTAAACCCTAGGGATGGCTTCAACACAAGATAAGCCCTAACCTGTCCCTTTGACTTCTGTGTCCTCTCTCCCCTACAGCTGCTCAGGATCAACTGCCCACAAAAACTGTTAAATAATCAAACTTGAACCCAAAGGGGTTCTAGAATGGCTGGAGTGGAATGCTTTGTATGAGCAGCTCAGCACAGCATTCCATCCAGGCCATTGTTACTGAAGCTGCATCAAAATCTATTTTTTTACAAAGTTTTAAGTGCACAGGGCACTTTTCCTTATTATTTACAGCGTTTTCCCACTATAGGGAGGAGAATTAACATTTGAGGAGCCCCTTTTGACCTTTACCCTGCAGTCTACACCTGAAGCAGGCACCCTGGGCACCTGTATACCTCATATGGATTTATTTATTTTTATTATTCTGGGATGCCCCAACTTTGGGGCATTGCACATATATCAAAGGCATTTAACTGACTAGAATAGAACACTGGGAGAGAAGAGAGGTAGTTAGCTGTAGGGATAGCATGGCATTGCACTCAACTCCAAGGTTGTGCTTTGGACAAGGGAACAATCCATTATTGGCAGGACCCTCAGGGAGCTCCATGCTTAGTTGTCCACAGCAAGAGAGTGAATATTGCAGTTGTGACTCCAATTAGGCTTGTGCCTACCCCTCACCCCCATTTCTTCAGAGGTCAGCTGATCCAGAGGGGTGGAGCATGGTGGGGGAAGGAGATTGGGTGGCAGGAACCATCACACAGTAGTCAGTTCTTCCCATGAGGTACAAATGGCAAACCACTTTGTTGCCCTGGAAGTGGCTCTGGTGCCTGACTCAAGTATGGATAATGATGGCTCAGTTGGGTCTGAGGGGAAGGGAGACATGGTGACACCTGGTGACAAGGTGGGAAGAAATTAGCAAGAAGAAGTCGAGTGATAGGAGACTCATTCATTAGAGGGGTGGAGAGAGCAGTAGGTAAGGGAGATAAGTGGGGTGGTAAAATGCCTGCCTGGAGCATCAGCTATCTGAGATTGTAATAGGATAGGAAGGACAGTGGAGGAGAGGGGAGAAGGGAATGCTGGTACACCTTGTTACCAACAATCTTTTGAATCATCCTGTGGAGATGGTGAAGAGGGACTTCCAGAGGATAACATTTGACCTTCTTAGCCTTTTCTGAGGTTCTTCTTGTCTGGGGTAGGGAAAATGAGAAGGATAAGAGTAAGGGAGGTAGAGATTGAATAGTTCAATGGGAGGTTGAAGCGGTGGTGCCAGGAACAGGGTTACTTTATAAGTGATTGGGGAGAACTTCTGGGACAGAAGACTCTTCAAAGGTGATGGCCTTCACCTGACAAGAAAGGGGACTAGTGCATTAGAGCAGACATTTGATGTATACATTGGCAGATGGTTAAACTAGCTGTGTGGGTGGCTGGGGCTGGGGATTCCACTGTGGAGGAAGGAAAAGTGGGAAACCTAGACAGGGATCCCCAGAGATGTGGGTAAGGTGTACAGGGAAATATAGATAACAAGAACGAGTCCAAGTGGCAGGGCAGGGTAGACACAGTATATGTGTTTTATCAATTAAATTTTATTGATTTAAAGAATAAGAATAGAACAAAATTAGACAAATATTACAATAAGTACAGTTACATAAGGCATATATAAACAGAAAACAATCAAAATCAAGACACACTAAAGACATTATAAATAATTGGTTACAGGTAGTCTAGTTCCTTGCATGACCTCATCTTCAACTAGTAATCCTGTAATAATTCTATATGATGCAATCAATTAGACTGTTACTGTTTACAATACGGTTACCCCTGAATTTCCAGCAAGAAGAATGTATAATATAATGAAAAAAAACAGGAGGTAGATCAAGAAAGTCAGGAAAAGAAGGAAAGAAAGTAAAGGAAAAGGGATGGCAAGACACTAAAGAAGAGAGCTAAAAGAGGATGATTATCCTGACAGGCCACCATGTACTGAACATACCATTAAATGAAGAGATTATACAGCAATCAGGTCATTGGCAAAAAAAGTTATATAAGGTGGACTATTTGGTAAAAAAAAAATGTTTCTGTCCCAGCATCAAATGAGCTAATCTCTCTAATCTAAGGTCTTCTAAGCCCTATGTTCATCACTCATCAAGTTCAGAGTTTTTTCTTCTGTCCAAATTCTTAAAATATTTTCCCTGACTGTTGCTGATATTAAAGTAATTGAATATTACTGTTCCTTGGTCCAATGTTTATTTTCATCCAAAATAACCCACAAGGCAGTTTTCTAGTAGTAGTAGTAGTAGTCTTTATTTATTTATGGTGCCCTTCCCCAGATACCAGGGGTGCCATTACAGTAAGGCAAAATAACCACAAACAAATTAACCATTCCAACCTCAAATAAATAACAATAAGTAACTATCTTGATTTCATCCAAAACAACACAAAAACTCAATAAAACTTTACAATGTACTGAGAAAAGGGGTTATGAAACATCTCCAAATGCTTGTTGGAATAGGTAGGTTTTAAAGCAGCAGTGCAACAAAAACGGACTAAAATTTGACCCCATCTTTTTTCTTCCTTATCAATGCCAGATGTCTTCCAGTTTATTTTGGTGGCACAATTTTCAGTTTCCATCATCATTTTGAAATTTTATGAAAGTTTTAATATAATTATTTCTCAAGAAAAACAAGATGGCCACCTTTGCATAGAAAGAATATTGAGGACCTGAAGAGGGTAAGAATCCAGACAAAAATGCAGATGTGCAGTACACAGCATAGAAAACATTCAGAAAACCCAACTCAACAGTTCTGCCAATATTTTTCATAACCATAGCTAAAAATTAGCTTTTTTGGAATAATGTTTTTCGTTGCACTACTGCTTTAAGGCCCGTCATAAAAGCGTCAGCTGAGGGGGCCTCCTTCATGGTCCTAGGCAAAGAATTCCAGATGGTTGGGCCCACCACCTCAAAAGCCAGATCCCCTGAGATCCTCAGACTAGCCTTAGGAACCACCAGGAGGCCCAACCTGGCCGATCAGAGTGGGCAGACAGGAATGTGAGGGTGCAGGAGCTCAGCCAGGTAGACTGGGCCCAATCTGTGTAGGGCTTTAGAAGTTAATAAATCCATCTCACATGAGATACACCACTTCACTGACAGCCAGTGCAGGCCTTGCAGTGCCAGAGAAATATGGCACAATCTAGAAAGGCCCATGAGTACCCAGACAGCTGCATTCTGCAGCAGCTGCAGGCATCATAGCATACCTCCACTAACCACTAGGCACAGAGCATTACAGTAGTCTAACCTAGAGGTCACAAATGCATGAATCTGTGTGGCCAGACCCTAGAGAGGGATTAGGGATTTCATTTAGTGGATATTCCAAAGATGGAAAAAGCCATCAATCATATGTATATTATCAATTAGCCATGAGATTGGCTCTAATACAGCTTTGATTTCTGGCCTCAGATTTTGTATTTTTGGCAACTCCAAAACATATGAATCAGGTCACACTCATTATCACATCTTGTGCGGTTAAAGATATTCCTAAATCCCAATGTATTTTTTATTGGAATATAATTCAGGTTGTGTAAAGTTTTGAATTGCACCAGCTTCATATTGACTGTTTTAAAAGTTTTCATTTAGTGTAACCAAATATGATCCTAATTCCAGCTGTCTAGATTATTTTTAAGTATCATTTTTCACCATCTCACAATTTCTTTATCAGGGCCTCTAGTAGCTTCCAAGATTGGATTATAAAAAACGAACATGCTGGGTTTCAATCTTAAGCAAAGCTGAAAAGTTCTACTATAATCAGTAATATCAGCTGGTAGAAGGGTGATGGGGAGGGCAAGTGATACCCAAAAGAGCTGCAGGCTCATATTGTAGGGTGGTATGCCTCAATGCCAGGAGTGTAAGTAAGAAGATTTGTGAGCTCCAGGTTTTGGTGTCAGACTCTGGGTTGGATCTAGTGGTTGTTACATAAACTTGGGCCAGTGTGAATAATAATTGTGACATAGTGATCCCAGGTGTAGACCTGCGTGCCCTACAGACCCTCATGCATGCTATCACACACATTACTGCAGCATAAGGTACATTTGTACTTACTCACACTTGCTATTTTGTGCTTAGGAACAATTATCCAGCATGATCACTTTTATAGTGATTGTGCACCACCTATAGCTGTTAGCCATGATACAATGATCAGCATATTTTATGAATCACTGTATTGTTGCCCAAAAGCAGTCTTAGTCAACATAATGTTTATCAGTGTGTACGTGCAAAACCTGATTGTTTTATGTGTGAGCTGCTCACCACTATCCACCAATAGAATTGCTGTATTTTGTTTCTCTGCCTTTTGGAAGAGTCTGTTACCTAGTAATGTACTTTCTTATCTCTAAGTATAAGAACTATGTAAGACTGTTATTCACTGAGTTTACATGGTGACATCGCAGAGTTCAGAGGCTTCCAAAGACCCAGAAGGTATGCTGTTTTTCTACATTTTGGAATATGCAGGGAGGTGAGAGAGAGATAATTAAGGAACTGGGTACTGATGTAATGAGGGGGCAGCAAAAGGGGAGATTGTCAAAGAGGAGCTATCAAGATGCCAGACATCAACTTGGAGATCCCAGGGCCAGAAGTTTCAGAAACTAGGCACTGCTTGATGTTTTGCAAGACTGCATGTTGGTACAACAAGTCAGGTATCCCACTAAACAGCCAGCCATACTAGATGTGATACTCACCAACTCAGAAAGAGTATGTGGAGTATTGGTGGATGAAACACTGGAGTCCAGCAACCACAGTACAATATGGTTACTGGTGACACTGGGCACATGTATTCATAGAAACATAGACTTTAACGGCAGATAATGACCACTTGGCCCACCTAGTCTGCCCATCTAAGGCTCATGTGCTAAACTTCTGGAGGGTGGGTTTCAACCATATGTGGGAAATTTTGCTGTACAGATTAGCTGGGGTAGACAGCATCAGCAGAGTGGAGAAAAGAGGGGGGGTTATAAAAGGGGCCTTTCCTGAGGCAACGAAAACATGCACAAGAATAGCTATCAAGATTAACAAGTATAACAGATCAATTTGGTTATCTGAAAAGGGTCAGGGAGGCAGAGAGGGCTGAAAAGAGTGCATTTATAAGGTACAAAGAAAATACAGGCACGTAGAATGGGACTAGTATGAGAAGAAAACTAGAGAGGTCAAGAGGACAGTCAGGACTGCAAAGGCAGATACAGAGCTGTGTATTGCAGAGGAGGCCAATTGAAGGGAAAACAGTTTATATATATATATATATATATATATATGAAAAAGAAAGATTTGGGATTGTCAGGGTAATGGAGGGAGGCAAGGCAATAAAGGAGGAGGTGGAGCAGAAAGCAACTCTGCTAAATGACTACTTCCATTCAGTATTCACTAGGGGCAGTAGTGGGGCCTTGTCTGAGAGCAGCATAAAGGCAGCTGAAAGAAGGATCATGAAAATAAAATTCCAGAAATTTACTGGTGAAAAAGTCAAAATGGAGCTAGCAGCCCTAAAGGTAAGCAAGGCCCTGTGACAGGATGGAATGCATCAGAGGGTGCTAAGGGAAATGGCATCAGTGTTAGCTGAACCTCTGTAGGGGTTATTCAATGGGTCTATGCAGCAAGCATAGGTTCCTACAGGCAAGATGATAGGGGTCATAATTCCACTGCACAAAGGAGGAGACAAGGAGTAGCTGGAAAAACAACTATTGACCTGTTTGCCTTAACTCCATGGTAGAAAAACTGATGGAGACACTAGTCAAAGCTGATCTAGTGGAATATCTAAAGAAAAACAGGCTTCAGGATAGTAAGCAGCATGGATTTGTGACAGGGTGGTCTTTTCAGACAAACCTGATACTATTCTTTGTCTGAGTAACCAAGGTAATTGATTGTGACCACGCAGTAGATTTACTCTACTCTGACTTCAGCAAGGCATTCTTCTCTGTGCCACATCGAAGGCTGCTGAAGAAGATAAAGGATATGGTAACAACAAAGGAAATAGTAAGGTAGGTAAAGAGTCGATTCAAGGGGAGGCAGCAGAGAATTGTGGTGAATGGTGTCAGATCAGAGGAAAGTGAGGTCACTAGCAGAGTACCACAGGTATCTGTTTTGGGCTCAGCCATCTTTAATATGTTTATCAATGATACAGGAGAAGGAATCTAGGGCACGTTATGTCTATTTGAAGATGACACTAAACTCTGTGGTAGGATTTACAACATCGAAGGGATAAGAGAGTTGCAAAGAGACCTGCAAAGGTTGGAAAATTGGTCCAAAGTCTGGCAGCTGAAATGCAATACCAAAAAGAAACTGCAAAGTTACGCACTTACAAAACAAAAACACCAGAACAAAGTATTGGGGGGGGAGGGGGTTAAGCAGGACACAACATCAGAGAAAAGGGGCCTAGGAGTCATCATTATGGACTCCCTTAAACAAATCAGCCAATATAGCAAGGCCTTTACCAAGGTTAACAAGATGATAGAGTGCATTCCCTTACAGAAATAATTACAGTATATGAAATGTTTTCATGCTACGCACATAAAACCGCCCATGTGATATGCATGCAGCAAGCATGATTTAAATGTTAAATTGGAACTGTTTTCATGCATGTGACATGCGTGCAACAAGGAAGTGTGGAAAGTGTGCTGTGTATGTTAAATTGGAACAGACTGCATGCATTTAGCATGCATGCAAAAAGCAAGTGGTCACTGATAACTGCACACATTAAAGATGAATGATTTGCTTTGCATCACACCATATACAAGTGGGGGTTGATGAGATTCAAACCCAGGTATTCAAGTCTCCAAGTATCCTGGTTTGTAGTTTAGTTCTTTTAACCACTGAGCTATACTGCCTGCACACATATGGTTTGCTTGTACTTCAATACAAATCTGCATACATTTGCATGCATGTGGCATGCTTACAGCCACTGTTATAAAAAAAAAACATAAAACTGAGGCACTAACTCACACCAGACCAACAACTTGATAGTTCAAATGATTTATTAAGTCAGCATAAAAATACCACCTACCATGCCAACCCAGCAGAATCTCAATGTTTCACTCAGGAGCATTGCAATTTATCAAGAAAACAAAGTGGTGACAGCAGTAGTTTGCTTAAATCACAGTGTCAATTAATCAATAAATACATAAAACAGCTAACACTAATCAACACTAAACATAGCCATAAATATGTTAAACATTACAGACACTTTATATAGATATTAACTTAGCATAAATAAATCACCTATAACATGTTTCATATATACAGGCAGAAAGATAACAATATAGAGCATTATTATAATAAAAATTCTATGCCCTTGAAGATGTGGTGGTAATTCCACCTTATCATTTAATCCTGGAAATCTTGTAGCTTGCAATTTAAAGATCCAGAAATGTTCTCTACATGCTAAAGCACCATTCAAATTGCTTCCCCCTCAGACCAATTTTAACCTTGTCGATCCCTGTAAACATCCATGTGTGCTCGGTGGGGTTTGACATACTATGTGTGTTGAACAGTGTCATATTCAAGATTTTTATTTAAAATTGCTCACATATGCTCACCCACAGTGTTTTTTTATTCATAAGCTGCTACATCTACTGTGTGGCTGTTGCTGCCCTTTGGCACTCAACAGTGGAAGTGAGTGCAGGGTGGAGGTGACACAGGCAGATGCCAGCAGTGTCTGCAGGTGTCAGCAGGGAAAGAAGGGGAAGGAGGCTGTACATTATAAGTATGAGTACATTATGTATAAGATCTAATAATACATAGGAAATATTAAAATAGCTGCAGAATATTGATCTCTGTGGGAAATACGACAAAAAAAGCTAACATAGGGAACATCCTGGCATTATTATATAAGGAAGGGTCTATTAACAAATCCATGTATTGTGCTATGTATGTACCGCTCAAGAATAACAAACAAGGGGTACAGTATGTTTGCACGAAATGTGAGCTTATCCGCTCCCTACAAAATGAGAAAGATAAACTCTTGAAAGAATTGCAGGACTTGAAAGATATTGCTAAAATCCAAGAGTTTATTGATACCATTGAAGATGAAAACTCACTAGTCACAAAAACAAAAGGGAAAAGACCAAGGGAGAACTCAAGCCCCAAAACATGAGGGAGATGAAAGACAGGAAACAAAAAAGATTAGAGACAGTGGGGTAATGGGCACACAGGGAAGAAAACAACTTACAATAAGAAGAAAGAAATCTAAGGAACATGTACTCAATGATGCTTCCTTATTAGAAACACCCAATAGTGTTGCAGTATTGCAGGAAGAAATAATTGAAGACTAAATTGCCTCAGAACATCACAAATCAGAAAGACTAATCATGGGTGATTCAATAATTAAATACTGTGATACACATGTATGTAAGGATAATAAAGAAAATACAACCTTACTGTGTTATCTTGGTGCACAAATTCATAATATTGCAGAAAACATACAAAAAAAAAATTCCATACAGATCATGTATTATTCTACATGTTGGTTCTAATGATGTAGGTAAAGAACATGAAAAGGACATTTGCTATGATTTAATATCCTTAGGGAAAGAAATGGAAAGGAAGGAAGGGGAACTGTGCTGCAGTTTCAGTGATTTTGCCAATATGTAGGGCTCACAAAGAAAAAAAAACATTTACAGAATTAATGTATTCCTAAAAAACTGGTGTGTCGATAACAACATTATAATTACTGGTGACCATAAATATCAGCCTGATTACTGTTTTGTTAAAAATGCATATCAACCGGATTTCAGGTTATTATGCTCCAAAAGCAATAATAACCAGAAATCTGGTTGATATGACAGTTCATAATAACCCAAAATCCAGTTGATATGACATTCCTCAAAGAAAAGACTTTAAAATTGTTGCATTCCATTGTTTCACAAAAAGTATTCCAACTGCAGTGCTTTCAATTGTGTTTTATTCATGTGCAGTTCAAATAAAACTGCACTCTAGCTAAAAAACCTCTTTTTCTTTCAAGCTGCTAGAAATACAGTCTAAACCTCTACACCAGCAATTATAAAAAATAAAGGATAGGTAAGTTTGATGTTATGGATTTTTTTCACACACTCTTGGTGTGCGATGACCGCATAAACTTCTTGCGCTTCGCTCTTGAGGTTTATGGGTCATCACACACCTTGGCTGTATGAAAAAAATCCATAACACACACTTACCTATCCATTATTCTCTGTATATTCATTGACAACTGGGCTGATTTCAATAATAGAAATGAAATGTTCAGCAAAGATGATTTATACCTTAATAGTAAGGGAACTAAATTACTGGCAGAAAACTTTAAACAATACTTGGGTCAAGAACATTTAAACTGACTGAAAAAGGGGAAACAAGACAGTTGACACACATAAAAATAAACACACAAAAAGTGGAGAAAAAAAAACACAGAAAAAATACCATAACTGAAATTAGATCACTACTTATTAATGTGAGAAGCATGAATAATAAAATTAAGGAATTGCATGCAATTTTAGAAGGATCTTCTAAGAAAATAATTGATATCACAGAGACTTGGTGGAATGATAATTACAGTTGGGAGATGGAAATAGAAGGTTATCAGCTATACAGAACTGACAGAATGCATAAAAGATGTGGTGGAGTGGCTATTTATATTAATAACAAAATAACATTGTCAGATATTACACACAAAATAAAGGAAAATGAAAATACGGAAACAATATGGATAAAGATTAGTGGAGGGTGTTTAAAATCATTTATTATAGGAGCAATAGATCTCCCACCAAATTGTATATCGGATATACTGTATAACACAACATATCAGCATAGCCAAATTTCCTTGTGGTCTGGATCTCATGACTAATTGGAATTACCTTATATTAGTGCTTCACTGTCTACAATGTGCAACTGTAAACATATATCCATGCATAATTTGTATCCTTCAGATAAAGCGAATATTTTTAACCCGGAAAAAAATGGGCTATACAGTATCCAAATCTATTATGATAGAAACAGAGAAGGCTGGAGAATTAGGGGAATTGATAATAAAGGGAGATCTAAATATGAGTGGCATTGTATGGTCAAACAAGACAGCTACAAGTTGTAAAGGGAAACAGTTTCTAGAAGTATGTATAAAAATCATTTATTACAACATGTCAAAGAACCTACTAGAGAAAATCATATTGTGGATGTTGTAATGATTGCGGAGCAGCTACAGGTAAACTCATGTAAGGTGGGGGTCCCCTAGTAAATAGTGACCATGGAATGGTCAATTTTACCATAATCTATGAATTCCTACCTCAGATTTGTAAAACTGAGATTTACCAGTTTCTTGAAACTGACACAGAACTTATGAAAAATAAATTAGGAGAAAGTGACTGGGCAAATACATTACAAAATAAAACAACTGAAGAAATGTGGCAGATCATTAAAGCCAAAATATTGGATACCGCAAATATTTGCTATACCAGTGGTATGGAAAAATAGACATAACACCAAAAAGCTGAAATGGTTAAATAAAAAGATCAGAAGGTTAATCAAAAATAAAAATAAACTATGTAAACAACAAAAGATGCTAGATACAAAGATAAAGAAAGAAGCATTTAAACTAGTACAAAGACAATATAAAAAGGAGATAAAGACTGCCAGAAAAACAATGTAACATAATCCAGCAAGACATGCAAAAAAGATCATTTTAAAGAGTTTTACTCCTATATAAACTCCTTAAAAAAAAACACAGTCCCATGTAGGACCGATTATAAATAATGGGGTTGCAATAAAGGATAATGAGCAGTTGGCAGAATTGTTAAAAATCTAATTCTGTGATATTTATAATAAGGACTGACAACTGCATAATCAGAAAATAAACCCTAATAAGGATGTAATATGTATTACTGAGGAATAAATTGATACCAAGATCAAACAGTTTAGGAAAAATTCATCAGAGTGTCCGGACAAAATATCTGCTAGACTATTGCAAATTATGATGGATAAATTGACATTGCCACTAAAACTCCTTTTTGAGAAGTCACTAAGAACAGGAACAATACCAGGAGATTGGAAACTAGCCCATGTTGTGCCTGTTTTTAAAAAGGGGGATATGTCTCAACTACAAAATTATAGACCTATACATTTGACTAGTGTGATCTGTAAAATACTCAAGTCTATTGTTAAAAATAGATTAATCTCAGTAACAGAAAACTATGACTCAGAACAACATTGAATTATGAAAGGAAGAAGCTGCACTACCAACCTTCTCTGCTTCTACGAAAAAGTCAGTGAGACACTGAAAAAAAAATTCCCTGTGATATTATATATTTAGACTTCGTCAAGGCCTTTGATTTCACTCCTCACTGGGCAATAATTCAAAAATTAAAAACATAGGGATTGACAAGATTTACATCAACTGGATAATAGAATGGCTCAGTAACAGAAGTCAGAGTGACAGTAAATGGGCACCTCTTCTGGGTGGGGAGTGTGACAAGTGGCATACCTCAGAGATCCGTATTGGGACCTGTACCATTTCAACTATTTATATCAGATTTAAAATCACACCTAAATAGTTGGGTGTCAAAATATGTGGATTACACAAAAAAAGGAGGTCCATCAAAATGCTATACAGAAACGGCCTTGATCTAGGAAGATCTGGATTAAATAGCTTCATGGACCGACAAATGGGGGATGAAACAGAATTTAGGCAAATGTAAAGTGATGCATCTGGGGAAGGGCAACATACAGAAAAAATATCACTTAAATGGCCAACTACTATTAAAATCATGTAATGAAAAAAATTTAGGCGTACATATTACAAATGACCTGGGTACTTCTAAGCAAACATTAGAGGCCATAAGAAAAGCAAATACAATCATCTGGGCACTGAAAAGAAACATCACTTCCAGAAATAAAGGTGTGATGATGCCTTTATTTTGAGCATGTGTTCATCCACATCTTTAGTCTGTATCCCAGTTACGGAATCCATATAAGGAAAGTGAGATTAACAGTATATAGAGAGAGAGTCCAGAGAAAATTTACAAAATCTATTAAAGGACTAGATGGAAAAACCTATGAAGAAATGTTAAAAATACTGAATTTAATGTCCCATACAGCTAGGCGTATTCGCAGAGATATGTTGTTCATGTATGACATCATGCAGGATACAGTACTGCTCAGCAAACTCAACATAAAATTTAAGGGATGAATAATGGAGCCAAGAGGACAACCATTACAAATCAGTGGACCAAAATGTTACTGTAAAATCTGTCTGGGACCCCAGCACCCTTTCCCAAGGTCCTGCACCCCATCCCCGAATCAGCTCCATCTCAGAGTTTATTATCATAAGTGGGGGGGGTGCAAGGGGCAAAGCCCCCCCCCCACAAAACAAGAACTTTGAACTCAGCAGAACCATGCTGACCGCAATTGTGGTAGATGTAGTGGTATCAGGTAAATATCGGGTCGACAAGAAATTGTCAATGCAGCATCATAGATCCTTCAATACCCATTCCATATGGGTTGTGAAGCTGCCAAAAGTTGCAGAAACATGAAAAACACATCAATATTTCAGTCCTTCCTCCTTTCCCAATCCCCCTGTAAAACGATTATTTACTTTTACTTACTTGAACATCTGGCTAGAACCAGCAGCCTGGTCCAGTGTGCCACCAGCCCAGTTTTCAGCCTGCTCCTCCTCCATCCTTCTGCCAGAAGCTGGAAGCTAGAACCAACCATCCCAGGTCCCCAACGTGGTCCTGCAACCAAGTCACCTCACTAACCGAACCCACTCAACCTGTGTTGCTTGCTTCTTGCTTGGCTGCTGCCATGGCTGGTGCCACACTGCACTGATCAAAGCGTATGAAGGCTGCCCACACCACTGTCACCACTGCTGCTTGGCCTAGCTTGCTGCAGCAGGAGGCCTGTGCTGTTTTTATTGTGAGTGCTCATCGACTCCTCCAAGCTGTAGTGTGCAGCCTGTCTACTCTGTGGTGGGAAAGACAGTGTTGCACTCACATGACTCATGTGCTCTTGCTTAGCTGGAGCTCCTCTGCATCACATGTGATGGCACTACCACTAATAGGTGGAGAGAGTGGACTACACAATACAGACACAGTCGAGTCAGGAGTGCACCTATAGTGTGAGCGCACACAAGCCAGGGGGGTAATTTCTGTGCAAAAGATTACATTTCCAAATTTAATGCCATTATTGCCACACCATAAGAACAACCTTCTCACAAATGCGGGGGGGGGGACTGCCCCCCCTCTGCCCTACCTAAATGGCACCTCTGCTTTATTGTAAAATTAATTCTCAGGTTCTAATATCGGTACAAGTAAATACAATGATTTCCACCATGTTTTGAGGTTCTGTATCTCCATGTTTCAGGATTTGTCCTGATCATCATGAGGGTTAGTGTCCCTCATTGGACTTCATTTTGAGTGTCCATATTTCTCATTTCAGTGACAAAATGTGAGGTATTGTGTATGCTTCCAAGACCCTACTCAGCATAAAGAGTGCTGAGCATGGTCATAGTGTACATGCACTGTACAGAATGACAACGGGAAAGTAGGTGAGCCAAAACAGTCACGGAGAAACACATTTGTAGCACTAAACATGCATAAGGGGATCTGCATGGCCCAAAACAAGCACAGAGGTCCCTCTTCACACATCTGGAATGGGGATGTTGGCTGACTATATCTTAGGCATTTAATGCAGTAAGCAAACAACACTTTACAAATTAATGGCAACTTAATGAGAAAAATCAAAAGCCATTAAACAACTTGCAAAAGGATCAGAATTAATGAGTTTACCTAATGTTAGGAAATCAATGAAACATTTATTTTAATGGCTTTAGTTGCTAGCAATAGTATAAGAAATAGAAACTGATGTGTTTTTTAGATGAGATTTGCACCAGCTTAGTTGCTGCACATGTCAGGCGTGCAGCATGTGAACCTGATGTGATTTTTAAATGATGCTCACACCAGCTTAACTGCTGCACTGATGGCAAGCATACAACTCTTGAACCCGATGAGATTTTTAGAAGATGTTCACACCAGCTTACCTGCCGCACACATGTCAACCTTGCAGAATGTGAACCTGATTTGCTTTTTAGACCTGGTTCACTTACTATAGGTTCACTTTGTGTATGTGAATCACATGCAAACATTGCACAATTAAGCATGTGGCATGCATTCTGCATCTGCACAGAACACTTATATTTATTTTATTTATTTATTTACTTATTTATTAAACATCAGTTTACAACCTTTGAGCCAGAAGCTCATTTACAAAGGTACCTCGTCACAGAGAGGACAAAACAGTGATAACAAACAGTTACAGGAAAACAATGTACAAGTTTTGAGGGAACAGGAGTACATAAGAAAGTTACAATTTGCAAGGTTACAGGATTGGTGAAGCTAACATTGGTAAAGAGATAACTAGAACATCAAGCAAAACAGAGGAGGCTCAATACAGTGCAGTTTGGCGGAGTCAGCAGAGTGGTATCAGGAACCAAGGGTAGAGGAGGTAAAGGATTTGAGCAGCCACTCTGGGGCTTTGTCAGACAAATGAGCAGACAGCTTAGAAACAGCAGCAGCTATGTGTTGTAAAAAGGTGATTCTGGAGGGTGGTTTTAAAACGAGAGATCGTAGGGGCCTCAGAGATGCTGGCGGGGAGGGTATTGTACCAGGATGGGGCACGGTAGTGGTAGGCCTTTTGTCCTTGAGAGGTCCTTGCTCTAGGTACCTTCAACATGGTTTTGCAGGAGGACTGCGTTGGAACTAGTGAATTTACTTGGTGGATAAGGGCAGACAAACCAAGTGGAGATAGCCCAAGGAGAGTTTTTTTCATAAGGAGGCAGGTTTGGTACCTAAGAAGTTCGTCAATATTGAGCAGATTTGCCTGGGCATATAGATGGCAGGTATGCACAAGTCTGGGAGCCCCGGTGACTAGCCTACAGGCCTTATTTAAGGCGAGGTGGATTTTGTTTAGCGAAGTCTGGTCAGCAGCCCCATAGACTGGTAAACCATAATCTACTAATGACAGAATGGAGGACATATCTGCGAGTTGGAGGGCATCGGAGGGAGACAGTGTTTGTGGCGTTAAAGGATACCCAACCGAATGTTGGTGGCAGAGGCTAGGGTGGAGATGTGGGCATCGAACGAGAGGGCAGGGTCAAAGGTTATCCCAAGGTACTTGTATGTGTAAACTTGCTCGAGTGGGAACTTAGAGCCGGCGAGGACTTGAAGTGGAAAATTACTAGCTTTGTTTTGGGGGTGGGTAAAGAGCATAGATTTAGTCTTTTTAAGATTTATTACAAATCTATGCTCTTTAAACCAGGCATCTGCGTCATTATAAGATAATTGCAGGGATTCCTGGAGGGTGGTGGGTACGGTCAGAGGCGAAGATAAAAGCGTCATCTGCATAAAGTAGGAGTTTACCAGTACAGGCACTTGGCAGGGTGTTGAGATAAAGGGAAAAGAGCAAGGGCCCAAGAATGAGCCCTGGGGAACCCCAGATCAAATAGGGCAGAGATCAGAGAGTGTCCCATTGATTTTAACACTCTGGGACCGGGCAGACAGATAGCTGGAGCACCAGGAGACAGGCCCTGCAGCAAAGCCAATGTGGCTGAGTGCATCCAGCAGAAGAGGATGGGAAACAGTGTCAAAGGCTTTTGACAGGTCAATGAACACTGCGCCGGCTAGAGAGCCCAAGTCCAGGGAGGAATGAAGAAAGTTAGAAAATTCAATGAGGGCGGTGTTGGTACTGTGTCCAGCACAGAAGCCGTGCTGTTCAGGGCAGAGGATACTGTATTTGGTAAGATACTCTGAGATTTGGGAGGATACTACTTTTTCTAAAGCTTTTGAGAGTGGTGAGAGGATGGAGATAGGACGATAATTGCCAGAAAGGGACCTATCCTCACCCTTATGTATAGGGGTGACAGTGGCGATTTTCCGGACAGATGGAAATTGCCCTAGACAGAGTGATTTATTGAAGAGGCTGGTGATTGGAGTGATAACCAGGTCCAGTATCTGGCAGAGGAGTCTGGGGTCCAAGGAGTCACTGCCAGAGGTATTGCTCCTTAAGGCCTTGGTCAGATACGGTCTGACTTCATTGACAGTGACCCAATGAAAGTGGAAGCATGGGTGTGAGAGAACAGGGTCAGGAGTGTGGGGGGGCTCAAAGAAGTTGCTAGGGAGTACAGGGCTAAGGTCAGTAAAGGATTTATTGAGATGGTTGGCTACGAGGGAAGGATCAGTAGAGATGGAGCCCTCAATGTTGATTTGGGATGGCAGAGGTGGGCGTGTACCTCCATTTAGTTGTTTGATGTTATCCCAGAAGGTTCTGGCATTCCCCCAGGATGAGGTGAGTGAGGCCCAATAGTGGTCGGCCTTAGCCTTGCGTATGGCCCAGGTACATTTGTTACGGGCAGCTGCATACACCTGCCTGTTTGCAGGGCAGCCGGTTTCCGTGGCTAGGTGCCACAGGTTATCCCTGTGCTTAAGAAGTTGGAGCAGGGAAAGAGTAACCCAGGGAGCATGGTGTACTTTGGAGCGAAGTTTGGTTAGGGGTGTGAAGATATCACAGGCTTTGTTTAACATTAAGGTGAAGAAGGCCAGGGCCGTATCAAGGTTGGAGGCGGTCTCAATGGGAGACCAGTCAACTTGGGCTAGGAATTGCTTCAGGCCTCTCAGCCCACCTGGTTGTAACCACCGCCATAGGGTGGGCTGTGCAGTGGGTTTGGGTAGAGATGATATCCAACGGAAATAAATAGGGGAGTGGTCACTAATTCCATCTGGAAGGACTTGTAGATTGCAAATTTGGCTAGGTCAGTTAGTGAGGACCACATCAAGAAGAGTGCTTGACCCCATTCTGGGATTCACTCTTGTAGGTTGGGCAACAAGTTGTGTTAGGTCAATAGAAGTGAAGGAGTCACAGGTAGAGGAGGATGAGGGGCTAAGCCAGTTGATATTTAGATCACCCATAAGGATATGCTCAGAGGAGTGGGATAGAGAGGTGAGATACTCTATTAGTGGGACCAGGGCCTGGGCTTGATTTTTTGGGGGAATATAGGCGTAGGTTAGAAAGAGAGAGCCTCTAGAGGGATCAGGGGTAAGTTTTAGGGTTAGGTCCTGAGCCCTGAGTTAAGGACAGGGGCTGGGAGGGCTAGTCCTGGAAGGGAGTCTTTGATATAAATAGCAAGCCCCCACCCCGTCTCACTCATGTCCCCTCGATAAAGGGAGTATCCAGGGAGTGAGACAAGGGAGTCGGGGGTCGAGTCAGATAGCCAGGTTTCAACTAGGGAGATGATGTCAGGTTTGTGGACAGTGACCCAACATTGGAGCGAGTCAAATTTCTTCAAGAGACTGCAGATATTCATAGACGCAATTAGAAGCCCAGGGGATCTTGTCGAGGAATTATTGTGGGTCAGGCCAGGGTTGGAATGAATATTCCCGGACAGGAGTAGGAGGATAAGTACAGCCCTGGTCAGGGGGCCTAGGAAGGTGAGTTTGCGTCGGGCAGTATAGTATGAGTAGGGGAGCTTAGGGACACAAGGAGTGGGCAGGGAGGTACAGGATGGGTAGACTAGTACAATAAGTTGCCCGTAGGAGCAAGGGGGGGAGGCTAGGTGGTGACTGGGGGGAGGGTACGATAAGTTAGGGTGCAAGGAGATAGTAAAGAAAGAGGGAGGTGACTCAGGGGCACCAGAATGGAGGACCTGTGGGGCCATGGAGACACCTGGGTTGGATGGAGGCCATGTGAGGAGGAGGAGGGAGAGGCACGACAAGAAGAGGTGGACAGGCATCTTAAGGTAGGTCTGCAGACAGCAGTAACGAAATGGATAGAAGAGGGTGAAAGGCCTACCCATAAGCGTAGGCGCTACTTTGGTACAGTGGTAGAGCCCCCACCTCTAGCGCACAGGGTACCAGGATCAAGGCTCACCTGGGGTGATAGGAAATGGCCCAGGATGGTAGCTGTGAACCACG
This sequence comes from Neoceratodus forsteri, assembly GCA_016271365.2. NCBI lineage: Eukaryota > Metazoa > Chordata > Ceratodontiformes > Ceratodontidae > Neoceratodus > Neoceratodus forsteri. The sequence goes on along the minus strand of CM028131.1, from coordinate 1,067,756,728 downwards.
GTCCAGATGCAGACCATCAGCAATGAGCAGGCACGAAACTATGGTGCTAAGTAGCGACTCCTAGTGGCCAACAATATAAATAGGCTATTATGAGGAAAGGTAAAATGGGAGCCCAGGAGCTACAGTACAGGGAGGAAGACAGTGGGTGGGGATAGAGGGGCCTAGAGGTAAGAGAGATAGGGTAGTAGGATAGGTGAGAGAGAGGGGTAGGTGGGTAAATGAGCCACAGGGATAGAGCAGGGAGCAAACAAGACAAAGAGTGTATTAAGAGAGGGGAACACAGTGGCTCCTAGTGGCTAGCAGTTATAACATGGAAACAGGAAAGTGGGGACTTAGTATTCTGGCAAACATAAAGTGATGTAATGGCGGTGGGCCAATAAATTGAGGGCCTCCCCTGGGTGGATGGGTGGCTGGGGTGGGCGGGGCAGACAACGCGCAGCGTCGTCGGGCTAGCACCCCACACCAGTGTTCCAGGAGAGGAGAGGTAATCCTTTACCTCAGGGCTTAGAAAGGCATCCGTTTGTAAGTTTCAACTCCAGAAGGGAGAGAGGAGCTTCCACGATGCTGCCACAGTCAGCAGTGAGCTGGGGGGGGGGCTGCAGCCTCAGGGCTTAGAAAGTCATCTGTTTGTAAGATTCAGCTCCAGGAGGGAGCGAGGAGCTTCCACGGTGCTGCCACGGTCGGCAGTGAGCTGGGGGGGGCTGCGGCCTAAAAGTAGCAGCGACAAAGGCAGAGAATTAGTATGCAGCGGGAAGGTATTTACAGTCAGCACTGAACTACGTATGCGTGGGCAATGTCCTGACTCTGCCGACTGCGCATGAGCGATTATCCCAACATGGCGACTCTGGGGAGGACAGGTAAGTCACACACTAAACTCATGTATCAACTTCTGAGCAATTCTAAGGCAGGCAGATTAGGCAGAAATAACAACAGTCCCCACGATTGCACTCAAACACCCATAGCACTAGTCAGTCTCTTAAAGTACCCTCGCTACAGAGTGCAGACAAGGCAAACTACATGCAGGTATGAGCAGAGAAAATAAAACTATCAGCACACATGTGGGGACAAAAAAGACCTTAAGGCCAATCAGGTAGCCCCCCCCCCCACACCAGTGTTCCAGGACAGGAGAGGTAATCCTTTACCTCAGGGCTTAGAAAGTTGTCCGTTTGTAAGATTCAGTTCCAGGAGGGAGCGAGGAGCTTCCGCGATGCTGCTGCGGTCAGCAGTGAGCTGGGGAGGGGGGCTGCGGCCTCAGGGTTTAGAAAGTCATCCGTTTGTAAGAATCAGCTCCAGGAGGGAGCGAGTAGCTTCCACAATGCTGCCGCAGTCTGCAGTGAGCTGGGGGGGGGGCTGCGGCCTCAGGGCTTAGAAAGTCATCAGTTTGTAGATTCAGCTCCAGGAGGGAGCGAGGAGCTTCCATGATGCTGCCGCGGTCGGCAGTGAGATGGGGGGGCTGTGGCCTCAGGGCTTAGAAAGTCATCTGTTTGTAAGATTCAGCTCCAGGAGGGAGCGAGGAGCTTCCACGATGCTGCCGCAGTCTGCAGTGAGCTGGGGGGGCCTGTGGCCTCAGGGCTTAGAAAGTCGTCCGTTTGTAAGATTCAGCTCCAGGAGGCATCGAGGAGCTTCCACGATGCTGCCGTGGTGGGCATTTATGTAAGGGTTGGGAGAGGGTTCAACACTAGAAGGCAGCAGATTCTGTTACCACTGTATAGGTTACTGGTGAGGTCACACCTGGAGTACTCTCCCAGTTCTGGAGTCCCCACCTAGAAAAGGAAGGTAATTGGACACAGAAGGTAATTGTAAATGGAGTCCACTCTGAAGAAAGAGGGGTTACTAGTGGGGTACAACAGGGTTCAGTAATGGGTACAGTCCTCTTTAATGTCTTTACAAATGACGTTGCAGAGGGACTGGAAGGAAAAGTATGCCTCTTTGCAGATGACACAAAGATCTGCAACAGGGTTGATACACAAGGAGGCATGGAAAAGATGAGAAGGGACTTGGTAAGGTTGGAGGAATGGTCGCAAGTATGGCAGCTAGGATTCAGTGCAAAGAAGTGCAAAATAATGCACCTGGGAAACAAAACCCAGGGAAGATTACACAATGGGGAGGGTAGTAACAAAACAAAAAGGAAAGGGATCTGGGGGTAATCATATCAGATGACCTTAAGGTTAGCAAGCAATGTGAGAAGGCAGTAGGGAGAGCTGGGGTATACTGGGATGCATAGGAGATGCATCACCAGCAGAAAACAGGAAGTTGTTATCCCTCTGTACAGACAGTTGGTGAGACCCCATCTGAGTACTGTTTCAGTTCTGGAGACCCCATCTCCACAAGGACATAGACAGGACAGAGGCAGTCCAGAGGAGGGCAACTAGAATGGTGCAGGGTCTGCAAGAGAAGCCATACTAGGAGAGACTAAAAGAGCTTAATATGTATACCCTTTAGGAAAGGAGGGAGAGGGGGGACATGATAGTGGAATCAACAAAGTCCAAGAGTGTAGCATCTTTCAGAAAAAGAGACATGCAAGAACAAGGGGACACAATTTAAAGATGGGGGGGGCAGTTCAGGGGCAATGTGAGGAAGCATTTGTTCACAGAGAGGGTAGTGGATGCATGGAACAGCCTTCCTGAGGAGGTTGTGGGGTCTAAAACTGTGGGAGAATTCAAGAATACATGGGACAGACATAAGGCAATTCTTGTGGGGGGTAGGAAGAAATAGGCTGACTAGGATCTGCAGCTTATCCTGTAGGTAGGGAAATGGGCAGACTAGGTGGGCCAAGCAGTCCTTATCTGCCCTCAAAGTCTATGTTTCTATGTTTCTAAAGAGCCAGGCTAGAGAAGGTACAATGTAGGATAATCAAGATGATTCAGGGCCAGGAGGGTAGATGATATGATGATCAACTAGGCACAGAGCATGTATTCACTTGAAATCAGAAGAGAGAGGAGGACATACTTATTATTATTATTAGTTTTTATTGACCAGGTAAGCACACTAGACAATTAAATGCTAATTTTAAGGTACAATCTGGGAGGTTACAAAAGAGTAATACAGATAGATGAGTTACAGTGCATAAGATAACCACAGGAACAAATAACACAAATACATAGAAGCAACATCATGGTGCATAAAATAAGTATAGCTGGAACAAAATAATAGTAATTGAGGGGAAGCAAAAGCAAGGTGCATAATATGAATCACTACAGTTTGAAAATGCAATGTAACAGTTTGGTTCAGTACTAGCACAAGACCTGCGATAAAGAGCAAAATGCACATAGCAAGAGGAGCACACCATGCCCAACAGAGGAAACCCAGGAGGAATACTTAGGCCCACAAGTCATTGTATCAAGGGAAGGGCCAGTCACCCTAGGCAATTGCAGGCAGAGGAGTCTTTCAAGTACAGTAGTTCCATAAAGGTCTTTTAAAGATGTAGTGAGAGGAGACACTCTGAACGGATAGTAGGAGGGAGTTTCAGTGCCAAGGAGCACATACAGCAAAGAACAAAGGACTGATCTCCCATGGCATTGTGAGTTTTAGGAATAGTTAGCAGGGACAAGTCACTGGATCTTAAGGGGTAACCAAGGTTAGTAACCCTTAGTTCCTTGGCAAGGATGGGAGGGGTGGTGGTATGGAGTACCTTATTTACAAAACAACCCAGCACAAAGTTATGACTATTTGGGAGGAATAACAAACCAAATTTGTTGTAAGCTCAGAATGGTGTGTGAGATGGGCTGCTGAGAGGGTGAAATAACATGTTATTATACACTACATACAATTTAGACAATTGAGACTTAGCAGCATTGGTGTATATAAGGAGTCTATAATTAAGGGAGGGTAGTAGCACTCCCTTAGCAAGAACCAGGCATGCAGGAGGGGCGAGGAAGTGTTTGGTTCTGTAGCCATGCCAATCATACCATTCAAAACCCCGCACACATTAGTGATGTGTAAGGAAAGATCCAGTCAGGGGTCAAGGGTGATCCCAAGGTACTTTAAAGAATACGCAATAGTCAGGGCCAAACCATAGATGCTGGACATAAACGGGGGCTCAGTGCATGACCTGATTTTTGACGGAGAGTCAAAAAGCATAGATCTGAGTTTTCTTTAGGTTGTGGATCAGCCTATTAGCAGATAGCCAAGAGTGGATTAGGTGGAAGTTCTCATTAAGTTGAGAATTGATGGTCTTGGTATCCTGAAAGCTAGACAAAAGCATCAGACCATCTCCATACAGGATGGAGCTACAATGGGCAGGTATGCAGAGGCGATCATTTACAAACAGTGAAAACAGAATGGTATCCAGGACTGAACCTTGGGGAACACCAACTGAAACAGGAGCCAGTTTTGAGAATGTTTTATTAAATCTGACTAACTGCTATCTATTTTGTAGATGAAGAAGAAGAAGAAGAAGAAGTATTTGCATTTATATAGTACTTTTCACGGACTTCATATCCCAAAGCACTTTACACGGAATGCTAGAATAGTAAAGCAGCGACTGAACATGTAGTGGCATCCATTTTGCACATGAACACCCACACACAGTCTTGGAAAGCTGAATGAACTAGTTTTGTGGGAAGGAGAATGTTGGCCAGGACACTGGGTCAAATCCCCTACTCTTGTGAAAAATGTTTTGGGTTCTTTTTTTTCAATTTCAGATTTATTTTACTAAATTATATTGCTATGACCAGATCCAGAACAAATAAAGATGAAATAAGAACAAAAACATGCAGCTATTGTTAATACTAATTTGCAAATTACTCACCATACAACTCTAACTGAATTCTCTAGCTATAAATTCTGTGCTATTTAGGCTATTCAGATACCTACTGTATGTCTAGGAGTCCCTATGTAATGTCCAGCCTCTCAAGTTTCTATTGACATCCTGTATGAAAATATCTTTAGATACCGCCAGTCTTGCAAATCAAATGATCTGAACTGCTCCTGAAAAGCTAGTAAACTGGGATCTCAGAATTTTAAAATAAGGCCTTTGATGTGATAGTATAGTTTCAAGTCCCGTATCTTAGCAAATGCTGCTATGTATCTGCAGAAATGTTTAAATATATTATAATTGAGATCTATTGAAATGTAACAGAATGGCTGTTCTAAATTTTATCATAAAATCAAGCTTCATAAATGCACTCTCTGAGTAAAATTTTTCAGTGCACATGTACTCCCCCTCAGGGCCCCCTCCATCAAAATAAATAATTCTTGCTAGGGACTGTGCATTGATAAGCAAGATACCAAGGTTGCCATACCTCCAGGAATGTATCTTTTTGTAATGTAACATGACTTGTAATGCTCTCCATCCTCTCTAGATCTGTCAGTCTGGTCCTCCAACCAGCTAATGTGGGTGGATTTGGAGACAGCCACCTAGATGTAATACATTTAAGGGCGGCAATCCTCAAGATTTGGCCCAAGAGGCTCACTTTCTTGGAGCAAGCTATTAGCACAGGGAATCCGAGTACCAAGTCTGTAAAAGAGAAAGAAATTAAAAGACCCATTACCCTCTAGATTTCTGAATGTATTATCTCCCCAAACCTCTTTATTCTAGTGCAATCCCAGAAGCTATGGAAATGGGTTCCTCTACTACCACAGTTTTTCTAAAGCATGTATCTTTATATGTAGCACAAAAGTGCTTAGTTACAACTGAGGTGGTGAAGAACCTAACCAACACTTTCCAATTAAATTCCCTCCAAGAGGTGGATGCAGTTACTTGCCAACCTGGTTTTAGTCATTGTGTTGGGTTATTTTACTTCCAACAGGATACCCAAAAAGACAGGACCAGAGATGGGTAAAAGTGACCTAGTTTTAACGTCTCATCTGACAGACAGCACACCATGATATTACAACATCCCCCCAATACTGCTCTAGGGTGCCAGCATTTTAAAGCAGGAGCCCAGTCCTGGTGTGGGACTAGAATCTATGACCTTCTGGCCCAAAAGTTGAATGTGCTACAAACTAAGCCATGCTGATACCTTAATATAAGTAGTTGGCAAACCAGGCAATTGAATAGTCAGACAACCCAAAGGAATGAATTTTGGTGCAGAGAAGTTTGTGATCCACCAAATCAAAAGCTTTGAAAAGATCAACAAAAATTGCTCCAGTTAACTTGCTTGGATCCATGGACACCCTAATCTCATATGTGACCTTAGTAGGAGTAGGGAAGGTACTATGCCCCCTCCAAAACAATGGGTTGCCAGGGACAGCAAGTCATGTGTATAAAGATATGCAGTAAGCTGGGATGTAACAATTTTCTCAAAAGCTTGCTAAGCGAGGACAGGATAGCTATGGGGCAATAATTTACTATGCATCTTGAGTCCCATTACATAAAGACTGAGACCACCTAAGCAACCTTCCAAACATCAGGCACAATACTAGTACACTGGTATGTGTTAAATATATATGAAATGGGTAAGGCCAAAAATGGGTCATCAAGGCAGAGGTGCTTTGGCTCCAAGTCACCAGCATAGGGGGAGTGACAGACCAACAACCTACCAACCTTACTAGCAGTAAAAGTGTTGAAGTAGAAGGTGGAGTGAGTCATCCATGAGGTAGGGAAGGCCACTTTCACATCCTGGGACACAGGACCTGAGAACAGGGAAATGAAGGCAGAGAGATCTGAAAAGTATTTATTAAAAGCATTAGCTATAGTGCAAGGGCTGTTGCAATTAATGCAGTCAATGAGCATATCATTAACTTGATAATTTAGAGAGACAGTATAAACATTTTTAATTTTATGCCAAAAACCTCCTTGGGTCTTTAGCAGATGCCAATAGACAGCCTACAAAATTTGCTCTTGGCTGAGTAAATGGCTTTCTTACATGCATTTCTAAGCTGCCTGTACTGAATAAGGCGAGGCAGAGCTTGGAAGGGCTTACATCTGGCCCAGTACTTGTCTCTGGATTTCATGACTGTTAGCAGTGAAGCCATTTAGTAACAGTGCCCCTAACCCTCTTTTTAATGAAAGGCACATGTTTATCCAGTAGTGCACTGAAAATGGTTATAAAATTAGACAAGTCAATTGAGACATCAGCAGTGAGTAAAACAGGAGACCAGGCAGTATACACAAGGACATCAAGGAGGCAGCTAGAGTCAAGCTTGGAAAGATCTCTGAGTAAAGTGACCTTGGAAGGTATTTTAAGTGTACAGACTCTCCAGACACAGTAGGTGGGGGTATGGTCAGAAAGAGAGTCAAGAAAGGTACCAGACATTAGAATACTTTCAGCCATTTTTCTCATGACCCAGTCAAGAAAAGTGCTTCCCCAAGAGGCTGAGGGTCTGATAGGAGCAGTGATGAGCTGCTTAAGATCGAAAGCAGCAAGCAGTGGTTAGCACTGCTTAGTGATATTCTCCAAGTTCAAGTCAACCAAAATCAATACCTCATTTGAGCCAATCTGTTGACTAGTTCTGTCAAGAAGATAAATTAAACCACTAAAGCCACCATCAGGAGGATTATAAGCAGAAACCAGTGGAATTTTCTTGGAATTACCTAGAAGGAACAGCGAGTTCAGGAACTTACAAGTTGGTGTGGGTGGATAAACAAATTGTATGAGGGAGATATTTAAATGACTCTTATAATAAGGAAGCAGTCCACCCCATATTTCTTACCAGGACAGTCAAGTCTAATAAAATAAAAGCCTGGAAGGGAACAGGTGGAGTCAGGTATCGGGGTTTGAGCTACGTTTCGGTCAGACAAACAATGCCAGGATTATAGTGAGCAACCCAGGCAGTAACCTCATTAAAATTTGTTGAGTCTCCTGACATTTATGTGGGCAATTTTTAGATCTTTTACATCTGACCAAGCAGGAGTGCCAACATACTTGGAGGAAGGAGGACTAGGATTCAATGCAACATCCCCTGCCATAACAGTATTGAGATGAGCTAACCAACACAGACATGTTAGGTATGTTGATTTAGTCCATATCCTACTGTAACAGAGCCTGTGCTTCACAAATACACTAATTTTTAAAAGGATCAAATTACAAAGTAGCAAGCCTGGCTCTAGGGGCTCATTCCTACCAACAATAAGGTTTGTGAAGGAGAAGTCTCTGAATGGGGTATCTGAAGAAGGGCTAATAAAGCAGTGGATGTAGGGAATGGCAAACAAATGTGGCCTGTAGCATTGATAAGGTAACAGAAATCCCTATGATAATGTACCTTGCTGAAGCAGAGGCCCAAAGACGGGGGCAGGTTATACTTTCATACAGAGGACAACAGAACAAACTGCAATACAGCTGCAGTGACAACAGAGTACAACACTCCAATGAGGTAACTGAGACTTATTGGCTTATGACTGAGGCACAAGCAAGAGGGCTCAAGAAACTATTGGTCAGACCAAGAACAGCACAATAGAAACATAAAATCAGAACTCAAGGTAATTGAGCTAGCAGCAGTTAAGTAGGTAGCTACAGGTCAGCAAAAGCAGGCAGTTAAAATGTACACATATGGATATACACTATGAAGTGCTGAGCAGCACTAAGCATATCATAGGTTAACATAGACTTAAGAACAGTTTATAACTATAGAATCCCATTAAGTATGATAGTTAAACAATATCCGTCAGGTGCAGAAGTGACACAGAATGTACTCAATAGCCACAGACAAAGTCTGTACAATGTTAGAAAGATTTCTGTACAGTCAAAGAGTATGGACAGCAGCTGGACCCCTCCTTTGGGTGACTCCTGTGGCAGACTCTTGTGATGTCCTTTGCTCTTGGCACTTCACTTGAGAACCACAGCAGTGGACTGCTAGGAACAATTACCTTTATACAGAGACAGAGGAGCTTTATATCAGGCTTTCCAGTGCTCCATCTGGGTCTCGAATTGTCATCCCTTGCTGGATGGCTGGAAGGAGGGAGGTCTGGCTGGAGTGATACCCCGAATTTGTAAAATTGTTATGCAGAGTGTTTTGATTTGTTAGTGAAGTCATAGTGTGTCTTTCCCTCTGTCTGCTATCAGGAGTTTTTCCTAAATAAGCCTGCTAGCTTTATGGTAGTTTTATGACCTCTGGGGATCTCCACCTCAGTTAAATTTATTACTTTTCTTGTACCGACAATGCATCCTGTCTCATGTGACAGTGATGTAGCTGAGCCCATAGATTCAGCAACACGCACTGATTTACAATACAACAGCAGAGATGGCTATATCTTAATAACTATGCAGAGTTCATCTTGGTGACTACCCTCATTGTAAAGGTCTTTTTATAGTGAGTAATTTTGGCACTGGTTGTGTATGTGTAACTTGTATGGTTTTTAAGATATTTTAATTTGTTTGGCATGTCTACTTGAGTGTTCACTTGGAGAAAAAAAAACATCTATTGTTTGTAAGTGCATCTGCACACATGCCAAGCAAATCTAAATATCATGAAAACTATACAAGCTACACAAAAACAACAAGTAGCAAAGTTGTTCAGGACAAAAATATTGTTACAATGAGGGTAGTCACTAAGATAAATTCCTTACAACTTTTAAAATATTTGCCATCCAAAGTGAGAAATTTGGTTAAAAAAAAACTTGGAAATGTTGTTAATACAAGGTGGAACAGCTGCCAGAACTAGGCACATAGTGGATTCCCTGAAGGGGGAGGGCCTCAAACAATTGGTACAATGACCCACAAGAAACAGGACTATCCTGGATCTAGTACTGACTAATGGGGAAAGGATCACAGATCTCCAGGTAGAAGGTCACCTTGGGGCAAGTGACCATCACATGGTATGGTTCAATTTGGCCACAAGGACTAAATCATCTCATTCCAAGGCAAAAATATGAGACTTAGGAGTTAAGCTATCCCTGGCAAGAAGAAATACAGGTGAGGGGGTACAGGCAATGTGGGCAAGCTTAAGGATGCAGTACTTCAAGCAACATCTCATTGTGTTAGGGATAAAAGCAAAAGCAAAAGAAGGAGGAAACCACTTTGGTTCTCAAAAACAGTAGCAGACAAGGTCAGAGCCAAAAGGTTGGCCTTCAGGAAATGTAAGGAAATGCAGTGAGATGAAGATAGAGAGGCATATCAAACTTCCCTAAGGAAAGCAGGGAAGGCAGTAAGGCAGGCAAAGGACCAAACCAAAACAACACTAGCACAAACAGTGACAAAAGGAGACAAGACTTTCTATAGAAACATAAGTGAAAGGAGAAAGTCCAGAGGGGGTATTGCTAAGATCAAAGCGGGGGGGGGATGTGTTTAGGAGGACCAATGACAGACATCTATCCTAAATAGATACTTCTGCTCAGTATTTACTGAGGAGAAGGCAGGGCAGGGCACACAGCTCAGCATCAAGGACATGGGGGGAGGGAGGTATGAACAAGTCCTTTCACAAAAGAAAGGGTCCTACAAGAATTCACTACACTCAGGGTGGACAAGGCAATGGGACCTGATGGCATACATCCCAGGGTACTAAAGGAGCTAAAGATGGAACTAGCAGAGCCATTAGCAGAACTGTTTAGTGAGTCTCTGAGCACAGGAGAGGTCTCATAAGACTGGAAAAGGGCACATGTGATCCCGTTCTACAAGAGTGGCAACAGGCAGGAGGCAGGGAACTACAGACCAGTCAGTCTTATCTCAGTAGTGGGCAAGATTATGGAGGAACTCCTTAAGGAGAGGATAGTGCAACACCTGGAATCTATAGGAGCACTGGATCCAAAATAGCATGGGTTTACAACAGGAAGGTCCTGTCAAACTAATCTCATAGATTTCTTTGACTGGGTAACTAGAGTGGTGGACCGAGGGGGTGCAGTTGATGTCGCCTACCTTGACTTCAGCAAAGCTTTCGGTACTGTTCCACATAGAAGATTGATTAATAAGCTAGGTAGACTTGGGGTGGGTCAGAAGATGGTCAACTGGGTAGCAAACTGGTTGGCAGGCAGAAGACAGAGAGTGGTGGTGGTAAATGGTATACAATCAGAAGAAATGCAAGTCACAAGTGGGGTACCTCAGGGATCAGTCCTGGGCCAGTCCTCTTCAATATCTTAATCAGTGACATTACAAATGGACTGGAGGGTAAGGTTAGTCTGTTTGCAGATGACACCAAGATCTACAACAGAGTAGCTGATCCAGATGGGGTGGGAAGAATGAGAAAAAATCTGGAAAAATCAGCAAAATGGTCAGAAGAGTGGCAACTGGGGGTTAATACAAAGAAGTTCACATAGGGAATAGAAACCCTGAAGCTACCTATAGCTTGGGAGGGGAGTTGCTGGCAATCACAAGGAAGAAAGATACTTGGGCATTATCATCACAGATGATCAAACAGCAGGACAAGAGGGCAGAGCATAAGATTAGAGGAAGGCCAATTAAGGGATAATATGAGGAAGTTCTTTTTCACAGAAAGGGTGGTGGATGCATGGAACAACTTACCTCAAGAAGTGGTGAATATGAATACAGTGCAGGGATTCCAATAGGCATGGGATAGGCATAAGGGAGCAAAACAGATAAGTATTAATAAATAGGCCATTGACAGAGTAAAGGTCTATGGCACATTCGTAAGTTAGAAAAAATGGGCAGACTAGATGGGCCTTAGGGTCCTTATCTGCTGTCAACTTCGATGTTTCTATGTTTCTATGTAATTAGATGGCTATATTTTAAAAACTAAAAGTAATTCAGCTTAGTGACTACCCTCATTGTAACAATTTTTTGTCCTGAACAACTTTGCTGCTTGTTGTTTTTGTGTAGCTTGTAAAGTTTTCAGAATATTTCAATTTTTTTGGCATGTGTGCAGATACGCTTACAAACAACAGATGCTTCTTTGCTCTCTGAGTGAACATTCACGTAGACATGCCAAGCAAATGTAAATAACTTGAAAACCATATGAGCTACACATACACAACCAGTGTCAAAATTGTTCACTACAAAAAGACCTTTACAATGAGGGCAGCCACCAAGCTGAACTCTGCATAGTTTTTAAAATATAGCCATCTCTGCAGTTGTATTGTAAAGTGGTGCTTGTTGCTGAATCTATGGGCTTGGGTCATCACTGTCACATGAGACAGGATGCATTGTCGGTAAAAGAAAAGCAACAAATATTGGTTAGATGGAGATCCCCAGAGGTCATAAAACTACCATAAAGCTAGTAGGCTAATTTAGGAAAAACTGATAGTGGACAGAGTGAAGGATGCATAAGGACTTCATGCACAAATCAAAACACTCTGCACAACATATGATTGTACTACTCCTTTAAGTGGAGTTAGTCATTTCTTGTTCAGCACCATTAATAATCTTTATTTAGCATATCTAAACTGCCACTAGGGACCTTGAATAACCACCTGATTACTGTGATTAATTTGGAAATCTAGACAGCAGCCTGAGAAAGGAAAGAGGAGATTAGGAGACATGAATCCTGAAGAAATGCTGATAGAGAGCAGCAGCCCAAAACTGCCACCCTGTCCACTCACAAGTGCTCAAGTGGCATAAGGTTGACTCATCCACCATGACTGCTTCACTTCCAGAGCCATCTACTCCACAAGATGGCATGGAGGAATTCTTCACAGAGTTGTTCTCCATCAAAATGTTCCTCAGTGAAATGTCAGGAGACTTCAAAACATTTAAAGCAGTACTTGGAAAGGCCACCAAGAGAGTGGGTGATATAGAGGTAAGAGTAAGCTCACCTGTGGATAGATTAAATAAAGATGAATAAGAGTTGGTATAATTATAGAGATGGTTTGACAAAATAGAAGAAAGAGTGGATGACCAGGAAAACCTTACCCATACTAACAATCTGGCGATGGTGGGCATAGCTGAGAAATTAGAAAGGTTGTATGTCATCCAGTTCTTACAAAAAGAATCTCAACTGGTTGAAGAGCCACTGAACCAGGAGGTCACCTATCAAAGAGACAGAGCATCAGGTGCTTCATCTGATGTCTGGTCCTGGGGAGAGACAGAGGGCCCTGGTCTGTATACTGCTCAACTTTTAGGACAAAATTAAAATACATCAGTCTCTCAGATCACAGCCTGCACTGTATCTGGTCAAGCAAAGATTCCGCATATTTCTAATGATCTGAGCCAAGCTATGAGAGAAAAACAGCAGATTTGTATACCAGTTAAGCAAAATCTACATCCGGGGAATCAAGTTCAAAGTGGTCTCCCCAGTCAAAATGATAAGAACCACTGAGAACAGAAATCTACAGTTAGACTTGGCAGGAGAAGCCAAATGCAAGTTGCCAGAAATACTCCTTAACTTAATTTGCAAACAACACTGCAACACCAAAATCAACTTAAACTGGACAAATGCCTCCACCCTGAAACATTGTTCTTTGACTCTTGGGACAAACAGTTAAAAAGATTTAGGAATGCAAAATATGGGGAGTATGTGCTTCAGAATTACACCACTACATTTTTGTTTGCCAAGATACACCTCTAATCACTGTGAGTACTTCAAGCACTTAAGCTGTCTTTTTTTTTTGCAGTTCTATTTATGCTCCCATCTGCTCCAGGCAGGGCTACCTTCAGCCTCCACAGTCCCTGCTTCCATCCACCTGAAATACTGTACTCCTTCCTGGTTTCCTGGCATCACAGGCTACCTGCAATACATCATGATCATGTCCTCAGGACTTGCCCATGTGAATGGGTAGCCTTCTGTGCCTTGGTGACTCCCGTAAACAATCTGGTTGACCTTGGTGGAGGTGAAGATCTGGGTGATCCAGGAGCAGGCAGGCTGGAGTTGGAGTGAACATGGGGGCTGGCGGTGTGTCATCTCCTTGTGGCTGGCTGATGGTTTTCCACTTTTCTGGTTCCATAGTGAAGCAGACATGCAATGACATTTGGGCAGTTCCAGGCACATTCCCACACCTGACATGTTGAAGCCCACTGTTCCACCAATCAGTCAGTCCCTGACAGTGGCTCAGCAGGTAGCACACTCACCTCTGAGGCTGGAAGATCAGAAGGCTGTGGGTTTTATCCCCATACCAGGCACTTGGGTTAAATCCCAATACTGACACTAGTGCAGAATGACAAGGGTGCTGCACTCCTGAGGTGCTGTGTTTTGGATGAGATGTTAAACTGATGTCTCATTTGCCTGTTCTGGTGGTAGTTCAGGTGGATGTTAAAGATCCCATGGCACTTCTCGAAAAGAGTAGGGGAAATTTTTATTAGCAAACAAAAACAAAATACAACAAAATGAAACAGAACAATACTATATCATGGTCTAAACAGAAACAAAAAAAAAAGTAAGCAAAGTACAGGCAAAAAACCATGCAACAAAAATGAAGCAAATTATCCCACCCATCCAACATTATGCCATAACTGATTGCAAATAACAAGTCCCAAAGTCCGAGATTCATACTCATGAAGCTTATCCAGTTCACACTGAATCTGAAAAAAAGATCTTTCATATGAAGCACTTTATTCTGTAGGAATCTCCAGCACTTTGCTTGCCAAATCGACCATTTTTGCAGGCTAAGACAACAAAAAACATATTTTTGTGCCATTTAAGTCATTCCCTAGGTATTTGACCCAATATTAAAAGATCATAGGACATGTGGCAAAAAAGAGGTTCATTCCACCAATTCACCAGGGATTGCCAAAAACATTGCACATGAACACAGTCAAAAAATAAGTGATGAATAGTTTCTAATTGACCTTGACAATTTTGTTCAGGACAGCTTCTATCAGACAGTTGCTTATGTTTTTGATTACTTTTAACACTTAGCGTCTGATGTCCACAAAGCCAATTCACATCCTGCAATTTTAAAGGTATTCTAGGTTATACTATACAGGCTAACAATAAATCAGCATTAATATGGTCATAAATCTAAAAAAAAAAAGGTTCCTCAATGTAACAAGCATCCACAATAAATGTGTAAAAGGACTTTTTACCATGAGAAATGAACCAGCTAAGTTCTATTTTCCAGTCTAATATATTTCAAGGTATCCCTAACATAAGAGGAGAGTAGTTTTTCAGAAGAATGCCACTTACCCTGACCCCAAGCAGTCAGAAAAGGAGCTCCCCAAAATTGCATACAAAAATTTCCCATCTCCATAGTCCCTAATAACATAGGTTTAATTGAACTATAAAAATAATTTCCAAACAAATACACTAATAGCTGTATCATAGTAAGGCCTCCAGATTTCCATGATCTATAAGTGTGTGCTCTTCTAATGGGATTCAATCGACTACCCCAGAGCAATTGAAAAAAAGGACTCAATTTTAGTATGCATATGAAAGGGTAGGGGGAACACATGGGAAACATATAAAAAAACAGGTGCGATATAGGCTCGGAAAGATAAATCCTTTTTTTTCTTGTCGTTTTCCAAGATTGCCATCTAAGCACCTTCTGAGAGGCCAAATCATGAACTGTATCCTAATTCAATTGCATAGCATCCTGTGTACCTAAATAAAGTCCTAATAACGTCATATTCTCATTTGTAACTGGAATATCGAAGTCGGCCACCAACTCAGTTACTCCCAACACAAGCATTTTACTTTTAATGTAATTAATCTTTATACCAATAATGGACTGGAGACTTTCAACTATCTGTAGCACTCTCCTACCGGAGTTTAAATCTGCCACTGAAAATATGCAATCATCTGCATACGCTAAAACCTTTTGAAACATAAATCCTTTCATTGTCACAATAAGCAAAACTTGATCATCCTCTGCAATCAATCTCAACAATGGATCCAGCCAAAAAACATATAACAAGGGACTCAGGGGGCAGCCTTGTCTAACACAGATTTGTAAAGAAACAGGAATACCTAAATGACCATTTACTAATGTAGTAACCTTTGCATCAGAATACAATGTTTTTAACAGATCAAGCAGTAAAGGCGGTATTCCACAATGGTGTAAAACAGCCCATGTATGAGATTGTCTAATTGCAGCAAATGCAGTCTCCTGATCTAATGATAACAGATAACCTGACAAGTTCCATTGCAATCCCTGCTCAACAAGTTCTCAGAGGTAAACAAGATTACTAACTATATTCCTACCAGGGACAGCACAAGTTTGGGTGGGAATTAACAACTTCTGAGCAACTTTAGATAACCGAATTGACAGAATGTTAGCCAATACCTTATAATCAGAAGTCAACAAACTTAAAGGTCTCCAATTTTTCAAAATTGTAGGATCATCTTTTTTATAAAGGAAAATCATGATCCTATTTTTCATAATATGTCCAAGCCTATGCTCTGTCAAAATAGCCCCATAAAGGAGTTTATTTATTATTTATTTATTTATTAGTTTTTGTTGACCGGGTAAGTGCACTAGACAAATCCTGCCTATTTTCAGGCACGACCCGGGAAGGGGGATACAGATGAATGCCAACTGACCTTGAACCATATTAAGCTGTTGGTATTTTTTTAGTGAATGAGGGAAATTTGGCCAGGACACTGGGGAAATTCCCCTACTGTTTGCCAGTAGGGGGACCCTGCTGCTGTAGGAGGTGGTGATTCTGTTCACTGCCATGAAGGAGGAAGAAACTACTACTGGGGCTGCGACAGCTCAGAGCCTTATTGTTACCGTTGATACTACCCACCTTGGACCCACTGAAGTGACAGCTGGAATGCACCTGCGAGGTGGCCAGCACATTGCCAGTTCCAGCGGTCCTTTGGAAACATCCGAATCTGCAGATCTTGGACTGGCTGAAAAACAACAATGTCTTGAAGGGGAACTGCTGAGAGTTAGTGAGCTACTAGCTCAGGAACATCAGAATATTGTCACGGAGGACCACCAAAAACAGAAAAGATCGGAGGGTTCGCCGTGCGCGACAGAAGCTGTGGGGCCTAGCAACCTGCATACTGCAATGCCCAGGTCTCTGCGTAGCGAAAACTTGGTTCCTCGTGAATGGGGAGAGTTAGCGGAAGAGTCGTGGTCTCCAGAGCAGGCGCTGCGAGGAGCAGGCTGGATTCAAATTTTGGGGTCAGAATGGAAACTGGACGGTGGATCCTCGGCTCCCTCAGAGGATATTCAGATAAGTAATGTGGTTACCCTTGGTCCCCTTGCTGTTTTTCAGGGTGCTGAATCTCAGGCTTCTCTTCCCATTCAGGCTGGTATTGAGCCTAACATACCCTTGGGGAAATTTTCAGCAGAGAATGCTGATGCTACGGATTCATCCTCAGTTCTGCAGGGGCCAGTTCTGGATCCTGTGCATAGACCTACTTACACCAGTCATTTTAGGCAACCTTTGGAGCTCGCTAAAAGACGAAATGCTATTCGGTTAAGATATGTTGGTCCTAGGGATAACCCCCCTGACAGGTTTTACGTGGGGAAGATATTACTGAAGCAGAGTATGGGTTTTTCCCCTTCCGAAGTCTGTGTCTTGATTCATGTTCTGGGGGAGTTTACCTTCGATGTTAGTTTCCGTACTCCTGCTCTTCTGGAACTTTTCTGGAGCCGATATTTGACGTTGAAAACGAATCCATTTTGGTCTGACTTTATTGTTCTGCCTCTTTCTAAACAAGCTTCTAGGGTTATCACAATTATGTTTCGCAATGAAGGGGTGAACATTGTAGATATTGTACATTGGTTGCCTAAGAGATGTGATATCCAGGGTAATCCTGTTCCCATAATGGATGCTGAGGGATTTTGGAATGGGGGTTGGAAGTTTCGAGTCAAACTTCATTCTACTGATTCCGATTTGATTCATTTGCCCAATTGTCTTATTTTGGGGAGGGATAAATGGTTCCTTTTTTATCCTGGTCAACCTCGGGTTTGTTTTAAATGTGGGTCTCGGACTCACTTAAGCACGACCTGTGAGGTACTTAACTGTTCTTATTGTGGGAAATCTGGCCATCCCAGTGCTCACTGCTTCCAAGCTTCTAAATGCCATCTTTGCGAGATCGTGGGTCATACTTTTGAACTTTGCCTCTTAGCTGCTAAAAATACAGCTACGGCTGATTTTGGGATGCAGGATCATTATATTCGGGAGGCAGTACAACTTATCCTTCCTGCTGGGGGCAGGGCAGTTCCCAGCACCTCTGTGGTGGTTCCTCCCTTGTCTGAGTCTCGCCTGCTTACGGATTCTATTTTGAACCCTGGTAATACAGTGATCCCAATAGTTGAGGCTAAAGAGGTGTCTGGGATAGGAACAGGAGGGGATATTCACCTAGGAGTCTCTGCGGGAGGGGTGGATCCCTTGATAGATGGCTTTGCAGTGGTTGGTGGGAAGAAGGTTAAGTTGGTTAAAGGGAAGGGGAAGATGGGTAAAAATCAACAATGCCTACTCCAGATGTTTCCTTTGTTGATCCTAATGTTTTTACTGTTTTGGCGGAGGATCCAGAGGTTCTGTTTGAGATGCCTCGGCCTTCCTCTCCTCCACCTAGGCCTGAGCCTCAGGTCTCTGTGGCAGGACAGGTAGGCCCGAGGCCTCTGGATGGTAAAACTGGTCGGATTACAAAGGCGTCTAGTAAAGTTAAGTGACTTTCTCCCTAACTTTCTTTATGGTTTCCTTTTCCTTTTGAGTGGCCACGTTAAATGCAAACAGTATTACAACCCCTGTAAAACGTAAAAACACTTATTCTCATTTTTTATCTGAAAATCTAGATTGTATTTTTTTTTCAGGATACTCGTTTGCATTCCTCTGAGGCGATAGCTGCTGCCACTGCTGGCTGGCTATGGGATGATAGTTTTTGGTCCTTAGGCAGCGATTTATGTAGTGGGGTTGGGATCTGTTTTTTTCATTCTTATGCTAAAGTGATACACCAGTTAGAGATCCTGCCTGGTAGAGCCTTGGTATTAGATATTAGGTGGGGTTCTCTCTGCCATTGAGATTGATGAATATATATGCACCTCAATCTAAATTCGACCGAGTGTCCCTTTTTAAGTCTTTATACCCCTTTCTATGCACATCTTCTTTTATTGTTCTTGGAGGGGACTTTAATTGTTCACTACCTTCATCTGCTGCTTCTGGGAACAAGAAAGGAAAGGTGTATTGTGATGTGGCTAGTCTGTCTACTCTACTTCAAAACTCAGGGATGGTTGATGCTTTTGGGCCTTCGACCTCAGGGTTTGGGAATACTTATTTTTGTGGCTCCAGAGCGTCCAGAATAGACTATTTTTTTTATCTCACTGGGGTAGTCATACAGTCTCAAGCTTTGCAGGAGGTTGCTTCATCAGATCATAGATTGCTTAAGTTGGTGTTATGCGATATGTCTGAAGCCCGTAGAGGGCCGGGTTATTGGAAATTGAATAATGTCCTGTTGGATATCCCTTGTGTTGCTGAGGGGTTACGCTCCCTACTTTTGGCTAGACAGTCTGTTTTGTTTTTATATGAAGATCCAAATATTTGGTGGGAAGACACAAAAAAGTGAGATCCAAATTTTTTTAAACGCATTGGTCGATTGAATGGGCAATTGCAACATGATAAACTACGTTCCCTTAGAGAAAGGCTGCACTTTTTGTCTTCTTTCCATCAGTTTTTGGGATCTGGTTGTGTGGAACAAATTAAACGGGACAAGGGTGAGGTGGCTAACTTACAATCTCAGGTATTACAGGAGATGGAGAAAAAACATAACTATGGGATTTGTGGAAAAAAGAGGGGACACTTTACCCTTTGAGCATCTATGGTTTCTACAACACTCCAGAGTTATGCAGTATTTAAATACTGAAGGAGGTGAGCAGGTTACTACTACTATTGGTATGTTAGATATGATTCATGATCATGTTTCCACTTCCTTTCAAAGTCAATTTCTCTCTGATGTTCCCATCCATAATTGGTTTCTTAGCAGGCTGGTCCCGGTCTTGACTTCTGAGGAACAAATCACTTTGGTTCAACCCATTACAGTTGAAGAACTGAAGACTGTAATTTGATCTTTAAAATCTGGCATTACCCTGGTTTTGATGGGTTATCGCATGAAATCTATAAACCCTTATGGGAGGTCATAGGTTCAGATTTCTGTCATGTCTTGAATTCTGGGTTGCAGAAGGAGGTGTTACCAAACAGTATGTTGCAGGGGGTATTGCTTTTGGGGATAGAGGAGATTTGATTAATTGGAGGCCGTTGTCTCTTTTTGAACACGGATTACAAGATTTTGATGAAAATTCTCTGTGCCCGATTAAGAGGAGTTTTAAGCTCTTTATTACATCCATCACAGTTTAGTGGTAGAAGAGTTCAGGATGCACTGATCCTACTTAGGGAGCTCATTTCTAAAGGAGCGACTGGGGATATGTTTGGGCATTTGGTGTGTCTTGATCAATCCAAGGCTTTTGATCGAGTAGAATATAATTACCTTTGGGAATGTTTAAGGAAGTATGGGTTTTCCTCACAATTAATAGGATGGCTGCAGACTTGTTATAGAGGTATTACTTTGATACCTAGTGTTAATGGTTGGTTGGGAAGGGATGTTGAGGTACATAGGGGTGTTAGGCATGGGTGCCCACTTAGTCCACTGCTTTATGTGCTGTCTTTAGACCCCCTTTTACATGCTCTGTCTTGTACAGATGACATTATTGGACTCTCAGTTGGCAGCATGGACCCGCAAATAGTGTCAATAGCATATGCAGATGACTTGGTTCTCATCTTCTCAGATAGAAACTCTGCTGTTGCTGCTAAATTGTTATTGCATACTTTTTTGACCATGTCTGGGTCCTCTATTAACAGGCTTAAAAGTGGGATCTTCCCCTTGGGGTATGTGGCAGCTGATGTAGCATTACTCTGGGATATGCCTATTGAATCTGGATACAGGGAAGTTCTTGGTGTATATTTTGGAGGTATAGATGCTCAACAGTATAATTGGGAAGAGCAATTATTGGAGGCCCAGCACAGAGTGTTGCTTTGGAATAAAGGCCGAATGTCTAAGGCTAAACGTATTTATTTAATTAAAAAATTTGTTGCCATATTTTTTGTTTATAGCCACAGTTTTTCCCCCACCTCCCTCTTTGGAGACTTCTCCTTACAATGTATTTTTTCTTTGCCTTTGGGGCAGTAGATTGAACCCGGTACAGAGGGGTATTACATATTTACCCATTGGGGAAGGGGGTTTGGGAATGCTTAATCTGATAGTTTTTTTGCATAGTATTTTTATTTATTATAATTTGGTCCCATTACTTAAAGGGTAGGTGAAAATCTGGTCTCCATGGGTGGCTGACAGTATAGGCCCACTCCTATAGCATTGGGATCAAGATTCTTGTTTGGCTCGGCAGGTTAGGCTCAGTGTCTTGGATTGTCATTTTCGCATTATGTTTCAGAAATTGAAATCCTGGCATGTTGTCAAGAAATTTCTGACTCTACAATCCCGGCAGCAATTATATCATACTATATTACAAGATATTTTTTTTGTTGAATCTTGGTTTCATGATTTGTCTATTTTGGAGCAGCAATCAAAATTGAAATTATTGGTTAGTAAGAGGGTGCCTAGACATATGTGGGATTTCTTGTGGCTTTGTCTCCATAAGAAGCTAGGGGTGAAAGGTAATATGAAACATAAGGATCTCTCTGAGAGGTTTTGTCCCAGGGTGGAGACTTGCGGAGGGGTGGCGGAAACAATGGAACATTTTTTCATAGATTGTCCCTTTGTTGTTTCATTCTGGTCTCACTTTCATGAGGAATGGCCCTTGAATCCCTTTAGGGGTACTTCCACTCAGCTTTGGGTGGAAGGGGTCTTGCCGGGCTCATGGCTCAGTTATGATAATATTACAATACGCTTGTTGATCGGTCACATTGGCTTTCAACTGTGGCATGCCCGATGTAATCTTACACTTCGTCAGAAACTACTTTCTGAATCCCAGATTATTTGTACTCTTAAGAATGTTATACTTTGTTGGAGATCACAAGAGAAGGGGACAGTGCATCCTGAATTATTTAAACTGTGGTGGAGGAAGATGACTTGGCTAGATACGGGGTGAGGTTTATTATATCAGAACCTGGCTCTTTCCTTGCATTAAAGATATCACTTATTGAAGTGATTTGATCTCCCTAGTGGTAATCCTGGGTGCTGCTATACCCTTTAAAGCTGAGATTTTTTTTTTCTGCCTTACGTACGATCCCACCATTTTTGTATAGGTTTTATTTTTTTAGTGTAC
The DNA here is from genome assembly GCA_016271365.2 of Neoceratodus forsteri. Classification (NCBI taxonomy): domain Eukaryota; kingdom Metazoa; phylum Chordata; order Ceratodontiformes; family Ceratodontidae; genus Neoceratodus; species Neoceratodus forsteri. The sequence continues at coordinate 1,067,734,797 of CM028131.1, read as the reverse complement.
CTTACAATTTCCCCTCCTCTCTCAAGGGAGGGTGAGAGGTTCATGCATAACTGTGCTGTATTTGGTCTAGCTATTTCAGCATGGTGCACTGCCTTCATGCATTACATTTCTTTTCTTATGGTTTGTGTACAATATTATACTTTGTTGTATATTATGTTCGATCTTTTCAATCAGATTTCCCTATTTTTCGGTAGGGAGGGGGATAGGGTTGGGATATGCTTACAGCGTTTTATTCTGTTCTGAGTTTATGAAATGCTGTTGTATTCCCTTGTATTCTTGCTTTATCCATTCTGCTGAATTAGTATGAAGTAATACTAACTGCTTGTATGATTATTTTTCTGTATAACAACCATTACTTTATTTCTTTGGGGGGGGAGGGAAAGGTTTGATTTTCTTTATTGTTGAGTTTGATGTACTGGCCGTGTATGTTTGTCCTTTTTCATTTCTTATGATTTGTATGCTGTAATACAATTTTTGTTTGTTTGTTCCTTTGAGTTTTGAATAAAAAAGTTCCCCTGCTCTTTTGGTAGCGAGGTGGAGGGGGTTTGTTTTGCCTTTCAGTGGAGGGTTTCTGGTATGTTGTACTGATCATGTATGTTTTCTCATTTCATTTATTATGATTTGTACGATGTAATACAATTGTGTTTAATTGTTCTTTTAAGTTTTAAATAAAAATTCCCCTACTCTTTTCGATAAGTGCCATGGGATCTTTAACATCCACCTGAACTACCACCAATCCAGGCAGATGGGGCCTCAGTTTAATGTCTCATCTGAAAGACGGCACCTCAGAAGTGCAGCACCCCTCTCATGCTGCACTACAGTGTCAGTACTAGGATAATTAACCTACGTGCCAGATGTGGGAACTGAACCCACAGCCCTCTGATCTCCCAGCCTCAGAGGTGAGTGTGCTACCTACTGAGCCACTGACACTGCAACTGAGTTGTAACCAAGGCAGCAATAAATCAAGAAAACTTTTATAAAATTCATTAGGCATGCCATCAATACCATGCAAAGTTCAAACTGACAACTTATTGACCACTTCTGTAATCTTGCTACCAGTAAATGTAGCTTCTAAACCCTCTATGTAACCTGGCAATAAGGAAGGAATATCAAGATGTTGAAAAAATAATTCAGTAGGCCTGGAAGCAGTGTCCTGAAATGTGTCCTTCACATATGTCTGGACTACTTGGCGAATACCCCTAATATCTGTCACAACAGTACCCGTACCGTGCAATAAGGCTGACATAACATATCGTTTAGACTCATGTGAGGATGAATCATATGGATTTACTTGTTGATGAGTAGCTTTAAAGCAAATAATTTTGCTGAAAAAAATTTCTATCTTCCCATAATTTAAGAAAATCGAATATTTTACCCTTAAGGTCCAAAAGCTTCTGTTGTACTGTACCATCTGAATGTGTCACCTGATCTAACAACTTTAAGTATTGCGCTTTAAGACTGAGATATCATAAATACTGATCCCTAGCTTTTGATTTAGACAGCTGAATGAAAATCTGTTTCAAATCCTGTTTAGTATCTTCCCACCACTCAATGGGGCTATCATATAAAAAACAGAGATTAGAACATAATTCCAAAAATGACTGTATATGTACCCTAGTAATTTCTTCTTGTGAAAAAGCAATATTTAATTTTCAGTAGGCCTGGCCCATCAGAAGCTTTTGGTAATTACCAAATAATACTTTAACCACCACGTGGTCAGAAGTCTCTAGAGGCAAGACAGAGACCCCTGAAACAGTAATCCAGTCAGAAAAAAAACAAAAATCAATTCGAGAAGATAAAACACCTTCATAGAAGGTATGTGTAGGAGACATATGTAATATATCATACACATCCCGTAGATTATTTTGTCTAACAATCTGAAGTAATGCATTAGTATCACAAAAAAGTTTTTAGTCTTACGTCTTCAATCTCGAGGAGCAAGACCACAGTTAAAGTCACCTCCCACAGTACCAATTTGGGTGTATGCAAGTAAGCAGCTATACACTTAAAAAGCAAAGACAGCTTTTAGTTGAGGGGCATAGATGTTAATGACATGATAAACACAGCCAGAAATAACTACATCAATAAGCATAGCCCGGCCAGGGAAGATATTCAGAACACGTAAAATAGTAACAGCAACATCAGAAAACAAGAAACCCAGGCCCATACATTGATCTTCTCCCAAGGACCAGACAGAAACACCTCGCCTCCAAACCTTTTCAGCTGCCTTAAGGTCTGACAAGGAATGCAATCTCGTATCTTGCAACATAATGACATTCCCATGCCTCTCCTGTAAGCTGGCAAAGCTGACCCTTCTCTTTGTTTGTGACTTAATACTATTAACACTAATAGTAAAAAAGGTAATATTATCAGCCATTAAATTGAAAAAGAGAAGGAAACACTACAGAGGCAAGTAGTTAACCACTTGATTGGTAGAGAAGAAAGAAAACCTAAAACACATCATTTCCTTTTTTTCAATTTTTTGGGCTTCAGTTTATCTCAGACACCTACATCAGATACAGTCTCAGCATGTGAGGAGGCTACTGATGACATGTTAGCGTCTATACCATCCTCCTCTTTGTCCTGTTCAAATAACATGGCATAAGAGTTATGAACAGGAACTGAGGGAGGTTCCATAGAGGCCTGTTGTACTTCCAGCACAGCCCTAGTAGATTTAGAGCAAGTCACCCTTTGAAAAGGAGTATCCTGTTGCAGATCTGGAGGAGGCATACTAGCCTGATCAGCATCAGTTCCAGGACTGTGGACAGAGTCTACCACCGAGTCAACTATATTAGTATCTCCAGGTGGGGGCATGGTAGAGAGAGTAGCTTGAGGTGGAGGAGCATCACAAGAAGTGACTTCTACTACGACCACCTCTGAGTCTAATGTTTCCAATTGTGAAAGTTCCATGCCTGAGTGCACACTGTCAGCAATATTGACAGGTTCCTCAGAACGTGGCTCCTCCACTCTCTCAGGTTGTGGGGTAGACGGATTCATTTGTTGAAGTAAATCATGCAACCGTTGTTTTTCTTTTTGGGCATTGGCAGCAAAGACATCCTGTTCAGCTCGAATAGTAGGATCAGCATTATTATGAGAAGCCCATGAACAATTGCGAAATGTATGGCCATATTCATCACATAGGTTACATTTCATAGGTCATCTACAGTGTGCACCAATGTGTCCCAAGTCACCGCAAAGGCCACATCTTTGCTGGTCACAAACATTACTGAGATGACCTAAATTTCCACATTTATAACAGGCCCTGGGTTGACCAGTGTAGAAAATCACCCCTCTATCTTTCTCCCAAAAAAAACAATTAGGGAGATTCTTTGTAAGACCCTTATCCAAATGTAGGTCAACTAAATAACACCATCGCCCATTCCAAAGGTGCTCGGCATCGAATATAGGCTCAGGTTGACCTTTTATTGTACAATGTTGTTGGAACAAGTAGGTTATATCTGCAACATTTACTCCCTCATTGCGAAAAAACAGTTATTTTCTTTGTCACAGGTTTAGTCAGAAGAATAGCCATAAAAGATTTCCACAATGGTGTATGCTTAAGGGCCTGAAACTGCTTCCAGAAATGTTCAAAACCCACTGGATGTTTAAAGCCGACATCAAAAGCAGAGACACCTGGCATGTGGATCAGGGCATAGATTTCATAAGCATAAAACTTCACGCTGCCTTTAAGAAGTTCACACCCAACAAAACGTCTGTTAGGAACCTCCGACAAAGGCTCTCTAAATTTGAGATGAACTGCATTATGTCTCTGTAGAAGGTGTGGGAATAGATGGAGGGAGACACCAGTGTAAGAACACAAATCAGCTTTTATTCAGCAAAAAAATAAAAAAAATAAAACAGCAGACTGTATCACGACCAAAAAATAAAGAGGGTTAAACTAATAATTAAATCAAAGTTCAGTTGTAATTCCAGCATTTGACCACTAGAAGGCACTAGGGTCTGAGGTAGGGTCAGCCCCTCTGCTGAGCCTTAAGATCTGCTCATGGCTGGCTCTAGTGCTCTACTGAGCCCTCATCTGCCTTCCACTTCCGAGGCTCCTCTTTAAATAGGGATATGATCCAGTGGTGCTACTAAACTCTGCCCCTTTTGAAAACATAACCTTTATTTTTATACAAACACCTAATTATTTACCCCTAAACATTCTATGCACATTTATATCTGATAATATTTCTCATTTCAATACTGGAATCATGTTATAATCATTTTATAACAAAATGTTATTGTTGAGGGTGGTTTCTTGCTGTCCTGGCTCCTCCCATATGTCTTCAGCCCTATATAAGTAGCATTACAGAGGCTGGGTGATTCTATAGAAGACTGGGACAGGAGAGGGTCAGGTAGCAGCAGAACCACTCCCCAAACTTCTTCGCCTCCTCAAGGAAATACCTAAATAAAAAAACAAATAACAACACAGGTATTTTATTTTAAAATTTTCCTATAAACTTAGTCATTACTACATTACTACATTTTCTTCTCCAAGCATTTTAAGCTTTTGTCCAGACTTATTGTTTCCTTTTTAGTTTTCTGTTCTGATATACAGCAGGGGATTGAAAGAGTGTCTAAAGTGACCTATAACCTAAAACACCAGCTCAAACTAAACCTGTCCTTTTAAACATTTATTTCAACAGGTTTTCTGTATTTCTGTTGGATTCTTGGCTAGCAAACAGTGACACTTTTCTCACTCATGCTTGAAACAGGAGCCTGTTTGAATGTACCAGGCTGTAACAAGAGACTTCATAATATGAGCAGTCCTGCCTCACCTGTGCTACTAAAACACAAGAAAACCTTTACAGGTAGACAGAAAACGCTTAATTCCTGGCGTTTGTCCCAATTCTTATAAAGTTGTAACCAGCTCTAAATGAAACAGAAACAGCAGTACTGCCCTTGAAAATATTAATTTTAACAAGTTCTCCACCTTTGATTCTTCTTTGGTTACTTTAAATTGAAATAAAAACAGCCTAACTTCCTGGTCACTCTGAAACAGAGCAGTCTGCAAGTGCATGTGTTAAGCTGCAGTGAGAAACTTCCTGTTTTCAGCAAACCTGCCTAGCCTGAACCACTTGAATACCACAAAACATTAGTAGGCTTTCTAAACAGCTTAATTACTAGCTTTTACCCTGATTTTTAGTCCTTTCAGCAAGTGCTACTGGCTTCAATTCGCATTAATATCCGTGAAGGAATGTACGCGATATTGGTATTCATCGCATGATCGCAGCTATGTGCACGCTCATGAAGGATCGTGAATCGCTATGGGGGAGGCGGGATTCTCCTGAAAAGACCTTGAAAGGGAAATAAAGGAAAGTTATCTGAGAGCCATCTTACAGGTGGCCTGCCTGTAAGATGGCTAGAAACAAAGAGGGGAGGAAAGAAATAGCAAGAAAATAAGTGCTGTTGCAAAAGACTTTTAGATAAATAAAGGAGGGCTCTCCAGGTCTATTCCACCCTTCTACATATTTGTCCCCACTCAAGAGGAAAACCATAGGTTCTTCTACAACTAATGGATTTCAACCAGAATCCAGACAGTAACAATTAGATCTCTCCCTAAGGAAGAGATGGAGCTTTGGCCCTCCCACTCTCTCTGAAGCTCCACCTCGGGTCCCTAAAACAAAATATGTGAAATAAACAAGAATCAGAGACTAATTTCTGATGTCTTATACATCATTCACCCTGTCTGATTCTGTAGGTGTGTTGGTTCAGCCCCATAAAGGGACATGAAATCAGCGTTTAGATTGGCTGGTCCAGATCTATGTTTAATAGTAATTCTGTAAGGTTGCAGGGATAGATACCACTGCATAATGCGGGATTCTTATCCTTCATGGACCTGCAACCAACACAAAGGGTTATAATCTGTTCATACCTCAAATTGACACCCCATAAATAAAATTTTAAAGCTCTATTGCTCCATTTGAAAGCTGCTAATTTTTCTATAGTTGAGTACTGCCTCTCTTTCATGCAATTTTCTGCTGACAGATATAATGGGATGTTCTGCTCCTTAAAAGTTCTGAGATAAAACAGCCCCAATTCCTGTGTTGGAGGCATCTGTTTGTACTATAAAAGGACAAATAAAATCTGGGTTTTTAAGTACAGCAGAAGCACATAAACAAGCTTTTATCATACAGAATACCTCCTCATACTTGGGCGTCCATTTGACTGTAGTAGGGTTTGCTTTTTTAAGTTGGTAAGGGAGGTGGCTACAGTGGCAAACTGAGGGAAAAATCATCTGTAGTATCCCGCCAGACCTAGAAAAGATCGAACATGTTTTTTCGTAAAGGGGTTGGGGACTGTTGGCTACAGCATCAATTTTCCCAACATCTGGTTTCACCTGTCCCTGTCCTATTCTGGAAACCTAGATATTTTGTTTCCCTTCTTAGCCAAACACCTCTGAGGGTTTATTGTAAGTCCACGCCTCTGGAGATAGCTTGGAAATCATTTGTTTCATGAGGTATTTGCAAGTGAGTTTCACAGGTAGGGCTAAGCACTATATCATCATCCAACAAGCCGCAGTATAGTCTGTGTCGTCCTCTGAGAATTGATCCATAAATCTCTGGAAGTGCTGGGTGCCCCATGTAGTCCGAAGGCATGGTGGTAAAGTGAAAAGAAGACCTAAGGAATACTAAATGCAGTATTTTCCTACCTCTTGGATTTAATGGGATCTGCCAGTACCCTTTAGTCAGATCAAGAGGTATTGATGTATTGGGCGTTTCCCAGCTGATCGATCAATGTCATCGATCCTGGGCATTGGGTAAGCATCAAATTTGGACACTGCATTGAGGCGATGAAAATCAAGGCATTAACCTAATACCACCTTCTTTTATTAACAATAACTAGAAGGAATCCTCAGTCACTATTGATGGCTCTATCACCCCGAGATTTTGCATCCTTTGAACCTCTTGATAACCTCATTCCTTACTTTTCTGTAACCGATAGGTTTTTCTGTCTAATGGGCCTATCTGATTTACTGAATTGTGTGTTCTACCCTCTGCCTTCCCTGGTGTACTTGTAAAGGTCTTCTGAAACTGTTTTATCATCAAATGGCTCTGGATTCTTTTGGGTTGGGTCTAAGTCAGTATTAATATCTATATCCTTGTACCCCAAGAGCCTTCTAGTCTCTGGTAGCCTGTTCCAATTCTGAAGTTGGATTCTGTGCGTACAAAAGAGAAGGTAATGATTAGTATGAGTGCAGTCAATCCATTTCTTTTAATAGGTTTGCATAATATACTTGTCATTTCTTTCTTTTTCTGGCAGTATGATCTCATAATTAACTGGTCCCATTTATTCTGGACCGATAAAGTTCTTGCCATTTCATTGTCAACTTGCTCAGTAGAGGGCAATAGTAGTACTTTATCCTCAGGAAGGAATGATTTCTGACCCATACCCTAATCATAATATTCTTTTTGTCCCTTTTCTTTAGCTTGGTTTGTCTGATGGGCTCACTGTATGTATTGTACTTAACCTCTGTCTGAGCTGGTGATGTATGTTATGGCGGGTCAATTGTCTCTTTTTTTCCTTCCCAGCTTTCCTTTTGTAATGTCCTAAGGGTCCTTAGGTTTTTGCCAAAAAGCAATTCAAGGGATAATAGCCAGTGGAGACCTGGGATACTTTCTGTATGCAAACATCAGCATAGGTAAGTAGACATCCCAGGTCTTCCTTCATCCTGTACATACTTCTGTAACATTTTCTTTAGGTTTTATTAAATTGTTCGACTAGTCCATCTGTTTGAGAATGGTAGGAGAAGGTGTACAGGCCCCTACGCCTAAAGATTGGTACAGACGGGTCAATAGGGCTGATCTAAAATTACTGCCCTATCAGTCAGTATCTCCCGGATGATAGTTTTGGTCCCAAACAGCGATTTATATGGGGTTGGGATCTGTTTTTCATTCTTATGCTAAAGGATAACCAGTTAGAATCCTGCCTGGTAGAGCCTTGGTATTAGATATTAGGTGGGGTTTCTGCCATTGAGATTGATGAATATATATGCCTCAATCTAAATTAGACCAGTGTCCTTTTAAGTCTTTATACCCCTATCTACCTCTTCTTTTATTGTTCTTGAGGGACTTTAATTGTTCACTACCTTCATCTGCTGCTTCTGGGAACAAGAAAGGTGTATTGTGATGTGGCTAGTCTGTTCCTCTACTTCAAAACTCAGGATGGTTGGCTTTTGGCCTTCACCTCAGGGGTTCAGGAATACTTATTTTGTGGCTCCAGAGTCCAGAATAGACTATTTTTTATCTCACTGGGGTGTCATACAGTCTCAAGCTTTGCAGGAGGTTGCTTCATCGACCATGATTGTAAGTTGGTGTTATGAGCATGTCTGAAGCCCAGAGGTTATTGGAAATTGAATAATGTCTGTTGATATCCCTGTGTTGCTGAGGGGTTACGCCCCTACTTTGGTAAACAGTCTGTTTGTTTTTATAAAGTCCAAATATTTGGTGGGAAGACACAAAAGTGAATCAATTTTTAAACCCATTGGTAGATGAATGGGCAATTGCACATGATAAACTCGCCCCTTAGAAAGGCTGCACTTTGTCTTCTTTCCATCAGTTTTGGGATCTGCTGTGTGGAACAATTAAACGGACAAGGGAGGTGGCTAAACCACAATCTCAGGTATTACAGGAGATGAAAACATAACTAAGGGACTTAGGAAAAAAGGGACACTTTACCTTTGAGCATCTATGGTTTCTACAACACTCAGAGTTATGCAGTATTTAAATACTGAAGGAGGTGAGCAGGTTACTACTACTATTGGTATGGGATGATTCATGATCATGTTTCACTTTTCAAAGTCAATTTCTCTCTCGTGTTCCCATCCATAATTGGTTTCTTAGCAGGCTGGCCCGGTCTTGACTTCTGAGGAACAAATCACTGGATTCAACCCATTACAGTTGAAGAACTGAAGACTGTAATTTGATCTTTAAAATCTGGCATTACTCCTGGTTTTGATGGGTTTATCGCATGAAATCTATAAACCCTTGTAGGAGGTCATAGGTTCAGATTTCTGTCATGTCTTGAATTCTGGGTTGCAGAAGGAGGTGTTACCAAACAGTATGTTGCAGAGGTATTGCTTTTGGGGATAGAGGAGATTTGATTAATTGAGGTCGTTGTCTCTTTTTGAACACGGATTACAAGATTTTGATGAAAATTTCTGTGCCCGATTAAGAGGAGTTTTAAGCTTCTTATTACATCCATCACAGTTTAGTGGTAGAAGAGTTCAGGATGCACTGATCCTACTTAGGAGCTCATTTCTAAAGGAGCGACTGGGATATGTTTGGGCATTTGGTGTATCTTGAACTAATCCAAGGCTTTGATCGAGTAGAATATAATTACCTTGGGAATGTTTAAGGAAGTATGGGTTTCCTCACAATTAATAGGATGGCTGCAGACTTGTTATAGAGGTATTACTTTGATACCTAGTGTTAATGGTTGGCTGGGACAGGATGTTGAGGTACTATAGGGTGTTAGGCACAGGTGCCCACTTAGTCCACTGCTTTATGTGCTGTCTTTAGACCCCTTTACATGCTCTGTCTTGTACAGATGACATTATGGACTCTCAGTTGGCAGCATGGACCGCAATAGTGTACAATAGTATATGCAGATACTTGGTTCTCATCTTCTCAGATAGAAACGCTGCTGTTGCTGCTAAATTGTTATTGCATACTTTTGACCATGTCGGGTCCTCTATTAACAGGCTTGGCAAGTGGGATCTTCCTTGGGGTATGTGGCAGCTGATGTAGCATTACTCTGGATATGCCTATTGAATCTGGATCAGGGAAGTTCTTGTGTATATTTTGGAGGTATAGATGCTCAACAGTATAATTGGGAAGAGCAATTATTGAGCCACCACAGAGTGTTGCTTTGGAATAAAGCCCAATTACATGAAGGCTAAACGATTTATTTAATTAAAAATTTGTTGCCATATTTTTGTTTATAGACAGTTTTCCCCCACCTCCTCTTTGGAGACTTCTCCCACAATGTATTTTTCCTTTGCCTTTGGGGCAGTAAATTGAACCGGTACAGAGAGTATTACATATTTACCCATTGGGGAAGGGGTTTGAGAATGCTTAATCTGAAGTTTTTGCATAGTATTTTATTTATTATAATTTGGTCCCCATTACTTAAAGGGTAGGTGAAAATCTGGTTCCATGGGTGGCTGACAGTAGGCCCATCCTATAGCATTGGATCAAGATTCTGTTTGGCCTGCAGGTTAGGCTCAGTGTCTTGATTGTCATTTTCGCATTATGTTTCAGAAATTGAAATCCTGGATATGTTGTCAAGAAATTTCTGACTCTACAATCCCGCAGCAATTATATCATACTATATTACAAGATATTTTTTTTGTTGAAAATTTGGTTTCATGATTTGTCTATTTGGAGCAGCAATCAAAATTGAAATTATTGGTTAGTAAGAGGTGCCTAGACATATGTGAGATTTCTTGTGGCTTTGTCTCCACAGAAGCTAGGGGTGAAAGGTAATATGAAACATAAGGATCTCTCAGAGGTTTTGTCCCAGGGTGAGACTTATGAGGGGTAGAAGGAAACAATGGAACATTTTTCATAGTGTCCCTTTGTTGCTTCATTCTGGTCTCACTTTCATGAGGAATGGCCCTTGAATCCCTTTAGAAAGTACGTTCCACCCAGCTGGGTGGAAGGGTCTTGCCGAGCTCATGGCTCAGTTATGATAATATTACAATACGCTTGTTGATCGGTCACATTGGCTTTCAACTGTGGCATGCCCGATGAATCTTACACAGGCCAGAAACCACTTTCTGAATCCCAGATTATTTGTACTCTTTAAGAATGTTATACTTGTTGGAGATCACAAGAGAAGGGGACAGTGCATCCCTGAATTATTTAAACTGTGGTGGAGGAAGATGACTTGGCTCAGATACGGGTGAGGTTTATTATATCAGAACCTGGCTCTTTCCTTGGCATTAAAGATATCACTTATTGAAGTGATTTGATCTCCTAGTGGTAATCCTCGGTGCTATATACCCTTTAAAGCTGAGATTTTTTTCTGCCTTAAATACGATCCACCATTTTTGTATAGGTTTTATTTTTAGTGTACCTTACAATTTCCTCTCTCAAGGGAGGTGAGAGGTTCATGCATAACTGTGCTGTATTTGGTCTAGCTATTTCAGCATGGTGCACCGCCTTCATGCATTGCATTTCTTTTCTTATGGTTTTGTGTACAATATATACTTTGTTGTATATTATGTTCGATCTTTTCAATCAGATTTCCCTATTTTTCGGTAGGGAGGGATAGGTTGGGATATGCTTACAGCGTTTTATTCCTGTTCTGAGTTTATGAAATGCTGTTGTATTCACTTGTATTCTTCTTATCCATTCTGCTGAATTAGTATGAAGTAATACTAACTGCTTGTATGATTATTTTTCTGTATAACAACCATTACTTTATTTCTTTGGGGGGGGAGGGAAAGGTTTGATTTTCTTTATTGTTGAGTTTGATGTACTGGCCGTGTATGTTTGTCCTTTTTCATTTCTTATGATTTGTATGCTGTAATACAATTTTTGTTTGTTTGTTCCTTTGAGTTTTGAATAAAAAAGTTCCCCTGCTCTTTTGGTAGCGAGGTGGAGGGGGTTTGTTTTGCCTTTCAGTGGAGGGTTTCTGGTATGTTGTAATTGACATGTATGTTTCTCATTTCATTTATTATGATTTGTACGATGTAATACAATTGTGTTTAATTAATTTTTAAGTTTTAAATAAAAACCCCTACTCTTTGAGATAAGTGCACAGGATCTTTAACATCCACCTGAACTACCACCAATCCAGGCAGATGGGACTCAGGTTAATGTCTCATCTGAAAGACGGCACCTCAAAAGTGCAGCACCCCTCATGCTGCACTACAGTGTCAGTACTCAGGATAATTAACCCACGTGCCAGATGTGGGAACTGAACCCACAGCCTCTGATCTCCCAGCCTCAGAGGTAGCAATGCACCACTGAGCCACTGACACTGCAACTGAGTTGTAACCAAGGCAGCAATAAATCAAGAAAACTTTTATAAATTCATTAGGCATGCCATCAATACCATGCAAATTCAAACTGACAACTTATTGACCACTTCTGTAATCTTGCTACCAGTAAATGTAACTTCTAAACCTCTATGTAACCTGGCAAAAAGGAAGGAATATCAAGATGTTGAAAAATAATTCCACTGAGCCTGGAAGCAGTGTCACCGAAATGTCCTTCATATGTCTGGACTACTAGGCGAATACCCTAATATCTGTCACAACAGGTACCCGTGCCATGCGTAATAAGCTGACATAACATATCGTTAGACTCATGTGAGGATGAATCATATGGATTTACTTGTTGATGAGTAGCTTTAAAGCAAAAATTTGCTGAAAAAATTTCTATCTTCCATAATTAAGAAAATCCGAATATTTTACCCTTAAGGTCCAAAAGCTTCTGTTGTACTGTAACATCTGAATGTGTCACTGATCTAACAACTTTAAGTATTGCGCTTTAAACTGAGATATCATAAATACCAGATCCCTAGCTTTTGATTTAGACAGTTGAATGAAAACTGTTTCAACTCTGTTTATATCTTCCCACCAATCAATGGGACATATATAAAAAAACAGAGTTAGAACATAATTCCAAAAATGACTGTATATGTACCTCAGTAATTTCTTCTTGTGAAAAGCATATTAATTTTCAGTCAGCCTGGCTCATCAGAAGCTTTTTGGTAATTACCAAATAATACTTTAACTAACCACGTGGTCAGAGAAGTCTCTAGAGGCAAGACAGAGACCCTGAAACAGTAATCCAGTCAGAAAAAAACAAAAATCGGTCGAAGATAAACACCTTCATAGAGTATGTGTAGAGAGACATATGTAATATGTCATGCACATCCCGTGGGTGATTTTGTTCAACAATCTGGAAGTAGTAATTAGTATCACAAAAAGTTTTTAGTCTTATCGCCTTCAATCTCGAGGAGCAAGACCCACAGTTAAAGTCACCTCCACAGTACCAATTTCATGTATGTGTAAGCAGCTATACACTTAAAAAGCAAAGACAGCTTTGAGTTGAGGGGCATAGATGATTAATGACATGATAAACACAGCCAGAAATAATTACATCAATAAGCATAGACCGCCAGGAAGATATTCAGAACACGTAAAATAGTAACAGCAACATCAGAAAACAAGAAAACCAGGCCCATACATTGATCTTCCCAAGGACCAGACGAAACACTCGCCTCCAAACCTTTTCAGCTGCCTTAGGTCTGACAAGGAATCAAATCTCGATCTTGCAACATAATGACATTCCCATGCCTCTCTGTAAGCTGGCAAAGCTGACCCTCTCTTGTTTGTGACTTAATACTAATAACACTAATAGTAAAAAGGTAATATTATCAGCCATTAAACTGAAAAGAGAAGAAACACTACAGAGGCAAGTAGTTAACCACTTGATTGGTAGAGAAGAAAGAAACCTAAAACACATCATTTCCTTTTTCAATTTCTAAGACAGATTTATCCAACACCTAACATCAGATACAGTCTCAGCATGTGAGGAGGCTACTGATGACATGTTAGTCTATACCATACTCCTCTGCTGTCCTGTTCAAATAACATGGCATAAGAGTTATGAACAGGAACTGAGGAGAGGTTCCATGAGGCCTGTTGTACTTCCAGCACAGCCCTAGTAGATTTAAACAGAGTCACCCTTTGAAAGAGAGTATCCTGTTGCAGATCTGGAGGAGGCATACTAGCCTGATCAGCATCAGTTCCAGGACTGTGGACAGAGTCTACCACCGAGTCAACTAGATTAGTATCTCCAGGTGGGGCATAGTAGAGAGTAGCTTGGGTGGAGGAGCATCACAGAAGTAGACTTCTACTACGACCACCTCTGAGTCCAATGTTCCAAGTGAAAGTTCCATGCCTGAGTGCACACTGTCAGCAATATTGACAGGTTCTCAGAACGTGGCTCCTCCACCTCTCAAGTGTCAGGGGAGACGATCATTTGCTGAAGTAAATCATGCAACCGTTGTTTTTTCTTTTGGGCATTGAAAAGCAAGACATCCTGTTCAGCCTCGAATAGTAGAATCAGCATTATAAAGAGAAGCCCACCTGAACAATTGCAAAATGTATGGCCATATTCATCACATAGTTTACATTCATAGGTCATCTACAGTGTGCACCAATGTGTCCAAAGTCATCAACAGGCCACATCTTTGCTGGTCACAAACATTACTGAGATGACCTAAATTTCCACATTTATAACAGGCCCGGGTCACCAGTGAAAATCACCCTCTATCTTCTCCCAAAAAACAATTAGGAGATTCTTTGTAAGACCCTTATCCAAATGTAGGTCAACTAAATAACACCATCGCCCATTCCAAAGCAAGCTCGCATCGAATATAGGCTCAGGTTGACCTTTGATTGTACAATGGTTGGAACAAGTAGGTTATATCTACAACATTTACTCCTCAATAAGTAAAAAAAACAGTTATTTTCTTTGTCACAGGTTTAGTCAGAAGAATAACCACAAAAGATTTCCACAATGGTGTATGCTTAAGGCCTGAAACTGCTTCCAGAAATGTTCAAACCCACTGGATGTTTAAAGCCGACATCAAAGCAGAGACACCTGGCATGTGGATCAGGCATAGATTTCATAAGCATAAAACTTCACTGCCTTTTTAAGAAGTTCACACCAACAAAACGCCTGTTAGAACCTCCGACAAAGGCTCTCTAAATTTGAGAATGAACCGCATTATGTCTCTGTAGAGAATGGCGGGAATAGATGGAGGAGACACCAGTGTAAGAACACAAATCAGCTTTATTCAACAAAAAATAAAAAATAAAACAGCAGACTGTATCACGACCAAAAATAAAGAGGGTTAAACTAATAATTAAATCAAAGTTCAGTTGTATTCCAGCATTTGACCACTAGAAGGCACTAGGGTCTGAGGTAGGGTCAGCCTCTGCTGAGCCTTAAGATCTGCTCATAGCTGGCTCTAGTGCTCTACTGAGCCCTCATCTGCCTTCCACTTCCGAGGCTCCTCCTTTAAATAGGGATATGATCCAGTGGTGCTACTAAACTCTGCCCCTTTGAAAACATAACCTTTATTTTTATACAAACACCTAATTATTTACCCTCAACATTCTATGTACATTTATATCCGATAATATTTTCATTTCAATACTGGAATCATGTTATAATCATTTCATAACAAATGTTATTGTTGAGGGTGGTTTCGCTGTCCTGGCTCCTCCATATGTCTTCAGCCCTATATAAGTAGCATTACAGAGGCTGGTGATTCTATAAGAAGACTGGGACAGGAGAGGATCAGAGGCAAAAAGAAACCACTCCCAAACCTATTAAACTCCTCAAGGAAATACCTAAATAAAAAACAAATAACAACACAGGTATTTTATTTTAAATTTTCCTATAAACTTAGTCATTACTACATTACTACATTTTCTTCTCAAGCATTTTAAGCTTTTGTCCAGACTTATTGATTTTTAGTTTTCTGTTCTGATATACAGCAGGATTGAAAGAGTGTCTAAAGTGACCTATAACCTAAAACACCAGCTCAAACTAAACCTGTCCTTTTAAACATTTATTTCAACAGGTTTTCTGTATTCTGTTGGATTCTTGGCTAGAAACAGTGACACTTTTCTCACTCATGCTTGGAAACAGAGCCTGTTTGAATGTACCAGGCTGTAACAAGAGACTTCATAATATGAGCAGTCCTGCCTCACCTGTGCTACTAAAACACAAGAAAACCTTTACAGGTAGACAGAAAAGCTTAATTCCCATAGCTTGTCCCACTCTTATAAAGTTGTAACCAGCTCTAAATGAAACAGAAACAGAGTACTGCCTTGAAAATAATAATTTTAACAAGTTCTCCACCTTGATTCTTCTTTGGTTACTTTAAATTGAAATAAAAACAGCCTAACTTCCTGGTCACTCTGAAACAGAGCAGTCTGCAAGTGCATGTGTTAAGCTGCAGTGAGAAACTTCCTGTTTTCAGCAAACCTGCCTAGCCTGAACCACTTGAATACCACAAAACATTAGTAGGCTTTCTAAACAGCTTAATTACTAGCTTTTACCCTGATTTTTAGTCCTTTCAGCAAGTGCTACTCGCTCGCTCTAATTCGCACATTCGTGAAGGAATGTACGCACATTGGCACGATCGCATGATCGTGCAACAACTATGCCGCGATTCATGAAGGATCGTGAATCGCTATGGGGAGGCGGGGATTCTCCTGAAAAAGACCTTGAAGAGAGAAAAGGAAAGAACTGAGAGCCATCTACAGGTGGCCTGCCTGTAAGATGGCTAGAAACAAAGAGAGGAGGGAAAGAAATAGCAAGAAAATAAGTGCTGTTGCAAAGACTTTTAGATAAATAAAGGAGGGCTCTCCAGGTCTATTCCACCCTTCTACATATTTGTCCCCACTCAAGAGGAAAACCAGGTTCTTCTACAACTAATGGATTTCAACCAGAATCCAGACAGTAACAATTAGATCTCTCCCTAAGGAAGAGATGGAGCTTTGGCCCTCCCACTCTCTGAAGCTCCACCTCGGGGTCCCTAAAAAACAAAATATGTGAAATAAACAAGAATCAGAGACTAATCTCTGATGTCTTATACATCATTCACCCCAAGGTCTGATTCTGTAGGTGCATTTGGTTCAGCCCCATAAAGGGACATGAAATCAGCGTTTAGATTGGCTGGTCCAGATCTATGTTTAATAGTAAATCTGTAAGGTTGCAGGGATAGATACCACTGCATAATGCGGGGATTCTTATCCTTCATGACCTGCAACCAACACAAAGGGTTATAATCTGTTCATACCTCAAAATTGACACCCCATAAATAAAATTTTAAAGCCTCTATTGCCCATTTGAAAGCCAAGCACTCTTTTTCTATAGTTGAGTACTTCGTCTCTCTTTCATGCAATTTTCTGCTGACAGATATAATGGGATGTTCTGCTCCTTAAAAGTTCTGAGATAAAACAGCCCCAATTCCTGTGTTGGAGGCATCTGTTTGTACTATAAAAGGACAAATAAAATCTGGGTTTTTAAGTACAGCAGAAGCACATAAACAAGCTTTTATCATACAGAATACCTCCTCATACTTGGGCGTCCATTTGACTGTAGTAGGGTTTGCTTTTTTAAGTTGGTAAGGGAGGTGGCTACAGTGGCAAACTGAGGGAAAAATCATCTGTAGTATCCCGCCAGACCTAGAAAAGATCGAACATGTTTTTTCGTAAAGGGGGTGGGGACTGTTGGCTACAGCATCAATTTTCCCAACATCTGGTTTCACCTGTCCCTGTCCTATTCTGAAACCTAGATATTTTGTTTCCCTTCTTGCCAAAAAACACCTCTGAGGGTTTATTGTAAGTCCCGCCTGGGAGATAGCTTGAAATATTTGTTTCAAGTGTTGCAAGTGAGTTTCACAGGTAGGGCTAAGCACTATATCATCATCCAAATAAGCCGAAGTATAGTCTGTATGTCCTCTGAGAATTCGATCCATAAATCTCTGGAAGGTGGCAGGTGCCCCATGTAGTCCGAAAGGCATGGTGGTAAAGTGAAAAAGACCTAAAGGAATACTAAATGCAGTATTTTCCCTATCTTATAGATTTAATGGGATCTGCCAGTACCCTTTAGTCAGATCAAGGGTATTGATGTATTGGGCGTTTCCCAGCTGATCGATAATGTCGTCGATCCTGGGAATTGGGTAAGCATCAAATCTGGACACTGCATTGAGGCAAAGAAAATCAAGGCATAACCTAATACCACCTTCCTTTTTATTAACAATAACTAGAAGGAATCCTCAGTCACTATTGGAGGGCTCTATCACCCCCAGATTTTGCATCCTTTGAACCTCTTGGATAACCTCATTCCTTACTTTTTCTGGTAACCGATAAGGTTTCTGTCTAATGGGCCTTATCTGATTTACCTGAATTGTGTGTTCTACCCCCTCTGCCTTCCCTGGTGTACTTGTAAAGGTCTTCTGAAACTGTTTTATCAAATGGCCCGGGGATTCTTTTTGGGTTGGGTCTAAGTCAGGATTAATATCTATATCCTTGTACCCCCAAGAGCCTTCTAGTCTCTGGTAGGCCTGTTCCAATTCTGAAGTTGGATTCTCTGGGTGTACAAAAAGAGAAGGTAATGGATTAGTATGAGTGCAGTCAATCCATTTCTTTAATAGGTTTGCATAATATACTTGTCATTTCTTTCTTTTTTCTGGCAGTATGATCTCATAATTAACTGGTCCTACTTATCTCTGGACCAGATAAAGGTCTTGCCATTTCATTGTCAACTTGCTCTCAGTAGAGGGCAATAATAGTAGTACTTTATCCTCAGGAAGGAATGATTTCTGACCTATACCCTAATCATAATATTCTTTTTGTCCCTTTTCTTTAGCTTGGTTTGTCTGATGGGCTCACTGTATGTATTGTACTAACCTCTGTCTGAGCTGGGTGATGTATGTTATGGCCGGGGTACCCTCTGTTCCTTTTTTTCCTTCCCAGCTTTCCTTTGTAATGTCCAAGGGTCCCCTGGGGTTTTTGCCAAAAAGCAATTCAAAGGGATAATAGCCAGTGGAGACCTGGGATACTTCTCTGTATGCAAACATCAGCATAGGTAAGTAGACATCCCAGGTCTTCCCTTCATCCTGTACATACTTCTGTAACATTTTCTTTAGGGTTTTATTAAATTGTTCGACTAGTCCATCTGTTTGAGAATGGTAGGGAGAAGTGTACAGGGCCCCTACGCCTAAAGATTGGTACAGACGGGTCAATAGGGCTGATCTAAAATTACTGCCCCTATCAGTCAGTATCTCCCTGGGCATCCCCACTCTACCAAACACCTTCATGAGCTTCTTGGTTATTTTAGGGGCCATCACAGTTCTCAAGGGGATAGCTTCTGGGTACTTGGTTGTGCAGTCACATAAAACCAAGATGAATCTATTCCTCTCACTACTTCTACACAAAGGCCCCACAATGTCCATAGCTATCCTCTCAAAAGGTGTCTTAACCAGTGGAAGTGGTCGTAATGGCACTTTTTCCTTCTTGGTGATACCAGTTACCTTTTGACATTCCTCACAGCTCCTGCAATAGTCGGCTACCTGGTCGTAAATGCCTGGCCAGAAAAATCTATGTAGTAGCTGACTGAGGGTTCTGTCCCTCCCTAAGTGCCCAGCCATGGGAATGTCATGTGCCATATACATCAGTTGTTGCCTATATGCTGTGGGTACCATCAGTTGTTCTATAGTGACCCCAGTAAGTGCATTTCTGCATTCTCTATATAACAAATTATTATGCACAATAAACCTGGGATATGCAGTTTCACTGTCAGGACTAACCACCCATGAAAAGAAGGGCATTAACATGTTGTGAACACTTTGTTCTTTCTGAAACTGTATATTATTTATACATTGCTCAACTGAATCAGGCCTAACAATAGTATTCATATTCCAGTCCTTTTTATCCTTTCGGCGTCTAAGTCTGGTCTTCCTGTCTTTCCAAAGCAGTTCATATAGTTCATCTTCAAAGGGAAAAACATGTTGGGAGGAGTTATTGTATGAGAGTGTTGAGCCTGTGCCCTGGTGGTAACAGCACTCAAATTAGGGGCAGTTGTCATAAGTAGGTCAAACCCAAGAAATTCCCGTCCAATGACTACAGGCACAGTTAAGTTTGGTACTAGTCCCATCTTCATATTCTGTTCCATGCCTTGTACAGATACAGCAGTATTTTCTATGGGATAATAATGAATGTCTCCATGTATACAAGTAACACCCATATTACTCTTTGTGTCTGTTTTTGGGACCAAGGCCTTCTGGATCAATGTTTTTCTACTGCTTGAATCCAATAATGCAAGAACTTCCTTCCCCCCCTACATTAGCAATAGTCATATAATGTCCCCAACTAGCCAGGGCTGTAGGTGCTGTCTCTTTCTTTCTTTTCCGGCAATACCTCACAATATGTCCCTTTTCCTGGCATCCATGACAGACAATTTCTGTGTTATAAGGTCTTCCTGCTTTAACTGGTGTAGATGCTATAGTAGAGATTTTACTATCTATAGTAGTAGAATTAATGTTTCTTACCATGGATAAGGGTCACGAGTGCCAGTATAGGTTTTTGTCCTTGTCGGCCGGGCTGTCAGATAGTCCTCTGCCAGTTCTATAGCTTTCTGGGACATCTCCGGGTGGTGTTCTCTTACCCACATCTGGACGTCCTGAGGTAGGATCTTAATTAATTGTTCTAAAGTAACTGACTCCATCACTTGCTCCAGTGATCTGGTTGATGGTTGCAACTACTTGTAACATAAATCCTGTAAGCGTGTGTATATTTCTTGGGGAGAGTCAGTGGTATTAAATCGAAATGTTTGAAATCTCTGTCTATATATTTCCATATTAATGTCATAGTGTTTCAATATGGCCTGTTGCACAAAGTCATAATCATTAATGTGTCTTGCATCTATGTGACTGCAGGCCAACTGTGCCTTACCCAAGAGATATGGAGCCAAACGTACTACCCACTGATCCCTGGGCCACCAGCAGGCTTCTGCCACTCTCTCAAAGGTAGTAATGTAGGCTTCGATATCATCTCCTTCAGTTAGTTTGGAAATTTTAATGTCTTTAGGTCCATCCATCTCCCATGGTACATTGAGTCTAGATGCCCCCATGGCATGAATGGCACGAAGGGTATCATTCAATCGTGCTTCACAACATCTTTCCATGTCTATTTGCTGGATACATAACCATTTCAATAGGTCCTGTATATCCTTCAGAGGTCATTATTCAGGTAC
This sequence comes from Neoceratodus forsteri, assembly GCA_016271365.2. NCBI lineage: Eukaryota > Metazoa > Chordata > Ceratodontiformes > Ceratodontidae > Neoceratodus > Neoceratodus forsteri. The sequence continues at coordinate 1,067,714,002 of CM028131.1, read as the reverse complement.
TTTCTCAGTCTCTGCAGTCATGGCACCTTCTAATTCCTCTTCCTCACCCTCTCTTTTGGTCATTGTTGTTTTCCTTCTCACATCCCCTAATCCAAGCAATAGTGGTTCCCCTGATAGCTCCATCATGTGGTGGGTCTGGACCCTGCTCGAGCTGGTTTGGGTGGTCACAGCTGCCTTCTTCAGGTCCTCCATCTGAGTATCTGGTTTGATATTCGGCATTGATCCACCAATCTGGGTGCCTCAACTATCCTACTTCGACACCAGTTGTAGAAGGTGTGGGAATAGATGGAGGCAGACACCAGTGTAAGAACTCAAATCAGCTTTTATTCAGCAAAAAAATAAAAAATAAAACAGCGGACTGTATCACGACCAAAAAAATAAAGAGGGTTAAACTAATAATTAAATCAAAGTTCAGTTGTAATTCCAGCATTTGACCACTAGAAGGCACTAGGGTCTGAGGTAGGGTCAGCCCCTCTGCTGAGCCTTAAGATCTGCTCATGGCTGGCTCTAGTGCTCTACTGAGCCCTCATCTGCCTTCCATTTCCAAGGCTCCTCTTTAAATAGGGATATGATCCGGTGGTGCTACTAAGCTCCACCCCTTTTGAAAACATAACCTTTATTTTTATACATACACCTTATTATTTACCCCTAAACATTCTACACACATTTATATCTGATAATCTTTCGCATTTCAATACTGGAATCATGTTATAATCATTTTATAACAAAATGTCATTGTTGAGGGTGGTTTCCTGCTGTCCTGGCTCCTCCCACATGTCTTCAGCCCAGTATAGGTAGCATTACAGAGACTGGCTGTCTCTATAGAAGACTGGGACAGGAGAGGGTCAGGTAGCAGCAGAACCACTCCCCAAACTTCTTCTCCTCCTCAAGGAAATACCTAAATAAAAAAAACAAATAACAACACAGGTATTTTATTTTAACATTTTCCTATAAACTTAGTCATTACTAAATTACTGCATTTTCTTCTCCAAGCATTTTAAGCTTTTGTGCTTAATTGTCCTTTTTAGTTTTAGTTTTCTGTTCTGACATACAGCAGGGGACTGAAAGAGTGTCTAAAGTGACCTATAACCTAAAACACCAGCTCAAACTAAACCTGTCCTTTTAAACATTTATTTCAACAGGTTTTCTGTATTTCTGTTGGATTCTTGGCTAGCAAACAGTGACACTTTTCTCACTCATGCTTGAAACAGGAGCCTGTTTGAATGTACCAGGCTGTAACAAGAGACTTCATAATATGTGCAGTCCTGCCTCACCTGTGCTACTAAAACACAAGAAAACCTTTACAGGTAGACAGCAAAGCTCGGTTCCTGGCTTTTGTCCCAATTCTTATAAAGTTATAACCAGCTCTAAATGAAACAGATACAGCAGTACTGCCCTTGAAAATATTAATTTTAACAAGTTCTCCACCTTTAATTCTTCTTTGGTTACTTTAAATTGAAATAAAAACAGCCTAACTTCTTGGTCACTCTGAAACAGAGCAGTCTGCAAGTGCATGTGTTAAGCTGCAGTGAGAAACTTCCTGTTTTCAGCAAACCTGCCTAGCCTGAACCACTTGGACACCACAAAACACTAGTAGGCTGTCTAAACAGTCTAATTACTAGCTTTTACCCTGATTTTTAGTCCTTTCAGCTAGTGCGACTCACTCGCTCTAATTCACACATTCGTGAAGGAGCGTGCGTACGTTCGCATGATCGCACGATCGTGCAGCAGGTTGTGTGCACGTTCGTAAAGTATTGTGAATCGCTATGGGGGAGGGGGGGTATTTTCCTGGAAAGACCCTGAAAGGGAAATAAAGGAAAGTTAAGAGGGAGCCATCTTACAGGTGACCTGCCTGTAAGATGGGGAGAAACAAAGAGGAGAGGAAAGAAATAGCAAGAAAATAAGTGCTGTTGCAACAGACTTTTAGATAGATAAAGGAGGGCTCTTCAGGACTATGCCACCCTTCTACAGTCTCATTGCAAGTTCAGAAAGCAGTCCAAAGTGGCAGGAAACAACCGTTCATTTACTTTATCATGCCAGACAGTAGTGGGGAGTTGCTGTAGCGGAATAGGTCTTGTAAGAGCAGTTACAGAGAGGGAATCCAGCTATGGAGTAGCGGTATCCAAAACGCCATAAGCTGGGGTTAGAAAATATAGGTAGGTCTCCTTTGAGATGCTTAATATTGTCCAGGATTGGATCCTGAGACAGATCTGGAGCAATCTGAGTCCCCAACAAAGGGGTGTGTTGTCCAGGAGGGGGCAAAGAATCAGGAACTGCCACAGAAGCAGAGTTATGCTGTTCTGGGCCCGAAATAGGGCTTATATAGCAACCCCAGAAGGTTCCACAGAACTAGAAGCACCAGGGAAGTTAGCATCCCAGCCTTTTCCACCTGCACTTTTAACCCAGCCAGCAGCTTCCAATGTTGTCGTAAACCATGCAACAGGGGTCTTAACAACCCCATCAGAGAATTCCATTTCTGTGGAGACAGCTGAAACAGAAGGAGAAAATGCCACAGTTTTTAAAACAGATCTAGTCTTTTTTGCTGTACCCTGACCAACCTTACCCCATATTTAAGTCCAGTCCCTTTAGGAGAAAGTCCTATATTAAAGCAACCGGCCTGAGAAATGTCAGAACCCAATGCACCCGATACATCAAGGCCTTCCCCAACTATTACAGCTGTAGCGGTTCCAGTAACAGAACAAGGTACCCGAAAACTATCTGGTTCCGTAATAGGCAATCTACCCACATCCATAGTATTCACGGTCTCTGTCGGTGTCGTCGTACAATGCAGGGAATCTGAAGGGGAAAGAGGTGTAATCACTGGTACAGTGCTCGTAATGAGTAATCCAACGGCCTCACCATCCAGCATAACAGGACACAGGGCAACATCCGGTTCCTGTACTTCCAACAAGGCATCCAATGTCCGACCCAGCTCTTGCAATAAATGGTTCCTGATGAGCAGGAACCGTCGTTCTTCTTCCATAAGCTGTTGGCGAAGAAATTCAGCATCACAGGCTCCGTTTGGAACTGGGTTCAAAGCAAACACAGTTGGTAAGTCTATCACAACCAGAACAGAAGTTTCAGAAATGTTTTCAGCAGCCAAAGTAGTTCCCTCCATACAGTCATCAGCCATGGTGATCACTAAGAAGAAGGGGGTCCAAGGAGGTGATCAGCACCTCAGCCTCCCACATGTCTAACCTCTCTGCCAGCAGTAAGCAGACTGCAGAATCCAAAGCATACGCAGCACTCTCTACCAGAGAGTAGGGGAATCTCCCCGGTGCCCTGGCCAAATTTGCCCCCATTCACAAAAAATACCACCAAAAGCATAATCTGGTTCAAGGTCAGTTGACATTCATCTGTATCCCCCTCCCCAGGGTCATGCCTGAAAATAGCCAGAATTTGTCTAGTGTACTTACCTGATCAACAAAAACTAAATAAATAAATAAACACCGACTCCCAGTGATCGCTGGTGGTTGAACAGTTGCTGTGCTCTGAAACCCACCCTCCCCAAAGAGGATAGCTATCCACTGTATACTAATTCCTACTCCCCTACTGACCCTCTATCAACCCAGGCTTGGAACACAAACTCATGTCACCAGTGTCACAAATGGTGACAGGCTGGCACTTGACAGCTCAAGTTCTTGAACAGGACAGGGCGAGAAGGCACCTGCTGCCTGCTTTCTTCCTTGGCTCGCAAGGCTGATCTGAGCCCACTGGGCTGGTACCACTTACGCGATGCCCTCCACAAGCAACCCGCCCACATAAGACAAGATGAGAAGGCACCTGCTGCCCACTCTCCCCCTTGGCTCACATGGCTGATCGCAGTCCACTGGGCTGGTACCGCTGATGCGGTCCCCTCCACTAAGAACCCGCCCACCTAGTACAGGGTGAGAAGGTGCCTTCTGCCTGCTCTCCTCCTTGGATAACATGGTAACATTTGGTCCCTGACCCAGGACAAGGGAAAGGGGATTTTGGAGCTTTCCTCCTTTTTCTAATTGAACACCTGGCACCCATCGTTGTGGTACCTGAGTTGTTCCAGACGGCCCCGGAGCGCTGACATTGGTTTCCTGCCCAACTCTGCATCCAGTGCTGAAATCAGTGGACTAGAGCATAAGACCACAGAGAAACACTGATCTTTTACTTTTCTTCCTTTAGCAGCTGTGTAGAGAAGCCCTGATCATTTTGCTTCCCAGTTCGCACACTTCTGTGAGCTGTACAGTGCAGAGCAGTATTTGCCTAACCTGAACTGGTTTCTTAGGGATTTTTGTGTATTATTTATGGTGATCCTGCCACTAAGGTTTCCTTAAATGGGCTTTAGAGTTGATTTTCTGAATTAATTTTAAATTGAACAGTGTTTACATTGCAAATTAAATTGTTGATGGCAATTTCTGCACTTGTATTTTAAAATTTAAGACTGATTCTGCATTTCTAATCTGTCGGCTACTAGACCTCCCCCCTGACTCTGGCACCAAATGATCAGGTCCAAGGGTGTAGGCAGGCATACTCACTGTACACATTTGTGTACAGTTTTGTTGAGTGCCTGTCACAGACCATAAGCCTTTCTGTTAACATTTTCATTCTAATCTGTAATATTTGGGTTAGTGTAGGCCACTGAGGAGTGTATCTGTTTAAACTTCTGTTGTTTAGGAGACCGATTCATGTATAACCTCTTTAGAGATTAGAGGAATTATCTGACAACAATCTGACTTGTTTGGAAGGGGGGGCCTTTTGGAAAGGATGTGTAAATTGTTTTAATGGAAACTGTGTACAAAACGGACATTTCTGGCTACACCCCTGATCAGGTCAGATACATGCCCCCATTTAACACCCTTTGTTTTAGTTCCCTGTTGCAATTTGCTGCTGGCACCTTGCCAGAGTCTGTAACAGAGCACCCCCTTTTCATCCCAAGCCTTTTCAATTGTTCATTTGTATCACCCCTCCCTGCTCTGAAACCTCCCTCTGATCACCACTGAGGCTTATAACTGCCCTCTCTTCTGTTCCTTTCTTTCAGGCTGATCAGAGCCCACTGGGCTGGTACTGCTGATGCTGTCTCCTCCACAAGCAACCCGCTCACCTAGGACAGGGCAAGAAGGCGCCTGCTGCCCACTCTCCTCCTTGGCTCACAATGTAACGTCTGGTCCCTGACTCAGGACAAGGGAAATGGGATTTTGGAGCTTTCCTCCTTTTTCTAATTGAATACTTGACACCCATTGCTGTGGGACCTGAATGGTTCCAGAAAGCCCCGGAGCACTGACATTGGTTTCCTTCTCAATGCTGCAGCCAGTGCTGAAATCATTGGACTAGGGCATAAGACTGCAGAAAAACACTGACCTTTTACTTTTTTCCTTTAGCAGCTGTGTAGTGAAGCCCTGATCATTTTGCTTCCCAGTTCACTCAGTTGCACTGTTCTGTGAGCTGTACAGTGCTGAGCAGCATTTGCCTAACCTGAACTGGTTTCTTAGTGAGTTTTTGGCCTACCCCCTGCCACCTCCTTCCTTTATTAAATACGCTACCAGAGCTGATAGACCCGCTCACCTCCTACTTGGTTATACTTCATTTTCCCTCTTAAAGGGGAAGCACATAAGAACTACAGCAAAGTAGATCCACAATACCAGGATTTCTTTACCTCTCCATTAGTACCTGCTTCCCCATTAGCAGGTTATACAGCTCCTCCACTAGAGGGTGTATACTTAAGTAAACACCTTTCACATTCTACTTCCCTACTACAGGCTATTCGGCTGGATACCAGAGGAAGCTTTATTTTAAGCATTGCACCCCTTCTCCTCCATAGCAAAGCAACTTTGTTCAGCTACACCCCCTTGTTGTAGTCTACTACCTACCAAAGTCCACACCACCCGCTGCTCCTTGACTCTTAAGGATGTTTCATCTCCACTCAAATCCTTCTCCCTTCTACCTCCTCCCCCTAACCTTATTTCTTACCCTCTCCCTACCCGTTCCTCCTGCTTTTGCCAGTCCAGGGCCCTATAACTTCCAATCCATTCAAACCCCCTGTCTCCAGTCCCCAACTTATATTCATGCTCCTGCCCCCCCCCCCAATGTATTCTGGTCTCATTCCCTCATCATTCCACATGCATCCCTGCTAACTTTACCAAATTTCTTTGCTGTTCTCCATTTCTTGCTTCCTCACTATACCACTCTCTTCTACCTCCCTCACTCAGCCTCCAAGCCCCATCACTTCAAATCCATGAAGTTACACTTCCTGATCCTAGCTCTACTATTACTCACCTCGGGGGACATCCACACCAGCCCTGGTCCTGCTACTTCCCTCATCCCTGCCATCTCCCCCACTGCCGCTGCCCATACCCCTACCCCAACAGCCCTCATAATGGGTTTCAAGATATTACACTTAAACATTCGTAGCCTACTTCAAAAATTAGACCTCCTACAAGCCATGGTTGCTGCCCTGAAACCAAACATTCTAATTACAACAGAAACATGGCTAAAGAACATGATTCCTGACCGCTCGGTTTCCATCCCCAGTTACTCCATTCTAAGGCTAGACAGAGCAGGCAGGGGTGGTAGAGTGGCCATGTATATCTGCACCTCCCTCCAATACTTCCTAGTCTTCTCCTCCAATCCAGCAACCCATGACACCTTAGCCATCAGTCTATCCCTCCCTTTCTCACTCCCTGTCTTAGTAGCTGGTATCTATTGCCATCCAAATGTGCAGCCCACTGTCTCCCTTGACCTCCTAACTTCCATTACTTCCCTCTCTCCATCTAGTGAGCTTTACATCCTTGGTGATTTCAATTTACATTTTTTGTCCCCAACAACATCTACCACAAGAAATGCTATCTGTGCCCTCAACCTCACACAACTAATTACAGAATCCACCCACCCTAATCACAAGACCCAAAACCACTCCCTACTTGATTGGACCCTAACTTCCCACCCTCATAGAATCACCACCTCCGGCATCCTTCCGGTTGCTCTCAGTGACCACAACCCAGTTTTCCTGGTCAGAAAAGTTCACAGCCCTAAATTCCCACATAAAACCCTACAAATACGGACCTATAAATCCCTAGAATTGGAACCTTTCCTGCATAGCCTTGCCCTCTCAGACTGGTCCCCTCTAGCAAGCACCTCCTCAGTTGATAAAGCTCTAATCTATTTTAAAGACATCTTCCTAGCAAATTGGAATACCTTCACTCCCCTTAAGCAAACGAGGGTTAGAGGTCATCACCTCCCCTGGAATAACCCTGAATTACTAGTCTGCCAAAGAGCCAGAGATCATGCCTGAAAATGGCACAAAGTCTACCAGTTTCCAAATGACCTTCTTATTTACTGAAAACTCTGTAATGAGTGCACCCAGGCTACCATGCTAGCCAAAACAGAGTACTTCAAATCTACCTTAGCAACAAACATCAACTCCCCCTCCAAGTTCTGAAGAGTGGTCCACTCCCTCTTTTCCCCCCGTCCTGTCCACCCACCCCATACTTAAGATAAATGCCACACTCGTTCCCGATCCAGTTACAGTAGCTAACTGAATTCAACTCCAATTACACCACTTGTGCTGATGAGCAACTCCAGTCCCTCCCAAACTATTCCCCTCCCTCTCCCCCTTCTTATTGCCTATGAATGACCTCCCATCCGATTCCTCCTTCTCCTTCACTACTGTCTCCCCAAATGACACCCTAAATGCCCTGCTAGGGAACAACCCTTCAAAAGGCTCCTCCCTGGATGGCCTTGACCCTAAACTATTATCCCTTTGAGCCTCAGCCATCACCTACCCACTCTCTATTATTTTAAACCTATTTTTCTAAACTGCCTCCGTACCTTCCCCATGGAAACATGCAGTGGTCCTTCCCCTCCCCAGAGGTGGAGACCCCATCTCCCCTGGCAACTACTGCCCCATCTCTCTTCTCCCTACCCTTACCAATCTTCAGGAACACCTAGCCCTCTCCCAGCTCACTGCTTACCTCAATGACTCCTCCTTCTTCACCCCTTATTAATCTGGCTTCAGGAAAAATGACTCTGCCACCACCTCCCTTCTTTGGCTCACTGATTCTATCCTCATGGGAATGGACAATGACCAAATCACCTTAGCCATTTTTGTCAATCTGGCCAAAGCCTTCAACACAGTCTCCCACTCCCTTTTACTTGACACCCTATTGACAGCTGGGCTATCCCTCTTAGCTACAGACTGATTCAAGGCATACCTCACTGGCAGAACCCAATCAGTTAAGATCTCTGATGCAATTTCACCACCCCTCCCGATAAGAACTGGCGTCACCCAGGGATCAGTGTTAGGCCCCATGATATTCTCTTTTTTCTAAATGATCTCCCGTCCACCTCCTCTCCATTCTTCTCCATTCACATGTACATTGATGATACAGTTTTGTATGCATCTGGCTCCTGCCCCACAGAGATTGCATCCAACTTGCAGCACGACTCCGACAAAGTTCAGCGTTGGTTTGCAAACCACCAACTATCTCTCAACACCAAACAAACAGTCTCCATGACATTCTGCACCAGGCAGAAGCTTACCAGGTTTCCCTCTCTACTCTCCTTCCACACCCTTGATAGGACTTTACTCAAGGACACCTTCAGGTATTTAGGTGTCTGACTGGACCAACACTTGAATTTTTCTGATCATATCAACACCATTTGGAAAAAATTGCAACCCAAGCTCGGTGTCTTATTCAGGAACCATGCCAGCATCCCACCCATGGCTAAGCATGAGACTGTCCAGAAGATGATCCTACCTATCTTTGACTACTGTGACGTAGTCTGCGGTGCTGCCCCTAAGTCCTCCCTGGCCAGACTAGATACCCTCTTGAACTTCTTTTGCCATTTTGCCTTTGACACCCCCCTCCACACTGATCATTGTGATCTCTATCATGCCCTATCCTTCCCTTCCCTGACATACTATCTCTCTCACTATGCAAAATTCACCTCCAAGCACTGGCTGGGTGAACTTCCCTCCTATCTCTCCTGTCTTTACTACTGCCCCCCCTTCCCACTCCCTAAAATATATCGACTTATGAACCCTGGTGGTCCCACGCCGCTGCACCCTTTTTGGCCAATCGGGTTATTCTTATCGCCTCCCAAAAATCTGGAATTCACTTCCCCCTCAAATTCATCACTCATCCTCTTGCTGCTCCATTAACTCTGTCTGAAAGAACTTTCTAGACCCTTCCTGTGCCTGCCATGAACCTCCCTAATCCCCCCACCATCTCCCCTAAGCCCATATTACCATATGCCTGCTCCCCACCACTCTTATTTCCCTCTGATCATGCTCCTCCTTGTCTTCTACTGTCCCTCCTCCAAAAGCATTCCTCCCCCTTCTTTCTCTACCCTTAACGTATCTCCCTCCTGTGAGCTCGATCACTGCCTTGTGCAGGCAGGATCCATAGTGGATGGTGGGCAACAACTTTACCCCTTTTCCCCTATTTCTCCTTTTACTTCACCCCTTAGTCACTGCTAGATCACTGCCTTGTGCAGGCAGGGTCACCCAGCATACTGGTGGGGTACAACCCCCCTAATAGAGTTGACCTCTGCTACCCCCTCCCACAACATCCCTCCCCCAACACCCTCCTCTCTCACATCATCATATATAAATAACTCTCATCACCTATAATCTGTGTTCTACCAGTAGGGCTGTCCACCACCCTGCCCAGATAGGGATAACAGAACACTGTTGAATTTCAGCTCCCCCCTCCTCCCCTTGAATACCACCCACCTACGATACCTCTCTCTCATCACCCTGCCACACTCTACCTCTCCTCCTACCCCCTTCCAATTAACATAACCTAAGACTGGCCTACCCCCACACTCAATTAAGCACTTGTAACCTATCCCTATACCCGCTTATATGCATTTTAATCCACCCTGTCATCTCTGTTTGCCTCAAAAATCATGCTCTGTCTGTGTCTCTCCATACATTTCTTTTCCCTTCTTCCATTCTACCCTCCCCAGTCTTTCATTCCCTCCTTCCATTCTTCCTTTCTTTACTTCAGTCACTATAAATCTTATATATCTATGTTACACTAATGGCTACCAATTACTATTGGGTCACCATACCATCTAGTACTACATACTGTTGCCAAGTTATTATATGTATTCCAGTGTTACCAACTGTCACCAACTGTTGCCAATTTGCTATATGTGTCTTCATATCCACTATACTTATCTGTTGCATTGTTAGCCAATGTTATCCACCTGTAATCCCTCCTGCTCTCATTGTATGCAAATAAGCAAACTGTATTCCAACATTGTAACATTTCTCTCTATTCTATTCCATTGTTCCCTACCCCCCAGGTCACACCGGGAGACAGGCAACTTGTTGCTCAGTGTGCCTTCCTAGTGAAACATTTCAATAAATAAATAAATAAAAAAACTGAGCCATGTTTAACTAGCCAGACAATTTCACTGACAAGAAAACAGCACCAGCATTCATCTATGATTCCTTTCCTTCCAGATCACAAGGCTGGTGACATCACTGCAGCACTGATAAAGATGCCGGGCCTAGAGCATGCTAGCATACTGCAACATGAACACTTCCATTAAGAGCATCAAGGGACACAGAAGAAGACATGACAAACACCCATAATGGCCATCATGGGCAGAACAACTGGCATGGTTATCAAAACCTTAGAATATATGTCTGTTGCACAACAAGATTCCACCCCAAGTCCCAAAGAGCAATGCCAGACTGAATGGCACAGCCCTACACTCTGCCTCCAATAGTATGTACCTCTTTTAACATGCTTTCCATTAGGAAAGCACCACAATAGAACTGTAAGACTGTGATGGGCAGGTAGCTGAGTAGCTATGTAGAAGGAAAGATTGGCACACTCCACTGGAAGGGAAGCATGTGTAGGAATGAGAACCTGTGGGAGAAGAAGGTTTTATCTGACAATTGTGACTGTATGGAATTGGTATACAAAACCAGACTGAATATTAAAGAAATTATAGTTGGTAGCTAGAATGGCCAGAACAGTGAGTGAATGGACTCTATTGGCTTACCAAATGAACCAACTGAATTCCATCACAACTCACTAATCAGATGATAGGGTTTGAAAAGCTATTTAGAAACATAGAAACACAGAAAGACAGAAGCTGCTGGCAGATAAGGTCCTCTTGGCCCATGTAGTCTGTCCTATTTCCACTGTCTACAGTGCCACTGCAGACCCTACTTGGTATCTGTTCTTTCCCCCCATTGCCTTATTTCTTAGGTCCCCTTGTGTCTATCCCATGCATGCTTGAATCCTGTTACCATTTTAGCACCCACCACTTCTGCTGGGAGGCTGTTCCAGGCATCAGCCACCCTTTCCGTAATGTATTTCCTCACATTTCCTCTGAGTCCCCTCTCCCCTGCTTCATAGTGTGATCCCTTGTCTTTGAGCATCTTTTTCTTTGTAAAATGTTACCCTCATGGACCCTATTAATACCTGTGAGGTATTTGAATGTTTCTATTATGTCGCCTTTTCCCTTCTTCCCTCCAGTGAGTACATATTTAATTCCTTGAGTCTTTCCCCATACGGCTTTTGCTGCAGGCCCTGCCCATTTTGGTTGCCCTCTTCTGTACTGCCTCCACCCTATCTATGACCTTCTGGACTTGAGACCTCCAGAACTGGACACAGTACTTGAGGTGAGGCCTCACCATCGATCCATTCAAGGGTAACACTACCTCCCACTTTCTGCTGGTGATACCCCTCCCTATGCACCTCAGCATCCTGCTAGCTTTCCCCACCACCTTATCACATTGCTTTGCTACCTTCAGTTCATCAGAATTATTACCCCCAGGTCCCTTTTCTGTTTTGTAGTTGCCAGTACCTCCCTGCCCAATTGATACATTGCTCCTGGGTTTCTGTTTTCATGACTTTGCACTGTTTGCATTGAAACCCAGTTGCCAAACCCTTGACTAGTCTTCCAGCTTTTTCAGGACATCCCTCACTCCCACCCCCCCCCGATGTGTCCACTCTTTTGCAAATTTTTGTGTCATCCACAAACAGGCTTACTTTTCCATCCAGCCCTCCTACAATGTCACTAATAAAGATCTTGAGAGGACCAAGCATAGTACTGACTCCTGTGGCACCCCACTGGTTGCCTTCTTCACAGGGAGCACCATTTACAACCAAACTCTGGGTCCTGTTCCTTAGCCAACTTCTTACCCATTTTACTACTTTTGGACCCACTCCTAGGCTGCCCAGCTTGCTCAGCAGTTTTCTGTGTGGAACGGTGTTAAAGGCCTCACTGAAATCCAGGTAGGCCATATCCAATCCACCCTGATCCACTTCACTGGTCACCCAGTCAAAGAACTTGATCACGTTTGTCTGGCAAGATCTCCCTTTTGTGAAACCATGCTGTCTTTGATCCTGTAATCCACTGGTCACAGGGTATTCTCCATTCCTTTCCTTCATTAGTGATTCCGTTACTTTACCTACCACCAAAGTCAGGCTGACAGATCTATAATTTCCTGCCTTCTCCCTGTTACCATTTTTGTGAAGTGGGACCACATCTACCCTCCTCCAGTCCCCTGTAACTTTCCACATATCTGCATTAGGTTGAACAGGGCTGCCAGAGATGCAGCCAGCATCTCCTTGAGCTCCCTCAGTATCCTAAGATTTACCTAGTCAGGCCATTGCCTTGTGCACATTTAGCTGTTTTAGTTTCTGAAGGACTCTGTGACAGGGCTGAATAAGGACCTGACCCATTTGCTATGCAGAAAAAGTTTAACATAAAGGCCTGTTCTATCCTTTCCTTTTCTGTCTCTTCTCTGACTAGTTGTGCAGCCAAATTTTTTTGTGAGACCTAGGAACTGATCACTCTGATGGTTTCGCAATTCTCTGCCTATCGCTATCTCTAAGCCTTCCCTTGCTAGTTCTGTCTTTTCTTCCCCCTTGCATATCTGTGGGTATAAAAAATATATGTGAATCTCTGTGTAAAACTGTATGTTATATTGGGATCCCTTTGTTTAAAATGGTATATAGTTATACTGTTGAAATGATTGCAAAATGCTATTTGGAACTCAATGGGTTAACCTGAGATGTAGTTTTTAAGTCCTTTGCAGAGTTGTAAACAAGAGGTCAGTTCTGGGTCATTATGTTCTTTTTGCTTCATCTGCAAGAACACTGGAAACTGACAAGAACATTCTGTGAAAAAAAACACTCTGCCTCCTTAACAAGCCCCCTGCAAAGACTGGTTATAAAAAGAGCAGCAATGTTTTGCGAGAGAGAGAGAGAGAGAGAGAGAGAGACTGAGATTCAAAATTGAGAAGAAACACTCAGAAGGAGGATTTTGTTTTCTCTGCTTGTACTGCCTTTGTAAATAGTTATTCTGAACAATTTTTTTATTATTATTTTTCTGATATTGAGAAAAATAAAACACTATTTGCAAATTATGAAACTACTCCTGGTTTTCCTATGCTTCCTAACCTGTGCCTCGTTGACGGATGGTGTCAGCCTAAGTGGGATTTACACCGTATATACTATAAGCCAGGAGGGGTTATGTGTGGATACTAGACCTAGTACCAGGAAAGCATAGCAGAAAGGTATAGATTCTACTTCAGCAAGCCCAGGAGTCTTTACCAGAAGAATGGCAACCAAACTACTGTAGAAGCAGAAAGAAAAGTCCAAACTGAGACTGTTCAGCCAGAGCCAGAGATGGGAAAAAAGAATAAGCAGTGACCAAACCTCAAAGCCTGACTGCCTTTTTCCAGTGCTGAGCTATACAACAAAACGAAGAGGAGCAGAGAAAAAGAGAGATGCAGCAACGGGAACAGGGGAGAAAAGAAGAGATACAGCAACTGGAGCAGCAGAGAAGAAAAGAGATGCAGTGACTGGAGCATCAATGGCTGGACGCCTTACAAGTTATCAAAGCTGGAGGATCTGGCACAGGTCCAGCAGAGCAACAAAAACCAACAACTTAAAAAAACTTAAATTTACAAAGCTGTGTCCCTCAGATGATATTGAAGCATACCTGACAACTTTTAAAAGGGTTACCGCAGCCTGCCAGTAACCAAGCATCAATGGGCAATCAGACTGGTATCTTACCTGACAGGTAAAGCCCAACTTGCCTATAGCAATATGGACACTGCACAGTCAGAATACTATGACCTGGTGAAAAGAGAGGTCCTTAAAAGACATGACATCTCAGGAGAGACCTACAGGCAGAGATTTCTGACTCTGAAGTACAACTCAGTCAACAATCCTTGAGAAGTCTTCACCCATCTCAGAGAACTCCTTATGAAATGGCTCCAACTAGAGGACAAAACACTCCCACAGATAATCAAAACATTTGTAATGGAGCAGCTCATCAAAGTTCTCCCCACAAATGTACAGCTTTGGTAAAGAACACTGACCAGAAAGTGGAGAAAAGGCTGTTTCTTTGGCCGAAGACTACCAAATGGCCAGACAGAAGTCACAGCAGTGAAGTAACAGCCAAGATCCGGTAAGACACTCTTTTTCCCATTTAAACTCCAAGTCTGATAAGAACTCTGGTGGGGGTAACAAATCTACACCTAAAGACTTTATTTGCTGTGATGAGCCAGGTCATATTGCAATAAATTGCTGTATTAAAAAGAGTGACACTGGAGCAGATTTGTTCTTAGCAAATTGTGGCAAGTACTTAACAGATGTGAAGGTGGGAGATAAAACTGTGAAGGGACTTACAGATCTGGGAAGCAGACAGACGCTAGTGCATATTGAAGTGCTGAGAAAGCAATGTCGAAAATGACCAGGTACTGGTGTTATCTGCATCCACGAGGACGCTCAATACTATCCCACCACCCAAGTGACTCTGAATATTAAGGGTGTGTTGCACCAAATGAAAGTGGGGTAGTACCTAAGTTACCTGAAACTATGATTATTGGAAATTACTTTCCAGGATTTACTGAGTTAATCAAAGACTGAGTAAATCCTGCTGTTTCAGCAGCTGTGGTGACAAGAGCTCAGGCAAAGAAAATCTCAGATGGTGGAGATTCTTTTCCTTTTACTGAATTTGATTTGGATTTGTATGAGCACAGCTCCCAGATCCAGAAGTCTAGGAAAGAAAGACGATGCCTGAAGAAACAGTAGCAACAAAAGACTGATGGACATAAGGGGTTAACATATGAAAATTGTGATTTTCTTTCAGAACAAGCTAACAATGTTTCTCTCCAGGGTTATTTTAAGCAGCTGGGGGTGAAACCAAAACAAAGTTTAAAAATGTTTAAAAATGTAATGCCCTACTGTACAGAGTTTGGGTTAAACTTCTGACACAGTACCAGTTAGAATGATTGATTGTACCACAAAAGTATAGATCTGAGTTTTTACAGATAGCACATGCTAGTCCTATGGCTGGTCACTCAGGGAGGGATGCACTCTTGCCAGACTGCTGTACAGATTTTAATGGCCTGGAAATCATGAAGATGTTGCTATCTATTGCTATTCTTTTGCTGCGTGTCAGAAAGTTGCCCAGTGACTAAAAAAGGCAAGGTGCCCCTGGTGCCCCTAGCATTGTTAGATGTGCCTTTTGAGAGAATTGCAATAGATTTGGTTGGCCCCTTAGACAAAAGTAAAAAAGGATAATCAATTCATTTTGATAGTATGTGACTATGCTACTCGATACCCAGAGGCAATTCCTATGCATACTGTCACAGCCCAAAAGCGGCAGCAGAGCTTGCCAAAATTTTCAGCAGAGTGGGCATACTTAAAGAGATTATTACTGATCAGAGTAGTAATTTTGTTGCTGCATTATTGAAGGAGCTGTACCGACTACTAGGTATCACTGCCATAAGAACCTCTGCTTATCAGCCTCGGACAGACAGTCTTGTTGATTGTTTTAATCAAACCCTAAAATGCATGTTAAAAAGGTTTGTAAAAGGGGAAGGGAAAGACTGGGGCCAATACTTACCTTACCTGTTTTTTTGTTTACAGAGAAGTGCCACAGGCATCAACAGGTTTTTCACCATTTGAAATGTTGTATGGTAGACAACCTAGAGGGCCACTAGATGTAATAAAAGAAATATGGGAAGATAACCCCAGTCAGAAACAATCTATTACATCTTATGTGTGTGCCTTGAGAAAGAAGCTGGCAAAATACATTGAAATCACCAATAGTAATCAGAAAGCTGCCCAAAACCAGCAGAAGGTGTATTATGACCATGGGGTAAAAGAAAAAGTTTTTGAGCCAGGGAAAAAGGTCTAGCTAGTGTTACCCACTACAGAAAATAAACTGTTAATGAAGTAGCAAGGGCTTTATAGAGTGCTTAGATGCACTGTCACAGCTAACTATGAGATTGAGACCCCAATAGGAAAAATATTATTAAGATATACCAAGCCAATCTCCTTAAGAAATGGCTCAAAAAAACACCTAAAGCTATTTTGCTGGATTTACTGAAAACTGATAAAGAAGATATTCATGTAGCCTATGCTAGACTGGAACAAACTGTAACTGCTGATGCAGTAAAGGTGAATGTTTCCTTAACCTCCAAATAAACCTCAGAAATGGTTTAACTTGCTAAAGACATTTAACAATACTTTTATCACAGTACCAGGCCAAGCAAAAGTGGTCAAGCACGTAATAGCGACAAGGAATGCTTGCCTTATTAGACAAAAGACATACAGATTACCAGAGTGGTTAAGAGCAGATGTGGTTAAGGAAATACAAAAAAAATGAAAGAATTGGGTATCATATAAGAGTCGAGAAGTGCTTGGTCATCATCAATGGTGATTGCAAACAAAAAAGAAGGGGGTGTAAGAATCTGCCTTGATTTTAGGAAACTTAATCAAGTGTCAGAATTTGATAGTTTTCCTATGCATAGAATAGATGATTTTGTGGACAGACTGGGGAGCCATAAGCATATCAGTACCCTTGATCTTGCCAAGGGTTACTGGCAAATCCCCCTAGCTAAAGAATTCAGAGACAAAACTGTATTTGCCACTTCTATAGGATTCTATAAGTTCACCTCCCACTACATTTCAGTGGTAAATAGATGTAATTTTATTCCCTCACACTAGTTATTGTGCCGTCTGCTGGATGATGTCATGGTGTACAGTCTAGACTGGAAAAGCCACCTGGAGCACCTTTGAGCAGTTATCCAATCGATCAAAAAGTAGGTCTGACAATTAATTCTACCAAATGTGCACTGGGCATACAGGGAACAAGATATTTGAGCTATGTTTTGGGAAATGGAGAAGTCAAGTCAGAGATTTCCAAAATAGAAGCTGTAGCTAACAGCCTTGTCCCTAAAACAAAGAAGCATGTCAGGTCATTTTTAGGGCTGACTGGTTATTATCAGAGGTCTGTTCCTAGCTTTGCTGAGTTAGCTACTCCTCACTGAATTCACAAAGAAATAGTTCCCAAATAATGTCAAATGGATCCCAGAGTGTGAGGAAGCTTTTTGAGCCATTAAGGCTGTGTTATGTTCAGCCCCTGATTTAAGAAGCCCAGACTTTGAGAAACAGTTTTTGTTACAGACAGATGCATCAGAGAAAGGCCTATGTGCAGTCTTGCATATAGATGGGAAAGAACATCCTATTATATGTATCAGTAGGAAACTGCATGACAGAGAGAAAAGGTTTTCAACCATTGAAAAAGAATGCCTGGCAGCAAAATGGGCCATGGAGTCCCTTAAGTTTTACTTACTATGAGCTGACTGTGTACTTGTAACAGATTACAATCCTCTCTGTTGGCTTAATCAAATTAAGGATACAAATTCCAGAATCACACGGTGGTACCTGGCACTACAGCCATTTAAATTTAAAGTGGTGTACACATCTGGGAAAGAGAATGCCAGTGCTGATTTTCTGTCATGATATGGATCAGGAATTGAGAATTCTGAAGGCTGAAAAAATGTGAGTTGAAATTTTTCTGTTTGCTATACTGCATATGCATGGATCTGTAAAGGTTATAAGCTACTGTTTGACAAGAATTAATGGAAAGTTGAGGAAACCTTTTTTTAAAACAGGTTCCCTCTTAAAGAGGGGGTATGTGACAGGGTTGAATAAGGTCCTGCCCCATTTGTTATGCAGAAAGAGTTTAACACAAGGGTCTGTTCTATCCTTTCCTTTTCTGTTTCTTCTCTGTCTGGTTGTGCAGCTAAATTTTCTTGTGAGACCTAGGACCTTATCACTCTGACGGTTTTTCAATTCTCCACCTCTTACTATCTCAAAGTCTTCCCTTGTTATTTCTGTCTTTTCTTCCCCTTGCATATCTGCAGGAATACAAAATATATGTGAATCTCTGTGTAAAACTGTATGTGATACTGGGCTCCCTTTGCTTAAAACTGTATATAGTTAGTCTGTTGAAATGATTGCAAAAAGCTATTTGGAACTCAAGGGTTAACCCTGAGATGCAGTTTTTAAGCTCTTTGCAGAGTTGTAAACAAGGGGTCAGTTCTAAGTCATTATGTTCTTTTTGCTGCAGCTGCAAGAACATTTTAAACTGACAAGAACATTCTGTGAAGCAAATGTCTGGGGCACTGGAGGACTTGTCTACAAGGGTCTCCGATTCGGAAACCTGGATTTTTTCTTTGGAGAATAAGTCAGGCTGCATGGAGGAAGCCATAGTGGAGAGCCAGCAACACATTAAGAAGCTTGAACAAAAAATCGAGGATTTAGAAGGCAGAAGTCGCAGAAATAACGTTGTGGTTCTGGGTATCCCAGAAAAAGAGGAAGGCAATAATACTGTTTTGTTTGCCCAGAAGTTGTTCGAACAAATTGCTGGCCCCTCTCCTTTTGGACCCTCATATACACTGGAAAGGGCTCATCGTGTGTTAGCCCGATTCCCGCACCCGGCCAGCAACCTCGGCTCCTGATGATTAAGCTTCTCAACTTTCAGGAGAAGCAATTCTTGCTATCAAAGATTAAAGAGCTGGAACAAGTTCTTTGGGAAGGCAAGAAAATTCAGGTAACTCAGGATCTACTGGCCACGGTGCGCCAGAGAAGGGCGCTTTTTCACCCCATCATAACAAAGCTCATAGCCACAGGAATAAAATTCCATATGGGGTATCCTGCCCATTTTCAGGTGTTAATCTCAGGGGTATGGACATCCTTTGAGGAAGTCAAACCTGCTATTAAAGCACTACAGAAGGAGCATCCCGATCTTTTCAAGCCATGCTGAAGTCTTAGGAAAGCCGTTGCTGTCTTAGGGAGAAGCACTTCGGACTGGGGAGGTCATGGCAACGAGGAGCATGAAGGACTTAATTTTTTGTTTCACCAAATTTTTTGCCATTATCCTTAAGCTTTGTTGCCTGGTGTTCTTCCTTTATTAAGATTTGTAATTGTAGACAACTGTTTATCGAGTTTGGAAGTTTCAGGGGGGAACTTTTTCAACTAGGATGGACACAAGGGATAATTCAGGTTTTATTCCTCTGGGGGGTGGTGGTCTCGCAGTTGGGAGCCATCATCGGGGTAGGGAAGTGCCCTTATTATTGATTCTGGATGGGGGTATGAGGAGGCTGTGCTGTGAACCTGGGGCTCACAGTATGTCAATGGTGGTACCCATTATAAGGTTAGGGAAAGATTATTAAGGGAACTCCAGAGCCTGTTCCTTATCTGTTGGATATGTACAGAGGACCTAGCCTACGAGCTGGGCAATTTAGATACTTTAGTCTTGAGTACGAGGTATCCATTTTACTATGCTATCCCAACAAAATTAGTGCAGAGAATGGGTTCACCGGGTAAAGCAAAAGTAGCTTCATAGCGCGGCCCCCCCCTCCCCTTGTTAGCATTTTAGAGATTTGGCGGTATTAGTGTTTGATTAATGTTGGGGGTAGCATCCCCTGGTTTTCCTGCAGGGATATGAATTTTCTTGGGATTTTAATTTCATTTGACCGGGCACAATCACCTCATTAGGCTTTGTGGTGGTGGGAGGGGAGAGGCCGGAGACTGTAGCATTACCAGCTGTACCACGTAACAATGATAGGAGAGAGATACAGTATAGATTTCCAGGTCTTGTTGCTGGTTTATTGATTGTATGGGGTTTTTATGGGGGAGAGGGGTGGAGGGTGGGTGTTTTCCACTAGGTCCCTATTATTAATGCTAAGATCATATGGGGTTAACCCATGTACCGCCTTGGTGCAGATTACAAAAGGTAGAAGTCTTCTCAATTTACTACAATGGCTAGCAGGGTGAATGTCGCGACGTGGAACATCAGAGGGAGCAGAAATAAAAAGAAGCAATATCAGGTTTTACACCCTTTAAAGTTAGTAAATGTAGATATTGCGTATGTCCAGGAAACACATCTGTTGGATACAGAGGCATCTCAGCTCCAGAAAGTGCAATTTGGTCAATTTTTTAGTGCAGAGGGTTCCTCTAATAGTAGTGGGGTAATGTTCCTTATTCACAGGAAAATTCCCTTTAATACAATCAAGGTTGTTAAGGACCCAGGGGGTAGATATGTTCTCATGCATGGTTTACTTTACAATAAAGAAGTAATCCTTGGCAGTATTTACGTCCCTAATCGGGACAGCCATGAATTCTTCACTCAACTTGCCTTGGTCTTGCAGGCATTATTTCAATTCCATGATTATCGGGGTGATTTCAATTTAGTACTTGACCAGGATATGGACCAGTTCTGTCCTCGGAAAACTACTTTCTCCAGCTCAATGGGCTTTCAGGAATTTCTTGATCAATTTGATTGTGTGACATTTGCCGGTTTGTATCCCCAAGACAGGAAATATACCTTCGTTTCTTCTGCATTCCTCTTCTTCGAGGATAGATTACTTGCTCTTGTCCCATTCCTTGCTTCTGGCCACACTTGATTCCTCGATCCTCCCTGGAATTCCCTCAGATCATGCCATTGTTTCCTGCTGGATAACGATGGTTTCGCTTCTGAACAGGACCCCCAGATGGAAGATAAACAATTTATTGCTGAAGGACGTTTCTCTTGTGAAGCAGATACAAGATCAGATAGACATTTTTTATCATTCTAATAAAGTTTCCTCGAGTAGGCCCGATCTACTCTGGGCGCCTTTTGGGCTTATACAGGGAGTTTAATTCAGCCTGAGCTAATATAGGAAAAGGCTTCTAACGCTAAACTGTCCCAGTTGCTTGCCCAGATTAAAACCTTAGAAGATGATTCTTCTCTCCCCAGTGTAGAGACTCATCGACAGGAGTTAATTAAATTGAGAGCCGCATATATGGAACTCCTCCGGGAAAAGACGGATTATTCCATATTAAAGACTCTGGCGTCATATACCGACCATGGGGAAAAGGCAGGTCAGCTCTTAGACCTCAGTGTAAAGCAAATGGAAACTGCCTGCTATATTACCTCCATACGGTCTTTGAAGGATAATTCCCTTAAAACTCACCCCCTGGAGATTATAAAATAATTCACTAATTATTATAAGGAGTTGTATGGCCCCATGTCCACTCCCAACTGTTCAACAGATTCAGGGGTTCTTGCAGGAATCGCATTTACCTCGACTTTCTAGGGAGCAACAGGATGCTTTGGTGGCTCCAATAACTTCGGAGGAAATTTCTGCTGTCATTAAAGCCCTGCCAATTAATAAAAAAACAGGTCCTGATGGATACTCAGCTTTATTTTATAAAAAGTTTCTAGCTCAACTAATGCCAATGCTCCTTTCCCTGTACACACATATTTTATCTGGCGCCAGTTCTGACTCCTCCTTATTTGAGGCGCTAATCGTTCTGATCCCTAAACCAGGTAAACCCCTAGATTGCGTTTCTGACTACCGCCCGAACTCATTGATCATCCAGGACATTAAGATCCTGTCAAAACTCTTAGTGAACTGGTTGGCAAAGGTACTGGATGGCTTGATAGGGTCAGAACAAGCAGGGTTTCTAAAAGGGAGGTCCTCGGCAGATCACTTGAGAACTCTCTCGCATGTCTTCTCGGTGTCCAGGGACGCACCCTATCCTGCTGTTTTGATATCCCTGGATGCTGAGAAGGCATTCAACAGGGTACATTGGGAATATCTTTTTCAAGTTTTAGAGAATTTTGGTTTCCCTCCACTTTTTATTAATTGGATACTCGAGCACTTGGGAACTCGAGCAGCAGACTGGTAGGACAGAGGTCTGGGGTTATATTCTGTTTTAACTGAAATATTTGAATAGTTTGTAAGTGAAATTAGCTCTGTGTGTTAAAAATTATTACCTTGAATTAGAACTGTTACTTGGGCTGTGATATTGTAACTTTGGAGGCTTGGGGACTGTTGTTTGTCAGGGTTAATTAGAGGGAAATTTAAATGTGTTGTTTGCCTGGTGTTTGGTAGAGCCTCCACCCACCCTGTTTTGTAGGCTTCTTAAATATTGAAAAACCACTGGGGGTTGGGATTGAAAGGCTGAGTATTTCTGTTTTGGGACTGAAATTCAAAGCAACAGGAGCTGGTGGGCCTGTGACATCATATGGTACCCGATGTCTGTTTACACACACTGTTAGTGGGACCAAACACACACTGGACTGTACGTGTTTGTGAGACTTTGGAACTTTATTGGTGAGGTTGAAATTGGGTTCGTAAATAACTACAGTCAGTATAGAGAGAAGGTGTATTCCAGTGAAAGGGAATGAGAAAAGGGGGTGTGCCATTATAAACAGAGGGGGATAAACAGGGTGGCCATATTCCACCATGGCAGGCATCTTCAGAAGGGTTGTAGGCTGCACAGGCTGTGGGATGGCAATAATTCTAAATTGGGCCTGGAGAGATGGAGGCTGCCCACTCTGTAGACAGCTATCTTGTATCAGGAGTGAGGTAAATTGGTTAAGGAGTATGCTGGGGGCTGGGGGCATCCATGATAAGGGGTGTGGATATGGGCAGCAGAGGGTGGGGCTGAAGGAGGCTTGGGCAACTCCTGAAATTACAGGACGTTATGTTACAGCAAGCAGGAGGGGGATATTAGGGACAGAGGACCTTAGATAGGGAAGTTGATGCTAAGGGGAAAGCGTACAGGGTGAACATTCTGAATACAAAGAGAGTGGAGGGGGAAGAGTCAGGAAGAGTTATTGTGCAGGAGCCTAAAACAGCAGACTGTGGGAAAGGAGCTCCTAAGGTGAACAGAGCAAGAGGGGAAGAAGAGGGGCAGTTTAGAGGCGCAGTCAGGGGAAACTCGGGTTACTTGATGGAGGCTGACATAGAGTGTCACAATAAATTTGAGCTACTAAGCAACCTAGAGGGGAGGAAGGTTGTAAAATGAGGAAACTATACAGAGGCCGGGGAGGGAGTCGATACCCATAAGACATCACAGACCAGCTATGGAAAGGATAGAAATAGTCCCAGAGGGAGAAGGAAACATATATGTTAAGCAAATGGGGCGATACAACATATTCCAGACATGAGGAGAGATCATGATTGGAGAGATACTGGGAGACAAGGAGGTGGAGAGGAGCCCCCTTCAGCAGAGGTCTAGTACCAGGATGGGACCTTAGCTAAAGGGGCACCTACGGAGAACCTCTGGAGGCAGGGTACTATTACAAGGGGAGGATGGCGGTGTGGGGAAGGGAAACCATCAGGGCCAGGATAAATGGTTTGGATGAGAGAGGGTTAAAGGGGACACCTATTCAGAGGGGGTTTGAGTTAAGTGGGCAAAATAGCAAGGGAGGCAGAAAGGGGAGGGTGACAAGGGGGTCTCTAATAAGGCAGGAAGACTCCCACAAAATTGAGATCATGAATAAAGGGGGGAAGGGGGGCTGAGAGGGCATAGTGGAGGTAACCATAAGGATGATGGCAGTGTTAAGGTTCTGTTATTGGGAGACTCGATGATTAGCGGTATCCAGTAGGAGGGACAGGGGGGTGGATGCCATAGCCAGGTGAAGGTAGTGAGTATCTCTGTGCTGACAGTGCACAGAGCAAAGTTCATGGTGTATGAAATGGTTAGGGATTGTGGAGGGAAACCGGATTTCCTGGTGCATTTGGGACTCATGCTCTAGAGGGAAATAGCATTTTGAAATCCAGCCAAGGGTTCCAAGAACTTCCAGAGTCTGTTGGGATAATGGATGCAACATTTCCTTTCGGAGATATTGCCAGTACCAAAGGCCTCAGTGGAGAAAAAATGAAGTTCACAGAGGTTAATGACTGGCCTGGAAGTGAGTGAAGAGATGGGTTGAGGGTGTAGGGAACTGAATGAGTTTGGGAGGATATGCCAGTGTTAAGGACAGGTTTCATCTTGCCCCATTAGGGAAGGAAGTCCTTAAACAGGGGATGGCTGACTACATACAAGAAAGGTGGGGTTTAAACTTGTGAAGGGGGAAGGGATAAGGGAGGGCCTGACCAAGCAGCCCTCTCTTCCAGATGAGGAGTAGCCTTCAAGCCCAAGGGGAACAGATTGGGGGTGGAGGTTTCAGGAGGAGCAGAGGATGAGAAGTATAAGGAATCTGGGTGGGGTTTACAAAGAGGATCAGGGATAAGGGTGGGGTTTGGTGTTAGTAAATGCTAGGGCTTGGGAAACAAGTTGCCAGAGTTCCAGGCCATGCTGTTCGAGGGGTGACTGTGGCAGCGGTCATGTGGAAAGCGTGGGTCAACAAAACCATGATTTGGAGCTAAGCATTATGGGGTACACTATGCTTAGAAGGATAGAAAGGAGGCTGAAGGGGTGGAGTAACTATGTTCATTAGAGATGACATAGAAATTACTAGGGTAGAAGAGGCAGAGGAAACGTAGAGCCTTATGGGTCACCCTTACAATCCTCAGCAGGAGATAAGGTCAAGCTGGAGCATATAGGCCCCCCAGGATGAGTGATGTTCTAGAGGATGGTTTGCTGGACAACATCATTGCCCAATGTAGTGAAAGGAAAGGAGTGGTGTTGATGGGGGCGCCTTAATATGCCAGGTACAAACTGGGAACCATGTCCTCTAAGGTGGCCAAGAGCAGGCGGCTGCTGGATAGCTTCCAGGATGTGTTCTTAACACAGCATGTGATGGAGCCCACAAGGAGGGGGTGTCCTGGATGTGGTTCTGGCAGATGGGGATCTGGTAAGGGACATGGTTGTACAAGACCCCTGACTGGGAGCGATCCACAATACTGTCTGGTTTCAAATAAGCATGGGGAGGGGTGAGATCTAGGACACTGCAGTGGACTTCAGGAGCAGAGACTTTATGGGCATGAGAAATATTCTCAAGGATCACTTGATGGGGATTACCTCAATGACAAGTGTGGAAAGGAGATGGGAGAGGTCATAAAATGGGGACTTCAATGAGGGCAGTCAGGATCTGCGCTAAGTTGAGATGTAAAGGGGAGCAAGGTCACATAAACCATGCTGGTGGTCAGTGAGGTATAGGTAGCAGTCAGAGAAAGAAGGTGGCCTACAAAAAATATAAAACAACAAGAGGGATAGGGATAGAAATGTACCAGCTTGCATCTAGAAAAGTCACCTATATGGTGAGGGGAGCAAAGTCCAGTAAAGAGCAGTGGCTGGTGCAGGGATACATGGAGGGGAAAGGGTTCTTCCGGTAGCATTGGGAGTGGAGAAAACTAAGGGCCATCTCTAGCAGATTGAGATCAGAAGGAGGTGGGTGGAAGAGGCAAGGGACCAGGCAGAGGTATTTAACCAGTACTTTGCCTCTGTGTTCACTAGGGAGGGATGGGATATCTACAAAGCAAGGCATGAAGGGATAGAAACATCAGTAAGTGGGATCAGGGAGCAACAGAAATGGAGCAAGAGGGAGAGAGAGGTACCCCAGGGTGTCACATCTGGTGTAGATAAAAAGGCCAGTAAGGTGGAGGGATGGATGATGCTATCTCCACCAAAGGGTGTAGTTAGCCTTCAAGGCCCTAAAGAAAGACAATCTCCTGGATGGATGGCATCTATCCGAGAGTACTATGGGATTATGACATACTGGCTGCACTTCGTGGAGCTTTTCAGCAGGTCAATTAGACAGGAGGGATACCTGAGGGTTGGCGAGAGGCATGTGGTACCAATCCATAAAGGGGGTCGAGGGAAGTACCAGATAACTATAGACCCACTCAGTTTTGACCTCAGTGGTGGGAAGATGAGATGAGTATACAAAAGCTTGATTGGGGGTGTACTTGGAGGAGGTGGGAGGTCTGGCTGTCGGCAACATGGGTTTGTGCCAGGTGATCATGTCAAACCAACATTTGTGGAGTTCTATGAATGGAACATCAGAACTGGACAGGGGTAAGCCACTGTGGATGTATTATTCTTGGACTTCAGCAAGGTGTTTGACTCTGTCCCCCACAATGGTCTGTTGGAGAAACTGTGGGGTTGAGTAGGCCCTTTGAGGGTCAGATGGATTTGAAAACTGGCTAGCTGGATGCACTCAGACAGTAGTGGTCTGTGAGGGCTCTAGAACCCTAGAGAGGTTGGTGAGTGGGGCATCAAGAGGACTCGGTCCTGGGTCTGATCCTGTTTATACATACATATCAGACATCAGGGAGGGTATAGGTGAAATGAGTCTCTCATAGATGACTCCAAGATGGGGAGGAGTAGGAGGAGAAGAGGGAGGTTGGCTCTGCAAGGGACCTGGACACCCTGGAAGCGTGTTCACACATGGAAATTAAATTTCAATATCACCAAGTGCAAGGTGTTGCATCTTGGTCAGGGAAACCCTCAACACAGGTACACCCTGGGAGGAGGCGCTGCAGGCCTCAATAGGGAAAAAGACCTAGGGCTGTGGTGATGTACATGAATAACTCTGAGCAGTGCAGAGCAGCTAGCAAGGCAAACAGGATGTTGATGCATCGTAAGTGATCACTCAGGAGCAAGGAAGTGATTCTGCCGCTGTACAATGGACTGGTTGGACCTACACCTTGAATACTGTGTACAGTACTGAGACCACACTTGAAGAGACATACAGCTCCTGGAGAGGGTACAGAGGAGGGCAACAAAGATGATACGAGGCTAGGGGATTTGATATATAGGACAGACTTATGGAGCTCTGCCTGTTTTCATTGAGAGGAGAGGGGGGATGGGAGAGGATTGAGGGTCCCTGGCACCCCAAGGGAATTAATAGGGTAAACATGGAGTGGATCTTTAGACTAAAGCAGAGAGGTATCACCAGAGGGCATGGTTTGAAGTTGGAAGGTGAAGGGTGAGGGGAAGAGGAGGAGGTTTTTCACTGAGAGGGTGGTGGACCCTGTAATGCACTGCCTGGTGAGCTGGTTCAGAGATCCACAGTGGAGGCTTCAAGAGAGGGACAGACACAGAAAGTGGATGTATCAGATGATGGCCTGTCCCAGGGGTGGGATGGATGATACGGGTTTCTGGAGCACAAGGATGGAGGGCTCGGCACCAAACTAAGGCTCAAGGTTCGAGCAGACCTGATGAGACATAAAGCCTAATCTTGCTGGCAAATAGTATGTTAGTATGTTAGTATTATATAGATCCTCAGCCCGGGTCTCAAGAGACGGAGTTATCGCTATGCTCTTACTCTCCACGTTGGTACCAGGCAGGGATGTCCCCTGTCGCCACTATTATTTAATTTGTATCTCGAACTGCTACTTAGAAGGTTGCAAACTGTCCAAATATCCAGGAGATCCCTATTTTTCCTCAAATTAAGTTTGTCCGCTATGATCTTCATCTCCTCCTCCAGCTTCCTCCACCCGCAGCTCTATTCCATATATGCTGGACATTATACCTCTTGGTTGTATTGCTAATTATGTTTAACATTAGTAAAACTATTATTCTCTCTAAACGATAAATCTTTTAAATCTGACATCGTAGGCCTATAGGCTGAAATGGCAGCAGGGTTCTCTCTGATACTTGGAGTGATCTTGCCCGTAGCAGTAATCAGTCTATTAGTTAAACTTAGACACCTGGTGACTAAGGTGTCTCAAGATTTAAATAGATGGACTTCTCTCCTATTTCACTGTGGGGAGAATAAACCTCCATTAAGATGAACGTAGATTTCATTTATTATATCACCTGTCCATGCTTAATGTTTGGCTCTATATCCTGGTTTAAGAAATTGAAACCATGTTCATTAAATTTTTGTGGTCTAATAAATCCCCTCGAATAGCTTATCATACTTTGGTGGCCCCTAAAGATAAAGGAGGCATGCGATTGCCCAATGTACTCCTGTATTTTTGGGCTGCCCATA
This sequence comes from Neoceratodus forsteri, assembly GCA_016271365.2. Lineage (NCBI taxonomy): Eukaryota > Metazoa > Chordata > Ceratodontiformes > Ceratodontidae > Neoceratodus > Neoceratodus forsteri. Next base: position 1,067,686,042 of record CM028131.1, on the reverse strand, counting down.
TTAACAAGTATATGAGATGGGCATCTCATGGAGTTCCAGACTAGGCCCCAGCGTGGTTGCAGATCGAACTAGAACTCATACATTCATTTGGTCTAAATCCCATGGGTCTACTGCATGTTGAGGAGAGTCTCTTGCCAGTAAAGCTCAAAAACTCGGTAATTTACACTTTAGCTTTCAAAATACATACATCAGGTTTGTAGATTTCTCAAATACAATCACTTCAAGGATCTTAATCAACCTATTGTAGGTAATCTCAATCTTAAAATTGAGATAAACCTATTGCTCCATATTGCTCCCAATACCTGTGATTGGAAGTTTCCAGTTTAATAAAGATGACTATGGTTGGATGTCTAATCAGGAAATTACAGACAAGCTGGGTATTTCCAACAGACATATTTTCAGGTTATTCAACTTAAGCATGTTTTAACACATTTCTTTGGTCATTCACCTTGCCCAGACCAGCTTATACCCTTCCATAAGGAACTTAGTGTAGTAAGTGGTGACCCTAGGGCAATAGCTAAGATTTCTAATTTCTTGATTGGTTGGAAATTACCAGATTGCTGTGGACCAATGGATCTGTGGGGATCCCTTTTCCCCGAGAAAGTGTTCGATTGGTCGTCTATCTGGTATACCTCCCAAAAATTTATTAAACAGGACAGGTGAAAGCTGATGCAACTTTTTATATTGTACATCGCTTACTACACACCCTGTAAGTTGGTGAAGAGGGGACTCAAGTTTCTAATAGTTGTGTGAGGTGTCAGCAGGAGGAGGTAATTTACTTCACATCTTCTGGGACTGTCAGAAGGTGGCCCCATTGTGGAGGAAGATTAAGCAATCTGCAGATCCCTTTTAGCCTGGAGAACCATTTACTCCCAAAATTTGCCTCCTAGGTGACCTGCTGTGGGAGTTAGAGTTAATATCCGAAATATCATATTACACTCATTGTGATGTCTGTCAAAAGTTGGTGTTAAGACATTGGACCGGTCAGCAAGAAATTTCTTATGAAGAATGGCTGGCGGAAATTTTAGCTAACCTGCATACCGAGAAAACTATTGCTAATCTGAACAATACAATGTCTAACTTTAATAAGATTTGGGACCCTCTGTATACTCTTTATTCCCTGCAGGGTTAATTAAAGGGATACGGCTGAAACTGAATTAAAATGAATAATACTGACAGAACAGATCTTAGCAGGGTAAGGGGTTTTATGTACTGTTAGCCTAGTGGATAAGGATATGGGAGGAGGTGGGGGGAGAGGGTTTAATGGAAGGGGGGAGGCAGATTTATGTGTATGCGACTCTGTATAAAAGTGATTTGTCTGTTTGTATATCTGCCTGTGTAGTATTGTGGTTAAAATGATTAATAAACTTTAAATTAAAAAAAAAAGAACATTCTGTGAAAAAACAATTTGTCTCATTAACAAGCTCCCTGCAAATATTGATTATTTTTTTTAATTTAGTAAGCTTTATTAGTTTGGAATTTTTACAACAACCATCTATACAGACAACGTGTAAATACATAAACAGAAAAATGATCATTAGTGAAATATTACTACATACACATAATATGAAATACATTGATGAAGATTACATTATAATAAATCCTAGAACATACTATCATTGTCTGTATGCCACCTTCCCCTCCCCTCTCAACTCTCCCGGTCTGCCACTTACTATTAATTGAGGATGGATATAAAGAAATAGCAAAATGAAGGACCATATTAAATGAAATTGTCCTTAAAAGGAGAAGTGAAAATATCTGAGGTCTACTGAATCAATAAAAGGGTATACAGTGATTACCATCTTAATTTATATTTGTCCATTCTGTTATTGACTCCAGCAATGATGAGCTCTGCTTGCAAAGCAAACATAATCTCCTTGTACCATTCCATGTAAATGGGGACATTGGGTTCCAACCAATGTCTCAAAATTACTTTCTTGGCACAGCTTGATATTAAAGCCATTTGTGCTTTCTGCTGACTTCCTTGTAAACATGTATAATTACCCAAAATACAAATTTCTGAATTAAAATTATCTGATAATGCAAGAAGTGGATCAAGACGATTTTGGATGCTAAGTCAAAAAGGAGTGATTTTATCACATGACCATAACATATGAAGCAAGTCAGCAGGGGGCTTGTTGACATTTGGGGCATTGGTTAGAAGAAACCCTTCCCATTTGATGAAGTTTAACCGGTGTATAAAATAGATTATGATTAATATAAAATTGCATAAGTCTATATCTGTCCCACTTAATTTATTTATAAAAATGATTCCAAATTTTTGACCAGTTTCTGGAAGGGGAAGTCACTATTAAAACACTGTCCCACCAATAGAACGTCTTACCTTCCAGAATGGCAATATTTGTTAGGAGAAATTTATATGAATAGGATATTATATGGGAAGAGAGGATAGAGCTAATATAAGGGAGTAAAGCAGACATGAAGGGACTGTCCCGTCCTCCTAACCCAAAATAATGTATCAACATGTGTGATACCTGAAAATATTTGAAAACATATGTGGCAGGCCAGTTGAAAAGGTGACTGGCTACATTATAGGGGAGCAGTTTTTTGTCCTGGACTAACTGATTCACTCTTAGGGCACCCATATCAGGCCAAAAAAAGATGAGGTTTAATTACCTTGCCCAAAATTAGAAGGTTAGGGTTTAAGAACAAGGCTTGGGCAGTATCTTTGTAAGCATCCACTTTGAGGAAAGGGATTAATTGATGATGTGTATGAAGTGAGGAGCTTAATGGTGTATCCTTTAGGGATTTAGGGAGATTATTTCTAGTAATAAAAGGAAGGGCCTTGGGGTCAATGTCTTTTTCAGAGCAAAGTGCTTGTTCAATTTTGACCTAGGAGGGACAATATGCAGGATCTAGACAATTCTCTGAGGGTTGTATCCAATATCTAACCCTGGTCAAGTGTATAGCTAGATAGTATATGTAGAAATTAGGGGCTTGAAGACCACAGTCAGTTTTTAGATGCGTAAGTTTATAGTAACTTTGTCTAACTTTTTTCCTTTGCCATATAAAAGTATTGATAATTCTTCGTATCTGTGGAAAACCATGATAATGGAACAGCCCCATTAAATATTTGTAGGGGATTTAATACACGGGGCAAAACATTCATTTTTATTATATTCATATGACCCCATATAGAAAGAGGTAATTTTGACCAGCGTCTAAGATCTTCTGTTAAAATTTTAACTAAAACATCTAAATTAAGGTTTTCATGATGTGGTGAGAGGGTGAAGGTAGAACCCTAAATATTTAAATTTATCTGTGTTCCATTGAAGTCCCAAATGTTCAATGTCAGTCCTCACCATGTATTTGTTGAGGGGGAAAAACCTCTGTTTTTCTGATACTTAACTGTAATTTGAGATTGCTTCAAATTGGGAAATGATGTGAAAGGCAGCAGATAAAGATTGAGTGGGATTAGAGACATGAAGGAGTATATCACCTGCATAGGCAGAGATTTTATATTCTGTGTTACTTATTGATGTCCTGATACAAGTACTGAATTCTTAATTTTCCTGATAAGAGGTTCTAAATATAAGTTAAAAAGGAAAGGAGAAAGGGGACACCCTTGACGGGTACCTTGAAACAAAGTGAAAGATGTGGAAAGAACACCGTTACATTGGATTTGAGCTAATGGGGCAGTGTATAAAATTTTAACCCATTGTAAAAATTCAATCGGGAGGTGATATTCGGGTAATAACCTAAAAAGGTAGTCCCAAGAAACCTTGTCAAAAGCTTTTTCATCATCCAGAGAAACAAGTGCTACCGGTACAGATGAATCCCTGGACACAGAAGAGACATATACAATTTTCCTAAGGTGATCAGATGAAAGCCTTCCCTTTACAAACCCTACCTGCTCTATACTTATCAAGGAATCCCAAACCTGGCCTAATCTAGAAGTGAGCATTTTTGCAAGAATTTTGAGATCCACATTAACTAGGGAGATTGGTCTGTAATTAGGAATCAATAGGGGATCTTTTCCGGGTTTGGAGATCACAGTTATTATAGCTCAACTCAAAGAGGTATCAGATATGCCCTTCTAAAAGATATAATGAAAGGTATCTAAAAGAATAGGGGAAATTAGCTCCTTAAATTTTTTATAAAAATTTGTAGTGAAGCCATCTGGGCCAGGGGATTTATCCAGGGAAAGCGAATCTATGGCATCACAGATTTCTATTAAAGTAATAGGAGCTTTTAAAATATTAGCCTGGGTATCTGATAAAGTGGGGAGATCGATATCTTGAATGGAGTTGTCGAATTGTTGAGGCAAAGAGGGTAGTGTAGATGCTGAATATAATTGTTGGTAATAATCATGGAATGCTTTCACAATATCTGGGGGGGAGGTTAAAAGGTCACCCGAAATCGAGTAAATAGAAGTAATTATTTTGCCCGTTATTTGGGTACAAAGACGAAGAGCCATAAGTTTCTCGCTCACCATGATCAAAATCTAGAAGTGAGAATTTTTGCAAGAATTTTGAAATCCACATTAACTAGGAGATTGGTCTGTAATTAGGAATCAAGAGGGATCTTTTCCTGGTTTATTGATACTATGGATCATGTGGGATTAAAACAATTGGTCCTAGATACTACTAGGGCAATAATACTTTGATTTAATTTTTACCAATATGGGAGACATAATCAATTCAGTTGAAGTTGGGATCCCTTTGGAAACAGTGATCACTGCTCTGTCCTATTTAATATTAGAAACGCAACAGTCCAAACCTATTGGAACAACTACTATGTTAAATTTTTGGAAGCGAATTCCATAAAATGAAAACTAAATTAAGTTGTTGGGACTGGGAATCTAATCTTATTAAGTCTGTACAATACATGTGGGAATCTTTAAAAACTAAACTATTAAATCTAACCACTGAGTATGTTCCTGTTATTAACAAATATCAGAGTACCAGGACTATAAAGCCTGCCTGGCTTTCACTTACAATTAAAAAATTAATCAATAAAAAACATAGATTATATAAAAAATTAAAACTATCTAAATCAGTTAAAATATTGACTGAATACAAAGAATGTCTTAAGGAAGTTAAGGTGACTATTAGGAAAGCAAAAGCCCAGTGTGAATTAAATCTTGCGGATAAGGTATCGAATAACAAAAAATCCTTTTTTCATATATTAATAAACAGAGGAACTCCCCAAGTAGCATAGGGCCTTTTACTACTGAATTAGGACCTACTTCCACTAACTTACAAATGGCCGATATTCAGAACAATTATTTTTGTTCAGTATACAATACAAATGATGTAGATTCATACGCTATTGGTAGACCTATTATACCTGGTTCAATCATATTAAATCCTAACATAATTTACAAGCAATTAGCTTGTCTTGATGTTAATAAATCCCCTGGTCTGGATGGAATGCACCCTAGGATTTTGAAGGAGATGGCAGATGAGTTAGTACAACCAATTACTTATATTTTTCAGGCATCCATCGATACGGGAATGGTTCCAAATGATTGGAAACTAGCTAACATTGTGCCTATCCATAAAAAAGGACCCAGAACTTCACCTGAAAACTTTAGACCTATTAGTCTGACCTCTATATTGGGAAAATTAATTGAGGGATTAATTAAAGATACTCTATTAGAACATCTGGAGAGATGTGATCTAATTGATCCCATTCAACATGGATTCACTAAAAACAGATCATGCCAAACTAATCTATTGGCCTTCTATGAGAAAGTGAATAGAGAGATGGATGTGGGAAAGTCGGTGGACGTGGTTTTTCTGGACTTCGCTAAAGCATTTGATAAACTTCCTCATAAGGAATTACTGGCAGTTCTGGAAGGTATTAAATTGTCTAGTAATATCTGTAAATGGGTCTCAAATTGGCTACAGGATAGAAGACAGAGTAGTCATTAACGGGGAATATTCTGCTTGGGTTCCTATTACTAGTGGTGTTCCACAGGGTTCAGTGTTGGGCCCTAGTTTATTTAATATATACATAGCCTCATTAAAAAATAGTAATAGGAATATTTGGATGTATAAGTTTGCTGATGACTGTAGACTGGGCTTACTTGGTAATGATACTGAACAAAAAGCTACCCTACAACTTGCTTTGAATTTAATATATGAATGGACTGCCTCAAATAAGTTAGTGTTAAATAAAACTAAATGTAAGGTTATGCACTTTGGAAAGCATAATCAGAAAGAAGTATATCTTTTGGATGATACAATTTTGGGGGTAGTAAATAAGGAAAGGGATTTGGGAATTATGGTTACTAGTGATATAAAATTCAGATCACATTGTAGGATACAACTTAGGAAGGCAATTCAAAACCTAAATTGTATATTTAAACACATAGCAAGTAGAGATAGGAAAGTATTGATCCCTCTCTACAGTGCTTTGGTGAGACCACACTTGGAGTATTGTGCCCAGGTTTGGTCTCCTCAAAACAGGGAAGATATCCTATCAATAGAAGGGGTTCAGAAGAGGTTAACAAAGCAGATAGAAGGATTATCGAACAAAAGCTATCAAGATAGATTAGTCAGTCTCAATCTTTATTCTTTACATTATCGCAGATTAAGGGGTGACATGTTTTTTATATAAGAATATGAATGATGTAAATTTAATGGAGGAACTGGGCCTCATAAAAAACACTGGTAGATTAAGTACAAGAAAACATGAGAAACAATTCCTCCAACATACATGGGAGCATAATTTTAGGAAGCATTGGTATAGCTGTAGAGTAGTCGGAGTCTGGAACGCATTACCAGTAGAACTTGTCAATTGCACCACCATGAATCAATTCAAGAATGGGATCAACATTCACTTTGGCAATAAAAAATTCTAATATTAAAATTGGGATGGTAAGCCTTATAGGGTAGTATTCTATCCTTTGGCTTGAAAACACCTATAAAACCTATGAAAATAGGATATTTTAGAGTGAAGCATGAGAAATTCAGCCTTTTCTGTTATTAATTGGTTATTATGAGCACGAAGAGACTCAACTTTCTCCCACTCTTCTATAGGAGCCAAAGGAAGGAGATGCCTCTCCTGGTTTTCTATCTGGACTAGAATAGAAGAGAGAATTGCTGTTCTCTGCTTCTTATGCTTAGTCGCTAATCGAATTAACTCACCTCTCAGTGCACATTTCAGGAAGCCCCAGAGAAAATCTTTTTTAGACATGGATGGAGCGTTGATTTCCATAAAGTTAGAGATGAATGTTTGAAGGAGTTGTATTTGATCCTCAGATTTCAGAAGTTGATTATTCAACTTCTAAATTCTGTCTCTATGGATGTTGGAGGAAAGATCCAGATGAAGATGAATTGTCCGGTGATCTGAGATAACCTTTGAAGAGTAGAAGGCCTGAGAGACCCCCGGAAGATGATCAACAGTTATAAGAAAGTAATCTATCCGTGATAAAGAATGATGGGGAAGAGAATGAAATGAAAATTCTTTATTTTTTGGATACATTATCCTCCAAGGGTCTGTCAGGCCAACAGAGTTCATTAACTCATGTAAATCCTTTTGTCCCGGTGATAATTTTTGGCGAATCTGACCAGCTCTGTCTAGGGAATTGGATATCACCTGGTTCCAATCTTCACCTAGTATAATTGGAAACATGGTTCATGGGGCAAGGAGAGTAATGAGATTTATAAAAAAAGCAGGATCATCACAGTTAGGTCCATAAATAGAACCTAAAACCAATTCAGAGTGACCCAGAAGGGCCTTCAGTAAAATAAATCTACCATCAGGGTCAGTAATTTGTTGTATAAGATGAAATGGGATTCTGTGGGCAATCAGGATGGCAACCCCCCTTCTACGGGAGTCAATACCCGAACCAAATACTTGACTCACCCAATTTCTACGTAACTAATGAATATGATTAACCTGAAGATGTGTTTCTTGCAAAAAGGCCACATCAATTTGCAAACTTTTTAAATGAAGTAGAACCTTAGATCTCTTGGCTGGAGTATGGGCTCCTTTTATATTTCAGGAGCAGTATTTAAAATTTGCCAAAAAAAAATTACAGGATATAGTAGAGTAAAATATAAGACAAAGAAATATAACCAATCCTGAGTATATAAAATTAAGAATATTTGACCCCCTCTCAGTGGCAGACAAATCCCTAATTATTGCCCTTTATCCCTCCTCCCCGCCCTTCCAAATGTGCAAACCCTACGTAGCTAGGACCTAAAGACCTAGCTCTGACCCCACAAATTATAATAAAATACTGAACCAAGAACAGTCCCTAAATGGGATATTGATTTAGGAGGTTCAAACCCCATTGTTTGAATCATGACTGCTTTTCCTGCAGCAAGCAATCAAGCATTCCCCCTTCCACCTCAACCTGTTACATAAATGTTAAGGTTAACAATTAACAGTTATCTATGCTTAAAAAAAAACAGGTACCTAACCTTGCTCTCTATCTACCTATTATAGATAAATTCAAAACTTATGTTATCATATTTGTTTTTAAATTAACCATTAGTAATCTGAGGGCTATCAAATCAAACTCAATATCTCTCAGTATTCTGGTAAAACATTGAAAAACCTCTCAATAATATTTTAGAGTTGTAACACAACATATTAAACTGAAAAAAAAAGGAAAGAGGATTATTTCTAAGTGCAATCCATTTAACAGAAGAAAACACACAAGAAAAAAAAAAAAAAACAAGATAAAACCATCTAACATGATCAAACCTATTATCAACAGCCACTTTTGTTATGATTTGAAAACTTTTACAACCTAAATCACAAGATAAAACTCAAGTTTACAAGTAAGTCATGTGTCAGGACACAGTGGCTCAGATATTCAAACTGTGCCCAAAAGTGCGTAATAACAGCAGAGCAGGCCAAGTCTATTGCACCCATGTGCAGAGACATGATATTCAAAAAGGAGCAGGCCAAATTGCGCCTACAGCCAACGTCTGAATATCACACTACCTGCACCATAGCGCAACTAGGGAGGGGAAGCTGAGCAGATATGATGCGCTATAGTGCAACAAGGGATGTTCAGCTGAGCAGTCCAGAGGTGCCATAGCACAACCAGAGACGACCCCAGCTGCAGAGCAATGTAACTGCACAATCAGGGAGGTAGGGGCCCACCATCCATGCCACAGATGGGCACAGGAACACACAGAAGAACAGACATTGCCCCCACACAAGCACAGCACAACCAGGGAGGCTGGAATAACCACTGGTCCATGGAGACAAGCAACAACCCACAGCCCTGGCCATGGTGCCCTATCACACCCTACGCAAGCTGTGACTGGCACACAAGGAGGCGGACCACCCTGTGCCATACCATCCCCCCAGTGCACAGCACACCCTGCACCGTGACCCTCAGACACCCCCCCATGAGCAGTGACTGCCACTGCAGGAATCCCCATGCATGCCACCACCCCCACAGTGTCAATGCAACCCTGTGCACCACAAAACCATGCAAGCCAGTCCCACCATGAGCACCCATCAGCAGGTTGCAGCACACGGCAATGCAATAACGGCAGACAAAGTGCCACCATTCACAGTCCCCTGAGGTACTGCTGAGAGACCGACCATGTGTTGGCACAAGAGTGACCCCATATGGGACGGTCGTATGTTGACACCTCCACCAGTGGTACAGTGCTCCGCACAGTATTCCAGTGACACACCCCTGGCCCACCACTGGCCACAACTGCCAGCACAGACACCCACAGTGGTGCGTGGAAGCATGCACCACACCAGATGCCACACAGGGTCTGGACAGACACCCACCCATACCCAAGGGCACACTAACACAGGGACACAGTGGTGGGGCAGCAAGCTCCCCCATTGTGAGCCCATGTAAGCTGTGTACACACAACCTGCAGTCCACCATGGCACTGGAGTGCCAACCACCCTGCGCAGGCACCATGGACCAATACCCCACCATTAGTCATCCGGAGCACAAGCCACAGACAGTGGGGCACATCCCCTGCAACACACACAAGCCACAGCATGGAGGTGGGACAATGACCGTGTTGCCCACAGTGCCACCTGAGCCAGGCATGCACCACACCAGTGACATGGGCAACCCAGTAAAGCGACGGGTACAGTGTCTGCCATGTAGGAAATGCCACCACTGACATGCCAGAAGATCATGCAGGTCACAGACAGGCATGTGTGTCGGCTGCACAGGCCATAGACAGGCCGATGGGTGCACCATGGACACAGCGCATGCACCATGGACCACTGCACACAGTCATCCAGTGCACGGGGAACAAAACACACAACACAGACACTGACTGATATCTACCCCCACACCATAGACACCTCCATATGGACACACACACATACCCATGACTGCACCATCCCGGATGCCATACACCACTGCAGCTGAGCACCTATAGCCCATGCAATCAGAGACCACCACGGTATTCATATAAAAGTCATATGTATTATAAAAATAAAAACAACTATTTACAAAACAACAACTATATACAGTTATTTGGGGGACACAAAAAGGTGGAGGTGGGCAGGGGAAGGGTGGACAAATGGGATGGGATAGGAGGGGTGTGACGGTGGGTCCAGGGGGGGATGGGAGGTCAGGGATCAAGGGACTATTGGCTCCCACATCGCTCCAGGCTCTGGCTCCCCCTTGATCTCTGCCTCCGAAGTACCCCCGACTCATCTATCCTTCAAAGGATTGTGACCGTCTCTCGTGCCAGAGTTAGTAGCTCCAGCAGGTGTCCTGATTTCCCTCAGATGTCTCGCACCTAGGACAAGGAGCACAGTCAACAGGTGAATGCACAACCTACGTCCACCCACTGTGCATGGCATACGGCCATGGGACATACCACTGTGATGGTGTGTGACTAGCGCATCAGTGATCACGTCCACAGGACCCGCCCACCCAGGCGATACAGCTACGCGGAACGAGCTGCACACACCCACCGCCCAAGTCATGCACAGCACCACCGCGGGCTGCCTAGTGACATGGCTATGTGGTGCAAAGGCAGTGGCACAGCCATGAACCTGGTGCATGCATGCACCACCAGTGACGCACACCCAGACATGCATTGCCACTGGACAGTGTTGACTGTAACAAGTGGCATGCATGGAAGTGCTGTCAATGAATGGTGGCCATGCCCCACTGCCCTCCTTGTCACACTGCATGAAATATTAATCATGGATGTCTGGCACTCACCCACATCGGGCCGGTCAGGTGGCTGTCGATGTCCTCGGCCCACCTGGCTGTGGCTTCCACCACCCTCTGCTCCACGCACGCACTCGGCGCAGTTCATCTGGGCCTGTGGAGACAAAAAGGAGAAGAACATCAGTACATTCCCGAGCAAAGTCCCCCTGCCCCAGGAAGGAGTGTGCCCCCCCAGCCAGCCACCCACCCCCACCCTGTGAACACCACCACGGCCAACCCCATATGTCTCTCCCTATGTGCTGGACAGATACAACACTGTGAGTCACATGGATGATAACAGTGTGTTGACAGAACCCCTACCTGGATGTGGTACCATGCCCCTCCTGGCACGTGACCTTAGTCTGGCCAGTAGCTCCAGCTCCCTACTCTGCAGGTCACCATATTGGTGCCTGCACTGCTTAGCTGTTCTGCCCCTGCCTGTCACCTCCTCAAGGGCTGTGGCCACCTCTTGCCACACCTGGGACCTTGTCCTATCCAGGGAGGCCTCCCCAAAGAGAGGCCCATGGTGTGGCTCGACTGTGGCCACCAGATTTGCCAGTTCGATGGCCGTCCAAGGAGCAGCCCTTCTCCGCGCCATAGCATTAGGTATAGTAGGCAATATGGCACTCTGCAGCATGGTATCCCATGTGCAGATGCTGCACGGTACAGCGCTGCCATTCCCTATTGTGCTGTTACTGAACAGCACGATAGAGGTGCACCTATGCCTGATGCATGGCGCCAAGGGGGCAAAGGTCGGGCACAGGGTCAAGGGTCCCTGGAGCAAGACCACGCACAGCGCCATTGGATGACAATGCGTGTAGCGGGATTGGCTTCCTGTGTGCCAGCGCCACAGTGGACTATCAGGCAGTTGGGCCATTGCGCCTATGAAAGCCCATTGCCACAGTGCCATGTAGTGACCTTCGCTATAGCACCACTGGCACAATGGTGGCCATGCCCTGCATTGCTTACCGTGCACTTCACGTCATCAGTGCAGCAGACACCTGAGTCAGCAACCTGGGCATGTGCAGTGAGGTGTACTACGCATGCCACAGAACTGCGCCATTGGCTCAGCACGTTCAACACAATTGCACAAAGCGCAACAGCGCGATATTCAGACGTCATATGCAAATCATCCGATCAGCCATTCAATGGTGCAGCACCACAATTTGCATCTAATTAAAGTTGCTCCTCACCTAATTTGCATGGATTGCACTATAAAGGTGCGACGATGTGCTGCAGTGGCCATAGTCAGTTACTGCAGTTTATTGGTGAGTTGCATGCTGTGTGGGAGTGTGGACTGTGGATTCAGGGACATGCATGAGACTGCACAGTCACAGGTAACAACTGTCATTCTTACAGGCTACATAATGACCGAGCATGTTCTTGGAGAGGAGGACAACAGTGGTGGGAGGAGGAGGAGTTCGAATTTCACTAAGGCCAAAACCAAGGCCCTTTTCGAGGCCTACCTGGCTCAGAAGCCACTGCTCAGTGGACAGCGGGGCATCACTCATGCCCGTGCTGCTGCATGGGAGGAGGAGGCACGTGCCGTGAACCTGCATGGCAGCCACCAGTGCTCCGTGCAGGAGTGTGAGAAGAAGAAGATGGGTACAGACAGGAGGAGGGTAAAGGAAAAGGTGGCTGCTATCAGGGTGGCACGTGCTGCAACAGGTGGGGGACAGCCGGAGGTGGTACAGCTCACCCCAGTGGAGGACAGGCTTGCTGCAAGCATGCACTAAAGTGCCATAGAGGGAGTTCCAGGTGTGGCTTCCAGACGGGTGGTGGCCCATCTCTGCATGGTATGTCATGGTCTGTCTGGGGGGGGCTGGGTAGGTCACATGCAGTAACACGACTTTGCTTTCCCTTACAGATCCTGAGCATCAGCATGGGTCAGCAGTGGTGGGCCTGTCCACTGCAGACAGTTGGACGGAGTCGGAGGTGGGACCATCCACCTCCACAAGTATGTGTGGATCTGTACAACAGTGGGGCCGCCAGGTTGTCCACACTGATGTCATTGAGACAGGTGTGGAGGAAACCCTGCCTGTGTCCCAGCGAGCTGGCATCCATGGATGCCAGCATGCTGTGGCTGTGGCTGGGGCAGAGTCCAGCTCCAGTGATGATGACACGACCGTCATGGGCCGTGACATGTGCATGCCACAGGATGGACACACAGCAGGGCAATTCGTGCCCATGGCTGTGGGTGTTGCCACTGTGGGGGCCTGCATGTCAGCACAGTCCCAGGCTGCGTCTGTCAGCACCAGTGGGGCAGCACTGGTGTCTGTTCAGGACAGTGGGACTGTTGCGGCCACTGCGGTGGCACCACTGAGCCCTGGGGTGCGGCAGCCGGAGGGGCAGCATCAGCAGTCACCCACCGGCCCTGGGGGCACAGGGTTCAGTGGTGGCATCTGTGCACCGCCTGTGGACATGCCCAGACCTGGTCCTGGTGTGCAGCACCCACCCTCAAGGGGTGCTGAACATCAGGCCCTTGCACACTCTGAGGGGCAGGATGCTGAGGAGGCTGATGACCTCTTGGACAAGCACACCCACCTACTGCGAGCATTGGTCCAGCAGCAGATGCGGCTTGTGACGTCCATGGAAGCACTGTGTGTGGCTCTGGAGTGGGCAGAGGAGCGTCGCAGCAGGGACACCGAACGGATCCTGGCACGGATGGACCATTTGCTGGAGAATGTGACCGCTGCCATTGACAGGCATGCACAGGCATTCATTGCTGTCATGGCCACAATGGGCACACAGTCAGGTGCCCATGCATCGCAGACACCATGCAGTGCACTCTCCACCCCCCATTCCCAGCGTCAGGCGACTCCCACCCTGTCAACGCCAGGTTCAGCTGTGGGCATCGAGCACTCCTGGTGCAGGCATGTTCAGTGTGCTGCAGACCCCTGCATGGGCACGGTCATGTTCATGCAGTGGAACCCCTGGGGGACCATCGGTGCCACCCCATGAGGCCAGTGGTCAGTCTGCCAGTGCTGGTGGGTCTCAGTGGGGCCGCCCATGCATCTGTGGTGGCTGTGGCACTGTGTCGCGAGACTGACCTGTCTCCCAGCGCGGCTACTGTCTGGTGCTGCCCTGTGTGCATTGAGTGCTTCAGTGGGCAGTACGCGGGTGGGTACCCAGCTCTGCACACAGACACACAGTCCACCTGCACACCCTCCTGGCTGCTGTCCACAGCTACATGTGCATGATGATGCCTGCATTGTGCTGTACACCAAAGTGCAATGGTGCCCAGCATCTGACACACGCACATGGACAGGCAGTGGCCGTGGTGGCCTGTGGACATCTGTGTTGCTAGGGTGTGCGTTCTGGGTCGGTGTGCCTTCTGGCCTCTGTGCACATTTGTTGCATTGTGTGTGTGTGCGTGTTTGTGTCCTTGGTGGCATGATGGCGTCACCCATCCTGGCTCTGTGTCTGCCTCTGTGCCCTGCCACTTCCCTCGACAGCATGCACCCCAGTGTGGGTTCCTGTGTGTTTGTGGGTTGTGCCTTGGCCACTGGTGGTTGCGCATGGCCCCATGACTTACCTGGGTTGGCTGAAGTGCTCCTCTGTGATGGTGTCCCGGTGCAGCTGTGCCAGCCGGAGCAGTCGGGGGTCCCGATCGGCCAAGGGGGGCTGCCCATCACCATCATCACCGGCGTCCCCATCGTCCCCATCGCTGTCCCCCTCTTTGACCTGTATGGCTATCCCACATTGTTGGCCATGTTGGCAGGATGCAACAGACCAGAATATCCCACAAGCCTTTGAGGGGCTGTACTGTAGGGCACTACAAGAGGTGTCCAGGCAATGGAAATGTGCCTTCAGCATCCCGAACACCCACTCGATGACATTGTGTGTGGTGGCGTGTGCCTCATTGTAGCGTTGCTGTGATGGGGTCGTGGGCCACCGGTAGGGTGTGAGCAGCCAGGAATGAAGAGGTTATCCACTGTCACCTGTGTGTAGAGGGTGGAGGTTAGTTTGGTGATCAGCACCGCCCTGCCCCAAGCCATGTAGGCCACTACCCATGGCACCTCTGGCCATGCCCTCTCAGGCCCCATATTTGTCCATTTGGTTTGCATACTCACCCACTAGGTGTCCAGTGGGGATGTCCCCACTCTCTAATCTGTGGCACAGTGCCGACTGGTGCCAGATGAAAGAATCATGTGCTCCCCCAGGGTGTGTGCCACAGACATTGTTGATGCGCCCCCTGGCATCGCACACCACCTGGCAGTTGATGCTGGCATAGCCCTTGCGATTGATGTACTTGGCCCCCTTGTGGCCAGGTGGTGTGTGTATGGCCACATGGGTGCAGTCTATTGCCCCTAGCACGCCAGGCATACGTGCTACCCTGTGGAACTCCTGTATATTTGCTCTGCACTCCACCGCTGTGCTGGGGAAATGGATGTACTCCTCAGCATGTGGCAGCAGTGCGCTGAGGAATTGGTTTAGGTGGTGGGACGTGACCTACTGGGTTATGCCTGTGGTGTCCCCAGCTGGTCTCTGGAAGGTACCCGTGGTGAGCAAGCACATGCAGGCTGTTACTTGGTCTCCACTGACAGGGCATGGCTCAGTCGTGTGGGTTCCTGCATCACATCACTGCACAGCTCACAGAGCCACCTTAGAATTGTCCTTTTCAGGTGGTACTGGCCCACAATCTCAGTATCAGTGTACAGCTCAAAGCTGTTGCAGGCTCGGTACTGCCTGTTGGGGTCATACCACCGACGGGCCCTTCCACGGCCACGCCCCCCTGCCGCCTGCCTTCTCACCCTCCTCATTATGGCCTCCATGTGGAAATTGGCACTGGCCATGTCCCTTGCTTGTGTTCACCCCCCTGGCAGCTGTTACTGTATTCCCCCGGCTGTCCTGGCTGCTACCTCCCCTGCACCGGGTACACCTGCCTGTGCTGGCCTCTGAACTGTGTGGCTCCCTACACCTTCCCTGTGCCTGTCTGCTGCTGTGGCCTTTCTCTGGCCTGCCCTGTTCCCGCCACTTGCCCTGTCTGTGTGCCTCTGCCTCTGACACATGTGGCTTCCCTGTAGAGTTCTTGTGCCTCTTCCTTGCTCCTTTTTATTTTGGCTCATTTCCGCTATGGCACAGCTTCCACTTGTTCCACTATTGCGCATTGCGCAAGTCTGTGAATATCACACTGCGCCATTTATGTATGGTTCCTCCCCCTTCAGTTGTGCATGCCTTCATTATCATTGCGCTGTTGCTCAGCATGATTTCGGGGGCGTAACTGCTTCCTGCTGAATATCGCAGAATGGCGCAAATTCGGACTTGCGCAGGCACAACCCTATTGCGCATGGCTCAACTCTTTTGAATATCTGGGCCAGTGTGTCCAATTTATATTAATCTGGAAAGACAGTTAAAGTTCAATCAACTATTACATTTTAACCAACCTAACCAAGTTCTGTTTTTAACCACACAGGTGATTCAGTCAAGCACTGCAGTAATAGCCCAACTTAATACTGACCGGAGAGTTGGAAAAACTTGCAGCAGCCGATCGATCATGCGCATCTTCATGTGGACTAAAATGCTCACATCATCTTGTTGAGTAATCGAAGCATCCAAAACCAGCAAAAAGGAATCTTCTGAAGCTCTTCCTCAGCCCGACGAGTCTGCATGTCTCTCGAGGATCAAGCAGCTACCTCGAAAACAAAACCTTTACGGGGCACTTCAGGGCAGGGTAAGCAGAAACTCCCGTGAGGGAGAAAAACAGGACCAGACTCCCACCAGGTCAAAAAAGAAATCGAACCCCTGCCTCCAGGAGCCCCCAAATTAAACATTTCTCTGGCATGAGCAACAGGGATAATCAAATAAGATACAAACTTGCATCCGATGTATCCTCCAGTCGGCTCCAGTCATTCCATAGGAACACATAGTGATGAAGCCTCAGCACGAGGTGAAAAGATCCAGGAAGAGGGCTGCCAGCTCCCCTGTAGCCTGCTCTGCATTATCAAATGTTTTACAACTGCCCGAATACAAAACAGATAGCCTGGCAGGGTAGAGCATCCGGAATTTTATTCCAGCAGCTATTAATTTAGTGATGGAAGGATGATACTCAGCCCTTTTTTGATGTGTGGCAACTGGCAAATCTTGGGAGAACGGAGTCGGGGCTTCTTCCCATTTAACCTCCTGCAGATCTTTGATTGCTGACAGGACATGTTGGCGATTAAGATAACTCAGCAGCTTCAAGATGTACGGCCTAGGCTTTGCATCAGCAGGGGGTCCGGGTCTTAAAGATCTGTGAGCTCTTTCCGCTACATAGCTCATCGAATGTGGAGGAGGGCCAGCTATTTTCATGAGCAGTTTCTGTGCAAAGGCGACTGGTGAATGACCCTCTACTTCTTCTGGGAGGCCGAAAATCACTAGATTGTTACGCCTGTTTTGCCTATTTCGGCCTTCCAGATCTTCCAATTTTAATTCCAATTTTTGTAGTTTGTGCCTAATAGAAGTCATTTCTGGTTCCGCTCGGGATTTCCAAGATTCAAGTGAAGATGTGCTAGCAGAGACATCTGAGAGTGCCTTGTTGGTTTCTTTCAGCTCTGCCTGCATATCTTTTATATTGGAGGCAAAGTCTGCAAACGCTGCTTTAAGTGGGGCCATTTCAGCTAGAAATCTGTCTTCAGAAAGCAGAGCAGCAGCCACAGGAGGCTGAGAACCCTTCTCAGTGCTAGCTTTTTAGTATTTTAGCTCGTTTCGCTTGTTTGTCTGGGGTAGTAGGCGGAGTTCTGGACGGGAAGGCCTGTTTCATTTTGACCTCCATTTGTCGTGATTTAAACTGATAATTTGTTTAAGTTGGCATCCAATTCCTGCCCTGACACAGAGAAAATCAGTACGGATTGAAATTTCAGTGCGTATTGAGCGATTTACTGATTTCATGAGTTGAGGTGGGAGCGAGAGCACAATGCGTCCGCTCAGGAAGAAGGCATCACGTCGCAAATGTTGATTATAAAAAGAGCAGCAATGTTTTGCTAGAGAGAGAGTGAGAGATTGAGATTGGAAATTGAGAAGAAACACATAAAATGAGGATTTTGGTTTCTCTGCTTGTACTACCTTTGTAAATGGTTATTCTGAACAATTTTTTTTTGCTGATATTGAGAAAAATAAAATGCTATTTGCAAATTTTGAAACTGCTCTTGGTTTTCCTATGCTTCCTGATTTGTGCCTCAATGACAGGCTCTCTCCTCTGTAAAAGGACTAGTGCCCACCTCCCTTCCTTTAATTCCCTTGTCCCGTATCTGTGGCTTGTCACCTGCCCCTTCCTCCATAAATACTGAAAAAAAGTACTTCTTCAAAATGTCTACTTTTATTTGGTCATCTTCCACACAACTCCCCCTTCCCTTTTTGCCTTACTATCCCTCCATTAGTTTTCATCTTTATGCTAATATGCTTAAAGAATGTTGTATTCCCTTTTTCTGCTGACTTGGCAATATTCTCCTATGTCTGCACCTTTGTGTTCTGAACTGCTTTTTCTGCCTCCCATTGTTTCTTTTGATATCTCTCACTATCTTCCTTCTCCTTCTGTGTCATCTTGTACCTTCTAAATGATATTTTTGTTTGCCCTTACTTTCTCTGCTACTTCTGTAGAAAACCATAGCAGTCATTTTTTTCTCTTGCCCTTGTTAACCTGCCTGACACAGAGATTTGTTGCCTTTTCAATGCTCTCTTTTATTTTTGCTGTTACTCGACTCCACCCAGTTTCCCTATTCCTGCTCGAGCATCCCTGAGGCATTCTCCAATTTTCTTAAAATCAGCCGTCCTGATGTCCAGAACCCTCATTTCATTGTGGTTTGATTCTAGCCAGTTCTTATATTGAACCACACTGTATGATGATCACTGGTCCCCAGGTGGCTACCCACCATGACATCAGCAACACTGTCCCCATATATCAGTACTAGATCCAGTATCCCCCCCCCACAAGTAGGTTCCTTGCATTAGTTGCTAGAGGAATGCCCCCTGGAGGGAGTCCAGGATGTCACTACTTCTAACAGTTGCTGCAGTTGGTAGTCTCCAATCCACATCAGGTAGGTTGAAGTCCCCCACCAGCAATACCTCCCACTTGCTTGTCATCATTTGGATTGCTTCCAGCATATCCTTTTCCACCTCCACCCCCATGCTGAAGGTTTGTAGATCATTCTTGTGCTAATAGCAGCCCCCCTCCATGTCTCTGGGGTGACCCTCAGTATCTCTGCTCCTCCCTGAACCCCGTGTATTTCTGTAGCGTTTATGTTTTCCCCTTACATAAAGAGCCACTCCTCCCCCCATTTTTACCTACTCTGTCCCTTCGGAATAGAGCATAACCTGGTATGGCTAGATTTCAGTCCTGGTTTTCCTTGTACCAGGACTTGGTAATTGCTACTATGTCCAAGTCTTCTTCTGCTATGGTGGTCTCTAGGTATGTGATCTTATTGCTCAGACTTTTAGCATTAGCATACATGGTTCTCTAGATTGTACTGCCACCCCCTCTTATTTTACCCATTTGCCCTCCCTTATTTCCACCACTATTCTACTTACTATCTCCCCCTTCTTCTACCCCTGGGTTCTTATGTTAATTTGTTCCTTTTGGGATTTCTCTTCCTCTGGATTCCCACTACTGATCTTGTTAGTCTGTTGGGGGGCAGTTTATGTCTCCCTGCCTCATTCTGCTCCCCTCTTAGCTAGTTTAAATGTTCACCAATGTAGCATGTTGAACTGTTCACTGAGGATCATGGTTTCCTTCCTCAACGGATGCAGGCCATCGCCCATTTACAGGCCTTTATCCTCCAGGTGGGGCCCTAGTCTCCAATGAATCCAAATCTCTCCTCTCTATGTCATACCTTCAACCATGCATTGAAGTTCCTGGTGTGGAGAATCCTGTCCTCACCCCTGTCATAGACAAGTAGTACCTCATAGAAGGTCACAGATTGTGCTAATTTCCTAAGACCCCTCTCCAGTTCCCTGAACTCCTTCTGAGCTATTTCTGGCTCTTCCCATGCCAGGTCATTGGTCCCCAAATGGACAATGACATCCTGCTCTCCCTCCCTCCCTGCTGCCCCAGCAATCCTTTGGATCCTCTTTGGATCCCATTGAGCCATGGCACCAGGAAAGAACCTAATTTCCCTCGCTTCATGCCTGTCCACTCCTAACTGTATCCCCCTCATTATGGAGTCACCCACAAGCATTCACTTCTTCCTCCTCTGGGGTCCTCTTCCACCCCCCTTGGGGTCTCCACTATGGAGGAACCCCACATCCACCCTGATCACTAGTTTGAGTGCCTCTGTGGGATATTCCCTCCTGACCAGTGTGTCATAGGAGTTTTGAAGTGGTACCAGATGGGGATGTGCCGACTCTCCACCACCCTTGCCCTCCCTGAGCCCACTGTTGTCCAGCTGGTCCTCCTATGTGGCATCCTTTAAAGTAGTGGTGGCAGACTTCAAGGCCCCTTGGTAGAGGGAGTGTGTCCTCTGAACCCAAGCCAATTCAGCCTTGACTTTGGCAACCTCCACCCTCAGCCCAGAGAGGTGTTTTCAGATGGGGCAGTGACATAGACTCCAGAAGGTCTCCCTGAAGACTGCCTTCCCACAGCCACTGCACCGCACCACTCCCATCATCCAATACTTCTTACTTGCTCTTTAACTTAAGCCCTTTGAATTCCTTTTATTCCCTTACCTTACATAGGGAGTTTCATCTATCCCTAGATTTCTGTGTCCCCTCCCTCCAACCAACACCAAACAGTTGCCAGCAGGCTGCCCAACTGTTACTGAAAAAGAATATCTAGCTAATTCCCACACTTTCCCTTCCTCAACAATGTTTTCAAGCATCCCCTTCACCCCACTCACTGTCACCCAAAGAGAATTTCTACCTCATCTCCTCAACTACAGTTACACAACAATGAATTTCTAGCACTTTCCCACTCCCACTGCTTCCCAGAATTACTTACCAGACAGTCTGCACTCTAACACTTTCACAACACTTTCCAGCAAAAGTTATTATATCACCGATTATAGGGTTAAAATCTGTTAAATTGTTGGTTAAATAAGATATTCATATAGACATAAGATATGTTTTATCACAGCATTTTATTCTAAAAGACAAACAGTTGCTAAGGTTGTTATTGAGTGATACCTCATGGCAGAGGGCAGCAGAGCCCCAGTAGGATGGATCTGTAATAATGGTCACTCCAGTGAAGGTGTAGACACTGGAGAAATCCTAGATCTCTCCTACTTCCTCAAGGTGTGTGTGTGTGTGGAGAAAGGTATCATTCTCAAAAGGAAGGGTAGTAGAAAAAATTCCCTTATTTACAGTGGTGGGGCCAAGTACAAGGACATGGTTGACTAACCATTGTGCCTCACAGGAGAATGCAGTGCTGTTTAGTTTTGAGGCCCACATCTCAGAAGAGGAGACAACATCCCACACACCTAAAGAGAACCTAAAGAAAAAAGTGTGGGAACAAACTAGAGCCACAGTCAGACAGATCACTGAAATTGGAGACCAATGCCAGCCCGGTGGAACTGAGGGTTGAGGCACTGGATGCCACACCTTGAAGCATGCCGGTGACCCAGGTTTGGGAGAGGGCTCAGGCTGTCGGGGGTCAGCAGGGGAGAGGGAGAATCAAGCATCCCACAACAGCTCTCCTCCCTCTGGGGTAGGGAAGGGGTCTATGACGCTCTGCAGTGGCAACTGGTGGAAGCCAGGGACACTGCAAGTAGTGGCGCACAGTGATAGTTGGAGTGCGGCAGGTGTTGGCACATTGTGCATGGATGCCATTGCACATCTGGCTCTAAGGTGGGGAGAAAATCCAGATGGAAAATTGATGGGTGGTCGTGGCAGCTGATGGCAGTGCACCACACCCCCGACATGACAGATGCACCCCCCAGGTACCAGGATCCAGGTTCCCCAAGGGGGGGACCCTGCATGCTGGCCTGCATGGAGGAAAGTGTGTCGCTGGCTAAACCAGGTCCGGGGGTGTGGGTGCCGGCAGCAGGACGACCTGCCACCTGCTCCTCAGAGGTAGAAAAGAAAAGAATGTCATGATAAAAAAAAATAATCAGAGACTAGTGGTAATTGTTACAGTTTTTGTGGGACAAGGGGGAGGGATTGCAGGAATTCAGTTAAGTGCAAAATTGGTCCAGCAAGAATGTGTGAGCCTACCATAGCACAAGTATATAACAAGACATATTGTAGGACATTCCATGATCAGAAAGGATAACATGATTATTTTTTGGAGTATTAATGAGGCTTATGCTCCAATAAAAAGATCTGAGATCCTAGTACATCTTAAAATGCTGAAAACACCTATTGCTTGCCTGCAAGAACCTCACCTTAAAAAAGAACAAGCTACAGTATTTTTTCAGGCATCAGTAGGTGGGACAGGTATTTGGAGCAGGAAATAACACACAGATTGAAGAATTGATAATACCAGTGGCAAGATCCAACCAGTTCCAGGTACAAGAGGAGATCTTGAATGTATAAGATTTGTTCAGCATTCTAAAAGGTACATTGAAAGAGGAGAAATTGTTATAGCTAGCATTTACGAGCCTAATGCTGAACATCCCCACTTCTTCACATAATTTTCAGTTCATTTAGCAAAATGGCAACAGATCACAAAATTCTGACAAGGGCCAGGAATATTGTAGGGGATACAGGGATGGACAGGTCATGTAATAGGATAAGCATCCTATCCCACAGTTAAAGTGCAGTGTCAGAGCTCCACGAAAATTTGGGGATCCTAAACCTGTGGAGGACACTCCACCCAGATGTTAAAGAATTTACCTACAACTTACTTCCACATGACACAAACTCCAGAATTGACTTGTCTTAATATCCAGAGAGCTCTTTAGGGGAGTATTATAATGTCAAATCCAATGCTGTGTCATATCCAACCACTCACTAGTACTGTACTCCTGGCCATAGTTCTTATCCCACATTAGAGTTGGACAGATATTGGAGGGTTAATCATCATATACTTAAGGATCAGAAAACCCTTGAACAGCTGAAGGAATTTGTAAGGGCGTTTTTTCAAACCAACCAAAGTATAGTAGAAGGAAGGAATACACTCTGGTCTGTGTTCTAGAGCACTCTTACAGGGGAGCTACTAAGATTGGCTACTAAGATTAAAAACTCTAAACAAGCTTCAGAGAACAAAATACTGAAAGAGGTCACAGAGCTAGAAAAAGAAGCAGGGTACACAGAGAAAGCAGTGAAACATGGGAAACTCACAGTGCTAAATGAAAAATATCAGAGATAAACAGACAAATGGCAGAAATAACAATTTTTTTTAACCCTAAAACCAAGTACATTATTCAGTTAAATTTTATTTTACCAGGATAACACCATTAAGACAACTCATTTATGAGGTGGTCCTGGGAGGACACAATAACATAAATGTACATAAATTATGTGAAACAAAAAAGACAGATGTTGAGCAATGGAAAGAAGCAAGAAAATTGTTAGGCAGAAGAAACAAGAATCGGGCAGAATCATACTTGGTGTCCAAAAACAGACAGATCAGCACGTAGAAACATTCTCCAGAGAGATAACCACTGAGTTTATGGAGTACTGTATTTCACCATATAATCTAGTGGAAGCGTCCTCCCTAGAGGACGACTTGGAGGAATTGCTCAGAAGGGTGGACTTCTCCATTCTACCCCAGGAAACACAAGACAAAATACAAGCCCTAATAACTTATTGGGGAAACAGAAACAACAATAAGTTCCCTAAACCTAGACAAACTCCAGGTCCAGATGTACTTTCATCTAATTTGTACAGTTCATTAGCACCAGAACTAGCCAAACCTCTCACAGAAATGTACAAATGGGCCTTTGAAAACCATCTGCTAGATGGTACACTCCAATGAGCTCCCAAAATGGTGCTCCCCAAACTTAGTAGAGACTGCACTCTAGTGATAAACCATCACCCAATCTAACTCCATAAAAAGGACCTTACGATCTTAGCCAAAATTCTAGAAACTAGGCTGAAGGAGTCTGGGGGCTTGAAGGCCTGGAACTGACATGATTTATGGAAGGATCAGTATCTTGGCACTAGGACTGTGCGAAATTTAAATTCTGCCGGCAGAATACCTGCTAAATGCAGAATTTGCTTCTGCACAATTCCATGAAAAACAAAGGAAAATTTCACCACATTCCACCTTAAACTATGGAATTTTGGCACACATGGTGGAATAATGTGGTGAACTGCAGAAAATATTTCCACAGAATTGATTGCCTTTTTCTTTTATTTAGTAAGTAAACAACTGATGTAACTGGGACCCAGGGACCAAAACTGGGAAGTAGAGATGTTGGTGTAACTGGGAGGAGAAACTGAATAATAGGGAGGTGACACTACTGCAACTGATACTGGTGTAACTGGGAGTATAAACTTGTGTAACTGGGATGAGACAGATATAATAAGCTATGGTGAAATATGTGTAATTCTGAATATTGTGGGATGCATTAATAGAACTGTGAGAAGAAACAATTTCAGCTGGGGTGAGGCACTGTCAGGGTGCAAAATTCCTATAATTCAGGTGCCCCAAAGCAAACACATTTGTCTAAAGACATCTACAGCCCCTCAGTGCCTGCCCACTGGGGCAACGGAGGAATTAGTGCTACTGTATCTTCATTTTTATGTTTGCTTGCGCGCATGCGAAAGAAACGTTATGTGGCAGCTTAGGAGAGAAGCGGGTTGTGGAAGTGCGGCACTGTGGTGGCCAATGGCGACACTGCATTTGTGAGCTTGGCACTGTTGGATGAATACAGGCCCACTGTGCTGATGATACTGGTTTCAAGAAATGCCACCAACTTGAAATGATTTTGTCGCTGCAATGAGGGTCCGCCTTATCATTGCAGCATCAGCCATTCTGCTGCAATGAGGGAGCGACTGTCATCGCAGGGTGGTACCTTGCCTGGTGTAACATTTCTGTAAACATGGCAGTGGGCATAGCTACTGCCTCAGAGCTCAATGAAAGCCAACAGGGGTGTCCAATCCCCCTGCCGCCATGCCCCGACCCAGTTCATTTGCCAACAGGGGCATAATGCCCCCCAAACAGTCTTTCTTTGCCGACGGGGGGCCCAATCCCCATCAGATTCAGTCCCTTCCTTCCCAGTTCAATTTGCCAGTGGGTGAGCCCAATCCCTATTAGCATAATGGCACCCCAATCATTTCATGCAGGATCCAAGAGGGTGTCCAATCCCCCTCAGCATTATGCACCCCCACATGTTTCTGTGCCGATGGGGGGCCCATTCCCCATTAGCTTCAGTTCCCCTCCCCACAAATGCTGGCAGCACACTGGGAGCCCACCCCAATGTATCAAACACACCTGTGAAAGAAGAAAACTGACCTGCATTGTCTGTATTTTTTTTTTTACCTGTAAAATGATAAAGCGGTCCCTCGATGTGTCCAGACCCCTCCCCAACCGCACACCCACCCTCTGTGTACCCCACCTTCCACACCCATATACTTACCTCCGGAGCCCGCACTACAATCTTTGGTGGACCAGGAACATGTCTGCACTCTTCAAAGCTGACCACAAACTGAAGAAATGCTGGTAAGCTGTACAATGGCATACATTTTTTTTTCAACTTATGTGGATATCTCAGGCATTTTGGGGACTTTTAGCACTAAGTTTTCAACATGGGGTTATTGGGACCCCTCCTCATGAATGCAGTCACTGTCATGGTGTTATTCAGTCCCAAAAGGTGATTTTGTGGTCACTGCATGGAATCACCTTTTTTGGAACTGATTAATGAAATGACAGTGCCACTGTTCATGAGGTGGGTTCTCAAAAAGCCTTTGCTACAAATTTGGTGAAAAAATCCAAAAAATGACTGTTTTATGAGTGTGCATTGTTCAGTTTCCACACACACTCATAACTCCATGAATTTGTAATATTTTCACTCCAGATTTTCAGCATTGCCATATTTCCACACCTCCTTATGAGCAGTACAGCTGTCATTTTACACATCCAGGCCAAAATGTGTTTTTGCACTTCCGGCGCAGAATAGTGGGATCACTGTGGGAAATCAGTGTTCAGGATGGATTAAGAAAATCACAGTGACACTGTTCATGAGCAGAGGTCCTAAAATGTCTTTGTTGAAAATTTGGTGATGAAACTCCATAAAATGACTGTGTTATGATAGTGCATTGCGCAGTTTCCATGCACCCTAGTAACTTCACAAATTTGTAATATTTTCATTCCAGATTTTCAACATTGGCCTTTTTTCACACCTCCTTATAAAGAGTACAGCTGTCATTTTTCACATCCTGGCCGAAATGTGTTTTCACACTTCTGGTGCAGAATAGCACAGTCACTGTGGGAAATCAGTGTTTGGGGCAGATTAAGAAAATCACAGTGACTCTGTTCATGAGTAGAGGTCCTAAAATGCCTATGCTGAAAATTTGGTGATAAATGTCCATAAAATGACTGTGTTATGAGCGTGCATTGTGCAGTTTCCACGCACCCTAGTAACTTCGCAAATCTGTAGTATTTTTATTCCATATTTTCAACATTGACATTTTTTCAGACCTTGTTATGAACAGTACAGCTGTAATTTTTCACATCCTGGCCAAAATGTGTTTTCGCATATCTGGCACACAATAGCGAGGTCACTGTGGGAAATCAATGTTTGGAACAGATTAAGGAAATCATAGTGACAGTGTTCATGAGCAGAGGTCACAAAATGGCTATGTTGAAAATTTGGTGAAATAATTCCACTAAATGACTGTGTTACGTGCATGCATTGCATTGTTTCCACGTATGCTTGGAAGTTTTAGCATTTTTATTATTTTCACTACAGATTTTCAATATTGTCATCTCTTCACACCTCCCTATGAATGGTACAGCTGTCATTCTTCACATTCAGCCCGATCTGTGTGCACCCCTTCATTTTGCAAACAACAGGCGGTATGCTGTTCGAATCTGACAGCAATACCGGGGGGAATGGGTTCGGGGAGGAATAGGTCACTCGGCACAAAGGCTAGGTTTGACTACTCTGAACAGGGGCACCCAAGTAACTCCGAACACAGGAAGCAATAACTGTAATGTCCAATACCAGAAATGGGATTTTAAAGTGTGGCTTTTATTCACATCCAAACAGAACAAACAAAGCACAGATGGACCCCCACGAGGCTACACTACTAGTAATGCAGATTAAAAGAATCAAGAACACTTCTTCAACACTTCAGCCCTCAGGCTCTGAACCCACCGGGCACACAGCCCGGACTTGCATGCTGCTTTGGGTACACAGCCTGAACTTGTACACTTCTGGGTTTTCCCAGGCTTGGCTCCCTTGCCAGCCACTAGGACACCTTTCATATGTCATGGAAACATTTCTGGTGGCTCCCTAAACCACCTAAGAGCACCTCAGCTCTATCAAGGAATTCTCCTTTAAACCCACATCTGGGTACTTTCCTCAGGCACTGGCCAAGTACCTGAGAGTAAGTAATGATGCCGCAGAGCAAATCCGTAGAGGTGAATTTGGTTACTACTGATGGGGGGTCTCCCACCTCTCGCTCCCACTATTCATACTCTGCCATTTCTCTGGACAGTAAACGCCTTATACTGTAAAGCCTGGCAATGTAGATTATGGCTAAATGTATGTCACATTTCCTCTACTTGTCTTGCTTTCCCTTTGTGCTGGACTTGAACATACTTTTAATTGGCATAGCCCATTGCTCTAGGCCCCCCCACTGATTAAGCAGTCCAATCCCCACTTTACTTCACTCTTTGTGCTGGACTTGAACCTACTTGAGTTAACTGGCAATGTCTATTACACTAGACCTCCTACAGATTAAGTAGTCCAATCCCCACATTCCAACAGTTCAGGTGAAAAACATTGGCCCTCTGTCAGAGCGAACTCACCCTTTGGTTGCAGGTGCCCCACAGGCGATTCCTCCACAGGAATTTCTCTCTCAGAGCTTCTGGTGCTGCAGAACAACTTTAAATAGGCAGCTTCTTCCCTTAGCCAGAAACAGGAGGGTTGCCCCTGGAAAACAGGCAAACCTTTCCCCTCCATCCCTTCAGGGTGGGGCACTTGGACCAGTGACAGCAGTCTCCACCACTTCAACAATCAGTTTTCTGTGTTCTTCTTACAGTGGGAACACACACCTTCTTAACAGTAGCTCTAAAACAGAGCTTAAAGCTCTGAGAGCCTGCACACAGACTGCTGTACTACTGTCTGTCACCAAGACTGCACACAGACTCTGTTCAAATTCCCCAACATTCTATCCTAACTTCCAACTGCAGCATTCCAGTGTGGCTCATGCAGCTGCAATAGTTCTATGGTGATGTCATCCCTCAGTCTCAGCTGAGACTGAGAACAGAGTGAGACAGTGTGAAATCCATTTAACTGAAGTTTCACAAGCTGCCTTCCCTGCCTACCACTAGGTCTTATTGGGATTCTAGTAACCCTGGGTAACGGGGGTTACATGTATTTTCATACATCTGGCACACACTGGCACAGTCACTTTTGGAATTCAAAGTTCAGGACACATTAACAAAATCACAGTGCCACTGTTCATGAGAAGAGTTCCCAAATGCTTTCATGAGGTGGGGGTCACAAAAAGGCCATGTTGAAAATTTGTAGTGCAAATACCAACAAACTCCCAGAGTGTTAGGGTTTCTAACCATAACATCCCACCCTGTACTGACTGACAGGCATTATGGGTGTGCCTTTGGATTGCTGACTGTACTGCTCATGCCATTCCACCACCACCACCCCCCCAACCTTGCAGCCAGTGACAGGCACTGAGGTGTGCCTTGAAATCTTCAGCCCCAGAGTTACCCCATTCTCCTATACTGCACCCATTTCAGTGCCTGTCCTTATGGAATGTGGTGACTGTGAAGCTGAACACCCTAAGGCACACCTCAACACTTATCGATGTCTGCAGGATAGGGTGAGGTGAAATGGCATGAACGTTATGGGCGATGACCCAAATGCATACCCCAATGCCTATCCGTCTCTGCAGGGTGGAGGTGGGGTTGACATGAAGTTCAATACTTCACTGCCATTCCTATTCTGCATCTGTCTAACTCCTGCATTTCCAATGCTAATACCAGCAAGCAAACATTTGGCATTGACAAATGCTCGTTTCTAATGTACTCCTACCTTTTTTTTAATATCCCCAGCCCACCCCCTTCCCAAGTGCCTGTGTCATCTGCAATGGTGCAGTGTTAGCATTGGATGATGAAGTTCATGAGAGCAGTTTCCTTAGGTGTAGTGGAGAAACCAGGACCAGAAATTAGCAGTGTGGTGGAGAGCTTGTCATGTGACCATAAAGTCTGTGCACTGAGAATTGGGCTCAGTCACGCAGCTGGTATCACATGACAGGTGCTTTCACTAGGCATCAGATCACAGTCTGGAGTGGAAGCATTAATTGGCTGCTGCCGGCAACTGATCCTTTACCCAATGAGTGTTGTGGGTGAATACTATTCAGACCATCAGAACATGTTGTGGTGGGGAGTTGAATTGGTTGTCAGCAGCAGGCAGCACAGAGAAAAACGTCTCTTTAAGGGCTTTAAATCAGTACTCACAAACCATCCTTTTAAGGGCTACTGATCTGGGGTTTTAGGGACCCTCCCAAGTTCAGCATAATATATAGTTAAAAGCTCTTTTAAGGACTTGGAGATAAATAATTATAAGGACCTACTGTATCAGGGCAAGACAACATCACATTCATTTTAAAAAGCCCTTTGCAGGGCTTGGGAGCTAATGAGAGTCCCTTTTGAGGACTGGAGGCATGCAGGCAGGCAGGAGAAAAATCATTAAAAAAACTTTTCAGGGATTAGGGAATGCAGGCTGCTATTACACCCATTTTCAGGGCTTGTGTGCTAGTGAGTCCTTTAAAGAACTGAGTTAATGCAAGCAGAAAGGAGAAAAATCACTGCAGAAAAAAAAAAAAACTTTTCCAGGCTTGGGTGATAAGGTCGTGTTAAGAAATGCAGGCTGGCATTAGAATCCTCATCAGGGCCTAGTGGCTATCAAGTCCTTTTAAAGTCTAAGGGCAGATAGATTGGCCAGATGTGCTCTTCATCCTTTGCACGTCTCTATCCATGCATCTCTACGCTCTCTACCAGTCCCTTCTTTGGCTTCCTTCTCAAGCCTGACACTCCTGTTTACTGGACTGGACCATTGGGGATACCATCCACTGCCCCTCATACTCCCCTTTGTCACCTCTAGTCTGCCCTAAAGGGCCTTCTCCATTGCTGGGCCCTTCCTCTGGGATAACCTCCCTCTTCCCCCACTGCATTCCATCGACTCCCCGCTAAATTTACACACCCCCACTAAAAACTCACTTCCTGCTCTCCATGACCTGTTCCTGTCCCCAAGCTACTGACACTCCTGTGCAATCTGTCAAGGCCTCCATTGCTAACAGCCATCTCCTTCTTCTCCTATCTATGGACTGCTTTGCTGGCCAGCACCCTGCACAGGAGTCAGCTGCCTGCTGTCTGCAAATTGTAAATGCACCCATAAATTATAATTTGTAAGTAGTATGTATATTTTTTGTTCAGTACTACTCTTTACCTGTCAATGTTAATGCTAAGCTGCAGCTATTGCTGCCAAACACTGTACAGCTACTAGATCTATGCTGCCTATTTGTTACAGTAGAACACTGTGTATTTACCTGTCCTTACTGTGATCTATCTGTATGTGCCAGTCTCTGGACTGAGCCATGCCTGAAAAAGGTCCTTGAATCAGTGCACTAACCCAGTTAACAAAGGAATAAATAAATTCATTTAAAATAAAAAATTCCTTTTAAGAGCTTGAAGATAAATAAGTCCTTTTAATGACATTTAAGGCATGCTGACAGGATACAGTTGTTTAAAACAAGCCCCTTTGAGGCAAATAATTATTTTAAAAATGCCACTTTACATGACTACCTGCTCTCCATGGAGGGTGGCCATCAAAGGTAGGCGTACAGGGGATTTTGTGTGCCTTGTGAATCAGGAGTCAGCTGCCTGCTGCCTGCAAATTGTAAATGCACCCATAAATTATAATTTGTAAGTAGTATGTATATTTTTTGTTCAGTACTACTCTTTACCTGTCAATGTTAATGCTAAGCTGTAGCTATTGCTGCCAGACACGGTACAGCTACTAGATCTATGCTGCCTATTTGTTACAGTAGAACACTGTGTATTTACCTGTCCTTACTGTGATCTGTCTGTATGTGCCAGTCTCTGGACTGAGCCATGCCTGAAAAAGGTCCTTGAATCAGTGCACTAGCCCAGTTAACAAAGGAATAAATAAATACATTTAAAATAAAAAATCTCCTTTAAGAGCTTGAAGATAAATAAGTCCTTTTAATGACATTTAAGGCATGCTGACAGGATACAGTTGTTTAAAACAAGCCCCTTTGAGGCAAATAATTATTTTAAAAATGCCACTTTACATGACTACCTGCTTTCCATGGAGGGTGGCCATCAAAGGTAGGCGTACAGGGGATTTTGTGTGCCTTGTGAATTCCTGAAGGAGGCAGGTGTGAGAGACAGGAAGGGATTATAAAGAGAAAGTTAAAAAAACAGTGGCCTACATAAACCTCAGAATACCTAGCAAACTGTGGATTCCTCTTTCATTGTTAAGGTAATAACCAAGGCCACCGGAAAATTGCACCAACAATTTTTCCTCAGTATCTGCAGTTTTCACCATTCTCTGCACAAAATCTACAATTTCATGAAATTTAGTGAATTTCTGACTGAAATTGTATAAAAACATTTTAATTCTCAAAGAGATCTATTCAAATATGCTAACGGTTTGATACATAAACTTGGATTTGTCCAAAAAACAATAGAGTGAAGTGAGGAGGGGGTCCAGTGTGACTGGGTTCACTTCCCTGGTTTGGTTTCAACGTGCTCTGGCCATGCATATGGATACTTGAAGACTAAATCTATGTTGAAACCAGGCTTGGCTTTTTATTTATTTATTTAGGGATTCAGATCATACCTGCTGCCACAGAGACTGAAACAATAGGTGTGAGAAAATGTACAAATTGCCCCATTCACCTAAATGGAACATTAACTACAATGCTTGCTTTTGAGTGGAAGGGTAGATTTTACTAATATAAAGACTTTCATTCTGAATGGATTTTGGTTCAAATGTGTGAAGAATTTGGATGGCCTGCTGATTATAAACTTGAGTGTGTTTCTGAGGGGGGGTTGGTGACAGTGATCCCTTACTTGATAATCTGCCACAACTACATGCTCACACACACACACAGCCTAAAAAAACAAGCATTTGTCAAAGCCAAACATTCACTTGCAGGTATTTTCAGTGGTGTTTGGTACTGGTACTGGCTTCAGAGGAGAGGAGAGAGGAGGCAACAGTGAGAGTGGCGAGTGCCACATGGTGGAAGCTGGACCATAAATGGGTCGCAGGACTGATCCCTGAGCTACCCCACTGGTCATCCCCCTTTCCCCAGATTGGATCCCATTACCAAGACCCTCTGCTTCCTGTCTGTGAGCCAGTTTGTAACCCAGTTCATCTGCTTGTGCCCCATGGCCAGACTACCCATCTTGTTAATCAACCTTCTATGTTGAACATTGTTGAAGACTTTGCTGAAATCAAGGTAGGTGACATCAACTGTTCCTCCATGATTTACTTCCTTAATGAGGCATTAGGATTTCTAACCCTAATGCCCCACCCCACCCTGCAGAGACTGACAGACATTGTGAAGTGTGCCTTTGGGTCATCGGCCATAATGCTCACACCAATCCAACCCACCCCCACCCGCAGACTGACAGGCATCATGGTGTGCCTTGGGGTCTTGGCTCTAATGCTCACCCATTTCATAATGAAATAAGCTGAGAGGAGTGCAGTATAGAAGAGTGGGTAAATGTTAGGGCCAAAGACCCCAAGGCACAGCCCAATGCCTGTCACTGGCTGCAGGGCGGGGGTGGAATGGCATGAGCATTATAGTCGACAACCCTAAGGTACACCCCTGACATCTGTCAGTCTCTACAGGGTGGGGGGCATTACGGTTGGAAACCCTAATGCCCCTGGTGTGAGTTGTTTTTTTCACTCCAAATTTTAAGCATGGGCTTTTTGGGACTCCACCTTATGAACAGTGACACTATCATTCCATTACTCAATCCTGAAAGGTGATTTCATGCAGCGACTGTGCCATTCGGCACTACAGGTGTGAAAACACAGTTTGGGAAGGATGTGAAAAATAATAGCTATACTGTTCATGAAGTGGTGTGAAAAACTGAGCAATGTGAATATCCAGAATGAAAATATAAAAATTTGCCAAACTTACACACATGCATAGTGAAATTTCAACAGCCGCACTTAACTCAGGTGTTTTTAGGTATTTTTGTACCAAATTTTCAACGTGGCCTTTTTGGGACCCCACCTCATGAACAGTGACACTGTAATTTCATTAATACAGCCCAAAAGTTGATTTTTCAAAGCAACTATGCCATTCTGCTCCACAGGTGTGAAAACACATTTTGAGTAGCATGTGAAAGATGACAGCTGTACTGTTCATGAGGAGGTGTGAAAAAATGGCAATGTGGAAAATTTGGAGTGAAAATCTTAAAAATTGGTGAAGTTATGAGTGTGCATAGAAACTGCACAAAGCACGCTCATAATGCGGTCATTTTGGGGATTTTTCTTTTACCAAATTTTCAACATGGGCTCTTTGGAACCTCCCTTCATGAACACTGGCACTGTCATTTCATTAATCGGTCCTGAAAGGGGATTCAACACAGTGACCACAAAATCACCTTTTGGGACTGAGTAACAAAATGACAGTGCCAGTGTTCATGAA
The DNA here is from genome assembly GCA_016271365.2 of Neoceratodus forsteri. Lineage (NCBI taxonomy): Eukaryota > Metazoa > Chordata > Ceratodontiformes > Ceratodontidae > Neoceratodus > Neoceratodus forsteri. The sequence continues at coordinate 1,067,652,177 of CM028131.1, read as the reverse complement.
GTAGGGTCCCAAAAAGGCTATGTTGAACATCTGGGGCATAAATTCCCCAAAAATGGCTGAGATATCAACATAAGTAGAAACCCCCAGTGACGGACATTATACAGTGCTTACCTTCATTCTTCATTTCTCAGTTTGGCTTTGAAGAGTGCAGATGTGTCCCAGTCCACGAAGATGACACCCACTGACCTCTAGAGTAGAGTATAGGGTAAGGGGGTGGGAGGTGGATGTGCAGTGGGAGGGTTGGGATTGGGGAGGGGGACAAGGGAGACAATGAGGGACTGTTTTCTTTTCCTCAGCTATAAAAAAAAAAAAAGTTGGAGGACCATTTTCTTTTTTGCAGGGTAAACATAGCACAGACGTTGACAGCAGATAAGGACCACTTGGTGCACCTAGTCTGGCCATTTCAAAAAGAGAAGGGAATAGATATGGGGATGATTAAAGTGGGCTCCCTAGTATCCCGGACTATTGGGGGGTACAGATATGAGGACACTGGGAGTGGGCTTCCCAGTGTCCCTCAGTGGTGGTGCTAGGTTTTTTTAATTACTGACATGGGGATTGGGCACCCCAATGTTGGCTTTAACAGAAAGCTGCACCTCGGCTAATGTTGAGGTGGGGTGGTGCAGAGAACCAAGCACCAGCAGGAGAGGGGAGAGAAAGATACACTGAGGCTACTGTTGAGGTGGGGGCCAAGAAGCGAGCACTGGGAGAGAAAGCCGCATTGTGGCTAATTTGTAAGCTTTTTGGGTGGGGGTCAGAGGAGTGAAGATGGGCCGTAACTCCAGTCATGCACATTAGTGTGCAATCCAATGCACATGGCCAGAGTTCGAGCTACAGAAAGAAATGAAGTGCTCCCATTGAAGCAGTTCAATTCTTGGAAGTCCAGCCGCACCACGTCAGCAAAGCTGAACTGCTGTCATGACCAGAGTGCCTGGTCATTGGTGTGCACTGCCAAACCAATTGCAGTTTCAGATGTAATTGGCTTGGCAGTGACACACCTCTATTTTCCATATTGTCCCAAGATGTTCCTTGTGCAAGGGCAAGTGAACTCAAAAACAAACCTTTCTGAAAAAAACACACATGTAAAACAGGTTAAGTATATTTAAACAGTTACCTTCAAATAGAAGAAATAGAATTGCTGCAACCTGAGTAAAACAAAAGCGCCATTTAGTAAAAACTATTGTATCACATAGTGAAAAGCTATTCATATGACTTAATACTTTTATCATGTGATTTTAAAATGTTTGTACTTACAGTGCTGATTAAGAACAGCAATTATTTTAACAAAATAAACCGTTTTTTACTAGAACTTTAATAGCACCCCAGTCATCTGTTAATTTTTAGTTTTTTATCTTGCACCCTAGTAAGTAAATGTTAAACAGGCTTCATTATTTAAAATCCAGAAGCTGGCAAAATATATTGCTGCAGGATTTATTTTATATTGACTGACTGTGAATTACTAAATAAAATATAGTTAGTATTGCATGAGGTAGATGTCTTTATATTTAGAAGATATGCTATATAATGATTAAATTGCAGTTCATTTCAAAAACACAAACCTTTCTTCATATTGAAAGCATGTATAAGTAGCAATATATTTATCTAACAATTTCTGTGATCAATACATACTGCAGCAAACAATAAAAGATTTATTAGGATGCACTATGGATGTATAGCAACCCCCCACAATTTCTGCAAAAGTCTCGGCATTTTGGGGTAAAATGTTTGGCAATTTTCCAGTGACCCTGGTAATAACTCATATTTTAGTCACTACTGCTACTTCAACTGCATTCACCTCCATAAGTACCCAACATCTCCTGTGTCCAGCATTAGTGCTGTCACAGCTGTCACCGGTTTGCCTGAATACTTTTTGTGCTTGACAGGGACATTACTGCCTTTTGGTTTAGAGTTACATCCTGTCCCACAAAAAAAGCTTGCAATACTGGTGCTGGTCCCAGCTGATTGAGCACCCCACCTCCCCAACAGTGTGGGAACATTTTACACTAAGCAGAGGGTGCCAGTACCACCTGCATGCCCATCACCACCACTGCTTGATGATGAACGCATCTCACATCTTTGTCCCCACATTTCTGCCACCACAAGATCCATTTTCTCTCATCATCCACAAGTGTGCAAACAAATAAGAATCTCAGAACATCAAAAATCAATAAGCTAAAGATTATATTGCCGAAAAATACTGCAAACATCATCAGAGATTTCACAAAAAAACTTTAACAATTAAGAAATGCCACAAAGTGCTTTGAAATATAACTTTTTGATTTACAAAAGTAAGTTACAAAGAGCTGCAGATCTTTCTTCAACATCTGCTGTTAAATTGCCCAGCAGATTAGTAGGAGCAGTCCCTTGGGGGGTGGGGAGAGAGACACAGAAAGAAAGAGATGGTTGCTACAGCAACTCACACTTTGACCCATAGACTCCCACCTAATCAGAAAAGATCAGGTGACAGCATTGCTTGCAAAATGTTTTTTGTGTGTTCTGCGGAAAATGTTAGCAAACGGCGGACTTTTGGGACATATCGCGGAATTTTTGATGAAATTACAGTAAATTACAGTTTTGAATTATACCATATAAAATGTAACTTTGGACAAGGGGGCAGTATTACTAAAGAAAGAGACAGGAATGATAAGAAACAGTGCTTTGCAAATTCAATTCCCTCATAAATTAACAAAATCACATGACTACGTATTCATAGAGATATATGGAAATAGATCACCAGGTAAGGTGCAGGAGCTGATTGGGGGGGAAGAGAGGAGGGAGAAGGGGTTGAGAATGGTCCTGATAAATGCCAGGAGCTTAGGAAACAAGATGCCTGAGCTCCAAGCAATGCTAGTAGAGGGGGTGGTGGATGTGGCAGCTGTCACTGAGACCTGGGCCACCCAAGGGCATGAGTGGGACCTAAATCTGGAGGGCTACACTATGTTCAGAAAGGATAGTGGGGAAGGAAGGGGGGGGTGGTGTAGCACTGTTAGTCAGAAATGACATTGGTTTTGGAGAAGCGGAGGAGGCTGGCAGGAATGTGGAGGATTTTTGAATCACCCTGCTGATGCAGGAGAATAAGAGAGTAAAGGTTGGAGTGGTATACAGACCACCTGCACTGGCAGAGGCTGTGGAAGAAAGTTTGGTGGCAAATCTCAAGAGACACTGTAGTTTAGGAAAGGAAAGGGAAGGGTGGCAGTAATGGGGGACCTCAACATTCCGGGAACAGACTAGGAGACTATGTCATCACCAGTGGCCAAAGAACAGAGGCTGCTGGATGTTTTCCAGGTTGCATTACCTGGCCCAGCAGTTGGGTTAGCCAACTAGGGAGGCCTGGACACTGGACGTGGTCCTGATGGACAGTGAACAGATTAGGGGCCTAGAGGTGAGGGATCCGTTGGTGGAGAGTGATCACACCACAGTCTGGTTCTTCCTGGACCTGGGGGTAGGAAAGCCAAACAAGGACAGTAGTAACTGACTTTAGGGGTGCAGACATCAGGGAGACGGGAAGGATCCATAACGATCATTTGGACAGGATAAGCCTGGATATGGATGCTGATAGCAGGTGGGAGATCATAAGGGGGGGAATACAGGAGGTTAGCAGATCCTGCGCAAGGGAAAGGTGCAAGTTTGGTAGGGCCAGAAAACCCTGCTGGTGGACCCAGGAGGTTCAGGAAGTGGTGAGGGACAAGAAGGTGGCCCATAGGTGCTTCAAGTGCTTGAGGAGTGAAAGGGATCAGGGGGAGTATGAACGGACAGCCAAAAGAGTTACCAGGGTGGTGAGAGCAGCTAAGGTGAAAAAGGAGAAATCCTTGGCCAGGGTGATCTGGAGTGGGGACAAGGGTTTCTTTAGATACATAGGGGAAAAAAGAAAGGTAAGGGGGCAGATTAGCAGGATAAAGATAGGAGAAGGGTAGGCACAGGAGGTGGGGGAACAGGCAGAGGTCCTAAATGAGTACTTTGCATCAGTTTTTACCAGGGGGGATGGAGGGGCTATGCCTTGCAGAGGGATCAGGAGCAAACTGGAGGAAGGGGTGGGACCGGTAGAGAGCAGGGGCCCTGATGAGACTGGGGAAAGAGAGTGGCCACCCCGGACAGGTGGGCAGGCCAGACATACAGGGTGCAATGGGGGAGGAGGTAGAGGCTGAAATCTCAGTAAAGAGAGTGAGGGAAGCCCTCAGGTCCCTTTGGACCAAGAAAGCACCTGGACCAGATGAGATACATCCCAGGGTGCTGAGGGAACTGGCAGATGTCCTAGCAGTCCTCCTGTTGGAGCTCTTCAACATCTCCCTGAGGACTGGATGGGTGCCCCAAGACTGGAGGTAGCCTATGTTGTGCTGATCTACAAGGGGGGTTAAGGGAGGAGACAGGAAATTACAGGCCTATTAGCCTGATGTCGGTGGTTGGCAAGGTGATGGAGGTTGTCATCAAGGATAGGCTGGGGGGGTTACTGGAGCAAAATGGGTATTTAGATGATAGGCAGCATGGCTTTGTCCCAGGAAGATCATGTCAGACGAATCTTGTGGAATTCTATGACTGGGTGACGAGGGCCCTGGACCAGAGTAGGCTGGTGGACGTCCTCTTTCCGGACTTCAGGAAGGCATTTGATTCTGTACCCCACAATGGCCTGCTGACTAAACTGAAGGAAATGGGGGTAGGGAGACAGTTGTTAAGATGGATAGTAAATTGTCTCTCTGATCATACTCAGAAGGTGGTGGTTGTGGGGCTAGCCACATCGCCAAGGTGGGTTACTAGTGGGGTGCCCCAGGGGTCAGTGCTGGGACCACTCCTGTTCAATGTCTATGTCTCAGATGTAAGGAAGGGGTTCAGGAGTGAAATGAGTCTCTTTGCAGATGACTCAAAGCTGGGTGCAGTGGTGGATGAGGAGAAGGGGAGGGTGGCCTTGCAGGAGAATCTGAAGGTGCTGGAAAGGTGGTCAGGAAAATGGAAACTAAAATTCAATGTGGGGAAGTACAAGGTTCTGCACCTGGGAGTCAGAAATCCAGGCCAGGAGTATACCCTGGGAGGAGACAAAATTCAAGTCACAGAGGGTGAGAGGGACCTGGGGGTAGTGGTAGATGTCAAAATGAGCAACTCAGAGACCTGTAGGAGGGCAGAGGCAAGGGCAAATAGGATGCTGGGATGCATTGTCAGGGGGATTATCTCCAGAAAGGTGGAAGTGATCCTACCCCTGTACAACTGCTTGGTTAGGCTACACCTCGAGTATTGTGTGCAGTTTTGGAGACCACATTTAAAGAGGGATGTTACACTCTTAGAGAGGGTCCAAAGAAGGGCAACCAAAATGATCCAGGGCCTGGGGGAGAGGACCTATGAGGAGAGGCTCAGGGAGCTTGACATGTACACCCTGGAGGAGAGGAGGGACAGGGAGAACATGATAGAGGTCTTTAAGTACGTAAAGGGGATCAATAAGGGGGGCCCAGTCAGGGTTCTCCAAAGGAAGGAGGAGGGGACAATGAGAGGGAATGGGTGTAAGCTGGAAAGGGGCAGGCTCAGAGGAGAGAGGAGGAGGAGGTGTTATTTCACTGAAAGGGTGGTGGAACCATGGAATGCACTGCCCAGGGAGCTGGTAGAGGTGGAGACTGTGGCCAGGTTTGAGAGGGGATGGGACAAATACAGGTGAATGGTAATCTGACCAGGTCCAATGCAGGTGGCACATCTGCAACTATGGACAATATAACCCAAGGGGGAGGGAAGGACACCAAAACTGGTCCTCAGTGCAGGTGCTGAAACTGGAGCAGACGCAAATGACTGTTATGCCTATTCTGCTGGCAGTTTAGTGTGTTAGTATACCTTGCAGAATACATTTTCTGTGAATTACACCTCTGAACAGCGTTTTTTTCTGTAATAAATATTTTCCACAGTTCATTTACATTTTCCGTAGTGCACTTAATTATTCCGAAAATCAGGTGAAAATTCAGCAGAAAGCAGGGCCGGATTAAGAGGGGGACAAATGGGGCAATGCCCCAGGCCCCCCACCATGAGGGGGTACCCGCTGGCCCGGAAAACACTGCAAGTTTCGTGGCTGCCGGTGCTTTTAAATCCCTTGCTGGCGGCCCCTGCTGTTCCTGCTTTTTGCCAGAAGTGTCGCTGCCAGCTGGCCGCTGCCTCTGATTCACTTCAATATGGAATGGCTGGGGGGATCAGGATCACAGGATATGCTGCAGAGAACTGAGAGAAGTCATGTGGTCCAGGTCGCCACAGCGCCGCTGCCTCCCTTCCCCTCACTGCCGCCATGCTCTGCCTCTTGTCTGACCCTCCCCGACTGGATTCGTGGCGCCTGCGCATGATGGTACCATCACCCAGTAAGTCAAAACTCCTGTCCGTTGGCATGCACCACGCAGATGTAGGAGAAATTAGAGCTGAGAGCAGACGTGTGTTGTTGGGACTGGTATTGGTGCTGCTGGGTGGACTGAGTCTCGGATCGGGTTCCCCTTCCGCCCCGGCTAATCTTGATTCTTGCTTGTTGTGTTTGGAACTGGAAGTTGGTACGGGCCTCCCTCGCTAAAACCCTAGACATTATTATTTAAATTAAAAGTACTAGTGAGAGGAGGGACTGGGTCTGGGAGACTAGTAGAGAGGCAGAGAGGTGAACAAACAGCCTACGAAGAAAAAAAAATATAGCTATAGATAGCGATCAGTGACGAGGAGGTGGTGTGGTGGGACCGGGAGGTACTTAATCACTTGTCCTTTATTGGCAGCACATACCTCTCAACCTCTAGTCTAGTCTTAAATCAAGGACAATCACAAGGCTTAAAAATCAGGAACAAAGACCCAAATCAGGGACACATCTTATGATCTTAAAATTTATATTCACTGAAAAAGCTGACAGAATAATATGTTAAACCCCGCAAGCGGCGCGTCAAACTGGGGTGTTTAGTTTTCTTTATTTTTCACTTTTAGTAGCCCCTGTAGTAGCCACTTTTCTCAAGACCTGTAACTATTTTTTGCAGCACGCTTTCTTGGACCAAAGAAACATAGCAATTTAAAATGGAGAACCGTAGTTTATATACTGAGCTAATCTCTTTATTACAGTAAATCCACAGTTTAATTTTTATTTTGTAGATTTTTTTGGGGGTATCATAGATTAGCAAGGAATATTGGCATATACCTCTCAAGTGTCACACATTATGAGGTATGTCACTCATTTTACCTCTCAGAAACTCTTTGTCCATCATGGGGAAAGTGATATTCCACATTCCACACTGAGAATTTAAAGTAGAAATTCATAATAATCTATTATGCTCTAGTTATACAAAAACATTATGAACATTAGTGCTCTGATAGCTATAGTGTTCTGACCTTCAAGGGATTAGTATAGAAATATTTTCTGAAGAAGAACAAGTCTGTAACTTATGTTTATTAACATTATTTTTGTGCTTACAGTCCCCACTGTTTGTTTAGTCACACAAAAGAGACATTTTACGAGGGACAGAAGAAATCTTTGAGGCAAAATCGAGGACAGTTCGTTGAGAAGTATGTTTGACAGTATATACCTTTGCTGTGGAGGAGCGGGCAGACAGCCGTGCCCTCCAGAATTCTTCCCTGCCATTTCAGGCAGCTGGCAGCAGCAGGAGAGAGTGCCAACAGATATGGGACCCTGGGGGGCAAGAACAAGCAAAGAGTTAAAAGGGGCACACAGAAAGCATCGGAAGGAGGCTGGCTTCCTAACTAAAGTCTAGGGTATGAGCTAATGCGGGGAAGGGGAGAGCAGGGAGTAGAGAGTAACCAGCAGGGAGGCTTGGGCTGGTACCAGGGCTAAATTCTTGCAGACGGTGAAATTAAATATGTTAAAGGCCCGGGGTGGGGAGAGCTAGACTGTGAGAGAGGAACAGGCAAGGAGGTTCAGAGGAGCTACTGACTGAGAGAACGTGATCAGAGGCACACTACGGAACTTGAAGGAGAGATTCTGGACAGCTAAGAATGAAAGGGAGTTAGTGGGGTGGGCCATAAACTAGATAGAAAATACTTTAAATAACCTTCACAAGTGAACAAAAGGTGGGAAAGAGGTATAGGGAAGAAATCCTGAATCTAATTGGGAAATATTATTAGAGTCACATATATGTTAGTTTGTAATAAATATAAGGAAGCACAGTATAAATTCATACAGCAACTACCCCCCCAATATGGTACACAGATTTTCTCCTGAAGTGTCCCCATTGTGCAATAAGTGTAAAATAGTGCGAGGGACATATACACTACTACTGGGGTGTCTGATTATTGTGAAGCACTGGAAAGGGATAGCGCATGAAATATCAGCAATTAAAGGACAGCCTATTGAATTCTCTCAAAATCATTGCTCTTAGGGATACAAAGAATAGACAATGGTGAATGGGTATTATACCCTAGATGGATAAGAGTGCTCCTGGTGGTTGCAAGGCAGGGATACAAAATGTACAGACTACAAGCTTGGATTCTACACTAGAACAATGGAAAGGACTTACTATGATGGTACTAACAGTAGGCAAGCTAACATATAGCCTGAAGGGAAAGGAAGAGATTTGAAAGGGACTGGGACAGATATCTGGGTACTTTGGTGGTGGGTAAAAGCTATACTAGAGGGAACTGGGGTACTGTGAAACTGGAGAAAAAGGGCCAATGGGGGATTTAATAAAATAAGGGGAGAACAAACACAAATACTAGAACATAGAATAGAATAATGGAGACACAGACCATTCAGTTGCTAGTGTTTACCAGCTTTTATTGTATCGTTTGCAGTGTTCATGATAACATATAAATACTGACAGTAATTGATAGGAAGATACATCTGATGGATAACTTCTGTATAGTAACACTGGGATTGTACTCTGTAAAAGATGATATAGAAACACAGAAACATAGAATTTGATGGCAGATAAGGACCGCTTGGTCCACCCAGTCTGCCCATTTCCCTACCTAGTGGATAAGCTGCAGATCCTAGTTAACCAGCAGCCTACTTCTTCCTACCCCCACCCCCTAGAATTGCCTTATGACTGTCCCATGCATGCTTGAATTCCACCACTGTTTTTGACTGCACAACCTCCTCCGGAAGGCCATTCCATGCATCCACAACCCTCTCTGTGAAAAAATACTTCCTTAAATTACCACTGAGCTGCCCCCCTCTATCTTCAAATTGTGCCCCCTTGTTCTTGCACACTTCTTTTTTTGAAAGATGCTACCCTCTTGGACTTTGTTGATTCCCTTGAGGTACTTGAAAGTTTCTATCATGTCTCCTTCTCCCTCCCTTCCTCGAGGCTATACATATTCAGCTGCTTAAGTCTCTCTTCATTATGTCTTCCGTGCAGATCTTGCACCATTTTAGTGCCCTCCTTTGGACAGCTTCCATCCTGTCTATGTCTTTAAGTGTGACTGGGTCTCCAGAACTGCATGCAGTACTCCAGATGAGGTCTGACCATCTGTCTGTACAGAGGGATAATAAGTTGTCTAAAGACTCTCTGAATGATTTTATTTTTTAATTGAATCGCCTGCGGTCTCAACTTCCTCCTCCTCCTGCCTCATAAATCAGGGACAAAAAAACAAGGTTTAAAAAATCAGGGACAAAAGCACAAAAAGGCCCAAAATCAGGGACACACTTAAAAGTTTTAAAATTGGTGCTATCCAGTAACCAGTAATCCAGTATCCACTCAGATTAATGCTGGCAGAATATAAGGACTCAGTGTATAATACATTTTCTGAAGAATATAAGAAGTCTGCAGCTTTATTGTTTTTTGACATAATTTTATTCTTACAATCATCACTGTTTAGTCAGGGAAACACAGATTTTAGGAGGGACAGTCTGTCCCGGACAGAGTAAAATTTTGAGGTGAAATGGGACATCCCTGAAAATCAGGGACACTTGAAAGGCATGGACCACCATCCTGAATGAATTTCTACTCTGGGGGTGGGGCCGGGAGGGGGTAGCCAGCCAGGCCCGGTAGGTACCATAGAAAGAAGTTAGATTAACTGGTCTGGCAGGTCTGCTACAGCCTGCATGTGATGTTTTTCTTTCATGTTAAATTATTTGGAAGTTCAAGTTGAATTAATTTCCTGACCTGCTAGTATGTCCTCCGATACTTCCACATCCGTGTCCGACCTCCAGTTCCTTCGGCCGCCACCTCTCCCTCTCTCAGTTACTTCTCTGAGATGACGGTCCAAGTCGAGTGGACACTAGTACTCCCTCTCTCTTGTCTGAGTGCCCTCCCGCCTCCAGAGTCCCTAGTACTAACTCCCTGTTGCTGTTGCTCTTGATCCGACTCCGCTGCCCGAGGATCTGACGGCAGGCAGTGAGAACCAAAAATATGCACAAGTACAGAAGCACTGTAAGCACAAGCAGAAAACTGACACACACACACCAACCACTGTACTGTAATTTCCTTGTTGTTGATGTAATAGAAATGCCCTTCCTTCCTTTTTAGAGTGAATCTACATGATTTCAAATTCAACTACTTGATTTTAAGTTGTTTAAATGTATGAAATGGAAATTGTACTTTTATTACCTCAACAACAAATTACAGACAGTGTTCAACTGAGGCTATGTAATCTGTAATACTTCCTTCCTTATGACAGGACTAGAAGGCTAAGTCGAACTTACTAGTCCTGTCATAAGGAAGGAAGAGATATTCACAGTTACTATATCCCCCATACCAAGATACCATATGTGGCTGATCATGGTACCCTTACACTTACCAGGGCAGGGAGGAGAATTACTGCAATTAGGCATTCTTTTGTGATGGAGAATGTTGAGTTAAAGGTTAGTGACCTACCTGCTTAACTTGACAACTGGTGTCGTTACTATCTCCCAAAGCAAACATGTTCCCTTGTCATAATAATAAAATACAAAATCACACATGCCCCCACAATGCAAAGCATCATGGGCTACATATGCAAATCACCACAGAATGTTATGCTGGTCCAACTTTAAGCAGAATTGCATGGTGCCGAAAGGCCTCTCACACAGTTTGCAAAGGGTGCTAACAGAAGACATAGACACGTGTTTCGTCCTACCAGGACTCATCAGTATGCCTCGTCTGTTTGACACCCCAGTGGAATGGACCAGCTACCCTAGAGGCAGTGTGCCTTGGATATATTGTGGTGAACCCATTAAAATAAAAAAACGTTTAAAAGACAAAGAACCTCTGTGCGCAAACACTGAGGCAAGGGTTACCCCAAAGGGCATTTGGCTGGGAAGCCAAGTTTCAAGAAAATACAAAATCACACATGCCCCCACAATGCAAAGCATCATGGGCTACATATGCAAATCACCACAGAATGTTATGCTGGTCCAACTTTAAGCAGAGGTGCATGGTGCCGAAGCGCCTCTCACACAGTTTGCAAAGGGTGCAATATAGACAGACACGCAGCCATGTCTCCTACCAGGACTCATCAGTATGCCTCGTCTGTTTGACACCCCAGTGGAATGGACCAGCTACCCTAGAGGCAGTGTGCCTTGGATATATTGGTGAACCCATTAAAATAAAAAAAACGCTTAAAAGACAAAGAACCTCTGTGCGCAAACACTGAGGCGAGGGTTACCCCAAAGGGCATTTGGCTGGGAAGCCAAGTTCAGAAAATACAAAATCACACATGCCCCACAATGCAAAGCATCATGGGCTGCATATGCAAATCACCACAGAATGTTATGCTGGTCCAACTTTAAGCAGAATTGCATGGTGCCGAAGGCCTCTCACACAGTTTGCAAAGGGTGCTAACAGAAGACATAGACACGTGTTTCGTCCTACCAGGACTCATCAGTATGCCTCGTCTGTTTGACACCCCAGTGGAATGGACCAGCTACCCTAGAGGCAGTGTGCCTTGGATATATTGTGGTGAACCCATTAAAATAAAAAACGTTTAAAGACAAAGAACCTCTGTGCGCAAACACTGAGGCAAGGTTACCCAAAGGGCATTTGGCTGGGAAGCCAAGTTTCAAAAATACAAATCACACATGCCCCACAATGCAAAGCATCATGGGCTACATATGCAAATCACCACAGAATGTTATGCTGGTCCAACTTTAAGCAGAATTGCATGGTGCCGAAAGGCCCTCACACAGTTTGCAAAGGGTCCTACCAGGACTCATCAGTATGCCTCGCCTGTTTGACACCCCAGTGGAATGGACCAGCTACCCTAGAGGCAGTGTGCCTTGGATATATTGTGGTGAACCCATTAAAATAAAAAACGTTTAAAAGACAAAAAGAACCTCTGGCAAAACACTGGGCAAGGGTTACCCAAAGGGCATTTGGCTGGAAGCCAAGTTTCAAGAAAATACAAAATCACACATGCCCCCACAATGCAAAGCATCATGGGCTACATGCAAATCACCACAGAATGTTATGCTGGTCCAACTTTAAGCAGAATTGCATGGTGCGAAGGCCTCTCACACAGTTTGCAAAGGGTGTAACAGAAGACATAGACACGTGTTTAGTCTCCCCAGGACTCATCAGTATGCCTCGCCTGTTTGACACCCCAGTGGAATGGACCAGCTACCCTAGAGGCAGTGTGCCTTGGATATATTGTGGTGAACCCATTAAAATAAAAAACGTTTAAAAGACAAAGAACCTCTAATGCGCAAACACTGAGGCAAGGGTTACCCAAAGGGCATTTGGCTGGGAAGCCAAGTTTCAAGAAAATACAAATAACCACATGCCCCCACAATGCAAAGCATCATGGGCTACATATGCAAATCACCACAGAATGTTATGCTGGTCCAACTTTAAGCAGAATTGCATGGTGCCGAAAGGCCTCTCACACAGTTTGCAAAGGGTGCTAACAGAAGACATAGACACGTGTTTCGTCCTACCAGGACTCATCAGTATGCCTCGTCTGTTAATGCTGCTTCCCTGTCTAACTACAATGCAGTTACTCATACCATTGGAGCCCTCTGTGGTGAGGGAGGCTCTCTCCATAGAAACGTAGAAGTTGACGGCAGATAAGGACCGCAAGGCCCATGCAGTCTGCCCATTTCTTTTTCTATCTTATAAATGTGCCATTGTCCTTTGCTCTGTCAGTGGCCTATCTATTCATACTCATTTGTATTGCTCCCTTATGCCTATCCCATGCCTGTTTGAAGCCCTGCACTGTATTCACAGCCACCACTTCCTGAGGTAGGCCATTCCATGCATCCACCACCCTTTCTATGAAAAAGAATTTCCTCACATTACCCCTTAATCTGGCCCCTCTAATCTCATGCTGTGTCCTCTTGTCCTGCTATTTTTTTTATTTAAACATGTTGAACTCTTTCACCTTGTTAATGCCCTTAAGGTGTCCTCCTTTGCTCAAGGGTATACATATTGAGGTCTGGTAATCTGTCATCATATGTCTTCTGATGTAGTCCCTGCACCATTTTGGACTTTTAGTTCCCTTCTCTGGACTGCCTCAATTTGGTTAATGTCCCTGTGAAGGTGTGGCCTCCAATACTGCCGCAGTACTCCAGATGGGGCCTAACCAGTGTCTTGTAAAGAGGAGTTATTACCTCCTTTTACAACTTGTGATACCCTACTAATACACCTTACCCCCCAGCCTTACCTACTGCTTTGGAGGTCTGCTTGGATGATTTCAGGTCATCAGTGATGGCATTTACAGTTCAGAGGGCTTTATTTGGCTTCAAGATACAGTATTTATTTTCTGTTTTTCTGTTTTCAGAGCATTTGCTATCGAGTCTGAATAGTAAAAAAAGAAGACCGCGCGCCTGGCCAACTCAGTAGTTCATTCATTTTCAGGCAGACAGGAGACTAGGAGAGTTTATCAGAGGTAAAGTAAGACTGCGTTTAGTTGTCATCATCATTTTGTACTAAAATTTATGGAACAGTGTACAGTACATATCTGTATGACAGCTACATCATGGCTTGCAATTTCAAATAAAAGCATGCTTGATACATGCTGTGTGCAACCAATAATACCCTAACAGGGTGGGCGGTATTGGCTGTACCCGCCCACCAAAGGGCGTAATGATGCTTGATGCCAGGCGGAGGGTCTTATAGCCCCTGGAAGGTGGATATAGCCCATACCACCCACCCTGGAGGGTGTTAGTGCTTAGAAAATTGGTTATATGTGGATTGAAAAAATAGAGTTGCTTGTCTTTGGGTTAAGAGACAGGTGAGCATCGGATGTGAGTGGTGGTGAGCAGGACAGCATGGTAGCAGTCATAGTCTGAAAATGAAAACTGCTGTTGTTGTTTTGGAGATCTTTATTTAGATTGTCATTTTGGTGGTGTCTGCGTATGTGTGCATGAGGGTTGGAGCTTTGCCAGCTCAGTGGCTGTCTTGGTGACTCATAGAAAAAATGGTGGTTTTCAGTTTTGATTTTAAAAGTGTGACCAAGTTTCGTGGATAATGGGGCAAAATGCCACGTTGTCCATTGTACTGTCAAATCGTGACAGCTCAGTGTGGACGGGGAGATAAGAAAGAAAAGTAACTTTGTGAAAACAGGTTCATTTATTTCTTTTCTACTGGCTGTGCTCTGCTTATTTCAGCAGGGATATGCTTAGGTTCATAATTTTATTGGGAGAACATATTGTGGACTGGTGTGGTCTCAGCTCGTTAAGACAAATATAATGGCGAAGATTTGAAAATGAAATGAGGGTGTTTTAGCCAATTAGAGACCAGGTTGGGCAGCAGGACTGTGGTGATGGTCATGGGGTTGGCTGGGCTGATACTTTAATAGACGGCCATCAGTTGTGTGATAGATGCCCAGCTAGAGAAGTCCCTCAGCCAATCAGAAGCCTGGAATACTTTTAACCATTTTCTAAGTGGCAGCTTGAGAGGATGAATAATGGTGCTCCACATGTTTCTGATAATTTTGGCTAAAGCAGCTGTGCATGAATCTGGTGAAAATGTTGACCTATACTTTTTTATGCTATTTTAGATTGCCACTTACCTTCTGACTTGTATGGTACCCATTTTTCCACATTTTGGTTCAGGAATGAAAGAAAAAAATGTGCGTCTTAAAATTTTGGATAGAGACTAACATTATTGTGGCTTCCAACTATGTTGACAGTTAACTGTGTGATTACTAACAATTACTACTGTATGCAGTTCTTTCCAATCCCTCATTTTGTTTCCCAGGTCTGACTGGGACGTGCGGAACAGTGTGTGTATAAGATTAAAGAAAATGCCACGAAGGGTTTTGCAATCAGGTGCTCTGAAGCGTGCGCATGCGAAAGGAAGCAAGATAAGCTGAATTCCGTGTTGGCAAAGACCCTCGACTCAGTCAATTTTTCACGATTAATGCTTCTGTGTCAGCTGATGTCCTTGTCACCCAACTAGTTATCCTCAGCAAGTGTGAGATGCTACTGTCAACTCTGAAGTTTCACAGGCACATGATCCTAATGCGGAATCTGATTTAGAACATTTGAAGACAATACTGTGGTTGTCCACCAGTGTCCTTTGACTGCCACTTCCACACATGAAAATGATGACATGTTTTTGGGACAGAAGGAGCCTATCAGCGATTCATCACACTCAGTACATGATGAATATGAATATCGATCAACTGATCCTCGAAGTGGTTCCCCTACGTTCCGCCACAGTGGACTTCTGGATTGAGAAAGGACCAGACAGTTGCCAGAATAAGACTGACTCTGACAGTTACATGAAGTCAAAGCGTTATCAACCCAACTACAGAGACAGCCAAAGGGGCATTTCTGTTTCATGAAAAATCACATGTTCTACACAGGCGGATGAATGGTGAGATGCATCTGAGGAAATGGATGCTATATAGTCCTTCAAAGGATCTGTATACTGTTTCTTCTGCGCTGATGACAAGTCAGAAGGATCAGTTTCCGCAAGTTAGCGGTTTTAATGACTGGAAAAAGCGGACGAGAGAATCCACTTTGCGTGAAAGAAGTGGCGTGCATAGAGTTGCATTCTCAGCATTGCAACCGCGCAAAGAATATTGCCATGTTGACCGCAGTTTGGAGAAGCAGTGTCAGGAGAGAAAGCAGTATTGGCGTGATGTATTATGTCGGGTAGTGGCTGTTGTTACTCATCTGGCTGAGAGAGGCCTGCCCTTCCGAGGAGATGATGAAATTGGATCAAAACATAATGCAACTTCCTTGGTTGCATAGAATTGATAGCGAAGTTTGATCCCTTTCTGGCAACACATATAGAAAACTTTGGTAATACTGGTCGAGGAAAGCCTGCTTACCTGTCCTCAACTATATTTGAAGAATTCATTCAAATCATGGCGAACCTATATTCGAGGCACTATTGTTAGAGAAATCGCAATGGCCAAGTATTTCTCAGCATCTGTTGATTCAACGCCTGATTTAACTCCACGTTGCTCAGCTAACTGTGATTGCTCGATATGATTTAAATGGTGTTCCAGTTGAGGCGCTTCTTGACTTTCCTGCAAATCAGCAGTCATATGGCTGAAGACCTAGCAAATACTCTGCTAGACTACCTGAAGACTGAAGCCATTGACTTCATGGATTGCCGTGGCCAGTCTTACGACAATGCAAACAACATGGCTGGATGATACCTGGCATGCAAGCACGACTCAGACAAGTGAACCTCTAGCAATATTTGTACCTTGCGCTGCCCATTCTCTGAACCTAGTTGGTTCTGTTGATTGCTGTGTCGAGGCAGTCAGCTTCTTTGGCTTTCTGCAGAAAGTATACACTTTCTTCTCCGGCGTCTACACACTGTTGGTCAGTGTTGATGAAACACTTAAAGAGAAAGCTGGTGGATTGACACTGAAGTCACTGTCTGACACGGTGGTCTGCAGGGGCTGATGCAACAAGGCACTCTTTGACAGCTATGCCGACATCAAAGCTGCTCTAGAGGAAATGGCTGATGATGAACATCAGAATGGCACCTCAAGACATGAGGCAGACTCATTGTCCCCAAACAATGGAGTTAGTCGAAACAGCATTTTCTGTGATCTGTGGAATACCATTCTTGTCAGATTTAATGCACGAGCAAATCTTTGCTACACAGCAAAATTGATCTTAAATCAGCTGCTGAATTACTGACATCTCTCAAAACCTTTGTCAACACATTACGTGATAGTTTCAATACATTTGAAATGCGAGCACAAGAATTATCTGGCTCCTCTACTTACAGAAACTGATCAGTCAAGGAAAAGGAAAAGAAACATGCAGTATGACGATGTGCAATCTGAAGGAGTTGTTCTAACTGGCAGAGAGAAATTCCGGACTGAGACCTACTTGGTTATAATAGATTGCCTCATTATGGCTTTGAATTACAGGATTTCGGCTTACCAAAGTGTCTATGATCGCTTCAAAGTTATAGTGGACTCTGACGTCTTAACTGATGAGGCAATACATCTTGAGGCTCAGAAATTAGCTCAAGAATACCCATCAGACTTGTCTGTTGAGGTCTTCCCTGGTGAAATGTCTCAGTTCATCAGCTTTGCAAAGGCAAGAGGTTGTGATTCACCACTATCTCGAACATCACTACTACTTCATACGAAGAACTGCAAGAGACCTTTCCAAATGTTTCTGTCGCTCTTCGCATGTACCTGTCACTGATGGTGACTAACTGCTCTGGTGAACGCTCATTCAGCAAAATAGCCCTCATTAAAAACAAACTGCGATCTACAATGCGAGATGACTGTCTCAGTGCACTCACTCTTCTAAGTATTGAAAGTGATATACTTCGACAAATCAGCTTTGATGACATTATTGATACATTTGCAACTGCTAAGTCACGCAAATGCCATGTTCTAGTAGCATAAATTGATTTTGTTTTGGAGAAATTATGATGAATAGAGAATGGGGTGACAAACGACCAAGTGTCAGGGGTAGGGATCCCATGGGCCCTTCCACCAGCAAAACAAGGGATTTTCTGGAATGCAACTTATTTCTACCTTTTTCTTTCTTGTCCTCCTCCTCCCCCTGCCTGGGGTATATTCCTGATAGTTACTAAATGCAGCACATGCCCTGTGCACTATTCAGTGTAACTGTGCTTGGAAGTTGTTCTGCTCATGGGACATCCTATGCACCTTTTGGATTGACTACACTACCTCTTACACAGGGTACATCCCTATGGTTGATGGAGAAGCTGGCCCATTTTCTTGATGAAATTGTTTCTTATTGACTATGTCAGACTGTCTTGATTGGTATGCCCTTTCATTCTTGTGTAACTGGGCTGTTTGCACACTACCTGTAAGGATGCTGGGGTAGATGAACACATCTCTACTACCTTTGACTGTGTAGTCCAGTCCTGCAAATCCATATTCATCTAGGTTCACCTTTCTTCTAAGTTCTCCCTGATGTACACACTGAGTCTTGTCTTCTTCTGGGGCCTCACCACTTTTTACAGAGGTTGTCCACATTCAGGCCCGGATGGGCCACTATAATATAGGAGAAATACAGAGATTTTTTTTGTTGCCCTAGATATCTTCCATAGGGACTCTGACGTGGCCAAGTTCTGGCCCTTTCTGGCACCAGCAGAAGTGATGGAGGCTTTGACACCAACAGACCCTGGGTCAGTGCCTTATCCTATCACCATCCACCTCAGTGGCCAGTGAATCATCTTTACACTTATCTTTGGCTGCTGGGTACTCTCTGTACTAGCAATTCTTTAGGCACTCAAGATGTCACTCTCAAAAAAACAAAAGAAAAAAAATGGACCTCTCCTATGCTCAGAGACTCAATAAACTGTTCTGATAATGGCTAATGGCTATCCTAGCTCCAACCTTAGCTCCTTTAGTACCCTGGGATGTATGCCATCAGGTCCCACTGCCTTGTCCACCCTGAACTTAGCGAGCTGTTGTAGCACCCTTTCTTTTGCAAATGGAGTAGTAAACACCTTCCAGACTCAAGCCCCCACCCCACCAGACCTCCCCAAAGTTTGAACACTGCCCTTATCCTACGCTGTCTCACTTTGCAAATATTATATATATTTGTAGTAATATCCACCGTATGTTTATATATTCATATTCTGAAAGCACATACAAATTTGTACTATCCATATATGTGAACATGGAAACATGCAATATATGATTTGAGGCAGTGGCATGTACAGTATTTTTCCAGCATAAAGTGTCACTTTTTACAGTAGGAAAAAAATCAGAAAACGATAAGGAAACCCCCTAAAGTGCACCATTTTCAACCATTTTTTTCAAAATTTTCTGGGGGGGCATGCCCCCAGACCCCCCTAGATGGGTTGGGGATTTTCACATGTCATAAACACTGCACACGCATGGGCCCCCCAGAGGTCCAAGTGCCCCAGGCCCCCCCGGAGCTTAATCTGGCCCTGGCAGAAAGTGCGAATTTTGCCAAAGGTGGATCTCTGGTGAGATTCTGCAGAAATCATAGAATTCCGCAAATTTTTCACAGAAGTGGAATATGAGATTTTTACTGAGCCTTACTAGGGACCACCTTAGGAAGCTGTTTCATGCAATCTCTCTGTCCAGAGGGACCAATATCCCTGTGGTACAAATGGTCTTCCTAGACAGAGAGAAAGCACTCAATAAGGTGGCTTGGAGGTACCTGTTCTGTTTGTTGGTGACATTTGTTTTCCCCAAGATTTTACAGAAGGGTCCAAACCTCTGTATACATATCCAGATGCAATTGTATGGAGTAATGGAATTTTCTCAGCACCCTTTCATCTACAAAATGGCACTAGGCATTCGTGTCCTCCTTCCTGTTATATGTTTAATCTGTATTTGGAATCACTGGTGAGGAAGAACATGCAGGACACAGGGATTGAAGGGTGGACATAGGAGGACAGATGTACAAAATATCCACCTATGCAAATTATATTCTACTCATCTTGGGAACCCCAAGCAGTCCCTGCCTAGAGCCATCCACGTTATAAAGGAACTTGGGGAGTTTTTCCAAAAAAAACTGTAGGTCAGTAACACTGTGTGCTACCATTGAATGGGAAGATGTGTCACCAGGATATTGCTTATTTAAACATACACTGGGCCACCTCAACACTAATATAATATGGGAGGCCTAGCCTTGACAGCTAGTTTTAAGTATTATCTAGCCTTTCTAGGCAGCAAATTCTTTCACTGAGGAAAACCAAACCTAGACACTTAAGAAAGGTCATATACCCAACTATGGATGGAAGCAGAGTGGAACATGTGTGTAAAGTATCAAATAGAACTCACAACATTATTGTACGCAGACTATAGAAAACAACCTACAGGGCTGAAAGACTTCCCCATAGGGGCTTCCATTAGAATATATAAACAGTTGTGTAAGCACTGTAATTATATCCCCCTATCATGACTGCTAACAGCCCCTGTGAAGATATCCAAATATTAAGTTAGAGAAAATCCTCATTAGCCAGGAGGTCTAAAAGCCATGTGGAGTTAGCACCACAGAACAATTCATATGAGGTAGTAGATTTTCCACCTTCACTGAACTCCACAGGGTACATGACATAGCACCCCAACAGACCTGGGTATACCTTCAACTCGCGCACAAACTCAGTAAAAATATTGGACCCCCACCTTATCTGGAGGTGAAACAACCTCTATAGCCACCTTGATCTAGACAGCTACAGATAATCACGTAATATCAGGGTTATACAAGGGTCTGGGAGTAATGGAACAACCCAAGGAGCAACGACCCTGAAACTACAACAGAATTAGGGAGGAGTTTAAAGATTTGGATTTGGCAAAATGTATACCAATTCACTAGGTTTGAATACTACAGGCTAATACATTACAAAATTATCAAGGATATATATTACACTGTGCATAAGCTTGCAGCCTGGGGGAAAATTAATTTCTCCCCGTGCACCTGGAACCAAGAAGAAGAATATTCCTTACTGCACATCTTATGGCATTGCAGTAAACCACAACCACTGCAGCGGACACTCAAAAGAAATCTAGATCCCATCCTAGGACTGGAAGAATTGTTCACACACAAATGTGTATTTTGGGGAGGGGCTGGAGAAACTGATGTGGAATTGTAGATTACTGTACATATGTCCATAATAGCCATGGCAGCCAAGAGACTGATTTTGCAACACTGACACGATCAATTTGTGCCAACCTACAATGAATGACCCCAAGAAATACTACAGGCCCTAAGGATGGAGAGAATGATCTCATCAGTGAGACATACATATAAGCGATATCTGACTGAGTGGGGAATTTTAAATGTTAAATGCAATTCTTACCACAACATACCAGGAGATATAAGCAAACCAGGCTTAAAGATTCTAATACAATTTTGGTGCAGAGTACTGTAATACAGTATATGGTAAATACATTCTTAAAAAGAGCCATGCACTGATATGTATCAATATAATGAATTCCTAACATGGGGCTAGGTCTAGGTAGTCTGTTAAATTATGTTTGCAATGTATGTTTTTACTGTATGGTTGTTGTATGAAATTTCAATAAAGCATATTATGACACAACCACATTCTAAGCTACTGAATCAACACATATTGGGCTGGATATTCAAACTGCACCATTCTGAGGCGCAAGCCCTTGCGCTGCGCAAAATAGTTGCGCAGGGGTGTGGCCCAGGCGATATTCAAAGGAGTTGCGCTATTGAGCAACTCCTTTGAATATCACCCCCCAGCCACAGCCACTATGCATGGCGCAGTGAAACTTGCGCCACTGCAAGTTGTCAGAGTGGAGCATTCAACTTGCGGTGGCCAAGTACCATTGCGCCATGCGCCAAAATCACGATATTCAAAAGGTGACATGCAAATGGGGCCATAATTCATGCAAGGCACAGGGGGGGCCATTTGCATCTGATTATGGCCCCATTTGCATGCCATTAGCATGTAGGTGCGCCTATCCCCGAGGACTTGCGCCTGGCCGCCCTGCCAGGCAGCAGCCATCGGGGACCGACGCACCCTGCAGCCCGATCACGGGCAGCAATGTGGCTCCCCCACCTCCTCCCATACATCTCCCTGGTGGTCCAGTGGACCGAAATGCCAGATCGCGGGCAGAATGTAAAATGAACCCCCGAACATGTTCCTAGTGCCCGATTGCGGGCGTAGTAAAGTGCCCCCCACCGAACATCTCCCTGGTGGTCCAGTGGACAGTAATGCCTGATCGCGGGCAGAATGTAAAATGAACCCCCAAACATGTTCCTAGTGCCCGATCGCGGGCAGTAAGTAAAAGTGCCCCGAACATCTCCTGGTGGTCCAGTGGACTGTAATGCCCTATCGCGGGCAGAATGTAATTGACACCCCCACCCAAACATCTCCCTGGTGGCTAGTGTCCCCCCACCCCACCCACCAGGCCCCACCACCTGCTCCCCGGCGGCGGCGGCGGCAGCATCCACCCACCTGCCGCCGCCGCCCGCCGACTGACTGCCCGGTAGCTGCACCATTGGTGCAGAGCAAGAACCAATGGGCGTGCAGCCCATACCGTACATGACAGTCAGATTTGTGAATGAATCATTCACAAATCTGGACTGTCATGTGTATGGAGCTACCGCCCGTGGCTCTTGCTCTGCAACTGGCGTGATGCCTATCAGCAGGCGCATCAATCGGCGGGCGCAGGCGGGTGGGATGCTGCCGCCGCCGGCTGCCGGGGGCGGGATGGTGGGGCTTTGTGGTGGATGGGGTGGGGGACACTAGCCACCAGGAGATGTTTGGGCGGGGGTGTTAATTTACATTCTGCCCGCGATCGGGCATTACGGTCCACTGGACCACCAGGAAGATGTTCGGGGTAATTTTACATTCTGCCCACTATCGGGCATTTCGGTCCACTGGACGACCAGGGATGTGAACGGGAGGGGGGGAGCCACACTGATGCCCGTGATCAGGCTGGTGGGGGAGTACACTATGCCTGCAATCGGGCTGGGGGCACAGGGACTGAGTCGGGGGCCAGCCACAGGTGGCAGCTGCTGTGTTGCGCCCTGCAATACAGCAGCTCACCTGTGGGTGGCCCTCTACTTAACATTTTTTTTGGCTCAAGGTCCTGCAGGCTCAGGTTGGGGGTTGCACCTGCACAACTCTGCACAGCCCGGCTGAATATCGGGCTGTGCAGTTTATGCATGGTTCCTCCCCCTCCTGTTGAGCATGCATTCATTTGCATTGCGCTGTTGCTCAGCCTGTTTTCAGTGGCGCAACTGCCTCCTGCTGAATATCGCAGAATGGCGCAATGTAGGACTTGAGCATGCACAACCCTGTTGAGCATGTCGCAACCCTTTCGAATATCTGGCCCTTCCTGTTCAATAAAAATATAACAGCAAAGGAAAACATCAATATGCTTAGCAGTGAAGATAATGAGATATATTTCAAAAAGAATAAATTATATAATACTATGAGAAAATCATCACATCTACAAATATCACACAGTATAGGAGTGCCTATGGAACTGCAAAACATCAATCAAAATTAAAAGGCAAAACTAAAATTTAAACTAAGGCACTGTAAGGAAATCTTATAGCTTTTTGTGGGTGTATTGATAATATCAAACAATTAGACTGAAGAACAGATCCATTAAATGTTGTGAACAAAGTCACATAAGACTAGGGCCACATGGCTAACACAAAATACTGAACAATTACTTTTCTATAGTACTTAATAATCAGTGATAAATACAACAGGTATGATGTGCAGCAAGTAACATGTCAATGGAGAAAAATTCTAAATATAATTTCAGAGTGGATCATGCTAATCACTAAATTTTCATGCCCAGACATACCACATCTTGAATTCTTAAACTAAACAGTTACTGAGATTTCTGGAGCACTAGTGCTGATATACAACAATGCATAACTGAAAGGAATGGCATCCAGGGTTGAATGCAAGCACTGGTTATGCCAAGTCATAAAAAATAGACAAATCAAAGCCAAGAAACTATCAGTCTACCAGTTTCACTTTAATTCAAGGCAAATTCATGGTGATAACAATAAAAGAACACAAATATGCCCAGAATATGGTTTCTACATGAGCTGTGGCACACAGACAGCTTTTAATTTTGACTGAATACCTAAATGGTGCCCTGGACTTTGAGGACATAGGGTGGCCATGTTTTTGTATTTATCAAATTGGTTTGACCTTAAGGACCACTGTCACCTACTGTCCAAATGTGGGACCTTTTTGTTTTTTAAATAATGTACATGAATTGTTTTCAGATTATATGTGTGGCAGATACAAGTAACTGAAATTTGGGTTTTGCATTATCAAATACTCATCAGAGATGGACAAAGTTGGTAAAATTCACTCTGTGAATTAATCCGAAAATTTGGCGCAATCTGTAAAGTGTGGATCAAGCCGAAAAGTGCGAAGTTTCACATGCAAAGTTTCACCCATGAATTGTGGAATTTAGCCCGGGAACAGCATAATTCTGTCATTCATGGGTGAAATTCCATGCTTTGCATTGATAAACTGTTTAATTATGTATTGGTCCTAGTAAGAACAAATCCAGAACAATTGGTTTGATACCTTTTATTGGACCAACAAGAATGTTACAAAAAGAACAAATAGCTTTAGCTTTCAGACCAATAAGTCCTTCTTTGGAAGCTTAATACTAACATACTAAAATGCCAGGGGAATAGGCCTAACAGTCTTTCGTGTCTGCTCGTTTAGTCAGCCCCCACCCTGGGAGCTGACGTTGCCGCCTCCCTTGTCTTCTCTGGCTTTTCCCTTCCCAGTCCCAGATATTCTTGTTGCACTGGACTTTGCTTCCAGAACCTTTCCCCTGTACCTGTCCCACCTCCTCTTGAACCCTCCACCATCTCTGTCTCCACTAGCCCACTGGGCAGTGCATTCCATGGCTCCACCACCCTTTCAGTGAAGTAGCACCTCTTCCTTTCTCCTATGAATCTCCCCCCTCCAGCTTCCACCCATGCCCTCTATTTGCCCCCCCTCCTTCCTTCAGAGCACTCTGACTGCTCCTCCCCTATTTACCCCCTTCATGTACCTGAAGACCTCTATCATGTTCCCCCGGTCCCTTCTCTCTTCCAATGTGTACATATTTAGCTCTTCGAGCCTTTCTCCATAGGTCCTGTCCCCCAAGCCCCAGATCATTGTGGTTGCCTCCTCTGGACCCTCTCCAGGAGTTCAGTGTCCCTCTTTAAGTGTGACCTCCAAAACTGCACACAGTACTCTAGGTGCGGCCTCACCAAGCAGTTATACAGAGGGAGTATTGCGTCCCTCCTTCTGGAGGTGATCCCCCTAGTGATGCATCCTGTTGGCCTTGGCCACTGCCCTCCTACAAGTCTCTGAGTTGTTCATCTTTTTTTGCAATTTAAACTTTATTAATAGTATTTTCTTAGTATATACAAAGACAGATGTACATACATATATACAGAGTACATGAGATATCAGTTCCACGTAAATCTGCCCCACCCATTTCCACTTACTGCTCCTTCCCCCACTCCCTCTAATTACCCTTCCCATCCCTACTAGAGCAACAACATATATGGTATTCAGTTTATCAAGCATGTGTGGACATGACATAGTCCTTGAGGTTGAAAGGAGTCATGTTAAAGAATGCTACTTTCTATAAGGAATATAGAGCATATAGGGGGTCCCATATTTTTTTGAACGTGCCCATTGTGTTGTTCAAATTGGTGATGGCCTTCTCAGTGCATAGATTAGCCAGAATTTTGGTCAGCCATTCACTGTAGGGAATTTCCAGTTGATCAAGTCAGTGTCGCAGTACCAACTTTTTGACTGACATAGCTATGAGAGTCATATAATAGTTATGGTTATGGACTTTGATTTCAGATAGATCTCCTAGAATACAGATTTCTGGGGAAAACAGGTCTTTAAGCCCTAAAAGAGGATCCGAAAGTTGTTGAATGGAATTCCATAGTGGAGACACTTTAGGGCAGGACCAAAAGATATGGCATAAAGTCCCCCTCTTCTTGATTACATCTGACACATACTGAAGAAGCTTTTAATCCTAGTTTAGCCAGTTTATGTGGTGTATAATATGCATTATGCAGGATATATAGTTGCATCATTCTTAATCTGTCCTGCGTTACTAATTTATGGCAATTTTGTCAGATTATAGTTCAGTCTATATTATGTTCTGGAAAAAAGGATTCCCAGAATCGAGTTGGTCCAAAATTATCTGGTAATTTCCACTGGTATAGTACACTGCAGATTTTTGAGACCATTTTGGGAGCACCATTGGGTTCTGCCAATTCCTCATGAAAGGGGATGACTTGAACTAACTAGGGTTTGTGACCAATGAATTGCATTATTATGTGCCTCAATTGGATAATGCGGAAAATATGTTTTTGTGAGATACCTAAGTTGTTTATAAGTTCTTTAGTCGGAGTTCATAGTTCGTCATTCTTTTTAAAGTGGGTAATATTCAAGTTTTTAATGGCTGGGAGCCAGGTTGAGGGAATTGTCTTTCCATCTAGATTTAGTTGTAAGTTTCTAACAATAGGTTGATTAGGGTCCTCAACATGGTCATATTTTAGATAGTGACATACAGTATCTGGGAGTGGATCTTCAAAGATTTAGAGATCATGGAGTTTTTGAGTTTTATAGGGAGAAGACTTTCTTTAGTGTACAGCAGTCCTGCTGGTTCCAGGCCATGGGTACGTATCTGGGTTACTTCAATCTTAAGCCAGGCAGGGGCATAGTATAAAATGTCATTAGAAAGCCATCTCAAGTACTTATTTATGTGGCTAGCCCAGAAATAGAATTGGACATGAGGAAGATGTAAGCCTCCTTTACTTTTGGGAGCAGTTAAGGTCTGAACGGCTATCCTTGGGAATTTGTTATGCCAGATAAATTTAGTGAACAGGGATTGTAAATTTTTAAACCAGGATAAGGGCAACCAGATATTAAGCCTGGAGAGGGGGTGAAAGAGTCTTGGGAATATGTTCATTTTGATCAAATTTATTTTACCACAGAGTGAGATAGGGAGCAAGGCCCATCGGTTTAAATCTTGGAAGACTGTGTGGAGCAGAGAATCCAGGTTCAATTTAATTGTCTGATATTTCTAGATAGCTCTATACCTAGGTACCTTAGAGAGACTTGCTTCCAAGAAAGTCCAAGATCCAGTATGTCCTTCTTAAATAATTTATGGTTGAGCGGGAATACTGTAGTTTTACTGATGTTTATTTTGTAGTTGGATATTTTACTGAAATCATCTATGATATCTAACATCAGAGGTATGGATAGACAAGGGTTGGAGAGCTGAAGGAGAAGATCATCAGCGAAAGCAGATACTTTAATTTCACAGGGGTGAATGGGAATCCCCTGAATCGCCTGGCAGTTTTGCAAGTTGTGAATTAGTGGTTTGAGGTAAATATTAAATAATAATGGGGACAAGGGGCAATCCTGCCTTGTGCCAGAATGAAGTGTGAAAAGCTCTGAGATCACTCCATTACCTGAGATCCATGCAGTGGGAACTCTATAAAGTTTTGTGGAAAATCAAAGGCTTCCAGAGTTTGGAACAAGTATTCCCAGTTCACCCTGTCGAAAGCCTTCTCAGCGTCCAGAGAAATTAAAGCAGCTGGGAAGGGCGCATCTCTGGTTGCCAAGAAGACATGCGACAGGGTTCTTAAGTGATCATAGGAGGATCTATTCTTCATAAATCCAACTTGTTCTGGTCCTATCAGGGTATCCATAACCGTAGTAAGAGGGTTAGCCAACAATTTAGTTAATATTTTAATATCTTGATTTATTAAGGAAATAGGCCAGTAGTTTGTTTCATAGTCAGGGGGTTTGTCAGGTTTTGGGATCAAAACAATCATTGCTTCGAATAATGTAGGGTCTGTCTCAGTCCCAGAGAGGATTTGTTGGTATAGAGGAAGAAGTAAAGGGATTAATTGGGCTCTGAATTTCTTATAAAAATTTGCTGTGTAACCATTTATTCTAGGAGTTTTATTTGACAGCAAATTATTAATAATCTCGGAAATTTCTGTTCCAGTTATGGGGAAAAGTAGTTTATTCTACTGTTCCGGTGTAAGGTGTGGTAGTCTAGCCTTTAGGAGGTAAGTGTGAATCTGTTGAGTAGTTGGGAGATTATGCATGGGACAAATAGGTCCCTGTAATATACAACAAACTCATTTATGATTTCCACTGGTGTGTTTTAAGGACCCATCTCATAGAGAAGTTATTGAGGCTACATAGTGAGAAGTTTCCATTTGCTTGATTTTAAGTGCTAAAAGCATCCTGCCTTCTCCCCTGGTCAGTATATGATGCCTGTGCTTTCATGATAGCATAATCGGCTTTCTCCCAAAGCATTTCCATATACTGTAGTTTGCCTAAACTTGATCAAATCCTGTCTGATTGATTCGATGTTTGTGGGGAAAGGTCTTTTTCTATAATCACTATTTGGGACAATAATTGGGACATTCGAGAGGTAGTCACTTTCTTTTTATAAGTTTTCATACTTATAATGACACCTCTAAGATATGCTTTAAAGGCACCCCATAACATGTCAGGTCTTCCCTGGGGATCAAAATTATCTTTGTAAAAATTTTTAATGTGTTCATTGGTATGCTTGGCAGAACCTGGATCCTTTAGTAATAGATCATTCAGTTTCCACCTTGAACCTCTTTATGGTAATGCAATTAGCGAGATCTGGGAAGAAACGATAGAGTGATCTGAGGGGGGACCTGGTAGGATTGATGTTTCCAGGGTCCCTGGTATTAAAGAAAGGGACTGGAGTATATAATCTATTCTAGATGAGTTCAAGTGAACTGGAGAAACAAAAGTATATTCCCTGTCTAGGGGATGGAAATCCCTCCAGATGTCACACATTCCGGTCTGGTCCATCAAATCTCTGAGTGCTCTTTGAGCAGGGGCTAGACCTTTTCTCTGGTGACCTGATTTGTCTACTATCAGGTTGAATACCAAATTAATATCTCCCCCAATTATCATTATTATGAAGTATTTGGGTAAGTTGAGAAAAAATTCTGGATTATCTTGATTGGGTCCATAAATACTACCCAGTATAATCTCCTTATTATAAAGTAAACCTTGACTAATATGTATCTGCCCTCGGTCTTTAATTGTATTGATTAAGATAAATGGAACCCTTCTATGAATGAGGATCATCACTCCACAACTACTGGTTGTTCCTTCTGTTGTGAAAAACTGGCCAAATTGCTTTTTTCGAAATTGGGGGGCTTCTGAGTCTAGCAGGTGTGTTTCCTAAATGCAAATGATATCAATATTCAGCAACTTCAGGTGTTTTAACACTTGATACTGTTTCAGTTTTTTCCTTTCCACTTTAATATTCCAAGTAGCAATATGAATATTGTTAGCCATTTTTCTTGATTCCTGAATCTCAAATCTCCTCTCTCCAATCAAGAAGGTTATCTTCATGCCATGGTAATGCTAAGTCTCCCTTGTTCGTTGTGCTCCTACCTATAGTTACCCACCCCTCTTCTTTTCCCTTTGTCCCTATATGTATTATACTGTATAAGTATTTAACTTGGAAACTAGTTTGAATTTTCCTAAAATCTTCCCTTCCTATTAGTAGAATGCTATGCAGCCTGACCTATGTCTATCTTTCTTCTCCCTCTCTCCGTTGCCCAGACCTATTCTATACTAACATAACCTAAAATGAAGAACAGTAATGCAGGTAACCATAACTTGCCCTGTACCTAATAGGGAATAAGAATTACAGTGTGACTAAACATTCATAAGAACCAGAAAAAGAAAAACCTCAAAACTGAGTAATCGAAATAATAGTTTTATCCACTGGTAGTTTTCATCTATTTAAAATTAACCTAAAGATAACCTAAAGATATCAAGGGAATTAGATTTGCCCCTAGGATCTTAACTATAGTAAATAAAATTATTGGGGCTATAGGGTTTTATCTATAGAAATACATTGCAAATAAATCCTGTAAGAATAGTTCCCCAGTCATTTTGTCTATTCCTTCGGGGAGCGCCTCTAGTGATGAATTATAGGGAAAACTCCCTGCAAAAAGAACAAGTAAACTCTTTTACTGTTACATTCACAAACAGTTCCAATACTTACCTTACTATTTTTGTGTTTACAGAAGTGCCACAGGCATCAACAGGTTTTCACCATTTGAAATGTTGTATGGTAGACAACCTAGAGGCCACTAGATGTAATAAAAGAAATATGGGAAGATAACCCCAGTCAGAAACAATCTATTACATCTTATGTGTGCCTTGAGAAAGAAGCTGGCAAAATACATTGAAATCACCAATAGTAATCAGAATGCCCAAACCAGCAGAAGGTGTATGATGACCATGAGTAAAAGAAAAGTTTTTGAGGCCAGGGAAAAGGTCTGGCTAGTAGTACCCACTCAGAAAATAAACTGTTAATGAAGTAGCAAAGGGCTTTATAGAGTGCTTAGATGCACTGTCACAGCTAACTATCAAGGTGAGGGACACCCAATAGAAAAATATTATTAAGATATACAAGCCAATCTCATAGAAATGGCTCAAAAAAACACCTAAAGCTATTTTGCTGGATTTACTGAAAACCTGATAAAGAAGATATTCATGTACCTCATGCTAGACTGGAACAAACTGTAACTGCTGATGCGATAAGGTGAATGTTTCCTTAACTCCAAATAAACCTCAGAAATGGTTTAACTTGCTAAAGACATTTAACAATACTTTATCACAGTACCAGGCCAAGCAAAGTGGTCAAGCACATGAATAGCGACAAAGGAATGCTTGCCTTGATTAGACAAAAAGACATACAGATTACCAGAGTGGACTAAAAGCAGATGTGGTTAAAATACAAAAAAAATGAAAGAATTGGGTATCATATAAAATCAGAAAGTGTGGTCATCATCAATGGTGATTGCAAACAAAAAGAAGAGGTGTAAGAATCATTGATTTTAGGAAACTTAACAAGTGTCAGAATTTGATAGCTTTCCTATAACAAAACAGATGATTTTGTGGACAGACTGAGACCAAACAAGCATATCAGTACCCTTGATCTTGCCAAGGGTTACTGGCAAATCCCCTAACTAAAGAATTCCAGAGACAAAACTATGTTGCCACTTCTATAGGATTCTATAAGTTCACCTCCCACTACATTTCAGTGGTAAATAGATGTAATTTTATTCCCTCACACTAGCATTGTGCCAGCTGGATGATGTCATAGTGTACAGTCTAGACTGGAAAAGCTACCTGGAGCACCTTTGAGCAGTTATCCAATCGATCAAAAAGTAGGTCTGACAATTAATTCTACCAAATGTGCACTGGGCATACAGGGAACAAGATATTTGAGCTATGTTTTGGGGAAATGGAGAAGCCAGAGTCAGAGATTCCAAAATAGAAGCTGTAGCTAACAGCCTTGTCCTAAAACAAAGAAGCATGTCAGGTCATTTTAGGGCTGGCTGGTTATTATCAGAGGTCTGTTCTAGCTTTGCTGAGTTAGCTACTCCCCTCACTGAATTCACAAAGAAATAGTTCCCAAATAATGTCAAATGGATCCCAGAGTGTGAGGAAGCTTTTTGAGCCATTAAGGCTGTGTTATGTTCAGCCCTGATTTAGAAGCCCAGACTTTGAGAAACAGTTTTTGTTACAGACAGATGCATCAGAGAAAGGCCTATGTGCAGTCTTGCATATAGATGGAAAAGAAACATCCATTATATGTATCAGTAGGAAACTGCATGACAGA
The DNA here is from genome assembly GCA_016271365.2 of Neoceratodus forsteri. Classification (NCBI taxonomy): domain Eukaryota; kingdom Metazoa; phylum Chordata; order Ceratodontiformes; family Ceratodontidae; genus Neoceratodus; species Neoceratodus forsteri. The sequence continues at coordinate 1,067,620,707 of CM028131.1, read as the reverse complement.
GAAAAGGTTTTCAACCATTGAAAAGAATGCCTGGCAGCAAATGGGCCAGTGGAGTCCTTAAGTTTTACTTACTATGAGCTGACTGTGTACTTGTAGATTACAATCTAACTCTCTGTTGGCTTAATCAAATTAAGATACAAATTCCAGAATCACAGTGGTACCTGGCACTACAGCCATTTAAATTTAAAGTGGTGTACACATCTGGGAAGAGAATGCCAGTGCTAGATTTTCTGTCATGATAGGATCAGAAGTAACGAGAATCTGAAGGCTGAAAAAAATGTGAGTTGAAAATTTTCTTGCTTGCTATACTCGTATATGCATGGATCTAAAGGGTTATAAGCTACTGTTTGACAAGAATTAATGGAAAGTTGAGGAAACCTTTTTTTAAAACAGGTTCCTCTTAAGAGGGTATGTGACAGGGTTGAATAAGGTCCTGCCCATTTGTTATGCAGAAAAGTTTAACACAAGGTCTGTTCTATCCCTTTCCTTTTCGGTCTTCTCTGTCCTGGTTGTGCAGCCTAAATTTTCTTGTGAGACCTAGGAATATTATCACTCAGACGTTTTCAATTCTCCACCTCTTACTATCTAAAGTCTTCCTTATTATTTCTGTCTTTCTTCCCTTGCATATCTGCGGAATACAAAATATATGTGAATCTCTGTGTAAAACTGTATGTGATACTAGGCTCCTTTGCTTAAAACTGTATATAGTTAGTCTGTTGAAATGATTGCAAAAAGCTATTTGGAACTCAAGGGTTAACCTGAGATGCAGTTTTAAGCTCTTTGCAAAGTTAGACAACAGGGTCAGTTCTAAGGTCATTATATTCTTTTGCTGCAGCTGCAAGAAACATTTTAAACAACAAGAACATTCTGTAAAGCAAATGTCTGGGGCACTGGAGGACTTGTCTAAAAGGGTCTCCGATTAAGAAACCTGGATTTTTCTTTGGAGAATAAGTCAGGCTGCATGGAGGAAGCCATAGTGGAGAGCCAGCAACACATTAGAAGCTTGAACAAAATACGGATTTAGAAGGCAGTAATTAGAAATAAGCGTTGTGGTTCTGGGTATCCCAGAAAAAGAGGAAGGCAATAATACGGTTTTGTTTGCCCAGAAGTTATTCGAACAAATTGCTGGCCCCTCTCCTTTGGACCCTCATATACACTGGAAAGGGCTCATCGTGTATTAAGGTTCGATTCTGCACCCTGCCAGCAAACTGCTCATTGATTAAGCTTCTCAACTTTCTTTAGGAGTAAAGCAATTCTTGCTATCAAGATTAAAGAGCTGGAAACAAGTTCTTTGGGAAGGCAAGAAAAATTCAGGTAACTCAGGATCTACTGGCCACAGTGCGCCAGAGAGGCGCTTTTCACCCCCATCATAACAAAGCTCATAGCCACAGGAATAAAAATCCATATGGGGTATCTGCCCATTTCAGGTGTTAATCTCAGGGTATGGACATCCTTTGAGGAAGTCAAACCAAGTTATTAAAGCACCACAGAAGGAGCATCCTTATCTTTTCTGCTGTTGAAGTCTTAGGAAAGCTGCTGTTGTCTTAGGGAGAAGCATCGGGATTGTGTGAGTACGGCAACCCAGGAGCATGAAGGGACTTAATTTTTGTTTCACCAAATTTTTGCCATTATCCTTAAGCTTTATTGCCTGGTGTTCTTCCTTAATAAGATTAGTTGCCAATTATGAACAACTGTTTATCGAGTTTGGAAGTTTCAGGGGAACTTTTCAACTAGGATGGACACAAGGGATAATTCAGGTTTTATTCCTCTGAAATTGGTGGTCTATGATTAGGAGCCATCATCCGGGTAGGGAAGTACCCATATTATTGATTCTGGATGGGGTATGAGGAGGCTGTGCTGTGAACCTGGGGCTCACAGTATGTCAATGGTGGTACCCATTATAAGGTTAGGGAAAGATTATAAAGGAACTCCAGAGCCTGTTACATATCTGTTGGATATGTACAGAGGACCTAACACCACAGAGCTGGGCAATTTAGATACTTTAGTCTTGAGCACGAAATATCCATTTTGATGCTATCCCAACAAAATTAGGGCAGAGAATGGGTTCACGGGTAAAGCAAAGACTAGCTTCATAACCCCTCCCCTTGTTAGCATTTAGAGATTTGGCGGTATTAGTGTTTGATTAATGTTAGTAGTATCCCTGGTTTTCCTGTGTAGGGATATGAATTTTTCTGGGATTTTAATTTATTTACGGGCACAATCACCTCATTAGGCTTTGTGGTGGTGGGGAGGAGAGGCCGGAGACTGTAGCGTACCAGCTGTACCACGTAACAATGATAGGAGAGAGATACAGTATAGATTTCCAGGTCTTGTTGCTGGTTTATTATTGTATGGGGTTTTTATGGGGAGAGGGTGGGAGGGTGGGTAGTTTTCCACTGGGTCCCTATTGATAATGCTAAGATCATGGGGTTAAACCATCTACCGCCTTGGTGCAGATTACAAAAGGTAGAAGTCTTCTCAATTTACTACAATGGCTAGCAGGGTGAATGTCATGACGCGGAAACATCAGAGGGAGCAGAAATAAAAGAAGCAACATTGTGCTTTACACCTGCAGTTAGTAAATGTAGATATTAAGTATGTCCAGGGAAACACATCTATTTGGATACAGAGGCATCTCAGCCCAGAAAGTACAATTTGGTCAATAATTTTAGTGCAGAGGGTTCCTCATAGTAGTGGGGTAATGTTCCTTATTCACAGGAAAATTCCCTTTAATACAATCAAGGTTGTTAAGGACCAGGGGTAGATATGTTCTCATGCATGGTTTACTTTACAATAAAAATAACTTGGCAGTATTTACGTCCCTAATCGGGACAACAATGAATTCTTCACTCAACTTGCCTTGGTCTTGCAGGCATTATTTCAATTCCATGATTATCGGGGGTGATTTCAATTTAGTACTTGACCAGGATATGGACCAGTCCAGTCCTCAGAAAACTACTTTCTCTCCAGCTCAATGGGCTTTCAGGGAATTTCTTGATCAATTTGGATTGTGAAACATTTGCAGTGTTGTATCCCAAGACGGAAATATACCTTCGTTTTCTTGATGCATTCCTCTTCTTGAGGATAGATTACTTGCTCTTGTCCCATTCCTTGCTAATACACTTGATTCTCGATCCTCCTGGAATTCCCTCAGATCATGCCATTGTTTCCTGCTGGATAACGATGGTTTCAGCTTCTGAACAGGACCCCAGATGGAAGATAAACAATTTATTGCTGAAGGGCGTTTTCTTGTGAAGCAGATACAAGATCAGATAGACATTTTTTATCATTCTAATAAAAGTTTCTAGTAGGCCCGATCTACTCTGGGCGCCTTTTGGGCACAGGGAGCTGAATTCAGCTCAGCTAATAAGAAAAAGGCTTCTAACGCTAAACTGTCCCAGTTGCTTGCCCAGATTAAAACCTCAGAAGATGATTCTTCTCTCCCAGTGTAGAGACTCATCGACAGGAGTTAAAATTAAACGAGAGCCGATATATAGAACTCCTCCGGAAAAAAGGCGGATTATTCCATATTAAAGACTCTGGCGTCATATACCACTCATGGGAAAAGGCAGATCAGCTCTTAGACCTCAGTGTAAAGCAAATGGAAACTGCCTGCTATATTACCTCCATACAGTCTTTGAAAGATAATTCTAAAACTCACTCCCCTGGAATTATAAAATAATTCACTAATTATTACTAAGGAGTTGTACGCCCCATGTCCACTCCCCAACTGTTCAACAGATTCAGGGTTCTTGCAGGAATCGAATTTACCTCGACTTTCTAGGGAGCAACAGGATGCTTTGGTGGCTCCAACCAACAGGAGGAAATTTCTGCTGTCATTAAAGCCCACTGCCAATTAATAAAAACAGGTCCTGATGGATACTCAGATTTATTTGCAAAAGTTTCTAGCTCAACTACCAATGCTCCTTTCCTGTACACACATATTTTATCTGGCACAGTTCTGACTCCTCCTTATTTTTGACTAATCGTTCTGATCCTAAACCAGGTAACCCCTAGATTGCGTTTCCTGACTACCGCCCGAACTCATTGATCATCAGGACATTAGGATCACATCAAAACTCTTAGTGAACTGGTTGGCAAAGGTACTGGATGGCTTGATAGGGCCAGAAATAAGCAGGTTTCTAAAGGGAGGTCCTCGGCAGATCACTTGAGAACTCCTCGCATGTCTTCTCGGTGGTCCAGGGACGCACCTATCCTGCTGTTTTGATATCCCTGGATGCTGAGAAGGCATTCAACAGGGTACATTGGGAATATCTTTTCAAGTTTGAGAATTTTGTTTCCTCCACTTTTATTAATTGGATATAGAGCACTTGGGAACTCGAGGCAGCAGACTGGTAGGACAGAGGTCCAAGGGTTATATTCATTTAACACAAATATTTGAATAGTTTGTAAGTGAAATTACACTCTGTGTGTTAAAATTATTACCAGATTAGAACTGTTACTTGGGCTGTGATATTGTAACTTTGGAGGCTTGGGGACTGTTGTTTGTCAGAGTTAATTAGAGGAAATTTAAATGTTGTTTGCCTGGTGTTTGGTAAGAGCCTCCCACCCACCCTGTTTGTAGGCTTCTTAAATACTGAAAAACCACTGGGGGTTGGGATTGAAAGGCTAGTATTTCTGTTTTGGACTGAAATTCAAAGCAACAGGAGCTGGTGGGCCTGTGACATCATATAGTACCCAGTGTCTGTTTACACACACTGTTAGTGGGACCAAACACACACTGGACTGTCGTGTTTGTGAGACTTTGGAACTTATTGAGTGAGGTTGAAATTGGCTAAGTAAGTAACTACAGTCAGTATAGAGAGAAGTGTATTCCAGTGAAAGGGAATGAGAAAAGGGTGTGCCATTATAAACAGAGGGGATAAACAGGGTGGCCATATTCCACCAGCAGGGCATCTTCAGAAGGGTTGTAGGCTGCACAGGCTGTGGGATGGCAATAATTCTAAATTGGGCCTGAGAGATGGAGGCTGCCCACTCTGTAGACAGCTATCTTGTATCAGGAGTGAGGTAAATTGGTTAAGGAGTATGCTGGGGCTGGGGGAGCATCCATGATAAGGGGTGTGGATATGGGCAGAAGGTAATAAGGAGGTTTGGGAAATTTGAAATTACAGGACGTTATGTTACAGCAAGCAGAGGGGATATTAGGGACAGAGGACCCTTAGATAGGAAAGTTGATGCTAAGGGAAAGCGTGCCAGGGTGAACATTCTGAATACAAAGAGAGTGGAGGAAGAGTCAGGAAGAGTTATTGTGCAGGAGCCTAAAACAGCAGACTGTGGGAAAGGAGCTCTAAGGTGAACAGAGCAGAGGGGAAGAAGAGGGGCAGTTTAGAGGCGCAGTCAGGGAAACTCAGGTTACTGATGGAGGCTGACATGAGAGTGTCACAATAAATTTGAGCTACTAAGCAACCTCAGAGGAAGAGGTTGGGTGCAAATGAGGAAACTTATACAGAGGCCGGGGAGGTCGGATACCCATAAGACATCACAGACCAGCTATGGAAAGGATAGAAATAGTCCCAGAGGGAAGAGGAAACATACAATAAGCAAATGGGGCGATACAACATATCTACAGACATGAGGAGGAGATCATGATTGGAGAGATACTGGGAGACAAGGAGGTGGAGAGGAGCCCCTTCAGCAGAGGGCAGCACCAAGGATGGGACCCTAGCTAAAGGGGACCCACAGAGAACCTCTGGAGGCAGGGGTACTATTACAAGGGGAGGATGGCGGTGTGGGGAAAAGGGGAAACCACTGAAGTAGGACAATGGTTTGGATGAGAGGGGTTAAAGGGGACACCTACTAGAGGCTTGAGTTAAGGGCAAATAGCAAGGGAGGCAGAAAGGAGGGTGACAAGGTCTCTAATAAAAGAGGAAGACTCCCACAAAATTGAGATCATGAATAAAGGGGGAAGGAGGGGCTGGAGGGCATAGTGGAGGTAACCATAAGGATGATGGCGTGTTAAGGTTCTGGCTTATTGGGAGACTCGATGATTAAGCGTGTATCAGTAGGAGGGACAGGGGGTGGATGCCATAGCCAGGTGAAGGTAGTAGTGATCTCTCTGTGCTGACAGTGCACAGAGCAAAGTTCATAGTGTATGGAAATGGTTAGGGATTGTGGAGGAAACCGGATTTCCTGGTGCATTTGGGAACTCCATGCTCTAGAGGAAATAGCATTTGGAAATCAAGCAAAGGTTCCAAGAACTTGCCAGAGTCTGTTGGGATAATGGATGCAACATTTTCCTTTTCGGAGATATTACCAGTACAAAAGGCCTCAGTGGAGAAAAAATGAAGTTCCCAGAGGTTAATGACTGGCTCAGGAAGTGGGTGAAGAGAGGGTTAGGGGGTGTTAGGGAACTGAATGAGTTTGGGAGGATAAGGGGCCATGCTAAGGACAGGTTTCATCTTGCCCCATTAGGGAAGGAAGTCCTTAAACAGGGGATGGCTGACTACATACAAGAAAGGTGGGGTTTAAACTTGTGAAGGGGAAGGGATAAGGGAGGGCTGACCAGAAGCCCTCTCTTCCAGATGAGGAGTAGCCTTCAAGCCCAAGGGAAACAGATTGGGGTGGAAGGTTTCAGGAGGAGCAGAGGATGGAAGTATAGGAATCTGGGTGGGGTTAACACAAAGAGGATCAGGGATAAGAGGTGGGGCTTGGTGTTAGTAAATGCCAGGGCTTGGGAAACAAGTTGCCAGAGTTCCAGGCCATGCTGTTCGAGGGTGACTGTGGCAGCGGTCAGCGGAAGCGTGGGTCAACAAAACCATGACTGGGACCTAAGCATTGTGGGGTACACTATGCTTAGGAAGATAGAAAGGAGGCAGAAGGGTGGAGTAGAATATGTTCATTAGAGATGACAGAAACTACTAAGAGTAGAAGAGGCAGAGAAACATCGGAGGCCTTATGGGTCACCTTACAATCCCAGCAGGAGATAGGTCAAGCTGGGTGTAGCATAGGAACCCCCAGGATGGTGATGTTCTAGAGGATGGTTTGCTGGACAACATCATTGCCCAATGTAGAACAAAGGAAAGGAGTGGTGTTGATGGGGCACCTTAATATGCCAGGTACAAACTGGGAACCATGTCCTCTAAGGTGGCCAAGGAGCAGGCAGCTGCTGGATAGCTTCCAGGATGTGTTCTTAACACAGCATGTGGAGCCCAAAGGGAGGGCATGTCCTGGATGTGGTTCTGGCAGATGGGGATCTGGTAAGGGACATGGTTGGACAAGACCCCTGACTGGGAGCGACTCACAATACTGTCTGGTTTCAAACAAGCATGGGGGAGGGGGTGAGATCTAGGACACTGGCAGTGGACTTCAGGGAGCAGACTTTATGGGCATGAGAAATATTCTCAAGGATCACTTGATAGGATTACCTCAATGACAAGTGTGGAAAGGAGAAGGGAGAGGTCATAAAATGGGGACTTCAATGAGGGCAGTCAGGATCTGCGCTAAGTTGAGATGTAAAGGGGAGCAAGGTCACATAAACCATGCTGGTGGTCTCAGTGAGATATAGGTAGCAGTACAGAGAAAAGAAGGTAGCCTACAAAAAATATAAAACAACAAGAGGGATAGGGATAAGAAATGTACCAGCTTGCATCTAGAAAAGTCACCTATATGGTGAGGAGCAAAGTCAGTAAAGAGCAGTGGCTGGCACAGGGATACATGGAGGAAAGGGTTCTTCCGGTACATTGGGGAGTGGAGAAAAACCAAGGGCCATCTCAGCAGATTAGAGATCAGAAGGAGGGTGGGTGGAAGAGGCAAGGGACCAGGCAGAGGTATTTAACCAGTACTTTGCCTCTGTGTTCACTAGGGAGGGGATGGGATATCTACAAAGCAAGGCATGAAGGGATAGAAACATCAGTAAGTGGGATCAGGGAGCAACAGAAATGGAGCAAGAGGGAGAGAGAGGTACCCCAGGGGTGTCACATCTGGGTAAGGATAAAAAGGCCAGTAAGGTGGAGGGATGGATGATACTATCTCCACCAAAAGGGTGTAGTTAGCCCTCGAGGCCTAAAGAAAGACAAATCTCCTGGATGGATGGCATTCTATCCGAGAGTACTATGGAATTATGACATACTGGCTGCACTTCATGGAGCTTTCAGCAGGTCACATGAGACAGGAGGGTAATGATTGGCGAGAGGCATGTGGTACCAATCCATAAAGGGGGTCGAGGGAAGCACCAGATAACTATAGACCCACTCAGTTTGACCTCATGGTGGGAAGATGAATGGAGAGTATACAAAAAGCTTGATTGGGGGTGTACTTGGAGGAGGTGGGAGGTCTGGCTAGTACGGCAACATGGGTTTGTGCCAGGTAGATCATGTCAAACCAACCTTGTGGAGTTCTATGAATAGGAAACATCAGAACTGGACAGGGGTAAGCCTGTGGATGTATTATTCTTGGACTCCTGCAAGTGTTTGACTATCTCCCACAATGGTCTGTTGGAGGAAACTGATGGGGTTAGGGTAGGCCCTTTGAGGGTCAGATGGATTTGAAAACTCACTAGCTGGATGCACTCAGACAGTAGTGGTCTGTGGGGAGCTCTAGAACCCTAGAGAGGTTGGTAGTGGTACCGCATGGGACTCGTCCTGGGTCTGATCCTGTTTAATACATACATACTCAGACATCAGGGAGGGTATAGGAGTGTGGGAAATGAGTCTCTTCATGAACAGCTCCAAGATGGGAGGGAGAAGTAGTTGAGGGAGAAGAGGAGGTTGGCCCTGCAAAGAGACCTGGACACCCACGAAGCTGGGCTCACACATGGAAATTAAATTAACATCACCAAGGGCAAGGTGTTGCATCTTGGTCAGGGAAACCCAAACACAGGTACACCCTGGGAGGAGGCGCTGCAGGCCCTCAATAGGGAAAAGACCTAGGGGTCATGGTGGATGCATGTATGAATAACTCTGAGCAGTGCAGAGCAGCTAGCAAGGCAAACAGGATGTTGGGATGCATCAGAAAGGGATCACCTCTAGGAGCAAGGAAGTGATTCTGCCGCTGTACAATGGATCTGGTTGGACCACACCTTGAATACTGTGACAGTACTGGAGACCACACTTGAAGACATACAGCTCCTGGAGAGGGTACAGAGGAGGGCAACAAAGATGATCGAGGGCTAGGGGATTTGACATATAAGGACAGACTTATGGAGCTCTGCCTGTTTCATTGGGAGGAGGAGGAGAGACAGGGGACATGATTGAGGTCCAAACACCCAAGGAATTAATAGGGTAAACATGGAGTGGATCTTTAGACTAAAGCAGAGAGTATCACCAGAGGGCATGGTTTGAAGTTGGAAGGTGGAAGGGTGAGGGGAAGAGGAGGAGGTTTTCACTGAGAGGGTGGTGGACCCTTGTAATGCACTGCCTGGTGAGCTGGTTCAGAGATCCACAATGGAGGGCTTCAAGAGGAGAGAGTGGGACAGACACAGAAAGTGGATGTATCAGATGATGGCCTGTCCAAGGGGTGGGATGGATGATACGGGTTCTGGAGCACAAGGGATGGGAGGGTCTCGGCACCAAAACTAAGGCTCTAAGGTTCGAGCAGACTCGATAGACCATAAAGCCTAATCTGCTGGCAAATAGTATATGTTAGTATGTTAGTATTATATAGATCCCCTCAGCCCGGGTCTCAAGACAGAGAGTTATCGCACAAGGTTTACTCTCCACGTTGGTACCAGGCAGGGATGTCCCCTGTCGCCACTATTATTTAATTTGTATCTCGAACTGCTAATTAGAAGGTTGCAAACTGTCCAAATATCCAGGAGATCCCTATTTTCCCCTGCGAATTAAGGTTGTCCGCCATAGGACTATCTCCTCCTCCAGCTCTCCCGACCCGGCAGCTCTATTCATATATGCTGCACATACCTCTTGGTTGTATTGCTAATTAAGGCTTAATAATAGTAAAACTATGGTATTCTCCCTAAACGATAAATCTTTTAAATCTGACACGAGGCCTATAGGCTGAGAATGGCAGCAGGTTCTCTCTGATACTTGGGAGTGGATCTTGCCCGTAGCAGTAATCAAGTCACTGGGTTAAACTTAGACACTCTGGTGACTAAGGTGTCTCAAGATTTAAATAGATGGACTTCTCTCCCATTTCACTGTGGGGAGAATAAACCTCATTAAGATGAACGTACTTTACATTTATTATATCCCTGTCCATGCTTAATGTTTGGCTCCCTATATCCTGGTTTAAGAAATTGAAATCCATGTTCATTAAATTTTTGTGGTCTAATAAATCCCCCCGAATAGCTTATCATACTTTGTGGCCCCTAAAGATAAAGGAGGCATGCGTACCCCAATGTACTCCTGAATATTTTGGGCTGCACATTATACAAGTATATGAGATGGGCATCTCATGGAGTTCCAGACTAGGCCCCAGCGTAGATTGCAGATCGAACTAGAACTACATATCTATTTGGTCTAAATCCCATGGGTCTACTGCATGTTGAGGAGAGTCTCTTGCCAGTAAAAGCTCAAAAAAAACTGGTAATTTACACTTAGCTCAAAATACATACATACACAGGTTTGTAGATTTCTCAAATACAATCACTTCAAGGATCTTAATCAACCTATTGTAGGTAATCCTCAATCTCTAAAATTGAGAAAACCTATTGTCCATATTGAACCCAATACCTATGATTGGGAAGTTTCCAGTTTAATAAAGATGACTATGGTTGATGTCTAATCAGGAAATTACAGACAAGCTGGGTATTTCCAGCAGACATATTTTCAGGTTATTCAACTTAAGCATGTTTTAACACATTTCTTTGTCATTCACCTTGCCCAGACCAGCTTATACCTTCCATAAGGAACTTAGTGTAGTAAGTGGTGACCCTAGGGCAATAGCTAAGATTTCTAATTTCTTGATTGGTTGGAAATTAACAGATTGCTGTGGACCAATGGATCTGTGGGGATCCCTTTCCCAGAAAGTGTCTGATTCGTCGCCTATCTGGTATACCTCCCAAAATTTATTAAACAGACAGGTGAAAAGCTGATGCAACTTTTATATTGCTCGCTACTACACACCCTGTAAGTTGGTGAAGAGGGACTCAAGTTTCTAATAGTTGTGTGAGGTGTCAGCAGGAGGAGGGTAATTTACTCACATCTTCTGGGACTGGCTGAAGGTGGCCCCATTGTGGAGTGAAGATTAAGCAATCTGCAGATCCCTTTTAGGCCTGGAGGAACTATTTACCCCAAAATTTGCCTCCTAGGTGACCTATTGGGAGTTAGAGTTAATATCCGGAATATCATATTACACTCATTGTGATGTCTGTCAAGAAGTTGGTGTTAAGACATTGGACCGTCAGCAAGAAATTTCTTATGAAGAATGGCTGGCGGAAATTTTAGCTAACCTGCATACCGAGAAAACTATTGCTAATCTGAACAATACAATGTCTAACTTTAATAAGATTTGGGACCCTCTGTATACTCTTTATTCCTGCAGGGGTTAATTAAAGGGATACGGCTGAAACTGAATTAAAATGAATAATACTGACAGAACAGATCTTAGCAGGGTAAGGGTTTTATGTACTGTTAGCCTAGTGGATAAGGATAAGGGAGGGTGTGGGGAGAGGGTTTAATGGAAGGGGAGGCAGATTTATGTGTATGCGACTCTGTATAAAAGTGATTTGTCTGTTTGCATATCTGCCTGTAGTATTGTGGTTAAAATAAGTTAATAAACTTTAAATTAAAAAAAAAAAGAACATTCTGTGAAAAAACAATTTGTCTCATTAACAAGCTCCTGCAAATATTGATTATTTTTTAATTTAGTAAGCTTTATTAGTTTGGAATTTTACAACAACCATCTATACAGACAACGTGTAAATACATAAACAGAAAATGATCATTAGTGAAATATTACTACATACACATAATATGAAATACATTGATGAAGATTACATTATAATAAATCCTAGAACATACTATCATTGTCTGTATGCCACCCTTCCCCTCCCTCTCAACTCTCCCAGTCTGCCACTTACTATTAATTGAGGATGGATATAAAGAAATAGCAAAATGAAGGACCATATTAAATGAAATTGTCCTTAAAAGGAGAAGTGAAAATATCTGAGGTCTACTGAATCAATAAAAGGGTATACAGTGATTACCATCTTAATTTATATTTGTCCATTCTGTTATTGAGCTCAGCAATGATGAGCTCTGCTTGCAAAGCAAACATAATCTCCTTGTACCCATTCCATGTAAATGGGGACATTGGGTTCAACCAATGTCTCAAAATTACTTTCTTGGCACAGCTTGATATTAAAGCCATTTGTGCTTTCTGCTGACTTCCTTGTAAACATGTATAATTACCCAAAATACAAATTTCTGAATTAAAATTATCTGATAATGCAAGAAGTGGATCAAGACGATTTTGGATGCTAAGTCAAAAAGGTGATTTTATCCATGACCATAACATATGAAGCAAGTCAGCAGGGGCTTGTTGACATTTGGGGCATTAGTTAGAAGAAACCCTTCCCATTTGATGAAGTTTAACCGTGTATAAAATAGATTATGATTAATATAAAATTGCATAAGTCTATATCTGTCACTTAATTTATTTATAAAATGATTCCAAATTTTGACCAAGTTTCTGGAAGGGAAGTCACTATTAAAACACTGTCCCACAATAGAACGTCTTACTTCCAGAATGGCAATATTTGTTAGAGAAATTATATGAATAGGATATTATATGGAAGAGAGGATAGAGCTAATATAAGGGGAAAGCAGACATGAAGGACTGTCCCGTCCTCCTAACCCAAAATAATGTATCAACATGTGTGATAACTGGAAAATATTTGAAAACATATGTGGCAGGCCAGTTGAAAAGGTGACTGGCTACATTATAGAGGAGCAGTTTTTGTCCTGGACTAACTGATTCACTCTTAGGGCACCCATATCAGGCCAAAAAAGATGAGGTTTAATTACCTTGCCCAAAATTAGAAGGTTAGGGTTTAAGAACAAGGCTTGGGCAGTATCTTTGTAAGCATCCACTTTGAGGAAAGGATTAATTGATGATGTATGAAGTGAGGAGCTTAATGGTGTATCCTTTAGGGATTTAGGAGATTATTTCTAATAATAAAAGGAAGGGCCGGGGTCAATGTCTTTTCAGAGCAAAGTGCTTGTTCAATTTTGACCTAGGAGGGACAATATGCAAGAATCTAGACAATTCTCTGAGGGTTGTATCCAATATCTAACCCTGGTCAAGTGTATAGCTAGATAGTATATGTAGAAATTAGGGGCTTGAAGACCACAGTCAGTTTTTAGATAGTAAGTTTATAGTAACTTTGTCTAACTTTTTCCTTTGCCATATAAAAGTATTGATAATTCTTATGATCTGTGGAAAAACATGATAATGGAACAGCCCCATTAAATATTTGTAGGATTAATACAGGGGCAAAACATTCATTTTATTATATTCATATGACCCTATATAGAAAGAGGTAATTTTGACCAGCGTCTAAGATCTTCTGTTAAAATTTTAACTAAAACATCTAAATTAAGGTTTTTCATGATGTGGTGAGAGAGTGAAGGTAGAACCCTAAATATTTAAATTTATCTGTGTTCCATTGAAGTCCCAAATGTTCAATGTCAGTCCTCACCATGTATTTGTTGAGGGGAAAACCTCTGTTTTTCTGATACTTAAACTGTAATTTGAGATTGCTTCAAATTGGGAAATGATGAAAGGCAGCAGATAAAGATTGAGTGGGATTAGAGACATGAAGGAGTATATCACCTGCATAGGCAGAGATTTTATATTCTGTGTTACTTATTGATATACCAGATACAAGTACTGAATTCTTAATTTTCCTGATAAGAGGTTCTAAATATAAGTTAAAAGGAAAGGAGAAAGGGACACCTTGACGGGTACCTTTGAAACAAAGTGAAAGAGTGGAAAGAACACCGTTACATTGGATTTGAGCTAATGGGCAGTGTATAAAATTTTAACCCATTGTAAAAAATTCAATCGGAGGTGATATTCGGTAATAACCTAAAAGAGTAGTCCCAAGAAACCTTGTCAAAAGCTTTTTCATCATCTGAGAGAAACAAGTGCTACCGGTACAGATGAATCCCTGGACACAGAAGAGACATATATCCAATTTTCCTAAGGTGATCAGATGAAAGCCTTCCTATACAAACCCTACCTGCTCTATACTTATCAAGGAATCCCAAACCTGGCCTAATCTAGAAGTGCAATTTGCAAGAATTTTGAGATCCACATTAACTAGGGAGATTGGTCTGTAATTAGGAATCAATAGGGATCTTTTCCGGGTTGGAGATCACAGATTATTATAGCTCAACTCAAGAGGTATCAGATATGCCCTTCTAAAAGATATAATGAAAGGTATCTAAAAGAATGGGGAAATTAGCTCCTTAAATTTTTATAAAAATTTGTAGTGAAGCCATCTGGGCCAGGGGATTTATCCAGGAAAGCAATCATGGCATCACAGATTTCTATTAAAGTAATAGGAGCTTTAAAATATTAGCCTGGGTATCTGATAAGAGTGGGAGATCGATATCTTGAATGGGTTGTCGAATTGTTGAGGCAAAGGGGTAGTGTAGATGCTGAATATAATTGTTGGTAATAATCATGGAATGCTTTCACAATATCTGAGAGAGGTTAAAGGTCACCGAAATCGAGTAAATAGAAGTAATTATTTTGCCCGTTATTTGGGTACAAAGACGAAGAGCCATAAGTTTCCCGGCCTTTCACCATGATCAAAATCTAGAAGTGAGAATTTTTGCAAGAATTTTGAAATCCACATTAACTAGGGAGATTGGTCTGTAATTAGGAATCAAGAGGGATCTTTTCCTGGTTTATTGATACTATGGATCATGTGGGATTAAAACAATTGGTCCTAGATACTACTAGAGGCAATAATACTTTAGATTTAATTTTTACCAATATGGGAGACATAATCAATTCAGTTGAAGTTGGGATCCCTTTGGGAAACAGTGATCACTGCTCTGTCCTATTTAATATTAGAAAACGCAACAGTCCAAACCTATTGGAACAACTACTATGTTAAATTTTTGGAAAGGGAATTCCATAAAATGAAAACTAAATTAAGTTGTTGGGACTGGGAATCTAATCTTATTAAGTCTGTACAATACATGGGAATCTTTAAAAACTAAACTATTAAATCTAACCACTAGTATGTTCCTGTTATTAACAAATATCAGAGTACTAGGACTATAAAGCCTGCCTGGCTTTCACTTACAATTAAAAATTAATCAATAAAAACATAGATTATATAAAAATTAAAACTATCTAAATCAGTTAAAATATTGACTGAATACAAAGAATGTCTTAAGGAAGTTAAGGTGACTATTAGGAAAGCAAAAGCCCAGTGTGAATTAAATCTTGCGGATAAGGTATCGAATAACAAAAATCCTTTTTTCATATATTAATAAACAGAGGAACTCCCAAGTAGCATAGGGACTTTACTACTGAATTAGGACCTACTTCCACTAACTTACAAATGGCCGATATTCAGAACAATTATTTTGTTCAGTATACAATACAAATGATGTAGATTCATACGCTTATTGGTAGACCTATTATACCTGGTTCAATCATATTAAATCCTAACATAATTTACAAGCAATTAGCTTGTCTTGATGTTAATAAATCCCTGGTCTGGATGGAATGCACCAAGATTTTGAAGGAGATGGCAGATGAGTTAGTACAACCAATTACTTATATTTTTCAGGCATCCATCGATACGGGAATGGTTCCAAATGATTGAAACTAGCTAACATTGTGCCTATCCATCAAAAAGGACCCAGAACTTCACCTGAAAACTTTAGACCTATTAGTCTGACCTCTATATTGGGAAAATTAATTGAGGATTAATTAAAGATACTCTATTAGAACATCTGGAGAGATGTGATCTAATTGATCCCATTCAACATGGATTCACTAAAACAGATCATGCCAAACTAATCTATTGGCCTTCTATGAGAAAGTGAATAGAGAGATGGATGTGGGAAAGTGGGGTGGGCGTGGTTTTTCTGGACTTCATAAAGCATTTGATAAAACTTCCTCATAAGGAATTACTGGCAGTTCTGGAAGGTATTAAATTGTCTAGTAATATCTGTAAATGGGTCTCAAATTGGCTACAGGATAGAAGACAGAGTAGTCATTAACAGAATATTCTGCTTGGGTTCCTATTACTAGTGGTGTTCCACAGGGTTCAGTGTTGGGCCTAGTTTATTTAATATATACATAGCCTCATTAAAAATAGTAATAGGAATATTTGGATGTATAAGTTTGCTGATGACTGTAGACTGGGCTTACTTGGTAATGATACTGAACAAAAGCTACCTACAACTTGCTTTGAATTTAATATATGAATGGACTGCCTCAAATAAGTTAGTGTTAAATAAAACTAAATGTAAGGTTATGCACTTTGGAAAGCATAATCAGAAAGAAGTATATCTTTTGGATGATACAATTTTGGGGGTAGTAAATAAGGAAAGGGATTTGGGAATTATGGTTACTAGTGATATAAAATTCAGATCACATTGTAGGATTACAACTTAGGAAGGCAATTCAAAACCTAAATTGTATATTTAAAACACATAGCAAGTAGAGATAGGAAAGTATTGATCCCTCTCTACAGTGCTTTGGTGAGACCACACTTGAGTATTGTGCCCAGGTTTGGTCTCTCCTCAAAACAGGGAAGATATCCTATCAATAGAGAGGTTCTAGAAGAGGTTAACAAAGCAGATAGAAGGATTATCGAACAAAAGCTATCAAGATAGATTAGTCAGTCTCAATCTTTATTCTTTACATTATCGCAGAATTAAGGGTGACATGTTTTTATATAAGAATATGAATGATGTAAATTTAATGGAGGAACTGGGCCTCATAAAAACACTGGTAGATTAAGTACAAGAAAACATGAGAAACAATTCCTCCAACATACATGGGAGCATAATTTTAGGAAGCATTGGGTATAGCTGTAGAGTAGTCGGAGTCTGGAACGCATTACCAGTAGAACTTGTCAATTGCACCACCATGAATCAATTCAAGAATGGGATCAACATTCACTTTGGCAATAAAAATTCTTATATTAAAATTGGGATGGTAAGCCTTATAGGGTAGTATTCTATCCTTTGGCTTGAAAACACCTATAAAACCTATGAAAATAGGATATTTTAGAGTGAAGCATGAGAAATTCAGCCTTTTCTGTTATTAATTGGTTATTATGAGCAACGAAGAGACTCAACTTTCTCCCACTCTTCTATAGGAGCCAAAGGAAGGAGATGCCTCTCCTGGTTTTCTATCTGGACTAGAATGAAGAAGAGAATTGCTGTTCTCTGCTTCTTATGCTTAGTCGCTAATCGAATTAACTCACCTCTCAGTGCACATTTCAGGAAGCCCCAGAGAAAATCTTTTTTAGACATGGATGGAGCGTTGATTTCCATAAAGTTAGAGATGAATGTTTGAAGGAGTTGTATTTGATCCTCAGATTTGAAGTTGATTATTCAACTTCTAAATTCTGTCTCTATGGATGTTGGAGGAAAGATCCAGATGAAGATGGTGTCCGGTGATCTGAGATAACCTTTGAAGAGAGTAGAAGGCCTCAGAGACCCCGGAAGATGATCAACAGTTATAAGAAAGTAATCTATCCGTGATAAAGAATGATGGGGAAGAGAATGAAATGAAAATTCTTTATTTTTTGGATACATTATCCTCCAAGGGTCTGTCAGGCCAACAGAGTTCATTAACTCATGTAAATCCTTTTGTCCGGTGATAATTTTTGCCAATCTGACCAGCTCTGTCTAGGGATTGGATATCACCTGGTTCAATCTTCACCTAGTATAATTGGAAACATGGTTCATGGGGCAAGGAGAGTAATGAGATTTATAAAAAGCAGGATCATCACAGTTAGTCCATAAATAGAACCTAAAACCAATTCAGAGTGACCCAGAAGGGCCTTCAGTAAAATAAATCTACCATCAGGGTCAGTAATTTGTTGTATAAGATGAAATGGGATTCTGTGGGCAATCAGGATGTAACCCCCTTCTCAGGAGTCAACCCAGACCAAATACTTGACTCACCCTAATTTCTACGTAACTAATGAATATGATTAACCTGAAGATGTGTTTCTTGCAAAAAGACACATCAATTTTGCAAACTTTTAAATGAAGTAGAACCTTAGATCTCTTGGCTGGAGTATGGGCTCCTTTTATATTTCAGGAGCAGTATTTAAAATTTGCCATAAAAAATTACAGGATATAGTAGAGTAAAATATAAGACAAAAAGAAATATAACCAATCCTGGTATATAAAATTAAGAATATTTGACCCCTCTCAGTGGCAGACAAATCCCTAATTATTGCCCTTTATCCCTCCTCCCGCCCTTCCAAATGTACAAACCCTCGTAGCTAGGACCCAAAAGACCTAGCTCTGACCCCCAAATTATAATAAAATACTGAACCAAGAACAGTCCCTAAATGGGATATTGATTTAGGAGGTTCAAACCCCATTGTTTGAATCATGACTGCTTTTCCTGCAGCAAGCAATCAAGCCATTCCCCTCCACCTCAACCTGTTACATAAATGTTAAGGTTAACAATTAACAGTTATCTATGCTTAAAAAAAAAACAGTACCTAACCTTGCTCTCTATCTACCTATTATAGATAAATTCAAAACTTATGTTATCATATTTGTTTTAAATTAACCATTAGTAATCTGAGGGCTATCAAATCAAACTCAATATCTCTCAGTATTCTGGTAAAACATTGAAAAACCTCTCAATAATATTTTAGAGTTGTAACACAACATATTAAACTGAAAAAAAAGGAAAGAGGATTATTTCTAAGTGCAATCCATTTAACAGAAGAAAAACACACAAGAAAAAAGAAAAAACAAGAATAAAAACCATCTAACATGATCAAACCTATTATCAACAGCCACTTTTGTTATGATTTGAAAAACTTTTACAACCTAAATCACAAGATAAAAACTCAAGTTTACAAGTAAGTCATGTGTCAGGACACAGTGGCCCAGATATTCAAACTGTGCCCAAAAGTGCGCTAATAGCAGAGCAGGCCAAGTCTATTGCACCCATGTGCAGAGACATGATATTCAAAAAGGAGCAGGCCAAATTGCGCCTACAGCCAACGTCTGAATATACACTACCTGCACCATAGCGCAACTAGGGAGGGAAGCTGAGCAGATATGATGCGCTATAGTGCAACAAGGGATGTTCAGCTGAGCAGTCCAGAGGTGCCATAGCACAACCAGAGACACCCCAGCTGCAGAGCAATGTAACTGCACAATCAGGAGGTAGGGGCCCACCATCCATGCCACAGATGGGCACAGGAACACACAGAAGAACAGACATTGCCCCCACACAAGCACAGCACAACCAGGGAGGCTGGAATAACCACTGGTCCATGGAGACAAGCAACAACCCACAGCCCTGGCCATGGTGCCCTATCACACCCTACGCAAGCTGTGACTGGCACACAAGGAGGCGGACCACCCTGTGCCATACCATCCCCCCAGTGCACAGCACACCCTGCACCGTGACCCTCAGACACCCCCGCATGAGCAGTGACTGCCACTGCAGGAATCCCATGCATACCACCCCACAGTGTCAATGCAACCCTGTGCACCACAAAACCATGCAAGCCAGTCCCACCATGAGCACCCATCAGCAGGTTGCAGCACACGGCAATGCAATAACGGCAGACAAAGTGCCACCATTCACAGTCCCTGAGGTACTGCTGAGAATCGACATCATGTTGGCACAAGAGTGACCCCATATGGGACGGTCGTATGTTGACACCTCCACCAGTGGGTACAGTGCCCGCATAGTATTCCAGTGACACACCCCTGGCCCACCACTGGCCACAACTGCCAGCACAGACACCCACAGTGGTGCGTGGAAGCATGCACCACACCAGATGCCACACAGGGTCTGGACAGACACCCACCCATACCCAAGGGCACACTAACACAGGGACACAGTGGTGGGGCAGCAAGCTCCCCCATTGTGAGCCCATGTAAGCTGTGTACACACACCTGCAGTCCACCATGGCACTGGAGTGCCAACCACCCTATGCAGGCACCATGGACCAATACCCCACCATTAGTCATCCGGACACAAGCCACAGACAGTGGGGCACATCCCCTGCAACACACACAAGCCACAGCATGGAGGTGGGACAATGACCTGTGTTGCCCACAGTGCCACCTGAGCCAGGCATGCACCACACCAGTGACATGGGCAACCCAGTAAAGCGACGGGTACAGTGTCTGCCATGTGGAAATGCCACCACTGACATGCCAGAAGATCATGCAGGTCACAGACAGGCATGTGTGTCGGCTGCACAGGCCATAGACAGGCCGATGGGTGCACCATGGACACAGCGCATGCACCATGGACCACTGCACACACAGTCATCCAGTGCACGGGAACAAAACACACAACACAGACACTTGACTGATATCTACCCCACACCATAGACACCTCCATATGGACACACACACATACCATGACTGCACCATCCCGGATGCCATACACCACTGCAGCTGAGCACCTATAGCCCATGCAATCAGAGACCACCACGGTATTCATATAAAAGTCATATGTATTATAAAAATAAAAACAACTATTTACAAAACAACAACTATATACAGTTATTTGGGGGACACAAAAAGGTGGAGGTGGGCAGGGGAAGGGTGGACAAATGGGATGGGATAGGAGGGTGTGACGGTGGGTCCAGGGGATGGAGGTCAGGGATCAAGGACTATTGGCTCCCACATCGCCCAGGCTCCTGGCTCCCTTGATCTCTGCCTCCAGTACCCCCGACTCATCTATCCTTCAAAGGATTGTGACCGTCTCTCGTGCCAGAGTTAGTAGCTCCAGCAGGTGTCCTGATTTCCCTCAGATGTCTCGCACCTAGGACAAGGAGCACAGTCAACAGGTGAATGCACAACCTACGTCCACCCACTGTGCATGGCATACGGCCATGGGACATACCACTGTGATGGTGTGTGACTAGCGCATCAGTGATCACGTCCACAGGACCCGCCCACCCAGGCGATACAGCTACGCGGAACGAGCTGCACACACCCACCGCCCAAGTCATGCACAGCACCACCGCGGGCTGCCTAGTGACATGGCTATGTAGTGCAAAGGCAGTGGCACAGCCATGAACCTGGTGCATGCATGCACCACCAGTGACGATACCCAGACATGCGCATTGCCACTGGACAGTGTTGACTGTAACAAGTGGCATGCATGGAAGTGCTAATCAATGAATGGTAGCCATGCCCACTGCCCTCCTTGTCACACTGCATGAAATATTAATCATGGATGTCTGGCACTCACCCACATCGGGCGGGTCAGGTGGCAGCCGATGTCCTCGGCCCACCTGGCTGAGGCTTCCACCACCCCTCTGCTCCACGCACGCACTCGGCGCAGTTCATCTGGGCCTGTGGAGACAAAAAGGAGAAGAACATCAGTACATTCCCGAGCAAAGTCCCCCTGCCCCAGGAAGGAGTGTGCCCCCCCAGCCAGCCACCCACCCCCACCCTGTGAACACCACCACGGCCAACCCCATATGTCTCTCCCTATGTGCTGGACAGATACAACACTGTGAGTCACATGGATGATAACAGTGTGTTGACAGAACCCTACCTGGATGTGGTACCATGCCCCTCCTGGCACGTGACCTTAGTCTGGCCAGTAGCTCCAGCTCCCTACTCTGCAGGTCACCATATTGGTGCCTGCACTACGTAACTGTTCTGCCCCTGCCTGTCACCTCCTCAAGGGCTGTGGCCACCTCTTGCCACACCTGGGACCTTGTCCTATCCAGGAGGCCTCCCAAAGAGAGGCCCATGGTGTGGCTCGCCTGTGGCCACCAGATTTGCCAGTTCGATGGCAGTCCAAGGAGCAGCCCTTCTCCGCGCCTATAGCATTAGGTATAGTAGGCAATATGGCACTCTGCAGCATGGTATCCCATGTGCAGATGCTGCACGGTACAGCGCTATTCCTATTGTGCTGTTACTGAACAGCACGATGAAATGCACCTATGCCTGATGCATGGCGCCAAGGGGCAAAGGTCGGGCACAGGGTCAAGGGTCCCTAGCACGACCACGCACAGCGCCATTGGATGACAATGCGTGTAGCGGGATTGGCTTCCTGTGTGCCAGCCCACAGTGGACTATCAGGCAGTTGGGCCATTGCGCCTATGAAAGCCCATTGCCACAGTGCCATGTAGTGACCTTCAGCCATAGCACCACTGGCACAATGGTGGCCATGCCCTGCATTGCTTACCGTGCACTTCACGTCATCAGTGCAGCAACACCAGTCAGCAACCTGGGCATGTGCAGTGAGGTGTACTACGCATGCCACAGAACTGCGCCATTGGCTCAGCACGTTCAACACAATTGCACAAAGCGCTAACAGCGCGATATTCAACGTCATATGCAAATCATCCGATCAGCCATTCAATGGTGCAGCACCACAATTTGCATCTAATTAAAGTTGCTCCTCACCTAATTTGCATGGATTGCACTATAAAGGTGCGACGATGTGCTGCAGTGGCCATAGTCAGTTACTGCAGTTTATTGGTGAGTTGCATGCTGTGGGAGTGTGGACTGTGGATTCAGGGACATGCATGAGACTGCACAGTCACAGGTAACAACTGTCATTCTTACAGGCTACATAATGACCGAGCATGTTCTTGGAGGAGGACAACAGTGGTGGGAGGAGGAGGTCGAATTTCACTAAGGCCAAAACCAAGGCCCTTTTCGAGGCCTACCTGGCTCAAAGCCACTGCTCAGTGGACAGCGGGGCTCACTCATGCCCGTGCTGCTGCATGGGAGGAGGAGGCACGTGCCGTGAACCTGCATGGCAGCCACCAGTGCTCCGTGCAGGAGGTGAGAAGAAGAAGATGGGTACAGACAGGAGGAGGGTAAAGGAAAAGGTGGCTGCTATCAGGTGGCACGTGCTGCAACAGGTGGGGGACAGCCGGAGGTGGTACAGCTCACCCCAGTGGAGGACAGGCTTGCTGCAAGCATGCACTAAAGTGCCATAGAGGGAGTTCAGGTGTGGCTTCCAGACGGGTGGTGGCCCATCTCTGCATGGTATGTCATGGTCTGTCTGGGGGGGCTGGGTAGGTCACATGCAGTAACACGACTTTGCTTTCCCTTACAGATCCTGAGCATCAGCATGGGTCAGCAGTGGTGGGCCTGTCCACTGCAGACAGTTGGGCCGATCGGAGGTGGGACCATCCACCTCCCCCAAGTATGTGATCTGCACAACAGTGGGGCCGCCAGGTTGTCCACACTGATGTCATTGAGACAGGTGTGGAGAGAACCCTGCCTGTGTCCCAGCGAGCTGGCATCCATGGATGCCAGCATGCTGTATGGCTGTGGCTGGGGCAGAGTCCAGCTCAGTGATGATGACCACGACCGTCATGGGCCGTGACATGTGCATGCCACAGGATGGACACACAGCAGGGCAATTCGTGCCCATGGCTGTGGGTGTTGCCACTAATGGGGCCTGCATGTCAGCACAGTCCCAGGCTGCGTCTGTCAGCACCAGTGGGGCAGCACTGGTGTCTGTTCAGGACAGTGGGACTGTTGCGACCTTGGGTGGCACCACTGAGCCCTGGGGTGCGGCAGCGGAGGGGCAGCATCAGCAGTCACCCACCGGCCCTGGGGGCACAGGGTTCAGTGGTGGCATCTGTGCACCGCCTGTGGACATGCCCAGACCTGGTCCTGGTGTGCAGCACCACCCTCAGGGTGCTGAACATCAGGCCCTTGCACACTCTGAGGGGCAGGATGCTGAGGAGGCTGATGACCTCTTGGACAAGCACACCCACCTACTGCGAGCATTGGTCCAGCAGCAGATGCGGCTTGTGGCGTCCATGGAAGCACTGTGTGTGGCTCTGGAGTGGCAGAGGGCGTCGCAGCAGGGACACCGAACGGATCCTAGCACGGATGGACCATTTGCTGGAGAATGTGACCGCTGCCATTGACAGGCATGCACAGGCATTCATTGCTGTCATGGCCACAATGGGCACACAGTCAGGTGCCCATCGCCATGAACACCATGCAGTGCACTCTCCACCCCCATTCCCAGCGTCGCCGACTCCCACCCTGTAACGCCAGGTTCAGCTGTGGGCATCGAGCACTCCTGGTGCAGGCATGTTCAGTGTCTGCAGACCCCTGCATGGGCACGGTCATGTTCATGCAGTGGAACCCCTGGGGGACCATCGGTGCCACCCATGAGGCCAGTGGTCAGTCTGCCAGTGCTGGTGGGTCTCAGTGGGGCGCCCATGCATCTGTGGTGGCTGTGGCACTGTGTCGCGGACTGACCTGTCTCCCAGCGCTGTCTGGTGCGCCTGATGTGCATTAGTGCTTCAGTGGGCAGTACGCGGGTGGTACCCAGCTCTGCACACAGACACACAGTCCACCTGCACCCTCCTGGCTGCTGTCCACAGCTACATGTGCATGATGATGCCTGCATTGTGCTGTACACCAAAGTGCAATGGTGCCCAGCATCTGACACACGCATGGACAGGCAGTGGCCGTGGTGGCCTGTGGACATCTGTGTTGCTAGGGTGTGCGTTCTGGGTGGGGTGTGCCTTCTGGCCTCTGTATGCATTGTTGCATTGTGTGTGTGCGTGTTTGTGTCCTTGGTGGCATGATGGCGTCACCCATCCTGGCTCTGTGTCTGCCTCTGTGCCCTGCCACTTCCCTCGACAGCATGCACCCCAGTGTGGGTTCCTGTGTGTTTGTGGGTTGTGCCTTGGCCACTGGTGGTTACGCATGGCCCCATGACTTACCTGGGTTGGCTGAAGTGCTCCTCTGTGATGGTGTCCCGGTGCAGCTGTGCCAGCCCGGAGCAGTCAGAGGTCCCGCTCGGCCAAGGGGGGCTGCCCATCACCATCATCACCGCGTCCCCACTCGTCCCCATCGCTGTCCCCTCTTTGACCTGTATGGCTATCCCACATTGTTGGCCATGTTGGCAGGATGCAACAGACCAGAATATCCCACAAGCCTTTGAGGGGCTGTACTGTAGGGCACTACAAGAGGTGTCCAGGCAATGAAATGTGCCTTCAGCATCCCGAACACCCACTCGATGACATTGTGTGTGGTGGCGTGTGCCTCATTTGCGTTGCTGTGATGGGTCGTGGCCACGGTAGAGTGTGAGCAGCCAGGAATGAAGAGTTATCCACTGTCACCTGTGTGTAGAGGTGGAGGTTAAGTTTGGTGATCAGCACCGCCCTGCCCCAAGCCATGTAGGCCACTACCCATGGCACCTCTGGCCATGCCCTCTCAGGCCCCATATTTGTCCATTTGGTTTGCATACTCACCCACTAGGTGTCCAGTGGGATGTCCCCACTCTCTAATCTGTGGCACAGTGCCGACTGGTGCCAGATGAAAGAATCATGTGCTCCCCAGGGTGTGTGCCACAGACATTGTTGATCGCCCCTGGCATCGCACACCACCTGGCAGTTGATGCTGGCATAGCCCTTCCGATTGATGTACTTGGCCCCTTGTGGCCGGGTGGTGTGTGTATGGCCACATGGGTGCAGTCCATTGCCCCTAGCACGCCAGGCATACGTGATACCTGTGGAATCCTGTATATTTGCTCTGCACTCCACCGCTGTGCTGGGGAAATGGATGTACTCCTCAGCATGTGGCAGCAGTGCCTGAGGAATTGGTTTAGGTGGTGGGGACGTGACCTACTGGGTTATGCCTGTGGTGTCCCCAGCTGGTCTCTGGAAGGTACCCGTGGTGAGCAAGCACATGCAGGCTGTTACTTGGTCTCCACTGACAGGGCATGGCTCAGTCGTGTGGGTTCCTGCATCACATCACTGCACAGCTCACAGAGCCACCTTAGAATTGTCCTTTTCAGGTGGTACTGGCCCACAATCTCAGTATCAGTGTACAGCTCAAAGCTGTTGCAGGCTCGGTACTGCCTGTTGGGGTCATACCACCGACGGGCCCTCCACGGCCACGCCCCCCTGCCGCCTGCCTTCTCACCCTCCTCATTATGGCCTCCATGTGGAAATTGGCACTGGCCATGTCCCTTGCTTGTGTTCACCCCCCTGGCAGCTGTTACTGTATTCCCCCGGCTGTCTGGCTGCTACCTCCCCTGCACCGGGTACACCTGCCTGTGCTGGCCTCTGAACTGTGTGGCTCCCTACACCTTCCTGTGCCTGTCTGCTGCTGTGGCCTTTCTCTGGCCTGCCCTGTTCCCGCCACTTGCCTGTCTGTGTGCCTCTGCCTCTGACACATGTGGCTTCCCTATCAGAGTTCTTGTGCCTCTTCCTTGCTCCTTTTTATTTTGGCTCATTTCCGCTATGGCACAGCTTCCACTTGTTCCACTATTGCGCATTCGCAAATCTATGAATATCACACTGCGCCATTTATGTATGGTTCTCCCTTCAGTTGTGCATGCCTTCATTATCATTGCGCTGTTGCTCAGCATGATTTCGGGCGTAACTGCTTCCTGCTGAATATCGCAGAATGGCGCAAATTGGACTTAAGAGGCACAACCCTATTAAGCATGGCTCAAACTCTTTTGAATATCTGGGCCAGTGTGTCCAATTTATATTAATCTGGAAAGACAGTTAAAGTTCAATCAACTATTACATTTTAACCAGCCTAACCAAGTTCTGTTTTTAACCACACAGGTGATTCAGTCAAGCACTGCAGTAATAGCCCAACTTAATACTGACGGAGAGTTGGAAAACTTGCAGCAGCCGATCGATCATCGCATCTTCATGTGGACTAAAATGCTCACATCATCTTGTTGAGTAATCAAGCATCCAAAACCAGCAAAGGAATCTTCTGAAGCTCTTCCTCAGCCCGACGAGTCTGCATGTCTCTCGAGGATCAAGCAGCTCTTCGAAAACAAAGCTTACGGGGCACTTCAGGGCAGGGTAAGCAGAAACTCCCGTGAGGGAGAAAAACAGGACCAGACTCCCACCAGGTCAAAAAGAAATCGAACCCCTGCCTCCAGGAGCCCCCAAATTAAACATTTCTCTGGCATGAGCAACAGGGATAATCAAATAAGATACAAACTTGCATCCGATGTATCCTCCAGTCGGCTCCAGTCATTCCATAGGAACACATAGTGATGAAGCCTCAGCACGAGGTGAAAAGATCCAGGAAGAGGCTGCCAGCTCCTGTAGCCTGCTCTGCATTATCAAATGTTTTACAACTGCCCGAATACAAAACAGATAGCCTGGCAGGGTAGAGCATCCGGAATTTTATTCCAGCAGCTATTAATTTAGTGATGGAAGGATGATACTCAGCCCTTTTTGATGTGTGGCAACTGGCAAATCTTGGGAGAAGCGAGTCGGGCTTCTTCCATTTAACCTCCTGCAGATCTTTGATTGCTGACAGGACATGTTGGCGATTAAGATAACTCAGCAGCTTCAAGATGTACGGCCTAGGCTTTGCATCAGCAGGGGTCCGGTCTTAAAGATCTGTGAGCTCTTTCCGCTACATAGCTCATCGAATGTGGAGGAGGGCCAGCTATTTTCATGAGCAGTTTCTGTGCAAGGCGACTGGTGAATGACCCTCTACTTCTTCTGGGAGGCCGAAAATCACTAGATTGTTCGCCTGTTTTGCCTATTTCGCCTTCCAGATCTTCCAATTTAATTCCAATTTTTGTAGTTTGCCTAATAGAAGTCATTTCTGGTTCCGCTCAGGATTTCCAAGATTCAAGTGAAGATGTGCTAGCAGAGACATCTGAGAGTGCCTTGTTGGTTTCTTTCAGCTCTGCCTGCATATCTTTTATATTGAGGCAAAGTCTGCAAACGCTGCTTTAAGTGGGGCCATTTCAGCTAGAAATCTGTCTTCAGAAAGCAGAGCAGCAGCCACAGGAGGCTGAGAACCCTTCTCAGTGCTAGCTTTTTAGTATTTTAGCTCGTTTCGCTTGTTTGTCTGGGGTAGTAGGCGAAGTTCTGGACGGAGGCCTGTTTCATTTGACCTCCATTTGTAAGTGATTTAAACTGATAATTTGTTTTAGATTGGCATCAATTCCTGCCCTGACACACAGAAAATCAGTACGGATTGAAATTTCAGTGCGTATTGAGCGATTACCTGATTTCATGAGTTGAGGTGGGGGCGAGAGCACAATCGTCCAGCTCAGGAAGAAGGCATCACGTCGCAAATGTTGATTATAAAAAGCAGCAATGTTTTGCTAGAGAGAGAGAGGAGATTGAGATTGGAAATTGAGAAGAAACACATAAAATGAGGATTTTGGTTTCTCTGCTTGTACTACCTTTGTAAATGGTTATTCTGAACAATTTTTTTGCTGATATTGAGAAAAAATAAAATGCTATTGGCAAATTTTGAAACTGCTCTTGGTTTTCCTATGCTTCCTGATTTGTGCCTCAATGACAGGCTCTCTCCTCTGTAAAAGGACTAGTGCCCACCTCCCTTCCTTTAATTCCCTTGTCCGTATCTGTGGCTTGTCACCTGCCCCTTCCTCCATAAATACTGAAAAAGTACTTCTTCAAAATGTCTACTTTTATTTGGTCATCTTCCACACACTCCCCTTCCCTTTTTGCCTTACTATCCCTCCATTAGTTTTCATCTTTATGCTAATATGCTTAAAAATGTTGTATTCCCTTTTCTGCTGACTTGGCAATATTCTCCTATGTCTGCACCTTTGTGTTCTGAACTGCTTTTCTGCCTCCCATTGTTTCTTTTGATATCTCTCACTATCTTCCTTCTCCTTCTGTGTCATCTTGTACCTTCTAAATGATATTTTTGTTTGCCCTTACTTTCTCTGCTACTTCTGTAGAAAACCATAGCAGTCATTTTTTCTCTTGCCCTTGTTAACCTGCCTGACACAGAGATTTGTTGCCTTTTCAATGCTCTCTTTTATTTTGCTGTTACTCGACTCCACCCAGTTTCCCTATTCCTGCTCGAGCATCCCTGAGGCATTCTCCAATTTTCTTAAAATCAGCCGTCCTGATGTCCAGAACCCTCATTTCATTGTGGTTTGATTCTAGCCAGTTCTTATATTGACCACACTGCATGATGATCACTGGTCCCCAGGTGGCTACCCACCATGACATCAGCAACACTGTCCCCATATATCAGTACTAGATCCAGTATCCCCCCACAAGTAGGTTCCTTGCATTAGTTGCTAGAGGAATGCCCCCTGGAGGAGTCCAGGATGTCACTACTTCTAACAGTTGCTGCAGTTGGTAGTCTCCAATCCACATCAGGTAGGTTGAAGTCCCCACCAGCAATACCTCCCCTTGCTTGTCATCATTTGGATTGCTTCCAGCATATCCTTTTCCACCTCCACCCCCATGCTGAAGGTTTGTAGATCATTCTTGTGCTAATAGCAGCCCCCTCCATGTCTCTGGGGTGACCCTCAGTATCTCTGCTCCTCCTGAACCCCGTGTATTTCTGTGGCGTTTATGTTTTCCCCTTACATAAGAGGCCACTCCTCCCCCCATTTTTACCTACTCTGTCCCTTGAATAGAGCATAACCTGGTATGGCTAGATTTCAGTCCTGGTTTTCCTTGTACCAGGACTTGGTAATGCTACTATGTCCAAGTCTTCTTCTGCTATGGTGGTCTCTAGGTATGTGATCTTATTGCTCAGACTTTTAGCATTAGCATACATGGTTCTCTAGATTGTACTGCCACCCCTCTTATTTTACCCATTTGCCTCCCTTATTTCCACCACTATTCTACTATCTCTCCTTCTTCTACCCCTGGGTTCTTATGTTAATTTGTTCCTTTTGAGATTTCTCTTCCTCTGGATTCCCACTACTGATCTTGTTAGTCTGTTGGGGGCAGTTTATGTCTCCCTGCCTCATTCTGCTCCCTCTTAGCTAGTTTAAATGTTCACCAATGTAGCATGTTGAACTGTTCACTGGGGATCATGGTTTCCTTCCTCAACGGATGCAGGCCATCGCCCATTTACAGGCCTTTATCCTCCAGGTGGGGCCCTAGTCTCCAATGAATCCAAATCTCTCCCTCTATGTCATACCTTCAACCATGCATTGAAGTTCCTGGTGGAGAATCCTGTCCTCACCCCTGTCATAGACAAGAATTACCTCAGAAGGTCACAGATTGTGCTAATTTCCTAAGACCCCTCTCCAGTTCCCTGAACTCCTTCTGAGCTATTTCTGGCTCTTCCCATGCCAGGTCATTGGTCCCCAAATGGACAATGACATCCTGCTCTCCCTCCTCCCTGCTGCCCCAGCAATCCTTTGGATCCTCTTTGGATCCCATTGAGCCATGGCACCAGGAAAGAACCTAATTTCCTCGCTTCATGCCTGTCCACTCCTAACTGTATCCCCTCATTATGGAGTCACCCACAAGCATTCACTTCTTCCTCCTCTGGGGTCCTCTTCCACCCCCTTGGGGTCTCCACTATGGAGGAACCCCACATCCACCCTGATCACTAGTTTGAGTGCCTCTGTGGATATTCCTCCTGACCAGTGTGTCATAGGAGTTTTGAAGTGGTACCAGATGGGGATGTGCCGACTCTCCACCACCCTTGCCCTCCCTGAGCCCACTGTTGTCCAGCTGGTCCTCCTATGTGGCATCCTTTAAAGTAGTGGTGGCAGACTTCAAGGCCCCTTGGTAGAGGGTGTGTCCTCTGAACCCAAGCCAATTCAGCCTTGACTTTGGCAACCTCCACCCTCAGCCCAGAGAGGTGTTTTTCAGATGGGGCAGTGACATAGACTCACGAAGGTCTCCCTGAAGACTGCCTTCCCACAGCCACTGCACCGCACCACTCCCATCATCCAATACTTCTTACTTGCTCTTTAACTTAAGCCCTTTGAATTCCTTTTATTCCTTACCTTACATAGGGAGTTTCATCTATCCTTAGATTTCTGTGTCCCCTCCCTCCAACTAACACCAAACAGTTGCCAGCAGGCTGCCCAACTGTTACTGAAAAAGAATATCTAGCTAATTCACACTTTCCCTTCCTCAACAATGTTTTCAACATCCCTTCACCCCACTCACTGTCACCCAAAGAGAATTTCTACCTCATCTCCTCAACTACAGTTACACAACAATGAATTTCTAGCACTTTCCACTCCACTGCTTCCCAGAATTACTTACCAGACAGTCTGCACTCTAACACTTTCACAACACTTTCCAGCAAAGTTATTATATCACCGATTATAGGGTTAAAATCTGTTAAATTGTTGGTTAAATAAGATATTCATATAGACATAAGATATGTTTTATCACAGCATTTTATTCTAAAAGACAAACAGTTGCTAAGGTTGTTATTGAGTGATACCTCATGGCAGAGGGCAGCAGAGCCCCAGTAGGATGGATCTGTAATAATGGTCACTCCAGTGAAGGTGTAGACACTGGAGAAATCCTAGATCTCTCCTACTTCCTCAAGGTGTGTGTGTGTGTGGAGAAAGTATCATTCTCAAAAGGAAGGGTAGTAGAAAAAATTCCTTATTTACAGTGGTGGGGCCAAGTACAGGACATGGTTGACTAACCATTGTGCCTCACAGGAGAATGCAGTGCTGTTTAGTTTTGAGGCCCACATCTCAGAAGAGGAGACAACATCCCACACCTAAAGAGAACCTAAAGAAAAAGTGTGGGAACAAACTAGAGCCACAGTCAGACAGATCACTGAAATTGGAGACCAATGCCAGCCCGGTGGAACTGAGGTTGAGGCACTGGATGCCACACCTTGAAGCATGCCGGTGACCCAGGTTTGGGAGAGGGCTCAGGCTGTCGGGGTCAGCAGGAGAGGGAGAATCAAGCATCCCACAACAGCTCTCCTCCCTCTGGGGTAGGGAAGGGGTCTATGACGCTCTGCAGTGGCAACTGGTGGAAGCCAGGGACACTGCAAGTAGTGGCGCACAGTGATAGTTGTACGGCAGGTGTTGGCACATTGTGCATGGATGCCATTGCACATCTGGCTCTAAGGTGGGGAGAAAATCCAGATGGAAAATTGATGGGTGGTCGTGGCAGCTGATGGCAGTGCACCACACCCCGACATGACAGATGCACCCCAGGTACCAGGATCCAGGTTCCCCAAGGGGACCCTGCATGCTGGCCTGCATGGAGGAAAGTGTGTCGCTGGCTAAACCAGGTCCGGGGTGTGGGTGCCGGCAGCAGGACGACCTGCCACCTGCTCCTCAGAGGTAGAAAAGAAAAGAATGTCATGATAAAAAAAATAATCAGAGACTAGTGGTAATTGTTACAGTTTTTGTGGGACAAGGGGAGGGATTGCAGGAATTCAGTTAAGTGCAAAATTGGTCCAGCAAGAATGTGTGAGCCTACCATAGCACAAGTATATAACAAGACATATTGTAGGACATTCCATGATCAGAAAGGATAACATGATTATTTTTGGAGTATTAATGAGGCTTATGCTCCAATAAAAGATCTGAGATCCTAGTACATCTTAAAATGCTGAAAACACCTATTGCTTGCCTGCAAGAACCTCACCTTAAAAAAGAACAAGCTACAGTATTTTTTCAGGCATCAGTAGGTGGGACAGGTATTTGGAGCAGGAAATAACACACAGATTGAAGAATTGATAATACCAGTGGCAAGATCCAACCAGTTCCAGGTACAAGAGGAGATCTTGAATGTATAAGATTTGTTCAGCATTCTAAAAGGTACATTGAAAGAGGAGAAATTGTTATAGCTAGCATTTACGAGCCTAATGCTGAACATCCCACTTCTTCACATAATTTTCAGTTCATTTAGCAAAATGGCAACAGATCACAAAATTCTGACAAGGGCCAGGAATATTGTAGGGGATACAGGGATGGACAGGTCATGTAATAGGATAAGCATCCTATCCCACAGTTAAAGTGCAGTGTCAGAGCTCCACGAAAATTTGGGGATCCTAAACCTGTGGAGGACACTCCACCCAGATGTTAAAGAATTTACCTACAACTTACTTCCACATGACACAAACTCCAGAATTGACTTGTCTTAATATCCAGAGAGCTCTTTAGGGAGTATTATAATGTCAAATCCAATGCTGTGTCATATCCAACCACTCACTAGTACTGTACTCTGGCCATAGTTCTTATCCACATTAGAGTTGGACAGATATTGGAGGGTTAATCATCATATACTTAAGGATCAGAAAACCCTTGAACAGCTGAAGGAATTTGTAAGGGCGTTTTCAAACCAACCAAAGTATAGTAGAAGGAAGGAATACACTCTGGTCTGTGTTCTAGAGCACTCTTACAGGAGCTACTAAGATTGGCTACTAAGATTAAAAACTCTAAACAAGCTTCAGAGAACAAAATACTGAAAGAGGTCACAGAGCTAGAAAAGAAGCAGGGTACACAGAGAAAGCAGTGAAACATGGGAAACTCACAGTGCTAAATGAAAAATATCAGAGATAAACAGACAAATGGCAGAAATAACAATTTTTTACCCTAAAACCAAGTACATTATTCAGTTAAATTTTATTTTACCAGGATAACACCATTAAGACAACTCATTTATGAGGTGGTCCTGGGAGGACACAATAACATAAATGTACATAAATTATGTGAAACAAAAAGACAGATGTTGAGCAATGGAAAGAAGCAAGAAAATTGTTAGGCAGAAGAAACAAGAATCGGGCAGAATCATACTTGGTGTCCAAAACAGACAGATCAGCACGTAGAAACATTCTCCAGAGAGATAACCACTGAGTTTATGGAGTACTGTATTTCACCATATAATCTAGTGGAGCGTCCTCCCTAGAGGACGACTTGGAGGAATGCTCAGAAGGGTGGACTTCTCCATTCTACCCCAGGAAACACAAGACAAAATACAAGCCCTAATAACTTATTGGGGAAACAGAAACAACAATAAGTTCCCTAAACCTAGACAAACTCCAGGTCAGATGTACTTTCATCTAATTTGTACAGTTCATTAGCACCAGAACTAGCCAAACCTCTCACAGAAATGTACAAATGGGCCTTTGAAAACCATCTGCTAGATGGTACACCCAATGAGCTCCCAAAATGGTGCTCCCCAAACTTAGTAGAGACTGCACTCTAGTGATAAACCATCACCCAATCTAACTCCATAAAAAGGACCTTACGATCTTAGCCAAAATTCTAGAAACTAGGCTGAAGGAGTCTGGAGGCTTGAAGGCCTGGAACTGACATGATTTATGGAAGGATCAGTATCTTGGCACTAGGACTGTGCGAAATTTAAATTCTGCCGGCAGAATACCTGCTAAATGCAGAATTTGCTTCTGCACAATTCCATGAAAAACAAAGGAAAATTTCACCACATTCCACCTTAAACTATGGAATTTTGGCACACATGGTGGAATAATGTGGTGAACTGCAGAAAATATTTCCACAGAATTGATTGCCTTTTTCTTTATTTAGTAAGTAAACAACTGATGTAACTGGGACCCGGGACCAAAACTGGGAAGTAGAGATGTTGGTGTAACTGGGAGGAGAAACTGAATAATAGGGAGGTGACACTACTGCAACTGATACTGGTGTAACTGGGAGTATAAACTTGTGTAACTGGGATGAGACAGATATAATAAGCTATGGTGAAATATGTGTAATTCTGAATATTGTGGGATGCATTAATAGAACTGTGAGAAGAAACAATTTCAGCTGGGGTGAGAGCACTGTCAGGGTGCAAAATTCCTATAATTCAGGTGCCCCAAAGCAAACACATTTGTCTAAAGACATCTACAGCCCTCAGTGCCTGCCCACTGGGGCAACGGAGGAATTAGTGCTACTGTATCTTCATTTTATGTTTGCTTGCGCCGCATGCAAAGAAGTCATGTGGCAGCTTAGGAGAGGCGGGTTGTGGAAGTGCGGCACTGTGGTGGCCAATGGCGACACTGCATTTGTGAGCTTGGCACTGTTGGATGAATACAGGCCCACTGTGCTGATGATACTGGTTTCAAGAAATGCCACCAACTTGAAATGATTTTGTCGCTGCAATGAGGGGTCCGCCTTATCATTGCAGCATCAGCCATTCTGCTGCAATGAGGGAGCGACTGTCATCGCAGGGTGGTACCTTGCCTGGTGTAACATTTCTGTAAACATGGCAGTGGGCATAGCTACTGCCTCAGAGCTCAATGAAAGCCAACAGGGGTGTCCAATCCCCTGCCGCCATGCCCGACCCAGTTCATTTGCCAACAGGGGCATAATGCCCCCAAACAGTCTTTCTTTGCCGACGAGGGCCCAATCCCCATCAGATTCAGTCCTTCCTTCCCAGTTCAATTTGCCAGTAGGTGAGCCCAATCCTATTAACATAATGACCCCAATCATTTCATGCAGGATCCAGAGGGTGTCCAATCCCCTCAGCATTATGCACCCCACATGTTTCTGTGCCGATGGGGGCCCATTCCCCATTAGCTTCAGTTCCCTCCCCACAAATGCTGGCAGCACACTGGAGCCACCCCAATGTATCAAACAACACCTGTGAAAGAAGAAAACTGACCTGCATTGTCTGTATTTTTTTACCTGTAAAATGATAAAGCGGTCCCTCGATGTGTCCAGACCCCTCCCCAACCGCACACCCACCCTCTGTGTACCCCACCTTCCACACCCATATACTTACCTCCGGAGCCCGCACTACAATCTTTGGTGGACCAGGAACATGTCTGCACTCTTCAAAGCTGACCACAAACTGAAGAAATGCTGGTAAGCTGTACAATGGCATACATTTTTTCAACTTATGTGGATATCTCAGGCATTTTGGGGACTTTTAGCACTAAGTTTTCAACATGGGGTTATTGGGACCCCTCCTCATGAATGCAGTCACTGTCATGGTGTTATTCAGTCCCAAAGGGTGATTTTGTGGTCACTGCATGGAATCACCTTGGAACTGATTAATGAAATGACAGTGCCACTGTTCATGAGGTGGGTTCTCAAAAAGCCTTTGCTACAAATTTGGTGAAAAATCCAAAAATGACTGTTTTATGAGTGTGCATTGTTCAGTTTCCACACACTCATAACTCCATGAATTTGTAATATTTTCACTCCAGATTTTCAGCATTGCCATATTTCCACACCTCCTTATGAGCAGTACAGCTGTCATTTTACACATCAGGCCAAAATGTGTTTTGCACTTCCGGTAGCAGAATAGTGGGATCACTGTGGGAAATCAGTGTTCAGGATGGATTAAGAAAATCACAGTGACACTGTTCATGAGCAGAGGTCCTAAAATGTCTTTGTTGAAAATTTGGTGATGAAACTCCATAAAATGACTGTGTTATGATAGTGCATTGCGCAGTTTCCATGCACCCTAGTAACTTCACAAATTTGTAATATTTTCATTCCAGATTTTCAACATTGGCCTTTTCACACCTCCTTATAAAGAGTACAGCTGTCATTTTTCACATCCTGGCCGAAATGTGTTTTCACACTTCTGGTGCAGAATAGCACAGTCACTGTGGGAAATCAGTGTTTGGGGCAGATTAAGAAAATCACAGTGACTCTGTTCATGAGTAGAGGTCCTAAAATGCCTATGCTGAAAATTTGGTGATAAATGTCCATAAAATGACTGTGTTATGAGCGTGCATTGTGCAGTTTCCACGCACCCTAGTAACTTCAGCAAATCTGTAGTATTTTTATTCCATATTTTCAACATTGACATTTTTCAGACCTTGTTATGAACAGTACAGCTGTAATTTTCACATCCTGGCCAAAATGTGTTTTGCATATCTGGCACACAATAGCGAGGTCACTGTGGGAAATCAATGTTTGGAACAGATTAAGAAATCATAGTGACAGTGTTCATGAGCAGAGGTCACAAAATGGCTATGTTGAAAATTTGGTGAAATAATTCCACTAAATGACTGTGTTACGTGCATGCATTGCATTGTTTCCACGTATGCTTGGAAGTTTTAGCATTTTTATTATTTTCACTACAGATTTTCAATATTGTCATCTCTTCACACCTCCTATGAATGGTACAGCTGTCATTCTTCATCAGCCCGATCTGTGTACCCCTTCATTTTGCAAACAACAGGCGTATGCTGTTCGAATCTGACAGCAATACCGGGGAATGGGTTCGAGGAGGAATAGGTCACTTCGGCACAAAGGCTGGTTTGACTACTCTGAACAGGGCACCCAAGTAACTCCGAACACAGGAAGCAATAACTGTAATGTCCAATACCAGAAATGGGATTTTAAAGTGTGCTTTTATTCACATCCAAACAGAACAAACAAAGCACAGATGGACCCCCGCAGGCTACACTACTAGTAATGCAGATTAAAAGAATCAAGAACACTTCTTCAACACTTCAGCCCTCAGGCTCTGAACCCACCGGGCACACAGCCGGACTTGCATGCTGCTTTGGGTACACAGCCTGAACTTGTACACTTCTGGGTTTTCCCAGGCTTGGCTCCTTGCCAGCCACTAGGACACCTTTCATATGTCATGGAAACATTTCTGGTGGCTCCTAAACCACCTAAGAGCACCTCAGCTCTATCAAGAATTCTCCTTTAAACCCACATCTGGTACTTTCCTCAGGCACTGGCCAAGTACCTGAGAGTAAGTAATGATGCCGCGAGAGCAAATCCGTGAGGTGAATTTGGTTACTACTGATGGGGGTCTCCACCTCTCGCTCCCACTATTCATACTCTGCCATTTCTCTGGACAGTAAACGCCTTATACTGTAAAGCCTGGCAATGTAGATTATGGCTAAATGTATGTCACATTTCTCTACTTGTCTTGCTTTCCCTTTGTGCTGGACTTGAACATACTTTTAATTGGCATAGCCCATTGCTCTAGGCCCCCACTGATTAAGCAGTCCAATCCCACTTTACTTCACTCTTTGTGCTGGACTTGAACCTACTTGAGTTAACTGGCAATGTCTATTACACTAGACCTCCTACAGATTAAGTAGTCCAATCCCACATTCCAACAGTTCAGGTGAAAAACATTGGCCCTCTGTCAGAGCGAACTCACCCTTTGGTTGCAGGTGCCCCACAGGCGATTCCTCCACAGGAATTTCTCTCTCAGAGCTTCTGGTGCTGCAGAACAACTTTAAATAGGCAGCTTCTTCCCTTAGCCAGAAACAGGAGGGTTGCCCCTGGAAAACAGGCAAACCTTTCCCTCCATCCCTTCAGGGTGGGGCACTTGGACCAGTGACAGCAGTCTCCACCACTTCAACAATCAGTTTTCTGTGTTTCTTCTTACAATGTGGAACACACACCTTCTTAACAGTAGCTCTAAAACAGAGCTTAAACTCTGAGCCTGCACACAGACTGCTGTACTACTGTCTGTCACCAAGACTGCACACAGACTCTGTTCAAATTCCCCAACATTCTATCCTAACTCCAACTGCAGCATTCCAGTGTGGCTCATGCAGCTGCAATAGTTCTATGGTGATGTCATCCCTCAGTCTCAGCTGAGACTGAGAACAAGTGAGACAGTGTGAAATCCATTTAACTGAAGTTTCAAGCTGCCTTCCCGCCTACCACTAGGTCTTATTGGGATTCTAGTAACCCTGGGTAACGGGGGTTACATGTATTTTCATACATCTGGCACACACTGGCACAGTCACTTTTGGAATTCAAAGTTCAGGACACATTAACAAAATCACAGTGCCACTGTTCATGAGGAAGAGTTCCCAAATGCTTTCATGAGGTGGGGGTCACAAAAGGCCATGTTGAAAATTTGTAGTGCAAATACCAACAAACTCCCAGAGTGTTAGGTTTCTAACCACAACATCCCACCCTGTACTGACTGACAGGCATTATGGGTGTGCCTTTGGATTGCTGACTGTACTGCTCATGCCATTCCACCACCACCACCCCAACCTTGCAGCCAGTGACAGGCACTGAGGTGTGCCTTGAAATCTTCAGCCCCAGAGTTACCCCATTCTCCTATACTGCACCCATTTCAGTGCCTGTCCTTATGGAATGTGGTGACTGTGAAGCTGAACACCCTAAGGCACACCTCAACACTTATCGATGTCTGCAGGATAGGGTGAGGTGAAATGGCATGAACGTTATGGGCGATGACCCAAATGCATACCCCAATGCCTATCCGTCTCTGCAGGGTGGAGGTGGGGATGACATGAAGTTCAATACTTCACTGCCATTCCTATTCTGCATCTGTCTAACTCCTGCATTTCCAATGCTAATACCAACAAGCAAACATTTGGCATTGACAAATGCTCGTTTCTAATATACTCCTACCTTTTTAATATCCCAGCCACCCCTCCCAAGTGCCTGTGTCATCTGCAATGGTGCAGTGTTAGCATTGGATGATGAAGTTCATGAGAGCAGTTTCCTTAGGTGTAGTGGAGAAACCAGGACCAGAAATTAGCAGTGTGGTGGAGAGCTTGTCATGTGACCATAAAGTCTGTGCACTGAGAATTGGGCTCAGTCACGCAGCTGGTATCACATGACAGGTGCTTTCACTAGGCATCAGATCACAGTCTGGAGTGGAAGCATTAATTGGCTGCTGCCGGCAACTGATCCTTTACCCAATGAGTGTTGTGGGTGAATACTATTCAGACCATCAGAACATGTTGTGGTGGGAGTTGAATTGGTTGTCAGCAGCAGGCAGCACAGAAAAACGTCTCTTTAAGGGCTTTAAATCAGTACTCACAAACCATCCTTTTAAGGGCTACTGATCTGGGGTTTGGGACCCTCCCAAGTTCAGCATAATATAGTAGTTAAAAGCTCTTTTAAGGACTTGGAGATAAATAATTATAAGGACCTACTGTATCAGGGCAAGACAACATCACATTCATTTTAAAAGCCCTTTGCAGGGCTTGGGAGCTAATGAGTCCCTTTTGAGGACTGGAGGCATGCAGGCAGGCAGGAGAAAATCATTAAAAAACTTTTCAGGGATTAGGAATGCAGGCTGCTATTACACCCATTTTCAGGGCTTGTGTGCTAGTGAGTCCTTTAAAGAACTGAGTTAATGCAAGCAGAAAGGAGAAAAATCACTGCAGAAAAAAAAAACTTTTCCAGGCTTGGGTGATAAGGTCGTGTTAAGAAATGCAGGCTGGCATTAGAATCCTCATCAGGGCCTAGTGGCTATCAAGTCCTTTTAAAGTCTAAGGGCAGATAGATTGGCCAGATATGCTCTTCATCCTTTGCACGTCTCTATCCATGCATCTCTACGCTCTCTACCAGTCCCTTCTTTGGCTTCCTTCTCAAGCCTGACACTCCTGTTTACTGGACTGGACCATTGGGGATACCATCCACTGCCCCTCATACTCCCCTTTGTCACCTCTAGTCTGCCCTAAAGGGCCCTTCTCCATTGCTGGGCCTCCTCTGGGATAACCTCCCTCTTCCCCACTGCATTCCATCGACTCCCATCTAAATTTACACCCCCACTAAAACTCACTTCCTGCTCTCCATGACCTGTTCCTGTCCCCAAGCTACTGACACTCCTGTGCAATCTGTCAAGGCCTCCATTGCTAACAGCCATCTCCTTCTTCTCCTATCTATGGACTGCTTTGCTGGCCAGCACCCTACACAGGAGTCAGCTGCCTGCTGTCTGCAAATTGTAAATGCACCCATAAATTATAATTTGTAAGTAGTATGTATATTTTTGTTCAGTACTACTCTTTACCTGTCAATGTTAATGCTAAGCTGCAGCTATTGCTGCCAAACACTGTACAGCTACTAGATCTATGCTGCCTATTTGTTACAGTAGAACACTGTGTATTTACCTGTCCTTACTGTGATCTATCTGTATGTGCCAGTCTCTGGACTGAGCCATGCCTGAAAAGGTCCTTGAATCAGTGCACTAACCCAGTTAACAAAGGAATAAATAAATTCATTTAAAATAAAAATCCTTTTAAGAGCTTGAAGATAAATAAGTCCTTTTAATGACATTTAAGGCATGCTGACAGGATACAGTTGTTTAAAACAAGCCCTTTGAGGCAAATAATTATTTTAAAATGCCACTTTACATGACTACCTGCTCTCCATGAAGGGTGGCCATCAAAGGTAGCGTACAGGGATTTTGTGTGCCTTATGAATCAGGAGGTCAGCTGCCTGCTGCCTGCAAATTGTAAATGCACCCATAAATTATAATTTGTAAGTAGTATGTATATTTTTGTTCAGTACTACTCTTTACCTGTCAATGTTAATGCTAAGCTGTAGCTATTGCTGCCAGACACGGTACAGCTACTAGATCTATACTGCCTATTTGTTACAGTAGAACACTGTGTATTTACCTGTCCTTACTGTGATCTGTCTGTATGTGCCAGTCTCTGGACTGAGCCATGCCTGAAAAAAGGTCCTTGAATCAGTGCACTAGCCCAGTTAACAAAGGAATAAATAAATACATTTAAAATAAAAATCCTTTAAGAGCTTGAAGATAAATAAGTCCTTTTAATGACATTTAAGGCATGCTGACAGGATACAGTTGTTTAAAACAAGCCCCTTTGAGGCAAATAATTATTTTAAAAATGCCACTTTACATGACTACCTGCTTTCCATGGAGGGTGGCCATCAAAGTAGGCGTACAGGGGATTTTGTGTGCCTTGTGAATTCCTGAAGGAGGCAGGTGTGAGAGACAGGAAGGATTATAAAGAGAAGTTAAAAAACAGTGGCCTACATAAACCTCAGAATACCTAGCAAACTGTGGATTCCTCTTTCATTGTTAAGGTAATAACCAAGGCCACGGAAAATTGCACCAACAATTTTTCCTCAGTATCTGCAGTTTTCACCATTCTCTGCACAAAATCTACAATTTCATGAAATTTAGTGAATTTCTGACTGAAATTGTATAAAAACATTTTAATTCTCAAAGAGATCTATTCAAATATGCTAACGGTTTGATACATAAACTTGGATTTGTCAAAAACAATAGAGTGAAGTGAGGAGGGGTCCAGTGTGACTGGGTTCACTTCCCTGGTTTAGTTTCAACGTGCTCTGGCCATGCATATGGATACTTGAAGACTAAATCTATGTTGAAACCAGGCTTGGCTTTTTATTTATTTATTTAGGGATTCAGATCATACCTGCTGCCACAGAGACTGAAACAATAGGTGTGAGAAAATGTACAAATTGCCCCATTCACCTAAATGGAACATTAACTACAATGCTTGCTTTTTGAGTGGAAGGTAGATTTTACTAATATAAAGACTTTCATTCTGAATGGATTTTTGGTTCAAATGTGTGAAAATTTGGATGGCCTGCTGATTATAAACTTGAGTGTGTTTCTGAGGGGGTTGGTGACAGTGATCCCTTACTTGATAATCTGCCACAACTACATGCTCACACACACACACAGCCTAAAAACAAGCATTTGTCAAAGCCAAACATTCACTTGCAGGTATTTTCAGTGGTGTTTGGTACTGGTACTGGCTTCAGAGGAGAGGAGAGAGGAGGCAACAGTGAGTGGCGAGTGCCACATGGTGGAAGCTGGACCATAAATGGGCGCAGGGACTGATCCCTGAGCTACCCACTGGTCATCCCCTTTCCCAGATTGGATCCCATTACCAAGACCCTCTGCTTCCTGTCTGTGAGCCAGTTTGTAACCCAGTTCATCTGCTTGTGCCCCATGGCCAGACTACCCATCTTGTTAATCAACCTTCTATGTTGAACATTGTTGAAGACTTTGCTGAAATCAAGGTAGGTGACATCAACTGTTCCTCCATGATTTACTTCCTTAATGAGGCATTAGGATTTCTAACCCTAATGCCCCACCCCACCCTGCAGAGACTGACAGACATTGTGAAGTGTGCCTTTGGGTCATCGGCCATAATGCTCACACCAATCCAACCCACCCCCACCCGCAGACTGACAGGCATCATGGTGTGCCTTGGGGTCTTGGCTCTAATGCTCACCCATTTCATAATGAAATAAGCTGAGAGGAGTGCAGTATAGAAGAGTGGGTAAATGTTAGGGCCAAAGACCCCAAGGCACAGCCCAATGCCTGTCACTGGCTGCAGGGCAGGGGTGGAGATAGCATGAGCATTATAGTCGACAACCCTAAGGTACACCTGACATCTGTCAGTCTCTACAGGGTGGGGGGCATTACGGTTGGAAACCCTAATGCCCCTGGTGTGAGTTGTTTTTCACTCCAAATTTTAAGCATGGGCTTTTGGGACTCCACCTTATGAACAGTGACACTATCATTCCATTACTCAATCCTGAAAGGTGATTTCATGCAGCGACTGTGCCATTCGGCACTACAGGTGTGAAAACACAGTTTGGGAAGGATGTGAAAAATAATAGCTATACTGTTCATGAAGTGGTGTGAAAAACTGAGCAATGTGAATATCAGAATGAAAATATAAAAATTTGCCAAACTTACACACATGCTAGTGAAATTTCAACAGCCGCACTTAACTCAGGTGTTTTAGGTATTTTTGTACCAAATTTTCAACGTGGCCTTTTGGGACCCCACCTCATGAACAGTGACACTGTAATTTCATTAATACAGCCCAAAAGTTGATTTTCAAAGCAACTATGCCATTCTGCTCCACAGGTGTGAAAACACATTTTGAGTAGCATGTGAAAGATGACAGCTGTACTGTTCATGAGGAGGTGTGAAAAATGGCAATGTGGAAAATTTGGATGAAAATCTAAAAATTGGTGAAGTTATGAGTGTGCATAGAAACTGCAAAGCACGCTCATAATCGGTCATTTTGGGATTTTTCTTTTACCAAATTTTCAACATGGGCTCTTTGGAACCTCCTTCATGAACACTGGCACTGTCATTTCATTAATCGGTCCTGAAGGGGATTCAACACAGTGACCACAAAATCACCTTTTGGGACTGAGTAACAAAATGACAGTGCCAGTGTTCATGAAGTAAGGTCCCAAAAGCTATGTTGAACATCTGAGACATAAATTCCCCAAAAATGGCTGAGATATCAACATAAGTAGAAACCCCCAGTGCGGACATTATACAGTGCTTACCTTCATTCTTCATTTCTCAGTTTGGCTTTGAAGAGTGCAGATGTGTCCCAGTCCACGAAGATGACACCCACTGACCTCTAGAGTAGAGTATAGGGTAAGGGGGTGGGAGGTGGATGTGCAGTGGGAGGGTTGGGATTGGGGAGGGGACAAGGGAGACAATGAGGGACTGTTTTCTTTTCCTCAGCTATAAAAACAAAAAAAGTTGGAGGACCATTTTCTTTTTGCAGGGTAAACATAGCACAGACGTTGACAGCAGATAAGGACCACTTGGTGCACCTAGTCTGGCCATTTCAAAAGAAGGGAATAGATATGGGGATGATTAAAGTGGGCTCCTAGTATCCCGGACTATTGGGGTAAGATATGAGGACACTGGGAGTGGGCTTCCCAGTGTCCCTCAGTGGTGGTGCTAGGTTTTTAATTACTGACATGGGGATTGGGCACCCCAATGTTGGCTTTAACAGAAAGCTGCACCTCGGCTAATGTTGAGGTGGGGTGGTGCAGAGAACCAAGCACCAGCAGGAGAGGGAGAAAGATACACTGAGGCTACTGTTGAGGTGGGGGCCAAGAAGCGAGCACTGGGAGAGAAAGCCGCATTGTGGCTAATTTGTAAGCTTTTGGGTGGGGTCAGAGGAGTGAAGATGGGCCGTAACTCCAGTCATGCACATTAGTGTGCAATCCAATGCACATGGCCAGAGTTCGAGCTACAGAAAGAAATGAAGTGCTCCCATTGAAGCAGTTCAATTCTTGGAAGTCCAGTCACACCACGTCAGCAAAGCTGAACTGCTGTCATGACCAGAGTGCCTGGTCATTGGTGCACTGCCAAACCAATTGCAGTTTCAGATGTAATTGGCTTGGCAGTGACACACCTCTATTTTCCATATTGTCCCAAGATGTTCCTTGTGCAAGGCAAGTGAACTCAAAACAAACCTTTCTGAAAAAACAACATGTAAAACAGGTTAAGTATATTTAAACAGTTACCTTCAAATAGAAGAAATAGAATTGCTGCAACCTGAGTAA
Source organism: Neoceratodus forsteri (assembly GCA_016271365.2). Taxonomy (NCBI): domain Eukaryota; kingdom Metazoa; phylum Chordata; order Ceratodontiformes; family Ceratodontidae; genus Neoceratodus; species Neoceratodus forsteri. The sequence goes on along the minus strand of CM028131.1, from coordinate 1,067,575,848 downwards.
AACAAAAGCGCCATTTAGTAAAACTATTGTATCACATAGTGAAAAGCTATTCATATGACTTAATACTTTTATCATGTGATTTTAAAATGTTTGTACTTACAGTGCTGATTAAGAACAGCAATTATTTTAACAAAATAAACCGTTTTTACTAGAACTTTAATAGCACCCCAGTCATCTGTTAATTTTAGTTTTTTATCTTGCACCCTAGTAAAATGTTAAACAGGCTTCATTATTTAAAATCCAGAAGCTGGCAAAATATATTGCTGCAGGATTTATTTTATATTGACTGACTGTGAATTACTAAATAAAATATAGTTAGTATTGCATGAGGTAGATGTCTTTATATTTAGAAGATATGCTATATAATGATTAAATTGCAGTTCATTTCAAAAACACAAACCTTTCTTCATATTGAAAGCATGTATAAGTAGCAATATATTTATCTAACAATTTCTGTGATCAATACATACTGCAGCAAACAATAAAAGATTTATTAGGATGCACTATGGATGTATAGCAACCCCAATTTCTGCAAAAGTCTCGCATTTTGGGGTAAAATGTTTGGCAATTTTCCAGTGACCCTGGTAATAACTCATATTTTAGTCACTACTGCTACTTCAACTGCATTCACCTCCATAAGTACCCAACATCTCCTGTGTCCAGCATTAGTGCTGTCACAGCTAGTCACCAGTTTGCCTGAATACTTTTGTGCTTGACAGGGACATTACTGCCTTTTGGTTTAGAGTTCATCCTGTCCCACAAAAAAGCTCAATACTGGTGCTGGTCCCAGCTGATTGAGCACCCCACCTCCCCAACAGTGTGGGAACATTTTACACTAAGCAGAGGGTGCCAGTACCACCTGCATGCCCATCACCACCACTGCTTGATGATGAACGCATCTCACATCTTTGTCCCACATTTCTGCCACCACAAGATCCATTTTCTCTCATCATCCACAAGTGTGCAAACAAATAAGAATCTCAGAACATCAAAATCAATAAGCTAAAGATTATATTGCCGAAAAATACTGCAAACATCATCAGAGATTTCACAAAAAACTTTAACAATTAAGAAATGCCACAAAGTGCTTTGAAATATAACTTTTGATTTACAAAAGTAAGTTACAAAGAGCTGCAGATCTTTCTTCAACATCTGCTGTTAAATTGCCCAGCAGATTAGTAGGAGCAGTCCCTTGGGGGTGGGGAGAGAGACACAGAAAGAAAGAGATGGTTGCTACAGCAACTCACACTTTGACCATAGACTCCCACCTAATCAGAAGATCAGGTGACAGCATTGCTTGCAATGTTTTTGTGTGTTCTGCGGAAAAGAATATTGTAAACGGCGGTTTTGGGACATATCACGGAATTTTTGATGAAATTACAGTAAATTACAGTTTTGAATTATACCATATAAAATGTAACTTTGGACAAGGGGCAGTATTACTAAAGAAAGAGACAGGAATGATAAGAAACAGTGCTTTGCAAATTCAATTCCCTCATAAATTAACAAAATCACATGACTACGTATTCATAGAGATATATGGAAATAGATCACCAGGTAAGGTGCAGGAGCTGATTGGGGGAGAGAGGAGGAGAAGGGGTTGAGAATGGTCCTGATAAATGCCAGGAGCTTAGGAAACAAGATGCCTGAGCTCCAAGCAATGCTAGTAGAGGGTGGTGGATGTGGCAGCTGTCACTGAGACCTGGGCCACCCAAGGGCATGAGTGGGACCTAAATCTGGAGGGCTACACTATGTTCAGAAAGGATAGTGGGAAGGAAGGGGTGGTGTAGCACTGTTAGTCAGAAATGACATTGGTTTTGGAGAAGCGGAGGAGGCTGGCAGGAATGTGGAGGATTTTGAATCACCTGCTGATGCAGGAGAATAAGAGAGTAAAGGTTGAGTGGTATACAGACCACCTGCACTGGCAGAGGCTGTGGAAGAAAGTTTGGTGGCAAATCTCAAGAGACACTGTAGTTTAGGAAAGGAAAGGGAAGGGTGGCAGTAATGGGACCTCAACATTCCGGGAACAGACTAGGAGACTATGTCATCACCAGTGGCAAAGAACAGAGGCTGCTGGATGTTTTCCAGGTTGCATTACCTGGCCCAGCAGTTGGTTAGCCAACTAGGGAGGCCTGGACACTGGACGTGGTCCTGATGGACAGTGAACAGATTAGGGGCCTAGAGGTGAGGGATCCGTTGGTGGAGAGTGATCACACCACAGTCTGGTTCTTCCTGGACCTGGGGGTAGGAAAGCCAAACAAGGACAGTAGTAACTGACTTTAGGGGTGCAGACATCAGGAGACGGGAAGGATCCATAACGATCATTTGGACAGGATAAGCCTGGATATGGATGCTGATAGCAGGTGGGAGATCATAAGGGGAATACAGGAGGTTAGCAGATCCTGCATGAGGAAAGGTGCAAGTTTGGTAGGGCAGAAACCCTGCTGGTGGACCCAGGAGGTTCAGGAAGTGGTGAGGGACAAGAAGGTGGCCCATAGGTGCTTCCAAGTGCTTGAGGAGTGAAAGGATCAGGGGAGTATGAACGGACAGCCAAAAGAGTTACCAGGGTGGGTGAGAGCAGCTAAGGTGAAAAGGAGAAATCCTTGGCCAGGAGTGATCTGGAGTGGGACAAGGGTTTCTTTAGATACATAGGGAAAAAAGAAGGTAAGGGGCAGATTAGCAGGATAAAGATAGGAGAAGGGTAGGCACAGGAGGTGGGGGAACAGGCAGAGGTCCTAAATGAGTACTTTGCATCAGTTTTACCAGGGGGATGGAGGGGCTATGCCTTGCAGAGGATCAGGAGCAAACTGGAGGAAGGGTGGGACCGGTGAGAGCAGGGGCCCTGATGAGACTGGGGAAAGAGAGTGGCCACCCGGACAGGTGGGCAGGCCAGACATACAGGGTGCAATGGGGAGGAGGTAGAGGCTGAAATCTCAGTAAAGAGAGTGAGGAAGCCCTCAGGTCCCTTTGGACCAAGAAAGCACCTGGACCAGATGAGATACATCCCAGGGTGCTGAGGGAACTGGCAGATGTCCTAGCAGTCCTCCTGTTGGAGCTCTTCAACATCTCCCTGAGGACTGGATGGGTGCCCAAGACTGGAGGTAGCCTATGTTGTGCTGATCTACAAGGGGGGTTAAGGGAGGAGACAGGAAATTACAGGCCTATTAGCCTGATGTCGGTGGTTGGCAAGGTGATGGAGGTTGTCATCAAGGATAGGCTGGGGGTTACTGGAGCAAAATGGGTATTTAGATGATAGGCAGCATGGCTTTGTCCCAGGAAGATCATGTCAGACGAATCTTGTGGAATTCTATGACTGGGTGACGAGGGCCCTGGACCAGAGTAGCTGGTGGACGCCTCTTTCTCGGACTTCAGGAAGGCATTTGATTCTGTACCCCACAATGGCCTGCTGACTAAACTGAAGGAAATGGGGGTAGGGAGACAGTTGTTAAGATGGATAGTAAATGTCTCTCTGATCATACTCAGAAGGTGGTGGTTGTGGGGCTAGCCACACGCCAAGGTGGGTTACTAGTGGGTGCCCCAGGGGTCAGTGCTGGGACCACTCCTGTTCAATGTCTATGTCTCAGATGTAAGGAAGGGGTTCAGGGAGTGAAATGAGTCTCTTTGCAGATGACTCAAAGCTGGGTGCAGTGGTGGATGAGGAGAAGGGAGGGTGGCCTTGCAGGAGAGTCTGAAGGTGCTGGAAAGGTGGTCAGGAAAATGGAAACTAAAATTCAATGGGAAGTACAAGGTTCTGCACCTGGGAGTCAGGAAATCCAGGCCAGGAGTATACCCTGGGAGGAGACAAAATCAAGTCACAGAGGGTGAGAGGGACCTGGGGGTAGTGGTAGATGTCAAAATGAGCAACTCAGAGACCTGTAGGAGGGCAGAGGCAAGGGCAAATAGGATGCTGGGATGCATTGTCAGGGATTATCTCCAGAAGGTGGAAGTGATCCTACCCCTGTACAACTGCTTGGTTAGGCTACACCTCGAGTATTGTGTGCAGTTTGGAGACCACATTTAAAGAGGGATGTTACACTCTTAGAGAGGCCAAAGAAGGGCAACCAAAATGATCCAGGGCCTGGGGAGGACCTATGAGGAGAGGCTCAGGGGCTTGACATGTACACCCTGGAGGAGGGACAGGGAGAACATGATAGAGGTCTTTAAGTACGTAAAGGGATCAATAAGGGGCCCAGTCAGGGTTCTCCAAAGGAAGGAGGAGGGAGCAATGAGAGGAATGGGTGTAAGCTGGAAAGGGGCAGGCTCAGAGGAGAGAGGAGGAGGAGGTGTTATTTCACTGAAAGGGTGGTGGAACCATGGAATGCACTGCCCAGGGAGCTGGTAGAGGTGGAGACTGTGGCCAGGTTTGAGAGGGATGGGACAAATACAGGTGAAGGGTAATCTGACCAGGTCCAATGCAGGTGGCACATCTGCAACTATGGACAACATAACCCAAGGGGAGGGAAGGACACCAAACTGGTCCTCAGTGCAGGTGCTGAAACTGGAGCAGACGCAAATGACTGTTATGCCTATTCTGCTGGCAGTTTAGTGTGTTAGTATACCTTGCAGAATACATTTTCTGTGAATTACACCTCTGAACAGCTGTTTTTCTGTAATAAATATTTTCCAAGTTCATTTACATTTTCCGTGAGTACATTAATTATTCCAAAATCAGGTGAAAATTCAGCAGAAAGCAGGGCCGATTAAGAGGGGGGACAAATGGGGCAATGCCCCAGGCCCCCCACCATGAGGGGGTACCCGCTGGCCCGGAAAACACTGCAAGTTTCGTGGCTGCCGGTGCTTTTAAATCCCTTGCTGGCGGCCCCTGCTGTTCCTGCTTTTTGCCAGAAGTGTCGCTGCCAGCTGGCCGCTGCCTCTGATTCACTTCAATATGGAATGGCTGGGGGGATCAGGATCACAGGATATGCTGCAGAGAACTGAGAGAAGTCATGTGGTCCAGGTCGCCACAGCGCCGCTGCCTCCCTTCCCCTCACTGCCGCCATGCTCTGCCTCTTGTCTGACCCTCCCCGACTGGATTCGTGGCGCCTGCGCATGATGGTACCATCACCCAGTAAGTCAAAACTCCTGTCCGTTGGCATGCACCACGCAGATGTAGGAGAAATTAGAGCTGAGAGCAGACGTGTGTTGTTGGGACTGGTATTGGTGCTGCTGGGTGGACTGAGTCTCGGATCGGGTTCCCCTTCCGCCCCGGCTAATCTTGATTCTTGCTTGTTGTGTTTGGAACTGGAAGTTGGTACGGGCCTCCCTCGCTAAAACCCTAGACATTATTATTTAAATTAAAAGTACTAGTGAGAGGAGGGACTGGGTCTGGGAGACTAGTAGAGAGGCAGAGAGGTGAACAAACAGCCTACGAAGAAAAAAAAATATAGCTATAGATAGCGATCAGTGACGAGGAGGTGGTGTGGTGGGACCGGGAGGTACTTAATCACTTGTCCTTTATTGGCAGCACATACCTCTCAACCTCTAGTCTAGTCTTAAATCAAGGACAATCACAAGGCTTAAAAATCAGGAACAAAGACCCAAATCAGGGACACATCTTATGATCTTAAAATTTATATTCACTGAAAAAGCTGACAGAATAATATGTTAAACCCCGCAAGCGGCGCGTCAAACTGGGGTGTTTAGTTTTCTTTATTTTTCACTTTTAGTAGCCCCTGTAGTAGCCACTTTTCTCAAGACCTGTAACTATTTTTTGCAGCACGCTTTCTTGGACCAAAGAAACATAGCAATTTAAAATGGAGAACCGTAGTTTATATACTGAGCTAATCTCTTTATTACAGTAAATCCACAGTTTAATTTTTATTTTGTAGATTTTTTTGGGGGTATCATAGATTAGCAAGGAATATTGGCATATACCTCTCAAGTGTCACACATTATGAGGTATGTCACTCATTTTACCTCTCAGAAACTCTTTGTCCATCATGGGGAAAGTGATATTCCACATTCCACACTGAGAATTTAAAGTAGAAATTCATAATAATCTATTATGCTCTAGTTATACAAAAACATTATGAACATTAGTGCTCTGATAGCTATAGTGTTCTGACCTTCAAGGGATTAGTATAGAAATATTTTCTGAAGAAGAACAAGTCTGTAACTTATGTTTATTAACATTATTTTTGTGCTTACAGTCCCCACTGTTTGTTTAGTCACACAAAAGAGACATTTTACGAGGGACAGAAGAAATCTTTGAGGCAAAATCGAGGACAGTTCGTTGAGAAGTATGTTTGACAGTATATACCTTTGCTGTGGAGGAGCGGGCAGACAGCCGTGCCCTCCAGAATTCTTCCCTGCCATTTCAGGCAGCTGGCAGCAACAGGAGAGAGTGCCAACAGATATGGGACCCTGGGGCAAGAACAAGCAAAGAGTTAAAAGGGGCACACAGAAAGCATCGGAAGGAGGCTGGCTTCCTAACTAAAGTCTAGGGTATGAGCTAATGCGGGAGGGGAGAGCAGGGAGTAGAGTAACCAGCAGGGAGGCTTGGGCTGGTACCAGGGCTAAATTCTTGCAGACGGTGAAATTAAATATGTTAAAGGCCCGGGGTGGGGAGAGCTAGACTGTGAGAGAGGAACAGGCAAGGAGGTTCAGAGGAGCTACTGACTGAGAGAACGTGATCAGAGGCACACTACGGAACTTGAAGGAGAGATTCTGGACAGCTAAGAATGAAAGGGAGTTAGTGGGGTGGGCCATAAACTAGATAGAAAATACTTTAAATAACCTTCACAAGTGAACAAAAGGTGGGAAAGAGGTATAGGGAAGAAATCCTGAATCTAATTGGGAAATATTATTAGAGTCACATATATGTTAGTTTGTAATAAATATAAGGAAGCACAGTATAAATTCATACAGCAACTACCCCCCCAATATGGTACACAGATTTTCTCCTGAAGTGTCCCCATTGTGCAATAAGTGTAAAATAGTGCGAGGGACATATACACTACTACTGGGGTGTCTGATTATTGTGAAGCACTGGAAAGGGATAGCGCATGAAATATCAGCAATTAAAGGACAGCCTATTGAATTCTCTCAAAATCATTGCTCTTAGGGATACAAAGAATAGACAATGGTGAATGGGTATTATACCCTAGATGGATAAGAGTGCTCCTGGTGGTTGCAAGGCAGGGATACAAAATGTACAGACTACAAGCTTGGATTCTACACTAGAACAATGGAAAGGACTTACTATGATGGTACTAACAGTAGGCAAGCTAACATATAGCCTGAAGGGAAAGGAAGAGATTTGAAAGGGACTGGGACAGATATCTGGGTACTTTGGTGGTGGGTAAAAGCTATACTAGAGGGAACTGGGGTACTGTGAAACTGGAGAAAAAGGGCCAATGGGGATTTAATAAAATAAGGAGAACAAACACAAATACTAGAACATAGAATAGAATAATGGAGACACAGACCATTCAGTTGCTAGTGTTTACCAGCTTTTATTGTATCGTTTGCAGTGTTCATGATAACATATAAATACTGACAGTAATTGATAGGAAGATACATCTGATGGATAACTTCTGTATAGTAACACTGGGATTGTACTCTGTAAAAGATGATATAGAAACACAGAAACATAGAATTTGATGGCAGATAAGGACCGCTTGGTCCACCAGTCTGCCCATTTCCTACCTAGTGGATAAGCTGCAGATCCTAGTTAACCAGCAGCCTACTTCTTCCTACCCCACCCCCTAGAATTGCCTTATGACTGTCCCATGCATGCTTGAATTCCACCACTGTTTTTGACTGCACAACCTTCCTCCGGAAGGCCATTCCATGCATCCAAACCCTCTCTGTGAAAAAATACTTCCTTAAATTACCACTGAGCTGCCCCTCTATCTTCAAATTGTGCCCCTTGTTCTTTCACACTTCTTTTTTGAAAGATGCTACCCTCTTGGACTTTGTTGATTCCCTTGAGGTACTTGAAAGTTTCTATCATGTCTCCTTCTCCCTCCCTTCCTCGAGGCTATACATATTCAGCTGCTTAAGTCTCTCTTCATTATGTCTTCCGTGCAGATCTTGCACCATTTTAGTGCCCTCCTTTGGACAGCTTCCATCCTGTCTATGTCTTTAAGTGTGACTGGGTCTCCAGAACTGCATGCAGTACTCCAGATGAGGTCTGACCATCTGTCTGTACAGAGGGATAATAAGTTGTCTAAAGACTCTCTGAATGATTTTATTTTTTAATTGAATCGCCTGCGGTCTCAACTTCCTCCTCCTCCTGCCTCATAAATCAGGGACAAAAAAACAAGGTTTAAAAAATCAGGGACAAAAGCACAAAAAGGCCCAAAATCAGGGACACACTTAAAAGTTTTAAAATTGGTGCTATCCAGTAACCAGTAATCCAGTATCCACTCAGATTAATGCTGGCAGAATATAAGGACTCAGTGTATAATACATTTTCTGAAGAATATAAGAAGTCTGCAGCTTTATTGTTTTTTGACATAATTTTATTCTTACAATCATCACTGTTTAGTCAGGGAAACACAGATTTTAGGAGGGACAGTCTGTCCCGGACAGAGTAAAATTTTGAGGTGAAATGGGACATCCCTGAAAATCAGGGACACTTGAAAGGCATGGACCACCATCCTGAATGAATTTCTACTCTGGGGGTGGGGCCGGGAGGGGGTAGCCAGCCAGGCCCGGTAGGTACCATAGAAAGAAGTTAGATTAACTGGTCTGGCAGGTCTGCTACAGCCTGCATGTGATGTTTTTCTTTCATGTTAAATTATTTGGAAGTTCAAGTTGAATTAATTTCCTGACCTGCTAGTATGTCCTCCGATACTTCCACATCCGTGTCCGACCTCCAGTTCCTTCGGCCGCCACCTCTCCCTCTCTCAGTTACTTCTCTGAGATGACGGTCCAAGTCGAGTGGACACTAGTACTCCCTCTCTCTTGTCTGAGTGCCCTCCCGCCTCCAGAGTCCCTAGTACTAACTCCCTGTTGCTGTTGCTCTTGATCCGACTCCGCTGCCCGAGGATCTGACGGCAGGCAGTGAGAACCAAAAATATGCACAAGTACAGAAGCACTGTAAGCACAAGCAGAAAACTGACACACACACACCAACCACTGTACTGTAATTTCCTTGTTGTTGATGTAATAGAAATGCCCTTCCTTCCTTTTTAGAGTGAATCTACATGATTTCAAATTCAACTACTTGATTTTAAGTTGTTTAAATGTATGAAATGGAAATTGTACTTTTATTACCTCAACAACAAATTACAGACAGTGTTCAACTGAGGCTATGTAATCTGTAATACTTCCTTCCTTATGACAGGACTAGAAGGCTAAGTCGAACTTACTAGTCCTGTCATAAGGAAGGAAGAGATATTCACAGTTACTATATCCCCCATACCAAGATACCATATGTGGCTGATCATGGTACCCTTACACTTACCAGGGCAGGGAGGAGAATTACTGCAATTAGGCATTCTTTTGTGATGGAGAATGTTGAGTTAAAGGTTAGTGACCTACCTGCTTAACTTGACAACTGGTGTCGTTACTATCTCCCAAAGCAAACATGTTCCCTTGTCATAATAATAAAATACAAAATCACACATGCCCCTACAATGCAAAGCATCATGGGCTACATATGCAAATCACCACAGAATGTTATGCTGGTCCAACTTTAAGCAGAATTGCATGGTGCCGAAAGGCCTCTCACACAGTTTGCAAAGGGTGCTAACAGAAGACATAGACACGTGTTTCGACCTACCAGGACTCATCAGTATGCCTCGTCTGTTTGACACCCCAGTGGAATGGACCAGCTACCCTAGAGGCAGTGTGCCTTGGATATATTGTGGTGAACCCATTAAAATAAAAAAACGTTTAAAGACAAAGAACCTCTGTGCGCAAACACTGAGGCAAGGGTTACCCTAAAGGGCATTTGGCTGGAAGCCAAGTTTCAAGAAAATACAAAATCACACATGCCCCACAATGCAAAGCATCATGGGCTACATATGCAAATCACCACAGAATGTTATGCTGGTCCAACTTTAAGCAGAGGTGCATGGTGCCGAAGCGCCTCTCACACAGTTTGCAAAGGGTGCAATATAGACAGACACGCAGCCATGTCTCCTACCAGGACTCATCAGTATGCCTCGTCTGTTTGACACCCCAGTGGAATGGACCAGCTACCCTAGAGGCAGTGTGCCTTGGATATATTGGTGAACCCATTAAAATAAAAAAAACGCTTAAAAGACAAAGAACCTCTGTGCGCAAACACTGAGGCGAGGGTTACCCCAAAGGGCATTTGGCTGGGAAGCCAAGTTCAGAAAATACAAAATCACACATGCCCCACAATGCAAAGCATCAGGGCTACATATGCAAATCACCACAGAATGTTATGCTGGTCCAACTTTTAAGCAGAATTGCATGGTGCCGAAGGCCTCTCACACAGTTTGCAAAGGGTGCTAACAGAAGACATAGACACGTGTTTCGTCCTACCAGGACTCATCAGTATGCCTCGTCTGTTTGACACCCCAGTGGAATGGACCAGCTACCCTAGAGGCAGTGTGCCTTGGATATATTGTGGTGAACCCATTAAAATAAAAAACGTTTAAAGACAAAGAACCTCTGTGCGCAAACACTGAGGCAAGGTTACCCAAAGGGCATTTGGCTGGGAAGCCAAGTTTCAAAAATACAAATCACACATGCCCCACAATGCAAAGCATCATGGGCTACATATGCAAATCACCACAGAATGTTATGCTGGTCCAACTTTAAGCAGAATTGCATGGTGCCGAAAGGCCCTCACACAGTTTGCAAAGGGTCCTACCAGGACTCATCAGTATGCCTCGCCTGTTTGACACCCCAGTGGAATGGACCAGCTACCCTAGAGGCAGTGTGCCTTGGATATATTGTGGTGAACCCATTAAAATAAAAAACGTTTAAAAGACAAAAAGAACCTCTGGCAAAACACTGGGCAAGGGTTACCCAAAGGGCATTTGGCTGGAAGCCAAGTTTCAAGAAAATACAAAATCACACATGCCCCCACAATGCAAAGCATCATGGGCTACATGCAAATCACCACAGAATGTTATGCTGGTCCAACTTTAAGCAGAATTGCATGGTGCGAAGGCCTCTCACACAGTTTGCAAAGGGTGTAACAGAAGACATAGACACGTGTTTAGTCTCCCCAGGACTCATCAGTATGCCTCGCCTGTTTGACACCCCAGTGGAATGGACCAGCTACCCTAGAGGCAGTGTGCCTTGGATATATTGTGGTGAACCCATTAAAATAAAAAACGTTTAAAAGACAAAGAACCTCTAATGCGCAAACACTGAGGCAAGGGTTACCCAAAGGGCATTTGGCTGGGAAGCCAAGTTTCAAGAAAATACAAATAACCACATGCCCCCACAATGCAAAGCATCATGGGCTACATATGCAAATCACCACAGAATGTTATGCTGGTCCAACTTTAGCAGAGATTGCATGGTGCGAAAGGCCCTCTCTCCACAGTTTGCAAAGGGTGCTAACAGAAGACATAGACACGTGTTTCGTCTCTACCAGGACTCATCAGTATGCCTCGCCTGTTAATGCTGCTCCCTGTCTAACTACAATGCAGTTACTCATACCATTGGAGCCCTCTGTGGTGAGGAGGCTCTCTCCATAGAAGCGTAGAAGTTGACGGCAGATAAGGACCGCAAGGCCCATGCAGTCTGCCCATTTCTTTTTCTATTTTATAAATGTGCCATTGTCCTTTGCTCTGTCAGTGGCCTATCTATTCATACTCATTTGTATTGCTCCCTATGCCTATCCATGCCTGTTTGAAGCCCCTGCACTGTATTCACAGCCACCACTTCCTGAGGTAGGCCATTCCATGCATCCACCACCCTTTCTGTGAAAAAGAATTTCCTCACATTACCCCTTAATTGGCCCCTCTAATCTCATGCTGTGTCCTCTTGTCCTGCTATTTTCTTTTATTTAAACATGTTGAACTCTTTCACCTTGTTAATGCCTAAAGGTGTCCCTCCTTTGCTCAAGGGTATACATATTGAGGTCTGGTAATCTGTCATCATATGTCTTCTGATGTAGTCCCCGCACCATTTGGACTTTTGTTTGCCCTTCTCTGGACTGCCTCAATTTGGTTAATGTCCCTGTGAAGGTGTGGCCTCCAATACTGCCGCAGTACTCCAGATGGGGCCTAACCAGTGTCTTGTAAAGAGGGATTATTACCTCCCTTTTACAACTTGTGATACCCTACTAATACACCTTACCCCCAGCCTTACCTACTGCTTTGGAGGTCTGCTTGGATGATTTCAGGTCATCAGTGATGGCATTTACAGTTCAGAGGGCTTTATTTGGCTTCAAGATACAGTATTTATTTTCTGTTTTTCTGTTTTCAGAGCATTTGCTATCGAGTCTGAATAGTAAAAAAAGAAGACCGCGGCCTGCCGCCAACTCGAGTAGTTCATTCATTTTCAGGCAGACAGGAGACTAGGAGAGTTTATCAGAGAGAAGTAAGACTGCGTTTAGTTGTCATCATCATTTTGTACTAAAATTTATGGAACAGTGTACAGTACATATCTGTATGACAGCTACATCATGGCTTACAATTTCAAATAAAAGCATGCTTGATACATGCTGTGTGCAACCAATAATACCTTAACAGGGTGGGCGCATTGGTGTACCCGCCCACCAAAGGGCGTGAATGATGCTTGATGCCAAGGCGGAGGGTCTTATAGCCCCTGGAAGGGTGGATATAGCCTATACCACCCACCCTGGAGGGTGTTATTGTGCTTAGAAAATGGTTATGTGGATTGAAAAAATAGAGTTGCTTGTCTTTGGGTTAGAGACAGGTGAGCATCGGATGTGAGTGGTGGTGAGCAGAGGCATGGTAGCAGTCATAGTCTGAAAATGAAAACTGCTGTTGTTGTTTTTGGAGATCTTTATTTAGATTGTCATTTTGGTGGTGTCTGCGTATGTGTGCATGAGGGTTGGAGCTTTGCCAGCTCAGTGGCTGTCTTGGTGACTCATAGAAAAAATGGTGGTTTTCAGTTTTGATTTTAAAAGTGTGACCAAGATTTCGTGGATAATGGGGCAAAAATGCCACGTTGTCCATTGTACTGTCAAATCGTGACAGCTCAGGTGTGGACGGGGAGATAAGAAAGAAAAGTAACTTTGTGAAAACAGGTTCATTTATTTCTTTTCTACTGGCTTGCTCTGCTTATTTCAGCAGGGATATGCATTAGGTTCATAATTTTATTGGGAGAACATGTTGTGGACTGGTGTGGTCTCAGCTCGTTAAGACAAATATATTGGCGAAGATTTGAAAATGAAATGAGGGTGTTTTAGCCAATTAGAGACCAGGTTGGGCAGCAGGACTGTGGTGATGGTCATGGGGTTGGCTGGGCTGATACTTTAATAGACGGCCATCAGTTGTGTGATAGATGCCCAGCTAGAGAAGTCCCTCAGCCAATCAGAAGCCTGGAATACTTTTAACCATTTTCTAAGTGGCAGCTTGAGAGGATGAATAATGGTGCTCCACATGTTTCTGATAATTTTGGCTAAAGCAGCTGTGCATGAATCTGGTGAAAATGTTGACCTATACTTTTTATGCTATTTTAGATTGCCACTTACCTTCTGACTTGTATGGTACCCATTTTTCCACATTTTGGTTCAGGAATGAAAAGAAAAATAAATGCTTAAAATTTTGGATAGAGACTAACATTATTGTGGCTTCCAACTATGTTGACAGTTAACTGTGTGATTACTAACAATTACTACTGTATGCAGTTCTTTTCCAATCCCTCATTTTGTTTCCCAGGTCTGACTGGGACGTGCGGAACAGTGTGTGTATAAGATTAAAGAAAATGCCACGAAGGGTTTTGCAATCAGGTGCTCTGAAGCGTGCGCATGCGAAGGAAGCAAGATAAGCTGAATTCCGTGTTGGCAAAGACCCCTCGACTCAGTCAATTTTCACGATTAATGCTTCTGTGTCAGCTGATGTCCTTGTCACCCCAACTAGTTATCCTCAGCAAGTGTGAATGCTACTGTCAACTCTGAAGTTTCACAGGCACATGATCCTAATGCGAATCTGATTTAGAACATTTTGAAGACAATACTGTGGTTGTCCACCAGTGTCCTTTGACTGCCACTTCCACACATGAAAATGATGACATGTTTTTGGGACAGAAGGAGCCTATCAGCGATTCATCACACTCAGTACATGATGAATATGAATATCGATCAACTGATCCTCATGAAGTGGTTCCCATACGTTCCGCACAGTGGACTTCTGGATTGAGAAAGGACCAGACAGTTGCCAGAATAAGACTGACTCTGACAGTTACATGAAGTCAAAGCGTTATTACAACCCTAAGAGACAGCCAAAGGGCATTTCTGTTTCATAAAAATCACATGTTCTACACTAGGCGGATGAATGGTGAGATGCATCTGAGGAAATGGATGCTATATAGTCCTTCAAAGGATCTGTATACTGTTTCTTCTGCGCTGATGACAAGTCAGAAGGATCAGTTTTCCGCAAGTTAGACGGTTTTAATGACTGGAAAAAGCGGGCGAGAGAATCCCTTTGCGTGAAGAAGTGGCGTGCTAGAGATTGCATTCTCAGCATTGCAACGTCGCAAAGAATATTGCCATGTTGACCGCAGTTTGGAGAAGCAGTGTCAGGAGAGAAAGCAGTATTGGCGTGATGTATTATGTCGGGTAGTGGCTGTTGTTACTCATCTGGCTGAGAGAGCCTGCCCTTCCAGGAGATGATGAAATGGATCAAAACATAATGCAACTTCCTTGGTTGCATAGAATTGATAGCGAAGTTTGATCCCTTTCTGGCAAACACATATAGAAAACTTTGGTAATACTTGGTCAGGAAAGCCTGCTTACCTGTCCTCAACTATATTTGGAAGAATTCATTCAAATCATGGCGAACCATATTTCGAGGCACTATTGTTAGAGAAATCGCAATGGCCAAGTATTTCTCAGTATCTGTTGATTCAACGCCTGATTTAACTCCACGTTGCTCAGCTAACTGTGATTGCTCGATATGATTTAAATGGTGTTCCAGTTGAGCGCTTCTTGACTTTCCTGCAAATCAGCAGTCATATGGCTGAAGACCTAGCAAATACTCTGCTAGACTACCTGAAGACTGAAGCCATTGACTTCATGGATTGCCGTGGCCAGTCTTACGACAATGCAAACAACATGGCTGGATGATACTCTGGCATGCAAGCACGACTCAGACAAGTGAACTCTCTAGCAATATTTGTACCTTGCCTGCCCATTCTCTGAACCTAGTTGGTTCTAATTCTGTTGATTGCTGTGTGAGGCAGTCAGCTTCTTTGCTTTCTGCAGAAAGTATACACTTTCTTCTCCGCGTCTACACACTGTTGGTCAGTGTTGATGAAACACTTAAAGAGAAAGCTGGTGGATTGACACTGAAGTCACTGTCTGACACACGGTGGTCTGCAGGGGCTGATGCAACCAAGGCACTCTTTGACAGCTATGCCGACATCAAAGCTGCTCTAGAGGAAATGGCTGATGATGAACATCAGAATGGCACCTCAAGACATGAGGCAGACTCATTGTCCCCAAACAATGGAGTTAGTCGAACAGCATTTCTTTGTGATCTGTGGAATACCATTCTTGTCAGATTTAATGCGACGAGCAAATCTTTGCTACACAGCAAAATTGATCTTAAATCAGCTGCTGAATTACTGACATCTCTCAAAACCTTTGTCAACACATTACGTGATAGTTTCAATACATTTGAAATGCGAGCACAAGAATTATCTGGCTCCTCTACTTACAGAACTGATCAGTCAAGGAAAAGGAAAAGAAACATGCAGTATGACGATGTGCAATCTGAAGGAGTTGTTCTAACTGGCAGAGAGAAATTCCGGACTGAGACCTACTTGGTTATAATAGATTGCCTCATTATGGCTTTGAATTACAGGATTTCGGCTTACCAAAGTGTCTATGATCGCTTCAAAGTTATAGTGGACTCTGACGTCTTAACTGATGAGGCAATACATCTTGAGGCTCAGAAATTAGCTCAAGAATACCCATCAGACTTGTCTGTTGAGGTCTTCCCTGGTGAAATGTCTCAGTTCATCAGCTTTGCAAAGGCAAGAGGTTGTGATTCACCACTATCTCGAAGCATCACTACTTCATACTGAAGAACTGCAAGAGACCTTTCCAAATGTTTCTGTCGCTCTTCCATGTACCTGTCACTGATGGTGACTAACTGCTCTGGTGAACAGCTCATTCAGCAAAATAGCCCTCATTAAAAAACAAACTGCGATCTACAATGCGAGATGACTGTCTCAGTGCACTCACTCTTCTAAGTATTGAAAGTGATATACTTTGACAAATCAGCTTTGATGACATTATTGATACATTTGCAACTGCTAAGTCACGCAAATGCCATGTTCTAAGTAGCATAAATTGATTTTGTTTTGGAGAAATTATGATGAATAGAGAATGGGGTGACAAACGACCAAGTGTCAGGGTAGGGATCCATGGGCCCTTCCACCAACAAAACAAGGGATTTTCTGGAATGCAACTTATTTCTACCTTTTTCTTTCTTGTCCTCCTCCTCCCCTGCCTGGGGTATATTCCTGATAGTTACTAAATGCAGCACATGCCCTGTGCACTATTCAGTGTAACTGTGCTTGGAAGTTGTTCTGCTCATGGGACATCCTATGCACCTTTTGGATTGACTACACTACCTCTTACACAGGGTACATCCCTATGGTTGATGGAGAAGCTGGCCCATTTTCTTGATGAAATTGTTTCTTATTGACTATGTCAGACTGTCTTGATTGGTATGCCCTTTCATTCTTGTGTAACTGGGCTGTTTGCACACTACCTGTAAGGATGCTGGGGTAGATGAACACATCTCTACTACCTTTGACTGTGTAGTCCAGTCCTGCAAATCCATATTCATCTAGGTTCACCTTTCTTCTAAGTTCTCCTGATGTACACACTGAGTCTTGTCTTCTTCTGGGGCCTCACCACTTTTTACAGAGGTTGTCACATTCAGGCCCAGATGGGCCACTATAATATAGGAGAAATACAGAGATTTTTTGTTGCCCTAGATATCTTCCATAGGGACTCTGACGTGGCCAAGTTCTGGCCCTTTCTTGGCACCAGCAGAAGTGATGTGAGGCTTTGACACCAACAGACCCTGGAGTCAGTGCCTTATCCTATCACCATCCACCTCAGTGGCCAGTGAATCATCTTTACACTTATCTTTGGCTGCTGGGTACTCTCTGTACTAGCAATTCTTTAGGCACTCAAGATGTCACTCTCAAAAAAAACAAAAGAAAAAAAAATGGACCTCTCCTATGCTCAGAGACTCAATAAACTGTTCTGATAATGGCTAATAGCTATCCTAGCTCCAACCTTAGCTCCTTTAGTACCCTGGGATGTATGCCATCAGGTCCCACTGCCTTGTCCACCCTGAACTTAGCGAGCTGTTGTAGCACTTTCTTTTGCAAATGGAGTAGTAAACACCTTCCAGACTCAAGCCCCCACCCCACCAGACCTCCCCAAAGTTTGAACACTGCCCTTATCCTACGCTGTCTCACTTTGCAAATATTATATATATTTGTAGTAATATCCACCGTATGTTTATATATTCATATTCTGAAAGCACATACAAATTTGTACTATCCATATATGTGAACATGGAAACATGCAATATATGATTTGAGGCAGTGGCATGTACAGTATTTTTCCAGCATAAAGTGTCACTTTTTACAGTAGGAAAAAAATCAAAACGATAAGGAAACCCCTAAAGTGCACCATTTTCAACCATTTTTTCAAAATTTTCTGGGGGCATGCCCCAGACCCCTAGATGGGTTGGGGATTTTCACATGTCATAAACACTGCACGCATGGGCCCCCAGAGGTCCAAGTGCCCCAGGCCCGGAGCTAATCTGGCCCTGGCAGAAAGTGCGAATTTTGCCAAGGTGGATCTCTGGTGAGATTCTGCAGAAATCATAGAATTCATAAATTTTTCACAGAAGTGGAATATGAGATTTTTACTGAGCCTTACTAGGGACCACCTTAGGAAGCTGTTTCATGCAATCTCTCTGTCCAGAGGGACCAATATCCCTGTGGTACAAAATGGTCTTCCTAGACAGAGAAAGCACTCAATAAGGTGGCTTGGAGGTACCTGTTCTGTTTGTTGGTGACATTTGTTTCCCCAAGATTTTACAGAAGGGTCCAAACCTCTGTATACATATCCAGATGCAATTGTATGGAGTAATGGAATTTTCTCAGCACCCTTTCATCTACAAAATGGCACTAGGCATTCGTGTCCTCCTTCCTGTTATATGTTTAATCTGTATTTGGAATCACTGGTGAGGAAGAACATGCAGGACACAGGGATTGAAGGGTGGACATGGGAGGACAGATGTACAAAATATCCACCTATGCAAATTATATTCTACTCATCTTGGGAACCCCAAACAGTCCCTGCCTAGAGCCATCACGTTATAAAGGAACTTGGGAGTTTTCCAAAAACTGTAGGTCAGTAACACTGTGTGCTACCATTGAATGGGAAGATGTGTCACCAGGATATTGCTTATTTAAACATACACTGGGCCACCTCAACACTAATATAATATGGGAGGCCTAGCCTTGACAGCTAGTTTAAGTATTATCTAGCCTTTCTAGGCAGCAAATTCTTTCACTGAGGAAAACCAAACCTAGACACTTAAGAAAGGTCATATACCCAACTATGGATGGAAGCAGAGTGGAACATGTGTGTAAAGTATCAAATAGAACTCACAACATTATTGTACATAGACTATAGAAAACAACCTACAGGGCTGAAAGACTTCCCATAGGGCTTCCATTAGAATATATAAACAGTTGTGTAAGCACTGTAATTATATCCCCTATCATGACTGCTAACAGCCCCTGTGAAGATATCCAAATATTAAGTTAGAGAAAATCCTCATTAGCCAGGAGGTCTAAAAGCCATGTGGAGTTAGCACCACAGAACAATTCATATGAGGTAGTAGATTTTCCACCTTCACTGAACTCCACAGGGTACATGACATAGCACCCCAACAGACCTGGGTATACCTTCAACTCTCATGCACAAACTCAGTAAAAATATTGGACCCCACCTCATCTGGAGGTGAAACAACCTCTATAGCCACCTTGATCTAGACAGCTACAGATAATCACAATATCAGGGTTATACAAGGGTCTGGGAGTAATGGAACAACCCAAGAGACGACCCTGAAACTACAACAGAATTAGGAGGAGTTTAAAGATTTGGATTTGGCAAATGTATACCAATTCACTAGGTTTGAATACTACAGGCTAATACATTACAAAATTATCAGGATATATATTACACTGTGCATAAGCTTGCAGCCTGGGGGAAAATTAATTTCTCCCGTGCACCTGGAACCAAGAAGAAGAATATTCCTTACTGCACATCTTATGGCATTGCAGTAAACCACAACCACTGCAGCGGACACTCAAAAGAAATCTAGATCCCATCCTAGGACTGGAAGAATTGTTCACACCACAAATGTGTATTTTGGGGAGGGGCTGGAGAAACTGATGTGGAATTGTAGATTACTGTACATATGTCCATATAGCCATGGCAGCCAAGAGACTGATTTTGCAACACTGACACGATCAATTTGTGCCAACCTACAATGAATGACCCCAAGAAATACTACAGGCCCTAAGGATGGAGAATGATCTCATCAGTGAGACATACATATAAGCGATATCTGACTGAGTGGGGAATTTTAAATGTTAAATGCAATTCTTACCACAACATACCAGGAGATATAAGCAAACCAGGCTTAAAGATTCTAATACAATTTTGGTGCAGAGTACTGTAATACAGTATATGGTAAATACATTCTTAAAAAGAGCCATGCACTGATATGTATCAATATAATGAATTCCTAACATGGGGCTAGGTCTAGGTAGTCTGTTAAATTATGTTTGCAATGTATGTTTTTACTGTATGGTTGTTGTATGAAATTTCAATAAAGCATATTATGACACAACCACATTCTAAGCTACTGAATCAACACATATTGGGCTGGATATTCAAACTGCACCATTCTGAGGCGCAAGCCCTTGCGCTCGCAAAATAGTGCGCGGGGTGTGGCCAGGCGATATTCAAAGGAGTTGCGCTGTTGAGCAACCTTTGAATATCACCCAACCACAGCCACTATGCATGGCGCAGTGAAACTTGCGCCACTGCAAGTTGTCAGAGTGGAGCATTCAACTTGCGGTGGCCAGTACCATTGCGCCATGCGCAAAATCACGATATTCAAAGGTGACATGCAAATGGGGCCATAATTCATGCAAGGCACAGGGGCCATTTGCATCTGATTATAGCCCCATTTGCATGCCATTAGCATGTAAGTGCGCCTATCCCGAGGACTTGCGCCTGGCCGCCCTGCCAGGCAGCAGCCATCGAGGACCGGCGCCCCTGCAGCCCGATCACGGGCAGCAATGTGGCTCCCACCTCCTCCCATACATCTCCCTGGTGGTCAGTGGACCAAAATGCCAGATCGCGGGCAGAATGTAAATGAACCCCCGAACATGTTCCTAGTGCCCGATTGCGGGCAGTAAGTAAAGTGCCCCCACCGAACATCTCCCTGGTGGTCCAGTGGACAGTAATGCCTGATCGCGGGCAGAATGTAAAATGAACCCCCAAACATGTTCCTAGTGCCCGATCGCGGGCAGTAAGTAAAGTGCCCCGAACATCTCCCTGGTGGTCCAGTGGACTGTAATGCCCTATCGCGGCAGATGTAAATGTACACCCCACCCAAACATCTCCTGGTGGCTAGTGTCCCCCCACACCCACCCACAGGACCCCACCACCTGCTCCCCGGCAGCGGTGAGCGGCAGCATCCACCCACCTGCCGCCCGCCCCGCCCGACCGACTGCCCGGTAGAATGCACCAGTGGTGCAGAGCAGAACCAATGGGCGTGCAGCCCATACCGTACATGACAGTCAGATTTGTGAATGATCATTCACAAATCTGGACTGTCATGTATGTGTGAGCTACGGCCAATAGCTCTTCTCTACGCAAGCGTGCAACAACGGGCAGTCAGCCGGCCGATAGCGAGTGGCAGGCGGGTGGGATGCTGCGCCCGCCGGCTGCCAGGGGGCGGGATGAGTGGGGCTTTGTGGTGGATGGGGTGGGGGACACTAGCCACCAGGGAGATGTTTGGCGGGGGTGTCAATTTACATTCTGCCCGCGATCGGGCATTACGGTCCACTGGACCACCAGGAAGATGTTCGGGGTAATTTTACATTCTGCCCACTATCGGGCATTTCGGTCCACTGGACGACCAGGGATGTGAGCGGGAGGGGACCACACTGATGCCCGTGGATCAGGCTGGTGGGGGAGTACACTATGCCTGCAATCGGGCTGGGGCACAGGGACTGAGTGGGGGCCAGCCACAGGTGGCAGCTGTTGTGTTGTGCCCTGCAATACAGCAGCTCACCTGTGGGTGGCCCTCTACTTAAGCATTTTTTTTGGCTCAAGGTCCTGCAGGCTCAGGTTGGGGGTTGCACCTGCACAACTTGTACAGCCCGGCTGAATATCGGGCTGTGCAGTTTATGCATGGTTCCTCCCCTCCTGTTGAGCATGCATTCATTTCATTGCGCTGTTGCTCAGCCTGTTTTCAGTGGCGCAACTGCCTCCTGCTGAATATCGCAGAATGGCGCAATGTAGACTTGAGCATGCACAACCCTGTTGAGCATGTCGCAACCCTTTCGAATATCTGGCCCTTCCTGTTCAATAAAAATATAACAGCAAAGGAAAACATCAATATGCTTAGCAGTGAAGATAATGAGATATATTTCAAAAAGAATAAATTATATAATACTATGAGAAAATCATCCACATCTACAAATATCACACAGTATAGGAGTGCCTATGGAACTGCAAAACATCAATCAAAATTAAAAGGGCAAAACTAAAATTTAAACTAAGGCACTGTAAGGAAATCTTATAGCTTTTTGTGGGTGTATTGATAATATCAAACAATTAGACTGAAGAACAGATCCATTAAATGTTGTGAACAAAGTCACATAAGACTAGGGCCACATGGCTAACACAAAATACTGAACAATTACTTTTCTATAGTACTTAATAATCAGTGATAAATACAACAGGTATGATGTGCAGCAAGTAACATGTCAATGGAGAAAATTCTAAATATAATTTCAAGTGGATCATGCTAATCACTAAATTTTCATGCCCAGACATACCACATCTTGAATTCTTAAACTAAACAGTTACTGAGATTTCTGGAGCACTAGTGCTGATATACAACAATGCATAACTGAAAGGAATGGCATCCAGGGTTGAATGCAAGCACTGGTTATGCCAAGTCATAAAATAGACAAATCAAAGCCAAGAAACTATCAGTCTACCAGTTTCACTTTAATTCAAGGCAAATTCATGGTGATAACAATAAAGAACACAAATATGCCCAGAATATGGTTTCTACATGAGCTGTGGCACACAGACAGCTTTTAATTTTGACTGAATACCTAAATGGTGCCCTGGACTTTGAGGACATAGGGTGGCCATGTTTTTGTATTTATCAAATTGGTTTGACCTTAAGGACCACTGTCACCTACTGTCCAAATGTGGGACCTTTTGTTTTTAAATAATGTACATGAATTGTTTTCAGATTATATGTGTGGCAGATACAAGTAACTGAAATTTGGGTTTTGCATTATCAAATACTCATCAGAGATGGACAAAGTTGGTAAAATTCACTCTGTGAATTAATCCATAATTTAGGCGCCAATCTGTAAAGTGTGGATCAAACCATAAGTGCGAGAGTTTCACATGCAAAGTTTCACCATGAATTGTGGAATTTAGCCGAGAACAGCATAATTCTGTCATTCATGGGTGAAATCCATCTTTGCATTGATAAACTGTTTAATTATGTATTGGTCCTAGTAAGAACAAATCCAGAACAATTGGTTTGATACCTTTTATTGGACCAACAAGAATGTTACAAAAGAACAAATAGCTTTAGCTTTCAGACCAATAAGTCCTTCTTTGGAAGCTTAATACTAACATACTAAAATGCCAGGGAATAGGCCTAACAGTCTTTCTGTCTGCTCGTTTAGTCAGCCCCCACCCTGGGAGCTGGCGTTGCCGCCTCCCTTGTCTTCTCTGGCTTTTCCCTTCCCAGTCCCAGATATTCTTGTTGCACTGGACTTTGCTTCCAGAACCTTTCCCTGTACCTGTCCCACCTCCTCTTGAACCCTCCACCATCTCTGTCTCCACTAGCCCACTGGGCAGTGCATTTCCATGGCTCCACCACCCTTTCAGTGAAGTAGCACCTCTTCCTTTCTCCTATGAATCTCCCCCTCCAGCTTCCACCCATGCCCTCTATTTGCCCCCTCCTTCCTTAGGCACTCTGACTGCTCCTCCCCTATTTACCCCTTCATGTACCTGAAGACCTCTATCATGTTCCCCGGTCCCTTCTCTCTTCCAATGTGTACATATTTAGCTCTTGAGCCTTTCTCCATAGGTCCTGTCCCCAAGCCCCAGATCATTGTGGTTGCCTCCTCTGGACCCTCTCCAGGAGTTCAGTGTCCCTCTTTAAGTGTGACCTCCAAAACTGCACACAGTACTCTAGAGTGCGGCCTCACCAAGCAGTTATACAGAGGAGTATTGCGTCCCTCCTTCTGGAGGTGATCCCCTAGTGATGCATCCTGTTGGCCTTGGCCACTGCCCTCCTACAAGTCTCTGAGTTGTTCATCTTTTTGCAATTTAAACTTTATTAATAGTATTTTCTTAGTATATACAAAGACAGATGTACATACATATATACAGAGTACATGAGATATCAGTTCCACGTAAATCTGCCCCACCCATTTCCACTTACTGCTCCTTCCCC
Organism: Neoceratodus forsteri; assembly: GCA_016271365.2. Taxonomy (NCBI): domain Eukaryota; kingdom Metazoa; phylum Chordata; order Ceratodontiformes; family Ceratodontidae; genus Neoceratodus; species Neoceratodus forsteri. The sequence continues at coordinate 1,067,551,951 of CM028131.1, read as the reverse complement.
ACTCCCTCTAATTACCCTTCCATCCCTACTAGAGCAACAACATATAGGTATTCAGTTTATCAAGCATGTGGACATGACATAGTCCTTGAGGTTGAAAGGAGTCATGTTAAAGAATGCTACTTTCTATAAGGAATATAGAGCATATGGGGTCCCATATTTTTGAGCGTGCCCATTGTGTTGTTCCAATTGGTGATGGCCTTCTCAGTGCATAGATTAGCCAGAATTTTGGTCAGCCATTCACTGTAGGAATTTCCAGTTGATCAAGTCAGTGTCATAGTACCAACTTTTGACTGACATAGCTATGAGAGTCATATAATAGTTATGGTTATGGACTTTGATTTCAGATAGATCTCCTAGAATACAGATTTCTGGGAAAACAGGTCTTTAAGCCCTAAAGAGGATCCGAAAGTTGTTGAATGGAATTCCATAGTGGAGACACTTTAGGGCAGGACCAAAGATATGGCATAAAGTCCCTCTTCTTGATTACATCTGACACATACTGAAGAAGCTTTTAATCCTAGTTTAGCCAGTTTATGTGGTGTATAATATGCATTATGCAGGATATATAGTTGCATCATTCTTAATCTGTCCTGCGTTACTAATTTATGGCAATTTTGTCAGATTATAGTTCAGTCTATATTATGTTCTGGAAAAAGGATTCCCAGAATCGAGTTGGTCCAAAATTATCTGGTAATTTCCACTGGTATAGTACACTGCAGATTTTTGAGACCATTTTGGGAGCACCATTAGGTTCTGCCAATTCCTCATGAAAGGGATGACTTGAGCTAACTAGGGTTTGTGACCAATGAATTGCATTATTAGTGCCTCAATTGGATAATGCGGAAAATATGTTTTTGTGAGATACCTAAGTTGTTTATAAGTTCTTTAGTGGAGTTCATAGTTCGTCATTCTTTTTAAAGTGGGTAATATTCAAGTTTTTAATGGCTGGGAGCCAGGTTGAGGGAATTGTCTTTCCATCTAGATTTAGTTGTAAGTTTCTAACAATAGGTTGATTAGGGTCCTCAACATGGTCATATTTTAGATAGTGACATACAGTATCTGGGTGGATCTTCAAAGATTTAGAGATCATGGAGTTTTTGAGTTTTATAGGGAGAAGACTTTCTTTAGTGTACAGCAGTCCTGCTGGTTCCAGGCCATGGAGTGCGTATCTGGGTTACTTCAATCTTAAGCCAGGCAGGGGCATAGTATAAAATGTCATTAGAAAGCCATCTCAAGTACTTATTTATGTGGCTAGCCCAGAAATAGAATTGACATGAGGAAGATGTAAGCCCTTTACTTTTGGGAGCAGTTAAGGTCTGAACGGCTATCCTTGGGAATTTGTTATGCCAGATAAATTTAGTGAACAGGGATTGTAAATTTTTAAACCAGGATAAGGGCAGCAGATATTAAGCCTGGAGAGGTGAAAAGAGTCTTGGGAATATGTTCATTTTGATCAAATTTATTTTACCACAGAGTGAGATAGGGAGCAAGGCCCATCGGTTTAAATCTTGGAAGACTGTGTGAGCAGAGAATCCAGGTTCAATTTAATTGTCTGATATTTCTAGATAGCTCTATACCTAGGTACCTTAGAAGTCTTGCTTCCAAGAAAGTCCAAGATCCAGTATGTCCTTCTTAAATAATTTATGGTTGGGCGGGAATACTGTAGTTTTACTGATGTTTATTTTGTAGTTGGATATTTTACTGAAATCATCTATGATATCTAACATCAGAGGTATGGATAGACAAGGGTTGGAGAGCTGAAGGAGAAGATCATCGCGTAAGCAGATACTTTAATTTCACAGGGTGAATGGAATCCCCTGAATGCCTGGCAGTTTTGCAAGTTGTGAATTAGTGGTTTGAGGTAAATATTAAATAATAATGGGGACAAGGGCAATCCTGCCTTGTGCCAGAATGAAGTGTGAAAGCTCTGAGATCACTCCATTACCTGAGATCCATGCAGTGGGAACTCTATAAAGTTTTGTGGAAAATCAAAGGCTTCAGAGTTTGGAACAAATATTCCCAGTTCACCCTGTAAAGCCTTCTCAGCGTCAGAGAATTAAAGCAGCTGGGAAGGGCATCTCTGGTTACCAAGAAGACATGCGACAGGGTTCTTAAGTGATCATAGGAGGATCTATTCTTCATAAATCCAACTTGTTCTGGTCCTATCAGGGTATCCATAACCGTAGTAAGAGGGTTAGCCAACAATTTAGTTAATATTTTAATATCTTGATTTATTAAGGAAATAGGCCAGTAGTTTGTTTCATAGTCAGGGGTTTGTCAGGTTTTGGGATCAAAACAATCATTACTTCAAATAATGTAGGGTCTATCTCAGTCCCAGAGAGGATTTGTTGGTATAGAGGAAGAAGTAAAGGGATTAATTGGGCTCTGAATTTCTTATAAAAATTTGCTGTGTAACCATTTATTCTAGGAGTTTTATTTGACAGCAAATTATTAATAATCTCGAAATTTCTGTTCCAGTTATGGGGAAAAGTAGTTTATTCTACTGTTCCGGTGTAAGGTGTGGTAGTCTAGCCTTTAGGAGGTAAGTGCGAATCTGTTGAGTAGTTGGGAGATTATGCATGGGACCAAATAGGTCCCTGTAATATACAACAAACTCATTTATGATTTCCACTGGGTGTGTTTTAAGGACCCATCTCATAGAAGAGTTATTGAGGCTACATAGTGAGAAGTTTCCATTTGCTTGATTTTAAGTGCTAAAAGCATCCTGCCTTCTCCCCTGGTCAGTATATGATGCCTGTGCTTTCATGATAGCATAATCGGCTTTCTCCCAAAGCATTTCCATATACTGTAGTTTGCCCTAAACTTGATCAAATCCTGTCTGATTGATTCCGATGTTTGTGGGAAAGGTCTTTTTCTATAATCACTATTTGGGACAATAATTGGGACATTCGAGAGGTAGTCACTTTCTTTATAAGTGGTCATACTTATAATAGACACCTCTAAGATATGCTTTAAAGGCACCCCATAACATGTCAGGTCTTCCTGGGATCAAAATTATCTTTGTAAAAATTTTTAATGTGTTCATTGGTATGCTTGGCAGAACCTGGATCCTTTAGTAATAGATCATTCAGTTTCCACCTTGAACCTCTTATTGGTAATGCAATTAGCGAGATCTGGGAAGAAACGATAGAGTGATCTGAGGGGGACCTGGTAGGATTGATGTTTCCAGGGTCCCTGGTATTAAAGAGGACTGGAGTATATAATCTATTCTAGATGAGTTCAAGTGAACTGGAGAAACAAAAGTATATTCCCTGTCTGGGGATGGAAATCCCTCCAGATGTCACACATTCCGGTCTGGTCCATCAAATCTCTGAGTGCTCTTTGAGCAGGGGCTAGACCTTTTCTCTGGTGACCTGATTGTCTACTATCAGGTTGAATACCAAATTAATATCTCCCCAATTATCATTATTATGAAGTATTTGGGTAAGTTGAGAAAAAATTCTGGATTATCTTGATTGGGTCCATAAATACTACCCAGTATAATCTCCTTATTATAAAGTAAACCTTGACTAATATGTATCTGCCCTTCGGGTCTTTAATTGTATTGATTAAGATAAATGGAACCCTTCTATGAATGAGGATCATCACTCCACAACTACTGGTTGTTCCTTCTGTTGTGAAAAACTGGCCAAATTGCTTTTTTCAAATTGGGGCTTCTGAGTCTAGCAGGTGTGTTTCCTAAATGCAAATGATATCAATATTCAGCAACTTCAGGTGTTTTAACACTTGATACTGTTTCAGTTTTTCCTTTCCACTTTAATATTCCAAGTAGCAATATGAATATTGTTAGCCATTTTCTTGATTCCTGAATCTCAAATCTCCTCTCTCCAATCAAGAAGGTTATCTTCATGCCATGGTAATGCTAAGTCTCCCTTGTTCGTTGTGCTCCTACCTATAGTTACCCACCCTCTTCTTTTCCCTTTGTCCCTATATGTATTATACTGTATAAGTATTTAACTTGGAAACTAGTTTGAATTTTCCTAAATCTTCCCTTCCTATTAGTAGAATGCTATGCAGCCTGACCTATGTCTATCTTTCTTCTCCCTCTCTCCGTTGCCCAGACCTATTCTATACTAACATAACCTAAAATGAAGAACAGTAATGCAGGTAACATAACTTGCCCCTGTACCTAATAGGGAATAAGAATTACAGTGTGACTAAACATTCATAAGAACCAGAAAAAGAAAAACCTCAAAACTTGAGTAATCGAAATAATAGTTTTATCCACTGGTAGTTTTCATCTATTTAAAATTAACCTAAAGATAACCTAAAGATATCAAGGGAATTAGATTTGCCCCTAGGATCTTAACTATAGTAAATAAAAATTATTGGGGCTATAGGGTTTTATCTATAGAAATACATTGCAAATAAATCCTGTAAGAATAGTTCCCCAGTCATTTTGTCTATTCCTTCGTGGGAGCGCCTCTAGTGATGAATTATAGGAAACTCTCCTGCAAAAAGAACAAGTAAACTCTTTTACTGTTACATTCACAAACAGTTCCAATGTGTCCATTCCTTGATAGTATCTTCCCAGGAGAATAAAAGAAAAACAAAAATTAAAAACACGCACACAAAAAAAAACAATTCTCTGTAGGTGCCCCAAAGCCTTTGTTTCCAGCTGGGTCATTTGATTTTCAGATCAGCATGTAATAACCAATCTAGTGTTCAAGTTGTTATTTGCAGAGGGGTCATCAGGAGAAGTTCCTGTCTGGTGCCTGTTTAAGTTTTCTCTTTACACTTTGATCCTACATATTCCTTCGGTTTCTCTCTGGAGTGTATGTCTCCCTTAGGAAGTTTTCTCAGCCTCCGTTCCAGGTTGAGAAATCAGTGAGCCTGTAATAGGTCAGGGTAAGCCTTCTGCAGTTCCTTTAAGGTGGAATCGATGTCCTCAAATGAGCTCCATGTCCATGAAATCAGGACTTGCAGATGAGCAAGGTAGCCAATGCTGAATTTCAGCCTGCAGCTATCAACTTTGTCACTATAGGGTGGAAAAGGGTCCTCCATTGCCTCACAGTCACAGGTAGGTCCTGAGTTATCTGGATTGCATTCCTTCCCAGAGTGCTTGATCAAGTTCTTTTATTTTTCTGAGGAATAACTGCTTTTCCTGGTAGTTTAGAAATGTAAATATTAAAGGTCGGGTCTGTGAGCCTGGTGGTGGCATCAGTCTCAGTGCTCTATTGGCCCTCGCTATAGTGTATGATGCACCAAAAGGCAAAGGCCAGCCAGCTTTTCCACAAGTTTTTGGATAAACAGTATTGTGTTGGTCCTTCTTCTCTTTCCAGAATTCCTATTATCAGACATTGTTCCTGTGACTCCTCCCTTCTAAATCTTCTATTTTTGTTCCAATTTTTAATTCTTTGTCTATTATCTATGGTTGCACTTTCAACGTGTTATGCTTTCTTTTCTAAGGAAATAGATGCGACTCATTGTCCGTCATCCTGGTAGATAAATCTTGAGTGCAGATGCCATTTGCTTAATTTCAGTGACCACTGTTTTAAATCTTCACAAAATGGAGTTCTTTCAGAAATAGTTCGAGCGTGAGGGGTGGTCGCTTCTGGGGCCAAAATGGGAGAAGCTGTGATAGTAGTCTGCTTACCGTTGTTCGTGGCTGGGCCTTTGAGTGCCTGCAAGATTTCTTCGAGGAGACTGGTGGTGTATGTCGGGCAATGTGCGGCGATTTCAACTTCCATTCCTGACAAATATTGTTCTCCAGGAATTCAGCAAGTGTCCAGAGTAATAGTAGAAGTCAGGTATTTAATTTAACGGCTGAAATGAATGAAATTGTGCTGGACAATGGGAGCTGGATCAAAGAGCTGTTACACAGTCTGGTGCATCACGCAGTTCCCGAGTTGTTCATCTTGACATCCACCACCATCCCAGGTCCTGCTCAGCCATCGAGACTTGTAGCATCCCCCAAGGGTGTACACTTAGCCCGGTTTTATGGCTCCCAGGTGCAGTACCTTGCATTTTCATGCACTGAACCTCAACTTCCACTTTCTAGGCCACCTTTCCAGAGCCTCCAGGTCCCCTGTAGGCCACCCACCCTCCCCCAGTTTTAAGTCATCCACAAACAGACTCATCTCACTCCTGATACCCTTCCTTATGTCAGAGACATAGGCATTGAACAGGAGGGACCAGGACCGATCCCTGAGGGTCCTCACTAATTACCTCCTTGGGTGGAGACTAACCCACCAACCACGACCCTCTGGGTCTGGTCCTGAGCCAATTGCCTATCCATCTGATCATCTGGTTCCCCACCCCATTTCTCCCAGCTTATCCAACAGGCCCCATGGGAACACAGTCAAACGCCATACTGAAGTCAAAAGGGGATGTCCACTGGTCTACCCAGGTCCAAGGCACTCATCACTCAGTCATAGAACTCCACAAGGTTGTCTGACATTGATTTCCCATGGATGAATCCATGCTGTCTATCGTCCAGGACCCCAACTTTTCCAGGTCCCCCAGCCTCCTCCTTGACAATGCCCTCCATCACCTTGCCCACCACCCGAGTGTCTGGCTGACAGGCCTGTAGTTCCCTGCCACCTCCCTTGATCCCCCTTTGTGGATAGGCACTATATGTGCCACCTTCCTGTCCTGGGCACCCAATCTGTCCTCAGACAGATGCTGAAAAGCTCTGCCAGGTGTTTGCCAGGACATCCGCCAGTTCCTTCAGCACTCTGGGATGTAATTTATCCGCCCGGTGCTTTCTCCATCTTAAGGGACCTGAGGCTTCCCTCACTCTCTCTGCCATGATTTCCACCTCCCTACCTCTTCCTCTGCTAGCCTTCCCTCTCCTGCCAGTGATGCCTCCCAGACCTGATGATCGGAAGGGTCCCCTCCTCAGTTTCACCATCTCCTCCCATGTATGATGCAGCCCCCATTTTCTCCTTGGTGAAACCTGAGGTGAAGTACTTATTTAGTACCTCAGCCTGCTCCCTGGGTCTTGTGCCCATCCCTCCAATGTTTTAATCCTGCTAATCTGCCCTTTCACCCTTCATTTTTCCCCAATGTATCTAAAGAACCCCTTGTTCCATCTCCTAATTTCCTTGGCCAGGTTCTGCTCCTTCCTTGCCTTAGCTGCTCTTACAACCCTAGTGGCCTTTCTGGCATCAGCTCCTCACTCCCCTTTATCCATTTCACTCCTTGAGCACTTGAAATGCCTATAGGCCACCTTCTTTTCCCTCACCACTTCCTGAACCTCCCTGGTCCACTTGCAGGGTTTTCGGCCCTTCCACATTTTCGTCTTACTCTTGCACAGGTGCTGGTAGCATCCTGCACCCCTTCCTGATGATTTCCCACCTACTGTCAGCGTCTATGTCTTGTCCAATCCCATCCAAATGCTCCTCAAGGATCTTTCCCATTTCCTTGAAATCTCCTCTATAAGTCAGTTACCTCCATCTTAGTGCAGCCTTCTACCCCTCCTAGGTCCAGGCAGAACCAGACTGTGGCATGGTCGCTCACCCAAATGGGTCCCTTACCTCCAGGCCCCAATCTGGTCACTGTCTGCCAGGACCACATCCAGTATCCATGCATCCCTGGTCGGTTTCCCCATCTGCTGAGTTAGGAACGCATCCTGAAAGACATCCAACAACCTCTGTTCCCTGGCCAATGAGGATGTCATAGTCTCCCAGTCTGTTCCTGGCATGTTTAAGTCCCACCACCCTTCCCCTGCCCAATCTGCAGTGTCTCCCAACATCTGCCACCAGACTCCTCCAGCTTCTCTGCCAGCGCAGGGGTCTATACGTCTAAGTGGCAGCGGCTAAGTGGGACGGTAAAGTGGAGCGAGGAGTCTGACTGGAGTGTGGCATGCTCTGTGGCTGGACTGTTTTATCCATTGTTTGATGGGAATCATATTCCATATGAAGACATTGCTGCTGCCAGTGAGTGAACAATGATTTTACAGGTCTGTCTACATTTCCCCTCCCTCCCAATTATGTGACTGAGATTTTCTGCTTGTTCTGAAATTGGTGTGTTTATATGCTGAACTGCTTGTGGACTGTATTATGAGCTGCAATATCCTCTTGGAACTGTGTCTAGTGCTTGCACCTAAAAGAACTTGCTGCATATAGCTTAGTATCATCAGGCGTGGCGGTGCAAAGAACGACTTGATTGCTAGGCAACAGTACACTGTCTTTAGCCACTTCCTGCTTTACTTGCTACACCTGAAATTGATTAGTTTCAACTCCACGTTATTCCTGCTGGTGGCAGCCTGGGAGGTGGAGGAGGGGCTACAGCAATATTTAAATGTCCGCACTTCCATTCAGCAGCAGCGCTAAGTGGGATGGTAAACTGGAGCGAGAGTCTGACGGAGTCAGACCGAGGCTGACTGGGCTACAGAATACTGCCAACTCATTATTTGAGACATTCATGTCTGGTGTTATATAGTAGTGCTACCATGGCTAACAGAAGGATTTTACCGATTGCAGTGTATATATGCTGTATGATATGCACTGATGGTATATTTATCATATAATGAAAATGATTTTAGAATTCAGAAAGATAAACAGGTAACTGTACTTGGAATCAATAATTTGAGTATGTATTTAATTGTAACATGATGTTTGGGGTCAATGGTAAACATGTGAGCTATAACTTGGGGTACACTATCAGGAAACAGAAAGTAAAACATATGCTGTTTGTACTTATGTAAAGATTTGTCTCATTGTTTACTTTTGTTAATCCGGTCTGGTAATGTTGAAACAAATCCTGGCCCTTTTGCAAACGATATGGCTGATGATTATTTCATGCAGTTTTCCCAAGGTTTTAAAATTATACTTCAATGCCCAAAGTTTACTGTCTAAATTCCATGAGGTTAGGCGTGGATTAGTTTATATAATCCAGACATATTAGCACTGAGCGAAACTTGGTTAAATTCTACTGTTCTAAATTCTGAAATATGTATCCCTGCTTACAAAGTGTTTAGAAAAGATCATTATTAGTGGTGGGGGGTTATGTTTTATGTCAAGGATAATTTAGTGGTAAATGAGCATTGTATTTTTAATGATACTTTAGATTATTGTGAACACATTAACATTCAGCTGATATTGGGCTCTACTAAGAAATTAACAATTTGTTGTGTGTATCTTCCACCCAATGGTAGTAAACTTGGCACCCAGGAATTTGTAGACAAATTAGATAAAGGTCTTTGGAGAGCTTCTAGTATTAGGGGACTTAAATTTAAATTGGATTGGCCCTGATGCTTCTAAATTAAATACTGTTTTGTTTCATTCTGGTTTACAACAATTGGTTACTTTGCCTACTTGACATAATAACAAATCTAATAATCATACATTATTGGATTGGATATTATCCAATAAGCCCATTAATATGAGGAAGTGTGGCTTGATTTCTGATGCCTTAAGTGACCATCTTCCTGTGTTTTGCATATGGAATCATAGTGGATTAAAAAACCTAAGTCTATTATAAAGATTTCAAGATATTTTACTAGTTTTGATTTGCATACATTTTGTTTACAATTGGGTAATGTAGACTGGTCTTATTTACATTCCATTCCTGATGTTAATTTTGCTTTAGATTTTTATTACTGAGTTTACACGTGTTTTGGATCAGTTTGCTCCTTATGTTAAAAGAAGGGTTCTTGGGAAGAATTATGGGTGGTTAACACCTTCTTTAATTAAACTTATGAGACAACGAGATAAGGCATGGAAAATATATAAAAGCAGAAATTCTGTGTCTAATTATCACATCTACAGGGCCCTATGGAATCAATGTAAAGCTCAGATAAAGAAATCTAAATTAGAATTTATTCAACAAAACAATGTGCAGGTTTGTCTAATGCTAGAACTTTCTGGAAAACAATTAATACTTTTATAAAACCTAATGTTGATCAATTGAGTTCGATAAAACTGAATGGTGATCTGTTGACTTGTCCTATAAAAATGGCTAATGAGTTCAATGTAAGATGTACTGCTCCGTTAATTCCTGTAGAGACCAGCTTGATGTGATTCACCAAGGATCTACTGATGGTTCTACTAATAATCATAAATTCTATTTAAGGATTACTACTCCAAAGAGGTTGAGAAGTTATTAAAACAGATTAAAAGGGATAGTTCACGGTTCTGATGGTTTATGTCCTCGTTTATTGATAAATCCTGCTTCAGTTTTAGCATACCCAATAGGTATTATCTTTAATTTGTCTTTTTAACAGGTACTACACCTGATATTTGGAAACATTCCTTGGTGACTCCCATTTTTAAGTCTGGTTCACATCAGGAGTTTGGTAATTTCAGAACAATTTAAATCTGATCTGTTCTGGCTAAAGTCCAGGAGAAGATAGTTTACAATCAATTGATTGAATCGTGGATTCTTTGGGTCTGTTGCCTCAGAACCAACGCCCGGCTTCTACAAGGTAGAAGCACAGTTATGTGAGTCGAGTTCACAAACACGGTACTGGATGGTATGGATAAAGGTTACCTGACTGGGGCCGTGTCGTGGACTTGACCAAAGCATTCGATTCAATAGACCATCAATTGTTAATCTCCAGACTAGGGTCCCTGGGAGCAGGACAGACTTTTTGGTATGGATAGGGGATTATTTAAGTGATCGGTTTCAAAGGGTTAAATTTGGAGGTGTAATTTCTGAATCTGCAATAGTAAAGTGTGAGGTCCCTCAAGGCTCCATACTAGGACCACTTTATTTTTCTTTGTATTTTGATCAGCAAGTCAAAGTAATAAACAATGCCTTTTTAACTCTTTATGCAGATGATGCAGTAATATACATGCAGGGCTCTTCTGTTGGTGATCTAAGTGATTCCCTAACTAAAGAAATATTTAATTTTCAACTGTCACTTATCTCAGTAGGACGGTTTTAAATAAACCGAAAATAAAGGTGATGATTTTTGGAACCATGGCGAGATTGAGAACTGTGGGCCATTGTCTGCAGGTTAAATCCCTTGATGGATCACTGTTTGAGCAAGTGGATACATTTCAGTATCTTGGGGTCTTATTAGATTCTAATTTAAGTTATGAACCTCATTTTACGAGGGTAACTTCGAGAATTCATTGTAGAATGGCCCCTTTATATAGAATTCATTCATTTCTTATTATGGAGTCTAGGTTAGCTATTTCCAATCATTATTTAGCTCCTATTGTAAATTATGCTGCCATTGTAACTGACACTGCTTCTATGACAATAATTTCTAAGAAATCTACTTTACTAATTGATTGCTAAATTTGCTTTAAATTATCCTAAATTGTCTCATCATTGTGAAATTTTGAAAGAGATAGTTTGGCTTCTGGTTTCATTGAATTTCCATTATTATGTAGCTAAATTTACATAGAATTATTAATTCTGAGTCCCACAAAAACTCTGTAACCTGTTGAAGCCGTATGATGAGGTTTTTTTTCCAGACATAGGACAGATGGTTTGGTTCTCAAAATACCATTTATGAGAACTAAATGTGGACAGAGACCCTTTGCTTATATTGCTCCATTTATCTGGAATGAAATTCCTTGTGATATAAGACATTTGTGTTCTGCTAAAGTGTTTGCAGATGAATTGAGGATGTTTTTGTATTACAATTTAATTGTAAATGTTTTTATGATTAATTATTTTCTTTTGTAACAAAGACATTTTTGTCTGTAATATTTATAACGAATATGTATGTCGTTTGTATTGTATGTGAATGTTTTTGTGGTCACTCCTGTAAAGGAACTAGTTTTCCAGAGTGCTTACCCGTTAAGCAAATAAACACACAAACAAACAAACCTTACACCACTCCTATTTTACTGTCTTGCCCCTTGTTATCAAGGTGACCCAAATTGCCTCCACAGTTCCCTCCACCTCCTCCATTCCTCCTATGCCAATGCAGTTTTTGACTATTATTGCTATTCCTCCTCCCTTCCCTCCCCGTCCTTCCTGAACATGGTGTAACCCTCCAGGTTCAGGTCCCAGTCATGCCCTGTGGTGGCCCAGGTCTCAGTGACTGCTGCCACATCCACCTCTCCCTCAGTTAGCATCACTAGAGCTCAGGCATTTTATTGCCCAAGCTCCTGGCATTTAGCAGGACTACCTTTCACCCTTTCCTTATACTTCCATTTCCCCTGCTCGAGTTTTCATGGGGATTCTGTCTTCCCCAGTCTGCACCTTACCAGTCAGACTTTTCCCACATTCCTCCAACTCCCCAGGGGTGGAGACAGAGTCCCTCATTTATCTGACCCCCTCAACAGCCTTTTCTCCCATCCCTCCACCTTCACAAGTTTAAACCCTACCTTTCACCAAGAACCCTCTATTTTCAACAAGGATTTCCTCCCTCCAAATTGAGATAGAGACTATCTCCAGCATACAGCCCCTTATCCTCCCAGGTCTTCCCCAATCCCCATCAACCCATACCCTCTGGCCACACCACTCCCTGAGCCACTGGTTTATCTCCTAATCTTCCTCTTGTGTTCCCCACTAGCCCTTGGTACCAGCAGGATTTCCAAGAAGGAAATTGCATCCTATGTCATGACAGACCCTGGCTAGCTCCCTGAACCTTACCTGTATCTCTGACTCACTATTTCCCTCAATGTCATTTGGCACAGGTGGACCAGTATGTCTGGGAACCTCCACAATCTTGCCAGCTGATATACCTCATGCTTGGCCCTGTACCGTTAGTCAGGGAAGCATTTTGTTCTAATCAGGCAGATTTCCCCTTCCTATCCCATTTGATACCCCTAATCATGGACTCACCCAACAGGAGCACTCTGACTGCCCCATTTCCTCCATTCCCCCCTCCATGTCCCTTATCCTTTCTACCAGCCCCTCCACAGCCGGCTCCTTGTTCGTCCCCCTATCTGGTGCCACCTGCCAAGATCCATTCTGGGTCCATTTCTATTTAGTTTATATGTTAAAACTGATCTCAAATCAAAGCTAGTACCTCAGTTTTACTATATATAGATGATAGCATCCTGTTCTCAGGGGCAATGATCAGTTTGCCCTTAGTTCAGTTTTGCAGGATGATTTTCTTAGAGTACAGAATGTTTCATTATGTTATTCAGGAATGTGTTATTTCTTTTGATCTTCTTGATATTTTGTATATTGTATTGCTGCAGTAGATCTCACTTGGGTCTGTTTGGACTTTACTAATATGAGAGTATATGCCACATGAGTTTTCAATAATAATACAGGAGTGTGCATCATAAAGTAAAACATCAAATTGAGTGTATATCTTATTAATCTTATTTGTAGATGCACACCATGTATACAGCAAACAACTTTTTCTAATTACCTTTTTAATACAGCCCTGCTTTCAGCATACAGCAGTTGTTTCTCCTTGTTCTGTGATATTAAGGGACTTCATTCTGTTTTATTTCCTACTAGAGATGTTGCAAAGTTTTACTTCAGATATATGCTTTAAGGAAGACGTCATTATGTGAAACATCAGCTCACTTGTGGTATGGCGGACAAGCTGCACGTCCACATTAGATAAGCACAGGATGGTCAGTGTAAATAAAATAAAACCCATAACTATGGTAGTGGAAAAATGAAAACAATGGACATCTAAAACCCTTCTGGTCTGGACACAAGTAACTTCAGGAACTGCTGACTAGTAGGACAGCTAGAAGCACTGGATTTAGGCAATTGAGCCAATAAGCAGAAACAAAGTATGGACTGCGGGGCAGTAAGAACTTTTTCATGTGTTTTCTTTTTCTCCTAGCATTGTATTGTGTCAGAACTATTTGCATATGTAGTAAAAGAAGGTTTGAAATATGGAATTTAATTCTCCTGCCTTTCTTTTCTGCAAGAAAGACGCTGCTCAAATGCTAAACCTCTACAGAGGCTAGCTACCTCACATGATAATTGCCTTTAGTCTTCTTGTTTTAAAAGTTTTGTGATATTCATACAGGAGAATTAAATACTCCTCAAATTCATCACACACAACTGTACTACTGATTGGTCACAATTTTGCAGTGGTGTGCAACTGCCCAGAGAAGTCACTAAAATCATATGAGAAAATATTTTAGTCAAAACTGCTGTCCTGCTGCTACATCAGTCTCTCGTCTGCTGTGCTGTATGCACATTTCCTGAGAAATCATCAAGAATAAAATGAGAAAATGTTTATGACCAGGAATATGCTTCTTGTTGTACCCCAATATATCTCCTGTCAGCCAAACACACGTCACATACTGTAGTGTTGAAAGTCCAAAACTGCTGTCCTGCTGCTACATCCCTCTCTTGTCTGCTGTGCTGTATGTGCGCTCTGAGAAATCACCAGAATAAAATGAGAAAATATTTCTGTTAAGGGAATATGCTGCATATTTTACTAATATGTCTACTGCCACTAACAGCAAATGTGAAACAGTGGCGACAGTCAAAACATGTGTGCTGTCCTGCAGTTCATAGGTGATGCTACTTGTCACATATTGTGGGAAATAATTAGATGAGACAATGCATCAGGATTTAAAACACATAGGAATGTGACATTTATTTACAAATAAGAAAATAAAGAATTGAACAACAAAAGAAATTGCAATCAGAATGATCACTTGACATCAGTGGTTTCTTGGTATACAGTTTCATATTAATAACAACTCTGATATTTTACCTTCTGTATCACTCTTGTCTAACTGCGCTGTAGACCTTCTCAGTGCACATCCAGGATCATCTGATAAGGCTCCCTTTAGCAGGGGTTTATATAGGAGAGGCAAGGGTCACCTGTCCTGGTCATTAACTTATACAGACAATTGTCTACTGATTAACATCAAATAGGTGGGAGGACCCAAGCCCAGTACTATTATTATAAACTACATTGTATAAATGCACATTTACAATTTTAGATCCCTTGGAAGCTTTGAACACCATTTTCATATTAAATTGGTCCCTAATGAGCTCTAAGCTCCTCCCATTTCTATTTGATTGACAGCATGGTCCTATAAAATTAGACCAGAGGGCGTTGATCTCCCTATACAACATAGCTTTCTGGCATCACAGATGGACAGAGGTCTGCCTAGGGAATTGGTAGGACCTGGAAAAATGGATTGTCCCAGACAGAAAGAAAAACACATTTGTTTAACAACAGTTTCAGTTTTACAGGGCCCTTCTGTCTTACCAGTATCAAGGACTATGTACAGGTACTCCTTTGTGAATTAGCTACAGATATTTATATTGGGGCTGCTTATTTATATATTATGCTCTCTTCCTAACTGGAAGTGCATTTATTCCTACTGTCAACCATAGAAGAAGCTAGGAAAAGTGTTTCATGTAATACAAGGGTGGCAGGGTGGGTGGCTATTTTACTGGCGCCAGCCTGCCACCTCTAATCAGTTCCTTTAAATTGGATGGCAAACATGCAGGAGTAAAATAGAGAGAAAATCTCTCTTGAAATCACCCACAGGGCAGACCAAGCAAGAACAGCAGGGAGCAGTGGCTTTAAACTTTCAAAACTGGCGCAGTGCCAGATCGCTCCTCCTGCTGAAGCTACTTCACTCAATTTGTTTTAATATTGCAGTTGGACCATACAACAAGTGGTGAGGTGGTTGCCAAGCCTTCTACCACTTTTACATGTCGAGGGCTGCAGGAAGCACATCTTGGGAGTAGTGACATGAAGCAAAGGTTTTAACCTGATGTCCGCTTGCTCTCCCTTGCTTTAACCACTTTCTTTTATTGCAGCCTAACACAGTTTGGTTTTTATTAGCATAATACAGCTAATACAGGAAAACAAGAAGGTCTGCATTTTGGAAGTTACAGCAAGCCTGCTAACAGCTTCTACATATGTTTGGGGACATGTATGCACTCTAAGCCTGTACATTTGCACTCTAAAGCATAATACACAGCAAAATAACTGTGTAAAATACTCAAACCTCATACCATTTCACAATAGTTCTGTACAGGTGTCACACCATTATATACATATAAGTGCCTAAAGTACTAACATCCCTTTACAAACTGGGTTTCAATCACTGTGTTATTTTAACACTAGCTAGCTTTTCTGTGTTTGCAGTGCTAATTCCAACATTACACTTGTATTGGCATATTTTAGGTATCTTTGTTTGTTTATAACAAAACATATTTTACCTGGTTGCCAAATATATTACCTGGTTGCCAAAATGCAGTTGTGTTATTATACTGCCTGCTTCTTCCTACAACACTCCTGTCACCCTCCTCTCACCCTTTCCATCCACCTCCTCTCAGTGGCCACCCCCTCCTCTCCAAGAACCCTCCTCCACCCCTTACCCATGTCCTCCCCTCCCACCCCTCTTGCCCTACTCAATGTTAACTTTCTCTTCTCTTCTCTCCTTCCCCTCCCCACATCCCTTCCCCAATCCACGCTTTCCAGCCTCTCCCTCCATCCATCCCTCACTACTCCAATCCCACCTCCTAAACCTGGAAGCTCTATACTGAAGCCTACACCTCCACTTGCCTCCCTCCAAGCATTGTTCCAGCACATCCAAACTTGCTCCACTACTCACATACTCTGTTCTCCTCTTCATCCCAACCCTGGCCCTTTCATGTCCAGGAATACCTCAGCTGGTCTGCCTCCATGTCCATCCCTAACACACTCACCAAGGGCCTCCACATTTTCACCTCAACGTCAGGAGCCTCCTTCCTAAAATAGATGCCCTAACTCTATGGGTCACCAATACCACCCAGATTTACTCTGCATTACAGAATCTTGGCTATCCACCAAGATCCCAAACTCCTCTCTCAACATCCCAGATTACAATTTATTCCATCAGGACTGAGGCAAATGAGGCGGGGACTGGCACTGTACATTGGGCAATCCCTCTCGTGCTCCATCATGTTCAATGAATCTTGCCCCTCGTCCCACAAATCAATGGTGGCACATCTATCCTTCCCATCTTCACCTCTCTACATTGGGGCACTATATGCAACCCCTAAAGCCTCCTGACTCAATCATCAAGACCATACTTCCATCCGCTCCAAAACCTCAAACAGGGAACTCATGCTCCTAGGGAATTTTAACCTTGACTGGTCCTCCACCTCCCAACACCCACCACCCTAAAAATCAAAGCCCTAAATCTATTCCAGCTAATCCGAGAACCTACTGGCCTAAATCACCGATCCCAAAACCACACCCTCCTGCACTGGGTCTTATCTTCCCATCCCCACCGTATCTCAGCCTCAGGCATATACTCCGATGCCCTCAGTGACCACTGCATCACCTATTGTGTCTGCAAAATCCACTCACCACTCTCTCAACCCAAATTTATCTGGACTCATCCCTTTCACTGCCTAAATGTCTCTGCTTTGCTTCATGACTTTGCTAATGTAGAGTGGTCGGGGGTCCTTTCCATGTCTGATGTCAACCTGACACTATCTCAGTTCTACAGTATCTTCCTGCGTGTCTGGGACACACACGCCCCACAAGAAAAACAGGGTAAACGCCACCACCACCCCCTGGATTACAGCCAACCTCATCGCCTTGTGTCACTCCAGGGACAAAGCTTGGAGACTCTACAAATCTCCCACTCAGCTCACTCCTCCTAACATTCAAACAACTCAGGAATAATTGCACCGATGCCATCCAGCAATCTAAATCTTCCTACTTTAAAGATCAATTCCTCAAAACCAAAATCCCAAAGCTTCTTTCTGGAAGCTGATAAACTCCTTCTTGACCACCCCATGAAACAGGCATGTCCATCCCTCAAACTAGATGGCAATACTGTATTGGATCCCACCAACGTGGCAGACCTCTTCAACAAGTTCTTCGTCTCCTGTGCCATCCCTAACTCACCCAGCATTCCCCCACTCTCAGCTAATCCTTCCTGCACAGCGCTGGCTTTGTCTTTCCCCACCTCACCCCTTGAAGTATACCAGGCTCTCTCCTCCCTCAACCCTTCCAAATCTAGCCCTGACAGTATCCAACCCTAAAATGCTCTGCATCACCGCAGCAGCGCTGCCCCTGGCCTCACATACTGAACCTCTCTATCCACTGCCACTGTTACAGTTGCCTGGAAAATGGCCAAAGTCATCCCCTGCACAAAGGTGGTGACCCATCCCTACTGAGGCAACTATAGACCCATATCACTCCTCCTCCTGGCCCAAAGTCCAGGAATCCCTCATACTATCCAGATTCTCTGACCTCCTCTCAGCAAACAATTTACTCTCCCAGTCCGGTCTGGTTTCCTTAAACACCACTCCACTATCACCACCATTCTAAGTGTTACTGACTCCATACTATCAGCTTTGGATAAAAGCAAATAGCTGCCACCATATTCATAGACCTGGCTAAGGTGTTTGACTCAGTATCACACTGCTGCTACTCCACAAACTCCGCACTTTCAGCATCGCCCTCCAGCAATCACCTGACTCTACTCATACCTCCACAATAGGCAACAATCAGTTCAAATAGGTGACACTCTCCTCTCCTCTCCTCTCCTCTCCTCTCCTCTCCTCTCCTCTCCTCTCCTCCCTCTATCTCGCTCTCCCTATCTTCTCTCCCCCCCATCTCTTCCCTTCCTCGTCTCTCTCCATAAACAACCTTCTCCTATCTGCCTCTCCTCCAATATTCATCTGTACGCAGATGACACGGTCATTTTGCCTGGCCCATCCCACAACAGTGTCCTCCCCTTCTTCAAAGAGACTTCAACAGAGTCCAGCCCTAGCTCCTTGAGAACCGTCTCCTCTTAATGGTAAAAGATGGTCTCCATGGTCTTTGGCTCCAGACAGAAGCTGGCTACTCACCCAGCCCCCAGTGCTCTCCACCTTGGGCGGCTCACCACTGGAGTGAGTGTCAGCCTTCAAATACCTGGGTATTTGGCTGGACTGTCACCTCAATTACTCCACTCATGTCGAGGCAATCTGCACTAAACTCTGACCAAAACTCGCAATCCTCTACCACCACAAATCCTGCTTACAGTCCCCACCGCTGCGAGCTCATATGCAAAACAATCTTGCCAGTTATAGACTATGCAGACGTACTCTACGATGTAAAGCCCCAACATCCACCCTCACCACACTTGATATCCTGCTAAACGCCTTCTTCTGATTCACCACTGCCTCTCCCTCCTCACCACCACTGCCTGCTCTACGCCCTACTCTCCATCGCCCACTCTCCCACAGGCGTACCATCCACTGCACCTCCTCTTAGCAAAATTCTGTTTGGTCTCCTCCCCCATACCTCACATCCCTGCTCAACCAGACCTCCCCCAGCTACTCCCTTTGCCACAGGGACCCTCGTATCTTCCAACTCCCTGCCCCGCACCCTTTCCGCCAACTTGCCTTCTCGTACTGCCTCCCCTTCTCTGGAACTTTTGCCTCTGACCTTCCATGGCCCATTCTTGTTCAGCTTTTACCCAGCTCCTCAGGCTCCTAGTCAACCCGCTTTGTCCTATGTGCTCAAATGGTCCAATGGCGCTACAGAGGCACCACTCAACCCTTCCAACTCATCTATGACGCCACTCCCCCAGTAGACCTCCTCACCTCTCTCACACTCCTAATTGTCCAGATGTTACATCTTGTTATGAGTACTGTACTGTGTAAATTAACTGATTGTGATTACTGCCTGTACTTCTTGTTATTCCCTGTACATACTGTACCAGGTCGCATCTGGAAATGAGCCTCGGCTCAGTGTGCTTTCCAGGTCATCAAAATTTTAAATAAAAAAATAAAAATAAAATATTTAAATGCACTATTGCACTTTATTTCATTTGTTAAAGTATAATTAAAGGCACAGATGCACTTTATTGAAACCAAGGCATAAAATGCCATATAAGCACTTTAATTGCTTTTCTTGCCAGCTGGCATGCTGGACCTGAACATGATGCTAGCTGGGAATGATGACGAGAACTGATAGGGAATAGGAAAGATAAGGCAGTAGGAATGAGACATGTACAGTGAGAGAAAAGACTGATGTAGATGGCCAACCTATGCCAGGGCTAGAAAGAGGTAAAGAATAGGACAAAAGATACTGTTGTGCAAACAGATTTTAAAGTGGGAAGAAGAAGAAGATAGTAAAGACATCACTCAACTAGGGTCTAGGAACTAGCGGAATGCAGAACTATCACACTGCTGCTATAGAGCTGAGCAATTGCTAAATGAGAACAGGCAGAAAGAACAT
Organism: Neoceratodus forsteri; assembly: GCA_016271365.2. Lineage (NCBI taxonomy): Eukaryota > Metazoa > Chordata > Ceratodontiformes > Ceratodontidae > Neoceratodus > Neoceratodus forsteri. The sequence continues at coordinate 1,067,531,910 of CM028131.1, read as the reverse complement.
GGATCATAAGGAAAATTTACAATTTCTGGTCAATAAAATATAAGGACTTCTAACACTGGGAATTTACAGTAGAAGTCTTGATGCTGATGCTGCTATTATTATCATTTATGTACTTGGAAGGATTAGTTGAGTGCTGCTGCTGTCTGTGTGCTTCTGCTGCTGCTGGTCAAGGACCACAGTGACAGATTAATGGTACCCATTGTATTCCATTACTCCTCACTACAGTGCTAAGTTCCTTTATTTTGTTAAGGTAATGTGGTATTGAGAAGGGATGTTAAATCATTTGTTTTAAACCTCGATTGTGTCACTTTCCTTGTGGGATTTCCTTCATTGAGAGTTTGGATTGTTTTCTGGGAATTGATGCTTTCCTTTTCCAGTCGTGCCAGGCAAGGTAATGTTTTCTTTTGTTGTTTTGTGGTGTGGGGGGGGCATCAGAAGGTAAGTACTTTTTGTTTGGTGGTGGTTCTGTTTCCTCTGCAGCATGTTTATCAAAACTGCCAAACGCTGTGTTTGTGAATGCCCATGTTTCTGTGTGTCCTTGCAGGTATTTATGGAGATTTCAGCAATCTGAATATAACTGAAGTGTGTTGCCACTAGTGCTCTCAATTCCATTGCAGCATACCAGTACTGGAAGGCAAGTCTTTACATTTTTTGTGGTTTGGTGGTTTTCTTTCTCAGTGTGTAGAGTTCAATGGATGTTACACTTCATATTTTCTGTTCTTGATTATATAATATCAGGTAATTCCTTGAAGCTATCTGTTCTTTATCCTACAAGGAGAAGATGAAGATCTCTTCTGTGTGATGATTCCAGAGACAGGACATTAAGAATCACAAACAGCACCAGAGTCCCCTGAAGAAAAGAACAGAAAAGAATGTTCACATGGATTTTACTTAAATAATCACTCATTGTGTTCCTGACCACACACTGCATATCTGTTTTGTAATCCACTTCCTAATTGCTACTGCAGCAGATATCACCTGTGCAAATAACAAAGAAATATACATTATTTTGCATCCCATGTTCAATGTGCAACCGGCAGATGCCCATTACAAATGTGGTGAATCCACGTCCACTACGACATGTAACACCTGTGGATTTAAAAAAAAGAACACAGTAATTTGCCTCAGTATCAGTCACTGTGCCAGTGGAGGACACCCATTAAAGTGTTACGTCATTATCCATCCACTATACCTGTGTTGCCTTTGACTAAAAGAAATGAATTATTTTACCACACTTGACCATTATGGAGGTCTATGCCCAGTCAAGTCCTTGTTCACTCCACTACCACTACTTATATAGTACATGTCAACTTATAAAAAACTGAAGAATTATTTTACTCCTTTTGATACCCGTGGCATACCATTTTCCTTGAAAAAATTGAAAGGTCCAAAAAAAAAACAATTTTATACTTACTGTTTATCCTAACAAAAAATAAATTAATAAATAATTGAAATAATGATACTTACGTCATTGCACATGTTTCTGAGTTCTTTGCATTCCATCCAGGTTCCACACAGATGTTCACTGTGTTGACTCTTAGCAGGCACTGTAACCTGCATGGGAGAACAAAAATCAGAGCAAAAACAGTTTAATATTTCACTTTAATGAGAAATGTCATCATCAGCTGTACGCAAAGGCTACTGAAAGAACAATAGCAAAAACACCACTTTTAAACAGCAAGGCAGAGTGCAGTGGTTGGAACAGGATTATCAAAATATTCACAGCCATGTAATGCACTCTGTGAAGCATTTTAGTGTTTTAAATGTCAGACAGACAGTATTTATACTAACCCTCTCAAACTTTCCGATGAAAACAATGCACTGTTCCTCCCAAAAGCTATGTAACTATGACAGATATTAGTGACATAATTGTTCAATATTGTATACATGCATCAGTTTATGTTAAAAAGTAATGGGGTGTGGCTCAGCTGTTAAACAAGATGGCAGCATAGACTTATAGCGGAGCATTTCTGCACACAATAATTCATTTTTATCCATACTTAAATAGGGAAAATCACAAGGAAAAAGCTTCATCCCTAACAGAGTCTGTAGACGATCTACAGTTTCATACCTTTTGTTTCCCGATCATGCACAGCTGAGATTACTGATACTCCTGCAGACATTCAAGGCCTGAAGCATTGCACCTTAAGGGCAGAACACCAGAGCTTGAGGGAGTTCGCTGCGATGTTTGATAAATTAATTAAACAAATGTCAGAGATAACGATGGCCTCACATTTAACCACTACAGCTATCATCAAGCTAGAGAATTGCCTCTCGTACACTGAAACAAAGATTGTGGTACCTGATACTGCCCTAGAAGAGATCCGGCTCTAAACAGAGAACAGCAGGGTAAATCAACATGCTACTTCCAGAAGTAGATGATTTGGAGAATCATAGCCAAAGGAACAATTTGCGCCTGATCGGTTTCCTGTAGAGAGCCAATAAATCTGGCTCTGCACAATTCCTACAAAAGTCCTACCAGAAATTTTGGGACTGCTGCAAGAGAGCCACCTCAATATCAAAAAGCACTCAGAACTCTGGCTCTGACTTCAAGGCAGGGAGACCCGAGAGCCATTCTTTTCAAGCTCCTTTCCTATCCCACAAGGCAACTGATCCTAACAAGATAGATAGAGGTGGGTCATTTAAGATGGCAGGGCCACCCAATCTTGATCTATCAAGACTTTTCAAAGGAACTCTCAGCCAGACAGCATGACTACATGTAAACCAGGCACACAATGCAAAACCTGTCCTTGCAATACTGTCTTTGCTACCCTGCCACCATGAGGGTGATTCAAAATGGGTACCAGACCTTTTTTTTTATTATTTGTTTGTCCTTCTGGGAGTCTGGCAGGTGGCTCCAGTCCCTCTCTTGGGAGGGACTCAGTCTAGGATTCTATTCCCCCACCCAACTTCCCCTCGATCCCCACGGGTTTCCCTCCATGACAGGGCTGAGGCAAAGGGCATGACTTTCCCCACCCCGGAGAGAAATCCAGATGTTCAGAGAGCCAGGACAGGAGCTGGCAAGCCATCACAGAGCCTACCAGCTCCATTTTCGTTCAATTTCTCCAGTCCCTTACCGCCAACGTTGTACATCAAGCAGCGTGCCTCCTGACTCACATCTCCTCCAGCCACTGCCAGCACAAGATTGATGAGTGGCATGGCAATCCCTCCCTCCTGAGAGGAGAGGCAGTCCTCAGATGTCAATTCACCTCTCTCCCCTACCAACCCCGGTGGCCGGGCTTATTCCCAAACCCAGGTCACTGGTGTGGTGCAAGGTCTGGCATCCAGTGCCACAATCTCCAGCGCCATCGGGCCAGTGAGTACTGCAAACCTTTACTTTATTGAAGGCCCTTGAGGTGATTCTAAACAAAACTGGCCACATGGACAGAAATCACCAAATGCCAGTCTACCTGGTCAGCTCAGCCCCACGACTCCATCTGGGCCTCATTGCTCCCTGGACAATGAGTTGGAAGAAATGGAGGCTGAGGAGGGGATCTGAGAGTGAATGAGTGGCCCTTGCCCCAGTGGAACAGAAAAGAGCCTCAAGAGTATCAAGATGTCAGGATGGAGCACCCACAGCACTATAAGAGGCCTTATTTGCACAGCAATGACAAGCAGATGCAGAGAGATGAATCCACAGTACTAGTGTGGTACCTGACTGAAAACAGGTATGAGGTGCTGTGTCCGACTCCCCGACCACAGAGGCCAGCACACAGGGTACCCAATCAAATGGTTAAGAGGTAGACCAACTCCACAATCATCATCCAGGCTGACTGATGAAAGGGGATAGAAAACAGACTGGGACAGGCCACAGTTGACATGGAAGGCACCCCTACAACAGAAGAAGGCAAACAGAATCCGAAGGAGCAGAGCTATTAAGAAGGCATGCCGTACCATGGACTAGAAGTTAGATAAGTACTTGTTAATGTGAAATGGCAGGGTTAACTGAAGCTGGGATGGCAAGGGAGGACAACTTAGAAGGTAAATTCTAACAATAAGGAAATTTAAAACCACAGGCAGAACCTAGTGCCTTCCCAGGCTGAAGTGGAGGATCAGATGGATGGGTGTCCTAGATGCAGTGCTGCCTTCTCTTTCCTCTCAACTCCAAACTGGGTAGGACAAGGCCTCTATCTCATAGCAGTACTAGATATCCATGTACTGACGACCATGTGTCTTGAAAGTAGCCTGGTAGGAGCGGGGAGACAAATACATGTGTCATCCTCACTCTCTCCTTCTCCCAGAGGCTACATACACTAGGAGAGCACATCGAGGAATCGGGACTAAATGTGGGAAGACCTGCTGCAGAGGGTGCTTGGTGATCTCCCTTTCCCACCCCTTTTTTTCCACAGGGTTTCTCTCTGAAGTAATCAGGTTGGCATACAACAAGTCCCGAGGGAGGGTGAGACGGGCCTCCTGGTGAGGATACAACTGAGGGAGGCAACTGATCCACCCTGCCACACACCCAGATGGCCCATGCCAAGAAAGAGCAACCACCCCCATTGCCATATCATGGCTCAAATGGCTCTCAACATGGCTTTCCCTCAATTCCCACCCACAACCCCAGAGACAGCCTCCCCCCCACCTGGCTTACACAGGTGAATAAAGGTTCTCCCTGTAGTTAACATCTGATGATACTATGTATAAAAGACAGTCAGCCAGTTTGGGATCAACAACAGCCTACACCAGGCAATACCCCATACTGCAATGCAGGTATGGAAGCGGACAGGGAACAGTGACACTGAGTCCAACAGAGTGGGGCATGTAAAAGTGGGATGCCCACATCTGACTAAAGGTTCCACAGCCCCAGGGAGTGCGGGTGGCTCTTGCCCTGTTCTTCGCAACAGGCAATCGAGTACACTAGCAGCTCCCAAGGTAACACAGAGGTGAAAATTGTACATAGTTCTATGTTTAAAGTTATTATTTTGAAATATGTAGTCAGGAAAATGCAATAAGGTTGCAGTTCTCTTAAGCAGGTCAGGGCAAACTGTGAATGTTCTAAATAATCACTAATGCTGAGAGGAGGCAGAGAGGGCATGGAACCTTAATTATGATAGGGTTAGCAAGAGTATCTGAGTCTCCAAGGGCCAACACCGCCCCCAAACAGCAAAGATGAGGAGCACCCTTTATACTGCATACCCCAGCTTCCATTAAACCCTTCAAAAACGAACTATAGCTGATACAACATATGTTACGTGGAATGTAAGAGGGTTGAGTACCCAGTAAAGTGGAAATGGTGCTGTCTCATTGAAAAAAAGCCAAGGTGCAGGTGGCCTTTCTACAGGAGACTAAGCTTAATAAAAAGATCATGACATGTTGAAGCGGGACTGGATGGGTCAATTAGTCCATGCCTCGGCCCCAACTAAGAAGCGGGAGTGGCTATTCTGCTCCACAGGCAGCTAAAATGGTCCTCATCAAGGCCAAAAAGTACCCACAGGCAGATGGGTATTTGCTTAATATGACACCCCATCCTCTTAGGGAATCTATACACTCCCAATGAGGATAACCCTGATTCTTCCACCAGGTGGCACAACACCTACTAAAGCTAGCCAAAAGGAACCCCAGTGATTCTACAGGGTGATTTAACCCTGGCCCCAGACCCAACTATGGATAGGAATTCTGAAGCGGGGACTCCCAATGGAAGGTGAACTGCTTAAATAGAAACATAGAAGCATAGACTTTGATGGCAGATAAGGACCCTTGACCCACCTAGTCTGCCCATTTCCCTTCCTACAGGATAAGCTGCAGATCCTAGTTAATCAACAGCCTATTTCTTTCTACCGCCCCACAAATTGCCTTATGTCTGTCCTATGCATTCTTGAATTCTCCTACAGTTTTAGACCCCACAAGCTCCTCCGGAAGCTGTTCCATGTGTCCATCACCCTCTCTGTGAAAAATAGTTCCTCACATTGCCCCTGAGCCGCCCCCATATCATCAAATTGTGTCCCCTTGTTCTGCACAACTCTTTTCTGAAAGATGCTACCCCTTGGACTTTGTTGATTCCACTGAGGTTCTTAAAAGTTTCTATCATGTCCCCTCTCCTCCTTTCCTCAAGGGTATACATATTAAGCTCCTTTAGTCTCTCCTCGTATGGCTTCTCTTGCAGACCCTGCACCATTTTAGTTGCCGTCCTCTGGACTGCCTCTATCCTGTCTATGTCCTTGCTGAGATGGGGTCTCCAGAACTGGATGCAGTACTCAGATGGGGTCACACCAACTGTCTGTACAGAGGGATAACAATTTCCTGTTTTCTGCTGGTGATACCTCTCCTATACATCCCAATATCCCCAGCCCTCCCTACTGCCTTCTCACATTGCTTGCTAACCATAAGGTCATCTGATATGATTACCCCAGGTGCCTTTCCATTTTTGTTGTTGTTACTACCTCCCCACTGTGTAATCTTCCCTGGGTTTTGTATCCCAGGTGCATTATTTTGCACTTCTTTGCATTGAATCCAAGCTGCCATATTTCTGACCATTTCTCCAACCTTGCCAAGTCCATTCTCATCCTTTCCATGCCTCCTTGTGTATCAACCCTGTTGCAGATCTTTGTATCCTCTGCAAAGAGGCTTACTTTTCCTTCCAGTCTGTCTGCAATGTCACTTATAAAGACATTAAAGAACTGGACCCAGTACTGAACCCGTGGTACCCCACTAGTAACCCTTCTTTCTCCAGAGTGGACTCCATTTACAATTACCTTCTGTGTCCTGTTGTCCAGCCAATGTTTTACCAGGTCCTGGCTGGGTACCCCTCCAGGCTGGTTAATTTGACTATTAATCTTTTGTGTGGGACTGTGTCAAATGCCTTACTAAAGTCTAGGTAGGCCATGTCCACAGCCCCTCCTGGTCTACTACTTTGGTCACCCAGTCAAAAAATCAAATAGATTCACCTGACATGACCTTCCTGCTGTGAACCCATGCTGCCTTGGGTCCTATGCACACTGGCCTCTAGGTACTCAACAATTCTTTCCTTCAGAAGTGATTCCATCACTTTCCCTACCACAGAGGTCAAACTGACAAGTCTGTAGTTTCCTGCCTCTGTCTTCCCCACTTTTGTGAAGGGAATTGCATCTGCCTTCCTCCAGTCCTCAGGTACCACACCATCCTCCCATGATTTGTTAAAAGGGTAGTCAGTGGTGTCACTAGTTTTCCCCTTAATTCTTTTAGAATTCTGGGGTGAATTCCATCAGGTCCCATTGCTTTGTCCACCTTCAGTTTTAGGAGTTCTTTCAGAACCCTTTCTTCTGTTAAAGGACTGGGATTGACCCCACCCCAGCCAGAGTGCTTCTGTTAAGTGGATTAGGCACCTTCCCTCCTCCTCCTTTTGTGAATACTGAGCAGAAGTATGCATTCAGTATCCCTGCTTTTCCCTCTGTCCTCTCTGCCCACCCACCGTTCTTTCTATTCAGCCTCACAATCCCTCCCTTTGTCTTTCTACACTCCTGATGTACCTATAAAAGGTTTTATCCCCCTTGTTAACCGAGTTGGCTATCTTTTCCTCAATTTGGGCCTTTGCTATTCTGACTTCCTCCCTGCTTCCTTCTGCCTTAACTGGTACAGTTCTCTTCCTGCTCCTTCTGTGTTTCCTTATACTTCCTAAATGCTATCTTTTCTCCCTAACCTTCCCGCCACTCTTTGAGAACCATAGTGGATTTTTCTTTCATTTTATTTGTTTATTTGCTTCACACAAAGGGTTGTTGCCTCTGTGATGGCAGTTTTGATGTTTCCCATTATTGCTCCACCCTGCTTCTAACCTGTTTGCTAGTGTTTTTCTAGGGCACTCTCCCATCTTGTAAAAGTCAGCCCTCTTGAGTCCAGAACCCTCACTTTTGTATGGCTTGACTCTGTAGCTGAGTTTATTGTGAACCACACCTGTTTGGTGGTCACTTGTTCCCAGATGGCTACCCACTTTTTAGATCTGAGATCCTCTCACTGTCCCCATTTGAGAGTATGAGGTCTAAGATTGCTCCCTCATGAGTGGGTTCCAAAACTAGCTGTCTGAGGCATTCCATCTGTAGGGCATTGAGAATGGCCCTGCTCTTGGATGTGGCTGCAGCAAAGGTGCTCCAGTTAACATCTGGCATATTCAGGTCCCCATCAACAGTATCTCCTTTCTCTGCCATGCTTACAAAGCCTAATGAGAAACCAGGGTCTTGCTAATGTGTGGAGAGTGTTACACCCCCAAGAAAAGGACTACTACGTAATACTCACTGTACATAAAACCCATAGCCACATTGACCTGGCTAACCTCACCAGAGGCTGCCTAGGGTGGTCGTAGCTGCATAAATACAGCCTATTATAATTTCAGACAATGCAACAATACAAACGTTTTACTCTGGGCCGCCCTCCCCACATACATATCCTGGAGGCTTGACCCCTACTTATGCTAGACAAAGAATTTATACCCTTGGCCCAGGAGGAAGCCAAAAATTCTTTAAGGAGAACCCCATCCCTGACACAACAGCTGGGAATACATGTGAGGCATTTAAGCCACCATGAGGGGACAGATTATTGCCTACGTGGGTGCTATCCCATTACCCTCAGGCCCACATCACACTCATCCAGGAGGGACCATACAACCTGTCCCACCAGCACAATGAGGGAAGGGATTCTATTCTCATTTCTTCCTGGTCCAAAGAGAACCTGAGATCTGCATCCAATCCTAGACCTCAGCCACCTGAACCAGTACATAGAATACAAACACTTCAGGATGGTAGCTCTCCCGGCCTTCTCCCTGCTTCATCAGGGGAATGGATTGTTTTCTGGACATGCAGGACACTTACCTTCACATTCTGGTTTTCCACCCCAGAGAGGCTACTTCACTTCCGCTTCCAAGGAAACCATTACCAGTTTTGGGCTTTGCCATTTGGCCTGTCTTGCTCACTGAGTCTTTACAAAGTACCGCACAGTAGTGGCTGCAGCTTTAAGGAGGAAATGCCATTATGTCATACCTTACCTGGATGATTGGCTGACAGATCCCACCAAGGAACAGTTGCTCAGAAACATGGAGGCCACCTTCACCCTGTTTTGGTATCTGGGGATCACCATCAGTCTCCCAACTCCTCCCTTGGCCAAGCCAGAAGCTTCAGTAAATGGAGCAATCTTGGACACCACCCAAGGCAAAGCTTTTCTGCCCCCAGACAAAGCAGACAATGCAGAACGCCTTCAGGCACAGACTCAACTGGTCTTATCATCTTGCCAGGTCAAGGCCAGGTCATTTCTAAGGCTGCTGGGACAAATGGTGGCAGCCATTGCAATAGTTCCCTTGGCTGCATGCATGAGGGTGGCCCAATGGAACCTTAGGTCAATGGAATTAGCACACAGACAATCTGGAGCAACTGGTGTTGGTCTCCAATCCTATGTGACAGACTCTGGCATGGTGGTTGAAACCCTCCAACCTCTCTAAGGCGGTCCACTTTTGGTCAGAGTCCCTTGTCAGAGCCTGATCATGGATGTATTGGGCCAGGGCTGGGGTGCCCATTTGACAGACCATCAGACTCAAGATACTGGTCCCCACAGGAACATCTCCATATCAATGTTTTGGAGATGCATGCGATCCTTACGCCCTTCTGGCCTTTCAGATTAACCTACTCCTGTGCCTTCTTTTGATCCAGACGGACAATATGTCCATGGTCTTTTCATAAACAAGCAGGGGAGAACTCACTCTTACCCCTTCTGCAGGAGGCCATAAGAGTCTGGATTTGGGCCATAGAATATCACCTGGGCCAGACTGCTGTACATGTTATAGGCATTATAAATACCTTAACTGACAGCTTAAGCCCGTCTCAATCCAAGGCACATGAATGGGAACTTCTTCCCTATGTGGTCAAGATCTCTTCGACAGGTGGAGCCATCCTGAGCTGGACCTCTTGCATCCCAATCAATGCAAAACTGCCCAGTTTCTGTTCAATAGATCAGGGCCTGGTGTTTTCTGGTGAGGCACATTGTCCCTCTCCTGGACTGGGAGGTTTCTGTATGCCTTCCCTCCCTTTCCATTACTGCAGAGTTCTTCTCAAGTAACATCACAACAACAGAAACAGGTGGCTGCAAAGCACTAATGACAGGGCCAAAACCAAATTATACTCACAGATGGCAGGCAGTCAGGTCGGCTGCTCATCACTGTCTTAACTCAAGATAAAATCCACACACAAAATGTAGAAAGAATTAAAGCCATATTTAATACAAAAACAAGTAAACCAGTAGTACACGATTACAGGATGCCCCTCCCAAGACCAGGCAAACATTTTCATGCAAAATGCATTTTTCTCAAGGCTGACTCTCAGCCTTGAGAAAAATGCGTATCAAGTGAAAACAGTTTGGCTGGTCTCGGGAGAGGCATCATGTATCATGTATCGTGTACTACTGGTTTGCCTGTATTTTGTATTAAATATTATTTTTGTGCTTTCTACAACTTATGTAGATTTTATTTTGGAGTTAAAACAGTGATGAGGAGCCGACCTGACAGCCTGTCTTCTAAGTTACAGTCATAGGGAGCAAAGATGATCTTAATAGTCCCTTACTGGCCACACCAGATATGGTTTCCACTCCTCTAGGAACTAACAGTGGAACCTCGATCCCCTGCCCTGTTCTCTAACTTGCTGTCCCAGGAGCAGGCACTCTAGTCCATCTGGATCTCAAGTCTCTGCATCTTCATGCATAACTCCTGTAGACTTAGCAGTTGCCGGTTAAGGGTTTCTTCTCAGGTGATAGATATTCTGGTGTCATCCAGAAAACCTTCCGCTAGAGCCACTTATGCTATGAAGAGGAAGAAGTTCTGTATACAGGCCACTGCTCTTCACCTGGATCCCTTCACCAGTCAGGTGTCTCTCATTCTAGAGTACCTTCTTTCCCTGTCAGACTCAGGTCTGAGTTACTCATCATAAAGGTGCCAACAGCCATCTCTGCTTACCATGTACCTATTGATGGCAAGACTCTTGCCCAGCTGGATCTTTCCACACTTTCTTGTGCAGCACTGTATCTGATGCCTCCCATCAGGGACCCTGTCACTCCATGGAACCTTTTGTTTATTTTAGAAAAGATTACTTTGCCTCCCTTGAGCCTGCCACAAGCTGCAGGTATGCTTTCTGTTGTGTTTTTAGTTGCTATTACTTCTGCTCAAAGGTTTCCAAGCTTCAGGCTCTGATGTGTAAAGGGACTTATTTAGTTTTCCACAAGGACAGGGTATCCTTGCAGACTAATCCTAAGTTTCTACTTATGGTGGCATCTGAATTAACACTGATTCAAGACATCCACCTCTCTGTTTATTATCCAGAGTAATCAAATCAAGGGAGGCCTTACTTCAAACTCTGGATGTCTACTGGGTGTGTCATTATTATTTGAATCGCACCTGTGCCATCAGAAAATTGGATGAGTTATTTGTTTCTTTCATCCCTAGGAAAGAAGAAGCTCCTGTTTGAAGCCATGTTTGTCCAAATGGTTAGTCAATTGCATTGTTTATTGTTGCCACAAGTACAACAAGCCTTTAACGTGGCGGTTAAAGGTCATTCTACCAGGGGCATGGCTGCTTCTTTTGCCTGCTCCAGGAATGTGTCCATCACTGATATCTGTACAGCTGCCCTTGGAGTTCTGGTCACACTTTCATTCAACATTACAGTCTGGACATTGTATCTAGGTGCAGAAGGACTTTGGACTTGCAGTCCTGCAGGGCATTTTCTCTTGAGCCTTACACTGATTTCTGCCTCCTCCCAGCTGACCGGGTCAGTTCTTGCACTGCTTGGGACTCAGTCCTAAAGGTGTTGCCTGCAGCAAAAGTCCCTCAAAGTAAGATAGTACAGTTACATAAGAACTTACCATAACAGTAGATCTTTGAGATGAGGGTCTGCAGCAGGTGCTGCTTTCCCTCCTCCATCACCCTGGTGACTGCTACTCAATCACTGTTACCTCACTTTCCTCAGTACAGAGGAACCACCTTGGTTCTTCAATTTCTGTATGTGCTGGGGTCTCTGGCAGGAGAACTGAGGTTGTGCTGCGGGACTTCCCACATACCATAGGCAGATGTAGGGGTGGGACAGCGTCATGGGTCAGTCTCCCACTAATGAGCGCTAGCTAGAAGTTTTCTGTGGGGTCCTGGTACCTGCCTGCTTCAGTACTAATTGTGTTGCCTGCTGCAAGAGCTCCCTCAAAGTAAGATCTATATTTTCAGTTTGGTAATGCTGATGGTATACTTAAAGTACAATAATCACATGTCAATGGTATGCTGCCAGTCCAATAATCATATACTGATGATATACTGTCAGCACAACAATCTATACAGATAATATATTTTCAGTTCAATAATCTTTATACTATGCCAGCCAGGTGGCGCTGAGGCCTAAGGCGCTGGATCCTTATCTCATGCCAGCACGCCGACCTGGGTTGGAGAACAAGCCTAAGCCATTGGAGGTCCAGCAGGGGAAGGCGAGCTGGGTGGAGCTGCAAAAGGCAGCTCTCCTCTCCAGGGAAGTGTAGCGGCATCCCTTGGCTGATGGCTGCCTCCCTAGTGGAGGCCGGGGACAGCACGGGCTCAGAGGTGCCAATGCATTAGGCCAATGGGGTGGGGAAAGGGTTGTGATCAGGGCTGTATGGTGCATGTGCACCTCACCGCATGTGTGCTTCTACTACTGGGGCCCCTGGGAGAAAACCAGAGGAGAAATTGCCGGCAGCAGGATGATGACCAATTCCCCACAGGTGCTGCTCCCAGGCCGAGTATCAAAGCCCTGGTAATTCCAGGTAATGGGGCTGGGGTCAGTCAGATGGGGGCTGTCCAGAGGCTTAGAAAGTATTACATGATAAAAAAAATAAATAAGCCTTATACTATATTATATGTTCAGTGCAGTAATCATTACTCAGATATACTAAATTGGACCAAAATAGGACAAAATAACTGTAAATGAGTATTAAATAAACAGTAAAAGTAGTATTTTAATACTTTACACTAAATATAAAATAAGTGATATACTTGATGTATATTTAATTTACTAACTTCAAAATATTTTTGAATGACATATTAGTATACTGAAATTTACTTATACTTAAGTACAAAAAAGTATTATTATTTTTAATAAAGGACTCTGTACCAACTTAAATAATTCTCCATCTCCTGGGTCTCATGGCTGCCGTTATCTCAGCGGTGCCAGTGGCACAGATGCACATGTACATTCCTCACTGAACACGTCATGTGCAGTGGAAACAACAAAGGATGACCTGGAATGCAATATTTTAGTCTTGTCCCTCTCCATCATTTTATAAAGTGTTGGATTGACTGCTTGCACCTAATGCAGGAATTCCTTCTTTTCCTGACTCCATGACAGATTCTGGCCAAGCTTTCTGACAATTTGGCCCTGTGGCACAACATCATCCAGGGTCTTGGGCTGGTCTGGGTCCAAGTCTCCATATCAATGTTTTGGAGGCAAGCACAACTTTTCTTAGTCTTCAGGCCTTTGAAAAGCAAATCTGCCCGGGTCTTTTGTTGATCCCTATGGACGGTGTCAGCATCATGAGCTATTTATTTATTTAATCATTTGTTAACGGATGAGGACACTGGACAAAAGCCCTTTTGCAGGTCTGATCCAGATATACACAGCACAAAACTACAAAACATCAGACAAATATGACAATTAATACATTTACAAATAGATATTGTCAGTAAAAATTGTTTAAACATAGTCTTAAAATACTTAATAAATTAGCCATGCATATAGACACTGTTAAAGAATTCCAGAATTGCAGTGCAGAAATAGAAAAAGCATGTGACCCAATTTTATGCTTACATGTTAAAGTTTCTAACAGCAAGCCATTAGCAGACCTCAGCATTGGTGGAACCCTATGAGCTAAAATTCAATCAGATAAGGAAAACAATGGACTTAGAAAATACATTTAAAATCAAACAACCAAATAAAATATTCAGTTCTTGAACTAAAAGACATCCAACCTTACAAAGAATACAGATCACAGTGTCTTCTCTCCTCAACCTTTCTTTCTCCCTCGCCTCAGTTCTGGACTCCTGGAAGCATGCAACAGTCATCCCTCTCCCTAAAGGTTGTGACTCCTCCTCTCCTGGCAGCTTCCACCCTATATGCCTTCTTCCTACCCTATCTAAACTACAAGAACACATTATTCTTTCCCAACTCTCCCCTACCTGAGTCCTCCTCCTTCTTTACCCCATTCCAGTCTGGCTTTTGCAAACTTCCTTCCACAACTTCTTCTCTCCTCAGGCTCACTGACTCCATCCTTACTGGTATGGATCACAGCCACCTCACAAGCCACAATCTTTGTCAATTCAGTGAAAGCTTTTGGCACAGTATCTCACATTCTTCTCCTTGATAAAATTAAGAAAGCAGGTCTCTCTGACCCAACAACTAATTGGCTCAGCTCCTATCTAGTAGGTAGGACTCAGTCTGTGAGAACTGAGATTCTTAGTCCACCTCCTCTGTATCCATACCGAGTACCCAAGGCTCCATCCTTGGCCCATTGCTTTTCTCATATTCCTCAATGACCTTCCTTCAGCCTATTCTTCTGCTTCCATCCATATGTATGCAGATGACATGGTCCTGTTTGCATCTGGGTCTTCTTCCAATGAGTTATAATCCAGGCTTCAGCTTGATTTTGATGCTATCCAGAACTGGTCCACTCAAATCAATTAACATTAAATCCTAAAACAAACTGTCTCCAAGTGCTTTGGCACCAGGCAGAGATTTCTAGGCTATTCCCCTCCCACCTTTCACACCCTTGATGTGGGTACAAATATTGATGTACCCTCCTTTAAATACCTTAGCGTCTGACTTGGAAGGCACCTTGGCTTCTCTAAGCACATAGGCTATTCATAAAAACTTTACCCCATGCTTGGTGCCCTTTATAGGAACAAAAGTGGCAGCCATTAATCCGCTGGCTGGGAAGTCAGCTCAAAGATGGTACTTCCCAGCTTTGGTTATGGTGACATAGTTTACTGTGCTGCACCCAAGTCCACTATAGCCAGACTGGATCCTCTTCCACTCCTTCTGCCAGTTTGCCTTGTTCTGTCCTTCCTGTACTCACCACTGTTCTCTGTACTCTGATCTCTCCTCACCTCCTTGGTACATCACCACCTAAGCCACTGTGCCTCCTTCATCTCTAAATTATGGCTTTCCTTCCTCCCCATCTCATTTCTCTTCTCTCCCTTGCCACCTTACTTTTCTCTCTCCATTACTTAAGCTATTGCTTCCTAATGCTCCCTTCTTGTAAATCCCTTGCAGGACAGCATGCCTTCTCTACCATTTTCCTAAAATCTGGAACTCTCTTCCCTTACAATTCACTCTGCCACCTCCAAATGCTCTCTTTGTTGTTAATCCAAACCCAGATATCTCCCACCTGCAAATGCCCTTAGTCTAATGTCTTACCCCTTCTTTCCCCACCTGCTGCCAGTCCCAAGCTACTATACTACTACTAAATGTTTCAACCTCCATGCACATCATCTTCTCTTTCCCCTCCTTTCCCCTTCTTCCTACCTTCCTCCCTTCAACCCTTTTCCTCCCTATGTCCCTCTCCTTTTACTACCTCCAATCTATTCACTGTCTTTCATCCTCTCATTCCACCCTGCTCCCTACCCTCCTTTTTTCTCCTCCTTCCTATCTACAGTATCTTTCTTGTTTAGCAACATGCCATTTATGTTACTGTATATACTGTACATTGCTGTGCCTCTTGCTTATCAGATTACTGTGCTTTGCTTATACTATGTATTTATTCCACCCTCGTTCCTCCAGGACACGTCTGGAAACAATCTTTATGGCTCAGTATTTCTTTCCTAGTAAATCTCTTTCAATAAATAATAAATAAATAAATACAGTAAACAAATAAAACAACAATTGTTATTATTTGTTACAGATAAATATTTAACTCCTTGGTACCCAACTTATAATAAAGACTTGCAACATATTTGAGATGAGGAAGAAGAGGCCATATAGCTATTGATTTCCTAGTTTAGGAGGTAAAGTAAGACTTAAACCCTATACAGAAGGCTCAATTTTTGATTCACCATTTTATTTACTGAAGTAACTTGTAAGGAAAATGTCAATGCAGGGTCCAACAAAAGACCCAGATGCTTAAACTGCTGCACCTGCTCAGTAGCACCCACAGTTGAGTCTTGAACCAGTAGAGTTGGATTAGCCTTTAACATTGAATTTGTTCTAAACAACATCAATTTCATTTCTTGGAATTTAATACCATGGAATTGTTTGCAAACCAAGTATAAACAATATCAAAGTCCTGCTGGATGGAGGAGCAATAATAAACATGTGCTTGATAAAACAAAATAACATAATCAGCATAATGAATAGTTTCACAACCTGAACTTTAAGATGGTAATTGATTTTCAAATAAAAGAAACAACAAGGGCCAAATGGACCCCTGTGGAACTCCATAATTGATTGAGGACTCTTGAGACTCAACAGGACAATGCAGATCACATAAGAATGGCTGGATAAATAATCCCTGACCCAAGCAACAGACCTTCCAGAAAAACCTAAATCCTGCAACTTAAGACAAGCCAAATCATGTTCAATAAGGTCAATGCCTAGGTCAGATCCACAAACACTGCACCCATCACTAAACCACGTTCAAACCCTCTTAGGGCAGTTTTGTGAATCTAATTAATACTGTACCTGTTCCAAACTTCCTTTGGAACCCATGCCCTTGTGAACAAAGCACACCATGATCTTCAAGATAGTCATTGATCAGAATGGCTACAATCTTTCCATCATTTTGCTCAGAGGGTTAAGAATTGAAATAGGTTGAAATTCCTCTAACTGTACATCATGAGGTTTCTTTAGGATAGGCTGAACTCTTGCCCATTTCCAATTAGTGGAAATTGTTGAGACTTTAAAGACAAATTAAACATATAACATAGAGGATCAACAATACAGGGAATAACCAATTTAAGAAAATGACCATCTAATCCTCTCCCACAATCACTAAATTTGTTAGGTAATGTATGCAAAAGTTTATACACTTAACTCCTTTCCACCTTCTTAAAGTAAAACTTAGGTCTATTTACATCTAAAAAGACAGAACAGGAATCAACAACATTATCTCATGGTGAAGTCCTTCTATATTCAGACAGATTAGTAAACTTTTCATTTAAAAGATCAACAATCTCATTTGTGTCAGTTACTTCCTGATCACCTATGTTCAATTTCTGTATGGAATTCCTCAATTTGGTAGATAGAAAAGAATTAACATTATCCCACAACTTTCTAGGTTTGACAAATTTGACTCAAATATGATAGGCAAGGGCACTCAGCCTTACCCTCTACAGAGAAGCAATTGAAGTCTCAAAATGGGCAATATCTCATTGCCTTCAACTATTGGCCATGTTTCACCATGGTATCCCTCACAACCTCACACATGTTCCAAGTTGATCCCTTTCATGGGAGCATGAGTGGAACTGTTGACATCCATAGTGAATGACCTCTTCAAAGGATGGGGCATACAGAGGTGGATCTACTTGCATCTCAACTCAACACAAACTGCCTCATTTTTGTTCACTCATTTCTGACCCAGGAGCTTTCTACTTGATATACTGTCCGGATCCTGAACAGGAGGGTTCTTTATGCATTCTCTCCTATACTTTTGATTCAGATAATTCTGCTCAAACAATAGGAGGAGCATGCCGCTTCCTTGATCTGTTATCTTTAGTAGTGTGATTGCAGGTTGTTTACTTTATATGAGAGCTGGTGTTTTCCTTCAGTTTCTGCTCTCTAGGGTGGTTTTCTGCATGTTCTTGGCTCTTTCCAAGCACCCAGCACCATGGTGCTTCTACCTCAACCTCTTTTTACTTCATACATGTGGATGTGGGTGTCCTCACCTTATCCTCCACTGCTTGTCCTTACCATGTAGGCCCCTGTGATTTCTTTCTACTATCAATTATGTGGAATGGTGTTCCTGCTACATTCTGTGCTATGTGTCCTATGATAAATGACCACTCTCTTGCCATGATGGTTTCTATAATACTGCCCTGCAGCAGAAATTCATAGGCTATTTTCACATTTCTACTACCCCACTGTCACCTTGTCTTGTAGGCATACGAATGCTTTTTGCTTGGTCTAAAATTACCTTTAAGTATTTCCGTATCAGCTACATCATCATCATCCTGGAACACCTGGATACTGCTTGGAAATCATTTCAAAGGCATGGCCCAATGGAGGAGATATTTTGAATGAAAATGAAACAGTTACTCACCATAACAGAAGATATTCAAGAGAATCTCTATATGGGATCACAGAACACCCACTCTCCTTCCCTCTTTCTGTACCACTGGCCAGCTGTTCATTATCTACTGCATGGTTTGGGGATGTCCTTCTATGACTTAGGGTGTTATGTTCCAGTCCCATATATCTCCCTGTGTGTGCCTGGCACTGGTTTGGACTCCTGGTTTCTCATGGTTTGTGGCCCCTGAGCTTATTTCTGGCATGGAACTTGGGAACAGTGAGGCCACCCACAGTTACATAGGTGCCCTCATTGCACATCATAGTGGGTGCCTCCCAGCAAGCAATAGTTTCTGAGTGATTCTGATGTCAGCATCTTACAGTGACAAAAGTGTGGACCAGTGGTGGAGATTCTCTTGAAGAGCTATTCTTACATGTCTGAATGTCCATCTCATTAGCATAGAGTTGAGTGACTGGAAGAGAAACCCAGCTGAACCCATCTCCAAGCATTAGCAGTATAAGCTGCTGAATGTCTGCACCTCATTTGTGTCCTGAGAGAGGTGCCTGGCCTTGGAGAAAGAGAGGAAGAGAAGCTGAAGTGGAAGATCAACATGTGATTACCATGAACCTCAAAGGACCAGCACAGATCACCTTGGGATGAGCTTTAACCTTGTGAAAGCACTGCCCAGCCAGCCCAGTGCTCCCCTGCCCCAAATGAGACCAGGAAAGGAATCACTGAAAAGCAATGCTGCTTCCGCCACAGAAGAGCACTAACTGTTAGTGCACTTAACAACATGCACACCAAAACCAAGCCCCAGTGAAAACAATACTGTAAAATGATTCATTGTGTGACAGCACTAGACAGCCAGGGAGATCAGGACTTTTTCTAGGAATGTAAGAGCATTGATTTGTGTTACTTGATAAGGGACATCATCAGCAATCTGAATCAGCATAGCGATCCCCAGGCTTGCAGTAGCTTAGTAAAACAAACTCTGGTCAGAGCCAATATGGCTGCAAAATTATGTTATTGATGGTGAATGTTGTATAAGAAAGATAGTGGTGTCCATCTGAGACAGAACCCAGGCCCTACAAATAATGTAGAGGACATGTAGAGATATTGTACACTTAGGAAAGAACATAGCTGTCCACAGCTATGGTGTATTCACAGTTACATGCTGCCAAGCGCCCTTTTAAATGTAATTGCATTACATAATGCATAGTTGTTGCTATGCAGTCATAAAATATGTCTTCAGGAAAAAAGCACCAACCAGTGTCCCTGTTCAGCTATTTACACATGGGAGCAGATATAATGAAAGTCAGCTGCCCTAATTAAATGGACTAAACACATGAAGTTGCACGGTTGAAAAGTTAAAGGATTAAAATTGCAGCAAAAGAAAAGTAAATGCTGTATTTTAATAAAATTAACAAGCCCAGAGCAATACACTAACCCTGTTGCACTTTATGTCCTTAGAGTGACACTTCATCACTGGGTCAGACTCCAGCTGCAAACCAATATGTTATACAGTTCAGTAAAAGGCACAGATACTTTACAATGTCAGCCTTAGATGCTTAGAGGATATAGCACATCAGATTGATGTATATGCTTAAAACAGTGACTAATTTTCCAAATGTGAAATAACTGGGACCCCATATCACATGAAATATATGTTATATACATCAGTATGAAAAAAAAAATATGTTCTGTATGAAAAAGAGTCAAACTTGAAAACATAAGCAGGAAGAAACAGGAAGTAAAAGCAAAAGGTAAGGCATGATAGAATGTTTTAGATTGACAGCATAGGTGAAATGAAACCATAAAACAAATGGGAGAAATATAATCATTAAAATATTTAAATACATTTGAAAAAAAATCCACAACATAAGGTGGAGGCACTTGAAATATTCAACAATATGATATAGTAAAATAGGATTAGGTTAATGTTATCAGTGTGTCCGACTGGCAAGGCTTTTAAAGTGTATATCTACTTGGATTCATGCTGAAGGAGAACCCTCATATGATCCCTCCTCTTGTTGAGATAGCAACATGTTCGATGTCCATGTACTGTTGAGCAGAGGGGTCATGTTTGTGGTACACTGCAAAGAGAACATCTAATGATACATCAGGTATATAATATGTGACCATTGAACACATTTCTGGATATGTGTTTTTAGAGGCATATGGTATGATCATCATTTAGTAGGTCTGTTGACAGAGAAATGTGATTGCACAAATCACAAAGGAAGTGGAAAAATTAAGTAAATGCTTGACTGCGCCTTGTGCACAGTGACATTTTGTAAAACATACACATCTATTGCCTTTTGTTAGCAGCTTGAAGGAACCCCTGTAGTCACCAGTGACTGGACACAATTTATGACCCTGACTGGTTCCTCATCTTTCAAGGTGTGGCCTCTTAGTATCCATGTCCAGAGGATCAGCTATATATATATTTTAATAAAAATTTATTTATTCTAAAACTTACTTTGTTGTAATGAGTTACCCAGGTTTTTGCTGAGCATAAAGCCAAAAATTAACCCTGTCTGGTAGCAAACTCTTTCTTGCAGGAGAAGCACTGAGAGATAATGAGCAATTGTGCCATGATTCAATGAGCATGATGGCAGTGATTTTAGACCTTTGTTCTTGCCTAAAGCAAGACATAGTGTACAGAAGTTGAGCTCTTGTTCCAAGAACAGTATAGTAGCTTGACTTCTGTAAGAAGTTACTTTTATGTAACAACTTTATCAGTGACAGGGAAGAAAATGTTAGTGAATATTTATTTTAAGATCCTAAAAGATTGCTTCTAATGAATTTTCAATTAAGTGAAAATTATAGGTTTTAATTTTAGCATGTATTGGCCAGTCTACAGAAGAGTTGGTAATGGCTTCAAATCTCAGTGTAGCCTGTTATTAACATTATTTTCCTCAGAAACGACCGTTCTGTGGGACAAAAGACTTTCATTAGGTAATATCTTAAAATGACATGAGGCATTTAGCTTGTGGCCTTGCTCATAAATCAGTGGGCATTACAGAATTAGGAAATGTGCTTGACCTAGGGCCGGTTTACAATAATATAATCTTGCAACCTAGACATCTTTTACTTGTGAAATTTTGTTGTTGTTGTTGAAAAGCAGAAAACATTCCTTATTCTTCTACCATACACAATAACAAATACACACTGCAAAATAATACATTAACAAACATAAATATCTTATTTCACTAAGTAAAATCTTGAACTTTACTCCTCAAGCTTATCTCTAGAGTTTTTTTCCTATTCATTAAGAAAAAAGGTTTATATCAACACATATTAACTTGATTCTTCTTATGATGAAAAACAAGCTTATTTCATGGCACATGTTTCCTATTTTCATGATTTTTAATCTCAGTAATTAAAAACTTATGTTGTAGCTTTATAGCATCATCCTGTTTTAAAACTACAGTACTGGTTTTGTAGTTTTATTGTTTTCCTCAATCTAGTTTTAGGATTTACTCAGTAGCAAGCTTTTCTTACCTTGTACTCTCTTTTTAGTCAGTTTACCTCTATATTTGCCAAGTCTTCCTCTTCACTTGTCATTATCACCAATGTGAATAAACCCCAGTTACTGGTGTTTAAAGTAGCAGTCCTAGATAATCAGGATGTGATTATCAAAATTCTGCTTTAGGGCTGAAAGCATGCAGCCATAGTTCCAGTTTCCATATCTGTAAATATTTTTTTTTCTAGTGATTTTAGCATCTTAGATATTTAAAATTGATTTCAATTGTTGTCAAGTCCACAGTAAATATGGCTGGTGCCTAATTTCCAGCCAGGCTCCCCCTCATGTTGCATCACATATTTTGTTTACCTCCTTGGGACCCTGTGCTACATTTCCACTGTCCCTGTGTAGTACTGCCAGTCATGCACCTGTGCAGTTGGTAGCAGAGGTTCCAATTCAACATGGCAGGTGAGAGAAATGTAAACAAAAACAAAGCAAAACAGAGCAAAGTTATGAGGTGATAGCACAGCAAAAACAAGAAAGATTACCAGGTAAGTGCTCAAGCAATGCACAGAAAACAAATTTGCAAAAGATATGATTTTGTTTTATCTAGTACTGCTGTGCTAACATCCCATTGCAGACATTTAGCCCCCAATATTAGCCACCCTCCCTTTCATGCTATTATCTCCTTTCACCTTAAAAGTTTTAAGCCCACCTCTCCACCCCATGCAAGCTTTTAAACTGCCCTGTTGCAGGTTTCTAGCTTCCTTTTACTGATTTTTAGCCCTCCTGGCAGAATTTTAGCCCTCCTCCCTTCTGTAGACTTTTGCCACACCTCCCTTGCATGTTATTAAACCCTCCTCCTCACAGATTATTAGTCCACTGTCACCTTGCAGGTTTACTGTCCCCTCCACTTATGGGATATTAGCCCCTCCACCTCACAGGTTATTGGTCCCATCCACATTGCAGATTATTAGCTCAGCTCCCTTTGTAGGTTATTAGCCCCCTTCCCATTGCAGGTTATGAACCTCCTCTTGCAATTTATTAGTTCCCAACACCCAGTTTAGGCATTTAGCTCCCCATTCCTCCTCTTTCTGGATGCTTTTGTTCACGCTCCCACAACAGACTTTTAGATTCCTCTCTACAGGCTTTTATTCCCTTTATAGGCTTCTTCCACAAAGTTTCAAATGTCAGGTCTCTAGTCAGCCGTAGTCATTGAATGATAATGTCAGTCCTCCTTGTTGGAAAGAAATGGCCTGTTCAGTGCCTTCAGTGCCTGTATTGCCACTGTTTCATGCCTGTAAATGAAATCATGCCTTTTCAAACCTAAATAGGCATAGACATGCCCTGCTTTATGCTTACAGCCACTGCATTCTGCCTGTGTAGGCATCAGGCAAAGAGCAGGCATTCTGCAGTACTTTCACAGTACCTGTTTAATGCCCATTTAATGGCTGCAGTGATGGTGCTGTGTTTGTGTGAAAAAGTACCATGATTCTCACGGCTTGTCTAAATAGATCTCTATTCTGTTGTCTCATTCCTTAGCCCCACTTCTTTCTTTACATCCCCATCCTTTGCCTTAGACTCCCATTCTTTATAC
Organism: Neoceratodus forsteri; assembly: GCA_016271365.2. Lineage (NCBI taxonomy): Eukaryota > Metazoa > Chordata > Ceratodontiformes > Ceratodontidae > Neoceratodus > Neoceratodus forsteri. The sequence goes on along the minus strand of CM028131.1, from coordinate 1,067,508,676 downwards.
CCAACCCCTCCCATTGCTTTGCAGCACCCTTTCCTTGCTATGTAAACCTCCCTTTTAAACAGCCCTCCCTTGTATCTCCCTTGCTTTGTCCTCATTCTTTATGGCCCCTCCCTTGTTTTAGTCATTTGTATGACAGGTAAATATAAGAAAACTATATTTAAGGGATTCTCCTTCTGCAGCGCAAGGCAGTGGTGCATGCATAGGTGCAACTTAAACAGGAAAGCATCCTTAATGGTCAGCCACATGTGACTTGTACTCTTTACTTGCTGCTGCTGCTGCTGCCCCAGTTGCTCTCTGCCTAGGCACAGTTTTGCTGCACCGCAAACTTCAATAGTGGTAAGTCATGTGTGTGTCACTGGGAGTGAAGGAGAGATGCCAGTCCATGTGCACTGCATCAGTGTCAGATGTCAGTGGAATAATGTGTGGGTCTGGGCAAAATACTCTCAGACACGACCATTGATACAGCAGTGGGCATGCATGAGCATCACTACTGGGACTTGATAATAGAGAACCTGAGATTTGGCCCCAGTTGTACTTCAGTTTGCTGTAGCAAGGCACATCAGACGCATGACTGGAAGAACTGTAATGCATGCACAAGGAGATGGATGAGCAGAGGTGGCAACCTCCTGGGAAGCTGTTGCCATAGAGTTAAGGGGCTGTCAGGGACTCAAGGAGAAGTTACTCAGGTGGCACCAGTATCAATCTAGTAGGGGTAGTGCTTCTGCTGGAGAGCCATCAACTGGTGCCATGGAGGACAGCAGAGCTGCAGACCATGGGCTATGCATGAGTAATACCAACAAGAATGGCAGCAGTAGTGATCTGGTGAGGGCACATGATCAGCAGGTAGATCTCTGTTGTGGCTGGAGTACTGTGCTTCAACAGCACATTACTGTGTGGTAGACCACTTCCTGCAAAGAGATGACTAGCATCCCAAACTGGGTACTTAGATTCAAGCAGTTCTGTATTACAGTGCCTATGAATAATTTGCTCATGTAGACAAATTGTTAGTGATGTTCTACAGACTAATATTCAATTATTTTTTTTTTCTTTTAGGTGGCTAAGGACTTTTTTATTTAACTAAAAGTGCAGGTGAATAGCCAAAATTCTGTGAAGTTTTGGACTTCCAGCTTGAACTCTGGGATGACCTGTTTTACTGACAGACATATGGTCAGCAAGCAAAGTGTCATCCAGAGACTTTCAGGGAGACAAGATAGCTTGTTTAGAGTGCCGGTAAACAGGAACGGCTACAAACATCAGCTTCCTAATCAGCAGCATGAACAAGTCCATCAGACACAGCAACAGGAAACTGGACAACTGCAAAATCAACAGAAAACAAATGTAAGTGAGACAAGTTTAAGAACATATGACCTGTTGCTGTTTTGTGTGTGTTCAGACATGAAAGATGGGGCAGCATGACTGGCATTTATTAATTCTGGACTGCAGCAGTGTTAGGCAGATACATACAGTGTGTGTATAATGCTGCTACCATCCAGCTAATATCTCATCTCAGTTACTCCAGTCAAGTACAGAGGCAATTCCTAGGTGGGGCATTTTAAAGTTTTATTCTAATAACAGCCATGGAAAAGGGTGCTATGGGACACAGACAGTGTTTTGCATGTGGCCTTGGACACCAGGGAATGCTCATCACAGTGTGGGGATAGTTAGACATGTGTCACTGGAAACCAGAGACTGTGTGGTATAGGAACTACTGACACCAAGAATTGCTTAATGGGACAAGGTGATGGATACCATATAAAGTGTCTGGCATAGAGATGGAGGTTGGTGCCACTGAACACCAAAGAATGCTGGGCAAAATATTGGAAAAGGCAGATGGATGACACTAGACACCAGAGAGTACATGGCATGGGGTGAGAAGAGGGTGGCACTAGAAACCAGGAGTGCTCAACTTAGGAGGGATAAAGAGAAGGTGCCACTGGACAGCAGTGAGAGCCTGTTACAGGATGAGAAGGAGGAGAAGGCATTGGTCTTGTGCTGGAAGGTGTGCCCAGATTGGGTGGCTGTGTGTCATAATTGTCATGCCAAAGCAGGTGCACTATGTTCATTTTCCCACCACCAAGTTCATGCCAATCATAGCCACAAATCATAATCATCTGCCAATACACAGTAGAACCAGTAACGGTGGCAGAAGGTGCTCAACCACATCTGGCACTGTCCCTCATAAAACTGATGTTTCCATGACTGAATGATGAGGGTTACATAGAACAAACATAGTGTCAACCATTAGAGTTTTAGACTTCTTCATGAAATGCCTGTTACACTAATCCCATGGTTAATAAAAACTATCTGAATGAGTTTCTGCGATGTGTCCCTCATTTTTTAAGCATTGCACCTCATCTATGAGTCTGAGAGTGAAAAGGTATCATTTTAGTGACAAAAGTGATCTAAACCCCCAACCAGGTGAGCAAGCCACCTCATCTCAAAATTGTTTACCAACAGGGTACCTACTTCATAATCCCTCCTATCATATCCAGAGAATACCCTTATCAGTTGTGCTCTAAATCATCCTGTTCTCTCATTCTTCTCCCTTATGATCTCCTAGACTTGCCCAAGTTGTAGTTATCAATCGTTGAGTTATGCAGGGCACAGATTCTGATCCTCTGTGCCCCCCCTCCATAAGCAGAAAGTAAATATTCTTAATGTTCTGTGCACTAGTTTTTTTACTGACATTTTATATAGCAGGTACTTTAACATTGTTGGGAGTGGGGAGGGGTTGATATGGGAGATCACAATCATGGCTCTGCATGGCTCTGCATGTACTGAGTACTAGCCTGTGAGGGAATTTTAACTAAGGATGTGCACAGGGGATCATAATCGGGGCTGTGCACTGTACTGAGTACTGGACATGCTTGCAGAATCACAGTTAGGGTCATGCACTGGGGCATCGCAATCAGAGCAGTGCACTAGCTCTAGTGAATGCAGGACATATGGAGGAATCGTAATCTGGGCCTTGCATGAGGGCACATTCAGAACCATGCTTGACATGTGGCATGCAAGGCTACTGCTCTGAGAGCTATAGAGGTTAGGAGAATAATTAACAAAACATTCAGGCTAAATGACCACATCTGGAGATACAAAAATCTCAAAGATTGCATCACAGGATATTTATGACATTTGGGGTCAAAATGTTTGAAATGCTTTGTTGACCCGTATAACCAATACAAGCCCATGGAAACAGTTTTCCTGTGGACTGTTCTGCTTCCCTGTAAAATCTAAGAATCCCTGTAGATCCAGGACTGATAATGTTCCAGTGACTAGCCTTATTTGCTAGTAGCTACAAAACCTTTTTGACTGTGGTAATGCTTGTACCATTATTACGTCACCAGCATGAGACTACTGTGGTGTGAGTTTCACTTTAATTCTGCTATAGGTGATGGTAGATTAGAACACTGCAGTTGCACATAAGGTGTGCAGTCAGGGTTCAGGGATTAACAAATGACCAAAGAGTCAGTCGTTTCCTTGAGATTAAAGACTTGCTGGGAGGGAGTGTCCCGAGGAACAGCCAAGGCCAACCTCACCCAGCCAGTCATTAATTGACAGGAAATGAGTGGTTCTGAGGTCATTATTGCAAATTATAACCTAATCAAAATAATTAACTTTTCTGAGCTTTTTTACTCTGAGGTTTTTTTCTGTCTGTGACGCCAATACTTTACGTGCTAACCTCGGCTGTCATGCCGGTCAATTTAAAAAGATTTCAGCCCTGCACGGCAGTCAATCAGTGAGCTTCTTTAGCCTTGAATAATTAATTAGACTTAAGGAAAAGATAGTACAACACCTGGAATCCATAGGAGCACAAGATCTAAGACAGCATGGGTTTACAACAGGAAGGTCCTGTCAAACTAATCTCATAGATTTCTTTGACTGGGTAACCAGAGTGGTAGACCAAGGGGTGCAGTTGATGATGCCTACCACATAGAAGATTATTTAATAAGCTGGGTAGGCTCAGGGTGGTCAGCAGTTGGTCAACTGGGTAGCAAACTGGTTGTTGGGCAGAAAACAGAGGGTGTTGGTAAACGGTATACAGTCAGAAGAGATGCAAATCACAAGTGGTACCTCAGAATCAGTCCTGGGGCTAGTCCTCTTCAATATCTTTATCAGTGACATTGTAGATGGACTGGAGGGTAAGGCTTGTCTGTTTGCAAATGACATCAAGATCTGCAGCAGAGTAGATGATCCAAATGGGGTGGGCAGAATGAGAAGAGATCAGGATAAACTGGCAAAATGGTCAGAAGAGTGGCAACTGGTTTAATCAGGGAAGTGCAAGATCATGTACATAGGGAAGAGAAACCCTGAAGCCACCTATAGGTTGGGAGGAGAGTTGCTGACAACTAAAGCGGTAGGTAAGGCTAGAGGGATGTTGGGATGTATTAGTAGGGTATCACAGTTGTAATAGGGAGGTAATAATCCCTCTTTACAAGATACTGGTCAGGCCCTATCTGGAGTACTGCATTCAGTATTGGATGCTGCAACTGCACAAGGACATTAACAAAATGGAGGCAGTCTGGAGAAGGGCAACCAAAATGGTGCAGGGACTGCATTACAAAACATATGAGGACAGATTAACGGAGCTCAACATGTATACCATAGAGCAAAGGAGGAGAGAGGTGATATGATCAAAACATTCAAACATCATAAGGGTATTAACAAGGTGAAAGAGTCTAACTTGTTCAATACAAGAAAAATAGCAGGACAAGAGGACACAGCATGAGATTAGAGGAGGCCGATTAAGGAGTAATGTGAGGAAGATCTTTTTCACAGAAAGGGTGGTGGATGCATGGAATGGCCTTCCTCAGGAAGTGATGGATATGAATACAGTGCAGGGCTTCAAACAGACATGGGATAGGCATAAGTGAGCAATACAGATGAGTATGAATAGATAGGCCATTGACAGAGTAAAGACCTATGGCACATTCATAAGAGTAGAACAAATGGGCAGACTGGATGGGCCTTCGGTCCTTATCTGCCATCAACTTCATGTTTCTATGTTTCTATATCCTGGGAAAACTAGTCAGCTTGTTTTGCAATTTTGTGGGCATATTGACTCAGGTAAACCCAGTTAGGGCAGCCAGCTTGTGGAATTATTAAAGCTGGAGGATTGCCATTCATGCCAGCAAACCAGAGGGTAGTTGGTAAGTACAAGACAATGAATTCCATTGCAAAAGCAAAATGATCCAGCCAGAACCTAAGATATGTTGGACCTTCAACTGTTATGGACCATTGATCTAAGTGAGGGTTCTGTACACTGACATTGACTTTCTCATCAGATGTCTGCTGTCACCAAGAAAAGGGAGACAGAGCACTAGTGGGAAGAGAGCAGGATGTGTGGTGTTGTTATTTAAATCAAGGAATGTGTAGGATACTCCAGTGTAAATGCAAGCATGAGTGGATGGTATGTAGCTGACAGCAGCCAGTGCAAAGTGGGCATTGACACGCCATAGCCCTTTCAGAAGGCACAACACACCTCCTAATGCCAATGAGGTGCATTTCATTAAGACTCAGTTGAGTGCTCATCTGGATAAGGTGGCAGCTTGTGCTCCAGCAGATGCCTTCAGGAAGGGTTTTAGAATACCGTATGATGGCTTTAAAAAGTCGTAAGAGGTTGATAACTTGAAGTTGGCCGAGGAATGACCAGAGGTGATCCTGGCCAAGTGGGTGAAGGAGATTGCAGCAAGGAGGATTAGCAGGCCATTCAATACCCCACCCTGTCCCACCTCAGGGTGTCACCATATGCTGACAAGACAATGAATCCAAGATGGTGAAATCCCTCACAGTGATAATCTTGATAGGTTTTGAGATTGTCATGTGAGGGACCCGAGATCAAAATTTTGCCCTTATGTTGTCTCCGATACAACTCATACTCAGAGTTAGATATCAAAAGAAGGGGGTGACATGGGGGTTCGGGGCACAGCCCCTTGAGAAAGAAACCAATGTCTGACAGGTGAAGTTTTGCATGTTGACATTGGGATCTCCCATGCAAACTTCAACCATCAAAACTGTTATCGATTTGGCAAGGTAAAACCAGGTGTCATCCATTGGCTTAATCCCAAAGAAGATGCCAGGTGAATTCAGGATGATTAGTCATTTGTCTTACTCAGATGGGGACTCTTTCAATTACCACATTGATCCATACTACACGGCATTGTCTTGGGTGCTGTTCGATGGGGTAGTAGAGATGGTCCAAGCGGTGGAGTTGTGGAGCTCTACTAGCTAAAGTGGACATACAGTCTACATTTCTTTTTTTGGTTTGCCCAGAGAACACAGATTTATTGGGGATGAAATGTGATGGTCAGTACTATGTTGACAACTACATGCAAATGGGGTGTGCTGTGGCATGCATTGTGCTTGAAGAGTTTATCATGTTCCTGCACTAGACAACCACATGCAAGGTGTGTTGTACTACAGTAGTACACTACCTAGTGATGTTCTGTTTGTGGGCAGGCCAGATGTAGAAGCTATGGGCACTTACTGGGGTCCCTTCAGGTCAAGTGCACTGCTTTTGTGGTACCCTAGTGCCGAACAAGACAGAGGAACCATGCACCATTCTGTTTTTCTGGGCACTGAGATCAAGACAAGAGTCACTGAGTGTTGCCTACCACATGATAAAAGTGGTGTTGCTGAGGAGTTATTGACCAGAGTAACAAAGGCATGTAAGATCACCTTGTGCAAACTACAACAGTTGCTGTATGCAAAGTAATTCCCACCTTAGGCAGGACATTCCTTCACCATTTTGTGAAGGCAGGTACAGGATGCCAAAAGCCTCATCACAGAATCCAGGAGACTGAGAGCATGAGAGAGACCTGGGGTTGTGGCTGACATTTATGAACTGTTTCAATGGTGTGTCGATCTGGCTGGATGTCGTCACCTGGCAGGAGCTATTCATGGACCCTTCCAGGACCTTGGCTTTGGAGCTTGCTTTCAGGAGGAGCAGTGCATAGGGAAGTAATCTCCATCTTGGGAGGAAGAATGTTTGGCCAAGTAGATTACATTACTGGAATCTTTCCCATAATAGTTGCATTGGTAGTATGGAGCAAGTGCTTTCAAGATAAGAAGGTAACCTTCTGCTTAACACTGGGGTGGTCCACACCATTGATGAGCAATTTGGGTGCCAAGGTCCCTCTGGGTAACTGCATGAGAGTTTTGTGCTCAGATGTCTGGTTCTTAATATCCAGTTTAAAGCTGTGCATGTGCCAGGTGTGGATAACAGTATTATAGAAGCTCTTTCTCATTTGCTATGGCAGAGATTCCAGAGGCTGAACTCAATAGTAAAGGTGCATACCCTGGAAGTCCCAGCTTACCTCATGGAATTGATGATCCAGATGCCTGGGAATTGCTCAGAATTTTTAGCACCAAGTACATGGGCAGCCTATCAGAGGGCATTGAGAATTTCCTGATTGTTGTGGCAGGCCATGGGTAGAAAATGCTTGGCCCATCCTTGTGGACCAGTTATACCTCTATTTAGTTCAGGTGAAATTAGAAAGTTTGACACCAGGGGCTGGGGCCAGCATTTGTGAGGCATGTCATGGTTCTCTAAGGCTGCCTTGCAGAACAAAACGCAGGCATTTCTGGAAGGATTCCTATGGGCTTCAAATTTGACAGACATCAGCCATTAACCCGGCACTGCTAGAGCAGGTGTGAGGCAAACTGCTGAAGGTGTGCTGTTCACCAGCAAAGGTGGGTTGTTCTGCATGGCATTCTTGTTAGCACTTGCATTCTGGTGTCTCAGTTGGTCTAGTTGAGTAGAGGACAAGGCTTCTGGTGGCCTTGGGGATGAGGGTGTGGTGGTGACACAGGAAGGGTGTTTGGCTTGGAAGAAACAAGGCAGATAGGATGTCTGGGGTTCTAGTGCAGCCTGAGTCCTCCTCCAGAAATGCAGTTGGACATATGCACCTGGGCACTTTTGTATGTGGCCAGAAGGGCAAGTGGGGATCACATTCTTTCACCCTGAAGAAGGGACACCACAGACAAGTGTTCCATTTTTGCCAAGTTTAGAAAAGCCATGAGAGGGCTGGTTTTGGACTTGGCAGCATTCAACTCTTACTCTTTCTGCATTTGGCTGCCTCAAATGCTAGATCTGAGTGGTTAACACATGGTAAGATCTAGTATTAGGCGATGAGGTCTGAACTTTTGAAGAGGTATGTGTGACCACATTTGCTTTAATTTTCTTATTTTGTTTTCCCAGTAGGATGTGTTTTGCAGATAACACAAGTCCGGTTGTGGGGCACTCCTTCATCCATTGGAGTGCTAACAACTTCTTCTTGGACCCTCAGCAACTGAAAATACGGTAGCTGGAATGGCGAGGGATCAGATGGGGTGACTTGCCCTTGTAGGTTATGACTGAAGCTCAGCGGCAAGGTCCTCCTAGTGTTTCTAGGTACTTCTGGGAGGAAATGACTTAGAACTGGTGAAGTCCTTGGAACTTTTGTGCCAGATGAAGGAGGATGATTTGTTTTAAATTTATTATGCTTTTTGGGTTTTGCGACCTCCAAGGCTTATTGCTCATCATTACCCCACCCCATGACTTACCTGTAGTGGTGATCTACCCAGGCATACCCACTCTGTGTGGTGGCTGTCTAGACATGGCCCCCATGGATGACAAGACAAGGATCCCATCATGAACACCACTGGATGGCCTCCCTTTCTACCCCTCATGGCAGGGCTACAGGACTGGACCACAACAATGGAAACTTTCACTCAGGCACTGGCCAGTCATCATGGTTGTGGCATGGAGCTGATGGGTGGGGTCTCATGAATGTAGCTGGCAATGGTTTTAAGATAATGGTGGGCTTCCCGGGAGGTGTGGCATGCAATGAAGTAATGTGCTAAGTGCAACATCTGAGCGCACCTCCTAATAGCTTGGCTCTGGCAGCTGTATTCTCCTGGCCTCTATCAGGGTCATTGACATGCCAGTGCCCCCAGGAAGCCTAGTCTGGGGTGCACAGAGTCTGGTTGCACATCATCCAGTGGTACTAACAACATGTGAGAAATCCCATTGCAACTGAGAAAGCCTGCAGGATGACCAACATAGCAATTCAGAGTTTTATGGACTAATAGGAGGGACTATCCACAGGCATGATGATCTGGTTGCTACTGTATCTCAGTTTAATGCCCTGATAGTGTGCACTTTCAGACCTAGGATGCAATAGGTTTTACCTGACCTACAAAGTGCTTAGGGCTTGAACACCAGTAGCAGTGCTCATTTTGTGCCATGGCAGTCTCGCCAGGAGTGTACAAAGTGAGAATGAGGAATCTCATGTCTCTTGCATATAGTTTTCCTTGAAGCAGCAAGAGTTGAGAGTCCAGATGGCTAGTGTTCCCCCACAGGAAGCAGCTGGGGATAGTGCATTCAGGTGCAGCCCACTTGTGCAGACCCATTCGATGGCAGAGAGGCACATGTCACATGGCCCTTTATGCCGGAGGCTGATGTCTCTCTTGAGGCCATGCCCTCTGTTGAATCCTGTGAGCAAATAGATGGCTGAGGTCAAATGTTAGACCATTCAATGACTTGCCACAAACTTCCTTGCTGTGCACATCATGATACCTATGTAAAACTAAGTTTCAATGAACACAAGGCTGGGACATTTTCTCTAAAGCATTGTGTATGCCCCAGTCTGTTTGGGTGAAGGAGTGGAAAATATGGCCTACAAAGACAAATGAGAGCATGTGAAGGATTGCTGCTGGCAGGGATTTGTTTGTGGCCAGTTCGCTGTGTTGGCAGACCAGAGAAAGCAGGAAGTAAACTCCCACTGGGGAGGGGCTAGGGAAGGGGAAATGTCTTTTGTCTTGTGTTCAGAGGGGAGGAAAAACAACATACTTAATCAGAGCATGGCTGTGCAGAGCCCTCTTGCTCATTTACTGAAGCCAGAATCCCACCCTCCATCTTTGAAAAAGCAGTGCATGGGAATGACAGGGCATAGGAACTTAATTTCCCATTGGGGACTGCCCTAGGGGTCAAAATCTTTTTTCCATGAGGTTTTCTGGTTTTCAGCTTCTAGTGAGACAAAAACAGAATTTGTTAGCAGAGGTTAGGAGTAGGATGTCACAGTCATGTATATGTGATTGCATGGTTGTCTCACAAGGAGTAAACAAAGGGAAAGTGGAGAATCTCACATATCTTGTAAATGAGATGGTTCTCCCAAGGCAGCAAGAGATAAAAGCCAGGATGCTGGTGTTCCCCCTGCAGTGAACAGTCAGGGGTAGCAGCCTTTCAGGCATGGCTTAAGTGTGCGCACCATCTGACAGGAGGGGGAGCACATCACATGGCACTGATTGGCCACCTCTTATGCCATGCAGGTTGAAATCCTCTGAATCCATATCCTTTCTCAGATCCCTGTGGCTAAAGGAATGGCCAAGGTCAAAGCTAGACCATTCAAAGCCTTGCCATAACTTCCTTGTTGCACATATCATGCTATTTATATATCTTTTCACGTTTCTATTAGCGAGGTAAACACCAAGGTAGAGAAGTCAATAGGAGCACACCAGGGTAAATGGAGAAAAATGCAAAGGCAGTAAATACAGGGATGGGGCTAAAGGGGTAAGGCCATCAAAAAGGAGGGTGATGTACCAATGTCAGTAGTCTGGGTAACATGCTCCCTGTGCTAGGGGCCTTGATGGAAGAGGGATGTCTGGATATCGTGGCAATCACAGAAATGTGGTACACAGAGAACCATGACTGGGATGTCAACATACCACAGTACACAATCTACAGGAGGGACAGGGAGAGTAGAAGAAGAGGTGGGTTGCTTTCTATGTAGGGAAGGGATCAAAGCAATGGAACTAAAGGGTAAACAGGAAGGAGAGGAGGCACTGTGGGTCACCATGGAGACAGGAAATGGCACCACAATCCGCACAGGGTTGTATACAGACCCCATCTCAGGGAAGGCAATGGACAAGGAAATGATAGAAGGCATCTTTAGAATGGCAGAAAAGGAGATACTGTTGATGAGGACCTGAATATTCCAGTTGTTAACTTCTTTGCTGCAGCTACTTCCAAGAGCAGGGTCATTCTCAATGCCCTACAGGGGCATGCCTCAGACAGCTAGTGTTGGAACCCACTTGGGAGGAGCAATCTTAGACCTGGTACTCTCAAATGGGGATGGAGAGAGAACTCAGGTTTAGAAGTGGGTAGCCATCTGAGGAACAAGTGACTACCAAACAGTGTGGCTCATGATAAACACAGCCGTAGAGAGTCAAGCATACAAAAGCAAGGATATTGGACATTAGGAGGGCTGACTTTGGGAAAATTGAAGAATGCCTCAGAATAGCACTAGCAAATAGGCAAGAAGGAGGTGGAGGAACAATAGGGAAACATTAAAACAGTCATCACAGAGGCAAAAGCCTTTGTGTGAAGCAAATCAACAAACCAAAATGAAGAAAAAAACACTATGGTTCTCAAAAGAGGTGGCGGGAAGGTTAGGAAAAAAAGATAGCATTCAGGAAGTATAAGGAAACACAGAAGGAGCAGGACAGAGAACTGTACCAGTTAAAGCAGAAGGAAGCAGGGAAGGCAGCCAGAACAGCAAAGGCCCAAACTGAGGAAAAGATAGCCAACCTCAGTTAAGAAGGGAAAAACCTTTATGCAGTAGCTACATTAGTGAGTGAAGAAAGACCAAGGGAGGATAGTAAAGGCTTAATAAAGGGAAGGGGTGGGCAGAGGGTGACAGTGAAAAGCAGGATACTGAACGAATACTTCTGCTCAGTATTCAAAAAGAAGAGGAGGAGGAGGAGGAGGGGAGGTACCTAAATCAGACAATAGAAGCACTCTGGATAGGGGTTGATGCCAATCCATTCACAGAAGAAAGGGTCCTGAAAGAACTCCTAAAACTGAAGTTGGATAAAGCAGTGGAGACTGATGGGATTCACCCAGAATTTTAAAAGAACTAGGGGAGAACTAGTGACATGACTGACTACCCTTTTAACAAATCATGGGAGGATGGTGTGGTACCTGAGGACTGGAGGAGGATGATGGATTCCCCTTCACAAAAAGGAGAAGCAAGACAGAGGCAGGAAACTACAAACCTGTTAGTTTGACCTCAGTGGAAGACAAAATGATGGAATCACTTCTGAGGAAAGAATTGCTGAGTACCTAGAGGCCAGTGGAGCACAGGATCCAAGGCAGCATGGATTCACAGTGGGAACGTCATGTCAAATGAATCTAATCAATTTCTTTAACTGGGTGGCCAAAGTAGTAGACCAGGGAGGGGCTGTGGACATGGCCTACCTCTACTTTAGCAAGGCATTTGACACAGTCCCACAAAGATTAATAAACAAACAAGCCAGCCTGGGAGTGAGTACCAGGGTTGTAGCCTGGGTAAACATTGCCTGGACAACTGGATGCAGAGTGTAACAGTAAATAGAGTCCCTCCAAAGAAATGGGGTTACTAGTGGGGAACGCAGGGCTCAGTATTAGGGCCAGTCCTCTTTAATGTCTTTATAGGTGACATTGCAGAGGGACTATATGGGAAAGTGCGCCTTTTGCAGACCACACAAAGATCTGAAACTGGGTTGATACACAAGGGGTGGGGGGTGAAAGGATGAGAAGGGACTTAGAAAGGTTGGAGGAATGGTCAAAAGTATGGCAGCTTAGATTCAATGCAAAGAAGTGCAAGTAACGCACCTGGAAACAAAACCCAGGGAAGAGTACACAGTGTGGGGGAGGTACAAATAACAACAAAAAATGGAAAGATACCTGGGGTAGTCATATCAGATGACCTAAAGGTAGGCAAGCAATGTGAGAAGGCAGTAAGGAGGCTGGGAGATACTGGGATGCATAGGAGAGGCATCACCAGTGCAAAACAGGAAGCTGTTATCCTCTGTACAGGCAGTTGGTGAGACCCCATCTGGAATACTGCATGCAGTTCTGGAGACCCCATCTCAACAAGGACATAGACAGGATGGAGGCAGTCCAGAAGAGGAAACTAAAAATGGTGCAGGGTCTGCAGAAGCCACTCTGAAGAGACTAAAGGATCATGGCCTGTATGACCCCCTCGAGGGAAAGGAGGGGGGCATGATAGAAACATTTAAGTACCTCAAGGGAATCAACAAAGTCCAAGAGGGTAGCATCTTTCAAAAAAAGATGTGCAAGAACAAAGTGGCACAATTTGAAGATAATGGGGGATGGCTCAGGGTAATGTCAGAAAGTATTTTTTCACAGAGAGGGTGGTGGATGCATGGGACAGCCTGCCTGAGGAGGTTGTGGGTCAAAACAGTGGGGGAATTCAAGAATGCATGGGACAGATATAAAACAATTCTAGTGGGGTAGAGAAAGTAGGCTGTTGGTTAACTGGGATCTGCAGCTTATCCAATAGGTAAGAAATGGGCAGACTGGGTGGGCCAAGCGGTCTTTATCTTCCATTGTCTATGTTTCTATGTTGGGTTACAATTATGTTTCAATAAACACATACCTGTGTCCAATTTTTTTCCAAAGTACTGTATGCCTCTGTCTGTTTGGGAGAAAGGCAAGGAAAATGTGGCCTGCCAAAATAAGACACACATTTCATCTGCTGTACACAATGATTAAGAAATACATAAGGTATACAGTATACACATGGACATTAATTATACAATGGAGAAGCAAAATCCTGCATCCTAGGCATGGGTAAAAACAAGTTCTGCCAATTAGGATGCAGGACATCAAAATATCCTAGTGCCAAAGTTTAGAATAAAAAAAATAATTACAGAGACCATTTTTTCCTAATGAGTTTACATAGAAACATAGAAACACAGAAGATGATGACAGAAGGAGACCAGAGGTCCATCTAGTCTGCCCAACGGTTACTGAGACCTTCCATGGGTCCTGGGACCTATCCTGCTTACCCTATCCCTGCAACCTCTCTACCTTGGTGAGCTCTTACTCATTCGTGTCCCCTAGGTGCTGAGCCTTCTATTTGTTTAAAATTTCTGAGTTGGGCATTTTGTTAATGCCTCTCATGAATTGAATGTCTCAGTCATATCACCCCTCTCCCTTCTGGTCTTTAGAATACATATTCAATGTCTTTAGTTGCTCCTCGGCAAAAGCCCTGGAGGCCCTGAACTATCTTGGTCATCCTTCTCTTCAAAGTCTCTAACCTATCATTGTCCTTCCTAAGGTGAGGGCTCCAGAACTGGACACAATATTCCAGGTGAGGTCTCACAAGGGACCTGTAAAGTGGGACGATTACTTCCCTGTCCCTACTGTCGAAACCTCTCCCTATACACCCCAGCATTTTATTTGCCGTGTATAAGATTTATTGCATCATGTTGTAACACTCTAGTGCCGATCCCAATCATTTGGTAACAAACAGGCCACTGAACCAATTGTGTTAAAATAGATAGTTACTGATACTAACATTTACATTACACTATTTTATTGGTTTCTCTTGATTTCTGACTGATATTATCTCCTGTCACAATCCCACAGCCCTCCTCCCAGTCATTTGCTTGCTCACTCGCTCACTCAGGTCTTTCCCCTTACAGTCAGGTTACTCCACTACTCACACTTTCAGCAACCAAAAACTCACAAAACTGTCTTCATGTGAACATTTGTTCTCTTCTCACCTGTTTTAAAAGATCATGTGTGTGCTCACCGTTCTTCCTTCCCATAGTACACAAATGCTGTACTTTGTTCTGCCTTGCATCAAGTAATTACATTTTTTGTTTAAAAGAATCATTTACTTCACTTTATTTGTCATCATTGCACTTAAATTAAAAGGAAGTAGTTTACAACACTTCTTTGTATTTCTTACCCACATTGTCATCTTCCATCTTCTCCGCTGTCCTGGCATCTGATCCCCTCTTTGTTCTTTCAAATGGACTGTTGTACAGAAATAAAAATAGTCACAAAGAAAATAAAAATCCCCATTCCTGATGTTTGAACGCTGTCAGCCATACAGCTTGCAGACCAGTAGCCAAGACAGGCAGGACTTAAAGCTACACAAAAGAACTACAACTATGGAAGCATAATTAGGACAAAAGTCGTAAACAAAACAAAGCCAAAAAATACAGTAGAAGTAGGAAGAGGAACTATTTTAGGACAAAAATAAGTCAAATGTTTAATTTTTATTATTTTAACTTGCAGATTTTATTTTTCTTGCATCAAGAACATAGGGATACATTTTATAAGTGCAATAAGACACTCCAGGGATGTGCATTACACAGTTCTAATGCATGACCATTGCTGAAGGCACTCAACCTGCTGCCTCATGTATTACTATGTCCCTGGCCTTTTATTACAAGTGTCTAATTCACACCAATTCTTGTCTTGTTGCTTACATAGACACAGTATCTTAAAACTGGTACAGTAAGAGGAATTTAGAATAACATTGTGACAACATGGAATCCTTGTCAAAAGGTCATTTTGAATACAGTATGTATTATTATCTTTTATTGAATTTTTGCTTAAATTTTCATATTTAAAGGGCCAGGAAGTTCTCCTTTTTGACATATATTGTTAGACTGATGAAATATTATACCATTAAAGTTGTCACCATGGGACGAGTTCACGAAGGGCAATGCAGGGCTTATGCCAACCCCTACATCAACCTCGGTGGCTGGCACTGCTGTGTTGAACTCTTTACATAACTTTCACCTAATTCAAGAAGATTGGGCTCATTTGTGACACTTTTCCCTCCTTATGACAGCTTTCTCCAAATATTTGGACGAAGCCCAGTAAAGTGGCATCCAAGATTACTGAGGCTAGAACAGAAAAAGCTGGTCTAATCTTGCAGTAATTGGCACACGTGGATTGAGAACCCATCACCGCCAGGTAATATGTGCCAGATGTTCATCACACTCAGGGCTTGCAGCATTCCAGCAACATTTGTGAATCAACTGCTATGTTTGCAATTCATTTTCTTGTTTAAATTGTGAACAGCTTTTCCTGTTTGTATTATAACTGTGTTATGGATTTATTTAATTCCTGCTGCTCTACTGCAGAATGTACAAAATATCATTCCCAGTGATATCACTGAATAGTGCTATCTACATTACAATGCATATTTCATCTCTCATGCTATTCATATATCTAAGCCATTTAAAACAACTGCTTAAAGTACTTCTGGAATATAAACAAAATCTAAAACATGCCTCTGCAATTTCATCCATATTCTCCGAAGCCTCTTGAAATCTAAACTGATTCAAAAGGTAAACCCTACCATCCCATTGAAATTCATCCCAAGCTTATTTCCAAGGCATTGAACTCTGCATGCCTTCAAAATTTTTACCCCCTGCACCCACTGGAATCCTGTTCTCTACACCCTCCAGAATTTTGTTTCCCTGCCAAACATTTGCAACCTGAACCCTTCCTGAAGTTTACACTTTTGCAGCTCTCCTATCTTTGTATTGAAACCAGGATCCGTAATTTTGTGCTGCATTGTTTCTCCATAAATTTGCACCCTCAAATTCCTGCCTAATTTTGCCTTCCTACACTCCACCCTAATTTTTGTGCTACCACACACCTTCAAATGTTGCCTCCTCCACTTCTCCTAAATGCAGTGCCCCACACCTTCCAAAATTAGTGACATCACTGTGTAAAGGTCTTTTGAGCATTCTGCAGTGGAAAAACAAGATGTAAAGCCCCCGTATTCAAATGGTTAGTGAGGCACTGACTGGTTTAACACTGCATTAACCATGAATAGCTCCAGTGGTCAGAACAGGAGCCATATTCAGAGGTAGCTTGCCATCACTCACTGACAGACAATGGCTAGCTGAGGAGGTGAGTAGTGGCTGTACTGTTCACCATTAGGACATCAAGATCAGAACTTACCAGTGTCTGGGGTAAGGGAGGATGCAGGCCTGTGGGTCCGAAGTGGGCAAGTTGGGAGAGGGTTTGGCAACCGTTTGGGGTCCACTAGACTACCAGAGTTATGCATTTATATTACAATACAGGTGCACAAGAGCTGAGGGACTGTTAGAAATCAGTGAAAATGTGCATTCTCTACAAGCATTGGCTGTTGGGGGACGAGGGAACCATTAGACTCCAGGAAATATGAGAGTTCACTACAGCATGGGTGATGGGCAGAGGAGACCACTAGACACCTGGCATTAATATTACTGATAGGCAGGATAGGCATCCCAGGGCTGCAAGGCATGCTAATGAGCCCATAATGGGCAACCACATGGCTCCTTAGTGCCTTGCATACCCAATGGACTCATTAACCTACTAGTGCTAAATATAGCCCACAGGAGTGATGGCGCTATCACGTTTAGGCCGTGGCATCTCTAGTGAACTCCCTGTACATCATGTTCAGTCATAGTCTGTGTTAGCACAGTGCATTGTCACTATGCACTACACTGGTTGGTCCCATAGTAAAACAGTTAGCACACTCCAGTCGGAACACACTGTCTGAATATTTCCCAATGCCAGCCATGTACTAATTGCTATGCAAGGCAGCTGTCTGTGCTGGGCTAAGGACCAGCTCTGAAAATGGGGGCTAAAACTTAGTAGAATTCTAGTGCAAATAGGAAAAAGCCATTTCCAATTTTTAAAACAGGGAAGCAAATGAAAAGTATGGTAACAACTTTAATGGTAAAATATGCCTCATCTAATATTAAATTGAAAAGGAAAGAACTTCTTGTCCCTTTTAAGGATTATTTCCCATTGTGGCTTTTGTAATCAACAACCTGATACAATCAGACAGGCAGAGAGTCAGGCAGGCAGACACACAGATACACAGACAGACAGAGACTTGCATGGTAGAAATATAGAAACATAGACAGTGATCACAGAAAAAAAAATAATGATCTATCAAGCCTGCCCATAACACCTTATCATACCCAGAGACCTTTTGTTAGTATGGGGTTTTGCCTACACTATCCACTCCTTTCCTCCCTGTTTTACTACTAACCCCCTAGAGTAACTACTAAGCCCATAGCTATGTCCCAATTGTACATATAAAACCATTAATGGTTTTGGTACCCCACCTCTGCTGGCAGACTGTTCCAAGGCTTAACCACTTATTCTATAAAATAAAACATTCCACATCCCTCCTACCCCCCAGCTTCCTCTGGTGACCTTCCATTCTAGATTTTGCGATTTTTGTTGAATAGCTCCTCACAGTTCACCTTGTTTACTTATTTATTTCATTTTGTTGACCGGGTAAGTGCACTAGACAAATCCTGCCTATTTTCAGGCATGACCCAGGGGAGGGATACAGATGAATGCCAACTGACCTTGAACCAGATTAAGCTGTTGGTGGTATTTTTTTTAGTGAATGAGGAAAATTTGGCCAGGACACCAGGAAATTCCCTACTCTTTTCAAGAAGTGCCATGGGATCTTTAACATCCACCTGAACTACCGCCAATTCAGGCAGATGGGACGTCAGTTTAGCGTCTCATCGAAGAGCTGACACCTCAGAAGTGCAGCACCCTCTCATGCTGCACTACAGTTTCAGTACTGGATATTAACCAAGTGCCAGATGTGGGAACTGAACCCACAGCCCTCTGATCTCCCGGCCTCAGAGGTGAGTGTGCTACCTACTGAGCCACTGACACTGCTATTGTTCATTCCCTTCAGGGCCCTGAAGGATATCTATCATATCACAAGTCTTTGTCTGGCCTCCAGCAAATACCTGTTCACAGCCCTGAGCTTCATGAGGATTCCAGAACTGGACGCAGTTCCCTAGTTGTGGGCTCACTAGTGATCTATAGAGAGGTCATAATTTTAGAGGACAGACAGAAAGATAGATACATGGACAGATAATAGAAAACAGTTATTTAAAATGTTGCATCCAAGGGCAGTGTTGCTAGAAATGCAGTGTCTCATTTACTATGGGGTTCTTGAAACAACAGCAGTTAGTCAATAGCTGTATGTTATAGACTAACAACACACTATACAGAGTGTGGGGTGCAGTAGCACCATCACAGTATATTGCAGTTATGGTGAAGTAGACAAAATAATGATTAATCATGATTTTTAACCACTTGTAACTTAGTGGACTTTAAAGGTAATAACCTGAACACTGGAATGTATTGCACACCCATTGTGGCACAAACTCTATGCACTCTAAATTTGGTGAAAACACAGTTTAGGAGTTCTACTGTTAGAGCGTAATCAAATGCAGTGGTGATTGCCCACAAGTTTCTGATTGCCTTGAAGCCCAGATACAGCCAAGGGAAACAAAAATGTATAGGGCTTATGGGCAGACTGGATGGGACTTATGGTCCTTATCTGCCAACAATTTCTATGTTTCTAGTAAGTGAGATACAGTAATCATGCTGCAGCAACTCCACTGTCTTTAGTGTTAATTTGATCTAGTAGTTACATCGAGGTGCACTGCTGTAGAAGGCAATGTGTTTATTTCTACAACTGTACATGAAAATTTAATGGGTGCACCCAATCAGGTGAGGAGTTGTGCTTGTGCAACATTTTTATAGTCAGGATGGCAGTTGTATGACTGCATGTTTGCCTGCTATACATGGATGCTTTGACCATTCACACTGTCCATGCCCTATGGGACTACCACCTGTCAGAGAAGCCTGAAGGCAAAAGAACCCTCTTGAGGAGGGTTCCACACCTAGAGGTCCCACAGAAACATGATTACTTTAGGCTAAATGTACTTTAGCAAGGCACCCTAAAAGAACAATAAAGCTGGTGCTCTAAACACAGACTGATTGTGCAATCTCAGACAGTGGAATCTGGTAACAACTAATGGCAGACAGAGGCATAACTTAGAGAAGAGAAGCAATGGCAGAACTGTAGGATGATGAAAAGCAAGCCACCATCAACCCCATCTCCCAACAGAACTCTACTAGAGTAAACATTATAAGTAATAAACAGTGTATTCTGGCCTTCAGCACTCAGAAGAGAAAAAATCCCAGTGGAGGAAATCTCTGCAGATCCATGGCATTGGCAGCCATCCCTCCTGGCATGGGTAATTCTTATTATGGAACCTCCAAACAAAACACAGTGTGCTCACTGTTCCTGCAGCCTTTTCAGTCAATATAGCAATCAAACTTAATGTGGGAAAGAGACAGCAACAAGTATTCACCCCATTCCCCATCAACTGTTGGACAGTAGTTTCAGAACACTGGTGCTGTGTGGAATTTTAAAATTAAGGCAAAACAAAATTTTACAGAATTTTCAAAATTCTGCTGTAATTCCACCAAATTTATCAGAAACAGAATGGTAGAATTCTGAGGTTGAAAAATGCAGAATAAGATTTTTTGCAATATTTCCACAGAATTTTATTCTGCAGATCTCAATATTTTCCACAGAAATGGTTTGCAGAATGATTTTCTGTGGAAACAAAATGCTGTTCCATGGAATAAAATTCCACAGATCACAGCAGGTAGGATTTCACAAAAGAACCTGTGAAATTCTGGTGGAAATTCCATTGGAATGGTCATTCTGTGCTAATTTCTCTAGTGGAATACAACATTCTGCACAGCATTACAGGACACCTTACTGGTTATGCCTATATATCAAATTTGATGTAGGTTTTTGGTCAACTATGTTTGTTTTACTTGTATTTTAAAGGTTCATGGTTCTTAGATTAACAGGCCAGAACCATGATGCAAAATGATTACTTTTACTGGTACTAGCATGACATTTCCTCCAGGAATTTGTAACTGGAGTTTCTTTCTGTCTTCTGTCTTTCTTCTGTCTTCAGCATATACAATGTACCGTGCCACATAATTTCACTCCTGAATGATAATATAATGTACTGACCTGTATTGTTTTGAAAACTTTTAAGTAAAAATTTTAACTACAAAACTGATAGCTGCTAACATTTATTGTAGCTCAAACATGCAGGCTGTGCAGACACTCCTAATGCCTCAAGGCACACTGCCTCATCTTAAGCAATCATCTTATTATGACTGCTCAGTTTGATAATTTAGAATTAATTCAGGGGATGATTTTGGAGGATACCTCTCACTCTGTCCCTAACAGGGTAATGCTGTGGAGTGCCACAGTCAATCTCTGCATCTAATGGAAGTTTCCCCAGAAGGAGGCCCATTCATAAAAGTGTGGAATGATGAGAGATGTGACTACTGAAAGGCTGGTACCCAGTCTCAAAACCACAAGAAGGCCTAACCTTAAATGGAAACTAAAAGATGGAATATGGAATGAGGCTAGGTGGACCTTAGGCAGACACAGGGATAATGGCTTTTAGAGGTGCTGCTAATTTGGTCTGCACTGCTAAAGGAATATATGTGGGCTTAAGGCTCTACCCTTTGGCAACTGAAGTCTTAAATACTATACCATGAGGTGATTCTGAAGCTGTGTTCTGTTGGCTAAATTTCATCCAGACTGTCGTGGGACTGCTGGGAGGTGCCACAGGAGACAAATATCTTACATTGAAGGATCCCACCTGATGAGGGACTCACTCTCAAGATGTTCACTTTGAGGGGAGTGAGTAATCATGCCTACCCACAAGGGAAGCCCTGAGGGTAGGATTCAGAGTATATAGTGATGACCAGTATGGATATGTTCATAATGACAGATTGCTTGGAAGCAGAAATTGACAGACTGACAGATGACAGCTGAAGCAATGACTGATATGATTGAGAGTGATTAACTTAATCATGCATGATTGCTGAAATAAATGACTTTGACTGATGGAAAATGACTAAAAGGTACTTAAACTATAAAACTATAAATGCATACTGATGGCCAGAATTATGGGTAAAACTGAGCCACAAGCAGGGACATTTAAAACTGTATTAAACTAAGACTGAGGTGATGAATGCTGAAGTAGACTGAGTGGCTTGTGTAAGGCTGACTAAATTGAATGAGTAGGAGTGAAAACAACTGCCTAGCCAAGAAGTCAGGTTAATGTAATTTAGGAGAATGCTGGGAAACTAAGACGAAGCTTGTAAGTGGTTTGGTATGGACAGCAGATACTGTAGAACAGACTAACAAAACAAACACAAGACAAATACACAGAATGATAAAGGTAGGAATACTGCAGAGACTAGTAAGGACACCAAGAACCAACAGTGAAAAGTAAAAACAGGAGTTACATAAGGACAATACTGTTAGCGACACAACAAAATAAAGTTGGAAGCACATTGCCACAGCCAGGAAAGCAGGAAGACTATACACTAATCTAGAAAGTCACTGATGGAACAAACCCAACAAAAGTCCAAGAGCAATGAGGAAAGCAGCTGCCCCACAAGCAATGAGGAAAGCAGCAGCAAACACAAGGAGAAAGTGGGGAGCAGCCAGAGCCCCAGTATAGTCTCAGGCTGCAGCAAAGAAACAGCTGCTTCCAAATGAGGCTGCAAGAAGTTGGTTTAAGTAGCCATGAGGAAGGGTAGTTAGTTGCTCCACCTCTAGAACTGTAGGCATTAGTTCTTTAATTGTCAATTTTAAAATACTTTTTTTCTCTAAAAATAAAACATAATAATGATTTGAACCAGAAACTTTAGGTGAATTAGATCACCTCAGAAAGGAGTGCCTTGTGTTGTTTTGGGAATGAAATCATTCACAATAAGAAAGTTATAAACAAAATGAAACCTGTGCCAACCATCTGTGCAGTGTACATTTTTGCCACTGTTTTGCATGAAGTGTTTTCACACTCTGGTGGTTGCAGTCAGTGTTTACAGGAACAACAGCACCATTAAGTAACAGTAAGTAAAATATTTATTTTTCAACAGGATAAAACTGTTAGGACTTTCCACAACCCTGTTTACAAAATTGTCCTGCATGAGTTTTACATAGGTATACAGATTTGTCAGAATTGTAGATTCACACAGATACTTAATACTGCATTGAACAAACATTGATGGGAAGCTTATTACATGTGGGATGAGACTTAATGTGTCACATTATTACACACATCGAGCATTACATAGCATTTCATCATGGTTATACACAACAAACATTTGTCATTTTTAGTAACAAGTAAAATATCCACTAAATGCATCTATTTAGCATAGACTTAAACATTTTTATTATTGAAGCTTCCTTATCTCAGGAGACAGTGCATTCCATTCTTTGTTGTGCGGTTATTAAGCCTGGCCACAATAACAGTCTTCTCCTCCTGCTCTTAAAATGGCACAGAAAACCCATCCTTGGTGCCATTTAATTGTTTAAACAGTTACTAATTTAAACCAATGGGACAAAGTGTGGTGACTGGCACAACAGCAGGACAAGGTGTAATAAAAGGTATGTACCTCACTTACTGGAGAGGGTAACTTGACCAGATTCAATATTAAAATCCAGATAGCCATTGCTTTATTTATTTGAATTTTGATGATCAGGTAAACCACTGGGTCTCGGTAGGCCCTTTATCAGGAACTACCTGGAATTAATTACAGAGATAAGTCACAAACAGACCTTTACAATAAACAATGGAGAGACCTGTCAGTCATACATCACATAAGATTAGTTACAATGGCACAATGTAGCACTAATACAATAAATCCTAGACATTTGATGGGTCCAGTACTATAGGGTAAGATAGCTGCCAACTTTAATAAGGGCTAATAAGTAAAACACACATAGAGCACAAACAATGGACTCTGGATACAAACAGGCCTCCGGTATCAAGCATAAATTCAAACTTTGTTCTAACTGATGCTAACATCCACATCACCTGACATGTTTTGCAAGTGGGTGATTTCTCAAAGGATGATGTGGAATGGTATATTAATAACTGAAATAGTAAAACATTTAAAGGTATAGTATCACACAAGTATTGAATCATATTGCTCTTCAGTCAGACTTCAATAAGCTCCAACATAACCTCATCTCATCAAAACTATTGCTGAATGCAAAAAACCCAAAAACAAGATTCAGTTTTTCTCCCCACCAAATTCACATTCTGCCTGTCTCACTAATAGTCCACCCACCTCTATCACTTAACTCCTAGGGGACACAATCAAGGTAGTGGACAAATTCAGATACTTAAGATTTACCCTAGACTCCCATTTGTCCTTCTCTTCCCATATTGATGCTCTAGAAAAAGCTAAAATGAGATTAGGGTTCTTTTTCAGAAAGAAATCTCTGTTCTCCTGGGATTCTAGAACCAGGCTAATTCAGGTTACTTTTTGCCCTTTTGGATTATGGTGCTATTATCCACAATAATTGTGCCACTACAAATCTCTGCAAATTGGATACTCTTTTCCATCATGCCATTCATTTCATAATCAACGGCCCAATCAGAACTTACCATTGTGTATTGTATAAAGAGGTGAACTGGACTTCCTGACAACGCTGGACTTACCCATAGTTATGTCTGGATATAGAAAGCACTCCTAAATAAACTGCCCCTATATAACTACTGTCCTCCATCATTTACACCATTCTTATGCTCTCAGAAAATGTGTCTACTTCTTTGCAAGTCCCCAAATTTCACACTTGTTATGGTAGGGCAGCCATGAGTCATGCACTCCCTCCATTTGGAATAAGCTCCAATCCACACTAAAGCTTCAGAAATTAATTCCATTAAATGTATTCAAAATAATTATTTTCAAAACTATCCTGAACCCTGCCACTGCTTCTAATCCCTCTCATATCACTTTTATTCCTCTGTCTTTCTTGCCCATTCTTGGGCTCCTTGGCACATTGCACTTATTCCTATTCCTTGTTTTATTTTGTTCCCTTTAATTACTAGGTAGTAAATGCATTTGTCCTAACTTCTGCTTATATAGTAAACTGTACACTTTTTAAGGCTTGTTGTTGTCCTTTTATCCTTGTTTGTACTTTCATTAATGTGCAGTATTTTCTTCTCACTGCCATGCATCCTGTTGTATATTGTTCATTGTTGTATTTTTTTGTCAAATATGTTGCATAAGGGACCTCCTTGCAAATAAGCTGGCTCAATGGATTACACCCTTTACAATAAACTGAACTGAACTGAACTGAATCAGACAGTTCTATACCAGAGACAGTGCATTAAATAGCTCATGAAAATAAACTGAACAAATACATATGGTCTGTATAGATAAATTCATTTGCATAAATAACATCGTAATAATACCACATAAAGACTAAATAGTGCAGTGTATGCTACAATAGCCAAATAGATAGAAAGATAAGACTGCACAGAGTTTTACCACATTAAAACTGTCATTAGATGAAAAAGATGTTAGTTGCTGGTACAAATCTGTGACAAAAGAAACAGAAAGACATTGTATTAATAGGTAGAATTAGACAGCAATAACATAGGAAAACATCATCATCAATTCATAATCAATTATTTTTTTCTACTGACTTGCTAGCAACTAAAATCTTATATATAAATATATATATATATATATATATATATATATATATATATATATATATATATATATATATATATATATATGTATATATACACTACCGGTCAAAAGTTTTAGAACACCCCATTTTTCCAGTTTTTATTGAAATTTAAGCAATTCAAGTCCAGTGAATAACCTGACATGGTACAAAGGTAAGCGGTAAACTCCTAGAGGTTACAAAAAGTTTAGGTTAGCAAAACTGCTGTAGAGAAACTGCAAAGAAAGCCAAGGTGTCAGTGAGTACAGTTTCCTACACCATCGAAAGGCACTTGGAAACTGGAGGAAACTGTGACAGGAAGAGGTCTGGCAGACCCAAAGCCACAACAGAATCAGAAGACAAGTTTCTGAGAGTCAACAGCTTGCGTGATAGGCAGCTCACAGGACAACAGCACAGAGTGACTGGCACCCTGAACCAAAAAGGGTTACCACAGCATTTTGCAGCGCCATGCAATACCCTCTGGTCTATGCCTAGTTGGTCAGGGGTTCATCCTACAGCAAGATAATGACCCAAAACATACCTCCAGGCTATGTCAGAACTACCTTCGAGGAAAAGAACAAGACGGTAGGTTTCAAATCATGGAATGGCCAGCACAGTCTCCAGACTTAAACCCCATCGAGCTGGTTTGGGATGAACTGGACAGAAGGGTGAAAGTAAAGCAACCTACAAGTGCAACACGTTTGTGGGAACTTCTGCAACAGTGTTGGGAAGAACTTCCTGAACAATATTTGATGTCCATTGTAGGAAGAATGCCACGAGTGTGTTCAGCGGTTACAGTATATCTGCAAAAGGTGGCTACTTTGATGAGTCAAAAATTTAGATTAAATTTTGTTAAACAAAATGATTCTATGATTTCTTTTTATCTCCAATTGTTTATTTGTTCTATGCTTTAATTTCAGAGTACATTAAGACATTAACCTGAGTAAATTTCAATAAAACTGGAAAAATGGGGTGTTCTAAAACTTTTGACCGGTAGTGTATATGTATACACTGTATGTATATATAAATATAGTTATTTATGTAAATGATTTTATCTATACAGTTCTGTCAAGGATGAATTGAATAGGATACTGATGAATGTGGATTGATGGACCACACTTAGCATGGCTTTACCAACAACAGGTCCTGCACTACAAACTTGATCATCTTTTATGATTATGTTAGTTGTAACCTGGACCAAGGAAGGAGGTAGATGTGATATTTCTGGATTTTAGAAAACCATTCGGTACATTATCACATAACATACTGTTGACCAAGCTACAGTACTACATCTAGGTGTTGGCACCCACTGATCGCATGGACACAAAACTGATTAACCAATAGAAGGCAATCAGTAAGAATGGATTCATGTCACCTAGGGGTGGCGTCACAAGTGGGGTACCCCAGGGGTCAGTGTTGGACCCGTTGCTGTTTAACGCTTTTCATAAGTGATCAGGTCAGGCAACAAACTGAGCAAGTTTCCAGATGATACAAAATTAGGGGGTTATGTGGACAATGAGTTACATAGAAACATAGAATTTGATGGCAGATAGTAACCGCAATGATTTAGTCTGCCCATTTTCCTACTCTAGCAGATAAGCTGCAGCTCCTAGTTAACCAACAGCTTACTTCCTCCTCCTACCCCCAGGACTGCTTTATGCCTGTCCCATGCATTCTGAATTCCCCACTGTTCTTTACTCCATGACCTCCTCAGGGAGGCTGTCCCATGCATCCACAACCCCTCTGTGAAAAAATACTCTCACATCCTCTGAGCTTCCCCCTCTATCTTCAAATTGTGCCTCCTTGTTCTTGCTCATCTCTTTTCTGAAAGATGCTACACTCTTGGACTTTGTTGATTCCCTTGAGGTACTTGAAAGTTTCTATCATGTTCCATCTCTCCTTCTTTCCTCAAGGGTATACATATTAAGCTCTTTTAGTCTTTCTACGTATGTCTTCTGGTGCAGACCCTGCACCATTTTAGTTGCCCTCCTCTGACAGCCTCCACACTGTCTATGTCTTTGCAGAGATGGGGTCTCCAGAACTGCACACAGTACTCCAGATGGGATCTCATCAACTGTCTGTACAAAGGGATAACAACTTCCTGTTTTTACTATTGATGCCTCTTCATATGCATCCCAGTATCCCCCAGCCTTCCTTACTGCCTTCTCACATTGATTGCCCAACTTTAGGTCATCTGATATAATTACCCCAAGTCCCTTTCCATTTTGCTGTTGTCAGTATCTCACCCCCATTATGTATGCTTCCCTGGTTTTGTTTCCCATGTGCATTACCTTGCACTTTTGCATTGAATCTGAGCTGCCATACATTTGACCATTCCTCCAACCTTGCCAAGTCCCTTCTCATCCTTTCCACTCCATCTTGTGTATCAACCCTGTTGCAGATCTTTGTGTCATCTGCAAGAGACATACTTTTCCTTCCAGTTCCTCTGCAATGTCACTTATAAAGACATTAAAAGGACTGGTCCCAGTGCTGAACCCTGCGGTATCCCACTAGTAACCCTCCTTTCTTCACTTTGTACTCCATTTACTACTACCCTTTGCATCCTGTTGTCTAGCCAATTTTTATCCAGGCTACCACCTTGGGTCCCACTCCAAGGCTGACTAACTTGTGTATTAATCTTTTGTGTGGACTGTATCAAATGCCTTGCTAAAATCTAGGTAGGCCATGCCAAAGCCCTCCCTGGTCTACTACTTTGGTCACTCAGTCAAAGAAATCTATTAGATTCATCTGACATGACCTTCCTGCTGTGAATCCATGCTGCCTTGGGTTATGTGCCCCACTGGCCTCTAGGTACTCAACAATTCTTTCCTCAGAAGTAATTCCATCATTTTCCCTACCACTGAGGTCAAACTAACTGGTCTGTAGTTTCCTGCCTCTGTCCTACTCCCACTTTTGTGAAGAGGAATCACATCTGCCTCCTCCAGTCCTCAGGTACCACCCCATCCTCCCATGGAGTCTCACAAGGTAGGATGACAAGGGACTTGGAGGACATTGTAAACTGGAGAGACACCAATAAAATGCAGTTTAATCTTGACAAATGTGTGATTTTGTACTTTGGCAGAAATAACAGCTCACAGGAATATTGCATCCATGGTACAAAACTGCAAGTTGTTACCACTGCAAAGGACCTAGGTATATACTGTATTGTATGTTAGTGGGACAGAATTGAATAAGGCCCTGCCCCATTTTATGCAGAAAGAGTTTAAATGCAAGGGTCTGTTCTATCCTCTCCTTATTCTGTCTCTTGTCTGACTGGTTGTGCAACCAAATTAAAGAAAAGTATAAGTAACGTGCTGTGTAAACTGTATGTGAAACTGGGATCCCTTTGTTTAAAACTGTATATAGTTATACTGTTGAAATGATTGCAAAAAGCTATTTGGAACTCAATGGGTTAACCTGAAATGCAGTTTTTAAGCCTTTTAAAGAGCTGTAAGCAAAATGTCAGTTCTGGGCCACTATGTTCTTTTTGCTGCACCTGCATCAAAACTGACAAGAATATTCTGTAAACTTACAAGAACATTTTGTGGAGACGAGGCTGTCTTAATGAGTTCCCAGACAAAGACTTATAAAAGAGTAGCAATATCTTTGCTACAGAGACAAGAAGAATGAGACACTGAGACACTGAAACTTGGAATTAAGAGATACTCTCAGAAGAAGGACTTAGTTTTCTCTGTTTATACTGCCTTTGTAAGTAGTTTTACTAAATAATTTTTATTTTTTTGCTGTTATTGAGAAAAATAAATCGCTATTTGTGAATTTTGAAACTGCTCCTGTTTTCCAGTGCTTCCTGATCTGTGCCTCGACGACAGTTAGTAATGATCTTTAAAACAACATACAATGTGGGACAGTGGCAAATAAGACAGGACATCTTATTAACTGTGTGCCCAGGTCTTTCTTCTCCAAGTCAGAACACACATGGATTATTGCTCTCAGCTGTGGAACCCCTATCTAAAAAAAGATGTACTGTACATATTATTGACAGAACCCAAAGGAAATTTACTAAACTCATCCTCGATGTAGGAGTAAACTGTATAACTCACAGACTTGAGGACCTAGGCCTATGGCAACTAACCCTAAGAAGACCTAGGGATGACATGCTGTTCATGTATAAAATACTGGATGCATTTCTTTATACCTCTTGAATGTCATATTTTTTTTTTTTCATCACCCTTATCACTTCCTTAGAGAACCATAACAGTCTCCTTTTCCTTCTGCTAGTGACCATGTAGAGCTTCATGTAGAGTTGGTAACTTTAATTATTTTCTTCCTTATTTTTAATTACTTTCCCACTTTCCTGCCACTTTCAAGGCTGTTTCTGAGGCAGTATCCAGTTCTTTAAACTATGTCCTCTTGAAATCCAGGACTTTCATCCTTGTGTCACTCACTTCTGCTCGAGTCACATTATGCCCTTGGGCAGTCTGGTATTGCCCAATACTGCCCACCTTGTCGGATATTATTACTTGCATAACACTAAACATAAATCAGACAGTACCGATCATAGAACGCTATACAAGAACAAGCAATCTACATTTTGTATTTTTTTTGTTACTTCTAGTACTGCAGATTACATTTTCTTTGGAATAAAGGGCATCTGTGAATGTAAAAGAAACACAATCTCTCCATACATAGCATGTGTTGAGAGCATACATCAGCACTGGAAGAAAAAGAATAACCTATTTACAGGGTATCCAGAGAATATCTACTGAATCCAATGTGGCCCATCCTCTGTAACAAGAAAACACAGGGAGGTGTTCTTTTCTAAGAACAAGGCCCAACAAGTTGGAACCACCTGCTGGACAGATTAGACACATTCATTCATTTTAATGTTCTTCTTTTATTTGAAAACTTAATGGTGTCAGTACTGCTTTCAGCCAACCATTGGAGGAGATTATATCCCTCTTCTTCAGGGCAAAACAGTTACTAAAAACACAGAACATAATATGTTTTATTTGGTTTTAAACTTTCCTGAATCACTTTTCATACATAACATGGCTAAATAGCCTTTTAACTGTCAGAACCTACTCTTACTGATATGCTTACTACAAAATACAACTAGGCTATCTTTGAAAATAAAATTCACATTGTATAAAACATTTCTTTCATTTAGCCAAATTTGCTATGCTTTTATAACTCATTTGTAACTGATAGGAGAAAGAAAGGTGGAGGGGTAATTTATACCAGAGCCATTGGCTCTTTTATATTCATTTGTAAATGTCTGTCACAAGTTCATTTTCTATAAAGAAGACAGAATATCTTCTTTCAGTAAATGTTCTTATACCTTTTCTCAGATATAAACAGATACATATTGTTCAATCATTTGTTTCAATCTGCTCCTATTTAGGCTGCAACTACTATAAAGTATTTATCATATTTGAAAGTAAACTGATATAAAATCAACTCTTTTTATCCATTTGAGACCTCTTAAAATAAACATGCCTACACATACGCATCTCGTTGATTCTGCTGTGTTGGCACATACTGAGAGCATTCTCCTTGCTTTCAACCTGCAATAATAGGATTTTCTTTATTCCATTTTGTCTTAAAAAAATTCCTGTTCAATTTCTCCTTTGCAAAATTTACATTTCATTAATATTGCTTCCTATACTAGGTACAGGGCCCCGTGAAGCATGTTTCAAATATAACAAACCTTCAGAAGTTTCCCTTTATCCAATGTTAAATTTGATTACTGTCTCTATAGCACTTGAAAGCTAATTGTGAACCACACACTCACCCTGAATTGTTTGGTCAGTGAGGGTGCCTTGTCAACCAGCTGACAAGGACACTAACTTCTATACCTCATTTGTTTAAATAGATTTTGAAGCTAATGCTTCCTCTTAGAATGGATGTCATGATGCTACCACCATGAGCGTAGCAATGTCATAAGTGTTGTGGACGCCATGGTCTATGCCCACTTGTGCAGACCTCCTAGGCAGTGTAGTTCTGCCTCCACCGTGTTCAAGCACCAATGTTGATAGTCATGGTAACATATCCCTACAACTACAGGGATTCTTTGGATTATTCAAATCCTTTCTTGCTCTCAAAACTAGCAAATAAAATAATATGAAGTGGAGAACTGAAACATTCCAATCAGATCTACAACAAGGGCACTCACTATATCATGTATTATCTATGACATGTACAGATGAACAGAAATTATGAACTGACATTATGGGCCTGATTTTACAATTACTTGTGGATGTCGTAAGTCCCTGGTGCACCAAACATTTGGCGCAGTGGGCTTTAAGCATCTTTGGCACCCTTAGCAATTTCGTATCGAGTGTGCCAAATGCCGTAAGATTAGACCAGCTTCCCTCTGGTCTAACTTTATGTCATCTAGGGACCCTTTTATAGGGCTAGTGCCAAAGGTTTGGTGCAAGCTGCCGCAAATTATGGAAAATATCACAACTGTGCCCGATGCACTAAAATTAGGTGCAGGTTGTAGGCAAACTGTTTGGCGAACTGCTCCAAACACTGGTGTAGATTCAGGGCTTGATACAAGCCCTGTGTAAACCTTTGTAAATTAGGCCCTATGAATACTGCATGGATGGAGGCTTGAGGGGAGGAATGACTTTGAACTAGGAGGTAAGACAAGGGTAAGACGAGGTAACATGAAGAAATATGAGTTATTATTGAGCACAGTAGTGCCTGTAGATAGGGTTGAGTAGGCTTTTAATGTTAAACCCCAACTTTGCACCTTAATAACTTTGACGTAATTTGATAAAGTAGCCCAAAATGTGACATGTGTGATAAGGCTGTCAGAGTCTCAAGGCGTGACAAGTTTAGAGATGACATGATGTTCAGTTTTCAAGATACAGAGCACCAGAAAAAAGAAAAAAAGAGATAGTTGGTTTTCCTTTTCCTATGCTTAACTTTGTTTTCTTTTTCTCTCACCTATAGCCCAAATGTTGTGGAACTTTTTCATGAAATGTTAAGGGTTCAAGGGCCCATGCCAACAGTGTGCATTTGGAAGGTTTGGTGAATTTCCAGAGCTATAACAATTTTAGATTTAACATATTGACTAAATGGTAAAACAAAAAAAATAACGATTAGTTACTTTCCTAATTTGCCTCCTGAACGGTAAAAAAAAGATTGCATGTGATTATTTTATGATTTACTCTCTTGCTCAAAAAATAACGATCATGTCCGCTGCCATTTGTTTCTCATTTTAAACTCACAAACACTGAAAATTCATAATAAAGATCTATTTAAAAATACATAACTGAACCTAGCTAAATAGGACCCATTTAGCCACATTATGGGGTTTGTTTTTTTAAAGAACTTGCCAGAAATACCTCTTCTGGGTATTTCAAAATTTTGATTACCTAGCTTAGTGAAAGGAGCTGTTGATTTGCCCTCTGTATGAGAACAGTGGGATATTCTTGAGTTCTGCAGCTGCAGCTGGAAGTTATGCTGCAGGCTGCAGTGTGATCAGTGAGCTGCCAATCTGCTGTTCAATCTGCCTGTCTCTGTCTCTCTTTCTCTTTCTCTGTCTACCTGTCTATCTATCTATCTATCTATCTATCTATCTATCTATCTATCTATCTATCTATCTATCTGTCTGTCCATCGTCTGTCTATCTATCAATCTATCTATGTGTGGGAAGGGCATCATAATCCATTGCCTGACCCCCCCACACTATAAAGTGAGAGCAGTTCTGCTGTCTGTCTGACCTTGCTGCCATGATAGTAACTGCAGACATTTTTGCATTTTCAGCATTTCTTATAAGCTATATTCTAGTAAACTGCAGGACTAAATGCCCATGCACCACTGGGGAAACAGCCCATACTAGTATAGCAGTAGCACTCACATGATCTGCAGATTAACGCAGCCAACATGATCCTGTGGTTTGCTAGAGTCTGTCAGTCTCCTCTCTCTCTCTCTGGCTCTCTACCTCCACCCACCCCCACTCCCCATACTGAAGAGTGCCATCAGACATTTTCATTGTCCTGTAAATCCTCTGCTAGGTTGTGTCCCTGAACTTATTAATTTCAAACACTTTCCAAAAGATGAGACACACCCCTGTAATGCCTGCAAAAAGTAATCCAGTTTGTAGAATATGAGTGGACTGAACCATTTGTCCTTTTCTTGCCAAATACTGCCCTAAAACTCAGTTCCCCATGCCACATGGACCTCAGTTCTCCTGAAAAGGAAAATATTAAAAATAAGCAGAAGGGGAAGAGCAGCTGCTGATACTGATAAGGAAACTGATGAGGCGAGGTTTAACAGAGATGCTCTGACACAGCCAGGCACCCAAAATAATATAATTTATTATGTGGGTCCCTTTGCCTGTGTCAGATCACTTAGTGTGAGCCCCCAATCAGTTTCCTATTCGCTTTCAGCAGTTGCGTCCTTTTCACTGTTTATTTTCTTTACGTCATTTATTTTGCCACCACTGACTAGGGAGAAGAGATCTGTCACCCAGGTTCTACACCCCACTACCAAAGATGCAAGGATGCAACACATTTTGTATTTTGTAATTTAAAAGCCTTTCTGTGTTCAGAGTCACTCTTTGTACTATTAAGTACAGTTTGGTGGTAGAAATAATAAAACAACTTCCTGTTGTGAGTTACAATGCTATTGATTGTAAGTTTCACCATCAGTATACGCACACACACACACACACACCACCCATGTCCCACATAACTGATCCTTTGAAAAAAACTGACAAAATCTATTCCAACAAAAATTCAATGTTTGGTGAATAGCATATGGTGCTTGAGTATGTTTAACTTGCCATTTCCTATTGCCACCCTCAGTAGAGAAGCCAGGCAGCAATAGGGGAACAGAAGGCCCAGCATTAAGGGTGAAAAGAGTGCTGGAGGAGGAAGAGGAGGGAAGGATAGTGGGAGCTTCAAACTCTCTAAGCACAGGTTGCAGGAGAGGCTGGCTTATAATGGGATTGTGGAGGAATTCATTTCCCATATTGAATCTCCGGAAATGCTCTCCCATTCAAAGTTTGGTGAATAGTGTATGGTGCTTGAGTATACTTAACTTTGGCCCTTCTCTATTCTCAGCCTTAATAGAGGAGCTGGGTAGTGATAGGGAATAGAAGG
The DNA here is from genome assembly GCA_016271365.2 of Neoceratodus forsteri. Classification (NCBI taxonomy): domain Eukaryota; kingdom Metazoa; phylum Chordata; order Ceratodontiformes; family Ceratodontidae; genus Neoceratodus; species Neoceratodus forsteri. The sequence continues at coordinate 1,067,474,424 of CM028131.1, read as the reverse complement.
CCCAAAAGAGCGATTGCCTCCTCTCAACTCAATGTGAACAGTAACATGCAGGAGAGGAAACCCAATGGAGGAAACCTCTGAAGACCCATAGCTACTGAACTGCCTGCCCTCTGGGCATACTGAGAGAAGATTATCCTAAATGATGTATTGCCCCTGAATGGAGAATATTCTTAGGGCATGAAGAAGTCCATCTTCTGAAATCTTTATGCTGGACAGAAATGATGCTTTGATGAGAATGATGGCTTTTCATCAAGCAAATGTCCTTTATTCAGACCAAACTGCTGAGTGAGACATCTCAGATGCTCGAGGATCACTTGGTAAGCTTGAAAAGAACTTGAAGCAATGATGCATGAGTTCATCAAAGAGCTCCAGGCTCCAGTTATAATGGATTTCGCTATATAAGTCTGAACCCTCTGTGGAGCTTTTGGGTCTTTGAAGATGGAAGCAACATGAGGAATTGATCTGCTCGGCTCTTCACAAGGAGCTATAAACAATTTAATGGGATGAGAAAGCTGAATACATAGGCGATGAAATTAAGATGTTCGATATTAAGTCATTGGATGAGTATGAGTATGTCCAAATTTTGGAATGAATGTCCATTGATGGAAGTCTTGTGAACTTTGTGGATGATGTACAGTATGATGGAGTCTATGGAGGCATGATGTGGATTTGATAAAGATGTGGTGCTGAATGCTTTAAAGTCCTATAAGCATAAGTCAGAGGTTATGAATGGAAGAGGAATTTCTATAGAATGACTTAAAGCCATAAATGAGGAAAACTTCTTCTTGTAGTAATATGGGTTGCTTCAGTAGAAGCATTAAGGCAGATTACAGAAGATCGGCTCACTGAGAAAGATAGGTTAAGAGTGTATTAGTTGTCAAGGAAGATGAATCGTGAGCTAGACTGATGCAGTATTTGTTTCAGCTCTCCCTTTATTCTAAATATTTTAACATATCACCTTCTGTCATTCCTTGCCAATCCTTGCTCACTACCTCCTCCCTTTCTAGTTAAGTGTTTGCCACACTCATGGGTAAAGAAAACCATTCTTTAATGTTAATATAGTATTTTATATGTACTCTGTAATCAATTTCTATCTTTGTTCCTCCCAAAAAAAACTGTAAAGAAAATGGTCATGGTGAGACTGTAGTGAATGCACGTCACTGATAGTTAGGATGCCATTAATCACAAGTTTGGCATTCTGTAGACACATACCACCCCACCCACTCTCGCTGGTTCATATAACAAAGAAATATAAAAACCTGAAAAAGAAATAAATCAACTGTCATTTTCATTTATAATTTATAAGAAAACCATTATTCTTCAGCCACCCCAGCACTGTTCACACAGTTTTAGAAAATAAACTGATAACTGATTACCAGCATTCAGTTGGCCCTAACTCAATAATAACACCAGCTAGATAACAAGCATTTGTGAATGCCAAATGTTGTCTTGCTGGCATTGGCATTGGTAGTGCAGGAGTTAGAGAGCTGCATAATAGGAATGGCAGTGAAGTATTGAACTGATGCCAACCCCACCCCTACCCTACAGAGACTTGACAGGCATTGGGGTGTGCCTTTGTCATCAGCCATAACGCTCATGCCATTTCACCACACAACCCTTCAGACACTGACAAGTGTTGTGGTGTGCCTTGGGGTCTTTGGGCCTTACACTCACCCAATTCCATAAGGAAATATGCTGGGATGGGTTCAGTATAGGAGAATGGGTGAACATTGAGGTTGAAGACTTCAAGGCACACCTTGATGCCTGTCACTGGCTGCAGGATGGGGTGGTGGTGGAATGGTGTGAATACAGCCGATGATCCCAAGTCACACCCCTGACACATGTCAGTCTCTACAGGGTGGGGTGTTATGGTTGGAAACCCTAATGCCCCAGGCATTTGTTGGTATTTTCACTCCAAACTTTCAACACAGGCTTTTATGACCCCACCTCATGAACAGTGTCACTATCAGTTTGTTAGCCAAAAGGTGATTTTGTACAGCGACTGCCCATTTGCCACCATGGGTGGAAAACACATTTTGGGCAGGATGAAAATGACAACTGTACTGTTCATGAGGAGGTGTAAAAATGGCAATGTTAAAAATCTGGAGTGAAAATATGAAAAATTGGTGAAGTCATGAGCGTGAATAGAAACTGTGCAACACACACCCATAATACAATTATGTTTGGGATTTTTTAATCATGTTTTCAACATAGACATTTTGGAACCTCCCTCATGAACAATGACACTGTGACTTTGTTAATCTGTCCCAAAAGTTGATTCCGCAGTGACCACACCATTGTGCACCACAGGTGAGAAAACACATTTTGGGCAGGATGTGGAAAATGACAGCTGTACTGTTCATAAGGAGGTGTGAAAATGGCAATATTGAAAATCTGGAGTGAAAATCTAAAAATTGTTGAAGTTACAAACGGTATGGAAACTGCTCAACACACACTTGTAAAGCACTAATATTTTGGAATTTTTACAAGATTTGCAACATGGACTTTTGGCACCCCACCTCATGAACAGTGGCACTGTCATTTAGGCTAATTGGTCCCAAAAGGTGATTCAGTGCTCTGACCACAAAACTGTCTTTCAGGACCAAGTGATGAGATGACAGTGCATGGTACATGAAGTGGATCCCAAGAATCCCATGTTGAAAATCTGGTACCAAAATTCCCAAAAATAGCTAAGATATCCACCTCAGTTGAAACCCCCATTGTCTGCTGTTACAAAACTTACCACATTTTGTTCAGTTGGCTTTTGAAGAGTTCAGATGTGTTCCTACTCCACAGAAGAATGCAGCACTGGCCCTCTGGAGGTAAGTATGGGGTTGGTGGGTGCAGGAGGAGGGATGCACAGAGGGTGGTGCAGATTGGGGAGTGCACATGGCAGGATGACAAAGGGACCCTTTTTCCCACAGGCAAAAAAAAAATGGACTTCAAGGGAAGGTTTTGTTATTTACAGAAAAAAAAGGTTTGAGGCACACTGGGTGGGGCTTCAGTGTACCATGAGTCAGCAAAGAAAGTGTGTGGGGGGCATGATGCTGATGCGGACTGGGCACCTCTGCTAAGTAAACAAATTGGAACTGGGGACATGCTAAGATGGGGTTGGGCATCCCCACAGTTGGCTTTGTGGAGATTGTGAGGTGGGTTGCAGGAAGGGGAAGGTTTTATTTATTTACAGGGAAAAAGGTTTGGGGCACACTGGGGTGGGCTTCAGTGTACCATGAGTCAGCAAAGAAAGTGTGTGTGTGGGGGACATGATGCTGATGTGGACTGGGCACCTCGTTGGCAAACAAATTGAACTGGGGACATGCTAAGATGGGGTTGGGCATCCCCACAGTTGGCTTTGTGGAGATTGTGAGGTGGGTTGCAGGAGTCACCATATTTATTCGATAGTTTCACCAGGAAAGGCACATAATGGAGCCTTGTCATGTGATGTTCTAACGAGGAAACTGCATCTCACTGGAATGACAGATTTCTTTCAACTCTGTTGCTCTCTTTAAAATTGCTATTATAGCCAGCATGCTCACTGATTGGCAACTCAGGGACGCACCCACTAAAGCATCCCCTGCATTGGCCACAACACTGACACACCTCTGAAAGTGGCATTACTGCAAGATGTTGCTTAGGTACGCGCAAGCCAACATAACAACATAAAAAAGGGGAGGGGTGTATAAATGGTTGTCCAGAAACAAATCAAGTCTAAATTTTGAACCTTATGTGACTCTACTAACTTCACCTTATGACAGAAAATTTTACATACAGAATTTTGTCTAGAGATTTATGAACATACGTTATTAAAAACTTCACAGCAAAGATGCAATTGATTAAACACAAGAATGTATACATAAGAACATATAGAAAAATTCTCCATATGCTCTTCATTTGCCCAGAATCTCAAAAACAAAGGGGTATATTTTTCTATAATGTGATGTCCACAGCCTGCTTAAATCCCCCTTCTTGAAATAAGACAAATTAATGCTTCTGAATATAAAATGATCAGGACCATTAAACTTTCAGAGCTATAATAAAAAGATCTTCAAGCTGGTGAAATAAGTCATGTGTACCTATTTGGATCTGAAGAAGAACAATGCTTAGGATGAATGCACTTTTAAAATACAGGAAGTTAAGGAACAAACCTTTGCTATTAATTTTGCCCTTTAAAAACAGCTTTTAGGAACTGTGGTTGTATGAATTGCATTGCATGAATTGACTACAGTAACTCAAGCAAGTACTGACATGGCAGAGTGTTTTTTTCCCATTTACATTCCAATACCTGAGAATGAACTTAGATCCTTTCTTTGCTCCCTAAAAGGAGGGAAAATGCATTGGTATTTTGTGGGCTAAACAGTCCAGTAGTATGACAATTTTCCTTTCAGAGATCATAAGAGAGATTTTTATTTATTTATTTCAAAACTAGGAAAACACCTTTGAGCCAAAGGCTCATTTGCAAAGGTTATGCATCAAATGATACAATACATACAGTGAAACAACAAAGGACACAAATAAGTGCATCAAAGCAAAAACATAAGCTCATTCAATGGCCAGGAAGCAACTGTTGGTTACTTAAGATCAACACAGAAAAAACATAACAAGTTGGAAAAGTACACAGAAACAGTACAGTACATCACAGATTGTAATTTCAGGTGATACAAGGAAACATTATAGAAGCATTCCATGTATGGGTATTATAATAGACAGCTGGAGGGGTGAGTCAGCCCAGCTATCCTTGCCGAGAACAGTAGAGGAAATCAGTGCAAGTAGATGGAGAGGGCAGGTAAAGTCATGGTGGAGAAATGGTTGGAAATGGGTGGGATGAGATGGAGAGGAAGGTCTGGAGGAAGAAAGATATACTTATGGACCACAATCCCAGTACGCCAAGAGGGGATGCAGAGGATGATTACAGCAACAGGGGTCACAAGGGATGGAATAAGGAAAGGGTAAGGAGGAGGGACAAGAGGTAAATAGTAAGGCAGCAAGGGGTTAAGGTGGATTAGGGCAGCAGGAAGAGGTGCACAGGTGCTAGTATGGTGTGGAAAGTGGTGCACCCCAATAGTTATATTGGCATTGTAAAGCTCAGCCTAAGCCCAAGTCCATAGAATGGGACAGGTGATGGGTTTGGAGGGAAATGGTAGCATAGGGGCAACTTGGTAAAGGTGTACCCAGGTAGAGTATGAGAGGATGGCACCAGAGCTTGAAACTACCCAGGAGAGGAGGGGTCAAGGTCCATGTACAGCAGTTTGGAGATTGGATTTATCCTGTTTACATTCAGAGGCTGGAATTGTTAAAGGGTCCCTCCTTCTAATCCTCTCAAATAATTAACTCTGGAATGTTATATGCCTTTTAATGCTACATAACAACCCTGAAATGTGCAATATACAGTTCATTGTTAGGTTTCTTGTATATAGTTTTATTTTTAAGTATGTACAGTATCTTATGTTTTTCTTTGAGTTGTCATTCCTTTTGTATGTCTGTTGTAATAACAGAAATGTAGGTCAAACAAAATGTACCTAGCTACCAACAATGCTTGGATTTTAGCAAGTTGCTCAACTCTGCTCCCTCTCCTCCCTTTAGAAGACTCATAAAGAAGCTGAGAGAACTTCTGGGGTGGGGACACGGAGGGAGGTGATGTAGCAGTTGTAGTAGTAGTAGTAGTAGTAGTAGTTATGAATAACACTATTTTTAGACAGAATGAAATGTTTAGGACCTGATGTCCCTACTTGCAATGTTGTCTTATAGGGTTATTTAATCAGTTAAAATAGACCTTGACACAAACAGTAATTGACACAAATAGTAATATAAATAACAATAAATACTGAACGGTCATACAAAACAAGTTCACATGCAAATCACGGATGTTCATCTGCTACAGTTATGATGACAGATTTCATCAATCATCTTTCTAAAGCATTTAATTAAGTCTGATTTCCAGCTCAGGAGTTACTTGATTCCAAGTTTTGGTAATCAAGTAATTAAGAGTAAGTGAACTATACTCAATTTGTATTTTAGGTATCACCAACCCTCTGTTTACAATATCCTTCATTTGGTACCTTTGTGAGATATTTTCTGACATGTGAATGTCACCTCTGAAATTAGACCTTTAATATTTTAAAACCATAAATGTTTTTGGCTTTACTCAAGTAAGTACAAAGGGTCCCAAGTCAATTCTTTGTATACTGTACATGACAGTGATGAATTCCTTTGGGCTACATAAGGCAAGTTTGATGAATTTATGGGGAATGTTGGCTATGACAGTGGTTAAGGTCCCTACTAAATGGTGAACATTTGTGTACAATGGATGTCAAGTGTGGGGTGCCGTAAGGGTTGGTGCTTAGGCTGCTGCTGTTCAACCTCTGGAAGATTTCTTGTGTAATGCCAGTCCTTAAAAAGGTGTTACCAAGGAGATTACTAACTACAGGCCTATAGCCATCCTATCGGTCCAAGTAAAAATATGGACAAACTTGTTGCAAATCAAACCATTGACTACCTCACAAAGTACAGCCTTTCTCTGACACACAACATGACTTCTGTAAAGGTCACAGTACCTCTACAGCACTTCTCAAATTCACTACAGATGTGCTTACCAGTATGGACTCTGGCCAGCTGACAGGGGCAGTTTTTATAGACCTTACAGGTCTTTGACCTTGCTGATCACCCCTGCTCCTCCACTCTTTGCAACCTGAGCTTTTCCACCCCCAGTTGTCACCTGGTATGGAAGCTATCTATCAAACAGAACTCAAATTGTGAAATTCAACTCCTCTTTATCTGATGGTGCTACCATCAATATTAGGGTTCCCCAGGGCTCTATTCTGGGACCTCTTCTTTCTCACTTTTATCAATAACATAGATGAGGTTTTCCTTTCATGCTCATCTATTCTCTGTGCAGATGATCTTGTACTCTATTCAAGCTTTGATAAGGTCACCAGCATAAATGCATCCCTTTCTTCAGATTTCACAAATGTCCAAAATTGGCTTTCTGCACATAAGCTCATACTTAATGCTAAGAAAACCCAAGAAATGTTACTAGGATCTGCCTTAAACTTAGGACATGTCAAACTCCCTATTGGTGCAAGACTGCTGTGGCACACGAATAGAATGTGTTACATCTTCTGAGTACCTGGGAATTCTTCTGGACCAGTCTCTGACTTCAGCCTGCATATACAATCTGCCTGCAAGACAGTGATTGCTAAACTGGGGTTGCTTACAAGTCCAGTTTCATGTTGACTCCTCTGCCAAACTTGCTATTGCCAGAGGCACATTACTACCTGCCCTCACCTATGGTATGCTGACCTTGCTGCCACACACAAAACCATCCTTCATAAGTGGGATGTCACTTATAATAATATCTGTCGATATGCCTCCTTGTCACAATGGTTTAAGCACCACTGCCAACTGTACAGGGACCTTGGCTGGTTATCCCCTCAGCTTGCCGTCAATACTTTCTTGGCTCCCAGATTGACTCTATACTCAGAAACCACACCTCTTCAGCACTCGCTACATTGCTGGTACCTCAAATCTCCTCCTATAGACTGTGATCAGTAGGTAAATCCCTGCTGAATGTACCTAGATGTAAAACATCAAAGGCTCTGTTGCCTTCAATCACTCTGCTCCTAAGCTTTGGAGCTCTCTTCCTAAGCACTTCAATATCTGGATCCCATGACAGCTTCAAAAGGAGCTGTGCTTACATCTATCCCTTGCTGATCTCTGCAGTTGTTTTAATCCTTCCTAATCCACTCACATGCCAGATGCTGCCTGGCCTAACTTTAACCTCCCTACCTCATAGCACTTCTTACCCTTACTATCTCCTTGACAGCTAATCTACCCCAACTCCACCCTCCTCCCACACTGGAGTCTTGTTTCAGAGGCATGATAATGCATCCTGCCAGTCAGGAATTTGCCCTTGCCTTGTTTCGCTGCCTATTTGAATCTTCATTGTTGTGACTAATTTGAACAATATCTCTTTGCCGCTATGCTGTGGTATCTCTTCCTAGTCTGTGTAGGTTTTCTGCCTAAAATTTCTATGTGAATTGCATTGATTGTTATTGTCCTAGCTGCATGTATTCATTACCACTGACTGTTTTGGCCTATGCTATTGTAATTTCATTGTACTCATGCTATGTACTTGTCTTTGATTGTTGTACTCTCCTGGGTCATGCCTGAAAATAGTCGTTCCATGGCTAGTCCACCTATCCAGTTAACAAAACTAAATAAAAATAAATAAATTAGAGATATCTGTGAGGACATCAAGGCAAACACTGCTTTTTCAGACAACACCAAGCTGTGTGTCAGGATTGATAGTAAGGACTGGGTCAGGACTTGAGGGAGGACTTAGAGAAATTGGAGAGATGGTTTGGAATCTGACAACTGGGCTTCAGTACCAGTGGCATTGGCAGTGGCTCAGTGGGTAGCATGCTCACCTTTGAACTGTAAGATTAGAGTTTATGGCCTCTAGCCTCACACCAGACACTTGTGGTAATCCCAGAACTGACACTGTAGTGCAGTACAAGGAGGATACTGTCCTTATGAGGTGACATGGTTTGGATGCGCCATTAACCAATGTCCCTTTTGCTCATCTTTGTTCACTGTTCAGGTGGAAGAAAAAGATCCCATGGCAGTTATCAATGAAGAGTAGTGAAGTTTTCCACTGTCATGGCCATGATCACGAAGGTGTCAGATGAAGGAACCTACTATGCCAATGAATCATAGAATCATAAAAATCAGTCAGCAGAAAAGGGCCCTTGGCCCTCCAGTCTGCCCATAACCCCCTCCCTTGGAAGATCCCTCCATCCCTTTCCAGCCTGCCCTCTGCTGGCTTGCTCCATGTGCTTGTCCCATGTCCTCTTAAAACTCTCCAATGTATCCACCCCACCATTCATTCCAGCTGCCTGTTCCATGGCTGCAACACCCTCTTGATAAAGAACCTCTCCCTGATGTTCCCTCTGAATCAACTCCCCCTTCAGTTTGAGGGTATGTCCTCTAGTGGAATTATTCTTATTCAATTTGACTATACTGTCAACTTTCACCCTGTTTATGCCCTTCAAGTACTTGAATGTCTCTACCATGTCCCCCTCTCCCTTCTGTCTTCCAGCAGTACAGGCCAAGCTCACCCAGCCTCTCCTCATATGACCTCCCCTGCAGCCCCCACACCATTTTGGTTGCTCTTCTCTGGACCCTTTCCAGCCTGTCTTTATCCCTTGCAGATATGGCTCCAGAACTGGACACCATATTTCAGGTGTGGTCTAACCATGGTTTTGTACAGTGGCAAGATCACCTCCCTCCTCCTGCTTGTGAACCCCTTCTTATGCATGTCAACATTCCTAGTGCCTTTCCTGCAGCTCCTTCACATTGACTCTGAACTTTCAGATTGTCTGAGATGCTTATCCCCAGGTATTTGTCCTGCTCTCTCTTCTCCAGCTTCTCCCCAAGTTTGTATTTTGCCTTCAGGTTGTTTCACCCTAAGTGCATAATTCTGCACTTTTTGTGTTGAACCATAATTGCCACCTTCCTAATCACTCCTCCAGCCTGGACAAATTCTCTCTCAGATCCCCTCCTCCTTCTGCCATATCAAACCCCGTTATATAAATTTTCATGTTGTCTGCAAACAGACACACCTTACTCCATAGGCCCTCTGTGATGTCCCCAATGTATATGTTGAAAAGTATGGGTCCCAACACAGACCCCTGAGGAACCCCATTCATCACCCTTTGTTCCTTCAAGTGCACCCCAAGTGCTGGCCCACTGGTGCAGCATTTGGATTTCTGCTTGCGATGCCGGGTGACTCGGGTTCAGGAGCGGATCCAGGTCATTGGAGGGCTGGCCGGGGAGAAGGATTGAGCATCCTCTAGACTGCTCTCCTTCTCTGGGTGGGGAGGGTGGTACATGTTCAGTGCAGAAGTGACACCTGGCAGAGGCTGGGTTCATTGCATTGCACTGACACCAGTTTCTTTCTGGGTGGGGCAGATTCTGGCCATCATTGCACGTCCCTGCCTCAGCTTAAGGGAGAAAATTCTGCTTTGGCCATCTCCTTGAAGCCCTGCCTGGGCTTCAATTAGCCTCCTAGCCAGGCTTTCCTGACCAGTCACAGTTTTGTGGCACTGGTAAGCCGATGGTGCCATGACCCCACTCTCTGGGGGTAAGCCAGAGGTGACTGGTAGAGCTCCGGCGATCTAGGAGGTGGAAGCGTGAAGGGCACCATGACTAGGGCAGAAGACATGACAGTCTGGAGCAGCCAAAAATCATGGTAATAAAAAAGTGCACCCCATTTACTATGACCCTCTGAGTCCTCCCTTCCAACCAATGTCCCACCATCTCATGAGCTTGTTCCCCACCTCCAAGCTGTCCACCTTGCCCTCAAGTCTCCTGTGGAGATGATATCAAATGCCTTCCTGAAGTCCAGGTAGGCCACATCCACCTCCCTACCCTGGTCCTATACCTCCGTCACTCAGTCAAAGAGTTCTATTGGGTTGGTCTGACAAGACCTGCCACCTGTGAATCCATGCTGATTGTCATTTAGAGGCCTCCCTCTAGATATTTAATCAGCCCTTCCTTAACACATTCTCTCTGATGCTGCCATTTTGGGTCAGGTTAAGCAATGGATGGTTCTGACTCCATATGGTGCTAATGGGTATAATGGGTTAATTATTGCCTCCATCAGCTTACCAACCACGGAGGACAGGCTGACGGCTGGTAGTTTCCTGGCTCCTCCCTCTTGCACCCTTATGTAGTGGTACTACCTAAGCCTTTTTCCAGTCCCAGAACCCTTCCCTTATGCAATGACAGGTTGACTAGCCTCATGAGTGGCGCTGCCAATTCCTGTTTTAAGTCTTTGAGCACCCTGGTAAATCCCATCTGGCCCCATAATCTTGTCTTTCTGCAGCTTGCCCAATGAGGAAAAGGACTAAGGAGCAGTAATCATGAGCAGCTGTAAGTCAACTGCACAATGTAGCAAGACAGTGGAAAAACAAACAGATTGCTGGAATGTAAACAGAGGTTGATCAGTAGCAGGGTAAAAGAAGTAATTCTGCTCTTATACAGATTCCTGGTGCAACCACATCTTGAATAAAGTCTCAAATTCTGGAGTCCTCATTGGAGGAAGGATATAAACAAACTGGAAGCAGTGCAGAGGAAAGCCAGTAAAATGATCTGTGGCAGAATGGTAACTCATATGAGCAGTGTCTGGATAACTGAACATGTACTCACTTGAGATGAGGAGAGAGTGGAGGGATATAATAGAAACTTTTAAGTACATGAAAGGATAAGGTGGACTCTAGAGAACTGCTTTGACCCAGCAAGATTACCTGTACCAGGGGAATGGCAGCAAGTTGGTGAAGGGTATGCTAGGAAGGAGGCCAGGTAGTACTAATTCATAGAAAGGGTGGTGCAGGGTTGAAACATGGTGCCATGGGTAGTGGTTAATAATAAAACTGTAGAAGGCTTCAAGAGAGGGACAATATTTATAAGGGAAGATAAGGAATGGGGAGGGGACTTGGACCAATACAGTACAAACAGTCTCCATATCTGGCCATGTCGACAGATCATAAGGCCTTCTTCTGTCAGGATTTTCTATGTTTCTATCCTTTTCCACCAAAGTCTACTTCAGTTTTAGAGCTGGCACACCTCTACCTCTACAAAGTCCTACCTACTGATAGCAATGTGTTGGATTTGGTGAAAATCAAAATCAGTCTGGAATGCACCTGGACTGGAATTATTCAGTTTTCCTATTAGCATTTGCTGGTATAACCACTTGAGGTGTACAAGACTGGCTCACATCATTTGCTGGAATACCCACCCAATCTGCTAGAATAATTGTCATGATCCAATGCAATGGCCACTGACCCTCTGGGATGCCCACCTCATCAGAATGCTGGCAGTGTTAGTTGGGTATTTCAGCAGGTCAGGCTGGTGTTCACATGGGTGAGTCGACTTTCTGGGAAGTTTTGGTGGGCATTCTGGAGGGTTGAGCTGGGCAGCTTGGTGAGGCAGGCATTCTGCCATGGTGGGTATTCTTAGGAGGTTATAGCAGCTGTTCTGGTGGGTTGAGGTGGCCATATCAGCGAGTTGGTATGGCTGATCAAGCTATTTTGCAGTGTCAGTGGCTCAGTAGGTAGCACACTTGCCTCTGAAGCTGAGAGATCAGAGGGCTGTGGGTTCAGTTCCCACATCTGGCACTTGGGTTAATATTCCAGTACTGACACTGTAGTACAGCATGAGAGGGTGCTGCACGCCTGAGATGCTGTCTTTCGGATGAGACGTTAAACCGAGGTCCCATCTGCCTGAATTGGCGGTAGTTCAGGTGGATGTTAAAGATCCCAAGGCACTTATCAAAAATAGTAGGGGTGATTTATTTATAATAATAAATCATAATACATCCATTTAGAGTTTATACATACCGAAACACAAAATTCAAACTTAACAATAGAAACCTATAAGAGAAAGAAAAGGAGAAAAAAATGCACATGACTTAAAACACTTGTTCTACATCCTATAGAACCTATATTGTTCCTTTATTGATATTTAATTATATGATAGAACCCTTTCCACCATATCAAAACTTTTCTATTATTATAAATTTGCTTATCTTTAATATATATTTTTGTAGTTCAGTTCCAACATATGTACAGAACTCCTCAAAAGTAGTTTTCTTTTGATAAATGACCCATTGATATCTAACTTGCCACAAACAATGTCGCAAACATGATAAAAATACCAACAAAGTACCTTTGCCATATTTTTCAAACTTAAAGGAAAATTACCTATTCCTAATACATCATATGTTAGGTTAGCAATCCAAGCCAACTTCCACTTATTTGCCATATAGGTCCATAATCGATTTGAATAAGAACACCAAAGCAAAAATGTTCCATGGTTTCCTCTTGGTTATAATATAGTATGGTCTAATACACTCAGTGTATGGGCAATTTCTTTCTTCTTTAGCTTTATATTTTGCTGTTCTTCTAATATTTAGCTGACCATACTTTATCAACCATTGGACCTCCCACATGTATAGTGGTAACCTGGGATTATTCAATTGTTCCAAAACTTAATTGTTCAGAGCTGAAGGGCAGTTCTTAAAACTAGTAAAAGTTGGGTAAATTTGGGCTAGAACGGAATGATCTAGGTTTTTGATGTAGCCAAACTTATCAGACTTTTGGTGATCTGCCACTTACATAACTTTTTACAACAGGCCTAAAAAGGTCGATATGTAAATATGCAGATTTAGTTTAGGTGCGATGCAACCAAGCTGTTATATATGCCCTACTAAGTCTTTAAATCAATGGCCCTCATTGCACTCCTGCACTATCAAACTTTTCTTTAAAGCCTGAGAAAAAATAAAGTAAAGCAGAACACAACTGGATCTACCATTCCCTAACCCCTTTGTTTAAGGCTAGGTATGTGTAATATCTATTCACTGGATTCAGTCTACTACCCTACAACATCTGAAAACATATACTATAAAGTTTGGTTTCAAATTGGGGTGCAGAGGAAATATATAGGCTATATACTGTAAGCAAGGTAAAATATTTTTTATTATAAAAATTATTTTTGTTTTGAAAATCTAAGCTGTTTCCATCTCATTATTTTCCCTTCTATCTTTTTTAATACCCTGTCCCAGTTATTCTCTGGTAGATTTTGGGGCCTCCAAAACTCCTTAAAATAGAAAGTGGATTTGTTGATATCCTAATACTGTCATAATGCAAAGGAGCCTGTAAATTACTCCCCATTACCAATCCTCTTGATTTGGAATAATTTCATTTAGCATTGAAAGTACTGAGAAATAATGACATTCTGTAAAAAATTCTCAATTTGCTTGCTGTTATTAAAAACAGACAGAGGTCATCAGCATATGCCTGAACTGTCAAATAAACTGCTGTCATTGGCACTTTGAAACCCTGCTGTTTAGAAGAGATGCTTAATGCTCTAATAAGAGGATCTAAAAGAAAACATATAGCAGTGGACTCAAGGTGCCTGTGATGAACCCCAGTTTCCATCACAAACCCTTTTGCTATTTTACATTTTATCACCAGCTATACCTTTGAAGAATCATATAAAGATTTTATAAGCTGAATCACTTCCCCAGGAATCCAAAAATTCTAAAGTAAGAAATAAAATTAAATGATTTACCCTATCGAATGCGCTCTCCAAATCTAACGAAAGCAGGTAACCAGTTCTACCATTTACCGTCAAATACTCAATTAGGTCTCTTACAGTCTCCAGTGCTGACTGTCTTTTGCCTATTTGGTAATCCACAATATTGGACTGGAGAAATCACTGATTTGCCAAATGCTTTAATCTATTATTTATTAGGGTAGTAAACATCTTATAATCAGAGTTCAACATTGTGATTGGTGTCCAATTCTTTATAACCCCTCTATTCCCAGTTTTAAAAATATAAGTCTGAAGTCCTTCAGAAAATATGCTGGATAGTGCCTCCATCAAAAATTGTGTAAACACCAAATTTAAACACTCTACTATGTCTGTTGAAAAGGTTTTATAAAGAGGTTAAACAGACCATCTAAACCAGGAGCAATATTATCTTTTAACCCGTAACTACTGACTCTATTTCCTGTAGGAAAATGTCTCCTTCATTTGCAATATCAGTTTGTTGTCTAAATTGATGGGGGAGGTAAATATTGTTTGCTGTCCTGAACTTATGGGGAATTTAATGGTCATAAAGCTTGAAAATGTAATACAATAATGCTAGACATGGATTCCACATCATAAACAGTACTCCACTTAAACTCTAAAAATTCCAAGAAGAAGATTCTTAACAGTTTTACACAATTCATAGGGTCTCCTATGACAGATTTATTATGATTATTAATAAGGCTTGCAGAGTTCTAGCTCTATCATATTTCAATATTCTCATCTGCGATTTAATATTATCAATTTGTCATGAAAAATCCAATCTGGGGAATTAGCTATTATAATTAAATACTGTAAGTGAGATCTTAATTTTAAATACTAAAAGAATTTCAGATTTCTTTGACGTATCCCATAACATTTGAACCACTTTATACAATCATGTTTTGTTTCACCCACCAAATTCCAAAATCAGGGTATAAGAATGCTACCGATAATCTAGCTCTTAAAATTAATTGGATATAATTCTTTACCATAATGCTTTCAAAATAGAGGTATTTAATTTCCACCTATTTCTTTGAATTGTTTGCTTTGAGGTGTTCCCGCCTCCACTTGAATTAGTAAGTGGTCTGAATACTCCACTGGAACTGTAGAAAAGGACTTAACTGGAAGGTTTTCAGATGAAAGTAGGAAATCTATCATAGTTCCAGATTTTCCTTTAAAAAAGTGCAACCTACACCCTTTTCAGTTAAGAGATTACATATGGTTAGACTTGTTGTATTTATAATGGTTTTCAGACAGTTTGAATCCCAGTATATTTTCTTAGAAGCAGTACCCTTAAAGTATAAGCTACAGTTGAAATCACCACCCCATAAAACATGCAATGAGGTAACTAAATAAGGTTGAATGTCTTTCATACATTTAATTCTCTCTGCTTTTGTCTGGGATTATAGATATTAATTTAATCTATAATTACTCGGAGATGCCACGTACCATCTATGATTAATACTCTACCAGGTACTAAATCAATTAACTTATATAACACAAAGTGAAAAGAATTAAAAAGAATCCCTATACCATCAGCATTGTCCCTCACAAAGGACCAATATGAAGGGCCCCACGGCCAATCTTTTTAAATGAGGAGATTTGTTCCCATGAAACATCCATGTTTCTATCAAGAAACAGATTGATATTTTGTGTTCATGTAAAAGGTGAAAAACAGCTTGTCTTTTATTAATGTTCAGAATACTATGAGTATTCAGAGAGCCCCAGAGAAAGTACACCATGAAATCTAATCAAACACGAATCATCGATAGGGTTAAACTCATTTTTCCTTCTTTTCTTTTCTTTTCTTTATACTCCTCTATAGGAGTCCCTAGATTATCCTGTACCTGATCCCCGTGAGGATCTTCTAATGCTGGTCCATGCCTTCATGACCACCTGCCTTGACTACTGCAATGCCCTGTACCTAGGGCTACTGAAGGTTGATGTCCACCACTTGCAGCTGGTGCAGAATGCAGCTGCCAGGAGTTTGACTGGTATGTCTAGGACCAGTCATATTTCACCTGTGCTCCATGGACTGTACTGGATGCCAGTGCCATGGCATATCACATTCAAGGTTGGTTTGCTGACCTATAAAGCCCTACATGACCAGGGACCCTGCTACCTGCAATATCTCCTCTCTCCCTATCACCCATCCCGTCACTCTGATCTACTGACAAGGGATTGATAGAGATTCAAGGTGCGCTTACAAACATCCAGGATGCACTCATTTGCATTTGTGGCTCCGCTCTGTGGAATTCTCTGCCTCATCAGACAAGAGAATGCCTGACCATCCGAAGTTTTAAAACAGAATGAAAGACATACCTCTTTGATCTAGCCTTTGGCGATGAATCATAATGTTGCCGTCATTTTAATAATAGTTGGCTTGAATGTAGATAATATATGGTTTTATATATGTAATTTGATGATTTATTGTTGATCTGATTTTAATATGTGGAGGCACCTTGAACTATGGAAAGGTGCCTTCTTATAAATAAACTTTGATTTGATCTGATTTGTGTCAGACACACTGAGTTCAGAGTAACTCCCACCATACAAAGGGAATTATCACTTTCAGAGCTCACATTGTGGACATCACTTTCTGGAGGTTCAGGAACAATGGATAGCTCAGGACTGTCAGAAACCACAGGGTTACTAGAAGTATTACTAGAGGTTGAAGGAAAGTCCCTGGAACAACTGAACAAGTTCAAGTGATGGGCAGTAAGCAGCACCTAACTCACTTTCATCTTCTTCAGAATTAGCATCATCAATATAAACAGCATTATTGAATGGAGTTTCTGACTGGGGACAGCAGGAAGCAGATTAAGTTTTTGTTATGAGTAGCAGATCCGCTGACAAGGCCTGTTGAGGCTCCAGCTTGTGACACTGTATCAAAACTACTTGTCCGTTAGGCAAAAGATGATTTATGTGAATGGTTTTGACAGCACTAGGGTCCCCTTCTGGATGCACTTTGCACACAAGCAAATCATTTAGTTTACTGATTACAATATAGGGGTATGACTCTAATGGTCAGCTATTTGTGCTTGCCTTGAAATCCTAAATCGCATCAGCTTATGGTCTCCTGTCTTGAGTTCTTGGGCCTTGACATGTTTGTCATGGTGAGCTTTCTTAGCCAAATTTATTTTTGCAGCCATGATGTTTACAAGATGGTATGCATGGTTCAACTGTTCTTTTAACTTTTAACATACTGAAGGTAGTTATCACATTGGGCATAATCAGGAGGACACATCCAAAGCACACATCCACACCACCAAAGCACACATCCTCAGGGAGATGAGCTCCTCTACCAAACATAAGGTGGTATGGTGAAAACCAGTAGCGTCATTCTTTGTACAATTGTAGGCATGTATCAACGCACTTATTTGTTAACTCCATTTGGGCTTATATTTTGGGTTTAGGGTGCAAGCATATCTTATAAGGTATGGTTAAATCTCTGGTTGCTGATCTCCTTGTGGTTGATAACGGTGGTTCTGGACTTTCTGACACCCCAGTCTGATAACAACTCTTTAATGAGCCTGCTCTCAAAATCTCTGCCTTGATCTGAATGAATGCACTGAGGGTGCCATAGTGCACAGAAAACTTTTCTTCAAGAACTTTTACCACTGTAGTGGCCTTCTGGTCCTTGGTTGGGTAGGCCTGCACATATCTTGTGAAATGATCAGTTGATACCAGTACATTAGCAATGTTCTTTGAATCATGCTCTAGGCTAAGAAAATCAATGCATACAAGCTCTATTGGAGCACTTGTAGTTATATTGACCGGTGGTGCTGCTCTTTGAGACTAGGCCTTTCTTTAAAGGTATCAGCTGCAGGACTTGCAGTATTATTCAATATCCATGCCCATTCTATGCCAATAAAATGTGATCGGGCCAAATCTAGAGTCCTTTAACTGCCCAAATGTCCCATATTATCATGTAAAGCCTTTAGCACAACAGTTTTAAACTTAGAGGCAACTCTACCTGTTTTTTAACAAGCTCTCTTTGGCTGCCAGTTCTTTATACAATAACTGTTCATGCAATTTGAGTTTAGGCCCCTCTCGCAATAGCAAAGTAGTGTTGGGGTCAGCAGATTGCATTTTTGAGACAACATCTCACCTTTTTAGGCATTAATGACTTTTCTCACCATTGGATCATAGTTCTGTTCTCTCTGAATGTCATCTGGGGTTTGCTGGGGTAGTGATCTTAAATCTAGAGCTGTGAAATTACGATAAGCCACTGGTGTACAAGTATCTGTAGGTCCAAAGCAATCAGTCAAGCAGTTAACAGTCTCTGCGGATGAAGATTCATCTCTATCAGTCTTGTGGCATGGGGTTTTTATGGATTGTTCATGAATATGTACCCACTGCTGATTTGAGGCAGGTCTGAAAGAGCATCGGCATTGATATGATTCAGACCTGGATGATACTCTACTGCATAATCATATGCTTAGAGAGCAGAGAGCCATATGTGTCTAGTAGCATCTAGTTTGGTGGAGGTTTGGACATATGTCAAGGGGCAGTTGTTGGTTTTGACTAGGATCTTTGCACCATACAGATATTCATGAAGTTGCTCCACCATTGCTAATCTGAGAGTGAGAAATTCCAATTCGTGGACAGGATAATTCTTTTCTGAAGGTGTCAGACTCTACTACCAAAAGATACTGGGTGTAATCCCTCCGTGTATTCTTGGTAAAGTACAGCCCCTGGCCACTTAGACTGGCATCTGTGTGTAACACATAAGGTTTTGAAGGATCAGTATAGGCAAGTACAGGAGCTGCATCAACTGGTAAATGATTCTGTCGAAGGCAGTGTCACAATCAAGAGTCCATCTCTGACCAGATGGCTCATGGGGTCTGAAATATGTATTTTCAGTTTCTTTGCCAGTACCATTCTTGAACTTTTATGCGTAAGTGAGTACCCTTGAGTTAAGTTTAACAATGGCTGTACTAACTTAGTGCAGTCTTTGCAAAATCCAAGAAACCTCTGAAGCTCTTTCAAGTTATTTTGGTTTAGCCAGTCCATCAATGCTTCCACCTTGCTGGGGTCTCTTTGTATACCCTGAAAGAATTGGCATTTGTCTATGGATAGCTTTAAACTGAATTCCTTGAGTCTATCAAGCACTCTAAACAGATGGGCTTCATGATCTTTGAGGGTCTTCCTGAAGACAATAACATTGCTGAGGTACACCAAACATTCAAGAAGATTCATGTTGCCCACAGTGCACTCAATAAGTCTCTGAATTGCAACTGGTGCACCTGAAATTCCTTGTGGCATTCAAGGAATTCATAGAATCTCAGGGGACAAATAAATGATGTTTTCTCCTATCTTCTGGAGCCATTCGGATTTGATAATATCCACTGCAGAGATCAAGGACGGAAACCTGCTTACTCCCATTTAAACAATCCACTGTATCATGTATGCATGGCATAGTGTATTAATTAGGCATGGTTTTTTATTGAATGTTCTGTAGTCCACACACACACTCAGACAGAACCATTCTTCTTCACACTACAACAATTGGAGAGGCATGTGAACTCTGTAACTCTTGTATTATACCAGCTGCTAGCATTTCTTGCAAATGATGCCTCACATTGTCTATGTCAGCAGGGCTAGGCATCTGGATTTTTCTCGGAAGGGTCGCCTATCATACAGTTGTATGTGGTGTTCAGCACCAGTAACACATCCAACGTCCTACTCCTTGAGGAGAATACTTTAGTTCACTGAGCCAGCTTTTACTAATTCTGGTTCTCCAGCCACTCGGTATGGGTGAGTCTCTGAAATCAAACATGTCAGGTAATACTTCACATTCTTCTTCAGTCTGGCACTTGGATGGAAGTATGGCAGTGTCAGCACAGTAGACTTTAGCCAGAGTGCAACATCAATACACTGATATCTTGGTCTGTGACATTTTGAATCAGGACCACCACTCTTCGGGCGAAGCGTGAGCATGGACAGGAAGCACACTGGACTTAATCAGCAGTCCTTCAGGCAATTTTGCTCTTCTGGGACATCCAACATCTGTAGTTTATTGGTCACATCTTCCATAGCCGCACTTCTTCACTGACACTACATTCAGTAATAGGAGGGAGTATGATAGCAGAGGAATCCTTCTTCCATACAACACCCACAGACTCATTCTTGTCACTCTCCTTGAGTGAATTTGCATATTGTAGGCTTTTTGAATCATGGCTTGAACATGCAGAGCTCTTCCAATCTTCTTTGCTATCTTTCTTGACATAGTTGGGCAAGACGGATGAACATATGAGCAATGGTACTGATCAACGCAGCAATATCATCATACAATCCAGAGGGAGGACAGACAAAGGTTAGTGTCTCCACAGGGTCTCCACACCTGCCACAGAGGACAGAAAAGGAAGCCACAATCACAGATCACCAAGATGTGGATATGATTTATCGCTCAAAGCCCATACATGCAGTCCATTGAGAGGTTGTAGTGGAGGTCAGATAAGTGTTGATAATACCAGTCTTTTGAAATTATTGTAACTTGGGACCCACTATCTAGTACTGCTCTAGCAGGGATTCTATCCACATACACACACAGTTTCCATGGAAGGACCCACCAACTCTGACCAGTCAGGAGGGGTATTATTGGCAGATTGTGTAACAGCAGACTTGGCTACATAAGGCTTGTAGGGAGGATTATAAAAGACTTTATATTGCTCTGTCTGACCTGGTTGAGCAGTTTGATTGTTACCTTCAGAAATCTTCTGTAGACTGACATATTCTTTTCATGTGTCCATCCTCACCACAGTGGTAGCAGAAAACATTGGATCTGGCATTGTATGTTTGAGCAGGGTCTTCAAGCGACTTATTGCTACTGAAAGGACCAGGTTTATAATCATCTTTGGGTTTGTGCTCATTTTCAGCTCCACTAGGCCTTCTACAAGGTAATGACTGATTAGACGACAGTGCAAGATCACTTACTAATGCCCTTAACTCTCTCATCTCTTTCAGCATATCACTGTTTGTTTCCCACTAGGGACCTCAGCATGTGTACCCTTCACAGTGGTGGAGCTTCTCTGTCAGAGTCAGCAGCATGGATGTGAACAGTCTGACCTTTGACTAGTTCTACAGCACTTTGTGCAATGGGTTCTGGCTCTTTTAACTCTTTCAATAAGTCTTTAAGTTGCTGGGCATCAATAGCAGACTCTTTCTCAGTAGGCTTTTTGGGGCAGGAGCTGCTCGAGCTGCACCTGCATAGGGATCCCGCACTCTTCCTAATTTTCAGCTTCTCTGATCTCCTTCATGAGCCAGCAATAAGCAGGGGATCATCCTTCGATCCTGGAACTTTAACTTGAGCATTAGTACACTGAAAAATCTGGCAGATTTGAGAATGTAGTCTAGCCTCACTCGGTTCAGATCACTTGCCATTACCCACCTTACTGTGAGCTTTCTGTAAGGCCATTTCAGACAAGAGACATAAGCAGACAAACCTTTCCACTGTTTCAGATCTGAATTTCCACATTAAGTCTTCCCTAGATTCATTGCTACCAAAGACACCTTCTAAAGCAGACAGATATTCTTGGGTTGAAGCATCAGGTTTGGTAGACTGTAAAATCTAATTGCTTCAAGTGCAGAACCCTTATACTTTCCATAAGCCTTTTCCATTTTCTGCTTCTGTACATTCCCACTCTTGGATCAGGGGCTGCATAGTCCGTCCAAGTCTCTAGGTCATCTTCCGCTGGGGAGTGGGAAGGGTGCCAGAGAACATTCTTAGCCTGCAGTAGGAGTTAAGGTTCACTGAGGTACAGGTACTGGTAACAGCACTGGTATGGGTGTAGGTGAGGGTACTGTTGAGGGTGCCAGTGAGGGAGCAGGTGAGGGTGTTGCTGAAGGGTTTGAGGGAGGGACCCCTGGGAGTCTCTAAGGTTTGTTTTAAATCCTCAAAGGTCTGTCCCTTAGCTAGTAACAACCTCCCCAGCCTCTCTCTCAAGCTCTCTAATCTGGTGCACCCCAGGCGTAGATACTATGCATTGTGACTACTTTGCAACACACCTGGGACACATCAGGGTAGTGATACTGGGTACCCTGTCACTGTCCACAAGAGTACTGCATTCCACTAAATCCATCAGATTTTGAGCAATCATATCAGCAATTTATTCTTTTAACTGTAGCTTTACTAGGCATTTGATTTTACCTAAGGCTTCTTCAATGGTACCTTTGTTGGTGCCAAGTGGAAAATCTAGCAATAATACAGCCTTTGGGGTCAACCTCCTCAACTTCACACTGCCTAAATAAGTGATGTACAGCCGTTTATTAGAAGGAAACTCAAGATTAAAACTAGGAACTTTCTCCATTTTAGCGCCAGCAACCGTTTGAAATCCAACTGCAATTTTCTGTTTGGCCACTGAGGGCAGAAATCTCACCAGTGCCTCCAACAATGTAACCTGGGTGCCTCCTCCTAATGGGCTTCTAACCCTGCCTGCTTCCCTAACTGCAAATTGAGGGGCCCAGGCTCTATCAGTAATGCTTTGACATGGTGCCTCACCCAGAGTCATATTTAAGAGGGTTAGAGCTTAAGCTTGCACAACCCTCTGGGAAGCTGTATCTACCCACAGCCCCAGCTAATGTCCTGATACATAAAGTTTCACAAACACTGTATCTGGCATTCAAAGTACAATTATTGGTGAACGCTAGTAATATGCTCATGGACACCACACTTACCACCAGGGTTCTGGCTTCTGAGGACACATCCCAGGTACTTGCAAAGAACAGTTACCAGCAAAACAGTACACCTTTTGGCTGACACAATAACTTGACACTGAGTAATAATATGCTCATAGGCCAGATTAAACTTCAAGCAGTAAATCTGATTTATTGAGGGAGTTGAACAAGGAAGGGCATGAATTTAGATGAAAGATTCAAGCAATTAGATGATATGAATCTGGTATGCAACTATTGCATTTAGACTCGTGTGATATACAGTTCAATTTATGCTGCTGGTACCAGATTAAATTTAGGTGCAGGCCTGAGCGTTTCCCTAGGTAGGCCAGTGTTGCAGCTGGTTGGGGCCCTTAAACAACGAAAACTAGCTTTGGTTAGATTAAATGCTTTTAAACAATAAGGCAATTGTAATTCACAGCTCAATGGCTGACAATCAAAGTTTAATATCAAGGTGAACTTAGAAAGCAAATTAGATGACCATAGACACATTAATTTGTGTTGCAGGGTTAAGACGCTGAGGTTACTCACAGTACCCAGGACCAATAAAGCTGATGGCTGTAGTCAGGCTGGATTCTTGCTTGCCATGCCCAAGACGACTCACATAGAAACATAGAATTTGATGGCAGATAAGGACCACTTGGCCCACCCAGTCTGCCCATTTCCCTACCCTAATGGATAAGCTGCAGATCCTAGTTAACCAGCAGCCTACTTCTTCCTATCCCAGCCCCTAGAATTGCCTTAATGACTGTCCCATGCATGCTTGAATTCCACCACTGTTTTTGACTCCAACAACCTCCAAAGGCCGCTCCATGCATCCACAACCCTCTCTTGAAAAAATACTTCCTTAAATTACCTCTGAGCTGCACCCCTTTATCTTCAAATTGTGACCCCTGTTATTGCACACCTCTTTTGAAAGATACTACCCTCTTGGACTTTGTTGATTCCTTGAGGTACTTGAAAGTTTCTATCATGTCCCCCTCTCCTCCTTTCCTCGAGGCTATACATATTAAGCTCCTTAAGTCTCTCTTCATATGTCTTCGGTGCAGACTCTGCACCATTTTAGTTGCCCTCCTCTGGACAGTTTCCATCCTGTCTATGTCTTTGCGGAGATTGGGTCCCCAGAACTGCATGCAGTACTCCAGATGGGATCTCACCAGCTGTCTGTACAGAGGATAATAACTTCCTATTTTCTACTGGTGATGCCTCTCCCTATGCATCCCAGTATCCCCACAGCCCTCCTTGCTGCCCTCTCACATTGCTTGCTCACCTTTAGGTCATCTGATATGACTACCCCAAGGTCCCTTTCCATTTTGTTGTTGTTAGTATCTCACCCCATTGTGTACTCTTCTCCTGGGTTTTGTTTCCAGGTGCATTACCTTGCACTTCTTAGCATTGAATCTAAGCTGCAATACATCTGACCATTCCTCTAACCTTGCCAAGTCCCTTCTCATACTTTCCACCCCACCTCATGTATTAACACTGTTGCAGATCGTTGTGTCATCTGCAAAGAGACATACTTTTCCTTCCAGTCCCTCTGCAATGTCACTTACAAAGACATTGAAGAGGACTAGTCCTAATACTGAACCCTGCAGTACCCACTAGTAACCCCTTTCTTCAGAGGGCTCCATTTACTATTACTTCTGAGTCCTATTTTCTAGCCAATTATTTACCCAGGCTGTCATCTTGGGACCCACTCCCAGGCTGGCTAACTTGTATATTAATCTTTGTGTGGGACTGTGTCAAATGCCTTGCTAAAGTTCAGGAAGGCATGTCCACAGCCCTCCCTGATCTACTACTTTGGTCACCCAGTCAAAGAAATCTATCAGATTTGTCTGACATGACATGGTTTATTCTGGTGCAGTTGGGTCTGGGGGCTCAACTATGGAGCTCTTCAGGGATGGAGTTGGCTAGACTGGGGATGGAAAAGGGGTATCTCTGGTCTACCAGGGCTGCCAGGCTGCTGTGCACCTGGGTACACTTTTCTAGGAAAACACATTGTAAAAATGTGTAAAGAAAGACCACATTGAAACTGCCTCTCCACAGGTCTGCATTATGCAAATTCATTAGAAATAATTGGTAAAAGCATCCCTAAAGGCAAGGCAAGGCAAGACAAATTTTATTTTTCTGGTGCCCAATCCTGGAGGCTCTGGGTGCCATACAAAAAACATAGGAATTTAATTTAATATTCAGATTTACAAAATAAATCCTCATACAACCCCATAACTATTTTAAAACCCTCTTAATTTTAAAAAGGACTGATAACACTAGTATCAAACAGAGTCTAAGAAGGCCTGATTAAACAAATAAAACTTCAGGCGTGTCTTAAAACCTCCACCGACGGAGCCTCCTCACCAAGGCGGAGCAAATTCCACAAGAAAGGACCGTGACACTAAAAGCTCGATCACTGTCAGTTTTCAGTCTTGTCCTGGGAATTGTCAGGGGCCCTCACTAAGGATCAGAGGGATGAGCAGAGACATCAGTTGTAAGAAGGTTAGCCAGGTAACAAGGGCCCAGTCCATGCAGGGCCTTATAGATGAGTAAGCCCATTTGAAAAGCACCCTTCATTGAACAGCAGCCAGTGCAGTTCACGCAGCACCAGGGTGACATGACAGTATTTCGTCTGACATGTCAACAACCTGGCAGCTGCATTCTGCACTAGCTGCAGTCAACAGAGGGTGCCACCAGAGATCCCGAGGTAGAGCGCATTACAGTAGTCCAACCTGGATGTGACAAATGCATGTACCAAGGTGGGGAGGTCCAGGGGTGGAATCAGGTGCTTAATCCTGGAAATGTTTCTCAAATGAAAGAAACTTCCCTTAACAATGGCAGACACCTGATATTCCATTGTTAAACTGCTGTCAAATATCATGCCAAGATTACGCACCATAAAGGAACCTTCAATGGGACAGACCCTAGAACAAGTCCAGAGTCTGCCCCATGGGGCAACTCCACATGCCTCCTGTTCGACTCCACCAACAATACCTCCATCTTATCGGGTTCAGTCACAACCAGCTGGAGGCCATCCAGTCATTGATTTCTGCCAGACAGTTTCTTAATACATCCACAGCATCAGATGTTCCAGGGTGAAGGATAAGTATAGCTGTGTATCATCGGCATAACAATTAAACCCCAAACCATACTTCCTAATGATCTCTCCAGGGTAGCATGTACTAGTGAACAACATCGGTGACAACACCAAACCCTGAGGTACCCCACAAGACAGAAGGCTAAAAGATGAGGAAAATTTCCATCACCACCTCTGTCTCCTGTTTGTCAAAGGATTCAAACCAGCGAATGACAGGCTGGTGAGTCCACAGAAGTCCCTCAGGTGGTCAAGTAACACCGATGGTCCACCATGTCAAAAGTTGAGGAGAGATTGAGTAGGATGAGAATTGTCCCCTGATCTCTCTGAGGAGATCATCGCACCCGAATTAATGCGTGTTTCCTTTAAATGTCCTGCACAAAAACCTGACTGGAGCAGCTCATAGATATCAAATGCCATGAGGTGATCACCCAACTGATGCGCCACAATCTTCTCCACAACCTTTCCTAAAATGGAAGGTTGGAGACGGTCGATAATTCACCCTGATGTCAGGGTCCAGTGATGACTTCTTCAGGAGGGTTCTTCCAGTGCCTCCTTCAAAGCATCTGGGACAACCCCTTCAACAAGGAACACCAGTCAATCAAGGAGAACACCGGACCAACAGCATCGAACACATCCCACTAAGAAACGTGTCGGTGCTGGGTCCAGTTCACAATATGTGTGCTTCAGTTTCGAGATCACCTCAATGACATCAACCACCTCCACTGGTTTAAACTCCTCCAACTGGGCAGAGTGCTTTGCTGACAATCCAGGCGGCCACTGTCGGCCATAGTATGGGCCACTGGCAGAACTCCCTGCCTGATGGCGGACACCCTGTCTGAGAAAAACTGAGCAAACACTTTGCACAAGGCTTCAGAAACTGCTATTTTTGCTTGAAGACAGACAGGATGAAATAACCTGTCTACAGTCTGAAAAAGCATTGCTGGTCAGTTTCCTCCAGCAGCAATCTCCTGGACAGGAGCACTGCCTTCTTATGATTGAATGCCCCTGGTACACACCATAGTATGCACACAGGGCCAGTTTGTCCATCTCCAAGCCAGACCCCACCAGCAGTGCTTTAACCTCTGACCCTTGATCTTCATGCCTTGAGCTCCCCATCAAACCATGGGGACCTCAAGTGAGAAGATTTGGGTCATACACAGACCGGTGCAAGGGAGTCGAGTGCCCCAGTCACTGCCCTATTATAGGCATCAACTGCCTCACCCATGTCTCCCCCACATGCACTATCCACACTAGTTAGGTTTGCCACAACCAAAAACCCTCTGGGGTCAAAACCCTCAATGGGCATTAGCTCACCATCTCTGCAGGGGAGGAACCATGGAGGGTGCCCTGAGCAGGAACTCCACTGTACAATGATCAGACCAAATGACCCGATCAATCTTGAGAGTCTCAATCTCAAGCCCCAGTGAGAAGACCAGGTCCAACATGTGCCCACCCTGGTGTGTCACAGTAGTAACTGCTTCGACAGGCCCAGTGATGTCATCAACTGAAGGAAATAATAACTCAATCTGGATGACTCATCATCAGCCCAGACATTGAAGTCCCCAGAATTAAACATCTGGAGGACTCCAATGTCTCACTAGCCAAAGTCACCTACTTCTTGCAAGAACTCTCCAACCGCCCTGGAGAATGGTATATTAAGAGAATTCTGCAGCCTGCGCCTGGACCCCCATGAATGGCCACACATTCAAATGAACCGGTGTTCCCACTGGGTGCACGGTGAAGCTATCTCAGCTCTAAAAACAGATAGCCACACCTTTGCCCCTGCATTCCACTCTGAGGCAGTGCACAACGGCATAACCTGGGGGACGGTGGCCTCTAACACTGGCCCAGCATCATCCCTCAACCCAGTTTCCATAATGCAAGTCAGGTCGACCAATGAAATGAGATCCACAATAATTGCAGTCTTATTATTGATTGACCTGGCATTGCATAGAACCACCCTCAGGGGACTGGTGGACATTGCAGCCCCTCTAGCTACCTGCCCACTTGATCGCATGGGAACCCTGGGGATCAGAATTAATCCCTCTGGCATCTCTCCAAACCCTGTCTCATCCCAGGGTGCATTCTGCACCGACTACCTCTATTCTATTCCCTTCACCAGTGTATGGGGCTCCATGACAGCTTTGGCCCACATTTCTCCTTCCAATTCCCACCTCCCGCATTGGAGAGATGTAGTACCTGATACTGGGGGTGAAAAAGGGCCACAGATCATAAAGCTGGGACTCCCATACGCTATTCTAACCCACCCCAGTTTACACACCCTTGACACATATTTATCTGTCCTGACACAAACAAAAAGAGTAACATCTCCCCTTACTCATTAAACACAACCACTAAATAAACCCATAAACACAAAACCAACCCCCACACTCAATTAAATAACATAAAGAAACAACCTAATAAAATATATAAGCATATAAATTAGCCAACACCAGGTAGAGTTAGCCCACCAATAATCCTACAGTTCATCATAAAACAGTCAATCCAGTCCAAGCACAGACTAGTAGCAGTCCCTTCTCATCAGCTATTGTCCACAATTCAGAAACAGGAATTTCAATCCCACCAATTTTTCAGGGAGCACATACCAACGCAACCAGGAAGTTACAGAAACAGTGCCCAGAACTCGAGTTCTCAGCTTAATTCATCCATAATGATTAATCCATAATGGTAGTTCCAGAAAGGAGCTCGGTCAACCAGCCTGGAAGACCACTTTCTCCAGCCCAAGATCGGCCACAGAATTCTAGTGTCCTGAGCAGCAGGAGACAGGTTAGGTTCTCCAGATGGGCCAAGGGGCTCCCTCCTCAAGCCCTTCTGGTTACCCGCACCACTCAACTACTGTCCGGCACTGCAGATCCCTAAGCCCACAGGTGGTCTCGCTTAACACACTCTCTTCTCGAGACTTCCATTCTGCTGTTCCAACACACAATGACCGGCAACTTCCTGCCAAATCGGTCCAACTGGGCTCTCACCCTGGCCAGAATCTGCCTCTCCAACTGTCATTCTCTACACTAGTCCCGGTCTTCTCCACACTCCCCAGTCACATTATAAAATAATCTCCTCACGATCACAACAGCAGTAGCAACAACTGTAATTGCACTCTGAAGTCCTGAATCTCCTCAGATCACAGCAATGGTAAGTAACTCCTTACACCCAACTGACGTTGTTGTATCTAATCGTATCTTCTAAGGGATCTCCAAAAGGATTCCTTGTCACCCCAAAATCTCCCAAATCCCCAGGGTGAGACTTCTCCAGTTCCTAAAACTGAAAACCAAAAGCCATCTCCTTGCTCTAATTCACTTAGAACATCCCTTACTAAACTAAAGCCCCTACTCCTACTGCCTAACCTAATCTTGACTCTTGTAGTAAGTTTTAAAATGACAATTACATGAAAACGCTAAAAAACGCTAAACTTAACAGTGTCTCCACAAACAGCATCCCAGCATCTCCACAAGCAGCAGCCCAGTGTGGCCTCTATATGACTACACCTGAATGTATATCATAATGACACTGACCGAATTTGTTAAAGAAAGGACTACTGTGTTACCAGTTGTGACCTGGGGTTACTTCCGGTTGCCGACTATTTAAATCTCTTCCATAGCAAGCGGGCGTGTTTCAGTCATTATCTTAGCTGCTTTGTGTGACTGCTGAATAGCAGTGTGACAGATTAAAGCAGCTCTTGTTTTACTTTGTTGTATTTGTGTGCCTGATTTTAAGTGACAGCTGCAGAAGCAGGAAGGGGTCCATGTGTCTAGTAGCAGTATGAGACAAAGGAAAGGGAGGGGTTTTGTTGTTGGTGGATAAGCCCCTGAACTACTTCATTGCTCATGAGATTATGTTTTACCTTTTAACAGCCTAGTGAGGCTCAGGAAGAACACATATAACTTTGCTAGTGTGCATATCTGAGTTTTACTCTCATTTTAAGGCTGCAGTGGGTGGAGCCTTGCAAACCCTCTTACCACAAGAATAGGATTCCACATTCCTTGCATTCCTTGTGAATGAACAACCTGTTGAACACAGAGTACAGTCGCTTCTGCATGACTGGTGTCCCTGGAGCACTCTGATTCTTGTCTCCAGAGCACTGCACTATTTTGTTTCTTGTAAACCTCAGTGGCATCATGATTGTGACACTGAGGAAATGGGCACCCAGTGTAACTCTTATGTTTTAGGGGCTGCAGGATAGTGGGTGCTGAGAGGAAGGAGTGTTGAGGGTGATATCTATAATTTAAAAGAAAATAATAAAATTAGCAGTCACAGCACACTCTGCCATAGTCTACTGCATAGTGGTGTGGGCGGCCATCTTGGATATGACAGGAGTGTGCCCTGGCTGCCGATTTATTTATTTATTTATTGTAAATTATCTATATTTGCTTACTGATCCTCCCTCTCAACACCCCGACTCCTTCCAGAACATAAGAGTGACACTGGGGTGCCAATCCTCCAGTGTCATGATCAGGATGCCCCAAGTCTTTTTTTTTCCAATATCGTCCCCCACCCGACCCTCCACCTCAGCACTCCAAAACACAAGAGTGACACTGGGGTGTCCGATCCCCAGTGTCATGATAAAGATTTAAATCCTCTCAACTGATCTTCCTTATCGGCACCCACCACCTCATTACCCTATTCCCCAAAAGAAAATAATAGTGGCATTGGGGGTGCCCAATGCCCCAGTGCCAAAATCCTCTGCCTTTTAAATTTTTTGTACCTGTAAAATGAAACTGTCCTTCTATGTCCTTGGTGGACAAGACTCCCTCCCACTCAGCTCACACACACCCACACCCCAAGGCCTTACTTACTGATTGGAGGTTCAATGCCATAATCCTGTCTGGACTGCAGACACACCTTCACTCTTGAATGCCGGAAGAGGAACTGAGGAAATCAGGTATGTGCTTCAATGTATTTCAGTGGGGTTTTGAACTTTGAAGCATAACTTGGCCATTTTCATTATTTTTGCACCATTTGTTCAGCATACCTAGGCTCGGGTGAGGAGAGCTCTGAGATAAAGCATTTGGCACATATCAGGCATGTGTGGAGGGATGATGGGATGAAGGCCTGTAAATCTGGACAAGGTAACCAGAAACATTGATATCTACTCATGAGATTATGAGCCTATTACATAGAGAATAATGCCTGTGCACATGTGTTATGAGTACTTTCCACACCCCGAGGGTGTGTGATAATCCATAGAACCCGAGAGTGAAGCTCGAGGGTTTATGAATAAGCACACTCTGAAAGTGTGTGAAAAATCCTCATAACACACAACCTCGCACAGACATTATTTTTATAATTATGGTGCAAGGGAGTAAATGCCAAAAGACACTAAAGCAGCTTTTTCAGATGCACACACACACACACACGCACACACATACAGGCTTTGTCTTTGCAGTACACTGGTTGTCTTGTTTTTTACTTTACTTTTTTTTTAATTACACTGCGAGCTGCATGTAACAGTAAGAGCAATCAGCTATGGCTCATTCCCAATGAAATCACTATCTGCTGAAGACACGCCATAGAGTGTGAATAGCAGGACCAACCAGATACATGTTTAAACCTGTATAGGCAGGATCAGTCAGATACACGTTTAAACATGACAGGTAGGATCAACCAGATAAATATCTGAAAACAACAGAAAGTTATCTGAGGTGATAGTGAAAGGCCAACAATCCATGCGGCTCCGCATATGAAAAATGGAATCTCCATCTTTGTTGAGGTGTTTGGCCCACCTATACTCAGAGTAAGAGCCAGTGAGGTGGTGGCACTTACAGTGAGTGGCACAGAATACTGTAATAACTGGTTCTCACAGTTATTATGGCATTTGAAACACAGTTTGGCACCATTCATGAAAAGAGGTCACCAGTAATTACTGTATATTATTTTTAAGCGGGAGGAGCAGCCCTATTGAACACAGAATTGGGTGTTATATCCTTATGTAACTCTATAAGTAACAGTAAGGCTAAGAGAGGTCCCCAGTTTAGTTAAATATCAAATTACATGATAAGGGTTCCCTTCTTGGTCTACCTGAATCTTGAGAAGGTAACTGTTTTAGAATAGAAAGAAGAAAGGAAGTAAAATACTGCAATTTCACAATCAGTGCATCTTATTAAAAATGGTGATTATCAAAGTTACTGTTTTTATGCTATATATATATATATATATATATATATATATATATATATATATAGGATTTATTAATAAACTACCAACAATAAACATTTAATAAAAAAGGAGATTGGATTTACACAGTGTGAGCTGTGAAATGTATGCTAAGGGGAAATTGATGGTGGCTTTAGATGTCACAGTTCTATCATGATTAAGGTCATGAAGACAGAAATTGAGGATTTAAGGCAAAGACTGGAAGTGCATAA
Source organism: Neoceratodus forsteri (assembly GCA_016271365.2). Taxonomy (NCBI): domain Eukaryota; kingdom Metazoa; phylum Chordata; order Ceratodontiformes; family Ceratodontidae; genus Neoceratodus; species Neoceratodus forsteri. The sequence goes on along the minus strand of CM028131.1, from coordinate 1,067,442,147 downwards.
TGAAATCATTACCCTGAAGAAATTTATTCATAGCTCAGTATAAAGAATACAGGCAGATAAGAGTTCTAAACAGCGGGACAATATTGATATAGAGGATAGGAGATTAAAGGAAAAGAACAACAAATGATGAACAAGGGAATGGTTTGGATGTCTCAGATAACAATTGGTGTACTGTGCAAGAAGGGTCAAGAGGAGGTGAGGCTGATCATTGAGGAGGTCCCTATAGAATTAAGGAACAGATTTACCATATTAGGGCATAGTGACCCCAGTAAGCCAGAAAGGGAAAAGAACTCCAAGGAGACAACAACTACAGAAGGGTTGCTAACATACAGGGCAATCAGAATTTGTGAATCAAGAGGAAATTATATGTAACACAGATGGGTACATACAATATTTCCTACAGGCCCCCAAAAAAGGATAATGCATTAAATAATGTATTGGGACAGTAATATAACACAGAAAACACAAGTACCACCACCTTTAGCTACTGAACCCGTGGTTACAGAACTGAATAATGTTATATAAGACATCTTCTTCTTGGGGATTCTATTCTTAAGTAGACAGACTCTGTCAAAATGAGATGAAGAAGGAACATTGTATGATTGGCTCACTATCAGGGCACAAGTAAGTGATCTTTGGGGCAATATAAAGGGATACCTAGAGGCATCTGTGTCACCAGTTACACTGCTACATATTGGGGCAAATGCTGTTGGGTATAGAAACCTGATTGACATACAAGGGATTTTGAGGAACTTGGAAGAAAATTGATAAGTAAGGGTTACAAACTTATAGTATCAGAAATACTACCAGTCCCAAGAGCCAGTATGTCTAGAACAAGGGATATTCAAAGCTTAAATGGATGGCTGAAAAGATCATGCTATAGGAAAATTTTACCTTCCTACCTAACCGAAATACATTCAGTGATAAGGAACTGTTCAGTATGGACGGACTGTGTCTGAACAGAAGGTGCACTAGAATATTAGGTGCAAGGGTTAGGACAGAAACAGATGGAGATTTAAACTAATGGAGGAGGAACAAGGGGAGAGGATACAAACCCTGTTGACAAGATTAATACAAGGCCAATTATGAAATGTTAATCCACAGTGATTAAGGCTGGGGGTATTTTAATTAATGCACATAGTTTAAGAAACAAAAAGCTGAGTTGGAATATTTTCTATCCAAATAGAACATACAGATTTGTGGGTGATGGAGACCTGGTGGACAGGTGGGGATAACTGGAATAGAGGCATATCTGGGTACAAGCTCTTCAGAAAGGGATGGTCTGATAGATGTGATGCAGCAGTGGTGATTTATATAGCTGAGGACATCATGGTGGAGGATCTAGAATGGATTAGAGGAGAACAACTAGACATGTTTAGGTTAAAATGTTTCCAAGGAAGGGTAAAAAAGATTATTTGGGGCATGATGTACAGAGCTCCATCACAAGAGGATTGCCTGAATAGCGAAATGTTGAACTTCCTAGAAAATATTAAACCAGAAGAAAATATCATTATCATAGGAGATTTTAATATGCCCAATATTGATTAGATAACATGGGAAGGCACTTCAAGACTTGAGAAGGAATTTCTACACAGCATTGATAAAATAGGGTTGAAACAGTATGTAATGACACCAGCCAGAGAAACAAGGATTCTTGAGCTCTTGTTTAACAATATGGAGACACTATTTCTAACTGCTCAGTAGCGCCTCTAATTAGAACAAGTGATCATATGATGGTCAGTTTTGTATATCTACTGAACAGCAGGAATTTAAGGGACTTACTAAAGAGAAATGTTTTCCACAGCAAACTTCCAAGTTATGTGCAAGGAGATAATGGAGTAGAACTGGAATACTGATTTAAAAATTTAACCCACAAGGGAATCTGGCAAGGATGGTGAATAGATTGGAAGGAATAGTGGCTAAATATGTCCCAGTTAAGAATAAATACAGAAAGTCTAGGAAAAGTAGCCCATGCCTCCAGAGATTGCCATGCCTTAACACTGTATTTGTATTATATTCATTCTCTGCCAGTACTTGACTGTAGCTCTCTGCCCAAACCTGAAGGATGACAAAGCGGATGATGGAGCAGTATGGCGCGGTGATTTGAAGCTCTGAGCTGCAAATCTGGAGACCTGGGTTTGAATCCCATAGCCCCACTTGCATACTGTGTGACCCTGAGCAAGTCACTTAACATCACTGTGCTCCCAGGTTACACCTGTAAACAAACTTTCAGCTTAGTGTGTCTCACCTGGTTAAACAATTGGAAAAATGTATCATTAGAACATTACAAGAAGAAATAAGGCATATATATTAGTGAAAAGGTCTAGGAATGAGATAGAGCGGTTAAAGTATAAGGCACTAGCCGAGACTCTAAATTCAGCATTCAAAGGCAAAGGCTGACTATGAAGTTGGCTGTATTAAAAAGAACTAGAAATAATTATAAAACCATTTATAGCATATTAATAATATGAGGGGTAACAGAGTACAGGTGTAACCACTAGAGGACAGCCATGGGAACTTGGTAACAGATGATACACAAATAGTTAACTTACTCAATTAGTTTTTCAGCTCACTTTTAGTCAGAAGGCAGATTGGGACTTTAGTTATTCTCATCAAGGGGAATCAACATCAATACAGTTGGATGTAATTACATAAGAACAAGCTTCAGAGGATAGATGCAAACAGTTCACAGGGACCAGATGGAATACATCCTAGGGTGATAAAGGAAATGACAAATGAGCTGCAGGACTAGTGACATGGATTTTCAAGAATCTCTAGACAGAGGGGCAACAATATCCTCCTGGAGAGGCTATTGTCATACCTATCTTGAAAAAGGTATCCAGGAAAGACTACAAAACTATTGACCAGTCAGTTTAATGTCTGTTCTGGGAAAATGCTAGAGAGAGTAATCAAAGATCTGATTGAGGACTCTATGCAATCAGGATTAGGTGGTTAAAGCCCAGCATAGTTTTACTGAAGGAGATCTACCCAGACCAATATGATGGAATTTTACAACAAGGTCAGCATGGCTTTAGATGAGGGAAAAGCTATGGATTTGGTTTTCCTTGATCAAAATAAGGCCTCTGACAAGGACACTCATGATCAGCTCTTGCAAGTCTTGCATAACATAGGTTCAAATTGCACACTGTTTACATGGATTAAATGATGACTCTTCGAGTAAAAGCAAAGAGTAGGTACAAGAGGATATATATCCAGATGGACAGAGGTTATGAGTGGGGTACCTCAGGGCTTGGTCCGAGACCTTGTTTGTTTAAGCTATATGTCTCATGTGTCCTTTTAATTGATGGAACTTGGCTAACTAAGTTCACCAATGATATCAAAGTAGGGAGGGTAGTTGATACTACAGAGGATGCAAGTAAACTACAAGAGGCATTAACCCAGATTGAACAGTGGACCAAAATTAACAAACTGGAGCTGAGTATAGGGAAATGTGCAGCTATGCACCTGGGGAGAAACATCATTGTGTTATAGATATTCAATGGCAGACATGGAACTTGGAGGAAAAAAGGTGAAGAAGGACCTAGGTATCCTAGTATCCAGAAATTTATAAAAGAAAAATATTGCCACACTATGGATAAACAAGCAAATTACATCTTGGGAATCATAAGAAGAAATATGAAGCATAGGGATAAGAGTGTAATACTGCCTATATATACACCTCTGGTGAGACTGGGTCTGAGTACTGTGAACAGTTTTGGTCACCCTGTAACAAGTTTGAGATAAAGACACTGAGAGTGAACAACACAGAGCAACAAAATTATAAATACATTGCACCATCTGAGTTATGAGGAAAGACTGAATGAACTGTGGTTGCACTACACAAGATTAAGGTGGGACCTATATCTGGTTTACAAGGCTTTTACTAACAATGATTTATGGGACTGCTTAGCTCTAAGGACAAGAGAAACCAGAAATAATACAACAGTGCACATTCTGCTGTTAAGGGAGAAACTTGCCATACCAGGAAAATGACATCATGGTTTAGTCAAAGGTAGTAAGTATTAGGATCTCATTACCGATTGAAGTAGTGGGTAGTGACAGTATGGAAATATTCAAGAAGGTTGGATGACACTGGAATAGGAAAAAGATCAAGAGTTATTCCTTTAACAGGTGAGCATTTACGGGCATTGCCTATTTATTTATTTACTTTTGTTTACCAGGTAAGCATGCTAGACAGTCAAGCGCCTATTTTCAGGTGCGACCTGGGAGAATTACAAGGCATGGGCAATAACAATTCAGAGATAGAGTGATAGCAATCAACAAGGTACAGTCAGGTACAGGGAGAGAACTCAGGCAATCTACAGATACAGAGACAAGGTAGCAACAATCAACAAGTTATAGACAGGTATGGGCAGAGAGCTACAGTCAGGTACTGACAGAGAACAAATATAATACAAATACAGTGTTAAGGCATGGCAATCTCAGGAGGCAGTCAAGGAGCAAGCCAAGAATCAGCAGGCATTTTGAGGAAAGCACTAAAGATGCTTGATTAAACATATGAAACCTATGAGATTGATCAATTACAAGTTGGTGATGCCCATAGATATCAAGGCTGCACCATTCAATGTAGCACGTGTCCAGTCCCTGACATTTAAGGACATTACAGGCCTGTTATTGCTCAGTCTTGCATGGAACTGAGTCCACAGCTTCCAGGACACCCAGGAAGCTCCTGGCTGTAATTGTTGTAATGTATATGTTATTTACCTATCTGTCTATTTTATTATTAGTTTTAATTTATGTATGGTGCCCAGAGCCTCTGGGATTGGGCACCTTGAAAAATAAAATTTGCCTTTGCCTTGCCTTAGCGGTGGCTCACTTAGCTTGTCCAGTGATGAAGAGCATTGCTATCTGTGAGAAATAATGTGAATTGTAGGACACAGTGATTGCTGACACTTCAAACATACCTTGTGGCCTTGGATTACTCCCAGGGCTATGCCTGTCTGAGGTTCTTGTGCCATCAATTGCCCAAGGGATCCCTTCCATTGGTATGGCTTTGGAGTCATGGGACCTGCCTGAGCACCTGTTTCCCCAAACTAAGACCCAAAGAACCTCCAATCCACAGGAGTCTGCTGAGATGTGGCATCATGTCCAGTGTGCATGGCCTAGCATGTGACTTCTGGGCCCTCTGTCCCCACCAGCACAGACAGACGGGAGCTTGGCCCAAACTGCCAATCATTATGGTGTCCCTGACAGGGGAGTGCCACATCAGACTGGAAGAGGTGGGAATCCCAACCCCAGGGCTGTTAGTGGTTTACTTTTGGGCAACCCCAGAAGGACTCCACCTCCCCGACCACTGATGCCCAGATTGGCAGCCCAAGTGCCATCTCCTGTCCTCGCCCTCTGTGGTTCTCCTTCTTGAAAACTAGGCAGGCCCTTCTGGCATTGTCAGTGTGCCACCAACCCTCCTCTCTTGGAAAATACCTCAGATCAGAAGTGGTGACTTGCTAAGTTTATGCATATGACTAAGTAGAGGAAAAAAATAACCTGGATTCCCTTAGTAATGGTGTGTAAAAGGAAGAGCTGAATGCTGAATACTGACATGCCCAGCTGATGTGGGTAATGTGGTGTACAGAAATCCATCACCCCAGTACCACCCTGGTGCCCAAGTCCTTGTTGGCAGAGGCTCAGCTCATGGATGGTGTAAGGCCAGTAGTGGCTCCTGGCACACTGGGTCCAGGTCTTCTTGGAGTCCGGTTGTTTTGTGAATGCAGCCCAATGTGGTTGGTAAACATTATCTAAGGCTAAACAATGGCAGGAGAGCAGTAGTCAATAAGTACCATAAGGGAAAGTTGAAAGCAACTTTGAACAGACAGTTCAAGAGAACGTGAAACTGTTCCATGGTAAACAGGTAGGGTCCATGCAGTTCACCTGGAAGGTACAACTCAGCTAGCTATCTGGCACCTGGAATGGCAGATCTCCCAAGGAACAATCTCCTGGTGAGTCTGGCCTTCATCAGGTGCATTTCTGCCACTGTGGTGAACCACAACTGGCTCTCAGTCAGCTGGGACAGCAAGTGGGAAGGTGACTCACTCACTGAAGGGAGTGTGTAATACCCCAGCAGCAACTCTCACTGTATCCCAAGTTCATGGGAGGGACCAATGCTGCACATGCTTCTGCCCTTTGGGCAAGGTCAGAAGGTCCCTGCCCCCAGGGTGATTTTCAAATAGGACAGACTGTCCTCAGTACAACCCAACTGCCATACCTCTCAACCTCCTGCCTCAAATCAGGGACAAAGCTTATAAAAATCAGGGAAAAGGACCAAAATCAGGGACACATTTTCAAAATTGGTGTTATCCACTCAGGAAGCTGGTAGAATAAAGGGCTTCATGTAAAATGCATTTCTAAGGAAGAACAAGTCTGTAACTTTAATGGTTGACATTATTTTGTGCTTACAACCCCACTGTTTGGTCACGGAAACACAATTTTAGGAGGGACAAAATAACATTTTGAGGCAAATCAGGGACGTCCCTGAAAATCAGGGACAGTTGAGAGGTATGCCAACTGCATTGCTCTGCAAGGCCAGGATGTTCACCATGGATGCTCAGGTTCTGTGGTGATATCCATTACCTACTTGTCCTGTCTTGAAACATGGACCAAGGAGTCTAACAGTTGCACGAGTCTGACTTTGGCATGAAACCCTATTGTGCAATCAAAGTGAGGGCTGTTGCTCACCAGCTGAGTGGGATTCCCAACCCACAAAGAGGACACACCACTGGCCCATCTCACCCATCCCATTAGGGACATGGAGCATGAGTGTACCTGATGGGACCCAAAAGATGGTGAACTATGTCTGGGCAAATGAAGCAGGAGGAAACTCCTTTGGAGGACTGTAGTGGACTCGACATGCAAATCGGTCATCCAACCTGGGTATAGGGGCAAAAACTAATCAAACAATCTAGTAGCTGGTTTCTTTCAGAGTTTTCATAAGTATAGCTAGCACTTAGTCTGCAGTTTTATTTGGTAGGCGAATGATTAGAGTTCTTGGGGCTGGCACAATTTCAAGTAGTGTGGAAAATATTTAATACTGGGTTGATGCATGCACAGAAGGAGGCTTCCTGTCTCCAAGAGTGCACTGCATGTTTGTAGGAACCAAATGCTAAATCATTTGAAGATAACCTGATTCTGAGCCAGGGCTTCGTATGTAGCAGAGCAGCAAAAAGCAGTGATCAACTGAAAGTCAGCCGAGCCAAGATTTTGTTGCACTCAATCTGCTGAGGGGGCCAGGAGACATCGGGTAAGGGCTCTGGACATGCAGGGGATTGCAGATGGCTGGCCCTTGTTGGAGGATACCACCACCAGTCAATAGAGATGTTCTGTAGTTTCACTGGCTAATTTCCAGCAAAGTCACTAACTCCACCACTGTCGAGCAATCTGCACATTTTGCTATCAGCTTGTAAATTCGCCTGTGTAACTTCACTGGTGACTTTGCAGTAACTTCTCCATTAAGACAGTCAGGCTAAGTATGTTAACTTCACTGGTGCTTCACCAGTAGGACAGGCAAAACTGTTCAAAATGTGGCAACGTCCTGGTGGCAAACAAGTGCTTCAGGTCACATGGAAACAAATCCTGCAGGTCACATGCTACTGTTCTATGCACTGACTCATCCTTAGTTTCACTTTGCAGTCAGAACTAATGAGTGGAAGAGGACAGATCTGTTTTCTTGATACCAAAAGTTAGGTGAAAAAACATTTGAGTAGCTTTTTTGCTTCTTCTACATCTTATTTGTACTGTATAGTGTGTGATTCTTTGTTTAGTTGTTCTTTACCTGTTATTTTCTTTATATTAAACACTTTCATTTTGTTATTTTTATCTATGTTATTGTGTTTTTTTACTCTTTCTAATTTGTGTTTTTGGGGAGGTTAAAATCAGTGGTGGTGGTGGTCATCAGGAGGAGAAGTGGGCAAGCTGGCTCATCAGCACAGTGGTGAGCTTCCACTTGTGATGCTGGTGACCTGAATTCAGGAATGAGCTCGGGTCATCGAAGGGCTGACCTGGGGTAAGAAGACTGAGCATCCCACAGACTGTTCTCCTCCATGGAGAAGAAGTGAGGAAGCTGCCGGTGTTCGACTGACCCCTGATGGAGACCAGAGATCCAATGGCCAGAGCTAGGCACTGTTGGGAGATGTGCCAGACATGTGGCATATAAGCCATCAATTCATTCACACCACTCCTCCCTGGGGAACAAAAACTGGAAAAACATGATCTGACCATGCACATGATGTCTGTCCCACAGTACAGGCCCTCATGCATCCAACCATAAATCCTCATTCCTCTGTACCAACTGAGCAAGCATTAAGGATGCAATACTTGAAGCAACATCCCATTGTGTTAGACAGAAAAGGAAGTACAAAGAGGAAGGAAACCACTTTGGTTCTCAAATACAGTAGCAGAAAAGGTCAGAGCCAAAAGGCTGGCCTTCAGGAAATATAAGGAACACAGCGGGATGAAGATAGGAGGCATACCAAACTGCCCTAAGGGAAGCAGGTAAGGCAGTAAGGCAGGCAAAGTCCCAAACTGAGGAAACACTAGCACGAACAGTAAAAGAAGGTGACAAGACTTTCTATAGATACATTAGTGAAAGGAGAAAATCCAGAGGGGTATTGCTAAGCTTAATGGAGAAAAGGGAGCATGTGAGGAGGAGGAGGACCCTGTAAAGGCATCTATCCTAAATAGATACTTTTGCTCAGTATTTACTGAAGAGAAGGTAGGGCAGGGCCCACAGCTCAGCATCATGGACACAGGGGAGGGAGGTGAGCACTACTCCCTTCACAAAAGAAAGGGTCCTACAAGAGCTTGCTAGCTCAGGGTGGATAAGGCAATGGGACCTGATGGCATACATCCCAGGGTACTTAAGGAGCTAAAGGAGGAACTAGCAGAGCCATTAGCAGAATTGTTTAGTGAGTCTCTGAGCACAGGAGAGGTCCCAGAAGACTGGAGAAGGGCTCATGTGATCCCGCTCCACAAGAGTGGTAGCAGGAGGAGGCGGGAACTACAGACCGGTCAGTCTTACCTCAGTAGTGGGCAAGATTATGGAGGCACTCCTTAAGGAAAGGATAGTGCAACACCTGGAATCCATAGGGGCACAGGATCCAAGACAGCATGGGTTTACAAAGGAAGGTCCTGTCAAACTAATCTCATAGATTTCTTTGACTGGGTAACCAGAGTGGTGGACCAAGGGGAGAGTTGATGTCGCTACCTTGACTTCAGCAAAGCTTTTGACACTGTTCCACATAGAGAGTGATAAATAAGCTGGGTAGGCTCGGGGTGGGTCAGAAGTTGGTCAACTGGGTGGCAAACTGGTTGTCGGGCAGAAAACAGAGAGTGGTGGTAAATGGTATACAGTCAGAAGAGATGCAAGTCACAAGTGGGGTACCTCAGGGATCAGTCCTGGGGCCAGTCCTCTTCAACATCTTCATTAGTGACCTTGCAGATGGACTAGAGAGGTAGGCTTGTCTGTTTGCAGATGACACCAAGATCTGCAACAGAGTAGATGATCCAGATGGGGTGGGCAGAATGAGAAGAGATCTGGATAAACTAGCAGAATGGTCAGAAGAGTGGCAACTGGGATTTAATGCAAAGAAGTGCAAAATCATGCATATAGGGAAGAGAAACCTGAAGCCACCTATAGGCTGGGAGGAGTTGCTAGCAGTCACAAAGGAAGAAAGAGACTTGGGCATCATCATCACTGATGACCTAAAATCATCAAGCAGACCTCTAAAGCAGTAGGTAAGGCTAGGAGGTGTTAGGGTGTATTAGTAGGGGTATCACAAGTCGTAAGAGGGAGGTAATAATCCTCTGTACAAGACACTGGTTAGGCCCCATCTGGAGTACTGCGGCAGTATTGGAGGCCACACCTTCACAAGGACATTAACTAAATTGAGGCAGTCCAGAGAAGGGCAACCAAAATGGTGCAGGGACTGCATCAGAAGACATATGAGGACAGATTAACAGAGCTCAATATGTATACCCTTGAGCAAAGGAGGGAGAGAGGTGATATGATCGAGGCATTCAAACAACTTAAGGGCATAAACAAGGTGAAAGAGTCTAACATGTTTAAATATAAGAAAAATAGCAGGACAAGAGGACACATGAGATTAGAGGAGGCCGATTAAGGGGAATGTGAGGAAATTATTTTTCACAGAAAGGGTGGTGGATGCATGGAATGGCTTACCACAAGAAGTGGTGGCTATGAATACAGTGCAGGGCTTCAAACAGGCATGGGATATGCATAAGGGAGCAATACAAATGACTATGAATAGATAGGCCACTGACAGAGCAAGGCCGATGGCACATTTATAAGGTAGAAAAGAAATGGGCAGACTGGATGGGCCTTCGGTCCTTATCTGCCGTCAACTTCTATGTTTCTATGTTTCTATGAGTCTCCATCGGTGGTAGGGCCCCAAAGAGGCTCTGCCCTGGGGTGGGCAATCCAGGGTGCCTGGAAGTTGAGGTAGGTCAAGGTGATGGGCGGTGGCACAGGGAACAAAGATCAATGCATGGATGATTGGATGGAACCAGGTACAGCATACAAAATATAAAAAGAAAAGGAAGAGAGGGGTACAGGCAGGTGTGGCAGCAGATGGGACATGTGCCTTTCAGATTGAGAGGACCTGTGCCATAGCACTGACAGTTGGGGAAGGAGACAGCAGCAGCATCCAACTACCACCAACATTGCAGCACCCCAGCAATGATATTAGACAAGGGTACCACCACCACCACCAATACCTAAGGAAGCTATTGCCCAGTCAGCTATTGTGCCATCATCATCACACCATCTGTGCACCACAAGGTGGAGGAAAACAGCTGCCAGACCATACTGCTCTTACCCTCGTTGGGCAGCCAAGTCCCTATCTGGGACTTCTTTGATATGGATCCCACCAACAACAGTGTGGTCACCTGCAAGCTATGGGAAGTATGTGAAATGGAGGACACATTTGGAGACAGTTGAGCAGCACACACACCTTAGAGGAGGCACCACAAAGAGTGGGACTAGCACCAGGGTCAAAAAGTAGTGAGGGGTGGAGGTGGTGCCACCCTACCATGCAAGGGCAAGAGAAGGAAATGTGGTGCACATGTGCTGGAGGGAATGGGAGAGGGACCTGCAGTAGGATTCGAGTGCTGCAGCTGGGGACATGTGAGAGACCAGCCTCAGATCTTCCTCCCACATCCACCTGTTATGAAATAGAACAGCTCTTCAGGGAAGCAGGGATGCTCTCCCAGAAAGTTGCAGGCATCAAGGAGCTGTTGTATGAGGTGGTTTACAATCAACAAACCATTCTAGAGTGTTTGGCAGAATTGAGATGTGGTGATGCACCCTTTGTCCCATATCCATAGCCCTCCAACCTAGCTATTTTTCTTCCATCTATCTGTTTTACCCTATATTAACCTGCTTCCTTGGCCCACAGCAACCAGCTGGCGCGGGCTTCGCTCCGCCAGCGGGCAGTGACACCTAGCCGAACTTGGGAACCACAAGGCGGGAGGAACAGCAGGGAGCAGTCAGAAAGGCACAGCCATCGGTGTTTGAAAGCACGCCACCAGGCACAGCAGCAGCTGATTGGCTCTCCTGCCCCATTGACTTACACTGGCCCAGTTTGCATTGCTGAAATCTGTGTGGGACTTGAAAATTTGTTTTTCTTTTGTCTTTACTCTTCCCTGGTGTTCTACTGCAAGTTTCCCAGAAGAGCTGCTTCCACTCTGGTGAGACATCTATAGAGGGCAACTGCTGTTGATTCTTTTGAATTCTGCTGGACTCTGTTAGCAGCAGTGGACCAGATGCTGAGGTGCCACTCTCCTTCTAGTTTTATATGTGTAAATCATCAAAAAGTGCTGTTATCCACTATTGTATTGTAAGGGAAACTACTGTTTTACTGCTCTTTAAAGTAATTGCAGCTCCTTGTCTGAATATGTAAGGTGGGCCAGACGCTGAGGCACCACAGGACCCCCACAGTCCTTTGTAGTGCAGATTTGGTCAGTGGCGCTCAGAAAAAGGCTTGCTACTGCCTTTATTAATTGCTACACCTCCTCTGTTTCTCCCAGCCTGCTTCCTTCAGCCCACAGCAACCAGCTGAGCGCGGGCTTCAGCTCCGCCAGCGGCGTCAGCGACACCTAGCTGAACTTGGGAACCACAAGGCCGGGAGGAACAGCGAGGAGCAGCAGGAAAGGCGCAAAATTTTTGCCCACCCGCTTCTTCCCGGCTTCCTTGTGTGTTAATTTATAGGCATCTTCCCACCAAATCTCTTCCCGCCCACAGCACTTTCTAAACCAATAGACAGTCACACCAGCTTGCTGACCCAACCAATCAGCAACTTGCTACTCCTATTGCCAACTATCAATATCCCCTCAGAATGGGGAGCTTGACTGATACTCCTGTCACTAGCCATAGGGTTCCACAATGAAGATGACCCTATTATACAATCTAAAGTGGTCAACCCGCCTAGTTTCTCTGAACATCCCCGGGCTGACACCATACCCTCATATATGTCTTGCCATTGCTGCATCAACTACAGTGGTACAATCACCATAAAGTTACACGATCACCACATATATGTCTCAGACAAGGCCCCACTACTGGGTATATAGATCCCCACTAAGCCTAGTCATCAAACTGCTAATTGGTATCCTGACACACTACCTAAATCCACAGGAGCACCCAAAACAAAGAGTGGCAACGGAATAAAAAAGGAGGACCAAAGACAGCCCTCTCCTATCACTGGCAGCCCTTATGAAATTACTGATCTTCCTATTGCTCTGTATTGGTAATGTAGAAATCAACCCTGGACCTCTTGAAAGCATCACCTCTCCTCAGACCTATCCTCAATTAAAGGCCTCAGTTTCCTGCATATTAATGTATGCAGTCTGTTGAAAAATTTACATTGCATACAATCCTGGGTTGCCATACCTTGCCAGACTTTCTTGTGATAACTGAGACATGGCTCAAGACCACCACAATGGACAGGAAGTTAACCTACCTAACTATCAGCTATTCAGAGCTGATCACCAAACAAGGGGAGGCGGAGTAGCCATATATGTAAAAGCTGGTTTAGTTGTATCCTGTACTGCTGCAACATCTATGCCCAAGGAATTTGAGTGTCTATCTCTAAAAGTCTCTTCCCAATACAGCAGCTTTCCATTTAATTGGATGCTACAGACCCCCTCTGCTGAACACAAGCTCTTATCCCACCTGGGAAACCTGGTCAAGTCCTGTACTGAAGAAGTCATTATCATAGGGGACCTGAATTTCAACTGGCTTACCCAGGCAGCTACACCTCTGGTATCATTCTGTGACACCTATGGGCTCACACAGTTAATTAATGAACCAACAAGGCTAAATGCAAGGAATAGTAGTAACAGTACTCTACTTGACATCATACTAGTGAGTAAACCACATCTATTCACGCACGCTGGAGTGCTCCATGCGACATAAGTGACCTCTGCCCCATCGTAGGGTAAGATCCAACAGCATCAAAACAGATCCTGCAAAATTCCTCATGAGGAGATCCAAGTAAAACATCAATATTGAAGGATAACTGCATGATCTAGCTCTACTCTCCACACTTGCAAAAGTTCTATCTTGCACATTCTGTAGAAAAAGCTCAGCAGGTGCTAAATAGCATTATATTAAATGCCCTTAACACCCATGCCCCAATCTCTAGTATCCGAATAAAAAACAAATCCTGTCGCTGGTTTTCAGCTGACCTCAAAGCTGCACTGCTGGAGAGATAAACTTTGGAAAGTAGCAAGAAAAACTAAGAATATCATGGACTGGATGATCTTTAGGAAAGCCAGGAATAAATGCACTAGGAAAGTTAGGGATGCAAAGGCTGCCTACTATCGGCCCAGCTTGACTCCTCCTACCATAATACTGCTAGATTTGGGGCACCATCAAGGGTATGATGGGCCAGGATGTTAACAACCCTTCCAATCCATTTACACAGTAACTATGGCCCCATTACTGGCACATTGAAATCCTGGATGCATTCAACAACCACTTCACAACAGCTGGCCTTGCCTTTGACTCCCTCCCAGCTAACCTATTAAGGATCATTTAAGCTCCCACTATACTGGTGAACAAAGAGTTGACTCCTCCTTTAGCTTCAAACCTATACTGTTTAAACAAGTTGAGGATCTATTATGGCATCTAGATACCAAAAAGTGCAGGAGCAGATCTTTCTGGACCCATTCTTTCTAAAGATTGCGTGTCATGTGCTTGCAGTCCCCTAACTCACCTCTTTAACCTTTCCCTAAACTCTGGCTCTATTCCCACACTGGGGAAGACAGCCAAGTGGTCCCCTTCTAAAATCAGGGGACCCTATGGATCTTAATAACTACAGGCCCATTTCCATCCTACCTGTGCTATCCAAGATGCTGGAGAAATTAGTGAGTATTCAGTTAAGGGAATATCTGGACAATGCTAATCTATTAAATCCAGCTCAATCTGGATTCAGGGCCAAACACAGCACTATCACTGCATTGGCCAAGGTCACCAATGATTGGCAAACCAAACTGGATAAAAAGAACAATGTCTGTGCAGTATTCCTGGACCTGAGCAAAGCATTCGACACTGTGGACCATGAACTGCTACCTCATCCCAACACCCATTGGCCTAGATCCATCCTCCCTTAGTGGTTCAGATGCTACCTCCGTAGATCACAGCAGGTAAAAGCTGAAGGTGACCTCTCCCCATTAAGACCACTGTCAAGAGGAGTCCCCAAGGCTCTATTCTGGGTCCTATCCTTTGCCATTTATATAAATAAAATTGATTCAACCCTTACCAAGTCCTCGGACATCTCTTTGCTGATGACACTGTACTGTATGTCAGCAACCCTTCACCTAAAGTTGCTCATGAAATCCTACAAGCAGAATTCTCCATGTTACAACATCAGCTTTCGAGAAAAGCTTCTACAATGCAAAGAAAACCAAAGCAATGATGTTCACAACCCAAAACTCCACCAACACATCCTCTTCAATCAGTCTCCCCAGATATGCACTATACTTGGAGAAAATCTGGAGTATGTTGAAAATTTCAAATACCTAGGTGTGTGGATTGACAACAGACTTGACTTTACTCAGCATCTAGAACAACTGCTGAAAAAGCTTTGCCTAAGGCTTGGCCTCCTCTACAGATTAAAACCCTTCCTTAATAGAGATTCAAAGATGAGATTAGTCCAGGCCATCTTTCTATCAGTCATTGACTATGCAGACTTCCTCTATAGTCACTGCTCCACCCTACCTTCAAAAGTTGGGTACCTTATACCATAGAGCAATAAGGTTCATTACAGACCTGCCATATAATACTCACCATTGTCTCTCTATGATTCAGTTGGATGGGTTTCCTTCATGTCAGGAGGAGCAGAAATGCAGCTCTATGGATCTACAGAGCTTTATCAAAAAACTCCCAAGCTATATCCTGGACTGCTTCAACCTGACCACTCCCAGCTCCTATGCCCTAAGAAGCAACAATATCATCCTGCTCAAATTGCCCAAAGTCAACACCAAAATAGGGAGGGCAGCAATCAGCTACTCTTAGCCATAGCATGGAACACCCTACAAAAATCCCTAAACTGTCCATTATCATTCCATTTACATCCTTCAAGCAGCACTGTACAGCCTTCTTCACAGAGAAATGTTGTTGCTACTGCTAGAGATAGAATAGTCATCCCACAAAACCTTATTCCAATCACATATGGCATATTTCTTCCAGCCAGACACCGCCAGTATATGGCACCCAATATTCCCTTCACCATCCTTGTACTCATTATGTGAGTGACTGTCAGGCCCTCATTGTGATATATGTATTGTACATATTGTAGATGTTAGTTTAACTTTCTCTTGCAAGCTTTAACATGTGAATTCTCTGTATATTATTGTATTATAAACAATATTTTCTTGTTTCTGTATGTATAACTGTCTCATAAGTATGTGATGTAATTGCTGTGCACCAACTCGAACCTTGACCTTATCAGGTCCATCTTGTAAATGAGCCTTGCTCAATGATGATCGCCTGAATAAATAAAGATTTGATTGATTGATTGATTGATTGATTGATTAAGCCATAAAATAAAAACAAATTAAGGAACTTGAAAAACATTTTCATCTTTATTCTCTCTGTATTTCTTGATTTCTGCTACCACTTTTGTTCTAGCTATTGAAATTCTTCTGTTGTCATCCATTAAAAAGAACAATTCTGTTTTCAACCCTATTGTTGTCTTTCTTGTGCAACAGCACAATCCTTACACTATTACTAAAATTGTTCTCAGCTACTGCTGCTTCATGGGGTGCTGCACTGTGTGTCTCCCTCCCCTCCTTCCCACCACAGGCTGCCTTTCTGTAATTTACTGCACAATAGTAATGCAAATGTACCTTAAAACAAAGTAGGCCAAATTGCAGTGCAAGCACTTTAGTATACACTGAAGTTACTGCCAAGCACAATCTATAAAAGTACTCACTCTTGTGGTGGCTGCACAGTATAGTGGTTGTCAACTCCCCATCCTACTACACCTGTCACCTGTGAAGAAAAAAGAGAAATTATTTTGTCTCACTCGCCACTGTGGTGGCCAAGTATAGCCATTGTCAGTTCCCCTATCTTGCTATACCTGTTACCTTTGAAGAAAAAGATAAATTATTTTGCCACCCTTTGGCAACCATAGCATACTGTTTACCTATGAAATGGAGAACAAAATAAAGGAAAAAACAAAATCATAATACATTGATGCTGCTGGCTGTGCTGTGGTGTGTACACTTAGATGGTGTATAAAGATGCCCCATTTTATTTATTTATTGAATTTGATGACTGGTAGGCCCACTGGGCTCGGAGGTCCTTTTTCAGGGGCTACCCAGAGTTATAGGACTAGTAGGATACACAATTAGAAAAGATACAGATTATAGCATGTAACAGGTGAACATACATACTGTATATATATATATATATATATATAGTATATACATAGTGATGACATATTACGTAGCAGGTTACAATGATTAGCAAAGTGAGACAATGGAGGAGAGCCAGAGCAACACCTGGATGCAATAACCTGAGTAGAGTATTTTGGGAGGAGAGACAGTAGAGAAGGGTTAGGCTCCCAGGTCAGGTAGGAGTGAGGTAAATGCTTAGGTAGGAGGGTGGTGTAGAAATGTCAGGTCACATAGCATTGGCATTGAATCGTGGCAAGCATGTGTTCCTTGAGTCTAGTTTGGAAGCTCGCAGGTGTTGGAGCTTTCAGAACCTCAGGAGGAAGGTTTTCCATAGGGAAGGGCAGTGTGAAAAGGACATGCCCTGTCTTGGTCCTTACCCTAGGGACTTGAGAACAGTTTGGCCTGAGGTCCGTAGGTTGCAAGGATTTTGCTTGACAGTTATGAGCCCTGCAAGGCTTGGGGAGGTGCTGAGCTAATTAGCTTATGTGCTAGGCAGAGCACTGGGTGCCTGAGACAGGCTTCGACGAAGGCCAGCTAAGAAGTGCTAGAGAATCACAGTGGTGGCTCTAGAGTGGGACTGAGTGGCAAAGTGGACCACCTTGTTGTACAAGACTGTAGCTTACTGAACTCTCTCTGTTTCTCGAATGCTGTCTGGCTTCTTATGACTACCTTAGTTAGACATCCCTGTAAATGGTGAAACCTGCAGGGAGACAAAAGGAATGCCTTTCTGTGAGGCCGAGGACTGGAGTCAACCATCACATGATTTAGAGAGAGATAATGACAAAAAAACTTGTTGCCTATAAAAGTACTGAATACTACTGTGTTACTATCAAACTTGTCACATTTCTGATTTGAAACATTTCTCAGTTGGACTTTCAGCATTATTGAATCCTCTGTTCTCTTCCACTTAATATTTGGGTGCAACTCTATTTGTTGAAATGGGGCCTCAGTTGCATTCTTGTTTGTACCGCATATACCTGTAGAAAGAGCATCTCGGGCCAACATGATACATGCATTGAATGTCTGGTGTCTCATTCTTTAGAGGACTGTGACTTGCAGGATTCTCTGTGTTTCAGCACAAAATTATGTTTCTAACAGTGGTATGCAACTAATTCAAAGCAATGAATTTTTCATACTATCCAAAAACACAAAACTGATTTTTATTTTAAAAGAAGTGACGAACAATTTCTTGTGAATAATATCAAACATATCAACATCATAATTATTTATCCACACAGTATAAGCAGTTAAGTCATTTTGCACTAGAAATCAATCTTTCTAACACAAATAAAAAAGTTCATAATAATACTTATAATTACATTAGTGCTGCTAGTTGTGCTGTTCACTGGCTGGTGCATTCCACTGAGGTGGAGTAGGAACAGCCATTGTAAATGCCGAAATCTGCAGGAGACAAAGGGACAGAAAAAATTATTGTAATGTATTTCTGAGTAATGTGGAAGGTCTTTCATCCTTCGTGAGACAGAGGATTAGAGTCACCCCACCAGCAATGAGAATAAGGACTATTTTATTTATTTATTTTATTCAAACTTTGTTGAACATAGGAGGACCTTTTCAAGGGTGACCGAGGATTAATTACAGAAAATATTTTACAGACAGGTTAAATACAGTAAAGCAATGGACTGGACAAGCTCAGTACAATGACTAGATTAGTTACAAGGGTACATTGTGCACAAGATACATACACTACTCAACTTATGGTATATACCATTCCACAGGACATAACGACTGTGTTTTCCTAGTACATTTTGGACCAGATTCTCATCTAGCAACATGTAGCCTCTAGAAATTACTATTAAGCTCCCTGTATAACTACATAGAAGGAATGATTTGGTGCAGGCTTTGCAACACTGTCAAGGAGCCTGTCGAGTGTAACAGTTACAGGAACTACATTCTAATAGGTGCTTATTTAGCCAATTTTGAAGCCCTCAAGTGATAAGCTTTCCCATATATTTTTGGAAATGCATTTCAAATTATCAGAATCAGTGTAGCAAAGGACCTTTTACCAGATTGTGTCCTGACTTTAGGGATCTGGAGAAGCATTTGACTGGATGTTCTGAGGGACACCTATCTAGTTTAGTTATTATTATGTCTTTGAGACTAGAGAGGATTTCTCCTTCTCAACTTAAAGGCTTGGGACAGTGCAGAGAACTCCAGCCTTCCATTGAGTGAGGGCCAGATTAGGACTTGGAGCACTCTGCAGTAGTGTTCTTTAGGGGCTTCCTTATGGCAAACAATCTTTTGCATGATACAAGGTTTTAAGCTTTTCCAACTTTGTACTCCTTGCAGAGTGTAGCATTGGGTAGCCATATAGTAGGGTAGGCAGAAGGGTGCAGTTAGTAATTTTAGGCATGACTCTTTAGTGAGGTATGGACTTAACCTGTAGAAAACAACAATTTTTTGGTGCAAGGTTTTTGTGAGGTTTTCATTATGGACCTTAAAATGTATATGTTGGTCAAGGAGAACACCCAAGTATCTAATGGAGACTATTACTTCAATTGGGGATACATCGGTGAAAGAGGATTTAACAAATGCTCCTTTGTGGGTCTAGCATTGAGGCCCAAAGAGTATGGCCTTAGTTTTTTTTTTTCCTGTTGAAGACAAGCTTGTTATTTTGTAGCCAGCTTTCAAGAATGTACATGTCTCTTGTGAGCAGCCCATTCAGTGATGCGACTTACTTTTGAAGTATGATATATAACCACGTTGTCAGCATACAGCAACAATTTAGCTTCCCACAATTATTTGCCATCTCTTTGATATAAAGTGAAAACAGTAATGGACCCAGTATTGACCCTTTAGGGACCCCATCCAGGATGGTGTGCTTGTCTGACAGAGCACCCTTCCATTTAACACACTGGGATCTGTCAGTTAAATAATCTGAGAACTACCACAGGGATAAGTTGCCTAGTCCTGATGGTGTTAATTTTGAGAGGAGTAGCTGGTGATTGACTAGATTGAAGGCCTTGGTCAGGTCTAAAAGACTGCTCCAGTCACATGCCAATTATCTAGTGCTCCCAGGATGTCTGTGGTTAGCGGACTAAAGCAGTGTCAGTCCCATGGTTCTTCGGAAGCCATGCTGGTTTTAGTAAGTAAACTGTGCTATTCAATGTAGTCTATTACTTGGTTATAGACTACCTCTCAAGCAGTTTACTTAAGGTACAGAGATAGAGATTGGATGGTAGTTTTCAACTTTCTCTAGCACCCTGCCTTTGTGCAGTGGAGTCACTAGGGCCACTTTCCAGGTAGTGGGATTTTGCCTTCAAGAATAAATCTGTTAAGGAGTGTAGATATAGGGAGGCTATTGTTGGTGGACCATGCTGTTTGTGCTATGTAAGACCCAAGAATGCCAGGAAAGGAGGAAGAGGAACAGGTGGTGTTGTGTCCTACTAACTGGAGCAGGCATGCTTTGACTAGCAGGTAAAATGGCATTTTATGTGCATAAATGTGGAGGTGGTGGCCTGTGCTGTTTGTGGCTGTGTAGGACCCAGCAGGCCAGAAAAGGAGGAGGAAGAGGAAGATGTGGTGGTGGTGCTGTGTCTTGCTGGCTGGAGCAGGGATTGTCTGTAGACATCACATTCAGGAGATGGAGGCAGGTAATCAGTTAAGTGCAAGGAAACAGCAGCACAACAGTTGTGGATGGTGAACAGTAAATGAATGAAAATAACAGAATTGTGAATCATACAGTAAAGGATTATACTGAGGGAAAGGGTGAAACAGCACAACTTTTTTTTATGCTTCACCTCATCGAGGAAGCAGACCTCAGTCTTCCAGAATGGAGCTGTCTCCAGATGGAATTCTCTCTCTATTACTGTTTCATCCATTTTATCCACCTCAGTGGTACAAGACAGTTTGATAGAGCTGACAACACCTAGTTCTTCATCTTCACCACAAGCACCACTACCATCATGTGGTAAGAACATGGGCATGATTGTCTTGTGCTGAATGTGCTCCTCATTCATTTTAATAAATGTTAGCATGCTGGCATTTTTAGTTGACAGATCGGTGCACTTGTCCTGCACAATGACACAAGCCAGACTGAATACATTTTCCACAATGAAACTCAAGGGTGGGCAGCTGAGGTATTTCATTGAAACCAGGGTCAATGCTGACCACTCAGTGACCTTGCTGCTCCAGTGTAGCAAGGGCTCATAGGCAATGGTAAGGTGTCTTTTGTCTTCCAAATATGCATCTACCATGTGTTGTGCTGCTTGTAGTCCTGCTGCCTCATCAGCCTCTGCCTCCTTTTCTTCCATGTCTGCAACTCCTCCTGACTTAAACCATCCCTAATGGGATTTGTAATTTTTCTTTTATGTTTCATGTTTTCTCAGCATGTTTTCTATGTGGAGGTGATTGCAACACCTGGTCTCTGTGGAGTTTCATGTTGTTCCTTAGATACATGTGTCTTTAGCATGTGCGCTCCATGTACCCTTCTTAACAGATTGGTCAACTTTTGGACCTGCTGATGCCCAGCTTCAATTATTGATGCCAGCCCACATTTATAGTGTGGGTCCACCATGTTGGCAACCCCAAAATCATCAGACTGCAGACCTCAGGAAATATGTGTATTGGAGTCTTTTTAAATAATAATGTATTGAAACTTTTTTACAACAATAAAACAGCAATGATAACATAGTCAGTTAGGTACACCCACAATACAAATAAACAAGAAAAATCATCTGCCACAGTCTCTGTATCTTCAGTCTGCCCTCCTACGGACAACTCTACCACCACCTCCCTGATTAGGCTTACTGACTACATCCTCTCAGGAATGGACAGTGGTCAAATCACATCTGCCATTTTGTCAAACTAGCCAAGGCTTTCAACATGGTTTCCCACCCTACTACTAAACTCCCTGACTCAGCCACTAAGTGGTTCAGAGTCTGCCTTGTCAGTTGGACCCGATCAGTCAGAATTCTAACTCTACATCTCCCCCATCAACACAGGTGTCCCTCAAGGGTCTGGACAGCCCCCACTGATATTGCAAACAGACTTCAGCAGGATTTCAACAATGTTCAGCACTGGTTTTGCTTCATTAACTTTTTCTAAATGCCAAGAAGACAGTCTCCATGACCTTTGGCACTAGGCAGAGATTCTCTAGGCTCCCTCCCTGCCTCCTTCCATACCCTTGGTGGGACAGTCCTTGAGGACACCTCCTCATTCAAATATCTGGGTGTTTGGCTTGACAGGCATCTCACCTTCTCTGGTCATGTGGACGCCATCTTGAAAAGCTGTGCCCCAAGCTTTTTTTTTTTATTTAGTTGTTTAACCAGGTATAGCACACTAAGCTGAAAGCTTTTTTACAGGAGCGACCTGGGAGCACAAGGAGGTTAAGTGACTTGCTCAGGGTCACACAGTATGCAAGTGGAAGCTGTGGGATTCAAACCCAGGTCTGGTCTGCTGGATGTCACCAGATTTGCAGCTCAGAGCCTTAGACCACTGTGCTATACTGTCTCCAAGCTTGGCACTCTATACAAGAACCAGAACTGCCTCTCTCCCCGGCTAGGCATGAACTTGTCTGGAAGATAATCCTTCATATTTTCAGCTACTGTGATGAAATCTACAGTGCCACTCCCAATACTTCCTTAGCCAGATTGGATACCCTCTTCAGCTCCTTCTGTTGCTTTGCTCTAGACTCTCCTCCTCTCACCCACCACTGTCAACTCTACCACTCACTGGCATTTCCCTCACTGGAAAATAGACACCTCCATCATTGTGCTAAATTTGTCTTTAAATTCTGGTTTGGATTGCTCCCATCCTATCTCGCCCTCCTCTGTCAGGCCTCCTCCCTCCCTCCCTCTGCCCACTAACTTAAATCTTACTACTCCCATTCCTTGTTGTCCCTTGCTGGTCTACCACTGTAGGCCAGGCTGCTTTCATATCAAACAATCCCAAAGTATCAGTGCACCTCCCCACACACAGCATAGCATATTTAAACTTTCTACTGCCAAAATTGGCTATATTTACTTTTAGCTCCATGTGAGAAGTGGGTCCTCTTAGTTTCAGAATGGAATTCAATTTGAGTAAGCTAAATCACCAACATCAAGGTGGACCTTGATTTAGTTCCTAACTTTCCAATGCCTATGTGGCTAATGTATCTAATTGGCTCTTTTTATACACTGTGCTCCCATTAAGGAATTTACATAGGAAACATGCTAAAAGAGTACCACAGACCTCGAAACTCAAACAAATCCAAACAGCATGCTCAAACCTTTAAGTTGCCTCACAAACTAGAATTCACATTTCTTCTAAGGAGTGCTGCTGGATAGTGACAAACAATCCCAAATTACCAGCGACACTCCCCCACAGCTTTCTATCACTTCCCAAAACTGTGAAATTCATTTCTTACTAGTTTCACCACTACTCCTCCAGCTCCTCTATAACTTCAGCCCTGCATAATTTCCTCTGTGAATTGTACCTGCAATTAATCTACCTGGTATTCCTGACCTGCTCCCAGCCTCTATCAATATATTAAGTAACTATTCTGAATTATAGCTCCTTCCAGCCCCACTACTTTCTTTCCCTGCAGAGATCCCTACCTGGCCATTCCTTTGGGTTATCTATAACCACCAGTATAACTATGACTTTAGGTTCCTATCAATCTACTACTATCATTATATCTATAACCTTGATTCCTATTCATACGCTCCTCCCAGCCTCGCTACCTTTCCACCTCCGCTGTTACTCCCTATCCACCCCTTCCTTTCAGGCTAAATGGTACCATCATCATGAATTTAAGGTGTTATCCTAATGTAATGCACTTGATCTGTCCACTGTGACCTTTGTATACAATTGTACTCTTTTGCTGCACTTAATATGTTCTTTCTGTTATTTGCTATTCACCACTGCTAGTATTGTTGTAATAATGTTTGCTGTTGTATGCATATATAGAATGTATTTCACTACCTTTCCCCAGGATGCACTGTGAGATGAGCAACTTGTTGTTCAGTGTGCCTTGTGAAACATTTCAATAAATAAAACAAATAAATAAAATTACAGTGTAGGACGGAGGCATACACATTAATAATCTTTATGACTTTTACCCCTTGCATGTTTTATCTCCTCCCCACTGATGTGGGACCTTTGTAAATGATCTGTCTGTGCTCAGAGATATTGTAATCCAAGAATGAATAAATACAAAAAAAATGTCACTAGGTATGATCGGTCCTACCCTTTAAGAGTGCCCTTGAATCAGAATATCCTGGGCTTCCAAAGTAGATAACAACTCAATAAAACTCTCCTTCATATTAATACTAGCATATAAAACCCAGACTGTAAGATGAGGGACAGAAAAAAGGATACATATATCATCAAAAGTTAAACACTGAGAAATGGGAATAAAATATGATAACTACATGGAAACAAAGAGTGAAAACTGGCAAAGTGGTGTGTATGTGAGCCCAACTACCAGGCCGGCAAGTAAGACATAATCCAAGGTTCGGCCAGGAAAGGAGTGCTGGGAACCTCCCCAGCAATAATCTCCTACACCCATAGATCCAATCTCATGTATTAGAATCTATGACATGGAGCATGTGTTCCATTAAGGCACAACTTCCACTATCACCATCTCTGCCACAGCACTTGATGCACATTCACCAGTGTCTGCCTCAACACACATAGTAGCGGAATGGCGTGACTTGATACAGGCAGTGTCCTCTCACTGCCTGTGTTGTATGTTTGAATGGCCTGAGAATCGTGATCAGGCCACCCATTTGGTGCACCTCTTCCTTCTTCCCTTTTTTATTTAGTTACTGGTATTAGTACTCTTTGCTACATGATGACAAGATAATATAATGGTATAAACAATTAAAATGAATGGAAATTAATTGAAAATCTGTACCTTAAATGTTTTCATGTACATATATGATTTTTGTATTACATTAAGTATCTGTATGTTTGTGTATCACTGTTTGCTGTTGCTGGTCACATGTTGAATTTGATTCACTTAGTGTGGCTATTTAATTAACTGTATGTTCTTGTTCATGCCCCCTGGAAGGCCATTTACGAGGCACTAGTTTATCTATAGCCCAAATAAAATATTCTGCATTTGCTTGAATTTTGTTGTGATATTTATTTCTTTCTCTACTCAAGTGCATTTGATTTTGGATCCTCATCCATTTGGTGCCACTGCTCTATTGTCAGGGACATGAATACTCCAGCACTGTCACAGCTTGTATGCAGCAGCAGATATTCAGCTATGGCTTTATGCTGCTCATACAACTGTTCAGTCATGTACAGGAAGTTCCATCTGGTGACAACATCCAGCTTCATATGGTGTTGAGGCAGTTTGTTTTGTATCTGCAGCAGATGAGCTGGTCACATGCCTTTCCAGAATGGGCAAAGTGAACACAGATGTGACAGGCTACAGTCAAAATGTCCTTGGCAGAAGGCACCAGGAGAAAGGACTGCTGTGTGACTGAACTTCTGCTGGGACTAAAGTAGAAGAACTTTTGTATTTGACCCTTAATTTAGGGTAAAAACCTAACATACAAAAAAAAGTGTGTGTTTGGGTTAACTGAACTGAATGGGTATCTGCAGAGTTGTCTAGGTGTAAATCTCAGTTGACTGAAAGGACTTAACTGCTGTGAGGTTTAAATTACTTGTAGAAAGATCTGGTAACTAGGGGAGTGGCTTAGCTAGAAGGAAGCTACATTTAAAGACTGCCTTAGAAAGTTTCAGCTAATAGCTTGGCAGAAGGCACCAGGAGAAAGGACTGCTGTGTGACTGAACTTCTGCTGGGACTAAAGTAGAAGAACTTTTGTATTTGACCTTTAATTTAGGTGAAAAACTGACATACAAAAAAGTGTGTGTTTGGGTTAACTGAACTGAATGGGTATCTGCAGAGTTATCTAGGTGTAAATCTCAGGTGACTGAAAGAACTTAACTGCTGTGAGGTTTAAATTACTTGTAGAACGATCTGGTAAGTAGGGGAGGGCTTGGCTAGAAGGAAGCTACATTTAAAGACTGCCTTAGAAAGTTTCAGCTAATAGCTTGACAGAAGGCACCAGGAGAAGGACTGCTGTGTGACTGAACTTCTCTGCTGGGACTAAAGTAGAAGAACTTTGTATTTGACCCTTAATTTAGGGTAAAAAAACTAACATACAAAAAAAGTGTGTGTTTGGGTTAACTGAACTGAATGGGTATCTGCAGAGTTATCTAGGTGTAAATCTCAGGTGACTGAAAGGACTTAACTGCTGTGAGGTTTAAATTACTTGTAGAAAGATCTGGTAAGTAGGGGAGTGGCTTAGCTAGAAGGAAGCTACATTTAAAGACTGCCTTAGAAAGTTCAGCTAATAGCTTGGCAGAAGGCACCAGGAGAAAGGACTGCTGTGTGACTGAACTTCTCTGCTGGGACTAAAGTAGAAGAACTTTTGTATTTGACCTTTAATTTAGGGTAAAAAATAACATACAAAAAAAGTGTGTTTGGGTTAACTGAACTGAATGGGTATCTGCAGAGTTGTCTAGTGTAAATCTCAGGTGACTGAAAGGACTTAACTGCTGTGAGGTTTAAATTACTTGTAGAAAGATCTGGTAATTAGGGGGGTCTTAGCTAGAAGGAAGCTACATTTAAAGACTGCCTTAGAAAGATTCTGCTACTAGCTAGGCAGAAGACACCAGGAGAAAGGACTGCTGTGTGACTGAACTTCTCTACTGGGACTATATTGCCCTCCTTCCTCCCCACCCAAAGCTAGTTCTATTTTTATAGGCACAGGATTTGACTGACAACAGGAACTTCCTGTTTAGGGCAGGAAGTGAGTGTCACAGAACTACCAAGGACCCACCATCCTAGAAGGGCAAGAGTAGCTCTCCCGCCCTCTAGCTGCTGGAGGTCTGCTCTGAACAAGTAAGTGGTCTACTGCGAAATATAGGATATTCTTTATTTTTATTTTATTTTATTTTATTTATACATCGGTTTACAACCTTTGAGCCAGAGGCTCATTTCCAAAGGTACCTCGTCACAAAGAGGACAAATACAGAACAACACTTAGTCACAATATTGCGGTTACAGCATACATCTCCGTGGTTACAGTTTGGTAGTTACAGGCAGTTATAACTTAGTTACAATTTACGTCTACAGGAATGGTAATCACAGGTAGTTACAGGTAGATTGAGCCGGACTACTAGGGATGAAGAGTTCAGGGCAAAGGGCGCAGTTTGTGAAAAATTTGGGTGAAGCGCCACTCAGAGAGTTTTGTCAACCAGTAAAGGAGAAGAGCCACTCAGAGAGCATTGTCAGGGCATGTCGGACTAGGATCACCTAGTGGCAGAAACAGCTATGAGGAGTTGAAGAGCTGACCTCAGGCGAGATTTTGAAACAGGAAATTGTGCGGGTGTCAGTGATGGAGGTGGGGAGGCGTTGTACCATGAGGGAGCTCTGGAGCAGAAGGACCTTTGCCCATGGGAGGTCCTAGACCTAGGGACAAGCAGGATGGCCTTAGAGGTGTTACGAGTTTGGACTAAGGGTTGTGCAAGGTGGATAGAGGCTGTCAGACCAGGTGGGGATAGTCCAAGGAGGGTTTTTAGTAATGAGGCAGGTTTGGTATCTGAGCCGTTCATCCAGATTAAGTAGCCTGGCCATGTCGATAGTTCACAGGTATGTGTGAGCCTAGGGGCTCCGTGATTAACCTACAGGCCTTATTCAAGGTGAGGCAAATTTTATTGAGGCGGTCGTGTCTGCAGCACCATAAACAGGCAAGCCATAGTCTATAAGGGAAAGTATTGAGGAGGTGACTGCTAGTCGAAGGGCATTGGGGAGGCAATGCTTAGAAGGTAGGATTCCTAGCCGCATGCTTGTAGCTGAGGCCTAGATTATCTATGTGGTCGTGGAATGGAGGGCTGAGTCAAAGGAGACCCCGAGGTATTTGTACAAGTGGACTAGATCAAGAGGATGCTTGGAACAAGGAGGATGTGGAGGGAAATATCTGGATTTGTTTTGGGGATGGGCAAAGAGCATTGTTTTGGTTTTATTCAGATTGAGTACAAGTCTGTGCTCTTTGAACCAGGCTTCAGCATCGTGAAGGCTTGTTGCAAGGAGTCTTGTAAGGTGTTGGGGTTTCGGTGAGAGGCAAAATGACGGCATCATCTGCATACAGCAGGATTTTACCAGAACAAGCTTCGGGAGGGTGTAGAGATATAGTGAGAAGAGAAGAGGACCAAGGATGGAGCCCTGGGGAACACCTGAGCAGATAGGGCATGTATCGGAGAGGGTCGACATTTTAACACGCTGGGAGCGGGCAGACAAATAGCTGGAGCACCAAGAGACTGGACCAGGGCAAAGCCGGTATGGCTGAGGGCATCCAGCAGGAGGGGTGGGAGACCGTGTCAAACACTTTAGAGAGGTCGATAAACACTGCCCTGGTGAGGGAGCCAGAGTCCAGGGAGGAATGAAGAAAGTTTGAAAACTCAATAAGGGCTGTGCCGGTACTGCGCCCAGCCCAGAAACCATGTTGTTCATGGCAGAGGATGTTGTATTTGGTTATGTAATCTGTGACTTGAGTAGCCACCAGTTTTCTAGGGCTTTGGAGAGGGAGGGAGGATGGAGATGGGCCGATAATTCCCGTGGAGGATCTGTCACCTCTTTGAGAATGGGTGTAACTGTGGCAATTTTCCAGGCTGAGGGAACTGCCCAGGCAGAGGGACTTATTGAACAGGCTAGTTAGTGGGGCAAGGACCTGGTCCAGAACCCGCGGAGGATGCAGGGGTCCAGAGAGTCACTGCCAGTACTATTGCTCTGTAGCACTTTAATCAGGTGTGGCCTGACTTCCTGGGCAGTGACCCTGCGTAAGTGGAAATTAGGATAGTGAGTGTCTAGGGCAGGTAGGAAGAAGGAGGATCAAAGAAATCACTAGGAGGACAGAGCTAAGGTCCGTGAAGGATGAGTTGAGGAAGTTGGCAATGCGGGCAGGGTCAGTGGAGACAGAGCCTTCAATAGTGATCTGAGAGGGGTGGGAGTGCACACTCCCATTTAGATGTTTAATGTTGTCCCAGAAATTTCTCGCATTCCCCAGGAGGTGGTGAGTGTGGCCTGATAGTGCTCGGCTTTGCTTTCAGATAGCCCAGGTACATTTGTTTCTTGCGGCATTGTAAGCCTGTCTGTCTGCCAACTGACCAGATTCAGAGGCCAGGTGCCAGAGGTTGTCCCTGTGTCTGAGCAGTTGCAGCAGGGCAGGGAAACCAGGGGCATTACGAACTTTGGTTCTGCATAGCTGTGTGGGTGCGAAGATGTCACAGGCTTTGTTGAAGGTTTGTGAGAAGAAGGCAAGGGCAGTATCAATATCAGGGCATACTGAATGGGAGACCAGTTAATTTGGGCAAGATGTAGCTTCAGGGCTTTTAGTCCACCCGGTCTGAGGTGCCGACGTAGAGAGGGAAGGACCATGGGTTTGGGAGTGGTGGTTGCCCAGCAGAAGAGGATAGGGAGTGGTCACTAAGGGAATCAGGGAGGACTTGGGTAACATGGATTTGTTGGGGCGGTTGGTGATGACAACGTCTAGTAAGGTGCTGGTACCTTTCTTAGAGTTAACTCTGGTGGGTTGGGAGACTAGTTGGGACATGTCTAAGGCAGCTGAAGGAGTCACGTGTGGTGGCGGCAGACGGGCTGAGCCAGTTAATGTTCAGGTCACCTACTAATATTTGGTCAGCTGAATGAGGTAGGGTTGAGAGATAATCAGTCAATGGAACCAGTGCCAGGGTTTGGCTTTTGGGGAAAATAGGCAGTGGTGAGATATAGGGGCCCTGGAGGGTCAGGAGTCAGTTTGAGGTTAGGGCCTGCGCCCCAGATGGGAGGGAAGGGCAGAGAGGTCAGTCCAGTGAGATTGTCCCTGGCATAGATCGCACAGCCACCCCCCACCAACACAGTCCTGCTGGTAAAGGAGTAACCTGGAATGCAGACAAAGGAGTCTGGAGTGGATTTTGATAGCCAGGTTTCACCAGTGCAATGACATCTGGTCTATGTAAGGTGACCCAGCATTGTAAAGAGTCAAATTTTTCAACAGGCTGCATATATTCATAGAGGCTATGCAGAGCCGGGTGACCCTCCAGGTGGGCTACGTGGGCTGGGCCTGGGTTTGGATGTATATTGCCTATCAAGAGTAGTAAATGACCACAGCCCTGGCCAGGGGATGGTATAGGGTGAGCTTCGACAGGTGTGTCGCGAGATGAGGGAGCTTCTGAGCACAGGGGTGGGGAGGGTTTTCCAGGCTGAGAAAGTGAAGGCAGTGAGCCTCCAGAGAGCCTGAGGAAGTAGCTGGGAGGCGGCTAGGGGAGGGTGTTGCACACTGGGGCAGAAGATGAGAGTAGGGTGGGATTGTATAAGCTCTGGAACAAGGGCAGGAGTGGGTGCCAGGGCGCCTGAGGGGTATCAGGTACAGGGGACAATGGCTCAAAGGAAAGGATGAGAGGAAGGCATTTTAGAAAGAGGTGGGCTAACATATTTGCCAGCAGTAGCAGTAGGGTAGTAGGTAGATGCTGACTTAGATTCCTTCATCAAGTGTGGATGCCACTTTGGATTAGTGGTAGTGACACAGACTCTGGTGGAAGGGTACCAGGTTCAAGACCAACTCAGGGCAGTTGTAAAAGGGTCCTGGGTAAGGGCTGTGCCCACGACTGGGCTCAGAAAGCAGGGTATGTTTGGGACCAGGAGGGAGCACAACAGCGACTCCTAGTGGACACCAAGAGTAGGCTTGAGTGGCAAAGGCAGGAGGCTGGGAGTGGGGTAACTACAGGTTGGGTGTGGGAGGAGGTGTAGGTAGGTAGATGTAGTTGATG
The DNA here is from genome assembly GCA_016271365.2 of Neoceratodus forsteri. NCBI lineage: Eukaryota > Metazoa > Chordata > Ceratodontiformes > Ceratodontidae > Neoceratodus > Neoceratodus forsteri. The sequence continues at coordinate 1,067,411,433 of CM028131.1, read as the reverse complement.
AAGACCTGGGAGGAGGTCACTCAGTGTGTGCTTGGGGTTCAGTGGCAGGAGGTCAGAGGTGGGCTAGTTTAGGGTGGATGCGGACAGGGTAGCCTGTATTTGATGGAGTATGGAGGAGGGATGGGTAGCTCTGTGGAGGTAGGAAAGAGGGGAGGCTTTCAGGGGTGGATGAGCTTGGAGGGTTCCTCTAGTGGCAGGCAGGTATAACCTGCAGATGGAAAATGGGGACTTAGTATTCAGACAACAGGAAGTTATGTCATTAGATAGGGCCTATCAATGAAGGGTCAGCCCTGGGTGGGAGGGTGGTTGGGGCAGGCGGGCAGCCAACGCGCGCAGGCTGCTGACGGGCTAACCCCCAACAAGAGTGCAGGCAGAGGTTCTTAAATTACTCTGCTAGGCACCGCAAGCAAACTGGTCCAGGCTGGGGAGCTCCGTGGGTCGGGAGGTATCGGAGGGCAGCAGAACAGGACAATCAGGGCTTAAAGGGCACATAGGCAGAAAGTAAGGAGAGAGAGAAAAAAACAGAGGAAAGAGTAAGGATCGCAAACAGTTAAAGGGCCAGAAATAAGACATGATTGGAGTGATGCAGTGCAGTGGCTGTGGAGCAGCAGTCTTCCGGGAGATGTTCTGGAGGATGCGGTGTTGTCCCATCTGCAGGCACCCTCTGGGCTGATGGAGGAGGTTGCTCATCTCCAGGCTGAGTTGGCCAGGATTTGTGGGACCTCCTTCCATCCAGGGACCACCAGTGCCACTGCCGTTGCCTCAGAGGTTGCCAAGCAAGAGGAGTGGTTGGACCACAGTGGGCTCAGGGAGGGTGAGGGTGGTGTAACAGAGGCACATCCTCCTGTTGTACCTCTCCACAATTCCTATGCCATTCTGGCAAAGTGTGGTTCCTCTATGGAGGCACCTACAGTGAGACCAAGGAGGATGTTGGGAACCTCCACAAAGGAGACCCAGCGAGGGTGGCAGGGGACCCTGCAGGGAAGGAAACAACTCCTGGTGGGGACTCCATTGTTAGGAAGGTAGAACTGGGGAGGAAGGGAGAGGAGGTGAGGTGCCTGCCTGGCGCCATGGCTTGGAGGGATAGGGACGAATCTCAGGATTGCCGGAGCAGCTGCACAGGAGGGAGCTGGATGTCATTGTCCACCTAGGGACAAATGACCTGGCTAAGAAAGGATTGAGAGTGCAAGAAGAGTTTGTGGAATTGGGGAGGGGCCTTAGACAAGTAGCATGCACAGTAACCTTCCAGAGGTGCTACCCATCTATGGCATAGGAGAGGCTAGGGTGTTCTGCACCATGGGATTCAATCAGTGGTTGAAAAACTGGTGTGGAGCTCAGGGTTTGGCTTCATTAGGGACTGGGGTCCACCTGGAATGATGCAACCCTATACTGGCATGATGGGCTGCATCTGTCTGGGAGGGAACCAGGATCCTGGGTGATAGGTTTAAATGCTTCATTAGCAAGCTTTTAAACTAGCCAAGGGGAGGCACTGGAAGGAGCAGGAAATCCTAGCCTCCCCAAATAATCATGGTAGTAAGGCAAACACCAACATAGAGGTGTCGATAGGGAGAAGGGCAGGGGTAAATGGAGAAAGTGACAAAGGCAAGAAGGACAGGGATGGGGAAAGGGAGTAAGGCCATCAGGAAATGGAGGCTAATGAGTACCAATGCTCATAGTCTGGGCAACAAGCCCTGAGCTGATGGCCTTAATGGAAGAGGGATGCCTGCATATCGTAGCAGTCACAGAAACATGGTACACAGAGAACCATGACTGGATGTTAACATACCAGGGTACATAACCACAGGAAAGACAGGCAGGGAGAAGAGGGAAGGAGTAGCTCTCTATGTAAAGGAAGGATAAAAGCAAATGAACAAAAGAGTAAACAGGGAGGAGAGGAGGCACTGTGGGTCACCTTGAGACTGGAAAGGGTACCACAATCCGTACAGGGGTTGGGTACAGACCCCATGTCATGGGGAAGGAATGGACAAGGATATGATAGAAGGCATTCTTAGAATGGCAGAGAAAGGAGATACTGTTGATGGGAGACCTGAATATGCCAGATGTTAACTGGAGCACATTTACTGCAGCCACATCCAAGAACAGGGCCATTCTTGATGCCCTACAGGTGGCAGGCATTAGACAGCTAGTTTTGGAACCCACTCATGAGAGAGCAATCTTAGACCTCATACTCTCAAACGGGGCAGTGAGAGGATCTCAGATCTAGAAGTGGGTTGCCATCTGGGACAAGTGACCATCAAACAGTGTGGTTCACGTTAAACTCAGCTACAGAGTCAAGCCACACAAAAGTGAGGGTACTGGACTTTAGGAGGGCTGACTTTGCAAGATGGAGAGTGCTTCAGAAAGCACTAGCAAACAGGCTAGAAGGAGGTGTGGAGCAACAATGGGAATTATCAAAACTGCCATCACAGAGGCACAAGCCTTTGTGTGACACAACAAATCAAACAAAAAAAAGCCACTATGGTTCTCAAAAGAGGTGGCTGTGAAAGTCAGGAAGAAAAGATAGCATTCGAAGTATAAAGAAACACAGAAGGAGCAGGACAGACAGCTGTACCAGTTAAGGCAGAAGGAAGCAGGAGGAAGTCAGAATAGCAAAGGCCCAAACTGAGGAAAAGATAGCCAACTCAGTTAAGAAGGGGGATAAAACCTTTATAGGTACATCAGCGAGCGAGAAAGACAAAGGAGGGATAGTGAGGCTGAATAGAATGAACGGTGGGTGGGCAGAGGGGACACTGAAAAGCAGGAATACTGAACGAATATTTCTGCTCAGTATTCACAAAAGAGGAGGAGGAAGTGTCTAATCCAATTAACAGAAGCACTCTTGATAGGGGTCGATCCCAGTCCTTTCACAGAAGAAAGGGTTCTGCAAGAACTCCTAAAACTGAAGGTGGACAAAGCAATGGGTCCTGATGGAATTCACCCTAGAATTCTAAAAGAATTAAGGAGGAACTAGTGAAACCACTGGCTACTCTTTTAATAAATCATGGGAGGATGGTGTGGTACCGAGGATTGGAGGAAGGCGGATGTGATTCCCTTCACAAAAGTGGATCCAAGACAGAGGCAGGAAACTACAGACCTGTCAGTCTGACCTCTGTAGAGAAAGTGATGGAGTCACTTCTGAAGGAAAAATAGTTGAGTACCTAGAGGCCAGTGGAGCACAGGACCCAAGGCAGCATGGATTCACAGCGGAAGGTCATGTCAGATGAATCTAATAGATTTCTTTGACTGGGTGACCAAAGTAGTAGACCAGGGAGGGCTGTGGACATGGCCTACCTAGACTTTAGCAAGGCATTTGACACAGTCCCACACAAAAGATTAATAGTCAAATTAACCAGCCTGGGAGTGGGACCCAGGGTGATAGCCTGGTAAAACATTGGCTGGACAACAGGACACAGAAGGTAATTGTAAATGGAGTCCACTCTGATGAAAGGTGGGGTTACTAGGGGTACCGCAGGGTTCAGTATTGGGTCCAGTCCTTTAATGTCTTCATCAGTGACATTGCAGAGGTACTAGAAGGAAAAGTATGCCTTTTGCAGATGACACAAAGATCTGCAACAGAGTTGATACACAAGGAGGCGTGGAAAGGATGAAAAGGACTTGGCAAGGTTGGAGGAATGGTCAGAAGTATGGCAGCTAGGATTCAATGCAAAGAAGTGCAAATAATGCACCTGGGAAACAAGAACCCAGGGAAGAATACACAATGGGTGGGAGGTAGTAACAACAACAAAAAGGAAAGGGACCTGGGGTAATCATATCAGATGACCTTAAGGTTAGCAAGCAATGTGAGAAGGCAGTAGGCAGGGCTGGGGGTATACTGGGATGTATAGGAGAGGCATCATCAGCAGAAAACAGGAAGTTGTTATCCCTCTGTACAGACAGTTGGTGAGACCCCATCTGCAGTACTGTGTCCAGTTCTGGAGACCCCATCTCCGCAAGGATATAGACAGGATAGAGGCAGTCCAGAGGAGGGCACTAAAATGGTGCAGGATCTGCAGAGAAGCCGTATGAGGAGAGACTAAAGGAGCTTAATATGTATACCCTTGAGGAAAGAAGGGAGAGGGGGACATGATAGAAACTTTTAAGTACCTCAGTGGAATCAACAAAGTCCAAGAGGGTAGCATCTTTCAGAAGGGGACACAATTTAAAGATAGAAGGAGGGCGGTTCAGGGCAATGTGAAGTATTGTTTCACAGAGAGGGTAGTGGATGCATGGAACAGCCTTCCTGAGGAGGTTGTGGGTCTAAAACTGTGGGAGAATTCAAGAATGCATGGGACAGACATAAGGCATTTCTTGTGGGGGTAGGAAGAAATAGGCTGTTGGTTAACTAGGATCTGCGGCCTATCCTGTAGGTAGGAAATGGGCAGACTAGATGGGCCTAGTGGTCCTTATCTGCCGTCAAAGTCTATGTTTCTATGTTTCCTTGATATCAGGATGGGTTAGAAACTGCAGCACAACGAGATTAAGACAGTGTACCAGGCATGGCACCTGACAACCCCATCACTGATGCATTTCACAACATTCGAGCCATTATCGCTTGCAATGAAACCTGCATTCAGTGAATAGGGTGAAGCCACACATCAGTCTTGGTAAGGAGCACTTCCAGCATTTTCTCACCTATATGTGATCCATTGTCAATGTGGCATGCTGGCAATACTTGGAAAGTTGCTACCACCACAATTGGGCTTAGTGCATTTTTCCCATGTCCAGAGTCAAATACTACCCAGAAACTCTGTGCCCAATGTGCAGTAATGCACACGTAAGAGCTATCAGCTGTTTGGCCATTTGTCCACTTATCCATGCTCAAGTGTATTTATGGTGATGCTGATACTTCAGCATACTTACCATCTCTGACATTGTGCCATAGACTTCAGGAATGACATATTTAGAAAAGTTTTTTCTTGATGGAATCTGCCATTTGGGGCAGGCACAGCTGGGAATAGTGATGAAAACCTGGCCTGAGCAATATTAAAAGGGCACTCCTGTTATAATTTCAGATGTAAAAAATGGTACTGAAGCAGACTCAAATTGTGGAAAGAAGAGTACCATACAAGTCTGTAGATACGGGGCAATCTAAAATAGAATAAAACAAGTACAGGTCAAAATGTTCACTGGATTTTGCACTGCTGCTTTAAGTGCAGCAGTGCAGCCTGTGATAAATCATTTTGATAGAAGGATTTCCTCACTAACAAAGTTAAACAATGGTGGTGTGAGAACCTCAATGTTCTAAAGTCAAAATGATTTTTTTTGTACTGCGGTCACACTTTTAGGACTTGTTTTTACCTGTGCATGGAACACATTTCATGCACGGTTAATAACCCATCAGAATCGAGGATTCTCCTTCTCATTCTATAACCGCACAGAACATCCCCTGCACCATCTGCATCACCACACTTACACATTTTTCTCTTCTGGCTCTCATAGATGCTCCAACAAATCATCATCAGCACAGCAACTGCTGTCCTCCTCCTCCTCTGGTCTATCCTCTTCATCATGACTGTCTCCAAGCTGTCTGGTCCTCTCATCATCAGCAGTCTAACTGATACACATTTTCTAGCTCTCCCACCTCATCCACTGACTCAAGCTCCAGAACATCAGGCTCAGCACCACCATCATCTACCACCACCACCAGCCACGGGATACTACCAACCTCCTCCTCGACCACTGTTCATTGTTTGCTGCTAATTCCCTTGTCACTGCTCACATCCTCACTAGCATGCTGCCACAAATGTGGCAGAGAAAAATTTAGCTACACTAATGCCACTGCCGTGCACTACTCCTTTACTACCAGCCCCAGAACCCATTGTTCATGCTGCCACCACACCTGCAGAGGTTGTTTTTTAATTGCAGCACTATTTTGTCACGCAGCTTTGAACACTTCTTTGCTGCCTCCGCACCTTTCCCATTGGTACAGTGTCTCTTCCCAGTCATTCTTCTATGCTAATTGAAACTTGATTTTTAGTACAGAAGATGGATTACAATAACAAGGGTAACAGGGTAATTAGTATAGCAAACAGTAACAGAACACTGTAACTTTAAGGAAAATATAACTAGAAAATTATACTAAAACTGCTACAGAAAGACCCTAACAAAATGCTTTACTTAAGCAAACCAAACTAAACTACAAAAATAAACTTGAGAAATTACTCTACAGATAAAAAAAATGAACAAGAAAGAGTGAGAAAACAAAAATATAACACAAATCGCCTGCTTTCAAAAAGAAAAAAAACTGTTTGGGTCTTTCTGGGCTGTTTTACTAAATTGCTGCTTACAGTACCTACACTCCACCGCACCACTGCCTCACAATCTGCCAAAACAGAAAACTCTACTTCAAAGTAAATAATCACTGAAAAATAAACAAAAACATTAATCTAGGAACACAAGGCCCTCTATAACAATTTGTGAGCAATCTGGATTCAAAAGCCTGGTTTTGAAATGTATTTAAAGATTTTTCTTTCTCAGACAAGCACACAGACTTCTCTGCTACTATCTATTCACAGCACTGCACCAAGACAGCCTCCTTTGCATGGTATACAGGGTGTTTCAGCAACATGTGACCACCAATCCCACATTACATTGCAAACGTCAATTCTATACCAGACCACCAACGGTTGTAACTTCACACTTGTGAAAAATTTGACTGTCTGCCTAACTCTGTAACGACTTCCACATTTTGCTGGGTTATCACTTTTCAGCTAAGTCACAACTTTGCACAGCAGATTAATTTGTGAAATGAGATGAATTCATGAATTAATCCATGAAACAAGTTTTCCAACTTCACACATCACTACCAGTCAATCTCTCCTAGGAGCTCGTGGCCAGATGGCCTTGTCAGGTTTGTCTCTGCAGTGAGCCATGCATCTAAGGCCTGGGGAGACAAGATGATGTTTTTCTCATAACCTGACCAGTTGTCCTGAACTTCTACTAGCCAGGATTTCTAAACAATGAAGGATGGATATAATAGGACTGGTGTTCCTGGGGGTGCAGCTGGACTTGGATGCTAGTTACAGGGCATCATTTTGATGGAGAGGTGGGTCCTCTCCCAGGCTGGAGGTGACAGATCTGCCCTACCTAGTTTAGCCCAAATCTAAGTAGGTGAGGTGAGCCATGATGATGGTGTTCAGGGCCTACGATAAATGGAGGCACTCAAGCCCAGGTTGGTCTGGTGGCCAGCCCAACACCTCTAAGGAGTAAAGGGAAGCAACCCTGTGAGTCTGGAGCTAGCAGCCATGGTGAAGCCCTGCAAATGGCTGCCAACTGTCTTGAACCCGGTATGACTGGTGTAGGAAGCCAACCCTGCCCAGCAGCCAGGGACACTGTGGGTGAGGCAGCCCTGCAAGTCTGAGGCTCCCAGCCCCAATGGAAGTCCTTCAAGTGCCAACTGATCACCTTGAACCCAGTTATAGCCCGGGAGGTACCCTTCCTTGCCCAGCACCTCAGGGCAGTGTGGGAATGCAACCCTGTAAGTTTGTGCCTCCAGCTCCTGGAGAAGCCCTGCAACTTACTGCTGGCCATCTCAAACCTAGGTCTAGCTCAGGGAGGAATCTGACTGTGCCCAGCACCTTGGGGCAGTTCAGAGAAGCAACTCTGAATTTAGGGCCCCAGTTCCTGAAAAGCCCTGCAACTGACTGGCAAACATCTCAAACCTGGGTCCAACCCGGGAGGAAGCCTTCATTGCCCAGCATGTCAGAACAGTGTGGGTAAACAATCCTGCAAGTTTGGGTCTGCCAGCATTTGTGAAAGCCCTAATGCTGAAACAGAATTTTTCAAAATTCCACCTAGTGCAAGAAGAGCAGATTTGTGAGATTCTGAACACACCCACTCATTAAGACAATTAAGGAATTTCATTTATCTTGGCAAAGGCAGACTTTCTGAAATTCTGTGTCCTTGTGTCTGAGGTTTAGCTAGCCTTTTTGTCACTATGAGGAAGGTAACATAGTTGTGGTCACTGCCTTGCATCAGTTCCTTAATGTTCACATTAGAGATCACCCTTACCCTTGCTGAGAACAAGGTTAATGGTGGCTGCTAAACTCATCCCTTGTTTGACTTATTGGTCTAGGCAGCAGTCCTTAAAAGTGTAGAGGAATTCCATCTTACCTGTGTCATTAGCTTTCTAGAGATGCCAGTCAATTGCCATTTTCTTGCTCACCTACAGTATCTCAAACACAGTGGTTGAGGGGTGTATGTCTTTTCAACTCACCATGAGAAGAAGCCAGAAGGGAAGGAAGGAAACATATTCAATTCAGTGCTTTAGAGTAACTGGTAATTGCTATTTTTCTTTTAAACTTAGATTGTGGGCTTGTAGTTACACTATACTTTCTTTATTGTCTTTACTTATAATTGTTTTGGGCTGTTGAAAATTTAAAACATTGTGGTGGTTTAATTCTGTGCTGTCTTTAATTGCTGCAAATTTTATCTTGGCTTGTCTGACTGCCCTGTAGTTGGGTAAAGGGTGTTAATTGTCAGGCCTCTGACCTCAGCTATGTGATAACTGGAGGTGGGGCTTAGTCAGAGTTAAAGTAGCAAGCAGAGGTTTATTTTCTCAGAAGAAGCCAGAAGGGGAAGGAAGAAACATATTCAATTCAGTGCTTTAGAGTAACTGGTAATTGCTATTTTCTTTTAAACTTAGATTGTGGGCTTGTAGTGACACTATACTTTCTTTGTTGTCTTTACTTATAATTGTTTTGGGCTGTTGAAAATTTAAAACATTCTGTGCTGTTTTTAATTGCTGCAAATTTTCACCCCTCCCTCCTTCCCTCAACTCTTAATTATATGCCCTGATAAATCTGATTGACAGGAGCTAAACACAGGGTATAGTAAGGGTGTGAAGTAGGAGGGGCATAAGGGGAGAAGCCCACCCTCAACACGACAAGTGTTTTGACTCATTTATTTATTTATTGGTTTCTTTTCCTTAAAAAAAAAATTATCTGAGGATCAGTGACAGGATTTTAGTACAGTAAATTAATAAAAAGAGAACTAGGAGAGCTTCAGTAGCAGACAAGTAGTGGAATTGCAGTATAATGTGGGAGTGGTGCAATGCAGTGGCTGTGGGGCAGCCATATTCAGAGCAGACCTTTTGGACACTGAGTGCTGCCTATCTGCATGCATCTCTGGACTGCGGAATGAGGTAGCCAGACTCCGAGCGGAAGTAAACTGGGTCAGGGTACCATCACCTATCCAGGGACCACCCAGTCCAACGCAGCTGCCTCAAAGGATGCCGAGAACGAGGAGCACTTGGATGACAGTGGGCTCAGGAGGGTTAGAGCAGTCAGGCAGAGGCACATCCCAGATCCTATTCCACTCAAGAACTCATATGCCACACTGGCAAATAAGGACAACCAAATAGAGGTACCCAGAGAAGTGGAAGGAAAGGATGTGGAGGTTAGCCAAGGAGGTGACCTCAGCGGGAAAGCAGTGGACCCCAGAGGAGGAGGAAGCAAATCCTGGTGGGGACTCCATCATAAGAGGATCCAGCTAGGAACACAGGAGGGGAGGACAGGGAGGTGAGGTGCCTACCAGGTGCCACAGCATGGAGGATGGAAGGAAGATCCTGGGGATCACTGGGAAGGCAAGGCGGAGGGTGAGCTGGATGTCATTATCCACCTAGGTACTAATGACCTGGCAAATGGGGAGCCAAAGGAAGTTCAGGAAGAGTTTAGGAAACTGGGAGGGGTCTCAAGCAAGTAGCTACTTCTGTCACTTTCTCAAAGTACTACCTGTGAGAGGCAAGGGAGAGCATAGGAGTGCATGCACCAGGAACTTTAACTCATGGTTGAAGAACTGGTGCTGTGAGAAGGTTTGGATTCATTGGTGACTGGGGACCCACCTGGAGGATGGAGGTTTGTTTAAGCCTGACGGCCTGCATCCATCCTGGAGAGAATCAAGCACTCAATGATAAGTTTAAATGCTACATTGAGCAAGCATTTAAACTAGCAAAGGGTGGCAGGCCAGCAAGAAGGTACTGCCTGTTCACCCCCACAGTTAGCAGTGGAACCAGTGAACCAGAGGGTGGCTATCTCTGCAAAGCAGTGTGCAAAAGATGGAGATTAGTGCCCAAGAGGTGGATAAGCAGAAAGGGCAAAATTCAGCAGAAGGGCAGACAGCAAGGAGAACCAGGGATAAATGACAACCAAGGAAGGGGCTGGAGTAGAACAGTGAAGCAGTCTAGGAGGTCAAATCATGGAAAGCCATGTTGCAAATGCCAGGAGCCTTAGCAACAAGATGGAAGATCTGGAGGCTGTCATGGTACAGTCAGACCTGGACATTGTGGCCATCACTGAAACCTGGTGTAATGATAACCATGACTGGGAGATGGCCATACCTGGCTACAACATATTCAGAAGAGACAGAGCAGGCAGGAAGGGAGGAGGAGTGGCACTGTATGTGAAAAATGACATAAGGGCCACAGAGATCCAGGAGGAACAAAATGGGGAGATACTGTGGGTTAAGCTGGAAAGGAAAATGGGGCCAGCCATCGCACAGGTGTGGTCTATAGACCACCAGCCCAGGAGGAAGAAACAGATAGGGAGTTGATGCTAGCCATCCAAAGGATGGCAGACAAGGTGAGTAGTACTGGTTGGAGACTTCAATATTCCAGATGTGGACTGGAGCATCCCAGCAGCAGCATCAACTAGGAGCAGATTTATCCTGGACTCCCTTCAGGGTGCCTTCCTCAAGCAACTGGTCATGGAACCAACTCGGCAGAAGGCAATACTGGACCTTGTGCTCACAAACAGGGACAGTGTGATGGGGTAACAGTGGGGAGCACCTGGGAAACAGTGACCACCAGTCATTGTGGTTTGAAATCACAGAAAGAGCAGAACCAAACCACACAAAACACGATCCTGGATTTTAGGGGCAGACTTTGGGAAAATGGGGAGATACTTGAAAGAGGCATTAAGGGAATGGGACGGGAATCAGGGTTGAGGAACAGTGGGCAGTATTTAAAATGGGATTATAAGAACAACAGAATTATGCATTAAGCAGGTTAGCAAGAGGAAAAGGAAGAGGAGACCATTATGGTTTTCCAAAGAGGTATCAAAGAAAGTGAAAGCCAAAAGATTGCATTCAGGCAATACAAAAAGACACAGGCAGAAGGGGATGGGAGAAGTACCAGGAGAAGCAAAGGGAGGCAGGGAGGTCAGTAAGGAAGCCAAAGCTCAGACAGAAGAACACATTGCAAAATCAGTGGGTAAAGGGGACAAAACCTTTTACAGGTACATAAGTGAAAAAAGAAAGACAAAGGGAGGATAGTGAGACTGAAGGGGAGGATGGGAGCCGCATGGAGGATGACAACAATAAAGCTGACATATTGAACAGGTATTTCTGCTCAGTCTTTACTGAGGAAGAGGGGTAATGGGTCTGAAGGAGTACAAGGGGTGAGAATGATGCAGAAATGGACTCAAGTCCTTTACACGAGAAAGGGTCCTGAAGGAACTGGAAGTAATAAGAGTTGATAAAGCAATGGGGCCAGACGGGTGCACCCAGGGTCCTTAAAGAACCAAGAGAGGTGGTGACTGAACTTCTGGCTATCCTGTTTAGCCGATCACTGAAACAGGGAGGTACCCAAAGACTAGAGGACAGCAGATGTAGTCCCTTTATACAAAAGTGGGAACAAAGAGGAAGCAGGGAACTACAGATCAGTCAGCCTCACCTCGGTAGTGGGGAAGATCATGGAAGCACTACTGAAGGAGAGATTGGTGGAACATCTGGTTGTCAATGGACTACAGGACCCAAGGCAGCATGGTTTCACCAGGAGGAGGTCACGTCAGACCAACCTCGTTGAATTTTTGACTGGGTGACTAGGGAGGTGGATCAGGGAGGGCAGTGGACATGGCCTATCTGGACTTCAGCAAGGCCTTTGACACTGTGCCACATAGAAGACTATTACACAAACTGGGAATATGGGTGTGGGCAGGACAGTAGTGGTGGGTAGGTAACTGGCTGGGTGGCAGGACACAGAGGGTGGTGGTAAATGGCTGTCACTCCACAGAGGAAGAGTGACCAGTGGGGTACCACAGGGATCAGTGCTGGGACCGGTCCTATTCAACATCTTCATCAGTGACATTGCCAGGATCTAGAAGGCAGAATTTCACTGTTCGCTGATGACAACAAAGCTCTGTAACAGAGTAGACACACCAGAGGATGTAGACAGAATGAGAAGCGACCTGCAGAAACTTGAAGAATGGTCAGGGTTTGGCAGTTGAAATTCAATGCAAAGAAGTGCAAGATAATGCATATGGGGCACAAAAACCCTGGCACAATATATCAGTTGGGGGTGAGGATATAGCATGCACCAAGCAGGAAAGGGATCTTGGGGTTGTCATCTCTGATGACCTCAAGGTAGAAACAGTGTGACAAGGCAGCAGGTAAAGCAAATAGGATGCTGGGATGTAAGGCAGGGGCATCACCAGCAGGAAAAGAAGGTCATAATTCCACTATACCAGACACTAGTGAGGCCCCACCTGGAGCACAGTGTACAGTTCTGGAGACCATACCTACGTAAGGACATAGACAGAGTAGAGAAGGTTCAGAGGAGGGCAACAAAGATGGTGCATGGATTGCATCACAAGTCTTATGAAGACAGGTTGAAGGAACTGAACATGTACTCCCTGGAGGAGAGGAGGGAGAGAGAGGGATATGATAGAGACATACAAGTATCTTACAGGGAGGAACAGAGGTGCAGGAAAACACTATTTTAAGCAAAAAGATGTTCCAGGACTAGAGGGCATGGGATGAAGTTGGAGGAGGACAAATTCAGAGGAAACATGAGAAAGAATTTCTTCACAGACGGGTGGTGGACAAGTGGAAACCCTGCCAGAGGAAGTGGTGGGGCTGAAACAATCATGGGATTTAAGAATGCATGGGATAGACATAAAGGAATTCTAGAGGTCAGGGTAAGGAAACAGACTTCTAGGAAAACAAACTGAACTTACAAGCTCAAATGGGCAGACTGGGTGGGCCATAGGCCCTTATCTGCTGACACTGTCTATGTATCTGTGTATCTATGTACCATCTCCCCTTCTGATTGTCTCCTGCAGTGGCCAGCCTACCATCACAAAAATGCCTTTGGGAGGATTCAACACTGTCGCACCTCCCTGCAGTTACCCACCCCAACCAGTGCCGCACCTCCAATTATGGGCAGAGCAATGGAGCCCACCACAACAAACAAAGGACCTCAATATTATTTAATTTAAAAACTCTGGCCATTTAAGTCCATTTTCCTGCTCACTTTCCTCCAGCACAGAGGTCGAGAGGGTGAATGCCTTGTTCAACTCCCCTCTACTGATTGCCTCCTGCAGTGGCCAGCCTGCCCTCTTGCAGACACCACTGGGGAGGATTTAATACAGCTGTACCTCCCTTCAGCTACCCTCCCACCAGCACCACACCTCAGCTACAGGTAGAGGCACCAGAAATGCCTGCTACCACACTTATCCTTCCTGTTTAATGTCACTGCCTCTAGAGGTCCTCTGCTGTGATCATTGAGCGAAGGAAAGAGCAAATGGCAGTGAAAGGAGTCTGCCAAGAGTCAGCCAAGGAGGCAGCGATGGCCAGCCATGCTGCCTGAAAAAGCTAAACAATAGATTGCCGAGTGTGCTGTTCACAAAGGCTTGCAAAGTGTAAACCTGTTTAAGATTCCCATTGGTTACAGAGTGAAGCAGCAAGTCTATATGGGGTGAGTTCCTAGTTACCTCAAGTGCTGCTCACAAGAGAATACTTTGTTCAGCTCCCACATATTATAGTCCTTGGAAAAGCCCTGCAGTAGGGAACAACTAGGCTGCAGGGGTCACATGAATCTACACTGTATGCCTTTTGTCCTCTTCAGTGCTATGTCTGCAATCATTTAAACCTATTACATTCTCCAGATGGTCAGCCATCTTGACTCAATGCTGTTTGTAAGGGCTGTCTGCACTTGAAATTGGTTTACTGTTAAGCTGGGTCAGTGTTATTTATTGAACATTAATCAGGATTGAACTCTTAGCTGTAGGTTGCGTTGTTACTAAATACCTCTCAGTACACCTAAACCTGTTAGAACTTACTTCAGAGCCCAACAGTAGGAGCTATTTTTGTTCTTTAGATCTAAAATGCTTTTTGGTAAGTTAGCTTCCCCATTTAGTTGATGATTATCACCCAGTACCCCTACTTCTACCCTACTTCACCCCATTTGCAGTTACCTAGTTGCCCTCATGACCTTACTAATTTTGTGTCATTTTAGAGGCTTGTGTGGCTTTTAGCTAGGACTTCAGTACCCATCTGGGTTTTCACATCTTGGGCCCTCTAATTTCAGATTTTTGGCCAGTTGTGAAATAGGTCCACTGCATTTTCCTTGCCTCCTGAAATCCTCCACAATGATCCAGTAGGCACTGTAGCACTGATATGTTCATCACTTTCTAGGTCTCATCATACTGAGTGACCCATGTGCACTTGTTTTGGCCATTGATCATGTTATGCTAGTGCACTTTTCTAGTACACCCAGCATAAGTCAACCCATAATTCTCTCTGTTCCTCCCTGACCCAACCATAATTACATCTCGCGATTGTGGAAAGGAGGATCAATCACTTCCTGGGAGCATATGTTTACTCCTTACTCCCTGAGGTTGCCTAAGTGATCACTTCCCAAGGCCTACTGGAACTCCTTGGTGCATCTTCTACTCTTGCTACTGGCTAGTGGTATTAAAGAAATCCTGGACCAGTAACCTCTCTACATCACAATGCCCCCCGGCCTACTGATAACTCAACTTAACGTGTTCAGTCCCTTACCCAAAATCTCCAAGTTGGATGCCTGGATTGCCTTCTACAATCCAGACATAGTTAGTATCACTGAGACAATGCTGAAACCGTCCACCCCAGACTCCAGCTGCCACATCAATGGCTATTACCTGATTAAGCAGGATAGATGGGGCAGCAAAAATGGGGAGGTGTGCTACTATATTTTGAAGAGTCCCTGAATGCCACCCTGATTTAGTGCAGTGCTAGTGAAGATTTGGTTAGTGAATGGGTCATCACTGAGTCAACCCTTGGTTCTGCCAAGAAACTACTTACAGACTGTTGCTACAACCTCCACAAGGATGGTTTGAAAGGACTCTCTCAACTGACTCAATTTGTTGGCTGGTGCTCCCCAATGAAAGAGTCCATCACGGTTTTAGTTTCAACATAAACTGGTTAAATAGCCAGAAGTTAGAACATGGAGATGTGCTAAAGCAACAAAACTTCTCCCAAATTATCTTTTTCCATCACTCATCACAACCTCAAGTTCTCTAATGATTCTTCCTTGATTGGATTCTTACAAACTTGGACGACAGGGTCCTTCAAGCTGGGGTACTGTCAGAATCAATAGCAATTATTCCCCACAGTTTTG
The DNA here is from genome assembly GCA_016271365.2 of Neoceratodus forsteri. Lineage (NCBI taxonomy): Eukaryota > Metazoa > Chordata > Ceratodontiformes > Ceratodontidae > Neoceratodus > Neoceratodus forsteri. Next base: position 1,067,396,060 of record CM028131.1, on the reverse strand, counting down.
TACTTGGCGTGTAAGCAGCCTTGTTCCCCACTCACATTTCCGTCATTTAGAGCTTCTCTAAATGTGATGTGACTAAACTGAGATCGGACATTAGGACAGCAAATTGATCTATCTTAAACACCCTACCCAATGTGGACTCAAACCTACGGTTCCTTATTGCTGCTCTGTTCTCCATCCAGGACAAGCACTTCCGGATCAACAGCCAGAGAGTACAGGCTGGAAACTCCGGATGGCAAACTAAAGAACACCTAGTGAAAATGAAACAGAGGGATGCTATATGTTCTGTCCATAAATCCTCACCTTCCCCTACCACCTGGAACAACTGCAGAAGGCTCCATAACCTGTGCAAGCAGGAATTTAAATCCTTAAGGCTGCCGACCTTAAAATCAACAAGACTAAACCTGAGAAGACCCTCATAACTTCTAGGTCTCAGTGAACTCCTTAATAAAGTTGGGCAACAAGCAAAACTCCATCAATCTGCTCACCAAAGCTGGGTCAATAACTGAGTCTGTACAGGTCATTGAGGCCCTGAACAGTAAATTCACTGACCTATCACATTACCTGGCTAAGCTTCCACTTAAGGACCCTTCAGCTGCTCCAAGGAGAGGATTGTGTAAGATCTGGTTATCCCTGTCTTTCACTTTAAGACCACTTTTCCCAGTGATGGTGGAGGTTTGTCAAGGCACTTCCATGTATGGTAGTGCTGGCAGTGATGGTCTCTGCCCTCAGTTCCTAAAGCTTAGAGCTGATCTCATCAACAAGCCCCTCACCACCCTATATAATCTATCATTAACCTCCTTGACTAGTCCTATGATTTGGAAACAGGCTAGAGTGGTCCCTATATTAAAATAGGTGACCCAAAACTCCTTGACAATTGCTGACCAGTGTCCAGTCTCACAAACTTAAGTGAAGTTCTGGAGAAAATAGTCTTCCAGCAAATCTCAGACCATGTCGTACCATACAATATTCTCTCCCTCACCAGCATGGCTGTAGAAAGGCCACAGCACTACCACCGCATTGGCCTGTTTCACTGACCATGTCTTCAGGAGTTTGGATGAAGGGACTCTCACTGGTGCCATATTCATTGGCCTATTAAGCACTTTTACCTTGTGAAAATTAAAACCTCCTTGAGAAACTGCACCTATATGGTTTCTCTGCAGCTACCATGGTCTGGTTTAGGAATTACCTCACTGGCAGATCACAAGTTATGTGTACTGAGGGAGCCACCTCCAGCTCTATGGGGTGCATAATGGAGTGCCCCAGCATCCATACTGGTGCCCTCTCTTCTCCTTGTTTGTAAACTCCCTCCTCAGGGTTAGCATGGGTTGCCACATGCTAAGGTATGTGGACGATTTGTTTCATTACTGAAGCAATAAGAACTAAGTGATCTGTCCTTTCCGCGCCAGGGAGTTCAGCACTACCACAAGTGGTTCACTGTAAACAGGCTGCTTGTAAACATCAAAATAAGAAGACAACACTTTTGGGGAATAAACCAAGACTCACCCGTTGTTTGGTGGGATCAAATACCCCCACCCCAATATACAAACTCCAGATGGGTCCTACCTGAAATGGGTAACTGAGTTCAAATATTTAGGAATCACCCTCGACCCTCACTAACTTTTATTGTTCACATCAGTCAAGTTGTAAAGTGTGAACCAGAAATTGCGAGTCTATTTTAGGCTAAATAATCTTATGACCCCAGAAGCATAGGTGATCGTTTTATGGCACATTTCTGCCCTCCTAGACTACTGCTCCACTGTTTATACCCAAACCTCTAGTACAGCCTTGCTAGACTTAACACCACCTATAACAATATCTGTCGATTTTTCTTGCTGGCCCCTTTCAACTTCCACCATTGCTCCCTATATCTCCCACTTGGTTGGCTATCACCACACGCCCACTGCGACTTCCTTATGGACACCCTAATTGATAAGGCTCTTTGAGATAGACAATTCTCCCTATCATGTTTGCTCAACCTTAGATCACGCACACAGACACTCAGATCCTCCTCTGAACAACTCTTTGAACATCCCCAGACTGCAACCGAGATGGGTCAAAAGTCTTCTCCCTTGCTGCCCCTAGGCTTTGAAATAGTTTTCCTGCCTTACTTCACTCACTTACCAACCCCCTTCTTCAAATCACACTTGAAGATGCCTTTAACCACTTATGTATGCAAATGCCCCACCTGACCAAGGAGGTAGAATGTTCCTCATCTCGCTCAGTCTTCTGGTCATGTTTCAGAAGTGTTTGCCTATTTCAGTCAATTCACTGTTGCTTATTTTTATATGGTGACATGTATTATCCAGAGCCATGTACAGTATTATCTGGAGGTAACCACCGAATCTAGTCAGGCTACAATTATTACCATATGGTTCCCTTATTCTATGCCTGGCTTGGGTAGTCAAACTGTGGCTTAATTGTAAAGTTGTTTATTGGATCATGGGTTTGGATATATTACTAGGGGCCTAGATCATTGTTTTGTGTCTGGTTACTTTCTCTCTATGGCTATATGGCATACCTATACAATTTGTTATGCATAATCCTCTGCCTGCTCTTCACGTAACTGTTGACCTGTATGTTGCTTTGATTGTACTTTTCATGTGCCAACCTGAAAACATTCCCTTGAACCATTGTACCTACCTGATTTTCAAATAAATAAATAAAATTCCTCAAAATCACCCTGGACTTGGCTTCTCTTGTAATTTCCCTGACCAGCTAGGCATCATGTCAATATATTTGCATACATCTCTAGTGTTGCAGCAAAAACTTCTCCAATAAAACAAATTCTGTACATTGAACTCACTATTTGATGGAAGAAAAATATAACTGGTGAGTTTCTAACAGTTCTTTTGGCTTCCTGCAACCCAGGCTTCTTGCAGCTGGTAACATAAAATGCAAAGCTCCTTGCTATTACGTAAAAACATCTGAAAAATCATTCCTTGCCTTCGGGAAAATATCAAGTGTTAAAGTGCATCAGCAACTGCAATCTAAGTGAATATTTAAAAAATGTTACAGAAAGAAAATGATGATCAAGATACCTGAGGAACGGAACTTCAACATTTCTTAGCTTTACTGGTCCCATGGAGAATTCCTAGCTAGTAATTTAAAAGTGCAATATGTAATATTACCTCAAAAGATATTGGTCTCCATTTTAAAATAATTTATTTTGTGTTCCTGGGGATATCAACCTGTCATATGTGTTAACCATTAGCAAATAGCATCAATGTAAAATAAAATGGGGATAATAAAGTAAAAAAAAAATCCTCACAGAAATTGAGACTTTTTAGCTAATTGAAAATGTTTAAATGCTCCTTACTTGATCTGAGAAGACTTCTTCAAAGATGAAAGTAACATACTGAAGTAAAAACATAGTATTGTGTGTAAAGAAAATAACATCCATATTGTTGTTGTTCTTTTTTTCTTGCTGCATGGCAATAATTATACAGTTAACCCCACATACGAGTACTTACCACACCCAAGCCTAACTACAGGAATGCTACATTTACTAATGATATGTAACCTTAAAGTCTATTCTCCCTCTGGAATCTGGTCTAGTTCATCTTTGAAAGCCTGAAAATTCTTTCTTCCACCAGTTCACTGTGTATACTGTTTCAGATGCTGACCAATAATTCTTTCTTTTTTTTGTAGTTTCTATTTTTGCACCCTACCTCCGGGGCATCTCTCAAGGTCCCATCTGCAGCCGCTGGACTCAACCGCCCGCCTGAACCATTCTCTGAGTGCTTCATCTGGTATGCGAGGTCCAGGCTCTCCCAGCCCCATGGAGAGCCCAGATCCAAGGGAGAACTGGAGAATCGGCCGACATTGGGCATGTGGTCATACTGCCTGCCTATGTTTGCTGTTGCCTTACCCGATGATAGGGGATTTTGTCTTGTTTTTCCTCCCCAGAACATAGATGTGCAGTGACATCCCACCCAGCATGTGCACACCCCATGCATCTGGAAGATGTCTACTGCTGCTCCAATCTCCTGCATCTGCTGCCATGCCCTGCAATGTCCCTAGCCTCTGCCAGTGGTAATCAGTGCATCAGATAAGAGAATCCCCCCTCCTGGGAAGGAGAGCAGCCTCTAGGTTGCTCAATCCTTCCCTATCCTCATCAACCCCGATGACCCATGCTCACTTCGAACCGGGTCACCACCATGGCGCAAGGTGTGGCATCCAGTGCCTCACCTCTCAGTGCCACCGAGCCAGCCCAACCAACAATTCTTAAGCAAAGTTTTTTTGCTCTTCTGATTATACTGCCCTTCCATTCTGAATTAAACCTGGCTCAACCATTGTAACACATTTGATCTGGGGCTTACTGGAGGCTTGGTGCACCATCTCCAGCTCACACAGATCCTGCAGCTAGGCTAGTTTCTGGTGTGCATGCTTTCATTATTTCACAAGTGTGCTGCAGATGTACACTGGCTATCAGTTTCATGGCTAACCACCTTGATGATTTGCTTATTGACTTGCAAGATCAAGCACAATCTAGGTTCTAGTAACATTAAAGAACTCCTGCACCCACACGTGTCACATGTCCCCTCTACTGGGGCAGTGAGAATTTTCTGGAAGTTCTTGGGGCTCCTTAAACCTTCAAGGAATATGGCCTTCACTGTGGCAACACACCATCTGTGAAACTCCTTACCTACTCTTATTCAGAATCTCTCCCTGTTGGAGGTTTTAAGAAAGCTCTTAAATCCCATTTGTTCTTCTAGGCGTATGACCTAGTTAATTATTATTATCTCTGAGTATTGGATATGTTTTTATTGCTTGCCTTTGTTGTTTTATGTTTTTGTACAGCACCTGAGCCCTAGAGATAGGGTGCTACAAAAATAAAATGTATCTACCTTTGCCTTAGCTAGTTCTGCTTGCACTCACCAGCCCAGCATCTGGGAATGATCCACCCTATATATCCATTTTTTTGTTCTTGGTAATCTGTAATTGTGCCCACTTCAGCTTTTTCTTTCTAAGCCAAATAATGTGAGTATGACCAATATTTGCTATTAATAGCTCATGCTATCAAAGCAGTCATACCGCTTTTGTGACCTTGCTTATGACCCTTTCAACCTCTTCCATATCCTTTCTGAGAACAGAACTCAGTACTCCAAGTGTGCTCTAAAATACTTTCTAAAAGGGTCATCTCCTCTTATCTATTGCACCCCATGCAGCCTAACATTGAGTTCCATTTTTGACTGCAGCAGGACATTGTCTACCTGGCTTTAAGTCAGTGTCAGCAATTTTCCCAGATCATTAACCTTGGTTCTTTGTTTTCCAGTTGTCCATGTCTTCAGAAGACAAACACTGTTGTTCATACACATCCTTAGTTATCCCTGCTCTGTCACTGATCTTTGGCCATGCCATTGCTGTGCTATGGTTCATGGACCAGATTGCCTAAGGTAGATGAACAAGCACAAATGTCTTAAAAACCACAGTCAAGAGAAGGAATTAAATCAAGTTTCTATTTCATAAATAAAATAAAACATGGGTAATGGAATAAAATATTAAATTATCTCTGGCATTACACATGATTGTCTTTAAGCTGACTATGGATTTCTGTCCTGAGGCTTGATAAGGGTTTTCATGGTTTGATTTGGTTCTGAATTAAGTTATTTATCAAATGTATGCTTTCTCGTGTCCTGTTTAAGATTATATCATGGATAGTATCCTGGATAAAGTATAAACTTTGTATTTAGCACATTGGTAGTTCCATCAATCAAACTAATTGTGGTATAGATTGATAAACTGCAATATGTAAAATACTGCTAGTTGCCATTTTAGGCTTATTTTAGATTGTTTTATTTATTAATTTATTTAGAGTCTAGAATTACAAGTACCTTTGAGCCAAGGTTCTTTACAAAGGTTCCACGTCAGTTCGCGGTACAATACAAACATTACATAGAGTTGAGTAACGATGTAGAAATGGTTTACAGACATTTTAGCAGCTGAAGTACATCACATTTACGGAAAGTGGGTACCAGAGGGGAAGGTAGACAGAGGTAGCTGAGGCTTGGAATAGACACAAAAGAGCAGTGTAGCAGTGGGCATTTGTCAGACCTCAAAAAGTGCTTGGGGTAGGGGGCAAAATGGGAGGGTAGGCTGTAGGATGAGGAGAGAGGGGGTATGAGTAGAAGTGCTAGGGGAGATCAGATTATGAGGGACAATCGCAGGAGCTAGAAGCAGCTAGGTGGGAGAAGGTTGGCTTTGAATGGGCCTAGCTTTTGCAGAGAGGAGATGTCTTTGTTGAGTCCATTAATCCAGCTAGGAGCTTGGTGTGCAAAGGTTCATTGGCCCAGTGTGGTGCAGCACCGAGAAATGTGCCATTTGATTTTCTGAAGCCCTGGTGAGGTGGGGGTTATGTGCTGTATGGAGAAGAGTTTGGACTCTTGGGGGTGGGAGCAAGATGTGCATAATTTTCTTAGCCATTAGGCAAGTTTGGTACTTGATACGGTTTGATAACTGGAGCCACCCTGTTTGGGCATAGAAGTCACACGTATGGGTGAGATGGTGGGATCCTTTGATGAGTTTGCAGGCTTTGTTTAGGGCCAAGGATAAGCACCTGAGGTCTTTGTCACTTGCAGAGCCATAAATAATCAGACCATAGTCGATTAGCGACACTACCGAGCTCTGAACTGTTGCCCTTAAGGCATCTGAGGTAAGGCATTGCCTGTGCCTGTAAGAAATGTGTGTGTTTGCAGCTTTGGCAATGGTATCTATGTGGATGCCGTGGGACAGGTTGCTGTCTATGGTGATTCCCAGATATTTAAAAGAGTGAACCTGTTCAAGGACAGCACCAAGGCAGTTTGTAATATTAAGAGGGTGAAGCCTATGTTTGTTGAGGGAGTGGCGAAAAAGCATTGACTTGGTTTTCTTATAGTCGAGAGCCAGCTTTTGACTACTAAACCATGTTTCAATGGAGGTGAAGCCCTTCTGAAGCTTGTTTTGGAGTATGTGGAGGTCCTGTTGGGTGGTGTGAATAACAGCATTGTCAGCATAGAGTAGGATTTGTTCTGGGCAGGACTGTGGAAGATTGCTCAAAACAGTCTGAAGAAGAGTGGCCAGAATGAATCCCTGGGAACTCCTGAGCATATGGGTCTAGCATCTGAGAGGACATCAGCAATTTTCACTCTTTGGGAATGGTTTTCCAGGTAGCTCTTATACCAAGTTGTAGACTCAGGGAGGAGCCCAGCTTTTAGCAGTTCTGTGAGGAGTATTCGATGATGGATGGTGTCAAAAGCCTTGGTCAGGTCTACTGAAGACCGAACCAGTGAGGTAATTATTCTCCAGGGAGTTGTGAATTGCTCCCGTGAATTCAAAGAGGTCGGATTTGGTGCTGTGACCTTTTCTGAAGCTGTGCTGTTGTTTACAAAGGATGTCGTACTTGTCCAGATATTCTGTTAGCTGGTCAGATACCAGACTTTCAATGGCCTGGGGGTAATATGGAAATAAGCCTATAGTTTCCATGAAGGGCCTTGTCCCAAATCTTGTTGACTGATGTCATGGTGGCAGATTTCCATCTGTCAGGAACTGGCCTAGGGTGAGGAAGAGGTTGAAAATCCAAGTTAGAGGACATATCACTTCATCAAGAAGTGAACAGCAGTTTGAGGTCAAGTGAGTCACCACTTATTCTAGATCCAGCAATTGCTTTTCTGACGTATCTGTGGACTTCATGTGTCCTGACTGCAGTGAAGTAAAAGGGGATGATTTGATAAAGGGGTAGGGGGTGGAGGAGGGTACAGGAGGAAGGTCTTCATTGAAGAAGTCTGGAGGAAGAACACTACTGAGGTCAGTGAATGCATTATTGAACGTGTTAACTATAGTGGAAGGGTCAAGAGTTATAGTCCCATCCACGTCCAACATTGAAGGTAATGTTTTGGGCAGTTTTCCTGTAATTTCCTTGAGATTATTCAGAAGGACTTCCCTTTCTAGGTGTTTGTGAGGACATCTTTGCAATAGTAACTTTTCTCCAGGCGTATTTCTTTGGTGCGGTCATTTTGGGCACGTTTGCAGTTTTGTAAACCTTCTTGCCTACCAATGGCCTGAGCCTGAAACCAGAGGTAGTTCCTAGCTTTCAGCAATGTTAGGGATCAGCAATGAGCCATGGATTGCTTAGGCCTTTTACCTTCCTCTTTCTGAAAGGGGTAGATGTCACAGGTAGCATTGAAGGAGCTGATGAAGAAGTCAAGCACATAGTTGACATCCAATGTGTGGAAGATAGGTGACCAGTCATGTTGTCTAAGGTGTGATTTGAGGTGCTTCAACTGACCATGTGAAGGATTCTGCTTTTATTAGTTTGGGTGGTGGCGGGCTGAATTTGTTAGACCATTCACAGGTGACTGGGGAGTGGTCACTTAGCGTATCTGGGAGAATAGAGACTTTTGAGATGTGGGATTGCGGCCACTTAAGCCTTTAACTGGGATTTAGAAAATGGGTTTGAGATTTCTTCATCTATGATTGAATCAGCCCCTTGCCAGGGTGGGCAGTTATGTGCAAACTGAGATTGGGAAAAACAAGTCCAACTTCCAAGTGTCCATTACCAGCTGGTATCACTGTTTCATAGGTTTCATGGGTCTGTTGTTACAAGTCAATAGCTTGCATCAATGTGACTTGGCATTTTCAATGGATTGTAGTTCTTCTACTGTATTTATCTAAATTTGTTTTAAAACTGTCTATATTACTACTACTTACTACTTTAGATGGTAAGCCATTCCAGTGATTCACCACCCTCTGGTTTATCCATGTCCCTCTTTTGTTGGTCTTATATTATCACCCCTGATTTGGTAGCAGTGAGCTCTATTTATCCATTTACAGTTCCTTGATTTTAAACCTAAACATTCCCACAGATCACTACTTTTAAAGGCTGAATATACAAGGCATAAATCTCCTCGAAGCCTGCAGAATTCCAAAGTAAACAAACCTAATTCCCGAATTCTATCTTCATAACTAAGGTGTTTAATCTTATGAATATTCCTTGTTACTTGCAAGACCTCCTCTGGCCCTATTGCCCCTCCGTCCTCCACTCCACCGATTAGGGATTGCTAGAGTTCCCAGGGTCTGTCTTCTGACCTTGGGTGCTAAGGCATTTTCATTCATAGCCCCAACCTTGTGAAACTCTCTACCTCATCGGATTAGAGAGTGCCTGTCCACTGAGACTTTTAAGTCGTCTTTGAAGACATATTTATTCAGCTTAGCCTTTGGGGCTAATGTTTAGTTACTGACTTACTGGCTGCCTATTTTTAAATAATTTGATAAGTTTTATCTGATTGATTATTTATGTTTTATATTGTATCCACTCTTTGACATTTGAAAAGTGTGTTATAGATAAAGCTTGATTTGATTTGATTTTGTTGATTTCTTCTGTACTCTCTCAAGTCTTTCTATAGCCCTACCATAACTGTACCAGCTTAGAATCTTGAAAACTTCAATTTTAAACTGCAAATTTTTCTTTCTCTAAGCAAGAGCTCAGACCTCCTTGCCACTTACTGATGCAACCCCTGCATTGTAACACTTTCAGTACAATTCAGCAAAACACAAGCTACTCTCACTCACCCAATAAAAACAAGTATACTTTGTCAGATCCACCTCCTCAATTAAACCTTTCCCATCTTTCAGCCATGTGCCCACTTACCCTACTGCCACAATCCAACAGCACATCTCGATCTGTGTGAGTCTAGTCTAAAAAGTACCGCTGGTCTCATGAGTCAGCACTACACTGCCTCTAGTGTCACATGCATCGCGTTTCCTGCAGCACTAATGTCTTGCTCTTCCCCTTCATGCCGGCAGTTTTCTGTCGTTGAAAACAAAGCTTTCATGTTGAAAAAGGTAGCATGCTGATTCTCTTACACTAAATGGAGGTAAATGGATCATGGAGGTAACAGAGCTGGGGGTATAAAATGGAGCTTAATGTGAAAGCAAAGGGGCCTTCTAACCTCCAATCTAAGTTGCAAGGACTGAAGGCACATATAAAAACAGAAGATATAAACATAGTCTATTTCTTACATTCATAGGTCCATTTCCATTCTGAGAAACAGAGCAATCCATTGTAGATAGATAGATAGATAGATAGATAGATAGATAGATAGATAGATAGATTCTTTCTGAAGCACCCAATTCTGAAGACTTTAACAAGTTTGATAATTGAGGCTGCACAGCGTTGTATAGTATAATCTTGGCAAGCAGTGTTTGGCCATTGTCAATCAGGAGTACAGAATGCTAGGGTACATCAAAGGGGATCAGCAGAAGAGCACAGGAAGTAAAAGAAATGATGGGAAAGAACGAAGACAACTGGGAAAGAAAACAACAGCAACAAATGGAGTAATAGGGTAAAACAAAAGTTGTCAAACACTGCAGTGCCCTCTACTGGCTGGTATACCAGTAGGGTGACTACTTTTCAAAAGAAAAGGCATAGATTTCATTTTTCCTCTTTTTTAATTTGTATTCAAATTTTTAATCCTTTATAATAAGACCGCCGTAACCCATTTTCTGAGTGCAGTAATACCTGCCAAAGTGGGCAGTATTGGCTATACAGACCTTCTAGGGTCATAAGACCCTCTGCCTGTGATGTCGGGGCAAATTACTCCAGTGAGCTGACCACTATGGCCAATACCACACCCACCCTGTTGGGTATTGTTGCCACCTAGATAATTTGCACAGCTGAAAAAGATATAAACCCCAAGAGTGCAGAATTAATATGTAGATACCACTCTCTTGGTTTAGTTTATATTTGTTTAAACCTCTAGTTTTTTAGTTTATACTAAGGTATAGTGCTTCTTTTTAATCCATTGTTTCTCTCCTTGTTCTTCACCAATCTACCTCCATCTAATCCTTTACCCCTAGCCCCATCTCCTGACATCCCTAGTCTTACATTACACCAGTCTGCTCACCACAAGACTTGGTTGAAGGTGCCCAGTTGTTGGTTTGAGGCCTGTAGGGACAGAACTACCATCCAGAAGCAGTCTGAGGTGTTTTGTCTCCATTTTCTACCTAGGCCTCTTTGTGCACAAGATGTAAAATACATGCTCCACCTCCTCAGGAAAACCCCAGGCATCTGTGCATGGGGTTCATTCATGCAGTCCTGCTGCATTGCCAACCAGATTCCTCCAGGTTGCAGCAGACCAGGGAGAAACATGTCCCCCCACCAAGGGAGCAGAGCTGTCAAGGGGTGCTCCTTCTCTAGCTCAGCCCCTGATTGACCAGGGTTCTTTCCTGAACCCTGGTCACCAGCATAACAAGTGGCAGCACCACATCCATGCTACTGTGCTCCCTATATGAGGCACAGCACTGAGGTTTACACTGAAGTGCTGTGAGTAGAAGCAAGTCAGAAATCCATCAAGGTTACTCCTACTACATTGTGGTAAAGTTCTAATTTCACAACATCCCTTATCATCTTATCAGTATGGTGCTTAAAGAGCGTCTGACAAAATTGAGAACACACTGAGAAATGTCCGATATAGACACATTTTTGTTTTACAGTTATGTCCTCTTTTTCAGCTGTTGTGGGTATAACCTTGCAGACATCTTGCAAGCACAGTAGAGAAAAGGGGCTTACCATATATTGAATTGACTTTTAAATAGTGGTGGTGAACAGCAATCGCTGTGCATTCACTGCACTATTTTGTCCATCAATACAGTACAAGTTGCATTAAATTGTTCCACCAATGAGTTGGTTTGACATTGTTTTCTTCAGTTGCTAATACATTGGCAACCCATATTGCATTGTTTTTCAAAGCTTTACCAGCTTAGGATAACTATCTGTAAAATGATTTTGTGACTGAGTTAAAATGCAACTGCAGTCCAGTCACAATGCAATGCAATGCAAAACTGAGTTTTAACTCTTATGAAACAATTTGTGCAAGGCTTTGTACTGGATCCAACACTTGCACAACTCAGTCAAAAATGCTAAAGCAACTCATTGCAGGAACTGTTTAATGTGAATTGTACTTTACTGGGAGAAACGGCACTGTCTGCTGTGTCCAAGATGGCTGACAGCGTTCTCTGCACATGTCGACAATTCACGCATGCACAGAGAACTCCAGTGGCCATCTTGGACCAGTTTTTAGTAGGCCAGGGTGCTAACATGCCTGAGTTAAAAACAGGGTCTGACACAAACACAAACTCCACCCTTACTAGGACTATGGAGCCACTATAATACACAGTACAATCCACTGTAATACAGGATATATTATCTTTTAAGTAAAAATAAAATGCAGTCCAAATAAACCCAATAAAAGAGTGAGCAAGTAAAGATTAACAATACTCTTTGTGGCAGCTCAAAAATGAAACCATGTTTATTTAGTCCAAACAGAATAAAGTCTACAACTGGGATGAGACCTACAGATAAGTAGGCTTATAATGATGTGTGAGGTGTGTGTGTGTGTGTGTGTGTGTTGGGGGGGAGGACTGTTATTCAGACCAAACCGGCCTGGCATTGCAGCACTTCTCATTTCTATTTCCAGCAGTGGGATGATGTAAAAGGATAGGTTCCCCAGAGATGGGTGAGCACTTCAAAGTGTATTTATAGGGACTAACTCTGAACTGTACAAACTCAGCACAACAGAAAAGTGACATCTGACTTTACCCACTAGATAGGGATTTTCATCTCACTCCATCCATCCATCTATCTATCTATCTATCTATCTATCTATCTATCTATCTGTCTGTCTGTCTGTCTGTCTGTCTGTCTGCCTGTCTGTCTAGGTGCCTGACTATATGACTATATGTCTGTATATCTATCTATCTATCTATCTATCTCTGTCTCTCTCTAGATGAACACATTAACCATTAGTTTCAAGTTTCACCTCTTATGCTACACCACAGACTTGCTTTTGCAAAATACATCTTTTCAGCTGCCAGGGTTCTAGTACATGAAACCATATGCCATCATGGTGACCTTCTGTGGGGCTAATCTGAAGCCTGCCGTAAGTCATCAGACAATCATTCTGGAATCATCCCCCACTGACCTGCAACCAACAGACTGAGACTCAACAGATGAGGGCCTTCTCCAAAACCCACAGTTACAGATCCAAATAACTAACTGAAAAAAACAAACTAAATTTGGTTTGCAAATATATGAGTTTAGAATTTAAGACGCCAGTGTGTGTCAATCTGTTTACGTTCAGCTGAATAAGGCTGTTCCTTCCTTGAATCATCAAATCACTTTAGGGAAGTTCCAGTACAATCCCTGCTTTTGAGTTTAAAATGTTTACATGTGACTATATTCCTATTGTTGTCTGCTTCTGCTCTATGCAAGACCCATCAACTGGCCTGTGTGCTGCCAAGCCTTGGGGTGGAAGGTTCACCTGTGCTGAGAGCTCCTCATAGGGGTGACCTTCCCCATTCATTTTGAAGCCCAGCCTCAGAGTTCTCATACAGATACCTCCCAGACCTCATCCTCTGCAGAGTGTAAGTTATATATTTCTTTTTGTGAACTCTTTTGGTTCTTCACTGCGATCAGGGCATCTCTTGGAGGATCCCACTCAGACAATGCATCTACTCAGCTACCTGAAGCCTGTCTCCCCTCCAGCTCCCCACTGGACTTCCCAGCCCCTGGATCACCCCTGGAGAAGGCCCACCTCTCCTACCTGGTGGTCTGTTCTGGAATTAGAGGTCTGTCCGGTGAGGGATTGGACAACTGTTGGGGAGGTGGCCTGGTGCTGGGGATGTGGGCACAGTTCACTGGAGCCTTCATCACCTCCTAGTCCCAGGGGATTTTCTCTTAGTTATTTCCACTGGAGTGCAGACTTGTAATGCTGGCAGTGTGCCTATGTGTAGCTGGCCACCGTCACTCCCCGCCAACATAGTGTCAAGCCTTGCTGCTTTGCAGGGCTCCTGGTCTCCACCAGGGGCTGCAACAGAGCAAGGATTATGCCCATACCCAGGAGGGGAGAGCAGTCCTCCAGAGGCTTGATCCCTCCCTCCATCCCCACTGACATGAGTCTATTCCAGAAACAAGCTCAATGGTGTAGCACGAGGTGTGGCTTCAGTACTTCAACCGCAGCACCATTGGGCGGGTTGGAGTGTAAGTTATATTTTATAATTCACAATCATCTACCTTAATATTAACAAGAAATGGGAGTTACTAATCTGCCAAAACAGCAGAAGGAGTAACGATGTTCTGTACATATGGATTGGATCAGCTTTGAACAGCTTGTCATTCCATTACTTGTTTCCTGCGTGCTGTCATTTCCACTACAGTGGGGGGTTGTTTCTTACGAGAATAGCCCTGGATATGCACTTAACTGCTTGTTCTTTTTAAGAAATGAGAGCTACTGCTTTTGTGCTACAATGATGGAAACAGCACCCGCACACTTACGTGATGAAAACAGCAACACATACTTATCGTAAAAAAAGTTCAGCATTTAGAATGGCTCACCATGTTTTTATACAGTTGTTTTCTCTTTATTAAATAACAGCATGATGTAGCAGTATTATCGCATTACAGAGCAGATATCCAGGTGCAGAGCTTTTCTTATTTGCACAGTTACTAGTGAAGTCATATACAGGCATCATATTTGACAAGAAGAGTAGCTTGGCTATGCTGTCTCACACAGGAAACAAACTGGAAATTGCTACTGCCTTTAACAATGCTTTTACCAATTTGAGCTGTGTTCTCCCACCTGACTTTTCCATGATGATACTGCCCGCTCCACAAGCCACGGTGATGAAAATAGTCCTGAGCACCCCTTTTATTTTAAAAGGGTATCATGTGACCTGGTTAGAAAACTACTAGCTAAGGTCATAAGAAACACATGACACAGTAGTGACGCACTAGACCTTAAGCTTATCACCATAATCCTAGATGAAGTTCTGCTACCTACAACTAAGATTCTAAACCTTTCTCTTACACTGGGACAATTTCCTGATGCCTGGAAAATGGCCATCGTAACTCCGGTGCATAAAACCGGTGATCATTCTTTACAGGGTAACTATAGGCCTATATCCATTCTCCTCCACTCTCCAAGGTATTTGAGTGGATTGTTACCAACCAGCTTGGTACTTATCTGGACACATACTCCATCCAGTGCCCACAATAACATGACTTTAGAAAGGGGCACAGTACTACCACAACATTATTAGAATTCATGAGCTTCATACGACAGGCAAACGATCAAGGCAAGATTGTAGGTGCAGCCTTTGTTGACCTAACAAAAGCCTTTGACAAAGTGAAGCACACACTGTTGCTTGGCCATCTCTAAAACTGGTGCTGCCCCAAACACCCTCAAATTGTTCGAGATCCTCAGTGATAGACTGCAGGGGTGAGGATATCAAATGTAGTTTCAGAGCAGAGGGCTGTCTGATCAGGGGTACCTCAAGGCTCAATCCTGGCTGGGTCCCTTATTGTTCAATATTTTCCTGAATGACCTTCCAGCTGTCTGCAACCAGCGTACTCTCTTCTATGCAGATGGCGGTCATCTTTACTACCACCTGGATCCCAACGGTCTTGAAAACAGTCTTCAACAAGGCTACACAGAAGCAGAGACATGGTTTAATAATCACAAACTAGTACTAAACTACAAAAACTGAAGTCCAGCTGTTTTGGTCCTGTCGGAATAAGTTTAAGGCCCATCAACTCACTATCACAAACATCCACAGAGATGTTCTTGAACAAACTCAGCTTTTCAAATACCTATGTCTAACCCTGGATGGTCACCTTACCTTTGTGCCTCACATTGAAAATGTTGCCAGTGATGTTAATACCAGAATTGGCTCCTCTTCAGACACAGGCAAGTCTTACCCAAGAGCCCTGAAGGTTGCAGTTCCATCTAGGTACTCTCGATCATTGATTATGGTCTAATCATATACTGTGCTGCAAACTCCACATCTCTTAAATGACTCACGGTGGCCCTGAACAAAGCCTGTAGGTTAGTTAAAGGTGCTGCCTACCTCACTCATACCTGTGAGTTATATGCTCAATCTGGCTGGCTCCAACTAAGTAACAGGATCAAATATCAAACCTGCCTCCTGTCCAAAAAGCTGTTCTTGGATTACTACCCCGAGCATTGGTTGCCTGCTAAACAAATCCCTAAGACCCAATACACACGTACCTCAGTTTCAGACCTCCTTCTAGTACCTCACTGTCAGTTGGCTCAATACCAGCGATCCTTTCAATACAGAGCCCCTGTGGTTTAATAATCTAAGCAACCAACTGAGCAGTCTTTCTAGTCTGTCCCAATTTAAACTTATGCTTCATCAGCATCTCCTAACCGAAAGCACTTGTGACAGTTATGCCTAGTTTCCCACTTCTGAAGACACCCTTATATCACTTTTTCACTCTCTGAGGTTCTTACTTGGCTTCCTGTTTTGTTTCACTTCTCCTGACAGAACAATTTCCCTTTTCCTGCCATCCTCTCCCTTACCTCACCTCCTCCTTGCTCTTATCCCACTGATGCCCCTCTTCCTGGACTGGTCCAGGCTCTCTAGTCCCTCTCCCTTATCTTCTTCCCTTCATCTGCCCTCCTTTTCCCTCATTTACCTTCTCCACCTTAGCCTCCCTCCCTCTCACCTTACGACAAGGCCTCTGGCTGCCATATTTTCTTTTCCTTCTCTATCTGGACTCTGCCCTCTCATCTCCCTACCCTTCCTTACTCTTCCTTCCCCACCTCTGAGTAGCAATGTTGCTTTAAATGTACCTTTTGGTTTTCTATGCTTGCTTGTAATCTTGAGTGTAGCACTATTGTCCCATTAGTTATCAGTTGACTTGCTGTGCTCCGATGATACCATGAATGTTGTCTGTACCTCTATTGATACCATGAATGTTGTCTATAACTCCCATCCTTATTGTAACCCTTTCTTTTGACATGGAACCTTTGTAAATCAGCTGCCCTTAGCTCAAAGGTACTGTATTTGTAATCAGAGATTTAAATAAATAAATATCAAATAAATAAATAAAGACTCTGGCGAGCCACTACGACTGTAAATGCAATAACTAGATAAGAGTGTTTCATGGGCTTAAACATAAACATGAATTGCTGTTGCATATACTAACTAAATCAAAGTCAGGTACATTGAGAATTGAGAAAGAGCAGATGTAAAAATAATGCCACTGTCTGTATTACAGTTACCTACAGTATATGTTTCACTTTTATTCTATGCATTATTATAGCTATCAACTCCACAGAACTGGGCCATCATCTACATGAAGGTAGCACTGTACCTTAATTGCAAACAGTGCTGAGACAACTACATGTTGTAACAAGGTGGAAGATAAACACAATGTTGAGACATGTTTTGAAGACATTTGATGTGTTTAATTGATTTTTGGAGATTGCTATACAGTTCTCACACAGTTAGCACAATATGAAAGTGCATATGTAACCCTCTCACCCCACAAATGGGGTTCCCAAAAGTTTTCCAGGAGCTTGCTTGAATGCTTCAAGCCTGAATGGTGTTTGCATTCAAGCCACGTATCTGTGAGTGCTTTTAGAGCATCTGGTACTGTCTCTTTAAGAGCTGTCTGCTTGCAGACATAATTTGTTTGAAATGGATGGTCTGTGTGTTCCCTGCTCAAGTCCCCATATGGGCCACTGAGCAAATCACTCCATTCTAAAGTCACTTTATCGGCAGAGAGAGCTCTTTCAGAAGAT
Organism: Neoceratodus forsteri; assembly: GCA_016271365.2. Classification (NCBI taxonomy): domain Eukaryota; kingdom Metazoa; phylum Chordata; order Ceratodontiformes; family Ceratodontidae; genus Neoceratodus; species Neoceratodus forsteri. The sequence continues at coordinate 1,067,378,481 of CM028131.1, read as the reverse complement.
GTAATTGTTTACTTGTAACCTGTTAAAATGATAATGAAAGTGCAGTTTGTTTTAACCTGCTTTCTTATAGCCAGGACTGTCTTCCTCATGTTGGTCCTGAACTGCTGAATTCGACCAATCAGTGTGAGGATCCTTTAAATTGGAGCCTGCTCTGGTGAATCAGAATTTGGACTCTCCTCTTGAGCCAGCCACAATGGGACTGTATGGCAGATGCTTCTGGGAAATGTAGTTTAACACCGCGCCTTTCTCCACCAACAGGGGATTTCATTGTGAGTGACAGCCAAACCTGCCAAGAACTGGAAGGAACTCAAAGGAAGTGCCCGGTTTTGTCTACTGGAGTTTCAGTTTAGCTCTGGCAGTGAAGAGAGAGGGCCCTGTGCTCCTTGGGTGCATGATTTTGGTTGGGAAAGCGATGTATAGGCCCCAAGTTTAGGTCTGCAGTTTGTGCAAGTGCTTGTTGGGACTGATCGACCTGTGACGGAATCAAGGAGATCTGAAGAGTAGAAACCAGGCTCACCCTGTAGAAGACTGGAGAAATTGTTGAATCGCTTTCGGTGTGTCAGGAACTGAATCTGCTGTGTGTTCTCCGAGTATTGTGCAGTAATTGAGATCGGGATAGAGAAGCAGCCTGCCTGGTACAGTATTTTCCTTTTACATATAAATGTGTGTAGTGCTTGTGGGGACTTGCGTTTCAAATCCCTGTACAGTGAATTGAGTGCATGAAGCTAGAAGCAAACCCCAGCTTAATCCAGACTACATTCATTTGCTCCAAATTTCATTGGGGTCCAGTCACAAGGACCCTGCCCACATGATCTGTTCCTCCTGGCAATCCAGGACAACCTACCTCTCATTCAGTTTTCAGTATTGGGCTGTGAGTGCAAGCAGGGTAGCTCCCTGTCATCGGTTTATTGAATTGCAAGTGTGTCATCTAATTATGTGTTTTTTATTTCTTCACGAACTGAGGCAACTGGCTCCAGATTACTATTTGGGTATTGTGCCATGTTCCATCTCCAGGGCCCCAACCAGCTGCACCAAATAGGCTAGCCTCTTATTGCCTGGGTACCCAGTAAGAGTGACATTTGGGACATTTGGGATTCTGAAATATGTGCACAGTACTGTGATTATTAATGCATTTAAACTAATTAACCCGATTTCCCCTGTCCTTGTTATATCCCCTAAATAAATCAGATCTGTTTGTTTCAGCAAAGTTACACTGCCTGAGGTATTCATTTATGTTAAAGTATTGGACTGTGGTCTTTGCACTGTATCATCTTGTTTTACAGGGAGTCCCCAGAGTCCCGCTGACCGAACCAGTCCTGGAGGCAAGTGTGTACTGTAAAGGTCATTCTGATATATTGTGTGGGCCACTAGTGGGAAGAAAGGGGTTGCAGTGTCCCAGAGGGCTATGACCAAGTTAGTTTAACTATTGCAGACCCTGACCTCTGGGTGAAGGCACTCACCATTAGACCTAGGCCCCTCAACCTGTTAGTAGTTAGGCAGGCAGGGGTAGTAGCTCTTGGGATAGTGCCACCTAGGGGTTACATCTTGGAGGCACCGCTGGGATTAGCATCCTCTAGTGGCCAAGTGAGAAAAATACCTTGACATGTTTGATTTGAGGAAAAAAATGGAAGGGAGTACCATGCCCAGATTAAAAAATGACCTTCATACACTGATGGTGCGAAAATGGTGAGGTGGAAGCGAAACTGAGGGGTAGACCCAAAAGGCTATTCTGTTGGTGGATGTCCCTTAGGGACCAGTGATGCTGACATTGTATCCACCATGGAACAAATTAAGGGCATGGGGAAGGCTGAAGTAAAGGGATGAGATACTGAATTATTAGGGAAGGCTATGATGGTACTGATCTCATGTAACTCCCAGTGGACCCGAGAGGTACCCCTGTCATGATGCCTGAAGGTGCCCTGATGGGATGGAGGTCATTCATTTACGTAGTGTTCCAGTCACCTCAAGTGGGTCTCCTGGTGTAGATGGTTTCAAAGAGAAATTACTCAAACTGCTAGCCTCTGAAGAGCACACTGCTCAGGAACTGGTAAGGTGTTAAACCTCTCAGGTGAACATACGCCCTGCATTCCCCAGGTACATCCCTAATTCCCACAAGAGCTCTCCAGTAGCCCCCTCCTGTCATAGTTCCCCAATCCAATTGGACTCTTACAGCAAGCTCAAAGTGTTCTCTGGCATCTGCCATACTCCTAATGGGAGGTCGATCTGGAGACCTAGATAGACTCTGCTACCCCTGCAGTACAAGACTGGCAATGCTCCGAGGCAGAAAAAAGGCTTGCCTGGAGGAGAGCCTCAGGGACCCACCAACATACTTTTCGCTCCCTGAGGGTTTCTGACCCTGACGCCAAAGCCCAAGAGTACCTAATTGCCCTTGAAAATGTGTTTGGGGCACCGCTAGTATTGAGGCCTTGAAATGGAAGCTTAAGGATGTTCGACAACAGCTGGAGGAATTGTTATCTGCCTACAAGGATTGATTAGAGGATCTTACAGACCATTTTTAGGAAAGGGGCTGGACCTCTAGTGAAGTGGACCGGGTAAGGCTGGATCATATACTCAGCTCTGCCCGGCACTCCAGCTGGGTGTTACTCAAATTGCAACTGCATCAAAGGAAATCCAGTTCCTTGCCTTTCCATGTGTTGAGGAGGGAGGTACGGGAAGTTGATGAGGAGGAAGGTTTGTCAGAACCCTGTGCAGTTGAAGCTGCTACCTCCCTGCTCCAGCTGTAGGGTCAGATGCTGATGGCCCAGAATCATCGAAATCTCATGACTCAATCCAAGGTCCCATGATAGCCAAGGGGTCCAGTCAGAGAGGATGGCTACAGATGTCCCACCATGGGGTGAACTACTGAGAGAGCTTAGGAAATAAAAACAGTCTTATGAAGGCCACCCCTGCAAGTACAGGCCACGACCCTGATCTGACTGCATCTGCTATGAGGGTGGGGGTACCGCCTATGTATCTCCTGCTGACAACAGCTCCAAACTCGACTTCTTGACCATGGAAGTGGAGAAACTGATGAGATGTCTCCAAATGCTTATCATGCCGCAGACTGAGATGGCCCCAAGGTTTCCAGTTAGTAGTACCCCCACCCTGGCTCCCAGTGTGGCGCTTTGGCCAGCTCAAACTCCAGAAAGTATGTTTTGCTATAACTGTGGGAAGGATGGGCACATGAAGAGAGAATGCCAGTCCCCAAAAGACACAGACAAAGTTGCATATAGACTACAAGGAGAGCTTTGAAGAACAAATCAGTGGTTAAGAGTTGCACAAAATGATTCCAGTGAGGGCCCAAAAATGCTGACTGATGTCCTTTTGTGACAAGGTCAGTTGCCCAGGCCCCTGCTACCGCCTCTACAGACTGGTCCAGAATAGTGGGTCCCTCCATGGAGACCACTGTTAAGGTGAAAGGAGTATCTACAAGAGCTGTATTAGACAGTGGCTCCCAAGTGACAATTATGTTCCAGGACTGGTATCAGAAGCATCAGTCAGACATACCCTTACAACCATTAGAAGGACTGCATGTATGGGGTTAATGAGAAGGCCTACCCCTATTCCGGGTATATCCGAATTTGGCTGTCTTTTCCCACCTCCGTGGCTGGAGTGGATGAACAAGTAGAGACCCTAGCCTTAGTGTGTCCCCCACTGGACTGTATGATGGTGTCGATTTGTTGATTGGAACAAATGCTCATATGTTTGGATGGCTGGCACAGTTGTGTTATGAAAAACGAGGGTCAAGGACTAGTAAAGCTTTAAGAATTCCAGCTTTAATTAAGAAGGCATATGAGGCACAGACAGATGCTGAAAAAGTAGAACCAGAGGAATCGGTCAGAATTGTCTGGAAGAAGGATCCTGAGTCTCTGATCCTGGTGCCAAATGCCCAGTGTACCTTACAGGAGAGGTCCGTATCAGAAAGGATGTTAAGAATAAAATATTAATGTTGGATACACCAGGCGATGGAAAATTGCTGGAAGGATTGCTCATCAAGCCTAGTATTTTGCCTGCTAGAGCCCATGCTTATGCCAGAAGGGTAATGATTCAAGTTCATAATGTGTCTGACAGAGAGACTCGAGTAAATAGAGGTTGCACCTTGGCTAATGTGCATTGTGCAGACACTGCAGTGCTACCCAGCAGCAGAGTTTGGGAAAGAATGACAGAGTAACGCTGACTTGTTTGATTTCGGTGAGTCCCTGTTGCCAGCAGAATGGAAAGTGAGGATCAATGAGAAGCTTGCCCAGAGAGACCAGGTGTTTTCTTTAAAGGAATGGGACGTGAGGTATGTGCAGGAGCTGAACACCATATCCGGCTGCATGATGAAAGACCATTCGTGTGAGATCTCGATGCCTGGCACCTGCTGACATAGATGATGTGAGGCGGCACCTGCAAGAGATGATAGCTGCTGGTGTAATACAAGAATCCAGAAGCCCTATGCTTCCCCATTGTGGTAGTGATAAAAAGAATGGGACAGTAAGAATGTGCGTGGATTATCGCACCTTGAACGGCGGACTATCCCTGATCAGTATACAATGCCCGCATCCAGGATGCTTTGGACTTCCTGAAAGGTAGCAAGTGGTTCTCTGTGCTGGATCTTCGCAGTGGGTACTACCAGATCCTGATGGCCCCAGAAGACCATGAGAAGACAGCCTTTATCTGTCTGCTTGGCTTCTATAATTCATGAGGATGCCTCAAGGGATTTCTGGTACCCCAGCCCTTTTCAATGACTGATGGAGAGTGCAGTGGGGACATGAACTTACTAGAGTGCCTGGTATACCTAGATGATGTTATTGTGTTTGGCAGCTCACTGGAGGAACATGAGGCAGATTATTCAAGGTATTGGACCTACTGGAAGACTTTGGCCTTAAACTGTCCATTGATAAGTGTCAACTCTTTCAAACATCAGTAAAGTATGTGGGACATAGTATCCACCGAGGAATAGAGACCGATCCACGTAAAGTTGAGGCCTTGACCACCTGGCCACAGCCAAAAATCTAAAAGAACTGCAAAGATTCCTGGGATTCTGTGGTTATTATTGGTGTTTCATCAAGGACTATTCAAGAGTGTTCCATCCTTTACTTAACCTTACTCAAGGGTATCCCCAACCCACAAAAATACAAAAGTCAGCATCCCTTGAGACTGAAACAGTGTATTTTCATCCAAGTGAAGTATTTGGTGCCCGCTGGACTCCTGATTGTGGGACTGCTTTTCATGAGATCATATATTAACTACCCATGCTCCAGTGCTGGCCTATGCTGATCCAAAAAACCTTATGTCCTGCACACTGATGTCAACTTGCAAGGGTGGGGGCTGTGTTGTACCAAAAGCATGAGAATGGCCTGAGACCAGTGGCCTTTGCCAGTAGAAGCCTGATCCCATCTGAAAAGAACTATCCTGTACATAAGTTAGAGTTCCTAGCTCTGAAGTGGGCTATTGTTGACCAATTCCACAAGTACTTGTATGGGGTAAGATACTAGCAAAACTGGCGATAATCCCTATGTGCAGACTTCAGCTAAGTTGGATGCCACTAGCCATAGGTGGCTTTCTGCATTACCTACATATGACTATGCTGTTGAATACAGAGCAGGCCTGAACCACATAGATGCTGATGCTCTCCCGGAGGCCTGTTCCCCAGAATGATTGGGTCAGACTGTCAGAACCTGATATTCGAGCTCTCTGCCAGAAGTTTGACAGGGAGGAACAAATGTCCATGGACGCAGTGGACTATATGGTGGATTGTTTGGAACCTTCTGAGAATTGCATACCTGCTGCTTGTTGCCACTTTTCTGCAATAGACATTGGTGCACTGCCTCAGCTGGACAATGACAGTATTCGCAGGCTCAATCCCGTGATCCCATGATCAAATCAGCTTTAGAAGCCCTCTATGCAGGAAAAGATGTGTCAAATTACGCTCACTGATCTGAGAACTGCATTGTTATACAAAGAAGGTCCTAAGTTGAAACTGATCAATAGACTGTATGCAGAGAAACAGTAGACAGAGGGAGCAAGTAGACAAACAACAACTAGTGCTGCCCACTGCCTTTTGAGACTCAGTACTGAGGTCCTTGCACAACCACATGGGGCACCTTAGTATAGACAGAACACTTGACTTGGTGAGATCCAGATTCTATTGGCCTAAGATGAGGGCTGATGTGGAGCAACACATTCAAACTTGTAGTCACTGCTTATAGAGGAAAGCTTTGCCCAGAGGGCTGCCCCTTGTTAACATCACCACCAGTGCACCCATGTAGCTGGTCTGTATTGATTTTCTGAGTTTGGAGTCAGATCAAAGAAATATTATAATGTGCTAGTGGGCACTGACCATTTTATGAGATATGCCCAAGCTTTCCCCACCAAGGACCAGAAAGCATCCACTGTGGTAAAAGTACTTGTAGAAAACATTTTTGTTCACTATGGGGCTCCACAAAGAATCCATTCTGATCAAGGGAGAGACTTTGAGAGTCGTCTGATCAAAGAGATGCTTTCTCTGTGTGGAGTGCAAAGTCCAGAACACCCCTTACCACCCCAGAGGGGACCCACAGACTGAACGTTTCAACCGCAGTTTGCTAGATATGTTAGGTACCCTCCACCCAAAGGACAAAGCCTAGATGGAGCCAACAAATTAGCACCCTGGTACATTTATTTATTTGTTTAGCATTTGTTTACCAGGTAAGTACACTAGACAAGTATTATGCCTGTTTTCAGGAATGACCCAGGAGAGTACAACATGAGGAACAACAGTCAAGGAGGCATGGCAAATTGAGTACAGTTTTTGTCACAGTAAACAAACATGTGAGAAATACATAATTTGATGCTAGGAAACATACAATAGTAAGCACATTTCAGATTATACACTCTAGACTAGCTAGTTCAACTGACAGATATGTACAGGTCATCATACATAGGAGTGGAGCATAGCTCAAGGACTGGATTGGTCATAATATAACTTATAACATTGTCGTATACACTCCCTAGGCTAGTTGGATCATGGACAGGTATATACAGCTCATCACATTTTCTAAATATGCACTTTAGGCAGAAACAGAAACACTTGGTAGTACTAGTTTCTTCAAGTGACCAAGGTGCAATATGTCATGTGCTTATTACTGCACCAAAAGTGATGCCACTGGGTTCTCCCCTACCACCTGATGTTTGGAAAAGAAGCTCGACTGCTGGTAGATGTGTGTTTTGGGGTCTCTCCTGATGGGGTTCAAGCTGACAACTATTTACAGTATGCGCAAAGTTAAAGGCCCAGCTAAATCATGCGTACCAGCTTGCTCAAACCATGGCTGCCAAAAGAAATTCCAGGTGTTGCACTATCCTTTCTTTAAGGAGGCCTCATAATCTTGCCCACTATTGAGGTAAGACTGACTGGTCTGTAGTTCCCTGCCTCCTCCCTGCTACCACTCTTGTAAAGCAGGATCATGTGAAGCCATTCTTTAGTTTTCTGGGACCGCTCCTGTGCTCAGAGACTCACTAAACAGTTCTGATAATAGCTCTGCTAGATTCCACCCTTAGCTCCTTTAGTACCCTGGGATGTATGCCATCAGGTCCCATTGCCTTGACCACCCTGAGCTTATCGAGGCTCTTGTGGGACCCTTTCTTTTGTGAAGGGACTAGTGCTCACCTCCCTCCCCTCTGTGCCCATGAACTGAGCTGTGGGTCCTGCCCTACCTTCTCTTTAGTAAATACTAAGCAGAAGTGTCTATTTAGGATAGTTGCTTTTACATGGTCTTCCTCCACACACACACCTTATCTCCTTTGATCTTAGTAATACTCCCTCTGGACTTTCTTCTTTCACTAATGTATCTATAGAAAGTCTTGTCACCTTCTTTTACTGTTTGTGCCAGTGTTTCCTCGGTTTGGGCCTTTGCTTGCCTTACTGCCTTCCCTGCTTCCTTACGGGGTAGACAAGCATGAGTATAGTAAGTAGTGATGCAGTGAATTCAAATTTCACCCATGGGGAATTCATTGACACCTCAGTCAGTGGGCCAGCCGTGGAGGAGAGGAGGAGGCTGTGCTGGTCCGTCACTGCTGGGATTTAGGATGGGGGTGGGGCGGGTCTGTGCAAGGACACCTGGCTGCTGGGTAGGCTGGGTGGGATGGGCACTGGATCACCAGGCATTTATTGGATCTGGGGATCAGGAGGGGTTTAAATACAAAAACCCACTAGACCACCAGAAATTGTTTTTAACAGGAGGAGATCTGGAGGGATGCGGGCGGGGGTTACTGTACATTTCTGCGGTGGGCGGGTTATTACTGGGTGAAGGGAGGGACCACTAGCCACCATGGAGAATTATTTACATGTGGGACAGGTGGGGAAGGGACCGCTAGCCACCAGGGATTTTTCCTATACATCTGGGACAGGTAGGGGAGGGACCACTAGCCACCAGAGATTTAGTTACACCCACATAAGATGAAACTTTGCCCATGGCCTGAAGGCAAACTTTGCCACAGAAGGCAAAATTTCACCATTCCACCAGGTGAAATTTCACCACTCCACCAGGTTAAATTATGCATTTCACTATGCAAAATGGGCAGAATGTCACGTATTACTCCACAAGTGAATTTCACTCACTTGCCCACCACTAATGGTAAGACAAATAACATTTCAAAAAGTCTCACTGTTATAATTCATTTTTACAAATGCATCTGCACAGTTGACAATTTTTGTAAGAAAATAATAATAATGGGGTTATTCCACATATGTCATAGGTGCCACACATGCAGGTGGAGGGATCTGAGTCCTGGATGCACCAGTCTGCCCTGCTCCTGAGTCAGAAGGTCATGGCAGAGAGGCAGAGGTACTGGGGTTCCATCAATAGCTGTTGAAGCAGAGGAACCAAATTTGATGAGTCCAAAAGGAGCTGTTATACTCATGTGAGCCTCTTCCACCTGTAGCTTCAGGAGAACCCTTTGAAGCACTGGGAAGGGAGGAAGGCATACAAGAACCTTCCTGTTCAGCATGTCTCACCAGAAAACACCACATCTGGGAATGAATGAGCAAACATTGGGTAGTTTTGTGCTGGATGGGTAGACAAAGAGGTCTATTACCAGCTGATCCTACAGTTTGAATAAGCTTTCAACCACCTCTTGATTTAGCTCCCACTTGTGAGCCCTGACAGTGGTGTGGCTGGGGCTGTCTGCCAGGATGTTGCTGATGTCCAGCACATGGACAGCAGTCAAGCAGGAGTCATGCTGGACTGCCCAGTACAACACTCAATCACCTCTGGGCATAAAGGGCAGCGAGTGCCTCCTTATTTGTTCAGGTACCAGACCACAGACATGTTGTCAGTCTGAATTAGGAGTGCTCCTGGACATAGAACAGGCTGTAAGGTCTGTAGGGCTTGCAGTACTGTCCTCATTTCTAACACATTGATGTGTAGAGACACTTCCAGCTGAGACCATGTTCCCTGGGTCTGATGGTCTCCTAGGTGGGCTCCCAAACTTAATACAAAGCATCCATTGTAAGGGTCATGGTAAGAGCAGGGGGTTGAAAGGGAACCCTGAGGAGAGATTGGACAACTCCTGCCACCAAAGAAGATCCTTCTTTATGTACCCAGACACTAGGACCCTGTGGTTCAGGTTGTCCGGCTGCTGATCCCATCGGACATGAAGAGTCCATTGGGTCACCCTCATATACAGTCTGGCTAGAGGAACTGTAGGAGTCCAGCTGCCATTAGACTGAGAAGATGGAGGATCGACCAGGATGTAGTCCAGCGTGAGTTGGCCACTAATCTGGCCTGTTCCTGCAGGTCTCCGCTCTGTCCAATGGGAAGAAGGCCCTGCCCTGGACCATATCCAACACCACCCCAAATTAACTGTTGACACTGGGAGGAGAGAGGTGGGACTTGGGATAGTTGACTATTCTTACAAGTCTAGAAAAGAGGTCCAAGGTGAAGGAGAGTGACTCCTCAGTCTGCTCTGTGATTGGGCTGATGGAAGCCAATCATCCAGATACAGGCACAATTAAACCCCTCTGCAGCATAGGGCCACAGCCACCACTGCTAGACACTTGGTAAAACCCAAGGTGCTGAGGATAGTCAAAAGGAAAGCCTTAGACTGATGATGTTCCCCAAAAGGCAAACAGAAGAAAGTGGTGGTGGGCCTGGAAGACAGAGATGTGCAGGTAAGCATCTTGCATGTCTAGTGCACAAAGCCAATGACTCTTGTGGAGCAAGGATAGAAGTCAATGTATGGTGAGCATGTGGAACCTCTTGTACTCGGCAGTACAGTTTGAGCATACTGAGGTCCAAAATGGGTTTTAGGTGGTCCATCTTTTGGGCACTAGGAAAAAAAAGTAGTACCCTCTTCCTATCTTTGCCAGAGCCACAGGCTCAATGGCTGACTTTGCAGAAAAGCCTGGATCTCATCCCTATCAAGACAGGTGCCTTGGAGGATTATGGAAGAGGCCTGTGGGGTTGTCTGGAGACCTGTCTAGGAACTCAATGCTGAGACCTCTTGCTATTAACTGAAGGACCCAAGAGTCTGTGGTTATGTCCTGCAACCCCGGAAGGTGGAGGAAAATCCCCCAGTGGTTCCCCTAGAGGATCTGGAGGAGGCATGAAGGGTCCCCCACAAGTCAGGAGGATGAGGGAAGGAGTCAGCAGCTCCTCCGGGGACTGCTGGGACTTGGTAGGGGAGTAGGAGTTCCTGATGCTGGATATCAGCATTTGGCCTGGCATTTGGCAGGGGCCTCTTTGGTCTGGTGTCTGTTGCTGAAGAAAAGACTGTTTTCCCTTGTAACTCCTCGGTACATGAAGCAGATGTCGTGGATAGATTTACCTTGGTCCTGCAATTCAGTGATAATATCCTTCTTTAGTGTCACTTCTGAATAACATGGATCCCTGAAAGAGGCATCTAGGATGGAGGTGTGGATGTCTTGTGCCAGGCCAGCAATCCTGAGCCACAAATGTCACCTAATGCAGACAGCAGTGGCTGTAGTGTAAGCAACTGAGTCTACTGTGTCCAAAGTGGCCTGGAGGGCATGACAACAGAAGATTTTAGCCATTCTCACTGTCTTGACAATCTTGGCCCTAAGCTGTTGGTCTGGGATAGCTTCCATCTTTGACTTGAGTGAGGCCAGGGAAGATTTCAGATAGGAAACCATATGAGCCACATAATTAAGGGACCTGGAGGTGCAAGTGGAGGAGGAATGGGTCTTGTGACCAACATTGTCATGATGCTTAGACTCCTTCTCAGGAGAGACATGCTCAAATGTTAGGTCTAGAGAACCGGTCATGGGTAGCCATGATAATAACTCAGTCTGCATTAGGATTGCCAATAAGGTGTGTGACTCCATCTGGGGGTGGTACACCATGTCTGCCTTTTGAAATAGCCTGAATGGAGGAAGGCTGTTGCCAGATAGTGGATGTCAGGTCTTCATGGGGCCAGTCGAAGGCAATATAAGCACAGGAGCTGTGTCAGTCATGTCTAGATGCTCTACAAGCCTTTCCACTTTGGATCCTGTTCCTGGATAGCTCAGTCACAGGCATTTTATAGTTATGAAGAGTTCTGCAAAGAAAGGTCCTCCAGAGGACTTTGGGGACTCATAAGTTGAGACTCTATTGGTGTATGCATGCCAGAACTGGAGGACAAGTCAGAGTGAGGTCCAAGAGTGTCTGATGGGGCTCTGAACCCATTTTGAAGAGTGTCCTGGGATTTATCCCTGACCTGGTATCTAGAGGAGCCTTCTCTGGAATGGTGGGAATCCACAGGAGAGGCTTATCTAGGGAGTCAGAAAAGAGGTTGGAGTAGAGGCCACCACTGGTTTCTGATGGTCACGCTCCAAGACTAGTTGAGTCCTGTCCTCCTGAATCAGTGTCTGAAACACTGTCTGGATATCAGCCTGAGGATGCTGTGGAGGCAGAGGTTGAGGCTGAGCAGGAGGAGGTGGTGGAGGATCAGGCTGGCATAATGCATAGCCCGGCATCTGATACTAAGGGTATTCATGAGCCTGATAGGAGTAGGGAAAGTCAGAAGGAGCATACCCTTGATTAGACATAGTCTGAGTCTGGAACTCCAGTACAAAATTAGGTCTCAGTGCCTCTCCTGTCCTTTTTCTTCTTTTTGGATTCGGCGTTGGAGAAGAAGATTTTTCCTGCAGATTCTGCAGCTCCTTTTCCATCAAAGCTAGGCACTTCTCCAGCAAGTGGGCTTCGAGCTTTTACTGGTGCCTAATCTGTGTGGCCTGGTTGAAGGATTGGCAGGGCATACAATCCTTGACTCGGTGTTTGGGGCTGTGGCAGATCACACAGCAGGAATGCTCGTCAGCACACAGGATCTGGGTACGCAAGACTTGCACTTCTTCTTTCCAATGCATTACCCAACTGGTCATGCTCTTGAATTGTGTCTCCAACTATATTCCGTGCTTTGAATATGTCACTGTTATTCATTGGCTTCCCCTTTCTTTGGTATATCCCTCAAGATCTGTGTATTAGACCTGTTTACGTTAGACCTGTTTATACTGTATTTTACTATGTAATTGTTTAACCTGGTGTTCTGTTCTCTTTTTATGCTATACAGACATTTGTGTAATTGGACATTTTGCTCATCGCTTGACATGTGGCAGACTCTGGGACTGGCGCTCCCTCTGAAGCTGGAAGGACGCTGTTACAGCTAATTGTCTCAGAGTCTGCCCCCCACCTAGGCACACTGCCGACGCGGCAGACTCAGAACTGCAAGTGCTCCTCCAGGAGCTGGAAGGCCGCCGTAACAGCTGATTGTCTCAGAGGCTGCACCCTCCTCCGGCACATTGCCGACGCGGCAGACTCTGGACTGCAAGCTCCCTCCGGGAGCTGGAAGGACACTGTTACAGCTGATTGTCTCAGAGGCTGAACCCCCGGCACACTGCCGACCGCAGCAGACTCTGGACTGCAGCGCTCCATCTGAGGAGCTGGAAGGATGCCGTTACAGCTGATTGTCTCAGAGGTAAAGAACCTCTCCCTCACCGTTTGGACTCCTGCTGGGGGTGCTACCTGCTTGGTAGCCTATGGACTTTACACTTGTATGCTGCTGTGGGGCTTGTTTGTTAATTTTAGCTAGTTTTTATTCTGCTCTGTACTGCTAAGAACTCTGCAAGGGAAATGCATGGTGCCCACAGTTGCCTCGCTGACCTTAACACCATTCAGCCAGAATGCTTACCTCAAACAGTTACCTGTGATGGTTCAGATGTACTAGTTAGCCCAGAACTATTGGGATAGTTGGGGTTTACTGTGACACCATTTTGGGATAGCCATGCATGTGCAGTACAGGATCACTTTGTCTAGTATAACATCTCCTGCTGCATAGTAATTTGAGGTCTTTTGTTTCCTCCACTACTAGGCTGAACCCCCAGGTACACTGCCAACCGCGGCAGACACGGGACTGCAAGCGTTCCCTCTGAGAAGCTGGAAGGATGCCGTTACAGCTGATTGTCTCAGAGGTAAAGAACCTCTCCCTCACCATTTGGACTCCTGCTGGGGTGTGCTACCTGCTTGGTAGCCTATGGACTTTACACTTGTATGCTGTTGTGGGGCTTGTTTGTTAATTTTAGTTGTTTTTATTCTGCTCTGTACTGCTCAGAACTCCAAGGGAACTGTATGGTGCCACGAGTTGTCTCGCTGACCTTAACACCATTCAGCCAGAGCAGCTTACCTCAAACAGTTATCTGTGATAGTTCAGATGTACTACTTAGCCCAAGTATTGGGATAGTTGGATTTACTGTGACACCATTTTGGGATAGCCATGCATGTGCAGTACAGGATCTCTTTGTCTAGTCACAACATCTCCTGCTGCATAGTAATTTGAAGTATTTTGTTTCCTCCACTACTTAGGCTAAATCCCACCTCCAGACACACTGCCGACCACGGCAGACTAGGGACTGCAAATGCTCCCTCCGAGGGAGCTGGAAGGACACTGTTACAGCTGATTGTCTCAGAGTTAAAGAGAACCTCTCCCTCACCTTTTGGACTCCTGCTGGGGTGCTAGCCCACCCCAACCACCCACCACCCAGGGCGGCAGTCAATTTATGGATCCACCCCATGACATCACTTCCTGTTGCCTAGAACCTATCTCCCCACTTTCCCATTTGCAGGTTATACCTGCTGGCCACTAGAGGGACTCAGTGGCCTCTCTCTCTAAACCACCTGCTTTGATAGCTCCACTGCCCCTGGGCCTACTCCAACTCCTCCACTACCACTATCCACTAGGGTCGCCGTTGAGCACCCTTTTCAGGCCATCCTCAGACTGCCTGGCACGCTGTCCTTGAATTCTTTGGATCCCATTCAGGTTCTTTCCCAATACCTGGATTAGTATTGAACCTGATACCCTCTATCCCGGAGACATATGCTCGCTGCACCAAAGTAGCCCTTACTCCTCCACTTCTTTCCCCACTTACCATTTACTCCATAGCTCTCCAGGACTAGCTCTCTGGGACTATGCTCACGCCTCCACTGGTTCTGCCTCATGCTCTGCTTGTGCCTGCCGCCACTATCTTACCCATCTGTCTCAGTGCAATTGCCCACATGCCTGTATGTTACTCCCTCTGTGCTCTGGCACCCCTCCCCCTATGCTCTCGAGTCTGCTGTCATGTTCCTTGGGACCACTGGGTGTCTTGGCCCTCCTTGCCCACCCTCCAGCTTCCCCACACTCCCTCCTCTAACACTCATGGGAGTCTTCTCATTCTTGCTTTCCCATCCTGTACTACCCTGCCCACCCCTGCCCCAAAACTCCCTCCCCCTCTCGTGTGCGGTCATGAAATACCTTTCACCACCACCTGGCCAAGGTGTGGTTATGCTACTACTCCTATCTGGGAACATTCACCCCAACCCTGGCCTGGTTCCCAAGTGCTCCTCTATTGGCCCCGGTTTAAATGTTGTCTCTATGAATATCTGTAGCCTCTAGAAAAATTTGACTCCCTTCAATGCCTGGTCACATCTATTAACCCAGATGTCATCGCACTGGTTGAGACCTGGCTGATGAAATCCACCCCAGACTCCTCAGTCTCCCTCCCGGTTTCTCCCTCTTCCGTACTGGCCGGGCTGGGAGACAGGGGTGGTAACTGTGCTATTTACATCAAAGTCTCTCACTGGACTTGCCCTACGCATCTGTCCTTGACTCCAGAGCCCTGGTGCTTACTCTTAAACTGACTCCTGACCCATTAAAGGGCCCACTCTATCTGACTACTGCACATACCCCCCAGGGACCAAAGCAGGCTATTGCCTCACCTACGGATACCTTCCCCACTACCCCTCCATGGACCAAATACTAGTGGGTGACTCAAACATCAATTGGCTCAGCCCTTCTTCCTCCTCTGCCGTGACTCCTTTGCTGCAGTAGACTTGATGCAACTTGTTACCCACCCTACTAGGACTAACTCTAGAGAGGCACTAGTACCTTACTCGATGTGGTACTCTCCAACCACCCTAATTGGATCCTCAATGTCCAAGTCCTCCTTACTCACTCAGCGATCACTCCCCCATTCTGTTTCACTGGTCATCCACAGTCTCCAAACCCTGAGCTCAATCCATCGTCGGCGATGCCTGAAATCTGGTGGACTGAAGAAACTCAAGGAACTTCTGTCCCAAATTGACTGGTCCCTATCACGGTTTGCACCTGACATTGACACGGCCCTATCTTTCTTTATCCAGACATTTAATAAAGCCTGGTATCTTTGCCCCACTGACGACCAGCGCAAAGTACAGAATGCTCCCTGGGTAACCCCAGCCTTGATCCAACAACTCAAACATAGGGACAACCTATGGCACCATGCTGTGATAGGCAGGTGATGCTGCTGCCAGAAACAAGTGCACCTGGGCCATCAGAAGGCCAAGGCTGATCATTATCAGTCCTCACTTCCCTGCCTCCTGGAAACCCAGAACCTTCTGGGATAATATCAAACAGTTAAATGGGAGCACATGCTCCCCCCACCCTCAGATCAACATCAATGGCACTATCTCCTCAGACCCAGCCCTTATAGCCAACTACCTCAATGCCTCCTTCACGGATCTTAGCCCTATCCTCCCTACTGATTTTTCAACCTCCCCTTCCTCGCCTGCCATAAGCATTGCACACCAGTATTTTCACCTCCGCCATGTCTCTGCCCAAGAACTCAGACCTCACCTAGTCAATGCCATCAGGAGTAATAGTATGAGCAGTGACACCCTGGACCCATGTATCCTTGACTGGTTTTAGACCTGGTCCTTACCCCGATCACATGCCTCGATCAGTCAATATCTCTCTGCCTGGGGCAATTTCCATCTGTCTGGAAAATCACCACAGTCACTCCCATTCATAAAGGTGGTGACAGGTGTGTGGCTGGAAACTATCAGTCTATCTCCATTCTCTCTCTCTCTCTCAAGGCCTTGGAAAAGGTGGTGGCTTCTCAAATCACTGACTACCTCATCAACTACAATGCCCTCTGTCCTGAACAGCACGGTTTCCGTGCTGGTCATAGTACCAATACTGCCCTCCTAGAGTTTTCCAATTTTCTCCACTCCTCCTTAGACAAAGGCTCTCTGGCTGGTGCTGTGTTCATAGACCTCTCTAAAGCTTTTGACACTGTCTCCCACCCCTCCTTCTGGATGCCCTTAGTCTCTCCATTTTTGCAACTGGGCCTGTCTCTTAGTATGCCAGTTGTTGTCTGCCCGCTCACAGCGTGTAAAAATTAATGGGACTCACTCAGACATCTGTCCCATCCGTTCTGAGTGTTCCCCAGGGCTCCATTCTGGGCCCATTACTTTTCTCCTTTACCTTAACACCCTTCCATGCTACTGCTCTGGTAACATATTACTGTATGCTGATGATGCTGTCATCTTTGCTGCAGATCGTAACCCTATTGACCTCCAGGGCTCCCTGCAGAGGTCTTTCAATGAAACAGGTTAGTTCAAGGAACACAGACTGGTGATAAATCTTAAAAACAAAAAACCATGATCTTTGCTCACACTCAAAACAAGTCCTGCAACTTCAAACTTCTCATTCTTTCTGGGTCCTTGTTCCCACTCGAACAAGTTTGCTCCTATATATACCTGGGGATCCATTTTGACTCCACTATCTCCTTCCATGAGCATATATCTGCCCTTGCCACAGCTGCAAATATCAGGCTGAGGCATCTTACACGGTTTAAAACTGCCTCCCACCTGAGGCGCTTCGACTTGCAGTCACCTCATCCATCCTGTCTCTAGTGGACTATGGGCTGCCAGTGTATGGTGCTGCTGATCGGACTGTGCTCCATAAAATTCGCACTATTCTAAACAAAAGTACCAGGTTTAATTACTGGGCGCTAGGCTATTGCACACCTGTCAGCTATACTCTAAAGCCTTGTTGCTTGACCTTGATGAGTGCCTCAAATATCAGACCTGTATCCTTACTAAAAACCCTCCTTGGGCTATCCCCACCAGGGCTGACCGCTACTATCCACCGCTCTATACCACTAGTTCAAACTCGTCCCCTGGGAAATCCTCACTACCTATTCCTAGAGCTAGGACCTCACACGGTCAAAGAGCCTACAGTTACAGGGTCCCCTCTGGTTTAATACACTGCCCCCTTCCATCTCTGAGGCCCCATCGATATCCTGCTTTAAGCGTCCTTACGGAATCACCTACTTAATACCTTAAGCTGTAATTGCCACTAGTCTAAGCCTTACTCAATCATTATGGCAAAGCTACCTCTTAAGCTGCTTATTTATTGCCTAAACCCTTTTATTGTTGCATCACTCCGCTTGCACCAACTTGCTGTATTTCCTTTTGTACTTATTACTGTCGTAATTTACTTTTGTACTGTGTTATGTCTTCCTGTGACAAAGGTACCTTTGTAAATGAGCCTCTGGTTCAAAGGTTTTTCCAAACTGCTGTTCAAATAAATAAAATAAATAAATAAAATAAAGACTGATTGATTAAAATTGGACTAACAGACTTGAACCATAGCAGTTCTGTAAAAATCCAAACTGGCTATACTGGGTGCAACTTGCACAAATACTGCTGGTCCGGTCACTCTGGTTCAAGTCTGACTTTTATGTCCCTGGTCTGCTCTTGGAAGTCTGTTTTCAACCCTTCCTTGACATGATTGAAAACAGAACCTTCAGGACCAGACCAGATAGATAAAAGCAGATCAGATCATCTGGATGAGTGGATCAGCAATATTTGCACAAGCTATGCCAAGTCCAGATTTTACAGCTCTGGTCTGGGTCTAGCGATCTGGTTTTACCCATACTCCACTGTATGTGGCTTAGTGACATACTGTACAGATGGATGCAGAGTCTAACCCATTGAAGGCTGAAGTTTCAGAAAACCATTATGCATTATGCAAGACTCACTCCTCCACCCCCAAGTCAAACTTAGTCCTCTACCAAAGTCATGCTTAAATATTGGTGCCTCTACATCCACACCATTAAGCTTTTAATGCCATCATGCCTCTTCTGCTGCCATGAGCTCCCCATCCATGAAGTCCCATTCTGCTTATGGCAGCCTCCCCAAACAAAAAACGGGTAATTTTCCAAGGGGCAGCTCTTTACACATCAGCTAAATTACTGCTAAACTCCTTGGCCTGGATATTCAGAGCAGTTGTGCATAGCACAACTGAGTTATACAGCAGCAAAGTACAAATTGCGTGGGGAGCCAAATTCAGCGGGAGCCATGGCACAATGCAAAATCCATTGTGCCAATGTGCAACCATAATGTATTGTGGCGCAAGTGCAGGGGCATTCTCATGAATATCAGTGCAATGGCATATTCAACTGTGAAACCATGGTGCAAGTGTGGAACAAGTTGAAGTTGTGCTGACCAGACTTGTTCCTACAAAAACAGGCGCAAACACAAACAGCAGTTGCACCAAGAGTGACAGTGAGAGGGAGAGAGAGAGACAGACAGACAGATAGCCACAAGACCAGACACAGAGGGAGAGGAACAGAGAGGTGGCATGGGAGAGGGAGAGAGGGAACAGAGAGAGAGAAGAGAGAGAGACACACACACACACACCACAGAACCCGTGTACGAGGGTGCCATACAGCCAGCAGCCAACCACCTGGGAGGGACAGTGGACAGCAGGAGACATGGAAGTGCACCCTTCCTGATGGAGGTGGCAATGAGGGGGTGTGAGGAGGCAGAAGGAACAGTTACATGGCCGCTGAAGGTCCCATCGGCGTATGCCCTACACAGGTGGTACTGTGCCCACATCACCTTGAGAACTATAGTGACACCAAGATCATGGGCCAGTACTGCCTGAACAGGGCCATTCTGAGGCAGCTCTGCAAGCTGTGCAGTGAGGAGATGCAGGATCCCACCAGATGGAGCCACGCCATGTCCATGGAGATGAAGATGATCGCCGTCATGTGCCTGCTCACCACGGGCACTGTCCAAAGACCAACAGGGGACACCACAGGCATCACCCAGTCAGCCACGTCCCACCTCCTCCACTTCCTCAATGCTCTGCTGCAACATGCTTCAGAATTCATCTTGTTTTCCCAGCACACAGGCAGAGTGTACAACAATTATGCAGGGCTTCCACAGGATGACACGCATGCCAGGTGTGATTGGAGCTATTGACTGCACCCACGTGGGCATCTGCATGCCACCTGGCCCTGAGGGACTGGTGTATATAAACAAGAAGGGGCCCAAGCATCAACTGCCAGGTGCAGTGCAATGCCATGGGGCATCACCAATATCTGCCACACACCCTGGGAGTGCACATGACAAATTCATCTGGCACAGCTCTGTGCTGTGCCACAGATTTGAACATGAGGACATCCCCACAGGCCAAGTAGTGGGAGAATATGACATTGGCAAGGTGTGATGGGCAGTGCAGTCCTGGGGATGGGGTGGCCAGGGTGTGCATGGTGGCGTGGGTGCTAGGGACAGGCAGGGGTGCAGCACAGCATAGCAAAGGGCTAACCATGTCATTCTCCACACAGGTGACAGCGCATACCACTGAGGCTCGACGCTCACCCCCTACCAGCATCCATTGTCCCTAGCAGAGAAAGGGTACAGCGAGGCACATGCCAGCATCTTAACATCATCAAGCACATCTCTGTCATGCTGAAGGCATAATTACATTGCCTTGACCGGTCAGATGGTGCCATACAGTACAGCCCTTCAAAAGTCTGTGGCCTATTCCTGGCCTGCCGCATACTGTACAGTATGGCCATTGACCATGGGATAGCTGTCGAGAATTATCAGGAAACAGAAGTGGGGATGATGGAGACAATGGGCAGGAGGGTGGTGGAAAGCCACCCCTGAGTGGAGAGGACCCCCAACTGTTGCAGCAAGCATGACACCACCATGACATTGTCACATAGAACACTTTGGTGAGCATGAGTGAGTGGTGCAGTACACATGCATGGGCCACAGACGGGTACAACACACATGAAACAACATGTATGGTGAGGGACTTGCACACAGAGGCATGGCGCGGGGAGAGGTCAGTGGCCACACCACACACACACACACACACATTGCACCCACCTACCCAGGTGTTGGACTGTGGCATGGCTCAGGCATGGCACGGTGCACAGGTGCAACTGTCTAGACTGCTTTCATCACACACACACCATCCGGTCCAGTGGCCGGGTGTGCACACACAGGAAGCATATGGTGCATCACACAGGCACGTCACCATCTGTATGGTATACACGCACCACCATGGGTGCACAGGGCATCAGCCACAGACTGCGGTCAGGACAGCACGCAGATCAGGGTAGACACCGCAGTACCATGGCCACCATGGCCATGGGGTTGCTGCATCAGCCAGGGGAGTCCAACAGGTTCTTAGGGGTGGAAGCACAGGACTGCAACCATGTCCTCACAGGGGTGAGCAAGCGCACAAACAGGCCCTCCCTGGGCATGCCTGGGATGCCTACATCTGAGCCTGGTGTCGACTGTGATGGGGTCGCCCAATGCTGGGTCTATGGGGTGGACAGCATATTGCAGAGGGTCTTCTGTGCACAGCCACACCATGTGGCAGCCAGCAACTCAAAGCCATCTACAATTGCACTGGCAATGCAATCCAAGGATGCAGTCGTGGCCTCCTGCATGCGTTGCCTCCCCTCCAGGATTTGCACAGTGCGCCTGTCCTGCTGCTCTGCTAACTGGCACACTTCCACATGCAGTGCGTGCACCCCAGCAGTGAGCTGCACATGTTGCTGAATGGACACCTGCAGCAGTCGTGTATGCTCATCCAGGCGGTCCCCATCCTTGGGCTCCCGGGCGGGACGTTAATACTCTGGGGTGACCAACCATACTGCACAGCCTCCATCTCTGTTGTATGCCATGCAATGGGGTCTGCAGGGATAATGGGTATGGTAGGCGCACCAGTGGTGGACCATATGTCCAGCTGCCCAGTGGCACCCACATTCTGCTACTGTCACCCTTCTGGCTGCTGTATGCCACCCTGCACCTGCATGGCCACCACCACCACCACAGGGCACATCTGTGGCAATGCACACTGCCACACCCACAGTGGTGGCAGGCAGCTCAGCTGCAGCTAGCATAGTGCTGGGCATGGTACCAGACTGTGACACCAGCAGGGCGACACACTCTGAATGTCGTCCATGGTGTCCAGGAGGTGTGTCGTAGTCACCACCAGAGTCAGACACCACCCCAATTTGTGTCACTGCACACTGGACACCTAGGCTGGCATCCTGCAGGATCACATCAGGGCCTCGTACAACCCTAGGTCTTGGACATTCATAGGCACCATGGTGTTGGGCTGCAGCCTGTCATGCCCCCAGATGCCAGTGGATGTAGATACCTTGTCCTCAGGGGCTGTACGGTGTCCACGGATGCGCTGCTGCTGCGGTGCCCCATCCTCAGCATGGAGGTGTGTTGGTGCTGCAAGAGAAGGATTGTGTGTCAGTGATGCTATGCCCACATGCTCCCTGTACACTTCTGCTGCATGTGTCTTGCAGCATGGCATGCCCATGGATGTGCACACTTGCACATGGCATGCAGAACACCCACATACTACGCCAGCATGCCCATGTATGCACCCTCGGGGCCACCAGCTGTGTGTGTCCAACATACATATCTTGCACTGATGGGCTTTCACCTGTCTGGAAGCCTCCTCCAGGCACATTCTCCACTGTGGTGTGGTGACAGCGGCTGCCACCAACTCCTCTGTTGGTGTCAGTGTGGGTGCATCCACTGGCCCTCCACTGGTGGCATTATGGGATGCCCTGATGGCTGCCACCTTCTTCTTAATGTGCTGCCTGTCAGTTCTGACCTTCTTGTGGCACTCCTGCACCGACCTCTGGTGGCTGACATGCTGGTTCACATAGGATGCCACCTCCTCCCATGCAGTAGCCCTGGCCTGTGGTGTGCCGTGCACCACTCAACAGGTCCTCCTGTCTAGGTAGGCATCAAACAGGGCATCTGTCTCACTCTTCATGAAGTTTAGCCTGCGCTCCATGCAGGCTCCCTCCTGCCCTCCTCTTGTTCCGACATGTTGCCTCCTGTGGACATGGACAGCACAGTGTGTGAGTTGCAGCATCTTCCTGTTCTGTCCCATCCTGCAGTGCTGTCTACTCCCAGTGTGCTGCTAGGCATCCTCCACTTACCTATCAAGGTTGCAATACCGGTCCATAGCCTGTGCTGGTCCATGGTGCTTATGAAGTGCAACGCGATACAAAATGAGGTTGTGTGCAATGGTAACGATATGCTAATGCACCCACTGCACCACGTGGCTGATGAGCTCATTTTGCATGCGGCATCTGAATATTGAGATATTGCGCTGTGCGCAATGGTATTTCACCAGAGCAAGTGGCAGTGCAATGCCATCGTATTCGTGGTGCTCAGGCCTGCAGTGCACATGCGCACTGTGTTGTCATGGTGTCAGTCTCTCAAGACATGCAAACAGCATGATGTATCAGCACTGCCCAAGCTGCACATGGCCAGCAACATGTACTTCAAGCATGATGGCATGTTCTCAATCATGCTCATGTGCACTGTGTGCTGGCGCTGACCCTGGGTCCTCTCCATGACCCTGTAACCCCACTAGCCACACCTACTGCACATTTCCAGCACTAGCGATGGGTAGGCACTGTGCAGCCTCCCATGCATCATGCATCCAGCACCTGTTACAGGCACATGCACCTGCTTCCACCATGTTTGCCACTGAACCAGAGCAAGTGCTGTGGCACAGGGTAGGGGATGCCATGCTCATAATTTGTCATATGTGGAGCTTTCCAACTTAGTGACCTGTGTGGAGCCCACAGCTGTTTGACCAGGTGCCCTTAAGCAGGCCAGGGGCAGTGTGTGGCAGGGTATCTCTGCCAGTCTGGAGCAGAGGAATGGGGTGCCCAGGACTGCAGAACAGTGCAGGCACCAGCATGGTGACCTCATGAGATGGGACCCTGGCTGCCTAAGGAGACTTCTGACATGTGCCAGGTGTGATACAGTGCCCCAGCCTGGTAAGTCATCCCATGTTGCATGTCTGCCCTGGTGCTGTACTGTGGTGCTGGCTTTGCTGCCTGGCATGCCCGGTGGTGGGGTACACTGTTGTCGTGCTCATCATGTAGTGGCATTGCCAGCTTCCACTTGCATTGCTGATGCAGCTGTGCTGGTGTGTGGGACGTGTTGGGCAGGGGCACATCATGTGCACAAAGGGCTGTGGGGAGGGTTGCTACTGTGGTCAGTTACTGATGTGCTCCTGTCTTCTTTCCCTTCCCAGGGCCAGAGTACCACGGGCTGGCCAGGGCCGAAGTAGCATGAGATGGGTGTGTGCCCAGATGGTGGAGGTCCGGCACCAGCAGCACCACAGGGGGCAGGTAAGCACTGTCATAGTCCTTCGTACTGTACATGGGGTGGCAGGTGGGAGTAGGTGCGGGCATGGCTGCTGGTGCCATGTGCCATGGCAGCCGTGTGTGTCACACTGTGCATGGTGCATGCCACTGTGGCATGTCCATTGGACATGTGTGCTGGCTGTTGGTGGGGTAGGCATGCACCCGGCTTCCACCATTGTTGCTGTGGTGCTGCTGGTGCACTGTGCCTTGTGACTGTCACTGTGCAGTCATGTGGCCATTGAGGTGGGGCCCACCTCAGTGCAATGTTGTAGTGCACCGTGTTGCTGCTGTTGTTGGGATACCCCCTGCGGTGGCTGTTTGGGGCCCTCCAGGGTGTGTAGTCCCACTGCATGGGAGTCTCAAGCCCCAATGCGGGCTAGAGGCAAGTGCTGGTCCCACTTCAAAGGTTCCTCTAATCTCACAATATTCCAGCAATAGAGGCACCTTGGAAATAAGTGCAAAAGGCTATCAGAGTTGCAAAGTGACTTCTGCAAGTCCACCCTACTCAGCTCAGCCAGTGACCCCAGGCAGTTCTGGAGAAGCATAAAATCTCTTGTCTGTGGGACCTGTCATCCAGGGGTATCCGACATGATAATTGGAGGGTCTCCTGTAACAATCCTCACACCATCGCCAACTCCCTTAACTCACATTTTTCAGACCTATTAGCTTTCTCCGCACTCTTCCCACCTGACAGGGGAACATCCTACACCCCTCTCCCCAATCAGCAGGAGGATCACCCCTCAACAAAAGTTCTGTCTCAGGGCTGTGTCAGGTCAAGGACATGACTAGACTTCTCTCTGGCCTCTCCCAGTACTCCAGCCCTGGCCTTGACAACATGGAACCAAAGCTACTAAAACTCGGCGCCTCCATATTGCTCCCCAGTAGCCCAAATCTTTAACCTATCACTTGCAAAGGGCATCATTCCTGAAATTTGGAAGGAGGCTAGGATAGTCCCTGTCCTGAAGCAGGAAATCCCAAAATACTGGACAACTATCATCTGATTGCTATCCTATCACCCTCAGTAAGCTCCTCAAAAGTTGTGGCTGAGCAACTCTCAGAGTACATACAGAAGCATGAACTCCTGTCCCAGGCCCAGCATGGTTTCCATAAGGGCATAGTACCACCACAGCCCTGGTCTCTGTCTCTGCAAGCATCAGAGTTGCCATGGACCAGAGAAACTCTCTGGAGCCATATTTATTGACCTATCCAAAGCCTTTGACCTTGTCGATCACAAGTTACTTTGTACACAGTTGAGGACACTTGGCCTCTCCCTCCCCTGCTATGACATGGCTATTGGACTACCTCCATGGTAGAATGCAGAGGACCTGTTTCAACAAAGTCCTATCCGAGCCCTTACTGGTTACTTCTGGTGTCCCCAGGGCTTGGTCCTGGGCCCCTCCTCTTCTTCCTCTTTATTAATCAACTCCCAATGGCTGCAACTAACTGCAATGCCACCCTATATGCAGATGACCTGGTTATTATATCTCACTCCCGGGACATCGCTACTCTCAACAAGCACCTGTCTGAGGACTTCAACAATGTCCTGGCATGGGCAACCAAACATAAATTGGTCTTGAAGCTGAAAAAACAGGCTATGCTTTTGGTTCAGCTGCCAAATCAAAGCCCTACCTACCCGCTGGATACTGCCAGTCCGGATGGAACTTCCTCCCAACTGTGCACTCAGTCAAGTACCTTGGGTGACACTTGACCCACAACTTGACCTGGGAGTCACATTCTCAATGTCTGCAGAGCAGTGAACTGCATACTGGGCCTGGCCTACAGGGCCAAATATAACCTCACACCTGTGGCCCTGACTGGCCCTTCAAGAGGTGTTCTCCTTCCTCTCTTAGTTATGGAATGTACCAATTTGCCCACTCCCCAAAACCCACCTCACAAGGTGGTACACGATGTATAACAACAACTGTCGCTTTGTCCTGGCCACCCCTCATCTCACTCACCACTGCGAGTTATCTGAAAGCTCTGCTGGCTCTCCCAGCCAAGTACCTGGACTTCGTGTGGATGTCAGGTGGGCAAAGTGTTGAGCACTGGTACCCCAGGGCTGGCCCAGTGTCTACCCTAGCTGACCTCTCCCCTATCAACTCAGGTCCCAGGCTCCGGGGATACTAAAGTTCCCCCACCGGACCCTCATAGGAGAGAAGGACTTGCGTGTGTGCTCCCAAACTCTGGAACTCCTTTCCTGAGTATGTCCTCTTAGCCCCTCACATCAGTGCTTCTGCAAATCCCTGTGGGGCTTCCTGAAACTTGCCTCAGTGTGTGATTGCCCCAGGCCCCCTAGTGCAATGGCCACTGTCTACCAGACCCTAGTTGCTCTCGCAGGAACTGCCTGCCAAACCTCTCACTTGACTGAGTTTTATTATAGTCCATGACCACATATTCTGGTTGTGCCAAAAATGTAATCTGTTTTATTTGTATATGACCTGTTACTCTTAGGTGATGTTACCCATTGTACTTCCACATGTTGTTGTGCAGTCATGATGTACCATATTTTTCTGTACCTCTCTGTACCTCATTGTTGTAATCTCCTGGGTCGTTCCTGAAAATAGGCATATTACTCATCTAGTGTACCTACCCGGTTAACAAAAGCTAAATAAATAAATTGCCCATGGTTCCTTGGGCCATTGCACTGATCACCTGTCCTGTCCCTTGCTATAGATGTCCAGCGTCCAGTGTGGAGACCACCATGCCAATGCTGAGTCAGCTCATGCAGCAGACCTTGCTCATGATCTCGAGCATACTTGAGGTGGTGGTGGCCATGCGAAGAATGATGGCAGTGGAGAGTAGGGAGAGAAGGCTTGCCAGGGTGGCCAGATGGGGCCGGTCACTAGAGTTGCCCTGTGTTCTCCTATTTAATCTTTCCCTACAGTCGCCCCTCTCACTGTACAGTCCCTGTTCCCTGTCCCCTGTCCCTTCCTTGCTGTCCCTACCCTTCCCAGCCCCTGCTGTTTCTGTGCATAGTTATTTTATATATAAATATTTTCTGACATACATGCCTGTGTCTGTGTCTGCTTTGCAGGTGGCTTGAGGAGCCGTGCTACAGTGGTCCTGTGTATGTCCATGTGGTGTGCATGAGAAGGCATGGGTTGTGCTTCTGTAGTTCCCTGCTGTGTTCTGTGGTGTGTGCCACTGTGGTGGTGTCCATTCACTGGGTCAGTGGCCGTCCATTGGATGCCCATGGAGGCGCAGTCAGGGGTGTGTGGGTGGTGTGTGCATTGTGGTGGCACACGGCCATGGTCATTGGTTGGGTACTGTCCACACACTGTGTTGGGGTACTCTGCTTGGCATTGTACAGCCTGTCCCATGTGGTCTGCCATGTTGCCTGCAACCCAGCCTGTTCAGTGCCAACTGTGTGGGCTCTCTGTGTGCCTGTGTGGCAGGTGTGTGCTTGGCTGCATGGTCCTGGGTGTGGTCTTCTGTGGTCTTGGGGTGGGAGGTCACAGCCAGCAACCTGCCTGGGGGTTCCTTTGTGGCCCTCCATTGGCCTTTGGAACTTCCTGTCACCTGATATCCATGCCACTGTTGTGTTCTGGGGTCCAGTGCCTGGGTGCCTGTGTGTGCCCTCATGTGCCTTGCTGGTGGAGGCCTCCTGTGGACTGTCACTGTGCTTCCATGGATCTGTCCTTGGTCTGTTCTCTGAGCCCTGCCCTCTGTTGCTGTGCTGCTCTGTTGCCATGGTTTCGCTGGAGCATCTCTGTTTCCAAGATGGTGCAAATCTGTTTGCGCCATGCGCAACTCTGCCATATTCAGCTGCATTGCGCTGGCACAGTTTGGCCTGCACAACCTCAGAATATGGCTCCAGTTGTGACATGGCACATAAGATTTGCACTGCACCAGACTTTTTTAATGTATTTGTAGCCCCCAGCCTGGAACTCTCTCAGACCACTGCACTAACCAGCTTGCTCTACCACCCACTGTGTTCCCCATGTCATCTTCTAGTGTGTTATGGTTCCCCGGTCAGGAGGACAACCCTGGGGAGACTGTAGGGCAGTGGCAGGAGAACCAGTGTGGGGTGAGGCAGTGGCTCTGGCATGGCCATCACCTGTCCAGGGCTGGAGGGTGTTTCTGGTAGTGAGCCCAAGATCCCCCTCCTTGTATGTGAGCATGTCTGATGCCGTGCATGGCAACCCTTACCTACATCAGCCATGCTGTTACATGCAGCCTGGCAGCCCAATGGTGCCTCTAGTCTCCATTGGGGGTTGCTAGAGCACCGGGTGTCTCAAATCCTCCCACCAAAGAGGACAGCTGCCCAGAGGGCACTCAATCCATCTCCTCCCCACTGACCCCCAACTCCCTAGCTTGCTCCCAAACTCAGGTCAGTGTGTCGCAAGGTGGGCATCCAGCACTTCAACCCTCAGTGCCACCAGGCTTGGTGACTGCACCAGAGTTGTGCCAGACTTTGGTGCATCTCTGAATATCCAGGCCCTTATTTTTAAACATTTTGTTGAGAAACGTTTGTTTTAGTATATCCGTGGTCAGGAAAAATTAATTTGTAAAAGAAACCAAAGCCCTCATTTGTCAGTTCATTTAATCGTAATATAGCATGTTATGAATTGATCAGATTCTATATGTAACATAAGTCAAACACAAATTAGACACACACATGCCCACATATTTGCAATGAAGCAAATGTGGTTATTGTCATTCAGTTGTAAACACCTAGCCACAAATTGCAGGTTAAGAACATTCAGTAGAACATAAACAGTAGCCCAGAATAGGGTTACCACCTGTCCTGATTTTCACAGGACAGTCCTAATTTGGGCAGCTATGTCCTGCAAAAACAGGAAAAATACTACATGTCCTGATTTTATAGTAGAAAAATATTTTCTAACTTTCCACTAAATGCTGCAGAAAACTACAATACTTAAACTAAAATACCTTAAAATGATAAGAACAACAGAAACCACTAAGAAACTGCAATACTTCCCTTAATTCTGATTATATAGAGAAACAAGTCTGTTGCATTGGTTGAGGTTACGTAATGCTCTGCAAAATCATGTGTCAGTAAGAAATGTCCCACTTTGGGCTTCTTAAAAGTGGTAACCCTAGCCCAGAAATGCCTGCCTGGGAAAATTAAGTTGGTGTATTATTTGGAAGCAGGCAACAATGGGACTTTGCTATGGAATGTCCTGCAAAATAGCAAAATGACTGCTCTTAGGATGGTGGTGCTATATGGCTTAATGAGGCTGTTCATATGGGCTTTAGGGAAACAACAGAGTTTATTTGTTATGCAGCAAGCTCCAGGAAGTGTTTAATCCATTCTACTTCCAATAGGTTTCTATGATGTCTGTATTATCAATTGGTAATCTGACACAGAATGACTGCCAGAAGATAATGAGTTAATCTTCTGTGAGCTCAATTAACTCCTCAAGCCAGTGGAACAATAGTACTCTACTGCTTCCTATACACACACAGGCAGCATAGTAATGAGGCTTCAGCGGAAGACTCTATTCTTAACACTCTAGCATGTTTTGGTAGCAAAATGACATTTACCCTTTTCTGAATACAAAACACTTGCTGGGCTATGCCCACGGTCATAAAAACACATTATACTGTGTACAGGCTAAATCATTTTATTGTTAAAGGTTCTGCATTTAGATGCCAGTTGCACCCTACTGTTACAGCTAAACATTTTGTACTACTAGTGCTTTGTCAAGGCTGAAAACTTTAAGGTGGTCACAGTTTAAAAGGCACCCTATTAAGGAGCCAGTACAAGCAAGATACCAAACATGTAAAAATACATGTAGAAAAGTTCAGTGACAAATCACCGGCACAGGGTCATGTTGTCGCATACACAAACAGTGTGGCACTATATCAAGCTGTTAAAACAGCGACTAAAATAAAAACAGTAAAATACTTGTTTTCTGCAGGAACTCTGCATCCGCCATTATTGGGGACAGTGCCCCAAACCCCTATTAAAATAACCTCCTCTGGGAGGCAACTCTGGGACAGAGTGAACTCAGGTGGGGGACATCATTAACCATAATAAAGACAAAATAAATAAAAATCAACTAACCTAAACAGTGATATGCTGGCCCAACTACAGTGGCCTTCTTTCACTTCTCGACTACAGTACCCCTGCTCTCTCTGGCATTTAAGTTACTCAGCCTGACTGCTCCACCAGCCTAGAAGGAACAATCACTACCAAGTACAACCCTCAGAGGCTTAGGACCTCAGCTCGGATTCTGCTGGAAATTCCTAGGGTTATAACTGATGCAAGCAGCAAATCCTTCTCTACATTGCCCCCTACCTGTGGAACAAACTTCCACCCTCAGTACAGAAGCCTCTTCTCTTCTGAACTTTCTTACTAGGCTCAATGCCCACATGACCGAGACCAGCATCTGTCACTGTTACGGTTCCTGATAGCCCACCCCACAATCCTACACCAGCCCTCTCACTTGTTCACCGCTGTCCTCCACATGCCTTATGTCATCCTAATAGACCTCAAATCTAGGTTTTATCATACAATCACAGCTGGTTTATCTAAATGACTCAGAAAAATTGCTATTGGCGTGTAACCTGTTTACTTATCTGTACTTACTCTGTAACCAATTGCATCTGTGTTTCTCACCCAGTAATGTTATTTCAGGTCGCCCCTGAAAAGAGACCTTTGGGGCTCAATGGGCTACCCAGTCATCAAAATTTAATAAATAAATAAATAATCTGGGATTGGGAATATAACCCCAGTCCATAGCTGCTCCATTGTCCTCCAGCACCAATGGCTCTACTCCCTGAGCCACAGCAGCTGCTTGGCAGATCCTCTTCCAGCAGAGCTCTTACCCATTCCAGGAAACAGCTACCATTTCACGCTATTTGTGTCTTGTGCATTGTGCACCCTGTAGCTGTTTTTCCCCACTGTTACTGTTGTGCAATTTTGTCCTGTGGCATTCTATATACTACATATTGACCTGGTACACAAATGACCTGATAAATCACAAGCCCAGGCAAATACTTATTCTTATACATACTTCCATGGTGTCCAGTGTTCCCTCCTTCCATCCTCGGTGCCCTGTCCAATAATGCAGCGACAGTCCCTGATGTCTAGGGAATCCCTACCCCCCGGCGTGGTACCTCACCACCCCAGTCCCCATCCCATCCCAGAGATAACAACCAGCACAGCCCCTCCTCTCCTCCATGGCCAACCACTGATTTGAGCTGTCAAGAGCGCATACTGTAACAGACCATTGTTCAGTATGCGC
The DNA here is from genome assembly GCA_016271365.2 of Neoceratodus forsteri. NCBI lineage: Eukaryota > Metazoa > Chordata > Ceratodontiformes > Ceratodontidae > Neoceratodus > Neoceratodus forsteri. The sequence continues at coordinate 1,067,347,515 of CM028131.1, read as the reverse complement.
CCCTGACAGCCTTCAGTCTGTGGAAGGCTGTGGTGGAGGGTGGAGGCTGTGCTGGTCATTGGCTCCTGGATGAGATGGTGGACATGGGTGGTGACACTGCCTGACAGTGTGAGGAGGTCCCTAGACTGCAGGGATTGTTGGATATTGTTGAATGGGGCACTCAGGGATGAGGGGAACACTGAACATCATGGCAGTGTTTTTTTCTAACTCTGTTTTTGCCTCCAGCCTGTGGAACTCTTTTGGGCATCCTGCATTGCCCTAAACTCTACCTCCATGTCTGAGAGGTCTCCTCAATACTGGCACCAGAACAGCTATCCCCCGGACCTGAGTCCTCCCCAAGGTAGGGCTGCTCTATCCACACTCTATCTGTAAATTGGACTGGGCTGGGCTCGGCCCAGGTAAGGAGTGTCACCGGCAATGGAGTGTGGTCGGGTGGATACAGGTGCCATAGCCTATCCACAAGCTGGGTATTTTTTCTTGATCCTCCCATTGTGCCTTCCTCTCCCTGGTGGAGTCCTGACGTGCAATGATGCCAGGGAACATCTTGCTTGCTCACATCGCAATCCTCTGTTTTGGCCCTGAAGTGTTGCGGTACCTCCAGCCTCCAGCAGAGGTCACCATGGTGCCGGGCATAGTCCCTGGCCCCCAAGGAAGGAGAGCTGTCCTCTGGATGCTCAATTCTTCCTCTCCCTGACAACCCCTGGCGAGCCAGGCTTGTTCCCAACCCTGGTCACCAGCATGGCACCAGGTGTGGTGTCCAGCACCTCAATCTCCAGCGCCACCACGCTGGCCATCATGGCAGTGTTGACATTTATGTATACATAGAATTGATCAGAGATGGGGAGGAAGGACTGCTAGTCACCAGGGAATGCTTTATATTGTACATGTTATGGGGTATCATTGATAGGGAGGGGACCGCTAGACACTGGGGATGTATATTGTACTGTTGACAGGGATTTCTGTTATTTATGCATACAGGGCACATTGGGGATTGGGGTAGGGTGATCACTGATAGATTATACACAGGGTTCAACCTTAACATTGTTTTTTCTAGCCCTAAACCTAGTGCAAATTGGCCAGGGCTAGTGCAGCTTACCCCTACTTGTCCATCTTGACTAGTGCAGGTTTTTCATGGCTGTCAATGAAGTTTAAAAAGTCCCTGCTTTAACAGGCTATAGTCCTTTTGCTAATCCTCCTCAGTGTTCCAGGTGGACTGGTGTGATTAGCAGCTCATTAAGAGCTGCAATTATCTGACAGTTCAAGAGATCCAACAAAAGACTTGATGTGAGTCATTATCACTCAATTGTTGGGACATTCAGCTAGTGTGCATGCTGTGATCAAAGGTAGAGTGGTTAAGTCACTAGCTTCCAGTTTGCTGAACTTGTCTTTGATGTGTCCCACAATAGTAAGATCAGTGTGCATCATTTCACAACTTATTGAGTGTTTGTTTCCAATACTGCAGTGACAGAATGCTATGATGTTTTGCGGTATGCCCAACCAAGTGGTCTGTCCACTCTATACTTTCTCTGTCACCAGACTAGACTCTGAAGTGGCCATCCATAGACCCATAGCTGCCATTACTGACTGGGTGGGGTCCACAGCTCTTCTTAATGGATCATACTAATCAATGCCATCCATGTAGTACCACCCTTATACCACCAGCATGTCATTTCATTCTAAAACAATGCTTCAGATCATGTATGATACAAAGCAAAACCTAGTAAAATATATAATTTTTAAATTTAAAATAGATATTCCTGGTGTGCATGGATCATCTTATATAGAAAAAGAGGTTATACAGCATCATGCCTGTATACTGCTCCGCATTTGACTGATGAAAAATCTGTTAGCACAGAGCATGTTAAGCAGCAGTGCAAGAATCCGGTGAAAATTTATAACTATTCTTTTTAATGCTATTTACACTGCCACTTACCTCCTGAGTCCTGACTTGATGAAACCCTTCTTTCCACAATTTGAATCTGCTGTGGTACTTTTTCATGTTTAAAATAACAAAGGAACGCTCCTTTTAATATGGCTCAAACCAAGTTTTCATCAGTATTCTCAGCTGTTTTGAACATCTATTGTTCCATAAGGTCAGGAGCACTGCCTTGCAATGCATTATTTTAGTCACAACATAAGTGATATTTAAACAACTGATGGACAAACCAGCTGAGAATACTGATGAAGACCTGTTCTGAGCTATGTTAAAAGGATCACTCCTTTTATTTTTTCAAACATGACAAAAGGACTAAAGCATACTCAAATTTGGGCAGAAGGGTATCATACAAGTCTGAGAGGTAAGCGACAATCTAAAATAGTATAAAAAAGTATAGGTCAAAAATTTTCACCTGATTATTGCACTCTGCTTTAAATCAATACTTTTGTGCTTGGTATATACTGTATAAACAGATATGTCAATGTTTCTTACATCTCAAGCCTCCTGTGTTTGTGTAACTCTCTTCAAAGAAATCTAAGAACTGCCTCTGGCCCACTTCGCAATGTCACGAAAACTTCTAGAAGGGCAGGTCTGGTTAATCACAAGGGTGGGGATGATAGCGTCTTTCGCTGCTTGGCTATGTTCATTACTCTGCAGGTCAGGGTGGGACTGTGGTGTGGTGCATGATGATGATGGTTATTTTGTGTGTAGAGCTAGAACTGCTTGATTGAATATTTGCTATTATAGTATTCTCTTGTTTGGTGGGGAAGGGGTAAGAAAGTGAAAGCAAGGGCACATGGTAAAACAGTGGGGTACACACTGCATGTGATTGTATTGCAGTATTTTATTTTTGCAGGTTCAGGAAGCAATGTAGGAGCAGGATACATATGCAATAATCAGTATTTATTGGCTTGCATTTTCAGGTATAACCAAATTTTAACATTATTATTGTGGACTAGTGCAACCATCTGTGGCTAGTACAATTTTTAATCAACTCATCTCACTGGCTAGTGCAAAAAGTTAAGTTGACCCTGATTATACATTAACCCTTATACAAGAACAAGGATTTTATTCTAAAGCTGCACGCTATGCAATTGTGCAGAAAATGATCCTCTCCACCTTTGACTATGCTGATATAGTCACAGTGCAACTCCCAAAATCACCCTGTCTAGACTGGACACCACCTTCAACTCTTCTTGTTACTTAACCCTATCCTGCTCCCCTTGCACTCATCATTCTGACCTTTATAAAGCCCTACCACTCCCATCCCTTGAGTCCAGACGTCTCATCCCACACTGCCTCTTTCATGGCCAAATTCTGGTCTGGTAACTTCCTTTCCTATCTTTCTTCCTCTGTCTGTGCTTCCTCCCAATGCTCTTATTCCTCCTCAACTCTGGTTAAAATCCTTTTCAGTCCCCTACTGCTGTACCACCACTGGTCAATTAGCATTCTCTTCTGCTGTCCTAAACTGCAGGATGCACTCCCTCCTATCCATAATGCCACCTCACCCAAACCTTTTCATCCTCCACAGAATACACAACCCCTACCTGCTCTTGCCAAAACCCATCATCCTCTCTCCTCACACTACCCCTCCTCCTCCACTCCTGCCTCATAGTCCTAGGATATGGCCTTTATTGGATACACCTCTGGTTGGGTGCAGCCTAACCCCTTACCAACCACCTGCAATCCTCTGGTTTTGAACCTTTACTTGGCCAATCCGCTTCTAGCCCAATCTACTGGTGTACTAAGTTTTGTTCTACTTGACTAACTGTCCTGATATTGGTGCACTTACTGCCTTGTTTAGATTCTAACAGTGTATCTATAAGGCAAATATTCTGCAAATTGGATGTACATTTGATTGTTATGTAATTGTCTGAGGTGTACCTGTGACCTACCACTTATCCTCAACGCATTCTTATGACTTTGTACTTCTTATGACCTGTACTTTGAACTCCTCATTTTCCCCAGGGTGCATCTGGAACTAGCAATTCTGCTCAGCATGCCAACCTGGTGAAACACTTGAATAAATAAAATAAGAAACAAGATATTGAGGGGACACGGGAGGGGATGTATATTATACTGTTTACAGAGGTGCTGTTACTTTTGCATATGGGGACATTGGGAATCGGGGAGGGAGCACAAGCAACCTTTTTTATTTTATTCTACAACAGGTCGGGTATAGGGGAGGGACTGCTAGCCACCAGGGAACTGTTTTATTTTATTCAACAAAAGATCAAGGATAAGGAGGGAGGACTCCTGGCCTCCAGGGAATGCTATATTTTACTTGTTGCACACAATGTTCAGGTGTATGTGCTGTCACCTACAAAGTATATCTAACCCTCCAAGAGTACCGCCTGACCATCCCACAACTTATGGTATACATCTCAGGTGCACCATCTCTTTGCCAAATGGCCATGTTGTGCATGCGATGAAACCCAGCAGCCACTTTGGACATGGCAGACAGTGTCATGTTCTGCTGTATCCTCATCTGCAGCCAAACCTGATCTGGCCATAGCTCATTCTTTATTACTGTGGTAAGTCACATGAAAACCAGATCACTCTCCCTAGACATTGTCTGATCTGGCCCTTGTCTGCACATGAAATCATAATCCATTGTTTATGGTACAACACTTGTCTCTACAGCAACAGATTGATGATTTTTTCCCACACTCTTACTGTTGTGCGGAAGAACAGGTGTAGATAATCAGCCAGAGCAGATAGGGCCCAAATCATGTTTTCCTGCAAATAGCCTTTGCAATTAAGAAATAATAGAACTACAGAAAATTATGAACTATAATCTGAATTGTGTCTATATGTTATATGTTTATAAATCTGCCCCATTGCATCAGGGCATCTTTAAATTCTCCTTTAGTTTTACTTTCAATTAAGCACTCTGGGAGTCTGTTCACTATTCCTGCAATTCCATGTGTGAAGAAAAACATTCTTCTATTAATATTAAATGAGTTGTTTTGATTTGTCTACTATGGCCATGTAGGATATGCGTCCCAGTTTGTACTACTGTATTGAGTTCCTTAATTAGTATGGCCTCCTGCTAATATCATACATTCATAGGATCCATAGGATTTGTATGAGCAGTGTAGGCAAAATGCCCTTACATTGCTCTCCCTTTTCTCCCAGGCAATATGAATAAATGTTGTTTGCCTCAAATATCTATCCAATTGGTGTTTAAAATCCTCAGTATCTTTACTCCACACCACCTCCATGGACAAGCTGTTCAATAAAGCAGCCACTGTCTGACTAAACCACATAGTCCTTTTCTTTGTGTTGGATATTTCTATTTCAACTGAAGTATGTGTGATCTCAGACACTCAGTGCCTCTCTCATTTCCATGGCCAAACAATCCCATAAATCTAGATTATGAAAGTTCTAAAGACCAAGCAAGCACCCCAGCTGCCAGACTTGCCCTGGCAAAAGGGGTCTTCCTCCCTTGCTTTGTTATGGGTTTACCTCCTTCACGAATGCCCCCAAAGCCTGGCTCTCCAAATGGAGCACTTCATATAACAGCATATGTCGGTTCACCCTATCAGACCCTAATCTCACCCATCAGTGTTTACTTTACTCTAGACTGGTTGGCTTTTCCCAAGCAAACATCGCTCATTCGTTATGGGCAACTTTATGGATAACATCATCCGATCATCTACTCCTCCAGCACTTGCTGACCTTCTCCAGCCTGTCTCCCTCTGGCTATCAGTTGAGGTCCACTGAATCCCAGGTGCTGATGGTTCTAAAGACTCACTCCCTTGTGGGAGATCGAGCATTTGCAGCTCTTGCCCCAAAACCTGGAACCTCCTACCTCCTCACGCAAGAACTGCCCCCACCCACTGCTGCTTCAGGTCCTCCCTTTGGGATTACCTAAAACAAGCCTCAAGCTGCCTCTGTCCCCTGTAGTCCCTCCTCCGTAAAGTGCCTGAAATAAAAAAAATAAAATCCAGGTTTGCGAGCATGTACTTATTCCAAATAAATAACAAATAAGCAATATTCACAAATATTATTGCTGCCGACACTGGCTCTAATTTTTCCTGGCTGCCCTCCTGGGTTGTTCTGCCTCATACTGAACTGCACTAAAATTGTTCTCTGCCTGTTACCTGACTGTAGTTTATTGCTTATACCTGTCTGTACCTCGCCTGACAGTTGGACCCAAGCCTTGTACTTTGTTTCGCTGGTTCTTCTTGCTTGTTTTCTGACTGTACCTTGTGTAACTCGATGCTAGCCTCTGTACTGTTATTGCTTGTATCTCTGTAACTCTCCTGGGTCGCACCTGAAAATAGGCATGTGACTGTCTAGTGTGCTTACCTGGTAAATAAAAGCCAAAGAAATAAATATAGATTGTGTCTCAGTCTTTGATACTCCAATCTGTAAAGCCCAAGTAACCTCAACCTTTCTTCATATTCTAAAATTCTAATATCCTTAATCATCATGATCTCCCTCCTGAACTCTCTCCTGGATGCCAGTCTCTGCCTTATGGTAAGGTGACCAAAACTGGGCACAGTATAGAAGATGTGGCTACACCAGGGATATGTACATAGGAAGAATCATCCTGCTGTCCTTACTGGTGACATGTTTCCTAATGGATAACAGTATACTGTTTGCCTTTTGGTTATTATTTGACAGTGTCTTTTAATGTTTAGTCATTTGTTAAGGTGACCACCAGATCGCTCTCAGTTGAAACTTCCTGTATTTTTTCCAGTAAGAGAGTATGGTGCTAAACGATTGCTTTTTTCCCAGGTTTATAACCAAACACTTGTCCGTGTTGAACTTTATTCCATGTTCCTGTGTCTATAAACCTAATCTGTTCAGTTCACTGCATAGTGTTGAAATTTCAGAATCACTACCAACCTTGCAACCAGCCCTTGTATTGTACGTGAATTACTCTATCCAAACTCCCTTGCTACAGTTCATGGATGATACAGACTATATATATTAAAGAAACTTGATCCTAGTACCGATCCCTGTGTCACCACACTTGTAACTGGTGCCCAATTAGAACTTTCACCATGTAGGAAAACCTACTGTTCCCTGTCTCCCAACCAGGATTCTATCCAATAAATTAATCTAGCATTCAAACCCAGGTCATATAAACTATCTACTAACTCTAAATGATGGACTAGTTCAAATGCCTTACTATAGTCTAAAAATGACATCCGCTGGCCTGCCTCCATCCAGTGCCTTACTCACTCTCCTAAAGGAGCTAATCAAGTTGGTCTGGCACGTAACGCCCCTGTGAAGCCATGATGTATTATCCTTAGGTGGTTGGTGTCCCCAAAGGCCTCAGTTTACTCATTCCAGTACCTTACCCAGCATCAAAGTTAAATTCACTGGCTTATAGTTATTGCATAGTTGTTTATTTCTTTTTAAAGATAAGGAACACCGCTTACCTCTCCAGTCTCCTATTACCTCACCATAATCCAGGGAATTTTGAAATATAGCAGTCATTGGACCTGCCAACTCTCAGCTGGTTCCTTAATAACCCTGCAATCCCTCAAGCCCAGGTGCTTCATTAGGTCCAACCTTGTGTATATATCTTCTTGATTCAATATTATTCTGATGTTATTCTCTTTGTTTCTAACTATATTCCTAGTTGAAGACTTTCTCTTGTAAACACTGCTAAAATAGTTAATAAATAATTCAGTCATATCTCCCTCCTTAGTGACCACTTCCCATTCATGCCCAATAAGGGTCTGACCTGCATCATTCTACCCCATGTAGTTTATATGATTGTAAAACCTTTATAGTTATCCCTGACTTCACATCATGAGTAAATCACTATACATGCTGAGTAAATCACTTTATATTTTTTCCATGGAGGCTCATTAAGTTTAGCCTATTTAGCCATTCCTCATGCTTGATGTCTACAGACCATCATGGCAGCCTTCCTCTGGACCATTTCAATTTCCATTTTGTCACACTAAAGATATGGGAACCAAAACTGACTGCAGTAATCCAGATCAGGGCAGACCATTCTTCGTATAATAAGATAACAACGTCTCTACTTCTGAACATGATATTGCTCTTAATGCAAGCCATTACTCTGTTTGCCTTTCTAGTGTTTTCTCTGCATGGCTCTATGTTATTTAATTTATTACTAACCAACTCCCAAAAGTAGAGCTGTGTGGAATGTGGAATTCTACCTGCTGAAGTTTGTGGGGAATAGCTATTCTGCTTCTGAAATGCTTTTGGACTTTCGGTTTTAATTTGGTTGAATTCTGGAAAGCATTTCTATGTAAACCACTGCATTATATTCTGCAGATCATGTAATCTATGGATTAATGTTCTGTAGTTTGTGGAAAATAAATACATGTTACGTAAACTGCTGAATATGATTCTGCAGTTAATATTCAGCTTTTGGAATTTTGGAATTCTGCTTCTGACAACATGTTTCAGAATTAGGTGGAATAACTACAATTCTGTGGAATCCAGAATGAAGTAGAATATAAATATTTTGTGCAGCTCTCACTATGACTAGCACTTGACTGATGCCCATCTAGAAAATACTTGTGTCATCTGTTTTATAACGTAGGTGCATTATCTTGCTCATCTCTGTTTACTGTCATTCCTCATTTTTGATCCAGTTAAGCATTTTTGTCAGTTCCTCCTGCAAATTCAATATCTGACTCCTCATGTCCACCACTCCCCATGTTTAATATAATCCATTAGCATCTGTTCCCAATATTCTGGTTTTCTGTCTGTGTCCCCAGAAAAGAAAACTTAAAACAGAAGCAGACCCAGTGCAGACCTCAGCACAATTTATGAAATCTACTTCCAGTTCCTTATTGTAAATGACAGACACCAAGCACTTATTTTTTTCCAAATAAAATCCAGCTCATCTAGATATATACTGTACCTTGTGTAAATGTTGTCCTAAAAGCTTTTGTTTATTAGCAGACACTGTTTATTTATCAGTTTATTTGATTGCTGTTTCTTGTTAAAGTTGCTATGTAATTTGTCAAGTTTCTCCAAGTATTTTGGCTTTTTCCATTCTGTTTTTGAATCTTCAGGACACACCATAGCCAATCATGTTCTGCCATGATTCATCCATGTTTGGCTATAGTTTTCCACAATTATTAGAGCACTGGATGTGACTGCAACCCTATTGTACAGCAGAATGCAGAATTTGATAATTTAACTAGTACATATAAGCACAGTAAGAACAACTGTTACAGTTTAAGAGAGGAAAATAATGTTTACACAAGTAAATCAATAATTTTAGTATGCAAAATATTAATATGCAAGCCTCCCACTTCTGAAGAGTTTTACATGTTGGTGGCATACATAGAAATGACACCATTTTATTTTTCTTTACTCTATTTATGCTCCTATTGCTGACCTCCAAGGCATCTCTCAGGTGGTCCACCCGACTCCCGCCTCCACCGCCCACCAGAAATCCTTGACCAGACCAAGGAATCAGTTGCTGGGTTCCCTCTCCCCTGCCCAGCTCAGAGGAGAGTAGGGACCAAGGAGAATCAAGTCGGGATTTGGAGCTAGCATTGACGTGGGCTTTGGCCACTGGGGTCCATCATTGCATCCCCAGAAGCTGGGGTTTCTTACTTTCTGATCACCCTTGATGCTGAACATGCAGTGCTGTCTGGGCATGGCATGCACGCTCCTGCACATGCCCACAGGACAGCCACCTGATGTCATCCCTTCCTGGTCCCTGACTGCAGTGCACCCAGTCTCCACTGGGCACCACTAACATTGCAGGACAGGAGAGCAGTCCATTTGACGTGCAATCCTCTCTCTCCCTGCTTATCCCCAGCTGCCTGGGCTCATTCCCAAGCCTGGGTACACCAGCATGGCACAAGGCAAGTAGATGCCTCAGCCTTCAGCACTATCAGGCCAGCTACACCATTTTATTACAGTACTTACGAATGAGGAGAGACTTTATTAAAAAGTATCAGCATCAGCCATGTTGAAGGTCTGATAAACCATATTAAGTTATGAATTCTGAGTCTGTTAAATATGAATCTACTTGAGCTGTAGAAATGTGTTTCATACCACAAGGAGCATCTAAAATTAACAAGCCCATGAACGACCATAGTCCACTTGTATAATTCTTAAACTAGGCTAATCATGGGCTTCTATGGCCTATCCCTCATCCATTTAGTTTCAGTGCTTGTCCATATTAACCATCATGAACAAAAATGTTAAAATCATGGACAAAACAGGAATGACAATGGTTGTTGACCCTGAATCACCGTTGCCTACCAATGTACAACCATGGTTTATCCCTGATCATGAGAGTGGAGTTATGCTATCGCGCTGGTGTACCACACAAGGTGTATGCACAATGATGGCTGGTGTCAAGTTCTCACATTTTTATTTTTTATTTTTGAGTTCTTGGATAACACCTGTTAGCAGATGCTCTTTAGTAGGTTGCACCTCAGTTGAACAGAAAATAGCAGAAAACAACAAGTTATACATTTACAGAGATGGTATAGTAAGTTACAGAAAGGTTCACACAAGTAGACACTGCAGAGGCATTGTACAATGTATGCCTGTATCCATGAGTTTGAACACCCTGGAAAAGATAGACACAGAGAAGACAACAGACAAAGGTGACATAGGGAGGAGTAGAGGAAAGAGGAGGGAGGGAAGGGTGTGCCATGAGATGTGTTTGGGGGAGGCAGGGGTAGAGTGGGGATCAGTGAAGTGCTGAGGTTGGGAGATGCCCCTGGGTCAAGAGGTGCGTCTAAGCGCAGCAGGTGATACTATGGGGGGTAAGTGGATGCAGTCACAGGTGTCCTTGATAATGAGGTGCTGATGAAGATTTCTCTTGTATGCACCAACAGTTAGATAAAGCAGCCACAGTTGTCCTTGGCAATGAGGTGCTGATGAAGCTTTATTCTTGAAGGCACCAATAGTTGCTACTCCAGAGACTGTGGGTGGTAGAGCACTGATCCAGTGGGTACATGATAGAAGAACGCACGTTGTGCCAATGCAGTGTGGCATCTAGGTTCACTAATGATTTGAATGTTGGAGCTTCTGGTCAGTCTAGCACTTGGACGTCATGTGAGCAGGTTCTGAACTCCTGGTATTGGCAGATTTAGTGAGACTTTTCTGGCAAGATCTTGTGACACTACTGTCATGATGTCCTTAGTGATGATTAGTTATAACATTTGGATTCATAAGGCAATTGAAGGCAATTAAGAAATTAGCAGGGGTCCTCTATATATTCTTACCCATTATTCACTGAAAATATGGTTTGACATGACTAAACAAGAAGGAAACTAACTCTGGGCACCAATGATCCTGATGCCTTGCCCCTAGGCAAACTCTCTTGCATGTCTCCATTTTAAACCAATGTCCACATTTCTCTGTTGATGCCCACAGTTTGTGCCAGTTGTCAGCACACATTAGCATACTGTTACTAACTCTCCTTTCAGGTCATTGATGAAATGATAATTAGCATTAAACCCAGCATCAGCACCTGTAGTACTCAAATACATCCCTCAACATTAAGTGTTGACCATCCATCATTTCTTACTGCTTTCTATCTGTGAGAAAAGTTCGATATACCACTTTTCTGGACCTCATATTGTGCTTCTTCTGATTTTTGAATATTCTATGTGATATGATGTTGAAGGCCTTGACATATAGATAGACTCCTTGCACTAAACTGTCATCATTCTTCATGGTTACCTTCTCAATGAGGGCAGTCAGTTTAGTTTGCAGAATCATACTCTTGTGAAATCATATTGTAAGTAAGAGGGTAATCTTTTTAAATGTGTTGAACCACTGTACTTTTCTGATTGACTGAAACACTTTCCCAATAACTGAGGTAAACATCACAGGTCATTAATTATACCAATCTGTTGTTAAACTCTAGTTTGAAAAGGGTTGGCACTGGTTGCTTTTCAGACCCTTGCCTATCCTTGTCTGTTCCTGGAAGATACAAGCAAGAGGAACACCCAGAGACCTTTATAGCTCCGCTATTAAGTTCCACTGCTGCTATTAGCTGGCTACTCTTAAACCCTGGCATTTTCCCACCTTAATGTCTATAGATACTAATCAACTAATTGTGACTTAATCAGCATTGCCTCCTGCTCAGTATGTCCATGTCCTCTAACATCCTGCAGGCCATGCCACCTAACTTTTATGATTACTGGCACAAAATACCTGTAGTTATTTGGTGCCCCTGTCATCCATTATTGTTTTCCCATCTCAAATGATTAATGTCCCCATCTGGTCATTAATTCTTTCTTTTCCTTGAATTAAAAAGGGCTTATTGTTCCCTTGTTCCCTGACCAATGTTGACTCCCAGTCCTGCATAAGACTGCACAATAATAATCTTGCTTTTCCTCTGCATTGAATCATAGTTTGTTTCCTGTCCCTGTTTATCAAACTCTTCCACTTATTGTATTCCTTACTTTTGTCTTTTAAATTGACCCGCTGGTCTTTGGACAACTGTGGAGGCCTCCATCTAACCCTCATACCCTGGGTACCTGTGTGAAGAATGCATCCGCTGTAAACAATGCCTGCATTATATTTTGTTTCAGGCCTATGACTTGGGGTCAGCATTTCCACTCAACAGTAAGGCGGAGTAACAAATAATAGCCCAGTGGAAGCAAATTGGACTTCTGTGCTGGTGACTCAAGCTTAGTAGCTGACCTGGGAAACTCAGAGAAGGTGGCTAGGCATGGAAACATAGAACACAGAATTTGACAGCAGATAAGACCGCTTGGCCCACCCAGTCTGCCTATTTCCCTACCTAATGGATAAGCTGCAGATCCTAGTTAACCAGCAGCCTACTTATTCCTACCCCACCCCTAGAATTGCCTTATGACTGTCCCATGCATGCATGAATTCCACCACTGTTTTTGACTCCACAACCTCCTCTGAATGCTGTTCCATGCATCCACAACCCTCTTTGTGAAAAAATACTTCCTTTAATTACCTCTAAGCCGCCTCCCATCTTCAAATTGCGCCTCTTGTTCTTGCACACCTCTTTTTGAAAGATGCTACCCTCTTGGACTTTGTTGATTCCTTTGAGGTACTTGAAAGTTTCTATCATGTCCCCCTCTCCTCCTTTCCTCAAGGCTATACATGTTAAGCTCCTTAAGTCTCTTCATGATGTCTTCCAGTGCAGACCATGCACCATTTTAGTTGCCCTCCTCTGGACAGCTTCCATCCTGTCTATGTCTTTGCAGAGATTGGGTCTCCAGAACTGCATGCAGTACTCAGATGGGGTCTGACCAGCTGTCTGTACAGAGGTATAATAACTTCCTGTTTTCTACTGGTGATGCCTCTCCCTATGCATCCCAGTATCCTCCCAGCCTCCTTGCTGCCTCTCACATTGCTTGTCCACCTTTAGGTCATCTGATATCACTACCCCAGGTCCCTTTTCATTTTGTTGTTGTTAGTATCTCACCCCCATTGTGAACTCTTCTCCTGGGATTCTGTTTCCCAGGTGCATTACCTGCACTTCTTAGCATTGAATCTAAGCTGCCATACATTTGACCATTCCTCTAACCTTGCAAGCCCCTTCTCATTTTTCCACCCCATCTTGTGCATTAACTCTGTTGCAGATCTTTGTGTCATCTGCAAAGAGACATATTTTCCTTCCAGTCCTCTGCAATGTTGCTTATAAAGACATTGAAGAGGACTGGTCCACACTGAACCCTGCAGTACCCCACTATTAGCCCCCTTCTTCAGAGTGGATTCCATTTACTATTACTCTCTGTGTCCTATTCTCCAGCCAATTTTTACCCAGGCTGTCATCTTGGGACCCACTCCCAGGCTGGCTAACTTGTATATTAATCTTTGTGTGGACTGTGTCAAATGCCTAGCTAAAGTCTAGGTAGGCCATGTCCACAGCCCCTCCCTGATCTACTACTTTGGTCACCCAGTCAAAGAAATCTATCAGATTTGTCTGACATGACCTTCCCACTGTGAATCCATGTTGCCTTGGGTCCTGTGCCCTCTAGCCTCTAGATACTGACAATTCTTTCCTTCAGAAGTGATTCCATCATTTTCCTACCACTGAGGTTAAACTAACAGGTCTGTAGTTTCCTGCTTCTGCCTTGCTCCCACTTTTGTGAAGGGAATCACATCTGCCCTCCTCCAATCCTCGGTACCACCCCATCCTCCCATGATTTGTTAAAGAGGGTAGTCAAGCGTATCACTAGTTCTGCCCTTAGTTCTTTAGAATTCTGGGATGAATCCCATCAGGCCCTATTGCTTTGTCCATCTTCAGTTTTAAGAGTTCTTTCAGAACCCTTTGTTTTGTAAATGGGCTGGTATCAACTTCTGTATCCAGAGTGTTTCTACTGTTTGTTTTAAGTACCTCCCATCTTCCTTTGTAAATACTGAGCAAAATATTTGTTTAGTATTTCTGCCTTTTCACAGTCACCCTCTGCCCACCTCCCTCCCCTTTATTAAGCCTCACTATCCCTTCCTTGGTCTTCCTTCACTCCTGATGTACTTATAAAAGGTTTTATCCCCTTCTTCACTTAGTTGGCTATCTTTTCCTTGGTTTGGGCCTTTGCTGTTCTGACTGCCTTCCCAGCTTCCTTTGCTTTAACTGATACAGTTCTCTGTCCTGCTCCTTCTGTGATTCCTTGTACTTCCTGAATGCTTTCTTTTCTCTTGAACCTTCACTGCCACTTCCTTAGAGAACCCTAGTGGTTTCTTACATCGTTTCATTTTTTTTATTTGCTTCACACAAAGGCTTGTTACCTCTGTGATGGCAGTTTTATTATTCCTCATTGTTCTTCCACCCTCCTTCCTCCCCATTTGCTAGTGCATTCCTTAGGCACTCACCCATTTTGGCAAAGTCAGCCTTCCTAAAGTCCAGTACTTTGCCTTTTGTATGGCTTGACCTTATTGCTGTGTTTATTGTGAACCATACTGTTCTGATGGTCACTAGTTCCCAGATGGCTACCCACTCTACATCTGTGATCCTCTCTTCATCTCCATTTGAGAGAACCAGGTCTAAGATAGCTGCCTCTGGGGTAGGCTCCAATACTAGTTGTCTAAGACATGCCCCTATAGAGCATCTAGAATAACCCCACTCTTCAGTGGCTGCTGCAACTGCACTCCAGTTAACATCTGGCATATTCAGATTACCCATCAGCAATATCTCCCTTTTTCTGCCATTCTAAGTATACTTTCTATCATTTCCTTGTCCATTTCCTCCCTTGAGAAGGGGGTCTGTATACAACCCCTTGCGGATTGTGGTGCCATTGCCGTCTCCAAATTTACCCACAGTGCTTCTTCTCCTCCCTGTTTTCCCTTTTTTTCTGTTGCTTTGATTCCTTCCATTATGTAAAGAGCTACTCCTCCTCCCTCTTTACCCTTCCTGTCCCTCCTGTAGATAGTGTATCCTGGTATGTTTACGTCCCAGTCATGATTTTGTGTGTACCATGTTTCTGTGACTGCCATGATATCCAGATGTTCCTCCTCCATCAAGGTCACTAATTCAGGAAGCTTGTTACTTAGACTATGGGCACTGGCACTCATTGCTCTCCATTTATTGATGGCTTTACCTTCTGTTGCAGCATCCCCCACTGACCTTTCTACCTCAGTCTTTTTCTCATTTAGTACCCTGTTTTGTAGGAGAGGCTGGGATTTTCCTGATGCTTATCAGTGCCTCCCCTTGACTAGTTTTAAAGCTTGCCAATGAAGCATTCAAACCGATTGCTCAAAAGACTTGTTCCTTCCTGGACAGATGCAGACCATCCTGCCAGTATAGGCTGGTGTCCTCCAGGTGGAACCCCAGTCCCCAATGAAGCCAAACCCTGTGCTCCACACCATTTCTTCAACCATTCATTAAATTGCATGGTGCAAAGTACCTCGCCTCACTCATGCCATTGACAGGCAGCACCTCTGAGAAGGATACTGTGTATGCTATTTGTCTTAGGCCCCTCCCCAATTCTACAAAGTCCTTCTGCACTGCTCTAATCTCATGAAGAGCCAAGTCATTTGTCCCTAGGTGGACAATGATGTCCAGCTCAGATTCCTGTGCAGCTGTTCTCATGATCCTGAGGATGTGCTTCCTGTCCCTCCAAGCCATGGCACCAGGCAGGCACCTTGCTTCAGTTTTCCTTGCTCCCCCCAGTTCTATCCCCTAATAATTGAGTCCCCCACCAGAAGCTGCTTCCTTTCCCTGTGGTGTCCTCTGCCTCCTCCTGTGGGCCTCCTTGTGACCGTTGTCCTCAGCCTCCTTAGTCTCCTCTGGGTGCATCCATAGGGGATCTATGCTCCCCAGAATGGTGTATGGATTGTGGAGTGGAACAACTGACTGGATGTGCCTCTGTTCCACCATCCTCACCCTCCCTGAGCCCACTGTGGTCCAACTGCTGTGCTTTCTACAACCTCTGAGGTAGTGGTGGTGGCTCTGGTGTTCCTGGATGGGGAGGTTCCTTCCTACTGTCCAGCATGGCCTGGGGAAGGTTTCCTTACTGTCCAGTGTGGTCTGAAGATGGGCAACTTCCTCCTCAAGGTAGAGAGTTGTTGCATACAGGGCAGCATCTCAGCCTCCAGAAAGACTCCCATAAGACTGCTGCCCCACAGCCATTACATTGCACTACTCCCACGTTTATCTACTTTTTGTGTGTGTGTGTGTGTTTGTGTGTGTGATTGGCATGTTTTATAGAAATATATATATTATACAATGTGTATGCTTATATTGTCAGTGTAGTGTGCTAGAGAGGATATGACAGTGATATGCACCTTGCACTCTTGAGGAAATGATGTCAGAACCTCAGTTATAAATGAACTATTTCAGGGGTGGGTGGGGTGAGGGGTGGGAAGGGGTTGGGCCTAAACAGTGCCCTCACAAAACAATCACCTAAAAGCTCTGACCCACCACTGCGATGAGTGCCTTCCTGTCAGCAAAATGCCCTACACAACAATTTGGCAGAGAAAATAGTCTGCTACTCGAACAGAGAAAAATCCAGACATCAAGTCAGACACAGGTAAACCTCCCAGCCCCAAAACAGCCTGGTAGTTTGTGCTCTGAAAGCAGTCAGCCCTCAAATAAGTCAGCTATGCTTTAAACTCTTCCTGTACTGAGAATCTTAAGAATTGTAACAAACGTAGGCTACATCCACCCAAAACAATTGGCTATGATGAGGTCTCCTGATTAGTGAAGACAATTTCCACCACCTGAGGCTGTGTCTGGCATCAAATTACAAACTGCAGCCTTTGCTATTCAAAGTACACAGCTACTACCAGTAAGTTATTTCCAACTATTTTATTTCCAACTATATTAATGTAAACTGTCAGAATACTAGCAAACAGTCCAGATAGCCACAAAGGAAAATCAAATATGCAGTTATTTCAACCCTTCTGAAATTTCTCAAGATAAGTAGTTTTGAAAACCCCTTAGTGCTATTGCTGGCACTGCTTTCTAGGATTGAGAGGGGTTGCACAGCAACCAGTGACACAATGACCCTTGTGGATGGACATGAATTGTGCTCCTACAGAGTTTTTGTGGTGTCCAAGGCAAACTCTGAAGGCAGGCATGGGTGAGTGGGGTGTAAAGGAACTACAAAATGAGGAAAAAGTCCCTGGTGCCATCAAAATGATTAACGAGGAAAATCAATCCTTCAACTTGGATCCTGCTACCAGTAGAACTCCACTGACAGCTGGCTAGTGGTTGATGGTGCAGGGTGATTGCCTTATGGCTCTGAGAAGGGTAGAGAACATTTTACTGGGAGAAAATGTCTATGGAAAAAAATGACTTGCTCAAGATTGCGTATTGAGTATTTCACTCTGGTGCAGTTTGAATCTGATCTTCTAGTTCTTTTTTTTTCTTATTAATTAATATAGTTAAAAAAAATGATAACAAGAAAACCTTGAATCCTTTCCAGCTGATCAGGGCTAGTCCAATAGTCCTACCACCCTATCATCTCCCAGACTCATCCATCATCATAAATAAACCCCATATCTGCCAACCTGGAAAATTCTTGCCCCATAAACACTGCATTTCTCAGACAATGACCCATAACCTTCTCCCCACTAGTTCTATAACTAATAGTGGAAACTTACCTCTCTCAATATATCCATCATCTCTTATTTCAATTCATGGTGGGGCACCAAAGGGGTGTATTTGTAAATTCCTGTGGGCATCTACAGTCTGTATGGTCCTTCTCTTCTCTGAACATCATCTTTAATTTAGAGACACACCATAACCCTACCCCTACCCCAAAAGCTCAAAAATACAACGTCCTGCTCCTCAACCTCTGATCCATGATGAAGGAGTAAAATAAATGACAACCTCTGTTGAAAAATACAGGTGGCTAAAGCTTTCAGAGTTTATTTTATAAAATCCACTGTCATGGAGTAAACAACTATTGAATGACTGTGAAACATTACAATAACCATTTTGCATTTACAAGCAGCACTGGTTATTTATTATGTATAGTATTTTTCTGTCATTTTCATTTGCCGCCTGCCTGTCTGCCACCCAAACAGGCAGAAAGAACTGTTTTTGTTTTTACAGACATGTGTGCTCCCAGTGACACATCCAGGAGGACAGAGCAAGCATTGTTATCCACCAGGTATTCAGAAAATGGTGAAGTATTCAGGAATGTGAATGCAGATTTAGAATCATAGCAATTCTACCCTTTATATACATCCTAAATACATTATAGGCTGATGTTTCCTTGCCAGCTTTGTAGTTATCCCCACCCAGTTCCTACAGTTCAATTTCAGCTGCTAGTTAAATGCAGTCAGCTGAAAGCTATTCTCAGTGCACTGTGGGGAAATGCTCTTCCTAGCACTATTGAGTAACACAAAACATGGTATGGTTGAGGACTGGATAAGAGTTCATGAATTGCAAAATATAAAATGTATGGTCATTGCCCAGTATGTCTGAAAATTATCTGACGTAATAAACAAATGCATATACTGTTCTTGAAAAGAAATGCCATGCCTACTTTCCCCTCAAATTTTGGAAAATCTGGGGTGTGGCCGACCAGCAACCAAGATGGAAATGTAGTGCTTTAGCACTGAAGCCCCAGAGCTAAGAACCTGGCTTTATCCCTTTAGCCTCAAGCCCTAACAAGATTTTTCTTCACTATTGGCAGTGGAAGTCTTCCTCTAAGCATACCTGTAACTAAAACTTGGCAGACTTTCACTGTCTAAATCTGAAGCTAACTTCCTTTTGTTCTGACGGGATCGGGCTCACAGTCATCATGGCACAGTCCGCTAAAGAGGGAGAGGAATCTCCATTAGGGAAATGTTAGCGTCGATCATTACCAGCATCGATGCCCTAACACTGACAGCGTAATACTCAGCAAACTCGATTCAACAACTGGATGCCAGAATTGATAGGGCAGAAAAAAATCATCAGCACAGGATGACATATTACATGGTCATTGTGCGCAATGCAGAGTCAGGTGACACAAATCAGACAACTTCAAGACAAAATTGACGACTTAGAAATGGAAGCTGCTGTAACAATATACAGCTTCTTGATTTTCCTGAGGGTTCTGAAAGAGGAAAGTTCTCTCCTTTCTCCAACAGGTACTCCGCAATCTTTAAACTACCCCCATCCACTAGAATTACGTTGAGCGGGCCCACTGATCTCTGCAACCCAAACCTTCACAGAGGCACAGGCAGGCCTATCATCACACTATATTCTGAATTTCATCGAAAAGGAAGCTATCCAAGCCAGGGCTAGGAATTGTGTCAGCTTTGGTGGAGAGAGCACCAGATTATGATTTTCAGGATTACTCCACTGACTTGGCAAATGAAAGGAAGGCTTTCACTAAGGTCAGATGGAAACTACATGGCTTATGGATCCCTTTCACCTTAAGATACCCTGCTTCTCTCAGGCTCACATTTAATGGCACTCCCCAGCAATTTAATACTCTGGAAGCTGCCATGGCATTTACTGAAGAAACCTGGCCACCAGAACATCAACCCAGGCACAAGTTGAACTTTGATAAGGGCTGAGAACACCCCGATCTCCTGTGAAAGAGGACCCCCGCAGCATCCTCACCGAAGGGCAGGATTCACGCAACTCCAAGATTCAGAAGAGGCCCCAAAATCTTCTCACATCAAACTGGATTACCCGCCAGAGCGAGATCGAGCTTCTGAAGCAACTACCTACACAAGCCCATACTTTACCAAAACTGTTCTTGCCTCTCCTTGACCAACCTGACACAGATTCCCGAGAAGAGATGGAATCCACCCCTACCCCCAGCAGCAGCATCAACTGAAGAAATTTACAGTTCCTGGTCTTAGCATCGGAGAATGCCCTGCCTTTACAGGACCTGACTGGCAAGCTGTGGCTCCTGGCTCTCCCAAAGGCCGCACCCCTGCAGCTATCCGTTCTGAACCGCTGGCAGTTCCTCAAGAAGAACACCCGAGATGATTGGTCACCGAGCTTCAGATAAGCAATCCAGGCTCTGTGTCTTTGGGAGTAAGCCGGGGATAATGAGGGGATCACTGGGAAGAGGGCTGAAGGCCTAAGGTGTATGATTGTAGTAGAGCCCCTCCCCCCCACCAGTGCCCTCAGTTATGAACTTAAGACGGGTAGATCTTTAAACAGATAACCCCCCATAGGCACTTCACCTGGAGATTCACAAACCTAAGGTTAAAACATGCTAAAACTGTTATATTTGTTATTGCTGCTTGTGTTAAAGTTATCCCTTTCATGGTGGAAGAATTTTTCTTCTGTAGTCTTCCACAGGGAATCGATAGGTCTCCCCAGATCTCTTCCTCTTTGGGTGAACTCCTAAAACTGTTTTAACAGCTGAACCTCTTTTCAAAATCTAAGTTTATTTTCTCCTTTGACAGCTATCCTGAGTTCACAGTGTGGCTGCCTAAGACACTTCCTAGGTTATATCTTGGAGGGCATGTTGACCAAAAGCTCCCTGCTTGCTCTGGGCAAGGATGTATTTCATTTAATTTCAAACAGTTGTAGTGCTCGCTCACTGTGTTTACACTGCATCACACAGGAGATTTACAGAATCAGCTTACCTACTCTGGTAAGCTCAGGGCTACAACTTCCTTCCTCTAGTCACGCCACACTGAAGAGATCGGCATACCATTGGTTGGAGGTCCAACCAGTTAAGACCTTTCTCAATCCTAAACTGTTGCTTTGTTTAATAGGTTAGGTTAATTGTTTCTAGGTTAGAATTTACAGGTTTGCATAATTTTTCTGCAAAGTGCTGTAATTTTTATGACCGGAATTATAGGAGGTTGGGGGCACAAATGCTCACACATAATAGAGTCTGTAATTGTTTGGAAAAGCCAGTGCTACAGGAGGAGATATTGCGCAGCCCCCACCTAGTTAAGACAAACAGCTCACAGTTAGGGTCTTTGCATAATGCTGTAATTTTCTGGGCCCAGACTTATAGGATGTTAAGTGCTACATGTCCAAACTGTTTAGTGAAATCAGTGTGACACAAAGGAGCTATTAGAGTAACCTCCTACTTATTTAAACTAAACTAAGTTGAGTAATTCACAACTGGGTATAATGTCAGAGATTGCATTCCACACTTGGAATGTCTGAGGGTTAAAGTCACCGTGAAGCGCAAGAAGGTAATGGCACACCTGAAGCACATTCATTCCAAAAATCGCCTTCCTACAGGAGATTAAATTGACAGGCAAGATTTCAAATATATGTAAATGGACTGGGAGGACCAACAGGTCCACTCCAATGCCCCTCCAGGAAACATGGGGTAATCATTCTCCTGCACAAGTCCCTTCCATGGATCCTGATCAAGATAATTTCAGATTCAGAGGGCAGATGGGTGATAGCGAATTATAATACCCCATCAGGTTTGGTCACTCTCAGTAATATATGTGCTTCAAAGAAGACACCCGAGATTCTTCCATAATATTGCTGAGGTAGTCCTGGAATTTCACCCTCCAGAATGCCCCTTCTTATGGAGGTGACTTTAACCTGACGTTAATCCCTTCTCTGGATAGGAATGACGGGAGCAAAGAGTCTCACCTCTGAAGTGGGAAGGCACTAAACCAAATGATTACTGATCAGGGTCTCACAGATATCTGGAGACTGTTTCCATCCCAGAGCAAGGGATTATACCTTCCACTCAATACCTAAAGCCTCATATAGTAGGCTAGACTTATGGCTAGGTTCCTCCACCTAACATCAAAACTCTGGACGTTAAAATCCTCCCTGTATTATATCTGACTATGCCCCGGTACAACTCCTTGTTTTGTGGGACCCTGTAGCCCCTCAGCAAGACATTGGAAGCTGGGCCCTCCTTATGTGAGACCTAGATTTCATCCCCTGGCTTGAACCAAGGCCTCCCTTTTCTCACAGAGAACCCTGTCACTGACATCTCACTGAGCAACACCTAGGAGGCATTCAAGGCTACAATGCCAGGAGTATTATGGGATTTGTTGTTGTAGCTAAATGCAGCGACCAAGACACCAGCTACATAAACTTGAACAGGAATTGGCTGTGGACTTAAGCTTCCTTCGAGGCCCAGCCCCACCCTCTGCTCATTCCAACACAGGTAGAACCATTTTGGGTCTCCACTTTGAAATTAATCAACTGCTTAACAGAAAGGCCAAAGTGACTATCCTTCACCTTCGCACACATTCTGGGAGGGGGCGATAAGGGGGCAAAGTTCTTGCTTACCAACTCTGTGAGCAACAGGCCAGTAGATATATACATGGACTGAAGGATAAGCTTAAGGGTACTGGGTACCACCCAGAGACCATTAACTCCAATATGGTGTCCTTCTTAGATCCCTTTACACCTCGTTGCATAAGGATTTAAACCCAGAGACCCGATACTTTCTGGACTCCCTCCAACTACCTCCCTTACAGATCAGGAGTCCCAACTCCTTGAGCTCCCCATTTCTTAGGATGAGGTGAGTTCTGCTATCCAAGATATGAAGCTGGGTAAATCTCCTGGAGCAGATGGCTACACAGCTGATTTCTAATCTAGAAACATAGAAATAGAGTTTGACGCAGATAAGGACCACTTGGCCCCGCAGTCTGCCCATTTCCTACCTATTGGATAAGCTACAGATTCTAGTTAACCAACAGCCTACTTCTTGCAACACCCCACTATAAGTGCTTTGGTGTATGTCCCATGTATGTTTGAATTCCTACTATTTTCTCCAGGAAGGCAGTTCCATGGTCCACCACTCTCTGTGAAAATAAAATGTCCTAATATTACCCTGAGTCATCCCCTCTCTCTTTAAATTGTGCCCTCTTGTTCTTACACATCTCTTTTCTGAATGATGCTACCCTCTGGGACTTTGTTGATTCCCTTGAGGTACTCGAAAGTTTCTATCATGTCCTCCCTGTCCCTCCTTTCATCAAGGGTGTACATATTAAGCTCTCTCTCTCTTCATATGGTTTCTGATGCAGACCTGCACCACTTTAGTTGCCATCCTCTGGACTGCTTCCATCCTGTCTATGTCCTTGCATAGATGAGTTCTTCAAAACTGCATGCGGCACTCCAGATAGGGTCTCACCAACTGTCTGTACAGAGGGATAACCACTTCCCTTTTCTAATTCTGATGCCCTCCCTATGCATCCCAGTATCCCCTGGCTCTCCTTACCGACTTCTCACATTGCTTACCCATCTTTAGGTCATCTGATATGACTACCCACAGGTCCCTTTCCATTATTGTTGTTGTCAGTACCTCCCTGCTATTGTGTAATCTTCTCCTGGTTTTTATTTCCAGGTGCATTACTTTGCACTTTTGCATTGAATCTAAGTTGTCATGTCTGACCTATTCCTCCAACCTTGCCAAGTCCCTTCTCATCCTTTCTACCCCTTGTGTATCAACTCTGTTACAGATCTTTGTGTCATCTGCAAAGAGGCCTACTTTTCCTTCCAGACCCTCTGCAATGTCTACCAGGCTCTTGCTCCTGTAATCTCTCCTCTCTAACCGAGGTATTTATGGAGCTAGAACTTAAAGATGCATTTCTCTCTCAATGAGGGAAGCTACTATTTTCCTCATCCCTAAAAGGTAGACACCACAAATCCTGGGAATTATCACCTGAATCTCCCTCATCAATCTGGACTGCAAACTGTATGCCAAACTTCTGGTGGCCAGGCTCTCCCGGAATCATATATCCCTCACAAATGGGTTTTATCCCTGGTAGGTACAGTTCAGATCATTTGAGGATCCTTCTGAATCTCATGCACTCCTTTAGATCCTTTCTTCTCCAGCCACTGCTCTTGTAGTGGATTTTGAGATGCATTTGACTCTGTCGAATGGGACTACTTATACCTAGTCCTTACACACTTTGGAGTGGGTGAAAACATTTTATCAAGGGTACAAACCATTTACAACCACCCTCAGCCAGAGTTAATACAAACTCAATTCTACCCCTTTCCATTGGAACATGGGACAAGGCAGGGCTGTTCTCTCCCCTCTTCTGTTTGTCCTAGCCATCGAACACCTGGCCTGTGCCATCCAAGGCCACCCTGACATAGCTGGCCCTCACAGTAGGTAACACCACATATGCAAATCTTATGTATGGATGACCTCCTCCTCTCAGCATATGCCCAACATTCTATACCCTTTTACTCTGTCGTCTGGATTCCTTTATATGTATTCTGGTTTAAAACTGAATCAGACCAAGACCGAATTAATGCCCTCAGTAAGTTCTGTACCCAACAGATGGCAGATAGGTCTGGCTCTTCTCTGGCCCCGAAAGGGATTACCTACCTGGGGATAGTGTGTCTCCTCTCAATACAATCTGGCAAAATAACATCCATCCTTCTTTCTTCCATCAAAATAGAATTTGATAGATGGAAACTCCTGAAACTTACTCTGGCAGGCAAAATTACAGCCATCAAAATGGTCACAGTTCGAACTTTTCTATTTACTGCGTACATCCCCTCTCTCACTAAACAATGGTACTTGACCATTGACAGATTAATAGGAGATTTTCTCTGGGAGGGCACTAAACCCAGATACAGTTGAGCTAAGCTTTGTCCTACTGGAAACAAGGGGCTGGAACCTCCCTTGGTCAGAGGGTTACCATCAAGCATTCCTCCTGACCCAGATGATTAGATGGATGCGCCCTCCTCATCTCTGTCTCCTCAGTGGCTCCAAATAGAGTTAGACATCTCAGGGACTTTCACCCTCTTCACTCCTATTCACAATCCCCAACAGAAAGTCCAGACCTCCTAGCAGACCAAACCAGGACCTTACTTCACCTATGATGGAGGCCTCTAGATCCAACTGGTATACTGTTCACTGGAAGCTGAAGATGGACCGTGATCCCAATCACTCCTCACCCTGTCCGCAGAAGTCCTCCATCAAGATTTGGGGATACTGGATTTGGTGGAAACATTAATAATGAAGGATTTCCACTATTAGAGACATAGTGGATCCCACTACTAACACACTACGATGTTTCAACACCTCCAACAGAAGTGGAGTATCCTCAGTCCAACTTCTGGAGATATCTACAGCTTAGAGATGCCCTCACGGCACATTCTGCCTCCTCACACAATGCACCCCATCTGCTTTGCATTCCTGGATTAAACACCCAAAGGGTTTGACAGGAAGTAGCTACACCAACCTCAGAGATTCCTTATCCTCCCAATCTGAGGATGCAAACACAAGTGGAAACAATGTCACAACTCCCTATTACCTCTGAGGCTTGGGATCAGGCTTGAAGGACACACACAACTGGCTAAGATATGCTAGATCAAGATTAATACAAAATAAAATATCCCACTCATGGTACAGAACCCCATGAACCTCCCTAAAGCTAAACTCCTGAATTCTGATAATTGTTGAGATGTTAAGCTCCTGCGGAGAATTGATGCACGATTATGGTCCTGCCCACTAATTCAGCCATTATGATAGTCAATACAAGATGTGACTTCTCAAGTACTAAAGCTCCAAGTCCCTCTTGCCCTATTTTTTATCTCCTGGGTATTACCACTGGCCTCCCCAAGCTCTCTTACCTGGAGTACAAATGGATCACCTCCTGGCAATGCAGACCAAAGAGCCCTGCTCTGTAAATGGAGATCCTCATTGGTCCCTACAGTCTTGGAAGTGCTGGCGTCTGTTTCATCCCTGGCTAAACTAGACAGAATTTCCCACCTTCAACTATATCAACTTTCTAGATTCATACTGGCTGGGCCCCTTCTTAAATTATGTTCACCTCAGACAGGTATAGGATGATTACCCCTTCACCCTGTCAGATGCAGTTGGGTCAATATCTGGTTGTCTAAGCATAGGTGTGGCCTAGGTGCTCATGGCACCTATCCTGTTTCACTCTATTTCCTCCACTCTAGTAAGTTCTCCCATTCACCTCCCACAAGCATACTAAATTTTAGCTAGTCTGAATGACTTACATTATGCAATTACTGGTTCTAAATTGTTGTACCTACACGGCAATTGTTATTCATGGTATGAACCTGAATCTTTGGGATTGTTTGTATTTTTCTTGTCCATGTTCTAGATAACAGCCAGAAATTGCAGAACATATACACACTCATAGTTCAACTTCTCTCATAATGCTGTGAAAGTGGTTTGAGGACTTGAATAGACACAGAAGACATGTCTTGTGTGCCTATGTTCAGCAAATCCTGTCTAGAAACTCATCTCTCTGGAGTACACTTATACTCAAATACCTGCACATACTGCCAAGACTGGACTGTTACAGGGCTTCCTATCCTCACTGACCTCTCAAACTAACCATCCCCATTCACCTTTACCCTCTATGTAGCAGGCAGGTTAACATGCTAACATACTATTTGCCAGCAGATTAGGCCTTATGGTCTATCAAGTCTGCTCGAACCTCAGATCCCTAATTGGGTGCCGAGGCCCTCCCCACCTTGTGTTCCAGAAACCCCTATCCTCCATCCCCACCCCTGGGAGAGGCCATCATCTGATACATCCACTTTCTGTGTCTGTCCCACCCTCTCTTGAAGCCTCCACTGTGGATCTCTAAACCAGCTCACCAGGCAGTGCATTCCAAGGGTCCACCACCCTCTCAGTGAAAAACCTCCTCCTCTTTCCCCTCACCCTTCCACCTTCCAACTTCAAACCATGCCCTGGTGATACTCTCCTGCTTTAATCTAAAGATCCTCCATATTTACTCCTATTTATTCCCTGGAGGTACTTGAAGCTTGAACATAGGTTCTATATCTTTCATACCGGTAATCTCAAATGTATACTGATCTCACCTGGATTCACCTGTATATGTGTAACCTATTGATCCTTTCTCTTTCCCTTCCTTCCATTGAAATTATTTTGTTTTCCTTCCTCCTCCACCTCCTCCCATTTTTATCCTTTCCCCATAGGTTAGGTTATGTCTAACATTTTAAGTATTTGTATAATGCTTCATAGTTACAGGCACCTGCCTTGATGATGTAAGTTTGTTTACTTCTTTTTGGAAATCAATAAAACATTACAACAAATTTTGAAAACCTGGCTTGTGGTGTAATGCACTATGCATCCTACTACTACATTTAGGGGGGCATTGAAACCAGTACTGGCATGGGCTCGGCAACCTCAGGCAAAGACTGACTGCAGATAACATGTTTAAACATTAGAGCTTACTTCTCAAACATTAATCAGGTACAAATGACCTTGACTAGTCACATAAGCCAGATGTGCTGGCATTTACTATAACATACCTTAAGCCAAGTATCTAAGACATCGAAACAAGTGCAGTATGGATGATCATACACTGCACAAAAGAGAATATACCCAAAGGCAGAGTGAAATGGGATGTTATAAATCTGAATAGACCATACCACTGCAAAATATCAACTGGGCTTCAGCATCAACAAGGTGGGGTCTACACCAAAAATGCTACTAATTAAGCTTTCATTGGGCAATAACGTTCTCTACTTAGGATACCTATAGAAAACTCCTAACTTTCCTAATGCATCAGAGGACCATATCTTGGACCTCAGTGGTGGGGAAACTATTGTTATCACTACTGAAGGAAAGGATAGTAGAGTACCTTGATTCCAGTGGCATACAGGACCCAAGACAGCATGGGTTCACAGGAAGGAGGTCTTGTCAAATTAATCTAATAGAGTTCTTTGACTGGGTATTCAGGGAATTGGATCAGGAGGAACGGTGGTTGTAGCCTACCTGGATTTCAGTAAGGCCTTCAAAACCATTTCACATAATGTAGGAGAATAGTAAGATGAGTAGCCTAGGAGTAGGACCAAAAGTGGTAAACTTGGTAAGAAAGCAGATATGGGATAGGACACAGAGGGGGTGGTGCTAAACAGAGTTCACTCTGATGAAGGGAGGGTGACCAACAGAGTACCATATGGATCTGTACTGGGACTCAGCTCTTTAATGTCTTTATTTGTGACAATGCAGAGGGTTGGATGGGAAGGTCTGCCTGTTCCCAGATAATACTAAAATCTGCACCAGGGTAGACACTCCGGGTGGGGGAATGAGAGGGATCTGAAAGTTAGAGGAGTGGTCAAGGAATGATAACTGTGCTTTAATGCACAAAATTGCAAAATCATGAACTTGGGCACAGAAACCCAGGAGTGGAGTACAAATTGGGAGGAGAGGTATTGTCAACCACAAAACAGGAACGAGACCTGCAGGTTATCACATCTGATGACCTAAAGATGGATAGGCAGTGTGAAAAGGCAGTGGAAGATCTAGCGGGATACTTGGGTGCATAGGGTAGGGTATCACCAGCTGAAAGAGGGAGGTGGTGTTATGCCTGTATAGATCACTGATGAGACCTCATGTTCAGTATTGTGTCTTCTTCTGGAGACCTCATCTCTGGAAGGATGTAGAAAGAGTGGAGGTGATCCAGAGGAGGGCAACCAAAGTGGTGCAGGGTCTGCATCAGAAAACATATGAGGACAGATTAACGGAGCTCAATATGTATACCCTAGAGCAAAGGAGGAGAGATATGATATGATCAAAACATTCAAACTCCTTAAGGCATTAACAAGGTGAAAGAGTCTAACATGTTTCAATATGAGAAAATAGCAGGACAAGAGGACACAGCATGAGATTAGAGGGAGTCCATTAAGGAGTAATGTGAGGATGTTCTTTTTCACAGAAAGGGTGGTGGATGCATGGAACAGCCTACCTCAGGAAATGGTGGATATGAATACAGTGGAGGGCTTCAAACAGGAATGGGATAGGTGTAAGGAGGAATACAGATGAGTATGAATAGATAGACCATTGACAGAGCAAAGGCCAATGGCACATTCATAAGGTAGAAAATGGAATGGGAGACTGGATGGGCCTTGCAGCCCTTATCTGCTATCAACTTCTAAGTTTCTATGTTTCTGCATCAAAAGCCCTATGAGGAAAGACTGAAGGACCTTGATATGTGTACTCTGGAGGAAAGGAGGTACTGTATATGATAGAAACTTTCACAGACCTCTCAGTATGAATAAGTTTCAAGAGGGAAGCATTTTTCAGAAAAAGATTCTCAAGGACAAGGATTCATTCTATGAAGTTGGAGGTGGGTAACTTAGGAGATATTTGAGGAAGTACTTTTCACAGAGAGGTGCCAGGTGCCTGGAACAGCCTCCCAGCGGAGGTGGTGGGAGCAAAACTGTAATGTGGCTCAAGAAAGCATAGGATAGGCATAAAGGAACCTTAGAGATGAGACATGGGGGTAAGCCAGAGATCAAGTGGGTCTGCCGTGATGCAGTAGGTAGAGAAAACAGGCAGACTAGGTGGGGCAGGTGGTCCTCATCTGCCATCAAATTATATGTTTCTATGTCTCTCATACTACCACTCTACCAGAAAGGAACTTATCTTCACAGGTCACTGTATAGACTGGTACAGAGCCTGAGATCTCATTCACCTAGATTCCACCACTGTTACCGGAAGGAATATCAAAACCATAAAGGGACATTTATTGACGGGTACTGATAAGCAGATCTGAAATGATTACCAGTACCAAAGGTAACTCCCTTCAAGAAGGCTTACATCTTGGTTCTAGTCTGGACCACCACTGCCACCTCTACCTGCATGGCTCCTAGTTCCATGTCTCAGTCAATCCTGCAGATGCAGCATTGGGACCTGACTGAACATGCTTTTATCTTTCTTTTCTTTGGGCATGGAAGCACCTCCTTTCCATGGCCAGCAAGCCACACACAGTTTCTTCACCCTCCTGGTCACCATAAACGGGCAAGGGGCCTAACTTCAGACTGTAGCTCATCATTTGGTTGAGCCATGACATGGACAACAGCTGTCCCTGTTCACAGGAGCTTTTTTTCCCACTCCACAAACTGCATTTAGGGTCAGGGAGCACATTAGGAAGCCTGCACTACTCTTTACAAACATATAGACACACATGAATTAGCCAGAAAAACACCATTAGGTCTATCTAGTCTGCTCTGTAATTGCAGGGTCTATGGCTTGAGCTACTCCCTGCCCTCCAATCCTCCCAAACTTTTGATCCACCCCCATAACTTTTACTTTCCCTTATGTCTATCCCACTACTTTTGAAGGAAGCTGCCCATCATTATCAATAAGACTACCTCTTCCAGCAGTTCATTCCAACTGTCCACCACCCTCTCAGTGAAGAAGTGCCTTCTAGATTCCCTTCTAAACATTCTGCCATCCAATTTCATACAGTGCCCCTTTGCATTACTGTTGCCATTCAGCCTAAAGAGAGCCTCCTTATCCACCATATTTATTTCTTTCAAGTATTTAAAAGTCTCTATCATGTCCTATCTCTCCCTGATGTCCTCCAGTGAGTACATTTTCAGGTCTCCTATTTTCTTCTCATAGGTTTTCCCTTGCAGACCTGCAGTCATCTGTGTTGCTCTCCTCTATACTTTCTCCAGCAGGATAATGTCTCCTTAAGGTAACAGCACCAGAATTCTTCACTGACTTGTAAGCCGTGCAGCAGCTGCAACAATGAAGCCACTCTCCTCACTAGGATCACAACTTCCAGAACATCTGACAGCTATCCTTGTCCACTAATTCATCCCACAGTCCCACACGACAGCAGCAAGATCTGGGAGGTACCAATCCTGATGGCCAGAAGTCATGCCAGGGATGGACACATCTGTTAAAACTAAAACAAATAGACTAAATAGTGGCTGTCCTGTTTGTTATGCTTTCTGCCTCAATACGAAATTATGGGTTGTGGTCAGAGGATCTGCACATGCTGCTTGGTAGAAACAACCAGTCCTGAACTCAGCACTGCTGAGCTGCAAGCTGACTCAGGTTACATAGGATCCTTAATACTTAATTCTCTGTGAAACTTGCAAGCAACTGAAAGCTGGGGATTAGCTAGATAGAAAGCTAGATCTTTATTTGAATATGCTTTTAGAAACCAAGGTGCAGTACATAACTAAGAAATAACATAAGCAAAACAAAACAAATACAGTTACACAATAAATACAAAAGTCTTACATTTTTCAACAATAGTGTAAATACAGTACATGTTCAGTAAAATCATCAATTAAATGATCATTTTATAAAACTATAAAATATTAGAATTTCTATTCACAGCAGTTAAATCCAGAACCCAGAAAAGCTGGGTGAAGTAAACCATGGGTTTTACTTGTTTTTAAAATTGAGGACAGAGGGCACAGTCTAAAGCAGAAGATTGGATAGAAAGATAGATCTTTATTTTGAATGCACCTTTTAAGAATCAAGAAGTGACAACATCTGCTGGGGCTTTACCAAAGCAATAGATTCACTGAAGTACTTAGAAATCTATTAGGACCAGGAGTATCCTATAGGCCTCATGTTCATTACCTGTCCAAAACTCTTCACCAGAAGATTGGCTTAAAGTATAGACTTAGAATGTACCTCACAAAAGATGCATAAATTGCTGTTTCCAATAGTATCTTAATTACTGTCCTGTTGTATGGTGCTCCAGTCCAGCATTTGTTAAGGGAAATGAAACTAAACAGGCTTACAATGCTCTATAACAGGATTTCAGTTTACTGCAGGTGTCTTCCTAGGGAGCAACCCTGTGATATTTTCTTCTGCATAAATTGACCTACTTTAGTAGGTAGGATGAACTGGCCCCTTCTCTGTCTTGATATTAAAATAATTAGAAGCTCTCCGCCTAGTACATGCAATATTATTGAGCCAACACCTCTATAGGGACACCTTTGGAACCCCTCTTGTCCACTTTGCCACTGCTTTCTATAAATTTGCCCAAAATGAGTAGGCTACAGATGCTCAAACCTCAAGAAACAGTAAGGATATAAAGATGTCTTCTTCATGAAGTGTTTCATTGCTGCTGTTTTAGAAGCAGATGGAAATAACCCCTCTCTTAGAGAGACATTGATGACTCCTTTGAAGGTGGGCACCACAATCTACACTCTGGCTTTCATCAAAGAAGAAGGCACTGGGTCTGGAAGGCAAGACCTAAACACATATCCAAGAGCAACCTTCAAACAAACTAAAGTTCAGTCATCTGCAAGACTGGACAACTACAGTCTCCCATAGCAACTGTGGAGTATATCTTGCTCTTGGCCCTGATATCCACAATTGGCTGAAAGAAAATTAGATAAAGCCTCACATCTCTCTTGAGGAATTTCTAGAGATTTTTGGGAAAGAGTTTCCATACATAGAATCATATAATTTGTAGACAGAAAGGACCACTTGGCAGAACCTGTCTGCCCTGATGTTCCCTGCCTAATTTCTCTGCAGATCCTAACTGGTCTCTGTGAACCTCCCTCCTCCCTATGTTCTAGTACCACCCTAAAGAGAGTGGCGAGCCTAGTTCTGTTGGCTGTGATAATGACCTGGACAAAATGTCTTCTTTGCATCAATCATCACATCCTGTGAGTACTCTCACAGTCTTTTTGTTGCCTTACCCTTCTGGTGCACCAGTACCCCAGAGTTTTTGGGAGCTTCCAAACTGCCCTTAAATGTGTGCACACAGTGGACTGTTTAGGCCTGATATCAGGTTTTTCAGATTCCAAGCTGGACTTCCGCCCACTTATGCTCTATTCTGTAACTCTACTTTCTTACTAGATGGAGTTTACTACTACAGTGGAGTTTCACTTTACAAGAACACCCCTATTTGCCACAAAAAATGTTCTTGTAAGTGGGCTGTTCTCATAATGCAGGCTACCATTATAAACTGATTTTCACGTGAAATTATATAATCTGACCACAAGGTGGAGTGCATGATGCAGTAAAACAGCAAGCAATGTTATGTTGTGTAAAGCTTAAATTTACTTTAATAAATACAGATTTTAAAACGGAATTAAAAAGGGCTTAAAATGGCACTGTAGAAAGTTTGTCAAAGTGCATCAAAGTACATAATATTGTAACCTTCAAACCTGAACAATGCTAGTTACTAAAAAAATCTGTTATCTTTAGCTGTTTTGCATTTTTAGTGACAGTTCATCCAAACATGAATCAAGCTAAGTGCTGTTCTCTGCTTTTCTTCTTCGCATGTCACAACAACGTAACTGTGACTGCTGGTTGAAATGATGAATGGGTATCAAAACAATAGCCAGCATAACATTTAAATGCTGACCAAACGTTGAAATGCTTAACTTAATCTGTGCCATTCACACCTAGCTGCATACTACAAGAAGTCATTAATTGCACAGCGGAGGTGTGAGAGCTAAGTCAATGAGTTTGCCTGACAAAATGACTGACAGGACTAACAAATGCCAGTGAAGTAGAACAGAAAGAAGCAATATGAATGTTCTTCTAGCTGGGCTGAGGTGATTGTAAACAGGCTTTATGCCCATAGGAATACTTGGGGAAAAATCGGGACATGGAGCCCATGTTCTAAAACCTGGATGTTCCACTATCCGATGTTCTTATAAGTGGGCTCCACTGTATACCATGGGGCACTTACCAAATCTGCACATAACAATAGACTGGTGCTAAAATGGCACCTACAGATAGAGTTAGCAAAATGAATTATGTATGAGATGCCAGCCAATGAGCATTGATCATTAGATGGAGATGATGAACACATGTAAGAAAGCTTCAGATTTGTCTTGAACAGCAAAGGAGTGACACATGAGAGTGATTTACGCTATTAGACATAAAGCTGAGAAATATTGTTAAGAAGCCTTTGCAAAGCAATTTTCTTTTCAAATCTGGAACAACACCAAAGCATCTGCAGAGGGTTTTGTGTGCTGTCAGCACACATCCTAACAAAGAACCTGAGTTACCTGAGGCTGTGAGTGACTGCCACCCCTTCAAGTGGGTGAAGGCAGTACCCCTGGTGGGGAAGAGGACACTGCAGGAGGGAGCTTAGAGACCAGCATGGTCCATACCCTTCACCACCCAGAATCGTGTTGGGTTTGCCACACCTGTAGCACTGACTGCATCTGCAACCAAGAAGAAGACATTGTGATGGATTCAGCAAGAGCAGAGACTGTTTGAGGTTGCGTAGTACTGGGTCAATCCCTCCAATAATTTTGATAGCTAAGAAAGTGAACTACTTGCTGGGCATTCCTGCATGACTTTTATTCAAGCCTCATTTTAGAACTGCAACATCCAGGAGTGATTAGCAGCTAAAATAAAATATATATTTTTGGATTCCCAACCACCAGCCTTAATACCACATTGTGGTCCAACATCAGGCTTACAATTGTCCAGTATGTGCAGACGTTCAAGGTTTGTTTGGAAGCTCCTAAGTAACTCTGGGATACTGGTGTACTAGAAGGGAAGGCAGCAAAGACTGTATGGGTTACTGCCCAGAAGATGGGGCAAGAGATTTGAGGATAGCTGTGAATTATGGTTCTGTTTGCATTTAACCCATTTCTTTCTCCAATCCAGAGCTTGTTCCTGTCCACAACAAACACTCTTATTTTGGAATTACAATTTATTGTGTATCTTGACATGATTGTGTTTGCTTGTTTTGCATGCTTTGTTGGGTGAATATGAATCTTCACATAGGTTTCCTGTCATTGATAGTGGGGATAGCATTCATTCCTGGGGGCGGGTAGCACCTTGGCAGGAACCTGTCAAAAGGATCCTTATAGGAGTTGGCACAGCACTACTTTGTATTTCTCTGTAAGCCAACCAAACTGTGACACTTTTCACACAAAGGCCTTATAGTCTTTGCCCAGGAAACATCAGGCTGGTTTAGTCTCACACCTCATTGGTGGTGGTGACTACACAAGTTATATGCAGATGTTATGGCAGACCATAACACGGTCTGCTGTACATGGAAGTGCAATAATATATAGTCTATATATACTGTACCTAATGCTGCCTCTGTACTATAATATGGCCTAAATCATCAGGACAGTTCACTATAAAATTAAAAAATAATGAAATATCACCTACTATATAAAGAGGATTAAGGCATTTTGCAATGTTGATCCCTCCCTTCATGCCATCTTGCCAATGAAATTAGAAACATTATTTGGGAGAGATTTTATCTCATGTCAGATATGGAGGATGCCTGGATCGGATCGATTTAATGTGGTAGCCTGTAATAACAGTGACCGCAATTGAGTACTTTCAGAGACGGTGACTCAGTCATGGTGCCTGTGCATAGGGCTACCTAGCAGGGGAGCAATTGGATTGGGGGTAGGAGAATATACTGACGGATGTTGCTATGTATACATGCGCCATGGGGAAGGACCATGTCATGTGATGGGAGGAAGGGGAGGGAGAGTTTGTGGGTGTAGTGCAAGAGTGGGCTGCCAAGCTGGCCATGTGGCATGGTGGTTGGTGTCAGGCTGGGGTTGGGAGGATGCCAGGTCTGTTCTCGGCGCGATCATGTTTTTTTTGCCCGGCTTTTTTTCTTTTTAGTTTTCCTTTCCCTTGACATACACCCCACTACAGTTGAAAATCCATTAGTGGGGGAGCAGGAGTGCAGCCCCCACATAAAATATAAAAACAAACTCTTGACACCCTTTTGTTGTTTGTTATGAGTGTACATCGCCAAAATTTATTTTTGGTGATGTACACTTGCCAAATGGTGATTGCTATTCTGCAATCGGCCATGATATGGAACTCTTAAAGTGTGAGATCATGTTAGGTTACAGTAAAACAGTCTTATCTCTGAAAATATTGTCAGGATTACAGAAAACACAAGATCTAGGTCACAGTTGGCTTCCTTAAAATCGTGATGATACAGAACATGGGCTGGTATTCATAGGGTGGCACAGAGCTTGCATCACCCTGCTCCACAATACTTTCTTCTCACAGCTACACTATTCCCATGTGACACAACTGTGACTAACTTTCAAAGTTCAGATGCAGTCTGTACAGTGTTTACACTTTACAGCAGCATGTGCCTAATCTCGGTGCAAGTTCTGTAAAAACAGACCCTGATACTGACACAAGCTAGACCACAAAGAGATGACCTAACTTGCATCAAGTTCCACATGTGATAGAAACTCCAATTGAGTACTGCAAGCTGGCCAGCCTGCCAGTGTAGTGGTAGCACTACTGCTTGTGATGTCGACAACACAGATTTGGAAGCAAGCCCTGGTTGTCAGAGGGCCAGCCAGAAGGAGGATTGAACATCCAAAGGACTGCTGCCCTCCTCATGGGGAGAGTGGGAAGAGTCTGGTGCTGGACTGGCCTATATGGTGGAAGGCAGTGAAGTGGCAGCCAGAGCCTGGAGTTTAGGGAGGTGTGGCAGACATCAGCATGTGAACCTTGATGTCAGCACATGTCATGCCTCCCAGGGCGACCAAACAAGGGAAAACATTGGACCGCCACAGGATGCCACCACCTCGCACCACAGGTCCCCTACTGTTAAACTGTGTTGATCCCTAGAAACTGAGCTTAACCTCCAATCTGGGTTGCACCCCGCCACCCCAAAGGTTCCACAATGGGAGCAAGTCAGAGAGGAACACTGGGAAAGATAAGTCCCGTGAAGATGGTGACAAGGCTGGTGAAAATGGCCAGTGGTGGCCAGTCCATAGGAGAGTAAAATAAAAAGATTGCCACAAGCCTGGTGAGCCATATCTTTGACACACATGGGGTTTTGCAGAAATCTCAGGGTTTTGAAAATCGCCCCATGTGTTGTGAGAGAGGATATGAAAACAGGCCTCATGTGAGGACTGGACTGCATACCACCAGATGGGAAACTGTTGTATCAAACAAGTTAGATAAGCTAAAAATGATTACTTTGCAAATTACTGGTCACATATTTTAATTTAAATCCACCCAGGGATATCTGGCAAGGTGCCAGACCACTCCTTGGTGCTGGTTTGTGCAGCTACCCAACTCAGCTCTATAAAATGGCAAATTAATCAGAGGTGGCCAAGAAATTGCCCATTGCACTGAATCTGCATATGAGTTTAAACCTGTATCTCCCTATCCATGGAATGCACCTGTTTTTGTAACCATCCTGTTTTCATCTCTGGGATGCTGAGCATCTGGTATTGGCCTGCCATCATACTCAAGCAGAAAACGAAGGACACCTTTAAAAATGCTGTTATGGATTAATGTTTATAAGTGTTCTGTGGTAAATAGGATTACCCCAAGCTGTTGAGGATTGCAGTAAACTACTTAGCTTCCTCTAATACAGTCCTATGGCATCTGAAAATGTGCTCTTATCACTATTGCAGTAATATGATTCCAGGGACCCAATTACTTGCAAACCATCATAAATACATTGAAAATTTCCTGCTTCTTGTTGGCTAAGAAGCTGTTGGTTAACCCATGTATCTG
Organism: Neoceratodus forsteri; assembly: GCA_016271365.2. Taxonomy (NCBI): domain Eukaryota; kingdom Metazoa; phylum Chordata; order Ceratodontiformes; family Ceratodontidae; genus Neoceratodus; species Neoceratodus forsteri. The sequence continues at coordinate 1,067,310,069 of CM028131.1, read as the reverse complement.
TAAACTGCCCCCTTCCCGTTTGTGTGCTAGTTACTATGTTTTAGTAAGAAGAGAAGCCTAAACCCTAACATTTTCAAGGATTCCCCAGGTTTTCTACACTTCTATGTCACTGTGCATGCTCACATGTGCCAGAATCTACAAAATGATGAATTACTGCTGGCTTCTCCCACTGTCTATGTAAAGGAGATGTCAAAGCACATAGTTGAGTTCTGAGCCCTTACCTTAGAGGTGGGCAGAGTGTGGTGCAGAAGAAGAGAGGGAACAGTGAGAGACCAGCAGACCCCCCCCAAAAGAAATGTACTCTGTCTAGGGTCAGCAAGCTCAAGAGCAGAGGAAGAGCAAAGACAAGATCTAAATTGACAGAGCAATTTTAATAGAGAAAGAGAATTATAGAGAAAAGATGCAGTGTTGAAAAGACTGTGAGAATGAGAGTTTGGAGGCCACTGAATCTAATGGGCCTGATTCTGGAAGGGTGGTGCAAGTCTCCACCAAATGCAACTTGAGCCACCCACAACTGCGACATTGGCCCTGTGCCCTATTCTACAAGGGCAGGGTCACTGCAGCTAAGTCCTGCAATTTACGACATGCGGCCAGGCACGCCGAATAGAGGGCGCACCTGGTGAGCATGCTGCATGCCACAATGCAGGTTGCAAGTGCCCCCATGCTCAGCATGTCGCAGTAGTTACCCCACAGGCTGCCCACACCCCTGCCCACCAAACCCATCAATAACTGCCCTCAGGGCTACCCACACCAATTGACCTCCCAGAAGCATCCAGTAAGTGCCCCACAGGGCTGGCCATACCTCATGTCCCCTGATGCCTCCAGTAAGTATCTGCAGGGCTTCCCACACCCCCAGCCTCCCCGAATCCCCCATTGAGATATGTCTCACAGGGTGGCACTGTCATCTCCCTCCTGTGCCCTGACCCCGAGTCACAGCCACAAATGTGGCAATACCCTGCCCTGGTAGCCTGGTGGCCCCCCATCCAGCCGTGCCAGCCCACTCCAGCACCCCCCACCCGTCCCCAGCCAGCGACTGGCACAGCCCACCTCTCACCACCACGGCCATCCACCGACTGAGTTCAGTATGAGCGCAGTATGGAAAATAAATTATTTGCCGCATTTGGCGTACCAGTGACTCGGGGGCCGGGACATGGGTGGGGATGAGAGTGCCGCCCTGTGGGGCAATGCACAATGGGGGTTTTGGGGGCTGAGGTGTGGGTAGCCCTGTGGGGCATTACATGTACATGTCAGGGCAGCTGCTGTGGGTAGCCCTGTGGGGCATTACATGTACACATTGGGGCAGTTGGGTGGGTAGCTGTGTGGGGCATTATATGTACACTTGAGGGCAGTTGGTGTGGGTATCTACAGGCACCCACTGGGGTATGCTGGGCATGGGGGGACAACTGGCATGACTGCAGGTGAGTCTACAGGACCTCCGGGTCTCTATAAGTTACACCAACTAAAAGCTGGTGTAACTTACATTGCCGGTTCCTCCATGGGTTCTTGTAGAATCCCAAATTGGGACATTGTTGCTGCCCTTCTGGAATGGGGTGAAAATGCTGCCATAAACCCCTTAGCGCCATGTCATAGGGGTGTATGGCACAACTCTAGAGCAACAGCTGTTTGGTGGAACTGGCCTGCTGACATGTCACAGCCACTTTGTAGAATCGCACCTGTCGCAACTGCTGGCGAAGTTGCTAAATGTGCCATTCTACTTGATGCAAGTGCTGTTACGCCAGGCGTAATGTTTCTAGAAATGGGCCCAATGTATCTTCTGAGAGGATATTGCATAGGTAAAGTGGGACTCTCCCCTCAAGGACTTCACCTAAGTTTCATAATGGCCTGCTAAATGGTTTTATGGTGGTAGAGTAAGTATCCTAGGGCAACAAGGCAGAGTCACAAGGAAGTCAAGGAGATGTCTTCAAGCTGCAGTCATTGAGTTTCTCTGTCTGTGGAGATCACCCATGTGAGTTTAGTGTGGCCTGTCAAGTATGTGCCTGTACCATTTTATCACAGTGCCTATCACTGACCATATATCATCCTGGGGAAAGAAGAAATGCAGAATTGTAGACACAGTGGTATGTGCAGAGTGTGGAATAAACTGATGTGGAGAGTTCCCTGCTATTCTGAGACCCTGGTGAATGGAATCAAATGTATATTGTTCTATGTATGTAATGTTACATGTGTTCATGTAGTTCTCATCTTGTCACCTGTGAAATGAGCATTTTGCCATCAGGCCTACAAGAATAAAAATAACTGAAATGGAATATGTATGTAGAGGCTGTAGATATGTATTATTCCCCTACTGGACTATGTTCTTTCTGTGTAGAGTTTATTAAGTGACTGTAGAGGACAATGAATTCATGGCCCTTAAATTTCACTGTAACCCCAGGTGATGCTATCCCATGGGCTACTACCCTGCCTGCTTGGCTAGTAGCAGGTTAAGGGCCTAGGTTCAGTGATGGGTGCCTCCACCTGAAGGTCAGGGTTGGTATTAGTCTGACTAATGAGGCCACAGCCCTCTGAGACACTGTGACCCCTTTGTCTCCTGCTAGTGGCCCACACAGTGCACAATGGTTACCTTCCCAATACCCTGAAGAGCTTTAACATACACCTCGATTTAGCACTTACCCCCAGGACTGGTTCCTTCAGCTTGGCTCAAGGGATGCCCTGTAAAATAAGAAGATGCAAGACAAAAGCAACTATGCCATACCTCCGCATAAATGGACACCAGAGTCAATGTAAATTGCAGGTAAAAATAGATCTGATTTATTCAGGGGCTATAACAAGGATGAGGCAATCAGGATAATTGGCTTAACCACACCATAAATATCACAGTTATGCATGCAGTCAGTGTCCCTATCAGTCACACTCTGGGTACCCAGGATGGAGAAGGAAGCTAGCCAGGACTGTTGCCTGGGGTAGGCCGGCATTGCAGCTGGTAGGGGCCCTGTGAGGAAAAGAAATAACATGCACACCCACTGATTGTAATCCGGAGCCAGAGGGCTCAGTTCATGGAAACAACACAACAAATTAATCAGATGACACACTTGTGATTCAAAGATATGTTGCAGAGAGCTATCCTGTTTTTACTCACGATAGCCAAAGCTGGACACAGGATGGACAATGGTCAAGACGACAGATGGATGTTCTGGATTGCCAGGAGAAGCAGGGTAGGGAGACAAGGCCCTCGTGGCAGGCCCAACTGCATTAAGTGCAAGCGGATTCAGTCCAACTCAAGCGGGACACAGCTTCCATCCCCAGCACACAACTCAGCTCGGGGAAAACCAGATTGCGAACCCCTCCAGTTCACAACACAGTTATATGTAAAGAGAGTTTACTGTACTAGGCAGGCTACTGCTCGATCCTGATAGCAAAATCACTGCAAAACCCGTGAGCACAACGGTAGCTACAGTTCCTGACAAGCCGGATCGGATGAAGCAAAAATCTTTTGTCTTCATAGGTTAAGCTGGTCCCAATTCAGCAGCTTGCTTAAAGCACACAGCTCAGATTTAGTCCAAAACACTTCTCTCTCTCTCTCTCTCTCTCTCGCTCCCTCTCACTTCTCAGTGCAGAAAACAGGCAAGCAGGCCAGAAGTCATGCCTCCCATGCTTCTCCCACGCAATACTGTGCAACACGACTGCTTAGAACTATGAAGCTCCTTCTCTCTCCTCAGTTTAACTCAGATCTGGCTTGCCAGCAGACAGCTCAGGGCATTTCCTTTAGGTCCAAAAGGTTTGATCGGTCAGTTCTGCAGTCAGTCACATCATGTTCCCCTGTTGGTGCAAAAGGCACCAATCGTCCAAAACTACAGTTCCCAGAGTCTGGCATCCCACAGTCCCACTTTAACCAGCTCCATTTTAGAGTCCTAAAGTACTGATTGGTCCAATTCGCAGTTCAGAACCAAAACGGTGGAGCTACACTGATCAGTCCTTGCTGCAAGAAAGGCAGGTTAGAACAAACAAAATTTTCGTCACTACTCCAATGATCACCAGAAATTAGTTACATCTTTCAGCAGGGCTCCCTCTGCACAACTAGCTGATGGCAGAAATGGAGTGATTATTCCTCAGCCTGGGTGGGATTCGGGCATGGAAACACACAATCCCCCCCACCCCAGATTAATTATGACTGCAAGCAGGCAGCCCTTAAAGAGACAGTACATAGAGGCTTTAAAAGCCCTCACTGGCAACAACATTTAAACGGCTTCAGGCGCCAAACACCAACCAGGCAGTGAGCAATTAGGGGAGCTCGTGGAAGACTTTTCAGGAACCCCCTTGGAGGGGGTTACACAACATTTTCACAGCAGTTCTATTTAGCTGAAGTGCAAGAGCAAGCTAACTTGTCAATTGTAGTATATATTTTCACTGGCATATAAGTTTTCTGGATTTTCAAAACAGTTAATATAGAGAAAATTTTGTTCCAGTGAAAATAGGTCCTGAAGGGTATGTTGCACTTGACTCTACTTATTCCCAAATGAACAATGGCATTGGCTGAATTACATGTATGAAAAATCAGCAGCCTCTAAAGACCCCACTGTCAGTCCCAAATGAAAAAAACCTGTCTGGTTCCCTATTCTGAGGAAAATACATACTTGAGTGGTAAACAACCACTCATTTGGCTGCAGGTATACACACACATTGAAAATGTTGTTTGAATGGAAATGCCTATTTATATTAGCTGTTTGCTTTACTAAACTTTAAAATGCCAGTGTATATTAGTATCGTCTTGTTGAGCATATATGAAACTAACTGATTATGACAGGATATTTATATCTGTTTTTCAAATATATGTGTGTAACCCAGCCAAAGGAGCAGTAGTTTACTACTCAGGTGGGTTGTTGCCAAGGAAATGGCGTGATGTAGACATCTGTCAGCACAGGTTTCAGAGGGAGTGCCATCTTGCATTTGGTGCTGCCAGTATGAGTGCTAATATTTTGATAGGGTGGGCGGTATTGTGCTATACTGGATGGCCCAGAGGTGTAATGAGGCCCAACACTGCAGGCAGAGGCCTTATAGCCCCTGGAAGTCTGGTATAGCACAATACCACCCACCCTGGAGGGTATTGTTGTGCTTAGAAAATAGGCACTGTATTATATATGTTTTTAGAAATAAATTTATGTTTAAATGTTAAAAGTTTCACATTTTTATTTATTTAGTAATAAAATAGTTCTTCTGCCTGCATTAGCATGCTGTGTTTTTATTTACTAGAGCCTCTGGTGTTATGACTTTGAAGCCAGTTGTCATGGTCCCCTCAACCCAGCTTTTTACTGTTTTTGTTGTTTTTAATTCAGTCAATTAAGACTGCAGTGTGCTCCTCATCAGCAGTCCCTTCAGCACAGGCTTACATCAGGAGGAATATTTGCTGTTGCAGATAATGTGAGGATGAAAGAGTATGACAGAGATCTGTGGCCTACAGTCGGAACTCAGGACAGCCACCCGATGAACAGATTTTACTTTTTACTTTTTTTTCATTAAAGTAATCAATTTTATAGTGCACTATGAATGGAGCGATCGACTAAGCAATACAAGGAATGGTTGCTCCCTTACCCCGCGACTCCTGCTGCCAGAAACTAACATGACAATGTGTCTGACTCCCCCACCTTTCCTGGTTCTCCGACAAAGTAGTAGTCATATAGGAATGGTTGCTGGCTCACCTCACACTCCTGCTGCCAGTAAGAAATAAAAGGAAACATTAAAATACAATCCTATTTTAGAGCACGATCAGAAAAGTCGTGTCCGCTAATTGCTGTGCTCAAGGCTGGGAGAATCATTTCTTCTGTGTCCCCGTCCCAAGTACTACTGCTTCCTTTTGTCTTCCTATCCCCAAACTACTACTTCCTTGTTTCTTTAACTGGAATCCTGCCAGCCCGGTGACACTGAGGGTTGAGATTCTGGACACCACACCTCACGCCAGGCTGGTGACCCAGATTTGGAATCATACCTGAGTTGCCAGGGTCGGCAGGGAGGGATGGGATCAAGTTTCTGGAGGACTGCCTCCTATCCCAGGGAGGGCTGGGGCACTACCAGAGCTGGTGCACTTAGGGGTGGAGTGTGACAGATGTCAGCATACTGTGCCTTTGACATCATTGCACGCCTGCACTCCAAGGGATAGTAATGGGGAAAATGGCTGGGTGCAAGTGAGCAGCTTGATAGCAGCACTCATACCACCAAGCTGTCTGTCATGGAATTGTGCTGGGGTGGGTTGTTCTCTGCCCAGCATGGGAAGGCATAGCGGAGCCTCTCAGCAAGTTGGGGAGTGGGCTACTGGACCACCCATCATGCAGTGAGCCTGCTACCCTCCAGGTGGGGAGCCAGTGGCTGGATGCTCCACCAATTGCAGCAGCAGGAGGGAAAAAATAGCTGTGATAAAAAAAACTGGAATCCTGAGCAGAGGGTTAAGTGTTGGGGCTGGTTAATAAACACAGAAATTGTACAGCAGGACTATATCAAGCTGGGAAGAAGGCACTGCAAAGCAGGCTTAGTAGTGTTGAGCACATAACGTGGTGGCACTATTAATTTAAACAGGAAAAATGTTTGGTTTTTTACGCCGGGAGTGTTTTTCCTGACAATTTAAACTGAAAGACAGGCCAGAGTCACAAGTTTTATAACTGCAGGCTTGCTGTTTTTGTAACCCTCTCACTCAGTAAGTGAGAAAAAATGACGACACACTAAATGGTAAAATTCTAAGTGCCACCCTGATACTGGTAATCAAGTCGGCTGGGACTGGTACTTTTAATACCTAGGCTCTGTTGTCTGATAGATGCCACCCTTGGCAGAGCCAAGTCACAGCCAAAGACATGGCCAGATATTTTCTGAAATTTCTGTGATATTTCTAGAAAGTTTCTGCTGTCTCCATTTACACAGTAGGGGCAACAGAGAGAAACTCTTTAGAAATGTTGTGAAATATCTGGAAATATCTGCCCATGTCTGTGGCTACTAATTTCAGCCAGTCAGAGTCCAAGAATTTTAGCCCAGTTTCTAAGACAGAAATAGACCATGCTGCTCTTTTGTTGAAAGGTAGCACTTCAGCTGTTTTCTTCAAATTCAAAAACAATTGCATGGTGTTTTTTCACAAGCCATGCATTAAATACAGTAATCAACTGAGAGAATAACTAATGATCTGAGAATACAAGTCGTACTATTACAGCCTTTTAATAGTAAAAGTTTTTGTATTGTTAAAGCATTAAAGTAAAACATCTCCAAGCTTTAAGCACAAAGGCTTATTATTGACACAGCCTATTTAATAAAAAAAAGTTTCTTATATTGCTAACAAAACCTAAGCAAAACTGTAATTCCATAAATGACTCAGTAATATTTTAGCCTGTGCAATACTAAATAAATATGTTGTTCTCTAGACATTTCAGACTTTTCCTGAACTTTCTAGCCTTGAAATATAGTCTCTAAGTAGTGCATGCTTCCAGGTAGGTAAAATGAATAGCTAAGTTATCAGCATAACAGAGAAAAGTAACACACTGACGTATTATTATGAATGACTATATGTCACATTCTGGTTTATGGTTGGTATAGTGGCAAGAATAACATTATATAAGCTGCATAAGAATGTTTTAACCAATATGAAGTGCTTATGGAGGATGAGCTTGTGTTTTAAATCGGTAGTCATTCAAAAGAATACAAAAGTCACATGAGAGGACTAGTACAGTGTACAAAACAATGCAGTTATGAATACTCCATTTCAATACATGTATGTATTAGGTGTTATTTATACAGAATTTTTGGAATTAACTTGTACTGAAAATACATAATTTCATTTATGGAATAGTCCCTTGAGAAAACCTTACATAGGTGAAACATCAGGACAGGTTTAACTTAAAATATTTTAATAATCAATGCAACCTGCAAATCTGGTGAAGGATTGGGAAGTGGATAAGGAAATTGTAACATCCACCCCTCCCTCCGACTTTCATGGGACTTAATTTTAGGCTCATTTTGATTTTTATTTTCTTCATTTTCATTTTGATAAAATAACTGAGCTAAGCTTATTTTCAGTCATGTCCCATTAAAGCAAGGCACAACAAATTAAAATAAAAAAGCCTTTGATCATTTTGACTTTGACTGCATGTCACAGTATACTGAAGCTCTAACTTTACCCCTCTGCTGCAGTGCTGATGAGGACTTGAGGATGTGGTTGTGAAATCCAGGACAGGCAGAAGAGATATGGACCTTGTTTGAGAAGTCAGAGCTGATTACAAGGACACATCTTGAACATGTAAACAAAACCTTCTGACACAGCCATGTGTGACCCATAGTGTCCTGCAGGAGGTCAGGGGCATATTGGCAGCCACCTGGCTGAGAGGAATCAACAGTGAGAGAACTGAAGTAAAATGGGGCTCATGGGACATCTGTCCACTGAAACTATTGCAAGTGAGTCAAGAAATCTCTAGAAAAATATTGTGATAGAGCTGCATCCCTTATGCAACTGAACCATTAAGGGAGAGATTTGCAACTGGGACAGCCTAGCCATCCCACTGTGGGAGGGTTGAGATCTGCTTTGGAGGTGAGATCAGCAGGATCTTCATCTGGAGAAGTGTATGTGAAAACAGGCCTTAAAGCTGGATTTGGTCTTGATATAGACACCTAGCATCTGGACTTCAAATAAGAGAGCAAGTGCCATTGCTGCCAACAGTGTTTCCTGACAGTAAGCTACCTGAGAGACTGAGAGAATACCATCTGCAACAGAAACATAGAGATTTTGAAGTGAGATGTCTTGAATTTTGCACCTCACATTTTGCCAGCCATCCAACTGCTGTCATCACTGAAGAAAAGACAGTAGGGACAGATGAGGAGTAAAGAGGAAGAAATTTCCATTTTGAAACTGTGAAGGGAAAAACCCTACATGGGATAAGGGATTCATCATGGCTGAAAGGTGTTCACACAGCAAGCTCCTGCACAAGCTCACCATAAGCTGTGACTACTGCATACATACAGACTGTGCTCTTTTATTCCTGTGTTGGCTAGCCTGTTTATCCCTACTGTAGAGGTTTGCAGCAACCATTTCAGTGACACAGCTTGCTCTATCTGCCTGCCTTGAGAGGTTCAAAACTGTAACAACAGTAAGCACAGTATCATAGCTCAGATCTGAAATGTTTTCTATAAGCTAGTTAGGGGCTGTTCACTTGATGGAAGCACTAAGCTATAAAAGAACTATGTTTGATGGGCAGAGATTATGCAGAGACTTGTGCAGGGCCCTCTGGTCCTAGATTATAATTAGTGTTGGTTTTAATTGTTAGCAATCTTCATCCAGCAATTGCTTTAAGTACAAAGTACTACAATGCATCCTGTCTGTCTCTGCTTTTCATTTGCCCAGCATCAGGCCTGCACCATGTATAACCACATCTACATGGTACTACCAACTAATTGTGATTAATGGAGCTTACTTGGTTTACTTGATTGTAAGGGACAAAAGAAGGCCTAGGCCCATCGAGATTGTTCCCCACCATTATGGTGGGATAATTAAACCCAGAAACTATTTGACTCTAGCTACTGGTCCAGACCTTTTTAAAGGACTGGATAGAACTACTACCCACCAAATGTGGTAATCTATTTCATAGTCTAGGAGCTCTTATAGTACAAAAGTATTGTCTTTGTTTGTTTTGGTTTAGCCATGTCAATATGTTTATTATGGAGTCTTGAAGAACTCCTTCTATTATAAAACTTTAAACTACATTGACTCATTAAATCCTGGGATTATACATTTTGTAATAATAATAAAAACCCTCTTACACGTCTAGTTTGTAATGCATGTAATCCAGTTTCCTTCAATCTAGTGTTACAGTTACTGTTGGAAAGTCTAGGCACTAGTTTTGTTACCCTCCTCTGGATTCTTTCCACTCTATCTATATCCTGTTTAAGATATGGGCTCCAAAAGGGGATCCATAGTTAGAATGAGGCCTGGATATGGGTCCTAAAAGGTGGATGATGCATTCCTGAGTCCGAAAAACAAATGTTAATTTGATTCAAGTCAGTAGTACATTAGAGGTTTTGATGCTGTACCTTAATACAGTGATCTGTGAAGGTTAATTTATCATTAATAATGACTCCCAAATCCCTTTCAGAGATTGAGGTTTTAAGGGGTGTGTTATTTAGAGTATAACTCTGCCTTGGATTGTTTATTCCATAATGTAATACAGTACACTTATCAGAATTGAGCACCATCCCATTGTTAGCTGCCCAACCTGCAATAGATTTTAAACTATTACTTAGCGTAAGCCTACTTGAGACCATGGATACTTCACCCCTAGTTTAGTGTCATCAGCAAATTTAACTAGAAGGTTATCAGCTCCGACTTGCATATCACTAGTATAAAGATTAAATAGAATAGGTCCAAGACCCGAGCCCTGAGGGACCCCACTGGTAACACAGCCCATGTTGGAGATAGTGCCGTTAATGCTTCTTGCTGATGTCTGTTGGCCAACCAGCAAGATACCCAGCTAACCAGTGACTGAGAAACCCTTGTTGTGATTTATCTATGAGTTTGCCATGGGCACTTTATCAAAAGCCTTACTGTAATCAAGAAGGATAACATCCATAGCTTCTCCCCTATCAAGTCCCTCACTTCAATAGTTATAAAGCAGACTAAGTTTGTAGTACAGGAAAACCCAGACCTAAAGCCATGTTGTGTTTCATCAGTTTTATTCATAGCAACTATTTCCTGATCTAGAAATTTTTGATAATTTTTCCATTAGTTTACTTATAACAGAAGTTAAGCTTATAGGACGGTAGTTTTCAGGATTAAAGTGATTACCCTTCTTGAATATAAATATGACTGTGGCACTGGCCCAGTCATAAGGAATGTAACCTTCTTGAAGGGACATATTAAAAATAAAGGTTAGAGGTTTGGCTACAGCCTCAGATGTCTCTAGCAAAAGCTGGGAGTTATATTATCAGGCCCTGGAATAGAGTTCTTTTTAAAGATTGTAAAGCTTCAAGCTGTCAGTGACAGATATAGTATAGTCTGTAGAAGTGCTTACTGAATCTAATTTGAGCTAAGAGTCCTCTTTTTGTAAAGACTGAGCAACACTGCTCATTAAAAGCATCCAAATCTCTTTATCAGTTATTTTTAAAGAGTTGTTGATAGTTAGAGGTCCCATATATCTGTTACTGTTTTTTTAATTATTAAGGTAGGAGTATAAGGATTTGTGACTGTCTTTGCAGTGTGCCAAACAAACTCTAAATTTCTTTTGGACTGCAAGATGGTATATTTCAAATGTTTTACAGATATTTTATACTTTAATAATAATTGGTCTTATTAGGACCCTCACTCTTTTTAGTTGTGAAAATAAACTTTGTTTCCTTTTGATTAGTTTTTTATGGTTTTATTTAGCCATAATGGGATCTTCCTTCTTATTACATTTCTTCTTCATGGTGACAAATAGTCCTTCTAAGTCATAAATAGTTGTTTTAGGTAGTCCAATGCTTCCTCCACTGAAAGTGGGGTAATAATTCTTCCCAGCAGAAATTATTTAGATGCTCATTAATAATATGAAAGTTTGCCTTGTCGTAATTTTTAAAATCTGCATGACCTCAATTTAAAGACATATTAGTTGTTAGAGCAAATGAGATGGAATAGTGATCACTAGTACATAAGGATCTCCAACACAGATATTAATTATAATATTTCCTATACTAGATATTTCTAGGTTAAGTATGTTATCACCCCATGTTGGTTTGGTGACAAGCTGTTCCAGTCCTAGATACACTGTTAGTGAAATTATTTCTTTTCATCATAAGTTTTCCTGTCAAAATAGTCCAGTTTATAGATGGCATATTAAAATCTCCCAAGGTTAATATATTACCCTTATTAGCCATATTCGAGATTTTATTAATTAATCTCGAAATATAGTCTGTATTAGCTGAAAGGGGTCTATAGCAAGTACCAACCAGTAATTAAGGTTGTCCTTTTAGTTGAACATTCATCCATGTGAACTCTATATCCTCAGACAGCTTCCTTGGTCAGTAGCCATTGAAAGTGTGATGCACCAGCTAGCTCAATGGGATAGTGTGGGACTGGTAGGAGGTTGGTAGGGTCTCCAGGGTTAAGCTGCATGTAGATTACATATCAATTTACTGAATTACCTTAATTAGTTGCTTAGCCTATACTATACATTACCTTTCTTCCGCAGACCCCAGTTCCTGTTATGCCCCAAACAATCTATTTTCTGTTTTTCCTGTTTGATTGCATTACTATATACACTGTGTTGTTCTGTTATTACTTCATTGCCAGTGTGAGAATTGAGTCAAGGGCCTACTGGAGGCCAGTGTAATATTATTCTGGAGGTTATCATCTTAAATGCTGTGCTGGTATGTCTAAGGTTTACCTGGGTGGAGTTATGACTATTTTGTACCTGATAAAGACTCAACTAACCAACTAAGACCTAGGGTCTTTGCCCAGGGGCTAATAAACACATCTCAACCATTACCTCTGGACTGAGTCCTATGCCTGGCAGTTATGGAGTGACATCACAATGTCATATGACAGTACAGTGGGAAGAGAATATTTTAATTTTCTCTGGACTTTTCACAATTCTTGGGAAACAGAGCAAGATGTGCCACCTCTTGATTGAACAGACAAAATGTTGATTGAACAGACAAAATGTTCATTCTCTACCCCACCAACAAAATAAATACAGTTGGTGCCCCTTTCTCACATGCCATATGCTACCATATTTATTGCCTTTACTTGGTAGTGTACAACACTTGAATACTCATTTCCTATAGCATCACTAATCTACTACTATTCCTTTGCCTGGGATAAATGTATTTGAACGGCCTGTCTGAGTCAGGAGCTGTGAGATTGGGAGCTGTGGAGGGTGGAGTTAAACAAACAAATGCATAAAGTTACCTTGAGTCTCGTACACTTCTGAGCATAACGCAGTTCATTTGTATTTCCTATTATCATTATATTGATTTACAGCAGCTTTAAAACAGTCACACATGGAGAAGTTTTGGTTATGTCTCCTTCTAGTGATGGTTGCCATCAGACCTCCCCCACCTCGGGCTGCAGCTCAGCACACTGAGACAAAACCATAGCACGATGATGAAGAATTAGATTGCTTTTGTTTAGTAAGTGAAAACAACTGAAACACCCAGAACTAAGTAGAACCAAAAGTCTGAAGACACACACCTACAAAATCCATGCAGAACAACTACATACATACATACATACATATATTTGAGGGAAAGAAAAAACAAATCATCAGACAATGGAGACTTTTTAAAACAAACTATGAAGGAGAATTCATCAGTTTTATTCCATTGAATTTTATTTATTTAATTTAACTCCAAATTTCTTTTTTTATTTGGATTCTTTGTATATTTTGTGTGTAACATTGATAGGTCTGCAAACTGAGCCAACAAGTTCAAGTTTCTAGATATTAAGCTTCAAGCATTTGATGTTAAGTTTCTGGTCGTGTTTTGTTTTTTAAATACTTCCATTTGTTTGTCACTGTTCTGTTCTTATATTTTGACTGAGATTGTTATTACACTAGTACTAAACTGATATTTTAGTACTGGCATATATATTAAAATAAATTATATCTTTTATGTTGGGTTCCAGTAATTAAAACTTTTGAGAGGCCTTCATCAACAGAACACACATTTAATGATAATTTTTACAACTATTTAAATTATTTAATTATTTATTTATCCATGACATCTATCCACGTTTTAGCATTTCATTTAACAGCAATTAAAATACAAGCCTGGGGCTCATGCTCCAATTTATGATAAAGTACTTAATTAATGATCTCTACCTGTTTTAAGGTGTTTCCTTTAATGAAGTTTTGTATCACTGAATTATATCTCATAGTTTTCATTTAACAAACTGTGGACTGCCATTTGATCACAATTAAGATCAATTAAAGTGAAAGGATAAAATACTCATAGGCCATCATATTCCTAACACTTCATTTTGAATTAGGAACCTGATGGCCTGGTATATTTCAGACTTCCATGTTTGTTTTTCAAAATTGCAACTCAAAAGGTACATTTTCATGTATTTTGGGCAAAAGCTTTGAAATCAAATTTAGTCGAATTTAAGTAACCTTACTTTTTTCAGTCAGTTTAATTGTTTTTTAGAGTCTACTTTGTATGATCATGGATACCTGTCAAAACCTTTTCCTTCACAGCTTAGAAATCTTTGGGTGTAGAAAGCAGAGTTCTTTGATTAAAATAAGTCTGATTCTGTTTTTATTCTGCCTATTCTATTTTTTCATTTGTTGAAGTAAGTCAGAAACTAAGTTCTTTATAAGCATTCCGTTTTACTTCATTTTATGAGCTTTAAAGCATTTGGTTTTTAATACTTAACAAACTTTGCTAGTGTTCAAACTTACTTTGAATTAATCAGGGAGTCTCAAGACGAAGCCAAAAAGTAATTAATATAATACATCCAGCTTAGCTCTACTCTCTTAATAAAAGTGACATCTGTATTTTATACTTTTCTTAATAGTTTGCACAGTGTATCTAACTTCTATATTATAATTTTGTTAAACCTCATATAAATTATGAACAAGAACTTTGAAAACAGGTTATCTTTTGGCCTAATCTATAAATGATCCAACAGTTTAAGGTCTAACTTGCTATATGTAATCAGAATAATTTAACCACTGCTTAGGATTTTTTAACTTAAGTGCTGCTGTTCTTTAAAGTCATTGCACCTTCTGGGAGTGACTGGTTCAGATCTCCATGCTAAGAGTAGGAACTCAGGCTCAAATCTCTCTCATGACCATAATGAAGATTTCTGCAACAGAAAATTTCCTGAAAATCTCTAGTCTGAATTGAGACGATCAGCCAGAGTTTCTGAAGACTTTAACTCACCTCATAATTGTTTCCAATCTTTCAAGGAATCCAGCTTTTTAAGAAGCTGACAATGAAGACTCTGTAGTCACAGAGAAGCTCAGTAGCTTGACTACAAAATATTCCATGTGCCCAGGTGCCACACAACTATGACCCAGTGATTCTTTGCTCACTGGGCTCCTCTGTGGACAAATGGTCTACCACCTGACTTAGCTGGTGCCACAACCATTTGTTCCTTTACACAAACTCTGTCAGCACTCACCAACAATATTGTACCTGAGTGCCACCACTAGTCTGAGCCTACAGCTTTAGTCTGCCTCAGAACTTCTAACTCCTAACCTGCCAAGTTAAGTCTTTGCCCCAGCACTTGCCTCCCACCCCTTTATTCTAGCACTTGCCTTACATCCCCTACCCCTCAGCTCTTTCTTTCCCTCTGC
Organism: Neoceratodus forsteri; assembly: GCA_016271365.2. Lineage (NCBI taxonomy): Eukaryota > Metazoa > Chordata > Ceratodontiformes > Ceratodontidae > Neoceratodus > Neoceratodus forsteri. The sequence continues at coordinate 1,067,294,821 of CM028131.1, read as the reverse complement.
TCCTCCTATCCTAGATCCCACTATCCCACCCTACCTCACCCTAAAGTCTGTCTGCCTCTCTCTCTCTCTCTCTTCTGCAGGATGCTGGCATACCATGCACTATGTCTTAGCACAATTTGTGTAACTGTTTGTCATTGCAACCCATGTACTGTTGATTTTTTTGTATTCTGTATGTATAATTTGCTGTAACTATACTGTGCCTTCTTGTGCTAATGTATCTGACATCGAACCTCTCTATGAGCATCCGTCACAGGTGTCATCCAAGATGTCAATAAACAAATAAATAAATAAAATGTGTTTCTTATACTTGAAATATCCATTTTTGTTTACTGTATTTGAACTACTATTTATATATAGAGGATATACAATGGCCTGTTTTCAAATATGCCATTTATTTCCATGAGTGAGAGGGTGAAGCAATAATTCATGAATAGCAAAGCCACAAATGAGTTATGAAAGTCCCATCCTCAGAAAAGGAAATTAATAGCATTTTCAAACACAGTCCATTGTATGTTCTGTGTATACAATGTCTGTGTTGTATGACAATTAAGGATAAATTCATTGTGTGGATTGGCAGAATGGGCTATCAGTCAAGTTGACTGTGATGTAAGCAAGTGAAAATAAACAGTGTTATTTACCCATTGGGGACAGCCATCTGCACAGGTGTGGTCTATAGACCACCAGCCCAGGAGGAAGGAACAGATAGGAGTTGATGCTAGCCATCCATAGGATGGCAGACAAGGGTGAGGTAGTACTGGTTGAGACTTCCACATACCAGACGTGGACTGGAGCATCCCAGCAGCAGCATCAACTAGGAGCAGATTTATCCTGACTCCTTCAGGGTGCCTTCCTCAAGCAACTGGTCATGGAACCAACTCGGCAGAAAGCAATACTGGACCCTTGTGCTCACAAACAGGGACAGTGTGATGGGGGTAACAGTGGGGGAGCACCTGGGTAACAGTGACTACCAGTCGTGGTTTGAAATCACAGAAAGAGCAGAACCAAACCACACAAAACACGTATCCTGGATTTTAGGGGGCAGACTTTGGGAAAATGGGGAGATACTTGAAAGAGGCATTAAGGGAATGAGACAGGAATCAGGGGTTGAGGAACAGTGGGCAGTATTTAAAATGGGGATTATAAGAACAACAGAATTATGCATTAAGCAGGTTAGCAAGAGGAAAAGGAAGAGGAGACCATTATGGTTTTCCAAAGAGGTAGCAAAGAAAGTGAAAGCCAAAAAGATTGCATTCAGGCAATACAAAAGACACAGGCAGAAGGGGTAGGAGAAGTACCAGGAGAAACAAAGGAGGCAGGAAGTCAGTAAGGGAAGCCAAAGCTCAGACAGAAGAACACATTGCAAAATCAGTGGGTAAAGGGGACAAACCTTTACAGGTACATAAGTGAAAAAGAAAGACAAAGGAAGGATAGTGAGACTGAAGGGGAGGATGGGAGCCGTGGAGGATGACAACAGTAAAGCTGACATATTGAACAGGTATTTCTGCTCAGTCTTTACTAAGGAAGAGGGGGGTAATGGGTCTGAAGGAGTACAAGGGGTGAGAATGGTGCAGAAATGGACACCAGTTCCTTTACGAGAAAGGGTCCTGAAGGAACTGGAAGTAATAAGAGCTGATAAAGAATGGGGCCAGATGGGGCACCCCAGGTCCTTAAAGAACTAAGAGAGGTGGTGGCTGAACTCTGGATATCCTGTTCAGCCAATCACTGGAAACAGGGAGGTACCCAAAGACTGGAGGACAGCAGATGTAGTCCCCTTATACAAAAGTGGGAACAAAGAGGAAGCAGGGAACTACAGACCAGTCAGCCTCACCTCGGTAGTGGGAAAATCATGGAAGCACTACTGAAGGAGAGATTGGTGGAACATCTGGTTGTCAATGGACTACAGGACCCAAGGCAGCATGGTTTCACCAGTGGAGGTCATGTCAGACCAACCTCATTGAATTTTGACTGGGTGACTAGGAGGTGGATCAGGGAGAGCAGTGGACATGGCCTATCTGGACTTCAGCAAGGCCTTGACACTGTGCCACATAGAAGACTATTACACAAACTGGGGAATATGGGTGTGGGCAGGACAGTAGTGTGGTGGGTAGGTAACTGGCTGGGTGGCGGGACACAGAGGGTGGTGGTAAATGGCTGTCACTCCACAGAGGGAAGAGTGACCAGTGGGGTGCCACGGAATCAGTGCTGGACCGGTCCTATTCGGCATCTTCATCAGTGACATTGCACAGGATCTATAAGGCAGAATTTCACTGTTCGCTGATGACACAAAGCTCTGTAACAGAGTAGACACACCAGAGGGTGTAGACAGAATGAGAAGGACCTGCAGAAACTTGAAGAATGGTCAAGGGTTTGGCAGTTGAAATTCAATGCAAAGAAGTGCAAGATAATGCATATGGGGCACAAAAACCCTGGCACAATATATCAGTTGGGGGTGAGGATATAGCATGCACCAAGCAGGAAAGGGATCTTGGGGTTGTCATCTCTGATGACCTCAAGGTAGGGAAACAGTGTGACAAGGCATCAGGTAAAGCAAATAGGATGCTGGGATGTATAGGCAGGGCAACACCAGCAGGAAAAGGGAGGTCATAATCTGCTATACAAGACACTAGTGAGGCCCCACCTGGAGTACAGTGTACAGTTCTGGAGACCATACCTACGTAAGGACATAGACAGGGTAGAGAAGGTTCAGAGGAGGGCAACAAAGATGGTGCATGGGTTGCATCACAAGTCCTATGAAGACAGGTTGAAGGAGCTGAACATGTACTCCTGGAGGAGAGGAGGAGAGAGGGATATGATAGAGACATACAAGTATCTTACAGGGAGGAACAGGTGCAGGAAAACACTATTTTAAGCGAAAAGATGTTTTAGGACTAGAGGGCATGGGATGAAGTTGGAGGGAGGACGATTCAGAGGAAACATGAGAAAGAATTTCTTCACAGAACAGGTGGTGGACAAGTGGAACACCCTGCCAGAGGAAGTGGTGGGGCTGAAACAATCACGGATTTAAGAACGATGGGATAGACATAAAGGAATTTAGAGGTCAGGGGTAAGGGAAATAGACTTCTAGGAAAACAAACTGAACTTACAGCTCAAATGGGCAGACTAGGTGGGCCATAGGCCCTTATCTGCCAACACTGTCTATGTATCTATGTATCATTTATCTTCACTTGGGTCATAGTCTTGGGGAAAATATTGCATTTAATAAAGTAGTGGAATCCCTACATACATCATATAAATAGTGTTACTAGAAGAGCATTACATTATTCTATTGTTTATATAATATTATTCTATTGTGCTTATTACTAGTAATTATGGTTGGTACAAGAAGTGGGAAAAATATGTACCTATCCTCAGTTCTGTCTCCTGTGCAGATCGATTTGAAACCAAAATAAACTAAATTTAAAAGTGCAAAAGAATGTTTTTAAAATGGTGCTGTTCAAGGAACTGGGAAGGTGGTCTCAACTCAGCCAAGAATCCTTGAATTCCTGGACTGCTCAGCCCCAGTCCCATGGTTCTTTCTACCACTTTAACAGATTTTTAACAGACATTTGTTAGAACTCAGGTAGGCGAATTGGAACCTCTCCTTACTAAAAGTGCTCCTCTTCCTTATCTATAACAGAAAACTCCCTACAGATTTCAGATGTGAATTTTAGTACATATTTGCATGCTTCTTTACAAATTCATCATTAACAAGTGATGGCCAAGGTTCTTACTACATATCATTCTCCCAAGAAGCCATTCAAAATAATTCTATTAGAAATTCTAACCAATCAGCTTAGATCTCCTAGACTGGAATCCAAGAGCTTCTACTTCAGAACCTCACAAATCTTTAGATTATCTAGCATCAGTAATTCAGGATCTTAGTAATACTATAACAGGCCTTTAAAAATAGTAACAGACACTTCTGCTTTAATAATGAAAATAACAGGGTGGCACTATTGATTACTCCAGACTTAAATCCTGACATAAGTGCAACTGGTGGCATTGCATTTGATCAAGAATTGTTTTGGGGCATGAGAGAAACTTTGTCTCTCCTCTTCCCTATTTAAGCAAACCTTAGAAATGATTAAAATCCTCATTATGTCAATATGGATATATTAGAACATATGTGCACCATTAAGGCAGATCTTGAAAACTTAAGGTTGAAGTAAATTATAATCAGACCTTAATGGTTCAAATTAGGGATCTTAGGGTCCTCAAAGACAATCCTCCTGAAGTGATTTTTTTAATAATGTGGAAGACCCTTCTAAAATTATGGAAAATAAGGCTATTTAGGTCAATCTTCCTCCCTCTTTTCTAAGGATGAGTCAGTTATTATTATCGACCCTCAAATACTCAAATTGTCAAAAATAAAAATAAAAGAGGAAATGAAAGCATCCCATTCAGAGATAGGTGGTAAAAAGTGATAATCTCTAAAACAAAAACAAAAAATGAAAGAACAATCAGGAAAATCTGTAACACTCATAAATAAATTAATAGTATCACTTTAACTGAAGTACAAAACTAGATGGAGATAATCATCCTTGTGGTTATCCATTTAAAAACTCTGTACATGAGGCACAGTAAATCACAGAAACATTAATGCAAATAGTAAAATAAGAATGATGTAAATAATTACACTTTAACAGTTATCTGGTCCACAGAAAAATAGAGAATCCTCTGAAATGTTGTTGGAAATGTATAAAATAAAAGATTAGAAGCAGAAACCCCAAAACATTTAAAAATTGACTGCCATTTGTTGCACAGCTCATCCGAGACTTAAGGTTTATTTATTATGCATCTCCCCAATCCACTTTACTCTGATTGTGCACTTGTATACCTTGACTCTCAGGAACTGGCAGATCAAATATAGTCAGAATGATCCTTATTGATGCTGAATTAAATAAGAATTCTTCCTCCACAAAGGGTCATAACTTCCTATTCGGACAAATTGTTGAATGATACTAATAGGAAAGGGAAGCAGACAAGGAAAAGAATTATTAGGTAACAAAATAATAAATAAATATGTGCAGTCACATAAACAAGCTTGGAAGGGAAGAATCCAATTCCTTTTGGTTGGAAAGTCTCATCTGGAGAATCAATAGGTTCAGTTAAGGTAGATCTTGGGGTATTTTAACCCACATCGTTGGGATTGATCTAGGACAAATGGTATTGAGTGGATTACAATACACAGCAGTGTCATGGATAGTCCTCAGATTGATATTCACTTCAGAAGTTCTAAATTGCAGTTCTGGTTGCCTCAGCTTCCTTAATTCTTGAAGGACTTGGCATTCTTTAATTGATTACAACAAGGTAAATAAGGAATCTTTGATGACTCATTGTAAAATTAATCCTCATATTGAAACAGCAACAAATACATCTATTTGTAGGAATGCAGGAATCACCACTTACAATAGGTTTGCTTCATTAGAGGATTTTTCTCAGAGATGACCAGATTTACAGTTTCTTCCAAATAACCAGACCTCTAACTGTAATTTTCCTTTTTAAGTATACTTTTCCTGGAACATTGAAGGGTTAGCAAGCAAATTGGCAGATTCTGAGACTGCTGAATTTTGACAAAACATGACATTATACGTCTACAAAAAACCTGGTGGCACAGTGATACCACCCATGATTCCAGTGTATTCTCTATATGTGTGCAGCTAAGAAAAATAATGTAGGAAGAGTTGAAGCAGGTCTGATTACATTTTTAAAACATCTTTGGATTTTCAAGTAACTGCACTTGATTATAACTTATTTTTCACAAGACCCTTAGAATTCAGAATAGCAATGTGAAATGTGTTTTGTTAAACGTTTATTTTCCTCCCAGAACAAGTAAAATGCATACTTCTACATTTTGGAAACAATTATCCAATATCTTGGAAGAACTGCAGACCAGATTTGAGAGTTATTTCTTCCTTATCATTGTCAATTTTAATGCTAGAGTTTCTATAAAAATAAAATGATAGTAGTCAAAGATGATCATGTTATGAGACTTCCAATGATTAATTCAAGAATTAAAATAAATAGAAAATCTAAGAACAATAAAACAACATGCAGGGCCAATTGTTAGATGGTATAATTACAGGATTGGACTTGTTTTAATAAACGGACAAACTCTGGGTGATCCAGAGGATGACTTAGTTATGTGGGACCTCACGGATCCTCAGTCATTAATTTGGCCTGGCTAACTAGATTGCTATGGAAAGGTTATTAGATTTGAAAGTACTGAGTCACCCAGAATCTGCCCATTCACAATACTTGTTACTTTTAATTTTCCTTACACTAATACAATAATATCTCAGCATCTAATGGAGGAAATTACTCTTGAGATCATTTCAAAAAGAACACAATGGTAAAGTGACACTATAGCTATGTTCACAACAATAATTAATACTGATCCACTTCTAGCTTTGAGAATTGAAATAAGTTTTACCCCAGATAACGAAAACTTGATCATCATGGAAAAATGGTTGGAAATTAATAATTTTCTTAGACCATTGTTTAGAACAAGTAATGTTAAAAAAATCTATAAAACAGGATCTTAGAAGACTAGTGAGATATACTAAAAAACATGTATCGAGAAATAACCTTCAAGCCCTAAACAAATGCAGGAAGGATTATAAAAACATTTTAGAGACTGAAAATGAAAATATCATACAAATATGTGGAATAAATTAAAAAAGACAGTTTTAGAAGAATATATAAACACATTGTGGTCATTGGTATCTTTAGATTATACAATATTCCACAAGAGTCAAGGCCTATATTATACCCAAGATTTGGGGAGAACTTCCTGGCTTTTTACTTCTCATCTATATAGTAGAAGAACAAAGGTGCTCAGTATATGATGAACTTAACATTTATTTAAATTTTATGTGTCCCATAGGCCAATTAGCTTTTCTTCTGTTGAAATTATATTTGCATTTAATACAACCAAGTCTAATAAAGTTCCTGGTTCTGATCAAATTCTCAAAGACATTTATAAAACATTTTCTGACTGATGGATTCTATCTTTGTTAATATATTCAATTGATTTATTCAAGATGAAGACTTTCTTGACAGTTGGAAAGGCAATATTATATATCCCTTTAAACAAATTCTGGCCAGAGCTATTATGGCTGCAGCCTAGCTCACAGAAGTCATGGTGTAACATGTCACTGTTCACCACATTGAATATGGCTGCTGATCTTTATTGCACATGCACAAGAAGTCATGCATATGCACTGAGCTCTGGCAGCCATCTTGGGCATTTATTTATTTATTTATTTGCTTTTGTTAACTAAGTAAGCACATACCAAACAGCCAAGTGCCTATTTTGTGGTGTACCCAGGAGGTTTACAGAGGTGTGAACATGAATGTCAAGCAAATACAGGTACATACAATAGCATCAGGCACATAATATATATTTGGAGGAAGTTAGCAGCTTAATACAGTGCAAAGTTCCACTGTGAACTCAGTGTGCATTTGCAATGTCAGTAACTGGCAGCCATACTGCACACAGCAGGCCGCAGAGGCAATGAAATTAAAAGTAGAAATGCTCTGTGGGGATGAGTGGAGTAATTTGGAGTTGTGGAAGGCTGTTCTGCAACCCAAATTCCAGGTGTTCTATGGTATACCATTTTATGAGCTACTGCAAGACAGCTGTAGACCCTCCCACTGCAGCCATATAAAAGGAGCAGTGACTGACCCTGGCATGTATAGACCAACCAGCCTCATAGATGCATCACAAAAGATATTTTGCAAAATTTTATTGCAGAGACTAGAAACATGGATTGAAGAATATCAGCTACTGGATGAGGCTCAGAATGATTACAGGCGTAGGCATTCCACAACTCAAAACTGCTATGTTCTTTCACATTTAATTTATAAATATACTATTATCAAAAGACTAAGCTATACTGCTGCTTTGTGGATCTCAAAGCCACCTTTGACAGTATTAGTCATAAACTAGTATGGCAAAAATTAAGCTCTATGGGCATTGATTCTTTCTTGTTAGACATTTTATCAGGCTTCATCTTAATACATGGATACAAGTTCAATATAACCAATTTGGTAATTTAACTCTAGAATTCATACAAATTTAGGAGTTCATATATGCATTTGGGCCCCAACTCTTTTATTTATATGTTAATTATATTATTAAACAGTTATATGACCCTGATTTTCATTCTCCAAATGTATTTAATAGTAGCATAAGCTGTTTAGCTTACGGTGATGATATAGTTCTGATATTTACATCCTCTTGGGTCTCACAGGAAAATGAATGATTTTGTTAATCTATGTAAAGATAATTTTTGGTTACAAAAAATCTAAGTCAGTGGACTTTGGTAATCAAAGTAAGAGAATGCAAAAATGTATTGAATGTGTGGACTGAGGCAACTGGAACAGAGAATTACTATGATTATTTGGGTGTACATTTCTCTAATGACTTTCTTTGGAATAGACACAAATATATTAGAAACAAAATGATAGTTGCATTTAATGCATTTAAAAGATTTTTTTTCAATTTAAAGTTTATTACTGTTTTAAGCATATATGGGACAGAGCCATACATGAAAGTCCGTACATTGAAAAAAGACATGACATATTACAATGGTTCTATCCTCCTCTTCTCTCCTCCCTCTACCCTCCCTTCCCAAGACCTCCCTCCTTCCCCACCACACAGCCCTTGAAACTTGGGTATCCTAATAAAATGGGGACATCAGGATATATCTTTCACAGTGAGTACAATGTATGTAGGGGTCCCATATTCTTTGGTACCTTTGCAATCTATTATTGAGACTAGCTATTGCTTTTTGGGTCTCAGATTGACCAGCAATGTTGAGCCATTCAGTTCTGGAAATGATCTCCCATCTATCCAGTGTTTCAATATTAGTTTTTAACAGATATTGAGATCAATGCCATATGATATTTGCAATTAACTACAGATATTTGGGAATATTCACCAAGTATACAAATTTCTGGAGTGAATAAGTCTGATAGCCCTAGCAAAGGGTCTACCTTATTTAGATTTCATGTTCATAGGGGTCACTTTAGAGACAGGTCCAGAAGATGTGAAGAAGTGTACCTTCTTCCAGGTGACAATGGGAACATAAATTAGAGGATCTTAAACCCATTCTGGCTAATTTCTGAGGAGAGTAGTACAGGTTATGCAAAATATGAAATTGCATGAGACGTAGTCTGTCTTGTTACAGATCAGTGGCAGTTACGCAAAGGGCGGACCAGTCCCTGTTCCAGTTTGGAAAAAAGATGACCAATATGCTGTAGGTTCAAAATGATCTTGAAGTGCCACCCAATCAGGATAGCATATATCTTTGATACAGTTTTAGGAAATTTACCAAGTGGCCCAGTTGTAGTTGAAAAGAGAACTTAGCAGGCTGGAGAATATCAAATCCAACACTTTAATAAGGAGATGTCTCAATTGAATAACTTTGAAGTAGAATTGCAAGGGATCCTGAATTTACTTGTAAGTTTCAGATCTGAGAGCCAAAACCATTATCCTTATAAAGTGGACAATAAGCCTCCTCTAGCTGAGGTAGCCAGCTAGGTGCCAAATCTTGTTGTCAATTTTGAAGAACGGTTGTCCCAAATGATTTGAGATGGGCCTCTATTATGTTTGTTTCTGAAAAAGGCACATAATTGGGAGTGGGCTCTAACAGATAATGCCACTGGTGTGTTTTAAGAATTGGAGGCAGGGCAGACAGTTTTGTATATAAAAGTGTCGATGGAGCTAGATGATAGGAATGAATCAAGACTGACTCAATTTCAAGCCAGAGTGAAGGACAGGAGGGCTGATTAGGTGCTAACCATCTGAGATACTTGGAAGCTTGGCTAGCCCAATAGTAAAGACCAAGATGGAGGTGATGGAGGCCTGATTTAAGTTTGGGAGCAGCTAGCTTATGGTATGCTATTCTGGGCTGTTTTCTTAACCAGATAAATTTGGTAAGATGTCCATGTACCTTCATAAACCATGAACCCGTAGCCATATATTAAGTAGCTTAAGGGGTAAATAACCAAGGAAAAATATTCATTTTAATTAAATTGATTCTCCATAGGGAAATTGGGGAGGGTAGGCCAATGATCTAAATCGTGGCTAATAGTTTGTACCAGGGAGTCTAGGCTCTTCTTAATTCCAAGTGCTGGGTTTCTAGTAAGTTTGATACCAAGTATCTCAGAGAGTTCTGAGACCAAGAAAGACCCAAAGGATAAATAGTGCTTTTAAATACTTTGTGATTAAGAGGAAAGACTACTGTCTTATTAACATTTAGCTTGTAATTTGACATTTAGCCATACTCTACGATAATCTTTAACATAATTGGGATACATGTCTCTGGATAGGACAGCTAGAGGAGGAGATCATCCGTGTAGGCGGAAACCTTAACTTCCAGAGCTTGGATGGTAATTCCTTGTACCTCCTGACATGCCATTAATCTATGGATAAAAGGCTCAAGATATATGTTGAAGAGCAGTGGGATAGGGGCATCCCTGTCTCATGCCAGAATGTAATAAAAATGACTCTGAGATTTCCACTTGTGGAGATCCTAGCAGATGGGTATTGATAGAGGGCTTGTATCCACCATTGTAATTCAGGAGGGAAGCCAAAGACTTTGAGAGTCTGGGAAAGAAAGTTCCAATTAATTCAGTCGAAAGCCTTCCTGGCATCCAGAGATAACAAGACAGCTGGAAACGAGGCATCTCTGGAAGCTGAGAAAAACGTAAGAGAGTCCGAAGATGATCCATGGAGGATCTGCCTTCATAAATCCTACCTGTTGTGAACAGATAAGGTCTGGGAGTACTAAACTAAGACAGTCTGTGAGCAATTTGGTTAAAATTTTAATATCTTGGTTAAGGAAAGAAATGGGTCAATAGTTCATTACCAGATCTGGGCTTCTATCTGGTTTGGGTAATAAAACAATTAGGGCCTCAAACAGGGTTGGGTCAATTTGCACTAGAATATATTGATATGATAGCAAGAGAAAAGGATGATTTGGTCTTTGAATTATTTTATAGAAGTTCAATGAAAACCATCAGGCCCTGGAGTTTTATCTGTGGGCAGGCTTTGTATGACTTCATCCAACTCTAAGGCCAAAAGGTACCATTAAAGCCCATTTGTGAACTTCAGAAAGGAGAGTATGGGAATATTTTAAATAGTTAGATAGGGTTAGGTTTAGTGGTGGATTTATCATTGGCCCATATAACTCTTTGTAATAAGTTGTGAATTCCTTTACAATTTCTTTCTGTGAGGATTTCAATGCACCATCATATTGGAATCGAAGAGGAGGGATAAATCATGAAGATTCTTGTTGCTTAATCCTGAGGGCCAATAATCTGCCTGCTTTTCACCCTGGTCTGTGAATAAAGCCTTGGTATGGAGAATTATGAATTCAGCCTTTTCTCTCAATAAGTCAAGGTAGGAGTCCTTAAGCTTAGTTAAGCTTTGCCTGATATTATCAGTAGAGGGAAGCCAAATTAGCCTCTATGGACTGAATTTGGGAAAGCAAAGTATGTAGCTTGTGGCCTTGATTCCTCTTTCTTTGAGTTAGCCCAATCAATATATCCCTGAGATATGCTTTAAATGCACGCCATTCAATGTCAGATTTAGTAGTGGATTTATGATTGGCATCAAAATATTGGTTAATATGGTCTGTGATATGTTGGGCAATCTTTGGATCTTTCAGGAGCTGGCATTTATCTTCCACTGTGTCCCCTGCTTAGGAAGGAATGCAAGAGAAAGCTGACACATTACTACAACGTGATTAGAAAGGGGACCCAGTTGAACTGAGGAAGACAAAACTCCTAGAGAAGTGATTGGGATAACAGTATGTAGTTAATATGAGAAGAGGACCTGTGGACTGGCGAGGTAAAAGTATATCCTCTATTGTTAGGATTTAATACTCTCCAGACATCGCACAAGCCTAGTTGATCCACTAGATCACAAAGTGCTCATTGTGAGGGGGAAAAGTCCTTTCCTCAGGGAAATGAGTGATCCATTACTGGATCAAAGGCCAGATTTAAATTCCTCCACGATTATCGGAATTGGGAGAAAGGGCAAGATGATATTAATTAGTTGCATGAAAAATTGAGGAGTGCCCACATTAGGCCCATATATGCTACCAAGTAAAAGTTCAGTGGTGTTTATAGTGCCACTAACAAAAATAAACCTGCCATGTAGGTCATTAATAATTTGTAAGGAGATAAATGAGATGTTTCTGCTAATTAGGATCTTGACTCCACAACTGTTTGTGGTGCCTTCAGCTGAAAACACTTGTCCACCTGTTGTCTCCACAATTGTAGAGCGTCAGGGTCTAGTACATATGATTCCTGTATAAAAGTAATCTGTGACTTTAAGACATTGATATGCTTTAGCACTTTGTATCATTTCAACTTGTTTCTAACCCCTTTTACATTCCATGAGGATAATATTAGATCATTTGCCATAAAATGTAACGAGGTAACTCCAGTAGATAAACTCAAAATGGCTTCAGTACTATCTCCTGATGTCATAAAAGCTTATGGACTGTGTTTTGTCCTCCGCAGTCTCATTCCCTGATGTCTCATTAACAGCCCTCTGTCCCACCAGAAACCCATGAAATTCCTTTATAATCCCCTAACCCAGCCCACCTCACACCCCTTACTATTGTGAATATCGTTTTGCAGAAGTCCGTACAACCTCCCCCAACCATCCTAAGTTACACCTATTAAGTCCCACTACTCTAATGTAATTGAGGAAATCAAAGTGATTTTACACAGAGATAACTAACTTCAACTGTGGATGCTTAACAATAACCACTTTCATTTGGGAACAAAACATAATAGTGGGTTATAACTTTAAAGATATTGCCTTTTGCTTATCAAAAGTGTCTATCCTTGAAAAGGGTTAGTACGATGTGCATACCCTGATTAAACTACCACTAACAAATTACACCCTTAAGCAAATATTAAAATCATTGCAGTTAAGGTGCCATAACCTGACACCTGACACTGTCCTCCAACTCAAACCAGGGAGGAAAGGAGTGAACGTTTGTCATTATTATAGTTAAAGGATAAAACCAAAAGAGAAACTAGAGGCACTGAGAGATACTAAACCCTCTTGCATATAAAAATTACTATTCTACAGTGTATACTCAATGCTATATGGCATGTGAAATACTCCCCAAGTGGTCAAACGCAAAATAACACTGTTCTGAGAATCTTTGAACAGGATTTTAGATGCAAATCATAGCCAAACAGTGATAAATCCGGTGATTCTGATTGTCACCAATGTTTGATCTTATTCCTTAAACACTATAACCTTATAAAGAAGCCAGTAATGCCCAGCCACATCTTTTAAACTAAGCCTGGTTAAAATAATATTATGTAACATGGGCCTATATTAGCTAAAAGGAACAAGACAGTTTTCGATTCTGTACTATAATTTCTAATTCTGTCCCCATGTTCAATGCTGTTGAGGAAAGAAGCTAAGTGTGTGTCCCAACAATTTTCTTAAGGCCCCAAACCCAGTGCGGTGATACTTTTGAAACAGGAACTGTGGAAATACCTTTGTTAATTAGCTGTAGGGTGAGAGCTTGCTTCTCACAGAGGCACCTGGAAATCATTCATAATTGCAGACAGAGACCAAAGATTTAAGTTCCATTATTAGGTTTCCAATACCCTGAAAAGAAAAACTAGAGATACTGCAGAGGGAGAACCATGGACAATATGAGCAGTCCATAAAGTTGTAACACTGCTACTACAATCCAAGGGACAGTCTCCACTACTTCAGTGTCTGGTATATCCAGCCTTTAACTGAAAATACCAACTCTGAATGTCTAGAATGCTTTTAATACCCTCAGTAAATGAAGAGTCTATCAAAATCAGGTACCACAAAAGAGATCCGTAAGGAGATCTTAAGGCCACTTCATGCAGATTCTGGATCTTCATAGGTCTGACAATTCCAGAGATAAGTACCTGGAGTTATGCAGGGTAAAGCTTCTTGGATTTCAGCCCAGCTGCTATTAATTCAGTGACCAAGGGTGAAAAGCTGTTCTTCGTTGTCAAACAGTGGTGTGTAAGTTTTGGTATAGGTAAATTGTTTTCCCACTCTAGTTCTTGGATTTCTTCTCTTTACTAAAGAAATGTTGGAGCTCCAAATAGTTTAGGAAGCAAAATATGAGGTGCCTAGGAGCCGCCTCCAGGAGGTGGAGTAGGTCGAGCACTCTACGAGCTTTTTAATTACATACTTGGGAGACAAAAGGGAAGGCCCTGCTATTTATTCAATGAAATTTTGGACAAAAGTATAGTGTCCTGGCCTTCTGCTTCTGGGAGCCTGATAATAACCGTGTTATTCCTGCAGCTACGACCCTTCAAGTCCTCAACTTTAGATTCCATTTTAGAAAGTTGCTGTCTCACCGCAGCCAGCTCTGGGTCTATCTTGTCAGCCCATCTCTAGGGAAATAATACGAGTTTTGTTATCTAATGTTCAGATTACTGTATCCTCAAGAGCATGTGATAAGGATTTAATTTCTGTAGTTAGACCTCTGAGGTCAGAACTCCACAAGGAAGCCAAAGAGTGTGAATGGTTCTTAGTCCATTTTGTGCTGAAATACACTCTGCAGGGTATTACCATCAGCAGCCCACAGCTTTTAGGAGCCTCTCAGGAGTTAGTGGGGAGTGTGTCTCATGGTGCTTCTACATCTCAACCTCCATCGCCTAGTATTCATCTTTGGGTATTGCACACAAGACTACAGAGTATCCCATTCGGTTTTAAAGGTTTAAAGTCTTACAAGGATAGAAAAATTGGTTTTATTGGAGCAGATGGTCGGAGAAGTTTAATGGAGCTGCTTTCAGGAATGCTGCATCACGTGATCTCTCTCGCATTTAAAAAGACTTACCTGTAAATTGGAAAAGTTACCATTAAAGGACCTCTTACAGTAATTAATGCTAAAATTAAATTGTGCATTCTCTATGCAGCAGAAATGTGGAACTCTACTGTGTAAACACATCCATTTTAGAAGTCATTTTGAATAAAACACCATTATTACTGTCTGTTCCTAACTCAGTCCCTACAGAAATTTTAAGAGTTGAAACGGGTCAGTTCTCTATTACTAATCTGGTGAGGGAGATATCTTATCTTTAATCTTTCTGTTAGGTCACTTCTATTGCTGGAAGAGACTACCTGGACAATGTCTTGAAGAAAACATCGCTTATGTACAGAAGGGATTTGTCTGTCCATCTATCAAGATCATTAGAGATTATCTGCTACCTCTGGTTCTAGGAAATCTGTTACATGAAATATACATTAAACCATTATAGGAACTCAAAACTCATATCAAGAACAGGATTCAGGACACTGCAGTTGATCAGGATTTTTCTCATGTTACCTCCTTGACATTTTATAAATGGTACGAAACGTTAAAGTTTCTCATGAGCTTGAAATATAATTGGACACATTTATCTAATCCACTTGAGCATAAAATAAAATTACAAGATTTTGAAGGAATCTTATGAAGCTAACTATGTATTTTTCAAACAAAATCAATCTGGGATAACATCCAGATATTGTAAATGTGGAAATCAAGTTGAGGATGATTTAAATATGTAACTCTCTTGGGTCCAATGTATAATGCTAAAATAACTTACTGGTTGGGACCCATCCTAACCAACCACAGCATTCCCCAGACCAAATATTATCTACTTTTATACAATTCTCAGGATCTTGCAGCCTTGAACAGATTGGTTGGATACTTAAAACTTTGAAACTATTAAGTAGTGTCACATTTTATGACTGCTGTAATACTGTATGTTGTATTTGAGAGTATCAGAGGTATTTTTTTTTCTTTTTTTTTTGCCACTATGGCTTCTGTTTCCAAAATGTTTAATTTGAACTTATTTGAGATTATGGATGACAATATTTCTCTGGGGGTCTAGGTAACCAAACCCAAATCCAGTCAGGTTCCGCTTACTCTGTTTCAGGATAGCTAAACGACAAATCCTCTCAGACTCTCTCACTCAAAACAGAATAGAATTAGTCACTGTTTTAATATGTCTACCTTATCTGTTCTGAATAATTATTATTTAAAAGATATGAGTCTGATTTAGATATTTCGATCTAGAATCATAAAACTTGTGGTAAGTAAATCAACTGCAGTCAGAATGCATATTTAAACAGGTATTTATGTCACATATCCCATTGATCATAATTTTGAATTAGGTGTAAGCTTCTAAGCCTTCATGATACAATACTTTAGGGGTTCAATTATAGCTCTTAGTACATTTATTATTAGGCACGAGAAATGGACAAGATTTTAAGATACACAAGCATGTAATAACTAAGATTAAAGTGTTTACTCTAGAAAAATCATGAAACCAATATACGGTACACAGTCACATATTTCAAACCTGGCTTTTATGTCAAATGCAAAGTCATCATTAGAGATTATTGGCATCTTCAATTATTGCAAACTTATGTCACGCTTGATGTCTTCAACTGATGGAATTTATCTTTATCCTTGAAAGGATAGTTTTTCTTCATCTTCATCTTTGTCTTCATAATGAGACAGAAATTAATATGCTATACCATTGAAACTAAAGCAACAGGGATTAATATGTTGTATACAAATTTAAAATCTATGAAGGACCTCATGATTATATGGAAATGTTGAGCAGGATGTTCCAATCATGATGCAGGGCTTGCGCCCTACCCTGCACCACGGACTTAGGTTCTCCAGTGTGTCGAACCTCATTGCCACAACTACACCTGATTTTCCATTCCCAGGCATAGTTGTGACACTTTCCATGCTTTTACAGCAGCTTGTGCTACATATATGGTGCAAGCTCTGTGTTGGTGGCCCCAGGGAGTGTCACAGGCTAGACCACACAATTTTGTAGTCTAAGGACTGGTGGTTGGCTGACAGGAAAAGGCTGCAATATCTGTGCGCCATATGGTCGATGCACCGGGGCTTGCAGCAGGTTTTGCAGCTTCAGACATCCAACCTGTTATCTTTTATTCTTGTCTATTGTGTATTGTATATTTTGCATGAAACATATTTTGATGCATTTTTTTCTTCTTTGCTGCTTTAATGAAATGAGGTTTGCCACTGAAAGGCAGACTCAGTTGTCCAGGGTTGACCAGCCCAAGAAGGGCTTAACATGCCCAGACAAGCTCAGGGGAGGGAGGGGGAGTGGGAGGGGCTCTGGGGTGACTCACAAGGGAGGAGATAAGAGGCATGAAATATAGATGATCTCACAAAGAGGGAGGGAAAAGGAATGGAGAGAGAGAGAGTAGCCTTGGATTGGCAGAGACCCAAAGGAAGGGAAGGGGTCATTGGGGTATGTACGCAGCTGCAAGGATACAGACTGCCTCTTTCATGCAACTCTCAGATTTTGTTAGCTGGAAGCAGCACATCAGATTGGCTAAATTGTTTTCTTAAGGCAAGTTTTGGGAGGAAAGACTCAAAGTAAGGTTAATTGGCTTTAATTGAAGTACTGGTTTACTGCCAAGCAGCCAGAGCATTCAAAAACAAAAGAAAAAGGGAGTCTTCAGCAATGAGAAGGAGCACCAGAAAGAATCAGAAGATCCATGTTCTTCTAGCCATGTATAACAAGTAAGCCTGGGGCCTATGGGTGTTTGTATTGAGATATTGTTTGAAAGGAGTGAGACACTTGGTTTAGCACACTGGCATTGGTTAATGAGGCCAAGAATGCGGCTGGAGTGGTTTCTTTGCATTTGGTGCTTGGGAGCTGAATTGGAATAGACCAGACTCAGGCCACAAGTGGTTTGCTTTTTGGTGTCTTTTTCGATGGTTGTCGGGTCCGGGACACAGGTTCCAAAACCAGCAGATTGATAGCATCTTTCTGGTAGGAGATTGTTTAGCTCGGACATAGACCCACAAGCCTGCTTATGATAGGCATTATTTCTGTGGGTCAAGCTGCAACTAGCCAGATCCAAACAGAAAGAAAACCATGGGAACAGGTGGGAGGCCCAAATCCTGGGAAGGGTTTGCTGTCTGAGGCCTGGTGCCCTGGCCCAACAGCAACAAACCTCAGAGCAGGGAAAAACAAGAACTGGTTGCTCCTGGCAGAAAAGATATAGAAAGAATGTGTTTTCCATGGGAGGGCAGAGGAAAGGCCCCTGAATGGGTTTGTGGGTTCGCAAGGCACCCTAGGAGGAGACCCAGTGAAACAAGGCCTCAAGCCAGGCCACGCCTGTGGAAGTTTTCTGATCAGGGAAGGAGAGGGGATCTCTTGCATGGTTGTGGCACAAACAGGCTTCAAAGGGAGAAGCAAAATGCTGCATTGCCCAACTTCCAACGATAGTGAGCAGCCACCCCTTTTCCAGAAGCCGTGCATTGGAACCCTGTAGCAGCAGCCACAGCAAAGGAAAATGGCACGCAAGGTTTCTGTGCAGTCAGGAGCAGCCTGGCTTAGGGAGGGGAGAATGCACCAGAGGGCATCAAGTCAGGAAGGGATAGACTGGTTGGCACTACAGCGTGAGGCAGAATGCCAGCAACGGATGATCCAACCAGTTTTGGGGTGCCATGTTGCACCTGCTGGTATTTTTTCTCTGGTGATGGGGAGGCACGATGCAGCCCAACCAGGGCCTAGGACAAATGAGCCTATGTGCCATGTGACGGGTGGTGAAAAGGCTGCCCACATCAATCAATCAATAAATAAATAAATGAGAAAACGACAGGCCAGAGAAGAAGGCCATTTTTGCTAAAAGCTCATTGTTGATTGTATTCCAGTTTACAAGTTTTCAAGAGTACAGTGATATCACAATATTTAAAAAAAAAAAAAGAGAGTTGTTTAGGGGCAGAAGGGATCTTGTTTGAGGAAGAAAGAAGTTAAGCCCTGGGCCTGTGAACTCAAGGAGAGGGTAGCAAACTATTTTCAATGAAAGTGGCAAGAACAAAGGTTTTGAAAATACAAACACTAAAGGGAAAGCAACAAATAATGGTCAAGCGAAACCAGCAAAGCAGCTAGGGTTAGCAAAATGTTTTAAGGCAAGTTACAGCAGACACAGTTTATCTCAGGGGATGGTTTGGGGAAGCATTGCCTATGGTTTTCTAAGGCAAACAGACTAGAAAAAGAGGATGGGGTAATGGAGGGTGGGAGAAGACAAGTAATCTGGGGGAGAAAGGCCTAGTGCATAGTTAAAGGAAATAAAGAAAAGGGCACATGGGTAGAATAGATAGGAAGAATGCACAAAAAAGGGAGGGGCTGCAGTGAATAGGGTGGTAAGGACACACACACACAAAAGTTTGTTGAGCACAAGTCGCTACAGTGGGAGAAGTGCCTGGGGATGGTTATTAACCAAAGTGCTTTCTTTACACAGCATCTGTTTCTTATTCCAGGAACAACAACAAGCATGGCCCTGAGAAAGAACAAACCATCAAGGGAAGATGCCTACAGTGCTATACTTGAGTTAGCAGAGAAGGCTAACAAAGTGTGGGAGCTGGTGGAGGGCATGGAGCCTAAAGGGTGGGGAGACAAATGGAAAACATACAAAAAAAGGGAGGGAAATAGGCAGGTGGCTGGCAAAGAGGCAGGGTGGCCCTGGGCACCAGCCAGGTCACCCAGCCCCAAGAGACCACCGCCAAGGACAGCCAGCCCAGAAGGCCAGAGCCTGCTGCTCCATTCCACTGTCACTTCAACCAGAGCTCTTTGTATGCTCAACCCAGTTCTTGCTCCTCCACCCACTTCACTGAGTAAACCAGCCTGCTGGGACCTGTACCAATGCCACTTCCAGACACCATAGGAGGGCAATTACCTGACCATCGGTGCCTGAACCAAGCCCTTCAACAGGTAATGGGAATGAAATGTAGGCAGCAGTATAAAAGAATATGTCGAACAGATGATCACAGCCGTGGGAGAGGATGGCTTGGGGCTACTTGAGAAGGCATTATCTGACATTAAGTCAGGGAAGGGAAAAAGAGGGAGGCATAATGTCTGCTATAAGCACAGGGCTGGGGTGGGGACAAGGGACATAGTGTACCAGGAATGAGAATAAGGAACATGTACCACTAGCTATGAAAGAGAAGAAATGGAAAGGGAATATTTGGATATATTTGTCCAGTGAGCAGAGAAGCTGTAACATAGTCCAGTGAAAAGGAGAACATAGGTAAGAGTGAGATGGCAGCTGCAGTGGTACTGCTGGGAAAAAGGAAGAGGATAAGTTCACCAAGGGCAACACCTGGGATGCCTTAGTTTGTAGGTTTCGCAACTTATTCCTCAGTTATGATGGAGAAGAAGTCCTAACCTGGGATTCCTTTTAATCACATATCAATTGATCATATGCAAGGCAAAAGCAAAGGAGGTTTCCATTAGTTATACTCGTGATGAGTTCTTCAGGCAGAGAATGGTCATCTATGGGGACGCCCATTGAATACAAAGCAGCTAGATCTGTGAATGGACTATGTCACAGACCAGGGCATGCCTGAATGGGATGGGGAAAAAACCTACATTACTATAAAATGCTGCTGGGATATAACAGGGCTTTTTGCTCCTAGTCGCAGTGTGATTTTGCTATGCCTGTTCAAAATGAGGAGGTAATCACCTTGTTCAAGATGCCATATGAATTGGAACTCTGGGGACAATTCAATGGGACATAAGGCAACACCAGTCAGCCCTTTCAAGGGGACAGTTGGGGTTTAGGGACAACCAGGAACAGAGGCTTCAGAGGGAGGGAGGATGGGGGCAAAGCTATTGATAGAGGTCAAGGCAGTGTCAAAAGAAGGGTTTTAAATTCTGTATGGCAAAACACAGATAAATGTGGGAAAATTAGAAGAATGGTTAAAAGGACACCCAGATGAGCAGGAGGCCTCACGCCTGATAGAGGGATTTATGCTGGGATTCAGCCTCCATTTTCAAGGGCCCAGGGTAGGAAAGGAAGCCAAGAATTTAGGATCAGTAATGGGCAAAGAAGGATTTTGAGCCCCAAGATACAGAAAGAAGACAAAAACGCTGGGTGGATTGAGGGCCTATTACAGAACCCCCAGACAAACTGAGGGTATCCTTTCTAGGTTTAGTACGCAAGAAACAGCCAGGATAATACAGGGTCATCCACCACCTGTCTTTTCCAGAGGGAGAACTGGTAAATGATTACATTGATAAGAAGGATTCCAGAGTTCATATGCAACTGTAGAAGAAGCGGTACAGATTATCCAGGTGACACCACAAGCATGGCTGGCAAAAACAGACATTGAGTCAGCTTCAGGATTCTACCAATGCTTGTCACAAGACTGGGATCTACTTGGTTTTAAGCTGAATGGCAATACTGTTTCAACAAATCCATGCCTATGGGGTACTCAACTGCCTGTGCCTCTTTGAGTTGCTTTGCTCATGCTTACAATGGATATTTCATTGGAAGATGGGCTATAGGGCAGTCCTTCACTACTAGATGATTTTCTTTGGTAGAGAGTGGGCGGGAGGAGACAGAGAGAACACTAAAGAGTTTTCAAGAATTATGCAGGAAACTGGAGTGCCTTAGGTATAGGACAAGACCGATGGTCCCATTCAGACTATAGAATTTCTGAGGATTGAGACAGGCACTCAGGAAGAAGTGTTTAGATTACCAGACAAAAAAAGTGTGGAAATTAAGGAACTCATGCAGGAACTTAAGACTAGGCATAGGGTACAACTCAGTCAGGTGCAACAACTGATTGGTCACCTTCATTTCACTTGCAGGGCCATTAGCCCAGGAGGAGCATTCACTAGACATATAGCAAAAGCAACAAGGGGCATGATGAGGCACATCGCAGGTCAACCTTGTCACGGACACTAAGGAGGACCTGAAAATATGGGAGGAGTTTATAGATATATTTAACAGGACATTTTTCTGGCAGGATGAGTGGTTTTTAATACAGACCTGGAGTTATACATAAATGCAGTGGGGGTTAGGCATCGTGGGTATTTCAGAGGGTGATGGTTTTCAGAGGCCTGGCTGAAGGAATGGATACAGAGGTGACTAACCAGAGACATTACAATCCTGGAGATCAACCTGATCTGGTTAGCATGCTAGTGTGGGGGGAAGAGCTCCAGAACCAGAAGGTGACTTTTGTGTGATAACTGGGCGGTGGTCAATGTCTTCAACAACCAGAGGCTAGGCCAGTTTCAGTGTTGAGGGTTTGCTACAGTTAGTCTTACAGGGATTGAAGCTGAACATGTTCTTTAGAGCTAGACATATTGATGGGATGCAAAACACCATGGTTGATAGCCTCTCTGTCCACAGCTGGACAGGTTCCAGGCCATTGAACTGAAGGCAGAGGCACAAAAACACCTATATCGGCAAGCATTTGTAAAGTTGGATGGAAGGAGCTGAATTGCTGTTTGGTAACCCTGGTCCCTCAGGACCCTCTGAACCTATGAAAGGTCTTAGATAGCCTTCCAAGTGTTCAGAGAAGTACACCAAATGGAGGTAATCAATGGTGACTGACAAGCAGCAGGAAAGTATGTAGTTTACCAGTGGAGCGTTTATCACATGTAGAGATGGGGATGCATTTGGCAACTATAAGTATAGTTTGCAACTTCAGGATCCCACAAAAAAATGCTAATCAGATGGATGGTCCAAGGTGAGGCGCTTTCAAACCAGTGAAGGGGACAAAAGACAGCACGTGTCAGAAAAGTTTAGCTAAGCTTATAAATGCCACACCATCAATTTGCAAGTCAGCAGGAGGCATTGTTATTTCAGACCATTTACTTGATCATGTACCATGGGGCCCTCATGGTGAGTGAAGAGGCCATGGCAAGGAAGAGAAGTTAGGAATTTGAGCTGGAGGACATAGACTTGCATCCAGAGGCAGTCACCTTATGGATTAAGAAATCAAGAATGGACCAGGAAGACAAAGGATATTTGATTCATCTGGTAAGACAGGATGAGCTGAAAAATTGCCAGGTTAGAGCACTGTGGGCTTATGCGCAGTGAAACCTGACCATAGAGGGCAGTTTTTATCCAAGGGATGGAATGGGGTGACAAGCTACCAGATAGTAGCAGTCCTCAAAAGGCATGGCTTTTCTGGGAGAGGAGCCAAAATGTTATTCATCTCATTAATTCAGAATCGGGCAGCATCACAACTGGCGGCAACAGGGGTCAAGGAGCAGGTACAGGGAATTGGCTGCTAAATCTGAGTGTTATAAGTGTTATTTATGACCTTTGAATGAATAACTACTAACCATCTCTTTACATTTACAAGTTAAGTAGAGGGTAGACACAACAGGGACCAGTGGGGAGGGGGAGGATGAGGGGGAAAGGAGGGCCTAGACCAAGCAGGATATCTCATATGTTGCTTTATTTTACAACAGGACCTGGTTGGAAGTTGAGATATGGATTGGTGAGCACTCATACTTTTACTGGGCAGAGAGGAGAGCTTCAAAGAAGGCAATGGGCAGGCAGTTTTATCAAGACCCCAGGCAATGTAGGTTGTCCTGGCAAGGAATCAGGGGCATGAAATGGGCCCACTCATTGCCAACCCTGAGGGACATGAGGGAGAGACGACCACTGCCAAACATAATAATCATGCATCTAGGGGGAATGACATTGGGTCCAGGCCCTGGTTGGATATATATCTACAAATAAAACATGATGTGGAAACAATAAGACACTGGTGGCCTCACTTGACCTTAGTATGGTTAGATATGGTTCCCGCTGGGTATGGAGGCATGCACAGTCACGTGGCAATTGAGAGAGCAAGGAGTAAGATGAATAGGAGGGTAGGCACATTATTCATTACAAATGGGGTAGAGTCATAAGGAGAGGCATAGAGGAGATAGAAGATGAAAATTATCATCCAGGCGGGTTCATCTCTCAGTCCTAGGGGTTTAGATGTTTAATACTGGAAACCATGGAAGCATTGAGGAATGGAGGAGACAGATAGGGTGATAGAGAAAAGAAGAATGCCTGTCATCCAATGCATGCTGGAGATAGGCTCTGTGGAAATAAGGAAATATAATAAAGGGGCAGAGGAGGGAGGGAGAAAATATGAACCAGAAAAGAAATACCAGCAACAGCATAAAAAGAAAAGTGGTAATGGGTACACACCGTTACCTCCAGAAAAGAAGAAGAACTGGCCTCAGATCTACATCTTGGGGAGAGGAAGAAGACAAAAGAGGATTGCAAATTAATTGATATATTTGATTGTATAGATGATAATAAAAACAAGGATGATTAGAGGTACAAGAATATGTATGGATTAAAAATATGTTTGGGATGGAATGAACATTATTAAAATCATTAACATATTGGGACAGATGAAGTTTGTACTTTAATAAATTAATTGTTGATCTGAGCACCCACCACATACTGACTCCATCTCATTCTTGGGAGAAATCCAGCACAATAATGTTTATCATTGAAAGGCAGACTCAGTTGTCCAGGTGGACCAGCCCAAGAAGGGCTTAATGTGCCCACATAAGTCAGGGGAGGGAGGGAGGAGAGGGGAAGGACTCTGGGAGTGACTCACCAGGGAGGAGATAAGAGGCATGAGGTATAGATGACCTCACAAGAGGGGAGGGGAAAGGAATGAGAGAGGAGCCTTTGATTAGTAGAGACCCACAGGAGGGGTCATTGGGGATATAAACAGCTGCAAGGATGCAGACTGCCTCTTTCATGCTACTATCAGATTTTTGCTCACCCTCCCACCCAGTAAACAGGGAAGGAGGTCAGGACACTAGTGCTGGACTTTGCGAAGGTTGGATGGCTGGTTTAAGAATATTAATATTATGGGTCACATTAGCCATTTATGGCACAGCCAAAGTAGATAGCTGAAGAATAAGAGAAAAAGGAAATATTATAAAGCAGCAGAGGAGGTGGGAAGGGAGGGAGAAAAACAAACCCATAAAAGAAAGAACAGCAGCAGCATGAAGAAAAGTGGTAATGGGTACACCATTACCACCAGAAAAGAAGAACTGGCCACCAGATCTACATCTGGGGAAGAAGGGACAAGAGGAGAAAGACAAAAGAGGATTGCAAATTAATTGATATATTTGATTTTATAGATGACAATAAGAAAAAGGATGATTGGAGTACAAGAATATGTATGGATTAACAAATATGTTTTGGATGGAATGGAAATCATTACGAATCATTAACATATTGGGACAGATGAAGTTTGTACTCTTAAAAATTAATTGCTGATCTGATCACCCACTACATACTGGCTCTATCTCATTCTTGGGGAAATCCAGACAATGACATTTGTGGATCAATAAACTTGAACCTTAACTTGGTTCAATATACACTGATTATACAATGTTTTATATATTTCTGTATAGTCATATATTTTAATATAATTTGGCACATTTCTAATAACATCTACTATACCAATATATTATGTTTCTTTCTCCTAATCAACATGTAGCCCAGGCAGATCCTTTTTCCATTCACTAATGTCCTTTTTGTCTTAATAAACATTGTTTAATAATTGGGACCCTCAGCTATGTCAATTGATACAGCTGCCTGATAATTTGGCTTTTGCCCCCACTCCCACCAATTAGTTTGGGAATCTAAATCAAAGATGATGATGGCAAGACATGGCAATGAGGTCAGGCCCCTATACTGGTTAATAAGGCTTGGCATTGAGCAACCTTCATCTTCTTGACTTGATGGTGTCATATTTCCATTTTCCTTCACCTTGATACTGATAAGAGTCAAGTGTAGCCAAACATCCAAAATGTGCCCACTGCCAAGCTATATGTCACACCTCACTACTGCTCCCTGCTCCCCATGACCACCAGAGGGTCAGTCAGGTGATGGGACCTGACACGCCCACCCACCACCACACAGGAGGTGAGCATCTCAGCAAACATCAATGCATCTTACTGCTAGTCCACTCCTGAAGTCCCAGGCTTGGAGTGAGAATCATAGGCCACCAACATACCAGATATCACACCTGTAAATGAACTATCACAGTCAGTGTTTTTCTTGGTAAAAAAAATACAAATGCCAATACAGTATTTATGTTTTAACTAAGTTTTTATGTAGTTGTATATAAAAGCATTGTAAATGATCTGAAATGTTTCTAGGTATGATTTTTGATTTTATTGCAAATGAAATACTATGTTCTGGTTAATAACATAAATCATATAACTTTCTTTAAGGCACTAAACTTGTTTTGTGAAGATAGTTCATTTACACTGGAGAAACAAAATATTTTCCTATCTTGTTCTGACTTCACAAAGAGTATATGAAAATTAGAAGATATTAAAGCAAATTTAAAAGTAGTACTCAATTGTTTTGAAAACTTCAATTTACCCTTAGAAGTAAAAGACCAAAAAGTTCACTGCACACACAAACCTGAAAAGGAGGACGCTGCACCAAAAGGATTCAAGTGCAAAATTTACATTTCATTTAAAATGAATCGCCCACTCCAAACAAACAGCTTGACATGTTTTGGACCACTGGTCCTTTTTCAAAAGCACAGATGGTGCACGCTTGCTACTGTAGCTTCCTATATACTGTAGGTTATATGGCAGATAATTTGCCAACTGTGTGCTCTGGGTGTCATGTATCTGTAGAAAAAATGATTAGGATGTACAGTAGTGGTATTTGACATTACAGTATTCTATCTGTGAAATATCCGTCAGGCTAAACTATAATATTAAGGTATACCAATATTTATATATGTTAGCAGATAATTGTTTTATTTTTGGAAATTTGATTTGATAGTGTTTCATGGGAAGGGAGTCACATCCTCATTTTAGGAAAGGAAAGTCATAGGAATCCTGAAAGTAGTTGATTGTTTCACTTTGAATCAGCTCATAGAAACATAGAATTTGACGCCAGATAAGGACCGCTTGGCCCACCCAGTCTTCCCATTTCCCTACCTACTGGATAAGCTGCAGATCCTAGTTAACCAGCAGCCTACTTTTCTACCGCCACCCCTAGAATGGCCTTTATGACTGTCCCATGCATGCTTGAATTCCACCACTGTTTTGACTCCACAACCTTCCTCCGAAGGCCGCTCCATGCATCCACAACCTCTCTGTGAAAAATACTCCTTAAATTACCTCTGAGCCACCCCCCATCTTCAAATTGTGCCCCTTGTTCTTGCACACCTCTTTTTTGAAAGATGCTACCCTCTGGACTTTGTTGATTCCCCTGAGGTACTTAAAAGTTTCTATCATGTCTCCCTCTCCTCCTTTCCTCGAGGCTATACATATTAAGCTCCTTTAGTCTCTCTTCATATGTCTTCTGGTGCAGACCCTGCACCATTTTAGTTGCCTTCCTCTGGACAGCTTCCACCCTGTTTATGTCTTTATGGAGATTGGGTCTCCAGAACTGCACGCAGTACTCCAGATGGGGTCTGACCAGCTGTCTGTACAGAGGATAATAACTTCCTTGTTTTCTACTGGTGATGCCTCCCATGCATCCCAGTATCCCCCAGCCTCCCTGCTGCCCTCTCACATTGCTTGCCCACCTTTAGGTCATCTGATATGACTACTCCCAGGTCCCTTTCCATTTTTGTTGTTGTTAGCATCTCACCCCCATTGTGTACTCTTCCCTGGGTTTTGTTTCCCAGGTGCATTACCTTGCACTTCTTAGCATTGAATCTAAGCTGCCATACATTTGACCATTCCTCTAACTCTAGCCAAGTCCCTTCTCATCCTTTCCACCCCACCTTGTGCATCAACTCTGTTGCAGATCTTTGTGTCATCTGCAAAGAAACATACTTTTCCTTCCAGTCCTCTGCAATGACGTTCTAAAGACATTGAAGAGGACCGGTCCTAATACTGAACCTGCGGTACCCCACTAGTAACCCCCTTTCTTCAGAGTGGGACTCCATTTACTGTTACCTCTGTGTCCTATTCTCCAGCCAATTCTTTACCCAGGCTGTCATCTTGGGACCCACTCCCAGGCTGGCTAACTTGTATATTAATCTTTTGTGTGAGACTGTGTCAAATGCCTTGCTAAAGTCTAGGTAGACCATGTCCACAGCCCTCTCTGATCTACTACTTGGTCACCCAGTCAAAGAAATCTATCAGATTCATCTGGCATGACCTTCCGCAGTGAATCCATGCTGCCTTGGGTCCTGTGCCCTCTGGCTTCTAGATACTCGAACAATTCTTTCCTTCAAAAGTGATTCCATCATTTTCCCTATTACTGAGGTTAAACTAACAGGTCTGTAATTTCCTGCTTCTGCCTTGCTCCCACTTTTGTGAAGGGAATCACATCTGCCCTCCTCCAGTCCTCTGGTACCACCCCATCCTCCCATGATTTGTTAAAGAGGGTAGTCAGTGGTGTCACTAGTTCTACCCTTAGTTGTTTTAGAATTCTGGATGAATCCCATCACGCACCATTGTTTTGTCCACCTTCAGTTTTAAGAGTTGTTTCAGAACCTTTTCTTCTGTAAATGGGCTGGTATCAACTTCTGTATCCAGAGTGTTTCTACTGTTTGTTTTAGGTACCTCTCTTCATTTGTAAATACTGAGCAAAATATTTGTTTAGTATCTCTGCCTTTTCACAGTCTCCTCTGCCCACCCTCCCTCCCTTTATTAAGCCTCAATATCCCTCCCTTGGTCTTCCTTCACTCTCTGATGTACCTATAAAAGGTTTTATCCCCTTCTTAACTGAGTTGGCTATCTTTTCCTTGGTTTGGGCCTTTGCTGTTCTGACTGCATTCCCAGCTTCCTTTTGCTTTAACTGATACAGTTCTCTGTCCTGCTCCTTCTTTGATTCCTTGTACTTCCTGAATGCTTTCTTTTCTCTTGAACCTTCACTGCCACTTCCTTTGAGAACCATAGTGGTTTTTACATAGTTTTGTTTTGTTTATTTGCTTCACACAAAGGCTCATTACCTCTGTGATGGCAGTTTTATTATTCCCCATTGTTCTTCCACCCCTCCTTCCTGCCCATTTGCTAGTGCATTCCTTAGGCACTCACCCATTTTGGCAAAGTCAGCCTCCAAAGTCCAGTACTTTTGCCTTTGTATGGCTTGACTCTATTGTTGTGTTTATTATGAACCATACTGTTCGATGGCCGCTAGTTTCAAGATGACTACCCACTTCTGCAGCTGTGATCCTCTCCATCTCCATTTGAGAGAACCAGGTCTAAGACTGCTCCCTCTCGAGTGTGCTCCAATACTAGTTGTCTAAGGCATGCCCCTGTAGAGCATCTAGAATAACCCACTCTTCGAAGACTGCTGCAACTGCACTCCAGATAACATCTGGCATATTCAGATCACCCATCAGCAATATCTCCTTTTCTGCCATTCTAAGTATACTTTCTATCATTTCCTTGCCCATTTCCTCCCCTGAGAAGGGGTCTGTATCTAACCCTCTAGCGGATTGTGGTGCCATTGCCTGTCTCCAATTTACCCACAGTTCTTCTTCTCCTCCCTGTTTACCCTTTTGTTCTGTTGCTTTGATTCTTTCCCCTTATGTAAAGAGCTACTCCTCCTCCTCTTCACCCTCCCTGTCCCTCCTGTAGATAGCGTATCTTGTATGTTCATGTCCCAGTCATGGTTTTGTGTGTACCATGTTTCTGTGACTGCCACGATATCCAGATGTTCCTCCTCCATCAAGGCCACTAATTCAGGAAGCTTGTTACCCAGACTACGGCATTGTTACTCATTGCTCTCCATTTTGATGGCCTTACCTTCTGTTGCAGCATCCCCACTGACTTTCTACCTTGGTCTTTTTCTCATTGTTTGAAACAACTGACAAGCTGCATGGGATATACTATATTGGACTAGATATCTGCAACAAATCTCTCTTGGCTTACATCTGAGGAAGTTTTCCTTACTTTACAGTCTTACATTGGTATTGCTTTGTGTTTAATTATTTTAGTTTTTAATTCAGACTTTAGCAATTAGTTTTCCACTGTTTTAAATTAGAAATCATTATTATGCCAAATTGTAGAACATGTTTCATTAAATAGATTATGTTTCTGCATTGTATTTAAATTGTATTTTGTTTATATACCTGTATTCCATCTTTTCACTGATTCTGACCATTAGGAGTTGAAAAAAGCTATCAGAAACATCTGATAATTCTATATCTTTAGTTGAAATACCTACATAATTATAACTTTCACATTGCTTGAATACCTAATTGAAATGTATTATTAATATATATGCAGGAAGATGAAACATCTATCAGTCATTAAAAATAAATGACCAAAGAAATTTAAAATCACAATTGCAGATTAAATATCTATCTCTCCATATATCTCTCTCCTCTGCCTCTCTCTCTCCCTCCCTCTCATTAATATGTTGTATGGTCAAGCGTGGATGTTGCAAAACATTTCAAAAACTAATCTGTAATTTCAAAACTCACATGGATCATCAGTTACTATATATTTAAACATTTGACTGAAAGCTGGCATGAGCAGCTGTATTAATTTAATGGTTATACAGCAATACATTTATGGAGTACAGATTGGTGCTATGGATTGACACATAGGCTAGAGCTATGCAGGCTAGAGAGAGATCATGGTGTATGTGAGAAAGTGCCAATTGTTATTTTTTTTATTTTATTTTATAGATATAGGTATATCGCCAGCTATCATAGATGGGGAGGCTGAGGTCAAGCAGAGGAAATTGGGAATGGGGATTAATTTTGTGTGCAGGCATGGTTTAAAGTGAAGCAGTTTGTCAGCATAGTTGCTAGGAATGGGTAGTTGAAGAGTGATGAATTTAAGGGGAGCATTCCAGAGTTTCAGGAGTTGGTGAGAAGGCTGTTTGTCCAGCGGAGGTCTTTCAACTGGGAATATTTAATAGACCGGAGTCAAGGGACTGGAGGCATGTGGGGTGGGGGCCAACAACAGTTGTGAGGAAAGGTGGAGGGAGAGCACCAAGCCAGAATTTTGAGACAAACTTGGTGCAGTGCAGTTTTCTATGATTCTCTAGGATGGGAAGGTGAGGGGTGGTAGAGATCACAGTGGTGAGAACAGGGGTGGCATCTAAAGCAAAGCAGCAGAATGCATTGAAAATGGGTCTAGTTTAGACAGAGTGGATATTGGTGCCACACTATAGACTATGACACAGTAGTCTAAGGAAGGGAGGATCAGTTTCTGCACTAGTTCCCTTCTAGCTGAGAAGGGAGGCTAGAGTGGTTCCTGTAGAGGACTCCAAGCTTGGGAGTTGTTTTTGATAATTGCATCAATATGGTTGGAGAAGGTAAGGTGACGGTCGAGCCATACCCCTAGATACCAGAAGGAAGTGACATCCTCCAGCATTGTCCCATCCAGTGTGTGGGAAGAGGGAATGGAGGGAGTTGGGCTAACTGCTGTCTCATGCCAAGGACATGGTAACAGTTTTTGCATTGAGAGAGAGCTGATGCAAGCTGAACCAGAGTTGAGTTTTCAAATCTGTCTGGAGGTTGGATGCTACTTCTTCAGGGAGGAGCCAATGGAGAATAGGATGGTGTCATCCATGTATGTGTATAGAATAATTTGTGCAGACTTTTGGCAGGTTGTTGAGGAAAATAGAGAACAGGATGGGACCAGGTACTGACCCTTGGGAGACACTGGTAGTCACAGGAGGGTGAAGGATATAGCATCAGCAATTTTACTGATTGTGTTTTTCCAGTGAGTTAGGTGCTGAACCAGTTTGTGACTGAAACAGAGAGCCTGCCTCTGAGAGGCTTGTTAACAGCAATGGGTGGGAGACCATGCCGAAGCTTTAGCGAGGTCGATAATATAGCTGTGGAAACCATCCCTCTATTCATGCTGGAGAGAATGGTGTCCATGAGTCTTAACAGGGAGGATGCAGTGGAGTGGCCCTTCCTGAACCCAGACTGAAGTGGCATGAAGAAGTTAGAATCAGAGAGAAAGGAGGTAAGTTGGGTGAGCACCAGGTGCTCTTGAAGCTAGCAATGGCTTGAGGAGGAGATAAGCCAGTAGTTTGAGGTGGAAGAGGGGGCCCCTTTCAGAAGGGAATGACAGCAGCATGTTTCCAGGTCTGTAGGACAGCAACATTGTTAAAGGAGAGGTTTAGGAGATTTGCTAGAGAGTAGCTATAGCTGGTGCAGAGAGGTGGAGGAGTTTGGAGTGCAGCCCATCTGGGAATTTCCTTTAGATGGGCTTAGTGACAGTATGGCCTCAAGGGTTGAAGTATGTGTTATAGGTTGGAAGGAGAAGGTGCAAGACTCAAATGTGTTTGAGACTCCTATGGTAGGACCAGGTGGGGCAGTAGGGGTAGGAGGAAGAGAGGAGGATTGAGGCTCATGAGGTAAAGTATGTGTGAACTTTGCTGCCATTGCTCCTGGGTCAGAGAGGAGTGAGTTGTTTACTTTTAGGAGCGGTGTTGGTTTCAGTAGTCGGAAGGGGAGAAGAGGGAGTGAATGACCTTCCAGAACTTGGATGAGCTGTTTAAATTTGATGGAGAGAGGAGTTGAATATTCAATTTTTGCAAGTCGGTCGCTTGGTGCAGTTGTTATGCCACACCGATACTTATTGAAGACTTGTGGGAGGCACGAAAACTTATGTGCTTGCCATGCTTTATCATGGGCATTGTGGCAGGCTATAAGTTCTTGGGTGATCCAAGGTAGGTGGTTGTCGTACCCTTGAGTGACACAAAGGAGCATGTAATTCCAAGTATTTTGGAACATGTCTTGGCCCCTAGTATTTGAAAAAACAACTGTAGAGTCTTGTATCAAAGCAGCGGTATTGGGTATATGTGACTAAGATGAAAAATATTGGTAGAAATAATTTTTTAATGGTTAAATTGTTTCTGTTTAGAACATTTCCATGTCTTCCAAATTTGTACTTTTTGTTCACAATCACTATTTTGGCTTCCCAGTTTAAGTATGCATTATTCCCAGCCTCATAAGTGATACCTCAAATTTTAATTGGCTCCATTAAGATCCGATATTTGTCACTGTGTCTGAACTAGGTGCTTGGGAACATAGAGCAAACCAATACATTTTCCACATTTATTTCTGATCCAGAAATCCCAGAAAATACCATCATACATTTCATGGTGTTTCTCTGGAAACTGAATCCTGTATAAACAAACACATATCATCGTCACATAGGCTGCAACTTTGAGGTGCAGTAATAATCTCATTTGGCATAATTCCTTTGATTGAGGTGTCCCATAACAACTGTCTAATTAAGGGATCCAGAGCAAATGTACAGTATAGAGAAGGGACTCAAGAGGTACCCAGCCTTACCCTTTTATTTTAAATTTGCCTTTCCTAATAAGCCATTTACAGTTGGAATAACAGTAGATTCTCTATATAAATTTTTATACAGGATACTATCACTTCTGGAATGCCATATGTTCATAAAACCTGAAAGATACTTATGTGCTACTCTGTGCGAAAGCTTTGGCCTGGTCTAATAACAATACAAACCCTTTAATTTATTTTGATGACTGAATTCAAAATATCCCACAACAGTTGTAGGTTTTGTGTTATATTTCTCTATGGGATAGAATACATCTGTGCCGAATGTATTAGTGTACAGTAGTTGCTCCTTTCTGTAATCTTTTACACAAACTACTGTAAAAGAGCTTAAAATCAGAATTTAATATACTGACTGGTCTCCAGTTTGCAAAGATTTTGTGTTCCCTTTGTTAAATAAGTATACAACTATTGCCATGGCAAAGTCTGAACTAGGTGCTATATAAATTAATATTTAATTAAATACTTCCATTAAAATTTCACTCAAATTCTGCTGTTTTTTTTTATAAAATTCATGTGTGAGACCATCCATACCAAGAGAAACCCTGATTTCTAGCTAGAAAATGGCCTGCACACCTCATCTACTGTGATAGGAGCTGCTAGTTAAATTTGTTTCTCGAGGGTCATGGTAGGCACCTGAAATTTCATAAAGTCCCAAAGTGAACCAGATTGCTGAAACTCCTTACCAAAAGAGGACTGCAAAGAATGTTGAAGCAAGTGTAGCATGCAGTCATCTGAAGTTTGTAAATACCCATAGAGTCATATAAACTATCCATTAACTTAGAGTCCAGCTGCTATTTACATGCCTGAAATGGATCTGAATAAGGACGTTTATGTGTGCCAGATTTGGTTTCTGCCTCTATGGGTACTGCCTTGTTATATTGAAATAACAACATTTGTGTTTTAATTTGTTCTGTGTCTTAAACCTTGGTTTTCAGCTACAGGTATAGACATCCATTTATAAAATTGTTCTCCATAACCAAGGTATTTTATGTAACCTAAATTAGACTTATTTTTCCATACTTAATAAAAAAAACTTTATGTCTTGTTTCATGCCTACCCACCAGGCC
The DNA here is from genome assembly GCA_016271365.2 of Neoceratodus forsteri. Lineage (NCBI taxonomy): Eukaryota > Metazoa > Chordata > Ceratodontiformes > Ceratodontidae > Neoceratodus > Neoceratodus forsteri. Next base: position 1,067,260,656 of record CM028131.1, on the reverse strand, counting down.
CACCATGCTTCATACCTACTAGAACTGATTTTCTGTTACACAGCAGGTGTGCAATCCCTTGCTTTATTTTGTCTATATTTAAAATAGAAGAATTTAGTTTCCATCATTTAAGTACTGAGGAAACCGTGTAGGCACATTTTTTAGACTTAGGACACATACTAATAAAGAATGATCTGAAAATTCACAAGGGTATAACCCAAAACTGTTGTGATGTTAATGTTTTGAAATAAAGAAAAATCAATAGAGGTAGCATAAGCACTCCTATAATATGTATTCCCAGGAACCTTATGTAACATTCTATATGTATCTTTAAGTAAAGCTTGAAACAATATTTTGAAGCATGTGTGAATCAGTACAGACTTTTTTAATATTATCTTTAAACTTTCTATCCAGGCTGCAGTTCATGTCTCCCCATACTACATGTCTTGTAGTATATAAATATGGCAAATATTTCTGAATAATTCAATTCTAGTTGACTTTGTCTGAGTGGCATAGGTGTTTATTATCCTCAGTAGTAGGCCATTGTAAGTGCAATCCAGTAACATAGCTCTACCTGGTTCAATATCGACTAACTTTTGAATCTGTACTCCAGTACCTTTAAATAAGATACTGATCCCATCAGCAGCGTCTTGTCCAAAGGACCAAAACGTAGGACCCATATCCAATCTTCTTTTGCTTGAATAATGTCAAATAAGGAAGAAAACCTGGTCTCTTGAAAGAAAATAATATCATAAGGGCAGTGTGAAAAAAAAACAATATAGTAATTCTTTATTATACCCCTGAAACTACAAACATTTAGAGAGGCCAAGCAAAGTGATGCCAATGTTTAAGTTGTTACTTAGGTCACAACCGTCCTTTTGATTTTTTTTCCTTTTCTTTTGTATTTTCAATGGTAGTAGGAAGTTCATCTTCTAGATCTATTTCTAAAATGGCTTGATCTAGAAGAAAAATCTGATTCAGATTTTGAATCAGCCCTACTTTGCATCCTTGTAGGACCTGATATGAATTTGAAAGGGTATTACAGCTACTGGAACTACTGCCTTTGTTGATGCTTTGGTAAATGCCTGGAACTAGGAGCTGAAAATCCAGTGGAGGGGCATGACATTTTGATCTTTCTGCTGCATTGAGTCTTCCATGGGTGCTGCATTTCTTAGGTGGATCTACCTCACAGAAGGGTGAGTTCTGTCTCTAGTGAGGACTCCATACTTGCCCCTCTAGCTAGGTTGTCTCTGAGACTTATAGTGCGCTGATCCCAGAGGTCTGCATCTGCTTATCGCTCTGTGAATGAGCCTCTGTCTCAGTGGAAGCCCTCCTGAGCGTGATATATAGTGTGTGATTCTCTATGTGTGTTGTGATCTTCTTGGGCATGGGTTTCTGTGGTATCAGCTGTCTCCATGGCCTACAATTTCTTATGCTTAATTTACCAGATTTTCATGATTAGGATGATCACTTCTTTTTGTCCTGCCCATGGACACTGATGATATGAGTCCAGACTCCTCACATAGGTTACCCTTAAAAATGATTCTGCACACAATACTACATATTGAAAAAATCTCCTAGTTGGAATATGGGATCCATTTCCTATTTGCTGTTTCTACCCATCCTGCATTTAGCAGGGCATCTGCAGCAAACCAAGACTGAAAGTTCAGCACTCTATCGTGTTCTTTATTTATGTCACTATGTTCTCACAGTGATAATATTGGTTTAGAACTCACCGATTCTGTAGTTGAGTAAATCTGATGAGGTGTGCACAGTGTTTAGCTGCATAGGACGCTGGTCTGCTGACTGAGACAGGGTTGCCCGGAAACCACAGCATCTTCATTAGTCTCACTGAAAATTTCTGGATTCAATCCAGTGCTCTGTAGTTCATGCTCGGTTGTGTCTAGTGCTTCCTGAAATTCATCCCTGTCTGATGATATCTCCATTTGGCTGTCTTGATCTTCAGCATCTTGTTGCACTCTCCTGTCGATTCTTGATACCTGCCAACTTTCTGTCATCAGCAGAAATTGTTCTGTAGCTCATATACCTCTCCCAAATCCATGTCTGTTTCTTCATCCCTGTATATTGCTTGACCTGGGGTCAGGGACTGAACCCCAGCATCTCCTCCTCTCCTTCCAAGTCCATGCCAGAGATGGCCACCTTGTAAAACAAGATGGCAGCACCTCCTACCAACAGTAGGTGACATTCCCGGTGTCCTGGCCAAATTTCTGCCATCCACTAAAAATACCACAAACAGCTTAATCTGGTTCAATTTAAGTTGGTTACCATCTATATCTTCCCCATCCCAGGACAAGGCTGAAAATAGGCAGAATTGCCTATCCTCCTTTCCAGTCAGCAAAACTAAATCAATCAATCAGTAAATAAAGAAAACAAGAAAGCACCATATAATAAAAAGCAACATTATATTTATATTTACTGGGAAAGTCCTTTTCCAGTTCCTATAATGTACCACTTTAGTGCAGAATAACCTGACCATCTACCACTCAGCAGCATCCAGGGCATCAGGGGACAACACCACTTCTGACCAGATGATCCAATCATCATAACCCTGCTCCCTCCCTCCCCAACTGCAGCCAGAAAAGCTGCAGGAGCACAACTGGAACCTTTTTTCACCCTCAACTGCCACAGAAATGGCATGGGTCTAGGCTCAAAAGTAGCTCAGTCCCTCTCTCCAACACCATTGTTGTAGATGCAATGAATCTGAGTGTGGTGTAGCCACCAGGAGGATGCACATTGGTAAGGAGAAAATGGATCTGTGCAGTTCAGTGGCAATCAGTGAAAACTCTTGGCTACAGTGAGAATGGAGAGGATGAGGAAAATACAAATATTCACATCACAGAATTGGAGTTGGAAGGAGGGAATACAATCAAACTGATTAGGATTATGGCAGAGAGTAATAGCAGTACTCATGAGGTCAGTATACTGTATAACCTAAAAGATCCCTTAGTGTTGAAAATGTGGCTTGAATGCATCACTCTGTCTGCCACGTAATACTTCAGGTAAGTAAAGGCAAAGTAAACTTTGAATTTTAGCAGCTTAGCAAACATAAAGTTTAAATTTTATATGCACAATTCAGATTTTTCCCTGTAAGCAGAGTACACACTATGCACTTGATAAGTGCCAGGAACATCAAAGAAAGGGAGGTGGACACTAGTCCATTTACAGAGGAGAAAGTCCTGAAGGAACTTACAAATCTGAAGGTGGACAAGGCAACTGGGCCAGATGGGGAGCATCCAATGATACTGAGGGAGTTCAGAGAGGTGCTGGCTCACCTCTGACAGCCCTGTTCAATCACTCACTGGAGATGGAAGTGGTTCTGAAGGACTGGAGGAGAGCAGGTGTAGTCTCACTTCACAAAAGTGATAGCAGAGAGGAGGCTGGTACACAGGCCACTCAGCCTGACTTTGGACATGGGGAAATTAATGAAATCACTACTGAAGGAGAGGATTGCGGGATACCTTGAATCCAGTGGCTTATAAGATCAGAGGCAGCATGGCTTCACTCGGGGTGGGGTGGGAGATCATGTCAAACAAATCTGATACATTTCTTTGACTGGGTGACCAGGGAATAAGATCAAGGTAGAGCGGGATGTGGCCTACCTAGATTTCAGTAAGGCCTTCAACATCATTCAACATAAGAGGCATAAACAAAGCTGCATAGCCCGGAGGGGGTCCAAAGGTGGTAAACTGGGTGAGAAATGTCTTGGGGACAGGGACAGAGGGTGGTGGTAAACGGATTTCACTCCAAGGAAGGGAGAGTGGCCAGCAGGGTGCCAGAAGGATCAGTACTGGGACTGGTGTTCATTAATGTCTTTATTAGCAAGATTGCAAAGGGACTAAACAGGAAGATATGCCTCTTTGCAGATGACATTAAAATCTGCAATAGGGTAGCCACTCAGTTATGGTAGAAAAATTAATATAAATCTGAGATAAAAAGTGGAGTAGTCAAAGGTGTGGCAGCTACGTTTCAATGTGAAGAAGTGCAAAATCATTCACTTGGTGTACAGGAACCCAGGTGCAGAGTACAAACTGGGGTGAGTGGTATTAACCACCACCATACAGGAAACTGACCTGTATAACCATATCTGATTACCTAAAGGTGGCCAGACAGTGTGACAAGGCAGTGGGTAGAGCTAGTGGGATGCTAAGGTGCATGGAGAGGGTATCACCAGGAGAAAGAGAGAGGTCCTCTGTATTAGAGATCAATGTTGAGACCTCATCTAGAGTACTGTATACAGTTCTGGAGACCACATCACTGAAAGTACTTAGACAGGGTAGAGGCAGTTCAGAGGAGGGCAACTAAATGGTGCAGGGTCACCATACAAGCCGTATGAGGAGAGACTAAAGGACCTTAACATGTTTATGCTGGAGGAAAGGAGTGAGAGGTGGATATGATAGAGACTTCTAATACCTCATGGATATAAATAAGGTTCAAGAGGGAAGTATTTTTCAGAAAAAGATGCCCCAGAACAAGGGTCATTCTGTGAAGCTGGAGGGGTTCGGACTCAGAAGAGCTGTGAGAAAGTACTTTTCACAGAAAGAGTGGTGGATACCTGGAAAATCCTCCCAGCAGAGGTAGCGGGTGCAAAAATGGTAACAGGTTTCAAGAATGCATGGGATAGGCATAAGGGAACTTTGGTGGTAGGTAAAGGGGGTAAGTCAGAGGTCAAGAAGGGTCTGAGGCATTATAGTAGGTAGGAAAATGGGCAGACTAGGTGCACCAAGTGGTCCTTATCTGCGGTCAATATCTATGTCAATATCAATATCTATGCAATATTAAAACTTGTGGTCTGGGATTATATGACAATTGTGAGATGGCTGATCCACATTCCTCAGCAGGGCCTGCTTTTGGCTTCTGCATTTAAACAAAACAATACTATTTGTGAGTGGCTTTTCATTAAAAGACAACATAGCACATCAAGGAAAGCATAAAAAAATTCTGGTAACCAAGGAAATTACAGGTGCTCTGTGTAGGAGAATAGATGAGGATCCCTATGAACATACATTTTGCACTGTACATTTCATAAACCCTGCTGATTAAGTGGAAGTTAATACCTGGATGGAATTAGAGTCTGAATCTGTCCTTATAATACTGTGTTACTATGTAACTAAAATATTTACAGCAACATTTTTATGTGAACCATGGAGCAGTTTTTTAATAGCTTGCAGTACTTACAGTGCAAATTATCTGTAGTACATATATCCAACAGGAACAGTGAAAAGGAAAGGCAATCAATTACTGTACATCAGATCTATTGATTCCATTAGTGTTTTGCTACTTTAGCTTGAGCTTCTAGTGAGTATTCACAGTCATGCATTAGGAAGCTTGTTACTGATGTTTTAACATCCCAGTTATGTTTTATAAAAGCTTTGCAAAGATTTTAATTGTCCCAGGAAGTACCATTTGCTGCTTTCATGCTGTGATGTGAGCAACCCCTTATTGCTGTTCCTGTAAGCAGAGCACCCACCATGCACTTGAGAATCAGTCACTTGAACTGTTCAGCATCCACTTTAATTACCTGTTTAATGCCAAGTCACACTAAATGCCATTTCCTGTCTAAACTGCAACAGCTTATCTCACAGTATGAAGTATGTGATGCTTTAAAGTGTATGAACTACTTTGTGTGTTCATTTTTCAAACTTTGAAAGTGGTAACCTCCTTTCCTCCAGCATAAACAGTGTGATTTTGTATTTTCTTGAAACTTGGCTTCCCAGCCAAATGCCCTTTGGGGTAACCCTTGCCTCAGTGTTTGCGCACAGAGGTTCTTTGTCTTTTAAATAGTTTTTATTTTAATGGGTTCACCACAATATATCCAAGGCACACTGCCTTAAGGGTAGCTGGTCCATTCCACTGGGGTGTCAAACAGACGAGGCATACTGATGAGTCCTGGTAGAGATAAACACGTGTCTATGTCTTCTGTTAGCACCCTTGCAAACTGTGAGAGGCTTTTCGGCACCATGCAGTTCTGCTTAAAGTTGGACCAGCATAACATTCTGTGGTGATTTGCATATGCAGCCCATGATGCTTTGCATTGTGGGGCATGTGTGATTTTGTATTTTCACAGTACTTATGTCTGCATAGCTAATAATGAAGTTTCAAGTTAGTCAGACAATTCCTTTGAACTTCTGGAATTGTGCAGCTGTGTGCAGTTTTGCTTTATGACTACAACCAGTGATCCACAGAACAGAGATAGTGAGTGCATTTTGGAGTCTTTAAGGTAATCATTCATCACCCATGATGAGGTGCAGCTAAAGGCATAACAAGGAGTCCATTATGAAAAGCATTGCACCTATATGTAAGGATAAACATTATACAAATGTATTAAATATTCAAACTATAGTGCATATGAATATAATAAGAACATGAAGCACATGATATGTAATGCAGTAATTATTCTAGAAAAAAAATGATAGTGATCTAAAGACCACATTGACACTGGCACTAAAACACAGCATAGGGCACTTTTGAAAAAGTGTGCAAATGTGTATGTATGCACAAGCATGTATACATTCAGGTGCATGCATGTTTACGATTTGAATGTCTTTATTTTCAGTAGGAAGGGAGCTCCACTAATCAAAGAAATCCTATTTGGTAACAGCAGAAGAACTTGATTAGACAATATTCCAAAATAAGATTGAATTCAAACCCATTCCATTCTTAGTTGCTAAGGACATTTCATATTAACACAGGAACAATTTCATTTACTGTAAAACTATACCTGCTACTTTTTTCTGGACCTGTGTTGCAGTTTCCTGCTAATAATATCATAGTTGTCTGCATACATCACAAAGAGATGCAGTGAAGTTTAAATTCGAAAGCAATATGAACACAAAGTCATCCTCTTTGTGTTTGTCTACACTTTTGTAATTATCCTCTGGTGGCCTAACTTTGCATTGACTTTGCATTCTCACTTCACCTTACTTTGGTGCACATGCAAAGTTGGCAGTAAACAAACAGTTTGTCACATGTGGCCTCCCTGCAGGTCACACACCACTTTCCTCTACACGAATGATTGTTTCCACTTGTTGAGTCAGTCTGAGTCAGGCTGTGGTGTGTGAAGGACCTCAGGCAGCTACTTGTACAGATCAAACAAATTAATTCATTGAATAGTTCTCATAGTTTCATACTTTTGTCTTTAAATAAAGTAGTACCAATCTATCTTTTACTTTTTCTACTGCATTTTGCTAACTGTACTTACTCTGTTTTTTAAACTTGCGTACTTTACTCTCTCTGTCTCTCTCTTTCTGTTCTTTTTCTTTGTCAGTCAGATCCTCTCTTCTCTGGCTGCTATGGATCATCTGGCTGTACATCATGGCCAAAGGACACATGGCAGTTCAAGAGTGGTAATCCTAAATAGGGCAGTTTTTGGGATGCAGGTCCACCAACAACTAATGATGTAGGTGGAGTTGCAGCATCAGGAACATGAACAAAAGCAGCTGCAGCCAGTGGAGCTGCAACAGCAAGCATAGGTGCCGGAAGATGATAAAAACTGAGGGGCGGAGGATCAGAGGGCACTTGTGAGTGGAAAGGGCACTTTCAACACTAGTTTTGCCATACAAAACACAATAAATCATGTACGCACATCATAACGCTATGAATGCAGTCCTATTTAGGAATAACTATGCACATACAAAGGTGCCAGCAAAAGAGACCACCCAGTCCAAGTCTGCTCAAGTGTACAGCTATATTAAGAAAGCTGCTGTCGACCCATTCCTCCAATAGCTCCATATGACGTTTGAACCACATTCCTTAATCTGTTACAGTGGTTGGCCAGGTGAAACAGAGATGCTATAGTAATGTGCATGACCAGTCCCAAGCATGCAGTCTTCACACTAATGAGTTAGAGTTTTGGTTCCACTAACTTCAGGAAGAAGTTAGTAGTTAACCAACCACCAGCGACAAGGTAAACTCCTGAGGCTGGGGAAATAAAGACACAGAGCCATTATGTTTGTTTACACAGCTTATTTATTAATGAATCAGTGTACATCGTAAGTGTATTTATTAATGAATCATAGTATACAATGACAGTAAATATTGTACAACGACAGGGATATAAACAGATTTTTACAGCAAAGTCTGGATGGATGAAGGAGTGGGGTACATTTGAAATGGGCCAATTTACCATCACATCTGTACTGTCATGCTCTAGTCACCACTTCCAGATGGTAATCCTGCAAGCCTCCACCAAGCCCTGGTGGCCACCAAATCATCCCATGAATGCTCTGGTCACCACTTCAGGCTGGTAAGCCTTGCAATCCTCCACCAAGCCCTGGTGGCCACCAAATCATCCCATGAATGCTCTGGTCACCACTTCAGGCTGGTAAGCCTTGCAAGCCTCCACCAAGCCCTGGTGGCCACCAAATCATCCCATGAATGCTCTGGTCACCACTTCAGGCTGGTAAGCCTTGCAAGCCTCCACCAAGCCCTGGTGGCCACCAAATCATCCCATGAATGCTCTGGTCACCACTTCAGGCTGGTAAGCCTTGCAAGCCTCCACCAAGCCTGGTGGCCACCAGATCATCCCATGAATGCTCTGGTCACCACTTCAGGCTGGTAAGCCTGTGCAAGCCTCCACTAAGCCCTGGTGGCCACCAAATCATCCCATGAATGCTCTGGTCACCACTTCAGGCTAGTAAGCCGTGCAAGCCTCCACCAAGCCCTGGTGGCCACCAAATCATCCCATGAATGTTCTGGTCACTTCAGGCTGGTAAGCCTGTGCAAGCCTATACCAGGCCCTCGTGGCCACCAAAATCAGCCAATTTACCATCACATCTACACTTCTGCCATGAAGTAATCCTTGATGCTCTGGTCACCACTTCAGGCTGGTAAGCCTGTGCAAGCCTATACCAGGCCCCTCGTGGCCACCAAAATCAACCAATTTACCATCACATCTACACTTCTGCCATGAAGCAATATTTGATGCTCTGTCACCACTTCAGGCTGGTAAGCCTGTGCAAGCCTCCACCAGGCCCTGGTGGCCACCAAAATCAGCCAATTTACCATCACATCTACACTTCTGCCATGAAGTAATCCTGATGCTCTGGTCACCACTTCAGGCTGGTAAGCCTGTGCAAGCCTCCATCAGGCCCTGGCCACCAAAATCAGCCAATTTACCATCACATCTACACTTCTGCCATGAAGTAATCCTTGATGCTCTGGTCACCACTTCAGGCTGGTAAGCCTGTGCAAGCCTCCATCAGGCCCTGGTGGCCACCAAATCAGCCAATTTACCATCACATCTACACTTCTGCCATGAAGTAATCCTTGATGCTCTGGTCACCACTTCAGGCTGGTAAGCCTGCAAGCCTCCATCAGGCCCCGGTGGCCACCAAATCAGCCAATTTACCATCACATCTACACTTCTGCCATGAAGTAATCCTTGATGCTCTGGTCACCACTTCAGGCTGGTAAGCCTGTGCAAGCCTCCATCAGGCCCTGTGGCCACCAAAATCAGCCAATTTACCATCACATCTACACTTCTGCCATGAAGTAATCCTTGATGCTCTGGTCACCACTTCAGGCTGGTAAGCCTGTGCAAGCCTCCATCAGGCCCTGGTGGCCACCAAAATCAGCCAATTTACCATCACATCTACACTTCTGCCATGAAGTAATCCTTGATGCTCTGGTCACCACTTCAGGCTGGTAAGCCTGTGCAAGCCTCCATCAGGCCCTGGTGGCCACCAAATCAGCCAATTTACCATCACATCTACACTTCTGCCATGAAGTAATCCTTGATGCTCTGGTCACCACTTCAGGCTGGTAAGCCTGTGCAAGCCTCCATCAGGCCCTGGTGGCCACCAAAATCAGCCAATTTACCATCACATCTACACTTCTGCCATGAAGTAATCCTTGATGCTCTGGTCACCACTTCAGGCTGGTAAGCCTTGCAAGCCTCCACCAAGCCCTGGTGGCCACCAAATCATCCCATGAATGCTCTGGTCACCACTTCAGGCTGGTAAGCCTTGCAAGCCTCCACCAAGCCCTGGTGGCCACCAAAATCAACCAATTTACCATCATATGATTTCTCTGTAAAGTACAGAATTTCTGTATCAGATTTTTCCAAAAAGTTAAGTCGCTCTCATTTCGTTGCACAAACTCCCGAACAATTAGTGTATGCGATCCAAGTTGTCTGTTCTCTCTTTGTGAATGTTCAAGCAGCATTAGGTGATTGTACCTCTTCTCTGTCATGGTGCTTCTTAAGTAAGACTTTATCCTCCGCTGTGTTGAAAATGATCTCTCCCCAGTTGCTGTACTCATTGGGACAAGGAGGTAAATTTGAATGAGCTTCACTACTTCTGAATACAGTAGCTGCTGCTGGCAGTCTTTTCCCACTAAGGCATCAATAATAGTGTTGATTGAAGTTACTGCCCGCACCTCTGGCAAAACCTGCTGCACAAGTCCTGGGAGCAAGTTCAGTTGTGCATTCAGAATGTCAATGTCCAAGTCCTTATCTCCATACAACTGTGTGATCTGAAGAGGAACTGAAAACATCTTTGCATTGGCTGCTTGAAGCAACAAATTCTCCATGGATGACAGCAAACTGTAGGTTTCTTGATCAAAACGTCGGTCTAGTTCAACAAGACAAGCATCAATGGCTTCATAGTACATCTGTCGATACCAGTCCTTAGCAGATTTGGGATGGTGATGCGGTGCACTACCATGTTGCAGCCTTGCTGGCACAAAGTGCTGTCTGGGAAGTTTTGGCTCCTTCACTTTTCTCAGTAGTTGCGCTCTCGTTGATGCCTTCATAGACCTGGTCAAAGTCATCGCGCTGGCGCTAAATTCTTCTTCAGGGAGTTTATGCTCATCATCGTAGTTTCTGCTGTCAGTGTTTTTGTTTGCAGGATTGAAGCCACTTGTTCTGATATGCTGAATATGTTGTATGATACAACCAGTCCAAAATAGGTCCGAAACTTTTTCATCACTGACATCAGGCCTTTGACCTTAGTTCGTACATCTGTAGCTTTGTCTTGTTTCAGCTCCTCTAAGGTGTCATAGAGTGCTCCATATTTTTGAGAACCGCCTTAATACTTTTGTTCTTGCTGTCCATCTTGTTGGACAAAGTAAGTGCAGGCCTTCTACCATCATGTAAGGGTCCTCACTGTCATTCACTGCAATATTTTCATAAAGAGCCAGCCTCTGTGGGGATCCCCGAATCAACACACTTAAATTCTGGACAAAGCTGAGGGCATCGTCAATGGCATCACTCGTTTTGCTACAGTTTTGCAACACCAGGTCCAAGGAATGATTTGCACAATGGACATTCAATGCTAGTGGATTTTCTCTCTAATTCTTGTTGCAGTTCCAGAAATGCATCCACTCATATTTGCTGCTCCATCATACGCCTGTCCCCTCAAGTTGTTGATTGGCAGTTACATCTTACTAGAACATCCTTAATGGCACTGGTGATGGATTCGGCATCAGTCTTCACCATTCATCACATCCCAATAAAATATTCATGTATAACAAAATGGGGCAGTGAAACCCATCGTATACATATGGTCATCTGTTCATGTTGGCTAATATCCGTGATTCATCTGCGTGATTGCATACCGCTTGATTCATTGCGATCTCTTCCAGAAGGTTCCTCAGCAGCTGATGTGCCATGATTTCCATGACTTCATTCACAACATTCTGAACTCTGATACTTTCCTTCCTGGATCCATCCCGTAGTTCTGGCATGTCAACTGCCCTACTCAGCATTTCCTCCTCAGGTTGCTTTCCTGTTCTTCGTGGCCACGAATTGCTAGTCCTTGCCGAATAGAAGCTGTATTGCATTTACCTGTTTCAGGAACCGGTCTCGGTTTCTTGCCTGTTCCTGTGCAAGATGCTGGCTGAGCTGAGCACCAACATTCATCCTTGCGTTGTTGAATGCAGTATACTTCTCAACAGCTTCATGGTGGAATAATGATGTCTGATGTTTCTTGAATTTGTCAATTGCTTTCTTCCAGTCACTAAATCCTGCTGAAATGAATGTAGTTTCACCACAACGACTGCCTGTGATTAGTTTTCTTTCCACTGCTGCCCGACAGTAGTAGCAGAACACACATCCTTTTGAAACACAGTACGTTAGCCAGTTGAAAGATGAAAACCACCATGTTTGACAAGTTCTTGTTTCACTTCTCCCATTAGTGCAGAATGACTTGTTTGATGGAAGTGTCTATAACACTGCTTGGTTGAAAACACTCTTAATATTGTGGCAACAAACAGAAGAGCAGGAGGGAGAGACAAAGAGACAGCAGATTCAGACATGGTTGGTTCAACTGCAGTTACCCAGGTTTTCTCAGAACAGGAGGGGAGAGACAAAGAGACAGCAGATTCAGACATGGTTGGTTCAACTGCAGTTACCCAGGTTTTCTCAGAACAGGAGGGAGAGACAAAGAGACAGCAGATTCAGGCACGGTTGGTTCAACTGCAGTTACCCAGGTTCTCTCAGAACAGGAGGGAGAGACAAAGAAACAGCAGATTCAGGCAACGGGTCAACTGCCGTGAGCTGGGTATTCTCAGAGACATGCACGATGTTGCCATCACTGTTGCTGTTCATGGGGAACAGCTCTGCAGCTCTGTTTTCTGTATTGGAGAAAGAGCAGGCCTTACCATCCAGGGGCACTGGAATAGCAGCTGCAGGACAATCATCCGGCAAGGAACATGTTAGTTCTAGCACTGATGCAGCATTTGAAACAAACATGGCTGCATTTGACTCTATTGAAGCCATTGGCAGCGAAGCGGTATGCACAGTTACATTAGCACTTACAATACTGGTACAGCTGACAGCTGCAGTGCTTGTGGCAGTGTCAATGGTATTCTTGGCAGCATGTCCCTTGCATGCTCTGAAGTGGTTGGTATCTGGGCACTCCCAAACCAGTAATTTAGTTTTCTTGGCATCTTGGCAGCAATATCAGCCAGTTGTTTCTCCATCTGTCGTTTTCGTCTCTCAGACCGTGGCATATTTGAATGCAGTGAGTCCGTGCAGGCTGAGAAAGAATTGCGATACAATTTAGTGAACCCATCCGATTACCATCTTCTGATAAGGTACTGCAGCATGAACATTAAGCATGCAAGCAATAAAATTTCTATGGCAAACATTTTATATCTTGCCCTTCCTCATCCCTCCAATCTTCGCCAATTAGTTAATTAAATCCGCAACTACTGGGCCTACATTAGATATTCTTATTGATCCATGCAGCAAAATGCTTGTGTACTGCACCACCAGTGTACAAGACAAGTGTCCAATAAAATTTATTAGGAGCTTTGGCTTGTAGACACTGGGGAATGGGACTGGGGCGCCTCCTAAAGACAAGCTCGCAGCGGGGAGAGGAAACAAAAAGACCTATTCTGCTTAATAAGGGAAATCTGGTCAGTAAAGCGATGGGTAGTAAGACGAGAGGAGTATAAAGTGTTGTACTTGTTTACGCACATTCAAATAAGCTACATACTCCTCAGAATGGACGATCTACTGGCTCTAATAAAAGGTATCAGAGGTCTGATTTCATGTCCAGCCGCCAATCAAGTGGATTCTCGAGAGATCAAAACCGATTTTTTTTTTTTCTAACCAGGTTAACCATTTCGAACTAGGTGGACTCGAGGGTGACGCTGGTACTGACAATAACATTTTGTATGCCACCAACACTGTTGCTCAGCTGCCCAACTGTTACAATGGCAGGGCTTTTGTTATGTCCAGGACTTGGTATTGTGAAATTTGCCTCCTCTCCCTATGTCACATATCAGCCAACCTCTCCCAGCAGCTGCAACTCAGAATTTTCAAATGCCCCAACTTCCCAAACTCTTCCTTGTCCATTGCCTGTCAGTGTCACCACAAACAAGTGGCACACTACATAATAATGTAAAACATGCATCAATCAATCATTCTAAGCACTCTTACAGCTGCCTCCTCCACACCCAGCTCACTTTACTGACACATTTCGACATCACTACTTTTAATGCACATGCTCCCTAGATCCGAGATGTCAGTCCTGGAAATCCAAGCTATTATAACAATTAGTTACTTGCACAATTTCAGTACATCTATGCTTTGTTTAACTGGGAGATTCTAATCAGTTTCAGCCTTGCAAATATTTGTACACATCTGTACATAAACTGGTAGTATTTATAAGCTGTGTCAGCCAGCATGACCTGTTTGTCCATTTTGATGGCACACGTCAACAGGTCTTTAGCCTAGTGTGGCTGATCTGTTAACTGAAAAATAAAAAATGGTGCTAGAAAGACTATACATGCCTCCGCCACCAAATATTTCCATTCAAACTTATTTACTCAGACTACCTCAGCTTTATTACAACATTCCACTTCCAGCTGGCTCCTGCTTTAGTTCTACCCAAGATCATATCCCAGTCAGTGTCCATAGTGGGATTTGAACCTTTGATCTCCAGTTTCAAAATCTGGTGCACTGATCAAATGGATAACAATCACACTGTACGCCACAGTTGTGACTACTTTTCCTGAGCCCCAAGCATAAATACCCAATAACTGGGAGTTCTCCATAGGAACAACCCCAGTTATAATTCAACATTGTACACTGGGGTTCCCTCACTCTATGCATGCACCTCCCTCCACTTTCCCCTCATACAGCGCCACCAGACACTTGGCCACCACCATTACTCGATGTCAGCGGTAAATGCATTTTAATTTAGAAAAACTCGCCACACAGCAGTCGACTTTTCCACCTCAGTAAACTTATACTTATATAGCCATTAAAATAAAAAGCAAGAAAAGCATCTCTGCAGCTGTTAGCCACCAATCGCAGACAGGCTTCATCTGCACAATAATGCATAATATGTATAATAAATGTATAATAATTGCCCCTTCTTCAAATTGTGCCCCTTGTTGTTGCACACCTTTTTGAAAGATGCTACCCTGTTGGACTTTGTTGATTCCCTTGAGGTGTGACAAATCCGCCTATTTTCAGGCATGACCCGGGAGGGGACACAGATGAATGCCAAATGACTGAACCAGATGTTGGTGGTATTTCCTAGTGAATGAGGGAGATTTGACCAGGACACTGGAAATTCCCCTCTTTTTCGATAAGTGCCATGGGCTCTTAAACATCCACCCTGAACCACCACCAATTCAGGCAGATGGGAGTTGAAGCAGCATTAGAAACACCAAGCCAAAACTGCATACAAACTGCTGGCAGCAGCACATTATTGCCCTCCAAAAATGGTGGTCTGCTTTATGTGCCTCAGAATGGGGTATTGCCATTTTACTCTTTTGAGTTCTGTGCCAATAATGGACACTGGTGCAGCACAAGGTGGGGGTTTGTTACTGCACTGCTGAGGAACTGTCATGTTGACGAGACATTAAACTGAGATCAAGTCTGCCCATCTCTGGTCACGCAGTCTAGGTGGAAGTTAAAATCCCATTGTATTTATTGTAAAATTAAAATAAATTAAAACACACATTGTTTACAGATAGGGGATACATAGTGCCCTGGATCTGAATTCTGCGATTATGGTACTTGTTCCTCCAAACAGCGGCAGTTAGCCACGCACCCTTTTCCAACATCAGTTCTTCCTGCCTCTCAACACACCTCTTGCAGGCAGCCAACTCTGATATCTCCACGTCCATGTTACTGAACTGCACTGGCCCCCCAAACAGGTATCATTACAACATCACAGCATGAGACTCACTTATACTGGACTTCTGAACATGAAGAATCTCTGGAAATACTGGTATAACTGAACAAAACGTGACACTCAGACAACATTAGCAATGCTAACAAGATTATCTTCTAATATAAATAAAAGTGGGACAGTGATCGAGTGCTAATCAGAATATAACTAACACTCCCCACCCATGTCCTCAAAGGTGAACAGAAATATAAGTGAATTTCAGAACAGTCAAAATGCAAAGAAACATCAATCTTTGTACTGTGGTGGCGCTGCCCTCCCACACCACTGGTGTCCTCAATGTTAAACAGAAATGTAAGTGAACGTCTGAATATTATTATCTGTGGGGAAAATGATGCTTTAGTACTTTGCGATAGCTTTAAGTATGTTTGTTCTGTGGAGGCGCTCCGCCACCCATGCCTCAGGTCCAGGAATATATTGAACACATTCTGTAGTTTCGCTTTATTACTTTGCAATAGCCTTAAGTAGGGTTTGCTAAGGTTATCGAAGTACTATACCGAAACTACAGAATATGTAATAATTACAATAGTTATTACAACAACCTATTCCTGGACCCGGGGTGTGTGGGGGGGTGAGCCCCTCACAGAACAAACAAACAAAGCTATCGAAAGTACTAAAGCCCAAACTACTATTTCATAAAGCCGGTGCCTCCCTTGTTCCTGCTAGCAAATAATGTTCAGAAGTCCAGTATAAGAATAAGTGAGTTTCATTTTGTGGGCATTACAATATTTTTAACCATGTGATTTCGACAGAGATTATCATAATGATGTTACCTAGGAGCAGTGCAATTCAGTAACACTTATAACCATGTAAATTAAATAAATACAGGTAATGGAGTGGAGATATCTGATGCGGCTGCTTGCAAGAGGTGTTTAGGGTGGGGAGAACCAGCGCTGGAAAGAGAGTGTGTGGCTAACTGTCGCCATTTGGATGAACAAGTACCATAATCGCTACATTACAGAACCAGGGTACTATGTGTCCCTAATATAAATAATCGCCTCTACTCCCTTACATAAGAAAAAGGTCATTTTACACCAATAGTTTCTGGCTGCTGAAGATGGAGCTGGTAGAAGAGATGGAATGTGCTGATGGTACCTTTAAAACTGGCTTCTAGAGAGAGAGGAGAGCCTGTAGAGAGAGCCTCCAGAGGAGAGAGAGCCTCAGCCTGGAGGGAGGGGAGAGCCTCAGCCTGGAGAGGAGGGAGGAGCCTCAGCCTGGAGAGGGAGGGAGAGCCTCAGCCTGGAGAGGGAGGAGAGCCTGGGAGAAGAGCCTCAGCATGGAGAGGAAGAGTCTGGCCCTGGAGGGAAGAGCCTGGACTGGAGGGGAAAAAAAAAAATACTGCTCTGCCTAGCTTCCAAATAAACAGCAGGCTGCAAATACAAGCTTAGTCCAGCAAAACTTTGATTAGCAAGATGAAGAAACAGCTAACGAAAACAGCACTGCAGTGCAGCTTACCCGAAGCCTCAGAGTCACAACGTGATCAGGAAGTTCTTGCTGGCTCCTCAGGCTCCGAGTTAGTTCAATTCAAAATCTGATATCTCTGTTAAAGCTGCTGCCCATTCCATATGCTGCAGCTCTTGCTCTGACAGACAATGATGAGTCCCGACTACTGCTCAGCGTTCAGATTGATTAAAGTTACAGAGCCTGGCGCTGCTATTTGCTGCTCTGCTAATAATCTGCTCAAACAATGCTCACAGTCACGACACCTCGGCGTCGCTACCCACGTAGCGCTCTCAACCCGACGCTGCCTAACGAAAGAAGCCGCGGTCCACCGCAGCAACGCACACACACCACTGCTGGGCTGGCTGTTGTGATCGCCGACTGCGACTAGTCATCCACACCAGCGTCTCTCTCTCTCACCGTCTCGGACTTGCTCACTTCTCGCTCCGAGTCCTAGAAGCCTCAAGCCCTCAGTAGTCAGTCAGGGATGGGATCCGAATCCGTCCGCTCCTCCGGACCGATACACCGATTGCAGCCAAGCCAACTTGGGAAATGGTCTGGATCTCTGGATGGACTGACTGGAGAAAGGAGGAAAATATTGGGCATTTAAAGATCCCGCGACACACCCCCAACTCTAGACACGCCTCAACTCTAGTCACGCCTATTAATTTGCTAAGCGGACCTGATTGAGAGATGTTTTGCCTTCTCAATCAGGTCCGTAACTAGTGAGCATAAAAAAAAAACTAATTTCAGACGCTAAGACGCGTCACGCCTGTCAACTCAGGGGCACAATCTGTACTGTAGAGCAGTGGTGGGCAGCCTCCTGCCTCCCATGTTCCGGTGCCTATGACAGCAAGAGCAGCAGCACACAGGAGCGCCCCACTGTGGTTCCATGCCCAGAGCATTATCCATCTGCTTCACCAAAACAAGATGCAGGGAGACATCAGTTGTGCGACAACAACACCAGCCTCAGGGCCCTGGGAAGAAGACCTTCCCTATGTGGGCATATTTTCAATGTGACCCCAATGATCGAAGTATTTTTAAGTGCACCAAATGCCACCAGGTGGTCCATAGGGAACAGAGAGACAGGTGTATTGGCAACTGGGGGCAGTGGACACACCTGGCCTTGCACCACCATGCAGAATGGCAGGAGGTGAAAACAGCAGCATCAAGCAGAAAAATAAACTGCAATTGGCAGTTGTCCCCTCCTGCTGTAGATACACCTCCACCACCAGAATTGCTTCAATGGTGCCACCACCAGTAGCAGAAGCAGCAGCACCACCACCAGTAGTAGCATCTGCGCCACCACTTGCAGCAGGCAATGAGCAAGAAGGACTCAATGCACTGGGAAATTAGCAAGCTACGATGCATGGTAATGGAGCTCCAGCAAACTGCTGCTCAGGTCCGTGACAATCAGGACCATGGGACTGCAAGTTTGACAGTGATCTGGGATCGCCTTTGTGGTGGCAATAGAGGTGCAACTGAGTAAATATGGTGCACAGTTCAAACTTTATACTCTGTTCTGTATCTGTACCCTTTATCATTTTCCTTTCATCTTGTCTTTCTTTAACACCTATGGCCTTCCCTCCAAAAAAAAACAAAAGCGTAAAGTATACAAAAATGATGATACAAAAAATCTATGTTATCCTTCCTTCAGCTTTCCTCACCTTATCTGTTTCATCCTGCTGTATGCTCCTTTTCCTACTTTCCTTCTTCTATCCACCGTCAAGTATTGGTCCCATTATAGAAAGACGTACATGCTGCTCAAGCTGTTGCTGCTGCTGTGCACTGCTGATGCACTGTTGATGTGCAAGTATGAAGAGAATTCCAGAATAATAGAAAATGAACATCTTTTGTGTGAGCATTGAAACACAAGTCTGTTCATGTTGATGTCCCTTCTTCTGTCCACAAATGTCAAGTATTGGTCCCATTATAGAAATGCTTACATGCTGCTCATACTGCTGCTGTGCTGATGCACTGGTGGTGTACAATTATGAAGAGAATTCCAGAATAATAGAAAATGAACATCTTTTGTGTGAGCATTGAAACATACGTCTGTTCATGCTGATGTCTCCTCCCACTAGCAACTATTGCTAAGTAGTGGCCCCATTACAGAAATGCTTACATGCTGTAAGTACAGCTGTTGCTGCACTAGTGTGCAAGAAAGAAAATAATTCCAAAAGATTCCAACTGACAAAATGCCTGCTGTATAAATGTCATGAAATGTCATGAAAAGTCCTGACTCAGAGGAAGAATAATCACAAGAGAAACTGTTCATAAAAGTCACAAGTATTTCAGGATGCACTCTCCACAAGTGTCCCAAGTGAGAAAATGACACGCTGGCACCTGCTACTGTTGTCTTGCTGTTTACTGCTGCTGCTGAGATACACTGTGTCGGGCTAGCTACATAGAGAATAATGGATGGGGAAGGGTTTGATATGATAATTCAATGCACACCTGAGTTGTGGGATGCTACATAAACCCTGAGGGCTAAGCCTGAGGGGTTAATCAAAGCATCCCACAAAGGGTGTGCATTAAATCTCATGTGAAAATCCTCCCCATCTTTATTTATAATAACAGACCAGCAATTTTTCTCCAGCAGTTTGTGAGACTGTTTGGCCCTGCCCACATACAGAATGTTGGCCAATGAGGCAGCAGCATAGTTTGACTGGCATGGCTCATGAATGTCATAACAACCAGCTGGTTGTTATGGAAAATATCAACCTGGTCAGTACATTGAGGAAATTGCTGACCAGTTATTATTAGCTAATTACTTGCTAAATGATCAAGCCATGAAAGGTAAGTGTTTTTCTGTAGGGGGTGGGGAGGGGCATCATTTCAAATAAGTTTCATTAATGTTTTTGTCTTCTTTCCTGTTTTCAGTTCACAACTGGGGTCACTAACATCATCATCATAATCATCATCATCATCTGGATCCACAAATTCAGTCTGGATGCTGTCTTGTGGTGAACATGTTCCAGCTACGGCTGCAGTATGATCATCCACAATATTTTTGTCAACATTTGAATCTTTGGATGGCACATCAGCTATAACCTCAACATTGCTGGAAAATGAGATTAACTTGTGAGTCATCATCAGACTCATGATCAGAATCATGTTCAACTACTGATGGGATGGAGAGTGTGTGTGACATCAGCTACACTCTGATAGGGCTGTTGGAATACCATTTCCGAATATTTGGCCGAATATTTGGTATTTGGGTCCCAGGTATTCATTATTTGGTATTCATTCGGTATATAATTTGCCTTAATGGAGAACTGCAATATAACTCCTTAAAATGGCTTCATAAGGGGAGGATGAGGTAATGGCACTTTGGCATGCGCTGGTGCCAGAGGCTGTCTTCTGCCACTGGTGCTTTACAAGGAGGATAAAGAGGTAATGGCACTTTGGCTTGTACACTGGTGCCAAAGGTTGTCTTTGCTGCTGGTGCTTTGGGAGGAGAGTGAAGAGGTCTAGCCATGTTGGGTTGTGCACTGGCTCAGAGGCTGACTTCAGCCACTGGTGCTTCAGGAGAAGGATGAAGAGGTTATGGCACTTCGGCTTGCACACTGGTGCCAGAGGCTGTCTTGTGCTGCTGGTGCTTCAGGAGGAGGATGCAGAGGTCATGGATCTTTGGCTTGTACACACTGGTGCCAGAGGCTGCCTAGTGCTGCTGGTGCTTCAGGAGGAACATGTAGTGGTCATGGCAATTTGGCTTGCCCGTTTGTGCCAGAGGCTATTTTGTGCTGCTGGTGCTTAGCGGGAGGATTCAATGGTCACAGCACTTTGCCTTGTGCGGTGGTGCCAGGGCTGTCTTCTGCTGCTGGTGCTTCAGGAGTAGGACAAAGAGGTCACAGCACTTTGGAATGTATATGTGTGCTTGAAGTTGTCTTGTGTTGCTGGTACTTTGGGGAGAATGTAGATTTCATGGCACTTTGCCTTGTACAGTGGTGCCAGAAAATGTTATCTGACACTGATGCCTCAGGAGGAGGATGTAGAGGAAAAGAGTTTATCATGGGCATGCAGTTTTCCATAGGATAACACTGGAAGTATAAGACACCATAACTCTGTCAATATTTGGGTTTGCCATATGCAAGAGCCTTAAATAATTGTGGCCATGAAGAAAAGCAAGCAATAAGACATAATTAAGCCTATAGAATAACACTGTAACTTCAACAGGCCATAATTCTGGCAATTATCTGGAGCTAAGTAACAATTTATATATGGTGTGAAAGGTCTCAGTGGCCACTATAAGACTACCATATGCCAGAGCCTTAAAAATAATGGCGGCATGAAGAAAAGCAAGCAATAAGACATAAATAAGCCCATAGGATAACACTGTAACTTTAACAGGCCAACATACACATTCACACCTTACCAGAGCCAAAAGGTACAGCTATGAGGATGGCACTCAAGTATGATGCCCATTTGGCCTATGATGTGCTACCCCAAAAGGTCTTTTGATTGGATGCTAACTGTGAGGGAAACATAATGAAATGCAGTGCTTTTCCAAAATGGCCTACACATATCCAAGCAGTCTCCCTGTTCTATTTTAATAAGCCCCCACCCACACCCCAAAACAGAAAGAAAATTTACAGATTAAATACTTTACTTACCTTTGCTGCTCATACCTGATGTGTTACCAAGAGTTCATCACCCTGGTGGTAAAACACCTGTATTTAAAAAAAAAAAAAATCAACAGGAGAAAAACATGATTTGAGATACACTTTATTCACAATTTACTCCCAGCAAAAAAAAAAAAAAACACAAACAGAAATAAAAGCATTAAAAGATTGCATATTTCACTTACTGTTGCTGGTAGTACACAATGTGTTCATCGAAGATGAGAAGCATCCGACTCTGGTTTTGGTGGTCATCTGTCATCAGTAATATATTCCAGATTTCTTCACAATCATTATTGTCATCATCATCATCAGCAGCAGCAGCATCAACAACTTACTGCAACAAAACAATGGTTTAAGCTGGTCATAGTTAGCAACCGGAATATTTCAGGCATGGAAAATACTTCAGATTGGTGATGCCATACTGGTAACTAGAATATTTTAGTCATGTGAAATACTGGAGACTATGGGTGGGTGAAACTGCCGTTCTCTGCTGCAGTGGAACTTCTCTGGAAATTAAGAGACTTTCGTGAAGTTTCCAAACTTCCACCTATTGAGGAGCGGAAAACTTCTGTGAAAGTTACCAGGTGAAATTTCACCTGGAAATGAGAAATAAGCCCTGGTGACTAGTGGTCCCTCCCCACCTGTCCCACATGTAAAAAATTATCCCTGGTGACTAGTGGGGTCTCAACTCCACCCTGTAATCTGTCCACCGCAAAATGTACAGTAACCCCCCACACCACACCCCATCTCCACTGTCTTATTAAAAAAAAAATCTCTTGTGGTCTAGTGTTTTTTTTATTTAAACCTCAATTCCCAGTCCCTGGTAGTCAGTGCCCCATCCAGTCTCCTCAGCAGCCAGGTGTCCCACCACAAACCCCAACAGTGGTGGACCAGCACAGCCTCGTCCCTCTCCTCCATGGCTGGCTCACCGACTGAGCTGTCATGGATGAGTGGATGCATACCGCTCATTCATTGACAGCTCAGTCGGCCGAGCTGGCCGTGGAGGAAAGAGGAGGGCTGTGCCAGTCCGCCACTGCCAGGGTTTATGGTGGGGTGGGAGTGGGGTTGTGGGACACCTGGCTGCTGGGGAGGCTGGATGGGGCACTGGATCACCAGGGAATAGGATTTGGGACTGGGGATCAGGAGGGTTTAAATTAAAAGAAACAAACCACTAGGCCAGCAGAGATATTTTTATAACTGGATGGACAGTGGACATAGGGATGCGGGGGGTTAGTGTACATTTCGAGGTGGGCGGGTTATCAGGTAAGGGAGGACCACTAGCCACCAGGGATAATATTTTACATGTGGGGTGTTTGGGGAAGGACCACTACACTAGCCACCAGGGCTTTTGGGGGCAATTTAACAATTTAAAGGCGGTGATCATAAGCGGAAGTTCCGTGGAAGTTTGACTTTCACTTGAATTCTGCTGCAGAAGATTTTTCGCCCACCCCTATTGGAAACTAGAGATGCCATTACTGGTAATTGGAATATTTCAGGCATGGGACATTCTTGAAAATGGTGATGCCATACAAGTAACCAGAACATTTCAATTGTGAAATACTTGAGACATGTGATGCTATAATGGTAACGTGAATATTTCAGTCATTTCAGTCAGTGAAATACTTGAGACTAGTGATGCCATACTCATAACCGAATATTTCAGTCAATTGAAATACTTGCGACTGGAGATGCCACACTGTTAACTGCCATATTTCAGGCATAGGAAATACTGAGACTGAAAATGCCACACTAACGGCCATATTTTATGCACACAAATACTTGAGACTGGTGATGCCACTTGTAACTGCCATATTACAGGCATGGGAAACACTGAGACTGGAGATGACACACTATTAACTGCTATAGTTTATGCATGTGAAGTACTTGAGACTGGTGATGCCACACTGATAACTGACAACTGGAAAGCTGTTAAAGGGATAGATGGAATATGGGCACAAGCAACACAGGGATGAGAGACATAGCAACACCAGTTGAGGATTTTGTATTAGGAACAGCAGTCAATAGGTGGGTTTCACTTTTAGGCACTGGGAACTGCAGGGCAGTCTCTTTCAAAAGAATACACCATGGCAGTGGAAATAATAAAGAAAAGAGTGCTGGTCACAGATTTGTGTTAGTATGACTTTGAATATGAATGTTAACATGTTGTGCTTATTTGCTAACAGAACAATGATTGTTAACACAGAATGGCTTGTGTATGGGTCAATGCTACAATACACAAATGTTATATCCAGTACAAGATGATTATTTAATGGAATTGTTAGTGCCCACATGTGTACCGAAGGTGAGGTAGATTTATTTTTATAAACATAATTTGTTCCACATGTGCTGGGCTGAGTGAGGATTAGTGAGGTTCCACCACATCCCCAACAGTGCTGAACATTCATTCAGATGGTGCGGCTGGTGGGGGCAACAGATATATTTAAGGCCAGCTGTGCCAAGTGCAGAAATGCTTTCATCCTTTGTCCAGTACTCCACTGGATTTATGGAGAATGACTCCAGAGGCTCATTGAAATAACTGTTCAGCAGATTGGGTGCCAATTGTGGCTGCTGTTCTGTTCTCTTCAGCTGTTCAGCCTGTAGTGATGAGCTGAGTTCAGCCCAACAGTCACCCTCCTTCTCAAGGTTTTCCAACTGCTTTCAGTTTGTGATTCTGAGACTGGCTCATCAATAGGGTTACCTGCTGGTCTCACTGGCCCATGCATGCAGAAACTAAGTTCTGAGTACATCTGCTTCTGAAAGTCTGTAACCCTCTGAGTGGGCATTATAAGGTGTAGTACCTCACACTTGAAATGTGGATCCAACATAGTGGCAAATATGTGCTTTTATTGGAACAGAGATCCGAAAATCTAACTTCTAGTTCTGTGGTGAGGTTTTCCAAAAGGGATATCACTGTTCCTGGTGTCTGGTTTCGATCTTTCTCAGCATTTTCACCGAATCTCCTCATGGCTTTTTCAGGATCTGTACAGCAAGAATTACCTGACTTAGCAGTGCACAATCAGAGCTAAGGTCATGAGTGCTCCTTTCAAATGGGGCTAAAACCTTTACCAAGCCCTCAAGTCACAGCCCAGTCCTGATGTATGAGACTCCCCATATCAGTTTCCATGCTCATCTCATGAAGGGCCTGCTTCTGCTCCAGAAGCCTTTGCAGCATGTAGTAGGTGGAATTCCACTGGGTCTGTACATCCTGGATGAGACGATGCTGTGGCATTTGAAGATGCTCTTGTAGCCGATGCAGACGATTTGTGGCTTTTACAGAGTGACGGAAGTGGCTGCACATGCTTCTGGCTACTTTGACTGTGTGATCTGCCTCTGCTGTGTTTGCCAAAGCCTTTGTCACCACCAAATTAGGTGTATGAGCAAAGCAGTGTATCCCCTCAAAATTGCCATCTCTAAATGCTTTTATCCTATTTAAGCATTGTCTGTGACCACAAACCCTACCTGCAAATTGTTGCCATCAATCCATGAGCTCAACATTTCATGCAGGAATCACAGTATTTTTATAGCCCGTGATCCTTTTCCATAACACTGACATTTAGCAAAGCAGACCTGCAGGAGAGGGAAGAGACAGAACCAGCACCAGTACCACCATCACCACGGTAACTACCACATCTGCAACACACCGTGCTGTCAGTGACATATATGCATGATTTGAATTAATGCTGGTCCGTATGTCGTTGTGCAGTGGAAAACTCCACCAACAGCCTGTGCTAGCAGTCTAGTAACTTCTTCTCAAATCATGGTAAATGTTGGGTACCACAGTAGATGAAAATGTGGTCTGTGATAGCATATTATACCTGGGGTGCAAATGCTGCAACAGCCTACAGAAACCTGTGTTTTCCTCAATGGAAAATGGCTGCAGATCAAGGCCATCATCTCACTAATTAAACTGGTGATATGCTGTGCTGTTGGGTATGACGCCTGGTACTTAGTCTGGCATGGAAGGCTTGCATGATGGGTGTAGTCAAAGCGGTACCACATCGCATTGATTTTTACTTTGAACCCATGCTGGAGGGTGTTACAATAATAAACAATTGAGCAGAAGAAGGCAGAATGGGTGCTGCTCCTGCACGGGATATATTATAAGTGGTGTAGGGGAGTTAAGTGTACACTGTCTGTCTCAGTAAGAGAATCACTAATAATGCTTTGTGCATCTACTGGACCAGAACCAGAAAAGGGGTTGACAGGAACATGTTGTGGAGTGGGAGGAACAGCTGTGGATCTTTGAAGTGTCAGTGGCTCAGTAGGCAGCACACTCACCTCTGAGGCGGGAGATCAGGAGCTGTGGGTTCAGTTTCCACATCTGGCACTTGGGTTAATATCCCAGTACTGACACTGCAGTGCAGCATGAGAGAGGTGCTGCACCCATTCTGAGGTGCCATCTTCGGATGAGACATTAAACCGAGGTCCCATCTGCCTGGATTGGTGGTAGTTCAGGTGGATGTTAAAGATCCCAAGGCACTTATCGAAAGAGTAGGGAATTTCCCGGTGTCCTGGCCAAATTTCCTCATTCAATAAAAATACCACCAACAGCTTAATCTGGTTCAAGGTCAGTTGGCATTCATCTGTAACCCCTCCCCAGGTCATGCCTGAAAATAGGCAGGATTTGTCTAGTGCACTTACCTGGTCAATAAAAACTAAATAAATAAAATAAAAATGCACTGGGATGTTTCATTCTGAGATGTTTCATCATTGATGTTGTTGTGAGATTTGGAAGGTTTTACCATGACTTACAGTACAGTCACACACAGAACATATTGCCTTTGTTGGATCATCTTTCACAACACTAAAGTATGGCAAACCACACTTTTCCCCACACTGACAGTGGAAGTATGGGTCCCAATAGGGCATCCATGGGTATGTTTGCCCTTTCCTCTTATCAGACCTAGGTGCAGTGGATGCAGTTGTTCTGTCCCTTTCTTTCTCCACAACAGATGTAGTTGTAGAACTACTCTGTGTATCAGATGGAGTTGAACTTGACACAACTCATTGAAAGGACAGGGTGGACTGTTTTTCTTTAGGAGGAGGAGGAGGAGGAGGATGGCCCTGACTGACTTGCTTGCAACAAGGAGGAGAACTGCATTTTTGGCAGCTGCACATTCACGCTTCTCATACAGAGGTGCTGCATATTCAGCCTCATTGCCAAATTTGCTTAGGTGGGTATCACTGTCAGATGATGTACTTAGCAAATTTTGTGGCTCTGGTGAATATTCAGAACCAGATCAATGCTCTTCTTCAGAATCCTCCACATCAGCAAAAGGAAATGTGGTGAGAGGAAACTTAT
Organism: Neoceratodus forsteri; assembly: GCA_016271365.2. Taxonomy (NCBI): domain Eukaryota; kingdom Metazoa; phylum Chordata; order Ceratodontiformes; family Ceratodontidae; genus Neoceratodus; species Neoceratodus forsteri. Next base: position 1,067,233,645 of record CM028131.1, on the reverse strand, counting down.
GAGGCTGAGCAACAGTATGTTTGGCAACACAATTGGTGTGGTCATTGTAACAGTCTTGTGGTCAGTACTAGTCACAGTACCTATGGTCATGGGCACAGCTGGCAAGGTAGTAGCAATGTCAGCAGTAGTCCTGGTGCCAGAATTACAATCAGAAGTTACATTTGAAGAAATTGGCATTATATTACAGCTAGTTGTAATACTGGCAGCAGTAGTCATGGGGACAGCAGAACACTCAGGACTACTAATGGAGGCAAAGGTTGTGGTGACAGTGGCTGTGCAAGGAGCACAAATAACAGTGCACACTGTTATGGCAGTGGTGGTGTCAATAGTACTCAAAGGATCTACTCTGGTTGCTGAAATCATGGCACTGGTGGTGGGGGAGGAGCACACTGATAGGTGATGTTGCCTCTATGGCAGCGGGTTGTGTGAATAGTACTACCACTGGTAGTGGGGTTGGGTTCTTGTTTTGTATGACTGGAGATGTCAGCTGTAAAGCCCTCCTACTTTTATAAAATGATGGTGCTGCAAATGCAGTACTAGTAGTAAGTATTGAGCAGCAGTTGTAGTTATAGTACTAGTACTACCCCCAGTCCTACTGACACCAACACCTGAAGGCTTATCAGGGAGAAAACTATTTTAGAAGCGGTGAATACGAACAGACCTTCTTTCACCCTATTCACTTTCCCTTACAACTGGTGGTGAAGATGGCTTGCTTGGGCTGGACCATGCACGTTTACAGGATTGATGAGACATGGTCTGTAACTTACTGTGTATACTATTTGTGATTAGTGTTTTTGTTTATGTTAGTGCTTCTTGCAGAAACCAACAGTACTAACACTGCTCATGTAGCAGCTAATAAAGACAGGTTGAAACTAGAGAGAGACAGAGCCAGCAAACAACTCCTTATTTGTACAGTGTCAGTTGTACAGTCATACAGTACAGCAATTCAAGCTTTGAAGGTGCACCAAACAACTTACAAACACACAGAACCCAGTGAGTCATGCCTGACACACACAGAAATACTAAAGCAGTTCAAGAAAATGTGTACACACTTACAGCAGTGCACACACAGAGGGTGAAGACATGCAAAAAGAAAAACTCACATGCACAGGAGGCCACTCAGGTGCAGTGAGCTGTGGAGGGAGGAGTCACCTGCAACACCCTTTACTCAGTTGTACAGGAACTGAGCCAAGAACCAGACCACAGTCAGCAACAATTCAATGGGCCAAGCCTGACCCAATGAGAAAAAAAATATGCTCTTTATAAATCACAAAAACAAATGTGTGCAGACAACTGTGCGTTCACTTGCAGGACACAGATTGCAAGAACAATACAATGCACACACAAATGATGTATCGCCTGGTAAGCTGCAATGCAGACAAGAGGAGTCAGATGACAATCACACCTCACTTATGCAGGGAACCAAGCCGGAACCTGACAACAGCAAAATACCAATTTGCTTCACAAAAGAACTTTTGGATTTGGAACAAAAAGCTAAGCAAGCACAGCGGTGGGGATGGGGCAGTCAGCAAAAACTTGAGCCACTCACTGTTAGTGAGCCCAGTAACAGTTACTCACTACATGCAAAAGCCAAGCTGGAGTTTGTTGGCAAAAAATCCTGATAAGAACTAATTGGTTCTTAAGCAAAAATCTAATCACACTGCTTCAGCTGAGCCATGAAACTGTAAGTAGTGGGGAGGGAGTCAGCATGCAGCAGCACACACAGATTGACTCACTCACAGAATCTCCTTTTCCTTGAAAATGAGCCCAGTTTTAAGCATGAAAAAAACAAAACTGCAGTCAGATGCAGTCATAAGGTGATCAGATGTCAAAACCGGATCACACACAAAACATTTTTAAACAGTTATTAAAGTCACAAGTGGTAAACTAAACAGCTAGTTCTCTCAGAAATTACTGTCTCCTCTCATCTACACATTCAGACAGGAGATCACATGGTGTTCCTAGCTGTGAGCTCCAAAAAGCTTCTGTAGTAGCGAAGCTCTGTGAGATTTTGAAATCTCACCCAATCGAATCAATCGTCCGGACAGCGCCGAATAGTAAACTATTCGGGATGTCCATCTGAATATTCGGCAAACCTACTATTCGTGGAATTCAGGAAATACTATTTGGACTATGCACAGCCCTACACTCTGAATCATGTCTTCAGACTCCACAACATTTTGGCAAAATGATAAGTTTGCACGGTTGAACTTGGAGCAATACTCATGCTGTCACTAACTTCACTACCACCACCACCACCAGCAGGGACAACAGCATCTCCAACCATCATTGAAGTGACTGATTGCGCTGTGAAAAACATAGTCGGAGAAATCCTTTACTTGCATCAAGTATTCCCTTCTGCTGTGTGCTACTATGGCCATGGCCACTCTAAGCAATAGCAACAGTGCCACGACCAGAAACATCTTGGCATGCAAGTCTCTTTGCGGGCATTTTGGGATTACACAGACAATTAACAACAAATTTAGATTTAGGCACTTTTGGAAGTATGGGAAGCAAAAACAAAAGTGTGACTTACAGATGGAGATTGGGCCTAAAGAGATGCAGCTACACAGACAGACAGAGGTTGTGCACTGAAGAGATGTAGCCACACAGGCACAGTAACACCTTAACCAGTGGTCAGCAATCCAAAACTAGAAAAATAATACATCTTTTGCCATGGGTGGAGTTACAGCAGTGCCTAGACAGAAGCAGTAAAAAAAAAATGCAAATGGGTGAAGAAATTAAAGTACTGCGATTATGGTGCCACAATAAAATCGTTTGACATGATGGCATGCACACACACTAAGGTAATGGGCAGAAAATTTAACAGTTACACTGTCTATAACTGATCTTTTAAACAGACTGAAAAAATGCAAAGCACCCCAAGCAAACAGCAACAAATGATCACAACTTACTAGAAGTATTAATGTGTATATGAACACACAAATACTAAGACAGTACCCAACACAACAGTTGGAAAGACTGATTTTCTCACTGTGAATCTCCCTTGACAATCACCACAGATATGCCCCTCCCTGAAGCACACTTCTACAGTGTCTGTCAGTACAGAGATTGAATGTACTAAATTAACATTCAATATGTACACAAATCAATAGACACTTAATGATATAAACACAAGAGGGTTTCCTACAATTGATGTACTAAATTTTTACACAAAATGTTGTCACAAAAATAATTTTTAAAGGTTTTTCGATGGTTTGATTCTCAGAGCTCTGAGAGCAAACTGTCTCCAACTTTCCACTCACGACTACACTGAACTGAAGATGAGCAAGACAATCTAGAGCCCATGTGATCTGCCATCCCATGAATTACTGCAAAATTTGCCTTAAAGAGCAATAAAAAGGTGAAGTTAATGTGAAGTCCTTGAAATCAACGGAAGTTTGCATTAAAATTAAAGGGAGTAATAAAAGGCGAGATTAATCACGAAGTCCATTGACATCAATGAAACTTCAAGGTACTGGTTAAAGAGCAAAGTTATTACGCTTCATGTTCTGGATATTTTCAAATTCCACATTATACAGTATGCAAAGTACTCCAGGTGGTGATGTTTGGGAACTTAGCCCACCACTAAGTATGTTGCTGTAAAAATTGTGATGTCAAAGTAGGACATTATGACTTCAGCTCCAGAATAGGGGGTTCACCAAGGGGCAATGCTTAGGTTTTGTACTATTTCCTTTGACCATTTATTATTTTAGTTCCCCCCCCTCCTCCAATGATAAGGGGTAACTGGCAGAAAGTGCCACACCATGGGGATAGTTTTGTGGCAAAAGTGTGTAATGTAATTGTATAGCAGTGGACATGAGCAAGAGTTTACCATGATGAGTAATTATTTTATGTGACCTGTTCACTGATGAAGGGCCTTGCCATGAAACATTTGTAAGAGGTGGCAATATGAACAACTTACAATAAAATAAAATACAATAGCATAAAAAGAACATTTTATTGGTGAGGGTCGTTCTCTTTTCAAAACATCTGGTATTTACCACCATGGAGCTTAATTTACCATCACAGCCCTTAAAACAAAAAGAAAAAAAACCTAAAGGGATTTCTTGCACTATCATAGATACATAGATGCTGTCAGCAGTAAGGGCAGCTAGGCCCATCCAGTCTACCCATTTAAGCTACCTAATGAAGCGTCCGGACTCTATCTGGTCATTGCTTTAGCTTTTCTTCCTATCTTTGTTATTCGTTATTTCTGTCCCATGCATGTTTGAAGCCCACCACAGTACGGGCTGCCACCTGGGACAGGCTATTCCAGCCATCCACCACCCATTCTGCAAGAAAAACGACCTGACATTTCTCCTTATGCAGCCACCCTCAGTCTCATGTCATGTCCTCTTGTCCTGGCACTACTATTAATATGGAATATGTTGTCCCTTTCCACCTTGTTAATGCCCTTGAGATACTTGAACATTTCTACCATGTCATCTCTCTCCTCCTTTGTTCCAGCATGTATAAATTGAGGTCCATCACTCTCTGTTCATAAAGCTTGTGATGTAATCCCTTCACCATTTGGTTGCCCTCCTCTGCACCATATCTATTTTGTCAATGTCCTTTTGAAGGTGTGGTATCCAAAACTGTACACAGTATTCAACGTGAGGTTTCATCAGGGTCTTGGACAGTGGAACTATTACCTCTCTCCTTCTGCTTGTGAATCCTTCCAATATACCCCATCATCCCACTGGCCTTTCCACTGCCTTTGCCGTCTGCCTAGTGGCCTTCAAGTCATTGGTGATCATGATCCCATGTCCCTCTCTTCCTTAGTTACTGTAGAAGCTCCCTCAACAAACCTGTAGCTTGCCCCAGGATTCCTGCTCCCCACATGCATGACTTTGCACTTCTTTGCATTACACCTTAGCTGTCATGTCCCTGACCATCTCTCCAGAAGTTCCAGGTTTTTCTCATTCTTTCCTCCCCTCCGAGGTATCCAGCCTGTTGCAGACCTTGCTGTCATCCACAAACAGGCACACCTTTCCCGACAACCCATCGGCAATGTCACTGATGAAGACATTGAAGGACTGACTAGAACTGTCCATGAGGTACCCACTGGTTACCTCCCTTTCATTTGATTGGGTCCCATTCACCCACTACCCTCTGTTTTCTGTCCTTAACCAGTTTCCAATCCAGTTCACCACCTTGTGTCTGAATCCCAGGCAGCCTAGCCTGTTGACCTGTCTCCTATGTGGGACGGTATCAAAGGCTTTGCTGAAATCAAAGTAGGCAATATCTACCATCACCCCCTTCCTGGTCTACTACCTTAGTCACCCAGTCAAAGAAATCTATTAGATTAGTTTAACAGGGTCATCTGGCAGAGAACCCATATTGCCTGGGATCCACCAGTCCATTTGCTTCCAAGTGTTTCAATATTCTTTCCTTAAGGAATGCCCCATTATCTTTCTGACCACAGAGGTTAGACTAACTGGCCTGTAGTTCCTGCTTCTTCTTTACTACTGCTCTTATGAAGAGGGACAGCATTGCCCTTCTTCATTCCTCTGGAACCACTCCAGTGTCTAGGAACTCACTGAACAGGACTGCCAAAGGGCTACCAGTTCAGTCTTCAGTTCCTTTAGAACCCTGGGATGTATGCCATCTGGACCCATGGCTTTTCACCTTTAACTTCACCAGTTCTTCTAGGACTGTCTCCTCTGTGAATGGACTGATGTTTACCTCCTTATCCTGTCCCCTATTATGGAATATTATCATCACTACCACCAGTCCCATTATGATGTCCCACTCTAATCTGGTGCCCCTAACTCTTCCTTTGCTATCACATCAGCAACAATTCTTATGGCATGAATGCTATGCAGTATATCTGCTTTTCTCATTGAGTCATAATTGCTGGTTCCTTGCTTTCCTGGTCCTGTACTGTCTTCAATAAAGGAAACACCATCTGTGTATAAATTCAAGATCTGTATGTTTACTAACTCTTTTGTTACTACTATCACCACCACCATGACTTGGAAGAACCCTCTTTTGCCCTGTTATACCTCAAGCACCTACTGCCCCTTAGTTGATGTTTGACTTATTTGCTTGGCCTGTTTGGTGGCATGGGATAGTATTCTTTTAGTGTTTCTTAGATTATTTTCTTTCAGATGTTCTCACAGAGAGCAATTTTGTTTTATGCTTTGTTTATTACTTAAGGTCACCTTTCTTGGTGCTGTAAAAACAATAAAGCTCCTTACCTCCATGATAGCTCATGAGGGTCAAAAGAGCCTTTACAAATACCACCGAGGGAAGGGAAGAGATCTTAAATTGCCCCAAAGGACTAACAGTGTGATTCCTTTCCACTTCCCTGTTGCTGGGAGTGTATGGAGCATGGCTTTAAAGCACAGTTTTTGGCCATTTAAGTGTCCATTTGATAAATCCAGAGACAGAGTTGAACTAACAAGGCTACTGTTGGTGAACCCTTGCTCCATGTTTGCCAAATAGCCACTTAGATGGCTGAAAATTGTGTTTCAAGTCATACTCCATACAGTTGAATGGATCCCGCCCCTCATTCTCCCTATTGCCATGTCAGCAAACAGAGCATGGCCAGCAGCAGGAAGCTGAAAGAGATCACGCAGCTAGTCCTTCAGGGGCAATTTACAATCCTTCTCTTCCCTTGGGAGGGGATATTATAAAGATCTTTTTGGACAGAGGAACTCTCACAGAAGTAAAGGAGCTTTCTCAGTTTTTGGGGGGATTTAAAATTAACAAGAATGGTTCTCTTTAATATTAACTTAGAAAATCAGGCATAGGATTTTATGGAACAGTGAGGAAGACTTTATGCTGATGCAACTACTGTACTGATTATGAGTTAGCAGGAAAATCACAATGACATAAGAGAAGCAACACAATGTGACTTAATAGTGGAAAAAAAACTTGAGAAAATTTAGCAAAAACAAGATCACATCTCTCAGCCACTATAGCAGAAGAATAATGGTGTCAATAATTAGCTCCTTTTAGTAAGATGTTCAGCAGTAACATAGAAACATAGAGAATAATGGCAGCAGAAAATCAAGCACCAGATTTTCAAAGCCCTGAGAAGGGCATAAGGTGCTTGTGTCAAACAGTCAAAAGGCACCTTGCATTAAAAGATGTGGCATTCCTGATTCAGAAATGTGGTTTGTGCCTGAAAAGGGAGCAGCTATATCAAACCGGCACTGTGCTCCCTTGCCCCACACACACAGGCAGGGTACAGCAGGTCGCCAAGGGGCTTTGTTGTGTATTGGTGGGCTGCACCATTCCCTTTTCTGTGATCCAGAAAGCCCCTCTATGGTCCAGCAGGGTTCAAGTTAGACCTGCACTGAGCTGGTCTAAGCCCTTTATGCCAGGGGCACATACTTTGGTGACTCAGGTGGTGGGTGCAGCAAATTCTGGGTTTGTGGCACAGAGACCCCAGTTCTTCCTGAATATGGTGCAGGGTCTCTGATGCAGCTGGAGTGGACTGCTGCCCTAGATTGCTGTCAATTGAAGCCATCTAAGGGCTCTTTGAAAATCCAGCCCAAATGTCCAGCTAGTCTGCCCAGATTTCTTATCTACCCTGGGACCTATTATCCATACAGCATTTTATCCTTCCCAGTTCACTCCCCTTCTTCCCTCCCTCCCTACTGATACTGACCTAAGCAATTAATAAACCCTTCACTCTGTCCCAGCCATGTTTGAAACCATTTATGATCCTGGAGCCCGCCACCTCTGTTAACAGACTCTTTCATGCCTCCACCACCATTCATGTAAAATGGAACTTCCTCACATCCCTCTTAAACCTTATCCCCACAGTTTCTTCTCATGAGCTGGGGTTTTGACTCCTTCTGATTAGTTCCCTGCAGTTCATCTTGTTTATTTCCTTCAGGAACTTGAAAATGTCTATCATATTCCTCCTCTCTCACCTGGTATTCAATGAGTACATGTTCAGTGCCTTGAGACAGTCTTCATGAGATTTGCCCTGTTGGCCCTAAATCATCTTGGTCACCCTGCTTTGCACTATCTCCAGCCTGTCCCTGTCCTTCCTTAGGTAAGGATTCCAGAACTGAGCAGAGTTTTCCAGGTGCGGCATCACTATTAGCTTATATAGTAGTTGTAGTAGTAGCCTCCCTGTTTCCTGCTGCAGTACCCTTATAATACTCCCTAGCATCTTATTAGCCTTACTGTAAGCCTTGTTACAATAGCGTGAAAGTTTGAGGAGGCACTGATTATGACTCCCAGGTCCCTTTTCTCTTTGCTTAGTTTAACTCCTCCCATCCAGTACTCTGTTCTGTTTTTCCCTAGGTGCACAATCTTACATTTTACGGCTGCAGTAGATGGAGCCTGCAGACATTTTGCATGTACAAAAGGAGTGATGTCATGTTTTCTGTCTGTGGAACTGACTGAAGGTGTAAATAGTCTCTTCCACCTTACCCTCCTCCAAGTAATGTTTTCCGCCCTCAAATAAATACACTTCCATGTTAGTCAATGGTTGTAGTGGGAGGCAGCATTAGTTTTGTGGGGAGTAATATCCACCTCCACCTCCACCCGAGAAGCTCCTAAAGATCCACCACCACCATTTTTATTCATGTGGGAGGGGCATGAGGTGGGTCTATCATGCTGTAACAAGACACACTAGTTTGAGACCTGTGTCAACCAACAGAACACATCTGTGCAGTAATCAAGTTGTGGAGCCCTGCATTTTATTAAGGACTAGGAGAACAGAAGATACTTAATGCCTTTATTAAGGACTTGAAGACATAAAATATTTAATGCCTTCAAACTGACTTAAAAACCTTTAGAACAAATGATTATCAGAGCCACCTGGGGCCTCAGAAGGAGACAGTAATTAAGGTGAAACTACAGCTTCCAAGGAAAACAATAGACACAGCATTGTAATTTACAGTAAGTTGTAAGAGCCACAGGTTTTTCTTAAACATTTATATACTAAAAACATAAAGTTCAGCTTTTGGGATTAACCATATTTGTTTACCATATTCTATATATATATATATATATATATATATATATTATATATACTTTGTATTTTCAGTAGTTTAAAAACTTTGAAAGCATTGGTGTTAGTAATGCATTCAGAAATACATGTTTTAAATGTCTTTACAGTTAAACATGCAGTTTCATATCAGGGCACATTTTGTGGGGAGGGGTTCAAATTATTTTAATCATGGGCACAGTACTTGGTAAACACATACTTTGATGATAAAGTGTTTTTCTTTTAAGTTTGAGAAGTATGTATTAGAAAACATTGAACAAGAAAACAACTGGTGATTTTAAAAGCTTTTCTGATCAGAGCTGACAATAAAACATCCAACTGTATTTTTATTTAATCAGGAACACTAGAAACAGGATGTTAACATTCCTGGTGGTTTCATACTACCTGGAACTTGCTATTCAGGTTTTGTTTTTATTGCATAGGGTCCCGGCAATCTTCTCAGCATGCAGAACTTGCACAGAAGATAGTGCTTATTGACAAATCTAATCATTTTTCCACCATGTTCTGGTGTGTAGTTTGTCTTTTAGTAGTTTCTAAACTTTGAACTATTTCTAAAACAAACCTGCATATCATTTACCTGCATGCTGAGCACATACTTATGAAACTGTGCATATTTGTACTCCACCTTTGTGTAGACCTCATACTTTCCTAATATCCCCATTATCACAAGCATAACTACTTTGCCCTTATCAAAAGCGATCCCTCAGAAAGTTAATATCACTTTTCTCTAACAGTCCATCATCATTAGACCTGACTTCCTGACATCAACACATTGCTTAAATATAACTTACATCACCTCATGGTCAAAAACCTGTTTCTCTTAAAAAACAAACAAACAAAAATTGTGTAAATAATCCTAAGGCTGAACATATGCCAGCCATTACTTTTCATGTTCTGCCAACTTCTGTACCATCATGTGGATTTGCATATGTTTCCCTTGATGCTTTATATTATTGGGATATGTGCAATTGTGTTTTTCTTTAAAATTTCTCTGTCTGGCTAATATCATCCGGGATAACACATACATTAGTGGCATTGCTCTGGGGTTCTTTATAAGCTTCCTATTCCTTCCATTGAAGCATACACCTCCATATATTTTCCTAATAATGTGTATGCCTTCCTTAGAACAGACACTAAAACAAATCTTACTACTTACAAATTGTTGTGTTGTTTCTCCATACCTCCTTAACAATTCCACACAACTTCACTAACTTCATTATGCAACCGTGGTGGATCTGACCAGATTTTGTTTGGAAGTAGTCCCAGTAAATAGTGTAATATAAACTAATATGCCTTAATTATAGGATTTGTGTGATATGCAACTTGTGATCACCAAAAGATTGAAAATAAAGAATTTGATCCACTTTATCAAATCCGATGGCTGCCTACTGCACTGTAATGAGGATTCTTGAAATTGCAGAATCAGAATTGGATTAATTGGATTCTGACTTTTGTTTTGGAAACATGACTTTTGGAATTGAAGACCAAGATCCAGTTCTAAAAGGAATCAGCATTGGAATCATGTTCTGATTCTGCATCCAAGTTCTTTCAAAATTCCCACACTTCTTACCATAATACAAGCCACCACTCACACAATTTAAATATCCCCCTCCCTTTATAGCACACATTTTCCTTCTCTTCCCCCTTCCCACTGTTGTGTGACCAATTTTTGGGTAGGGTGATATTGGTATTCCTTAAATCTGCCCTGACTGGTGCCTGTCATGGGCCTTCTTGTTGCTGCTTCTACCTCAGGGATGGTGTCCAGCTCCAATTCCTTTTCTTTCATAACAGTAATAAAAATAGTCCAGAGCAAGTGACCAATATTCAGAACTGCCACCTCTTGTACACTGCCAGACAAGTGCATCATTGTCAGTCTGCACCCACTGCATGCTTTCTTCCCCACCATGGGACTATGTCCAACTTCAATGAAAGCTATCTGACAACCGACATCAGTCTGACCACTGTCCATTTCATGAGTGATTCAAATGTCCCATGGTCTTGCTTGTCCATTTTCCACATGCATTTGATGAGAGAGGCCAATTAGCACATATCTGTGGGCAACTACCTGTGCCAGATGCCATAGACTGAATAAAGAAGGTGGTGGTTTGAGCCACAGCCCCTCTCACACCAATTGAATGTAGGGAAGGGACTAGGATGATTGTGGGACTTTGAATCACTCACAGAAGGACTGTTATCAGATTGGAGTTGGTCATCAGACACATGTAGCTAGACTTATCCAGCAGATGGGAGGAAGGCACACCATAGTACAGATGGGCAATGTGGGCACTGGGGATGACAGTGGTGGAAATTTTAAAATTTTGATTCCTGTCCCAGACTATTATTTCAGCTGGCATGACAGAAGAAGGAATTGGAGTCAGATGCCATCCCTGACATAATAGTTGGAACAAGGTCCATGAACTGGGCACGGGTAAGGTTGACTTGGGGCACCTCTACTAAAACCACCCAACTAATCAGTCACCCAAACAAGTTCAGTGACAGGAGAGGATGAATGAATGCTATAAGTGGGAAGGGGATGTATTTCAACTGTGAGGAGGGCTTACAGTACTATTAGCTTTGTGGTAAAAATGTTGAAAGTAGTCAGATGCAGAATCAGAAAGTCTGGTTCTGATTCTGATACCAACTGTAATAGCTTAACTGTAACTGAATAGAATCTGACTCCATGGTGGAATTCCTGAAAATCTACCAGAAAGGCAACAGAATGAAATCAGCTGGTTCCAAACATAGCTACAATATACCTAATATATAATGACCAATTTGACATGGGAATGCAGCAGAAACATTGACCCTCCTCTCATATGTCATGGACAAATGTTGGCTTCATGAATACTGTAATTATTAGCTCTGACAAATTCATCCCTGATTAACTTGGTGCAAATTATGCATTATCTTCATTGCCAGTTCTGGCCAACAAATGTGAAATCCAGGTGTACCCTCATAGCCCCAAAGACTATCCAAGCATATCTAAAGCTTCAGTTAGGCAAGAAACCAAGGCATTCACCACTCTCCTGGTAAACAGAAGCCACTCTGCTGGACTGACATCTAAAGCTTATTTGAATTCACTAGTAGCTCTACTGACAATGCAGGTTGCTTAATAATCTGGGTGTAGACTGCACAAAAGTCAGTCAGACTCTGATTTGTGGATCACAGTGTCCTTGTTGAGCTCATGGCATCAGAAGTTTCCATATGCAGATAGCTGGCTGCCACATTCTGCATTTGCTGGATGCAGCATATTAGCTTCTGAGGGAGGCTATTATAGGGTCCATTGTAATATCCTTGAGTTGGTGTAGTGAAGCCATGGTTCAGCATTAGAGATGTGCAAAGTTGGCAAACTTCACTTGTAAATTAATTCACAGGTTTACCACATTCTAGCTGTCTACCACCAGAGAGTCAACAGTGGGGTCCCACTTGGCTCAGTGCTCATACCGGTGCTGTTCAATGTCTTCATCAATGATATTGCAGAAGACATTAAGGGCAAATGTGCCTATTTGTGGAAGACCCCAAGCTCTGTGGGAGGGTGGACACAGCTGAAGGATACAAGATCTAAAGGAGGATGGGAAAACTAGAGAGGTGATCTGGGATTTGAAAGCTTGGCTTGAATGCAAAGAAATGCAAAGTTATACACATTGGAGCCAAGAATCTGTAGTACTATACAGCCTGGGAGGTGCCCAGGTATCCATATCAGAGAATGAGAAGAATCTGAGAGTTATGATCACTAGCGGCCGAAGCACTCAACACAGAGTAGAAAGGCAGCAGCAAGGGCAAATAAATGTTGGTCTACATTGTCTAGAGGGATCAACAGCAGGCAAGAAGAGGTAATATTGTAACTTGTACAAGTAATTATGAAGGGCATATTTGGAGTACAGTGTTTAGTGCTGGTGCACATATCTTAAAAGGACATTAGGACATTAACCTGCTGCAGAGAGTCCAAGGAGGGTAACAAAGATGACCATGGGCCAGCAGGGTAGAATGTATGAGGAAAGGTTGAAGGCCCTGAACACGTACTACTTGAGGATAAAGAGAGAGTGAGGGTACATGATGGAGACCTTCAAGTATTAAAAGAATAAGTAGTGTGGATTAGGAGGGCCTGTTTAAGCTGAGTTGAAACTGAAACATAAAGGGTCATAGTCTCACATGGATGGGGGCAGTTTAGGAGGGAGCTAGGAGGTACTTTTTCATGGACAGGGTGGTGATGAGTTGGGCTGTGTTACCAGAAGAAGTGGTTTCATTGAAGATGGTGGGCAGCTTCAAGATAGAACTGGGATAGAGTTAAGGAGAAAGCAAAGGGTCGAGGGAGGGGCAGTCAGAGGAGAAGGGTGGATTGGAAAGGATCCATAGTACGGCCGGCATCAAATTTTTCCAATTCGACACTACAGTGATCAAATTATGTCAACCAAAGTTGCGGTCAATCCATAGGAAACTGCCTGTTTTGGGGAGCACCATATGGGGGCCTCTGCCCCTGCATCCCCATAAATGGAAAGGCTTACCTGGAGTTCTGTAGCCAAGGAGCAGCCACTCCAACTTCCTGAGCTGTATAAGCAGTTCCTCTCTGTCTCACTGTTAAGCATTTTCTTTTGCAGCTGAAGGCTCTGTCGGTTTGTCCTCTGAGCAGCTTGGCCTCCATGGCTGGCTGGAGCCTGCCCCACCCCTTTTGCTACTCCTTTGTTACATGAGGTCCCTGCACCCTAATTGATACCTCAGGGTACACCGTAGACAGCTAATGTTTAGGCATAGGCTATACTAATATATAGGGCTAAGGGCATCTACCGTATAGAGTAGATGTCAGGATATGAATACATATATTGTAACTCACTTTGCTTGCTAATGCACACACATTATACCATGTATTTTCTATCTATTTCTTACTTGTCAGATGCCAAGACACCTGTCCTTGAAGTAATTATAATTATTGAACAACATTGCCATCTTTAGGTGATGGACACCACTTCACCTTGTTATGTAAGACTTTGTATAGAACGTCTTTGTTCTAAAACTGATGACTTTACAAAATTAAATAATGTTATCTTGGACCGTGGAGCCACCTCTAATTTAGCCAATAGGGCTCATCTCTGTAACTAGAAATGTTTCTATCTTTTAGTAACCATAGTAATTATCACAGGTATATAATGTTATGCACAGGCTTTACACCTCAGAGACCTGAGAGATCCGAAGAGACTACAGAGAAACCTCGAGGTGTAGGAACACTAGCACTGGCTTTCGGTTCGTATTGGTAAGAACTGCTTAAGGCAACTGTGATTTATCCCTTGTTGTAGTAATAAACTTGTTTATTACTCGAATGCAACTTGTCTGTGATTATTTGCATCCCCAATATTGCCAAGAACCTGAAGGTGAGGTTTAGACCTCTTACAATTGGCGTACCATGCAGGCGATATTGGGTGTTGTAAGTTTTCACTTGTTGCTATCTATTTCCTTTCCAACGGGACTGTAGCTGTACACTCCCGTATCACCTCTCCCCATCTTTCTACTCATTCATAGATACTTGCAAAGTCTAGCTGACTTTTTGGGTGTGAGTCGATGCCGTCTCAACCCACCCATAGCAGCTTTGGATTGCAAACCTACAATAAACAGTAACCGGCTGTGTTTAAAGTACTCGTGTTGTGGATCGATATGCAACACGCGTCTTTTTTCACAGTTTGAATTTTCATTCCCTCCTACACAATGACCACCGATCAGATATCTGTGCAGAACTGAGACTTGATGTCTCTAACTTTCTTACCTCCTAGGAGGACGGGCTGACTCGTGCAGGATGCAAGTCAATCCGAAAACCCTGTACTGGGGATTTCAACTCAGTACACAGAGGCAGACAGTCAACCAGTAAGCGCTGTGCTAAAGGGTTGATGGTCGCTGCTCTACCCTGCTTTGGAAGCCTCGGCGAGGTTTCGTACCCTTGATTTGCAGATCGCATCTCTTAAGCAGGAGATGGGTTTGCAGGAAACAGAATGTATCCGGATACAGCAGAACTTGGAGTCAGAACTCCAATCTCTGTAATGAAAAGGATTCACTATTGCATCATTCCGTACAGGTTGGTGAACAAGAAATGTGTACTTTAAAACAGGAATGTGAAAGTTTAAGACAGGATAAGAGTCAGGTGGTGCAAATGAATGATTTGTTGAGTGCGGCGAATGCACAGATGAGTGATGAAATGGGTGAACTTCAGGACGAGATCAACCAGGTACGTAATGACTTAGAAACAGCTTATGGGACAATCGCGAATTGGGCACCGCTGCACGTGTTTTACAGAAGCAGAAACAGGATCAGGTTGATATGGATGTTGCAAGTATGAATCATGATGAATGTAAAGTTAAGATGGATAAACTCGCCATCAGCGAGGAGGTTTTGACTAGCCCGCGTTAAGGCAATGGGAGGTGTGGCCAGCTGCCTTTCACTCGTCGGTCGGAGGAGAACCATCCGACAGCCGACATCCTGATACAACGCCCAGTCACACCCCTACTATGGCCCAGACTCCCACCCAGCCATCCACAATATGGTGGGTCCCCCCACTACTCCTTAGGTCACACGTAGATGACATCGTGATGCTCATCATGGGAACGCCATCATGGCGGTGCCCATGATGGGGAAGCAGGCCCAAGCCTGGTCCCGACGGTGCCCGGTAGCTGTTATTAGTGTGGAAGACAGGCAAGAGATTGAAACCATGATTGATAGAGCATTGGGAAATGTTCCTCTTCCTGAAAGAAGTATGAAAAGCCATCAAAGCCAAATTCGACAAATTTTTCAAGAAGCTGGCACTCAGGAAGGTGTTCGTAACTGCGGCTGAAGCTGCAGCTCGCACAAGCATTGGATGGTGCACGAATGCATTACCTTGCCTGATCGACCACCAACTAACCCCCTACAAATGGCCTACTCTGTCCAGCAGATTGCTGACAGCATTGGTCGGATGAACCCGTCCGACAATCTTAGCTGCCATTTGGAAAGGTGCGCTCCAAGTGCGAGATGCTCAGCCTCACCGTGGAATACCAGGTCCAAATACTACAGCCAGACCATCGATCCTGGTTTATGGGCCAAACTCCTGAAGTGATTCACCAGGATGGGCATCACCTTTGATGAGGTCGCAGCTGAGCTCATTTCTGCTCACAGCCCTGGTGTGGTTGTAGTAATGCTAGCACACCCCGTGAAGCAAAATGCCAAGAAAGCCAACGACCTACCACCAGACACTCTGGATGGCCTATCGAGCAGGAAACATCTGGCACAAGAAGCGCCGATGTAGATCTTATCGAGTATAAGACCCTGTTTCTTAGAAACATGATCCCAACCGTAAGAGAGAAAGTAGAGTCAACTACATACCCAAATACAGATAGGTTTGCCGATATTCTTGGAAAACCGAGAAGTGTATCAACTGTACATCCGTGATTTGTGTTCCGGTTCCAAAAGGTTGCTGCAGTGGAAACTGCTTCTGGGACCACGACGCATTACACTGTGGAAGGGCAGCCCAGCAACAACAGCCCAAACATCCATCGGCCCCTCAGCTAGCACCCAACAAAACCCCAACAGGGCCAACAACAACAACAACAGCAACAAAGGGTGGGAACCGAACTGGCCTAAAAACAGAAGGCACAAAGGCAAAGGAAGCCATTACAAAGATCGGGTCCCTCCTATAAAGAAATAGCTGAAGAAAATCGAAAATTTTGGGAGCTCCTGGGCAAGTGCGTTCTGTAGCGGATGCTGTTCCCACACAAACACTTGCAGCAGTACAACCGCAACCCATGACACTACTGGACATGGAGACACGAAGTATGGGCTCACAGATCCATACCAGCCTGAACCCGAAGCCCTCCTTACATTGCAACAGTGCAACACGGTGAAGTCATTCATGCAAGCCAAGCCCAACCTCTGCATGCCTCCAACAATACGGATTGACAATTACAGACCCCAGTCCGCATTGTAAACAAGCTGGTCTTGGATACAAACGAAGGCCCTGAACCGAGGTCGAGGTCGGGGCCACCAACTAATTGTCTTGTTAGATACAGGTGCAGCTGTATCTGTGTTACACGATGACCACCTGAAACATCTCCATGGTCTACTGGACGGAAGACCAATATGTCAGGAGTTGATGGTGCTAGATTACCTGCATACCGTTCTCTGCCTTTACCGGTAGAATTAGGCCATTTAAAGGCCTCACATGCTTTTCAACTAATGGTGTTGCACGATCACCCCAGTATCATCGGGATTGACTTCCTTGCACCACACGGCTGTGTGGTGGATCTAGCAAAACATGTTGCTGATACAGATCCAGGGTCAATACCATACTGTCTTAATTCCTGACTCACATGCTGTAGCAACGATATCCATTAACAACAAAGAATATGACGTCATAAATTTATTCAAGAATCATGAACTTTTCCCGAAACTCCTACCTATTCTGCAATGCCATTTGGAAGCGTTTGCAGTTAACAAACATGATTGCGGCAGAATGCATACTTTTATTGAGGTGCTAGGCCTGGCACATGAGAGACAAAGGCAATATCCATTTCCCACTGAAGCTTTACCCTCTCTTTGAGAAACAATCAAGTCACTCCTTAAACAAGGAGTAATCAGAACCTGTGTCTCCACTGCCAACTCTCCTGTTTGGCCAGTGAAGAAACCCACAGGTACCTGGAGACTTACTATTGATTACAGGAAACTGAATCAGGTCACTCCCAGTTGCTCCCCAACTGTGGCGTCTGCACCAGATGTGCTTCGACTCTTAACACCAGATCAAAATGGTTCAGTGCCCTGGATATCTCCAATGGGTTTTGGTCATTACCATTGGCCCTGAAGAGTCAATATAAGTTTGCCTTCACTTTTGAAGGGCGACAATACCGTGGACTTGCTTGCCACAGGGATTCCATAACAGTCCATCCCTCTTCCATCTCCATATTATGGATGCCCTACAGGTTTCTCAGCCCCTGATGTCTCTTACAGTATGTAGATGACCTGTTGTTGGCTACTGCCACACAGGAACAACATCTGGATCTCTTGGATGAACTATTGACTCTTATTCAGAGACAGGTTTGAAGTGTAACCCTGCAAAAGCACAACTATGTCAGAAAGAAGTACTCTTTCTGGGTTTGAAAATGACAGATCAAGGCCGGAGTCCTACTTGGAAAAAGATTCAAGGGTTACAAGACTTGCCATTACCTACCAGTGTGGCAACTCTTGGAGGTTTCTAGGTATGGTAAACTACTCCAGGGATTTTATTTGTGATTTTGCTCAAAAGCTGCTCCCTGTACGATCTACTCAAAAGGATGTTCCATGGAGTTGGGGTCCTGTCCATACCCAGGCTGTGATGTCACTGAAGCAGGCCTTGGCCTCCGCAGCACTGGTGAACCCCAATCCAGCATTACCATTCCATCTAGAAGTGCCACCTCTGACATTGCCATGTCAGCAGTGTTAGCCAAAAAGGTGCATGGCACTTTGAGACCTATTGCATATGCATTGCAGCTCTTGACCCCAGTAGAACAGAAGTATGGCCTTTGTGAAAGGAATCTTCTGGCCACCTATTGGGTGGTCAAGCACTTCCTGTATATCATTGGGTACTCTCCGCTGATTCTTAACACCAATCATACACCTACTACCTTCCTGCTCTCAGATAGAGTGAAGGATGGGTCAGTCTCTAACACCAGGCTGACACACTGGTCACTCCTCCTCAGGATAGGGATATTCAGGTCCATCAAACCAAAGTTCCATCTCTATTAGCTCATGGTCTCCTCTTCCAGGGGAACCCCGACTGTGCTTTGCAGTCACCTGATCTCCCAGATCGGGTCCATTCTTCCCTGCCACCCCTGAGATACTGGAGAATACCTCTTTGTGCCACATTTTGACAGATGGTTCAGCATCATACTGTCAGGGTGAACAGATTGCAGGGATGGGTATTATGGTGGTGTATCCTTATGGGAACACTGTCAGGATATCTAAGCGCTGTGTGTAGCCTCATCACAGTATGCAGAGATGGCAGCGGTGGCCTGTGCATTAGAGTTCATCCAACATGGAACTCAGATACCATCATTTTCACAGACTCTAATTGGGTTTGTTGTTCCCTTACAAATTTCTCCCTTTCTGGCAGAAGAACTCCGTCCTCTCTTCTGATGGAAGCCCAGTGAAATACAAAGAACTGGTGATTTACATACATGCATTAGCCCAGAAATACCCACACAAACTCTATGTGCACAAGGTTAAAGCTCACTCCTTACATGATCCCTATCATGCATTCAATGACACAGCAGACACCCTTGCTAAGGAAGGGGCGAGAGGGGATGTCTGGATGATGGATCATCCAGAGGCCAATGCAGCTGTACAGGTTGCAGCTCTCAAAAAGAAATCTGAATCTTTTTCCCCTTGGACCTCTCAGCAGCTCAGCATTTGGACACTGAACTCAAAGATGTTCAGATTTCTGGACAAGGGTACTGAAGAAAGACTCACATAACCCTATCGTGGGCATGAAGGTAAATTACACTTATCCCTGATGATAAACTTATTTGGTTCCAGCCAGAGGATACTACCACCAAATTGTGGGTAGTCCCCAGACATTTGAGATCAAATTTTGCACCAGGTACATGATACACCTACTGGTGGACACCAGGGTACTGAAAATACCCTCCAGTGCCTCAAAACCACTGCTTGGTGGCCTGGGATTACCAAAGATGTTAAACAATACATTGATAATTGCCTTGTTTGTGCACAAAACAACCCAGTACCTACAAAACGAAATGCCAAACTTTTACCACAGAGACACACTGGCCCTTGGCATGCCATTCAAATTGATTTTATCGGTCCCTTGACCAACACTAGTAGAAACAACAAATATGCCCTTGTAGTGACTGATCTATTCTCTAAGTGGGTTGAGGCTTTCCCCACTAAGGCTTGCACTGCAAAAACAACCGCCAAAATCCTGGTAGAACAGATTTTCTCCAGGTGGGGCCTACCTCTCAAGGTAGACTCCGATAAAGGAACCAGTTTTACAGGTGAGTTGATGAAAGAGTCCTTGAACTCCTTGGGGTTCAACAAAAGTTCCACATACCTTATCACCCTCAATCCTCAGGTCAAGTAGAAAGAGCCAACAGATGGATTAAGCAAATGCTTTCCAATTCATTGAGGATAATCCCAAGACCTAGGATTCCCTAACACTTACTCCTTATGGCAATTGAGGCACTCCCTCAACCACCACCCAGCTTACACCCTTTGAGGTAATGACTGGAAGACAAATGAGATTACCTGACATTTGCTCTTTGACCTGCACACACCCCACTGCAGACCGCGTGTCTGTAGATCAGATGTGGAAAAACTCAGAACAGACCTCATACACACACTTGTATGCTGCAAACTGCATGGGCAAGGCCAGCAACAGTCAAGATACAATTTGACAAACACGCACAAGAGTGGATTGGCAAGTTGGAGATCAGAGTAATGGTACTTCGATTTGCACATCCACCCACTCTCTCCAATAAGTGGGAAGGCCCTTATCCCATTGTCAACAAGCTCAGTCCAGCAGTCTATCAAGTTAGACTCCTCCACAACAATAAATTGACTGACAAATGGTTACATGCAAACCAGTTGAAACTGTACAAAGGAGCTTAGACTTACTTTCCTAACCCACTAGCGGAACTGTACTAATATACTAATTTTTCATTTTCCTTTTCAGATACATTGACAAGATGGCTATCTTGTTCCTATCTCTCCTCCTTGCAGGAGTAATCCCTTTCACCCAAGGCATGGTACAGGACTTCCTCGACACCTTGATCCTCCAGCACCTCCTACAGAGGAGTTTCCATCAAAATTCCAGACACTATGATTACTGTCCAAGAAGGTTCCGATGCATCCCTCACTGCCTCGGTTGTGGCTCCTGACAAATCCACCCTTCAAATTGGTGGCAAACCACTTCACAAGGACAAGTTCTCCTGTGGCCAAACTCTCTAAAGGGAACTTTCAGGGTTGGCCCAATGTTAAATTATCCCTGAATGGTTCACTGTCCTTGTTACAAACTGCATTAAGACACTCTGGTTTGTATAACATAACTGCTTTAATTGATCCTTCCTATTGTAACTCTTTTCTCAAGATTCTGCCTGCAGATTCTTTGCGTACACCACATGGCCTCTGCAGCCATGTATCTATCTAATGCTGCCTCCTATCAAAAACAGCTTTTGGAATGTCCAAACCATACCCCTGGTCCCGTAGTGGTCTCACAGCCACTGCCTCCCAGGTTCTTTGATTAACAATTTACAGTTTATGCATACCCGTTTTTTAACCTTACCTACTGGAATATGAAAAAATTTGGTATGTGTCACAATACCAATACTTCTGCATTTATAGTACTTTATTGCTTGATAGTTTAGCTGCATTCAGATTCGAACAAGGATCCCTTTACTGGGGTTTATTCTACCGAACACAGAGGCAATTTTGGGAGGCACTCCTCCTGGTACTTTACTCAAAAAGCGTACTAGGCGTGAAGTTGACAGTTCTGATGTTACAGGTGCACAGGTACTGTCACAGGTCTTTAGTACTACTATGTCCATTTAGAGCAAAGCAGACATCGCTGCTATCGAGAGTCATTCTGCAAAGTTCTCCACTGGTTTGGTTAATGATGTTTTACCACCTTTATTGCATGGTGTGGATGGTCTTAGTCGGGAAGAAGATACACTGGCCAGATATTCAAACTGCGCCAGTCTAGGCATAAGCCCTGCGCTGCTCAAAATAGTTGCGCGGGTGTGGCGAGGTGATATTCAAAGGAGTTGCACTGTTGAGCAACTCCTTTGAATCTCGCCAACCCAACACTTGCGCGTAAGCGCTGATGGAACTTGCCTACCGCCAAGTTGCCAGAGTTGAGCATTCAACGCGGTGGCGCCAAGTACCATTGCGCCACCGCCAAATTTCCGATATTCAAAAGGTGACATGCAAATGGGGCCATAATTTATGCAAAGAAGGCGCGGAGGGGGCATTTGCATCTCTTTATAGCTCCATTTGCATGTAGATGCGCGATCCCGAGACTTGCTCCTGGCTACCCTGCCAGGCAGCAGGCCGTCGAGGACCGATGCACAATGCAGCCCGATCGCGGGCATCACGGTTACATGACCCCCCACATCACCCATAGCCGATCGCGGGCGAATCCGTACATGTCGCCCCAGTGCCCGATGCGGGCAGAACCTGCATAAACCCCAGTGCCCGATCGTGGCGGAACCTGCATAAACCCCCAGTGCCCGATGGCGGCGGAACCCTACATGACCCCCAGTGCCCGATCGCGGGCAGAATGTAACCCTGCCCCCCAACCGAATAACTCCCTGGTGGTCCAGTGGACCGTAAAGCCCGATCGCGGGCAGAATGTCTCACAGAACCCCCAAACATCTCCCTGGTTGGGGGCCAGCCAGGGGTGGCAGCTGCTGTGTTGCACCCTGCAATGCAGCAGCTCACCTGTGGGTGGCCCTCGACTTTAAGCCTTTTTTTTTTGGCTCAAGCTTGTGCGGGCGCAGCTTGGGGGTTGCGCATGCACAACTCTGCGCAACCCGACTGAATATCGGGTTGCGCAGGTTATGCATGGATCCTCCCCCTCCTGTTGAGCATGCATTCATTTGCATTGCTCTCTTGCGCAACCTGGTGCCAGTGGCGTAACTGCCTCCTGCTGAATATCGCAGAATGGCGCATTTTGGACTTGCGCATGGCGCAACCCTGTTGCGCATGGCGCAACCCTTTTGAATATCTGGGCCACTGTATATAACATGCACGACATTGTAAAAGCCTTCACTGATTCCAAAGATAAGATTAACGCACTCATACAACAGAACAATAGAGAAGCTGATAGACAATACATTGGTAGGGAAATACTTTGTTTTGCATATGGTTCATATATACTCACTACCATTAACAACCTTTTCAGAGACCTAGAAACTGGAAGAATTCCTGATATTATACATGACAGACGTCTATCTAAATGGTATTGTCCTAAATGTAAATCTCCATCTTGCATTTCCCCTGTGTATGCAACAAACACTGTCTAGTCCTCTTTCCACTGCTCGAAATTTGGGGTTTGTGACCAGACATCCAAATACTGGTCCTTGTTTTTCCAGTAAGAAATGTTCTATAACAGATACCATGTTTGTCTCTTTCACTGTCTCCTTACCACGTTTTGATCCCACTACAGCCTTGTTCGACAAGCTGGCACTGGCACATTCCATAGGGCATTTGGACGAAGACATCTACCAAGAACACCTGGATCTACCACCTCTACTGGTCTACCATTCCTTCCTGGATGCCTGGGTGGCACTGCATACGGACTGCTGTGCGAAAAAGCAATACATCTACTTGTGCCGATGTGATGTGTTTGATGTTATACGCCCTGTTTGTGGCTATTCTCCAGACAGTATTGATTGGACTTTCACTATGAATGTACATCACTGATAATGGACTTACTCTTTTGAGTCAACACTGACACCAGATCAGCTCTACCAGTCCTATCGAGGAAAGCTCATCGCCTGTCAACACGGATTGAAGACGACCTACACATGCCCTGTCCAGTTGCAAAAATGGAGACTGCCTACTGTACGTTCACAGTATAACTCTGATGGAGAGTATTGCATAGTGACTAATATGAGATCTTATTCATATGGTTCTGTTACTTGCACAATTGATTACCCCAACTTCTGTTTTGTTCTCCATCAGAAAACTGTTATTGGACATACTGTCATAACCCCCGTCCCCCTTATGGAAGCAGATATTATTGATGGTAATCCAGATTATTTACTCACACTTGAAGAATACCTACCCTACTTTAATGTACACATAGATCCACTTACACTTACACTAAAATCACTTTTAGATAGAAAGGACACACACCTCATCCACATCAGCAATAATATAACCAAAGCCAATGAAGCCATTCTTGACCTGATGAATGATGGCGATATGAATAATGCATTGACTAACACCTGGTTAGAAATCACCTTTAAAGGTTTTGTTATTATACAAGCATTTTTGATATTTACTTTGATTATTATGCTTTGCTGCCTGTGACATACTCTACATCAACATCGTGAGCAGCTTGAGTTCCTTTACAAGGCTCGTGCCTCCAGATTGTAAAGGACCACTGCTCTTGTCCACACCTCATATTTGCCTGTGTTGCCCATTGAGGCAACAAGGGGGGGAATTGTTACACAAGGTCCCTGCACCCTAATTGATACCCTCAGGGATACACCGTAGACAGCTAATGTTTAGGCATAGGCTATACTAATACATAGGGCTAAGGGCATCTACCATATAAGAGTAGATGTCAGGATATGAATACATATATTGTAACTCACTTTGCTTGCTAATGCACGCACATTATGCCATGTATTTTCTATCTATTTCTTACTTGTCAGATGCCAAGACACCTGTCCTTGAAGTAATTATAATGTGTAAGGCAACATTGCTATCTTTCGGTGATGGACACCACTTCACCTTGTTATGTAAGACTTTGTATAAGAACGTCTTTGTTCTAAAACTGATGACTTTACAAATTATATAATGTTATCTTGGACCGTGGAGCCACTCTAATTTGTAATAGGGCTCATCTCTGTAACTAGAAATGTTTCAATCTTTTAGTAACCATAGTAATTATCACAGGTATATAATGTTATGCACAGGCTTTACACCTCAGAGACCGAGAGATCCCAAGAGACTACAGAGAAACCTCGAGGTGTAGGGAACGCTTAGCACTGGCTCCCGGTTCGTATTGGTAAGAACTGCTTAGGGCAACTGTGATTTATCCCTTGTTGTAGTAATAAACTTGTTTATTACTCGAATGCAACTTGTCTGTGATTATTTGCATCCCCAATATTGCCAAGAATCTGAAAGTGAGGTTTAGACCTCTTACACCATGTTTCTGCTGGGCTTCTGTGTTTATTTTCTTGCTTCTGGTTTGTATTTTGCCTTCGGCTGTGTGTGCTTCCTTCCTTTGTTTGGGGGGGGCATTGTTTCTAAGCTCCTAGCATACTGCTACTCAGAGCTCCTGCTACTGCTTTCAGTTACCTACAACTGTGGCCACTGCTACTGTTTACTTTAATTACTATTGTACCCAGTGCCAGTAGTTTTACACTGTGCTCACCATGCTTAAACTACTGCAATGCAACTGCAATTATTATCTGTGTGTTTCAAGTCATCCATAGCTGCTCCATGTTGAATACTCAATTCATTTCACCTGACACAGTTTACTCTGACTCCAGCTGTGCTGCTCATTCCTGCTCTCATTCTACTGCAGCTTCATTGCACTGCCTGACTTCACCTGCTTTCAAACATTGTCTCCTGTTTTATTGCACTTACAACTCTGAGGTCAGCCAACTAAGCTCCTGCTGAGGCTTTTAATATAGCTTTGATGTTAAAATTGCCTCACTACTGAAAATCCTCATAGTGTTTGTCAACTTGATGTGGCTATTCATGTTTTGCTGGCTTGCCCACATTTCAGTGCTAATTAATTACTATACAGTATGTTATGCAGGTCCGTCTATCACTGCTACTGCTTATTGACCTATGTGCAGGTCCACACTTGCTTACGCAACCATTGCTCTTTGCTTATGCAAACCATTGCTTCATGCCTACTGCCGTCTCCTTGGCTTCAGCCTCTGGGATTCTGCTGCACTCAATCTGCATTCGACCTTGCAAGATCTCATCACTCAATTCTCATTAAGATCATCAGCTTTTCAGCTCTCAGTCAATTTCTGGGACATGCCAGACATTCTATTCTGGTGCAGGGTTCCTGCAGCCGACGGTCTCGCTCTGCATTTCATCCGCATCTCAAGCGTATCCAACTTGGGGTGGGAGCCTTCTCACCTGGCCCATAGCTGGGAATGTCCTCACCCTGGGCTTGGCTTTAGCTGCCTGCTGTGTGATAGCAGCTCCTGGTGTAGAATTTAAGACTAGCAGTGAAGGGTAGTTACGACAATCTCCTTTGGCTCTAGTGTTCCACTATAATGGTTAGCCATTGACTTTAGTGGTTTCCCAAGCAAGGCACCTTCACCGCATTCTCCCTATGACTACCTCTGGTTCCCCTGATTTGATTTAGGGCAGGTAGACTAGGTGATTGCCTCAGCAATTGTTGCTCTCCTCATGTGCCTTGGATGCACGTATTGTTGCAGAGTTTTCTCGCAACCTTCCATTGCATTCCTGTTAGAGGGTTTGAGTAAGAGCCTTCCTCCAAATTGAAATATTTTCCACCTCCCTTTAATTGAGTTTTCCAAATTGCAGCTGCAGAGCCATCACTAATTAAACTATCCCAAGCCTGGAGGGAAGATGACCTAGTCCTTGAATCCCCAGAGATTTACTCCTCATAGGGTTTTTTTCTCTCCTCCATTGCCTCAGGTCATAATACTTAGTTACCTTAGTTGTTTCCCCTAGTTTCTTTAGGTAGATTCCATTGTTGGATGGAGGTGGAGGATGTCCTGCCATTCCCTCTCTCTTTAGAGGATTCACTAATCTCAAAGCAAACCATCAGTATCATGCTATGTAAACCTGGGCAGTCATTACATTATCCAACTGAGCATCTCATTGCATTACCAAACTTCCTATGCTTCTCTGCTACTATGTTACAGTTACTGCTTCTATGTCACAGTTACTGCTTGCTCACATGCATCATGTTGCCTTCTTCTTTGGGGATGATTATGCATTTCTTTTGGGGTTCCTTGCCTTTCATACCCCTACAGGATGGTAATTCCTCTGGAATAGAGAATGCAAATGCCCAAAACCAAACTAACACAGTTGCACAAGCATAACACTATACTGGCTGCGTAGGTCAGTGAACAAAGGATTATCAACACCAGGTTGGAGTTGATTCAGGGGAAGGGCAAACCCTGGAGAAATCAGTTCTACTGGTACATTACAGTGGCAACAGTGACTTGCTGCTGTAAGGTACTTCGCTATCAAAATGTCACTGCAGCATCAGCACACAGATTGGGAAGGGGGCACAGGATCAGTAGCTTAACCTGGGGACCCTGCAGTATGAGCAGACTAGACAGGATGAACAACCTTATTCTGCTGGCTTCATATGTTCTTATAAATTCACAAAGTGCCAGCTTGAGTTAGTTTTTGACAGCTGAAATGCCACTTTTT
Source organism: Neoceratodus forsteri (assembly GCA_016271365.2). Taxonomy (NCBI): domain Eukaryota; kingdom Metazoa; phylum Chordata; order Ceratodontiformes; family Ceratodontidae; genus Neoceratodus; species Neoceratodus forsteri. The sequence goes on along the minus strand of CM028131.1, from coordinate 1,067,206,566 downwards.
TTCAGGTGAAGTCATGCCAGTTTGTTGGCAAAGTTGCAACTTCAAGATGACCTTACTTGACTAACCTGAAAAAGTGCCAATTTGCCAGAAAATGAATTGCAAAGTGATGACTTCATCAAGTGTTTTGTGAATTTTGCAATTTTGCTGGAACTTCACTAGTGAAGCATAACCCCACAGCTCTAATCAGTGTGGGCACATATGAGGCAGGAAGCAACAGTTAACAGTTTCACTATTCTTGAGATGATGGCACATGCTTTGGAATGCTGAGTCCTGCCACTTGAGATTTGAGTGTCAGGCTTTGATACAGGAGAACACTTATGTGTCTCACCACTTCAGTCAGCCACAGGACATATCTGTTTAATGCTACCTTTCTCATTCAGTTGCTCCAAGCACCCATCTGATTATTTCTTGGAGTCAGAGTCAAGTGACATACATCAAATCCTAGTTGCTGTCTACACAGAAATAACAAGCTAGGTTGAGTCTTCTAATGTCCTCTCTTAGGGACACCAGATATACCTTCAAAAACAGGGATATTTGAATACTGTAAATTAATATGAAACCCCACAGTCAATCTCAGCTCACGATGGGGAAAAGACCCCTGATACTATGACTGCTGGCAGATCAATAAATTAGGAATGGAACCAGTCAAAAACTGTTTCAGAAATCCTAATGGAGGTATACAGACAATCCTGTACCACCTTGTAATAAACTGTATCTAATTCCACTGACTGGTTTTCTAAAACCCACAAGGTAAGTGTAATAAAGTGCATAACTTAGAGCAGATCAATTACAACCTTGTCAGGCCAGTCTTAATGTTATACCTTGTTGGAAGTCTTGATCAGATGGAAGGGGTATATAAATGACAGGCAAACTGCACTGTCTCCCTCTTTAGATGCCAAGCACCACCATTCTGTATGGCAAACTGTCCCCAACCTGCTCTAGTGTGGGACACTGAGGCTCAAATAAAATCCGTAGGGGAAATTGTCAAAGTGGATCAGTTTCAGATCTGCACTATCTTCAGTCTGCACTTATGTCCACACAGGTAAACCAGCAATTAGCTGGTCTACATACAAATAGTTTGCAGCTGATAAACAGACATGGAATGTCTTGCACCTGTGTCAATAAATGACACAAGGGGGCTATAAATCCTGACATGCATCATTTACTGATAGCAGGCAATGCAAAGTGCACTGTACTGTCCCAAACTGCCTGCAACCTTTAAAAATAGCTATGGGTGGTGCAGGTACACACTTCTTAATGCAGACATACTTAGTTCTACACCTGCATCTGCATTGATGGGCTTTGACCCCCCCCCTTACTCTCCAGGTGGCAGCAGTGTCCTGCTGCCCACCACTAAGCCAGCAACAAAGCTTTAGTTTCCATGTGGATATCTTTTATAATAATTAATTGAATGGCATGAAATTCAAAGGTGTTTAGAATGCTGTACAATGGAGTTCTCCTGGTGCCAACAGTTATTTCCTTGTTGATAGCTGAGATCCCTCTTCTAAAGACGTTGGTCAAATGCAAATGAAAGTATTTTATTCTCCTTTTAGTATCAAAGCTAATCTAATACAGCCTTGAGTCAGCTTCATCAGGCATGCCAGGAGCAGTACAACTGTGCAGAAAAAATATAAATGGAGGCTTCTGATGGGTTTACAAAAACAGTCAACTGATGTTTAAAGAGCGGCTGACGCCTTTGGTAACATTTTGGGAACCACAATATTTGGACGCAATTCAGCTTGTATTTCATATATCTTTGATATATTTCTCCTCTTTAATGTTTATTAATGAAGAAATTTCTACAGAAACAAGATCTCTATCCCTTAGAGATCCTCTACCTCTATAGCTTATTCCCTACCTGAAATTATAATGCCATGGTATGTTATCACAGTCTGTTGCCATGGGAATAACTGTGAAGTCTCAAGCAGAGTATTATGACATCCCATTTGGGAAAAGGCAATAGGAGCTGAGGAACAACCAAGGAACAACTATCCTGTTTTCATGAATATGACCTCAGTAATAAATAATGGGGCTAAGATGCACTGAGCTAGTAAGAAATATAAGCTGCTTTGTGTCTAAATATTCTGTTTTTCAAAGTTCTCCTCAAGGCATCAGTGGCTCTTTAATGTACTGTATGCTCAGGGTGGAAACATTTGGAAAGCATGTGCACATCACATTTTTCAACAATGAACAAATGCCATGTATACATAATGACACCTACCATACATCATATATGTAATAACAAAATTATTTTACCTCTGCAGAAAATATGTTCCACTTCTGCTGTGCATTAAGGCAGAAAGAAGCTCAGAATCAGGATTGCAACTGAGATAATCACAACATTAGGCAAAATAAATGTTTATTCTATTTCTGCCTTTTTACAAATTATAGTTTGATGAGTGTTTATAGTTTGAATGTCAGAATATGTGACAGCTTGATTTTGATCAAACATTAACTTAAGCTGGCATGTGGCAACCACATCTCTCTACATTAGTCTTAAACAGGCAGAACTAATTTAAATGCAAAGTGGTTCACTCACTGAATTCACAAAGGGAACGATTTAAGATCTAAGGCTGTCAATATGATACTTTTACATTTGTACCCCTAGTGACTTGGCTCTCAATTTGTGAGCTGCACTAGGCTTCAGACTCACCCCCCACAAAATTACTCCATGAAGGTGGATTGTTTTTTTTTTGAGCTGCTCCTGACCTTTACTAACCACCACACATCACACTGTGAACAGAAAACTCCAGGATGGATGCCAGGAGCATAATTCCACAATGATTTATAGCTTTGAGCGCACTAACAGAGAAAGTATTACAAACAGTGATCTCCCTGTAATGGAAACTTAATAGAACTGGTTTGGCTTTAGAATGTATTAGCTTTCTTTTCTATAGTTCCATATTATTTGCTTTGCGATTTTTAGAGGCAGGGACATTTTAATAGTGTCTTACTAAATCTAACAGTACAACACTATTGTAATTACATTTCATTTATAGTAAATGCCTGAGTATATGTAGGTGACTTTTTAGCTGAGCCTGTCACTAACAGGATGTCCTTGTGAATGAAATGTATTACTTCAATAGACCAACCTGAATAAATGACTTTTAATCTGTAAATAAATAAGTAGGTAGATTAAACAAAGAAATGTTCCTTTCTTGCAAAAGTGTATTGCATGCTAAGCCTCTCTGAAGTAAATGTTGCTTAGGAAACGTGCAGTGTGCTCTTGACATCAATTAAAATCCAGTCACAAATCTGCCAGAGATCTTCCTGCTCAAATAGATTTTTCCATAATAGAACATAATAAAGATTTAATTGACAGAACAGTCATGTTTATTTGATTTAACTGATCAAAGATCTTGTGCAGGATTTCATTGATAAGACATACTTTAACAGTAATGTCATCTGAACAGGAACACTTCTATTGACTCCCCATGCTGTGAGACACCTCGTATAGGTGTGAGACAGTAAAGGAGCAGCTGTGTTCCTGTGCAAAAGGTGCTCAGTTATATCATTCATGACCTACTGTGTAACAGCTTAATCCAGGAAGTGATTTGCTATATCTGTAGTTTAGTACTACAGAGAGGAAAACTACAGGCTTGTCCACCAAGTCTATTTTAACAATTTTTTGCCATTTGGAGCACTTTGGTGTGATTTTGTGCACTTCAATGTATTTTAATACACTTTTTTACACTTTAACATTGATTTTGGGTCTTGGGGAATCATGACCCGGGACAGTACTTCCGGGTCATGGGTATATCTATCTGCCCTCTGCGAAGAGGGCATGTAGGTAGAGGCGGCAGTCACCTCACGCAGAGATGCATGCCAGACACACACATCAGTGCATGTCTAGAGTGTCCACAGGGTCCTAGGGGCTGAGGGCGAGTGTCTATGCTTGATTACCACTACTACACATCTACATTTGATATCCAGTAAGTAAATACACCTGTGATATACACGATGTCTGCTAGGCTGTTAACCTATTCCATGTGCAATTGATAGATTTTAAAATGGCAATCAGATCCCATATTACTATTGTTACACCTACTGGGGTTATTGGTGTACAATGCACCATTTGTAAAATGCTTACACTTGCTCTGCAGGAGTTACCTGCCCAATCCTATTCATGTAGTAAATGTTTGGAAGTTAATGACTTACAGTATTTGATAAGCTGCTTTAATTCTCATTTAGCTGAATTAGAAAACAGTCAAGTAGAAATGCAAAAACGTTTTAATGCTGTTAATACAACACCACAAAATAGTCAAGTAATAGTCCCAGAGAAGATCACAATGCCTACTATATTGCAAACAGTTAATCATACCTCTCAGGTGACTCCTAGCTTATTACAACAACCAGTTCGTGCTGATTCAGAAAAACCTGAAAAAAGAGTTAGGGAAGCTGACACTGATTCTGATAATGAATGTAACAATGATGATAAATGGTATAAAGTTCAAAGCACTAGAGTCAGCATAAAGGGAAGAAAAGCACAGCAGTTTTGCACTCAGCTGTATAACAGATTTGACCCCCTTAATACTGTTCTATTAAATTCCACCAATGCTGCAGTAGATGTTCCAGCTTTGGAAATTGTTCCTGGTGTTTTGGAGCATGTTGTATCTTCTGGCCCCACCCCTGTCATTTCTCCTCAGAGCACTTCAGCAACCAATGATGTACTACTCATCGATTTTAATGCTGATGTCACCAATAAAATATTAATTTCTAATTCCTGTCCATCTGCTGTACCTAGTCAACAACAGATTTATGTATTAGGGGACTCTATCACTAAACATTTAGACAGGCAGATTTGTAACCCTGATAAAATGAATAGGACTAGTTCTAGTTATAGTGGTGCTAGGATATCAGACCTTACCAAAATGACGAATTGAAGTCACAGTCTTGAAGGACTGTGTCTCCGATCCTATTACAGTTATATATGTGAGAGCTAACAATATTCTTCAAGATTCCATCCAAGAAATTAAAGAACAATTTGTGGCTATGACCAAAAAACTGATTGATCAAGGGTGTCATATCTGCTTGTCTGAAATTCTTCTTATTCCCAATTTTTCACTATTTCTTAACAATAAAATTACAAGTAAAAATGAATGGCTCCATAAATGGTGCCTTCAGCAAAACATAATATGCATTACTCATTGGGAAGAATTTAATGATCATAATGAGTTGTACTGCTCTGATGGCTTCATTTAAACAGACATGGAAATGCACTTTTAGGGAAACAATTCCTCCTAGCTATTGATAATTGTTTAAACTAAGTTCTGGGGGAAAGATGCCTGCTAAGTCAACATCTCTTAAACCATCAACTGACTCTAAACATATTAGTCATCATTTGAACTGCTCAAGCTTTAATGCTAGGTGCTTAAATCAAAAATTAGACAAACTAAAGTGTAGAATTAGTCTGGATAATACTGATGTTATATCACCAAGACCTGGCTGGATGAAAATTCAGGCCCCATATTGGAGGCCATGACTCTGTCCAGGTACTCGGTGATACACCGCCCGATATTGGACCGCAGGGGAGGGGGCATTGCAGTCTGTTTTAAGACTGAATTGGACCTCACAAATGTAGTAGTAGGTGAGGCTGAGTCCTTGAGTGCACAGTTGTAGCAGGTGTAGGTGTTTGAATCATTCTCATCTACCATCCACCCGGAGATGGGAAACTCTTCTTAAAGGAAGTAGCAGACTTCCTCGTCGATATGTCATTTGAGCTGCCCAGATTGATGGTTCTGGGTGACTTTAACACCTGGGTCAATGATGAACTCTCACAATTTGGTAATCACTTCCTCCAATTTATGTCTTCTTTGGGCCTTACACAGGTAGTTTCCACTGCTGCACATAAATCTGGGCACTCTCTGGACTTAGTCTTCCTCTTAGCGATTGATTCATCCAACACGGGGATGGAACCAGTTGCCTGTTCTGACCACCACACCGTGAGATTAAATTTTTGTGCCCCACTGAGAAAGCCTTCCCCTGTGGAGATGGTCAGATACTGCCCATTACGGAATATTACTTCACAAGGCCTAGTGGCAGTCCTAGACCTATCATCCCCTGTGTTGGCAAGCAGTAATCCAGAGGCACTGGAGTCGGCCTATAACATGGCTGTCATGGCAGCCCTGGATCTTATTGCTCCTGTTCGTGAGCACCCCCTATCCCTTCACCCCAGGTCCCCTTGGTTTGATGGGACTCTGAGGGAATTGCAGAGACAGGGGCGAAGGTTAGAGCATTGTTGGAGCAAGTACGCCCTTGATGCCGACCACCTTAGATTGATGGAACATTATTCTATCTATCAATCTGAAATCACCCATAAGAAGGCAGAATTCCTGTCCAGGGAGATTGCAGTTGCTCAGAATCGACCAGATCAGCTGTTTTGGACTGTAGACAGACTGTGCAACCCAGCCTGTCTGCAAGTTTGAAAAGCTTTTTCACAGTTAGAGTACAAGGAGTTTGCTCATTACTTTGCAACTAAAGTGGCCGACATCAAGGCAGACTTGTGTCCAGCAATCTCTAAGAGTGACATCGTAGAACAGTGTGAGTTCACAATACCTCAGTTCTCTTGGAGTTCCATTTGCCGACCTGAGTTCATGGATATTATGAGGATCACCCATAGTGTGTGTCCCACAAGCTGTGATTTGGACCCTGGACCGACATCCCTAATTTTGAGTTGTTCTGAGATCATCGGTCCAGTCCTGGTGCAAATAGTCTGGTGCTCCTTAGAGTCAGGTGAGTTTCCTAACTCCCTGAAAGAGGCAGTGCTGACACCTCTCTTGAAGAAAGCTACCTTGGACCCAGACTGTTTCTCAAACTACAGACCTATCTCTAACCTTCCCTTTATCAAGAAGGTTATTGAGAAGGTAGTGGCAGCCCAATTGGAGGACCATTTAGTCATCCATAATATCTACAAATCCTTCCAATCTGGTTTTCATAAAAGACACAGTACCGAAACTGTGCTGGTTCGGTTGCTTAAGGATCTTCTGAGGGCGAGGGATCAGAAGAGACATTCCATTCTGATTCTCCTTGATCTCTCATCAGCTTTTGACACTGTGGATCACCTGGTGTTGTTAGCATGCCTGAGGCTAAGTTGTGGAATGTCAGGAACTGTTTTACAATGGTTCACTTCATTCCTCACTGGGATATCACAAAGAGTTGTGTCGGGGGTCTAATCCTCTGGCCCAACTTCTTCATTGTGTGGGGTGTCTCAGGGTTCTGTGCTGCCACCCATGTTATTCGCAGTGTACATGCTGTCCCTCTGAGACATTATAAGATGATGTGGGCTGAGGTTTCACTGCTATGCAGATGATACCCAGCTATACCTGACTTTTGCACCCAACCAGGATGGAGCAGTCTTGGTGTTTAATAACTGTCTGGAAGAAATTCAAGGTTAGATGGATTCTAGTCGGTTAAAGTTGAACTCAGAGAAGACATAGGTTTTGGTGGTGGACCTGGGTGGTCAGATAGAGAGGTCATATGATGGCTCACCCTCTGGAATCTTTCTTGGTGGTGTGTCACTTCCGACCTCTGAATGGGTGTGTAGCTTTGGGATTGTCCTAGACAACAGGCTGACCTTACAATCTCAGGTGTCAGCCATTGTCAAGACTTTCTTTTACCATCTTAGGAATATCTCCAGGGTGAGGCACCTTGTTGTGTCTGACTTTTTACCAACATTGGTCCACGAATTTGTGTCCTCGTGCTTGGACTACTGCAACATCCTTTACTTTGGGCTTTCTGGGGTTGAAATATGTCACCTACAGCTTGTGCAGAATGCTGCAGCCCGGGTTTTGACTGGGACAAGGAGGTCCTGTCATAGTACCCTGGTGCTGCGAGAACTGCACTAGCTTCCTATATGGTGGCGGATCACCTTTAAAGTAATTTTATTGACTTTTAAAGCCCTTCATGATCAGGGTCTGACCTATCTGAAAGATATTCTGGTGCCTTACTACCCCAGCCGATTGCTCCGCTCAGCTGACGAGGGGTTGTTAGAGATTCCAAGAGTGAGTTTCAAATCCTCCAGCAGCAGAGCATTTTCATATTCTGCACCCGTTCTTTGGAATTCTCTACCATGCTGGTTAAAATAGTGCACCTCCGTGGAGATATTTAAGAAGAATTTAAAAACGTACCTGTGGCAAATGGCCTTCTTAGAGGATTAGGCAATTTGAACTGAAATATTGTGATATGATTTTATGGAATATTTCATTTTTGATTTTAATATTTGATGTTGTCATTAAATTATTTTATATGTTTTATTAATTGGCATTTGATGTTTGGTTTTAATATGTCCAGTGCCTTGATACATTGAAAGGTGCTATATAAATGAAATTATTATTATTATATCTATATGTGAAACCTAGGGTGATGCTAAGTCCTCATGGGATACTAATATACTAGGGTTTAACTGTTTCACATTAAATAGGACTAATAAAAAGGGTGGTGGAGTTGTGTTATTTGTTAATAATAAATTTAACTCTATAAACATTACAAACAGTATTAAAACACACTTCAAAGATACCGAGTCAATGTGGATCAAGATACGTCTTTCTGTCACTGATTTTCTTATCATTGGCTCATGTTATTGACCGCCTAACTCATCTGTTGATGTACGTGATGTTTTATTAATTGAAATGAAACAGACTAATACCCTAGGGACTACTGTCATAACTGGCAATTTTAACCTGGGAGACATAGATTGGCCCAATCTTAGTGCCAGTAACAGTCCGGGCAATAAATTATTGAATATGAGTTTTCAGCAGGTCTTAAACAATGTGTGTTTGACCCCACCAGAGGTGATAAAATTCTGGATTTGATCCTTTGCAATGAGGATCTAGCGCTTGATCAAATTCATGTAGGTGATCTCATTGGTAACAGTGATCACAACAGCATCTTTTTCAAGATTATTATAAATTATGTATATAACCCTAACTCCTTAATTATGTATTTATATGACAAGGCAGATATTATTAATGAAATTGACTGGGAAGCAGTTTTTGATGGTTTATCCCATGAATTTTGTTGGGATAAAATCAGAAATATTCTTTGCAGTTTAAGAGATCACTATATTCCATGCAAGCAGAAAATAGTTAATTCTAAAAAAGGTACCCAAGTGATCAAACAGTTCTATTAAAAGGATGATTAGGCTTAATGAGAAAAAATAAAACATTTATCTTTGTAATAAAATTATGCTTAATTGGGATTCTTATCTGCAAATTCTAAAGAAATGTAAGAAGATGATCAACAGGTCTAAATCAAGATGGGGGTGCAATCTGGCTACTACTGCAAAGAAAGCTAATTGTAAACATTTTTTCTCATACATTAATTCTTTGAAGAAACCAATATGTCAAGTTGGTCCATTGTTGGATAATAATTGACTCGTTTGTGATCCTCAAAAGATGGCCGACTTGTTTAATAAAGGTTTTTGTAAAATTTTTATGCAAAAGGCTTCAGACCCCCCCATCTCTACTATAGTTAGTAGTAATCATCAACGGGTGTGTTTTTCCAAAGATAGTATTAAAGAAAAGTTGTTGTCCTTTAAAGGCAAATATAGCCCAGGTCCAGATACCATAGCAGGACATCTATTATTTTTACTGACTGATTCTATTATAGTCACTTAAAATAATGTTTTAACATTTTATTGCTGAAAATGATGTACCTCAGGATTGGAAGTCAGCAAATGTTATTCTAGTTCATAAGAAGGGACCAAAAAAATGATTGGGAAAATTATCGACCAATCAGTCTGACCTCCTCACTTTGCAAACTCTTGGAAAGTCTTATTAAAGATATTATTTCACCAATGTTTAATCTTCATGACCCAGAACAACATGGTGTTAGGAGTGGTAGAAGTTGTGTAACAAATCTGATTTGTTTTTATGTACATATAAGTCAACTTCTAGATAGGCATATACCTTGTGTTGTCATTTTTATTGATTTCAGCAAGGCTTTTGATATTATGTCTTATTGGGCTTTAATCAGTAAACTTGGTACATTTAATATTAACTATTTTCTTATTGCATGGATAAAAAGTTGGTTGCAAGATCGATCACAACAGGTCGTCATCAATGGATTTAATTCAGTTAATGGTGATGTGACTAGTGGGGTGTCCCAGGGCTCTGTTCTGGGCCCTTGTCTTTTTCAAGCATTTATAGTTGATTTAACAACAGTTTGATCATCCTTTATTACTAAATACGCTGATGAAGTCAAGATTGGAGGACCTTGTGAGTCAGTTGCTCAAGCTGAAGCCATCCAGCTTGACTTAGACCACATTTTCTCATGGGTGAATGAATGAGGCATGACCCTTAATGCATCCAAATCCAAAGTAATGCATTTGGGAGCTAAAAACTTACAATTTGAATATTCATTGGTCGGTGCCTTATTGGAAACAACAACCAATAATGAAAAAGATTTGGGTGTCATAATTTCTGATGATTTGTCACATAGCCAGCAGGTTAATAGCACCATTAACAAAACCAACAAAGTAATTTGGTCCATTTTGAGAAACATTGGGTCTAGAAATCATGAGGTGCTCATGCCATTATACAGAGCATATGCTTGACCACATCTGGAATATGCCTCGCAGCTGTGGTGTCCTTATAAAAAAAAACTGAAGGGCACCAATTAGAAAAAATTCACAGAAAATTTACAAAGAAAATAGCTGGGCTCAAAAGCCTGTCTTATGATGGCAGGTTAAGCACTTTAAAACTTATGCCCCTTTCTACGTGCCGACTTAGGGGCGATTTGTTATTTCTGTATGATATTGTTCATGATCCACACCTTATGTGTGAATTGAGTTTGGATTTTAAAACATGTGTATATACTTTCATGTGACATCCTCTGCAATTAGAAAGAAAATCATTTATTCATGTGAAACGGAAATATTTTTTCACCCTTCGAGTCATTGGCCCATGGAATGGGTTGCCTTTACATGTGGTTACAAGAGAGACCAAAAGCATTTTTAAGTACAGATTAGATCAATTAATAAGTACAGGATACTCACTGTCCTATTATTTGTTGGCTTAGCATAAGAGCATTATGGGCCTCTGGCCTCCTGGCTCTTGAGTTGCCCATAGTATGACCCGTAGTATTAAAAAATATTTTCTGTCGATTACTAAGTATGCATATTACTGTACCAATCTGGACAGCAGTGCACTGCATCTCAAAGTAAAGATCCAACAATTTTTCTCATTTTTAAGTGAATTTACTAAATGCAATGTTATTACAGTTTCATAACATATGCCCACTTTTAAACTGTGTCTCACAATAGCTGCTTAGTGCGCATGATGAATGAGTCTGAGAGGCAGAGTGGCCTGAACAAGTACACCCTAGAGCTCAGAAGTTAGACTGTTTCAGAATAGGTCTAGGCAGACTTGATGGACAATAGTCTTTTTCAGACTGTATGATTCTTTGCTTTTATGTTTCTATGATCACAGTATAGTTCCTATTATGAGTTCACATCACCAAGCTACTGCATATGATTTGGCAAATACAGTATGGCTAACAATATTTTACTAAAAATCATGGTATGGCTATGGAGAATCAAGCACCTTTTATACTAGTGAGTGACCATTTAGATCAGTACTGAAGTTTATTTGTAATCCAGATTCTTCTTGGACAGTCTCAGAGAAATAGAATCCACTTTAGGGTGATCACCTTGTCAAAATTATTACTTACTTTTTAATGGTTTGTTTAACTTATGCATTTTAAAAGTGGTGGAATTGCCAAAGACTGCATCAGGCTAAATCCAGAACTGTGTTTATTGTAAAGTGGTCAGAGGACTACAGTTCTGGTAAGCCTGTACTGTGTTTGTACCAACTGCAACTCAACTGTTGCAAAACATAGTATATGCCATCAGTCTTATACCTTAATACTAATGTTATCACTCACATTTACCAAACACAGAAGAAAATAAAAAAAAAAGTTGCACAGTTTCAAACTGTTTCATGACTTTCCTATTGGAGAATCTTTTTTTTTTCTGTTTATGCAGCCTTTCAAAGTCTGGCACCTACATCCCTTGGAAACACTTAAGGCCTACCCAACCCCTGGTGTTCTTACTATTCAAAGTCATCCTCCATGGAGCCTGGGCTCTATCCCCCAGATGTAGAGCTGGGCAAACATTACAAATTCAGCTTTAGTGCAACCTGACAAAATTCCACAACTTTCACTGAATTTTTTGAACTTCCACTTCTGGCAAAACCGAAACTCGTCTGAATGTCTAATGGTATCTCTACCCTCTGATTGCCATCCCCCTAGGAAATAAATATCTCCCTGGTATCTAGTGGCCCCCCTGCCCTCTAATTGCCATATCCCTATGAAAGAAATGTTTTCCTGGTGTCTAGTGTCAGCCCTCCACCCTCTGATCTCTGTCCCCTAGGAAAGAAATGTTTCCCTGGTGTCTGGTGGCACTCCCTAGCCTTTGACCATCATTCCTCTATGAAATAAATATTTTCCTGGTGTCTACTGGCACTCCACACTCTTCTGATTGCTGTACCCCAATGAAAGAAATGTTTCCCTGGTGTCTAGTGGGACCCCTACCTTCTGATCACCGTTCCCCTATGAAAGAAATGTTTCCTTGATGTTTGGTGGCCCCAAACTGCACACATTGGACTGATTACAGCAACCTACCACCACCACCCTTTCCATAGTCTTTTTTACCTGCTTCTGCACTGCTGTGGAAGCCATAGAGTGACCAGAACAACCCCTCTCTTACTACTTCAGCTGGCCACAATGGCAGAAAGTCCAGTCCTGGGAGTGCACTCCTTATCATTGCATACAGCAGCTGGCCAAGGTGGTGAAAACAGGGCTGTGTTGGTCTCCCTATGGGCTTCCTGTAGCAATGTGGCAGTGGCCCAAAATGATTATGGAAAGGGCTAGTGGTGACAGTTTGCTTAATCAGTATGGGTGGTGTGGGGGGGCACTAGATACCAGGGAAACATTTATTTCATAGCTGTACTGTAATTGGAGGGTGGGGGTACCACTAGACACCAGGGGCACATTTGTTTCATAGGGGACAGCGATCAGATGATCGGGTGCCACTAGACAGAAGGAAGATCTTTCTTTCTTAGGGGGATGGCAATCAGAGGGTGGGTGGTGCCACTAGACACCAGGGAAACATTTATTTCATAGAAGGATGGTAATCAGAGGGTGGGGTGTCACTAGACACTAGGAAACATTTATTTCATGGGGGATGGTGATCAGTGAGTCAGGGGTGCTACTAGACACCAGGGAAACATTTCTTTCATAGGAGAATAGCAATCAGAGGGTGGGGTTGTGCCATTAGAGAAAAGGGAAATATTGATGTCTTATGATGACAGTGATCAAAGGGTGGGGGTGCTAATAGACACCAGGGAAATATTCATTTGGTAGGGGGCCAGTGATTGCAGGGTGGGAGGTGCCACTATATACCAGGGAAAGACAATTCATACATTCATGTCACAGTTCAGTGACTGACTGAACTGTGAATTATTGTATGGATTTGTGGATTCATGTTTAAACTGCTAGAAGAATTTCTGCAGAACTGACCTCTGACAGTGATCAGTTGTGTAGAATTTTCTTCACCAGATTAATACATTATTCTGCAGTTAATACATTTATCCCACTGTTCTAAGTCAGAATTTTCATGAAAGTTGCCCAAATGATTTCCAAACCTTTGCAGAAGTGAAAGTCCAACTTTCATGCAAATTCTGCAGGTGGAAATTTTTTTCACACAGCACAACCCAGGTGGAGAGAGGCTGGGTGGGTGAAAAATATCCTTGAGTTTCATGTATCATCTGGAGGTGCAGCTGTAGTGGTGCTGGGGTTCAGATTTAGCATGGTCCATTTTTGCCATGCTGGGGCCTTTTTTTCAGGTTTCTCCAGCCCTTAGATGTCAGCATGCCTACGTGCTTCTTGCAGGGGTGTTCACAATGGCACACCCACTAGGAACTCTTGGTTACATTCAGCCTCACGGTCTTCCTTTTGCTGAGCTACCACCTGTGGTCACCAGGGACTAACACTGCAATGAAGGCAGCAACTCTCCCACCCAAGAGAACAACAACATCCTCTGGATGCTAAATCCTCCTCCCCAGTTGGCCCTCTAGTGGCCATGGCTTATTTCCAAACCCAGGTCACCTGTGTCCTGAATAGTAGCTATATCACTGCACTGACAGTCCAGTCCTCCATTGGACTTTCTCAAATAATGCCAATATCCTTACATTCCATATTAGAGTATGCAGATCTCATTTGAACATCTCAAAACACTTTGCAATAAACATACAACTCAATGCTAAATATGTACTGAGGTGTAGCCACCTCTGGAGTGGAACACAACAGCCATTCTGTGACAACATTAGACAGCAATACACCAGCTCTCAATGTAACCAGATGCAAACTGATTTATGTTAAAAAAGGTTAATCTGCCTGTGTGTTTGAGAATGGGGAAAATTTAAGTAGAACACTGGGGAAGTTTCCTTTCTTCATTTAGTACCTTAATATAGTTATTTTATCAGAACATATTAGAACACCACAAGGTACCAGGTCATTATACTGTGGACAAAACCGCACATGGAATACCATGTATGGGATAACGTTAATGGCTATATAGCGACAGGAGTTGTTACAACTTGCGGTAAGAACTGCTACTTCTGTCACTGTACGCTTCAATGCTGGAACTTGAAGGACACTGCAGGGGCAGTGTCTGGCCGAACCACTCCCATGGTGAATTGGCTAGAGCACCTGGCTCCAGTGGCATCGGGGAGCTGGGGCTGCAATTCAGTTCCCCTCAGGTCCCACTGTAATGTAGCTTTCTATTTTTTAAAAAAACAAGTTGTCCCTGCTCTGAGGATTTCTTTTTCCCCAAAGTCCATTACCCCCTGGAGTTGATTATAATTAGTCCAGGGGGTGTGGGGAGCATAGCCTCCCATGTGGAGCGGTGCAGGGAGCATAGACCCCAGCAAAAAAAAAAGATATTCCCCCAGTCTGCTCATTTCTTTCCTGGTCAGCGTGTTGTGTCAATGTTATTTTGCCACACTCTGATTTGCAGTTTAGTATTTTGCATTCCTCCACACCTCCCACAGACACAAGATGAGAGATGTCTCCTTATTAAGGGTCTTTCTTTTGTGCCCACACCTTGACATTTCAATGACCCCAGGTTCAAGCTGATCTGCAGCACTTCTATTGTAGCTAATTGTTCTAATGAGACTCTTCTTCCTGCAGGTGATGATGATGACATTATCAGAATAATCACCTGCATCAATCCACAATACAAAGCATGAATCCCACTTCCAGGACATTTTGCTGCTGTTGATTATTTTGTTAACAAATGTAGGAAAGATATCACTAACTTCAATTTTCATTGTAGGTGCTATCACTTTAACCTGACAGCTAGTGAACGTGCAGCCCTCAGATCTCTGCAATGCTAGCATGACATTGTTATTAAAGCAGCTGATAATTGGGGAGCTGTTGTGATCTGGTAAAAGGAGTTATACATCACTGAAGCCGCACAGCATGTCTCCAACAAAATGTTTTACTCTTCTCTTACAGAAGATCCCACTGCTAACCATCAGACAGAGGTTACCAACAGCATCACCTCTGCTACTGAAAACAAAGAACTCACTACCTCCGCCACAAGACTCATAGTTCAGCACCCTCAGGCATCCAGGTTTTATCTCCTTCCCAACATCTATGAAACAGGTAACCTGGACATCCAATTGTGTCTGCCTGCTCCTGCCCCACATCTCATATCTCAGTATTTCTGGACTGCCTCATGAGATCACTCATTGAATTCCTGCCCTCTTACTTTAAAGACACTAACCATGCTCTCCAGTTATTTGACAGGCTCAGATTCAGTGGATGCCAACCACTCACATTTGCGATGGATATCAAACCTCTTTACACAGTGATCCCCCACAATGATGGTCTGACAGCTTTGCAGCATTTTTAGAATAACAGGGAAGTCCAGCAGCCACTCACACACACACACACACAAATGGACTGTCAGAACTTGTTCTTAGTTTTTCCTTTTAATAACAGTTTTTTTCTGCAGTTGGCCTTCTGTCTTTTAAAGCACTACACAGACTGGGCCTGGACTACCTGAAAGAGCTTCTGGTCCCCTACTGCCCTGGGTGATCACTCCGCTCAGCCAACAAGGGGTTGCTAGGGATTCCAAGGGTGTGTTTGGAATCTTCCGGTGCCAGAGCATTTATGCATGTGGCCCCAACCCTTTGGAATTCTCTACCCCATTAGTTAAGAGAGTATACGTCTGTGGAGGGATTTAAACAAGATCTAAAAACACATTTATGGCACCAAGCATTTGGTGACTGATTTCATGATGATATTAGTGATTTTATGTAATTTATGTTTCTTCGATGTTTGTTTTGTGATTTTTAAATTTCTTAGGTGCCTTGGCATTTGAAAGGTGCCTTAAAAATAAAGAGTATTATTATTATTATTATTATTAATGTGAGAGGGTAGATAATTCCAAGCTCTAGGGGCAAATGGGCAAACATCAGCTCACCCATTATAGAGGAGCCCTTGAGAACAGCCAAGATGGCATGATCTTAAGAGCATAGGGTGTAGGCAGTGTCAGCAGGAGTGAGCATAGAGGCCAGAGAGGCAGGTTCAGAGGACCTTAGCATGTTATCAACTGAGCAGCATAGAATATATAGGTGCTGGGGGACAGTTCAGATGGGAAAAGAGTGAGCAGTGGTGGGTAAATAAAGGAGATGATAAGGCAAGCCTACACACATTGTTCTAGGACACACTCCATTTCTGGAAGAAGCTCACATTAGCCTGATAAAAGTTGGTAAGCTCCTAGCATAGGCTAGGAAGTAAGATGGGCAATAGTGACCCTGGCTGCTCATGTGAGGGCATGTTGGATCCTACAGGGAAGTCTATGTTTGGTATTTACAAACTTACAGATATTTTGAGATATGCTGCCAGAAGTTCAAGGCAAGGTCTAGTCTAACACCTAGATATTTTAAATGGTTGATCAAAGAGACAAGGGAGCCATCAAGATATAGTATGTCAAAACCAGTAGTGCATGCCTGAACCTTTTCAGGAGACCCCAAAAAGCATGGCCTGTGTCTTGCCAGCATTCAGTACTAAGTAATTTTGGATTAGCTGATTTTGGACTTTATGGACGTCAGAGGTGAGCCCAGCATTAATATCAATCAGGGACTTGGAGTCAGGGTAGAGCACCAAGTCATCAACATATAGAAGAGTGTGACAGTGGGAAGGGGTGTTAGGGATATCATTGCTAAAGATGGAGAATAGAAGCAAGCCCAGGATGGAACCTTGGGAAATGCCATCATTAATAGTGGCAGGGGTAGAGAGGGTCTTTTTAAACAAAGGAAACTGTTGATTGTTGCAAAGGTAGCTAGAGAACAAGTTTGATGCAGAGGTGGAGTCTCTGAGAGACACCAATTTGTGCAGCAGGAGGGAGTGATTGACAAGGTCAAAAGCATTAGTAAGGTCAATGAAACTGGCCATGGAGAGTAAACCTTTGTCCATGTTAGATTTTACATCACTCATGAACTGGGCAAAGGCAGTGGAGGTGTTATGTGCGGGCCTAAATTCATGCTGGGCAGAGGATAGCAGGTTATATTTTTGTAGGTTATCTGAGACCTGATAGGAAACAAGTGTGTTAGAAGTTTACAGAGGGTAGGCAAAATTGCTAGATGGCAGTAGTTATTAATGCTTTTGGTGTCACCCTTTTTGAGCACAGTGATTATCTTAGCCACCTTCCATTTTCTGGGGACAGTGGAATTGGTATGAGAGAGGTTAAAGATTTGGGTAACCAGAAAAGCAAGGAGAGGGCCTAGCAGCTTGAGTATTTTTGGTTCAATCCCATTTGGGCCAACACTACCAAAGGCTGAAATGGATTTTAGGAGATGCAGAATCTCTCTACATGAGACTGTAAGAAGGTACAGTGATGGGATAGAAGGACAGCGGGAAGAGGGGGTGAGCTCCGAGGGACAAGACATATTGAGACTCCAAACTGAGTGAGATCCAAGAAGTAAAGTTAAAGGCATTAGCAATGGTGACAGGATTATTACAGCTGACATTACCAGTGACCAAATCAGGAGGGTTTGGCCTTGACAATTACCTAAGAGTCCTTTGATTTGAGACCAGAAGCTCTTGGGGTCTCTGGCAAAAGGAAGAAGATCCCTGCAGTACTTGCTTTTAGCCATCCTAATTTTTTTTTAAATGCTTTTCATGGTCCAATAGACAAGTCAGTCAGAGTGTAAGTAAGAAGATTTGAATTTGGTCCAACATTTGTCTCTGGACTTGACCATGGAGAGTAGGAGGCTGTGCCGCCATCTAGCAGGCTTCCTTCTAACCTGGTAACAGGAATGTGCTTCTCTTGATGGGAAGTGAGGGTGGAGGTAAAGTAATATATGGCTGTGTCAACATCACAAAAGGAGTACAGAGGGGTGCAGTCAATACAACTGAGATCAGCAAGGAAGACATCAGGCTTCATAGCTGAGAAGTCACTCAAAATTAGCTCCTTAGGAGAGGAGGAAGGGGAACTGACGTTCCACACACAGAGGACTGGAGAGTGATCCCTAATTAAATCAATGAGGGTACCTGCTGCAGTGATCCCGTCCTTCCTATTAGTTAGAACCCAATCAATGAGTGAGTGGTGAATTCCCTTGGTGGGGTACCTGGTAGGGTCATTTATAAGTTGGGAGAGATGGGCCTTACTTAGAAATGACACAAAGGCTTTTGAGTTTGCACTGAACCAGTCTAAATTGAAATAACCCATGAGAATGATAGATCAACCCAGGATCATCACTAGGAACATCCCTATTCTGCAAATTCGCCCTAATATCAAAGCTTCTTTTACAGAACCACCCATTGCCTCCAACTGCTGACCTCCCAATCTGTAGAATCTCCTGGAACAAAGCAGCCTACATACTCCTAACAGTTCCTCCTTACTAGGTGTCAAAGCTTGCAACAGAACTTGCTGTTACACCTGCAGATTTATTTCTAGTGTCACTGACATTCAGGCTCCCGCAGGTGTTTTTCACATCACCAAGGTGTTCTCATGCACTTCCTCTAATGTGGTATATTGTAATCTCTGCAGGACATATGCTGCTATCAACATTGGAAAAACTGGCAGATGCATGGCTGACTGATTCAGGGAACAATACAGGGCAGTCAGGAATGGAGACACTGATAAACCTATTATATCCCACTTTACCTCCAGGGACCACAGTGTCAATGATCTTTCTGTTTGTATCCTTCAGCAGAGTTTCTAGCATGCTAACCAAAGAAAAAACGTGGAAACCAAGCTGATCATCTGCCTAGGTTCCCAACAGCCCTCTGGTTTAAATGACAGACTTATTTTCTACTAACATCTTTCAGCCAGCTTGTGGTTTTCCATTGTAGTCTGTCTTTTCCCCCCACCCTTGCCATATCTTTGCTTGCATGTATGCATGGTACATTTGCATATGGTGGGTATGCCTGCACACACTTCCATCTTGCATTTGTGTGTATGGAGGGGTGGGCATACTCACATGGGCATTCTAGCTATGTGTGCACATCTATTTTCATGTGTCCTTCATAGCCCATCATCACCTTTTTGTTTTCCAGATTATTTTCTTACCTTGTATATTACCACTTTTTCTCCTAAAGCTTCCCCAATTTTTCTTTCCCCTCATATATATCCCTTATTTCCCCCTGATCTCTCCACTAACTTTGCATTTTTCTCTTTTAGATAATTCCTGAACAAGACTTACAGTATGGCCAAAACATCGATTTGAATTCTAGTTTCTATTTTCAGTGTGCATTTAATATTGCCATATTGTTTTGTGTTTAACTGTGCACCTTGCATCCATCACTGTCAAATATACTGTAGTAAAGGGTGATCCAATCTAGAATCTAGGCATGCTTCCACACTGACCTGCTTGGATCCAACTTCTGGGCTAGCAAGCTCCCTTCGTAATTTGATGGCCTGCTTTCTCCATCCATGGACTCTGTGTATGTGCTGCATGCAAAGATAGATAAAGGCTGCATATCCCCTTAAGAAAAAGAAATCTAACCAAGCAGCAATTAGCTTCCACTTGCCAAAAGCATGGAATACATTGATTTTGAGATTACTTGCTCATCCTCAATCTTCATTACCAAATCAATATTAAAAAAGCACTTTATGCCCTCTTGTGAGAGGCCTATCTGATTGCCATGTATCTCTACTATGAAACTGAATCCTGTCTTGTATTACATGGTATACCAACTTCTGTCGAACCTATGTATACTTTGAATTCTATGGTAACTAATATTGTACATTTGTGTTGTCAGCATTGTATTTTTATCTTATTGCTAGTCCTGTACCTCTCCTCCCTCTGCTACCCTGCCCACCCCTCCATTCAGGTCATGTGTAAACGAGACTGATGTTGCATGTATGGTTTACCTGGTAAAACATTTTCAAATAAATAACAGTACGTGTCTTAAGCAAATTTTTTATTTAAAAATCACTTCTCACTCATCCACAGATTTGACAACCAAGTTTCAAGGATTACTGTTAACCTTATCCTGGCTGAAGTTTTCTAGAAGACTGACATTTTCCTGGATAATAACTTTATTTACTACCTTTGGCTGTGGCAGCCCCTTAAATATCTAACTTGGTACGTTAAACATTAACAGTCCTTTTCTTTTTTAGCCTTGAGAGGAAGAGTTGCCTGTGGCAGAGACCCTCCACATTTTTTTTTATTTATTTAAAAGTTTCACCAGGAAAGACATACTGAATGTAAAAGCTCATTTCCAGATGCTTCCTGGGTGGAAGGGAAAGGGGATTACACATGAAAAAGTACATGAAGTCAAAAAACAACATGTACAACTGTAAACAGCAGATAAACAAATACAAAAAGCGAATATACACAGAAAATTGTGTACATGGATTTAACCCATCTAACATTGTGAGAGCTCATAAACCAAGCTCCACTGCACTGAACAAATTATCACTGCTAAGGCTGAATGTCTGCCACTACTGGCTAACAGTAGAACAATACATGGTACAATACATGATACAATAGAGGTGGGATGGGCTGGTGTAAGAAAGCTTGCAAGAGAACACAGAAACAGAGTTACTGTCAGTACTCCTGTTAGCTTATGAAGGAGGAGAGAAAGACTCAGAACGACTGTTTCTACAATGTTTTACTCACCTTTACTCAATGCCTGATTGGTCAATTGAGTCATTAAGGTCCCTTGCAGCCAATCAGGAGTGTGTACCCACAGATGTAGGACTGTTTTGAGCCAGCTCCTTCTGATCGTTAGTCCCTTCTTCGATTTGTGTCCTTCATTTTCCTCTCTAGGGGGTCTCAATCTTGACACCATTAGTGGGACAGATAATCTTGATGATTCCCTATCTACTCCTCTTCATAATTTCATTATAAAAGTACTTTGGCTGAAAAAGTAGCTGAATAGCAGCTCTCTCAACTCTTTGTATATATCTGGTTAATTCTGCCTCCCGGGCTACATTAGGATGTCCCAAACATCAGCATCCTCCTGAGGAGGCTCCAGTATGGTCTTCCACTTGTGTTTATGTGTCTGCTGGACTACTTGTTTACAGGCCAGCTATGTTTATAAATAATGGATGCTCTTCTGGGCTCATTACTTGCTACTGTGTGGTTTGCCTGCTTGGGCTGACTTGTCCCTAATACTGCTCCCCCCACCCCATTTTTCAGTTATTCCCCAGGGTTTAAAACATCAGCTGCTGAGTGGCACAAACTACTGCAGCCACTGCCATCTAAACACTTCCCTTGTGGAGCAACATGCTCCTAATCCTGCCTCCCACAAGTTTATTTGATTGATTAAGCCCAGTCAGATGTTTAAAACCTAGCTGCTGTAGGCCATCCCTAGGCAGCTCATCTTTCTTCACTTTTGGTTTTGCTCCTTTCTGGGAGTAGTTGCACTCAGCCAAGGGAGCAGCTGCAACTCCAGCAGCTCCAGCCACTCATGCTGCTCTAATCATTCACCCTCCTTGGCCCAACTCGGACAACCAGCAACAGGGAAGGGTAAAGACATATGGAGAATCTTTAAAATCAAGCATGGTTACACTTCTATAACAACTCTATCCTCCATTCAAAGAGACACCAGGAAGGAGGGAGGAGGGAGACATCAGACCCAACAGTCACAGAAGGCTGAAGCCCTTCCTGTACCCACTAGATACCAGGGTTATTTTAAGAAATGGGCCATCATCCAAATTGTGCCCTGTGAGAGGGCATAGCTGGGCCCCTACAATTCTTTATTCTCTTTCTCCTAAAGTCTGGGTCTTCCCCATTTCTCTTCTGTCTCATTTTCTTTCTAATCTTCATGTTTACTTTATGAACTACCTTTTTCTTAACTTCTATGCTTGTCCTGTACCCATTTTTAATCTCTTTGCTCTTGTTATTTTGTTTTCCATTCTAATCATTTTCCCCTTCAATTCTACAGATCTAACAGGATGCTAACCTTTTGCCTATCAGATTAGTCTTGTTCTGTGTTTAATCTGTCCTATCTATCATATTTACTCCCTAAGGGACTGCATATTTTTGTGGCTCCTTCCCTGTATTTTGTTTTGCAGGTCCACTAGACATCATCACTTCATGATACCTACCTTAGGCTCACTGGTACCCAAGTAAGTGATACTCATTTTATTACTAATTTTTCACTAGGTGGGGAAGCTGTAATAGTGCAGCCACACTTGTTACAGCTGGGCTTTGCATCTTCCTGCTGGGTGATGCCTGTATCCCTGTTCCTGCCAGCTCTTCATCCTTCAGTGTGGTGGCTATGACTGTGCTGCATTCATTGGGATTTTCTGGAATGGGATCCCTCTTCTCAGGACTCCTCAGCCATATTGTGCAACTCTTCATCATTATCATCACCATCCCCATTTCTATTGCAGCCTGATAAGGACTCATTCATTTCATAGTGGGTGTGACATGGAGATTCTGCCACTCTTGAGGACCAACCTTTTCTTAAATCTGTTGCAACAGCTCTTCTATCTCTTAGTCTAATATATCCTTTACAATTTCTAGTCCATAAGGTTGACCACCTATGGGCACCCCTTCCCCTTTCTTGACTGCGCTATTGCGTCCTCTTTAATTTTCCTTTTCTCTCTCAAGTCCTCTTACAGGGAGGTTATTGTTGTGACTTTCAAGCTGATGTAAAACAACAGGCTGTGTTCCTCATTGTTGGATTTAGTATGAATGACACTGTGTCATAATACCTTGAAGTATAAACTGTATGTGTATGAAATCTATAAATGTTGAAAATACCATGGCAGTAGGTGTTTTAGAAAAAGGTAAAAAGTACTGGGTGACTGTATTCTATAAATTAAGTTACCATGGTAGGTATATCAGAAAACCCCCTGTTGTGCTGTTAAATGCATGTAAATTCAAATTGTTTGAGAGGCCCTATTGGTACTGTGCATTCCTGCTGTAAACTGAACACGTCTGAAATCACATGGTGATTTGCATATACATCCCATGATGCTTTGCATTATGGGGTATCTGTGATATTGTGTTACTTTGAAACGTGGCTTTATTGCCAATGCTCTTTGGGTTAAGCCTTGCTTCACTGCTTCTGCCCTGAGGTTCTTTGTCTTTAGCTTGTTTTTTATTATTTGAGCTCCCCCATCATCCAAAAACACAAGACAAACATAGGGATGAAGTGGTTTTCACAAAAAATTTAGAACAGTGGGTGCTGACTAAGTGCAGAGGAAGAACATTCAGAGTCTGTTGCTGCAAACTGATATACTGAAGAAGGGATATGCCATTGCTGAAGGTTATCCTCTGTATTTTGAATAAACATCACACAGAGATTGTGTGTTGAAACTGAAGTTCTGTGTCTGGTCTGTCTGTTATCCCACAACCCTTCCATAGTGGGGAAAATTCCCATCTCTTGTGAGGGGAGCTATTGGCCCAGTTCACAAGATAGAGGACCCTGGCAGTGTGGAGGAGGAGGCTATTTAGCAGCAGCAGACTGTAACTATGTCCTAAGCTGCATCCTGTATTCTCATTGAAGACAACATACTGGACAATTAATTTTTGATGAAGAAGGAAAACACCTTTTGGATACTGACTCTGTCCAGAATGTAATATTGCTGGCTAAAGGAAAGTTAGAGGCACAGTTGAAAGAAAAAAAAATACACCTATTGCGACTGATGGCAGAGGATGAAGACAAGGATAGTAAAATAAACATTACTGTAAAACAAAGCAATATATTAAGCAAGATACAAACAGAGTCCACTGATGCCAAATAATTGTATCCCACTGATAGTGACTCACCTGGAGTAATACAACCTGAAGTGTCTAGTAATACTGAGTCAAGCTGGAGCAGGAAGATCAAAGGAGTGGTCTATCAGCTGAGGGATCACTCCTGACAAACTGTCCACAAAACGAGCCAGTGGATCATGACTCACTATGGTCTCTGCCCTTACAGAAATAATTATATGAAATGTTTTCATGCTGCACACAATAAACTACCCAACTGATATGCATGCTGCAAGTATGATTTAAATGTTAAATTGGAACTGATTACATGCATATGGCATGTGTGCAGCAAGCAAGTGTGGAAATCATGATTTTTATGTTGTTGGGAAAAACTGTATGCATGTGGCATGCTTGCAGAAAGCAAGTGGTCACTGATAACTGCACACATAAAAGTTAAGTGACTTGCTCAGGATCACACCATACACAAGTGGGGGCTGATGAGATTCAAACCCAGATCTTCATGACTCCAAGTCTCCTGGCTTGCAGTTCAATGCCTTTAACCACTAAGCCATACTGTCTGCACACATATGGCTCACTTGTACTTCGATACATACTGTATCTGACTACAGCTGCACGCATGCAGCATGCTTGCAGCTACTGTTATATTTTTCAGTTTTCTTCTCTTACTCATTTCAGTTTCATAGTTGAACTGTAGCACACATACCAATGGAAACACACATGGGTTTTCCCACCCCAATACACAAACTTACCCACCAAACCACTTAATTACTTCTGTCTGGCCTGTTCTCCTACTATTTTCTCTCCATAGTTTTGAATGCTTTGACAGAAATAGACTTTAAGGTGCAAACATAAAAGTAGAAATAACTTGACACACACCCACATGGCCAGTCCCCCCCCCATATACACACACTGTGGGTATGGCCATCCTGCAAAGACAACTCACCAAGTATAGATACAAGTAAGAAGCCTCTTGCTTGAGTACTAGGGAGCCAGAGGTAGGAGTCTTTAAGAGATGATGTCCATGGGTCAGAGTGCTGGGGCGTACCCCCATGAAATGAATGGAGTTATTTTTTTATTACTATTTTATACATTTTAATGGTGAGTTGGAGAATAATGAAGGCCACTGTTCTACTAATAAGGCCCTTGTCAGTCGAGCGGTGGCTTTCATTAATCTCCAACTCTCTATCAATAATGTATAAAATAGTAATAAAAAACACCCCCATTTATTCAGTGGTGCACATGCCTGCAGTCTCCTTTGCCCTCTATCATAATGTGCCTGAGCATGGGGATGTGGAGGTCAGCTTCAGTGGGTGAGGGGGTGGCATAAGCCTGACTATAGTGGGGCTCCAATAGCCCATGCGTACCATACCACCTAACTGCCCGTGAATGCAAGGGACAGTTCTAGAATGTCTGTAACATCTCTAAGAGGTACAACTTATTTGTTTTGACTGAAAACTGATATGCAAAGCAGGAAAAATTAAGATGTATAAGATTCATCTGTATATACCCTGGAGCAGTGCATCAGATTTGGACTTAAACCCACCCAGTTACTAACCAATGTTTTTCCTGATTGAATTTGTGCCCCCTTCCCCAAAATAAACTTTGTCCTAATTTTTCTCTTCAATGCCTTTCCATTCAATACCCATCCCCTATGGTTCATAAAGCTGCCCAAATGTGAAGAAATGTGAAAAACACATCAATATTTCAGTCCTTCCTCCTTCCCCTGTTAAAAAAAAATATTTACTTTTACTTACCTGGCCATGTGACCAGAACCTGCAGCCTGGCACAGTGTGACACCAGCCCACTATTTATTCTGCTCCCCTTCTCTCCTTCTGCCAGAAGCTGGATGCTAGAACTAACCATCAAATGTCCCCAAAGTGGTCCACAACAGTATACTGATGGCACAGTGATGGGAATACCATGAAGACCATCACAGCAATATTTTTGGCAGTTCTCTATGATGTTCTCCATGTATTCAGACACTGTTGCCACCAGGGTGTTTGACCCCCTCCCTGAACTAACTTCGACTGGAGTTAGTAATCCTAAGTGTGAAGGGGGCAGGGGGCAGAGCCCCCCACATTGGGGGTGTGGGGGGTGAAGCCCCCCACAGAAAATACTTGTTCCCCACAGTGATGGCACAACACAAATTGGCAGTGTTGTGCTGTCACTGTGCTGACAGTCGACAAATTTCTTGTCACTACAGAGTAGTGAAACCATCCATGATCAAGTCACCTCATCAACTGAACCCACCCAATCTGGGTTGCTTGCTTCTTGCTTGATTGCTGCTGTGGCTGCACTGCACTGCACTGATCAAGGTCTATGAAGATCTCCCACACCATTGTCACCACTGCTGCTAATCCTAGCTTGCTGCCTTGAAGGGTCTATGCTGTTTTATTTTTCTATGGGGAGCCTACTAGAGTAAGTAGGTAGCCTAGTCTTGAGTTAGCTTCTAGCTCACCCTCTGTCCCTTCAGCCACCGGGGCGATGGAGACTCACTAAAAGTAGACCAACAAAGATATGCTGCCACAACACTGCTATTGAGAGTTCGGTGCTCACCAGCTCCTCCAAGCTGTAGTATGCAGTCTGTCTACACTGTGGCAGGAAAGACAGTGTTCCACTTGCAAAACTCATGTGCTCTTTTTTGGCTGGAGCTCATCCACATCACATATGATTGTGCTGCTGCTAATTGGTGGAAAGCGTGGACAACACAATACAGACACAGTCAAATCTGGAGAGTACCTGCAGCTTGAGCACACACAGGCCAGGTGGGCACTATTGTGTAAAAGATTAAATCCAAATTGGATGCCATTATTGCCACACCAAAAGAACAACATAGGCACAAATATTGGGGGACTGTCTCTACCCTACCTAAATGGCCTCACTGCTTAATGGTAGAAATTTATTATCAGGTGCTAATGTATTGGTTTCCACTGTGTTCTGAGGTACTGTATCTTCATGTTTCATGATGTGTTCATGTTGGTTAGTGTCCCTCATTTTGAGTGTCCATGTCCCTCATTTCAGTGACAAAATGTGAGATATGGTGCATGCTTTCAAGACCCTACTCAGCACAAATTGTGCTGAACATGGCCGTAGTTTATATGCTCAATGAGTCAGTGTCAGTGGCTCAGCAGCTAGCACACTCACCTCTGAGGTGGGAAGATCAGTAGGCTGTGGGTTCTATCCCCACACCAGGCACTTGGGTTAATATCCAAATACTGACACTGTAGTGCAGCATGAGGGGGTGTTGCACTCCTGAGGTGCCATCTTTCAGATGAGACATTAAACCGAGGTCCCATCTGCCTGTTCTGGTGGTAGTTCAGGTGGATGTTAAAGCCAATGGCACTTCTCGAAAAGAGCATGGGAATTTCCCCAGTGCCCTGCCCAATGTCCCCATTCATGAAAAATACCATCAACAGCTTAATCTGGTTCATGATCAATTGGCATTCATCTGTATCCCCCTCCCCCGGGTCGTGCCTGAAAATAGGCAGGATTTGTCTAGTGCACTTACCTGGTAAACAAAAACTAAATAAAAATACAGAATGACAAAGGGAAAGTAAGTGAGATGAAACAGTTATTGAGAAACACATTTGTAGCACTAAATATGCATAAGGGGTTTGCATGGTCCAAAACAAAAAGCGTAGGCTTCACAACACAGAGGCCCCTCTTTGTACATCCGGAATGGGGGATGTTGTCTGATTATATCCTATGCACTTAATGCAGTAAGCAAACAACACTTTACAAATTAATGGTGATTTAATAGCAAAAATCAAAAGCCATTAAACAACTTGCAAAAGGGTCAGAATTAATTAGTTTATCTAATTTTTATGAGAATCCAATTAAAAATGTATTTTAATTACTCTAATTGCTAGCAGTAGAATAAGAAATAGAAACTGATCTGTTTTTTTAGATGAGATTTGTGCCAGTTTAGCTGCTGCACACATGGCAATCATGCAGCATGTGAACCTGATGTGATGTTTAAATGATGTTCACACCAACTTAACTGCTGCACTCATGTCAAGTTTTCAGCATGCAAACCTGATTTGTTTTTCAGACCTGGTTCACTTAGGATCACTTTGTGTATGCAAGCTGCATGCAAACATTGCACAATTAAGCATGTGGCATGCATTCTGCACGTACACAGCACACCTATATTTCTGTAAGGGTGGAGAGAGTACTTAGGCACACTGGGTGAACTCAAGAATTGTCCAGGAAATGGATTCCTGTCCCAGCTGGGGAGGCCGAGAAAATTGCTGGGTTGTTGCACAGACAAGCACAAAGAGGCCACAGAGCATAGCAATGGAGATGGCCTCTGATAGTAATACCTCAGATGCAGTATTTAGAACTGTCACAGATGGTTCATAGCAACTTACAGAAATGGCCTCCCTTGGTGTTCAAAAACGTTATACTCGCCAAAATAAACCACAGCATTTTCTAGAAAGTTGTGCAGTCCCTGAAATGACAAATGATACTGATGCAATTGGTAGCATTAGTCCTGACACTCTAGGAGATACAGTGGAGAATCTTGTAAAAAGCCAGCTGACTAATCCTACCGAACCCCTGCCTGTTGTAAGTACTGAAAATACCAGAGAATTAGAGAATGGGAAACAATAGATAATACTACACCTCAAAGAACTGAGGTACCTTGGGTTTTCAAGCTGATAAGCAGTCTCAATAGAAGAAGGTAAACTCAAAGGTTACAGCTTGCCAGACAAAAAGTAATAATGGCATTACTAATACAAATACCACTAATACTAAGAAAACTGATGTATCTGCAGCAGGAATTTCTAGATACATGCAAGAAACAAAGAACACATGAGCATACTGAGGAAAAGGAGCGCAGTACAAATAGCACTAATAGAGGCATTCGGCAAACAGAAACAAAACTCTCCTCAGACACTGAACCAGGTACTTCTAAACAAAGACGAGGTCCCAGTTTTGCTGAATTATTCCAAAATAGTCCAGAACATGCTCCAAGATGAAATGCTGTCTGTCTTAAATATAAAGAGAGAATGGAGGAACATCCCACTAGGGTTTATGTTGCAAGGACATTGCTAAAGGAATGAATGGGCGTTTTTGCATCTGAAATCTATGCCGTCATTCATGTTTCTGAAGAGGCTGTTTCTATATTAGTTTCAGAGATGTGCAGACTTTGGAAAGGTTTTGGTAAACATAGAGATCTTGTGAAGTTTTAATTTGTAGGCAAAGTTAAGGCAAAGTCACCAAATTCACCTCCATGGATCATTTCATGAAATTTCTCTATTTAATAGGAAATGATCTATTGGTAACTTCTGCTTGCAACTTCGCCTCTAATGTCTCCTAGGTGTACACAAATGCAAAGCTGGGTCAAAATGACTTTCCCCAAATACTCCTTTTGGGGTTTTTAGGCAAAATGTGGTCAAATTGTGTTGTATTGGTCTGAAGCTTAGTATGATTGTAGTCCAAGAAGTAATGCATATTTGGTGCATTGTTGATAATTATCAGACTTAAATTGTGGATTTGGCACGACGGACAAATTCGGAGGTGCATTTATGATGTTGTGCACACCACATGAGTTTTTCCAGGAGTATTATTTGTTAGTGTTGTAGTACACATTGAGACCCTTGTTTGGATGTATAGAGTATCCCTTAACTCTGAAGATTGGTAGAGTTATGGCTTGTTAAAGTTGCAGTGTTATCCTATGGTACATTTGGCTTAGGGCTAAGGTTATTCTGGTTACTTGCATCCTATGCAATAAACATATCTCTTGGGGACATAGAGGACCCACATGGGTACTGGGGTGTAATGGGGTAAACAAATTATTAACTGTCAGCAACAGCAGGCAACAATTACCCCTAGAGAATCAGGGATCAGCAGTTTGATCTGAAAAACTACTACTAAAAACAAACAAAAAAATATATTTTTTTAAACAGAAGAGGGATTAAAATGACTGGGGTAATGGGTAATTTAATATTAACTATAACAAAAAGTGACAGAACACCATCACTTTAAGAAAAATATAACTAAAAAATAGCAAAAACTGTCACTGAAAGACACTGCCACAGTACATTAATTAAACATATCAAACTAAACCATAGAAACAAAAATTAGATGTTGCTCACTACAGATAAAAAATGATGAACAAGAAAGAGTGAGAAAAAGAAAATATAACACAAATCTGCTTAGACAAAAAAGTTCCAGATCTTTCTGGGCTGCCTTGCTTTACAGTACACCAACCCTCCTCCACACCACTGCTTCTCAGACTGACAAAACAGAAGCCACTTCTTTTAAAGTAAATAATCAGCACAGCATAAACTAAAAAAGCCCCACAAATCCAGCAGCACAAGGTCATGTAGAACAATTTGTGAGCAATCTGGATTCAAAAAGCTCAGTTTTAAGATGAATTTTAAAAGTTTCTTTTCTCAGACAAGCACACACAGACTTCTCTCCTACTCTGTCTACTATCTCTTCAGAAGACTGCAATAAAGACAACCTGCTCATGGCATATAGCTTGTTTCAGCAACATTTGACCTCCAATCCCATAGTACATTGCAGACTTTACCTCTGTGCTAAACTTCACCAGTGACGTTTTCCAACTTTGCATTTCACAACGTTATCGATTTACTGTGTCTGTGAACTTCCCAAGGCAGATTAACTTCACAAAATGGGGCAAATTCACAAATTAATTCACAAAGTGAAGGTTTCTAACTTCACACATCTCTAGGTGTAAATATCAGCAGTTGACATTTTCCCCTCTGTGGACACCCTTCATAGTGATTCTTCTACCAAAACTTTTGGCAAACACTATTACTATATTATTTAGAAATGAAGGAGTTCAGGTTAATGACCTACAATACTGGTTAAAACAACAATGTGACTTGATGGGCCCATCCAAGCCCATAATGGATAATGAAAATATTTGGACTAGTGGGTGGATGTTTAAAGTAAAGTTAAGACAAAATAATCTTGGAGTAATACATTTGACCAGCAGAATACTTTTAGTGAGCGAGCAAGGGTTATGTCTCTATGCAGAAACAACTCATGATTGCTTTAAATATGGAGACAAGATGCACCTCAGTAGTATGTGTAGCAAGCTTAACTGTGGCCTATGTGATAATTTTTACCACATTAGCAATGGATGCAAGAATATGCTCCACTGTAATTTATACGAAAAAAGAGACATATTTTTCAAAACTGCCCTTAGGCAAATAGGAAAATATTTGATGGGGGTTTGAAATATTCAAAACTACACAACATGAGCCTTCTTGCAATACTCACCTTCAGACAGGTACCTCTCAAGTACCCACAGCAGTACAAAATGATATTCAATCTCTTCCTACTGCTGAATCTCTGATCCCTCTGAGTAAGGATCTTATTACAGACTTAAAGGAGAATGGCTCAGTGCAGGAAGTTTCCCTAAGGGAGATACAAATACAGGAAGGGAAATCTCTTTCTACATGGACAGATACTTTTGTACAGTCCACAGATTAATCTGCAAGTGTGCCCCCACCCCAAGGTATTTAAAGTAGTACCAGAAAAACTACTAGGGCATCGGCACTGAAATCAAAGTTTACTCTGGTCCCTTTAAGTAACCAATTTGAGGTGATTCATAGCACCAAAAACTGTGGACATACAGATACAGGTGATATTGATTTAGATGTATGCACTAATTCTAGACCCACACAGGTACTCCCTTCATCTGAAAATAAAGAAGATACGTAGGTTACTAGAACAAAGCAAAACATCTGAAAAGTGAAGTCAGCAAAAAAGGAGTGATGTAGGTGACTTAAGAGTATTTTGGATTAAGGGCTGTTTTTTCTGAATGCGGCAAAACTCGAGTATGACTTTTTGAAAAATCATATAATTGAACATTTGCAGTATGAAACATCCTAAGAAGAGGCAGCAGCTCTTTTCTCTTTGTACTGTACTAATTATTTGGGTGGGGGTTGGGGATGTATAGGGAGAGGCATCACCAGTAGAAAGCAGGAGGCTGTTATTCCTCATACAGACAGTTGGTGAGACCTCATCTGGAGTACTGTGTGCAGTTCTGGAGACCCCATCTCCGCAAGGACATAGACAGGATGCAGGCAGTCCAGAGGAGGGCAACCAAAATGGTGCAGGGTCTGCACCAGAAGCCATATGAAGAGAGACTAAAACAGCTTACCTTGTATACCCTTGAGGGGAAGAGGAAGAGAGGGACATGATAGAAATTTTCAAGTACCTCAAGGGAATCAACAAAGTCCAAGAGGGTGATGTATTTCAGAAAAAGAGATGCGCAAGAACAAGGGGGCACAATTTGAAGATAGATAGGGGATGGCTCAGGGGCAACGTGAGGAAGTATTGTTTCATGGAGAGGGTGGTGGATGCATGGAGCAGCCTTCCTGAGGAGGTCATGGGGTCAAAAACAGTTGGAGAATTCAAGAATGCATGGGACTGACATAAAGCAATTATTGTGGAAGGTAGGAGAAAGTAGTCTGCTGGTTAACTAGGATCTGCAGCTTATCCAATACGTAGGGAAATGGGCAGACTAGGTGAGCCAGTAGTCCTTATCTGCCATCAGTCTATGGTTCTGTGTTTCAATTTGTTTATTTGTTTTGTTACAGGAAAATAGATTCTTTTCTTTAGAGGATGTTGCACAACCATAAAAAGCTTGGATGCAGGGCACCTCTTAATGGACTTTTGGGGAAGATGTAGCAGATGGGGTGTTGGGGGGGGTTATTTAAAAAAACCTCCCAATTCCACATACAAAAATCAGTATACCATGATGAGGGCACTGGGGAAAGGGTACCGACAATAACAGTGACCCACTCCCCAGTGCATGCTTCAAGGACTATGGTAGGGTAGGGAAACAGATGGGGGGGTTGGCGAATATAGTGATGAGATGTTGCTACAAGTATGCATGCAGAGGGGAGTGAGCATGCACAGTGAGGGGTGGGAGGGGATATGAGGGGTTGTGCCACCATGGGTTGCCAAGCCAGCCCCATGGCGTGGTAGGTGGGTTACTGGCACTGGTTGGCAGTGTACTGGGTTCAGGCCCAGGTGGTGGTGCATTTTTGTTTTGCCAGGCCTGAACCTTTTATTTTTTTAATGTTTTCACCCACCTTGACCGCACCCCCTGGGTAGAATCCATTAGTAGGGGGGTGTGGGTGGTGAAGCCCGCCACGGGGTGGGGGGCATAAAACATTTTGGTACTCTTGACTTCTTGATAATGGCAATCACCTGTAGGCTTTTGCCATTATCACATAGAATCCAAAAACTGGTTGATATTAGTCTTTTAAGTGATCACTTATTAGATGCGACATACAACTCAGAACAATTCAAACTGATTAATGTTTATGCACCTCAAACTAAATCAGGGAGGGTAGTATTATTAATGGAGATCTCTCCATATTTGTGCACAGAGAAGTGTGTGTTATTCTAGGTGGAGATTTCAAATCACAGTGAGGTATTTTAAACAAGCATTTGTCAATGCCAAATGTTTGCTTGCTGATATTAGCATTGGACGTGCAGGAGTTAGACAGATGCAGAATAGGAGTGGCAGTGAAGTATTGAACTCAAGCCAATCCCACCCCCACTCTGCAGAGATGGACAGGCATGGGGTGTGCCTGTGGTTTGTTGGCCATAATGCTCATGGCATTTCACCTCACCCTATCCTGTAGACATCGACAAGTGTTGAGGTGTGCCTTGGAGTGTTCAGTTTCACAGTCACCCCATTTCATGAGGACATACATTGAAATGGGTGCAGTACAGGAGAATGGGGTGAAGTCTGGGGCTGAAGAGTGCAAGGCACACCTCGATGCCTGTCACTGGCTTTGGGGTGGGGGTGGGATGCCATGAGCATTGCAGTCAGTGATCCAAAGTTACACCTGTGATGCCTGTCAGTCTGTACAGGGTTTGACATTATGGTTAGAAACCCTAACACTCCAGGCATGTGTTGGTATTTGCATTACAAATTTTCAACATGTCCTTTTTGTGACCCCCACCTCATGAAAGCATTAGGGACCTCTTCTCATGAAAAGTGGCAGTGTGATTTTGTTAATGTGTCCCGAACTTTGAGTTTCCACAGCGACCATGCCATTCTGTGCCAGATGTACGAAAACACAGATCAGGCAGGATCTGAAGAATGACAGGTGTACCATCCATAATGAGGTGTGAAGAGATGGCAATGTTGAAAATCTGTAGTGAAAATATAAAAAATGCTCAAAGTTCTGAGCGTTCATGGAAACTGCGCAACACATGCTGGTACTGCAATCATTTAGTGGAATTATTTCATCAAATTTTCAACATAGACATTTTGTAACCTCTGCTCATGAACACTGTCACTATGATTTTCTTAATCTGTCCAAAACATTAATTTCCCACAGTGACTGCGCCATTGTGCGCCAGATGTGCAAACGCAAATTTCGAGCAGGATGTGAAAAATGACAGCTGAACTGTTTTTAAGGAGGTGTGGCAAAATGCCAATGTTGAAAATCTGGAGTGAAAAGTATTATAAATTTGTTCACTTTTGATCATAGGTGGCAACTGCGCAACACACGCTTGTAACACAGTTATTTTATGGACTTTTGTCACCAAATTTTCAACATAGGCATTTTAGGTCCTCTGTTCATGAACAGTGTCACTATGATTTTCTTAATGTGTCCTGAACACTGATTTCCCACAGCAATGTTGCTATTCTGCGCTGAAAGTGCAAAAACACATTTCGGCCAGGATGTAAAAAATGACAGCTGTACTGTTCATAAGGAGGTGCGGAAAAATGTCAATGTTGAAAATCTGGAGTGAAAATATTACAAATTCTCGAAGTTATGAGCATGCATGGAAACTGCACAACAAATGCTAGTAACACAGTCATTTTATGGACTTTCATCACCAAATTTTCAACATAGGCATTTTAGGACCTCTGCTCATGAACAGTGTCACTGTGATTTTCTTAATGTGTCCCAAACACTGATTTCCCACAGTGATCACTCTATTCTGTGCCGTAAGTATGAAAACACATTTTGATCAGGATTTGAAAAATGACAGCTGTACTGTTCATAAGGAGGTGTGGAAAAATGCCAATGTTGAAAATCTGGAGTGAAAATATTACAAATTCTTTAAGATACGAGCATGTGTGGAAACTGCACAATGCATGCTCATAAAACAGTCATTGTCTAGATTTTTTCCACCAAATTTGCAACAAGAAAGCAATGCAAACTATTTGTAGCTTATTCAGTATTTTGCAGATATGATAACCCACTAACATGGGGGAAGACACAAACAGTTTGATTAAAAAACTTTCAACGATATGGGGTCATGAAAGCTAGAACAGAATATATGACATATTTGATATTTGAAATTAAGGGATACACTTTATAACTGATTATCAAAAACATAAACATAACATATATCTAATAAAGGTGAAATTGAGGAAGTAAAATCAGAAATGTAAAAAGTCAAAACAAGAGCTAGTTCTTTATGAAACAAAAATTAAGAACAAAACATTCCATTTGGAGATCTTTTTTCTGCATGTAAACATAGACCAGCACATACGATCTTTAAAACATTACTAATTCTGGGAGAAGAGTACCTTCTCACAATATTTTAAAGGTTATTGAAGAATTTCTTTCAAACACTTTTGAACTTCATCTTCTGAATCTCATAATATAAAATAATTTTTTTCAATGTCCAGGCAAGTAAGTCATCATCAGCACTAGTCACTGTAGATGAAATTAAGACAGTTATATACGATCTAAATGAAGGATCTTCCTGTGAGATAGATGGAATTCCCAATGAAGTTTATATGGTTTTTGATGATGTCTTACTTTATTTTTTTATAAGAAATATATTTATAAATGTTGGGCTCTTTTGGTTCTTCATCTACTTTTTGTAGGACATTTGTTTTGTTTGTTTAAAAAAATGAGATGTTCCTTCTCTACATAATTGGAGATTTTTGTTGTTGTTATAAAAAAGGAGATAGTTCTTCTCTACATAATTGGGAGACCAATAAGCCTCCTTAAATCAGACTTCAAAGTACTAACTAGAAGTGTCTGTAATTGGTTACGATTAGTAGTTAAGGATCTAACTGGTCCCAGGCAGAGATGCTTTGTTGCAAGGAAGGAACTACAGGAGAATCTATATATACTTAGAAACATTGGGCTGGATATTCAAACTGCACCCAAAATGTGTGCAATAGCAGGAGCAAGCACAAGTCCATTGCGCACATGTGCAATAGATGCGATATCAAAAATTGAGCAAGCCAAATTGAGCAAACAGCCAACGTCTGAATATCGCACAACCTGCGCCATAGCGCAACCAGGAAGGGGAAGCTGAGCAGATAATGACAAGCGCTAGAAGCGCAACAAGGGCAGCCCAGCTGAGCAGCCCAGAGGCACCATAGTGCAAGCAGGGAGCCCCCAGCAGCAGAGCAATGGAACTGCACAACCAGGGAGGTAGGCAGGGGCCCACCACCCATGCCACAGATGGGCACAGGAACACACTGCAGAACTGGATACTGCACCCCCACACCCCAAGCACAGCATAACTGGGGGAGGGATGGAATATCCACCGGCCCATGGGGACAAGCAAACAAAGCACAGCTGGGCCATGTTCCCCCAGCACACACACTGGCAAGCTGAGAATGCCACACAAGGGGGAGCAGACCACCCCATGGCACAGCAGCCCCCCCGTGCACAGCACACCCTGCACCATGACCCCAAGACACCCCCCATGAGCAGTGACCATCAATGCAGAAATCCCCATGCATACCCCCCACTGTCACACTGCAACCTCGTGTACCACAGAACCATACAAGCCAGAGCCACCATGAGCACCCAGCAGTGGGTGGCAGCACATGGCAATGCAACAATGGCAGACACAGTGCCAACACGCACAAACCCCGTGAGGCACAGCTGAGAGACCAAACATGTGTCGTTACAAGAGGTACCCCACACAGGAAAGGGTGTGCCCCTGACACCACTGCCATTGATACAGCACCCTGCACAGTAGACAAGTATCACAGCGTGACCCACCATGAGCCACAGCAGCCAGCACAGACACCCACAGTGCTGCGTGGAAGCATGCAGCACACCGGATGCAACACAGTGCAGGGGCAAACACACACCCATACCTCTTGGGGACACCAACACAGGACAGTAGTGTGGCAAATCAAGCCCCAGTGTGGGCCCATGTAAACTGTGCACACACAGCCTGCATTCCACTATGGCACAGGGGTGACACCCACCCTGTGCATGAACTGTCAGCCCTGTATGCCACCAGCATATGCCTGGATCACAAGTCACAGACAGTGGTGCACAGCCCTGCAACACACACAGCCACAGCATGGAGTTGGGACAGCAACTGTGGAGGCCACAGTGTCACCCTGAGGCAAACATGCACCTCACCAGTGACAGGAGGCAACCCAGCATTGTGATGGTCACAGTGGATGACCTGCAGGACAGCCACCACTGACAAGGCAGCAGACCTTGCAGGCCACAGACATGCAAGGGTGTCAGCTGCACAGGCCAAGGATAGATTTACAGGGGCACAATGGACACAGAGCAGGCACCATGGACCACTGCACACAGCGATGCAATGCACAGGGAACAACACACACCACAGATACCGACTGATAGCAACTCCCACACCAGAGACACTTCCCCACGCACACACACACATACCCATGACTGAAGCACCCCAGATGCCATGCACACCACTGCAACTGAGCACCTATAGCCAGCTGCAAATCAGAGACCACCACAGTATTCTTATCAAAATCTGTATTATAAAATATACAACAACAACATCAACATCTATATACATATAAACATATATGGGGTGGAGGTACAGGTAGAAGGTGGGGGTGGGTAAGGGGCAGGGGTGAACAACTGGGAGAGGGAAGGTGGGGTGTGAGGGTCAGTCAAGGGGGGAGGTAATGTCCAATTATTGGCATCCAGCCTGCTCCCCTGCTGCCTGGAGCCGTTCCCGGGGTCGCCATCTCCTCCTCACCCCATGCTGCTGGAGGTCCTGCAGTATTGCCAGGGATTTGGCCACCACACGTACCAGCTGCTGGATGGAACGCTCTATGCATAGGAGTATCCGCACACCTAGGACAAGGGAACAGAGTCAATGGGCGTGACTGTCCATCCCCCTTCAGCCCACCCATCATGCATGGCATACAGCCATGTGCCCCACTCCTGTGATGGTGTGCACCCACCCACAGTGACCGTGTGTACAAGACATGGCCAACGAGGCAGCAACAGCCATGTGTACCACTGCACACACACACTGCCCATGTGCAGCACAGCACAACCAAGGCCGTACAGTAACGTGGCTATGCGGTGGGCAGGCAGTGCCACAGCCACATGCCCAGTGCATGCATGGACCACCATTGATGCACTCCTAGACATGCAGTGCCACTGGATAGTGCTGACTGTCACATGTCACGTGCATGGCAGTGGTGTCCATGGATGGTGGCCATGCCCTGCTCCCCACCCTGTCACACAGCATGCAATAGCAATCATGGTGTCATGGCACTCACCCTCATCCGGCTGTTGCTGGCATTGTGGTTGTTCACCGACATGATCTGGTTCTGCAGCCACCACCCTCCGCTGCTGATCCATGGCTCTCCTCCACTCTTCCACGCCCGTGGGAAACAAAAGGTGAGAAACACATCAGTACAATCCCAAAGCATATTTCCCCTGCCCCAATGTGTGTGCCCACCCACCCAGCCAGACCCATCCATCACATACCCTGTAAACACCACCACAGCCAACCCTACACCATCCCTCCCCTATGTGCTGGACACAAAAGACAGTGTTACCCATATGGACCATACAGGTGCGTAGATGGATCACCCACCTGGACAAGGCACCACGCCCCTCCTGGAACGTGACCTCAAATCTGCCAGTAGCTCCAGCTCCCTCCTTCTCAGGTCCCCATAGCGGTGCCTGCATTGCTTGGAGGTCCTCCTGCGGCCAGTGGCTGCCTCCAGGTCAGTGGCCACCTGCTGCCAGACCTGATTCCTGGCCCTGTCCAGAGGAACCTCACCATACAGTGGGCAATAGTGTGGCTCAACAATGGCCACAAGGTTGGCCAGCTCGAGGGCACTCCATTGGGGAACTCTCCTGCGTGACATCTCCAGAGCTATAGTAGGCAATATGGCGCTCCGCAGCATGGCAACCCCACGTGGAATTTCTGGGAAATACATCTCCGCCATTCCCCTATCGCGGTTGTTGGTATACCGCTTATTTCTATCGCTATGTCACCAAACAGCCGCGATAGAGCTGCAGACATGCCATGAGTACAGCGCCAAGGAGGCAAAGGTCGAACACAGGGCCATGGGTCTCTGCCACAAGGCCACGCACAGCGCCATTGGATGTCTATGCATCTAGCATGATTGGTTGCCTGTGTGCTACTGCCACAGCGAACTATTGCACAGTTGTGCCCAGCACCATGTAGTGACCGCCGCTTACGCTTACTGGCGTTCAATGGTGGCCGCCCTGAATTGCCCAGCGCACAGCACGTCATCAGCATGGCAGACTGCATCAGCTACTCTGGGCATGTGCAGTGCAGTGTACCACGCAGTCACAGAACTGCACCATTGGCTCAGCATATCAACTGTGACAGCAAAGCGCACAGCATGGGCCATTCAGCCACTATATGCAGATCGCCTGATCACCCATTCAATGGCACAGCAGCATGATTTGCATCTCATTAAAGTTGCTCTACACCATTCATTTGCATGGATTGCGCCATAAACTGCGACACTGTTCTGCAGTGCCCATAATCGGTTACTGCAGTTTATAGGTGAGTTGCATGCTGTGTGGTGTTCTGGACTGTGGTCTCAGGGACTTGTTTTGTACTCCACAGTCACGGGTCACCACTGTCACCCATACAGGCTGAAAAATGACCGAGCGAGGACTGGGTGAGGAGGATGATGGTGGGCGGAAGAGGAGGCTCAATTTTACCAAGGCCGAGAGGGATGCACTCTTTGACGCCTACATTGATCAGGAGCCACTGCTCAGTGGACAGTGGGGCACCCCTCAGGCCCATGCTGCTGCATGGGAGGGGGTGGCACTTGCCATCAACCTGCATGGCAGCCACCAGCGCTCTGTGCAGGAGTGTAAGAAGAAGATGGGTACTGACAGAAGGAGGGTGAAGGAGAAGGTGGCTGCCATCAGGGCGGCATGTGCTGCAACAGGCGGGGGCCAGCCGGAGGTAGTGCAGCTGACTCCAGAAGAGGACAGGCTTGCTGCAAGCATGCAGCACAGTGCCATTGAGGGTGTTCCAGGAGGTGGCTTCCAGACAGGTGGTAGCCCATCACTGCATGGTACGTCATGGTCTGGGGGGGAAGGTAGATCACATGCACTAACATGTCCTTACTTTCTTTTACAGATCCTGCATGTCTGCAGGGGTCAGCGGTGGAGGGTCTGTCCACTGTGGACAGCCATCTGAAGTTGGAGGAGGGACCATCCACCTCCGCAGGTAGCCAGCATGCATTGCAACAGTGGTACTGCCTGCCTGTCAACACTAATGTCGTTGAGACAGGTGTGGGGGAGGCCCTTCCTGTTTCCAGTGGTCTGGCATCCAAGCATGCCAGCATGCTGTGGCTGTGGCACAGACCTGCACCACTGATGATGCAATGACCATTATGGGCAGTGACATGTGTGTGTCACAGAATGGACACACAGCAGGCCAGCACATGCCCATGGACCTGGCTGTTTATGACGTGTGTGCCAGCATGTCAGCACAGTCCCAGGCTGCGCCTGTCATCACCGGTGGGGTAGCACCATTGGCTGGTCAGGTCAGTGGCACCTTTGTGGCCACAGTGGTGGAACAGCCGATCCCTTGGGTACACTCAGGCAGAGGGCAGCAGCAGGTCACCACCAGACTGGGGTACAGGGCTCAGCGGTGGCGTTTTTGCACCACATGTGGACTTGCCCATACCTGGCCCTGGTGAGCAGCGCCCACCCTCGAGGGGTGCTGGACATCAGGCCCTTCCATACCCTGAGGGACAGGTTGCTGAGGTGGCAGACAACCTCTTTGATGAGCACATCCGCCTGCTGCAGGCATCAGTACAGCAGCAGATGTGACTTGCAACGTCCATGGAGGCACTGTGTGTGGCCCTGGAATAGGTCATGGAGCAACACAGCAGGGACACAGAAAGGATCCTGTCACAGATTGACCATTTGCGGGAGGATGTGACCGCTGCCATTGACAGGCTACTACAGGCGTTGGTCGCTGTCGTGGCCACGATGGGCACACAGTCAGGTGCCCATGTGTCACTCACACTGTGCAGTTCACTATCCACTCCCCATTTCCGGCATCATGCAACACCCAACCTGTCGACGCCGGGTTCAGCTGTGGGCATCCCGAGCTCTCCTGGTGCAGGTATGTTCAGTGCGCTGCAGACACCTGTGTGGGCACGGTCATGTTCACGCAGTGTAACCCCTGGTGGACCATCGGTGCCACCCCATGAGGCCTGTGCTCAGCCTGCCAGTGCCGCTGGGTCTCAGCGGAGCCGCCCATGCATCCGAGGCTGATGTGGCACTGTGCCGCATGACTGACCTGTCATCCAATGAGGGCCCTGGTTGGTGCTGCCCTGTGTGCATTATGTGTTTTGGTGGGCAGTGCACTGGTGGGTGTCCAGCCCTATACGCAGACACACAGTCCACCTGCACACCCTCCCGACTGCTGTCTACGGGTGCGTGTGCATGATGATG
Source organism: Neoceratodus forsteri (assembly GCA_016271365.2). Lineage (NCBI taxonomy): Eukaryota > Metazoa > Chordata > Ceratodontiformes > Ceratodontidae > Neoceratodus > Neoceratodus forsteri. Next base: position 1,067,164,703 of record CM028131.1, on the reverse strand, counting down.
CCTGCATTGTGCTGTACACCAGAGTGCGATGGTGCCCAGCATCTGACACATGCACATAGACAGTCAGTGGACGTGGTGGCCTGTGGACATGTGTGTTGCTAGTGCCTGTGTTCCCGGCTCTGTTGTGACCTGACCCTGTGCACTGTGTGCCTATGTGTGTGTGTGCATGTGTGTGTGTCCGCCAATGTGGTGTGTTACTGTTCACCCATCACTGGTTGTCTGTGTGTGCTTCTGTGTCCTGACACTTCCCTTGCCATCATGCACCCCTGGTGTGTTTCCATGTGTGTACGTGGGTTGTGCCCTTGCCACTGGTGGTTGCACATGGCCCCATGACTTACCTGTGTTGGCTGAAATGCTCCTCTGTGATGGTGTCCCAGTGCAGCTGGGCCAGCCAGATCAGTCGGGGGTCCCATCAGCCAAGGGGGGGCTGCCCATCCCCATCATCACTGGCATCACTATTGTCCCCATTGCTGTCCCCCTCTTTGACCTGTACAACTATCCCACAGACTTTGGCCATGTTGTGCAGGATACAACAGGCCAGGAATATCGCACAGGCCTTTGAGGGGCTATACTGTATGGCACCGCTGGAGGTGTCTAGGCAATGGAAAAGCGCCTTCAGCATCCCAAACACCCCCTCAATGATATTGCATGTGGTGGCATGTGCCTCATTGAAGCATTGCTGCGATGGGGTCGTGGGCCACCGGTAGTGTGTGAGCAGCCAGGGACGGAGTGGGTATCACTGTCACCTGTGTGGAAATAGTGGAGGTTAGTGTCTTGTTCAGGCTCAGACTGCCCCTAACCCTGTGTGCCACACCCATGGCACCTCTGGCTTACCCCCCTTGCCCATGATTTGTCAGGTCTACATGCATACTCACCCACTAGATGTCCTGTGGGGCTGTCCCCACTCTCGAATCAATGGCACAGTGCCGACTGGTACCATATGAATGAATCGTGTGCTCCCCCATGGTGCATGGCACAGACATTGATGATGCACCCACTGGCATCACACACCACCTGGCAGTTGACACCGGCATATCCCTTCCGATTCATATAGGTGTCCCCATTGGGGCCAGGTGGTGTGCAAATGGCCACATGGGTGCAGTCTATCGCCCCTAGCATGCCAGGCATACGTGCTACCCTGTGGAACTCCTGTATGTTTGCTGTGTGCTCCACCGCGGTGCTGGGGAAATGGATGTACTCCGGAGCATGTGGCAGCAGTGCGCTGAGGAATTGGGTGAAGATACGTGATGTGGCCAACTGTGTTATGCCTGTGGTGTCCCCTGTTGGTCTTTGGAAGGTACCCATGATGAGCAAGCACATGCAGGCTGTTACCTTTGTCTCCACTGACAGAGCATGACTCTGTCGTGTGGGTGCCTGCATCACATCACTGCACAGCTCACAGAGCCGCCTCAGTATTGCCCTGTTCAGGTGGTACCGGCCCACTATCTTGACATCTGAGTACAGCTCAAAGCTGGTGAGGGCTCGGTACTGCCTGTTGGGGGCTTACCACCGACAGGCCCCTTCCACGGCCACGTCCCCCTGCAGCATGTCTTCTCACCCCCCTCATTACTGCTTCCATGTGGAAGGTGGCACTGTCCACGTCCCTGGCTTGTGTCCCCCAGCTGTTGTTGCTTTGTTCCCCCCGCTGTCCTGATGGCTACTTCCCCTGCACCAGGTACACCTACTGGCCTCTGCACTCTGTGGCCCCACACAACTTCCCTTGCCCCTATTCTGCCCTCTGGTTTCCCTGGCCTGCCCTCTTTGTTCCTCTTGCCCTGTCTCTCTCTCTGCCTCATGTGGCTTCCCTGTAGCGTTCTTGTGCCTCTTCCTTGCTCCTTTTTATTTTGGCTCATTTCCACTATGGCGCAACTTCCACCTGATCCACTGTTGTGCATTGCACAAGTCTTTGAACATCGCACTGCGCACTTTATGCATGGTTCCACCCCCTTCAGTTGTGCATGCCTTCATTATCATTGCGCTGTTGCTCAGCATGCTTTCAGTGGCACAACTGCCTCCTGCTAAATATCGCAGAATGGTGCATTTTCTGACTTGTGCTGGTGCAACCCTATTGCGCATTGTGCAACCCTTTTGAATATCTAGCCCATTGAGCCTAGTTTTCAAATGATCAGAAATGGTGCACCGTGCTTGCACCAACAAGGAATGGCACAAAGGGCATCTTGTGCCACACTGTGCAAACATTCCAAATTTTCAGTCACTGCCTGCACCAAACTGGGGGCTGCCTGCACCAGGCAGGCTTGCATCTTCCTTGTGAGAGAAACACTGGAGCATGAACATGGATGGGAGCTTGCGCCAGGGTAGCAATGCATCATCCCCTTAAATGGGATTCTGTAAACCTCCCCAACTGGTGCAAAGACTGCCAGAGTTAGATCAGTCAAGGGCTGGTCTGATGTCCCTTGTGCCATCTCCAGCCATGGCTACTGATTGGTAGAAGGTTCTGGCAAGCACCATATGCACCCCTTGTCCATAGTGCCAACATCTCTGGGAGAATCATTGGGGCATGGGACACTGACGAGCAGACAGGAAGCTAGCTAGGAAGGGATATGATGTGCCTGGAGATGGATGCCTGAGGAGTTGTACTTGTGCCTGTAAGCCTTGCTGTTGTCAGGGACTGGTGGGGGTAGCAACCCCATTGGGTGCCAGAGTGTGCTGCTGTGCCTCCTTGTAAGTTGGGGCCTTGGTCCTGGAATGGCCGCACCAAGCCATAGGGAGAGTCAGAGAGCTCTAGGAGCATAGTTGGCTTTTGGGGCTTCACAGGGATGGGCATGTTAGCTTTCAATTCTCCACAGACAGCAGCAGTGGGGGTTGGGGGATGCCTCCATCTATCACCTGTGGTGTGCCATCTTTTTGACACATAGGATCACATCAGGCAACATCAGAGACTTTGGTGCCAAGATCCCCAGTCCTACAAAATCTGGCACTGGATCCCTGGCACACCCAAGTTTGTCACAACAGGGTATGTGTCACAGCTTGCATCATTCCAGCGGGGGCTTTGAAGATTGAGCCCATTATTGCGAGAGGGAATAAATGGAAGATTAAATTTATTTTTTAATCCTTAGATCTTGAAAAAGCATTTGATAAAGTGTCACTTAAATATTTGTTTCATGTGTTGAGGTTGTTTGATATTCAAGAATTCTTAATTCGATGGATACATACGTTATATTACTATGCCTCTCTTATAGCTGCAGTATAATGAATGGGTTTTGGGGCACAATTATATCTAAGCTCCTTACTTTATGTGTTTTCTTTGGATCCCTTAATTAGAAGTATAACAAATGTAAAAGAAAGAAAGTGTTCTACACCAGAATGCAATGATATCCTTGAAACTATGAAGCATTTTTTCTTAGAATGTCCATTTGTGATTGGTTTTGTAGATTTTTGGCCACAAATGGAAATAGCCATGGTTAGAAAGAATTACCTATGGAAATCTAATGTTTGGAGTTCTACCTCTTCACAGTAAGCACTATAATAATAGCACAATGACAGTTACATTTGTCTGTTTAAAGTTTTACTTGCGGCAGGCAAGGTGTCAATATGTTTTGCAACAGTTACAGCCATCATATGTACAGTGTCTATGGTTAAGATGATGGAAGCAGCAATTCAGGGAGAAACATTAACAGACCACCAGGGAGGTAAGTTATCATCATGCCACAAGGATAGGGGCTGGAGGGAGGATCAGCTAGACCATCAGGGATGTTTAATCATTATTATAACAGGGGATTGGGGTGTGGGGTCTCTATACCACCATGGGATGCTTTGTTCAGTGGTTCTACTGCTGTAAAACTGCCCGAAGCTTGTGGCTACCTGTCCACATGCATGGTCTGTTTGACACAAAGCCACTGTTGCCATAAGGATAGGACTTCGATGCCCAGACAATACCCAATACAGAATTGGGTGCAGGGTCCCTGGTGCACCGGTATCTGGCGCATGCTGCCATTGGTGCAGCTTGCACCAACCTTTGAGAATTGGGCCCATATTATTTAGATACAGCGCAGCTTGTATTGCATATTTCTTCTTTGGTCTTCTCCTCTCCATTATTTATTACCATTGAAATTCCCACAAAAACAAGATCTTCAGCCCTTAGAGTTCATCTGCCTCTATTGCTACAGCAATCTGCTGGCATGGAAATAACTGTGATACCACAAGCAAAGTATTATGACATCAGGAGCTGATGAACCCTCAAGGAACAACTGTGCTGTTTTCATGCACATAACCTTAGTAATAAATAATGAAGATAAGAAATACTAAGCTAATGAGAACTATAAGTTGCTTTGTAACCAAATATTATGTTTTTCAAAGTTTAAGGTGTTGATAGCTCTTTATCTTAATCTTAAATCTTGGTGTGCATTCCCTGTTGAATATTAATGGGTGCAGGTACTGTAATTGATGCAGATAGTTCTTGATAACTTTTAAACTATGCTACAATTGGGTACATTTGGGTACAAGCAATTTAGAAAATGTTTTCCTCAGGATCAGTCCTGTTTTGATTTGAAGAATTACACTGTCCTGTGCTACCTAGATGTGACCCAGATATATTAGAGTTTTTTTTTAAATCTTTTAAGTACAGTCTAATTCTAAAACAGATGAGTTTGTATTAGTTGTTTTTAATCTGTGTACATTCATTTAATTCATATTCTCATTATTTTTCATCCATCCATTTTAAGTGCATTTGACAGTAGCTGAAAAGAATTTTCCAAAGGCCCATACCTTTTTCCCTTATACCTTAAAGACCAGGGGCTGTATTTTCAGCCCCTTATCCACCAATGCATGATGAAATCTCTGCTCTTGAGGAGATTTATATTTTCAAACAGTGCAGCTGCAGGGAAAATTATGCCTGGTCGCACCGGGTGTAAAATTTTCCCACAGCAGTGCACATAAAACAGCCTTAATCTGCCATAAATCATGCAGCCATTCTAAAACTGGCTCCACTTTTGAAAATACCATAGCTGCAGGGAAACTTTGGCTCCACAAGTGGACACCCACTTGCACTACTTTTTCCCCACAGCTGCTTGAGTTATGAGGCTCTGAAAATCTGGCCCCAGAATTTTACATCCTCTCTGGAAAAGAAAAGATTCTGAAGGCTAAGAAGTTGTGGAAATTAAAGGAAATTTCATAAGAAACATGCTGTAATCCAGACTGTATGAGTGACAAGGGGTCTATCTGTATTAAGTTCCTTTCTGGTAAATATGGTATACAAATTATAAACAAAACAGATTTAAATATATGGATACCTAAAAATAATAGAACAGATATTAAACAAATAAGAGCTCCATGGAGGTCATGTGACAGATGGATGTGCGGGTGCATTGGGCTGCAATTAAGAGCCCCAAGCAGGTGGCAGATTATATTGTGGTGCCTATGCTGTGAGACTGCCCTTGAGGTGATAAGGCAGACCCGACCACAAACTACTGTTTCATTCAGAGACCTGTGTTTGAAGCTGTTTTTATTTAGTTGTGCATCATTTTGTGGGGACTCATAGTGCAAGTGGTGTTGGGAGGTGTAATCCCAAGAGGCAGACCTGAGGACTCCACACCCTATCATTTCCTGGGGACAACGGCTCAGTTAGTAAGTAGCTGTGGACTAGTGCGGTGATTATTTGTGACTTGGTTCCTTCTTTTCACCCTCTAGAGCCCCCACAAGTGCAGATTAGCTGCTTTTAGAAGTTTTCAAGGAGACATTAAACGAATGAGAGCTCTGTGGAGGTCACATGACAGATGGACTTCTGGATGCGCTGGACTGAATTTCTGAGCCCTGACTGAGCGGGGCGAGCTCAAGCAGGGTGCTCACTCGGCACCTACTAAGACACGCACAGTACATCTGTGTGTGTCTGCAGTGTCAGCAGGGGAAGCAGGGGAAGTGGATCAATAGTTGTTGCAGTACGAAAGGGAGTATCAAGCAGGTAGTAATGAGCAACATTGATTCCAATATAGTGCAACTAGAAGGTGGGATTATAGGCATCAGATGTATGACATGCAGGAAATTTAGCACAGAATTAGCAAATAAAGTGCTAATCTATACATGTAGTGAATGTGTAGAAATAAAAGACTTAAGAAAGAACCTGTTAGAAGCTGAAATGAGAATAGTAACATTAAGTCAGGAAAAAGTACTGCAAGTTGCTGGAATCAGTTTGTTGCAAAATGAGATTGCTAAACTTGGGCCTACAGAGGTAAATAGGAAGAGAGGTAGGGGAGCTGAGAGTGATGACACCAGTTATGAAACAGAACAGAGAAAACATAAGAAAGGAAGGACAAGAGCAATGGGTATTGTTATAGCACTTGAGAATAGGTATGAGCCCTTATTATTGCTTGAAGAGGAAAGTGAGCAGAATACAGAGGCTAGAAAAGAGCAGGAAGGCGGAAACAAAATAGGTTAGATAGCAGATATACATCCCACTCAGTATGATAGTATACTAGCAAATAATAGTTCTGAGGCCATAATAACAGAGCAAAATGAAACGTCTATTATGACTAATGACGTTTATGAGAACAACAGTACTGGTAAAAAGATAAAGATAAAATCAATACAGGAAAACAAGAGCGAGAATAAGGAATTGAGAATGGAATATCCGAAGGGCTCAGTTTCTTAAAGTGTATCAGCTTCATCACCTTTTGGTTAAAAGATTTTGGCAGACTCATCAAAACCTCCTTGATTCACCCTTCCGGATGGAACTGCAATCCTTAGTGGGGCTACCACATGCAGTCTCCAAAATTTATCTGAACCGATATAATTTGAAATATCCAGAATGTTCTGGCCCCACTGCATCTTGGTCTTCCTTCTTTCCTGGAAAGACTATAAATTGGCCCCTCCTGTGGCCGAATTGTCACCCTTTGATCACCCAAGATACTCTGTGACTTATGCAGTTTCAAATATTGCATAACTTATACTACTTTCCTAAGAAATTAGCCAACTTTAGCTACTTAGACTCTTCTACTTGTGTGAGGTGCTTGTATGGGGAGGGAAATCTGCTTCATATTTTTTGGACTTGTCCAAAAATAGCCAAATTATGGGCCCTTATTAAGCAGAAGGTGGACCCCTTCTAGGTCTGAAGGATCTGTTCAGTCCTGACATTTGTCTATTAGAAGATCTCTTAGAGGTTTAGGTATTAAATCGTAAATATCATATAACTAATAGCAATGCCAGTTAAGAAACTGGTTCTGAAGCACTGGAAAGACACAACAGAAATTACCTATATGAATGGTTAAATGAGCTTCTGGCCAGTCTCAGGACTGAGAGAACCATAGCAAGCTTCAACCAGAGACTTAAAAGATTTGACAAAACCTGGGGCCCTTTGTACGTGTTATACTCATTGTAACAAGTAAACAATATCTCTGTGCATTGTGTAGTGACTCTTTGGAATGATTCTGTGCAAGGGAGGGGGTTAGAGATGGGTGGGGATGCTAGGGAGGGGTAGGTGGGCATTATTCCTCAATATCTACTCATTAGATATATATGTATTACATTTATGATGGTTCAGTGCTCTGTAAATGTAAAAGTCTGAATAAACTTTGAATTGAAAAAAAAAGAAATTGCTTATGGAATTTGAGGACATTGTTCCAAACAGCAATTGTGAGAGTGGTCTAAATGAGGAGGGTAGGAGTAGTGGAAAAATGGTGTGTATTTTAGGAGACCCAATTATAAAATACACCACTAAATATACAACTTATGTGAATAAAGAAGCTGTAACTTCAAGTTATTTTTTCTGGGGCAAAGATTGGTGACATCAAGAACATGCTAAAATATATAATTAAAGTGAAAAATGGTAGTGCAACTATAATACTACATGCTGGAGTCAATAACATAAGAAGGCAAAGTGTTCCAGAAACAATTGCGGAATTTAAAGATATACAAAGGGAAGCAAACATTTTTAATTGTGAAATACTGTTTTTGGAACTATTGCCAGTCCCCAGAGCAGGACATCTATATATGGGAAAAACTAAAAGAGATTAATAACTGGCAATGGCAATGGACCTTACAGGAAAATACAGGATGCATAAAACATTAGGAAGACTACATTGATAGAGCAAATTATTATAGTATTGATGGGCTACACTTGAGTAAACGGGGAAGTAGAAAATTAGGAGTGACATTAAAAAAAAACATGTAGGGAAATGTTTAAACTAAAAATGATAGGGAGAGGGGAATTGACACGTGTCAGTACAAAAAGCATATAAACACCAGCCACACAGTAAAAGGGCAGGTTGGAACAAAAATTTGGTCATTAAATGCATGGAGTTTAAACAATAGTAACAAGTCAGAATTAGAGGCCCTACTATTCAGAGAAAATGTGGATATTTGTATAATAACTGAGCCATGGTGGGACAAAGATATAAAATGGGATAGAGAAATAAATGGTTACAGCTTGTTCTACAAAGACAGATAACAAAAAGAAGGTGGGGGTGTAGCTGTCTATGCCAAAAATGATGTTAATACTGCATTATGGACTAAATTATATGAGTTTCCAAATGAATCCCTATGGCTCACTGTCCAAAGACCATTAGAGAAACAATTATTTGTAGGACTTTACTATATACCACCACAAGGGACATAGGGAGTGCCATTGAATCTGATATTTCAGAAATGGCTATGATGGGGATAAGGCTGGGGGACACTGGGATGCATAGGGGGAGGCATCAATAGTAGAAAATAGGAAGTTGTTATCCCTCTGTACAGACAGTTTGTGAGACCCCATCTGGAATACTGTGTGCAGTTCTGGAGACCCCATCTCAGCAAAGACATAGACAGAGTGGAGGCTGTCCAGAGAGGGCAACCAAAATGGTGCAGGGTCTGCACCAGAAGACATACAAAGAAAGACTAAAGGATCTTAATATGTATACCCTTGAGGAAAGGAGGGGTTGGGGACATAATAGAAACTTTCAAGTACCTGTAGGGAATCAACAAAGTCCAAGAGGGTGGCATCTTTCAGAAAAAGAGATGTGCAAGAACAAGGGGGCACTATTTGAAGATAGAGGGGGGATGGCTCAGAGGTAATGAAAGGAAGTATTTTTTCACAGAGAGGGTTGTGGATACATGGAACAGACTCTCTGAGGAGGTTGTGGAGTCAAGAACAGTGGAGGAATTCAAGAATGCATGGGACAGACATAAGGCAGTCCTAGTGGGGGGTAGGAGGAAGTAAGCTATTGGTTAACTAGGATCTGCAGCTTATCTGTTAGGTAGGAAAATGGGCAGACTAGGTGGGTCAAGTGGTCCTTATCTGCTATCAAATTCTATGTTTCTATGTTTCTATGTATTAGTAATAGGGGATTTCAACTATTCAGAGATAAATTGGGGACAACAGATTGATATAGATACTAGTCACCATAATTTCATGGACATGATACAAAATATCGGTTTACATAAATTGGTTTATGTACCTACATGAGGTAATAATACTTTGGATTTGGTTTTAACTAATTGTAAGAAAATGGTTAGTAAAATAAAAAAAATAGTGAGCAACTAAGTAACGGTGACCATAACATCATTGAATTAATAATTGCAAAAGCGTTACTGCAGAAAGTTAGAGGCTTGACCATAATTAAAAACTATGGAAAAGCTAACTTTAAAGGAATAAAAAAAGAGTTGTTTAAATAGGACTGGTTAGTTGAAATAGAGGAAAAAAGTATAAATGATATGTGGCTGACACTGAAAAGTAAACTACTATTACTGGAGGATAAATATGTCCCAAATTTAAAATTATATTCCAAAAAAGGTAAACATCCTGTATGGTGCTCAAGTAGAATTCTGAAGTTGAATACATTAAAAAGGAAAGCGTATAATATAATGAAGGAAAACAACTCAGAAGCTAATGTTGCACAGTGTAAGGCATACTTAAAAACACTAAAGAAAGAAATAAAAAAGGCTAAATGTAGCACTGAATTTAAACAAAAGATGTAGGGAAAGGATTCTTTGCATACCTAAGTAATATGAAAAGAAGTGATTGTAAACTGGGGCCAATTCAAAATAATAATAAGGAAATAAGAGAGCCTAAGGAAATGGTGACAGTATTTAATGAATACCTCAGTATAGTATATGAAGATAAAATAGATAATAGGAGTCAAATTCAAATAGAAAAATATGAATGCTTGAGGCTAGAAACTTCTGTAGAAGAAATATATGATCTATTGATCAAGCTTAAAGTAAATAAGGCAGCCGGGGCAGATGAGTTAAGTCCAACATTAATAAAAGAAACTGCTGCCTATATTAAATATCCAGTATCCTATTTGATAAATGCATCTTTCAAAATCGGTAAAGTACCTGAAGATTAGAAACAAGCAGTAGTTATTCCATTGTTTAAAAAAATAAATAGAAATTTAACATCTAATTATAGACCTTTAAGCTTGACCCCAATATTGTGTAAAGTTGCAGAGACAATCTTAAAAAACAGAATAGAGGAACATTTGAAAATACTAAGGTTTGATATGATGGCTGTCAACATGGATTTAAACAGAACAGAGGCCGTGAGACAAACTTAATAAGCTTCTATGATTATATTTGCAGGGAAATTAATAATAATGTACCTGTAGATATAATCTTTTTAGATTTTGAAAAGGCTTTTAACAAAATGCCCCACAATAGCTTGATACAAAAATTAGAAAAATTAGGGATAATTAGTAGAATTAATATATGGATTAATGATTGGTTGGAAGGGAGAAGTCAGAGTAAGTAAACAAGCAAGTAAGTAAGTAAGTAAAATATTTATTCATTCCAAACAATGAATTGGTTACTCAGCTGAGCCGAAACTCATTTCCAGAGACATCCATCATTAAGATATTCCAAACAGTACTTACAAGTTCACAATATAAAAAAGAAATACAGAATTCACATAATCCAAGTACAAATATACAAACATACATTCAGTGCATTATATATGTATACACACAAATCTTACAGGAAAAGATATTACATCACTTCAAGTTATCAAAAATATTGCAACACCTCTTCTAATTATTATTTAAAAAATGTTGCTATGCCCTACTTAGTCTAAACCATTTTTTTTTATCTGACCCACCTTCCTTCTACCATCACTTGTCCTGATCCCCACTGGTAATGTATTCCAAGGAGTTGGCCCTTGATGCAAATAAAATGTCCTCTACCCATTCTTGTATTATATTTTGGTGGAAATATTCTATTCCTCTTACTGTCCTAGAAGTCGATTTAATCCTTCTTTCCTGCAGGTCATCTTTTCTATATTCTGGTACTTTATCAGAAAAAAACATGTCTCCATATATAGCAATATATGTAGAGACCTTCTATCCTTCAATGTATACTATCCAAGTTATAATATAAATCCTGCCTATGAGTCCTTCTAGGTGCCATTATAATATATTGTGCCATTTTATTGCACACAACATCTAGTTTCCCCATTCAAATTGCATTTGCCCCAAGTAGATTAAATCTCCATATTCCAATATAGGAGTTAGTGTGGTATTTATTAAATGATTTTTGATGTCATATGACGTACAGTGTTTAATCCTGCATAATGCTCCCATTCACCTATAAATTATCTTTGTCAAGTATTCTATATGTTTATCCCATTTTAGAAAGCAATCAAAATAACCCCCAAATATTTACAGTATAATAGTCCACCTTTTCCAAAATATGGCCATCTTTAGTTTTTATATGTATAGCTCCCTCAGACATCTCTCAGCCAATTTTTCTTTGCAAATGCATAGTTTGTGATTTTTTTTGAGTTCAATATTAATTTGAATAGGCGTAGAATATTCTGTAATTCATCAAGTGCTATTTGTAATTTACTCTCTATATGAGTATTACATTGTCCAGAGAAGTAAATTATTACTTCATCAGCATATAAATGAAATTTTATTTCAGGATTGAAGAATCTTATGGAATTAACATATACATTATACAACAATGGTCCCAATAAGGAACCTTGTGGCACTCCCATATTTAATTTACCAATCTGTGATTTCTGCTAATCATTTACTACATACTGGCCCCTATCATATAGATATGCTCTAAACCACTCCAAAACCTGTCTTGATAACCGCATATGTTGAAGCCTGGACAGAAGGATATCGTGGTTTAATATGTCAAATGCCTTTGAGAGGTCCACATACATAGCTCCCACAGATAAACCCCTGTCCAGGCTTCCAGATATGCATCCAGTCACTTGCAACAGTGCAGAAGTTGTATCGTGTACAGCTCAAAAACGTGATTGATATTTATTTAAAATTTTACCTTTCTCAAAAAAGTTTTGGATCTGTTTAACAACTATCCCCTTAAAAAACTTTTGCAATCACTGGCAGGAGACAAATAGGTCTATAATTCCCCAATAATTATTTTTTACCAGATTTGTATATAGGAACTACTTTTGCAATTTTCCACATTTTTGGGACACTAGATTGAAATACTGACATATTGTATAGTTCTGTCAGAGGGTGAGAGTAGTTGGAAATTTGTCAGACCCCATTGCGTGACCAGTGGAGTACCACCAGGGTTGGTACTGGGGCCAGCTCTATTTTCAATTTGTATAAGTGATGTGACTCAATACATAAAAAATAGATTAGTAAAATTTGCAGATGACATTAAGATCGGAAGACCAGTGGCAACTGTTGAACAGCAGAATAACCTGAGAATGGACTTAAAGACTATGAAAAGATGGTCAAAGGAAATAATATGCCTTTAAGTGTGAATAAGTGTAGAGTAATGCATGTGGGGAAGACTAATACAAGACAAAAGTAAAATTTAAATAATAATGAATTACTGACTTCCAAGATGGAAAAAGACCGTGGGATTTGGGTTGATGAATACCTAAACTTTAAAACTCAGACAGCGGCAGTTATATATAAAAAAAAAAAAAAAAACCTTAATGATTAAAAATATACGAAGAGGGTTTGTGAACAATGTACCATTGTACAAAATGTTTGTCAGACCCCATTTGGACTATGGTTCAGAGTTGAGGAGTCCCCATAAATAGGATGACATTGATAAAATGGAAAGAATTCAACGGTGGTATTCAAAATTGATAAAGCCTATTAGAACACTCAGTTATGAATAAAGTCTCAGGAAAATTGGTCTGTTTACCATACAAGAGAAAAGAAAGTGGGGTGACCTCTTAATGCTATATAAGATTATGAAAGATGAAAATCTAAGAAAGGATATGGGGATAGAGTCACAAACTAAACCTACTGGACTAAGGATGCATAAACAAGAAATAAAATTAACAACAGTAACAAAAACAATACAAGTTATTTTTCCTTTATTAATAGAACTGGTAGACTATGGAACGCTTTATCATCTAGCGTAGTAGAAAGAACACCATTGGAGAAGTTTAAGAAAGAGATTGATAAATGGAACATGCAAAATTAGGGATCCATGAAGCACTGATGTGGGGAATGGTGAATATGGGCAGCTAGCCTACCATGGTTCTAATACCCAGTATAAGAACCCAGTATAAGAAAAGTATCTAAAACAAAACCCAGTAATATCACACAATAAAAATGATATCATTGATTCTGAGTGGTAATACTATCATTCAGAGCCTGTAATACTATCGTACAGAGCTTTGAACAACCGTATTATCACACAAACTGAAGAGCGCAACAGCAAGAATGTCTGATACAGAGTGGGAGTGGGCTTTTACGGTAAGCATAGTGGATAGTAAAACCTACTCGCTGCTTGCCAAAATCCCCCAAAATCTGACCTGCAGCCACCTATATAAAGTGGCAAACTGCTAACATTCATCTACTGCTCATTCTGATTCTTGCTCTTGCCATTTCTCCAACATAATTATTCACAAAAACCACAGGAAACATCAATACAAACACATGCTAGGTGATTCAGAGGCATCTTGATGTTCTAGCATCCATATCAATGCCTGCCAAGCAGCTCAACTTAAAGAGACCTGCATGTACACTTTACCACCCTAGCAGCTTTGGACTACAGATCAACAGAAAACTGAAAACTCCTTGGATCCATATGTTGCAAAAAATAATGGATAGGAGACCGTAATTACTTTGCTATAGTACCATGTCAAGATTGTTGGGACATGGGAACCTCTCAATGGCATTATTGTTTTATAATTAATGGGATGCATTTTTCCCCACTGAAAAAGCCGTGTATTAAATGCCATAATACATGTATCATGTATAATTTGTGTCAGACTGTCAGTGGTTCCTGAGAAGAGCGAGATGTCTGGATCCCTGCTGTGCAGTAAGGTTCCCCATTTTTTTATTTTAAAAATAGCTTTGATCCCTTATTGGTGGCACTCACAAGGGAAGCCACATACTCAAGGCTGGATGAGACAGGAGCATCGAGAGTAGCAAGGCCTCCAAGTTGTCTCTCCTACTGCTTGTCTCCAGTGCCCCTCGCCAACCAGCATCTCTTGCCTCCTCCTCCTCTAACTTCACCCCAAGCCTGGGCAGAGAGTAGATGGTAGCACCACTGGCCAGGTTCTGATCACCTGGATCAAGCCAGCTAACTAAATAAATAAAAACTTTTTATTTTCACACCACAGAGTGTATCCAGGGGCAGATGGGAGTTGGCAAAAAAATACAACCCCTTAAATTATATAAAACAAAATATGGGGTGTAGTGTATAAATTTGAATTTAATATACACCCTCATTGTTGGATGGCTACCATAAACCCCTTGGACTTCACCCTCAAGGTTTATGTGCCATCTAACAACTCAGGTGTGTAATAAATTCTCATAACACACTGCACCCCATACTTTATCTTTCATGTAATACACAGTCCCCTATCTATTATTCTATTTGTACTAAGTTTAACCAATTGGAATACTTAATGCTTAGATGGTCAATGTATTGTATATATAAAAAGTCTGATGTTTATATATTTCACGTTTATTATAAGCGTATTTAGTACTTGGTTTAGCTTTTGGGCTTGTGGGGGAACATTCATAACAGAATTGGTTAGAACTAGGAATAGTAAGGACGCAAAAACATCTTTTCTATATAGTCCTCCTTCTACAGAGATCCCCAAAAATCAAAAATTTAATTTGTTCTTGATTTTAAAAAGTCAAAGACAGACTAGACATTGAAAAGATAAATACAAAGTAGTATCTTGGAGGTGGTGGTACCGGCCCGGTTCTCGTTGATATACCACTTGAGATCAGACAGCAGGGGTTGGGGAGTATCCATTTGTTTAAGATCAGAATTGGGCCTTGCTGGTGTGCTATTTGATGAAATCAGATCATTTAAGTTTATCGTAGTAGCAGGTGTGGGCTGCAGGATCATTCTCATCTACTATCCACCCAGAGGTGAGAAATTGTTCCTGCAGTAAGTAGCAGACTTCATCATCGGTATAGCATTTGAGTCATCCAGGTTGATGGTCCTGGGTGACTTCAATGCCTGGGTCAATGATGAACTCTAGCAGTTTGGTCAAGACTTCCTCCAACTTATAAATTCATTGGGGTTCACACACGTAGTTTCCTCTGCTACTCATAGTCACGGTCATTCACTTGATCTGGTCTTCCTCCTTGGGATTGAGACTTCCAACTTGGTGGTGGAACCAGTCATATGGTTGTATCATCAAAAAGTAAGGTTCAATTTCCAGGCCCCCCCCTTATAGGCCTGCCCCTGTGGAGGTGGTCAGATATTGCCCATTGATGGATGCGACCCCAGAAGACTTTCTGGTGCTATTAGACCTATCGGGATTCTTGGGGGAAGGCTAGGATCCAGCGTCTAGTTTTGGCCTATAATAAGGCTGTCACTGATACTCTGGATTCCATAGCCCCAGTCAGTGTTCACCTCTCTCTCTCCACCCTCAGTCCCCTTGGTTTGATGGGACCTTGAGGGAGTTTAGACATGTAGAACGAAGGTTAGAGCGTAGCTAGCAGAAATCGACTCTTGATGCCGACCACCTTAGATTGATGGATCATTATCAAAGCTATCAATCAGCAATGTCACGTAAGAAGGCAGAGTTCTTGTCCAGTGAGATAGCCACTGCTCAGAACTGACTGGCTCAGCTTTTTCGAACCATGGACAGGTTGTGCAACCCAACCTGTCTACAGGTTCAAGGTGTGTTTTCACAAGTTAAGTGTGTTGAGTTTGCTCGATTCTTTATGGATAAGGTGGTCAACATTAGGGCTAAGATCTGTCCAGTGCCCTCTGTGGGGGTTGGTGGTGGTTGGTGCATGGTTGCTTCACCCCATTTTCTTGGATATCTTTTGATTGGCTGGAGATCATGGACATCATGTGGATTGTCCAGAATTTAGAATTTGCAGATAATATGCTGTAGTTTGGATCTGGGCCCCACACACCTATTACTGGGGTGTATGAAGTCCATTGGCCCAACCCTTGCAAAGATTGCCTGGTGCTTCTTAGATTCAGGTGAGCTCCCTAGCTCCCAGAAAGAGGCAGTGGTGACACCGCTTCTTAAGAAAGCTGCTTTGGACCCAAACAGCTGTGCTAACTACAGACCCATCTCTAACCTTCCCTTTGTTTTGAAAGGTGATTGAGAAAGTGGTTGCACTGCAAATGAAGAACCGTCTTACCATCCACAATGTCTGTGATCCTCTCCAGTCTGGTTTCCAGAAAAGATATAGTATCGAGACCGATCTAGTTTGGGGGCTCAATGATCTCCTTATGGTGAGGGATTAGAAGTGCCATTCCATCTTGGTGGTTCTTGATTTCTCTTCAGTGTTTGACATTGTGGACCATGGGGTGCTGCTCGAGCACCTGAATATCATCTGTGGCCCGGCTGGTCCAGTTTTCAGATGTTTTCAATGTTTTCTAGCCAGCAGATCTCAGAGAGTGTGTGCCAGAATGAGGATTTAAAACAGGCAATCCCCTTAGGTGTTCTATTTCACTCTGTCCTTTCTCCTTTTTTTTCTGACTATCCTTTCTTTTCCCTATCAGGGTGGCCAACCTGATATCTATTTTCTATTCTTTTCTATCCCCTATTTGTTAAAATGCCTGTGTTCCCATTTAAAAGCAGCTCCTGAAAAATAACTGGTGCCTTAAAGAAAGAGCATTGGTTCCCTGCTGCTGCTAGCAGTATGTTGAATTTTGTCCCAGCTGATGTGTGTTTTGAAATGATTGTTTAACCACCAGGAGTGGTTTCTATAAAGAAGACATAGCTCTGAAGTGGATGCAGAATTACAAAGAAAGTACAAAATCTGCCCCTGTTGTTTCATGCTCCTGTGTCTTGCAGCAAGTGTGTAGACTGAGCTAACTCAGTCAGGGGAAACACAGAAAAACAGTCCCTTAGAAAAAACTGAAGGGAGTTTAAGTACATAAAACACCTGTGATGCCCACATAAAGAAATGCTGCAGGTATCAGGTACAGCAAAGAAGCTAGCTTTGCTGTCAAACAAAACAGGGCTGAAAATGAAATGGGAGCCGATGGCTGAAAGTTTTCAGCCAACAGCTGTTTTACAAAGCTAAGTTTGGTACAGAAAATGTTTATTTCTCTTAAAAGCAGTGTTCCTTAGTGCTTGCAAAAGTAAACAGATAAGGAGAGCCGCCTTTCTGCTTACATTTTCAAGCCTAGTGATAGCTACTGAATATTTTTCTTCTGATCTAAAATATTACAATGAGCCAGAAATAAAAGAAAAAGGGTCATTACCTGATGATGTTTCAGAGGTCCTGCTATAGGGCTGGCAGCTCCTGAACTGACTGTATTTATGGGAGAAGCAGTCAGTGACATCACAGTAGGGGAGGCGTCAACTCCCAAGTGTGATGTCATGCCCTGTAATTAAGGATTTATTTAGCCTTTTTTTTTTTTTCAGAAGAGAGACTCCTTAAGAGCCTGCATGATGGACATAGAGACTTGCATTAAGTTAGGCAGGCTAGGACATTGTTTTATGAAATTTAGAGGTTTAAAATAAAGTGTTCCTGCTAATTAATGTTGTCATCTGACCTCTGATGTCACGTCAGGCTGCCATAAAAGGTTGTCCACCAGAGGGCTAGAGAGATAGTTAGGAGAGAGAATATGGAAGATGGTCAGTTGCTTTCTGATCAGAGACTGAGCAAGAGCTAAGAAGAGCTGAGTGTGGAGGTTTACAGACTGTCAAGAAGGAAGGTCTCAGGAATTCTTTTGATTTGATGCTTAATGGAAGAAGAATGATGTCCTGATGATTTACATTGGTGTGAAGAATTAACACCCTCTTATTTTCCTTTTTGTAAATATCCTTTATTTTCTTTATTTTGCTTTTTGGACAATAAATTGACAAACGCAGAACATGCGTTTTTTATGCACTATATTACAGTTGTCTGTCTAAATCTGTTATAAAGAATCCTCGCTACCACAACTGGTGTCAGAAGTGGGATTCTCTTACCCTGGTACGTCGAGGCTGCCCGGGACGCGTTGCCAGGGGGGTGTTGCTACAAAAACACCCTAACAGATGAGTAAAAGTTGGCAAACAGACATTAGTGCATTTCATCTGACACGGTCCATAAGTCAAAGAACTGGTATACAACCATTTCCAGGTTTGACTCCAGTAACTAGACTGAAGATAATGTGGACCGAGGATGAGGATAAAGTGGAAGGTGCCACAGCAGCAGCTGGCAATCCTAAAAAGGAGAAGGAAGAAGGCCAGACCATCCCAGCACCAGATGACCCTAGTGAGTTGTTAAAATGGCTTTGTCTCGCCAACTCGAGATGGGCGATAACTAGAGGAAGACCAGAAGCAGAGGGGCGAGGATCGAGACTTCCAGCAGAGGAAAGACGATGCCAGGATGAAAAATGGACTGCCACTTTCAGGCCATCCATGATATGACACAGGGCCAACCAGATAGGACTGTCCCTAGAGACATTAAATTAACCAAGTTGATGGAGAATGATGATATCGAGGCCTACCTCACAACATTCGAGAGGGTGGCCCAGACAAGCAATTGGCCTAGGGACCAGTGGGTGATTCGGTTGGTGCCCTATTTATCCGGAAGAGCACAACTTGTCTACAGTCAGCTTAGTGGGACTGATGCTACCACTTATGACAAGGTCAAGGAAGAGATTCTGAGAAGGTACAACATCAGCACAGAAACCTACAGGCATGCTTTTTGCTCAGAAATGACTAGCCTGGATACCCCGAGAGACCTGTTCGCCTAAAAGACTATTGTGGGAAATGGCTGCAACCTACCACCAAGTCAGCTGAGCAGATTATGGAGTTGATTATAATTGAGCAATTTATCCAAGTGTTGCCTATGGATGTACAAGTCTGGGTGAGAGAACACAAACCTGAAACAGCTGAGAACACCATCAAGCTTTCAGAGGACTACTTGGCAGCATGGACCACCAGAGCCAGGGGTACCCAAGGTAACGCAGGACAATCCAGCACTCTGGTAAGAAACCAATTTTATGATTCTAATTCCCAGAAACAGATCTATAGAAGGGAGAGAGGTGGTAGGATCCCTTACTCAAAGATTATTTGCCATGGTTGCCTAGGGAAAGGGCATATCATGAGGAACTGCCCCAATAAATGCCCTGACCTAACTCACATAGCCCCTAGCTAATTTTGGATATGTGACATCTGTAGGAATTGGGGAACAGCAAACCTTGGGCCTATTAGACTGAGGGAGTCATCAGACATTTATCAGAGCAGATTTGGCCCTGGATGTACCCAAACGTGACTGTGATACAACTGTTTGTTGTGTTCATGGAGACATCCATCAATATCATACAGCTTGTTTAGACATCACTGTGAACAACAAGAGTCATAATATGTTGGTGGGATTGGTCCCCTGTCTACCAGTTCCTGTTATTGTTGGTCAGGATTTCCCTCACTTCCGATCTCCTGATGAAAACCCATAATAACTTGCAAGAACCTGTACATGTGGTTACCAGGTCCCAGGCTAAAACACAGCTATTGCAGGACATTTTCCCTTTTGATGCAGACTATTTTGAGACTGGCAGCAAAACTAGAAAATCACGAAAAACTAGAAAAAGGGAAAAAGAAGCCTGGAAGGACTTGCATCATGTTGGGAGCCAGTCTAATATACCAGGTGCTGCGATGCAGGACATTGCACAGGAACAGAAACAGGATGTGACTTTACAATCTTTGTTTTTGCAGGTGAACAAGGATGTACTGCCAGGACAATCATGTTTTATCCTTAAAAATAATATACTGTACCGTAGCATTGTTGATCCAGTAACTGCTGAAGAAACTGAACAGTTAGTAGTACCAGTAAAGTACAGGGATAAAGTGATGTATTTAGCACATGACATCCCTCTGGCTGGACATGAGGGAAGAGATAGAACAATGCAGCGCATTCTGTCTCGATTCTGTTGGCCAGGGGTTCACCAAGATGTAGCTGCATACTGTCGGGCCTGTCCGAAATGCCAACTAGTGGCCCAAAAAGGGAAGAAGGACTCAATACCCCTGCAGCCTATACCGCATGTTACTACCCCCTTTGACAGAGTGGCTATGGATGTGGTTGGTCCACTCCTTAAGAGCTCCAAGGGTAATCAATATATTCTAGTGATATGTGATTACGCCACTCGGTACCCCGAAGCAATTCCAATGAGGACTGTCACTGCCCCTCGCATTGCTGAGGAATTAGCTAAAGTGTTCAGTTGGATGGGAAACCCTAAAGTCATTCTAACTGACAGAGGTAGCAACTTCACATCTGTAATGTTGCAGGAATTATATAAACTGTTGGGAGTACCAGCTATTAGAACTTCGCCCTATCAGCCCCAAACTGATGGTCTTGTGGAGCGCTTTAATAAGACCCTGAAAAGCATGCTACAGAAGTTTATGCATGATGAAGGCAGGGATTGGGATAAATTCCTACCCTATTTGTTATTCGCCTACAGGGAGGTGCCCCAGTCCACCACAGGATTCTCTCCATTTACCCTATTATATGGACGGTATCCCAGAGGTCCGCTTGATGTGGTAAAAGAACATTGGGAGGCAGGGACCAATGTGGGGTGTAAAAACATTTTAGAGTATATGACATCTTTAAGAGAGCGTTTGGTGAAATATGTGACAATAGCACATCAGAATATAGACCAGACTCAGCGTAAGCAAAAACAATTGTATGATGTGGGGTTAAAGACTAAGATGTTTGAACCAGGTGAAAAAGTGTTGTTGTTACTGCCATCTTCTGAAAATAAATTGCTGATCCGATGGCAAGGGCCTTATGTGATACTACGCCAGACTGGTCTAGTCAATTATGAAATTGAAATGCCTGGCCATAGACCCTTGAAGAAGATCTACCATGCAAATCTTCTACGAAAGTGGGTAGAAAAACCACAGACCTCAACACTGTTTATTAAGCCGGAACAGGGAGAAACTGAGATAGACGTAGCCTATGAAAGGTTAGAGACAAAAGACGAAGAGGATGGCATACAGATAAACCCTGAGTTAGACCAGACACAGAGACAAGAGATTGATCACCTCTTGGCATATTTCATAGAGACTTTACCAAAACCCCAGGTAGAGCAAAGGCGGTGGCCCATGACATAAGAGTCACACAAACCAAACCTATCCACCAGAAACCATACAGGCTTCCAGAAAAATTAGGCCTGAGTTATTGCTGAGGTGATAAAAATGGAGAAGGCAGGGTGATTGTTCCTTCCTGTAGTCCCTGGTCTTCCCCTGGTAGTGGTACACAAAAAGGAGGAGGACTTAGATTATGTTTGGATTTCGAAGGATAAATGAAGTGTCAGAATTCTATGGCTATCCAATGCCTCGAATTGTTGATTTATTAGATCAAATCGGGTCTGCCAAGTACATCAGTACCTAGATTTGACAAAGAGTACTAGCAGATACCATTAGCTCTTAAGCCCAAGAACTAACTGCTTTTTACCCCAATTGGACTGTACCATTTTCCACCATGCCATTTTGGATTGCACGGAGCTCGGCTTCTTTTCAAGGTACATGGACCATATCCTAAGACCACATAAACAGTACAGTGCAGCGTATCTAGATGACGTTGTCATCTACAGCCCAAACTGGAACACACTTGGTACACCTCAGTGCAGTTATTCAGAGTATTAAGGATGCAGGCCTTACCATTAACCCACCCAAATGTGCCATAGCCAGGACTGAGACCCGTTACTTAGGTTTCATTATCGGTAATGGGATGGTGAAGCCTGAGATAAGTAAAGTTGAGGCCGTAGCAAATAGTCCTGTGTCAACCACAAAACGACACATCCGGTCCTTTTTAGGTTTGGCAAGTTACTACCGATGTTTTATTCTTGGCTTCTCTACAATTGCTACTCCCTTGACTGACTTAACGAAAAACAAGAACCCTAACAAAGTAAAATGGAGTTCAGCATGTGAGGGGGCATTCACAAAAATTAAAGCCATCTTGTGTTCTACCCCAGTTTTACATAGCCCTGATTTTACCAAGCCCTTTGAACTACAAACAGATGCCTCTGATACAGGCATAGGGGCTGTTCTAAGTCAACATGACCACCAAGGAGACCATCCTATTCTGTTTATCAGTAGAAAGCTCCATGAGAGAGAGAAGAAATATTCTACTGTAGAGAAGGAATGTTTAGCTATCAAGTGGGTGATAGAGGCCCTCAAATATTACCTGTGGGGAAATTAATTCATTGTTGTTACTGATCACAACCCACTATGTTGGTTGAACCTGATGAAGGACAAGAATTCACGCATTTTAAGATGGTATTTGTCGCTCCAGTCATACAAATTTTCTGTTAGGCATAGGGCTGGAAAGCAACATCAAAATGCTGATTTCTTGTCGAGGTTTGGAGCAGACCAGGTTCCTAATGATATTGCTCAGTCAGTGGAAACTTTAACTGTGCATAACGCACATAGTACACACCTCAGGGAAATGAACGTATGAAAAACGGTATTTGTTATATTGTATAAACTGAATGCTTTATACCGTTTAGTTGTTTAAGGGTCCCTGAGGGGAACTTCTGGAGATGGGTGGGCGGAAGTTCCAACCCTTCCTAGGGTGGAGGGCTTTACGGCAAACATCTGCATGATTGCCTCTTGTGTGGGGAGGAGTGTGCCAGAATGAGGATTTAAAACAGGCAATCCCTTTAGGTGTTCTATTTCACTCTGTCCTTTCTCCTTTTTTCTGACTATCCTTTCTTTTCCTATCAGGGTGGCCAACCTGATATCTATTTTCTATTCTTTTCATCTCCTATTTGTTAAAATGCCTGTGTTCCCATTTAAAAGCAGCTCCTGAAAAATAACTGGTGCCTTAAAGAAAGAGCATTGGTTCCCTGCTGCTGCTAGCAGTATGTTGAATTTTGTCCCAGCTGATGTGTGTTTTGAAATGATTGTTTAACCACCAGGAGTGGTTTCTTATAAAGAAGACATAGCTCTGAAGTGGATGCAGAATTACAAAGAATGTACAAAATCTGCCCCTGTTGTTTCATGCTCCTGTGTCTTGCAGCAAGTGTGTAGACTGAGCTAACTCAGTCAGGTGAAACACAGAAAAACAGTCCCTTAGAAAAAACTGAAGGGAGTGTAAGTACATAAAACACCTGTGATGCCCATATAAAGAAATGCTGCAGGTATCAGGTACAGCAAAGAAGCTAGCTTTGCTGTCAAACAAAACAGGGCTGAAAATGAAATGGGAGCCGATGGCTGAAAGTTTTCAGCCAACAGCTGTTTTACAAAGCTAAGTTTGGTACAGAAAATGTTTATTTCTCTTAAAAAAGCAGTAGGTTCCTAGCGCTTGCAAGAGTAAACAGATAAGGAGCGCGCCCTTTTCTGCTTACATTTTTCAAGCCTAGTGATAGCTACTGAATATTTTTCTTCTGATCTAAAATATTACAATGAGCCAGAAATAAAAGAAAAAGGGTCATTACCTGGTGATGTTTCCAGAGGTCCTGCTATAGGGCTGGCAGCTCCTGAACTGACTGTATTTATGGGAGAAGCAGTCAGTGACATCACAGTAGGGGAGGAGTCAGCTCCCAAGTGTGATGTCATGCCCTGTAATTGAGGATTTATTTAGCCTTTTTTTTTCAGAAGAGAGACTCCTTAAGAGCCTGCATGATGGACGTAGAGACTTGCATTAAGCTAGGCAGGCTAGGACATTGTTTTATGAAATTTAGAGGTTTAAAATAAAGTGTTCCTGCTAATTGATGTTGTCATCTGACCTCTGATGTCACGTCAGGCTGCCATAAAAGGTTGTCCACCAGAGGGCTAGAGAGATAGATAGAAGAGAGAATATGGAAGATGGTCAGTTGCTTTCTGATCAGAGACTGAGCAAGAGCTAAGAAGAGCTAAGTGTGGAGGTTTACACACTGTCAAGAAGGAAGGTCTTAGGAATTCTTTTGATTTGATGCTTAATGGAAGAAGAATGATGTCCTGATGATTTACATTGGTGTGAAGAATTAACACCCTCTTATTTTCCTTTTTGTAAATATCCTTTATTTTCTTTATTTTGCTTTTTGGACAATAAATTGACAAACGCAGAATATGCGTTTTTTATGCACTATATTACAGTTGTCTGTCTAAATCTGTTATAAAGAATCCTCGCTACCACAGGGTGGTATCAGGTTTTTTTTCCCCTAATTCATTCTCTCTGCCACGCAGGGTTCCTCAGGGCTTGGTGCTATCCCCTATGTTGTTCATGGTCTACATGCTACCCCTCAGAGACATTGTAAGATGATATGAGCTGAGGTTTCACTGCTATGCTGATGATTCACAGCTCTGTCCATCTATGCACCCAACCAGGATAGTGTGGTCTCAATGTTTAACAGCTGTCTGGCAGAAATCCATGACTGGATAAAATCCAGCTGGTTGAAATTGAATTCTGGGAAGACTGAGGTGTTAGTGGTGGATCCGGGTCACCGGATAGAGAGGGTTGTTGTGGTTTTACCATCTGGGCTTTGGCTTGAGGGTGTACAACTATCTACCTCTGAATGGGTGCCCAATTTGGGGGTGGTTCTTGAAGATGGGTTGACACTGTGTGCGTAGATGTCGGCAGTCATCAAGTCTCCCTTTTATCATCTTAGGAACAACACCAGAATCAAGCACCTTCTTCCATCTGGTGATTTGCCTACATTGATCCATGCCTTTGTGACTTTGTGCCTGGACTACTGCAGTTCACTCTTCCTGGGGCTACCGAGTCTTGATATCCATCACTTGCAGCTGGTGCAGAATGCTGCAGCATGATTGTTGACTGGGACCTCATGTTCTAGCCATATTACTCCCTTGCTGCATGATCTACACTGACTGCCTATACAGTTGCAGATCATTCACCTTCAGGGTCAGTCTTCTGAACTATAAATCCCTGCACGGACTGGGACCGAGCTACCTGCAAGAGCTCCTGACTCCCTACAGCCCTACCCATCCTCTCCACTCAACTGATGAGGGGTTGTTAGAGGTTCCCAGGGTGTGGTTGAAAACATCAGGGGCCTGGGCTTTCATGTTTGTTGCCTCATCCCAGTGCAACTCTACCTCATCAGATTAGAGTGTGCCAGACCATGGAAAGTTTGAAAACAGGCTTGAAAACATATTTGTTTAAGCAGGCATTTAGCACTTAGTTTTTATATGGACTCTGAGATATTTTAATTGAAGTATTTAAATTATTCTGCAAAAGTTTTAATTGAATTGTTTGTTTTATGATGATTTTAAGTATGTACAGTGCTTTGATTTTTAGAATTGCGCAAAATAAATAAAGTATTATTATTATTTTATTATTATAGTAATAATTCTGAGCATGCAAAAAAATGAAAAGTCAAAAAGCAGACCAAAATGTTAAAGAAGGATCTATCTCAAAGCAAAATGAATGTATTTATTAATAGAGAACAACTTCTACACCTAATATGATATCTCTTAACAGCAATATAGGTATGGAGGAAAAGACATGCAGTACTGCAATATGTTCTCCCTCTGCAGTTAATCAGGAGAAATCCAATCTGCATTTACTGGATAGTATTTCAATACATCCAAAAATTAATGATTTTATTTTATATGTACTTATTTATTTATTTATTGAAAACTTAGAAGATTGCCTTTGGCACAAGTGCTCATTTAGAAAGGTGTCATGTCAAAATACAAAGTCACAAATAAATCATTACAAGTGCAATAAACAGTTCCAGTGGAAATGCAGTCAAGTCAGGCTCAAAGCACTTAAGACAAAACAATTACATATAGTGGTGTGTAGGATGTAGAATTTAACCTGTGAAATTAGCCTGGAATGACGATTCCACTAGCAGAATGTCCACCAGAATTTTGCTAGTTCTTCTGCAGAATTCCACCTGCTGCGAGCCACAGAATAATATTCCATGGAACAGCATTTTTTCCATGGAAAATCATTTCACCACCATTTCCATGGAAAATATTGAGATCCACTGAAAAAAATGCTGTAGGAATTTTGTGGAAAAACTCATTCTACATTTTCTACAACATTCCACAATTACATTTCCAGTGAAATTCAGTGGAATTTTGGAGGAACTTCAAAAATTCTGTGAAATTTCATTCCACAGGAATTTGAAAATTCAACAGTGCACTAATTACATATCGTTATGAAAAAATCTATAACAATTGTTTAATAAAAAGTCATAGGTTATGTACAGAGACAAACTGAATAAAACAGTTTCATGGTTAAAATTGCACTGGACTTTAAAGGCAGACTGAAAACATCTCTTAAACTGGGTAAATTATGATTCGGTGAAAATAGGTTATTCTTCCAAATCTGTGAGGTTTCAGTTTGTCCTTGTGTAATCAGCCTTACTAAAGGAAATATTTCTGATAACTTTGGTAACTTTGAAAAGAGCTCCCCAACATTAATAAACAATAAAACAACTGAAACTAGTTTGCTTGATAGACATTTCATGACACAGTCTAAATTAAAGGAACATTCTCCTTCAGAGCAAGTTTTACTTAATGTAGCTGCAAGTAATAAACCTAATCAAATGATATCAGTCATTTACAATTTGGGAAGAAATATTTGAGTTTTCAGATCTTTTCCATGATGCAAATAATTCGGAATAATCAAAATAAAATGATGTCTGAAACCCTGTTGTATTCTATGGAGTTTATAGAGCAAAATGCCCAGAATATGAGTGGGAACCTTTTGTTGTTAATCATTTCTATTGATTTTAATCTACACATATGCAATACAGTACACAGACAGAATTCAACACAGAGATGATACAGCATATCAAACAATTCCTCTCTGAAAACATATAAGTAGTGTAACCATAATTCTATTAAAAATGCTGGCACCATGTCTCATGTTGCATAACATCCTGACCTTATGAGAATTTGGGGGTGCCTAGTGTCCCTCCTCCTCTTAAAAACCTTACTATCATACATACTTTCTATGTTGCTCTATACCCTACATGCAGAGATACCCGATTTTGTACATGCAGAAAGTAATCTAAAATCGTAACCTAGGCCCTATGAAAAGAGTAAATTAGCCTAATGGTCCTCATTTCAAAGGGTATATGCTATGAATCTGGTGAAGGATGGTGTGCTGAGTACTGTGTACTCTCCCGGTTGTCGCAGATCTTCACCAAGGGAGAGACAAAAGGGGCCTCAGATCATGTCATACCTTTTCTTGATGCCTCTTGAGAAGTGAGACACCAATTCATAGTTGGCTAATTTCACCATGGACTCTCTCCATTGTTCTATTGATGGGATCTCTGCCATTCTCCATTTTTGCAATAACAATCTTTTTGCCTCCACTGAGGCTGCTATTAAAAAGTTACTGTGATATCGGGATTGGATGGTATGCTACAGGAGAGATACCCAGCAGCCAGGACTGGAAGTTTTGACAGTGGGCAGTGTAGAGTTATAGTACAGGAAGAGATATCCTTTCTCCAGTAAGGCACTATGGGGCTACATTCCTATAGTATGTGAGCAAGATACCCCCCACCTGCTGCCCACATCCCCAGCATTTGTCATTTGGGATGAGCTTCATGGCCTTTAAGGGTGCTGGTATGCAATACGATCAGTGCATAATTTTGTTTTGTATAAAGTGTGTCCTGTTGTCCATGCATGCCTTATGAGCCAGTTTCCAAATCTTAGCCCATTGTGTAAGCAAGCAATAATACCCGACAGAGTGGGCGGTATTAGGCAATACCAGACTGCCCAAGGGCATAATGAGGCCCAACACCACAGGCAGAGGGCCTTACAGCTCCTGGAAGGTCCGGTATTTCCTATACCACCCACCCTGGAGGGTATTATTGTGCTTAGAAAATGGGCTTACATTAAAATTTTTTAAAATAATGATGTCATACAAAAAACAGTGTAAAATATTAGTACAAACTAACAGAAACATCAGGCTTTGTAAAATAGTTCCTTTATTGGTTTACTGCTTTGTGCCACTAGAGGGTGCTGCAGTTTGTGTGATCCTTTTTGGTTGCTGCAGTGCCAGAAAGTCATTAGTTGAAATATCCCCAATCCATGACTTTTTGCTTTGGGATTTAAATAAATGGTTTTCGTTGGTAGATTGTGAATAGGGAGCGGGCGGCTGAACTGTGGAGTTTATGGTGCAGTGTTCTTTCACACACGATCAGGGGATACGGAAGTCGGATGAGAAACTGCAGAAGGAGGTACTCTGCTTTTTTTAAAAAATATGTGAAGGGTTCTGTTGTGGGGTCAATTTATTGCAGTTTGGTACTGCAAGAGAGACAGTGTAAGGCAGGCAGCACAGGTAGGCAGCATAAGCGAGTTTCGCTGCTGCAGAGAGGCACATGCTGCCATTTTGAAATCTGCCCAGTTGGTGACATGAAGCCAGTAAGGTTATCGGCTTCATTTTCTTTCTTTGTTTTATTTTTTTCAGAGGCGCAGATAGTATTGAAGTTATTCTAACATGGGAGAGGGGGTTTGCTCAGAGGGGATTTGCCAGCCAATAACTCACTCCCAAACTTTCTCGCTAAGCGAGAGGCAAGAAATAGCGTCTGACAATGGCGAAAATTGAGGGTGCCCAAGGATAACGTCAGTAATGCAGTACCCTGAATTGGCATTTGTTTTAAGCAGGAGCCTATTGAAACTTAATGTACCCCCCTATAGTACCTGTCAGCCAAACAGAGAGCTTTAATAATCTTGACCATTTTCTAAGCAATGTTACCCAACAGGTTGGGTAATATTGAGCAATACCAGAACACCCAGGGGTGTAATGAGGCCTGATAACACAGGCAAAGGGCACTGAAGCCCCTGGAAGGTCCAGTATTGCCCATACCTCCATTCCTGGAGGGTATTATTGTGCTTAGAAAATGGGTTATATGTCAAATTTCTTACAGGATTCAAAAAATTAAATAATGCCATAAAAATTAGTATAAATTTATTTGTTATCCTTTTTGGGGGAATGTAGTCCCTTTACTGATATTTCTGACAGTAGAGGGAACTGCAGTGTTTGATAGGTATCAGCTATCAGTGATAGGTATCAGCTATCAGCTTTGTGAGTTAGATTCCTATTGAGTCCTCCTCCCTATCTTACACTCCAGCTACCTGCTCTGTTTCAAGTCATTGACTCTCCATGCTTCCCTGCTGCAAGTGATCTCCGTGCTCCATTTCTATATCAGTGGATGAGACCAGTGTTATCTTCTCAGTTTCCATGCCTGCAGATGGAGGTGCACTGCCAGCTAGTGGCAGAAGGGAGAGCAGCCAGAAGCTAGAAGATGGGGATGACACTTATCTAGATGTGGCTGAAGTCAGAGCAGGCAGGCAGCCATAGGACAGAGGTGTCATTCTAAATATGACGTTAGATAAGGTAGCTTATTTTAAATAATATTAAAAAATCTAACAGTTTTTATGACTTGTTAGTGCATGGGTGGATGTAAGGCTAGTTTTGCTGTATTAGGTCAATGCCGAGTACACAACATGCTTGTGTTATTGTTTTCTACTTAAATGTTTTTTTAAGGTAGAAAATATTACGTTGTGTTACTGTGTCAAGTTGTTTTATTGTAAGTGACACTTGGTTCATAAGTGTAGTTGTTGGGGGAGTACTCACTGAGCGAGGAAAAAATGACTGACATTTTGGGGGTGCACTCACTAAGTGAGAAAAAAAATGACTGACTGACTGAGGTGGGCACAGTGATATTTCTTGAGGTGTGTAGAAGTATGCACAGAGTCAAAGAACAAAGGGGGTCAGTATCCTGTCAAAGCTAGTGGGGCCTGGTGGCATGCCCCACTAAGTGAGAAGACTTGGTTTGCTGGCCATAGCACCTAGCTTCACCTGAGCTCTTTCCTTCTAAGACTGCTTGAAAGGCAGAGTAGAGAAACTTACCAGAGCAAGGGAGAAGGATTAAGACTTTAGTTTGGCTAAGCAGATTTACTGTGTGGTGGTGTTTTTATTTTTACCACAGGGATTGCTACTGTTTGTTGCTAACATTTCATTGCTTTATTTTTTCTCTGATTCAAATTGTTGTTGCTGGTATACCTTCTTCTACAAGGTGTGCCTACAGGGTGTGCTAACAGATTACTGCTGTAATCTTCTGATTCAAATTGTCTTTTGCAAGGTATATCTTTGTTACTGCTTTATTTTTCTCTGAGCAAAGTGTTTCTTTACAGGGTATATCTTCTCTGAAATTATTACAGTGGTGCTTTACAGGTTTTACAGTTTTATCTAACATTAGGATAAGCTTTCAGGGTTACTGCATTTGTTGTTGACTGATTGTTTCTGCTCTTACCTCCTTGTTCTTTCGTCCGTGGTTCTTCTTTTTAGGCAGGGGAAGGGCCCAGCCACCCACCCCCATCCCCAACCACCCCACGCTACACTCCTTTATAGGGGTACCAGTTGTGACATATCCTGTGGCAGAGCAGGAAGGGGCGGATCAGTGGGGCCTCCACAAGGTGATATTACATTTACAGGGGGCACTAGTAATTTAACTTGTTATAACAAGTTAAACAAAGCACAATTAAACCATTACTTGCATTTTTTTTTCCTTTTTTTCTCTTCTAATTACTCTGACTAGGTTACAAACCCAGCAACTTATTTGGAATGGATTTCATTAACTGCAGGTACTGTGGAACAATTTTCAGAAGGATAGTCTTACAGGATTTAGGACACTGTCCTACATGCTGGGCCTTTGGAGATCTTAGGGCTCAGCTCCGGGCAGCATGGGCAGAGATTGCACGCCTCGAATTTCATATTGAAGAGGAAATACATTATAAGAACCACCAGCCATTTCCCAGCATCCAACAGAAAAACCTCGACCGGGCAGAGGGTAGTTGGTCCAGGAGGTTGGCAGGTGGTTGGGAGGAGCAAATCAGGTGCCCCATCACCTCTCTGCCTCCAAACACATTACCTCCAAACCATATAAACACTACAAACAGGTATCTGCCCCTATCTCTGAAATCAAATAAAGAGGCAGAAGACACTGCAGAGCAGGACACTGCGGCACAGGAGCTAGCACAACAAAACTCACCCAAATCAGGAACCAAAACTAAACAAGCACAAAGGAAATCCAAAAAACTTCTGATCATAGGAGACTCCATGATTCGGGGAGTTGATACCCATCTCCAGCCAGGGGTGATGGTCAGATGTCTCCCAGGTACATCAGCATGGAGAGACACTGACCGCATTGCTAAAATTGTTCACAAGGCAGGAGAAAACATTGATGTCCTAGTACACATAGGGACTATCGATCTCGCCACGGGTCAGTTGTGGAGGCCAAGGAACACCTGACTAGGCTGGGTGACAAACTATCATCTATTTCGCTCGGCATCTCCTCTCTGAGATCCTCCCAGTCTGGGAGAGGAGCAGATGGACGAAGGTCAGAGAAGGGAGATAGGGGAGCTAAACACGTGGCTCAAGGACTGGTGCCAGGAAAAAGGACACAGATTTGTAGGGAACTGGCAACAGTTCTGGGAGCGAAAGTTCTTTAAATTTGATGGACTGCATCTGACTAAAGAGGAGTCAGTGCATTGGGGCAGAAGTTTGACGTCTTTGCAGAATATTTAAACTAGCAAATGGGGAGAGGGTGCAGCACCCCACACGTGGAATGGGAAGAACACCCCTCCCCCCTCAGCTAGTGGTCAAACAGGAATTCAGCGTGTTTGCCGTTCATTTGCATCACCAGGTAAGAAAAAAGGTTTGTCTCCCCATACGATGCACAGGGGTAATGCCAAACTTCACCCAACAACTAACACACCAAAATCTGTCCAATGGAAAATCATGTACACAAATGCTCACAGCCTGGGAAATAAGATCCCAGACCTGCAGGCAATAATGTCAGAGGCTAAACTGGACATAGTAGCAATTAGTGAGACGTGGTTTACCAGTAACCACACTTGGGAGACTTCAGTACCTGGCTATGTATTGTTCAGAAGAGACCGAGGTGCAAAAAGGGGGGGAGGAGTGGCCCTGTATGTTAATGAAAATATCAAAGCTACAGAAATTCAGAATACACATAAGGAGCCAGAAGAACTGTGGGTCACCCTGGAAACAGGAAATGGGACAGCCATAATAACTGGGGTTGTCTACAGGCCCCCAGACCAGAGGGAGGACATAGACACATTACTGTTAGAAGATATACAAAACATGACAGCTAAAGGGAGGTTCTGATAATGGGAGACTTCAACATGCCAGATACAGATTGGTCAATACCAGCAGGAACATCTGCCAGAACTAGACTCATAGTGGATTCCCTGCAGGAGGGCCTCAAACAACTGATACAGCAACCCACAAGAGACAGGGCTATCCTAGATCTAGTACTGACTAACAAAGAGGGATCACAGATCTCCAGGTAGAAGGTCACCTGGGGGCCAGTGACCATCACATGGTATGGTTCAGTTTGGCTACTACATCTAAATCATCCCATTCCAAGGCAAAAATATGGGACTTCAGAGGAGCTGACTTTGATAAGATGGCCAACAGAGTTAAGCTAGCCCTGGCAAAAAGAAACACAGGTGAGGGGGTACAGGCAAAGTGGGCAAGCATTAAGGATGCAATACTTGAAGCAACATCCCATTGTGTTAGACAGAAAAGGAAGTGCAAAAGAAGAAGGAAACCACTTTGGTTCTCAAATAGAGTAGCAGAAAAGGTCAGAGCCAAAAGGCTGGCCTTCAGGAAATATAAGGGAACACAGCGGGATGAAGATAGGGAGGCATACCAAACTGCCCTAAGGGAAGCAGGTAAGGCAGTAAGGCAGGCAAAGTCCCAAACTGAGGAAACACTAGCACGAACAGTAAAAGAAGGTGACAAGACTTTCTATAGATACATTAGTGAAAGGAGAAAGTCCAGAGGGGTATTGCTAAGCTTAATGGAGAAAGGGAGCATGTGAGGAGGAGGACCCTGTAAAGGCATCTATCCTAAATAGATACTTTTGCTCAGTATTTACTGAAGAGAAGGTGGGATGGGCCCACAGCTCAGCATCATGGACAGGGAGGGAGGTGAGCACTACCTCACAAAAGAAAGGGTCCCACAAGAGTTGCTAAGCTCAGGGTGGATAAGGCAATGGGACCTGATGGACATACATCCCAGGGTACTTAAGGAGCTAAAGGAGGAACTAGCAGAGCCATTAGCAGAATTGTTTAGTGTGTCTCTGAGCACAGGAGAGGTCCCAGAAGACTGGAGAAGGGCTCATGTGATCCAGCTCCACAAGAGTGGTAGCAGGGAGGAGGCGGGGAACTACAGACCAGTCAGTCTTACCTCAGTAGTGGGCAAGATTATGGAGGCACTCCTTAAGGAAAGGATAGTGCAACACCTGGAATCCATAGGGCACAGGATCCAAGACAGCATGGGTTTACAAAAGGAAGGTCCTGTCAAACTAATCTCATAGATTTCTTTGACTGGGTAACCAGAGTGGTGGACCAAGGGGAGTAGTTGATGTCGCCTACCTTGACTTAAAGCTATGACACTGTTCCATATAGAAGATTGATAAATAAGCTGGGTAGGCTCGGGTGGGTCAGAAGTTGGTCAACTGGGTGGCAAACTGGTTGGACGGGCAGAAAACAGAGAGTGGTGGTAAATGGTATACAGTCAGAAGAGATGCAAGTCACAAGTGGGGTACCTCAGGGATCAGTCCTGGGGCCAGTCCTCTTCAACATCTTCATTAGTGACCTTGCAGATGGACTAGAGGGTAAGGCTTGTCTGTTTGCAGATGACACCAAGATCTGCAACAGAGTAGATGATCCAGATGGGGTGGGCAGAATGAGAAGAGATCTGGATAAACTAGCAGAATGGTCAGAAGAGTGGCAACTGGGATTTAATGCAAAGAAGTGCAAAATCATGCACATAGGGAAGAGAAACCCTGAAGCCACCTATAGGCTGGGAGGGGAGTTGCTAGCAGTCACAAAGGAAGAAAGAGACTTGGGCATCATCATCACTGATGACCTAAAATCATCCAAGCAGACCTCTAAAGCAGTAGGTAAGGCTAGGGGGGTGTTAGGGTGTATTAGTAGGGTATCACAAGTCGTAAGAGGGAGGTAATAATCCCTCTGTACAAGACACTGGTTAGGCCCCATCTGGAGTACTGCGCATTGGAGGCCACACCTTCACAAGGACATTAACCAAATGAGGCAGTCCAGAGAAGGGCAACCAAAATGGTGCAGGGACTGCATCAGAAGACATATGAGGACAGATTAACGGAGCTCAATATGTATACCCTTGAGCAAAGGAGGGAGAGAGGTGATATGATCGAGGCATTCAAACACCTTAAGGGCATAAACAAGGTGAAAGAGTCTAACATGTTTAAATATAAGAAAAATAGCAGGACAAGAGGACACAGCATGAGATTAGAGGGAGGCCGATTAAGGGGGAATGTGAGGAAATCCTTTTTCACAGAAAGGGTGGTGGATGCATGGAATGGCTTACCACAAGAAGTGGTGGCTATGAATACAGTGCAGGGCTTCAAACAGGCATGGGATAGGCATAAGGGAACAATACAAATGACTATGAATAGATAGGTCACTGACAGAGCAAAGGCCGATGGCACATTTATAAGCTAGAAAAAGAAATGGGCAGACTGGATGGGCCTTGTGGTCCTTATCTGCCGTCAACTTCTATGTTTCTATGTTCTATGTTTCTATGCCCCCCTGGAAATTTTTAAAACATCAATGTAAATGATGCATTTTAGAGCTAAGTAGTGCCACTGTTAGAATATGGTGCAGGGTCCCCAGTGTAGCGGTGAATGTTGCAACTCACATATGCCTGTGAGTTGCGACAGTCATCCTGGAATCGACCCCCATGCCTTTTATTTAGTACAATCTATCATGGCCAAGTTAAATTGCCTTGCTGCAACACAGAGACTGACATGGCAAAGAACAGAAAAGAATACCTATGGCTTTCTCAGTCTGCTGGGATCCCCATCTTGCTTGAAGACAGCTTCAAGGTCTCGGTCACAGTGTGTGTCATCCATCCGGGCTGTGGGACCCAGGTCCAGCCTGATGATTTTGATCTGCACCATCACTGTTGTGTCCTTTTTCCTCCTCAGTTCTTGTCTCTAGTTGGCGATGGTCAGCTGCATCATGTTGGAGTGTGGCAGGTGGGTAGCGGCCACAGCGAGCGGGAATGGTGTCTTCCTGACATGACATCTTCCTGATCCCCTCCCACAGCAGCAGAAGCAGTAGTAGACTCCATTCAGGGCAGTGAGTGGGTGAAAGCCTAACAACTGTTTTTTTATATATCCCACTGAAATAGTGCGTGACTGTGTATCGCCGCCAAAGTAAAACTGACTGTGATTGGACCACCCAAAACGGCACACACTGGTTGGCTCTCTGAGGTACTGAAGCCAAGTTGTGTATTGCTATATGTTGTGTGGCTGGGCAATGGAGGCTGGTAGGGGAAACTAACTGGTTCAGAAGTGACAGTCCTGGCTGAGTCCAGGTGACTCCCAAGTAATAAAAAAAGAAATAATTATTAAAATTTGACTGCATGACTTTTAAAAGGGGGGTCAGGACCAGGGTCAAACCCCCCATGCATGCCTATGGTGGTATGGCATGCTGGACTATCACTTTTTATTTCCTGGTCTCTGATGGTAGTTAACTAACCCCTCCCCCCCAGCATGGGTATCAGCTAATCAGAGACCAAGAAATCTTAAGCCCATTTTCTAACCCCCCATACTTTCTATAGACAGCTGAGTCCCCCATTTATTCCTGGCAGTTTGTGATTGGTTAGGAATTTCTTCCAGAATATGTTTATAAATCCTCCTCACTTTCCCTGTCTTAAGACTAAATCAGGTGGGTACTGGGGAGGGGTTGTATAGAGGGTTACCCCCGTGGGCCTTTTTAGTAAGTCCGCAGTAGCACTTCTGATTTCCAGGTACCTCCAAAAGCCCCTGCTGGGTAAACTATATTTGGCATACATGCTTTTGAAAGTATTTAAGATCTGCTTGCCATGAGCAGGTTCTACACAGACCAAGTGCCCACCTTGCACCATTAAGACTATTACAGGGTTTTTAGTTCTACTTCAATTAACTGCTTAACCCAGGGAGTGCATATGGAAATTGGGGTTAGCTACACTTTAGTCAGTTTAGTTGAGGCTCGCTAAGCTCTTATGAAGCCCCTTGTTGTAGGGGAGGTCAAGTTTGCTCTGATTCATAGAGTATAATAACTCCCAGGGGGAACAACCTTCAAAATGTACTCTTCCATTCAGATCCACTGTGGTGAATTTTGAGAGGGGGCTGTGAGCCAATGTAGTGTTTGGACATGCAAATAGGCCATGTGGTATCCCTGGATCCATAGTAATCACCATCTCCCACCCTTCAATGTAACTGTCATTTGACTCTGTTGTACCTGGGGGGTTGTCATCCCATGGGTACTCTACTATTAGTATATCTAAGTTTGCGTCTAGGTGTTGAGAGAGCAATGTGGGATATACAGTGTAGGAATCTGAATGCTGAGACATCTAGAATGCTGCTATTTTGTACACCAAGGATAGCTTTAAAGGCTTCCATCTGTACAGAATGAGTTTCAGTCTGGCTAATAATGGTGTGAGGTTGCCTGCAGCCCATTTTGTGTCATCAGTTGGGATGCAAATGCCCAAATATTTAATGCTTTGAGGAGCCCTTTCTATGCCTTGGGCAATGAAGAAGGCACTTAAGCAGCAATGGTGGTGAGGCAAGACTTAAATTTTCCCAGGGTTTACCTTTAGCTCAGAGAATTTAGAGAATATTGGTAGAAGAGGGCTGATGGCTCTAGGGCCATTCCCGGGTAGGACCAGGAGAACATCTGCTAAAGCATTATTTTATATTCCTGTTCCCCCATCTTAAGACCTGGTATGGCATTATACTGTCTCAGGGCTATGGCCAGTGGATTGATCACTAGAACTGAAAGTAGTGGAGAGAAAGGACATCCATGCCAGGTTCCATTCTGAATTGGAATAAGGTTCAATAAGATGGAGTTGGTCAGATCTCTGGCCAAAGGAGAATGGTAAAGGATCTATATCCCAGAAAGAAAGGTGTCCTCAAACCCCAATTATCTTAGCTTTTGCAGGAGGTAGCCACACTCCACTAAGTCAAAGGTGTTTACAAAGTATATAGCTATTGCTGCAGCTAGAGTGGGGCTATGTCCATGTACAAAAATAGGGTGCCAAAGGAGCATAGGTGATAAGGGCCCAGTCTACCAGATCACTAGGTGCCACCCACAGACTCAAATTTCCATAGTGTCTAGTGGACTCCCCCTCCCAATACTCACCCTCAAATGTCTACTCCCTGGTGTCTAGTGGATCCCCACTCCTGTATGTATTTCTCCTCCCACTCCCTCCCACCTGGGCCACAAGCGGGCCACCAGCACAGCCCTCCACTCCCCTCCACGGCCGGTGGCCTGACTGGGCCCTCAGTGAATGAGAGCTTGCTTGAATAAGCATGCGCTCATTCATTGCCGGCTCATGGTAATTTTTGGATGTTTTTAGGGGTACCTAGCAGGGGGGCAGGATGGAGGGAAAGGCATTGTGGACCCCTTCCGGGTTCCACAATGACATTACCCCCATCCTGCCCTCTGCTGGTGATCAGAGCAGCCCTCCTCTCTTCTCTGCACCCCAAAAAGTATCCAAGAATGACCGTGAGCTGGTAATGAACGAGCGGGTGTTTGTACAAGCATGCATTCATTTATTGAGTGCTCAGCTGCACCACCGGTTGTGGAGGAGAGTGGAGGGCTGTTCTGATGGCCAGTTCAGGGCTCGGGTGGGCAGGAGTGGGGTGGAGGGGCAGTACATGTAGGAGTGGGGGGTTTGGGGTCCACTAGATACCAGGGAGTGGACATTTGTGAATGGGAATAGGGAGGTGGGTCCACTAGACACTAGGGAAATTTGTGTCTGTGAGTGGTGCCTGGTGATCTGGGGAAGGGTACCACCTGGATTTTAACTGGCAAAGGGGCGGTGACTGGCCAGGGGGTCGGGGTGCCACCAGACACCAGGGAATAGGGATGAACATTATTAATTTATATGACAGTCAGACCAGCAATCGGTGGGGGGGAGGGGCCATTAGACCCCAGGGATGATTATATATTTTTTTACATTGGGGCCGGCGATTAGCGGGGGAGGGGGCATTAGACACAATGGATTTGGGACATTTGCGATCTGTAACTTCTCCTTGCTTTGTGTTTTTTTTAAGTGCAATTTGCACTTAAAAAAAACAAAACAAAAGCAAGGTGAAGTTACAAACTGAAAAATTGCCATTTATTGGGACAATTTTGCAAACTGATCTGCAGAGGTGATTTTGGCGCCTTTCTGGAAAATTTACAGGTGAAGGAAAACTTTACTACAGCTCTACTAGCTAGTGCTTTGGCCAGCACTAGGCATCTGTAATCCTGGTACTTTATTTTGGTAGAGTAGCGATTGGGTCATTTATGTCTCTCTAACTGTAAGGGGGGGCATTCAAGGCCTCTGCTGTCTCTGTAGTGAGTTTGGGCAGTGGGTTGCCTGCAAAAAAAGGCAATTGTCTCATGGAAACATAGAATCTTGTGGCAGGTAAGGGCTGCTTAGCCCACCCAGTCTGCCCATTTTTCCCTACCTACTTTACATTCTCACCGTGGACCCTACTTTATCGGTTGCTCTTTCTCCCTCTCACCTTCATTTCCACTACAGTTACCTTGTGCCTATCCCATGCATTATTGAACCTCACCACTGTTTTTGGCCCCACCACCTCCACAGGGAGACTGGTAAAGGAATCCACCAGTATTTCTGTGAAGAAGTAATTTCTCACATCTCTCCTGAATCTACCCCCTGCCAGTTTCATAACATGTCCTCTTGTTCATAAGCACCTTTTTGTTTGAAAAATACTTCTCTCCTTGACCTTATTTGCCCCCGTGAGGTTTTTAAAGGTCTCTATCATATCCCCCATATCCCAGGGTGCACATATTGAGGTCCTTCAGTCTCTCCTCATAAGGCTTTTGATGCCAACCCTGCCCAATTTGTGTTGCCCTCCTCTGGACCATCTCCACTCTGTATATGTCCTTCCAGAGATGTGGTCTCCGAATTTGATGAAAAATTATGGATTTCTTTGCCATGAAACTGTATGCAGTGATACATATTTCCAGTGAACCTGTGTTTGACTTTAGTTTTAAACTCTAAAAGCAACACTAGCATGGTTTTGGCTCAGATATGAGCAACTCAGAAGCAGTGAGTTATGGTGTAATTTCACAGCTATTCCTTTGTCTAAACTTGCTGTTAAAATTTTTACTGTTTGGTTCAGTAGTAGAGGTAGTAGTAAGTAGTAAAATATTTTATTCATTTTCAGATAAATGAATGGGATGACTCAACTGAGACAAGCTAATATTCAGTGAAGTCTGGATAAGATTCCAGTTACTTCAACACATTTTTACATACAGATTATCAAAATAATGTGAATACATACATAAATATATTGCATAAAAGGAGACCCTACAGAGTCATAGCAGCCTATTACATTATTAAAATAATAAAAATAAAACACTTAACAAACATAAACATAACACACAAAATCACTTGAATATAAAGGTAAAAATAATCCATAAATCCTTCACCATATTTAAAGTACACATGCGGCAGACAAATACAGGCATTTGTCACCTCCCTGGTAGCTATTATTTGGGGAGTGAAACAGGGACGTGTTTCTATCTGGGGCAGCCCACAGCCAGTTACAAGTATGGGTCCTGAAGATGTCTTAGCACAGCCTATGGAGTTCAGTGCTTGAACCTGTGTTTTTAATATGGCCACACCAGGATGGAATGCCTGAACTCTTTTCAAAGCAACTTGCGTGAGGAACAGGGACATTCTTTGACCCTGGGCCTTACATAATAGAGGTGATGGACTAAATCAAGAAGATCTAATTTATAGAGAACAGGCTGAGGCCTTAGCTAGGAGGTCTGGGAGACACAATAATACCGGGGGGAGGGGAGATCCTCCTTGCCCTTCACAAATGAATATCTCACCACAAAAAGCAGCAACTAATGAGGATGGTGGGGCAGCAGAGTTGAATCCGCCTGTGTCTAGTGAAGAACCAAAAAAGAAAAAGAATCTCCACTTTTGAATCTGACAGTGGGGGGAGACCTTGTTTCACAAAAGGAAATGCCTCCTCACCCCGTCCTGGAGATACAGACATGGTTGTTGTCTCCTTAAGAAAAAGAGGGGGATGTGGGTTCAAGATCAGTAAAATAAAGCAACCAGTAGAAATGCACACTCAGAATAAGTATGCCAGTTTAGCTGCTAAGAAACAGTGGGGGGACACAGATGAAGAAGAGATTGACTCGGAGCCTCTTCTGTAACATCCTTGGCCCAAGGTCTTTCCTCTGACTGGAATGAATCAGTACTGGAATCATCTGCATCAAAAAACAAACAAAATGGAGAATGAGATCTCAGTCTCATACTAACAGAGTCACCCCCCATATAATCCTACATTATGTGTAAAGGAGCCACAATATCTCTGGTATCTACAGGTATATCGGTAAATGTTAACAGTATTAAGACATATAAGAAAAGAATAACTGTCTTAGCTATGCTAGATACTTTACCAGGAAACATTGTCTTCCTACAGGACACTAGATTGAAGACTATATATGCAGTATGAACTTATGGCAACAAAAAACTTGTGGTCACATGGGTCCTTTTTCTTGTCCAAGCAGATTTACAGGTGTGATAAGGTGGGAATTTTGTTTAAAAATGTCCCATGCCATGTGCAAAAACTAATAGGAATAGAACCTGGCAGGGGTTGTCGGGGGTTGGCTGGGGGAGGGCAGGAAGTTGGATTGAGCCTCCATATGACAGATCTCCTCTCCTGGGGAGGGCTGGGGAGGTTGTGTGACCAGCGCATGTGAACCCCTAGCAGAGGATGGGGGTTCCATCATGACCGGTGTCTGGCATCTTCTGGGGATGTTCCGGATGCCAATAGTTTGCGTCACTTGTGTCATTGCATGCCACACCCCTCATTCACAAAAACAACAAAAAATAGCTGCCGCCTCTATGAGGCTCCTGCTCACCCAGCTCTGATCATCACCATGGCACTCCAGGCCATTGACCTATTACAGCTACTGGTGTAGCTGGCCAACTCCATGCCCTGCCCTGGGGTGTAAGCCAGGGGGCAATACTGGTAGGCTCCCATGCTGGAATCCTTCCTCTTTCATCATGTGGGTTGTGCTGGGTGCATTGGCCCTGCCCTAAGGTGCAAGGGGAGAGATCAGTTTTGCATAGGCCCCATACAGTACCTAGGGTTTCCACCAGTTCGAGTGGATAGGTAGCTGCTGGACCAGCAGTTGCCTTTAGTCCCCTTAGGTTGGTGCTATGCAATGTAATATCATTTATGAACAAGACTGCAATTATAGTGGAGTTGGTTTCCTCAGTTTATCTCTCTTGCATTATAGAGACCTGGCTGGGTGATAACACCATCCCAGTCTTGGAGGCATCTGTCTCAGCTGGCTTCTCCATGGTGCACTGCCTGAGAGGGGATCGCAGGGGTGGGGGTGGCCATCTGTTTTAGAGCTCATTTGAACTTCTCCATGCACCCCTGGGAGCTTCTTCATCTTTTGAATGTGTAGCCATTTGGGAGGAGGGGGGTCCAGGTGCAGATTGCAGAATATTTCTGGGGTGCCAGCCTCCGGGACACGAGAGGGAATTTGTTCAGTAAGTTGCTGACTTCATCGCTGAGAGAGTGTTGGAATCATCCAAATAGTTGATTCTGGGTGATTTCAACACCTGGTTTGAGAATGAATCATCATAGTTTGGACAAGACTTCCTCCAGATGATGAATTAGCTGGGCCTTGTACAAGCAATTGCTTCCAAAACTCACTGCCATGGACATGCCTTGGACATAATATTCTTGCTGGGGCTTGAGATCACCAATTTCAAGATTTATCCAGTTGTCTGGTCGGATCACACATTCAGTGATGTTCTTGTTCAGATTCCCCCTCAGTGGTCCTTCCCTTGTGGAGATGGTCTGTTATTTCCCTTTAAGGGGGCTTTGCCAAGAGGGACTGTCAGTGATAATGACATCTTTGAGGTGAGCACGGCCTATGCGTATGATGCAAGTGAGGAAGTGGAAGTCTATAATAGGGCTGTGGCCTCAGTGCTTGTCTCTGTCGCACCAGTCCATATATGACCCAGGTTCTCTTGAT
This sequence comes from Neoceratodus forsteri, assembly GCA_016271365.2. Classification (NCBI taxonomy): domain Eukaryota; kingdom Metazoa; phylum Chordata; order Ceratodontiformes; family Ceratodontidae; genus Neoceratodus; species Neoceratodus forsteri. The sequence continues at coordinate 1,067,122,360 of CM028131.1, read as the reverse complement.
CGAGACCCCCTAGGTTTGATGGGGCTCTTAAGGAGATGAAGACCAAGGGTCAAAAGTTGGATCATTGTTGGCTAAAGTTTGGATCAGAGGAGGACAGACTTGCTTTAAAAACTCACTATGATGAGTATCAAAGGGCTACCTCCCATAAAAGGGAAGTTTTCTTGTGCAGAGTGATGGCTGCAGGGAAGAACAGACCAGCTCAGCTTATTGGGACTGTTAACAGGTTGCTTCATTCAACCTGTCTACAGCCTAAAGTTGCAGTTTCATCAGCAAAGAGTTTGCTCTGTTCCTCTCTGTCAGTCCTCCTTGAGGTCCAGTATCTGTTTGATGGGGCATATGTTGCCCCACAATGGTCAGTTGGATGTTGCAAAACACGTTCCAATTGCCTAGAATGAGCTTAGACCAATGGAGGTCGCAGCCATGATATGGTCTGATATTTCCAGATATTTTGCAGTATATCTAGAGATTCTCTTTCTCTGGTGGCCCATAGTGGTACTGTAGGCAGGCAGGAAATTTCTCCAGAAATAGTGAAATTTCAGGAAATATCTGATCATGTCTATGGCTGCCACTGTATGTGAGGTAATCATACTGCTGCAGCCCACATTCTGTGAATTGGATCCAGGCCAGACACATCGCCTTGTGAGATGTGTGGAGTTTGTTGCCCCTCCAGTCAGGATTCAGGTCTAAGCACAGTACTGAAACAGCATTAGTTTAGTTGCATAATAACCTCTTCAGGGCTAGTGACAGAGGTGAATGGTCAGTTCTTGTTCTCGATCTCTCTTCAGTATTCAACACTGTGGATCATGGTGTGTTTTTGGATCACCTTCATGGATTCTGTGGACTCACCATTAACGTCATCAACTGGTTTAAGTCATTTCTTACTGGTAGGATGCAAAGGGTAGTAATGGGGGGTTCTCCTCCACCCAAGGCCCCTAATTTGTGGAGTCCCCTGGGGTTCGATCCTCTTGCTCATATCACTTGCATGTACATACTGCCCCTGAGTGAGATCATCGGACGTTACAGTATGGGTTTCCATTGGTATGCAGATGATACCCAGGTGTACATGTCTTTTGCGCCAGGGATGGCTGGTGCCTTGGAGGTACTAACTGACTCCTCACCACTCCCAGCACTATCTGTGCTCCTCTGAAGCAGGCATCCTAGCAATTCCCAGGGCCGAGCTAAAAATCTTTGGTGACCATCCATTTGTGGTGGCTGTACCCGCCCTGTGGAATTCACTCCCAAAATCCTTGAGAGAGGCATCCCCACTGGAGGCCTTTAAGCAGGAACTCAAGGCACATCTTTTTAGGAAAACCTTTGGGACCTAGCTTGATATTGGTCCTTGTGTTTTATTTGCTGTTGTTTTGTTCTTAATAACATCACCTGAACTCAGTTATTTATATTTCTTTTCATTTATGTATTTAAACTTATTGTTCCCTTTTCACACATTGTATAGCACCCTGAGCCTCAGGGATAGGGTGCTTTATAAATAAAAACTTACTTACTTACTAGATTTGTTTGGCATGGCCTCCCCCCTGAGAAACCATGCTGCCAGTGGTCCTGCAGCCCATTTGCCTCCAGGTACTCCATCAGCCTCTCCCTCAGCATGGTCTCCATTAATTTCCCCACAACTGATATGATACTGACTGGCCTGTAATTGTAGCCTCCTCCCTGATGCCACTCTTCTGCAGATATACCTCATCATTCCTGCTCTATTCCCCTGGAACTATCCCTGTCTCCAGTGAGGTGCAAACAAAGAGCATAACCACTGCACAGCTGGAAAATCTGCCTGTTATTGTCAACCATCATGGACTGAGGTCAGAAGGGGATTTATATGGCCATTTGGGGATGAAGGAGTCACTCTAAGGAAGATGGGTTGTGAAAACACTGTATCATGAGGTGGAATGGAACTGACAGAATGCCAGCTGAAACTTTTCATTAAATACAATTGTATGGGAGGATTGGGGAATGGACCATTGTTGATGATGTGGATTGTGGATGAGGAGGTCACAGATTAGCCATTGTCACCTGTGGAGGGCTAGATGTTTATTTTTTTTGTTATTTTTACTTTCTTTACTATGAGTTCCTAGAATAGTGGATATTTTCCCCTATTTTGAGACGGTTAGCATGACGCCCTGACTGGATATAGTGCATTTGAATGAGGGAGGAACAGTATTCAATGGGCCCCAGTGCAGAGCCTTCAGTAGACTGCATGATCATGCCGAATACATCACTATGTCCTTACAAATAAGTGCACCCTCCTGTGTGCAGGGCACAATGATATTTTCAGCTCAGTTGGGAAATGGTAAAAGTCCACTGTGGCAGTGCTATTTATGACTTACAGAACCCTACCCCTTGTAGTGCACATACAGTAGTGACACATTGTCACTTGCCTCCTCTGCCTAGTCCCTCAGATAATCTTTGTATACTCTCACATTCCTTGGTAGTTTAGTGGCTCCCTCCATGGGTAACTGTTGCAATCCCCGGTAGTTTAGTGGGCCACACCATTCCTGAGTAAATATCAAATCCTGGTAGTCCAGCACTCCCTTGATCACCAAATGTCAAATACTAGTAGTCCAGTTCTCTCTAACTTTGAGTGAACATACAAATCCAGTGGTCCTGTGCACCTCCTAATACCAGATTGTATAGCAGATTGTATAGCAATGGCCCTGGAACAGGTGACTTCAACCTCAATTAGCTCAGTAAAGAAACTGATCCTCAGAAGGATCAGGTAATCAGTCTACATCTCTCCCAACTGGTTACTGAGCCCACTAGACATAACTACAAAAGTTGCAATAGCACACTCATTGACTGGGTCCTGGCCAGGTGCCCATCCAGGACTGCATGGGTCATGGTTCACCCAGACACTCTATGTGATCCTTCACCTATCACCTGTCACTGGACAAATAAAATCACAAAGATAGCACCTACTGTGATTGAAAGTAAGGTACTTAAGATAGGCATGCTGTCCTCCTTAAAGGCAGCACTAGCCCATATCGACTGGTCACCTCTGGACACAATACAGGACATAGACCAGTCCCTTCAGTGCTTTAAAGACAAGTTAAACTCTATTTGTGACACATTTTCCCCAGTAAGAAGGAGGAAAATTAGGGATCCAGTAATAGTTGGATTACAAGGGAATTGCTTGACCAGATGAGAAACTGGGACAACCTGTGGTGCAGGGCCAAGGATACTGGCAAGAGGGTTGCTTATTAGAAATATAGAGAAGACAGAAATAAGTGCACAAACCTCATAAGACTAGCTAAAGTGAATTACTTTAAGAAACAACTTGAGAAATCCTGAGGTGATGGCAGATGATTTTTGGGAAATGTCAATGAACTATTAGGAAAGGGACAAAAAAAGCATCCGACTATGCTCAATACTAATGGTACTACAACAAAAGATTTATAGACTATCGCCGACTCCTTCAACAAAGCTTTTACTGATCTTAGCTCAATACTCCCCCTGGACAATCTTAATGCTTCTGGACCTCCTCAAGCTACCACTAGAAAGGACAACAAGCATCCCTGTTTCTACTTTAAATGTGTCTCCATCAAAGAGGCTAGGAAATACGTAAAAAATATACTCTGTAAAATCAGGCAAGGTAGTGATAAACTGGATATGAAACTGATTGCACTCACACTGGAAGAAGTACTTGCCCCCATCACTAAAATATTCAATAAATTCCTCACACTTGCAAAATTCCCCACAGTTTGGAAGCTTGCTCTAGTGACTCCTGTTCACAAAAGTGGAGAATGAACATGCTTCTCAAAATACAGACTTATCTCAATCCTCTCCCCCCTCTCAAAGGCATTGGAAAGAATAGTGGCCAACCAACTCACTGAGTATCTGACAAAATACAATTTACAATGCCACAACAGCATGACTTTAGAAAGGGCCATAGCACATCTACAGCACTTTCCTAATTCTTCTATTTTGTGCACAGGGCCTTGGATGGAGGAATGCTAGTGGGGTCAATTTTTATTGACCTCACCAAAGCATCTGACACAGTCAATCACTCTCTGCTTATACAGCAGCTGCTGGATCTTGGACTATCAACTCCCTCTGCATGCTGGTTCCAAGATTACCTCTCCTGTAGATTGCAGAGTGTTAAAATAGGGGCTGCTGTTTCTAATGCAAGATAGGTCTCTCTGGGTGTACCCCAAGGGTCTTTACTAGGTCTGCTGCTTTTTAGTCTATTTCTAAATAATCTGCTGGAGGCTTGCCCCAGCAAAATCATTATATATGCTGACAATGCTGTGATACTAAATTGCCACCACCAGCTTGACAGACTCCAACATAATCTTCAGGACATCTTTCACAAGCTCAAAGCCTGGTTTCATCACCAAAAGCTGCTACTAAATTATTAAAAAAAAACAAACAATGCCTATCGCTAGTTACCAATTCAAGGCGAAGAACTCTCTACTAACCATGAGTGGTAATAAGGCCATCCCTCTAGAACAAGTGGACTGCTTTAAATACCTTGGAGTCATAATAGATGATATCCTATCCTTCTCTAAGCATATTGAACTGATAGTCAAGGCAGTTAACATCAGGCTGGGAATTCTGTATAGACACTGGCACTATCTTACTCCCACTGCTATTCTGTTTTTTTTTTGTTTTTTTGTTTTTTGGTTTTAACCAGGAGAGAAAACAATAAGTTGAAAGCTTGTTTACAGGTATGACCTGGGAGCACAAGGAAGTCAAGTGACTTGCTCAGGGTCACACAGTATGCAAGTGGGGGCTGTGAGATTCAAACTCAGGCCTTCAGGTTTGCATCTCAGAACCTTAAACCACTGTGCTATACTGCCTCTCTGTAACCAGTTATATCCTATCAATTATCAATTATGATCTGGTATTTTATGGTGTGGCCTCAGATACAGCCCTAAAAAGAGTGAGTACAGTGCTCAATAACTCTTGTAGACTAGTCCTTGGAGCAGATAAACATACCCCACCTGTGCCCTGTATGAACATATGAACTGGCTCACCGTCAGAGTCAGGGTCAAGTTGCAAACCTTCCTACTAGGAAACAAAGCCCAAATTGGACTGACTCCCCCTTGTATACAACAAATCATACAGCCAGCTCAATCGCAGTGTAACACTAGAGGTATGGCTAGAGGCATTCTAAGCATCCCCTTTAGGAGGACCTCACTTGGTCAGCACTCCTTTGTTTATAGGGCTCCCCTCTGGCTTAATGAGATCCTGGTTGAAGTTTACAACTTGGAGACTTTTGCTACCTGTAAACGTACTCTGAAGCAATCGCTTATCAACACAAGAATCTGTGAATGCTAACCCACTAATGACACGTAATTCTCATAGTAATGACTCTTTGTTTAATTAGGGATCTAAGTCCTGCAAACTACATCCAATCAGTAATTATACCCCTCCCCCCGTTGGCCAATACAACACTCCATCAGAGGTTCCCATGCTCCTCCCTCTGCTTGCACTTGCTCCAACAGTCCCTGACCCTTCCTTATTGACTCTCTTCCCATCCTTTCTACTTCACTCTCTCCTGTTCTTATCTTCTTAGCTCTACCCCAACTCTATTCATACCCCTACCTAGTATTTATCCTGTCCCTCCTTCCTTCCCTCTGTCCTCCCTACCTCCTTCCTTCCTTCCTTCCTTCCTTCCTTCCTTCCTTCCTCCCCTTCCCCTTCCTTTCATGATTCTCCAGTTTAGAGAAATAGTGAAACAGGAACTGCCCTCATTTCCTGTTTCACTATTTCTCTGAACCCCACACAACCACCGCTGACCTGCCACTTGTCAGTAGTTAAACGACCTAGCTAGTGACAATGCCTGGCCCATGGCAGCTACTTATATTCCTCCTAATGGTCTTTTATTGTAATTTCTGCTCATACACCATTTTGATTGTATAATAACCTGGCATGAAGCTAATCATTTGTAGTAATCATGTATTTAGTATTTGTGGAACTGTAACTGTCTTATTTGGTGTACAGTACCTGTCTAATTCTGTATCATGACAAGGGATCTTTGTAAATTAGCTCCCAGCTCAAAGGTGTTTTCTGATGCTTCAAATAAAAATATTGATTTTACCCCAACCTTCTTCTCTGGCCTATCTACTAGGTGTCCTCCACCCCACCCCCATATATATCTGACTCACCAATAAAGTGGCATTTGTTGCTCAGTGTTAAATATGCAGATGGTGAGTGGCACAGACTTTCCATATATCACCTTGGCTTGCCTCCATCTGAATAATGGTGAGCATGTGTGAACTATTGCAACAGCTGGTACCATACAGTTTGGGAGGTGATGAGAACATCATGCCAACCCCTCTCCAACTAACATACCACATGCCACTCTGCTAAGAAAAACTGGGATATTGTGTTTTAATACAGCAGTCTACTTTACTTTTCTCTCACTAACTGGCTGGCAGGCTTACCAACACTCACATAGAAAAAATAAAGCAATAGATTTCTGTGTCTGCTGCACCCCCAGTCATGAGCAAAAATATCTGGCAAATAAATCCTTCAAAATCCCTTGCACCTTTCCTAGTCTGCTTCATTGAATCTGCTCTGCTTCATTTTCAGGGGTTCGCATAAAACAATATGGATTTTTGCATCCTTTTCACCACTAGCACTAAATAATAAACATTTGACAAATAGATCTTTTAAAAGACCCCCTGCTCCTTTTCCAGTTTACTGCATACACTCTGCTCCGCCCTGCTCCTGCTGCAGGCAAGGTCAGAAGCTGCCAGTGCAGCAGGCTCACACCATGCACTCTTTTCTTTCCTCTGCTGCAGTTTCACTAGCCTGCCTGCCTAAAACTACAGTTAAATACTGCAAGAATTTATTAACTGGAATGGTATTATATTGCTCTCTGATGATTTCTAAAGTTTTCTGATTAAAAGTCACTCTCACATAAAAGAAGCTCGTGCCTAACACAGGCCCTTCCCTGTGTGAGGGAAAGAGAGGAAGAGCAGGAAATTGCACTGCGATTTGCACTGCATGTGAAGTTCTTGATCTCCAGCATTATTGATTGGCTGATGAAGTTCATGTGGCTAGTCAATAACTTGCAGTGCTGAGTGTGTGCTTTAAACTCTAAACAATCAACAAATGAAAAGTGTACTAATGAAGCATGTTGATATTGCTCTGCTTACTCTCAGGCTTCACCTGTAAAAGCATCAGAAGATAGCAACCTACAAGCTCAGACTAGATAAGTACTTTGAAGATAATGGGATGATGGGGTATTCCAGCTGGGCAGTGGGAGGAAGGAACTTGATGTACCACTTTTCGACTTCCACATATGTAGGTACAGTATGTATGTTTGTATGTATGTATATATAAATTTGTTCATATTCAGTTTGTAAACAGTTCTGTGACTATTAGGTTTTATGAAACATAGGATACGGCTGAATTATTTTTACATTGTTCTTACAGTATTATCTTCATCTCCAATGCTGGACTCTGGTCTGTTTCATAGCAGTAATCCAGTATGGCCAGAGTACTACAGTTTAATTCCAAATACATCCTAATATGGTTATCAATATAATATTAGAAAATGGGCAGAACATTTCCTGGCCTCTGACTGGCTGAGAACCCTGGCAAGTGTTGCATTTATGTGCTAACAGAGACCAGGTAATAAGTTGTACCAGTCTGATGTGCCACAGCACAAGAGAAATCACTCTGCCAAACTGGAAAATGAGGAACCTGAATAGCAGCCATTTTTTTCTTGCTTAGTGAGTGCTCGCAACCCCCAACTTCTATTACTAGGAACTGACTCCTGATCACTTTCCAAGCTCTCAGTTAAGTGTGCAGTACATCTTTGTCCCACTCCCCAAACAGTAGTCACCTACAAAAATAACTCCCATTAGTTAAATCCACCCCCCTTGCCATACCGAAAGAATTTTCTTTTTTTTTTTACTTTCAGCACAGACCTGCTTCCAGTCAATTTCTTCTGTTCACTACTTGGCTCTTCTCCCACTCAGGAATTGATACAATACCAATCTACCCTTCAGTCTACTGATTGTGCTCACAACTCTCTAAAGGACCATGATCTTTCAGTTTCCTGACCACAGTCTCAGACCCATCACTGACCTCATAAGTTTGTTAACTATCCTCACAAGCACGTCACTCTCTAAATTAACAAAATTTTGAAAGAAAAGGCTACCATTTAAAAAAAAAACATATCTCTTGCTATCAGTCCTGCTAGCAACAGGTGTCCTCTAGCAGCAGTGCCCTCTACTGGCAACTGTACTGCTGAAGGGTCTACTTTGCAAAAAATGTCTTAAAAATTATTTCAATTTTTTTTTTAACTTGTTCCAACATTTTATTTTTTCTTTCATAAACTTTTCCACTTGCCTTGCCCATTTTCTAAGCACAACACTAACCTCCAGGGTGGGTGGTATGGGTTATACAAGACCTTTGAGGGGTTATGAGGTCCTCTGCCTGTGTGATGTGGCTTCATTATGCCACCGGGCATTTCAGTGTAGCCCCAAGCCATACATTCTGTTGGGTACTATTGTTAGCCTAAAGTGACATTCTAGTCACCAAACAAATCTCAGTTGGCATCACTTCACTTCAGTTACACAATATATCAAAGAAATTTCTATGTCATTCTGTTCTGTTCATTATTACTGCCAGCAACATGAAACCTGGATACTTGTGCCTTACTTCTACTTAAGGGTAAGTCTTATTTTGGAGCTGATGTCAGGATGCTCTGCTTGTCATATCACAGTTTGTTGATGGGGAACTGGCTAAGTTGTTAAAGCAGGGCACTGTGACCAGCTGCAGAATAAGCATGGTGCTATTAAATGTAAAAAAAAAAAAAACACAGTGGATGATTTTTTTCCAAATAAATGTAGGCACTTCTCATTCAAAGCTGTTATCGTTTAATAGTACTGAAACTGACAGGACCCCAACTTATAGCACAATCACTGCACTAGCAAAAGTAACCAATGACTGGATCTCTGCTATAGATGCTAAGAAGGTAACTGGTGCAGTCTTTTTGGACCTCAGCAAAGCTTTTGATACTGTTGATCACAAACTATTAGTCAATTGCCTTGCAAAGTTGGGTGTTACATACCATACCACCCGGTGGTTCTCTAGCTACCTAACTGGAAGATTCCAAAAAGTAAAGGCGGAAGGCTTTTTTTCTGCTGCCTTGCCAGTTGCAAGAGGAGTCCCCAAGGATCCATCTTAGGCCCTGTCTTTGTTTTCTTTGTACATTAATGACTTAGATGTTAATATATCTCACGTCCAATCTGCACTTTTTGCAGATGATACTGTGTTGTATACTTCTGGCTCATCATTATCTGAAGTCAAAGGGTGCTTTAAGCGGACTTCGCACAACTTGAGCATAATCTAATAAAGGCAAAGCTTCTGCTCAATGCTAGAAGACTAAAGCGATGATATTCTCCCCAGTGCTGTCTCAGACCCCAATACCCTTGCCCAAGACTTCATTGTCACGCGCTAAACGAGCCTCTGGAAGTTGTAACCAGATTTAAATATCTAGGTATCTGGATCGACAATAAATTATCTTTCAGTGACCACGCAAGATGTCTGTAGAAGGTTAAAAGCAAGGTTAGGTTTCTTCACAGAAATAGGCCCTTTTCCCCTTGAAACTCGAAACAAGCTTGTACAGGTCACTTTTTCTCCCCTACTCGACTATGGAGATGTAATCTATTCCTCCACCACTTGCAAATCTAAGTAAACTGGACATCCTTATCACCGTAAGCGTTACGGTTCATTACCAACTCCCCACCGCTCGCACCACTGTGACTTATATGCAGCTGTTGGTTGGACATCCTTACTACTAGACGCCTGCTCCATGCTGGGCTATGGACTCTTAAACTGCTCCTGCAGAAATTGCCAAGCTATCTCTTCCTTATTAGTATCTCACATAGTGCATACTGCTAAGAAAATCTGACTTTATTATGCTTGACATACCAAGGACGCTGGAGTTCCTTTGGTAAACGTGCTATTGCATATGCCCTTCCCTCCATTTGGAACCAATTACAAACCGTACTGAAACTAACTAGCACAGTTTCAATAAACTTCCACAAATCGCTAAGTACAGCCAAAATAAAAGACACCTGTAACTGTCATTAAGTCTCTTCCTTCCCCATGTGTGCCATATTTATCCACGGGTAAGGTATAATTGATTTGTCATATTAACTGTTTTCCCTTCCTCTTCTACTCCTGGCTTTATCTTTGCTTATGCTCCACTGCTACTCTATCAAATCACTCCTCCCCCTCATATCAGTTGTAGACTGTTGTTTGATCTTGCTGCCAAAATACTGTATATGTATTGCACACACCAGTCATCATGTTTCATTTATCAGTATGCAACCTGTAAGTCATTTCCCTGTCTCATATCAATGTTTACCACCTGTGGTCACCCTATGTGGTACCCTTGTATGTATATCCAGCCTGTATCATGTAACGTGCATTTCATGTATATACTGTTATTACCTATCTGTGTTTGTACTTTAGGTGTTTATGTCACAGGACCTCCTTGTGAATGAGCTTGCTCAATGGAGTTTTCCTGCAATAAACTTGAACTTGAACTTATAGATATTTGGGAATTATATTAGAACTCAACTTACATTCTGACTTCATACTGTGAATATTTCATCAAAGTTAAAATGATTATTAGCCTTTTTTTACAAGAAAAAAAATCTCATTTCAGTTTTCCCTTATGGAAACTTTTAGTCAATTCTCTATTTTTACCATTATTGGTTATGGAGACTGTATATACAGAAATACAACTAAGTCTGTACTAGAAGCTCTGAATCCCCTTTATCATAGTGCATTAAGGTTTGTTTCTGGTTTACCTTGGAATACTCACTCTAGCCATTTATATTCTGCGGTGGGAGGGGGATCCTTAGCTAGTAGAAGACAACAACAGTGGTATTTTTTTTTGTACATAATTTTTGTTATAGGTAAACTTCCATTATTTCTTCAGAAATCATTATGTTTAAAACAAACATATAGATATAGTCTTAGGCCCTGCACTTTACCAAAGTTTACTACCCCTTGAATATGCTCAAAAATAGGTGATTATGTATAATCTGTGTCTGTGTCTCAGATTTGGGAAGAACTTAAGAAAATATTTAAATTATGTACTTTAATCCCTATCTCTCATTTTAAACTCCTTATTATTGGGTTTCTTCAAAACTAATGTGGTTGTTATGGTTAAACTTATGTTTTCCTTTTTGACTAGTACTGTTCATTCATTAATTTGCATCAGTGTATGTAATGTGTCCATATTACTAATGTTATTCACTTTTATTTTATTGTGCAATGCAACATTTTGTAACTTTTTTGTAAATGACAGTTTCTCTCAACTTGCTCTCCAATAAAATGATGATGATGATGAAGCATCAGTTGGAGCTTGTCTGCAACATAGTAACATAGAGGTTAGAAGAGACTCAAGATCCATTAAGTCTATCCCCTGCTTCATTAAGCAGAACCAACAAGTATTGCATGCTCCCATTCAATAAAAGGCAGTAGTCTTGTTTTCATGTAAATACCCTATCTAATAAAGAATGCAATTACTTAAATGTAAGCTTTTTTTTTACTGTGGTGCATTTGAAGTCTGCTGATTCCAACTAATATTTTTGCTGGTGGCTGGTCTCCATCTTTCAGAGCTTGTGGCTTTTGCATAACCACATGATTCCCATGTTGTTTAGATCCAGTTGGTACCTCTTTGAAATGACCTTCAAGTAATGTGTCATTCTTATTGTACTGTGTATAGTGTAGAACAGCATTCCATTTTGGGTGCTGCAGCTTATTAGTTACAATTCCCAGATGTTTTCAGGCAAGTTTCTTTTAAAGGTTCAAGTAGCACTGGATCTTCAGAGAGCTCAGGGAGTAATCCATGGTCTAGCTATGTCTATAAACTGCAACAATTCTTAAAACTTTAAATGCCACTGGGTTGTAGACAGAAAACTCAAGAAAGTGTGAAATCTCTTCAACCCAAAGCTCTCTAAGTATCGTGTCAGCAATTATTAATCTAGAGTAGGAAAGCTCACTTTGTACAGTACCAGCAATTATTAATCTAGGATAGATAAGCAAGTTAACAGATATCCCATTTATTAGTGAAGTTGTTCATTCTAGATGTAGGTCTAATTTTGAAATCCTCTTAATAATTGTATCAGTCTCCACATTGTAAAAATAAAGATTACTTTCTATATGAACTGCTAATAAGTTTTTAGTGACTTACAGTACTCATCTTGGTCCATATTTTCAAATGTTTCTTATTGTTCAATTACTTCTTCAATAATGATTCCTAGTGCAAATGAACTTCCATGTCTGTAATATCCCTTATAAACTGGATAATGAATGTCCTGCACCCAAATTCATCAAGAAGATTCAGAGGCATTCAGTTTGGGAATAGGAACTGTACTGGTTCGCATTTCTTGTGACAAAAAGGATACAGTGAACAAATATATCAACAACTGTCAGAAACATATTTTTAAACATTCTGACAGATATGTTTTAAAAGTAAAAATGTAGCCCTTCTCATTTCCAGTTTTAGAAATGCTACAGTTCTACCTTTGAAAACACAAGCTCACCAATTCCGACACCACATGACTAAATATTAAAATACCCCTTTAATACCCTACTTCCACCTATTCTGTCATTATGTTGTGCCTGAAAGAGAATAGATTTAGATAGTGATAATCTTGCTAATTTCTTCCACTGACACTGCCAAGATTAACTCCACTTCTGGTTTCATAATTGGCTCTAGAGTCATGCCACATAGCCAAATGCCCCACTTCCTGAACACAGAAAACCCTACTGAACTGCCAGATTCAAATAGATACATTTTAAATATTTACATGGAAGTATCTACAGCCCAGATTACATCCAGACTGAGACTCCTGCACCAATGAGAAAGTCAAACTCCTCAACTTCACATCTCTATCCAGACAAGACAATAAAGGCAACAGCTTGGAGCCCCACACATGTATGTTATTGGCTGCACAGGTGTAAACTTCCTTTGTGCTTAGTTCCACAAATATTGCTAGATGCTTGCCAGTCTCTGTAAATACCAACAGCTGAACTGCAAGATGCAGCCTCTGGACAGGAGGTGTTCCAGCTGCACACATCATAAGAAGGTGTACATGAGCCTGAGTGCCCTCAAGATGCAGGTTGAGAGCCACACAGCAAAAAAAAACACACATACACTCACCTCTCAGATGTAGACAACCATCACAAAGGCTCTCTAGATTGAAGGAACAAATGACTGGAGTCCCAATATACCATTCATAAGGAATTTATTCTCCAACTGTGCATATAATTCAGTATATCATGGGTGTATAACTCAAAAATGTGGCTAATACATGTTGTGCTATAAATAGTGGCCCAGATATTCAAAGGGTTGCGCCATGCGCAATAGGGTTGCACCTGCGCAAGTCCAAAAGTGCGCCATTCTGCGATATTCGGCAGGAGGCAGTTGCGCCACCGAAAACATGCTGAGCAACAGCGCAATGCAAATGACGGCATGCGCAACCAAGGGGGTGGATCCATGCATAAAGAGCACAATGCGATATCCAAAGACTTGCGCAATGCACAACAGCGGAACAGCCGGAAGTTGCGCACCAGCGGAAATGAGCCAAAATAAAAAGGCTTAAGGAACAGGCGTAAGAACGCCACAGGGATGCCAAGTGGGGAAGAGAGAGACAGAAAGACAGTCAGTGACAGGCCAGGGCAGGCAAGGGAAGCAGTGTGGGCCATAGGCTGCAGAGGCCAGTGGGGGGGGTGCCTGGTGCAGTGGAAGTAGCAGTCAAGACAGCGGGGTAACAGAGCAACATCAGCCAGGGGTCACAAGCCAGGGAGATGGATAGGGCAGCTTCCACATGGAAGCTGTAATGAGGGGGTGAGAATGCAAGGTGCAGGGGATGTGGCCATGGAGGGGCCCGTCAGCGGTACGCCCCCAATAGGCAGTACCGTGCCCGCATCAGCTATGAGCTGTACACAGATGTAGAGATCGTGGGCCAGTACCACCTGAACAGGGCAATACTGAGGCAGCTCTGTGAGCTGTGCAGTGATGTGATGCAGGCACCCTTACGACGGAGTCATGCTCTGTCAGTGGAGACCAAGGTGACAGCCTGCATGTGCTTGCTCACCACAGGCACCTTTCAGAGGCCAACAGGGGACACCACAGGCATCACACAGTTGGCCACATCATGCATCCTCACCCAATTCCTCAGTGCACTGCTGCCACATGCTGAGGAGCACATCATTTTCCCCCAGCACCATGGCAGGCGTACAGCAAACATGCAGGTGTTCCTGGGGTAGCACGTATGCCTGGTAAAGGAAATATAGACTGCAACTCCATGTGACATTCGCGACGCCACCTGTCCCCATGGGGCCGAGCATAGGAATAGAAAGGGCTTCCCCAGTGTCAACTACCAGGTGGTGTGTGATGCCACTGGGCGTATAATCAATGTCTGTTCCACACACCCTGGTGGAGAACATGATGCCTTCATATGGCATTAGTCCGCACTGTGCCATCGATTCGAGAGTGGGGACATCCCCACAGGCCATCTAGTGGGTGAGTACGCATGTAGAGAATGCAAACTTGGGGCAAGGGTTGGAATGCCACAGGTGCCATGGTAGTGGCACACAGGGATATGGGCAATATGGACCTGAACATGAGACTGATCTCCACTATCTCCACACAGGTGACAGCGGATACCCACTCCGTCCCTGGCTGCTCACACCGTAACGGTGCCCCATCACCCCATCGCAGCAATGCTATAATGAGGCACATGCCACAACACGCAACATCATCGAGCGGGTGTTTAGGATGCTTAAGGCACGCTTCTGATGCCTAGACACTCCGCGTGTGCCTACAGTACAGCCCTCAAAGGCTTGTGGGATATTCCTGACCTGTTGTATCTGCACAACATGGCCAATGACTGTGGATAGCCTACAGGCTGGAAGAGGGGACAGCGATGGGGACACAGCCGCGCCTGGGTGTTGATGTGATGAGCAGCCCCCTGGATGGCGGGATCCTAACTGATCCGGCAGACCCAGCTGCACTGGGACACCATCACGGAGGAGCATTTTGCATAACACAGGTAAGTCAAGGGGCCATAGACAACACTGTCCTGGCGCAACCCACAGGCACACAGAGTAACACATCTGGTGCCTGACGGCAAGGGGTTGAAGGGACCAGGCACACCAACACACCATCAGGGAGGGGCGAACAGTCAAATGGAGACACACACACACAAACACACCAGACACAAAGCGTACATGGGCAGGTGCACAGCACAGCAGGAACAGACATGACAAACACACCAAAACACAGACCACACACACCACCTGTACTTGTCAAGCACGTGTGTCAGATGCTGGGCACCCTTGCACCTTGGTGTACAGTACAATGCAGGCATCATCATGCACACACACCTGTGGACAGCAGTTGGGATGGTGTGCAGGTGGTCCGTATGTCGGCATGATGGGCAGGGCACCCACCAGTGCACTGCCCACCATGCCGCACAGTGCACACAGGCAGCACCAGACAGGGCCTGCACTGGGAGACAGGTCAGTCATGTTGCACCATTCCACAGCCACCGTGGATGCGTGGGCGGCCCCGCCATGACCCATCAGCACTGGCAGGCTGAGCAGGGGCCACATGGGGTGGCACCGATGGACCACCAGGGGTCCCACTGCGTGATCGCGACCTTGGCTGCAGTGGGCTCTGTAGGATGCCAAACATACCTGCACCAGGGGTGCTTGGGATGCCCACAGCAGAACCCGGCATTGACAGGCTTGGCATCGCATGATGCCGGGAACGGGGAGTGGAGAGCGTACTGTGTGGGGTACGTGGTACAGGAGCACCTGCATGTGTGCCCACTGCAGCCACGACAGCGACCAATGCCTGGGTCTGCCTGTCAATGGCGGCGGTCACATCCATCCGTGTGTGGACCATCTCTGCACGGTCCAGAGCACATTCCCTGCTGTACCACTCCACAGCCACACACAGTGCCTCCACAGACGTTGCAACCCACCTTTGCTGCTGTACTGATTCCCGCAGCAGGCGGGTGTGCTCTTCATGTGCGTACTCTGCCACAACAGCAGCGTCCTGTCCCCCAGGGTGTGGAAGGTCCTGATGCTCAACACCCCTTGAGGGTGGGTGCCGTCACCAGACCAGGAATGGGCATATCAAAGGGCGGCGGCACGTGCCACCACTGGACACTGTATCCCCAGACCTGGTGGGTGACTGATGCTGCTGCCCTCCAACCGCTGTGCCCCAGGGACCACTGCCCACTGCTGTGGCTGCAACAGTGCCAGACACTTGCACAGCCACCGTGCTGCCCCACTGTGGTGACAGGCACAGCCTGGGACTGTGCCAACATGCTGGCACACATGTTGGAACCAGCTAGGCCCAGGGGCATGTGCTGGCCTGCTGTGTGTCCTTCATGGGACACACACATGTCACTGCCCATTGCAGTCCTTGCATCATCAATGGTGCAGGTACATGCTACAGCCACAGTCACAGCGTGCTGGCATGCTTGCATGCCAGACTGCTGAGACACAGGCTGTGCACCCCCCACACCCAACTCACCGACGCCAGAGTTGGCAGCCCAGCATGCATGCTGGTGCAGTGCATGCTGGCTGGTGACAGAGGTGGATGGACCCTCCTCCATGTCCAGCAGGTCATCCTCACTGCCTGGACCCACCACCACCATCCCCTGAAGATGAACTGGATCTGTAACAGAAAGAGAGGACATGTGAGTGCATGTGAACAACCTTCCCCCCACCAACACCACCACCATGTCATACCGTGCAGTGATGGGCTTCCACCTGTCTGGAATCCACCTCCTGGTACGCCCTCAATAGCACTGTGCTGCATTGATGCATCCAGTCAGTCCTCAGCTGGGTTCAGCTCCACCACCACTGACTGGCCTCCGCCAGTGCCAGCACTTGCCGCCCTGAGGGCTGCCACCTTCTCCTTCACCCCCCTGTGGTCTGTCCCAATCTTCTTTTTGCATTCCTGAACGGAGCGCTGGTGGCTTCCATGCAGGTTCACTGCCTGAGCTACCCCCTCCCATGCAGCCGCACGACCCTGAGGGGTGCCCCGCCGTCCACTCAGTAGTGACCTCCTCCAGGTAGGCCTGGAAGAGGGCCTCTGTCTCGCCATGGTGAAGTTGGGCCTCCCCTCCTTCGCCCACCATCCTCACCTCACCTTAGCTCTGCTCGGTCATGGCGATCTGTATGGGTGGAAGTGGACACCTGTCACTGTGCAGTCTACACGCTATCCCATGCCCATTGACCAGAACATCCCACAGCATGCAACCCACCTCTCACCTGCAGTAACCGAATCTGGCCAGCGCAGCCCAATGTCGCACTTTTATAATGCAATGCATGCAAATTAGGAGTGGAGCAACTGTAATGAGATGCAAATCATGCCACTGCGCCTTTGAATGGCTGATCAGATGATTTGCATGTGTCGGCTGAATATCGCGCTATTGCGCTTTTCGCAAGATGGTTGAACCGGCTGAGCCAATGGCGCAGATCTGTGACTGTGTGGTACACTGCATTGCGCATGCCCATGTAGCTTACGCAGGCGTCTGCCGCACTGATGACTTGCTGTGCGCGATCAGCAGTTCAGGCCATGGCCACCATTGTGCCAGTGGCGCTACAGCAATGGGCAACATATGGCGCTGTGGCACTACTGCGCAATAGTCCACTGTGGCATTGGCACGCAGGTGGTCAGTCGCGCAGGATGTGTAGATGTCATATGGCACTGTGCGTGGCCTTGCGTCATAGACTCCTGACCTGGTGTCCGACCTTTGGCCCCTAGTGCCGTTTGGCTGCCATGTGTACGGCCCTATTGCTCTGTCTGGTGACAGCGCTATGTTAACCGACGGCGCTGTACAAACAGCGCGATTGGGACCTATGGTGGTCTATTGCGCAACATTTCCATGTGGGGTTGCCGCACTGCGGGGCGCCATATTGCCTGCTGTAAAGTTAGTACAATGGCACGCAGGAGGGCACTCCAATGGAGCCCGGTGGAGGTGGCCAACCTGGTGGCCCTGGTAGAGCCCCACTATGGGGCACTGTATGGGGAGGAGCCCCTCACCATGGTTCGAACCCAGGTCTGGCTGCAAGTGGCCAATGACCTGGTGGGGGTCACAGGGCAGCGCCGGTCTGCCGAGCAGTGCCGGCACAGGTACAATGACCTCCGCAGTAGGGAGCCGGAGTTGCTACGCAGACTACGGTCACGTGCCAGGAGGGGCGTAGTGCCTAGGCCAGGTGGGTGTACCATCTATGCACCTGTATTCTCCGTAGGGGTGTGCATGTGTTTTGGTGGCTGTGCATGGCTGATGGCTCTGCCATGGTTGGCTGTGTCAGTGTGTGCAGGTGTGAGATGCATGGGTCTGGCTGTGTGGGCAAGCACACTCACTGGGGCAGGGGGCAGTCTGCTTTGGAGTTACACTGATGTTTTTCTCAACATTTGTCTCCCACAGGCCAGGCCGAGAGGATGCAGGCACGGGATAAGAAGGGCCATGGCAGGGCCCCGGTGGCGGTCGGTGGTGCTGCGAGGGGTGGGCCACAGCAGCAGCAGCAGCAGCAGCAGCCACAGCTGCTTGCAGAGTGTGAGTATCATTACATCATGGATGCTATTGCTTGCTGGAGGGGGTGGGCATGACCACCAGCCATGCACAACACAACCATGCACGACACAGGCGACATTCATCACTGTCCAGTGTCACTGCACATCTGTGTGTGCATCACTGGTGGTCCATGCATGCACTGGGCACATGGCTGTGGTACTGGCATCACGCCACATTGCCACGTCATTTGACAGCCTTGTTTGTGCTGTGATGGACATGGGCAGTGTGTGTGTGCAGTGGTGCACATAGCTGGTGCCGCCTGATTGGGCTTGTCATGTGCATGGTCACTGTGGGTGGGTGCATACCGTCACAGGTGCGAGACATTGTGCTATATGGCTTGCAGGTTGGGTGGTGTTCAGGGTTGTGGTCAGTCACAGCCATTGACTGTGTTCCCTTTTCCTAGGCCTCATTGTGCTCCGCAGAATTGAGTGGGCACTGCACCAGCTAACCCGGGTGTCCCTGAAAAACCAGAATATCCTCCAGGATATACAGCACCATGGGCTACGGAAGAGGCACAGCCAAGCAAGACGGCACCAGGCAGCGGAGGACCAGCCTGCTAGGCCTTAGGCCGACTTCCCCTTCCCACTTCACTCATCCCTCCCACCCTGCCTTCCCTCTCCAAGTTGTTCATCCCTACCCCTTGCCCACCCCTACCTTGTACCCCTACTCCCCTCTTGTAAATAGTTTTGTTGTTGTTCATTTTGTACTTTACATTTTTCTAATATATATATATTTTGATATGAATACTGTGTTGGTCTCTGATTTGCAGCTGGCTATGGTTGCTCAGTTGCAGCGGTGTGCATGCCATCTGGGGTGGTATGGTCCTGTGTGTGTGTGTGTGTGTGTGTGTGTGCATGTGTGCATGGGGAGGTGTCTTCAGTGTGGCAGTGACTTTCTGTTGGTCTTGCCATCTGCTGCCACCCACTGCTGGGTGCACAGGGTGGGTCTGGCTTGTATGGTTCTCTGCTACACGAGGTTGACGTGTGCCGGGGGGGGGATGCATGGTGTTTTCTGCAGTGCCAGTCACTGCACATGGGTGGTGTCTTGGGGTCACAGTGTAGGGTGTGCTGTGCATACGGGGGGCTGATGTGCACTGTGGTTGTCAACCCCCTGTGTGTGGCAGTCTCAGCCTGCCAGTGGTTGTGCTGGGGCGTCATGGCCCTGCTGTGCTTTGTTGGCTTGTCCCCATGGGCCAGTAGATCATCCGTCCCACCCCCAGTGATGCTGTGCTTGGGGTGTGCAGGTGTCTTGGTTCTGCAGTGTGTTCCTGTGCCCATGTGTGGCATGGCTGGCGGTGGGCCCCAGCCTGCCTCCCTGGTTGTGCAGTTCCATTGCTCTGCTGGGGGTGGGGGGGCTCTGCTTGCACTATGGCACCTCTGGACTGCTCAGCTGGGCTAGCCTTGTTGTGCTATGGTGCAACCTTTCTGCTCAGCTTCCCCTTCCTGGTTGCGCTATGGCACAGTTTGTGCGATATTCAGACGTTGACTGCTTGCGCAATTTGTTTTGCTCCATGTTTGAACATCACTTCTGTTGCGAATATGCGCAATTGACTTGTGCTTGCTCCTGCTGTTGCACACATTTTGGGTGCAGTTTGAATATCTGGGCCAGTGTAAATAGAGAAGATAGCACAGAGATGCAAACAAGGTGCTCTGTTGCCATGCACAGAGATGTGAATGGAACTAACGTTTCATGATCACTAGGGTCACTTCATCAAAGTGTTTTTTTTTTTCACATAGAACTTTCTTTATTACTATTAACACCAGTGTAGCTGGGATGGAGTAACTTTTTTTGTCTTTTATATTGTGAATCACAAACTGCCCTGCATCTGCAAAATCTGTGCTAAGGCATACTCCTAGATGTAGGTCTTTGGGAACACATTTGAAAGCATGCCCATATATCTTTTGTTCAATGTTTGCAATATTTCTTCCTGAATTTTATATTAGGATCATTGGAAAACTATAAGCTGTTTCAGGCCTCAGAGCCAATTGTTTTTAGCTCTCTATTTCTCAGTAGAGACAACCATAAGCATTATTCTCGTCAAATGCTTATCTAAATTTCTGTTACAATTTTCCATCATTCTGCATTTCACCACAGCTTCAGGTAGGCCATTCCACTGTATATTGTCCAAGTTCCTCTCTTTGTTTTGTACAAATCTCCTCTCCACTGTTTTCTATTACCCCTATTATCATATGGATTGTCCCTCATTTCTAGACCTAAGTATTCCTACATATCTTTTTTTATTTAATGCATGGTATACTGGGGAAAAAAGTTCTCCCATTCTTTGTTGTTCCAGTGTATACAAATTCAGACTTTTCCTCTTCTGTTCATATGTTGTGTTCTTCTTATCTGCTACTATGTAAGTAGCCCTCCTCTGCACTCCCTCCAAAAACCTAATCCCCATTTTATTCTGAGGAGCCTAGAACTGCCCACAGTACTCCAAGTCGGGACTCAGTAACATTCCATAAAGTGGAATTAAGACCCTCCTGTCTCTGCTGTATATGTTTTTTTCCAATACAACCAAGTAATCTGTAACATTTCTTGGTTACTTTGGTAAACTGGTTGTTAAAATTCAGAGCCATAGAAACTACAACACACAGGTCTCTCTCAGCACTGGATTCTATAAGCGCTTGACCAGGAGTGTATACTTTGGCCCCCATACTTACTCCCAAAGTGCATAATGTGCATTTATTGATATTAAAAACTAGTGTATAATTAATTGCCCAGTTGTTCAGCTGATCCAATTCACCCTTGAATCTCTCTGTGGCCTAGCTAGTTTCCACAACAGCACCTGCTTTGGTCTCCTCAGTGAACTTACACATCCATGTTCCCTTCTACATTTCATGGGTGATACATAACTGTTAAATAATTTAGGACCCAGTATCAAACCCTGAGAAACTCCACTTGTAAATTGTCTTCATCTGAACATGTGTCCTCTTATGCTAACCCTTTCTCTCCTATGCTCAAGCCATGACCAAGTTCATCTCACAGACCTCTTATTTAGTTCCATTTGGTCTAGTTCCTCAATAGGTTCCATATGCAGCACACTGTCAAAGGCTTTTCTGTAGTCAAGATCACTATATCTACAGGAAATCCCCTGTCTAAAGCCTTGCTAATATGTTTAAAGAACCTAATGAGGTTGGTGTGGCACAGTCTTCCTTTGTAAAATCTGTACTGAGTGTCATCTACAAGATGATTACTAGCTATCAAGTTTTATCTCCTCCTTTACAATGGCTTCCAACATTTTACCAACCATGGATGTAAGATTCAGAGACCTAGAATTTCTAAAGACTGACCTTGAACCCTTTCTTTATACATAGGACCACTGTTGACTCCTTCCAGCTAGTAAACACTTTCCCACTATTTATGAGGTTTGGGAATATTGGTTAATTGACCTTCCAGTTCCCCTGCCTATTACCTGATTACTCTAGGATGCATCTAGTCAGGACCATGTGCCTTATTAGGGGAAACATCCTAATCTCCTTTTAATACTCTCAAAGTCTAATGCACTTTTAATGCTGTTGCTGAGTTCCCAACCACTGTTTTTTACTTGATGTCTTACTTAGTAGACACCACAGAAAAATGTGTTAAAAATATCCACCATCTCTACTTCTTTAGACACAGTTTTAATACCTACCACCAAATGACCTACATCTTGCTGGGAATCATTTTCTTTTTTTACCATTTATTTTTTAATTTTATTTTACAGTTTTTGGCCAGGGAAGACACACTAAGCTGAGACTTGTTTACAGGTGCATCCTGGGAGCACAGGGAGGTTGTGTGTGTTTGTTATAATTCTAATCACATATTATGCAAGTGGTTGCTGTGGAATTCAAACCCAATTATCCAGGCTTGCAGCTGAGCTCTTAACCATTACACTATACTGCCTGCCATCCAATATACTAAATGTATTTGTAAAAGGTTTTGTAGTTATCCCACATAGTTTCTGCCACTTAACCTCATGCACTCTTTTGGTCTTCTTAATCTTCCTTTTGGGCAGCTGCATGCTAACCCACTGAGGAGTAGCAGACACAGCAGGAGTGTGATAAAGCTTTAATTTATTTATATAAGGGAAACCACCATTACCTATAATTTTCATTTGTTCAGATTCTTTCCAGGACAACTTGTGCTGTCTGTAACCAAATCCCTGTTTTCCTCAAACTGCTTTCCCACTACAGGGTCTGAGGAGTCCCAGCAGTGTGGGAGCCCCCTTCCCAGAAGGAAGCAAAGACAGCAAGCCCTGCAGAGGGTTGGAAGATTCTAGAGAAGATAATAGAGCTTAGTTTATTCTGAAGCAACATTCACGTCTCTGATAAGCCAAGATGTTAGAAAGCCAGAAGTGTTTTATAGAAAAGAAAGAACCTTGCTTCTAATTGCTGACTTATACAGAAATATCTGTAATATCGTTTCAGCTTGATACATTTTTTACATCCTTCCAGACTCTATATTTATTTGGCAACCTGACTCTCATGATACTTACATCCTTTTACTAAGGAAAGTATTCCTTCACTTATCTATTTTTTTGGATTCCATTTATCTTAGTTTTAATTCTACTCCAATCTGATTCTAGGCTACTAAGGCCACAACCCCGGCCTTGGTCACACTAGGAAGTCAGTTAACGGGCTTGTCATTTCTTTTTTTTTCTTTTTTTATTGCATTACTTTATAGTAATACTTTAAATATATTATATATATAGGTAAAATGTGTTAAAACTCATTAACTTGATTTTAATTTAATGACTAGTTTAATTTTAATTTTGAATTTGTGCCACCAAGGGCCATGTGACCATAGGTGTTCCTAGGTGAGCCTTCACACTTATGTGCACAGGCGGTATTCTTGCACTTAGTTTGCCATTACTCAACTACCATGAGATACTGCTGCAGATAACACTTGCTCTTTATTCTCTGTTGTTCCTTCTATCTAACTGAGCAATTCCATGATAAAATGTTTGGTAAGTCCTTTGTGACCTAATTACATACAATTTTAAAATTAGAAAACCAGAGCTATAATGTCTCAAGCACCATGAGTACCTGCTATAAAATATTTGCAAGGACATAGAAAGTACTGTATTTGGCTATTTTTTATTATCCACTTTCTAGCACTCTATCCTTCTCCCACTTTAGAAGCATATTTAACCTTTGTGAGAATTAGTAATTTTTTAAGGGAGTTTAGGTTTTGGCTCTCAAGAAAGATTTTACTGTAAATTGAAAAAATATTTGTTTTACTTTGGTAACATTAATAGCCAAACTTTAGAATTTAAAACTTAAGGATTCCTTTATTTATTTATTTTTTTTACTTCCCTAATAAGATTTGCCATGCATTCAATAACGAGAGGTTACCTTTTGAAATTTCCTTATTTGCTAGAGGAAACCTTATATGGATTCATGAAGGATCTTTGAATTTCTGGATCAGAAGTCTAAAGATTACCAAAGCTCTGATCTGAAAAAAAAAAAACATTGCATAAGATTTTTCACCCCAGCACTTGTTAGAAGCTGAATCCCAGAGGTAACCTCAACATTTTCTAAAAGTGCAAGGATTAGCTGTCTAATCACAGAAACCCACATTAAAGTAATCTGCTATTCTAGTATTTTGCTAAGTGACTATTTTGTCTTGAGGAATCCATCTGCTTCTCCAACCAAAAATTTTGAAAGATGGTATTATTATCAGAAGTACAGTATTTAATTCACCAGACTTCTTCTTTGTAACTGTTCACCTAGAATGTGGACAGTTTTACTGACTATTACTTTTAACATCACTTTTTATGATTTTTGAAAGTGTTAATTCATTGTTTAAAGTGTTGGCTTTAGTATTTACTGGCTGATATTTATATTTTAATTTAACTCACTAGCCTTTGGTTTTAAGATCACACCTTCAAGTGTTAAGGTTTTAATTATGTATGCAACATTTTTCCTGTTTTTTCCCCTCAATAAATTATTATTAATAATATTAATAATGGAAGTGGGAACATTTTGACTAAAGGACTTGAAATAGACAATAATGGATGCACTTTTATGGGGGATCTCACCCTCTCCACTTCTACTCATCTTGAATAAAAATAAAGTGACATATACAGAAGCCCTGAAAAAAAAGAATGTACAAATACACTTGAGGTTACAGAAATCATTTCCCCTAAACTATTGAGAAGTGAACAAAGAATTGTTAAATGGGAAACAGGACCTGAAAAATCTTTGACAGAAGGTCATAAGCAGAGTAGGCAACAGCAGTTAACAAAATGGAACCTGGAATAGATGGCAAAATTGGGGTGGGGGGGGGGACAAAAACAAACAGATATAGTACCTAATCAAAAGGAAATGATTACTGATTCTTTTTCTTCCATAGCTGTTAACAAACCATAACATGGTACTGGAAGAAAACAAATAGAGGAAACAGAGAAAAACAGGATAATGTTTTCAACCAAGAGAACATAGGTAGAAGTTCTAAATATTACTACCCAAGAACCTGTTGATATCCATGAAACCAAACTCAAAGTATTCATCCCATTAGATGTATCTACAAATTCATATGATTCATTAATTAGATCACCTATATTGGAAGCCACTGAACATACGAGCTCCTTTAATCTCTCTTGTTCCCCCAATACTGCGTTTGCACAGCTGGACAAGGAATTTGAGCAAATACAAATAGACACAGCTATAATTCATCAATGCCCCCAAAATGCAACAGATTATATATTAAAAGCCTTAGGTAGGTAGGTAAAAGTTTTATTTTTTTGACAATTGTCATTACAAAATTCCATAAACACATTTTGTACAAACACACTAGATTACAAACACATTATCAATTTACTATCTAATATAAATATATATTACCTATGGCACTACACATTTGTTGAAACTCTTAGGGATCATAAGAACAAGGAGAAGCATTATAAATTCAAAGATTTCAAGTGTCTGTACAACCTATCTAATACAGTCAAATTTTCACTATTCATTAAATAACTAACCAATTGGTCCAAGGGGAATTGAAGGGTAGCCAATATTGGGGCCAACGATTGCCTTCTTTTTATTTCATATTGAGGACAATGTAGTAGTATATGTTTAAGATCATCTGGAACTCCCACGAAGCAGCTGCAGTTGTAATCACTGATTTCTAATAATTTTTGATTAAATAATATGTATTTTGATTTATATAGATCCAATTTATATTGTGTTATCACCCTTCTTTGTTCTGGATTTCTAAGTATAGTTAAATATGGCTCTGGCATATGGTCTTTTTTGATTATTTTGTACCATTTAAAGTGTTGCAAGTTCCTTATTCTTGTCATATCTTGTTGGACCATGATATCTCTTAATCTAATTTTTATCATCTGTTTAATTTGAAAAAAGGAAGTCTATGTATCTCATATAGTAAATTTCCAAGCCCCAGGGGAGAATATGATCATGTATGGTTTTAGTTATATTTGGGGTGAAGCCCATACTATGATATATTATTTGCTCTTCCAAACATTTCCGTGGAAGACAGTGTCCATCTGTAAGAGCTAAATGAAGTGCAAATACAGTTCTTTTCTCTAGGATCAAAATATTTAATGGTAACTGTCCCAGCTCTTGTCTTAGAATTTCTGCTGGTACTAATTTTTGAACTTTCAAAATATATCTATATATTTTATTCATTTCTATTTTGAGAGATGTTATGTTAGATGGAGTCTAGAGTTCCATAATGTATAATATTCCAGCCTTTATTTACACATTGATTACTGTAATTAATATGGAAGATTGTACCATCTCCTATGAAATGTTTTAAATGCCATAAAAGATGTCTTTAATTTCTGCAACATAAGTTTAATATGTAAAGTCCATTGTAGGTTATTTGCAAATCCTAAGCCTAGATAATCATAGAATACTGTGGTATTTACCTTAGTTCTGTCAATATATAAGATATATTGTTTATTAGACCTATTAACAAAAACACCTGTTCATGTTCCCCATATTTATAACAAATTTATCTTTCCTTCAGTGGTCTGACAAATGAGTACATTTTCTTTGTAGGCCCAACAGAGAAGTTGAAATCAACACTACATCATATGCATAGGCTAATAAAGCCACTGAATACTGACCTATTTTAGAGGAATGGAAATCAGGATTATTCATGGACTTGAGAATCAAATTTATATAGATGTTAAACAAAAATGGAGCTATTAAGCAACCCTGATGGACTCCTAAATTTGTATTAAGTTTGGATTTTAAATTCCCCTCCTGATCATACTTAACCTTCAGCCATGTGCTCTCATGAAGCCTTACTAATATATTTAATTATTCACTAGGGATACTATACTTTTTCAACTTTGCCCATAGTAGCTTTCTGCTTATAGAATCAAAAGTTGTTCTTAAATCAATGTAACAGCAAAATAGTTTTGATTTTTTTTAATTGTCACGTAGTTCCATGTGAGATGCTTTAAAACAAAACAATGTTGTATTGTCGTGCGATTCTCTCTCTGAAACCATTTTATGTTTCGGCAATCACATTATTATTATCAACCCACTGTTGTAAACTATCTAATATTATTCTACAACAGATCTTCTGTGAGGCATCAAGAAGACTTATAGGTCTGTACATGGCTAGATCCTTTATGTGTCCATTTTTAAATACAGGATAAATTATACTCCCCTTCCATGAATCTGGGAAATATTGCTCCTGTATACAATGATTATAAAACATATGTAGAACAGGAGCCCACCAATATTCAGATGATTATATATATATATATATATATATATATATCTATCAGAATTCCATCCAGTCCAGGGGTTTTATTTTTAGATGCTTTATCGAGAGCTTTTGAAATTTCAACTTCACTTATATAAAATGCTATTGGAAGAGTTATTACACTATAATTTCTGCCATTAAACTTTTTATCTTGCTCCTCTTTTGAATAATATAATTGTTTGGAAATGAACTTTCCAATTTAATGGGGTAATAGCTGCCTCAGTCTTATTTGAACATTTGTCATAACCCTTACTAACCAGAGTCCAAAATTGTTTAATGCCATCCTTTATTATAGGTTTGCTTAATTTTTCCCACATAACTGCATAATACTTAGTTCTTTCCAAATCTAAATCTTTCTTATAATCTTTCCTAACTTTGTGTACTGTTTTAAAAATATTGTTTAAACCTGAGTTCTTTTTCTTCTTGATAAGACCAATTAATTTTCTTTTTGCTTTGATACATTCATGGTTAAACCATGTGTTTTTTCTCTTTTTATTTAATGAAGCTGTATAAAAAAGTGGTTTTATGTATAAGCTAATGTCATTCCATATTCCCATGATCTCTTGAAAGTTCTTCTCAAATAAATTGTTCTGAAGATGTAAGAAATGTTATGCCTTTAATATTTCTTCAAATGTCATAATTTCCAATTCTTGTCATTATATTCTCTTAACATTTATTATCTCTAATCCTTGGATGTCAGGTGAAATATTTCAATTGGGGAGTAGATATCACCAATCCCATGATGTCAATACAGGTAAATGAGCCGACTCAGGTCTTATTATAATTTCCAAGTCTTGGATATTAACTGAGGTCTCCATATTACCCCAAACCAAATCAATACATGATGAACCTGAAGAGCCTATGTAAGTGTAATCGCCTTCAATATTCTCCAGCATTCTTCCATTTTACAGGCAAATTTTTGATCATTCATAATATCTGAAAGCAGTTTCCCACTATGATTTCTTATGAGATTGCATGATTTTCTTTTGCAGGAGAGATTTTTATTAATGATATTTATCCCTTCTGAATAATAACTGCCATTATTTCCATTTGGGGTTATTTGAGAACTTCTAGCATTGAAATTCTCTTGTATTATAGTTGCATAATGTTCATATATATTTAAGATTTCTTCTAACATTGATTTAAACCTAATCAATAATCACCTCTATTGTTTTTCTTTGGGGTGAATTATAGATATTGACTAGAATAAGCTATATCCCTTTATTTGTAATGTTTAATTTTTGACAGTTCTCTGAGTGGACTGTTAACTCATTTATTAAACAGTTGAGAGTAGTTTTATAAATGTAATCAGCCCTGCCTTTGGTCTTCAATTTTTATTCTGTTTTGTTGCTGGAATAACAAAGCTAGAATATCCTGGTAATAAAGAGGGATTATCATCCAGCATCCAGGTCTCTTGTAGACATATTATGTCTGTTGTCATAAAACAACTGTTTTAATTCCTGGTCTGCCAACTTAGAGCTTAGTTCTTCAATATTCCATGTTAAAAGTGGAAGACTAGGTTTGCTGGCCAAGGCACCAAGCTTCACCTGAGCTCTTTTGTTCTAGGTTGCTTGAAAGGACAGAGCAATGACTCTTACCACAGCAAGGATAAGGATTAAGACTTCTTTTAGCTAGGCAGATTTACTGTGTGTGGTTGTTTTTATTTTGTACTCACAGGGATTGTTACTGTTTGTTGCTAACATTTTATTGCTTTATTTTTTTCTGATTAAAATTGTTGTTGCTGGGTATACCTTCTGCTGCATTATTACAAGGCGTGTCTACAGGTGTGTGCTTGCAGATTACTGATGTAATCTTCTGATTCAAATTGTCTTTTGCAAGGTATATCTTCTGTTACTGCTTTATTTTTCTCAGTAGCAAAGTGTTTCTTACAGGGTATATCTTCTGTGAAATTATTACAGGTGGTGCTTTACAGGTTTTACAGTTTTATCTATCATTAGGATAAGCTTTCAGGGCTACTGCATTTGTTGCTGGCTGATTGTTTCTGCTCTTACCGCCTTGTTTCTTTCATCTGTGGTTCTTCTTTTTCAGCAGGGAAAGGGCCCAGCCACCCACCTGATACCCAACCACCCCATACTACACTCATTTTATCAGGTAGCAGAGTCATGACATTTCCTGTAGCAAAGCAGGAAGGGGTGGATCAGAGGAGTATCCACACAGTGACCTCATTTACAGGGCACTAGTAATTTAACTTGTTATAACAAGTTATACAAAAAAAAATCACAAAATCAAACTTTTGCTTTCATTTTCTTCCTTTTAATTACTCTGACCAGGTAATAAACCCAACAATTTATTTGGAATGGATATCATTAACTGCAGGTACTGCTGAAAACTTTTTCAGAAGGGCAGTTTTACAGGATTTAAGACACTGTCCTACATGCTGGGCCATTGGGGATCTAAGGGCTCAGCTCCAGGCAGCATGGGCAGAGACTGCATGCCTCAAATTGCATATTCAAGAGGAAATATATTATAAGAACTGCCTCCATTTCCCCAACATCCAACATCCAACAGAAGCACCTTGACCACAGAGGGTAACTGGTCCAGGAGGTTGGCAGGTGGTTAGGAGGGGAAAATTGGGTGCCCCATCACTCAGTGTTCTCCAACATATCACCTCCACAAACCATATAAAAACTAAAAACAGGTATCTGCCTCTATCTCTGAAATCAAATAAAGGGAAAGAGAACACTGCAGAGCAGGACATTGCAGCACAGGAGCTAGCACAACAAAACTCACCTAAAACAAAAAAAGCAAAAGGGAAATCCAAAAAACTTCTGATTATAGGAGACTCCATGATTTGGGAAGTTAATACATATCTCCAGCTAGGGGTAATGGTCAGATGTTTCCCAGGTACATCAGCATGGAGAGACAGTGATTGCATTGATAAAATTGTTCAGGAAGCAGGAGAAAACATTGATGTCCTGGTACACATAGGGACTAACGATCTTGCCAGCTTGTCAGTTGTGGAGACCAAGGAACACCTGACCAGGCTTGGTGACAAACTATCAGCCATTTCATCTGGCATCTCCTTCTCTGAGATCCTGCCAGTCTGGGAGAGGGGGACAGATGGATGCAAGGTCAGAGCAGGGGAGATAGGGGAGCTAAACATGAGGCTCAAGGGCTGGTGCCAGGAAAAAGGACACAAATTTGTAGGGAACTGGCAACAGATTTTGGAGTGAAAGTTCTTTAAATCTGATGGACTGCACCTGACTAAGTAGGGATTCTGTGCATTGGGGAAGAAGTTTGACATATATGCAGAATATTTAAACTAGCAAATGGGGAGAGGGGTGCAGCACCCCATACATCAAATGGGAAGAACACCCCTTCCCGCTCAGCTAGTGGTCAAAAAAGAGTTCAGCATGTTTGCAGTTCCTTTGCATAACCAGGTAAAGAAAATGGTCTGGCTCCCCATATGATGCACAGGGGAAACGCTGGACCTCACCCAACAACTAACACACCAACATCTGGCCAATGGAAAATCATGTACACAAATGCTCGTAGTCTGGGAAAAAAGATTCCAGACCTGCAGGCAATAATGACAGAGGCTAAACTGGACATAGTAGCCATTAGTGAGACATGGATTACTAGTAACCACACTTTGGAGGTTTCAGTACCTGGCTATGTACTGTTCAAAAGAGACCGAGGTGCAAAAAGGGGGTGGGGGTGGAGTGGCCCTTTATGTCAATGAAAATATCAAAACTACAGAAATTCAGAATACAAATAAGGAGCCAGAAGAACTGTGGGTCACCCAGGAAATAATAAATAGTACAGCCATACAAACTTGGGTTGTGTACAGGCCTCCAGACCAGGGGGAGGACAGAGATACATTACTGTTAGAAGATATACAAACCATGACAGCTAAAGGGGAGGTTCTTATAATGGGAGACTTCAACATGGCAGTTACAGATTGATCAATACCAGCAGGGACATCTGCCAGAACTAGACACATGGTGGATTTCCTGCAGGGGAAGGGCCTCAAACAACTGATACAACAACTCACAAGAGACAGGGCTATCCTTGATCTAATAGTGACTAACAAGGAATGGATTACAGATATCCAGGTAGAAGGTCACCTGGGTGCCAGTGACCATCACATGGTATGGTTCAATTTGGCCACTAGAACACAATCATTCCATTCCAAGGCAAAAATATGGGACTTCAGAGGAGCTGACTTTGATAAGATAGCCAACAAAGTTATGCTAGTCCTGGCAAAAAGAAATACAGGTGAGGGGGCACAGGCAAAGTGGGCAAGAATTAAAGTTGCAATACTTGAAGCAACATCCCATTGTGTTAGTGAGAAAAGGAATTGCAAAAGAAGAAGGAAACCACTTTGGTTCTCAAACACAGTAGCAGAAAAGGTCAGAGCCAAAAGGCTGGACTTCAGGAAATATTAGGGAAAGCAGCTTGATGAAGATAGGGAGACATGCCAAACTTCCCTAAGGGAATCAGGGAAGGCAGTAAGGCAGACAAAGGCCCAAACTGAGGAAACACTGGCATGAACAGTAAAAGAAGGTGACAAGACTTTCTATAGATACATTAGTGAAAGGAGAAAGTCCATAGGGGGCACTTTAAGATCAAAGGAGCTAAGGGAGCATGTGAGGAGAGGACCATGTAAAAGCATCTATCCTAAATAGATACTTCTGTTCAGTATTTACTGAAGAGAAGTTAGGGCAGGGCCCACAGCTCAGCACCATGGACACAGGGGGGAGGGAGGTGTGCACTAGTCCCTTCACAAAAGAAAGGGTCCTACAAGAGCTCGATAAGCTCAGGGTGGACAAGGCAATTGGACCTGATGGCATACATTCCAGGGTACTAAAGGAGCTAAGGGTGGAACTAGCAGAGCCATTATCAGAACTGTTTAGTGAGTCTCTGAGCACAGGAGAGGTCCCAGAAGACTGGAGAAGGGCTCATGTGATCCCACTTCACAAGAGTGGTAGCAGGGAGGAGGCAGGGAACTATTGACTAATCAGTCTTACCTCAGTACTGGGCAAGATTATGGAGACACTCCTTAAGGAAAGGATAGTGCAACACCTGGAATCCATAGGAGCACAGGATCCAAGACAGCATGGATTTACAACAGGAAGATCCTGTCAAACTAATCTCATAGATTTCTTTGACTGGGTAACCAGAGTGGTGGACCAAGGTGGAGCAGTTGACGTTGCCTGCCTTGACTTCAGCAAAGCTTTTCATACTGTTCCACATAGAAGATTGATTAATAAGCTGGGTAGGCTTGGAGTGGGTCAGATGTTGGTCAACTGGGTGGCAAACTGGTTGATGGGTAGAAAACAGAGAGTGGTGGTAAACAGTATATAGTCAGAAGAGATGCAAGTCACAAGTGGGGTACCTCAGGGATCAGTTCTGGGGCCAGTCCTCTTCAATGTCTTCATCAGTGACATTGCACATGTACTGCAGGGTAAGGTTTGTCTGTTTGCAGATGACACCAAGATCTGCAACAATGTAGATGATCCAGATGGGGTGGGCAGAATGAGAAGAGATCTGGATAAACTAGTAAAATGATCGGAAGAGTGGCAACTGAGGTTTAACACAAAGAAGTGCAAGATCATGCACATAGGGAAGAGAAACCCTGAAGCCACCTATAGGCTGGGAGGGGAGTTGCTGGCAGTCACAAGGGAAGAAAGAGACTTGGGCGTCATCATCACCGATGACCTGAAATCATCCAAGCAGACCACTAATGCAGTAGTTAAGGCTAGGGGGATATTGGGGTGTAATAGTAGAGGTATCACAAGTCAGAAGAGGGAGGTAATAATCCCTCTTTACAAGAGACTGGTTAGGCCCCATCTGGAGTACTGCATGCAGTACTGGAGGCTACACCTTCACAAGGACATTAACCAAATTGAGGCAGTCCAGAGAAGGGCAACCAAAATGGTGCAGGGACTGCATCAGAAAACATATGAGGACAGATTAACTGAGCTCAGTATGTATACCCTGGAGCAAAGGAGGGGGAGAGAGAGGTGATATGATTGAAGCATTCAAACACCTTAAGGGTATTAACAAGGTGAAAGAGTCTAACATGTTTCAATATAAGAAAAATAGCAGGACAAGAGGACACAGCATGAGATTAGAGCAGGGGTTCTCAAATGGTGAGGCCAGCCTCCCAGGGGAGGCCCCAACCTGTTCCAGGGGAGGCTCAAGCAAGTCTGAAAAAGTACTGTATTTAAATGTTGAGTTTTATATATTTTGTGTGAAGAGATGAAGCAAACTGAAAGAGAATAACAGTAGGTGAATTTTATGTATTTATTTACTAATAGGTGACAAGGGAAGGTGAATGAGCCAAGTCTCATTTCAGGTGTACCCGGGGAAGGGTAGGTAGTGAATACATTTCAAAAGGTAACTGCAAAATAATCAAGAAATATACAATGAACAATAGTGAAACACATATGAACAATAAACTAATAATGAGTGGTGGTAATTGATCAATTTGTAGACTGATGGCAGAACAGCCCAAATGCAAGGGCTGAGCATAGAAGTGCTAACAGCAATAGCAGGAAGGAGCAAAGTAATCCCCGGGAAGTTGCTTAGGAGCAGGGATGGAGGAGGAGAGGCAAAGTATGTAGGAAGGTTATTTCACACAGAGAGGAAACAGAGAAAGTAGTTGGACCCATGAAGGTACTGCAACAAAGGGGTAACAATGGTTCAAGAATGAAAATAGCAGAGCAGGTAGGCTGGCCTGTGGGATGGAGGGAGTTACAATAAGCTGAATAATAATATTTGTTTATTTTATTTATTTGTTATTCAGATAACACCTTTGAGCACAGTAGCTCTTTTCAAAGGTTCCATGTCAGTATAAGACAAAGAACTGAATGTGAGCAAAGTACTCAGAGGGGTTTCAATTTATTCATCGTGTACTGCGCAAAGTACGGCATGTTATTTTTCTTTGGGGAGGCCCAAAATTATTTCAGTTTTTGGGGGAGGCTCAAAATCTTTTCCATGGATTTGGGGAGGCTCACTGTGACAAAGTCTGAGAACTATTGGATTAGAGGGAGGCCGATTAAGGGGTAATGTGAGGAAGTTCTTTTTCAAAGAAAGGGTGGTGGATGCATGGAACGGCCTACCTCAGGAAGTGGTGGATATGAATACAGTGCAGGGCTTCAGACTGGTATGGGATAGGCATAAGGGAGCAATACAGATGAGTATGAATAGAAAGGCCATTGACAGAGCAAAGGCCAATGGCACATTCATAAGGCAGAAAAAGAAATGGGCAGGCTGGATGGGCCTTGCAGTCCTTATCTGCTGTCAACTTCTATGTTTCTATGGTTCTATTAAAAAAACTATCTTATGATCCCTTATATTACTTCCTGCATAACAATCTATTTTTAGATGTTCTAATGTAGAAAATCTGTTATGTGTTTTTCTAGCTGTGATCTCACTTATCCCTAATTTTTTATTTTTATTTTGCACCTCCACTCCAAATACTGACTCTGTATTAGTTAGTTAGACTGCATGCTCGTCCAAAGCATATGAGGCCTGAAATACCAAAGCTGCCATCTGGTATGAATTAAAGGTTATATCAATGTGTGGGTATTTTGCATTGTGTGAATGTACATGAATGTATTTTATTGAACTTTTGTTAAAGTTCACACGTAATACACAGGAAAGAAAGTCCACTGTATCTCTTTTGCTGAGACCTATCAGTTGATTTTTCTCAATTTCCCATCCAAAAAGTGATAATGTCTTAGTTTCCCAGATATTTGACCTTTTCTTATTTTGTTCTTCAATTACTTTTGTAAGATTCTTTATCCATTCTTTATCCAAATTTACTTCTGCATTTTTCTCTTTAGATAGGGCTATGGCTCGTTTACAATTTAAAATAGAGACTGAGACCAATTAGGGGGTACATATAAATACCCTTCTCATGCAGAATTCTTTCTTGATTCCAGATTCTTTGAGCTGTTCTGTTAGTTTGACAGTACAGCAAGATACAATTTTGGTAATCTTGATTTGGCGGTCTCATCACAACATTTTCCCAAGATTGTTATTTTAAATGTAATAGGTTTAATATCCAACCTGTCAGCCTAGATTGTGTTTCACATCTCAGACTATAAATTCCATACATTTCTATTAGATGTTCTTCCCCTGGGGCTTTATCTGTCATTGCTGAAAAATGATTGAATTCTTGTTTCAGCCCTTGTAGCTTATCTGTTTGTGGCTCCAAAATAGTATCCATGGTCTCCCCTCTTTCTACCTCATTTGTATCCTTTTGCTCCCTAATACAATGTGAAGGACTGCTAATAGTGGTGACTGTATTTGGAGAGAGTCTGTAACTGAATTCATTACTAATGATTCATTAGAAAACATTCTCCTTCTGTTCTTATCAGTCCTATTTGTATGGTTTTTAACCTTATTCCTTCTTTTATTTTTAACAATGCTTTGCCCCTTTATACAATTCTTGGGTTGATTATTTGCTTTCTTTCCCTTACTATTATTTGGGACCTGTTCTTCTAATTCTATAACAGTGTCAACTCCCTTTTGAAAAGGAGGGGGGAGATTAACTTGATTCACTTTGTTTGCTTTCTGTTGTATTTTAGCAGGCAACCTCTCAATATTTATTACTAAATTGTTGTTACCCATAACTTGAATCTTGTTAAGAATATCCAAAATGGACTTGTCATAAGCAACTTCACCTCTCAAGTTCTCAGTTTCCCCTTTTAATGTCGATAGATTTTCCAATAATATGACATTTGCCGCAAACTGGCTATTAATTGCTTTAAACAATTCTAAGGACAAGGACAAATCCAAAGTTAGATCCCTGGGTACTAGATTAAGCTTCTCCAGAGATTCCAACCTTGGAATGCTACCCTGCCCTTTGATTGGCTTCTCTGGGGAAAGAGAGAATTGTAAATGGGGTGACAAAGTATCCAAAGAATCATTAATTGTAATCAACTGATTTAAGTTTTGATGGGTTTTTTTCAGTTCTTTTAATGTTTTTCTGGCACTCTGCATGTTACTTTTCTAGGTCATAGTTTCCTTTAATTGCCCTTGCTCTACGTCCCTTTCCACTATACAACTTTCATGGAGCAGTACATTTAAACCTATCACCTAGGGGAACCAGGATCCTAGGTGATAGGTTTAAATACTCATTAACAGCTTTTAAACTAGCCAAGGAGGGAGGCACTGGGAAGGAGCAGGGAAATCCTAGACCCCCCAAATAATCACAGTTGTAAGTGCGGTAAACACCAACATAGAGGTGTCGATAGGGAGACGGGCAGGGGTAAATGGAGACAGTGACAAAGGCAAGAAGGACAGGGATGGGGCAAAAGGGAGTAAGGCCATCAGGAAATGGAGGGTAATGAGTTCCAATGCCCATAGTCGGGGCAACAAGCTCCCTGAGCTGATGGCCTTGATGGAAGAGGGATGCCTGGATATTGTAGCAGTCACAGAAACATGGTACACAGAGAACCATGACTGGGATGTTAACATACCAGGGTACATAACCTACAGGAGAGACAGGCAGGGGAGAAGAGGGAAGGAGTAGCTCTCTATGTAATCAAGGGATAAAAGCAACTGAACAAAAGAGTAAACAGGGAGGAGATGAGGCACTGTGGGTCACCTTGGAGACT
The DNA here is from genome assembly GCA_016271365.2 of Neoceratodus forsteri. NCBI lineage: Eukaryota > Metazoa > Chordata > Ceratodontiformes > Ceratodontidae > Neoceratodus > Neoceratodus forsteri. The sequence goes on along the minus strand of CM028131.1, from coordinate 1,067,085,453 downwards.
AGAAAGGGCACCACAATCTGCACAGGGGTTGTGTACAGACCCCCATGTCAGGGGGAGGGAATGGACAAGGATATGATAGAAGGCATTCTTAGAATGGAAGAGAAAGGGGAGATACTGTTGATGGGGAGACCTGAATATGCCAGATGTTAACTGGAGCACATTTGCTGCAGCCACATCCAAAAGCAGGGCCATTCTTGATGTCCTACAGGTGGCAGGCCTTAGAAAGCTAGTTTCAGGACCCACTCATGAGGGAGCAGTCTTAGACCTCATACTCTCAAACGGGGGCAGTGAGAGGATCTCAGATCTAGACGTGGGTTGCCACCTGGGGACAAGTGACCATCAAACCGTGTGGTTCATGTTAAACTCAGTTACAGAGTCAAGCCATACAAAAGTGAGGGTACTGGACTTTAGGAGGGCTGACTTTGGCTAGATGGGAGAGTGCCTCAGAAAAGCACTAGCAAACATGCTAGAAGGAGGTGTGGAGCAACAATGGGAATCATCAAAACTGCCATCACAGAGGCAACAAGCCTTTGTGTGAAGCAAATAAACAAATCAAAACAAAAGAAATAGCCACTATGGTTCTCAAAAGAGGTGGCTGTGAAAGTCAGGAAGAAAAAGATAGCATTCGAGTATAAGGAAACACAGAAGAAGCAGCACAGAGAGCTGTACCAGTTAAGGCAGAAGGAAGCAGGGAGGGAAGTCAGAATAGCAAAGGCCCAAACTGAGGAAAGGGATAGCCAACTCAGTTAAGAAGTGGAATAAAACCTTTTATAGGTACATCAGCGAGCGGAGAAAGAAAAAGGGAGGGATAGTGAGGCTGAATAGAATGAACGGTGGGTGAGCAGAGCAGAACAGTGAAAAAGCAGGGATACTGAATGAATATTTCTGTTCAGTATTCACAAAAGAGGAGGGGGAAGTGCCTAAACCAATCAACAGAAGCACTCTTGATAGGGGGAGTCGATCCCAGTCCTTTCATAGAAGAAAGGGTTCTGCAAGAACTCCTAAAACTGAAGGTGGACAAAGCAATGGGTCCTGATGGAATTCACCCCAGAATTCTAAAAGAATTAAGGGAGGAACTAGTGAAACCACTGGCTACACTTTTTAATAAATCATGGGAGGATGGTGTGGTACCCGAGGACTGGAGGAAGGTGGATGTGAATGCCCTTCACAAAAGTGGGACCAAGACAGAGGCAGGAAACTACAGACCTGTCAGTCTGACCTCTGTGGTAGGGAAAGTGATGGAGTCACTTCTGAAGGAAAGAATAGTTGAGTACCTAGAGGCCAGTGGAGCACAGGACCCAAGGCAGCATGGGTTCACAGTGGGAAGGTCATGTCAGATGAATCTAATAGATTTCTTTAACTGGGTGACCAAAGTAGTAGACCAGGGAGGGGCTGTGGACATCGCCTACCTAGACTTTAGCAAGGCATTTGACACAGTCCCACACAAAAGATTAATAGTCAAATTAACCCACCTGGGAGTGGGTCCCAGGATGGTAGCCTGGGTAAAACATTGGCTGCACAACAGGACACAGAAGGTAATTGCAAATGGAGTCCACTCTGAAGAAAGAGGGGTTACTAGTGGGATACCGCAGGGTTCAGTATTGGGTCCAGTCCTTTTTAATGTCTTCATCAGTGACATTGCAGAGGGACTGGAAGGAAAAGAATGCTTTTTTGCAGATGACACAAAGATCTGCAACAGGGTTGATACACAAGGAGGTGTGGAAAGGATGAAAAGGGACTTGGCAAGGTTGGAGGAATGGTCAGAAGTATGGCAGCTAGGATTCAATGCAAAGAAGTGCAAAATAATGCACCTGGGAAACAAGAACCCAGGGGAAGAATACACAATGAGTGGGGAGGTAGTAACAACAACAAAAAAGGAAAGGGACCTGGGGGTAATCACATCAGATGACCTTAAGGTTAGCAAGCAATGTGAGAAGGCAGTAGGGAGGGCTGGGGGTATACTGGGATGTATAGCGAGAGGCATCAGCAGCAGAAAACAGGAAGTTGTTATCCCTCTGTACAGACAGTTGGTAAGACCCCATCTGGAGTACTGTGTCCAGTTCTGGAGACCCCATCTCTGCAAGGACATAGACAGGATAGAGGTAGTCCAGAGGAGGGCAACTAAAATGGTTCAGGGTCTGCAAGAGAAGCCTTATGAGGAGAGACTAAAGGAGCTTTATATGTATACCCTTGAGGAAAGAAGGGAGGGGGACATGATGAAACTTTTAAGTACCCCAGTGGAATCAACACAGTCCAAGAGGGTAGCATCTTCGAAAAGAGACTTGCAAGAACAAGGGACACAACTTAAAGATAGAAGGAGGGTGGTTCAGGGCAGCGTGAGGAAGTATTATTTCTCAGAGAGGTAGTGGATGCATGGAACAGCCTTCCTGAGGAGGTTGTGGGGTCTAAAACTGTAGGAGAATTCAAGAATGCATGGGACAGACATAAGGCAATTTTGTGGGGGGTAGGAAGAAATAGGCTGTTGGTTAACTAGGATCTGTGGCCTATCCTGTGGGTAGGGAAATGGGCAGACTAGATGATCCAAGTGGTCCTTATCTGCTGTCAAAGTCTATTTTTCTATGTTTCATTAGCCCTTGTGTCATTTTTCGAAACTTTAGATATTTTATCCAAATCTGCATATAACTGTCCTCTTAAATCCAAATCCATAAAATCACTAAAATGAGACTCAAAGAATCCAGAAGTGCATCAATTTTCATCAGAGGAGGAAAAATCAGGGTCAAATAAAACAGCCAGCACCAAAGGCTGTACATCGGTCTCCACTGAACTTACAGATTCCTCTGTCCAACTATTGGCACTATACTGTTCCAATGTAATCATTTGTGGATCAGTTTTATTTAAAACTTGAGGAAAGAAAAATTCCCTTCTTTCACATTTTCTTGTTTATTTTTTCCTCGGGTCTCCTCCATAATATAACACAATTTTGGCATAACTGGTGTTGAACTATTCCCATTAATTTGGGAGACTTCTGGAAAAAAGATGTAATTTTAGGTTGAAAACTTTTAGGTTTGGTAATCTTATCTTTCCCTATAATTCCTCTACTGATTTCAATCTCCTGTATAGCCCATCTGTTCTCTGGGTTCTTTTTTAATTTACCATTCATTTTCCTTTTAGGCCTTTGTGTAGGAGGAAAAACCACTTCCTGTATTTACCATTTTTAAGCAACCTAGTTACAAATTAATAGAAAAATAGGTTTAAATATGACCAGTAGTTAGCGAAAATAGCCTAATTCGATAAATAAATAGCCTAATTTAATAGACCTAGTTTAAATAGTGCATAGTATAATATATATCAGCCTCATAACATCAGTCTTAAAATGACTAATAAGCCAGTTTCAAGCACACAGCATCACTCAATTACATAAAAATTAAATATAGACATATGAATGTTGTGTATACTAAAAAGTAGATGTACACCTAAGTTGCACTAGAATATAATTAGTAATTCACTAATTAAATCTAGAAAGCTATTATAAACCAGAACATTATATTACAATTTAACAAGAATGTCCAATATCCAGTATCCAATGTTCAGTGTCCGCTGTTCAGACTCCTATAGTTTCTTAGTGGAGCCTTCTTTCAAAGGGGTCACTTTTAATAAATTAACAAAATAAATAAGACAGTACTTATGTGACTCTTAGATGGTCACTGTGGGTCCCAGAAATCTCAAAACATTAGCTAGATGTCTTAATAGCTAATAACTCAATGTCTTGGATGATGAGAAATGTATCTACTAACAAGCCAGTACAATAAAGATCCACAATTGATGTAAATAATGAAGACACAACTGTCCTGTATTCCATAAATATGCAGGGTCTGTAAACCTTCTCATCAGCACTCAAGGTGACTTGAAGTGTGTACCCAGTCTGTTACTGGCGGCAACATCCACTAAAATTCAAAATAACACAGATACTGAATAATAACTGGATAATAGCTATTCAACCAAGAGCTAGTGTATAATACTATAATACTATGTATTATACTATGCTATAGAATCTACTTAAAATGTCTAAAAATAAGTTAAAATATGCTCAGTATGCTTATAAGGGGACAAAATGACCTGTCTTTACTCTCTACTCCAATAGCACTATAAAATATTTCTAAATATAATCTGACCTACATGGGGTAAGATACTTAAGAGAATTAAGATATAAAAATATTAAAAGGAAAAAATATGATGTGAAAAAACTTACTAGTGTCTAAAAGTAAATCTAAAGACACAGTGCTCAGCTATGCTGTGCTGCACCCAGCCGTACTCGAATGCTTGCAAAGTATTCACAAGGCTATCACAAGTTAATTTGCTCAAAGAATGCCAAATTACTTTCCAGAATCCAAGCCACAGGCCGCTGGTTGATCAAAAGAACAGACCAAAGCAGGCAAAGCAGGCAGTTGCTTAAAATAAAAACTTTTAGCTGTGATGATTTCTATAGACAGCTCATAACTCCCTTAAACAACCGCCTGTCTTGTTTCAATGGACCGGTGGCAGGATATCCCTTTTCAACTTATCGCAAGGACCTTATGATCAGCCTGATTTTAACTTTGACTCATTCATAAAAATGCAACAGGATTTATAAGCGCTCTTAATGTTCTCAATAATCTGTCAAGCTTTATACTGGCTATTACTAAGGTCTCTGCTCTAGCCGAGCTTTAAAGAAAAAAAAAATCCACAAACCGTGGTTAGTCACAAAGCTTTCTGAGGACAACTTAAGATATTGGGTTTATATATGTGCAGGGAATTAGCTCAAATTAGCTCCAAAAAACAAAACTCATATTACTCATGCAACCTTAAGAGCTTGCATATGTGAGCCAATTTAGCACACTTGCAAGCTTGTCAACCAATTAGACAATTGCTATCAGCCAATGTTGGGAATAGGAGGGAATGGGATGTAGTTAGAAAAACAATGTGTGTTTAATAAAGAACTAAATAGAAGGTACTAAATAAGTACAAAATAAGTAATATATACTGGCTATTACTTAATAACAATTTGTAAATTAATTCCAGGTCTCACACAATCCAATCGTATCCCTGAATTTTAACCCCTAAGTGTTCAAGGACAAAATTCCCTTCTTTTGTGAAATAAAATAAAAATAACTGATTGAAAGAAATAACTATTGCCATACAAGCCTTAGCTTATCCTCATATGGCTAATATTGTTCTTCTTGAGGCACTCATTGACATAAAGAATAAATTGGATAATTTTCATAACAGAGTCCAAGGACAAATAGGTGAACCAACGAGCAAAACTGACAGAATTGAAGCTCAACTTTATAAACAAAAATTATATTTTTCTCTTATAATAATACCTGATACATTGGTCAAACATAATACAAATGTAAAGAGGATGGTGAAAAAAAACAAAGAACAAAAATAAACAAAGGAATTAAAGAAGAAAATGCAGAACAGTCGGTTAAATAACAAAATCATAGTACCAGATAATGCAAATATACTGTACAGCAGTAAAAAGCTATAATCCTCCAAACGCCCAAATGAGCTCAATGAACAGACAAATAAACAAACAGATAGAACCAAAAGAAGAAAAGGTGTTGAGCATGTTTTAACAAGAACAAAATAAAACTCAGGTGATCCTAGATACTATAAAAATCCAAAAAATTACTTGGACAGATTTAGAAAAAGTTAGTGAACAAGAATTGTCTGGCCCATCTAATGCAATCTCAGAACAGAATTCAGCTTTGTTATTATCAGGGGATGGGATCGTTTTAAGAAATAGTGGTGTTCGTCTAAAACAAGAAGAAAATATTGATTCCCTTGGGGAGTTAATAATACATTTATTGCAAGCTAGGGTTAAGTTAATTTATTCTTTGTGGAAGTCTAATACTTCCATGAGTCAAAATCTGGAAGTCATCCCAATTTTGGGGAAGTCAAAATACTTCCCAGATCCCACAATTTAAAAGCCAGTATTCTAAGAAGAAACAATTTATGGATGTTAATACAAACATTAGTGGTAAAAAAAAAATCATCAGCGTCTTAGCTTCTGTGCCTTCAGTTTTAGAAGTCATCCAATTTTGTTTTTTACATTTTGAAGTCAGTGACTTTCTCCCTCTTTATTTTGGAAGTTTTTGCCTTATTTCTGGGAGTCAAATACTCCCAAAATGGAGTTAACTGAAGCCCCAATTGCAAGCTGAACTGGGGATAAAAAGGTCCCTTCAAACGGCTTATAGAGACAAAACTATTGCTTCTCTACAAGTATATATCATGGTATCAAGTATGGGCTTTGCCATACAAATTTGCAATAAACAAAGAAGATTAAAAGTTCTAGGGTTAGAACTAGCACTACCTGTTACATGGCAGAAAATAAATAAGACCATACAGGGCACCAATCAACTTAGGAAATAACTGAAATTTGAAATACTCTTGTCTGCTCTGCAGAATTACAATTTGGACCTTGTACAAAGGAAAACAGCACAGGAGATACATCATGAGAGTTCAAAAATATCAATTTTTGGGGTAGAAAGACTTCTGGATGAAAATGATGTGGTTTTGACTTCTTTCATAGTCTCTTTTTTGTCTGTAATTTTGGTTATCAACATTACAAAAAATGATTTTTACAAAATTAAGAGAGTCCATAAAAAGGGTTTGTAAGATCAGATTGATGTTCATATCAGATCTCCTGTTCTGGTGTCTTACATTATGGCTAAAATGAATGGAATGAAACAGAACAATAAAGCTGTAGTAGATTTGAACAATTTGGATAACAACAAGGAAACCCTGCAATGGCTTACTTGATTAGAGGAAACTCAATAGGGGAGTAATATTATGAACTCTGTACTAGCAAACTGGGGGATAATGTAAACATTTTATCCTGGAATGTGGCAAGGTTATCAGTAAATTATTTGATAGAGAGTGACATTCATTTGTCATGTGATATAAGGTAATTTCTTTTCAGGAACCTTGGATGCCAGAACCTCTGAATCTAAGCAGTTACTAGCTAGTGAGCTCACCAGGAACCAAAATCAGAATGTTTGGAATAAGTATGGGAGGTCTGGCTATACATTTAAAAATTACTAACAAGGTAAAGATCAAGCAAATTTTCAGAGTTCATGAATACTACATTATAATAGTGATGATTATCTCATCATTGCTGTTAACGTGTGCATTCCACCATTAATTAACTTTCTGGTTTCAATTTTTAGCAACCTTGCCATGAATCTAGGCACCATCTCACATAACATACCATCTGCTCTTCTTTTGATTGCTGGTGATTTTAATGCAAGAATATCTGATTTTTGTACAGCAGAATTATGCAAAACTTTTATGGAAACAGGATTTGGGGATTTGGGCAAATGTGCAAACAAAGACAAAATTACCAATGTAATCGGTATAAAACTACAGAACATTCTAACTGTTAACCCATTATTTTTTTTGAGCTATATCTTTACACTCCTAGGCCCCCTACCTGATCAGCTCCCATTTTCACAGCATCGCAGTGGGACTTCAGCTGCTGTCTGTCTCTGCTGCACTCCAGACATCCCCCCTGAGAACTCCTGTGGCTTACTCCATGTAGTGAGGTGGCAGGGAGCCCCTGACTCCTCACCTGGTATGGATCTATTCTGGAAGAAGCATCAGTGCTGGCAAACATGTGGATGGCCATCAAGCCATGCGATCAGAGTGCCATTCTTTTTCCTGCTTTTCTGTTTCCCCTGGAGCTGGGGGCGTGCAATGACACCAGTGGAGGGGAACACACACATGTCAGAATGTGCTCCTTCCAGGTGCCTGCTGCAGCTCATCCCTGAGATTGCTGCATGATGCCCTGTCCCCCAGCCTCTGCCAGGGGGTGAATGGGCACTGACAGCTACAGACCCTCCTCTGCAGAGAAGAAGAACAGTCAATCAGATGCTCAATCCTTCTCCTTCCCTGCTGACCCCCGGCAGCCCATGCTCATTCCCAAACATGGGTCACTGGTGTAGCATGAGGTAAGGCATCCAGTTCCTCAGCCCTCAATGCCACCAGGCCAGCATGTTAACTCATTGCTGATTTTAAATGGTATACTGAAAGGTGATGAACAAGTAAATACAACATTTTTGGAGCCAAATAGCCAAAGCACATTTTATGTAGCCTGGATAGTTATCAGGCCCTAAAATATCTACGGATGGGGGGTGAGATACTGACAACAACAAAAATGGAAAGGGACCTGGGGGTAGTCATATCAGATGACCTAAAGGTGGGCCAGCAATGTGAGAAGGCAGTAAGGAGGACTGGGGGATACTGGGATGCATAGTGAGAGGTATCACCAGTAGAAAACAGGAAGTTGTTGGCCCTCTGTACAGGCAGTTGTTAAGACCACATCTGGAGTACTGTGTACAGTTCTGCAGACCCCATCTCCACAAAGACATAGACAGGGTGGAGGCTGTCCAGAGGAGGGCAACCACAATGATGGAGGGTCTGCATCAGAAGACATATGAAGAAAGACTAAAGGAAAAAAGGTGTATAGCCTCTAGAAAAGGGGGGGGGAGACTTGATAGAAACTTTCAAATACCTCAAGGGAATCAACAAAGTCCAAGAGGGTAGCATCTTTCAGAAAAAGAGATGTGCAAAAACAAGGGGACAGAATTTGAAGTTAGAGGGGAGACAGCTCAGAGGTAATGTGAGGAAGTATTTCTTCACAGAGAGGGTTGTGGATACATGGAACAACCTTCCTGAGGAGGTTGCAGAGTCAAAATCAGTGGGGGGAATTCAAGAATGCATGGGACAGAGATAAGGCAATAATAGGGGGGGTAGGAGGAAGTAGGCTGTTGGTTAACTAGGATCTGCAGCTTATTCATTAGGTAGGGGAAATGGGAAGACTAGGTGGGCCAAGCGGTCCTTATCTGCCATAAAATTCTATGTTTCTGTGTTTCTGTGGATCAATAATAGATCATATGAGATCAGAAAATGATTAGGCTCCCTTGTCTTAAAATTCATCTTGTAAGGCACTAACTCGAGTGTAGTAGACTACGCCCATTAGCCAGTGCCTTTATTTCAGTGGGGAAAAAACCCTCCAAATATCTACCCCAGTATTGGAAAAGGTTAATAACTTATTAAAGGGACACTGTCAACCACTTTTGCATCATATTATTTCTAGGTAAAAAAATACACATTTTATGATTGTTTACCTTCTCTAAAATTCATTGCTGTTACTGTTTGTTTAATCTGCTTCCTTGCTTATTAGAACTGAAATGCATGGGACTGTATAGCTATACACAGCCTTGTTTTGCTCCAAATTGTCTACCTAAACTTATTACATACTTTCTGAAGATTAGAAACACCCTCAAATAGTACAGCCACTCATGATACAATAGTCTCATCTACTCCCCACTGCATTATGAGTGGCTAGATAGTGTTGGGGGTGTTTCTGAGTCCAGGAAAGCTGCAGTTATAATTTGTCAAGAAATGTAAACAAACATGCCTTGGTGTGGTAACACCAGTATGGCTGACACTCAGTTGTTTTATTTTTTAAAAGGAAAAAGGAGTCTGAATCGAACAATCAGCTACATCAGCTGTCTCGATAGAATAAGAACAATCACTAAATGTATTTTTTAAACTAGGGATACGTTGAGGCCAAATGGGGTTGATAGTGTCCCTTTAAATGGTTCTGTAGACAAAGGCTTATTAGATAATATTAATGAAACAATGTCTCCTACAGAAATAGATAACACTATACAATCATTATTTACATCAATGTGGTCCAAAATATACATGATAAATTAAAATAATATTAACAATAATAACATTAACAAAACTTGGTTTAATTACCCATGTATCACAACTAAGAAAAGCCTTATGAAAACATTAAGATGGGCTTAGAAACAGCCCTGCACAGCAAACTTTAATACTTTAAACAAGGCAAGGAAAGCATATAAAGAATTTTTAAAAATGAAGAAAATAGAGTTTTTTAATAATCAATGGCTGATGATGTTCCATATCATTGAAAATCATCAGAAAGCCATTTGGACTATGGTCTCAAAAGGCACAAGGGATTCTCAGACTGCATTATTGTCCTATATCCCAAAATGAAAATGGGTTTCTCACTACTATTCTTTATTTAATATTCAAAATAACAATGCCCAGATGTCACGCCTCAGTTTGTTTATCCAGTCCAACTTTTTTCATTTAATAATTACACCTCTTGAAGTGGAGGAAGCAATTTTTAATTTGACAAAGAATACAGCTCCAGGTCTTGAATCTATCCCAGGAGAAATCTATAGAGAAAATATACATTTCTGGGTTCCATTTCTCAAAAATTATTTTAATAACTGCTTAAAAAAGATCTATATCTCTCTTCATGGAAGTCTAATATAATCATTCCTTTTCACAAGAAAGGCTCAGTTTACAATCCCCAGAACTATCGCCCCATTAGTCTGCTAGATATAGTATCTAAAATATTCAAAATAATTTTACTGAATAGATTAACATCTTGGGTTAACAATAATGCCACTCTTTCTTCATTTCACCCAGGATTTAGGCAGTGTTTTTGTTCTGTAGACAATAGTTTCTGTTTAATGCAACTAATAGAAAAATACATTCATATAAAGAAGATGAAACATTTTGCTTTATTTGTAGACTTTTCAATCACTTTGATTCCATTAATTGTAACCTACTTTGGGAAATTCTAATACAGAACGGTCTGGATTACTCACCTCTTATACCTATTTATCTGTTATACTCTGGAACAAATACAAGTGTGAGATACAATATGAATAATAACCTTTCAGATACTTTCCCCATAAACTGTGGAGTTATACAGGGATGCTTATTAGCCCCTCTACTATTGAATAGCTACATTAATGATGTAGTAGACTTTGAAGATGAATGTCAGTATGATCCACTGAAAATTAATAGGACACCTCGTCACTTATTAGTCTACTCAGATGATTTTGTCCTATTTTCACTATCTAGAAAAGGGTTACAAAAGAAAACAAATAAATTCAAAAAAGTGTGCAGCAAAATAAAATTAAAGATAAACCTGAAAAAACAAAAACTTTAAGTTTTGATTCTAATCATACTATCTCCTTTTTTTCTTGATAAGGAAAAGTAGAGACAATAAGAGTACATATGTTTGGGGATTAATGTTCCTTCTAGCAATAAGTGGACTCAACACATTAAACATGACTTTAAAAGCTAAACAACTAGCTAAAGCACTCCTTAAATTTAATTATAGTTATGGAGGGAACAAAATAGGATTTGTCCTCCATGCGGGAGAGATGAAGATCAAACATATTTTATTATATGGAGCTGAAATATGGGACACTGACTATTTGACTATGCTGGAATCTCCCCTTTTATTCTTCTACAAATCCCTTCTCAAATTCTCATTATCTACATCAACTGCTATAATTAGAGCAGAGCTGGGCATTATCTCTATTAAAGCAGTTATGGAATTTAGGATTTCTACTTACTTTTTAAAGATTATAAATAAACAAAATCTACTCCCTTACATGTATTTACATGTACTTAAAAGTTCTTACAAGAACAAATAAAGTGGTCACAGACAAATTTAAAATCTAAATGGCTTACTTCATTAATATCCATCTTAAAGAAAATAAAACTTCACCATCTTTGGACTAATTTTGAAAGCAAAATCAATATTTCTATTCAATATAGAACTGCTATAAAAAAAAATTATGAAGCAGCTCAGAAAATAGACATGAAGGTCATAAGAGAGCAAAAATGTACTTCCTGGTATGAAATAAACAAAATGGATCATAACATAGAAGACTATCTTTTTCTTACACTTTCTTCAAATCATAGAAAGATCATAACTTGAGCTAGGTTTCAGATAATAAACTTAAAGTGTTCTTATTTTAATAAAAATTTAACATTAGCTTTGTCAACTACAGAGTAAAACAGCCCTTGCAATCTGGGTTTTACTGAAACAATTCCTCATGTGAGTCTCCAATGCCCCTTATATACAGATATTAGGAATAAACACTTAAAAGCCACCTTAACTTGGTATGCTGATCTAAATTACAATGCAGTGTTCATATTATTATATCCTTTCACCACTAAAGATGCAGAAATGATAGCTAATTTTTATCCTTCAGTGGTTAAATGAAAAAAAACTTAAAAATTAACACCTAATCATTAACGATTTATTTATTTGTAGCTGTTAGTATAGACCCCTACAATACAAATGTACATTCCTTTTATCTGAATAACGGAGGGCATGATCAGTTCATCTTAATTTTTCTCCTTAATCATATTAGAAAGTAAGAGCACTCATGTAACTTTACATGTTTTCAATAAAGATTGCATGATTGTGTTTTCTTATATCAATTATAATAAACTCTATGTTTTAACAAGTGATGTTTCTTTTAATATTTTAACATGCTTGTATTATGTAATGTCTATGGACTTTTGTAATGACTATAACATACCATGTTATAGTTGATCAAGTAAACTATTAAACTATTAATCTCCCTCATACACTTTTTAACCTTCAGTTTATATTCTTCCCACAATTCATCTGAATTTGCTTTCCTTACTGCCTGGAATGCCTTCTTCTTTTCTCTAATTTTTGTTCCGATACTTCTAGACCACAACAAAGGGATGTTTCTATCTGAATTATAATGTATGGTGGAATGCTGTTGTATATGGAGATCCATACACTTGAAAAAGTCATTCTGCTGCAGTAGTGATGTCATTGCTAATGCAGAATGACTTTTCATTCTGCTTTAGTAGAGACGTCACAATGAAAGCAACTCCATCAGTGCTGTCCATAGGACATCAGGCAGTTGAAGCGTCTTGCATATGAACTGGCTGGCTGTGAAGTACAGGTGAAGGAGTGTAAACAGTGACTGTTAAATTCACAAAAAGTAAGCATTTTTGGCTATTGTCTACAATGCACTATATAGAATAGTGTATGGTTGCCCTAATACACAAACAAAACCACACTTCTTAACTTTGTGGTTACCATGACAACAAAGGGGGCTCTCTAGCTTCACTTTCAAGGCCTTTAACATCACGGTAACCACTCGGTATAAGAATAGTGTTGTTCTGTATGGGCTACCATACACTATCCTACCTATATTCAATTTTCTTACCAGTTTCGAGTTTTCTTGCTTAAGATCTCTTATGTTTCATCCAGATTCCTACCTGCAAAGGTACTCTTTTAGTCACCTCTCTTCATTTCCTTCTTCATATTCTCAAAGTTTGCCCACTATAGCGCTTAATTGTTCTTTTGCTGGACTCCTTCATTTTTCAGTTATTGATTGTAAAGCATACCATATTACAGACAATAGAACTGGTAGTTCTTAAATCATACACTCCACTATGTCCCATCAATACTGCTTAATGCTAGATCTAAAATGTGGACCCCTTCTTGTTTCCTGCATTGTGTACTGTTTCAGAGTTAGTGTTATCAGTGTTTTTTAAAATTCCATTTCAAAGACTGTCTTGCCTTTCTCTTCACTCCAGTTGATTCCTGGAAGACTGAAGTATCCCAGAAAGACTATCCTACCTTCTGTGTTTAATGTGTTCAAGGTTCTTATCACATTTTCATTTAGATCCTTATCTTGTGAAGGTGGTATGTATACAACACCCAGGTATATCTTTTAACCCCCTTTTGGTGTTACATTAACCCAAAGTTGTTAAGTGCCATCTCCTTGGTCCTTCATTATCTCCACTTTTTTGTTTTTGATATATAAAACTGCTCTTCCCCCTTTTCTACTCCTCCTGTTTCTTCTCAATAGACTATAGTCAGCTATCATTTCCCCCCATTCTTTGTGCTTTTGCTTTACTTCTAGTAATATGATAAAAACATGATAAGTTGTTTGCAGACTGTGATGCACAATGTCATTTACCAGTCAGTGGTAAAACACTGATGGGAATCACAGTCCTAGACATGAACAACAAAAACCGCAATCACAGAAACAGCTCCTCCAAATGTCAAACCTCTGCATGTCTGTTGTTCAAACAATTTGTAAGACTGCTTTTTTAATAGTGTATATAACCATAAAATGTTCAATTTTAGTAAAATTAGCAATATATATATATATATATATATATATATATATATATTTATATATATATATGTATTTCTTTATTAGTTACTCATTTTATATGAGCATTATAACATGGGTTGGAAAAATGCTCTAAGCTGATTGACTAAGGACTCCAACCACCTGGTCCAGTAACAGGCAACAGAGGCCAGGAAATAATAAGTCCTAGTCTCTGCCTGCCTGTTTACATTAAAAATGACTAAGCCCTTAGAACTTTTAATTCCCAACATAACCATCATTTTCTTTACTTGCTTAGCAAGATTTGTCAACCTACCAGCTCACCTCTCACACAATATAAAGTAAAATACTTTACTTTCAAGCTAAATCATTTTACCTGTTTTACATATTTAATGAATTATTCCCTTGAGTTATGTTTCCAAGATTCCAGAATGCACTCCATCTGCTGTTCCAGACCACAGGCTCTGTAACTCTCACAGCAGCTACTCCATCGCCACACTGCTACAAGGGGAGCACAGGAGGGTGGGAACCTACATTTTAAAATGAAGCTCCTTATGCTCTGCAATCAGATGTAACTAGGCTGTTTTGGGGGGGAGGAACAATACTCACCAGCAACACTCACAATTATGATGCTTGTTCACACAGACCTGAAGTGAAAATGTGAACAAAATAACAATAAAAAAAAAGTCTAATGGGACTGGACAGTCAACACAATTTAGTGCTGTTACTTCTCATCTCACTTTGGCATACTCTGCCATCCTGGAAGAAGTGAGGGGGTGGGCAGAAGACACTGTCTTTAATTTAGCAGCAAAACATAAAACAAACCACTGAAAAATGTCATAGGTGAGGAATGGGAGAGTTAAGGAAAACATACAGCAATAAAGGAAACTCTGCAGTGCCCTAAACTGGCATGTATACTAGTACAGGGACTACTTTACCAATAAAACCATTGTAAATAGATTTTTAGTTATCTCTGCATTTATTTTTTTAATTTTGAAATAGTACATAAAAATGTCATGTGACCCATTTTCTAAGCGCAATAATACTCTCCAGGGTGGGCAGTATTGGGTTATACTGGACCTTCTAGAGGCTATAATGCCCTCTACCTGTGGCATTGACCTTATTACATCTCTGGGCCACCCAGTATAGCACAATACTGCCCACCCTGTTGGGTATAATTGTTTACATAAGACAAAGTAATCACGACAATATGGGATGCCCTGAGTAAAGAAAAACTGAAAAGAGTAAAGCAATTTGATTTGCTTCAAATAAAACAGTCTGAGTGAGCTACCAGTTCTTTTCCTTCAGCGGCCCAACATCATCGACATAGTAGGATGGTGACTTGAAGTGACTAGAGGTGAGATGTAAGGAAAGAACTCCCTCACCTTCATGCAATAAAACACTGCTCTTCCAGTTTAAAATAAATGAATAATGCCTGACAGGGTGGGTGTTATGCTGGGATAACATCCCACCTCAGGTGGTTGGGCCCGAGGGTGTCCAACACCTGAGAAGGATGTTATCCCAGCATAACATCCACCCTGGAGGGCATTATTCCTATTATACAATGGCTTGTTGTTATGCATAGAATAAAAAAAATAATTTTAAAGAATGTTTTTTTTAGTTTGGAAAAATATTTTTGTTTCTTAGGAGAAAAGGCAAACAAAGGAAATGGAAATGCAACCAAAAATGAGCGGGGATGTTATGCCAGGATAACAGCCCTGCTATGATGGCCAACTAACCCAATCAGAAGCTAGATTTCTTTCTTGCCATTGTATAGTATTGTTTTTAAGGGGGGAGAAAGCTATTCAGAACTTTTCAGAGACTCAGATCAAACTGATTTTTCTATTGAGCTGTGCAAGTGGATCGAGCTCTGGTAAAAATGTTGTCTTCTACCTGTAAGGTCGACTAAATGCTAAGTTCCACATGGAGAAACCAGGACATGATCTAAAGGTCAATATGGGCAGGTCAAAAAGCTTTCTGAGCCACTCAGGTTGAAGGAAGATGCCAGGACCAAGCTATAAATCCTCAGCCTATACCACTGCAGAATTCTTTTGCTATAGTGCCAGGATAGGGCAACTTAGAGGAGACACCTATCACAGTGGGAAGGGGGGAAGGGGGTGAGGCCTCAGAAGGCAGTCTTCCAAGAAGGAAGAAAGAGGCCATCAGCTTAGGAGGAAAGGAGACAGAGGTGAAGCACCTGAGAGGTGCTTCATCTTGGAGACATAGAGAGCATATCCAGAGGATCAGTAGATAAGCAAGAGATGGAAATGAGCTAGATGTCATTGTCCAGCTGGGGGCAAATGACTTATCAAGAGACAGGTTAGTGGTGGTCAAAGGTAACATCATGGAGTTGGAGAGACGCCCTAAGCAGGTAGCATGCATGGTGGCTTTTTCTGAGATGCTACCTGTGTACAGCTGGGGAGATATAAGTGTAACCTGCAGCAGGGCTTCCAATTATTGGTTTAAGGCATTTTGCATGGAGGAGGGCTTTGGCAATATCTGAGACTTTGGTACAGCATGGAAGAATATGGGCCTCTGTAAGGTAGATGGCCTGCATCCTTCTTGGACAGGGAATACAGTGCTTGGTGGGAGTTTGAAATACTACAGTTCTTGGATGAGCATTTAAACTAGTCGAGAGGGGGGAGGCAGTAACCCTCCCCTTCAATAATAGAGCAACAGAGAAGAAGGGAGGATTTGGGGGAGAAAACTCCCCTAGGGCATGGGTGCAGAAAGGCAGAGATGATGGGGATGAGACAAAAAAATGACGGTTAAACTCAGGTAAGCAAGGGTAAAGGATTGAAGGGCAAAAGGAATGAGGGCATTTAAAAGGTAGGAGGAAAGTCAGGGGAGCTTCAGGGAAAAACATAATCAGGAATGGGAGAGGGAAGAAGGGTAGAATGTGTGGGGGGGGATGAAGGTGTGGAGAGCCTTGAGCACCAATACAAGGAGTCTTGGAAACAAATGTGCAGACACTGAAGCCATCATGGTCGCGGCTGACATGAATTTAGTGGCCATTACAGGGCCATGGTGTACTGAGTACCATGACTGGGACACGGCCATACCAGGGTATTATATGTGCATTATAGACAGGGCAGGAAGGAGGGGGATAGGAGGGGTTAATTTATATGTGAGGGAAGGAATCATAGCCATGGAGGTACAGGGGTACCGGGGAGGAAAAGAAAGGGCTGGAGGTTCTGTGGGTCACACTGGAATCAGGCTCCAGGACTGCTATCCATAATGGGGTTGTGTATAGGCATCCAAAATAGGGAGAGGAGTTCGATGCAGCACTTGGGGAAGCCTTCACCAGAGTGGTGAGTAAGGGGGGGTGCTGCTAGCTTGTGACTTCAATCCACATATTGTGGAGTGGAGCCTTCCTATTGCAGTGTCTGCAAGGAGTAAGGCCATTCCTGACTCCCTACAAGGGTTTTTGTTCAGGCAGCAAGTCCAAGAACCCACTTGACAGGATAGGGAGGAGGGGAAGAGGGGCTGTTTCATGTATGAGGGAAGGAATCAAGGCCACAGAAGTACAGGGTCACCTAGAGGAAAAGAAAGAGCTGGAAGTCGTGTGGGTCATCCAAGAGACAAGCTTTGGGGCCATATCCATACTGGGGTAGTACAGGCCCCCAACTCAGTGAGAGGAATTTGATAAGGCACTGTGGAAAGCCATCACCAGAACAGCAAGTAAGGAGGAGGTGCTTGTATTTGATGACTTCAATATACCAAATGCGGATTGGAACCTTCCAGATGCAGCTTCCACAAGGGCCAGGGCCATCCATTATTCTCTAAAAGAGGCTTTTCTCAGGCAGCTAGTTAAGGAACCCACTATGGATGGGGCAGTGCTGGGCTTGGTGCTTATAAAAAGGAACAACATTGCAGACATCACTGTGGGCAGGCCCCTGAATATCAGTGATCACCAAAAGTGTGGTTTAACACCATGACAGGAATGGTTCTATGTCATAAGGGCAATTTCCAAATGGCAATCACTGTTAGGGTGAGTGTACATCGCTGAAAATAAAAACTTGCTATGTACACTTGTGGAGAAAACAATAGCGGCAACACAGATCTCTATGTATGTGGGGGCTGTGCCCCCAGCACCTCCTAACCAAAGAATTTTAACTCCAGGGAGGTGCATGTTTGGGGGGGGGGGAATTGTAAAAAAAACAAAATGCTGCAACCTCAAAAACTCTCACTCCTCCCCAAACCTGAACCCTGCACCCACCCAACCATAGCCACCCAGCCTCATCACCATGGCACACAGCAAACTCAGCAGCCTTCTGCTGCACTGCCTCCCACATACCTTCCCTCTTCTTCCATCCCCTTTTGTGTGGTTCTGATTGCTCTCATTGGCTTCCTTTTCAGCTGTCGCTACCCTTTCTGGGTAACCCACAACACAGGCATTGAGATTGAGTCACTCATATTTGAGTTGCTCAATCTCAGTCGCACTTTTAACAGGATAGCGACAGGAACAGAGGCTAACCACATGAGGACATGGGTACTGGACTTTAGGAGAGCAGATTTTAAAGAAATGGGGGACTGCCTCAGACGTTGCATCGAAAATAAAGGATTGCCAGGGAGGTGTGGAGGCATAGTGGGCAAAGGTAATGGAGAGTATAGTTTAAGAAACTAACCTCTGCATGAAAAAAGTGAGTAAATGCAGATGAAAATAAAATAAGGAGGTGGCAAATGTTGTGAAGGAATAACATGTGGCATTCTGAAGGTATAAGGAAACATGGAGGGAGAAGGATAGGGAAGGATACATAGTAAAGCAGAGGAAAGCAGGCAAGTTGGTGAGGGGGAAGGTAGAGACAGAGGAAAGAATTGTCAAAGGGGTCACTAAGGGGGATAAGACTTTCTTCAAATACATAAGTGAGAAAAGGAAAGGAAGGGGAGGGATCATGAGGATCAGAATGGCGAGGGGGGGGATTGTGCAGAAGATGACCAAGAAAAAGCAGACATCCTGAACAGGTATTTCTGCTCAGTCTTCACAGTGGAGGGAGGGGGACAGACCACTACGGAACAGCAGGACCCTTGGGGGACATAAGTCAATTTTCAGAGGAAAGAGTGCTAAGGAAACTTGCAACTCTGTAGGTGGATTCAGATATGGGACCAGATTGGGATACATCCAATGGTTCTAAAGGAACTCTGGGAGGTGCTAGTTGCCTGACTGACAGAATTGTTCAACAACTCACCGGAAATGGGTATGGTTCCAGAAGACTGGAGAAGTGCTGACATGGTCCCTCTACATAATAGTGGCAGCAAGGAGAAGGCTAGCAACTATAGGCAAGTCAGTCTTACTTCTGTGGTTGGGAAATTTATGGAAACCCTGCTAAGAAAAGACTGGCTGAGTATTGTGAGTCTTTAAGACATCAACATTCATTCATGCTTTGCCCATTATGGAGATGGACACTGAACAGAGCAAACATACTGCATCAAGGATGATTCTCTTTATTATAGATAACATACATATTTTTTCTGGGTGCTAGTGGGGGAAGAGAGGGGGAGGCCAGGGGGTTGGGTGGGGGTCTTCAATTTGTATGGACTTGGTGGTCAGGACTCAGGTGAGGGTAGGCAGGGGAATGTGTTTGATGTGCATATGGGGGGAAGGGTTTTTAATGAAAGTTAGATAATCATTATTAATACACAGTAAGTTACACATCTTTAGTGCTTTCTTTGACATGCCACTTACAATGAAATTCACCAAAGCAGGAGGGGGGAGGATGCCAGCAGGGGTGCATGGGAGGAAGATTATATGACTAAAACATATTTGAAAGGTGGAAGGGGGTGGCATTACAGTACAGTGAGTGGGGGAGGTATTTTATGACAGCTTTAATTTTTTTTAATAAAACAAAATATGTGTGGCAAAGTTGGTGCACCTGCTGGGAAATTGGGGAAAATTTACAAATTATGAATTTACTGACTTGGCATCAACTCAGCTTGCAAACTAAAACTTTGCTGCATCTCTGGTTATATTATTAATTGTTGGCTATAAAATTACTGCAAAACTGTCAGTTAATATGTTTATGCCTCTTGCCCTCTTTGCCATCCACCCCAGCCAGCTTGGTTTTGTGAAATGAAGAACCATTGAACAGGCTATCAAAAATGTGCTGGCCATCTTGGACCATTTACAAGATCAAGAAACACAAGAGCTGGACTGATGCAAGCATGGCATTTTGCCTTGTATAGTGGCCATATCTTTTAAAAACACTGGAAGTTCAGGGCCTGGATAGTAGTAATATTATTGTAATCAAACAAACATATAAGGCTCTTATATCGTTTAAGGATTAACTGGAGCATTTTTTCACCATGGAGTTTAAGAAATGCAGTCAGGCAAGGATGACCCCTTTCCCTAATTCTATTTATTTGGCCATATAAACCATTTTACAATGTATATGTGATATTGTAACAAGATGAAAGTACTAGCATGGGTAGAAATGAAAGTAAACTGAATTGCTATGCAGATGACATCTTGTTATTGTTAAAGGAACACATTTTCCTCTGTTTGAAAAATTAGATGAAATTTAACTGTTTTCTAAGATTTCTGGTTCCACATTAAATAGAAAAAAAATCCACTGCAATACCACAAGTGCCAAAAATGTACTGTATGGGGCACAGGATGAAAAGCCTGTATATCTGTTAAAAGGGTGATGAAGGGAGGTCACTTGAGTGCCTGCCTAGGATGGCTGCATAATCTTATAACTCATCACCAAGTCCTCTTAATCTGACACTATCCATTGATTTGCATGCTGTCCAGAGAGTATTTCTGCTTTACTGGCTGAGAGAAAGAGCATGTCTGGTAATTGGAGTCATTCTAGTTTGATATCCAGCCACCAGAAATGAAAAAAAAAGAAATTGTAAACTCACTACCAGATCCACAACTACTTACATCAAAGATGGCCATCCTTCAAGATGCCTATCGTAAAGCTTTTTGGATCCAGAATTTCAGGCCTCCTTGCTGGAGACTACTGCTGCCAATATCAAGACCATCTGACATACCATTACAGAGACACTAACTGCAATTGATAATTTAACAGGCAGTATTACTTCTGTGAAGGAACTTGATAGAGTACAAGTGGACCAAAAGAAGCATCTTCAGGTCTCTGAAAGACAAATAACATGGCAGACCAAAAATCACGAGGATTTGGAGGGCTGGGGCAGTGTTAAGACCTCTGGATAATTTGGTTCCAGGAAGGACTAGAGGGGCCTAGCTCTATTGTCTTCCTCAGACACAGTCTGCCAGAGTGGTTGGGTCTGTCACACACAGAATTTGATTTTGAGGTTTCTCAGGCCCATTGGATGGCCATGTCACTAATAGTCCTGCCTTCAGCAGACCTCATTCTTTAATATTTAAGCAGCAGCTGTATCAGGTTAAGGAGCTTATATTAAGGAGGGTGAAAGAACTTAGTGTAAAGAGATTTTTGTGGCAGGCAGCAAGCTCACCTTTTATACAGATTACTCCAACAGCATATTGTTCAAAAGGTAGGCCTTTGATAAGGTTAAGACAGGACAGCAAAATAAAGTATTCTGTATTCTCTGCTGTACCTGGCTGCACTCTCTGTCACCTTTCAAGGAAAGCAAAAACTTTTCTATGCACTGTAGGAAGCTGATTCCTGTTTATCAGGAAATTCTGGGCCCTGCACCTTCTATGGAATTAGTCCCATTGGCAGACGTACCCACCACTGCTTTAGATCAGATGGATACATCTGATCAGGGATCATCAGCTACCAGGCTCTGAACTTGGTCATTTAATTGTGACTGTCTGTCTTGGAGGGTGGTATTCTACCCCTGTCCTAGTTTGGTCCTCTCCACCAACCTTTCTTTACTCTGGGATGTAATGTTGGCAGCCTAGCTCTGTTTAACAGACCCTCATTTCTGCCACTAGGAATGTAATTCCTAGGTTGGGACTCCTTGGGGCACACCTTCATGTGACTTATCTTTATTTTTCAGTAAGTGGCCAACTTTAAACTGCTCTGGGCTTTAAGCTGTACTGTTTCATGGCTCAGCTATCTGCTTGTAAGTCAGGTCAAGGTTTTGTTGTTCTTTTATTACCGTATTGGGCTGGGGCCAGTGACTATAACAAAGCTCACTCTCACTTATTATACATTTTGGGCCTTGTTACAGTGCCCTGTGGCCCTCATGTTTTCTGTTTCTTTTTTTTGGAGCCTAATGATTACAAATTGCCATGTTCAGAGACACAGAAGTAGGGCAACAGCTGTACTTGGATCATGTTCTAGGCTGTTATTTCTTTTTACTTGACTGTTAAATACTGAACATGCATATTTTTTGTTTCTTTGTTTGCACAGCTGTTCACATATAGGTGCTTTTATACAGGATACTCATTCTATGATGATACTTTGTTCCACTCAGTCTACTGTGGAGCTGATCACCTTTACATGCTGTGATCTGTATCACAATGAGCGGTACTGATCAACTGTAATGTTACCCTTTTTGTGCCATATACGGGCGATCCACTCTGAAATAGCCATGAAAGGACGGGATTCCCTGTTGTCCTAGCACAGAAATGAGCAGAAGGGTGCTATTTCATGGCCGAGTAGAACAAAACAAAACTCCACAAACCCAGGAAAGCAGAGAATGCGAAATTGGTGAACATTCGGTTCTCTTGCAGAACCGATCGCCTGTACACAGCAGAAAGGTAATGATGCAGCTGATCTGTATTGCTCACTGCGATACAGATCACTGCATGTAGATGCCTTTTATCTAGAGATGCAGTGAAGTTTTACTACAGATGCAAAATTGCCCGAAGTCGGCAATTTCGCCCAGCGTAGCACTTTGCATAATTTTCCCAAATAACCTGTAATTCACTATTTGTGACTTCGCCTTGCTTTGGGGGTTTTAAATGCAAACTGCACTTAAAACCCCAAAGCAGGTAGAGGTCACAAATGGAGAATCCTCCCCAACACCACCCCTGATCTATCCCTGGTGTCTAGTGGCTCCCCACCCCCACCCTGACAGGTAGTACACCTCACCCCACTCCCTCAACCCTGAGTTGGATCCATATAAAAATATACATTATTTTCCCTGGAGTCTGATGTCCCCCACCCTGACAGGTAGTACCACCACGACCCCCAACCCCAAGTTGGATCCACGTAAAAACAATGTACTTTCCCTGGTGCCTAATGGCCTCCCACCCTGTCATGTAGTACCCCACCACCAAGCTCCCCCCAACTCCGACTGGAGTGGGCCACCAGCACATCCCTCCACTCACCTCCATGGCCGGCAGCCTTCCCAACTCAGCTCAGTGAATGAATGCATGCTTGTACAAGCACTTGTTCATTCATTGACAAGTCGCAGTAATTTTCTGAGTCCTGCTGGGGTGTACAGAAGGGGGGGGCTGCTCTGGTGTCTCATAGGGGAGTGGGATGGGGGAAGGGGTTGTGGACCTCAGAGGGTCAACAATGCCTTCCCCAATCCCACTGCCCCCACCAGCGAGCGGGGCAGCCCCCTACCCTTCTGTACAACCATGCAGGACTCAGCAAAATACTGCGACTTGTCAGTGAATGAGAGCGTGCTTGTACAAGCATGTGCTTATTCATTGAGCTGAGATGGGTGGGCTGCCAGCCATGAAGGTGAGTGGAGGGATTTTCCAGTGGCCCGCTCTGGTGGGGGTTGGGGGGAGCATGGTGGAGGGTACTATATGACAGGGTGGGGGGCCACTAAACACCAGGAAAAGTACATTATTTTTTTACACGGATCTGACACTGGGGTTGGGGGATTGGGGTGGGGTACTACTGTCAGGTTGGGGGTGGGGTCACTAGACTCCAGGGAAAGTAATTTTTTACACGAATCTGACTTCAGGCTTGGGGAAGTGGGAAGGAGTACTACTCTATCAGGGTTGGGGGTGGGGAACATTAGACACTAGGAAAATTAATATATGCTTTTAATCGGATCTGACTCGGGTTGGGGGTACTACCTGTCAGGGTGAGGGGGGGGGCCATCTAGACAACAGGGAAAATAATATATATTTTTTATATGGCTCTGATTCAGGGTTGGGGGCAGGGTGAGGGTTCTACCTGACAGGGTGGGGTGGGGGGCCACAAGACACCAAGGAAACAAAATAAAAGCCTTTTACACATCCTGAAGTAATGCAAAGTACTCACAAAAATGGAAACTTTGCATTACTTCTAGATGAGTAGTTATTTGCTTTGCTACCAGTAGTACTGTATGACCTGAAGTTCGGGTTATATGCGAAATACTATGGGTAGTGAATTTAATGCACTTTGCCCACCACTACTTACATCTCTGACTGTTTGGGGCATAAGCTGTTGATGTGGGGAGGGGGGCCTTTGGTTTTCAGTAGGACCCTCTTTCCCATGTTATCTATTAGAAACATAGAAACATAGACTTTGATGGCAGATAAGGACCGCTTGGCCCACCTAGTCTGCCCATTTCCCTACCTAGAGGATAAGCTGCAGATCCTATTTAACCAACAGCCTATTTCTTCCTATCCCCCACAAAAAATGCCTTATGTCTGTCCCATGCATTCTTGAATTCTCCCACAGTTTTAGACCCCACAACCTCCTCAGGAAGGCTGTTCCATGCATCCACCACCCTCTCTGTGAAAAAATACTTTCTCACATTGCCTCTGAGCCATCCTCCCTCAATCTTCAAATTGTGTCCCCTTGTTCTTGCACATCTCTTTTTCTGAAAGATGCTACCCTCTTGGACTTTGTTGATTCCACTGAGGTACTTAAACGTTTCTATCATGTCCCCCCCTCTCCCTCCTTTCCTCAAGGGTATACATAATAAGATCCTTTAGCCTCTCCTAGTATGGCTTCTCTTGTAGACCCTGCACCATTTTAGTTGCCCTCCTCTGAACTGCCTCCATCCTGTCTATGTCCTTGCAGAGATGGCTTCTCCAGAACTGGACGCAGTACTCCAGATGGGGTCTCACCAACTGTCTGTACAGGGGGATAACAACTTCCTGTTTTCTGCTGGTGATGCCTCTCTCTATACATCCCAGTATTACCCCAGCCCTCCCTACCACTTTCTCACATTGCTTGCCAACCTTAAGGTCATCTGATATGATTAATCCAAGGTCCCTTTCCATTTTTGTTGTTGTTACTACCTCCCTCCCATTGTGTAATCTTCCCCTGGGTTTTTGTTTCCCAGGTGCATTACTTTGCAATTCTTTGCATTGAATCCAAGCTGCCATACTTCTGACCATTCCTCCAACCTTGCCAAGTCCCTTCTCATCCTTTCCATACCTCCTTGTGTATCAACCCTGTTGCAGATCTTTGTGTCATCTGCAAAGAGGCATACTTTTCCTTCTAGTCCCTCTGCAATGTCACTTATAAAGACATTAAAAAAGGACTGGACCCTGCGGTACCGCACTAGTAACCCCTCTTTCTTCAGAGTGGACTCCATTTACAATTACCTTCTGTGTCCTGTTGTTCAGCCAGTGTTTTACCCAGACTACCACCCTGGGCCCATTCCAAGGCTGGTTAATTTGCCTACTAATCTTTTGAGTGGGACTGTCAAATGCCTTGCTAAAGTCTAGGTAGGCCATGTCCGCAGCCCCCTCCCTGGTCTACTACCTTGGTCACCCAGTCAAAGAAATCAATTACATTCGTCTGACATGACCTTCCAGCTGTGAACCCATGCTGCCTTGGGTCCTGTGCCCCACTGGCCTCTAGGTACTCAACAATTCTTTCCTTCAGAAGTGATTCCATCACTTTCCCTACCACAGAGGTCAAACTGACAGGTCTGTAGTTTCTTGCCTCTGTCTTGCTCCCACTTTTGTGAAGGGGAATCACATCAGCCTTCTTCCAGTCCTCAGGTACCACCCCATCCTCCCATGATTTGTTATAAAGGGTAGTCAGTGGTATCACTAGTTCTCTCCTTAATTCTTTTAGAATTCTGGGGTGAATTCCATCTGGCCCCATTGCTTTGTCCACCTTCAGTTTTAGGAGTTCTTTCAGAACCCTTTCTTCTGTGAAAGGACTGGGATCAACCACCCCCCCCCCCCAAAGTGTTTCTGTTAATTGGATTAGGCACCTCCCCCACTTCCTCTTTTGTGAATACTGAACAGAAGTATTCATTCAGTATCCCTGCTTTTTCACTGTCCCTCTCTGCCCACCCACAATCCATTCTATTCAGCCACACTATCCCCCCCTTTGTCTTTCTACACTTCCTGATATACCTATAAAAGGTTTTATCCCCCTTCTTAACTGAGTTGGCTATCTTTTCCTCAGTTTGTGCCATTGCTGTTCTGACTACCCTCCCTGCTTCCTTCTGCCTTAACTGGTACAGTTCTCTGTCCTGCTCCTTCTGTGTTTCCTTATACTTCCTAAATGCTATATTTTTCTTCTTAACCTTCACTGCCACTTATTTTGAGACCCATAGTGGCTTTTTCTTTCATTTTGATTTGTTTATTTGCTTCACACAAAGGCTTGTTGCCTCTGTGATGGCAGTTTTGATATTTCCCCATTGTTGCTCCACCCCTCGTTCTAGCCTATTTGCTAGTGCTTTCTAAGGCACTCTCCCATCTTGCCAAAGTCAGCCCTCCTGAAGTCCAGAACCCTTAATTTTGTATGGCTTGACTCTGTAGCTGAGTTTATCATGAACAACTCTGTTCGGTGGTCACTTGTTCCCAAATGGCTACCCACTTCTAGATCTGAGATCCTCTCACTGTCCCCATTTGAGAGTACGAGGTCTAAGATTGCTCCCTCAAGAGTAGGTTCCAAAACTAGCTGTCTTGGCATGCCACCTGAAGGGCATCAAGAATGGCCCTGCTTTTGGATGTGGCTGCAGCAAAGGTGCTCCAGTTTACATCTGGCATATTAAGGTCCCCCATCAATAGTATCTCCCCTTTCTCTGCCATCCTAAGTATGCCTTCTATCATATCCTTGTCCATTCCCTTCCCCAACATTGGGGTCTGTATACAACCCCTGTGTGGACTGTGGTGCCATTTCCAGTCTCTAGGGTGATCCACAGTGCCTCCTCTCCTCCCTGTTTAATCTTTTGTTCAGTTGCTTTTATCCCTTCCCTTACATAGAGAGTTACTCCCTTCCTCTTCTGCCTTCCCTGTCTCCCCTATAGGTTGTGTAGCATGGTATGTTAACATCCCAGTCATGGTTCTTTGTGTACCATGTTTCTGTGACTGCTACGCTATCCAGGCATTCCTCTTCCATCAAGGCCACCAGTTCAGGGAGCTTGTTGCCAAGACTACTGGTGTTGGTGCTCATTACCCTCCATTTCTTGATAGCCTTACCCCTTTTTGGCCCATCCCTGTTCTTATTGTGTTTGTCACTTTCTCCATTTACCCCAGCGCTTCTCCCTATTGACATCTCTATGTTGGTGTCTTCCTCACTTAGTACCCTGATTTTTTTTGTGGGGCTAGGATTTCCCTGCTCCTTTCCAGAGCCTCCCCCCTTGGATAATTTAAATGCTTGCCAATGAAGTATTTAAACCTATCACCTAGGATCCTGGTTCCCCTTCTGGACAGATGCAGACCATCTCGCCAGTATAGGCCTGCATCCATGCAGGTGGACTCCCCAGTCCCCAATGAAGCCAAATCCCTGAGCTCTGCACCAGTTTTTCAACCACTGATTGAATCCCATGGTGTGGAGCACCCTAGCCTCATCCGTGCCATAGACAGGCAGCACCTCTGAGAAGGTTACCATGTGTGCTATTTGTCTAAGGCCCCTCCCCATCTCCACAAATGCTTCTTGCACTGTTCTGATCCTTTTCTTAGCTAGGTCATTTGTCCCTAGGTGGACAATGACATCCAGCTCCCTCCCCTGTGTAGCTGTTCCTGTGATCCTGAGGATTCGATCCCTGTCCCTCCCAAGCCATGGCACCAAGCAGGCACCTTACCTTCCTCTCCCTTTCCTCCCCCAGTTCTACCTTCCTAACAATGGAGTTCCCCACACCAGGAGTTGTTTCCTTCCCCTGTGGGGTCCCATGCCACCCTCATGTGGGTCTCCTTTCCAGAGGTTCCCAGCATCCTCCTTGGTCTCCACTGTGGGTGCCTCCATATAGGAACCACACTTTTCCAGAACAGCATAGAAACTGTGGAGAGGTACAACTGGAGGGATGCACCTCTGTTCCCCCCACCCTCACCCTCCCTGAGCCCACTGTGGTCCAACCGCTCCTCTTTCTTTGCAACCTCTGAGGCAATGGCAGTGGCCCTGGTGGTCCCTGGGTGGGAAAGGAGGTCCCACAAATCCTGGCCAACTCAGCCTGGAGATGAGCAACCTCCTCCCTCAGCCCAGAGAGGTGCCTGCAGATGGGACAACACTGCATCCTCCAGAACATCTCCCAGAAGACTGCTGCTCCACAGCCACTGCACTGCACCACTCCCATCATGTCTTTTTTCTGGGCCCCTAACTGTTGTTTGGAATACTTACTCTTTCCTCTGTTTGTTTATTTTCTTTTTTTCTTTTTTTCTTCCCCTACTTACTTACTGCCTCTGTGCCCTTTTAGCTCCTGATCTTCCTGTTCTAAGACAAGAAGTTCCTATATTTCTCAGTAGTCTCCTTTCTTGCTCAGAGTCAGACCTCAAGCAACTGGGGGGAACGGAGAGCTACTCTTGCTCTTCTAGGATGGTGGTCTTTGGTGGCTGTGTGATCACTCACTTCCTGCTCCCAAACAGGAAGTTCCTGTTGTCAGTTAAATCCTGTGCCTATAAAAGTAGAACTGGTTTAGGGTGGGAGGGTGGAGGGGAGGGGAAAGAGGGCAATATAGTCCCAGTAGAGAAGTTTTAGTTATGCCAGTAGCTCCTTCCTCCTGGTGTTCTGTCTGTTCTCTGGCAGAAGCTATCTAGGGCAGTGCTTAAATCTGGTTTTAACCTGGCTCCTTCTAGCTAAGCCACTCCCCCTACTTGGCAAATCTTTCTACACTTAATTTCACAGATAACAATTCCCTTCTGACACCTGTGACCAGCACCTAGATAAGTACACAGATAACACAGATAACAGATAACAATTTACTTCAACTACCTCTGACAAACACACTAACTCTTTTTTTTACCCTAAATTGAAGGTCCTAGTACAAGATTTCTAGTTCTTAGTCCCAGTACAGAAGTTTTAGTTATACCAGTAGCTCCTTCCTCCTGGTGTTCTGTCTGTTCTCTGCTATAAGTATGCTGTCATAATGCTGAGAGGTGGACCTCTTCCATATCATGTTCATCAGAGGGGGCAGGTGGTGGGTTTCTTGGGTTTCTTGGGTGTTGGTCACAAACAGGTTTCATGAGAGCACTGTGCTTAAATAGCTATCCTAACCTCCAGCAAGTTGAGGTTTCTGGCTAGCCTCAGCCAGTTGAGAGCATTTGTTTCAGATATTTGGCTTTGATTTACTTCATTTTATTTTTATTTCCTATTGGTCACAGCCTTTCTGTTCTCCATGGTGCTAGAGGGTAGTTTGTCTATTTCTGAGGCCCTTTTTGTTTAATAGTGGAAGACCTATCCCAAGCAATCAGTTTACAGTGCTGATATTTCTGTTTTACTCTCTTTTGGGGTTTTACATGGGTGTAGGGGAGGTTGAGGATGGGGAGCAGAGTTCTGATCAGGTTCAGTGTAGTTTTCTTTGGGATCATATGAAATGCACAACGTCTGCTTTCAGTAACCTTCATATAGTCTCCTAGGACATCAAGGGGCTTAACTGCACATTAAAGCATCAGAAGGTATTATCCAAAATATGTGATACTGGGTGTGAAGTAGCTTTTATCCTGGAGGATCATTTGATACCCAGTGAGGCATGTCATTTAAAATGTATGTGGGTTAGCACAATATTTCATTCACCATACTCTTCCAACCAAAGGGGAAGGCATTCTTGTATAAAAAGGATTTGAAGTTTGAGTTCTCGGGGAGTACCACGATTCTGAAGGTCGCTTTGTAATGTAAGTGAACTCATTTTGTTGGGCAGTGTCAATGTCCCTAATTCCCATGATATACATTTCTTTGACCAAATTCTATAGGAGTTAAGGGGATGGTCCTGTTCAATTTGGCCCTAAATTCCTCTATTGATCATATGGGGCAGGGTATATGGGTGAGGCTGTAGTGGCATCCCAAGCCTTCAAACATTTCAGGGCAGTGGCCTGCAGGATGTCTGAAAATCACTCCATCCTGAAAGCAAGATTTCACATTCTATTCCTAGACCCATGACACCAACAGCCTTATTGATCTTATTTTTGCATCCCAGAACTTTGTAGCCCTGACATGGTGAGTGTTGCTAGGTAATATATCAATATCTGATCATGAACCAGTCATATTGTCATTTGCATGAGGGCATATTTCTGGGCCTGTGAATAAGTGGCATCTGAACACTGCCTTGTTACAGCAGGAGACTTTCTGTGACTGGCTCTCTGCGGAACTACAGATGTATAGTGCATTGCCCAGAATGAGGCCCTTGATACTTCTGATAAAGTGCAAAGGGAGGCCATGAAAGCAATAATATGGTGCCAACTAATTACACATGCATTTAAATGGAGAAAGGAAAGAGACAAGGCACCAATACAGAAAGAGGAAGATTTAAAATGACCAGAGCATGAGCTGTTACTCCACCCTTCCTGGGGGGAAGCCCTCAGGTCTCAGATCGATTGCCTGACACTAGGTTTTGAAGGGACTCAACAATATTGGACAGAGTAAGCCCTCTTCAGTTAAACCAGAATAATTTGGAAGCGGGCAAGTAGCCTGGAAAGTAAATGGCACAGTGCTTAAACTCCAGGGAAACCAAGAATTTCAGAATATCCTGGCAATCACAATGGCAGGGGGACAAGTGATGAGATCACCGGCCTCCATAAATCTTTCAATTTCAGCGGTATTATTAGTCTTTCTATAGTTTCAGGATAACCCCAACCCTTGACCAATGCAATAATTTCTATGTCAGTCTAACTCTTCTTCAGTTGTCACTCGAGGCTAATACAACCCTGCCCCTTCAGTGTCCATCAAATTGAGGAGACCATTGTATCAATGTCCCAGGGCCAGTCTCCTGGCTTAGATGTCTTCCTCAGTAAATTTTACCAAACCTTTATCCATCTTTTAGCCCCCGGCTGGCTCAGCTTTTTAACAAGGCTTAGCAGAAGGGTTGTCTCCCCCTATATTCAGCCAGATCGTCATTACCCTGATTCCAAAGTAGGGAAAAGATAGTGTATTATGCTTTGAGTTTTGGCCTGTCTTATTGTTCAATTAAGATGCAAAAAGCTTTGCGATGGTCCTGGCTATGAAGATAGGAGAGATCATGGATTCCTTAATTCATCTTGACCAGGTAGACTTTTTCTGGGAAGGTTGGGTTCTGACAATTTGGGATGGCTCCTGGATTTGATCTGGGAAACCCAGTCCTTATCTTTGCCCACATGCCATCCTGTCTTAAGATGCTGAAAATGCATTTGACATGGTGGAGTGGGCATCTCTTTCTGATCCCATGCAACATTTTGGCTTTGCTGGCGGGTTTATTGATTTAATAAGACTTCTATATTGAACCCCTACAGCCTCTGTGCTGTTCAATTCTGTTGTTTCTGTTAGCTTTGGTTTCGGCCAGAGGAAGAGGCAGGGATGTCAGTTATTCCTATTTTTATTTTCTACTTACTGTTGAACCCCTAGCAAGTAAAATGAGGGCATTGACTAGTTTTCCCTGAATCGGGAGCATTTCTCACCAGAGATCTCTTTTTGCAGATGCTGTTTAACTTTGTTTTTGACAGACATATCTTTCTCTCGCCAATAACTAAATGACATTATTGAGGACTACTGTGGTATTTCAGGTTATAAATTAAATAATCACAGAATCAATAAATGCACCGGCTCTGGCATGAGCCATACACACACACACAATTGTGTTCTTCAAAATCAAATTCTTTTATTTCTTGATATAACTTCTGATGCCCCAATGTTTCGCCAGAATATGGCTTCTTCTGTGGGACTGTAAAAATGTATATAAACATAATTATTAAGAATAAATATAGAAAAAATATTCAGAGACTCTTTATAAACATTATACCACATTTAAAATGTTAAATCTCAACTGAACTGTGCACACTATCAACACTGTGTAGTGTTAGACATGGCTATACAAGTATGAATGTTGCCAAAGAAAATGACTGGCTACCTCTCTTTTTACTGCACTGATGCTCTCACTCCACTGCCCTCCCAATCAACTGAAAAATTAAAAGGTACATCAAATTTAAATCTATTTTCTTAACAAAACAAAATACAATTAAAGTTATAGTCATTCTTAAGTGAGTTACAATTACTCAGCAAAAATGTCTTCACCAGTGAAATGAACCCTCCAAATTCTGATATTAGGGCTTTATAAAATTCCTACTCAGAAGCCTAATTTTTAAGAGACTTATAAACAGTCAATCAAATCACTTATCACCAAATAAACACTGAAAAATACTCCCTAATAATAAAATTGTAATCTCTCTTGTTCAAATAATACAAACGTGTGATATTTGTCAGATTCAAGCATATATAAACCCCTGTATACCCATGTTATATTGCTACTGATCATACCAAACTGTACCACAGTTAAACTGGAATATTATAGATCATGCTTACCTGTATATGCACAGATTAACACCTGCTCTAGTATAGGCAAAGCTTTTCATTCTGTAAGGTACCTAAAAGGCAAAATACCAATATCAAGAACAATGTAAATAAAACCTACATGTGAGGACCACACGCTATGCTCGTTGTTAGTCGAGAAAGACTGCGGGGTGCTTAGTTATATTAAATAAGTAGAGAAGCTGATAAAAACATTTCAGGATGCTGTTATCTATTCATTAAACTTGCAGCATTAACTCGCCTTGTTCAGGCTTCACACATGGTAAAAATGTTTCAATGTTACCAATCACTGACATAGTAAGTCTGAAAGGAACATAGCGGAGGTACTCACATGAGGTTCTCTCTCGAGCATATTCGAACTGGCAGCAAGATTCTGAGCTGTAGCCCCTCCTCTTACGTCCATGTGGGAGAGTACTGACATCAACGTGTCACAGAAAATTCTCATCATCACTTGGCAGCAGATGCTGCCTAGCGACAGTTCTCCCGCACGGACAATAGCCAGGAAAAGACTGGTGAATTAGCAAATGTCTCAGAGATAGAAGCATAAAACCAGTTACTAACACATACCAACTTGGAAAAAAGTTTCAAAGTGTACATATATATTCAACTAAGGACATACCGGAACATGTAAAAGCGAAAGAGGGACGGGGTAGATAATAAGGAAAAACTCTATTATTGAATGCAGAACCAACTTTCATTTTACTAAAGATTTAGATGCAAAACTGTGACATGAGAAGTGAGAGGGGGGAGGAAATGGAGAAAAGGAGAATGGTTAAGCACAAGAAGAAACATTTTAAAGCTCTTATTGTATAACACATTATTAAGAAGAAATAGCTTATATTCAATCTATTGATGAAAATTTCACCAACATGTTAACCAGTTAATCTCCTCATTAAGACCCCAGTGATTGTAATAAGTTCCTAGTTCAAAAATCCACCATGATTCTCTACTATCTATTAAGTACTGATAATTTCCTCCTCTAGATGGAACCTGCACATGCTCCAGTCCCCAGAACCTTAATTGTATTGGAGTATGGCCTCTTTCATTAAAATGTTGTGCAACAGATGACTGCTCATCTTTAGTTCGAATCTTGCTTTTTTGTTCAGAGATCCGTGTCTTAAGTTCTCTTGTAGTTTGTCCAACATAAAGTTGATCACAAGGACATTGCAACAAGTAAATCACCCCTTTAGTGTTACATTCTATATGTTGTTTAATCTTGTATTCCATGCCAGTATATGGCTGCTTAAAAGTGTCTTTTTGAAGTGTTTCCACAGGCCACACATCTGTTATGTGGAAACATTCCTGGTTTTAAAGGGCCCAACAATAATTGTCCTTGCTTATTTAAGAAACTATGTTCTGCTTTTACTAATCTATCTCGAATAGTTGGAGCTTTCTTAGATACCACATAGGGAGGTTATCTAAAAATATGTTGAGTATGTGGATCATTTAAAATTTTCCAGTGTTTGAAATCATCCTCCTAATCAGTGACATTTCTGTACAATGTGTCGTGCTAAATGTAATCCTATTAGCACTATCACTTGTTTTTGCTTCCACTTGTTTGGGCTGCAAAATAACCTCTCTGGTAGCTTGAGTAGTTCTAATTTGTGTCTCATTTAAAACTTTCTTAGGATACCCTCTGGACCTAAATCTTGAAACCATTTTTTTAATTTCTTTCCCAAATTCCTTGGGTAGACTACAGTTTTGTTTGACTCGTAACAGTTGCAAATATGGTATGCTATTCTTCAGACCCTCTGGGTGAAAGCTTTTATAGTGTAGCATTGTGTTTCGGTCAGTTTCTTTATGATAAAGCTTAGTTTTCTATCCTGTTGTGTTGTCTATGAATAGTAATATCAAGGTAGTTGATTGCTTCTGGGCTGTATGAAGCTGTGAATACTAAATTTGAATCACATGTATTAATGTATTCTAAAAACAACTTAAGTGAGGATTTACTCCCTTGCCAGATCATTAACACATCATCTATAAAATGCATCCAAAATATCATGTTTTCTGCATATATATATATTACTGGTATCTTGCCCCTATAATATAAAGTTCTGTTCAAAATTGAACATATAAGCATTAGCGTATCCTGGGGCCATAGTGCTGCCCATAGCTGTACCTTTTTATTGTCCAAAGAAGGTATTCTCAAATCTGAAAAAAATTGTTATTAAGAACTAGACTAGCTAATTCCTGAAGTAGCACCATTTTTGATCTATATGGAGCTGGTCTGGTATCTAAAACTTTCCCTAGTGCCTCCACTCCTTTCGTGTGGGGGATGGAGGTATACAGATCCTTCACATCTATAGTAACTAAAAAAAAATGTTCTCCCATTCAGAAACTTGTGAATGAAATTGTTCCATGAGTTGTAAAACATGTGTTGTATCTCTGATATATGTTTGTGTTTGTTTAATCAAATCCTGGATGAATAAATCAACATATTTAGAAAGCAGTTCTAGTATAGAACAAATACCAGACACTATAGGCCTGCCAGGTGGATCAGTCAAATCCTTATGGATTTTAGGTAACACATAAAATACTGGAATTCTAGGTGACTGTTGAATTAATAGTTCTAGCTCCCAGTCCTGTAGCCACCCCTTGAGACTTGCATCTTCTAAAAAAGTCTGAATCTTACATTTTATCTTTTTAGATGGATCCCTATCCAATTTAACATAGTGCTCCTTATTAAGGAGTAGTCTCAAACACATCAACCGATAGTGCTCTGTATCCATCAATACTATTACCCTGCCCTTGTCGGTTGGTTTAATCACCAAATCTGTGTCCATTTCCAATTTTTTTACAACCTCATTTTGTTTTTTAGACAAATTATATTTCTGTGGGGTTCTCTCAATCTTTTTGCATAAACTAGTTATATCTCTTTCAACTGTACTAATGAAAGTTTCAACGGGATGGCTCAGTCCAGTAGGGGGCATATATGTAGATTTAATACCCAAAGCTTGTTTCAGCTTAGTTTTATCTGGATTAGAGTCTACACTGCCATGAAACTGGACCCGTAATCTCAAATTTCTGAAAATTTTTTGTAAATCGACTGCCAGCTGGAATTGATCTAAACTCTTAGAAATAGAAAATGATAAACCCAATGTTAAAGTATCCATTTCTAGGGGTGAAAGAACCTGTTTACTCAAATTATGTATAACTACCTCCCTCTGCTCTCGCTGTATGGTGTTTTTTGTCCTCTTCTTCCAGTCCCTCCATCTGCTCCTTCTGTTTCTACGCCTACTGCTGTTTTGTCTCTCAAGTCATATCTCCTTGATAAGTCTTGTGTGTGTGGTTGTGCCTCTTGTGGGGCCCCTGATGTACCCGCTATTTCTGTCTCCCTCTCTTGTCTCTCCACCATCCCTCTCCTCCCTAAAAAAGGCTCTCTGCTAGGTCCCTCCTAAAGGAACTGCAAGTATAACTGTCAGCACTGTCTGAACTGCTTCCCTCATTCCTAGGGGTAGAGAAACAAATCTTTTTATATGTGTAGATCTTATCATGGTAATCAATGGTGTCTCTGAAGAATTTTTTCATCTTAATTTTTTTTAATGTTCTTCTCATATTCGTTTAATTTAGTTTTGATATCTTCTAACCATTAGTTAAATTCCTCTAATCTCAATTGTGTATTCAAATTATTCTCTTGTTCCTGTATTTCTTCTACCATTCTACCACGGGATTTGATAATTGCTTCTATCAAAGCATACATAGAGTCTACACTGCACCTCGTTTGGATACCATCCCATTTTTTAGTTAGTTCTTCATCATATATCCCTAAATTACATTCAACTGGAACCCTCAGTCCCCTAGGAATTCTCTTAAACTCAAGATATTTTGCTAAATGTAAACCATGCCATTCAAGGCATATATCTTTAGTTTTAATGTTCTCATTCTTCCTTTTAAGATTTATAACTGTATCGACCTCTGGTATAGTGAGATCTCAGTTCCCTTTCATGGCTTGTAACAATGCTGTCCTTTTTTCTTCTGAAAAGCTATAAAATACGTAATTAGCTTCTGCATTAGATCCCACATCTGAGAAAGTCACCATTTTCAGCAGCCAAAAATAACTAACACCACAAATACAGATATAAAAATGTTTTCTCTTCAACACAGACAAAAAGTCTTCAATAGAAATCATATAGTAACAATCCATATGAAGTGTGCATACGTGGTTAGGAAAAAAGTCTTTAGCAATTAACAAAATCAAGGGGAGAATGCCCTGGGTCAATTGGCTGGTACCAAGCCACAATTCTTGTAGCTCAAAATCATGGATCCAGGGAAAATCTCTGAGGTAATAGCATCTTACGTGGAGCCCGATGCGTGGTGCATAATACAGTCACAAAATCAATAAATGCACCGGCTCTGGCATGAAGCCATACACACACACAATTGTGTTCTTCAAAATTAAATTCTTTTGTTTCTTGATATAATTTCAGATACCCCAATGTTTTGCCAAAATATGACTTCTTCTGGGGGACTGTAAAAATATATAAACATAATTATTAAGAATAAATATAGGAAAAATATTCAGTCTTTTTATAAACATTATACAACATTTGAAGTTTTAAATCTCAACTGAACTGTGCACATTATCAACACTGTGTAGTGTTAGACATGGCTATACAAGTATGAATGGTGCCAAAGAAAATGATTGTCTACCTCTCTTTTTACTGAACTGATGCTCTTACTCCACTGCCCTCCTAAATCTTTCACAGATTTTCAAATCAACTGAAAAATTAAAAGGTACATCAAATTTAAATCTATTTTCTAAACAAAACAAAATACGCTTAAGTTATAGTCATTCTTAACCGAGTTCAAATTACTCAACAAAAATGTCTTTGCCAATTAAATGAACCCTCCAAATTCTGATATTAGGGCTTTATAAAATTCCTACTCGGAAACCTAATTTTTAAGAGACATAAATAATCAATCAAAC
Source organism: Neoceratodus forsteri (assembly GCA_016271365.2). Lineage (NCBI taxonomy): Eukaryota > Metazoa > Chordata > Ceratodontiformes > Ceratodontidae > Neoceratodus > Neoceratodus forsteri. The sequence goes on along the minus strand of CM028131.1, from coordinate 1,067,048,038 downwards.
CACTAATCACCAAATAAACACTGAAAAATACTCCCTAATAATAAAATGGTAATCTCTCTTGTTCAAATAATACAAACTTGTGATATTTGTCAGGTTCAAACATATATAACCCCCTGAATACCCATGTTATATTGCTACTGATCATACCAAACCGTACCACAGTTAAACTGGAATATTATAGATAATGTTTACCTGTATATGCACAGATTAAACCTGCTCTAGTATAGGCAAAGCTTTTTGTTCTATAAGGTACCTAAAAGGCAAAATACCAATGTCATGAACAATGTAAACAAAACCTACATGTGAGAACCACACTGCTATGCTCATAGTTAGTCGAGAAAGACTGCGGGGTGCTTAGTTATACTTAAACAAGTAGAGAAGTCAATAAAAACATTTCAGGATGCTGTTGTCTATTCATTAAACTTGCAGCAATAACTTGCCTTGTTCAGGCTTCACACATGGTAAAAATTTCTCAGTGTTACTGAACACTGACATAGTAAGTCTGAAAGGAACATAGCAGAGAACCTTTTTCTAGGCAGTGTTTGCTGCTAAGCGATGATGCGAATTTTCTGCGACATGTTGACATCAGCACTCTCTTGCATGGACATAAGAGAAGGGCTGCAGCTCAGAATCTTGCTGCCAGTTTGAATATGCTCAAGGGAGAACCTCATGTGAGTACCTCCGCTATGTTTCTTTCAGACTTACTTTGTCAGTGTTCGGTTACATTGAGAAATTTTTACCATGTGTAAAGCCTAAACAAGGCAAGTTAATGCCACAAGTTTAATGAATAGATAACAGCATCCTGAAATGTTTTTATTGGTTTCTCTACTTACTTAAGAATAACTAAGCACCCCGCAGTCTTTGTCAACTAACTACGAGCATAGCAGTGTGGTTCTCACATTTAGGTTTTATTTACTTTGTTCTTGAAATTGGTATTTTGCCTTTTATGTACCTTATAGAATAAAAAGTTTTGCCAATACTAGAGCAGGTTTACTCTGTGCATATACAGGTAAACATTATCTATAATATTACAGTTTAACTGTGGTATGGTTTGGTATGATCAGTAGTAATATAACATTGACATTGACTCAGCTTTTGACCACTTCACAAATGCCTTCTCTAAGGCTTGTGACCTTTTTGGCCCCCTCACCAGGATCCGCTCCAAAAAATGCAATGCCCCATGCATCACCCCACCCCTCCTCCAGAGACTCAAAAACTGAGATAATCTCTGGCACATTACTGTAGAATCTGTAAAGGCATCTGATAGACCGACCTACAATGTAGAATGCAATAAGTGCACTTGGACCATTAGGCAGGCCAAGGCAGAGTACTACCAGACCACCCTCGCTTCCAGTTGGGGTTCAGCCCGGACCTTCTGGGATAATATGAAAGAGCTAAATGGGAAGTCCGGCTCCCCTCACCATCTCAGCTCTCCATCAATGACACCCCCTCCACAGATCCACTCCTTATAGCCAATTGCCTTAACACTGCCTTTTCTGACCTAAGCTCGGTCCTCCCCAGCAGCTTCTTTGACCCAATCCCCACCTCTCTCCCTCCGGTACTGCATCGCCCACCATTCTACCTGTGCACCCTATCCCCCCAAGAAGCCAGGCCACACCTGCTAAAATCCTTAAGCAGCAATAATCCCAGCAGTGACCCCCTCGACTCCAGGATCCTCTGTATGGTCTTGGATGAAGTCCTAGTCCCCCTGACTGACCTTGTAAACCGGTCTGTATGCCTGGGTCAGTTCCCAAGTGCTTGGAAAACTGCTGAAATCATACCCATACATAACAGTGGGGAACGGTACACTCCCAACAATTACCGGCCGATCTCCATCCTCCCCCTAGTCTCTAAAGCCCTTAAAAAAGTGGTGTCGATCCAGCTCTCTGAATACCTAACCAAGTACGACATTATGTGTCCAGAGCAGAACGGTTTCCACCCAGGACACAGTACAACCATGGCTCTCCTGGAATTCTCCCAACACCTGCATGCTGCTCTCGACTCTGGCAGCCTTGCAGGAGCAGTCTTCATTGACCTCTCCAAGGCCTTTGACACTGTCTGTCATCCCCTTCTACTCAACTCTCTCCACCATCTTGGCTTCTCTGGTGATCCCATTTCCTGATTCTCTAGCTACCTCTCTGCTTGATACCAGCATGTCAAGATCAGTGGCTCCCTCTCCAGCACTCTTCCCATTCACTCTGGGGTCCCTCAGGGCTCCATCCTGGGTTCAATTCTTTTTAGTCTCTTCTCAACACCCTCCCCAGCTCATGTACTGGTAATATGCTCCTCAATGCTGATGATGCAGTCCTCATTGCCTCACATCCCAATCCCACCTCCCTCCAATTATCCCTCCAGCAAGCTTACAACCAAGCTGAAAGGTGGTTCATTGACCGCAAACTGGTCATTAACCTAAAGAAAACCAAATCAATGCTCTTCTCCCACCACCAAAATAAAGCTAAAAATACCCCCCTCTTGATTATCCCCAGCACTGTGCACCAGCTAGAATAAGCGACCACATACAACTACCTAGGCATCACATTTGTTACTGCCCTCTCCTTCCACACCAGCATGAATGCCCTATCAGCCACCATTTACTCTCAGATTGGCCTGCTATACTGGCACAGGCACTGCCTGCCTCAGGTTGCCCTTAGGCTGGCCATCACCTCCTCTGTCTAGTCCCTTGTGGACTATGGCTTGCCCATCTACGCTGCAGCTGACAACACTGCCCTCTCCAAAATCCAACTCTCCATCAATAAGGCTGGTAGGCTCCTGACCGGTGCCCCCAGCCACACTCACACCTGCCTTCTCTATACTACCACCAAGCTGCTCAACTTTGAGGAGTGACTGCTCTACCAGACCTGCCTTCTCGCTAAGAAATCACTGCTAGGACTGTCCCCCCCCAGGGGTCTCTACCTCCCTACAGCAGTCATCATCATCTGTCACCACCCATAGCTCTGTTAAGGCTACTTTCAAGGTGCCCAGAACCAAAACCTCTCTTGCCCAGAGTTCCTTCCTCTACAGAGCCCCTACCTAGTTCAACTCCATCCCTAGCTGCATCTCCAACTTGCCAAAAATTGGCTCCTTCAAAACAGCCCTTTGGAACCATATCTTTAATATCCACTGTTGTAGCTGCAACTAACCCCCTGTTGTAACCTGTGTTACCCACCCGCCTTTCCCCCTGGCTTGACAACATCCACTGGACAGCCTCTCCGTCCCCCAGACCTACTCCTTCCCTACTAGGTCCAAACAGGGATGTAACCTGCTATCTTCTCTGAGGACCTACTATATCCATGAGTATAACTCACAGTTTTGTAACACTACGTAACCTAAGTAACATACAAATTACTACATTATGTAGCATAAGTGTATCTATGTTAAATGTTCCTTTTACTGCATCTGTAATGTTATCCTCTGTTTTAATCTGCACTGTAATAGCTGTCTTGATGTCTGCCCCCCCCCCCGCCATTAAGGTGCCTTTGTAAATGAGTCTCTGACTCAGAGGTTGTAAACCTGATTTGTAATGAATAAATGAACATGGGTATAGAGGGGTTTATATATGTTTGAACCTGACAAATATCACAAGTTTGTATTATTTGAACAAGAGAGATTACTATTTTATTATTAGGGAGTATTTTTCAGTGTTTATTTGGTGATTAGTGGTTTGATTGATTGTTTATAAGTCTCTTAAAAATGAGGCTTCTGAGTTGTAATTTTATAAAGCCCTAATATCAGAATTTGGAGGGTTAATTTAATTGGTGAAGACATTTTTGCTGAGTAATTTTAACTCAGTTAAGAATTACTATAACTTTAAGTGTATTTTGTTTTGTTAAGAAAATAGATTTAAATTTGATGTACCTTTTTATTTTTCAGTCGATTTGAAAATCTGTGAAAGATTTAGGAGGGCAGTGGAGTGAAAGCATCAACTCAGTAAAAAGAGAGGTAACCAGTCATTTTCTTTGGCACCATTCATACTTGTATAGCCATGTCTAACACTACACAGTGTTGATAGTGTGCACAGTTCAGTTGAGATTTAAAACTTTAAATGTTGTATAATGTTTATAAAGAGATTCTGAATATTTTTCATATATTTATTCTTAATAATTATGTTTATATACATTTTTACAGTCCCCCAGAAGAAGCCATATTCTGGCGAAACGTTGGGGCATCTGAAATTATATGAAGAAATAAAAGAATTCGATTTTGAAGAACACAATTGTGTGTGTGTGCATGGCTTCATGCCAGAGCTGGTGCATTTATTGATTTTGTGACTGTATAATGCACCACACATCAGGTTCCACTTAAGATGCTATTACCTTGGAGATTTCTCCTGGATCCATGATTTTGAGCTATAAATTGAATAGTGACAGATGATTTGAATTTAAAATTATTTTATTATTTGCACATGCCACAAAAATCACCCAAATGCCCACCAGTGTTTTTGGGTGTCTAAATACCCCATCCTCAGGGTGGAAGGCATTTCAAAATATGGAGAAAACAATATTGCATATAAATTCTGACATAACATATATTCAGTGTTTATCAATAGTGTAAGTGCAATTGAAAACTTTAAATTTGACCCTTTTCTATTTTCACCCTCAGTAGAACAGCTGGGCAGCATTATGGAAATAGAAGGCCCAGTACTAAGTGTAAGAAAGTAAAGGAGATGGGGCAGATTGGGGATGTTCAAAACATGTTAAGCATGGAGAGAGGTTGGAATAAATGCAGATGGTGGGCAGAGATATTTCCCCATACTGAACCTCAGGCAGAAGCCCTCTCATTTGATGTTTGGGAATAGTCAATCAATCAATCAAAGTTTATTTGTAAGCGCAGTTCCATAGGCTTTGAAGAGCTTTACATGCTACAAAACATTTTTAAATCCCTAAAATATAAATTAACCCCATACATTATACAATGAAATCCCATTTATACTAAATTATAAACAATCCTTTAAACCATAATAGTGTAATTGCTTGTGCAAACTGTAACTTTAACTTTGGCCTTTTTCCATTCCCACCCTCAATAAAGGAGCCTGGTGGCATTGTGGAAACAGAAGGCCCAATAAGTAGAGATACTTCCTCAAACTCATGGACAGTGTGAGCAGTAGCATGCAGGAGAGGAAACTCACCCTTTCAGGAGGAAGCCTCTGAGGAACGATGGCTACTGAACTGTCACTCCCATTGACATACTAAGAGGAGATATTCTTAAAAGCTTGTCTAAGTTCTACTTCAGGATTGGGGATGTAGGTCTCAAAGCATGATGACATCCACCTTCTGAGGCTCTTGAAGATGTGAGCTGGGACACTGTTCTTTGATGCAGAAGATGCATCTCCAATTTGAAAAGAGTGACATGTAAAGGCAAAAGAATTAAGTCTGAGTGTTTGTAACAAGATTCTCATGTGTTCCATGAAACATTTGGTTGACAGCAGTGTGAGGTTATTAATAGATATGAGAGGTTTTGAATATCTAGAACAAGCATGGTGGTGCATAAGCTGATCCAATGTGGCTACTGGATACTAATTATTCTGAAAGGGGGTAGTATGGAATCTGGACTCCTTGATATAGTCTATTGGCCTTTGAATTTGGGAGGAAGAGAATATAATGATCATTTTGCTTTATTAAATTGGAAACTATAAGAAATTTAACTGAAGAGGCTAAAAAGTAATAAACTCTCTGGGATGCAGGAAGCCATAAAATGCTACTCAGCTAGCTGAAGAAATCATGATGTTTGAGGTAGGGTTCAAGGGATTGGTGCATAGTAAATCCAACAATCTGTGAAATATAGATCATCAATAGGTAATCATTTAGGAGATTTGATTGGGCCACTGTATGGATTTTGTGAAGGAGGAGTTTGAATGAGGCATGGGATAAGATTGAAGACATAGATGGATTCAACTGGTAAAGAAAAATTTTAATTCCGGTTAAGTATTGTTTCATAGTGCCGAATGATAACTTCAAAGCTTGATGGCAGAGCATTGTAAATGCCAGGATATGATCGATGGATATGGAGTTTGGGTGAATTGACTGGAAGGCGCAGAATGAGGAAAAGTTTTTCCAGGCAATGGTCTAAGGTGCTCAAGTAGTAGGAGCTAGGGCCGACCACATAATGACTTCAGCTTGTTTATGATAGAATGTTTAGTCATGATTAGATTGGTTAATTGAGGAGAAGAGGTCATGGTTGAATCTGCTGCAGGACAGATGAGATGGGACTCTTGAAACTGAAATCAAGACAGATAATCAGCAGATTTGTTTGCCTAGCCAGGGATATAAAAACAATTCATAGTGAAATTGTGATACAGTGACAACAAAGTCAGCTTCTACATGAACAACATGATGGAATGGGATGAAGATCTGACCTTATTTCTGATGTCCGCAGTAAGTTGATTATCAGAGAAGATGGAGATGGTCTGCAAAGATCAAAGATGACCCTATATGAATGCAGCCGCTATGACAGGGTAAATTTTGAATAAAGGATATGTTTTGGAAACATTTTGAAGAGTTTATATTTCAGGAAGCCAAGGAGCCACAAACCAGGAATGCTCAAAAACAGCTAAAAACCATGATTAGGAGATGCATTGGTATATATCCTGGGATTGAGAGCAGGAGATGGTTCTTTGTAAAACATGGAACATCCATTCCAACAGGCTAGGAAGTGGAACCACATTGCTAAATCAAATGTGGCTACAGTAGTGATGGAAATGTGATGGTGAAGTTCAGACACCAAAAAGGGCCAATGGTAGAAGGTAGGAAATGAATGAAGAGCCTTGCAGAATTGTTTGCATTGTAAAACTGAGGTAACCCAAGAATGAAAGTAATACTTGTTTGACACAGGAGGAATGAAAGGAAAAAGATTCTACCAATGCTTGTGTCCTGAGCAGTTTATTAGAAGATAATCTGGCTTCCATGCATATTGTATCCAACTTGATACTTAAATAGAAGGTCCCAAAGTCTTCTCTTCAGAAAAAGGCACTGCTAATTCCTGGAAGAGGTGGATGAGAGGCAGTGATGCCAGCAGCTGGAGGTGAATCATGTGGCTCAATTAGTAAGAAATCATATAGAAGATGGATGACAGCTGGACAACGAAAACTACTGAGCAATAACCAACAAGTGTCTCAGAAAACATGTTGCATAATTCTGGGCTATTGCAACCAATAGACACACAGTGGAGTAATAGTGATTTACCCATTTAATGCCATATAAGAGCCACAGAGAATGATAGATGGGCAACAATTTAAAAGAATCTGAAGTGTCCACTTTCAAGAGCCAGGAGCTGGGTCCAAATTGCTTAATAACTGTAACTGCATTGTCTATGCAAGCATAGGAGACAGACTACTCATCGGATGGAATAAACAAATCAATGCTAGGAACAGACGTAGATTGAGCTGCTGATAAATCAATGATTTGTCACTTTCTGCCAGAAAAGTTTCTAGCGACAAGACCAATAGGACTAATTCACTAGGTAGGAAATGATGGGTGCACAAAAGGACCAATGAGGAATCCCTTTTGAAGTTATTTCTGTCATCATTGCTGCATGACTTTGGGTTCTTTCAAGGTAGATTGCAAGTTATGACATTTGAAGGTGTCAGAAGGAAGCACAGCAATGCCAGACAGAAGATATTCCACAAATGTACAAGAAGGATACAAACTAGTGCTTGGGCTAAAGCCCATAGGTTGGCAGGCATGGAGGAGTGCAGCAATTGTCTTTGTTTTGACCAAGGAGCTTTCATACAAATGAATTCAACATCAGCTTTATGACAGAAATGGCAAATATGGAGAAACTGGTAACCTGAACCCAAGAACCCATCATCATTGAAGTTGTTGCAAATTGGTTTGCCTCCCACATACTTAATTTGCCTTCCAGACCTGCACTGGTTGAGTTGAGTGTATGCATGAGGATTAGAGATCATGCAGGTCAACCACGAAGAGGAAAATGAAACTAGGGCTGGACCAGCTAGAAACTTTCTCACAATCATGGGAGATGAGGAGACATCTGAAGCTGTCAGATGACAGAGGGATGCAAAGTAGGAACGGGAGCCACATATTGGGCAGGAATATGCTTGCTGGCCAGCAAAGTGATGGCAGTAGAGTTCATTTTCCAGGATCCCCAATTTAGTCTTGTATTAAAATGAGCCAATGCAGTGGCAGCTTTAGCAGAGAAAGACTGATGATAGTAATATAAGTGGGTTCCTTTGTACAGCACAAGTCACAATAAACTGTTCCACCAATAAGTTGGTTTAGCAATGTTTTTTTACAGTTGGCAATGCACTGGCAACTCATATTGCATTTTTTTAATACTTAACCAGCTCAAGAGCAATTTTTGTAAAAATGTTTTTGCAGCACATATGGAATGCATCTGCAGTCCAGCCACAATGCAATGCAAAACTGTATTTTAACTCTTAAGGAACAGCTTGTACAGGGTTTTGTGCTGGATCATTCAACACTTATGCAACTCAGTCAGAAATGCTAGAACAACTCATTGGAGGAACAGTTTACTGTGACTTGTACTGTACTAGATGCCTAGGCCAATGATGAGACAGATATATGAATCCAGTTCTAATCTAGAAGGGTAAGCAGAGCAGATGGCATCATGGTATAAGCTGAAAACAAGGATGAATTTGGGTAGGTAAATTTCTTCTGGAGTCTGGGATTTTTTGACTTAAGGACAACAGAAACATCTCCTCCAGATACTATTCTGTTTTCTTTGGTATTACGGGATGAGTTACGTAGCAACACCAGGTTTATGTCCTTCCCATCTAGAATATCTTTGTGGACATGATGCATCAAGTGAATGGGAGATATGAATGGCGGAGGAGTGGCTGAAGGAGAGGTTCTTGAGTCTTGTCATGGATGAAGATCAGATGTAGATGGAGTGCCCATAAGAAGTGCAGAGCTACTGTAGTTGAAGTTGTATCTTCATGGACATGAGAAGTTGTCACAGGAGTAGTGGAATTTATTGAGCTGGAAGTTTGAATGGGTTGCAAAGGAAGCTAAGCTTCTAGAGAGGATATGGGGGACTGTAGCTCTGATACTGAGGTACCCATCTGAGCCATAAAGTCTTTGATTTATGTTAGAGCAGAAGCTGGCTAGGGAACAGGCTGGCTAGGAGTAGGATTCTTACTGGGTTGAAACTTCACTGCTATGAATAGATCAAATACAGTAGCTCCTGTTTCCGAGCTGACTCTGAATGGAAAATAACCAATTTTTATAATTCAGAAATCAGGCATTGAACAGACCAGTCTTTTATGGAAAATTTTGATTTTGAAGATCTTTTGGGAGGTGCTAGTAACTCTGAAGAAGTCTCAGGGAGCCCTGAAGGACCTTCTTTGTCATTTGGAGAAGACGTACCAGATGGTATGGATGCCATGGCACTGTCAAATTGTAGCAACTGCTGATAAGTAAGGGCTTGATGTTTGGGAATCAGACTCCCATCTCTGACAGATGAATTAAACCCTGCCTACACTTGTTGACCCCTTGAAGGTACAAGGTAGGGAGATGGAGACTGATCAGGCTGCTGGTGAGGGCTGTTAGAAAATGGAGGAGTTGAAAAGTGTAATGAAAAGTCATGGGGTTGGAATGAGATGAAACAGGAGGCACAGCAGGATAGTTAATACTTGGAAATAGGGAAAATGTATGGCAGGAGATACAGTCGAATATGTATGTTATAGAGTATAAATGTGGAGGAGTGACAGCAAGGAGCAAAAAAAGTGGTGTTACCGTTTTAAGGTGGGTGGTGACATCACCACGTATCACAAACCCAGAAGAATGGTGATTTGGGAACTCTGCCACAGAAAAGGCAGAATTGAGCTCAGAAACTCCAAAAGGAAGGAAAGTAGAGTGAAGACTTAACAACAGATGGACAAATTAATTTGGGCTAGAAATTTTGTTACTAAAGCCTCTCATTTAAAGTTGACAGAGTATAATTGATAGTTTTTCACAGTACATTTCTTGCCCTGAGTGGCTTATATTGTGTGCCCCTGTGATGTGTACTTTAATTTGTTTTACACACTCACACAGGGTTCTTCAGGCTGTGCATTAAGCTTTCTCAGAGATAAGAATTACTAGGGTTTTGTTCATTGCATTTTATAGCTAAATAAGGTTTCTCGGTGCTGTAACTTTTGCAATTGTTTTATCTATCTAAGCAACTGATGGGAGCAGCGAATAGTATTATTAGTCCTGTTAACCCTGCTATGTAATTTCTACCCTGCTCAGCCCTGTACTCTGATTTTTTATGACCTACAACTGCCAATTAGTTTGTTTGGGGCACCTGATGAATTTCTGCTGATGTTTTTCTCCCCTACTGTAGCTGGAAATATCCTGACTTAAAAGCAAAATAAGAAATACAACCTTTTACTTCTTTTTTTCCCTCTGCAAGCTATATCTTGATTTAATATGTTAAACTATATGTTCCCACCCCCAACTCGTTACAGTTTTACAGCAAAACTCCCTATTTCAGCCAGACAGCAGGTTTCTCCAAGTAGGCACAGGCCCCTCTCAATTGTTTGCCAGCCCCTCCCCAGTTCCAACCCCTCACTCCAGTGTACCTTCTTTTAATCAAGGTTGTCTTCTACTTCCCTGACAGCTCATTGTGTGGTTGTGAGGGCCAGTTGGGACTTGGCCCTCCCCAAAGCTGCAAGCCCCCAGAAAGCTGCAAGCTCCAAAGCAAGCAAAAGAGCAGGTACGCAGCGTGCAGTGAGTCACGAAAGGGACCTGCAGTTCAAACTGTGTTGGGCTCCACCAATGCTTCACATCGGCTCCATTCCTCCCCCACCACCACCCTTGATCATCCGTTTCCTTTATGGGTAGATCAGGTGATGCTGAACAGCCTATCAGTCCATTTTACTATTTGCTGGTTATCAGCATCCACCATTAGAGGCAGCAGCCAACGTTGATCAACACCTACTAGTTGATATTTCAACATGTGGATTGCAGTGCTAGCAGCAGTTCTTCAACTCGCTTTACTAGCCTCAACCTCCCTCCTCCTTCCCCATGGAGCAGCCCTGCCAGCCACTACAAACCCTAGCCTCCCCATCTCCACCCTCCCCAACTGCAATTGTACAGTTTCTTCCAGTTCCCTTGCAAATACATTTGCTGGCTGGTTCTTCTGTCCTCCCTCCTTCCTTCCACACTCGTTTAGCCACCCTAAAAGCACATGCCCAAGCATCCTCTGCAGCCCCAAACTAGTCACCATATTCTTATCACAAACTCTTATGGGCACTGCCAAAAAGCAAGTTCATGATTACCCTACTTCTCCTGTTATCTGGGGATGTCGAACACAACCCTGGCCCAAACTCCCACCCCCCCATCCAAACAGCATTCACCTTCTCACTCTACCCCGAGACCTTAAACTTGTCCACCTAAATATCTCAACATTGTAAACAAAATTAGCCTGCTGTAACCAACTACCCTTTCATTAAGACTTGACATACTATTACACTGAATTTGCAATTCCGGGTTACTCTACCATTCGCCAAGACCACCCAGGCACCAAGAAAGGTGGTGGTGTTGCCACGTATATCAACTCCTCACTTCAGTTTACACCAGTCTCACTGCCCAGACCCATGCTCACCATTGATGCCATCCTAATCAAACTCTCCCTCACCCACACCTGCCCCATATTTATTGCAGGATCATACTCTTCTCCTGACTCAACCACATCCTCAGTCTTGGAACACTTGAACACCCTTACAACACTGGTCTCAGGAGGCAATTGCATATCCTCAGTGACTTCAACCAAAACTGGCTCTCATGTAGCAGTTCTAGGCTGTGGACCCAAATGGCAGCATTAAACCTGTTCCAACAAATCACCAAGTCCACTTACCTCAACCACAAATCATCTAACCATTCTCTCCTGGACTGGGCCCTTACCTCACACCCACATCATATAATCACCTCAGGACTGCTGCCAGACTCCCTTAGAGACCATAATATAATATACTCAGTTAGAAAAATCCATCGTCCTAAAGCACACCACCCTAAAACCATACTCACTAGATCCTTCAAATCCCTGGACCTGGCATCTCTTCTTTACGACTTGTCCAGCATAGACTGGTCTTACATCCCCAGGGCTAGTTCTATCGATTCCACCTGGGAGTTTTTCAAGGAGAGGTTCACCGCTTTCTGGGACTCACATGCCCTTTTCAAACATGCATGGGTGAGGGTTTCCCATCTGCCATGGATAATTATGGATATTATGACACTCCTCAAAGACAGGGACATAGCCTGGAAGGTGTTCAAGGCCTCTGGCTCTCAGGTACACCTACAAAAGTATCGTGCCCTACATAATGCCTGTACTAGACAGATCTAAAGAGCAAAGGCAAAATACTTCAGTGACACCTTCAAGATCAACTTAAGCCAGCCAGTAAAATTTTGGAAGGTAGTTAAACCTCTTTTCACCCTTCCCTCTCAACCACCCTTCCCTGCTCTAAACGCAGGTGGCTCTGCGATTACGGACCCCCTCAAAGTGGCCTCTCATTTCAGTTCCTTCTTTACTGACTGCACCTCATCACTTTTGGCCTCCCACAGTCCTTATCCTCACACACCCCCTGCACCTACTCTCTGCTTACTGAAACCGATCACCCAAACACCTTCGCCACCCCCCCAAAAGCTTCTCGAGTGGGGACCCATTTTGCCTTCTGTCTGATTTCCCCTGCTGAAGTCTGCAGAGCTTTAATTGCCCTAAATCCCAAAAAGGGCAAATGCCCTACTATCCTGGACTCCAAATTGTTATATTTGTTGGCTCCTGCCATTGTCATCCCCCTGGCATCACTCTTTAACCTCGTATTCTCTCTTGCCACTATCCCCACTGCATGGTAGCATGCCACAGTCATCCCGCTTCCCAAAGGTGGTACCTCCTCTGCTCCCAGTAATTACCACCCAATTTCCCTCCTTCCTATCATGGCCAAAATACAGGAACACCTAGTCCTCTCACAACTCTCCTCCTATCTTGAGTCATCTTATTTTTTCACTCCTTACCAGTCTGGCATTAGGAAGTCCCACTCCACCACCACCACCTCTCTCCTAAGACTCACAGATTCCATCCTCTCTGGTATGGATAGGGGCCATATTACCTCTGCCATTTTTGCTGACCTGGCTAAAGCCTTTGACACTGTCTCCCACTCACTTCTTCTAGTTAAGCTCTCTCACACAGGACTCTCCAGCGTGGCCACCAGTTGGTTTCATTCCTACCTGATAGGCCAATCCCAATCCATCAGAATTGCAATGCCACCTCTGATTTCCTTCCCATTATCTCTGGTGTTCCTCAAGGCTCAGTCCTTGGCCCACTGCTGTTCTCAATCTTCCTCAATAACCTGCGCTCTGTCTGCCTACACACATTCATTCACAAGCATGCGGATGATACAGTACTGTACACATCTGTCCCCTCATCCTCCGATGTAGCGACTAGACTCCAGCAGGACTTAAATGCAGTTCAGCACTGGTTTCACTCTAACCAGGTCTTTCTCAATGCCAAGAAAACTATCTCTATGATGTTTGGCATGAGGCAGAGACTTTCAAGGCTACCCTCCACCCCCTTCTTCCGCACCCTGGATGGGACTACTCTTGAGACTTGCACCTCCTGCAGATATTTTGGGGTCTGGCTTGACCAGCACCATGAGTACTCTGCACGTATTGATGCCATTCACAAAAAGCTACACCCCAAGCTAGTTGCACTTCATCGTAATTCTGGAAGCATCCCATTGCTGGCTCAACGGGAAATTGTGCAGAAGATTATTTTCCCCATCTTTGACTACAGTGCTGCCCTGAAGTCCACCCTAGCCAGACTGGACCCCCTCTTCCATTCCTTCTGTCACTTTGCTCTTGATTTCCCTCCTAATACTTATCACTGTGTCCTGTACCGCAACCTTTACCACCGCTCATTTCAAGACTGGCATCTCTCCTGAAGCAGCAGTCTCATTGTCAAATACTGGTCCCAGTCCCTCCCTTCTTATCTCACCTTTGTCCTATCAGTCCATATCTTCCAGGGCTATGCTCTGAGAAATAATGACATGCATCGACTGTCCATTCCTCACATGGCAACCTCAGCAGGCCAGGAAGCTTTCACTTATCGCATGCCTAACTCTAACTCGCTACCCTCCAATATCTGGCATGTCTCCCCCAGTCAGCACCTTAACTCCCTTCCCAAAATCCACTTTCACCCCATCTGCACATGCACCCACAGGAGCAAATAACCTGCACAACCAGAACCATCTGTAATAGGACAGAAACCCCTACTCTGTATTGTTCCTAATCTCTTAATTACTCTTCTGCCCTATGCCTTGTACAACTGCCTATTCAAATACACCTTATGCTATACGCTTAGCTTGAATTGTTATGTTGTAATAAGTTTGATGCCTAGCTTGCACTCTACCCTGTATGTTTGATCTTGTATTGCCTATTCTTGTAATGAGTTTGATCATGTACTTTGTCTGTAATCCCTCTCTCCCCAACCCCAAGGGTGCATCTGGAATCGAGCAGTAGTCTGCTCAGCATGCCTCCCTGGTAAAACCTTTAAATATATAAATAAAGAATGGACCCAGGAAAGGCAGTAGAACATAGGGAAGGGGGGGCAAAGTAGACCTACTGAAGCTGCAAGGCAGTGGGGGGGCACAAGCAAGCAGTAGAGAAAGTAGGGATAGAACAGGTGAGGGGGAAAAATGGTGAGATGCCAAGCAGACAAAGGGGGCTGGGAGAGAAACAGATCAGGGAAGTGGCGAGATGCCAAGCTGAAAGAGAAGAGCAGGGAGAAAGAAGCAGCACAGCCACATGGACTATGCAGAGCCTAGTGTTCAAAATCTCCTCCACATCAAACCTCGGGCCAAAGCCCTCCCATTCGGACAGTATGTACACACCCAAATGTTCTCAAAAAAAGACTGCAAAAACAGATGCATACCTATTTGCTATTTGGCTTACACACACCACTGTATGGATCAAATTATATTAAAAACCATCCCGTGACAGGACTGCCCCCTCTCGCTTTATCTATTCAACCTTTTCCTAGAACCTCTTATTAGAAAACTAAATACCTCTCTGCTTATTAGTGGCATTTCAATAGGTGGCACAGAATATAACATCTCAGCTTATGCTGATGATATCCTTCTACATATTTCATCCCCTGCACAATCTTTTCCCACAGCATTCCAAATTATTTCTCAGTTTGGTTCAATCTCAAAAAATAAGTTAAACTTAGATACATTTTTTCCCCTCAACAAGTATATCTTGAGAGCAGATGTAGAACATTTGGGCCTACAATGGCGTACTTATAAGTTGAGATATCTAGGCATTAATCTTCATCTTTCCCCCAAGATTATGAAAAAACTCAATCTCGATACCATCATAACTACTTTAAAAGAAGATACCAAGTGTTGGTCCCGTTTACCTTTGTTCCTGTGGGGTCGTATGAGTATCGTTAAGATGAACATTCTATCTCATATATTATACCCTCTACAAATGTATAATTGTGCTCTTCCATTACCATGGTTCTCACAAATGCACAAAATTATAAGTTACTTTTTATGGATTGGGAAAAAAAGCAAGACAAAGCTATATAAAACATACTCATCAAAAAATAGATGGTGGCTTGCAGGCACCTAATTTTTATATATATTATCTAGCTATACATCGAACAAGAATCAGATTCTGGTTACCTTCCATAAACAATATCTCTGATTCTCTTTACTTTCACCTCTGGCTTAAAATTGAGCAAGCTGTGCTGCACAGGATGTGGATCCTAAAACTCTCCCCTTTCTAATCAAAATGTACCTTCCCAAAAAATGAAAGAATCAACTCTAAGCTCTATGCTACAAATTCAACATCAATTAAACACCTTCCTCAAGACGGATGGATATAGAGATGCAGCACAACATCTCTTCCATAATCATAACTTTTTAATTTCGGGCAAAATTCTTAAACCTAATTTTTTCTGGCCTGACATGGGAGTGTGGAGAGTGGCTGACCTAGTTATTAACTGCAAACTGATGCCATTTCAAGAAGCTAGCTTTCTATTCAAGTGGCCTGTTACTTATGTCTTTAAATATTTACAAATATCTCACATGTCGTTGAAACACTTTGGTACAGGGTTGTGGTCCAAATCATTCTTATCCACTCTTCCCACATACGTTAGTTCTGTCCCAACATCCCACTCCATTTCATATGCATGTAAATTCTTATTAATTACAATTTCAGTTTTAGAGGGCCAGAGATGTTATCGGTGGGACCAGGCTTTGTCAAAGTCTAACCCCCATAGGCCTTGGCCAAGAATCTGGAAACACCTATATGGATATATTAAATGGGATAGATATAGGTACATGCAATTCCAGATTAATCACAATCTATACTACACTCCTGTTGGGATCCTTGTCCTCCAGTCAGTGCACAAATGTCAAAAGGCTCATGGAGATATGCTTCCTATGCTGTGGTCCTGTGAAAATATTTCACCATTTTGGAACCTTATCCAGTTCCATCTAGATCCATTACTAACCTTGTCAGATAAATTTACTCCTGAGATTTGTATTTTAGGGGACTACACAAATCTTTCGGAGCGTACTTAAAGAGCTCATATGGCTTTAATCTCAGCTTGTGCCAAAAAAGTAATACTTAGGCACTGGTTGGACCTAATAATTCTCAATTATATAGAATTGTATAAGGAGATTATGTTTGCCCTACAAGCAGAGTGCATCATTGCTGGTACCACCAATAGGAGGAATAAATACAAGCAAGCTTGGGATCTGTTATTTAATCTTCTACTGATTCACCCTAACTCTAAAAAAAATTAAATAACCCCCAAAGTCTGCCTTTCCTTCTATACTTTCTTAAGTCATGGAGGTATCTGTGACTGATATCTCAATCCATCCTAGCTTCATAACCTAGTGGCAGTGGGGTGGGTCTGGGATGGGGGTTGTACTGATGCATGCTCTAATTGTTACTCTTTTAAACTTTCTCTTTTTATATAAACAAACTTGTTACTTTCACTTACTATACTGTAATGGTGGTTTATTGTTACATCACCTTCAAGCAGTCTGTACACAGTGTATGTGATAATTTCAATAAAATATATTTAATAAAAAAAAATATACTAAAAACTATCAATAAATCTTATTTACCATTTCAGCCTTCATAATTCATTCAGTGATTTAAGTAGGGGCAATTTAATTACTCACTTCATATCTTTCCTGCTCCTGATTAGGCATATCTGGCACCATGTAAAAAACCAAAAAGTTAAAATTACCATCAACATCTAAGCTTGCTTCATCTGTCTCAATTTACACGTAACACATAAATAATTATTATACGATACCAATTTGTCAGATTGATTTTCTTTTTTCTTCAATTTTGTTAGTATGGTATTGGTTGTAGAATGAAGGTGAAACATATAAGCACCAAAAAGGTCTTCAGCTCTTGTTAATTCGAAGTTTTTACACAGAATCCAAAATAAAAGGAGTCATATTAAGCCTCCTATTTTCTTATTTTTATCCCAGCCATCTTCTAGTCATCCATTTCAGAGTACATTTCAGACTGCTCTGAGTTTTAAACCAAGTGTTCGAATTTCTTACATTTTGGTTTTATAATTTTTATCTTGGCTTCTCGATTTCCAGTGTGAGTAAGCACTGGACCACGCCACATGTTTGTTTACATAGATTCACATGTCAGTCATGATGCCACATGTGTCCTAGTGTAATGATGACAGCTGACCTTCTTCATGCCCCCTACCTGGAAAACAACATTCAGTGCTCATTGGCTAGGCTACCAGAGTAAGGAATCTTCTATTTTAAATTGTTGAGCTTTTATTGCATGCATCTTTCTTCCATTTTCTCAAAAAGTTATTCTTTCAACACACCAGGGACCATAGCCACACTCCATTTCTTAAAGGATCACAACATTCATGTGACACCAGGAAGAAGTCAAATAGGATAGGGGTGGTCATGGACATATTATTTTTCATTATTACATATCCACTTTGATAATTACCCCAAAATTCTCCCTATTAGGGCCTCCACAGTATTACTTACAGTGCTAATATTCTCCAATAGTGTGTATCCCACCATCATGAAGAGGAGTAATTTTTGGGGGTTGTATGTATTTAGCCCAAAGAAATGGGAGCAAACCTACCAGGCAGGAGCCCATGTGGGTGATGAAATACCCTCTGAGGGATTGAAAAAGGTGGGCAGGGGCAGAGTGGGAGGGGGGAATGTTTGGGATGTCAAAAGGGGACAATAAAAGGAATATAGTACTGCATAAAAGAAAAAAAAAGCTTCTCCAAAAAGTGAGAAGTAGGGGGCCCTCCAAAAGTAAACATGGGATGTGCGCTATACCCCAGGAGCTGAATTACAACAACACAGTAAAATTAACACATCAGGGTCAGCACAATAAATTTACTTTAAAAATTTCAGTCAAAAAATATGAAAACAACACACATAAGAAAGGCATAGATCTCACCCAATATAAACAGTGATACAGGTGTAAGCAATCCTGTGGTCATACAAACATTGATGGAAAGCAAGTCCATGAAGTGCTTGCAGCAAAAAGTATAACAGAGTGGGCATGCAAACTGCATGCAAGATGGCATCTCGGCATGGAAAAGGCTAAATGCCCAATGGACCCCAAAAAAGAGCATGGACTGCAAAATGCATATAAATCCAGCTCTGGGATAGTAATTAGCTGAAATTTGACTGCTGAACCATGAAACATGGAGAAAACGCCAAACACTCATTCCGCCACTATGACCCGCTTGAGCACAAACAAAAACACTTTCAGATACTCTTATGTAGTGACTGATAGGAGGTCTTCTTCAGATCGTATCATATCATGCAGTGTAGCTCCTTTTAAAACCAATGAGCCAATCAAAATTTAAAGTGACCCAGTGCAACAAAGATTCAAACACCTTATTTTAAAAAAAATATGCTGACATGCAGTCAGAATTCTCAAGTATCAAAATCATGTTGTTGAGTACAACAGCTCACAGACACAAAATCATGTACTACAAACAATAAAACAAGCAATGAATATTTACAGCATATTGTCAATAAATACCAAAATAGAGATATCCATACAAAATAATGCACAATACATCCACGAAATATCATTATGGCAAACATGCTCTCCTTACATCCCAGCATTATGGTGTATCGTCCAAAACTACATAGTAGAAAATACCTATGAACATGACTTTTAATATACCACCTAAAAGGGAACAGAGCCAGCAAGACATGTTCCCAAAATGTGGCCAGAGTACGAACAGGTCATGGGTATATAGTACTGCATCAAAAAGTATATTGTACTATATGAAGATGTACCTGTCTAATCAGGCCATGACACATCTGTCAAGTATTAAGAAATGACATAAATAGGGCACCTGAAAGAGAACAAGGAAGTATAGTTAGATTATGGGTAACCAATCAATCTCTTATTTAGCCCACATCTTTTGTCAGTAGATTAAATAAGTTAATGTACAAAGCTTATCTTGTTAGTAATTTGTGTTCACGATCCGCAGCCCTTCTTGGTAATGTCACCATTTCAATACTGAAAAACCTTACGTTAGGGATGGTGAGTCCAGCTGCTTTAAAATGTGCCACTGGGGAGTTGAGATTCTCTTTCTTATATCTCTTGTTTGCTTTGCAATCCTCTTCTTTAGTTCTCTGCCCATTTTTCCAATATAAATAAGATCACATAGACATTTAATACAGTATATTACTCCTACTGTCTGACAATTTGTAAATTCCTTAATCTAAAGTTTTCAGTCAGTTGCATTTTTATGGCTGTGGCTGGAGCCTACATCCATATTGCTGTCTGTAGCTGGAAAAATAGAGGATCATGGTCTTCATGGAACACATTTTTGGAGTTTTCAACGTATCCTTCCACATCTACAAATCACTATGCCAATTGAAATAAAATACTCCTTTCTTTCTGCTTAGAATGTTGGAGATATAACTCCAAGCTGCTTATCAGATTGCCAGTAGGAAACTAAACCAGCCTGTTAAATACTGGTTGCATATTAAACTGGAGATTTGTTTACCCCCTTCAAAATGCAACAACTTGCACATTTAAATACTTCACATTTAAACATTTTCTTGCTACTAGCTTCAGTTGGGCACATATTCTCTTTCAAGAAAGCTTCATACCTCCTAAATGTCACCCTTTTTCATCACGGAATCTCCAGAAAAGATTTACACTGTTTTTCTAACCTCTTAAGATACTATCTCATAAGTACTGTCTCAGACATATGCCAGGTCTTCTGTGAACTATCTAGGATAAATATGTAGCAATCAGCGGGCATTTTTACTATGCTTTTTGGGGGAAAAAATGTTAAGCTACAGCAAACACACACACACACCCACCCACACACGCACACACTGTACATACCATCCTCATGGCCACAACATTCAAAATAAATACTGCAATCTAATATGTTATAAAACAATAAAGAAACTGTTTGTTTATGTCAGTGAACACAGTGAAGTTCTATTTATAGTAGATTTCCTTTAAATATTTCTTATCCTATATTTTGTATCTTGGATGGCACAGGGGAGATGCTACATCACATTGTCATAGGGATATGCATTTACACATTTTTGCACTGTATTTGCTCAGGATGTCCCAGATTAGATGCAATACCTTGTTTTCACTGGGGTCATAATTTTACCATTTTTATAATGTATTTATTTAGAGTAGCCTAGTCCACATGGAAAATATGGTTTTCAGTGTGTTTTGATTTTACACAATGCAGCATAATATTGTGTAGCTGTACAGCCCCACTAAAAATAAGATGCCATGTCTTCTGTGAACTATGCAGGCTAAATATATAGCAATCAGCAAGCATATTCTAGGAAAACACATTGCAAAAATGTGTAAAAGGAAGACAACATTGAAATGGCCTCTCAGCAGATCTGCATTGTTCAAATTCATTAGAAATAATGGGAAAAAGCTTCCCAAAAGTTCTCCATAGCCATTTTGGCTCTGACCAGAGTTTGTTACAGTATATATTTATTTTAGTCCGTACATATTGGAAGAGTGGACACACCTCCCACATGGTCATTTCCCCTTAATATTCGGACCTGCAAGGAAATTGCCACTTGCTTTCCTCAAAATTGGGTGGTCACTATGAACCATCCTAGCTTTCATATTTGTTGCCTTTGTTGCCACCTCTAAAGATGGCTCTTGAAATACCTTTAGTCCTTCTCTGGTAGACTGTAACCCCCAACCCCCGTGCCTCTGTAACATATTTTTAATGTTTCCATAACCTCTCTGACATAATGGGTGGAGAAAACAATTCTCTGTTTAATGTCCATCTGTCTCTCTCTCCCAGTTGCCTCCAGGAAGTTATTTCTGTTTGTCTCATCTGCCCTTAAATGTGCCCTCTGTGTTGTCCTTATATTATAAAATCTATTCACAAAACATTGTTCCATTTCTTCTGCTGCTTTATTATATTCTTCCTCTTCTGAGCAATTCCTTCTTGCTCTTAAAAATTGTCCAACAAGTGTGTTGTCCTTTACCCTCTGTGGATGAAAGTTGCTTGCATGTAAAACAAAGTTCCTGTCTATGGACTTGCAGAGTAGCCTGGTAAACAATGTGTTATTTTTCTTATAAATTTCTGTATCTACTGTTAGAAATTAATACTTTCCTTGCTACAGTTCTTTACAAACACTAGATTGTCTATTCTGCTGTTTAACATTGTAAACTTTCTAATTCCTGTTTTGTGCCCCACTGTATAAAAAAAGCATCATCCCTAAAACATTTCCACTGAATGATGTAGTTTAGATACTGGTTGGAAGAAAGATTTAACTCCTAATACTTTGGTCAGGTCCAGCTGTTTAATCTTATCTGGTGTCATAGTGTTATTTTCAAATTTTGTGTCAGAATAGAATCTCAACCTCAATTTTCTAAAAAACCTCTATAAGTCCAGTTTTAGACCAGATTGGTTAACTTGACATTGAGGGACAGATATTCAAAGCTTTGTGTGGTCCGCAAATAGTTTGCGTGGGTTTAGTGCTGGATTAGCGCGGGACTGCCATATTCAAAAGGCCACATAGTGTGGGTAAAGTGCATTAGCGCCAAGCAAACTATAATTATATGCAAGGGGCAAAGTGAACATGAATACAGGTGCTATGAGATATTCAGCGACTAGCGCAGTGCAAAGGTGTTTAGCGCGACATAGCATGACCCTTAGCATGGAACAAATTACTGCCCAGAAAAAGCTGGTCTTAACCCTGGGCAAACAGCTTTGCATGTCATTGGTGCATAGCGTGGTGTTTGCGTGGGATTAGTGTGGCTTGCTGGGACTGGTGGCAGCTGTTGGCATCATGGTGGTGCCAGCAGTGAGCAGCATGTGTCCTCCAATATAAGAGCATGACACTTAGAAAATGCCTGACATGGAGGACACATGCTGCTCACTGCTGGCACCACCATGATGCCAACAGCTGCCACCAGTCCCAGCCAAGCACAGACAGTAAGGGGGGATCTGACCCACAGGGGACAACTAGGTAGTGTGGCCATACAGCACACAACTGCAGACCATACATCTGTGGTGACCAACAGATGCCAGCACACACATGCAGCACTGAGGGCATGGTGGCCATTGAGGGGTAGGTGTACAGGTGGCCAGACCTCACCACAGCCCAGGTGTGGCCACATGGCTGGGATACATCATGCAGTGCATATGGGCCAGTAGTGGGAATATCCCACCACCTGAGTGCCTGTCGGAGCATAAATGCCCCCCAGCCACATACCGCACAACTGTACAGAAGCCACAGCACACACAGTCGGCCATGCAAATGTCACTGTGATCATCCCATGCCACAGGTGCAGCATCTGTGGAGCACACAATGGTGAAACAGTACTATCCACCTTCAGTAATCACCTGCATGCTGGGCCTGTCACTTTGTACAGTGCAGTGGTCATCACTGCCCTACATACCATGGGCATTGCTGTGTCCCTCACACTACCAGCCCCCTTGCTACTGTAGCATTTGCTGTGCACTGTAGCATGGCCTACAGTCTGATGGTTGCATACAGCACCATCACCACCTGTGCCTAGGCTGTGTTCTCCCCTGGGGCACACAATGCTATGCTTTACTGCATACACGTAGCCTGCAGCAACCATCATGCAGTGTCAGACTGACCTACAGGTGGAGCTGAGGCCAGACCTGGCCAACCCCTGTACTACCAGAATGACTTACAGGTGGAGCTGTGAGACCCTGCAGTAACGCTGGGCAAACTGCATGCAAATCAGGGAATGATGAGATGCTAATCTGGCTGTTTGCCCAGAGACTACCTAAGTATGCTCATTTGCATGTCACATTTGAATATGGCAAATCTTAGCACCGGGCAAACAAATTAGCACCGGGCAAACATGTTAGCACTGGGCTAACACCTTAGCTCCACGCTAAAGCTGCACTAACAGTTTGGGGATATTTATACAGTTTTGATCACTGTTCTTTCACATCTGCTGTTGCCTGCTGCTGTACTGGGTCCGTGCATCTGCTGGCATGCACATTGGCCACATAGTTCATCTCTACCTGCCCTCACGTCGCTGTGCACTGTGTTGATGTTGTGGTTTGCACTTCCTGGTTGCTATATTCAGTGCTATCTTATTACAGGGCTACGTTTGCCCTGCACTCCCAGCCCAGTTTGCATGGCCTCATTCCCATACTATATTCAGAAGCTGTTTGCCCTGGTCTATTCCTTTTGAATATAGCTTGTTTTGTGCTCCAGGCTAAGTTTGCCCACCAGGTAGTGTTAACTTATCCCAGGGGCAAAGCTTTGCATATCTGGCCCTGAGTGCTAAAAGTTAGTCCCAGATAGAATACTGTCTTCCTGCTCCATTAGTACTCTATCCAAAAGGTTCAAAACTAATGTTTTGTCTTGTGTTGTACCTCTGATCTGATTTCTGTCCTGTTCCTCTATGCCAGTTGTTGCTGTGTTTTGATTTTTGGTTCACCTGTTTTGTTCTTTCCTATGTGTTCTCCTTCTATTTCTTCTTGGTATTACATGATACTAATAGACAAAAGAAGGCCATAGGCCCATCCTTATTGTCTTCCACTCCTAGTGGATGGATATTTCCCTAATATTGACCCAGTTAAGGTGTTTATCTAATCCTGTTTTAAAGCATAAGAAGGTTTTAGATTTAACTAGATCACTAGGTATTTTGTTCCATGCTGATGTTGCCCTGACAGTAAAAAATATTTTCCTTGTGTTAGTATTTCCCCTGGAAAAAGTAACTTCTTTTATTACTTCTTTTGTTCTTTGTCTTTCTTCCCCAGAGGGTCCCTCTCCTGGATTCCTATTTATTTCCTCCCACTTTGCTTTATGTCTGTTCCTGCCTCTTTTGGGTCTGTGGTACCGTCCTAGTCCACTCCAAAAAAAAACAACTCTTTATGGTTTGTACTGTCCCCTTTTTCGAGATTCACTGTCCAATTAATTAATAGCCATGTCTGAGTCTATATTGTGATTAGTTCTAGGAGTATAATTCCTATTATACTTAATCCAAGTGTATACTCTTCTGTCTCTGTAGTCCACAAGATTCCTCCTGAATTTTCTATTTTTAACTGCTCTGATAGCCTCCTGGTACTCCTCCAAACTTCCTATAATCTTGTAAGAATGCCTGGTAGTCCTGCTTACTAAGCTTCTCTTTTAAGGATGCCTCTGCATCCCTAATTTCAGTATCTATTGTTTTTAATTAATTTGTTATTGCTTCTACTGAGAGAAGCATGAAATCATTGTAGGCTTTGTTCCTAAAGCTAGTATATCAAGAATCCCCAAGCCAGTATGCACATGATGTTTAAGAAAATTATGTCTGATATTTATAAATGGGGTCCTTGGTTTTGTTCGTATGGGGCAGTATAAATTATTTCAAGTTGATTACCTTTACAAAAGTTCAGTACATTTTAACTGATCTCACTGTCCCCATTCCAAGAACCTTTTCCAGGATATTGGCCTCTAAATTGTTAGTGTTTATTTGGAATCTCAGAGCCCCTAAAATTTAGTTAAGCATGCTTCAAAGGCACTTGGGAAAGGGTGGGTTTGGCTTCCTGGATTTTTGAGTTCTGCACATAAGCATGTTTATGAGACAGGCAGTACTTTGTGACCAACTGGGTTTGGTATTTCCTCCCCTAAGTTAGGTTTCCATGAAAGTAGATCAGGGTAACATGCCCCACATGGCCACACTTATTCTATCTGATTGGCAGCTTGGGAAAAACACATCCCTATGTACCAGGTTTATCAGACACACACTGGGCACAAGCTTTTGGGACCACTTGGGTGGACTGTTAGTAGTCATATTGTGACCACCTCTCCTTTTCCCTTCTACCCCTCTTATGTAGGCTCCCTTCTCTCATTTCTTTGATTTCTCTCTATGACTGTAATGGAGTTGTGCACATGCCTTTACATCTGGAGGTAGTTTGCATCAGTACTTTATATCTGATGAGTGTGCATCTCCCCTACTGCATTTTCCTGTCATACTTCTAGATAGTTATGGGATTCTGAGTCCTAGGTATACCTATGACTTCTCTGTATAGCCTCTGTCCCTTTGTATATTATACTCCTGCACCTTTTGTAACTTACCTTGTCATAGGGCTTTGGGTCATACCAATATTAGACTTCACAACTCTAACTTGGGTGTTATTATTCATTGCCTAGAACCCAGGGCCTTGCCATCTTGGGAGGTCTCATGACATTTGTCTTCATATACACACATATTGTTTTAACTTGGATTGACCTAACTGACTAATCATGGATGAGTTTTTATTTTCTTTAATACTTGATTATGAGGCTCTGATAATGGCTTGGCTGAAAGGTGTTTGGCAACTATGCTTTGCACCATGATATAACTTTCTTCGTTCACCTTATATTTGTGTCAGTTATTCCTCTTGGCCATAAAAATGTGAGCTTATGTTTGT
The DNA here is from genome assembly GCA_016271365.2 of Neoceratodus forsteri. Classification (NCBI taxonomy): domain Eukaryota; kingdom Metazoa; phylum Chordata; order Ceratodontiformes; family Ceratodontidae; genus Neoceratodus; species Neoceratodus forsteri. The sequence goes on along the minus strand of CM028131.1, from coordinate 1,067,022,160 downwards.
TACGCAGAGAAAACTAGAATCAACACCAGGACCAGGCAGCGATGCAACAGCAAAAATCAATAGCAACAAAAAGCAAGGTAAAAGCATCCACTGCAATAAGAGACCACAAGAATGGATGTATTTCTTACCATTTTATTAAATCACAGAAGTGCAGTGAACATCCCCCCAAAATACCAGTGGTGAATAAACCACCAACACAGAGAAGTGATATCACAGATGATCTGATGCGATGAAGTGATGTTTTGCTCAGGTGTGTCCTGAGCTTCCTCAGAGTGTCAAGCCAGTGCATGAGTATATCTCATATAGAGTTGCCAATTAAAAATTAATTGATACATAATTAAAACCAACTTGGTAAACAGAACAACCATAATATGAACATTTCTTGGTTACCGGGCACCATACTTAATAGTAAACAGTGTTGTAGTGAATCCCATTAAAATATATCTAAAACACATGATTTATATAATAGACATTTTCAAATGTACTTCATACTGTAATTTAGTAAGAAAAGCTGAAAGGTCAATATTTTCATTCAAACCTCTATCACTCCTTGACCCTAAGGTATATATCCATTAACATTCCCTCCTACCAATTGCCTTTTCCAAATTACCTCTTCTCGTGCCAAGGCTTAACTTTTCTGTCTTCACAAAACATATATCATGCTGTGTTGATGGTGAGTACTTAATATGCTTAGCAATGGCATATGCATATGCAGTGTCCCCTCCTCTGTACCACATGTACATGGTCGGCAGTGCATGTTTTAAACTGTCTAGTAGTGTGGCCAACATAATAATGACTGCAGCAACATGATAATAAGTAGACTACTCCCATGGTTTTACAAAAAATGAAATGCCTAGCATGTGTATTTTCTCCCATTATGGGGTTAACAAATTCCTTGCTGGGCTTCATAGAAGTGCAGTACATATACCTTCTGTGTTAGAATGTGCCAATGGGGAGGCATCCAAGTGGGGGTGTTTTTTGTAATTGTCCGACTGCCCTGGTGTTGGATATTCCTTCACTGTTTCAATATGGTTGATGGTAATAAAAGTGGGGGGTCTGAGTTATATCCCCAAAGTGATGAGCAGTATTGCCAAAATGCTTTTTGTATCCCGTGATGGAGTAAATCACATTTTAGTCAACTCCATGCAAGATGCACCTGCTGTCCTTGAGAATAAGTCCATCTTTAAAAAACTAGAAAAACAAGCCAGGAAAGGTCGTAGACTGTACTGGCACTGAATCACCTTAGAAGCATGTTTGGTAGTTAAACGTGTGCCTCTTGGACTTAGAATTTTAAATAAGCCAGGATTTGGAATTCATCTAATTATGGCAAGTGAACATGGAAGAAGCAGCCTTAATAAACACAGTTAATTTTGACTTGGACTGGCCCTACTGGTGAACAACTCACAAAAGAGATAGTGGAGACAGAAGCCCTCCTCAAACAGCACACTACTTTTTAAGAATTTGCCAAATATAATAATTCCCTATTTGATAAAATTACATTTTATGATAATCAATTACAAAAAGAAAAAAGAAAAAAGCATCAGAGATGAAAATGATTATAAACTTAGCAGGGTATATGATTGGGCCAATTACAAACATTAAAATCATAAATCAAAATCAATTCTCAAATTAATGGTAGCACATGAGGTGGGCGCCTAAATCAAAGCACTTTCCAAAATGGTGATGCAATATGGGCGAAAGCCCAAAAAATGAGGGGGCAGGGAGGGGAACCGGATGTGATGGGGTGGGTGACCCTAGTGACAGGATGTCGCTACGTGTACACGCGCGCTGAGGGTTAGCAAGCATGGTGAGCATGGCCTTGGAGGGGGCAGTGGGGATATAGGGGGTGGCGCTGCGGTCGGCTGCTAAGCTGTGCCGTGGCATCGGGGGTTGACATCCGCTTGCAGTGATGGGGTTCCGGTTCGGTCTGGGTCGGGCGCTACTGTGCTTTTCTCGCCCTGGCCCAGGAAACTTTTTTTTCCTTTCACCCTCTGACATGCACCCCTTGAGTTGAGAATCCTTGCAGTAAGTGCAGGGGTGGGGGTGGTGCAGCACCCCCACAGAAAGCAAGTATTTTTAGTCTCCGGTGACATTTTTCCGTGCACCAAGGTTGTCTGGGTGGTGAAATTGTTTTTGCTGCCCTCACATCGCTCTTCTGCAGGACGCCATTCTGTGGTTGCCCACATCACATAGAACCCAAATTAACCCCTGATCAAGGTAATTTGGCACAAAATGCTGATAATGAGAGAACTGCTTTAGATTATAATACAGGCCCCTCAGATACAGATGATTCTGAAGTTTTTTAGAAGAGGAGGAGGAAGAAGAGGAATATCAACAACCTAGATGCAGCAGGCAGAAAACCAGATATTAGTAATCCTTTCAACCACAACATCATGGAAGAGGATGGGGTAGCATAGAAGAGGCAAAAGGAGAGGACATTAGTTTCAGGTTTGCTTCAGAGAAATGTACCCCCTTCCTCATAGTCAAATTTATCACCTGTGGTCTATATCTTGAACTATGTCCTAACTGAAACAAAAACACAAATATTAAGTAAGGGATTGTCGTTCGCATCATCTATGGATCTTGATTATTTTTCTCAACTGTGGACTTACACTGATTTGCAAGAAATTTGACTTTTAAATATTTCTACCCAGAAAATTAATCTGAAAGAGACTTTGATCTGGACTCTCACATTGAAAGTATTTTAAAATCTTGTTCTGTGTATTGTCCTAACTATAACCCTACTGTATCATTATTCTTAAAAAAGTGAGTTTGATCTTGAAACACTAAAAAGTACTTAATTTGCCTCTACATACTTCAATTGAAGTCAGCAGGAAAATCAGGCATTAAAAGATTTGACTAAAAACAGAGAAATAGTCATTAAACCTGCCGATAAGGGCGGGGCAGTAGTTGCGCTCAATACTGCTGACTACATTGAAGAAATTTATAGGCAATTACAGGACACTTATTTTTGTGAGAAATTTTATTTATCAAGTCTAGGATTACAAATACCTTTGAGCCATGGCTCTTTTACAAAGGTTCCATGTCAGAGAAATACAAATTATGGGGAACATCAAGACAGGCATTACAACAATGTGGACATTGCAAACAGAGTACAGATTAATACAGTTCAAGGGTAGCATTGTAACAAGGCAGCCAGTGGCATTTGTCAGAGAAAATAGACAAAAGATAAGAAGTGCCAGAGTCATAGGGAGAGGGAAGAAGGTGGGGGAGAAGGAATGTAGGAAGGGTGGCAAGAGGGTGAAAAGTGCAGTATTGGGTATACCAAATTGTTACAGAACAGGTCATTAAAATATAAGGAGGAAACAGATGACTTGCTCAGTATTGGATTTGTGAGAGGGTATATCTCAGATATCACATACAAGGCTCTTACTGTAGCCCATCCCATCGTGCCCACCATTTATGTGTTACTTTACACAAAAATGCTCAGAAGCCACCCAGGATACCAACTGTTTCAGGTAATGGATGGGTTGCAGAATCTTTATCCATGCTTATAGATACTTTTTCACAGCCCAATGAAAAGGCATTAAGATGTTTTGTAAGGGACGCTATGGAAATCATTAACATTGAAGAAAATATTGATTTCTGGGATGACTGTTTTTTTGCCACTTTAGGTATTGATTCCCTTTATACAGTAATACCTCATGGGAGGCTATTAGCTGTATTTTTTGGAACAACGTGAAGAGGTGTCAAGGGTAGAAATGCCCATGTGGTATCTTCTATAACTGACTGAGGTGGTATTGTCCAAGAATATGTTTTTCTTTCAGCAGTCTCGTTATAGACAGATTTGCGGAATGGTGATGGGGGCTACTATGGCCCTCAGCTACACAAATCTCTTTGTGGGTCACTGGGAGAAAGTGTTTTTATATGACCCCACCACAAATCCTTACTATTTGTGTCTGGATTTGTGGTGGTGTTATACAGATGACCTGCCTATTATATGGAAGTTCATAGTTACACAATTCAGGTAATTTGTCTCCTGGCTAGAAAGTAAAAGTGAAAGTCTGAGATTTAAATATACTATCAGTCCTGAAGAAATTATATTCTTAGATTTGAGGATTTACAGGAATGAGTTAGGTGACATTTGCAGTACTCTGTATCAGAAAAGTACTGAGCACAACAGCTTGTTGCTTTTTAATAGCTGTCATTCCCCTGATGTTACCTGCAGTATACCAAAAGGACAATTGAAAAGAACATTGAGAAATTGTACATAAAAAATGGAAATTTGAACCAAAAAGTGGGAACAGGCCTATAGGTTCAAACAGAGTGGATACAGCAATACAAATATTGCACAAGCTGTGTGGCCATAGATAACATGGAAAGGAAAAGCACTTTGACCACCTAGGATGCATAGACAGTCTGCACCACATGGCTGTCCTGTTGTTGCTACTTTCTCAGTTAGAGCCAAACAGGTGAGGGATATTGTTAGTAACAATTAGCACACTTTGAATGCTGAGCCAAGAATAAGAGAATTAATTAAAAAGGGTCAATCTGCAGTCTTTAGGAGACAAAAAACATTAAAGATATTGGCCCAGATGTTCAAAAGGGTTGCGCCATGCGCAATAGGGTTGCGCCAGTGCAAGTCCGAAAATGCGCCATTCTGCGATATTCAGCAGGAGGCAGATGCGCCCCCCAAATCACACTGTGCAAGAGCGCAATGATAATGAATGCATGTGCAACTGAAGGGGGAGGAACCATGCATAAATGGCGCAGTGCGATATTCAACAACATGCGCCATGCGCAATAGGGGAGTAAGTGGAAGTTGTGCGATAGTGGAAATGAGCCAAAATTAAAAGGAACAAGAGATAGGCACAAGAACGCTACAGGGAAGCCACATGTTGCTGAACCATAGCCAGTCAAACAGGCAACACACACACACACAGGGCAGGACAGAGACAGAGCACTTGGAATCCCCAGGAACAGGGAAGGTGTGGGGAGCCACAGCCACAGTGCAGTGCAGAAGGGGGAAGTGCCACACAGCACTGAGACCACCACAGAAAGGTGTTCCCGGTACAGGGGAAGTAACAGCCAGGACAGCAGGGGGAACACAGAAACAGCTGTCGGGGGGGGAACACAAGCCAGGGACATGGCCAGTGCCACCATCCAGATGAAGGCAGTTATGGGGGGGTGAGAAGGCAGGCATCAGGGGGCGCAGCCGTGGAATGGCCCATCAGTGGTATGTCCCCAACAGGCAGTACCGAGCCTGCACCAGCTTCGAGCTGTACACTGATACCGAGATCATGGGCCGGTACCGCCTGAATCAGGCAATTCAGAGGCAGCTCTGTGAGCTGTGCAGTGATGTGATGCAGGCACCCACACGATGGAGCCATGCTCTGTCAGTGGAGACAAAAGTGACAGCTTAAATGTGCCTGCTCACCACGGGTACCTTCCAGAGACCAACAGAGGACACGACAGGCATAACGCAGTTGGCCGCATCATGCCACCTCACCCAATTCCTCAGTGCACTGCTGCCACATGCTGCGGAGTACATCCATTTCCCCAGCACACCTGCAGAGTGAACAGCAAACATACAGGAGTTCCACAGGGTAGCACGTATGCCTGGCATGCTAGGGGCAATAGACTGCACCCATGTGGCCATCCACACACCACCTGGCCCTGAAGGGGCCACATACATTAATCAGAAGGGGTATGCAAGCATCAACTGCCAGGTGGTCTGCGATGCCAGGGGGGGCATAATCAATATCTGTGCCATGCACCCTGGGGGAACACATGATGCCTTCATCTGGCACCAGTCAGCACTGTGCCACAGATTCGAGAGTGGGGACATCCCCATTGGCCACTTAGTGGGAGAGTATGCAAACCATATGGAAAGACATGGAGCTTGGGAGGGGCATAGTCAGAGGTGACATGGGTATTGGCCTAGATGGCCCAAGGCAGGGTGATGCTGATCACCCAACTAACTTCCACCCTCTACACACAGGTGACAGTGGATACCCACTCTGTCCCTGGCTGCTCACACCATACCGGTGGCCCGTGACCCCATCGCTGCAACGGTACAATGAGGCATATGCCACCACACGCAATGTCATTGAGCGGGTGTGTGGGATGCTGAAGGCAGGTTTCCATTGCCTGAACACATCTGGTGGTGCCCTACAGTACAGCCCCTCAAAGGACTGTGGGCTACTCCTGGCCTATTGCATCCTGCACAACATGGCCAACAACTGTGGGATAGACATACAGGTCAAAGAGGGGGACAGCGATGGGGACAATGAGGACACTGGTGAAGATGGTGATGGGCAGCCCCCCCTTGGGCGACGGGACCCCTGGCTGATCTGGTTGGCACAGCTGCACCGGGACACCATCAGAGAGGAGCACTTCAGCCAACCCAGGTAAGTCATGGGGCCATGTGCAACCACCAGTGGCAAAGGCACAACCCACAAACACGCATGGACAAACACCAGGGATGCATGTCATCAAGGGAAGTGGCTGAGCATGGAACTGCACACGCCGCCAGGGATGGACAAGGTCTAACACAGTACGCAGTCACACACACTCACACACACCTCACAAGACATGCATAAAGGGTAAGAGTCATGCTGGCCCCGACCACCACCACTAGCCACACACATGTCCACAGACCACCACGCTCAGTGCCTGTCATTGTGCATGTGTCAGACACTGGGCACCATTGCACAGTGGCCAACAGTGCAATGCAGGCATCATCATGCACACACTACACCAGACAGCAGCCGGGAGGGTATGCAAATGGAACATGTGTGTGCCTGCTGAACAACACAATGTACATAGGGCAGCATCAGACAGTAGCCATGCTGGGAGACAGGTCAGTCACATGCCACTGTGCCATGGCTGCCACGGATGCATGGGTGACCCCGCTGAGACCCGCCAGCAGTGACAGGCAGACCACTGGCCTCATGGGGTGGCACCAACGATCCCCCAGGGGTTCCACTGTGTGAACGTGACCGTGCTAGCGCAGGGGTCTGCAGCACACTGAACATGCCTGTGCCAGGCATGCCCGGGATGCCCACAGCTGAACCCGGTGTCGACAAGAAGGATATCGCATGATGCCGGGAATGGGAGGTGGACATTGCACTGCATGGTGTCTGCGACACATGGGCAAATAACTGTGTGCCCATTGTGGCCATGACAGCTGTGATTGCCTATGTCTGCCTGTCAATGCCAATGGTCACATGCTCCCGCAACCGGTCCATCCCTGCCAGGAGTAGAGCGGTGTCTCTGCTGCACCACTCCTCTGCCTGGCACAGAGCCACACTGAGTACATCCACCGCCATCACAAACCGCACCTGCTGATTGACTGATGCTTGGAGTATGCTGGTGTGCTCATCTAAGAGGTCATCTGCCTGATCAGCATGCTGTGCCTCATGGTGTTCACGGCCCTGATGGTCAGCAACCCTTGAGGGTGGGTGCTGCACACCAGGGCCAGGCCTGGGCATGTCCACAAGTGGTGCACTGACACCGCCCCCTGACACTGTACCCCCATGGCTATTGGCCGACTGCTGATACTGTCCCTCTGGCTGCCACTCTCCAGGGCTCAACGGTGCTGCCGCAGTGGCCACAGCAGCCTCACTGTCCGGGATACACACCAGTGCTGCCCCACTGGTGCAGACAGGCACAGGCTGGGACTGTGATGTCATGCAGGCCTCCACAGTGGCACCACCCACAGCCATGCCCGTGATGTCACCTGCTGTGTGGCCATCCTGTGGCCCACACATATCACTGCCCATGATGTTAGCTCCATCATCATCGGTGATGGATCTGGCACCAGCCCGAGTCTCAGTATGCTGGCATCCATGGACGCTGGCATGCTGGGACATGGGCAGGGCCTCCTCTGCACCTGCTCCACCATCAGTCTGGATGTCCAGGTGGGCACACTGTAGCCCTGACCCTCGTATGCATGTGGAGTTGGATGGGCCCTCCTCCATCTCCATGCTACCACCCTCAGTGGAGAAGCCCACCACCGCTGACCCATGTAGATGCTCAGGAGCTGTAAGGGAAATACAGTAGCATTAATGTATGTGACCTACCCTGTCCTCCCTCCATTGACAGACCAGGACCTACCATGCAGTGATGGGCTACCACCCATCTGGAATCCACCACCCGGAACACCCTCGATGGCGCAAGACTGAATGCTGGCAGCAACCCACTCTCCTTGTGGGGTCAGGCGTTGCACCTCCGGCTGTCCCCCACTGGTCGCAAACTGTGCTGCCCTGATGGCAGCCACTTTCTCCTTAATTCTCCACCTGTCTGTGCCCATCTTCTTTTTGCACTCCTGCATGGACTGCTGGTGGCTGCCATGCAGGTTGACAGCATGCGCCACCTCTTCCCATGCAACAGCACAGGCCTGTGGTGTTCCCTGGTGTCCACTGAGCAGCAGATCCTGGTCGAGGTAGGCCTCAAACAGGGCATCTGTTTCTGTCTTGGTGAAGTTAGGCCTCCTCTTCCTTTCACATCTCTGTTCCTCTTCCTCCACCTCACGATCGGTCATTATTCCTACTGTGAGAATGACAGGTGTTACCTGTGACTGTGCAGTCCCATGCATGTCCCAAACACGACAATCCACACTCCCAAACAGCATGCAACTCACCACAATAGACTGCGGTAACCGACTATGGCCAGTGCAGCACAATGTCGCAGTTCTATAGTGCAATGCATGCAAATCAGGCGAGGTGAATTTTTAAGTGGATGCAAATGCAGTAACTGCACCATTGAATGGCTGATTAGCTGATTTGCATATGCCAGCTGAATATCGTGATGTTGCGCTTTGCGCAATTGTGTTGAATGTGCTGAGCCAAGGGCACAGTTCTGTGACATGCGCAGTACACACCTAACTGCACATGCCCAGGGTGATGACGTAGGCGCCTGCCGCACTGCTGATGTGCTGTGCATGGGAGGCAATGCCGGACATGGCCACCATTGTGTCAGTGGCACTACTGCGCTGTTCACATATATGGTGCTGTGGCGCCGTAGGCGCACTGGGGCCACAGCGCTGTAGGCCGCTACAGGAGGTGGCACACAGGCTCCCAATTGTGCTACACGCATTGGGTTCCAATCGCGCTGTGGCTGTCCATGCATGAGAGACCCTTGACCCTGTGCTCGACCTTTGCCCCCAAGGCACCATGCGTCAGGCATGGGTGCACCACTATTGCACTGTTTGGTGACAGCGCAATAGGGAATGGCACTGCTGTACCACGCAGCATCTGCACGTGGGAGGACTGTGCTGTCGAGTGCCATTTTGAATCCACCACTTTGCTGAGAGGGCGTGGAGTAGGGCAGTGATGTGGAGCCAGGTGGAGCTTGCGAACCTGGTGGCCATTGTAGAGCCCCATGCTGGGTCTCTATATGGTGATGCACCCCTGGACAGGGCCAGGAGTGCAGTTTGGCAGGAGGTGGCTGATGCTCTGGAGGAGACCACTGGTATGGGGTGCATGGTGGAGCAATGTTGCCACCGTTACGGGGACCTCCGGTGCAGGGACCCGAACCTGCTTGCCCACCTGTGGGCACATGCCAGGAGGGGCACGGTGCCATGGCCAGGTAGGTTCCCCATCTATACACTGTTATCGTCCATTCGGGTATCACAGTTGCATGTGTCCAGCACATGGGGGGCCATCCAGTGTTGGCCGTGGTGGTGGTATCGGGGTGTGGGGTGGATGGGTATGGCCTTGTGGGATTGCACACACATGGGGGCAGGGGGACTTTGCTACCGGATTGTACTGATGTTCTTATCTCCATGTTTGCACCTTAAGCCCAGAAGAGTACAGGCAGGTGAGGTAGTGGAGGCGCCACCTGGAGGACCAGCAGGAAGGGAGTGGTGAAGGTCTGCAACAGTGCAGGGACCAGCCTGATGATGGTGAGTGCCTTACATCCATGATTACTATTGCATGCTGTATAACTGGGTGGACAGCGGGGCATGGACACCATCCATTGACACCACTGCCATGCATGAGACTTGTTACAGTCAGCACTGTCCAGTGGCACTGCATGTCTGGGATTGTGTCAATGGTGGTCCATGCATGCACCAGGCACATGGCTGTGCCACTACCTTCACACCGCATAGCCAAGTCACTGTATGGCCATGGTGCTGCTGTGCAGGACATGGGCGGTGGGTGTGTGCAGTGGTCCACATGGCTGTGGCTGCCTGAGTAGGCAGGTCTTGTGGACACGGTCACTGTGAGTGGTCACACACCATCACAGGGGCGTGGCACATGGCTGTATGAGATGCACAATGGGTGGGTTGCAGGGGGCTGGACAGTCACACTTATTGACTCTGCTCCCTCGTTCTAGGTGGACGACGACTCCAGGTACTGGAGTGTGGACTGCAGGAGCTGCTACAGGTGGTGAGGGCTACCCTGGAGCTCCTGCAAAGAATGGACTGCCATGGGGTGAGGAATCGGAGACGACATCAGCGCCATGTGGAGGGAGACCGGGGCAGACACTGGTCAATCCATGCCCCTAATTACACCTTGCCCCCCGGACCCACCCTCACACCCCTTCTTCTCTCTCCCATATGTTCACCCCTGCCCCTTACCAGCCCCCACCTGGTATGTGGCCCTTCCCCCCATTGACATAGTTGTATATAGTTTTTGTATTTCCTGTTTTAAATACATTTGTTTTGTTATGACAACTGTGGAGTCTCTGATTTGCAGTAGGCTACAGGTGCTCAGCTGCAGTGGTGTGCATGGCGTCAGGGGTGGTGCTCGCATGGACGTGTGTGTGTGTGTGCAGAAGGAAACCGCCTATGGTGTGGGCAGGGGGATCAGTCACTGTCTGTGGTTTGTGTGTTGTTCTCTGTGTGCTGGATGCCTGTGTGCAGTGGTCCACGGTGCATGCACTGTGTGCATGGCACCCCTGTCAGGCCATCCATGGCCTGTGCAGCTGACACCATTGCATGTCTGTGGTATACACGGTTTGCTGGTGTGTCAGTGGTGGCTGTCCATGCTGGATAACAACTGTACCTGGCACAATGCCAGGTTGCCTTCCATCACCAGTATGGTGCACGTCTGCCTCTGGTGGCACTGTGGCCTCTGCTGTTGTTGTCTCCCCTCCATGCTGTCACTTGTGTCTGTTGCAGGGGATGTGCTTCAGTGTCTGTCACTTATGCTCTGGCAGCGTACTGGTGGCATACAGCTTCATGGTGCCTGCGCAGGGTGGCTGGCACACCTATGCAATGCAGGGGTGCTGGTCATGTGTACACATCAGGCGTGGCCACACGCCATTGGCTTGGTTGACCTGCTACTGTGTCCCTGTGTTGGTGTGCCCTTGGGTATGGGTGGGTGTTTGTCCATGCACTGTGTTGCATCCTGTGTGGTCCATGCTTCCATGCAACACTGTGTGTGTCTGTGCTGGCTGTTGTCGCCAGTGCTGGGATGGGATGTGTCCTTGAGAGGGTGTGCAGGGTGTTGTACTGCTGGTGGTGGGGTCCAGGGCATGCCCTGTCGCATGTGGGGTACCTTGTGTGGCGACGCATGGTTGATCTCTCAGCTGTACCTTAGGGGAGACATGCAGGGTGGCACTGTGTATACTGTTGTTGCATTGCTGTCTGCTGCCACCTACAGCAGGGTGCACATGGTGGGGCTGCCTTGCATGGCTCTGTGGTGCACAGGGTTGCATTGTCACAGTGGGGGTGGTGGTATGCATAGGTTGTCCTGCACTTTTGGGCACTACTCCTGGGAAGGGTGTATGGTGATCGTGGTACAGGGTGTGCTCTGCATTGGTGGGATGGTGTGGCACGGGGTGGTTGGCCCTCCTTGTGTGCCAGTCACAGCTTGCCAGGGGGTGTGCTGGGGCACCATGGCCCTGCTGTGGGTTAGTTGCTGGTATCCATGGGCTGGTGGTTATTCCAGCTCTCCCCCAGTTGTGCAGTGCATGGGGTGTGGGGGATGATGTATGTTCTGCTGTGTGCTCCTCTGCCCATCTGTAGCATGGGTGGTGGGCTCCTGCATCCCTGGTTGTGCTGTTGCATTACTGCGCTGCTCCACGGGCGTCCCTGGTTGCGCTATGGCGCATCTGGACTGCTCCGCTGAGCATCCCTTGTTGTGCTATGGTGCAACAGATATGCGTAACTTCACATCCCTGGTTGCGCTATGGCTCAGGTGGCTGCAATATTCAGTCATCTGCCGTAGGTGCATCTTTGCCTGCGCAGTTTTTGAATATCGCGCTTCTTGCGCATGGGCGCAGTGGATTTGCGCTTGCTCCTGCTGTTGCGCACTTTTTGGGAGCAGTTTGAATATCTGGGCCATTGTGTCCCTGAGCTTTCTTGCCTGTGCTGTTAAACAGAGACCAACTTGTATGCCCCCCATTCATTGGCACTTTCTGATGTGAAACATGTATGTACTGCATTTATTTTCAGCCCAGCAAGGAATTTGTTAATCCCATAATGGGATAAAATATACATGTTTGGCATTTCAATTCTTTTAACACCATGTGAGTGGTTTACTTATTATCTTGTAGCTGTAGTCATTATTATGTTTGCCGCATTACTAGACAGTTTAAACCATGCATTGGCAAGCACGTACATGTGATACAGAGGTGGGACGCCCCATATGCCATTGCTAAACATATTAAGTACTCACAGTCCACACAACATGATCTATGTTTTGCGAGGACAGAAAAGGTAAACCTTGGCATGAGCAGAGGTGAAATGGAAAAGGCAATTGGGAGGAGGGAAATTTATTGGATATATACCTTAGGGGCAAGAAGTGATAGAGATTTGAATGAAAATAGTACTGAAAAGGGAGTAGAGAGCACTCACCTCTACTGTAGGGTCAGAAAAGAAACCCTCAACACAGGTTGAGTGATTAAGTTTCTTTAATCCTTCTTCATTTTAATGTAGCATGATGAAACAGCTAATGATATTTTATATTTCACCCACCCTTGTGGGCTTCCTCAGAGAATAAGAATAAATTAATTGTGTCAGACTTATATGCAGAAAGCAGGAAGACACATGCTTTTAACCAATCACAGTGCATGTGGCCCTTAACCAATCACAACACTTGGTAAGATGTTTAAATCTAACTAAAAATACATTGTGCTCTCTTGAAATTGTATTCCTAGTGGAAAGCATATTTGTTTACACAGTTCAACATATTTCTTCCAAGATGGAGGCTCATTCTTACTTCCAACTTTACATCATATATTTGTAAAGTGCAAGGCTCCAGTCTGCTTGTTATCCGTGGTACCTGTATAGAAAGAAACATCAGAATGTTGTAAAAAATGTGTTTTTAACAACCTCAGATGTGTATCAAGGTATTAAACTACACAAACCCATCAACCTGGAAGCCTCTTAGGGATTAAGGTATGGGTGGGGAATCTGTTCAAGGATTCACTTACATTTCTTAAGGAAGTGTTTGATTTCAATTTTATCATTCAAACCAGGGCTTTTCATAAACCCCAGGTTGTAGATCCATTTCTGTTCATTCTCATTTAGGACAGATTCTATATCCCCCCTCTAGCATTTCTGGGTATAGACTCCAATCCTATAACCTTAACTCTATGATTAGTCTTAATCTGCAACAACATAATGTATTGTGCCATAGCATATTCACAAGTTTGAGTTTTAATGGCTAATAGGTGCTCACTGAGTCTGAGTCTCAGTTTACGTTTGATCCTACCGATGTAGAACTTACCACAAGCACACTTCAACATATATACCACTGCTCCTGTTTGGCAGGTAATGTTGCCTCTGATTTTTTCTTCCCTGCTAGTTCTGGGTTTTAAAATGGATGTGATTTTATCCATTAAGTGACAGGTGATCTTACTTTGAGAAACAGCTCTTGCAGCAGGTTACACCATTAGGACTGAAGCCGGCAGGCTCCAGGACCCCACTGAAATTTTCTAGCTAGCAGTATTCAGCGGGGACTGCCTCCGACGTCGATCCCGCCCCCGATGTCAGGCATAGTACATAAGGAGGCAGTCCCCCAGAATCCCCAGTTCTTTTCCCGCTGTTGACTCGCCAGCATCGGCCTCTCGGTCTCTACCCACAAGCATCCAACATGCCAGCTGTTAAATAAAGACATTTCAGAGCTGTTGGCCAATTGTCAGCTCCCTTTTGCTTTTGTTGCCTAGATGGGTTTCCTCAAGTTCATGAACTAGATTGAACCATGGTGCACTATTCCCTGTCAAGCAAACTTCTCAAAAAAGGCTGTTCCACAGTTGTATGACTTGGCGTGTAGTGCAGTTACTAACCAGTTGAAACTCTCTGAGGTGAAACAGGTTCACATAACCATGGATATATTGACCAGCAACCAAACAATTGGCTACATGACTGCTACAGCTCATTGGGCAAGTTTTCAGTCAGAAAGTAATAATTTCTGCTCTACCATAAGTAGTAGAAAGCAGGCTGCATTATATGTCATCACTTTTGAAGAAAATCACACCGCAAATTCAGTTTCAGAAATGGCTTACTCCATATTCCTTATCTCCAGGGTTCATAGTATCAGATAATGGTGCCAACATAGTCAAGGCTGTTTGAGATGGCAGCTACCAGCACATACCTTGTTTTGCACATTGTTTAAATCTTCTCATCAATGGTTTCTTAAATGGAAACAGAAATGTTGAAAACATGTTAGCTCTTGCTAGGAAAATATGTAGGCATTTCAGACACTCTATGAAAGCAGACTATTGACTGATCAAAGAATAAATGCCATGTTTAAGAATGACATCTACTGTATGTGTTGGCTACATTGATAGATCTCTGCTTCAAGTGGAACATTGAAGCCATCCTTCTTGCAGGGGAAGACAATAAGTATTGGAGAGATCTTGTGCTAACCAAATGTGACATTGCCCTACAAAAAACATTAACTGATGTACAGCAGTCAAATCCTGCCAAACCATCACAGTGCACCTCTGGCATAGACAGTAGCACATCTATCAATTCTTCACAATCAGCAGTGTTATCAGTGAGGGAAAGGACATGTTCAGCTACTTCTTGGTCATCCTATGTTGAGGGCAAAAAAGGTAAATCACTTTTGAGTCACCTGCAACAACATGGACTGGTATCCTGTAAAGAAAGTGCAGCAGAGTCATCTGCCAAACTGGTAACCATCTCACACAGCACAATGATCCTGGAGTACCTTGCTGACCATACTGTGACTGGTCTTGAAGAAGATCCATTACTGTATTGGAACAATATGGCCAGGTCTAGCAAATCTTGCAATAATGTACCTCAGTTTTCCACCTTCAAGTGTGTATTCAGAACACATATTTAGTGCAGCTGGAGGAATAGTCCCTGAGCACAGAACACTGATAAGTCCTGCAAATGTGGAATTGGCCTACATATCTGAGATTGAATGCTGACAATTTCCAAGTTGTCACAAACACTGATTTATGCGAGTCTGACCTTGAAAATGAACAACAGCTTGCAAAAAGTGATACAGAATATGATGACTAGGTTGTGTATGAAATGTATGTAACCATCACCACTGCCACCATGCCAGTTACATGTGCAACACTAATACTAGTCTTAGTTTTCTTTTGTCAATCATCAGTTTATATTGTGTAAGTTTGATTGATGCCCACCATGGGCATAATTTTTTAAAACAGCAGCAGGCTCAGTCACAACAACTGTGCCTCTTATACCTACCTCAGAAATTCTCGCCATGGGTATAATTTTTGGACACAAAAGCAAGATCGCTAAGAGTGCATGTGCCTCTCATACTTGCCTCAGCAATGCCCATCATGGGTATAATTTTTGGAAACAGCATCAGGCTTGCTAAGAGCAGCTACACTTCTTGTACCTGCCTCAGCAATGCCTGCAATGGGTGTAATTTTTGGAAACAGCAGCAGGCTCACAAAGAGATCCTGTGCCTCTTGTACCTTCCTCAGCAATGCCCTCATGAGTAACAGATTGGGGCACCTAACCAACAGTGTAACTGTCCCAAAAAATCAGTCTTTACATGATTTTTGGTATGTCAGGGTTGGGTAATCGGGTAGTAGAACAGGTCAGGTAGTGACTACCCAATCCAACTACTTATTTTTCGTCCATGATTTTTTTGGGGGTACTTCTGGGGTACCCACGGGTTGTCTTGGTGGTAGAATATTTTAGTACCCATACCTCCCTACTCATGAATCAAACTTAATTCCTCTTCTGCACATTGTCTCATTACCTCAATCACTTGTCAATAGTGACATCAACATTTATAGATAATTTCAGTGGAAATAAGTTGGATCAACATGTCCAGTAGCAGTTATGACAAATAAAACGTGGACAGCATGTTTACTCATATTTTTATACACCCTCAGTTTTTTGTTACAAAATTCACTCAAGCTTCTTTCTCATGGTTTAGTACCAAAACCAACACACTTGGAGGTTGGAAAAAATACTTATGATGCAGTACTGCCCATATACTATTCTATATTTATTTAACTTTAGCATTATTAGTACATAGTTTCATAATATGTGCATTGCATATTACCAATTGTACATTTTCTTTTATGTTTATTCACTTCCTTATCCTTTCAGCATTTGAGGTACATTGTTCCATATGAAATATTTAATACACAATTATAAAATATTTTTTTATGCACATCGGCCTAGATAGTCAAAGAAGATGCACCTGGCACAATTGAGTTGCACCAGAGCATCCCCAGGAATGCCTCCCTGGGCCATATTCAAAAGGACAGGATGTGCTGTGCAATTCCGAATGCTCCACAGTGAAAAGATAATGTATGTGGCATATCCAGTGGGGGCATTCCCATGAATATGTGGCACATATCTATATTCAGCTGAGATGTGCTGTGCAGCTGCCAGTACATCTTGGAGATGTGCTGCACAAAGTTAGGCATGGAAGACACATGCCTAACTCCAGACCACCTACAGGTGGGCTGCTGTACTGCACAGCACAACGCTGCAGCCATCAGCCCCAGGGTGGCTAGCCCCCGATCCCTGATCGTAGAAATAAAGAACCTAAACCCATTTTAATGGTAATCTAGTGACCCCCCCTTTTCTGTACCTGATTGCAGTGTAATATAGTTTAGGAGAAATTTCCTGGCAGTCTAATGGCCCCTTCCTTTCCTGTAACCTAGTCATAGTGTAATATAGTTTAAAACAAATTCCCTGGTAGTCTAGTGGCCCCCCTTCCATCCCCAAATCCCGAATCATAGCAAGACATAAAGTTCAAAGTACCGTGGTAGTCTAGTGGTACCCCCCTCCCTTACCTGATACCCAGTCATCCCCAAATATTTGTAGAAACCTTCCCTGGTAGTCTAGTGGCCCCCTCCCATCAGTGAACCCGATCGTAGGATATTAATCCATAGTGCCATTATCCCTGGTAGTCCAGTGGTACACCCCTCCTAGAGTCAAACCCCAAGCACAGCATAGAATGTCAGAGAACATTTTCCTTGGTAGTCTAGCAGACCCCCTACCCACTGAGGTACCCACACCCGCCCCTGTCCCAGGATGGCCAATTAGCTGGTGAGCAGCACAACCCACCTGCACACCTACTCAGCTGCCTGCCAACTGAGCTGTCACAGAATGACAGCTTACAGAATGCATTACACTACCATTGGTCAACACTGTTGACCAATTGGCTTGCAGTTTGTACTGTAAGCTTTCATTCACAAAGTCAGCTTTCATTCACAAAGTCAATCATGCTGGGGCGCATCCCTGCAGAACATGCAAGTGGGGCCATAATGACATGCAAATGGCCCCATTTGCACCTTGCATGACTAATGGCAGCATTTGTATGTTGCATTTTGAATATCTGGTATTTGTGCTCAGTGCATCCCCAAGATGCGCTGTGCATCCCCATTCCAGGTATTCAGACCAGACAGGGGGATGCACCAGTATATCACTGACAGCCTCCATTTGTGCTGCTCACTTTTTTTGATATATTCAGATGAGATGCACGATTGTGCAACTCATTTGAATATATCATTTTTTTCCACTGGCGTAACACAATTATGCGGAGCAACCACTTGCTCCCTTTATGAGCTCAGTCTGAATATCTGGGCCCTTATGAATTTTGAACTACTGAATCAACTTTTATAAAATTGTCAGGGTACATACACCCACACTAATCAGTGGTGAATAGCCTGTGTCAAATTACCAGGTTTTAGGATGGCCAAAATATGCACTATCAAAATGCTGATTCTATATGCTTGTAGAGCTAGTGCTGGGTGGAAACTGTGAATTCTGAATTCAAGAACATTTTTTAAAATTCTGACCATTAGGCTTGCCACTAAAAGGCAGGCCAGGTTGTTCTGAGACCCAGCCAGGGATAAAAGCATAGGGGATGGGGTGGGGAGGGAAGAGAGGGATAAGGAAGGGAGGGGCTGCAAGGGTAGGGGAAGGTGCCATGACCTCACTGATGGTGTCATATGACCAGGCTGAGGGCTCACAGGCCATTGGCCAAGGGGAGGGGCCAGTAGGGGCCCTAATCAGGGGTCCTTAGGGGCTACTTAAGGGCATGTAACCCTCAGCTAGCCCTCTTTTCTTGCTGTAAAAATTAAACTTGATTGACATACAGCACATCACTGGCAGTTTCAAGGTAAGGCACCGAAGGCCTGGGGCTTTGCACCTGTAATGGAATTGTTTGGACTTCTAAGAAAGAAAGCAGAATTGTCAAAATGTATGATGCGTGTGCCATATGTAGCAGAGGGCTAGACAACAGCTGCAGATTATTGAATTCCTGCTTGAAAGTGAGGGAATAGGGCAGCAAGTGTGGCTGTGTGAGCCCAGGTCTGTAAGGTTTTGGTGCTAGGCACGCGGTTCAGTTGGCTATAGTGATTGTACAAGCAAGCAAATGGGATTGTACTAAGATACATGGTTGTGTTGCTACAGTGTGTGGAGCAGAGGTGGCCGGCTGCTGTTAGCTGGTGGGCCCAGTGCCATATTGTGGGGGTGGAGCACAGAGCTGCATGGCCCGAGACAGCGTTATTTAAAAAAAAGTAGCGGAAGGCTGTTTTTGGTAGGGGGAGGTCCAGCGATGGAGTGTGGTATGGGTGTAGCTGGTTGTGTCACTGGCAAGTGGAAGACCCAGTCGGGAAAGTCACCAAAGCATGGAGGCGGGCCTTATCAGTTTCCCATGAGACAGCATGTGACTCCATTCCAGGAGGCCCATGGGGTCCCCCACTGTGAGAGAGGTGCAGAGTACTGAGTGGGCCACATCACTGGTGGCATTTGGGACAGAAAGACAGCTGCTGGTGAGGCCAGTGCAGGGCAACATGTTTGGGAGCAACTTTTGGTGGTGGCTGCATGGTGTTTGGCATGGCCCTGCATGGAAAGGTCGCACAACATGTGAGAAGGCACTATTTTGCAACTGGGGACATGGTGACAGAGCTGGGAGACATACCACGTGGTGCTGCCACAGGTCGGGGGGTGACTGTGCAGTGGGTTTTTGGAGGGGGTGTGAGAGTGCTTTTGGTGCTGCAGCAGGCAGTCATTTGACCAGAAAGCAGTGGGCAAAATGGGGGCAGGTGAGGCCTCCCATGCATTTCGGCCAACATGTTGGGGGGGTACGTTCAGTGTGTTTTTTGTACTGTGGGACAGTCGGGTCCCCTTGGAATGCAGCAGGTAGGTAGCAACATGTTCATCTGGCCAGGAGGCCAGGAAATATGGGGGGACCAGAGAGGCCTGCCGCATGGTGCAGCTATCATGTTTGGGGTGGGGAACAATGTGGCATTTTTACACATGGGGGGAACAGGAGCTTGGTGATGTGCTGATGAGGCAGTGAAAGGGCAGACAAGGGAGTAGGAGGGGGGACACTGCAGGCCTTGGGAGGATGGCCTTCTCACCACCCAGAGAGGCCCAGCCATGTGGCGTGGCAGTCATGTTGGGGAAGGCCACAACGTGTTTGCAGTTGAGGAATGAAATTAGATAACCAACCCGGCCATTGTCGAAAGCAGGCAGGCATTTCTGGGAAGCCCCTGTTTGGGCACAGGTTCCAGAAAGAGAACAATATATATTGGTCAACGCTGGAGAGTGGGACATTCAGGAGACTGAGTAGGCCCCTGAAGATGGGGGTTGTTACCACCCTAGTCTAGCTACAGAAGAGGCTTGTTTTGGGGGAAGGCTGGGCCGGTGATTGGCTGGCCCAGGGGGTGGGTGGCAGTAGACAGACTGGACCGGGGGTCAGGGAGGCCTGGGCACATGGTGCTGCCAGCACTGGGTTATGCAGGCTGAGGGGGGGAGCCATGGTCACAACGGTACCTATCACTGCCATACTAGGGAAACCTGCATGCAGCCAGCATTCAGGCAATTGCTCAATGTCCAGTATGGGGATGCACACAAGGTATGTTTTGGGGAGGCAGGGTGGGAAATACCCTGGTTTCATGCCTATAAATACAAACAGAGAGTGGGTGAACTGGCCCAGTGGAGCGGGTGCGAATGGGGGTCACCTCTGGTAGTGCTGGTGATCCTGGCAACTGGCAGGGTATTACAGAGCATGAATGAGGGGGGCCAAATGGTGGCTGGTGGGTTGTGGTATTCACATGTATTTTGTTGTGCAGCCTATGCCACAGTGGAAGAGATGGCACCAAAGAGAGTCCCAGTGTCCAGTGCTACCATGCTTGCAGAAGCAGCAAAGCTGATGCCGCAGATGACAGAATTGATGGAAGCTGCAAAGAAGAGGGAGGCAGAGGAGGAGGCCCAGAAGAAATGGAAGGAGCGGGATGAGCGGGCCAGTGCAGGAAAAGGCAACAAGAGATGAAAGATGGTGGTGTCCAGTCCCCCAGCAGTGCATGGGGCAGAGATCAAGCCCAACCCGGGCCCAGCAGGGCCACAGCTGGATGGGGGTAAGGATGAGGTGGATATGAACAATGAGGCAGATTTAAAAGAGTGTATTGAGGGTTTGTTGGGAGACATGGGGGAGGAAGGGGTGTCAAAGATGGAGAGAGCCTTGCAGACCATCAAGGAGGGCAGCAGGCAGGGCAAGGAATGGGCGGGCAACACAGGGGGGTACAGAAGCTGTACAATGGCCCACCAGGCTTCACGCTGGGCAACCACGTGCCAGTCTCAATAAAAGGAAAAACATGGAAGAGGGAATACGTTGATATTTATGGTTTGGTGGATGAAGAGACAGCCAAAAGATAAGAGCAAAAGGAGTCGGTGGGCAAGTCGGAGATGGCAGTGGCACCAGTGGTTGTAGAGCACAAAACAGAGGAAGCCAGGTTCAAGGGGAACAGCACTGATACATGACAAGCTGGTTTTCTGATTTATAGTGCACTGGTGCTGGAGAAGCAACCTCACTTGGCGATTCCACTGCTGACATATATAGCGATCATCAGGGATGCATATTGGGCGAAGCTGGGTTTCAGTTGGCTTAAGTATGATGAGGCATTCCGGAGGTGGATGGTGGTAAAGGGTGACCTGAGGTGGGACTGCACCCATGCCAAGTTGTGGGTCAGGATGCTAACGGGTCCGACGGTGGGGCAAGGAATGGAGCAAGGGAAAAGGATAACACTGGCTCAGGGTGCCAAGGCCTGCTAGGCTTTTAACAAGACATTGTGTAATTGGCCTAGCTGTAAGTTCAGGCTTGTATGCTCATGGTGTGGGGGGTCACTCCTGGTGATGGCTTGCAGACATCAGGTGTAAAAATGGGACAAGCCAGGGGGCAGCCCCAGGAACAGCCCTTTTGGTGTGGAAGAGAAGGAACCAGGAGGGGCTGTGGGGGCCCAGGGAGAAGGGGATACATGTCCAACTATGGTTGGAATTAGGCCGGGGGAGGGGTGGTCAGGCTATGCTCTGGCCCACACTCCCATCAAACTGGGGGTGGTGAAGGCTTGTACTGAGGGCTATCCCGACAGGAGAGGGGTGGTTTTGCTGAGATTAGGTTTTCCGGGCAGTTTTTGGCTGGTGTTCGAAGGGACACGGGTGGGGATCAGGACTAAGAATTTGGGTTCTGTAAAAGTGAAGGAGGACATAGTCTGGGGAAAGATTCAGGAGGAGGTAAGGGCAAGGAGGGTGGAGGGGATGATGGTTGAACCCCCACAAGAGGTTCCAGGTGCCAGCCCTGGGGGTGGTACCTAAAAATCAAGCGGGGGAGATCCAGCTCATACATCACCTGTCCTACCCAGATGGGGGGTCGGTGATCATGGGATCCCAGAAGCTCTCAGCATGGTCTCTTATAGTTAATTGGACCAGGTGGTGGAACTGATACAGGCGGCCTAGGGGACTTGGCTGGCAAAGATGGACATTGAGTCCACATTCCAGCTGTTACCAGTACACCCCAAGGACTGGGACCTACTCGGTTTCCAGTCCAAGGGCAGGTTGTATTTCAATAAGGCAATGCCCATGGGCTGTTCCTTGGCTTACTTGATATTCGAGGCTTTCAGCTCATGGGTGTAATGAGTGTTTGGGTCCCGGTATGGGCACAGGAGGGTCATCCATTACCTGGACAATTTCCTGTTGATTGGCGCTAGCCAGGCAGAGACTCAAAGAATGTTGTCGGATTTCTAGGACATGTGCAGTGCCATAGGGATCCCCCGGGCAGCAGGTAAAACTAAGGGCCCAGCATGCAGGCTGGAGGTTCTGGAGATTGAGGTAGACACTGAGCAAGAATGTTTTCACCAGCTAGAGGATAAGGTGGCATGGCTTAAGGGGCTACTTGCACTAGTGGATGGGAGGAGAAGGGTGCTGCTGATACAGGTACAACAGCTGCTGGGGCACTTTAATTTCACCTGCAAGGCCATAAGCCCAGGCAGGGCCTTCATGAGAAGGTTGGGGAGGGTCACGGGCAAGGCGAAGCTACCTCATCACTGGATGGACATCAACAAGGGCATTAAGGAGGACCTACAGGTGTGGGATGTTTTTCTGAAGTCCTACAATAGGGTGACATTCTGGCAGGAGGAGTGGGCCAGCAACGCAGACCTGGAACTGTACATGGATGCTGCCAGGGTTTTTGGGATGGGGCCTACTTCTGAGGCAAGTGGATTTCAGAGGCATGGCTGGTACAATGGCAGGACTGGATTGGATTAAGGATATCACGTTTCTTGAGATATTCCCAATATGGGTGGCCTTGGAGATATGGGGTACCCGGATGGCAGGGCAGAGCATTTTATTCTGGTGTGATAACAAAGATGTGCTAGAAGTGATCAACAGGCAGAGTGGCTGGACAGAATCAGTGGGGTGGGTGCTGAGGTTCATGGTTTTATTGGGCCTGTGGCTTAATCTGTTCTTTAGGGCAAAGCACATTGAAGGGGCAAGGAATGAGGTGGCTGACTGTCTTTCTCATTTTCAGATAGAACAGTTCTGAGAGTTGGCACCACAGGCAGCGCCTACCCAGACCAGGGTCCCGGACTGGCTGTGGGTGGTTGGAGAGAGATGGCCAGGGCCTTGTACAGAGGGTCGTGGTCATCCAGCACCTTGAAGGCCTATGAGCAGGGCCTGGGCAAGCTTCAAGGCATTAAGAGCCAGGATGCAGTGGGAGACATTTGAAACAGTTTGGGAAGAGCAGGTCATGCAGTACATAGTAAAAAAGATGGGAGGAGGGGGTGGCTCATGCTAGCATGGGGGTCCAGCTGGCAGGTATCAGCTGGGCATGCAAGGATCGGGGCTGGGTGGACATGGTGGGCAGCCGGTCCATCAAGCGGATGGTTGTGGGTTGGCAGAGGGGGCAGATCACACAGCAGGAAGGGAGAGGGCTCTTAATGGGGCCCCTGCTCTCTAAGGTTCTAGGAGCATTGGGCCACATCTGCAGTTCCGCGAATGAGGCCTGTCTGTTCATGGCCATATTTGCTGTTATGGCAAAGGGGGCATTCAAGGGTCAGAGAAATGGTGGCATCCAGAAAGGGGGCGGTCGACATTGGTTTGCAGGATGGGAAAGTGAGAGTGACAGAAGAGAAGGTGGTGATTCTGCTGCAGAGGTCCAAAATGGACCAGCGGGGCAAGAGCAGCACCATGGAGTTATGCAGAGAGGTGGCAGCAAGTATCTGCACAGTCCAGGCCATGGGGGACTATGTGAGGGTTCGGGGATGAGGGAAAGGGGTCTGGTTTGTGCATGGGGACGGGTCCCTGGTGATGGGTTTTCAGGTAGGTGCAATGCTGAAGAAGGTGGTGGCATTCATGGGGGAGAATCCCAGTGATTACACCCCACATTCCTTCAGGACTGGTGCAACTTCAGAGGTGGCCACTATAGGAGTGGGGGAAAGTGCGGTCAAGCAGGTGGGGAGATGGACATCAAACTGTTACAAGGGATATGTGAGGTGTTGACATTGGCTAATTGGTGTCCCTTTTTCTTTTACCGCAGCAGGCTCCAAGAGACAGGTGTGGATCATGGGGCACTCATTCATCTACTGGGCAGAGAGATTTGAAGCCTCCATAAGGCTGGGGCCCAGTTGCACCCAGGAGTGGAGTACACCAAAGTGCGGTGGAGGGGCCTGAGAGGCATGAGGTGGCCACAGCTGCTTCCCCTGCTACAGGAGCTGCAGGTATGCTGGGCTAGCCCGGACTCTATCATCACCCATCTAGGGGGCAATGACTTTGATGCAGACCTAGAGAAGGTAAAGAGCTGGTGGCCCAGAGTGGTAATTGGTTGGTCTGAGGTTACATCCCAGAGGGTATGGAGGGGAGCAAAAGGGCCTAAGGTGGTAGAAGTGGCACTCAAGCACCTGAACTGGAAAGTGGCCAGGGAAGAGATCGAAAAGGGGGGTCCACATCCAGAATAAGGACATTTCATTTGAGTATGAGGCAGTGTACCAATCAGATGGAGGCCATCTGACTGAGTTCAGCATATGCCTGTTCCTCCAGCCATTTGGTGAACTGGTGTTGGACATCAATAAGAGGAGCCTGAGGGGTTAGCCCTCAAGGGGGGAGACCCATCTTCCATTGCAGAATGGAGATGGGTCAGTGGAAAGGTTTGGGGCAAGGGAAAAGGGGGCAGGTAGAGGGGAGGGGTGAGGTACCATGGGCTGGGGACAAAGGAACCCAGGCATGGGAGTAATGGGGAGGGGAGGGATATAGAGCTATGGGAGGGATCACTGTGTCCACACCTAGTGGGGGGGAGTGGTCCGGTTAAGGTGATACCCGGTTACGGTGATTAAAAGGGGGGGTCCGGATAACAGTGTTCAGACCCCAAGAAGCAGTGATGAAAGATGAAGAGAACAGGATGAAGAACCATGAGAGGGAAGACAGGACTGTTATGTCCTTGAAGTGATATGGGACTGTTATGTCCAAATTGTAAATAATGTTTGTTAGAAATAAATTGGGATGTAATAATGAATATATGATTGTGCCTTTAATAAATAAATGCTGCCAGCGAGCATCCAAAAAGTGATAAAGCATTGGACTGAGTTATTTCTGGGTGGGGATCCAGGGACAATTAGGCTTGCTACTAAAAGACAGGCCAGATTGTCCTGGAACCCAGCCAGGGATAAAAACATAGGGGAAGGGGGATAAGGAAGGGGATGGGGCTTCATGGGTAGGGGGAGGTGCCATGACATTACTAATGGTGTCATATGACCAGGCTGGGGGCTCACTGGCCATTGGCCAAGAGAAGGGGCCAGTAGGGGTCCTAATCAGGGGTCCTATGGGGCTACTTAAGGGCATGTAACCTTCAGCTAGCCCTCTTTTCTTGCTGTAAAAATTCCCCACCCACCATCCCTGCAAGAAAAGGGGGAAGAACACTAGAATAGGCATGGGAGTGGAGAGGCACAAGGAAGGAGATGACCTTAGAAGGGGCCCGGCATGGGCTAGGTTGGGCCACAGAAGGGTGGCCGGTGTCCAGGGGACTAGATGGAGTCCAGCTGGACAGTAGCAGACATAAAGGGAGATGGTGTTATGAAGGGAAGAGAAGGAGTTTGGGAGCAAGGGGAAAAAGGGGAAAAAGGCGGGACAGGTAGAGGAGGGAAGGGATAGGTACCATGAACTGGGGACAAAGGAACACAGGTATGGTAGTAATGGGGGAGGGGGGGATATAGAGCTTGGGGGTGGATCGCTGTGTCCACACCTAGTGGGGGAGTGATCTGGGTAAGGTGGTACCCAGTAATGGTGATTGAAATGTCCAGACCCAGATCACAGTGTCCAGACCCCAAGAAGCAATGACGAAAGATAAAGGGAACAGGATGAAGAACAGTGAAAGGGAAGACAGGACTGTTATGTCCTAGAGGTGATATGGGACTGTTATGTCCAAATTTGTAAATACTGTTTGTTAGAAATAAATTGGGATATAATAACGAATATATGATTGTGCCTTTAATAAATAAATGCTGCCAATGAGCATCCAAAAAGTGATAAAGCATTGGCCTGAGTTATTTCTGGGTGGGGATCCAGGGACAATGGTGAAATTCAAGTTCTCTCAATATGTTTGACAAATTTTTGCCCTGTTCTCCCAACTTTTCTGTCTGAATTGGGGACTTATGCACATGAATTGCGGAATGACAGTTCTGCAGAATTCCATTCCTCAGTTTAATACATCAATCCACAATGCATGGAATCAATCCACCATTGTATATTGGAATTTCACAAAAGTTGCCAAACTGCATTCCAAAATTTCCCAAAAGTGAAATTCCAACTTTCACGGTAATTCCGCTAGTGGAATTTTATTTTTGCACAGTACAAAGAGACATTAACTCAATCCTAACTATGGCTTCAGGTTCCAGAATTAGGGTACATTTGTAACTTTATATAAACTCCCAGTTTTTCACACACTGTATATCTCAGGAATCCAACAGGAAATTAATCTGAGATTTTGTGTGATTATACAAAGTTTCATCAACTGTGAATGTTGCAAATTGCAGCATGATCTGACCAAGGGTTTCTAGGACAGAATTAAATTAAAACACAACTTTGTCACATTTCAGAAAGATCTATAGAGAAATCTATTAAAATATAAAAACTACCAATTTTCAGGAAATTGCCCTTATCTTCATGCAGCCAGGTGATATTTCCATTTAAAACAATCTGGGGGTGTTTGATTCATTTGGGTGTAAGAATAATGTTATTGGCATGTGCATAGTGAGAATACTTTATGATGGGGCAATTTGGGGCTATTCTCAGGGCATCTAAGGTATGCATGGGAACAATAACCAAAAATAACAGGTTCAAGAGACTGCTATGGTTCTCAGCACAGGTCAGGGAAGTGGTGTGGGCCAAGAAAAAGGCCTTCTACAAATTTAAAGAAAAGCATGGGAATGAACAATGAGGAGAATAGTTGCTGAAAACTAAGGTGGCACAGAGGGCAGTAAGAGAAGCAAAAGCAGACACCGAACTGTGCATTGCAGAGGGTGGTTAAAAGTGGATAAAAACAGTTCTTCAGGTATATTTGTGAAAAAGGAAGAAAAGAGGGGGATTTGAAATGGTAACCGAGTGGGTAGGGTGATGGACAAAAGGCCACTATTTTTATTGATTACTTTTATTCAGTTTTCCTCTAGTAAGAACAGTAGGTCCTTGCCAGACAATGGTATTAAGGCAGCCACCAAGTGGGTACCAGAGATGAGGCAGTCAACATTTACTAGAGAAGGGTCCTGAAAAGGCTGGCAGCCCTTAAGACTGATAAGGCCCCAGGGCCAGGTGGGTTGTATCTGAGAATACTATGGGAATTGTTAGCAGAATGGGTAGATCCCATGGTAGGTCCTATTTATTTATTTATTTGAAAATGGTTTCACCAGGAAAGGCATACCAAGTCAAAATAGTTCATTTCCAGATGTGCTCTGGGGGAAGGGGAGTAGAACTACAGTCGGTGTTTACATAAACAAAGATACATAAAAATACAAAGTATAGTGAACACACTAATAAAAATAATAGCTATGAACAACTAAGATGAGCTTAGGAGGAGCTGTGTAATCATCTGTTCACCATGCAAGGAGCTGTGTTTGGGGGATATTGCCATTTTCTGCCTCTCAAGCCTGAAGATTCTTTCTCCCCTAAGGTATTATTTCCACGAATGCTTTGCTGTTTGGGGATATGTGAGTGCTTGCAGCTGGGGCACGTCATCGGGAGGTAGGGTCTCCCTGCATTTAAATCTTTATGCTGCTCGCTTGCCATTAGGAGCTGTGTAATCATCTGTTCACCTCCTGCAAGGAGCTGTGTTTGGGGGGTATTGATGTTTTCTGCTTCCTTAGCCTGAAGATTCTTTCTCCCCTAAGGTATTGTTTCCACGAATGCTTTACTGTTTGGGAATATGTGAGAGTTTACAGCTGGGGCACGTCATTGGGAGGTGGGCCCTCCCTGCATTTAAATCTTCACGCTACTCGCTAGCGAGAGTGACAGCATGAGCGGTTGTGAGTGGCACGAGCGCCACTCGTCAGAAGAATTCCTTCTGATGTTTGCCTTATCTCTCAGAGGACCTCTTCTGCATTGAATAAAGAAGTAATTAGATATTTGCTTTATTGTCGTTTTGTTTATATTTGTTTCCAGTTACTTTTTATACTTGTGTTTTAAAATGATGTTAATTTATGTAACTTTATTTTCTTTCTTATGTCCAATTTTAACTAGTTATTTTACTGAAAATAAAAATAGCTGTCAGTTGTTTTATTTGTGATCATATTGCACGAGTCAAGAAAATGGCTGTATTTGGGAGGGTTTCTCAGAATCTGGTTCCCCTATATGGTCAACTGATAGTCCTTTATTTGGGGTTTATTCTGCTCTCAGTTTACAGTTGAGTCATCCAGTGTGTAAATTGGTTAAGGCCCTCTCTAAAAGGGAGAGACAATATGAGAGCAGTACTAACTATAAAAGGCTATTAATGTTGTTAGTGCTTATGTCATGATCTGTGCACCCTCACCGAGGGAGTAATGTGTTCCAAGGGGATGAACCTGATTTTCACTCAGTGAATTTGTATTCAGGTTCAGTCTCCCCCACACTTAAGAGTGTACATTTAAATGTTCAGAGTTTGCTCTCTAAATGGACTCAATTTGTAGCATGGTCTCAGCTCCACTCATTTGCTGTTATTACCCTCACTGAAACTTGGTTGCATGATGGTATAAATGATTGTGAGATTTATCTTCCTGGTTATAATTTAATTAGACAGGATAGATTAGTTAAAAAGGGAGGTGAAGTCTCAATGTTTATACATAGTACACTTGATTACACTGTTTTGGATCATCCTTTGGGAAACTCAAAGTATGATATGATCTCTATAGACCTTATCTTAGGACAAAGTAAGCATCTGACTCTTAGCACTGTTTATTTTCCCCCAGGAAGAATATCCCAGGGTCTGAAATTGTTAATTTCATTCCAAAAGGTTTTACCCACAAATAGAGAATGAATTACCTTGGGTGATGTTAACAGTAGTTGGGATCACAGTTTGAAAAGTGAAGTTAGAGAGATATTAGTTGACCTGGGTGTTAAGCAATTAATAGAGGAAGTCACAAGGCCCAATTATAAATCAGGTGGAAGAACTGTTCGTGATTGGATTATGGTCACTCGTGTAGAAAGGATAATTAATTGGGATTATGCCTAATATCATGAGTGACCATCACCCTATCAAATGTGAATGGTCGGTTAGAGTACCGAGAAGACCTCCTAAATACATTGAATGTAGGAATTTTGTTACGTTAATCCCCCAGAAAACTGAACATCTGTTTAAGGAAATAAATTGGTCCCCCTTTAATTCATGCACCAACACTGATGCAATGTGGGATTTCTTTTGTATTGCCCATAATGCTATTGCTGATAAAGATGTGCCTCTAAAGAAAATAAGAATTAGATCCCACAAACAAGAATGGGTGACAAGGGATCTTATTCAATTAATGAGAAAACGAGATAAATGTTGGAAGCAATATAGGGCAACACAAGATGCTGCTCTCCTTCAAGAGTATAAGACACTCAGAGACAAATGTAAATCTGAAATTAGGAAGGCTAAGGTCACTTTTTGTTTAAATGAACAAAGAAATTCCATAGGTAATCCCCCAAAAACCTGGGATTTTCTGAATAAAATGATGGGAAGACAAAAAAAAAGATTTTGCTCCCACTGTTCTCCAAGATGGACAAAGTATTAGTGATCCCTCCCAGGTTTCAGATGGTTTTAATAAACACTTTGGGAATCTTGGTCCTTATAGAAGTCCCACAATTCCAGATAGCGATATTTTGTCTGAGGATGCTTGTAGTGATATTTGTCCCAAGTTTTAAGTATGTTACTCCTTCTCTTGTTAAAAAATATATTTTGAAAAATAATCCAAAACCTTTCCAGGGTCATGATGGAGTAGATTATAGGATTGTTAAATTAGATATTAATAGTTTTGCATACCCTTTATCTCATATTTTTAATTTTTCCCTATGTTATAATGTTTTTCCCTCTAGTTGGAAGTTAGCAACAATAAAACCCATTTTGAAGAGTGGAAGTCCTTCCATTGTTTCTAATTATCGACCAATATCCCTCTTGACACCTATTTCAAAAATTCTTGAAAAAATTGTAATGGATCAAACATTGGCGTTTTGGGGGAAATATTCTCTCCTCTCCAGTAACTAACATGGGTTTAAGCCCAGTTGCAATACTGAAAAGGCCTTGGTGGGGTTCACAGGCAGCATACACTGTGCTCTCCATAGAGGACATTCATGTGCGGCTTTGTTTGTGGACCTCACCAAGGCCTTTGATTTGGTTAAATTTTACCTTCTTCCTGGTGTTCTCTGGGGATTACAGTTCTCTCAGGAGGTTACTGGGTGGTATCACAATTACTTGTGTAACAGACACCATAGAATGATTATTGGCTAAACTATTTCTCAGACCATTTCTTCAGTTTGTGGTGTTCCCCAGGGTTCAATCCTGGGGCCACTCATTTTTTCTTTTTACATGAATTCAGCCCCTAGTATTTGTACTCAAACTGAGATGATTCTTTATGTGGATGGTGCCGTATTATTTTGTTCCAGTCCCAACCCTGAGACTGCCCTTCTCAGTCTTCAGACTAATTTTGGGCACCTTCAGGATTGGTTATCTATAAATCATTTGGTACTTAATTTTAAAAAAACAAAAGTAATGTTTTTTTTCTCGTAATAAAAAAGTAACCTCTAATCTTCCTCTCATTATTGATAATGAGGGTAATGTTATTGAACTTGTATCAGTTTTTAATTATTTACAGATTATATTAGATAGTCAGTTTACTTTTAAACCACATATTCAAAATCTTAGGAAAATCTTACATCAAAGGTTGGGTTCTTTATACCGGATCAAATCATTTTTGACATTTGAATCTAGAAGACTTTTGGTTCATAGTTTTCTGTTTTCGGTGTTAGATTATGGTATTCTTATATATACTTCTTCTTGTAGTAGTGTTTTAAATTGTCTTCAAGTTACTTATCATTCTGTCCTAATATTTTGGTTAAACTTGCCATATTAATCCCATCGATCTGATTTATATGAACAATCTTGCTCGTTATTGCTCCAACTCATGTTCGCTCCTGTACTCTTTGTCCGGGGGCTCCATGGTTTACCGGGGAGATCCGTGGGTTGAAGTGACAGGGTCGAAGATTGGAGAGACGCTGGCGGAAAACTCTCCTGGAGGTGGACAAGCTTAGATTGTTGGATCATTATAAGATCTACCAATTAGCAATTTCCCATATGAAGGCAGAGTTCCTGTCCAGGGAAATTGCTGCAGAGAGGAATAGACCATCTCAGCTCTTCCGGACTGTGGACAGACTGTGCAATCCAGCCTGTCTTCATGCCAGTCTAGCATTGTCACAGTTACAATGTAAGGAGTTTGCACTGTTCTTCACTGATAAGGTGTCCACCATCAGGGATGAGATCAGCCAGTGCCTCCCAGTTGGGTTTTGCATCAATCAACCGAGTGGTACTAATGCCCTGTTGCCTTGGTTCAACTCTAGCTGACCGGCAGTCATGGATATAGTGAGGATCATCCAGACTGTGTGTCCAACCTACTGTAGTCTGGATCTGGGCCCTACTTACCTACTAGTGGGGTATGTAGAGGTCATTGGCCCGATCCTGACTAGGATAGTGGTGGCTTCATTGGAGAGAGGGATCTTTCCAGATCCCTTAAAGGAGGCAGTAGTTCGACCCCTTTTGAGAAAAACTCCCTTGATCCTGACTACCCAGTAAACTACAGACTGGTCTCGAACCTTCCCTTTTTAGGGAAGGTTATCAAGAAGGTGGTCGCTTTGCATCTGGAGGATCATTTAAACAGTCACAGTATCTATGACCCTCTCCAGTCTGTCTTCAGGAAACGGCATAACACTGAGACAGCTCTTGTACGGGTACTAAATGATCTCCTGATGGCGAGAGATCAGAGAGCTCATTCCATCTTGGTTCTCCTTGATCTCTCAACAGCATTTGACACTGTAATCATGGAATGTTGCTCGAGTACCTGTGGTTTTTCTGTGGACTAAGAGGGATGGTCCACAGTTGGTTTCGATCTTTCCTTGAGGGCAGGACTCAGAGAGTGGTGTTGGGGATTTATTCCTCAGCCTCTCACTGCCTGCCCTGTGGGGCGCCATAGGGTTCAGAGTTGTCCTCCATGTTATTTGCGGTGTATATGCTTCCATTGGGGGACATTATAAGATGGTATGGGCTGAGTTTTCATTGCTATGCTGATGATTCTCAGCTCTGCATGTCGTTTGTGTCCAGATAGGAGTCTGATTCAAACATAGTGTTTAACAACTGCCTGCTGGAGATATAGAACTGGATGAGTACCAGTTGGCTTAGGTTGAACTCAAAGTAAACAGAGGTATTGGTGGTGGATCCAGGGGTGAGGATGTTAGGTTCATGGGCGGGGAAACCTTCAGGTTTATTTCAGGGGGAACCCCGCTTATGGCCTCTGGCCAGGTGCGTAACCTTGGTGTTATGTTTGATGAGGGTCTTACCCTGAAGGCACAGGTGTCGGCTGTATTCAAATCTTACTTTTTTCATCTAAGGAATATAGCATGGGTGAAACACCTGGTCCCACTTGAAGATCTTCCTATCCTTTTCCATGCCTTAGTTACCAGTTGTCTTGATTACTGCAATGCCCTCTATCTAGGGTTGTCAGCGGTGGATATCTGCCACTTGCAGCTGGTGCAGAACATGGTGGCCAGATTGTTGACTGGAAGCCCTAGATCCAGTCATATAACACCTGTGCTGCGTGAACTGCACTGGCTGCCTGTACAGTGGCGGATCTCCTTCAAGGTCATGTTGCTGACCTATAAGGCTCTACATGGTTTCGGACCCACTACCTGAAAGAACTCCTGCTTTCTTACAGTCCCTCCTGCTCCTTCCAGTCCTCTGATGAGGGATTGCTAGATATTCCCAGGGTAACCTTGAAAACATCTGGTTGAAGAACGTCTGCCTTTATGGCACCTACCCTGTTGAATTCTCTACCTCGTCAGATACATGATAGTCTGACTGCAGAAGGGTTTAAAAAAAAAACTGAAAACTTTCTTGTTTGAACAACCATTTCTGGAAACTTAATGTCTGTGATGTTTAAATGTGTTTTAATTGTTATTGATTTTAAATTTATTGTTATGTTGAAACTTTGTAAAGGTGCCCTGAGCTCAGGAAGATGCCTTATATAAATACATTTTACCTTACCTTACCTTATCTTTTGATAATAGAGTTTGTTTTAAAATGGGTATTTTTTTGTATAAAGAAAAAATAGGACCCCTCCTTTCTTCTGTTTCTATAATGTTTCCCAGGGCCTTAAATGTTCTTTCTACTAGGTCCCAGTATAAATTTACCTTTAAAATACCACTATTTAAAAGGACCATTGGACAGAGATCTCTGTTATTGAGAGCGCAATTTTTTTTAACAAGATACCTACTGAAATTGTTGAAAGCAATTCTATACTATGTTTCAAAAAAAGTTTAAAACAGTGACTTTTTCTCAAGCATGAATGTATTTGTCTCTTTTGTATTTTATGTATTGCACTTGCACTTTTGTGGAGAGAGTTGTTTGCTCTGAAATTCTGTGTTAATAATATGTATTGTATTGTCTTATTTAGATATGACTTGTCACCTGTGAAAATTGGCAGTTCTTGCTCATCTGGTTTACAAGTATAAAAAATAAAAATGAAAAATGAAAAATGATAATATGTAAGTTTAATATAGTAATTGCACATTTAAATTATTTAAAACATGAGATAGGCAGTCTGATCCCAGTGGGGATATAGTAGTTCAGGGGTAAGAAAGAGTCAGAGCAGAGGCAGCATAGTTTTAGTGGATAAAAAGAACATGGCTATCAAAACTAACAGCTCTTTAAGGACAGGGGACGTCTGGAAGATTGGAGGGTGGTGGACATAGTTCTGCTCCATAAGTGGGGATAAGGAACAAGTAGGGAACTACAGACCTGTCAGTCTTACCTCTATTGTAAAGAAACTGATGGAGTCAATGATCAACAAGGAACTTGTTGACTACTTGGATAGCAGTGGTCTCCTGCATAGTAAACAGCAATGATTCATAGCAGGAAGGCCTTGTCAGAATAACTTGATAGTTTTCTTTCACTGGGTGCTGAGAGAATTGGATAGGGGCCATGCTGTGGATTTGCTCTATTTCAAGTTCAGCAAGGCTTTCGACTCATTACCTTACAGATGATTGCTGAAGAAAATGGAGGATCTGGGTGTAGCTAATGTCATAGTAAAGTGGGTAAATGGCTAAAAGAGAGGCTGTAGAGGATAGTAGTCAATGGAGTTAAATCAGAAGAAAGGGAGATCATGAGTAGAGTTCCTCAGGTATCTGTTCTGGGACTGGTTCTCTTCAACATGTTCATCAGTAACATTTGAAAGGGAATCCAGGACAGGTGGTGTCTCCTCACAAATGTCACTAAGCTTTGTGGGGGTTGATCAGTGATAGGGGAATAAAGGAAATGCAGAGAGACTTGCAAAAGCTAGAGGGGTGATCAAAAGTTTGGCAGTTGAAATTCAACACCAAAAAGTGCAAGGTTATGCACCTAGGGAACAAGTACACCAGAAAGGAATACTGGATCTGAAGGGGTGAGACTTAGTACCACAACTGAGGAATGAGACATTTGAGTTATCATAACTGACTCCCTAAAGCAACTATGTCAGTTCAGCAAGGCTTATACAAAAGCATGTAGGATGCTTGGTTGTATCAGGAGGGACATTGATAACAGGAAAAGATAGGTGATACTTCCCCTGTATAGATCCTCGGTGAGGCCACACCTGGAGTACTGTGTCTAAGTCTGGAGTCCTCACCTCAGGAAGGGTAGAAAAAGGTTGGAGATGGTACAGTGTGGTATAACAGAAATGATTCAGGGCCAGCAGAGCAGCTCCTATGACAGATGACTCAAGGCACTGACCATGTAATCACTGGAAACCAGAAGGGAGATTTGATAGAAACCTTCACATTTCCTAAAAGGAATTAACAATGTAAACTGTAGGGAACTATTTAATTTGAAAACTGGCTTGCAGTCACTTGGTCATGAATTGACACTAACAGGAGGGAGGGTCAGTAGGGATGTGAAGAAGTACTATTTTGCAGAAAAGGTGGTGGAGCCATGGAACTGGCTGCCAGCCAAGGTGGTGGGTGTGAAAGCCATTAGTGGGTTTAAACACAGGTTAGACAGAATAAAGGGTATTGTGGATGCCTGGGACATCAGAAAAGGGAAGGAGAATGGGGGTGATGATGGGGGTGGCTAGAATCCTGGAAGATCACTAAGTCCCAGGGCAAAATAGGGAACTTGTGCAGACTGGATATACTTTTGTTTTTTTTATGTCATATTGTTAATTTTTTTTAACATTTCTATGTAATGATGGGTTTGGCAATATAGCCTAGAGGTTAGAATAATAAGATATGAATGAGCTTGATATATCCAGCAGACCTGGGTTTGATTCCCCCAACCTCAACTTGCATACTGGGTGACTCTGAGCAAGTCACTTAACCACCCCTGTGCTCCCAGATCATGAGATCACCCCTGAAAACAGGCACTTGTGCCTAGTGGACCTTGCCCAGTTACCAAAAAGAATAAAAAAAATATCACAAACCATACAGCATGTGTAGAAAAAAACAATTAATGGTTTGTATTGGTATTTGTGTTGACACATTCATGAAGAAATGAGTTGTGTAGTATACTGGTGCATATATTTCTTTAAGTAAGTCCTTAAGGCACACACACACACACACACACACACACACACACACACACACACCTTCTCAGTCCACTGTGCTGCTGACATCCATCCTCTCAATTATCCCAGCACCATGTGCCTAGCCACAGTGCTGAAACCCCTGCCCATAAATTATTTCAGAACAGGAAACCCATACCCAAAATAAGCAGTCAACTGCATAGACAAGAATTATCTGTCTCGCCTTGAGAGACCATCCATTGTGCCAGTAAGCAACCCCTGAAAGACCAATTAGGCACCAATAGCTAAGCTCCTCCTATAAATGAATACCCTGGCTCTCAATTGTACCCTAATAATTTGTCCACACAATAAAGAGGCATCCAAGTGACCATGCAACTATAAGGTAGCCTCTGAAATTATAACTCTTGAGGCATGGCTTAATGAACAAAAATGGCCCGTAAATACTGTTTGACAAAATTCTGTAGTTCTTTAACCATGAAAAACCTTGAATAGACTGATGAAAACCTATGAGTATTTGTCATATAAACCCTTAAACTCTAGCTCACAGAGTCATACGCCTAGAAGCATACATGATGTTTTTCCACCATTTCATGATGCCTACTGACCTCTTCATCAGGGCTGATAGGTCACATCTGTTAAAAATATGTAAATAGCTTTTCCATCACTAGTTTTCATTTTTTGACTATACTCTAAATAATTATAAAATCTTTTGATTTCTAACAATACACTAAACAAGCAGTTGGTGTAGTGCTTCCCCAATATCTTTTCTATCTCAGATTATATAATCTTCTCATATACAATATTTTATTTATTTATTTATTTAACAGACTTTAGGATTACAACCTTTGAATCAGGGACTTCTTTACAAAGGCTCCGCATCAGAAAAAATAAAACATCAACACTTAATACATATAGACTTAGAATGGCAGCTAAAGGTTAGTTTTTTCAGTACAATATCTCTTGTGTAATTCCATTTGTAAGCACATCATTCAACAGTGGCTGAAAAACTAAAACATCTTGGAGTCACGTGATGCAAGCGAGCTGTTAGCAGCAGCGGCACCAAGCTCCGACCTTCAAGCCATTTTATTTAATTAATTTTAGCCTATCGTAAATTTTGGTACCACATTAAAGGCTAGAAGAGTATCCGACGAGTCACTAAAGCTATTGGCTTGGACTGCAAATGGGAGCACAAAGCTAGGATGGAGACCGAGATGCATGCAACCTCCATGCGCCATACCCCACCAGCCACACCAGAGAAAAATCCTAAGAAACCAAAGGCCCAAAGCGCTAATCCAGACAAAAAGGCCTCGCATATATCTGCCCCGATTCCTTTAACTGAAGACCGCTTTTTACAGGAGTTACAGCCTTTTAAAGAAATGCTGGGTGAGCTAGCTTCTGAGCTCAAATCCTTGAGGGGAGATCTCTCAGATTTGTCAAGGATTGTGTCAGATTCCGACGCCCGCACTACCTCTATCGAGAGGTGAAAGGATAAGCTAGAGCCAGAGATGGTGGGGCTGAAGCACCAGATACAGAAATTACAATTAAAAACCGAAGACTTAGAAGGGAGGAGTTGCAGGAATAACATCCTAATCATTGGGCTGCCTGAGGCTGAGGAAGGACAGAATGTCCAAGCGTTCCTCCACAAATTCCTGTGTAAAGTCGCCGGTCCATCTCCAATGGGAGCCTCTTATCAAATTGAGAGGGCACACTGTTCTCTGCAACCCCAGCCTCAACCAGGCGCTCCTCCTAGGCCTCTCATAATAAAATTCCTAAGCTTTGTTGAGAAGCAACACATTTTGAACAAAGCGAGAGAATCCTAAGCCATACTATGGGAAGGAGCCAAGATTCGACTGACACAAGATCTGCCATATGAAACAAGGCAAAAATGTGCTGCCTTTCACCCCATCGTCACTAAACTGATTGCAGCAGGCATTCACTTTAAAATGCTGTATCCTTCTCGTCTGCAAGTCAAGATAGCAGACAGCTGGAACTCCTATGATACCCCTTCAAAGGTGCTAGAAGACCTGGCTGTTAAAATCCCCGATTTATTTCATAAAAGTTAAAATCCAAGGGACCTGGCTGGACTGGTTAATAAGGGACTGTTTTCATAGCATTGCAGAGTTCGAAACAATTTTTAAATGTTTTCTGTAACACTAACCTGAGAATTCCTGATCGGTAGAGGAGAGGCTGGGCTTCAGTTGAGTGGGGGATTCGGGGGATTGGCTGGTTCCTGTTGATGTCTGTGGCGGCGGAGGACCTGGGCCGCGGTGTGGGCTGGTGGTCTACATAATCGGGCAGGGCGCTTTCCTTTGAAGGAAGGGAGGACCTTTTATACTGGGGAAGTGTTCCAGGAGGACCAATTGGGAACAGTACATTGCACTTGATTTAGGTTCCCTAGGGAAACAAAAGGAATCCTCGGGTAATGATCTATAAATATACAGTCCTGGCCCTGCAAGCAATTTCTTTTTCACAATATGATCGAGATGTAGCTCCAAGGGGACACTTTACAGTAACAGGGAACGACCTTATATCCTTGTTCTTTTGGATATCCTGTAGAGGATAGCAATGTTTATCAAGAAGGGGGCTTCATTAGATAGCAGCAGTTAAATTATGTTAATTATGGAGGATATCCTTTATCCTTGGGCTATCTAGATTTGATAGAGGAAGGGAGGAGTAGCCTCAGAGTGCTAATAGAGGGCTGTATCACCACCCAGTTAGTGGGGGGGGGTTGACCTCTTTGGGTTATTATGGTTATTAGTATTTGGGACAGACAGAGTTGCGGTGTATAATAGCAAGTTTGATTATTGCTCGCTAATTAAATGGGCATATTCCAAGGGGGTCCAATGGGGGATGGCTCTATTACACCTTGTTAAAGGCTTCATTACAATAGGAAGATCCTTTGTAAATAGTTTTTTAGGTACGCGTAGGGGAGGGATTAGGATAGTTTTGGGTTATATAAGCCATGATTCGAATATTGTGAGGGGAAGATTGGGGAGTGGGATTGGAGCGATCATAATGATAGAGTGTAGAATTTGGTTCGTTCTGAAAGCTATCAAATATTGTTAACGTTAATGTTAAGGTTATTTCTTGGAATGTAAGGGGGGCTCGTGATCAAGCTAAACGGATTGCAATTCTCAAACATACATCTTTACTACAAGCTAGCATAATCTTCTTACAGGAGACACACCTTTTGACACATGAGGCAGTTGGCTTTAAAAGACAAGGGGTACGGCAAGTCTTCGCTGCGGGGAGTTCCACTAGTAGAGGAGGGGTAGGAATTCTTATTATGAGAATGGTTTCTTTTCATCCTGAAACCACCATTTCAGATCCACAGGGTAGATTCATCTTGGTCAAAGGGCAGCTGGATAGGAAACCGCTGGTCTTGGGATGTATATATGGGCCATTGGGGGGAGACACAGATTTTTTCATTGATTTAGCAGACAAACTCGTCCCATTTACTTCAATTCCTATAATATTGGGAGGAGACTGGAATCTTACCCAATCTCAATTACTAGATAAATCCAATCCGACCCCCAGGGCTCCATCTGCATCGCAAAGAGCTCTTGTTGAAATGATGGACCTCCTTGGGTTATGTGATCCCTGGAGGATATTAAACCCGACCACTAGGGCTTTCTCATTTTACTCACAGGTGCACCGGATGGCATCTAGGTTGGACTATTTTCTCATTAGTTCGACCCTATTATCCGGAACTCTGGGAGGGGGGATAGAACTGATTGTGATATCCAACCACGCGGTGGTATGGCTTAATATTACTCTAACTATTGAATCACAGAAGGATGCTTTATGGAAACTAAACACGCAGTTACTTAAAGATAAATTTATAGTATCTAGGATTCGTACTCTTATTGGGCAGCTTTTGGTAGAGAATTTAGACTCTGTTCCTAGGGTGGATCAAGTTTGGTGTGCATTAACATGTTACCTAAGAGGGGAATTTATTAGATTAGCATCAAAATGGGAAAAGGTCAGAGAGACTCAAGCCCCAAAATTATTGGAGCAGATTAGGGTTCTTGAACTAAATGCTGCTTTCACCTCCCTTCAAAGTGCACTCAACGAGCTATTGACACTCAGGAATGCGTATTCAGATCTTCTTAAAGAGAAAGCCGAATTTGCTATTCTCAGGACAAAGGCAAATTATACAGATCAGGGGGAAAAAGCCAGCCGTCTTTTGGCTCTGTGCATGAGACAACTGGAAGGCTCAAGAACTATTCAGGCAATCCAAGATTTAGATGGGACCCTTAAAACCCTCCCCAGGGACATAGTTTTAGTGTCCAAAAGATTTTATGCAACCCTTTATAGTAAATGTTCTAACTCACCTTCAAAACCTGAAATAGAAGCATATCTGGCCAGCATTTCACTTCCTAAAATCATGGATACGGACAGGTCAATATTGGCAGCTCCCATTACACTAACAGAAATTTCCCAGGCCATAAAAGCTATGGCTAAAGAAAAAGCCCCAGGGCCAGATGGCTTTCCCTCCAATTTTTTTAAAGTTTTTGACAAGTAAATATCCCCAATGTTATTAAAGTTTTACCATTATATACTGCATAATGACACTATGGACCACTCTATTTTGGAGGCAATTATTATTTTATTGTTAAAACCCGATAAGCCACCTGAGCAGCCTTCCAGTTACTGTCCTATATCATTGCTGAATAGCGATCTTAAAATTCTCACTAAAATTCTAGTGAACAGAATCCAAAAGGTGTGGCTTCCTTTGCTTAGCCCAGAGCAGGGGGGATTTGTCCCAGGTAGGTCAGCATCAGACCATTTTCGTAAACTGGGACACATATTCCACATAGCTCAATTCACCCCACAACCTATGGCCTTAATATCGCTAAATGCAGAAAAAGCATTTGATAGGGTGGACTGGGAGTTCTTATGGCTTACCCTCGGGTGGATGAATATACCCCCTGTATTCATCCAATGGCTCCAAAAAATTTATTTAGCCCCTACCGCTAATATTTTTTGCAACAAAGTGCTCTCTTCTGGCTTTTCTTTATATTCGGGTACCTGGCAAGGCTGCCCTCTCTCACCATTTCTTTTCAATCTATATCTAGAACCCTTGATAAAACAAATCAACTCCTAAATTAACGTACAGGGGATTACTATAGGCACACATAATTTAAAACTCTCTGTTTATGCAGATGACATATTACTTCATCTTGCAGATCCCTTAACTTCACTGGGCAAGGTAATAACTATTATAGGGAACTTTAGTAAGGTCTCGAATTATAAGTTGAATCGGAATAAGACTGAAATCCTGCCACTCAATCACCATACTTCCCGTCAAGATTTTAGTAAATATGGGATGAACTGGTTCTTCCGGTCAATGAAATATTTGGGTCTCCATTTAACTACGGATCCTTCACTATGCAAAAAACTTAACTTGGAAGACCTGATACAGACTATACAACTAGACCTTTCCAGATGGAAAGCACTACTGATTTCTCTTTGGGGGAGGATTAATCTCATCAAAATGAATGTGCTCCCTAGGTTATTCTTCCCCCTAAATATGAGTGACATCTGGCTGCCTCTCTCCTTTTTCCATAAAATACATTCCAGTATTTCAGAATTTTTATGGTTAAATAAGACCCCCAGAAGAGAATATAATGAGCTCACTTTAGCTAAAGACAAAGGGGGTCTCAAGTTGCCTAATTTCTTATACTATTACTTGGCTAGCCAGTTACACAAAATAGGTAAATGGCTGTCCGTATCCACTGATGGTAATGAGAGCACCTATATGGCTTCAGATTGAATCAAATATTTTTTGCACAATCAAACTGACCCCAGTTACAGCACTATGTACACCTCTTAGGATACTACCAGAACCTATTCTACAGTCAGTGATGGGCATGTCTATTAAAATCTTTTTTCAGATATGTGCCTCCCTACACATACGTCCAAGTGAGGATACAATGCAGTACATAGTATTGAACCCTAACCTGAGAATTGGAGGGTCCAGTATTGGTAGAGACCGGATTCCTTATTTGCGAGATATGCGAGTATATGACTTTTATCGATCAAATGATCTTATGACACCCAGTGAAATGCTTGTTAGACTCCAGTCTCCTACCAGTGCTATTTTCAAGATTGATCAATTGAGGCATCTTCTTCTACATAAATTTGGGGGAGTTAATATACCTTCAAGGTCAGATAAATTGGTGGAATGAATCAAAATGCTGGTGGTTCAACCGCACAGTATTTCGCTCATTTACAATGAGCTTCTTTTTACCTTTTTCCCCCAACACACTATCAGGCTCTAAAATATGGTATTACTTAATCCCTAATCACAGGGTTAACTGGTCTGATATTTGGAGAGATTTG
The DNA here is from genome assembly GCA_016271365.2 of Neoceratodus forsteri. Taxonomy (NCBI): domain Eukaryota; kingdom Metazoa; phylum Chordata; order Ceratodontiformes; family Ceratodontidae; genus Neoceratodus; species Neoceratodus forsteri. The sequence continues at coordinate 1,066,979,902 of CM028131.1, read as the reverse complement.
CATACAAATATTACACAGGACAGACTAAGAATCACCCAATATCAAATCTTGAATAATATGTATTATACCCCTAGTAAGTTAGCAAAAATTGGAAGGAATCAATCGCCTACCTGTATTAGGTGTGGCAAACGGGATGGAACAGTATTACATGTTTTTTGGTCATGTGAGAAGGTCTCACCAGTATGGTCTAAAATTAAATTGCGAATAGACCCTTCATTGGGACTGGACTCGCTCTTTACCCCAAATATTTGTATATTGGGTGACTTATCCCCAATTCAGGTCAAAGAAAGGAAATTTCATATCTCCCTAATCACCATGTCAGTGAAAAAACTGGTTCTCAAACACTGGCTGGACCAGTCCATCATATCTTATACTGAATGGCTTCATGATATGTCCTTTTACCTTAGGGCTGAAAAAATGATTGCCAGTCTCCGAAATAAACCAACTATTTTTGACAATAGATGGGGTAAGATGCATGCTCTATATTTGAATTAGAATGTTAACATTCACAAGCTCCCTTTTTATTTATTTATTTATTTATTTACTATTTCGTTATTTTAGTGGTAGCTAAACTCTATTTAGAATGTTCTAAAGTTTTATTGTGCTTATTGTACAAACATCTGTATACGTATAGTATGTAGGAGACAACCAGGTCACTCCAACAGGGAGGGAGGGAGTGGGAGTGGGGGAAGGGGGATATAGTAACTCTTGCAACAGTCCTATTACATTGTACCAAGTGCTGTTGCTGAAAACTGTAAAAGCTTTCTAAATAAAAAAGGAAAAAATCTTGCAACTGCTGCCCTATTCCTATGGAGTACCCTCCAGCCCCTCCCCACAAGTCCATTGTATCTGAAAAAACAAAATCTGGCAAGAGCCAATAGGGCTACAGCCAAGGAATTTGGGGTAGAAATATTGAAAATGTGTTTTTAATATTTTTACACCAAATTTTGAACATAGCAGTGTTATGCCCCTGCCTGGTGAGGAAGGTCAGAGAAAATGTTCAACTCCTGGCCTAAAGGTGATTTTGTGCAGGGACTGCAAAATCAACTTTTGGATGCAAAAACACATTTGGGTCAGGAGTTGAAAAATGACAGCTGTAACATTCATGAGGTGCTGTAAAGAAATGGTGATGTTGAAATTTTGGGGTAAACATATTGACTATTACCAAAGTTATGAGCCTGCATTTGTAAAATTCAATAAAGCCTCATAACTTTTTTTTTAATATATTTTTACACCAAATTTAAATCATTGCCTTCTTATGACCCCACCTCATGAATAAGGTCAGAGAACATTTTTAAATCCTGTCCAAAAGGTGGTTTCATGCAGGAACCATGAAATCACCTTTCAGGATGTAAAACAAAAATTTTGGCCAGGATTTGAAAAAATGACAGTTGTCACACTCATGAGGTACTGTACAGATATACAGTAGATATGTTGTGAATTTGGGGGGGTGGGGGATATTGAAAATTACTAAAGTTATGAGTCTGCATTTGCAAAATTCAATGTAGACTCATAACTTTGTTGTTTTTTTAATGTTTTTACACCAAATTTTCAAAATAGCTTTCTGATGACACTATCTCATGAACAAGGGCAGAGAAAATGTTCAGCTCATGCCTGAAGAGTGATTTCATGCAGGGATAACAAAATCACCTTTTGGGACAGATCTGCCTAATGATAGTGCCATTATTCATGAGTTGGGGTCCCAAAGAAGGCATCTTGAAATTTTGGGGCAAAAATATGCAAAAATTGCCAAGATATGGCAGTAAGTTCAAAACCCCCATTGAAATGCATTGAACTACATATCTTTTTCCTTAGTTCGTGGTCTGGCTTTGAAAAGTGAAGCTGCATCTGTAGTCCACAGAAGATGATGATGCTGGACTTCCTGGTGAGTAACTAAGGGCTTGGGGGTGTGGGGTTGTGAGTTCTGAGTGGGAGGGTTTGATGGGGAGTCACTAACAGCTGCAAAATACATTGGTGGATGATTTTCTTTTTTCAGGTTTAAGAAACAAAAAAGGTCAGAGGATTCCCATTTGTGACACTGGGGGGACTGGGCATCCCCAGTGCAGTATTATGTTTCTGGGGGGCTGCTGAGAGGGAGGGTCAGGTGTGTGGGGGGGTGAAAATAAAAATAAAAACAAAAAACTTACAGAGGCACACAATCACAACACTGTCGGATTTGGTACCCCCAGTGCCATTGTTATCTTTCTGGGGGTGTGGTGTGGTGAGGGGTGTTGAGAGGGAGGGTTGAGTGGGGAGAAAAAGAAATAAAGAAATAAAAAAATAAAAATCCTGGAGGAACATGATTGCAACACTGGGGGATTGGGCCAGGGGTGTCTGTGATGTGGGAGCTTGGGGAAGGGCACCAACAATAATGATGACCCTCTCCCCAGTGCATTGCAGTGATGGTGCACAGGGGATATGGCAGCCAGATGGGGGTGGGGTGACTATAGCGACATCCTGTCACTATAGGTATGCGTGTGTGGGGGTGGAAGTGGGCATGCACAGTGAGGGATGTGGGGGGGTGCCATGGTTGGTTGCTGTGCCGATCCTCTGACATGGTGGGTGGGTTGTCGGCATTGGTCGGTAGGGTTCAGGGTTCAGGTCTGGGCTCTGGTGCATTTTTGTTGTGCCTGGCCTGAACCTTTTTTTTTTTTATGTTTTCACCCCTTTGACATGCACCCCCAGGAATTGAGAATCCTGTAGTCAGGGGATGCCGGAGGCAAGGGGGGTGCAGCCCCCCACAGAAAACATTGAAAACTAAGTACCCAGTGCCCATTTGCTGCTAGGGTGTCAGAGTGCCGAAATAAATTTTCGTCACTCTTGACTTCTGCATAATGGCGATTGCCTTTAGGCTTTCACCATTATGACATGGAACCAGGCCAGGTAGGGGAATATCTATAATGTTTTAAAAATTAAAAAGGTTGTCACGAGAGAACATGGCACATTCAGCCATGACCAAGATGACTGCCGCTTTCTACTATGCATGCACTAATGGAAATCGCATGTGTAGTATGATTTGGTGGCCATCTTGGACATCCTGGAGTGTGCCGTGTTCCGCCATGACAACCAAGAATATGAAATAGTGTAGTGCGACTAGAGATGTTGCTAAATAAAATTACACCAGCAAAATTGCCATGAAATTGGCGATTTCACCACGTAAAATATTTCCTGAAATTCCACTGTTCTGCGAAATATTTTGAGGGGTATGAACTTGCAAAATGTCACTGTGAAATGTGAAATTCCACCCAAAAATTGTGACATTTCACCTGCAAACAGCAATTTTTGCCATTCCATTGTGAAATTTTATGATATTCTGGTGAAATTTCACATTTTGCACCCATGAAATATTTAACAAAATGAGCAAATTTTGCGAAATATTTAGCATAACGAAATTTCTCAATTTTGCACAACACTAAGTGCGACTTCTAGTACAGACGACAATCAGAGGGCTTCACAGACATGGAGGTGACTGTGTTGCAACTCCAACATGTTGTTCGGTTGGAAGGAATGTGCTGGGTCCTTTTCTCATGACAAGAGGTTTGCAGGGCTTTGCCCACTGCAGTCTTAGGAAATTATACCATACACATCACAAATCCTACAAACTAACTGGCCAAGACACCTTCCAGGCCATGACTAAATCTCCCCTCAACCCACACATCAAGTACTGTACCAGCCAACCCTTTCACAAAAATGCTCCCAAATCACTACACACTGAACAGTTTCTAAAAACATTGCAACCACCATTTTTTTCCCAAACATTAAATGGAAAAATTATATTGCCAAATAATACACTTTTAAAAGAACTCCCAACTCCACTACCACCATAAACTTCTGAGAATCATAATTCTCCTTGAAAAAAAAATTAAACACAGTAAAAAAAAACTGCTCCAAGAGACTGCAACACTAGCTGCTCTTGAGTCAGCACCCCCAAAGCTGCAGCCACCGCTACTGACAAAAAATAACTTCTTTGCTATGTATTTGTGTGGGGAATCAGTACTGTAATATATCACAGCGGCTTATCACATCATTGACACTGAACTCTGACAATGATCTGACTGGTTGCCATGATTCTCGAGAGGCAACAATCAAAACATTTTGTCCCCCTTCTCTGTAGCACACTCTCTGATGAAACTCAGCAGCTGGACCTTAACTGTATATCATTATGTTACACCACTGAAAACTTGGCATTGAAACTAAACCAAACCAAAATCAGAGAGTCACCACAACACACATAACTCTTGTCTTTGTCCACTCTGATTCTGCCTGTCTACAACCTGATTGGCATTAAACATAGTAGCTCTTCAGATCAGCAGCTTGAAGGCTGGCTGTGTTTTGATTTTTTCCATATGTTGTGAGTTCTTTTCTCAACTGAGTAATGAAAATAACACATATATGTATACAGACCGAATGGACAAAGTAAGCGACAAGGTCAAGAGGTGTCCTAGCTACAACTGTTGGTTACTTTCATTTCACTTCTGTTCTGTTTCATGTTCTGTTCACTATTCACTGACACATGGTCCAGTGTGGTCACATTTCAATGAGGCAGCACAGCAATATCAAATCACCACTTGCTGAGCCTTGCTAGGGAAACACAAACATCAAAATCAAGGATCAGCAGCTAACTGAACCGTTTTTGCTGTTTTATGTGCTAACAAGTCATGCAGCAGCAGGAGACAAAAAACAATAAAGGAGTGATTAAACTATTTCATGTAGAGAGGATGGATATTTACATAAAATCATTACAGAAAATTTAAATAAATAAATCTGACATTTCAAAACTTTCTTTTATTTATCCCATAGCATAATCACAGTAATCCACTCCAGGGTGTGGGATGTTGTGGGATTTATCCACTGCATCCTCATGACACACCAGACTTGGTGTAAGTAAATCCCACAACAACTCACACCCTGTCATGACTCATGGGTTACTGCTTAATTATATTTTGTATTGTAATTGCTTTTTACTGATGACACCAGTGAAAGTACAGTATATTGCAATCTGTTTGGTAAAAAGATCATTCTGAGTCAATGAAGTCTATTAGAACTTTTGGAACCAGTGCTCTGACTGATGGTTTACACCATGAGCATGGCATCCTCATAACAGCCATGTCCTCCACCAATCCCCATCAACTACCAATTCACACTCATCTCAGCTGGACAAGCAGCAGCATCGGAGACATTCGGCTGTGTTTGGCATGGGAGGTGATGGGAAGAGGTTTAGTCATGTAATTCAACCACTATGGTATAAGCCTGAACTAATTGATCCATCCCTTGCTGCCAGTCCATCACTGCATTGCAAAAGATCAAACAACCACCAGCCAGAGCCTAGCCTAGTTTATGCAACCTATTCAGGGTTGAATTTGTTCTCAAAAACAAAGTACAGTGCAGGAGTAATTATATGCTTACACTAAACTGCCAAGCTTTCCTCCTACTTCTTAAAGTACCAGCAGTTCCAGAGACATGTCATCTTGAATCTGACTTACAAAAACAATATGTCCACTTCATCATCATCAACTTCCCTCCATCAAGAATCATATTTAATCAGCATACAAATAAATCCAAATTCAGGCATAATAATAACTAATAATAATAATTACAAAAAAATAAAACCCAAAGTTGGCTGGTTCTGAAAAAAATTCTCTTCATCACCATCTTTCTCCCATCATCTTGGATTGCATTTTATCAGCATATAATAAAATTAAATTTAGCAATAATAGTGGCTAGTTCTAATAGTAACATTAAAACAAAATCCATAGAGTTTTACTTGGTTATGAAAACAATAGATTTTCTTCATCGTCATCCTCCTTCTTCCATCATGAATCACCATTTCACACCAAGGGCTCGATTCTTGAGACTCTGAAGTTGATGTAAGGTACCTGCATCACAGACAAGTGATGCAAGGGGCACCTTGAGTCAAAATATGTGGAGTTAACAATTCATGAAGGACCCCTGCACCAAACCAGAACCTTGTCTGGCAGACAGGCCCTGCACCAGGACTGTGCCATGCTGATGGGTTTGCCAGGGTGCTAAAGGCTTGCAGCAGATGCAAGCTGTCATATCCCAACATTGGAATTTAGGAAACCCTCCCAGAAGGCACAGAACCCAGGAAAGTTAGACCAGCCAGGGCTGGTCTATTGATCTGTGAGCCACCCCCAGAGCCCTCTAGGAACATGTGCCTCCACCTGCCCACAGTCTCCCATGCCCCAACAACATCCAGAGCCCTTTGTGGTATGAAGTCTACAGTGCCCCCGCATGGTGCCTAGCATGTGGGTGCCCCCAACACACTGGCATGGCAGCAGCCCTACTAATGCCCTATCTGGGTACTGGTGCATCCTTTCCCATCACCCATCTGTGTCCCACCAGCCCTCCCCATGCATTGCCCTATCCCCCATGACCACGGCAGTCTCCCGGTAGGTCTCTGTCCCTGGGCAAAGATGCCGCATAGGCTGCCTCACAGATTGCAGAAAACCTCTCATTTCTTTTTGCCACATGGCCACATTTTCTGCAAGCTGTGGGACTTTGGCACTGGAACTCAACCCAATAATGAATTGAGCTCCGGGTCCCTAACGCACTGGTGATCGGCACAAGTTGCCATTGGTGCAGCTTGCACTAATCTTTTAAAATTGAGCCCCAAACAAATAAATATTCAATAAACAATTATCTAGCACACTTATCAGTAACAAATAATATTTTTTCAAGATTGTCAAAACCTCTGAGAATGCAGTCTCACCTTATTTATTTGGAGATAGGAGGCACCACACAGGGCAAATGTTTTTGATCCATATGCCAAAAGAAAAATGGTGCTAACATTCATCTTTAACCTGACTGTCTCTAAGAAATTAGTGCAATATTTCCTCATAATTAGAAGGCTCTCTAGCTTCATCAATGTTACAGTCTATCCCATTATAAAAACTTGATAACTTTTTTATTTTATCTCCGTGACACATAATCTTATACTGTATAACCATGATTGTCATTTTCTTTGTATATCTTAAAATAAACTTTATCCAGGGGGGTATATGGGTTGATCATTGGTACACCTCAGGTACTTTATTAAGAACTGTAATTTCTAATGCACAAATTTATTAGGCACCAGGAACCAAAATTTACAAATGTTCAAACATGTATAGCCAAACTTTTACATTTCACCAAGCAACACGGTTAACCTTTGTTTTGACCGTAAATTAACATACTTGACTTTTTTTTTCTGTTTATCCCCCTTCCACAAGACTGGTTGTCCTTCACAGTGACCCCAGCCACCTGGCTATTCTTAGACTTATCCTTTCCTAGTCCCTCAAGCCTCCCCCCCTCATGGTGGTGGTGAGTCCCTTGACCAGTCTTCAATGGATCCAGCTTTTGGGCGGTGTCTAAGTCACCAGTGCAAGGCCTGTAGACAGTCAGTACTCATCCTGCCATCCAGGGTGTGTTTTTCTGTTTTTTTCTCTCTTCCTTTTCTGTGCCATGTATCCCCCATAGCAACACTGGCATCAGAAGGTAGCCCCTGACATGAGCATGTGTTAGCACGCTCATGTGAAACACAATGCAGCACATCCCCCCTTCCTGTGTCCCATGTGCTCTGCCACCCACATGTCTTCAGGTGGCAGTAGTGCAGCAGAACGTGGCGGTCTCCACCTGAGAGGGGGAGGAGAATGAGAAGGAGAGCATCCCCTGGGATGCTTGATCCTCCTTTCCCAGGCCAACCCCCAATGATCCAGGCTCATTTCTGAACCCAGATCTCTGGCATCATGCGTGGTAACTCTACCACTACACCAACGTGATGGCTAACATACTTGACTTCTGATATTTCTTCTGCTATAACAGTAGAAAAGCTTTGTCACTGTGAATAAAAATGGTGTTAAGGAACTATCTATAGGGTTGGTCCTCAAATCTCTATTTGATACATGTCGTAATAAAAGTTTTCTTATAATTCATCAGAAATAAATTGAACTTTGTTATTGTAACCTATTCCATCCTGTGATTTCACAGCTGTAAATTGATTGTTTTCTAATGGAAATGTTGAATTCATTTTGCATATTTACAGTTTATCTCTGCCATTGTTTTATTTTTCATTAAGGCTGTTGTTTTAGATTTTACCTAGTCTTATTCCCAATCAATCTTTCAATGAATTTCAACTGTGGCTTAATTTAATTTGTTGTTTGCATTTTATGTTGCTATTTCTTGCTCATAATTACCCACAGATGCTGTACTCTGTAATTACATTTTCACCAATGGGTTTTCCTTCAGGAATAGCCTGCCACTACATATTTACTCTGTTTATTGAGCTATTTTAAATCATTTGTATAGCTGTTCATGTATGAAATTGGATGTATCTGTAATGTGCTATTGCGTGTCTGCATTGCCTGCCTTGAAGCTATATTCCATTATTTCTGATTGCTAGCCATGTCCTATCTTGGTTCCACCTCTCTCTTTTTTGCATTGGGTAACACACAATAATTTTCTTTTTCAAAATCAAATTGTAGTATATTACAAGCGTACTCATTTTAGGGTTTTGGTTAAGAATGATATACATACATATTGTACATACACATGCAGACAGTATAACATAGGACATAGTGTGCATCAGTGTTAAACATTACATACTTAATAATTTGTGAAAAATGCACACTCTAAAAAGGTAACAGTTTCTAAGTTTTACATCATATAAAACCTTGTTAAAATAGAGGCAACCATGCAGACCCCATGATTGTTTGAACTGTGGGAATATACAATTTTGATTAGTTTGTTTTATTTCTTCCAGTATCTATATCCTTGTCAGCTTATGTATTCTATAACATTAAGCAATGGTTCACTGTATGGTACAGTACATGCAACCATACATAAGTGCAGAAATAAGTAAACAAATAAATATATAAAAAATAGACAGACTGCACCATTCCACCTACAACACTAAAAGCCAGATTTCCCCAAATCAATCATGCTTTAAGGTGAACTGTCCTAATATTATGTTGCTGTTTTGAATAGCCCAAGAACTGAGACTTTATCCATGTCACTGCATTGTGGAGTTGTAACATATTCAGCCATTTGCAGACAATAGGGTAGATTGCAGTTAGCCCATCCTACCACTGTCTGTACCATTAATCTGGCTTCTGCAGACATACTGTACCACAGCATGCAAGTATCCGGACCCTGATGGTAGCAGGCTGTGGTGGTTTTGTCTACTTTTTTTAGATTCCCTCAATGTATCTCTCCAGATATTGTTGATGAAGACAGTTCCATAGCTGATCAGCCATACCTTCCCCTTTCTTCCCTTTTTCTTACACTTTTTTCAATTCAGTTTCCCTGATTCCTCCTTTCCAATTCTGTTCTCTTCCACCCCACCTTGCCCTGCCTCCTGGAAGGTGTGGTAAGCCCTTGGATCATTTGGATGCTATGATCATTACCCATATGAACCCCTAATACCATAATAAGCACACAACACCATTTTAATCTTGATATAAATAAAAGGCCACAGCTTTTACTTAATTCAGTATTCGGTAACACTTACAAACATCAAATCATTTTCAAGATTGAGATATACACTTATACAATAAATCCACCAGTTTATACAGTACATAAGCAAAACAGCTTTAGGCCCCTGGGGCAGTAAATGCATGCAACTTTAGCTTATCCCTAAACCTTAAGCATACTGAATATAGGGGGAACTGTGGTCCATAAGTCTGATAGACTCACCCAGGGCATGTCTCTTCATTTAACAGTTCCCCCTCTTTTCTGCCAGATTATGATACATCCATAACCCTTGCTGAGGAGAATCCACACCCAGAATTGCACTCACTGCCTACAGCACATGTTCCCCATTATGTTCTGGTGTATGCCCTAATTTGTGTGATCACCTCCTGCTTCCATGAAGTGTATCTGCCCAGGTTCACACCTCCAACTGACTTTCATCCAATCCCAACTTGCTTAACTTTTTGCCCAGAGCAATTTCATTTTTAGTTCAGCCATGAATTTACCACCCCCATATCACATTCCCCTCCAAGCTGTGACTAGTTGAACAATGACCTATCTCACTATGGCCTGTAAGAATAGGGTGGGTGGGTGGTACAAAGAGGGTGATTCCTCTTTGGATGTGCTCCTTTATACTTGATCAAGCCACTGTCTACTGGAGAGGCCTGGGCCAGTCACTCAGGTGCTTCTGCACCTGATTGGCCTATCTGGTCTTGGGATGCCTCTTTGCCTGAAGGAATAGGCAGCACATTCCTCTTGGAATGTGGGTCTTGTACAAAGCTACTCCCCTAGTGATAAGCCAGGGAGATCATTGCCCAAATGGATCCCCATGACCATAATAAACACACCACGCCATTTTAATATTGCTATAAAACAAGCCACAGCTTTTACTTAACTTCAATATTTGTTATCATTTACAAACTTCTTTCAAGATGGTTGTATACACATATACAATAAATCAATCAGTTTATACATAAGCAAAGTACATTAAGACCCTTGGGCAGCAAATTCATGCAACTTTGGCGGAACCCTAAATCTGCTTATTGGGGGAACTCTGGCTGCAAGTCAGACAGACCCAGCCGAGGCTGTGTCTCCCCATTGGACAGTTTCCCCCCTTTTCCACCAGATTCAGATTCTGGGACATCCATAACCCTTGCTGATGACAAGCATGCCCACCCAAGGTTGCACTCCCAGCCTGTATGTCATGTCCTTAGTTTGTGTGCCCCTTCCCCCATTTCTATGAAGTGTACCTGCTCAGTGTCATGCCTCCAGCTGGTTGTCACCCAGTCCCAACTTGCTTAGCCTGCTTAGCCTTTTGCCCAGAACAATTTCTTTTTTAAGTCAGCCATGAATTTTCCACCACTTATATGTGTTTAGCACATTTGTTCCTCACCAATGCTCAAAGGGTGTCAATTATCCTCATGACACAGTATCTCATTAATCTTGCAATGATGCATTGAGAATATCACTACCAATTTCAAATAAATGCACCTCACCTTTTTTATAAAACACACCACGCGTCTTTATGATGTGAAAGTGTTGGATGACCTTCACACAGCCTGAGAGAGCGAAACAGGATGCCTCCCTGTTTATCTCCCTATGTGCCTTTTCTATTGCATGAACATTGCATGCTTCTCTCTACTGCTATTGTGGAATGATCCATGACTATGCTAAAAGCATCCATTGGAGGTGCTTCCTCAGATGCCAAGTCCCTCTTGGTTTCAGCAGTCAATTTTGGGGTCCTTACGGTGACCAAGTCATTCCCTCACAAATGCAGCACCAGAGCAATGGGTGGTTGTTTGTGGATCCCTAATCTGTACACTGTCCCATTAAGTGGACTCCACTTCAAGCTCCCTTTTCCTTCCCAAGGTACGATAGCCTGCTGTTCTGGTATTCCCAGCTGCATGCCACAGGGTAAAACTTCCACCCACCTTTGAGTTTCCCACACATATAAATGCCCAAGAATCCATATATATTAGGGATTACATCCATTGCGTCTGAAAAACAAACAGAGTGAGTACACTGCATGGGATAATTTGTACCTCTTTATATCTTCCAATTCAGCCCATGCGGCCAACCCAGCCATCAATTCAGCATGCTTGATGTCACTGCCCAGAAAGTGATATATCCCTTATAAGCTTTGGATGCTCATCTGCCCACCACTTTTATCTGTTCTTCCTTCATTCCTAACCTAGCTGCCTCTGTGGCCTTTCCAATCCAAAAAGAGTGCATGCTGAAGGATTGTGTATCCTTGCCCACCATCCATAAGCCTTTACTGAGGACAGCAGCAAACTGCCACCTTGTGACCAGCTTTTCATCACCATGTATAAACAGATGCCCATCCCTTTGGGATCTATCAGCCAAATAGTTACACATCAATGAACACGGACATATATCATCCTCTTCTTCCTTATGCAGAGCTATGTGGGTGGGCGAATCACATTGATTTGTCTTGGACCTATGGAGCAGGAAGCATATTCTGTCCTGTAACAGTGTGACATTACTGGATTGGAGATTGGCCTTCAGTCTAGCCATATTAGACCCAGGCACTGATTCCAATACTCAGAAGGCTCTGAACAATGCACATGAGAATAGTGCCCTTAACAGCTGTGTTTTATATCTCAAGCTGCAAGTTACACTTAGTGCCTTTAACACATCAGACAGTTCTCAAAGGCCTATGGGCTTCCTGCTGTCCTATGTTTTTCCCCTAGATCTGGCCCAACCTTCCAACATCTTTTTAGTGGTGAAAGTGTTGGTTGGGACCAGAAAACCATGAGCTTTAAGCAGAAAGGCAGTCCCTGCTAAGTGCGGGCATATTGCCGATGGGGCCCTGTCTAAATTTATCAAGTGGAGGACATAATCCTAGACCTATTTCTGCACTTTGTGCAGGACCACACTTACCTTGTGTCCACAGAATTTGAGAAAAGCTGAGATGTTACCTTCATATTTCTTCCATGTTGATGGGGCAACAGACAGCTGTACCTGTTGGAGTATTCTTGTTTTCTCAGCTGCCATACTGTTCCAGTATCCAAGTGGGTGATAGGACAGGTGTCAGCTGCCTAAATCTGTCAAACTGTAACTGAAACAAGGCATCAGTGATCATGTTTGTCTTGTCTAGCAAATGTCAAGCTCTAAACATGATATTCAGCTGTAGTCAGCATAAGACAAATACCCACAGCACCGTCATAACATCCTTAGATGTAGAAGTCTGTAATTGATTATGTCAGCTACTGCTTTGTTGTCTATGTGGAACAATATGTACTGGTTTGCCAGTCTGCGTCCCCATACTCTCACTGTTAACACAATGGGAAACAACTCTAGCAGCGTGATATTCTTCATGAGTCCTTGCTCAACCCATCCCTGTGGCCACTTGACAGCAAACCATGAGCCTTGAAAAAAGGCTCCAAAACCCACTCCTCTTGAGGCATTTGTAACCATGTCCAATATATTGTGCTTTCTTGCTCTATTGTGCCAAATAGCCACCTCACTAAAATCCTGCAAGAACAATTCCCACACTTTGAGATCATCTCTCATTCCTTGTGATACCCTAATGTAATGATATGGCCTCTTGGGGGCCAGCTGTCATGGCTGTTAATCTCATCAGGAATGGCCTTCTTGGGCTGACAACCAGGCATCCAAAGTTCAAATGTCCCACTAAAGATTGCAATTGCAGTATGGTGACCTTCTTTGCACCATCCACTTCTTCCATTAACAATCTTAGTGTCATAACCTTCTCATGCAGCAGACGGGAGACCACGTAGACTCAAGCTTGATTCCCAAGTACAAGAGGCATGTAGTGGTGCCTTCTTTCTTCTCCAGAGCCAGTAGCATGCCAAAGTGTTCCATGAGTTTACGAAACTATCCCAAGTTGTCTAAACATGTACCTATTCTGCTGGACCCTGCAAATAAAAAATGGTCGAAGCAGTGTATAATCTACTCATTCCTCATGTATAATTTGGAAATCCACTGTAAAAAACATGCAAATGTCTCAAAAGCCACACAATTTAATGATCATCCCATTGGCATCACCTTGTCAAAATACCATTGCCCCTAGATCATGAAACCCAATAGTTTGTAATCCCTTGGTTTTATTGGAAGAAGGTGGAGCGGAGACTTGATGTTGCTTTTCACCATCAATGTGCCAGAACTTAAATTGCAGACCTGCTCTACCACTGCATTGAATGACATGTACTTGACAGAGCTGTCCTTCATGGCTATAAAGTCATTTACAGTTGCACCATTGGGTTAGAGAGGTGGTGTATCAATCGCTATTCACTGAGTGTTTTCTTTTGAACTATTCTTAGTGGGCATACCCTGAGATTTGGAAGTGGTGGTCTTTCAAAGGGGCCAGCTATGCAGCCAGCCTCAACTGCCTTTTTAATCTTTTACTCAAGTATTTTGGGCAGGTTCACTGCTGCTTTGCAGTTGTGAGCCATGGTAGCCACTCAAGAATCCTTATATGGGATCTTAAAACCTATGCTAAAACTGTCAGTTAAAAATTGTGCCATATTATGGTCAGGGTATCAGGAAAGTCATTGAGTGAGGTTGCTGAGCCGCACCAGTGAGTTAGACAGATTGTCCATCTTCTTGTTTTGCTTTGTCTCCACCTGGGAAATTGGACCCTCAATGTCTAGATGTGAAGCCAACATCAGTGACCCTGTAGTCCCCGCTACAGTTTTTGCAGATATAACTATATTTGCAATAGGAATGAAAAAAAAACTTTTCTTTGTTATAATCATAACAGTCTCTGTTCCCAGTCGTGTTATATTCCCTCTTACTGTCACCGAAGACTTGCCTACAATAACGTGACCACTGTCTGTATATGTGACCACATTGGGTCTCTCTGAGTTATCTAACATGCCCACAGGTCCATGTTCATGCTGTCCCATTTAAGGTTGGGCTGTTGTGGTAATTTTAAATGGAACTACTAATTATACTTGAGCCAGGTGTACCTGTCAAAAGATAGATAAGCAAACTTGATTGTGTCCTGGTCTTTAAGCAGTCACCAGTTTCTCTGTGTACTTCATTCCATACACTGACATGTATATGTAAAAGGTGACTGCCCAGTTATCCAATGTAAAAGGAACCTCACAGCATCTCTTGTTTTCCCTTCTTGTCATCCTTCTCCTCAGGGAGCCCTCGATGTACAAGGGAGAACATGTCAATAAATTCCTTTTCAAATCTTCTCCCTAAAGGGTCCAATGAATCATCACTTAATGGGTCATAAACCCCCTGTATGTCCACACTTCCCCTGTCTTTTTCGGCCTGGATAAGCCTCCACTCTCTGTGCAGGGCTGCATGAAGGATGTGTCTACAGCTACCGGGGGGGGGACTTCCACTGTCCTGTCCCCCTTCCCCCATTGTCCCATTACCTCCCTTCTCATTGGCAGAAACTTCTTCTGAATTGGAGGCAAGTGTGCTACCAGTTCAGACTTGGACTACCACCTCTTATATGAACGGAGCATTCTGCCAAATGACCACTACTGTTAATGTTGATTGTGGAGTAGCTGGACCTTCTGTGGGCAAATTGGCTGTTGGCTCTGTGACTCCCTCCACTGCTGTCTATTGCGAGGTGGTAATCCCAGAATTTCTGATGCCACCACCCCATGGGACCATTTGAGGGGGCATGCCTCACCATCCCCATTGGCTCCTCATCGGGACAATGCTGGAGGCAGGATTACCCTTTCCACCAAATTGGAGTGATCACATCTGCAGCCACTGGTTCCACATAAGTCCCCAAGGGAAAGTTAGCCATTGTGGCAATTGGGGATTCCATGTTGTGTATGGGTGTGGTGTCTGCATGCCTTTTGACAGTGCCTGTGTAGACTGGCACCGTGGGGTTGAGGGCTGTCATGGCTGGGAGACCATGGATCGCCGGCAACACCCATGACTCATTCTGAGAGTAGTTATGCCTTTCCATGGTGGAAGCCCTGTTAGGCTCCACTTGTACATTACCTCTTGCAGCTAGGTGGTGCATTTCCACCCTGCTTCCTCCACCGAGCCAGGGGCTATTTCATTCTGCACCTGCCCCTCACCTCCCTTGGCCAGAGGTGCCTCCCTGGTTGCCCTATTGAGACTGACTTGCAATATCTCATACTTAGTTTTCTGGAGGGATGAACCCCCCTGTCCTGGATCCCCATTGGGGGGGTTGTCACATCCCACAATGTGGTCCTTGCTGTCCACATGTTCATCACCTACCAAAGCAGGTGATGAGGTCCTTTATCTGATCCCCATCATACTCACCTGGGGATGCCTGCTCCACTAACTAGCCCAGTCCTCTGGTATCCTGTTCCTGCATTTACCATGTCTCTGGAACTGATCTGCTTTCAATACCTTTCTGCCCTCAACCTGTTCAGTTGCCATCTGCTGCCATCACTCCTCCACCGATGCATATGCTTTATGTTTAGTTGGCTTGCTTTGTCCCCTTCCTCTTCCTCTGAACTCCTGTGTGACTGATTCCAGGAGGTGATTGGTATGGTATGGTAAAATTGTATTTATATTATAATATGAACAGGATAATACTCCACTGAGTAACAAGACTCATTTACAAGGAGGTCCATAGTGCACAGACAATAGTTACACATACAATAGACATTTAAACAAAACAATATTAACTCATCAAAACCACATACTTTTTCATTACACAGCTTAAATTACTTAAAAAATGTGCAAATACCTTAATATACATACAAACTATAGACTGCCTACTCATTTCACCCGAAGTACAATTCAATAAAGTGCATATCATGTTATACCTTAGATGCAACATATTCTTATTTTTGAGTCATATAATGACACTGAATTTCTTTACTATAAAATACTAATGTAAACTGCATGTTCCTGATTAAAATATGCAATTCACAAACCACTTTTGTATTGTATGCAAATTTACAGGGGCTTCCAACCACCTAAAATCCAGGGACAAGGAATTCCAAGCTTTGGGACCCCTGCAAAGGGGTGATGCTCTTCCCAACTCCAGATTACACTGTCGTACAACATACAGTGGCGTGAAAAAGTATTTGCCCCCTTCCTGATTTTCTCTAGTATTGCATATTTGTCACACTGGATGTTTTCAGGTCTTTAGAGAAAATGTAATATTAGATAAAGGGAACCTGAGTGAACAAATAACACTTGTTTTTTTTTTTAATTTCACTTATTTAATGAAAAAAAGTTAACCAACACCAACTGGCACTGTGTGAAAAAGTAATTGCCCCCTTACACTTAATAACTGGTTATGCCACATTTAGCTGCAATGACTGCAACCAAACACTTCCTATAATTCAATATCAGTCTTTCACATCGCTGTGGAGGAATTTTAACCACTCTTCCTCGCAGAACTGCTTTAATTCAGTAACATTTGGTAGGTTTTCGAGCATGAACTGCTCTGCTTCAGGTCCTGCCACAGCATCTCTATTGGTTTAAGTCTGGACTTTGACTAGGCCACTCCAAAACTTTAATTTTACTTTTTTAGCCATTCTGATGTGGACTTGCTTTTGAGTTTTGATCATTGTCTTGCTGCATGACCCAACTACGCTTCAGCTTCAGCTGACGGAAGGATGACTGGACATTCTCCTTAAGAATTTTCTGGTACAGAGCAGAATTCATGGTTCCTTTAATTATGGCAAGTCATCCAGGTCCTTAGGCAGCAAAGCATCCCCACACCATCACACTACCACCACCATGTTTAACTGTTGGTATGGTGTTCTTACTGTGGAATGCTGTGTTTGCTTTACGCGAGACATTATGGGATCCATGTTGTCCAAAAAGTTCCACTTTGGACTCATCTGTCCATAGAACATTTTCCCAAAAGGCTTGTGGATCATCCAGGTGTTTGGCAAATGAGAGACGAGCATTTATGTTCTTCTTGGTTAGCAGTGGTTTCCCTTTGCTACTCTCCACATGAAGCCCATTTTGCCCAGTCTCTTTCTGATTGTGAGTCATGAACACTGACCTTAGCTGAGGCAAGAGAAGTCTGAAGTTCTTTGATGTTGTTTTAGGATCCTTTGAGACTCTTGGATGATTTTGCGCTGCGCCTTGGAGTAATTCTTGGCCGCCCACTCCTGGAAGGTTCACTACTGTTCCAAGTGTTCTCCATTTGGAGATTATGGTTCTCACTGTGCTTCGATGGAGTCCCAGAGCCTTAGAAATAGCTTTGTAACCCTTTCCAGACTGATAGAGGGCAACAATTTTTTATGTTCTTTTCAGGAACTTCCTTTGATCATGCATAATGTGCTTGTTGAATCTTTGTGCTGGCAACGTGACTCTGATGGTAAGGGCCAAAATAAGTGAGGTTTATATTGAGCAGGGCTGGCTGTAATCAAGCCTGGCTGTGTTCAATCAGCTGACTCTAATTATCCCTTTAATTGGGTTGATTTAACTAGGGGCAAGTACCTTTTCACACAGTGCCAGTTGGTGTTGGTTAACTTTTTTCATTAAATAAATGAAATAAGTAAAAAAAAAAAGTGTTATTTGTTCACTCAGGTTCCCTTTATCTAATATTATATTTTGTCTAAAGACCTGAAAACATCCAGTGTGACAAATATGCAATAATAGAGAAAATCAGGAAGGGGCAAATACTTTTTCACGCCACTGTATATTTTCATGATCCGACAAATGAACAACATTTATTGGATATTAGGACAAAGGGGGGAGAGAAAATTAAACAGGTAATTCATTATAAATATTTAGGATTTTGGTTAGACCAAAGATTGAGATGGGACGAGCATCTGGAATACCTGATGGGTAATCTTAGTGGAAAGTTGGGTATGCTTTATTGATTAAAACCTTTTACAACTCTGGAGGTGAGGTGGAGGATAGTGGAAACTATTATCTTACCCATCTTAGATTAAGGGAATTTGGTGTATTGGGGATGAGGTCCTTGGGGATGGAGCTGGCAAAGCTAGATGCTATTTTTAACAGGTTTGCCTGCTTCATCCTCAGTGCCCCAGAAGCACACACCATTGGGATTTATATAGAGCCATAAATTGGTGGTGCTTGGGTGACAGGAGGAGTTGGCACTCTGTAACATTTGTGAGTAAACCTAGAAGGTGACAATTGCCTAGTTATACCTTAAGGTATTTTGATGTTAAGGAACACAGGAAGGGATTAAGATCTTCTGGGGCATGGAATACAGTGGCCTGAAAAAGTATTTGCCCCCTTCCTGATTTTCTCTATTATTGCATATTTGTCACACTGGATGTTTTCAGGTCTTTAGACAAAATATAATATTAGATAAAGGGAACCTGAGTGAACAAATAACACTTTTTTTTTTACTTATTTCATTTATTTAATGAAAAAAGTTAACCAACACCAACTGGCACTGTGTGAAAGGGTAATTGCCCCCTAGTTAAATCAACCCAATTAAAGGGATAATTAGAGTCAGCTGATTGAACACAGCCAGGCTTGATTACAGCCAGCCCTGCTCAATATAAACCTCACTTATTTTGGCCCTTACCATCAGAGTCACGTTGCCAGCACAAAGATTCAACAAGCACATTATGCCATGATCAAAGGAAGTTCCTGAAAAGATCATAAAAAATTGTTGCCCTCATCAGTCTGGAAAGGGTTACAAAGCTATTTCTAAGGCTCTGGGACTCCATTGAACCACAGTGAGAGCCATAATTCCAAATGGAGAACACTTGGAACAGTAGTGAACCTTCCCAGGAGGGGCGGCCTGCCAAAATTACTCCAAGGGCGCAGCGTGAAATCATCCAAGAAGTCTCAAAGGATCCTAAACAACATCCAAAGAACTGCAGGCTTCTCTTGCCTCAGCTAAGGTCAGTGTTCATGACTCCACAATCAGAAAGAGACTGGGCAAAATGGACTTATGAGAGTAGCAAGGCGGAAACCACTGCTAACCAAGAAGAACATAAATGCTCATCTCTCATTTGCCAAGAAGCACCTGGATGATCCACAAGTCTTTTGGGAAAATGTTCTATGGACAGATGAGTCCAAAGTGGAACTTTTGGACAACATGGATCCCATAATGTCTCGCAGAAGCAAACACAGCATTCCACAGTAAGAACACCATACCAACAGTCAAACATGGTGGTGGTAGGTGATGGTGTGGGGATGCTTTATGCCTAAGGACCTGGATGACTTGCCATAATTAAAGGAACCATGAATTCTGCTCTGTACCAGAAAATTCTTAAGGAGAATGTCCAGTCATCCTTCCATCAGCTGAAGCTGAAGCGTAGTTGGGTCATGCAGCAAGACAATGATCCAAAACTCAAAAGCAAGTCCACATCAGAATGGCTAAAAAGAAGTAAAATTAAAGTTTTGGAGTGGCCTAGTCAAAGTCCAGACTTAAACCCAATAGAGATGCTGTGGCAGGACCTGAAACGAGCAGTTCATGCTCGAAAACCTACCAAATGTTACTGAATTAAAGCAGTTCTATGAGGAAGAGTGGGTTAAAATTCTCCACAGCGATGTGAAAGACTGATATTGAATTATAGGAAGTGTTTGGTTGCAGTCATTTGCCAAATGTGGCATAACCAGTTATTAAGTGTAAGGGGCAATTACTTTTTCACACAGTGCCAGTTGGTGTTGGTTAACTTTTTTTCATTAAATAAGTGAAATTAAAAAAAAAAACAAGTGTTATTTGTTCACTCAGGTTCCCTTTATCTAATATTACATTTTCTCTAAAGACCTGAAAACATCCAGTGTGACAAATATGCAATACTAGAGAAAATCAGGAAGGGGGCAAATACTTTTTCACACCACTGTACCACTTAAGTCTTTTGGACATTTAAAATTAAATTAAGAGAAGGAAAAAGGAATGAAGCATATAAAAAGCTACAAGTAATTTGGTATTAATTCTTTCCTGGGCACTACCTTCCATGTAAATCAGTGTATCATCTGCATATACATGGTATATTATATCAGGATCTGTAAATTTCGTAATATTTCTATAAATGTTGAAAGGTAGGGGGCCCAGGATAGATCCCTGGGGCACCCCCACTTTTATAGAAAGGGCAGATGATCTATAAGCTCCAAGTTCCACAATTTGTTTCCGACCCATAAGATAAAATCCCTGAGTCTGAACAGGAGGAACTCGTGGCTTAAGGTGTCTAAGGCCTTTGAAAGATCTATAAAAATGGCACCCACACAGGTCCTCCTGTCCAGGCCCATTTGGATATTCCCCACAACTTTCAACAATGCTGTCTGAGTACTATGTTTTAAATGAAAGCCAGACTGGTACTCATTCAAAAAATCTCCCTCCTCTAGATAGCTTTTCAACCTTATGGCAACCAATCTCTCCATAATTTTGGAAATTTGAGACAACAATGAAATTGGTCTAAAATGTCCTATCTCCAATATAGAACCTCCTTTATAGACGGGCACTACCTTAGCCAATTTCCAACCCTCTGAATATTCTCCAGTTAGGAGGGACTAGTTAAACAGGTAAACAAGTGGGTATACTATACAGGGGGCTGCATACTTCAACAATGTAGTAGGAATATCATCCAGTCCCCTGGCCTTAAATGCATCCATAACCAGCAATTCATCTCTAACCTCTTCCACCCGAATTTGACTAATGGCAAATGCCTTTTGCTCATGCTCATGCCCTCTCTAGCCAACTTTATCCAGTGGCCCTTTAGAAACTTTGGGCTAAGAATTTAGGCCAGAGATCTGTCTACCAATGTTGTTGACGTATTTATTGAATAAATTAGCAACATTATTACTAATAGGCTCAGATTGCCCTTCAATCTCTATTCTTTTAATTTGCTGACTATTCCTTTTCCCTATCAGGTTTGCCACCATGCTCCAAAATTGTCTTGGATTATGCTTCTTATTTATTTGTAACTTGTCTTTAAAGTAACTCTATTTGGCCCTTCTAAGTTCCCTGGTATATCTATTTCTTCATTGTCTATTTCTTTATTTATTAGCTTTTGGTAACCGGGTAAGTACACTAGGCAAAAATATAATAGCCAATCACTATTCAAGCCAGTCTGTTTTGCTTTGGACCAGATCTTATTTCTGGCCTTCTTTAATTTATGCATGGAAGGATTATACCACACTGCATTTATAGATCTAACCTTCCTATATCTTAGAGGGGCATGATTATCACAAATGCTCAGGAACTCTTGGTGAAAATAGGACCACATCTCAATAACATCAAGTATCAATTCCACTCTATCCCAGTACCTTCTTTCAACATTTAACATAAAGTTTACATAGTCAAAACATTTAAAATGTTTCTAGCAAATGAGCAAGGAATCTGGTATAACCTTAATATCTGCACAGGCAGCAAACACTACCTAATGATCAGAAAATGCTTCTGCTAAAACCCTCTCTTTTACATAAACCTCAGGGTGATTTGTAAAAACAAAATCAAGAGTCATTGAATTTTGTAAATGTTGCATATTTAATATGGTTGGGTCCTTAATCAATTGAACCAGACCCAACATCTCTTGAAATTCAATTAGAGGATGAGTGGGATTTATTTGCACCCAATTTACATTAAAATCCCCTATAAGTAGTATTTCAGGTGTATCCCTATAGGTTTTACAATGATCCTGCAATACATTAAAGGACTCATTTATTACCTTGGGTGATTTATAAATGCCAATGAGCAAAAGAGGTGTAGCATATGGGAGTTTTATTACAATAAGTAAGGTTTCCAACCCACCCTCCAAACTTATTTCATTAAGTTCCCCTGTTTCCAGCCCAGATTTTACACAGATTATAATGCCTCCTCCTTTCTTTTTTCCTATCCTTCCTGAACATCTGATAGTATTCTAATTGTACCATAGCATCTTTAATTCTATGGCTCAAACAGGTCTCAGTAATGATAATTATCTGTGGCTGATATTCTCCCACCCAGTCCTTAATACTATCAAACTTCTTTTGCAGGCTTCTGGTATTAAAATGCACTATGTTAAATTCTCCACTGTGGTATATATCACTAACAGGAAGTACAGAGGCAACAGGTCCCGGGTTAGGATGGATATCACCATATATCATAAGATACAAAATAAACAAATACTTAATTAGGTATAACCCCCTACATTTGTTTTTATTCTGGGATTTAATATGCCAGCACATTAGCATTCTAACTAACTGACCTATTTTATTATTTGGCCAGAACATTTGTTGATGGACCCCCCCTCCCAGCTGCACCATCTTTATAAGGCCTGATAGCTATGAATGCATGGTGATACTTGATTACAAGGCTGCCACTGTCTGGAGGTGTATCTGTCTTGTTTGGCCTCCCTGTAGCCAATTGTTTCCCTGCTGTCCACAGCAGCACCTGACCTGACCTGCTGACCAGCTCCTGTGATGACTTGAAGATCAGGATCCAGTTCAGACATGGCTAGCAATAAGTTGTTACCCCCATGGTCTTTCAGATGCTGGATGGCATAGATGAAGGCCTGATTCTGTCCCTAGATTGTGGAGCATGTGGTCCAGGGGATGCCTGGTCATCCTACACCTGTCACCCTTGCTTTGGATGCCATATTCTCAGCTACTAAAATTCAGGACAAAGCAACACCAGATGATAGCAAGATCTATGCTAGTATAAGAGAAAAAAGCTGTTTTATACCCCATATACAAATTGCCTACATGAACTAATATGTTTTCCCCTTTTTCTATTTTTTTTATCATACTAGTATACTGCATGTAAGATGTCTCTATAACGCACTTGTCTCCAGCTTCCTAATTGTGAGTCATCCCCTGCAACCTACCCTACTGCCACGATGTCAGCCCTTCCACCTCCCACAGTGTCCGCCCTCCCGTCTCCCATGGTGTGTGCCCTCTTGCATGACCAACCCACATGGGCTGGTTCACAGACCTACCTGTGATCTGCAGAAAGTGCCCTCCATGTTTCCCACCCATAATACTCCCTCAACATAACATCCCTATCTTAGAAGAGCAAAAAAAAAAAAAAGGAGAAAAGGAGAAAAGGGAAGGGTGCAGTACAACTATCTACAAGGTGAGGGAGGCTGGCAAGTGTGGAGAACAGATACCAGGAGCAGAATCCTGATGCCAGATAAAATACGCACACAGGAATGGCAAAGCAGGTATAGGAACAGTTTGCAGCATCTGCCTGAAAGAACAGGTAGCAGATAATAAACACTGAGAGGGAACAGACACTGCCAAACTTACAGAATCCTGCAGGAGCCATGATTCTGAAATGGTGAATAGGGGGGTTTAAAAAAGGGCGCCTGTAATGCACCACAGATCTAGATAAGATGCAAACCAAAAGAGGAAAGAGCAGTAACTCACAAATCCAACTATACTATCAAGAGCTGAAATTCAGTTTGATTAGCTTGGATCAGATGGTCTTTTTTTAATCAAACTTAATCTCAAAAAGATTAATTTAGTATTTTTTTTTTTACAGTTAATCTTTTTTTATTGAGTACCAGAAACAGAAAAATACATTTAAACATGTTGTACATTAAATAGTACATTACTTTGTATCACAGGCATACACACTAGCTTTATGACAAGAAGTATTCGTTTTGGTTTACATATACAGCATTGAGATGGTGCAGGCATCAACAGATGGGTAAGATTATATTTTCTTTTCTGGGTTTTATTAGCAGCCTATTATTTAGCCTTATCTGGTGCACATCTGTTGAGCTGAATTAGGGCTATTAAGTATGAGAGCATATGTTAAAGGCTTTGCTGAGACCAGTGGGGTGGGGGGTTGGGGAAGGTAGATCTCATTTATCCAAAGTCAAACAGGAGACAGTAGAAACTTTTTATTTGTTAGCCCTGTGTCACCTTCCAAGTGTTCACAGGGGTTTCAAAATGTCTTTGCTCCATGTTTAAAGCAGGACCTGGGACTGGGAGTTACAAAATGTCAAGTATATACCAAATTAACAAATGGTGCCTTAGGATATCCATGCTACAGCTACTGAAAGTCCCCCACTATCACACTTCACAGGGACAATGCTCTTTTGCTTATCGAGCGCCACTCTGGTTCAATGACCTCAGCCCAACCATCTCCTATGCCCTAACAATTGGTATGTTTAAAACTAGGCTCTGGGACTATCTCACTACCAACAGCTCCTGTGACTGCCCAACTTAACCTTGTTTCTCCACTTCCCTTTCTGCTCTAGTTGTCCCCCCCTCCCCTCCTCACTGTATTCTACCCTCACATCTTGGTATACCCAGTGCTGCACTTTTCACTCTCTCCCCACCCTTCTTACATTCCTCCCCCCCTTCCCTCTCCCTATGACTCTGGCACTTCTTATCTGTTGTCTATTTTCTCTGACAAATGCCGCTGGTTGCCTTTTTACAATGCTACCCTTGAATTGTATTAATCTGTACTCTGTTTGCAATGTCCACATTGTTGTAGTAGATAACGGAGGGGCTGTGGACATGGCCTACCTAGACTTTAGCAAGGCATTTGACACAGTCCCACACAAAAAATTAATATACAATCAGCCAGCCTGGGAGTGGGTCCCAAGATGACAGCCTGGGTAAAGAACTGGCTGGAGAATAGGACACATAGAGTAACAGTAAATGGAGTCCACTCTGAAGAAAGGGGGGTTACTAGTGGGGTACCGCAGGGTTCAGTATTAGGACCAGTCCTCTTCAATGTCTTTATAAGCGACATTGCAGAGGGACTGGAAGGAAAAGTGTGTCTCTTTCAGATGACACAAAGATCTGCAACAGAGTTGATTCATGAGGTGGGGTGAAAAAGATGAGAAGGGACTTGGCAAGGTTAGAGGAATGGTCAAATGTATGGCAGCTTAGATTTAATGCTAAGAAGTGCAAGGTAATGCACCTGGGAAACAAAAACCCAAGGGAAGAGTACACAATGGGGGGTGAGATACTAACAACAACAAAAATGGAAAGAGACCTGGGGGTAGTCATATCAGATGACCTAAAGGTGGGCAAGCAATGTGAGAGGGCAGCAAGGAGGGCTGGGGGGATACTGGGATGCATAGGGAGAGTCATCACCAGTATAAAACAGGAAGTTATTATCCTTCTGTACAGACAGCTGATGAGACCCCATCTGGAGTACTGTGTGCAGTTCTGGAGACCCAATCTTCGGAAATACATAGACAGGATGGAAGCTGTCCAGAGAAGGGCAACTAAAATGGTGCAGGGTCTGCACCGGAAGACATATGAAGAGAGACTTAAGGAGCTTAATATGTATAGCTTCGAGGAAAGGCGGGAGAGGGGGGACATGACAAAAACTATCAAGTACCTCTAGGGAATCAACAATGTCCAAGAGGGTAGCATCTTTCAAAAAAAGAGGTGTGCAAGAACAAGGGGGCACAATATGAAGATGGGGGGTGGGTGGCTCTAGAGGTAATTTAAGGAGAATTTTTCACAGAGAGGATTGTAGATGCATGGAAAGCTCTTTCGGAGGAGAGGTTATGGAGTCAAAAACGTGGTGGAATCTTAAGAACAAGGGTGGGAAAGTCATAAGGCAATTCTAGGGGTGGGGTAGGAAGAAGTAGGCTGGTTAACTAGGATCTACAGCTTATCCATTAGGTAGGGAAATGGGCAGACTGGGTGGGCCAAGCAGTCCTTATCTGCCATCAAATTCTATGTTTCTATGTTTCTATGTTGTAATGTCTGTCTTGATGGTCCCCATAATTTGTATTTTTCTGATGTGGAACCTTTGTAAAAGAGCCAAGGCTCAAAGGTACAGTATTTGTAATCCTAGACTTGATAAATAAATTAAAAAATAAATAAGTATGGACCCCATACCCTCTGGTACTTGGCCATGGTTTGCATTGAGAAGTGTAGCAACCTTGAATTTATTGCTAGACCTTCCATTGCCTTTTACCACTCACTCAGATCAGGTACCCTAGGCATTATCCATCAAAACAGCAGTAGACTTTTTGCCTCCACTGTGGCTTGTAGAAACCATCTGAGCTGTGTCTTCTCTAGCCCTCCATCTTGTGGGGAGAATCCCAGAAGGAACAAGACCAGGGAAAGTGGCAGGTCAACACCTAGAATCTTTTCACTTTCATGCACTACTTGTTTCCAAAAAGGGCGTATGGTATGGCAGTCCCACAGGATTTGTAGCAGGTCAGCCCCTTCTGCATCACACAGCCAGCATTGATCCCTAGACATCAGTCCCATCTTCTTTAGAAGAGCAGGAGTATGGTACCAGAGGGGAAGTATTTTCTTTTGTATGAGAAGACTCTTTTGGTCTTTGCGTGCATCCTGTGCTAGCCTCTAGCATCCCACCCATTCATCATTCCTTATGATTTTAGCTAGCATCCCATGCCATCTAGATTTTGCCCACTGTGTGGGGTCTGGAGCTTCTAGTTTGATCCTCTCCTGCAATTGACCCAGGAGCCCCTTTGGGTTTTGGAGCCACTTTGACAAGGGTAAGGGTTGTGGGGCATGCCCTTTTCTCCCACCTTACAGGTGCATTATTGCTTTAGCCAGGCAAGATGCAAGCTTCTAAGCTGGAGGCATTTCCAGAAATCTTCCCTGGGATATCATATAAAACCTCTAGTTCCTGGAAGGACTTCATCATGTGGAGCCCTGGGGTAAGTACATCCTTAATCCTGTGCATGTTTCTACTTCTCTAAGTCTCCCAGTTTAGTGTCATTTGGTTTATCCGGAGGCAGGGATTCAGCCAAATTGGTGTGTAAATACTCGGACTTGTGCACATTTTTGCAAGTTCCCCCACCCTCTGGTAAGCCACATGAGTTGCTTTAATAGTAAGCCAGGATGAGTATTGTTTCGGGAGGGGAGAAGTGAGATATACTGCAGGGTGAGATCCCCCAGGATTGAAGTTTCTATCTGGACTGGGAGCTCCATATGTGGGTACCTAAACATGCATGTTGACACAGACACTGAGCTGGCTAGTAAATAATTTAAAAACTTATGTAGGTTCCACCCTCCTCTGTCCTTGGAAGCTGTCAGTTTTGCCCAGCTAAATCTGGGTTTCAATGTTCTCCATAGACACCTCTTTACCATTTTATTGAGCTTTTTAAACCAAATGTTTGGTATTTCTACCTGTAGGTGTGATAGGATGTAGTAGATTCTGGAGGAAGCTGCCATTTTTATAGCCTCAAGCTTGCCTACTAAGGACAAGTTCAAATGTGCCCACCTATCTAACTCCATTTGCAATGACAGTATAAGGGAATTTAGGTTATTCGGTATCAGGCTGTGAAGATTCTGGGGTATCTGAATGCCCCAATACTTAATTCCTGTTGTTGCACAGGCAAGGAAAGTGTCCTGCACCGTTGTGGGGCCATAGGAATGGTATTTAAGGGTAGGATCTCAGATTTACTGAGATTTATGCATAGTCTAGATAGCGTGGCAAAGGATTGCAGGGTTTGTATTATGTGGGGAAGTCCTACAATGATGTTCTCCATCAAAATTAAACAGTCATCCCGCATATAGTTTAGTACTATATGCGGCCTGTCCCACCCTAATGCCCTGTATGTTAGGATGAACAATTATAGCCATTGCCAGAAGTTCCATTGCTCTCACAAATAGGAGTGGGGAGAGCGGGCAACCCTCCCTCATGATCCGGTGAAGTTGGAAGGCTTGAGGCAGACTATTGTTTGTGAGAAGTCTAGCAGTCAGGGCCTGGTATAAGGTCTGATTCAAGCCACAAATGTTTTTCCCAAAGTTACCCCAGTCCAGTGTCACATGCAGATCTCCCACTCCACCAAATCAAATGCTTTCTCAAAATTAACCGCCAGTGCTGCAGCTGGAGTAGGGAGATTGCCAGCAGCTTGGACCAGGGTAATGAGGGCTCTCAGATGATCAGTGCTGGCTCTATTGGCTCTAGCCAATGGGGAGAGGGGTGCAGCACCCAATAAATTGAACAGGAAAAACACCCCTCTTCCCTAAGCTAGTGATCAAACAGGAGTTTAACATGTTTATAGTTCATTTGCATCACCAGGTAAGGAAAAAGGTCCGGCTCCCCATACGACATGCAGGGGAAATGCATCGTCCAACAACTAATGCACTGAAATCTGATCAATGGAAAATCATATACACAAATTCCCGCAGTCTGGGAGACAAGATCCCAGACCTGCAGGCAACAATGACAGCGGTTAAACTGGATATAGTAGCCATTAGCGAGACATGGTTCACCAGTAACCACACTTTTGAGACTTCAGTACCCAGCTATGCACTGTTCAGAAGAGGCCAAGGTGCAAAAAAGAGAGGGGAGTAGCCATTTATGTCAATAAAAATATCAATGCTACAGAAATTCAGAATACACATAAGGAGCCAGAAGAACTGTGGGTCACCCTGGAAACAGGAAATAGGACAGCCATATAAACTGGGGTTGTCTACAGGTCTCCAGACCACGGGGAGGTCATAGACACATTACTGTTAGAAGATATACAAAACATGACAGCTAAAGGGGAGGTTCTGATAATGGGAGACTTCAACATGCCAGATACAGACTGATCAATACCAGCAGGAACATCCACCAGAACTAGACACATAGTGGATTTCCTGCAGGGAGAGGGCCTCAGACAACTGTTACAACAACCCACAAGAGACAGGGCTATCCTAGATCTAGTACTGACTAATGAGGAAAGGATCACAGATCTCCAGGTAGAAGGTCACCTGGGGGCCAGTGACCATCACATGGTATGGTTCAATTTGACCACTAGAACCAAATCTTTCCATTCCAGGGCAAAAATATGGGACTTCAGAGGAGCTGACTTTGATAAGATGGCCAACAGAGTTAAGCTACCCCTGGCAAGAAGAAATACAGGTGAGGGGGTACAGGCAAAATGGGCAAGCATTAAGAATGCAATACTTGAAGCAACATCCCATTGTGTTAGGGAGAAAAGCAAGAGCAAAAGAAGGAGGAAACCACTTTGGTTCTCAGAAACAATAGTAGAAAAGGTCAGAGCCAAAAGGTTGGCTTTCAGGAAATATAAGAGAAAGCAGCTGTACAAAGATAGGGAGGCATATCAAACTTCCCTAAGGGAAGCAGGGAAGGCAGCAAGGCAGGCAAAGGCCCAAACTGAGGAAATACTAGCACGAACAGTAACAGAAGGGGACAAGACTTTTTATAGATACATTAGTGAAAGGAGAAAGTCCAGAGGGGATATTGCTAAGATCAAAGGGGATAAGAGGGAGTGTGTGGAGGAGGACCAAGGAAAAGCATTTATCCTAAATAGATACTTAAGGTAGGGCAGGGCCCACAGGTCAGCAACATGGACACGGGGGGGGGGAGGTGTGCGCAAATCCCTTCACAAAAGAAAGGGTCCTACAAGATCTCACTAAGCTCAGGGTGGACAAGGCAATGGGACCGGATAGCATATATCCCAGGGTACTAAAGGAGCTAAGGGTGGAACTATTAGAGACATTATCAGCGCTGTTTAGTAAGTCACTGAGCACAGGAGAGGTCTCAGAAGACTGGAGAAGGGCTCATGTGATCCCGTTCCACAAGAGTGGTCACAGGAAGGAGGCAGGGAACTACAGACCAGTCAGTCTTACCTCAGCACTGGGCAAGATTATGGAGGCACTCCTTAAGGAAAGGATAGTGCAACACCTGGAATCCTTAGGAGAAAAGAATCCAAGACAGCATGGGTTTACAACAGGAAGGTCCTGTCAAGCTAATCTCATAGATCTCTTTGACTGGGTAACCAGAATGGTGGACCAAGGGAGTGCAGTTGTTGTCACCTACCTTGACTTCAGCAAAGGGTTCGATACTGTTCCATATAAAAGATTGATTAATAAGCTGGGTAGGCTCAGAGTAAGTCAGAAGTTGGTCAACTGGGTGGCAAAGTGGTTGGCAGACAGAACACAGAGTGGTGGAAAATGGTATACAATAAGAAGAGATGCAAGTCACAAGTAGGGTACCTCAGGAATCAATCCTGGAGCCAGTCCTCTTCAATATCTTCATTGGTGACATTGTAGATGGACTGAGGGTAAGGTTTGTCTGTTTGCAGATGACACCAAGATCTGAAACAGAGTAGATGATCCAGATCAAGTGGGCAGAATGAGAAGAGATCTGGATAAACTGGCAAAATGATCAGAAGAGTGGCAACTGGGGTTTAACGCAAAGAAGTGCACTATCATGTACACAGGGAAGAGATACCCTGAAGCCACTTATAGGTTGGGACGGGAGTTGCTGGCAATCACAAGGGAAGAAAGAGACTTGGGCATCATCATCACAGATGACCTGAAATCATGCAAGCAGGCCACTAAAGCAGTAGGTAAGGCTAGGGGAATGTTGGGGTGTATTAGTAGGGGTATCACAAGTTGTAAGAAGGAGGTAATAATCCCTCTTTGCAAGACACTGGTTAGGCCCCATCTGGAGTACTGCATGCAGTAATGGAGGCTGCACCTGCACAAGGACATTAACCAAATGGAGGCAGTCCAGAGAAGGGCAACCAAAATGGTGCAGGGACTGCATCAAAAAACATATGAGGACAGATCAATGGAGTTCAATAGGTATACCCTAGAGCAAAGAAGGGTGAGAGGTGATATGATCAAAACATTCAAACATCTTAAAGGTATTAACAAGGTGAAAGTCTAACATGTTTCAATATAAGAAAAATAGCAGGACAAGAGGATGCAGCATGAGACTAGAGGGAGGCCGATCAAGGGATAATGTAAGGAAGTTCTTTTTCATAGAAAGGGTGGTGATGCATGGAACAGCCTACCTCAGGAAGTGGTGGATATGAATACAGTGCAGGGCTTCAAACAGGCATGGAATAGGCATAAGGGAGCAATACAGATGAATATGAATAGATAGGCCATTGACAGAGTAAAGGCCAATGGAACATTCACAAGGCAGAAAAAATGGGCAGACTGGATGGGTCTTGTGGTCCTTATCTGTCATCAACTCTATGTTTCTGTGTTTCTATCCTTTACAAACCCATCCTGGGATGGGTGCACTATTGAGGGTAGGAACTGTTCCAGTCTGGTTGCTAACACTTTTGCCAGAATTTTGGCATCAGCGTTTATTAGGAACTGGTTGAAAGTTTGCTGGGATAGTATGATCCTTATCCACTTTGGGAAGAACAGTTATTATAGCCTCACTTAGAGTTGGAAGGAGGCGCTGCTGCAGGAGAGCACTTTCAAACATGGCTAATAACGGGGCAGCAATGGAGTCTAGCACCACCCTATATTAGTCTGCTGGATATCTATCGCTGCCTGGGTATTTGTGAGGGGCCATAGATGTTATGGCAGCCTTAATCTCTTGGAGGGTGAAGGGGCCTCTAATATGTCTTTTTGGCAATCTGACAATTTAGGGAAAGAGAGGCATTCTACAAAGGTCTTGAATGCTAGATTGTCCCACTTAATGTGGGAGGTATATAGCTTCTTATAAAAAGCTACCATTATAATGTTAATGTCTTTGGGGGTGCTACATTTTTTACCCTCAGTATCCATTAATTAAGCTATGTGTCTGTCTGCCTGCTGTTTCCTTAAGCAAAAAGCCAAGATCTTACTCTTTTTTTCCCCACATGCCCAGCATTTAAACTTGGTCCTCTGTAGTTGGAGTTCTGCTCTTCTGGTGGTCAGTGCGCTGAGCTTAATTCTAAGGACTGTAATCTCATGAATGAGCTGGCGGTTAAGTAAATGTCTGTGGTCCCTTTTGTAAAGCACTTCCTTCTCCATCAGGGCCTACTCCAGCTTCTTTACCTCCTTTTCTCTCAATTTCCTCCTGTACGAAGCATAGCTGATAATTTTCCCCCTAGTTGTAGCTTTGTATCCTTCCCTTATCCCTGCCGGTGTGGCTGATCCCGGTGGGTTGTCCCTGATAAATAAATGTTATTCTAGCTCCACCCACTTCCGGAAGTACGAATCATGTAGTAATAGGGTGTCTAGTCTCCATTTTGCTGATTTGGGTAGCTGGGACTCTACCGGGTATGCAAGCGTAATGGGGGCGTGGTCCGAAATGTAAATTGGGGTGATGGAGGAGTCTATGGCAGTTGCCGTTATTCCCAGGGAAGTCAGCCAAAAGTCTATTCTACTAGCCATGTCTGTTGAACCTGAAAAGTAGGTGTACTCTCTCCGTGCAGGCTGTTTAGCCCTCCAAATGTCTGTGAGTTGGTTCAGGTTGATAAGGTTCTTAAGGGCAAGTAGGGAGTGGGAGTGGGAGTGGGATTCTGTCCTTGAGTTGGACCGGTCCAGAAAGTGATCTAGGGTGAGATTAAAGCCCCCTCCAAATATTATGTCAGGATTATTGAAGGCCATATTCAGAATCGCCTGTGATAGACCATCGATAAACCCTGGTTTATCCTCATTGGGGGCACATGCATTAGTTAGGATGAGCGGGCCTTTAGGGGTTGCCAGCTTTACCAGCACCCACCCACCTGCTTTATCTGAGCAGGAGTCTATTATATCCCATCGGAGGTTCTTGTGGCCCAAAACTGACACCCCTCTTTTCACTGTATGAGAAACACTATGTACCTCCCATCCTACCCACTCCCTCTTAAGTTTATCAGCCTCTTTCCTCTATCAGCTTCATTTCATGTAAGAAGGCAATGTGTGTTCTAAGTTTCTTCATGTGGGATAGCACTTTTTTCCACTTTATTGGGGAGTTTAGGCCCCTCACATTCCATGAGGTGGCCTGAAGGCATATAAGGTTAGCCATCATCTTTCATTTTCCTTTTTTTGTGTAATATCTGGATGAAAGTTGTCCCACCCGAAGAGTCTAACCCTATGGCCATATCTACCCTTGTGCCATTTCCCCCCACACTGCAAACCCCCTACAAAGTGGTCCTTTTCCTTTCCATAACATCCTAATCCTAGCCCAGAGGCTTTGAAGTCCTGCTATGCTACAACTACTCTTTTTTCTAGCCTTGTGTGACTGCTCATGATTGAGACTGGCTTTGCCTCAGGAAGGTGACCATTGCCACATGGGTGATTTGTTCTATTACCAGCTTCCAGGCAAAGCTGCACTATCTTGCCACGTGGGTGATTTGTTCTATTACCAGCTTCCAAGCAAAGCGTCATTACCCTATACAGGGTCCTTATAACAATTAACAGCATTTGACAGTAAAACAGAGAATAACATTTAACATGTAATAGTCAGATGGAGGAGGCAAGATAGTGGCGGAGTTGTGCTTGCCACTTGCAGCTCCTAATTTGAGAGCAACTCATCTGTGTTTCTCCTGCACTAGTTTTGGGGTTTTAAAGTTTTAAGACACTAATCTGGCTGAGCTCGATCTCCAGTTCGCTGTTTGACCAGAGATCTGAAAATACTTTTCTGTTAGTGGTTAGTTTAGGGTTCCTAGCGTGAGGCAGGGTGGTAAAGTGATTTCGTTTTTGGGAGCTAGCTCTTTTATTTTTTTTTTCATTTAGCTGTTTTCCCCTGATCCCTACCTGTTGGAGCACTGTTGGTGGTGTCCCAAAATCTCCAAGCTGCTGCATGATTTTTGGTTTTGTGTCTTGGGCTGTAGTTCCGTGGACTGTTTGGGTCCATTGGCAGCTGGTAGTGACTTGGACTTTCATTGGCACCAAAGGGCTGGTGTTTGGGATCTGCTCAGAACTCTGTGCTGTTCTTGCTGTGGCAACAATTTTGCACATCATGACTCATTGATCTATGGCAGCACCATGCTTACCACCATACGAAGGGACTGCCACAAGCGTGCTGGGCCTTGCTGTATCATTGACCTTCCCAGGAGATCTCGGGTGTGGAGGGTATCCCTGTGCTCATTTTCCAGTGGGAAGATTGGTCTTTGTTTGCATTAGCAGCCTAAACATCCAGTGCCAGATTTCTGGATTGACTGGTGCCTGGTGTCATCTGTCGTGCAGCATTTTGCCACATTTCCTTTGGTCTCCCTCCCCCATTGGATTATCGTAAAGGGGGGTCTGGACTGTGGATTTCTGCTGTTGTTTTGGGCTTCCTTTCTCTGCCCCCCCGGATTCTCCATGCACTCAGTGGGAAGACTGGGTTCATTTGAATGTGTGGCAGTATGTGGGGGTCTGGGTGCAGATTCCAGGATTCTCCTAATTTTCTGTCCCCCCCCCGGGTCAGCAGATGAATTCCTGCAGAAGGCAGCTGACCTCATCACTGGCATGACACTGGAGTACCCTCAGTGTTTGGTCCTGGGGGACTTCAATGCTTGGGTCGATGATGAGGAATCTAGGCTAGGTTATAACCTCCTCCAGATTATGTCATCTCTGGGACTGTCGCAGGAGATTTCTGCTGTAACCCACCGGGATGGCCACATGTTGATCCTGTTCTTCTCACTGGGGCTTGAGGTTAGTAACCTCAAGATTGACTGGGTCATCTGGTCCGATCACTGCATGGTGGGGTTCTCACTCAGGGCTCCCCCACAAAAGCCCTCCCCCTGCTGAGATGGTCAGTTATCGCCTTCTGAGGGGTTTGACCCTGGAGGGATTTCTGGCGGTGTCTAATCTACGTAATGTGGACACCAGTGCACGTGTTGGGGGTTCGGGCATGGCAGTTGCCACCTATTACAGAGTGATGACAGCAGCGTTCGACTCCCTTGCACCAGTCTATGTATGATGTAGATCTTCTCAATTGAGGTCTCCTTGGTTTGATGGGGAGCGCAAGGTGATAAAGATTGTGGGTCGGATGCTGGAGTGCTGCTGGTGGAAGTCTTGCCTGGAGGTAAATAGACTGGTCCAGTGCTCACATTATTGTGAGTATCAAGGGGGCAATTTTTCGTTAGAAGGCAAAGTACCTGCCCAAAGAGATTGCTGCCAGGAAGAATCGACTGACTGTGTTTCTTTGGACTGTGCATAGGCTCCTAAACCCAACCTCTCTCCAGCCAAAAAAGACTTTTTCTGATGCTTTGTGGGAAGAGTTTGCTCAATTCTTCTTGGACAAGATGTCTGCCATCCAGCAGGGCATGCCACCAGTGAGCCTTACAGAGGCCTGCAGTGATCATCTGGATTGTCCGGAGAGCACTCCGCCTAGTTGGGGGGGAGTTTAAACCAGTGGAGGCATCGGAGGTCATTGGGGTTGCTTCTGGGTTAAAGCACTCATACTGTGAACTGGACCCTGTGCCAACATGTTTCTTGATGAGATGTGTCGACACTGTTGTCCAGGTGTTTGCCTTAATTGTCTGGTGCTCATTGACAGAGGGGAATTTTCCAGATGCCTTGAAGGAGGCGCTGATTGTCCCCTCCTGAAAAAAACATCACTAAACCCTGATGTCAAGGTGAATTACATCTGATCTCCAACCTTCCATTCTTGGGAAAAATTGTTGAGAAGGTTGTGGCTTATCAACTTGAGGAGCACCTCATGGCCTTCAATCTCTATGAGCAATTTCAGTCTGGTTTCCGTGTGAGGCATAGTACAGAAACCACATTGCTTTGGGTGCATAATGACCTCCTCAGGGCTAGAGATCAGAGGGAAGGGACAATTCTAATCCTGCTCGATCTCTCTTCAGCCTTTGTCATGGTAGACCATTGTGTGTTGCTTGACCACCTGAGGGAATTTTGAGGGCTCACTGGCTCTGTCATCTGCTAGTTAGAGTCATACCTCACGAACAGAAGGCAACGAGTAGTGATAGGGAATTTGTCCTCCTCCTCCATCCTCCTGTTGTGTGGAGTACCTCAGGGTTTGGTCTTATCACCAATGTTGTTTGCTGTGTACATGCTGCCCCTGGGTGAGCTCATTAGGAAGTATGGCTTGGGCTTTCATTGTTATACCAATGATACCTAGCTGTACTTTTCCTTTGTCCCAAGAACTTCTAGTGCAGAGAAAGTACTAAACAGCTGCCGTGTGGAGATAAATGACTGGATGTCCTCCAGCTGGCTGTGACTGAACCCCGACAATATGGAGGTACTGGTGGTAGAGTAGAACAGAAGACAGAAAAGTCTGCCCTCTGGCACCGAAACCAGCTTATTTCTTAGATATGTGCCGTTGAGGACTTCCTCTAGGGTGCAAAACCTTGGTGTGACCTTTGACAGTGGATTTTCATTTGATTTTCAGGTGTCATTCATTGTCTGGACAAGCCTTTATCATTTTAGGAATATTGCTATGGTCAAGCCCCTAGTTCCGTCTATGGACCTCCCCACCTTGGTGCATGCCTTTGTGGCATCCAGACTTGATTACTGTAATGTGCTGTACCTTGGGGTCTCAGGAGGATAACCTCCACTGGTTGCAGCTAGTGCAGAACACATTCACTAGACTGCTAACTGGGCAGTCAAAATTTTGCCATATCACCCCGAACTTGTGCTATCTGCACTGGCTGCCAGTAAGGTTGATGATTGTCTTTTAGATGGGCTTGCTCATGTTTAAGACCCTACATGGCCAGGGTCCTGGTTACCTGTCAGATCCTCTTACACCTGCTGTCCCAGTCTACTCCATCGGGTCCTCCTCTAGGGGCATCCTGGTGATTTCTGGCAAGCAGCACATAATTTGGACTTCTCTCCCATTTTCCCCAGCCGAGGGCCACTCCTGCAAGGCTACCTGCCTAAAGCAGGAGCAAGACTCGGCCAGCGGGTGGTCAGCATTCCTCTGCCACCACCCAAGAACTCCAGAGTGGACACTTGGCCCAGCAAGGTACGGCAAACGCTTGCAACCAATTGGAACATGAGCTGCTCTTCTCTACTCCGATCAATTGTCCACGCTCGCCTCTTAGCTTTATACTAGATGCTTTTCTGGCTACTTTCTGGTTGTTTTCTCCTCCTTTCCCTGTAAAAATGTACAAAAAAGTGCTGTAATTACTGAAAATGTGTGGACTGAAATAAGCTGTTTAACTGGGGAACTGTTGATATTGCAAGTAATTTCAGCCTTTTTGTGTTTCTTAGGCAGCGCCAGACGTTTAGGCACCAAAACCAATCCACAAACTTAAAACTTGCAAATTTTTTTGTCTCTGACTCCCTGCTGCCTTGCAGACCCTTTGTCCTGAGCAGCATATAATTTGGACTTCTCTCTCCTTTTCTCCAGCCGAGGACCACTCCTGCAAGGCTCCCTGCCTAGAGCCAGAGCAAGACTCAGCCAGCTGGTGGTCAGCCTTCCTCTGCCGCCGCCCGAGAGCTCCAGAATGGACACTTGGCCCAGCAAGGTATGGCAAATGCCGCAACTTTTATGCCCGCCCCCTCCCCCACCTCCTTCCTTTGTTAAATAGAGTTTCTCCACACACCCTTTTTAAATAAACAAGATCACTGGTCATACAACATCCTACTATATCTTAAATTGAGTACCAGCCAATGATAACTGACTTCTGTACATCTATTCCTATCCTAGCCTCCCTATAAGCCAGGATTCTGCCAGGTTATCAAATAACTTTTTGCCACGGCTGTAATCACGGCTGCCATATAAATTTTCCCTGCAGCAATCCTGATACATCTATGCTGACCTAGCCTTACTAGCATTATCCCTTCCTTAGTATCTCTCTCATTCACTCTGCATCCCTCTATTGTACGCCTTAGTCTAGGTTACATTTATTAACACTCACTATGTCGCTATCACTATAATGTTCATTCATTTAGAGGCTTTCCTGTAATAAACGCTAGCTAACAATAAGCGGCGGTATGTGTATTCCTTGTCTACAATTGAGGTCCTGTCAAAGCAGTCTTAGTTCAGCACTTTGAGTAGACCCTCTCTCTATAAGAACTACCATGGTGACAAAACTGTGGCTGATTCTCTTGTCCCTCCTATGCCTGGAACCATGCGGGGCAATTTAATCAACAAAAAAATGTCCCTGGGGATGAATGTATACCACCACTGCCCTGCTATGGGCCTATTACAAGCTCAGTAGATTATATGTCTGCCTATCACCTACCCCAGCTACAGCATTACCTACGGACATTACACCCAGGTGGCACAAGTTCGGAGCTGTACAAAGAGGCCACACAAACCCTGCCTTACAACGTGGAACCCTCACTGATACTCTCAGCCAGATTACTAGTTATTGTCATGTTAGGAAGGTAAAACATCAAGGTGGGAATCCTTGGAACAACTTTGGAGGATCCACGTAGATACACAAAAAAAAAAGGATCTATAAGTTAGCCATCACTGCATTAAAAAAGCTCCTACTCTTAATTCTACTATGTTCTGGCGATATAGAAATCAATCCTGGGCCCACAGAGGCTATCCATTCTTCATCTGACTTGGACAAACTTAAAGGCATGACCTTCCTTCACGTCAAAGTGTGCAGTTTGTTAAAAAAGATTTCTATAATTCAAACGTGGGTAAATCATACATCACCAGACATGTTGGTAATATCAAAAACTTGGCTTAGACCTGCCACAACTGACAGAGAAATTAACCTACCTAATTACCTACAATTCAGAGCACATAGAAAAACTAGAGGTGGAGGGGTAGCCATCTATATCAAAGACACCTTCACAGCAACCTGCCTTGATGCATCAGCTGTTGTCAATGAATATGAATGTCTAGTCCTTAAGGTGGTGGTCTCAAACACAACATCACTGTGCGTGATAGGATGCTACAGACCACCGTCCGTGGGTCTCCAACTCCTAACACATCTAGTGGCAGCATGGGAAAAGAGTCTATGGAAACGATTATATTAGGGGATCTCAACTTAGACTGGCTGTCTAAGACTTCGTCACCCCTGCAATCTTTCTGTGATACACATGGTCTGACACAACTTATCAGCAAACCGACCAGACCTAACAAAAAGAGCCCAATTAATAGCTCATTGTTGGATGTCATCCTTGTGAGCAAACCACATCTTTTCTCACATGCCAGTGTATTCTTCAATGATATCAGTGATCACTTCTTCATCGAGACTGTAAGATCAACCAATAAACCTCTAGCACCATCAAAGTTCTCTATTAGAAGATCGAGAAGAAATTTCAACCCTCATGCGTACCTACATGATTTAAAATTCTCTACATGATGGCAAGATTTCTTTCTGTCTAAAACAGTGCACTCAGCATATGAAATCCTAAATGAAAGAATAATAGCTGCCTTAAATCGACACGCACCTCTAATTAAAGTACGTGTAAGAAACAAGCAATGCAAATGGTTCACCCCAGACCTGTTAGAGAGGGATAAGCATTGGAAAAAGGCATGGAAAACCAAGTCAGAATCAGACTGAGTTCAGTTTAGAATGGCAAGGAACATACGTACAAAAAAAATTAGGGACAAAAAAGCAGAGTACTATCGGACTGAATTGGACTCATCTATCAAGAACCCAGCTAAGTTCTGGAACACCATCAATGACCTATCTGGCCACACTCCAGGAAACTCACTCCCAAGCAAGATCATCTCTGGAAACGAGATTTTCACTGACAGATTTGAAATCCTAGATTCATTCAACAATCATTTCACAACTGCAGGCCTTGCTTTTGACAACTCTCCTGCTGATTCAGTGCACTCACAGCTTGGCACTCTATATACTGACAACACAGTGACAAAGTCTATATTCTCTCTACAACCAGCCACGTTGAAACCGGTTGAAGAAATGCTTTGCCAACTGGATACTAAGAAGAGTGCTGGTGCAGACTTTCTTGACTCATACTTCCTGGAGATTGCCTACTACGTACTAGCGGTACCTATAACTCACTTGTTCAACCCCTCCTTGTATCCAAGAATCAATCCCCATGATCTGGAAAACTGCTCAGGTCATCCCATTATTTAAATCAGGGGATACTCGCAACCTTATCAACTACAGGCCTATTTCCATCCTTCCAGTCCTTTCCAAGAAGCTGGAAAAAATTGTTAGTACTCAACTGAGATCTTACCTTGATACTACGAATCTTCTAAACCCTGTACAATCTGGCTTCAGAGCCAAGCATAGTACCATTACGGCACTAGCAAAAGTCACAAATGACTGGCAGAGAGAATTAGACAACAGGAATTTCATATGTGCTGTGTTTCTGGATCTAAGTAAGGCATTTGACACGGTCG
Organism: Neoceratodus forsteri; assembly: GCA_016271365.2. Lineage (NCBI taxonomy): Eukaryota > Metazoa > Chordata > Ceratodontiformes > Ceratodontidae > Neoceratodus > Neoceratodus forsteri. Next base: position 1,066,939,728 of record CM028131.1, on the reverse strand, counting down.
TGCATGATCTGCTCCTTGCTTCACTGGAAGTCTAGTGCACTTACCCAGTCAACAAAAGCTAAATAAATAAAAATAAATAAACAAGACATAGGGCTGGATTCACTCTGCCTACAGTGGTTCTCCAACTATCTCTCTGGACACCTTCAACAAGTCAAGGCCGAAGGCAAACTCTCACCCCTTAAGCCACTGCTAAGAGGCGTACCTCAAGGATCCATTCTTGGTCCTATCCTCTTTGCTATCTATATTAACAACATTGATGTAAATTTTTCCAAGGCTACAGTTCATCTATTTGCGGACGACACAGTGCTCTACTTGAGCAGCACTGAACCAGAAACAACATGTAGCGACCTTCAAACTGAGTTCTATTTACTCCAACATCAACTCCTACATAAAAAACTCCTGCTTAACGCAAAGAAAACAAAAGCCATGCTCCTCTCTCCTGGCATGCATGTAGTAAACCCTACTGTTGCAGGATCTCTCTTGCAGCTGTCCATAATTCTAGGTGAAAAATTTAGAATTCATTACTAAATTCAAGTACCTGGGAGTATGGCTTGACAACAGGCTTTCTTTTACAGAACATATGGAGGAACTACTAAAAAAACTACGCCAAAGGCTTGGTCTTTACTTTAGAATTAGCCACCTTCTCATGATGGACGCGAAGTTACGGCTGGTACAGGCAACATTTCTCTCTGTCATTGACTATGCTGACTTTCTATATAAACACTGTCACAGCTCCAACCTTACAAAACTTGATACATTATACCATAGAGCCTTGAGGTTTATTACAGAACTCCCGTTTGCCACACATCATTGCTCCCTATGTGCAACAGTGGGATGGACTTCACTTCAGTTCAGAAGGGACAGAAATGCTGCTGCATGGACTTTCAGAGCATTAAATAACCACTTACCATCATATGTATCAGACTGTCTCCAGCAAAACATAATAAGTAAATATGCACTAAGAATCTACTCTTACATAACTTTGAAAGTGCCCAAAGCTAACACTCTCATTGGAAGGAATGCCATTAGCTTTGAACTACCCTCTTTGTGGAATAAACTACAAAAAATATTGAAAATTAGTTTTCCCATGACCATTACCTCCTTTAAGTCACTTTATTCACACCTCATAAAGGAACACTGCCAATGCTTCCTGCAGCATTAGCTAGACTTCACACTAACTCCACGCCACCACCTTGTGTGCCAAGCACATCTAGCCCTATGCACTAATACGCTACCTTCAACCCGTCATCCTCGTCTCCCTTTTCCATGGGATTATCCCAACATTGCTCCTAAATTAGTTTATATGACCATTTACCTGAATGAATTGCAATATTCTCTTCACCTCATACCCCTACATCTTACTTGGCTCTTCCCTTCACCCTCTTGTCCCTATTACCACTTTTTTCTCACTCCATTACTAACAGCCAACATTTCACAACTCTCCTTCCCCTGGTTTGTCCACAATTGCCAGACTCCCCCTTCCCATCACCCTACGGTTTTATCTGTGAATGATGGAAAGGATTACAGGTTAGCTAATTATCTAAACCCTTTATATATTCCAAAAAGTCACTGTACATTTATACTTGGCGGATATGTATACATATATATGGGATCTATGACCTACATGTTTTTTTTGGTTGTTTATAAGGGAGAGGGACATGTGGGGAGTGGTGCAATGCACTGGCTGTGGGGCAGCAGTTTTCTGGGAGACATTCTGGAAACTGCATTGCTGTTCTTTCTGCAGGCAAGCTGTCAGCTCTGAGGGACCACCTCCAGGCTGAACTGGCAAGGACTAAGGAGGCCTCCCTCACCCAAAGAGCACCACTGCTACAGAGGCTGCCAAGTATGAAGAGCAGTTGGACCACAGTGGGTTCTGGGAGGGTGCGGTTGGTGGAACAGAGGTGAAGCCCCCTAGTTGTACCGCTACACAAACCATATGCCAGTCTGGCAGAGCAAGGTTCCTCTATGATGGCACCCTCAGTGGAGACCAAGAAGAATGCTGAGGACACCCACAAGGGAGACCCACAGAAGGGTGGCAAGGGACACTACAGGGGAAGGAAACAGCTTCTGATAGGGGACTCAATTGTTAGAGGGGTAGACTTGGGGAAGGGAGAGGAGAGGAGAGGGAAGTAAGGTGCCTGCCTGGTGCCATGGGTTGGAGGGACAAGAAGAGAGTCCTCAGGATTGCAGAAGCAGCATCACAGGAGAGGGAACTAGATATCATTGTCCACCTTGGGACAAATGACCTAGCTAGGCATGGGATCAGTGTAGTGCAGGATGAAATTGTGGAGTTGGGGAGGGGCCTCAGACAGGTAGCAAGCACAGTTACCTTCTCAGAGGTGCTGCTAGTCCATGGCAGGGGTGAGGCTAGGGTACTACACACCATGCAGTTTAATGAATGGTAGCAAAACTGGTGCAGAGCACAGGGCTTTGGCTTCACTGGGGACTGGGGGTACACCTGGAGAGATGAAGGTCTATACTGGCATGATGGTCTGCATCTGTCCATGAAGGGAACCAAGATCCTAAGTGACAGGTTTAAATGCTTCCTTGGCAAGCTTTTAAACTAGCCATGGGGGAAGGTGCTAATAAGAGGCAGGAAATTTCAAGCCTCCCCCACAAAATTTGATGGGTAGTAAGGTAAACACTGAGGTACAGTGCTCAACAGAGGGCAGGACAGGGGTAAATGGAAAAATAGACAATGGGAAAAAAGGATAAAGCCAACATTAAATGGAGGGCAATGAGTACCAATGCCCGTAGTCTGGGAAACAAGCTTCCTGAGCTAGTAACCTTGATGGAAGATGAAAAATTGGATATCGTGGCAGTCACAGAAACATGGTACATGGGGAACCATGACTGGGATGTCAACACAAAGGGGTACACAGTCTACAGAAGGACAGGGAGGGGAAAATAGGAGGTGGAGTAGCTCTATACATAAGGGAAGGGATCAAAGCTACAGAACTAAAAAGTAAAGGGGGAGGACAAGAGGCACTCTGGGTCACCCTGGAGACAGGGAACAGCATCACAATCTGCACAGGGGTTGTATACAGACCCCCATCTCAAGGGGATGAAGTGGACAAGAAAATGATAGAGGACATTCTCAAAATGGCAAAAAAGGGGAGATACTGTTGATGGGGGACCTGAATATGACAGATGATAACTGGATGACATGTACTGCAGCCACATCCAAGAGCAGGGTCATTCTCGATGCCCTGCAGGGGGCAGGCCTTAGACAGCTAGTGTTGGAGCCCACTCGGGAGGGAGCAATACTAGACCTGCTACTTTCAAATGGAGAGACGATCACAAATTTAGAAGTCAGTAGACATCTGGGAACAAGCGACCACTGCACAGTGTGCTTCACAATAAGCACAACCCTGGAGACAAGCCATACAAAAACAAGCATACTGGACTTTAGAATGGCTGACTTTGGCAAAATGGGTGAATACCTGAGGAATACACTAGGAAATGGCCAAAAAGTAGGGGTGGAAGAACAATGGAGAAAAATCAAAACTGCCATCATAGAGGCAACAAGCCTTTGTGTGAAACAGATAAAGAAAACGAAGTGGAGTGAAAAAACACTATGGTTCTCAAAAGAGGTGTCAGGGAAGGTTAAGGAGAAAAAGGCTGCATTCAAAAAGTATAAAGTATCACAGAAGAAGCACGACAGGGAACTGTATCAATTAAAGCAGAAAGAAGTGGGGAAGGCAGTAAGAATAGCAAAAGCCCAAACTGAGGAAAAAATAGCCAATTCAGTTAAGAAGGGGGATAAAACCTTTTATTGGTACATTAGGGAGCATAGAAAGGTTAAGGGAGGAATAGTGAAGATTAATAAGGGAGAGGGGAGGTGGACAGAGGGAGACGGTGAAAAGGCAGAGATACTGAATGAATACTTTTGCTCAGTATTCACAAAAGAAGATGAGGAGGAGTTACCTAAACCAGACAATAGAAGCACTCTGAGTAGGGGGGTTGACACCAGTCCATTTACAGAAGAAAGAGTCCTGAAAGAACTTCTAAAACTCAAGGTGGACAAAGCAATGGGGCCTGATGGGATTCACCCCAGAATCCTAAAAGAACTAAGGGAGGACCTAGTGACACCACTGACCACACTTTTTAACAAATCATGGGAGGATGGGGTGGTACTTGAGAACTGGAGGAGGGCAGATGTGATTCCCCTTCACAAAAGTGGGAGCAAGGCAGAAGCAGGAAACTATATACCTGTCAGTTTGACCTCAGTGATAGGGAAAATGATGGAATCACTTCTGAAAGAAAGAATTGTTGAGTACCTAGATGCCAGCGGGGCACGGGACCCAAAGCAGCATGGATTTACAGCAGGAAGGTCATGTCAGATGAATCTAATAGATTTCTTTCACTGGGTGACCAAAGTAATAGACCAGGGAGGGATGTGGATATGGCCTACCTAGACTTTAGCAAGGCATTTGACACAGTCCCTTAAAGATTAATAATCAAGTTAGCCAGCCTGGGAGTGGGTCCCAGGATAGTAGCCTGGGTTGCAAACTGGCTGCACAACAGGGCACAGAAGGTAATAGTGAGTGGAACACATTCTGAAGAAAGGGGGGTCACTAGTGGAGTACCTCATTTCTCAGTACTGGGTCCAGACCTCTTTAACATCTTTATAGGTGACATTGCAGAGGGTCTGGAGGGAAAGGTATGCCTCTTTGCAGATGATACAAAGATCTGTAACAGAGTTGATACACAAGGGAGGGTAGAAAGGATGAGAAGGGACTTGGCAAGGTTGGAGGAATGGTCAAACATATGACAACTTAGATTCAATGCAAAGAGGTGCAAAGTAATGCACCTGGGGAAACAAAAACCCAGGAGAAGAGTACACAATATCAGGAGAGGTACTAACAACAACAAAAATGGAACGGGACTTGGGGGTAGTCATATCAGGTGATCTAAAGGTTGGTAAGCAATGTGAGAAATCAGTAAGGAGAGCCAGGGGAATACTGGGATGCATAGGAAGGGGCATCACAAGTAGAAAAAGGGAAGTGGTTATCCCTCTGTACAGACAGTTGGTGAGACCCCATCTGGAGTACTGTGTGCAGTTTTGGAGACCTCATCTACGCAGGACATAGACAGGATGGAAGCAGTCCAGAGGAGGCAACTAAAATGGTGCAGGGTCTGCATCAGAAACCATATGAAGAGAGAGACTGAGAGAGCTTTATGTATACCCTTGATGAAAGGAGGGACGGGGGACATGATAGAAGCGTTCAAGTACCTCAAGGGAATCAACAAAGTCCAGGAGGGTAGCATCTTTCAGAAAAGAGATGTAAGAACAAGGGACACAATTTAAAGATAGAGGGGGACGGCTCAGGGCTAATGAGAAATTTTTTCACGAGTGAGTGGTGGATGATGGAACTGCCTTCCTGGGAAGTTGTTGGAGCTAAAACAGTGGGGAATTCAAACATGCATGGGACAGACACATGGCAATTGTAGTGGGGGGTGGCAGGAAGTAGGCTGTTGGTTAACTAGAATCTGCAGCTTATCCAGTAGGTAGGGAAATGGGCAGACTGGGTGGGCCAAGTGGTCCTTGTCTGCCATCAAAGTCTATGTTTCTATGTTTCTATGTTTTGTTTTTTGTTCCATCACCAGATTCGATATTTACTACCCTGTCTTATCCTATGTACACCATGTATTATCCCTTTACTTTGTAAATGTCTATGCCTATTTCTATATGCAATGTCATTGTCCATTTGAAATTGTAAATAACCTTGTATGAACCAGGTCCATCTTGAAAATGAGCTTGCTCAATGATGCCCGCTTGGATAAATAAAGATTTTGTTTGATTGACTGATTCCCAGGATGAGGTTTAAAACCACAGGTGACAGAGCATTTAAAGTAGCCATCCCCATCCTGTGGAATTTGTTTCCTCCATCAGTTCAGGAGGCCCCTTTCAGTTGAGGTTTTTAAGGCCTGCCTCAAGGCCTTCCTGCTCAATCATGCCTTTCCGGACCTTAGGTATTAGACCTCCCTGGACACCCTATTTTTCTATTTGAGTTTCAGTTTTTATAGAGATATTTATTAATTATATTTATTCATGCTGATATTTATTGTTTTAATATTGATTTGTATTACTGTACTGATAGTGTGCTTTCATCGTTCGGTACCAGGAGCCTCCGGAATTGGGAGCCAGAAAAACAAAATGTGCCTTGCTTTGCCATTTATTAACCAAAATAACCTGAAGTCCTGCAGCTATGGCCCATCTACCTGCAATTTGGTAGTCAATGGCCCTGCAATGCCTTGGGGTGGTGGAGGAGCTGAGTCCAGGTCCAGAAAACGATCTGGACACAGCTCTTGTACCTTGTTGCACTTGCTTGGTGGTCTTTTCCTGCATCAGGTGCATGGGGGGGATCCCAAGTACCTTTTCAGGGCTGGATATTCAAAAGGGTTGCGCAATGCGCAATAGGGTTGCACCAGCGCAAGTCAGAAAATGCGTCATTCTGCGATATTCAGCAGGAGGCAGTTGAGCCACTGAAAACATGCTGAGCAACAGCGCAATGATAATGAAGGCATGCACAACCAAAGGGGAAGGAACCATGCATAAAGAGCGCAGTGCGATGTTCAAAGACTTGCGCAATGCACAACAGTGGAGCAGGCGGAAGTTGCGCCATAACGAAAATGAGCCCAAATAAAAAGGAACAAGGAAGAGGCGCAAGAATGCTACAGGGAAGCCACATGAGACAGAGGCAGAGACAGGCACAGGGAAACAGGGAGAAAGAGGGCAGGCCAGGGAAACCACACCACACAAGAGGGGCAAGGGAAGGTGTGTGGGGTCACAGAGAGCAGAGGCCAGTAGGTGTACCCAGTGTAGGGGAGGTTGCAGTCAGGACAGCGGGGGGAACAAAGCAACAGCTGCTGGGGGGGACGCAAGCCAGGGACATGGACAGTGCCACCTTCCACATGGATGCCATAATGAGGGGGGTGGGAAGGCATGCTGCAGAGTTGGCAGTGGAAGGGGCCCGTCAATGGTATGCCCCAACAGGCAGATACCGAGCCAGCGCCAGCTTTTGAACCCATACACAGATATTGAAGTTGTGGGCTGGTACCCGCCTGAACAGGGCAATACTGAGGCGGCTTTGTGAGCTGTGCAGTGATGTGATGCAGGCACCCCACACGACGAGTCATGCTCTGTCAGTGGAGACAAAGGTAACAGCCTGTATGTGCTTGCTCACTACGGGTACCTTCCAGAGACCAGCAGGGGACACCACAGGCATAACACAGTCGGCCACGTCATGCATCCTCACTCAATTCCTCAGCGCAGTGCTGCCACGTGCTGCAGAGTACATCCATTTCCCCAGCACTGCGGCGGAGCGCACAGCAAACATACAGGAGTTCCACAGGGTAGCACGTATGCCTGGCGTGCTAGGGGTGATAGACTGCACCCTTGTGGCCATTCGCACACCACCTGGCCCCGATGGGGCTGCCTACATGAATCATGAGGGATATGCCAGTGTCAACTGCCAGGTGGTGTATGATGCCAGTGGGTGCATCATCAATGTCTGTGCCATGCACCCTGGGGGAGCACATGATTCCTTTATCTGGCACCAGTCGGCACTGTGCCACTGACTTGAGAGTGGGGACATCCCCACAGGTCATCTAGTGGGTGAGTATGTATGTAGAACTGACATATCGTGGGCAAGGGGGGGTATGGCCAGAATTGCCATGGGTGTGGCCCACAAGGCTTGGGGCAGTCTGAGCCTGAACAAGACACTAACCTCCACTATCTCCACACAGGTGACAGTGGATACCCACTCTGTCCCTGGCTGCTCACACCCTACCAGTGGCCCACGACCCCATCGCAGCAACACTTCAATGAGGCACATGCCACCACACGCAATGTCATTGAGCGGGTGTTTGGGATGCTGAAGGCGCGTTTCCGATGCCTGGGCACCTCTGGTGGTGCCCTACAGTATAGCCCCTCAAAGGCCTGAGGGATATTCTTGGCCTATTGCATCCTGCACAACATGGCCAAAGACTGTGGGATAGCCGTACAGGTCAAAGAGGGGGACAGCGATGAGGACAACGATGATGCCGGTGATGATGGGGATGGGCAGCCCCCCCTTGGCCAATGGGACCCCCGACTGATCCGGCTGGCACAGCTGCACCGGGACACCATCACAGAGGAGCACTTCAGCCAACACAGGTAAGTCATGGTGCCATGTGCAACCACCAGTGGCTAGGGCACAACCCACATACACGCATGGAAACACACCAGGGGTGCATGCTGGCAAAGGATGTGGCAGAGCACAGAAGCATACATATACAACCAGGGAGGGGTGAACAGTAACATGCCACATGGACGGACACACACACACGCACACACAATAGGCACAAAGTGCACAGGGGTCAGGTGCAAAACAAAGCCGGAACGCAAACACTAGCAACACACATGTCCACAGGCCACCACATCCACTGACCGTCTATGTGCATGTGTCAGATGCTGGGCACCATCGCACTTTGGTGTACAGTGCAATGGAGGCATCATCATGCACACGTACCTGTGGACAGCAGCCGGGAGGGTGTGCAGGTGGACCATGTGTCTGCGTGCAGGGCCAGGCGCCCACCCGTGCACTGCCCACCAAAACACACAATGCACACAGGGCAGCACCAGACAGTGCCCGCGCTGGGAGACAGGTCAGTCTTGCGGCACAGTGCCACGTCCACCTCAGATGTGTGGGTAGCCCCACTGAGACCCAGAAGCACTGGCAGGCTGACCACGGGCCTCATGGGGTGTCACCGATGGTCCACCAGGGGTTCCACTGCGCGAACACGACCATGCCTGCACAGGGGTCTGCAGCACACCAAACATACCTGCACCAGGAGTGCTCGGGATGCCCACAGCTGAACCCAGCATTGACAGGGTGGGTGTCACACGATGCTGGGAATGGGGAGTGGATAGAGAGCTGTGCAGTGTGAGCGATGCATGGGCACCTGACTGTGTGCCCATTGTGGCCATGACAGCGATGAACGTCTGTGTTTGCCTGTCAATGGCAGCGGTCACATCCTCCCACAAATGGTCAATCGATGACAGGATCCTATCGGTGTCCCTGCTGTGTCACTCCTTGACCCACTCCAGAGCCACACACAGTGCCTCCACAGACATTGCAAGCTGCATTTGCTGCTGTACTGATACCTGCAGTAGGTGGGTGTGCTCGTCAAAGAGGTCGTCTGCCACCTCGGCATCCCGTCCATCAGGGTATGCAATGGCCTGATGTTCAGCACCCCTTGAGGGTGGGCGCTGCTCACCAGGACCAGGTATGGGCAAGTCCACAGGCAGTGCACAGATGCCACCGCTGAACCCTGAACCCCCAGTCCCGGTGGGCACCTGCTGCTGCTGTCCCTCTGCCTGCTGTGCCCAAGGGATCAGTTGTTCTGCCGCTGTGGCCGCAACAGTCCCACTGTCCTGACCAGCCACCGGTGCTGCCCCACTGGTGCTGACAGGCACAGCCTGGGACTGTGCTGACACGCTGGCACACATGTCAGAACCAGTCAGGTCCATGGGCATGAGCTGGCCTACTGTGTGTCCATTCCATGGCACACATGTCACTGCCCATGACAGTCGTGTCTTCATCATTGGTGCAGGTCTCTGCCACAGCCACAGCATGCTGGCATCCTTGGACACCAGAACGCTGAGACACAGAAAGGGCCTCCCCCACACCTGTCTCAACGATCAGTGTGGACAGCCAGGCGGACCCACTGTTGCAATGCTCAACGGATACCTGTGGAGGTGGATGGTCCCTCCTCCAACTCCAGATGACTGTCCGCAGTGGACAGGCCCTCCACTGTTGACCCCTGAAGACACACAGGATCTGTAACAGAAAGTAAGGTCACGTTAGTGCATGTGATCTACCCTGCCCCCCCGACAGACCATGACTTACCATGCAGTGATGGGCTACCACCTGTCTGGAAGCCACCTCCTGGAACGCTCTCTATGGTACTGCACTGCATGCTTGCAGCAAGCCTGTCCTTTGCCGGTGTCAGCTGCACCATCTCCGGCTGGCCACCGCCTGTTGCAGCACCTGCCACCCTGATGGCAGCCACCTTCTCCTTCACCCTCCTCCTGTCGGTACCCATCTTCTTCTTACACTCCTGCACGGACCGCTGGTGGCTGCCATGCAGGTTGATGGCACATGCCACCCCCTCTCATGCAGCAGCACAGGCCTGAGGGGTGCCCCGCCGTCCACTGAACAGTGGCTCCTGATTGAGGTAGGCTTCGAAGAGTGCCTCAGTCTTGACCTTGGTGAAATTGGGCCTCCTCTTCCACCCACCATCATAGTCCTCCTCACCCAGACCTCGCTCTGTCATTATTCAGCCTGTAAGGATGACAGTGGTTACCTGTGACTGTGCTGTACAAAGCAAGTCCCTGATACCACAGTCCAGACCCCCACACAGCATGCAACTCACCAATAAACTGCAGTAACCAAATATGGCCACTGCAGAACAGTGTCGCAGTATTATAGTGCAATCCATGCAAATTAGCTGAGGAGCAACTTTAATTAGATGCAAATCGTGGTGCTGCCATTGCATGGCTGATCAGATGATTAGCATATGACGGCTGAATATCGCGCTTTTGTGCTTTGCACAATTGTGTTGGATGTGCTGAGCCAATGGCGCAGTTCTGTGGCATGCGTTAGTACACCTCACTGCGCATGCCCAGGTAGCTTAAGCAGGCATCTGCTGCGCTGATGACATGCTGTACGCAGTAGGCAATGCAGGGCATGGCCACCATTGTGCCAGTGGCGCTATAGCGAGGGTCACTACATGGTGCTGTGGCACAACTGCGTGATAGTGCACTGTGGCGCTGGCACACAGGCAACCAATTGTGCTAGACACATAGACATCCGATGGCACTGTGTGTGGCCTTGCGCCAGAGACCCATGACCCTGTGCCCGACCTTTGCCCCCTTGGTGCCATACATCCGGCATGGCTGCACCTCTATTGCACTGTTCGGTAACAGAGTGAAAGGAAATGGCGGCGCTGTACCGTAAAGCATTTCCACGTGGGGTACGGTGCTGCAGAGCACCATATTGCCTACTATAGTGGTTGAGATGGCACGCAAGAGAGCCCCACAATGGAGTGCCCTTGAGCTGGCCAACCTTGTGGCCATTGTGGAGCCACACTATGGCCCACTGTTGGGAGAAAAGGCACTGGACAGGGCCAGGACCCCGGTCTTGCAGGAGGTGGCCACTGACCTGGAGGCAGCCACTGGATGCCGGAGGACAGCGGAGCAGTACAGGCACCATTACGGGGACCTCAGAAGGAGGGAGCCGGAGCTACTTGCCCGTCTGCGGTCGCATGCCAGGAGGGGCATGGTGCCTCATCCAGGTGGATGATATGTCTACACACTTGTATTGTCCATATGGGTAACACTGTTTTATGTGTCCAGCACATAGGGGAGGGATAGTCTAGGGTTGGCTGTGGCAGTGTTTACAGGGTATGGGGTGGGTAGGTCTGGCTGGGCGGGTGGGCACACACATTGGGGCAGGGGGACTTTGCTTTGGGATTGTACTGATGTTTTTCTCTCCTTTTTTCTCCCACAGGTGTGGACAAGCGGTGGTGGATGGGGGAGCGGCAGCAGAAGGAGGAGGACACAGCACACTGGCGTGTCAGGGACCGCCACCACTGACAACAATGGCCCGATGAGGGTGAGTGCCATGACACCATGATTACTATTGCATGCTGTGTAACAGGGTGGGAAGCAGGGCATGGCCACCATTCATGGACACCACTGACATGCACGCGACTTGTGACAGTCAGCACTGTTCAGTGGCACTGCATGTCTGGGAGTGTGTCAATGGTGGTCCATGCATGCACTGGGCACATGGCTGTGGCACTGCCTGCACACCGCATAGCCACATTACTGTATGGCCTTGGTTGTGCTGTGCTGGACAAGGGTGGTGGGTGTGTGCAGTGGTCCACGTGGCTGTTTCTGCCTGGTTGGGCATGTCTTGTGGACACTGTCACTGTGGGTGGGCGCACACCATCACAAGAGCATGGCACATGGCTGTATGCCATGCATAATGGGTGGGATGTAGGGGGAAGGACAGTCACACCTATTGACTCTGATCCCTCGTCCTTGGTGAACGGCTACTCCTGCAGATCCAGCAGGCTGTGCAAGAGCTGCTACAGGTGGCACGGGAGTCCCAGAACATCCTGAGGGACATACACCAGCATAGGGTCAGGAGGAGGAGATGGGCCAGACGACAGCTCCAAGCAGAGGAGGACCAGGCTGGCTGCTAATGTCCATGTGAACCTGCCTACACCTTCCCCCCTTTGACCAACCCTCACACCCTGCCTTCCCTCTCCCATATGTTCACCCCTGCCCCTTACCCACCCCCACCTTGTTTCTGTCCCTCCCCCCATTTGTACATAGTTTTCTGTATATAGTTGTGTTTTATATATTGCAATACAAATATTTTGATATGAATACTGTGGTGGTCTTTGATTTGCAGCTGGCTATAGGTGCTCAGCTGCAGTGGTATGCATGGCATCTGGGGTGGTTCAGTCATGGGTATGTGTGTGTGTGCGTGGGGAAGTGTCTATGGTGTTATGGTGTGGGAGTGGCTATCAGTCGGTGTCTGTGGTGTGTGTGTTGTTCCCTGTGCATTTGATGACTGTATGCAGTGGTCCATGGTGCATGCTCTGTGTCCATTGTGCCCCTGTCAACCCATCCTTGGCCTGTGCAGCTGACACCCTTGCATGTCTGTGGCCTACAAGGTCTGCTGCCTTGTCAGTGGTGGCCGTCCATGCAGGTTATCCACTGTGACCGTCACAATGCTGGGTTGCCTCCTGTCACTGGTGTGGTGCATGTTTGCCTCGGGTGACACTGTGGCCTCCGCAGTTGATGTCCCACCTCCATGCTGTGGCTGTGAGTTGCAGGGGCTGTACCACTGTCTGTGACTTGTGCTCCAGGCATATGATGGTGGCGTATGGGACCACAGTGCATGCACAGGGTGGGTGTCACCCCTGTGCCATGGAGGACTGCAGGCTGTGTGTGCTCAGTTTTCATGGGCCCACACTGGGGGCTTCGTTGCCACACTACTGCGTCCCTGTGCTATTGTCCCTGTGGGTATGGGTGTGTGTTTGCCCCTGCACTGTGTTGCATCTGGTGTGATGCATGCTTCCACACACCACTGTGGGTGTCTGTGCTGGCTGCTGTGGCTAGTGGTGGGTCGGGATGTGTCACTTGTCTACTGTGCAGGGTGCTGTATCAATGGTGGTGGTGTCAGGGGCATGCCCTTTCCCGTGTGGGGTACCTCTTGTGCCGATGCATGGTTGGTCTCTCAGCTGTGCCTCAGGGGGATTGTGCGTGCTGGCACTGTGTCTGCTGTTGTTGCATTGCTGTGTGCTGCCACCCACTGCTGGGTGCTCATGGTGGGGCTGGCTTGTGGTTCTGTGGTACATGAGGTTGCAGTGTGACAGTGGGGGTGGTGGTATGCATGGGGTTTCCTGCAGTGGTGGTCACTGCTCATGGGGGGTGTCTGGGGGTCACAGTGCAGGGTGTGCTATGCACTGGGGGGGCTGGTGTGGCACGGGGTGATCCGCAGTCCTTGTGTGGCAGTCTCAGCTTACCGGTTGGTGTGCTGGGGCACCATGGCCCAACTGTGCTTTGTTTGCTTGTCTGCATGTGCCGGTGGATATTCCAGCCCTCCCCCAGTTGTGCAGTGCTTGGGGTGTGGGGGCGCATTGTCAGTTCTGCTGTGTGTCCCTATGCCCATCTGTGGTATGGGTGGTGGGTCCCTACCTACCTCCCTGGTTGTGCAGTTACATTGCTCTGCTGCTGGGGGGCTCCCTGCTTGTGCTATGGCGCCTCTGGGCTGCTCAGCTGGGCAGCCCTTGTTGCGCCATAGCGCATCGTATCTGCTCAGCTTCTGCTTCCTAGTTGTGCTATGGTGCAGGTTGTGCGATATTCAGACGTTAACTGTTTGCGCAATTTGGCTTGCTCCTTTTTTGAATATCGCATCTATTGTGCATGGGCGCAATGGACTTGTGCTTGCTCCTGCTATTGCACATTTTTTGGGCTCAGTTTGAATATCCAGCCCTCAGTGTTTTGTTTGCTGTAGGGGCCCTTGATTTCTAGTTAGTAATCGGGAATCAACCCTGGTTTTGGTTATCTCTTCAGGTAACAGGTTCATCAGCCTTTTGGGAATCTCCATGGTGAGAGGGAAGCAGGGTGAAAGGGACTTTCTCAAGGATGGGTGATCTCACCTTGGTTGACTCACTTAGGTGGGGGTCTGCCATAAATAAAAGGGGGGTTATTATGGGGGGGGTTGCAGCTTTCCAGTATTGCAGCATAAATGGCATGCTGAGCCATCAGGGGTTCCTCCTGAGTGTGCTGACCCATAGGAGTAAGTTCACTTCTCAGACACTCCTGCCTGTTGCTCAGGGTGCCCAACAGTAGGTAGTCCTTGGTCGCTTTATGAAAAAGAGGGGCGGGGATGCCCCAGTCGAGACTCCCACACTCATAATTTGTGAGCTTTTGCGAACAAAGAAGCCTGGCCTGTTTTATCTGCAATGCATCAGCTGTCTGGATGGGGGGTGTTATATAAGCCTATCAAGTTCTGTTTCTTGGGTCTGCAGCCACCAACTTTCCCCCATCAGTTCATCCCCCCAGCATCATTGTCATATGGCTGGAGTAACAATACACTAACTGCACTTAGTGCTCCAATAATTCCACATCAGAAAACTCTGTAGAACAAAACAACTTGAGGCATCTGTTCAAGGAACAACATGAATTAAGAATAGCTATATACAGTGGAGGTGTTTAGCACATCTGTAGTGAGCCACTATGGGAGCTGTCCATTGGTAATGCTGCTCTTTATCAGAGCAACTGGGCAGCCTCTAAGTCCCTCAGCAGCTAGTTCTGACAAAGTGTGACCACAATCACTGTTAGTGGGTCCAAAGTGGGATAATAAGCAGCTCCATAAAAGTGGAGAGGCCCATGGTCGCAAAGAAACCCTGCAATGCAAGGGCGGCTGTAAGCAAGAGGAGTAGCTTAATGAAGCCTGGGCAGCCGAACCTCTCATGTTGTGTAGGAATTCAAAGCTGCATAATAGGAAGCAATGTGGTGTCTCTGCAAAGCACATTGAGTGGCCTGCAGATGTTTAGTCAATTTCACTGTCAATAGTCATTGTAGCGCTGGCTTCTGAAGAAACTGGATCCCATACAGAAGAGCCGGAGGAAACCTTTCTTCCACTATGGTAACTACCTAAGGCACTGTACCTGAATCGGAACCCAACATCGGTGTACTAATCCTGGAGGGATGTCCAGGACCTTGGCAACTTCCTCTATCGAGTCTGCCCTGGCCTGTCAGATAGGGGCCCAGTCATTGGTAGTCTTGGGTGGGGGATCTGCTGGCTGTGCTGAGAGTTCATCCTTGGGGGACAGTTCCAGACTAACAGAGGTAAGAGCTCTCAAGGGCTCATACCTCTGGACACCTTTTTCGAGGTATCTGAGGGAGAAGCACTGCTCACATCTGAGAGGGGAAGTCAGCTCTAATGGCTTCTGGAGCATTGTCAGGTCCTCATTTCCTTCTGGCTGGATGGATCTTTAGCTCGCTTCCTTTGGTGACCTCTCGGAGCTGGTTGCCAATTGTCCTGGGTGCTCAATGGGATCAGTTCCTTTACAGAACTAGGTTGGGTTTCCATGAGGGGCTGAAGAGGGAGTCCGCCAGGCTGTCCCACTTTGTGACTTAAGGGATTGTGGGTGGCCACTCTGCTCATGGTGTATCTCAGACAAAACTTGCTCTACTTGTCCCAGGTCTTCAAATATTAGGAATTCCCCCTTGTAGTTAGTGCAGAACATGAAAGGGTAACAGAGTGATGCAGGAATGTTCAGGTGGTAAAGTTTGTGCTTCACAGAAGAGTATGCCCTTCTTTTTTGGGACAGATCCTGGGAGAAGTCTTGAAATAACTGGATCCGATGGCCCTCCCAGTGCAGTGTGCCTTTCTTTCTGGCTGTCTGGTACTGTAGAAATCTGCACAAGATTGATCAAGGTCTGTCTCCCTCCCTTGATTTTGGTGCCAGTGATCTATGTGCCCTCTCTAGTTGTGGTTTGAGGACATTATTCAGTTGAAGCAGTTGTGGAAGAAATGTAGTGAGGAAGAGGATCATGTCCCTGCCTTCTGCCGATGTCCTGTTATAAGGACGTCCGCTATTGAGCACCTACAAAAAGGGTGACTCAATAGTGGCACCTGTTCACAGGGCTACTGGACAGGGGGGCAAATACAGCTATAGCAATAACAACAAAAACATAATAACAGCATTAAACTATAGATTTGATGTAGTTTATTTCTGGATTAAGTTTTGGCATGATTGAATCTTTTTCCTGACTTCTAAGCCACCCGTGTAGATGTTTAACTGTTTTCTCAATGTTTAACTGTCTTCTCTTTTTAATATATCCTCATGTTTTTTTCTTTTGTTTTCTTTTCTCCTTTATAGATTTTATTCTGTTTGCTAAAAAATGTAATGAAACAAGCCAGAGTGCTTATATCTTTGAAAATCCTCATGTTGGCAAATTTGTGCGTTAAAATACTATGATATAAGCCAGAATGCTTACACTCTTTAAGAATTTTCATTGTGATATTTATTTTGCTTAAAAATGCACTCTGTTATGTGTTCATTGAATGAATTACAAATGAATGTGATCTCTAAATCCTTTTGTGTTTTTTTCTGTTTCTGTATGAACTTCTTTCTAATATGTTCAAGGATATTCAGCATACATGATGTGAAATAATTAAAATAATCTAAATTTATTTTTTGCTGACCTTTTGCAGCTACTCATGACCTCCTATTAATTCGGAATGCTTTGTAAGTTTTGGTCAGCACCAGAAGAAGCTGATATCATAGTATTAAGTTGAAACTGTTGATAATAACTAGTGGATAATTATTAGAATGTTTAATTTATTGTATAGTTTCTCCTTAAAATAAGAAATTATATATCCTTAACAAAAATATTATTTCTATAAGTGAGTAAAATACATTATTCTTATTTGTCATGTATCACTTATATGATGTTTGATCCATTCATGTACAAATTCCTCTTCTTTCTTTTCACCAACCCCCTTTTCTTTTAATTCATAATGGTCTACTTATTCTGATTTAATATTTCACTATGTGAATGGTTATTTAATAATAAATGTATAATAGAACTAAGTAAGGATTGTACTTCTGCATTCCTTGTTACTTTTCTTCTTTAGAATTAGGATTTTGAATGCACCTTTCTGAAGATAAAATTATTCTTTAAGTGCTATTTCCTTTTTTAGCTCTGTGTAATTATGAGCAGTTATTTACTAATTATCTATATGACTGATTGAATCATTTGCTATGTATAAAAGGAGAACAAGATTGTACTGCATTCATACCCCCTTGAAGACCTAACGGTCGAGGTGCTATGGGTTTTGTTTTTTGCTCTGCTATCTCCTCGCTTGAAATAAATAAAATAAATTACAATGGTGGAAACTAACTTTTGGAGTGCTGGTGCTATATTTTTTGGATTATATGGACTTGCAGCCTCACCTAGCACCCACCACCCGCTGCCAGTGCACAACAATAAGCTTTGATCTCTGTTACTATATGTACACGTGCGTGGGAGGGGGCAAGCACGCCGTGCAATGGGCACAAGGGGAGGGAGGGTTGGTGAGGCCTAGTGTACTGGTGGGTTTGTGAGCTGGCCCTGTGGCATGGTGGGTGGGTGGCAGGCTAGGGTGGTAAGGGTGCTGAGTTTGAGTCCGGGTGTGCTTTCATTTTGTTGCGCACCAGGCTTAAATTTTTTTCCAGTTTTGCACCCCCCTAGAGCTGAAAATCATTTAGCAAGGGTGTGCAGGGAGCGAAGCCCCATGCATAAACAAAAAAGAAACAAGTCCACAGCACTCTTTTGGCTATGTACACTCGTCCTAACGGTGATCATCTTTCCATGATTGCTGTTATTACATAGAACCCCTTCTGCCACTTCAGTGACACTGACAATCCTTAAAATATTCCATCAGGCCCTGTTCTCCATATCATTGACCTTGTGAAGTAAATCTTGAATCTGAGAATGGTGCTGTCTGAGGTGGCATTGGTGGGATTGGATGATTTACTCATGAGCATAACCGCTTTTTCAGTCCCAGTCAGCCCTTCAGATAGCTCCTTTTTGGATGTATTTTACATCCATAATTCAGCTCAAAATGTCCAAAAATGTAGTCTCTGGAGTCATTGACATCCAGCAACATTTCCATTGTTTAAGGCAGACGTCCGTTTTTCATGGTGTGGATGTCAGGTCTTTATGTTTTTTTTTTTTAATCCTGTGTGGAGGCAGACTCGCCAACTGTACCATTTTGGCCAGTATAATGCTGAATTTCTGACAGTGGTACCAGATCCAGGTTAGATCTCAGTGTGTACCAAATTTTGGCTACCTGAGAAATACTTTAATTTATTATTCAGTTCCCGGGCAATGTCTGCTGCAGTGTGTGAGTGCAACTTACTTCAAGCACGGTGGCCCGAGAAGGGAAAGGCTTAATGTGTGCAGTTCCCCAGCCCAACAATCTAGTCTGCTGCTGAGTAAGTCACTGAGTGCAAGCACGGTGGTCCGAGAGGGGAAACAAAGCATCCATCTGTCCCATCCCTATGGGAACCAGCAACATTGACATATGCCGTGCCTGTGACCCCTGGAATCAGCTGCCTGAGCTGCTCAGCTGCAGCCTTCCCTGACAGACTTGGTGGGAGTGTCTGTCAGTGATAGAGGAGCTGTGTCTGTCACTGAGCTGAGGAGCAAAAAATTAAATTTACTGGCACGTCAGATGCTTACTGTCTGGATGACCACAGCACTCATCCCGCTGTGAATGTAAATGCGCTGGCTCCGCTTGTCTAATTCTGCTGAGCTCTCACTTTCTAATCAGAATTTTAGTCTATAAATCTCAGTCAGGTCAGGACAGGTCTGTGACCATGGAGACATCAAGATCCCCTCAATGCATGAGTGTTGCACTACTAGTCTGAGCTCGGCTAACACAAAAAACAGAGCAGCTGCTGGAGGTAAAGAAAGATGTTCACTTTTGTCTTCCGAATGAAACTCCTCTTCTCAGTCTCTCTCGTACAATGTTCATCATGAGGTGGCAGTGATCTAGAGTGCAAGAGGGAGAAATCTGAGTCTCTGGTAACGAACTGCCTCGTGGGTGGTAGTCACATATGGTACCCTGCTGTCTGCAGTTTGAATAAGTCCCTTTGTTATTCCCTATTTATTCTTGCTATTAATTTTAAATTCCCCCTTTTTCAATAGATAAGGAGGAGTGCCACTTATTACTGAAAGTGCCACATACCTCTCAATTGTCATTGATTAGGTGGGACACCCCTCTTTACCACTTACATTGCTCTCTGTCCTGTCCCACTTTGAAAAGGTTCTAGTACCCACATTAATCCGGCTCTTGGAATAATCATGGGCAAAAGGGGCTGCTAGCCCCGCTCACTGCAACACAAGTGTACCTATGATGTTGCTAAATCTTGTTCTGTAATCTGGACTGTGTCCACACAGTCTTCAGTCTTCACCTGAAAGATAAAAGGGTATTTATTTTATTTTGTTATTATATAGACACTATCTGTGACCGAGTGTGAAGTGATCTGTATCTGTTTAGTGCCTAGTGGTGAGGTGACACTGACTCAGTCTCTGTACACAAAATTACCTTGCCAGGCCAGGCAGGAAAGGTATGGTGTTGGGACTGTGAGCTGGTAGGGGGACTGGAGTTGTTCAGCAAATGGTATGGGGGTAGTACAGTGATGATGTGGTGTGTCAGTGTGATGTCGGCACACAGTCAGTGTGTGTCTAAGTAAAGCTACTCATCATCATTGAGTGAATAAGTGATAGTTTGTGTTGTACAGTGTCTACGACTACAAGATCAGCCTGCCCTGCCCTGCTATATCTGCTAGCATTTCACTCAAATGTTGACTGTGTAATTTACACCTGTTACATAAGTTTAACTCTCTTTTAACTGCCTGCAGCCAGTGAAGTATTCAAAAGGTCAGTGAGTTGATTTCAAAACCTATGGGGCTTGGAGTATTTTTGACTGCCAGAATTTGTCAACTGGAATTATTTTGACTTCCAAAAAATTGAAAGTTGGAAAATTTTGATTCCAGTAAAACTGAAATGACTTCCAAATTTCAACCCATGGAAGTATTTGACTTCCACCAAAAAAAAAAAAATGATCTGAAGCCCTGGTCCCAGTTATTCTAGCAGTCAGTGCTTGCATTTCCAGTTTAGGTTTTGTAGTGGTAATCTTAAGTTGTGCAGTGTCATTTAATATTTTATTGAGTCTCTCTGTGACGTTGGCAAGCTCTGATGCTACTCTTTGATCTCCTTGCAGGACCATGACTCCTTCCGAATTGCCTCTCTAGTAGTAACTGTCAGCCTGGCGAGATGTATGAAGCACAACACTGCCAGCTGATGGATGAAGACCTTGCAACTGCTGGTTGTCTTCAAGGTAAGGGTTCTCAAACCTTTGTCTTTTCTCCCCTTACTAGCCAGGGAAGGTAACCCTTTAATTCTGATATCTTCTTGAAGCTCACATTGCAGCAGATCTCCTGTGCAGCTTTTTATGAGACAGCTGCAGCATTAGGGTGAAGGATGCAGTAGAATAGTGATCCTGGGATCAGACCTCTGAGATTATGCTGCCACCACATTGCTTGGCAAGATCCGCCCTCCTCAATTTAATATTTATTTAATTATTTTAGACCTGCTGAAGGAATTGGGGCTTGCAGCCATGGGACGCTGGCCAAGGGCTGAGACCAGAAAGCCTAAAGGAGGGTTGGAGTGCCATGTGGAGGACACAGAGTGAGTAGGATAATGACTCCAAAATGGTAATTTAAACTTAGGTCCCAGAAGACTGCTAAAGCTGCAGGGCTTGATTCTGAACACTCCCGGTGCAATGCAAGTGGCTTTCACCACAATGAATGGCACAAAGTGCCCCTTGCACCAAACAATGCACCTGAAGCAATTCTCAAAGGCAGCCTGCATCAATTGTAGGTTGCCTGCCCAAAACAGGGCTTGAATGCCCATGCACCTCAAAATGGGATGTGACTTGGGGAACGAGGGCATATGACAGATGCAGGCTGCCACATCTCCGAATGTCTAATTCTCAACACTCAACTGCAGGGAGAATTTCTACGTATCCTTAGACCAGCCAGGGCTGGTCTAAGGGTACTTAGAAATATCCCTTTTGGAGAGTTTGGCACAGTAAGCTGTGTGAGGCAGCCTCCCTCCCAAGCCCCAATATCTGATGTCATTATTAGTGTGGATGATTTTATTTCCTGGTGGTCTAGTGGCTCCCCAACCCTGATCCTCATTGTCCCCCAAATGGCATATTTATTAAACATTCCCCTCATGGTGGTCTAGTGGCCCCCCTCTGACCCCAACCCAGAACCCTGTTGCCCCCCAAATGGCATATTTGTTTACCATTCCCCTCATGGTGGTCTAGTGGCCCCCCCATCTGATCCACACTATCGCCGATAATGAGATAATACTTAAACATTCCCCTCCTGGTGGTCCAGTGGCACCCACATCCTGATCCCTGCTGTTGCCCAAAATGAAATATTTAATAACATTACCCTCCTGGTGATCTAGTGACTCCCCACCTGAACTCTGCTTTCACCCATAATGAAGTAATAATTAAACATTCCCCTCCTAGTGATCTAGTAGCTCCCCTCACCCCGGCCTCTACTCAACCCCAAACACAGCCAGCTACTGTCACAGCCCACCTCTCACCTCCGCGGCCGGCTGCCAGACTGAACTGTCAGTGAGCGCCTGTTGTATAGTGTATGTGCTCATGAACATTTCAGTGGTTTGTGTGTGTGCAGTGAAATTAATGTTTACCAACATTTACTAGCTTAAATCTAATCCTTCCAAGCCTAATTATAGGCGACAGTGGGGATTGGGAAGGGGGGCCACTAGACCACCAGGAGGGGAATGTTTAAATGTTATTTCATTATGGGCAACAGCAGGAATCAGGGTGGGGAGGCACTAAAACACCAGGAGGGGATTGTTTAATTATAATTTCATTTTGGGTGACCTGGGGGATCAGGGAGTGGGGACCACTAGACCACCAGGGCAGGGGGCAGATTGTTATTTATTACTAAGAGAATCACTGAGATTGGGAAGGTGGGACCACTAGGCCACCAGGGTCTAATGTGGCACATGACTGCCCTGTGGCTTGTGGCACACCCTATCAGTGTGCCCTCTGTTTGGTGCATGGCCACAGTTGCTGCAAGCCATGAGACTTTGCCACCTGGACCCCGGCCGATACAGAATCAGGCACAGGTTCCCTGGCACATGGGGCATTGGCACAACCTGCTGTCTGCAGCAGCTTGTGTTGATCTATGCCCCCTTTGAGATTCAAGCCAATAGTCTCAGAGGGAAAGGAAAATGCCGGGGGGGGGGCAAAGTGCAGCAGTGCAGGAAAGAAACAGAGTGGGCAGATGCCAAGTGGAGAGAGTGGACAGCACAGGGCTGGAGAAGAAACGCAAGTAAAAAGAGAAATGTGCACAGAGGCAAAACTAAATATAAATTTATATTGTTTTTAATACAGAGGAGCCAATGGAGCTGATGGACCAGTGCAAGACAGAAGCTGGGAGCAGAAGCTACAAAAGCCAGGTGGGGAGGTGATACAAGGGGAAAGGCAAGTGAAATCGGTGGGGGGTGCAGATAAAGCACACAACCACAGGTGATCACACAAAATGGAGCATGATGTGTGAGAGGACTGCCCACCTGGAGAGGAACCCGGAGACAAAACAGTCAGGTGGGGGCCCAAACAAGGGAACCAGGTGGAGCAGCATGGGAACAGCATGCTCTGGCCACCAGGGAAGGTGGTGAGAAATTCAAGCAATGGAGAGGGGAAAAAACAGGGGTGAGGAAAAGAGGCAGCTTGGTAGAACCTAAGCATAATGTGATCAGAATCTTACAGGGTCTGTGGAGAGTCACCAAATAGCAAGATAAAAAACCTGAAACAAAATGTCCCTGTGCAGGTGGTCCAAAGAAGGTGATCCCTCTGGATATGCTCTTTTATACCTGCCCAAGCCACTCCTTACTGGAAAGGCCTGGGACACCCCCCTCAGGTGCTTCAGCACCTGCTTGGGCTACCTGGTTCTGGGCTGCCCCCTTTTCCTGCAGGCATAGGCAGTACATCCCTGCTGGAATGTGGGCCATGTGCAAAGCTTCCACCCTGGTGACAGACTGGGAGGGTAATTTTTGTCTTCACTTCAGACTCTTCACTCACCGCAGATGAATACTGTAGGTAGTTACTTTTAAGTGTAGTGCTCAGGATTTTGCATTGATCTACAAGGTACAAGTGTTTGGCATGGATATAACTGAACCAGAGGTAGCACTCTTGAGTTTCATAGACTGTCTTTTTATTGCCGTCCCTTTAAACTTTTTAGTGATTTTTACACCAAGGGGTATAAGAACAATCCTAGTATGGTAGTTTGAAACAAACTACACAGCACTTGGATGCTGCAGCCATGAGGACTTATTGTAGGTCTAATATGAATTTTGCTTTAACCTACAATGAAATTACTGTAGCCCTAGTGTTTGTACAGCTTTTACTGAGTTGACACAGCCTGTACCACTGTACAGCTACTGTTGTTTCTATTTGAAATTTTGAATGTGTCATGTTGAGAGAGTTACACTACGGGTAATACATAGTGAGGCTTTAACTTACTTTCAGTGATCAAAGGGATTTAAAATAATCTGTATGGTGCTGGGGAGAGTGTAGCCGTGACATACTCCATTATGTGTTTTAAACATTAGTCTTGGACTACCAGTACGGGAGTCTGGATCAGCAATCACGGCACTGAAAAAAATGCAGTCGATAAAATCCCATACAGCCAAATGAATGAATGAATGAATGAATGAATGAATGCAAGTTACAAGCCTGCACATAATTTGTAATTGCTATATCTGTTTTCAGAAAATGGGTAAAAGTAATTCATCCTTCTGATTGGCTGAGGCACTTCTCTAGCTGGGCATCTATTAGACAACAGTTGCCCGACTATTAAAAGTACCTGCCCAGCCAACCCCATTACCAAAATCATACAGCCCAGCCAGATGTGTAATTGGCTAAATCCTCTCATTCTGTTTTTAATTGTTTGTCATTTTTTTCTCTCGCTTAGCGAGAGACGCTGACACACAATGCCGTGGATTAAAACTACAACCTAGTAAAGGTAAGCACTACCTGTCTTCCTCATTGTCAGAGCACCCAGAAAAGTCTTGTAATCCTTACATTTGTTCTTTGCTGCTTCATTTCATCTCCCTCAATCTGCACCTTCCGATCTTTTATCTCGGGTGCTGCTCTCGGCAAATCTATCAACTGCGTTGCATATCCTATTCACGGTATATTTACCAACCGCATCTCACTACATTAAAACATAACAAAAATAAAAAAAACAAAAATACAAGAATAACAATCTGCTACAGAACTCAAAGAGTTGAGGGGGGGGCTGGAATTCAACAAAGTATTAACAGATAAACACGCTGCTTCTCAACTCCACCACTGTACTTCCAGGTCACGCTGTCAGCTTTTGTCAGCTTGAAACACACACTCTCAGATCCCTTCTCCTATAAGAGAAAATGAAGCTGCAGTACTGCAACAGTTTGTAAAAGAAATCCATTCTCTTGTTCCAAAGGTGCTGTTTGGAGTGTGTGTGTATAGGGTGGAGGGGGGCAACAGGAGATGGAACAGCACACAAATGGAGGGACTACTTTACCAAGAACGTTTTTTTTTCTGAAATGTCATTTATTTTCACAGTGATTTCCTTACTAAAATGACTACATAATTAAAATTTACACACATGCCCATTTTCTAAGCGCAATAGTACCCATCAGGGTGGGTGGTATTGGGCTATACCGGACCTTCTAGGGGTTATAAGGCCCTCCGTCTGTGGTGTCAGGCCTTATTACGCCCCAAGGCAGTCCAGTATAGCCCAGTACCACCCACCCTGTTGGGTATTATTGCTTACTTAATCAATCAAGTCACTGGCTGCCATGTGTCTCAATGCATTATATGTGCGAGTCTTTGATTGGGGCAACAAGCAATGAATAATAAATACAGTATTCTTGAAGTGATGCATTCAAACAGTGGTGTTTTTCCAGTCTGACCACACCCCCGAGGAAGAGTCAGTGGACTTGAAGTGCCAGGGCAAGTATGATCAGTAACAATAGCTTGCTCTCTATATGTGTTTGTGTTTGTTCTGCATTTCTTGGCCTGTATGTTTGAAAAAAAATATGAATTAAAAAGTGTCTAGCACATGTGGTTGAACTGAAGCAAGTTCCTGTTGTGAGTGCATGGATATTTGG
Source organism: Neoceratodus forsteri (assembly GCA_016271365.2). Classification (NCBI taxonomy): domain Eukaryota; kingdom Metazoa; phylum Chordata; order Ceratodontiformes; family Ceratodontidae; genus Neoceratodus; species Neoceratodus forsteri. The sequence continues at coordinate 1,066,914,398 of CM028131.1, read as the reverse complement.
AACCTTTGAATTGAGTGGTGGTCAGGTTGTGCATCAGATGAGTGGTCAGCTCATGAATGTGTGGGAGCATAATCCATCCATTGCATGGCTCCCTGTGCACAACCACCAGTGTGGTGTAGCCCAGGCATTGGGGCAGGTGACCACCATTAATACTGTCACACCACACAGAGGGCAGGATCATCCAGCCAAGCAGGTAATCCACCCTGGAATGCCTGATACCTGTGGATTCTGCTCCTGTGCCCCAGGCATCACTGTGTACAGCTACCTTGCCATCCAGTTTTAGGGTTTTTCAGGTGAGATCCAAAGAAATGTGGGTCTGGCACACATCAGCATCAGATATTTTACTGATTACATTACTGCCTGCAAGTCTGCCAGACAGCCCTTCCTGTATGCAGCACTCTAATGCAGAAAGTATGCAAATGAGCCCAGCAGTTCCAGGTGCTGCTCTGGATGCCCTAACAGAGGGTCACTAGGGCTGCAGGAGATGGAAGGGAGCTAGATGTTGCCTACCTGGGGACAAATGACCTGTAAAAGAAGGGTAGGGGGTAGTGCAGGGAGATTTCAGGGAACTGAAGAGGGGCCTAAAGCATGTGCCATGTTACCTGTGTACTGCTGGAGTGAGGAATGGGTACTCCACACCAGGGCATTTAACAAATGATTGAAGGCAGAGTGCATGGATGAGGGCTTTGGCTTCATTGGGGACTGGGTGTCAACCTAGAAGGGGCCTCTATAGGGGAGGCGGTCTGCATATTTCCAGAAAGGGAACCTCAGTCCTTAGTGGTAGGCATAAATGCTACTTTGATGAGAATTTAAACTATCCTGGGGTGGGGGGTGAGGCTGTCAAACCAAGGAAGGCAACAATTTCCCTCCTAGATGGTGGAACAGCTGGGAGGGAGGGCCCGAGGGGAGTAAACTCCCCAAGGACAGGGGCACAAGTAAACAAGGGTGGGGACAAGTCAGATTAAAAAGGTTGTATAAATCAGGCAAACAAGAACAAAAGAGTAAAGGAGACAGTAAAGAAGAAGTTAAAAAGGGAAAAGGTGGGTCGGGGGAAGTGTCAGGGAACAGCACAGGCAGGAGGAGGAGGAGAGGAAAGTAGGGAAGCAGGCAGGATGTGACTAAGGTAAGTAGAGCCATGTACATCAAGCAAGGAGTCCAGGAAATAAAATTCCAGACTAGGAACGTGGTGGAGGTTATCCTAGATTTGGTTGCCATAACTAAGTTGTGGTACACTGACAGCCACAACTGGGCCATGGCACACCGGGCTACTCTCTGTTCAGGAGAGACAGGTCAGGAGGAGGGGCTGTACTATATGTGAGGGATGGAATCAAGGCCATGGAGGTACAGTGGCATCCAGAGGAAAAGGATAGGCTGGAGATGCTCTGGGTCTTCCTAAATACTCTGGCTCTGGTCCAGCTATCCATACAGGGGTGGTGTACAGACCTCCAGCACAGGAAGAGGAGCAGGATAAGGCACTAGGAAGAGTCATCATCAAGATCACAAGTAAGGTGCTGCTAGCTGGAGACTTCAATCTGCCAAATGTGTGCCTTCTGACTGTAGCTTTGTCAAGGAGCTTAGCCATCCTTGACTCCATACAAGGGTCTTTTCTCTGGCAGCTAGTCAAGGAATCCACTAGGGATGGGGCACTGCTGGGTATGGTGTTTACAAACAAGGACAGCATTGCAGATGTCACAGTGGGCAGTCCCCTAGGTACCCATGATCAAGGTAAAGTGTGGTTTAAAATTAAGACAGGGACAGAGGTTAACTACACGAGGACAAGGATCCTGGATTTTACAATGATGGATTTTAAAGAAATGAGAGACTGCCTCAGAAACTGTCTCATGGGGGGATTGGCAGGGAGGGGTGGAAGCACAGTGGAGACAAAATAAGGGAGGGCATAATTGAGGCAATCAGCCTCTTCATGAAGGATGTGAGTGAAAGGAGAAGGAACAAACTCTGGCCAGAGCTGATAGGACTGTGAAAAGCTACCAAGTGACCAAAGTTACACATGTGCATAGGAATTATTCAATGCCTGGGTGTAACCTGGCCATTTTGTGGAGGTGGTGCACTAAATTTTCAACATGTCCTACATGGGGAAGTGGGGCACCACCTTATTTTGAGAAGTACTTCTGGGGCTTTTTTTATATCTGTCTCAAGTGCTATAAATGTGGTTGTCAGTTGCAAAATGTGGAATGTATCTAGCATCATTCTGTTTACTGCATACAAGTCACTTAGCATACCAGCATCTTATTGTGCTATTTTATTCATTTATTTCATAAGTTTTACCAGGAAAGACATATTAAGCTCAGCATCCTATGTGTGCAGGTTAATGTATTAAACTGCGAGAAAACAATTCTACAGAACTGATCACTGTCAGTGGTCAATTCTGTGGCTTTTTGACCTTGTGTCTAGTGGTCCACCTCACCCACCAATCACCAGCCCTGGGGTTTGATTCTCAAAAAGGGCTTAGAACAGTTCAAGCTGCTGCAAACAGCAGCATGCACAGAAGCCTTGGGCACCATGGACCCTGCACCAGATTCTAGTACAGTAGGAGTCCCGGAGCCTAATTCCCCACACTTGCTGCAACTGCTCCTCTGTGACAAAGAGAAGGTGCATGGGAAGGGTTTGCTGCAAGTCCCTGCAGTAAATGCTGGGGATCCCCACATCAATGATCCCTGTTCTCAGTTATAATAATAAATAAATAGCACCATTGCCCTGGTAGTCTAGTGTTCCCCCAACCCCAATCTCCATTATAAGAAAAAAAGAAATAGCCCCCATTCCCTGGTAGTCCAGTGGTTCCCCCTCCCTGATCTCTGTTATAATAAGAAATAAATAGCCTCTTTGCCCTGGTAGTGCAATGTTCCCCCATCCTCAATACCCGTTATAATAATAAATCAATAGTTTCTTTGCTCTGGTAGTCCAGTGGTTTCCCTACTCCTCGATCTCTGATCTCTGCTATAATAAAAAGGAAATATCCCCTGTTACCTGGTAATATAGTGGCCCCCTCCCAATCCCCAATGTCCCTGACATTAAAATATAAAAAAACACCTGATGGTCTAGTAGACCCCCCATCCCCCACCCTGCAGTGTCCTACCATTCTGCCATCCATCCCATAACCAAGTTTGGCAGCTGGCACAGCTCTCCACTCACCAACATAGCCAGCCACTGACTGAGCCAAGAGTGAGCGCGTACTGTATATATGGATTCCCTGGTGTCTAGTGGTCCCCCCACATGCCAATCATGGGCCAAATGAAGAAATAAAACATTTATATAATATTCCCTCCCTGGTGTCTAGTGGACCCCCTCCCTATCCCCAACCCTTTTATTAAGAAAAAAAGCCAGTAGTCCCTCATTACCTGGTGTCTAGCAGGCCCCCCACTCCCCACCCCAGCAGGAAGTTACCCATCACCCCGCTCCCGCCACCCCGACCCTGAGTGGGTGACCAGCACAGCTCTCCTTTCTCCTCCGTGGCAGGCCACCAACTGAGCTGTCAATGAATAAGTGTGTGCTTGTACAATCATGCACTCATTTATTGACAGCTCCCACTCACACAGTAGTATGACAGGCAGTGCCGTTCGCCCTCTCGGGGTTGGAGTGGAAGAAAGTAGGTTGGTAGGGGACTACCTGATGGGGCTAGAGGGGTGGGGTACATTAAACTGCAGTAGGCTAGACATCAGGGAATGAGGGACTACTGGCTTTTTTACTTAATAAGGGGATCGAGGATTGGAAGAGGGGTCCACTAGACAGCAGGGAGGGAAAATTATTTAAATGTTTTATTTTTACATTGGGCCAGTGATGTGATTGGCAGATGGGGGAGACCACTAGATACAAGAGATTTTTTCACTTGGGGCCAATGATCAGTGGGGGGGGGCACAAGACACCAGTTTTATTTTCACTTGGGCCAGCAATCAGTGGGTGGGGGGCCACTAGACATCAGGGATTTTTTACATGGTGCCAGTGATTGGCAGGTGGAGGAGCCACTAGATACCAGTTTTTATTTTTTTACGTTGGGCAGGTGGTCGGCGAGTGGGGGGGGGGGCAGTAGACACCAGAGGGGAAATTTAATTCTACATGGGGCCGGAGATCAAGGAGGGGAGGGGAAGGGGAGCTATATTCCAAAATAATACTTTAAACTGCAGATGGAAAAAAACTCCGTAGTTTAATGTATTAGTCCCCATTTCAGCCAAAATATCAGCGTAACAGGTCAAAAATCCATGAAACACATTCAGAAAATTCCAATCTCACCAGTGGAAGAAGTGCAGAAAATTTCAAGAAATTTCCAAAATTTCACAAAAATTCTGTGAAAGTGGAATTCACAATGTTCGCCCACCTCTACTGTCTAGTGAAAAGAGTCTTGCCAGATCATGAAGTGTTTCCACTGCTAGGGGGCACATTGTAGTGTCCCTAATAACACCAAAATGGTGAAGATGCAGGAGAAAAAGATGGCCTCACTGCAGTCGTCTGGAGGCTTTAAAAAGAGGAAGGAGAGAGGAGGTTATAAACAGCACAACAGGCAAAGAAGTTAAGACAATGTTAATATTTATTTAGCAAGGCAAGGCTCTGAATGGCATGCCCAGTTTCCCCAGTGCTTCAGGCATATGGCATTGCAGGATGCAGTCAGGATAACAAGCAGGAAATAAGCATGCCGGGGGCAGCATTTTGTGGCACCAAGTACAAAACTGAATTTGCTGGCTACACCCCTAGGATGCGTGTACAAGCCTCCTGGTGCTTCAGCACAATTTCATACTGTGACTGCGCTGTGGTGGGCGGTGCACACAGTATGAGCAGCCCACCAGGGTTTCAGTTATGAGGGGAAATTATTAAAATATATCACTTTTTCATGCAAGATATTGTCGCTGTGCATTCTGCACTAATAAAGGGACTGATGCAGGCACTGCATTCCTGTTTCTGGATACCCTCAGGAAAAGTAAGACAATGGCCTGGCAGTGTCCCTTTAAAGCATCATAGCAGATGTGCTGGCTCCGAACAGAATTTGTTATTAAGGTTGCAGGTTTAGTTTGGCCTAACAGTGGAAAAGGTAGAACTTTACAGTTCAAGGTAAATGAATCATCAGTAGACATAAAGTTCCAAACTTTGATTCACCTGGTTTGCCTAAGTCTTTAAATTGGTTGAGTGCCTCATGGACACTCAGAGGGTAACATCAGCAGGACTCACTCAGGCAGCAGAGTCATGTGAGTCAGTTTCTTAGAGCACTGGAGACTGGTGGGAAGTGAGCAGCATGTGAACATGTCGTGAATAGTGGGCCAGAGAAGTGGATGGACAGCACCATCAACCAACTGAGTGGAGCAGCAGTCACATGGGTAAGTGCTTTTCTCTTGTTATGGCTGTGGGTGGAGTCTGCAACCATTTTGCTGTTGGTAGCTGGAAAATGGAATATCATGGAACACATTTTTGGAGTTTTCAATGTATTCTTCCATACCTAGAAATCACTATGCCACTTGAAAGAAAATACTCCTTCTGTCTGTTTAAAATAATGGAGACAGAAATCCAAGCTGCTTATCAGATGACCAGTAGGAAACTGAAATAGCATGTTAAATATGGGCTGCCTATTAAACTGGAGATTTGTATACCCCCTTTGAAATGCAACAACTTGCACATTTAAATACTTAGCATTTAAATATTTTCTTGCTACAGCTTCAGTTGGGCAGGTATTTTCTTTCAAGAAAGATTCATACCTCATAAATGTTACCCTTTCCCAGCAATGAATCTAAAAAGATTTACACTTTTTTTAACCTCTTAAGATACTAACTGAAAAGTACTGTCTCAGATATATGCCAGATCTTCTGTGAACTATCCAGGCTAAATATATAGGAATCAGCAAGCATTTGTTACTATGCTGTCTGGGGAAAAAATATATATTGGGTTACAACAAATACACACACACACACACACACACACATACACACACACACCATCCTCATGGCCACAACATTAAAAATAAATACTGCAATCTATTATGTTATAAAACAAAAAATAAACTGTTTGTTTATGTCAGTGAGCGCAGTGAAGTTCAGTTTACAGTTTCCTTTCAATATTTCTTGTTCTATATTTTGTATCCTGGATAGCGCAGGAGATATGCCTACATCTCATTGTCATAGGGATCTTCATTTTCTTACACATGTTTGCACTGTATTTAATCAGAATGCCCCAGATTAGATGCAATATCTTGTTTCCAGTGGGGTCATGATTTTTCCATTTTATAATGTGTTTATTCAGGATAGCCTAGTCCAGATGTAAAATATTGTTTTCAGTGTGTTCTGATTTTACGCAATGCAGCATAATATTGTGTAGACGAAAAACCCCAATGAAAATAAGTTGCCATGTCTTCTGTGAACTATCCGGGCTAAATATATAGCAATCAGCAGGCACATTCTAGAAAAACACATTGTAAAAATGTGTAAAAGGAAGACCACATTGAAACTGCCTCTCAGCAGATCTGCATTGTACAAATTCATTAGAAATAATGGGTAAAAGCATCTCAAAAGCTCTCCACAGCCATATCGGCTCTGATTAGAGGTTGTGTTTTCTGCCATACAATATCTGCTACTGAGCTGCTGCTGTCTAACTCTTTGCTGACAGTGGACTTTGTGGCTTTCATTTTCATACTTCACACCTTGGAAGGACAGGGCATCATTTTCAGGCTTCTCCCCTGGCCGGACTACTAAACATGTTTGACGAAAACAAAATAAGAAAAAGACTGAAAGAAACTAGAAAAGAGAATGTGAGACTGCTTGGATTTTCTGAGGCTTCCAGGGGAAAGAAAGAGATGATCTCAAGTGCTAGCGTATGGAGAGCCAAGCTGTCAGGAAAGAAAATAAAGACCTGAGCCTCTCACTCAGATTCTTAAATTCTGGCTAAAGTAAAAAAAATAAGGCTCGAGACATTGTTTCTCCTTGGAATGATTAGCTGCTCTTGGAGAGATGGTGAGACAATCTCACATGCTGTTCACCTTGAGTCAAGCTGTGAAAAAAGGAAAAAATAACTGCACTCTCACTCCCATTGTCCCCAGATCCCACTCAATAAAGACTCAGACAAAGATGTGTGGGTGCTCAGTTCAGCAATTACTTTCCTTAAATCTTTTCCACAATTCAAATCTATATTGCCAATATTTACATATTGATAACACACCATATAGAACTCATGCATATTCAGCACTCTCAGTATTCTATTTGCATCATATCAGCTTCCACTTTTTATGCCCATTAACTTTTCTTCTTCTCCCCACTCAGACTCTCTGCAGGGGTCTGAGTGTACTATTGTACCCTTCCATCTTCTTGGGATGTCCAGGGTCTTTTCTTTTTATTTCTTTTATTCCCCCTCCTATCCTCCACCTCCCTTATTTTCTACACTTATCCCTTTTATTTTGGTTGTTTCATCCCCTGCCGTCCACCTTTGGTAGACCAGAGGTGCTGCTCTCCACCTACCGCAGTGCCGCACTCATTCTCCCAATATCTCTCTTTCTTTGTTGGGTGGGTGGGAAAGTCTCCAAGTAGCAAAATGTGTGTGGTCTCCCTCTCTTACCCACTCTTAAGTACCATTTAGCTTAACCCTCTCTTTCTTCCCCCCAGCCAATTGCGTCATGCCTCCTCACATTCTAAGACATCATAACCCATCCCCTTTTGTGACCTCACAGCCTCTCCCCTTCCCAACCCCCTTCCTTCCTCACTGTATCTAAAACCTGAGACCCCCCCACAGATTGGTCTGGTCCTGCTGACAATGGGTTCTGCCCTATTAATGGGGCAAACCACTTTGTCTCCATATCCCACCCAATGAAGACTCGGACAAAGATGTGTGAGGCCCAGTTCAGCATTTACTTTACTTGAATCTTTTCGACAATTCAAATCCATTTTGCCAATATTTACATATTAATAACACACCATATACAACTCACACATATTCAACACTCTCAGTATTCTATTTACATTATATCAACTTTCACTTTTTATGTCTATTAACCTTTCCTCTTCTTCCCCCAGATGTACATCTGGGGACTGCTTTTCTCTTCCACTTTCTGCTGGGATCCAAGTGTACATTAGTACCCCTCCATCTTCTTGGGATGTGCAGGGTCTTTTCTTATTATTTCTTTTATCGCCCCCTTTCTATCCTCACCCCTCCCTTATTTTTCACTAGGCCACCTCCCACTTGTGACAGACAGTAACCTTCCCCCCTTTAAGCCAATTTTCCCCATATCCAGGGCTCAATCACATCTGCTATCTCCAAATTAAAGATGGTCAGACCCAACCCAGAGATCACACTCCCCCCCCCATAATCTTCATCCACATGCTCCACTATGCCTCTTGTTATTGTTTGTTCCTCACAGGCCACAAATAACCTGCCCGCTCTGGTGTTCATGTGCCTTCTAGCCTTCTCTACTGCTTTATGACTTTGAGCGTATCTCCACACCCTCCTAGGTATCATATTGGACCCCACCAGAGTAATCTCCGACCACTATTCCTGTATCTTAATTATGTCCGACTTTATCTGGAAGAAAATGTCTAGCTAGGGTCTGGTTCCCAAATTGTTCCCTTCTAGATGGATGAAAATCATGTCCAAGCATCTGTGCACCTCTTTCATTTTTCCCAGCAGCTGTAGCAGCTGCGCCCATCTCACCCCCCGCATGCCTTTCCACATCAGCTTGGTTTGCTTTGTATCCAAGTATAGCTGCTACCCCCCAAGCCTCCTGGATGCCCATTTTTTGACCCAATGGAGAAAAGAGTGTTCACAAATCCAAACATCTAGACTCCTTGTCTGACCTATTTAAGAATCATAAACAACACACATTAATCACCCATGTAGCGGCTCCTCCCTCCCCCATGTGCAGTTCTTTTTGATACCCATCTATTACTGCTTTTCTCTTATGCTTCCATCCCCCTTTATTAATTCTTTATTGATAACTTGCGCCTGCTTGTAAGGGAGAAAAAGAAGACATAGTATCATCATAAAGCATCATTCCAAACTTTTCTCTTAAAACAACCTGATGTCTAACACCCCTTTGCCATAATCGCTTCCTCCAACCCTCCATGGGCTGCTAACTCTGATGTCATCCCTATTCTGAATGAATATGAAGAGAAACCACTCAGGTCCTCCACCATGAATGCCATACCCTTCTTGAGTATGGTTGTTGCCTGTGTGCACTTTACTGGAGACCCATCCCCATGTATGAATAGGAGTGGGTTTTTGTCCTTTGGGCGCACTGCAGTGTATGTTGACAGCACCTCCACTAGACAGATGGAGCTGACCCTTTGTCTTTTTAATGTCACCCTTTCTCCCACATCTGCCTGGTCCGTCTTGGAGCATTTTATAATCACTGTCACTCTGTCATTGGCCCACACTGTGTTCTCCCACTGTAGACTGGCTGAACTGTCCAATTTACCGTGACCCACCACCTCACTAACCCTGAAGGCACCTCTGTACATGGTGGCATATAAGGCCTGAAACAAAATGGCCTCAGTGCTAGACCTACACATAGGATATTGAAAAGGCTGCCAAGCGCAGGACAAATCACAATGCGCCGGGGCGCAACGTAAATGTATGCGGCGCAGATGCAGAGGATGTGCCCATGCATATATGGCACATCCTGCTATTCAGCCCGCAATGTGCAGTGCATTTGCTGGCACAATCCTGAATTGGGCCTCATAAGGGGCTCAAAGTTGAGCCCGTGAATCAGAAGAACAACTCCTGCCCACCCACAGGTGGGCTGCTGTATTGCAGGACACAACACAGCAGCAGCCAGCCATAGGTGGCCATCCGACCACCCAGAACACCATCCACAAGAACCCATAACTCCCTGGTAGTCTAGTGGTACCCCCCTCCCTCCCATTGCTGTGATCGCCAGTCATTCCCATGAATAAAACCCCTGGTGATCCAGTGGCACCCCCCACCATCCCATTGCAGCACTCGCTGATCATTCCAGTGAATAAAATCCCTGGTGATCAGTGGCACCCCCCACCACTCACCCACACAGGACCCCTGCCCACCCCATCCCCCCATCATCGAAGGATGGCTGCAACCCACCCGCATACCACTAGGTACCCACCGAATGACAGGTACAGCATGGACTTGCAGGGCATAATGTACTAGACAGTCCCAAAAATGTGAATGAAGTCATTCACATATTTGGGACTGTCTAGTACAGTATGCCCTGCAAGCCCATACTGTACCTGTCATTCGATGGGCATCCAGGCAGTATACGGGTGGCTGGGTAAGCTGCCTGCCGGGCGACGGGGGAGCGGGTGGACAAGGGGTGCTGTGGTGGTTGGTGGGGGTGCCACTGATCACCAGAGATTTTATTCATAGGAATGACCTGCATAGCAGCAATGGGAGGGAGGGAGGGGGGTACCACTGGATCACCAGGGCTTTTATTCATGGGACGGAATGGCGATTACAGCAACGGGAGGGAATGGGGTACCACTAGAGTACCAGGGAATTATTTTATAGCAATTTACCACAATCATGGATATGAGGTGGGGGATGCCCCAGGACCCCCACTTTGCACACATCATTCTGTGCAGGGCACCAGGTGCAATTCGCCGGGCTCCCCTGCGCAAGGCATGTAAATGGGGCCATAATGACATGCAGATGGCCCCATGTGTGCCTTGCATATGTTATGGCCTTATTTGCATACCCTCTGCTGAATATCATGGCTGATGCACCCAGCACAATCCGTGTTTTGCTGCGTGACGATTATGCTCCTATCTATGGCTTACGCCGGTGCAGTGCCACTGTACCCAGCACAGTGCCACTGCACCGTGTGCTGTCCATGCCATATTCAATGGTGCTGCGCCATGGCATATCACCGTTGAATATCACCTGGTCCTGGCCCTGGCAGATCCCAGTTGTACTGCGCCCACACTTGCGCCACTGCCAGGTGCAGTCTGAATATCCTGGCCTGTGCGAACACAGCAAGCTGTTGCAAGGGATTTAAGACACTGCACAATTTCTCACTCAGATTCTGGATTGTTACTTTGTTACCTAACCTCTCTCTCAATTGACTGATTTCACATGAGACAGCTGATCAGCCAGCCTGCAGATTGTGGCTGGCCATTTCCTTTCCTCATTTCCATCATCAGCTTTATAAAAGAAAAATAAATCAAAAGTAGAAAACCAGATCCATTACAGTAGTTGTTCCGGCAGATTGCACAAAAGGCATAATGGACAGAGGAGCAAGTGCTTGTCTTTCTTCATGCAGGCTGTGAACTCTGTCAGACAAATAACTCTGGACAGGTTAAATTCAAAAAAAAAAGTTGGAGTGGGGGCAGTTACTTGTAACCTCGTTTTGTTAAGCAAACATCTGGAGCCAGACATCACCAGGCTGCATTGTCTGCTTGCAATGGAGGAGGGATCAGTCCTAATCAGGCATCAGGAATCAATAACCCAGGCTGGGAATGAATTACAATTTGCTGCCTTAATAAAGATTTTCAACAAATTAAGCACATAGTCCAGATATTCCCCTGTGTTCACAATCACATAGCACCCCTGAGAGCTTTTTTCAGCTGTCTGTTATTTGCTACTGAAGAACTTTAAAAAAATGTAGTACACACATCCTTTCTACCTGTTATTAGGAACACTGTGCTGTAATTGCTTGTTAGTATTCAGTATGGTATGTATTCATTTGTGTTTGCACACAAAACACTCTCGTAACCCTTTATTACCATACTTGAGGTTTTCCATTTTTGCACTTGTAGTACCCCCTTACAGCTGTCATGCCTCACTTGCAATATTTTTACTTTATGTAAAAGAAAAATTCTGAAAAAAAAAATATTGCACACAATTTGTTTCCCTCCTGTTATTGGAAACTGTGTGCTGTGATACATTGTAGGTTAAATGCATCTGTGTTTGCACTTGCCACACTCCCTTATTGCTTTATTGCCCTTTTGGGGGGTTTGCATTGTTTCACAATTGCAGTTACCCCTCACAGCTGTGTTGCCTCACTTGGAATGTTTTACATTAGGTAAAAGTGAAAGTCTTCTGAAAAAAAAATATGCACACAAGATATGCTTCACACCTGCTATTAGGAACTGTGTGCTGTGCTGTAGGGCATGTGCATCTGTGTTTGCACTTACAACACCCTCTTACTGCTTTACTACACAACCTGAGATGTCTTCCTGTTATTGCACTTGCAGGGTGCCACCTTGCAGCAGTCTTGCCCAACTTGATATTTTTTACTACAAATTTGATGTTTCACAAAATAGCTCATTACTGTCCAGTATACTCATTCTGAACTTTTATTTGGGGAGCACTGTGGTCAAATTGTTTGCCAGACAGCAAGACTTTTTTTTTTTCACATTGACAGCACCCATCACTTTCTGCTTTATTGTCTGGCTGGTAGGTTTGCTATCTTAAACCTTACTAAGTACACAATTTTCATTGTCATTATGGAAAGATGGAAGAAAGTGTTTCAGAGCCTTTAGGTAATGTGAAAACCATACATGGTAACACAAAGAGTAAAAGCAATTCTGTAGAAATTAAGGATACAGCCTGCTGGCCTGGTGGCACTGAGGGTTGAGGCATCAGCCTTACCTTGTGCCACATCAATGACCTGGGTTCAGGAGCGAGCCCTGGGAGCCGGGGGTTGGCCAGGGAGGAGAGGATCAAGCATCCGATGGGCTTCTCTCATCTCCTGGGAGGGAGGGGGGTCCAAACTCCATGACGAGAATGGTGCCCATTGGATACTGGGTGCACTACAGTCGGGGGATTGAGTAGGGGATGACATCAGGAGGCCTTCCTGCAGGTGTGGGCAGGAGTGTGCATGTCATGCACTGGACGGCATTGCATGTCCTGCATCTGAGGGGATGAGAGAAAAGGAAATACCACAGCTGCCCGATGAGGTGACAGCAGATCTTCAGTGACTGAGCCCACATGCCCAGTGCTGGCCCCAACCCTGACTTGACTCTCTGTGATTCCTGCCTCCTCCCATGAAGGCCAGCAGGAGAGGGGGGACCCAGCACCCAATTCCTCAGTTGGGGGAGGGGTTCAGGTGGGCGGTGAAGGCAAGGTTAAGTAAGTCTGCCTAAGAGATACTGCAGTAAGCTGGAGAAAAAATAGAATTGAAAAAAGAATACAGTAATAAAAGTGCAGAAAATCCATGACATTGCAGGATTGACTCATTCTGGTGCTTGGACGATGAGCACAAGGGCATCAAAGAACAGAAGTCAGTTTTACTAAACAGAGAGAAGGTGAAGGAGGAGAAGTAGGAGGAGATAGAAGTGGAGAAAGAGGCAGAAATAAGAACAGATCAGTATTTTATTGTAGACAAAGCAGCAGCCAGACTGTCAAATATCCCAAGTCCATGACAATTTAAGGTGAGAAATGCCCAGAACTTCAAGGAAAAGTCTGTCTTGGAAAAAGTTAGACTTTCTGGGCTCGATTTTCAAAGCCCCCAACCAGTGCAGTGCCAGGGGCTAGCACCACAAAGAGTGGCGCAAAGTGCCCCTTGCGCCAAACAATGCACTGGGAGTGATTCTCAATGGTAACCTGTATCACCTGAAGGCTACAAATCCCAAACAGGGCTTGCACCCCCCTGCACCCAAAAGGGCTGCAACAGGGAGCTAGAGGGCATGTGGCAGATGCAAGATGCTACATCCCCCTAAAGAGGATTCTCAGAACTCTTCCGGAGAAGGAAATTCTAAGCACCCTTAGACCAGCCAGGACTGGTCTAAGGGTACATAGACAGTTCTTCTCTGGGAAATTTTACCTGTTTGCAGCAATGGGCCACAGTTCCCCCATCCCAGCCCCATTATCTGCCAGTTTTAATAGTACAGTAATCATCCCATCCCCATAACCACCAGAGATGGGGGTAAGTTTACTATAATGAATACCGGCACATCAGGGATCAGCGATTGGGGGCAACTAGATCACCAAGGAAGGGGATAATTATCATACTATTAAAACCAGTGGACATCAGGGATTGGGAAAGGGGTGTCAATAGGCCACCAGAGATGGGGGTAAGTTTACTACTATGAATACCAGGATATCAGGGATCGGGAAAGGGGGCCACTAGAGCACCAGAGATGGGGATAATTATCATACTATTAAAACCAGTGGACATTGGAGATTTGGGAATGGTGGCCGCTAGACCACCAGGGGCAAGGGTAAGTTTACTACTATAAATACTGGGACATTGAGGATCAGGTAGGGGAAGCACTAGATCACCAAGGAAGGGGATAATAATCATACTATTAAAACTGGTTGACTATGGAGATCTGGGAGGGGGGCCACTAGACAACCAGGGATGGCAGTAAGTTTACTACTATGAATACCGGAACATCAGGGATGATGGAGGGGGCTGCTAAATCACCAGGAAAGGGGATAATTATCATGATCTTATTACCATCTGACATCAGGGATTGGGGAAGGGGCCACTAGACCCCCCAGAGAAGGGTGTTTTGTTTATCTGACCCGGTGACCAGGGATGGGGTGACCATTTGCCTTTGCCACAGGAGCCTGCAGCATACCCCTCCCATGTGCCATGTGTTTGTCGCACAGGATGGGTTGCTGCAGGTGTGTGGACTTAGGTGCTAGGACCCCTTCTGTACCAGAATCTGGTGCAGGGTCCCTGCCAACTGGGACTTTGGTGCAAGCTGCTGTTTGCCACAGCTTGTGCTGATCTAAGCCCTGTTTGTGAATCAAACTCATTATGTTTTCCTTGATCTTCAAAAGGCAGAAAAGCTTAGAAAAGCAATGACAGTACTGGCACATGGATTTTCTTAGCAAACGTCTAGACTATTTGTAAGTCTCAATCTAAGCTTCGCTGAGCTATATCAGTAGCATGCTAAAAGAAAGTGTACTGCAGCTCAGGGTCTTAATTTTTGAAAGGAAATGTTTAGTGCAAGATACCTGCACTAAACAGCTTTGATGCAGGGTGCACCTTACATCAAAGATTGTGGCAATTATGATTTTTGAGCACAGGCTGCATCAAAATTGGGATGCCGTGCGGCAAAGCTGCCCTGTGCCACCCATGTAGCAGAAGTTCACTTGCACCAGTATGTGATGGGGCTTGTGACACAGCGGAGTTGCACCATCCCCTTATTTGGAATTCCAGAAGTCCCACCCTGCTCACATTAGTGGGTTCAGGTTAGACCAGCCAGGAACTGGGCTAAGGGCCTTGCACCACTGCCTGATAGGGTGTCAAGTGGGAGGAACCTGGATGGTGGGGACTGGGGGCCAATGGAGCAGTAGGGGTGGCACGGTGGGTGATGCGGGAATGACAGCAGTGAGGGGAATCTGAGGAGACACCTGGCAGAGGTGCCATGCACAGTGGCACACAGCCAACTGGCCTAGGTAGGAGGGGTTGGCATGGCTGGACCATTATGACCAGGACCCCAGGTGGAAACAGCCCTGGCACCTGCCCCACAGGACCCACAGTCCCCTACATGTGGTGGGTGGAAGGGGGTACAGTTTACAGGGGGCATTCAGTGGATGGGTACACGCCTAGGGCACTGCAACATTCTCCTGGTACACAGCTCCCTGCATGGCGGCTGATGGATACCCAACTACACTGCCAGAAACTGTGGGTTCTATAGGGCAGGTTCCAGGGCTGTTGCCACTTGGGGTCTGGGTCATGATGGTCTGGCCAGACTGGCTCTGTGCCATTGCACATGGCACATCCACTAGTTGCCTCCTCAAATCTCTCTCACTGCCACCATTCCCCTATCACCCACATGGCACTCCCACTGCTCCATCTGCCCCTGTTCTGTACCATCCAGACATATTTATTCCCCACCACTGCAGCTTGTATAGGCTTGGGCCGGATACAGTTGTTTGATGGGACCCTCCATCAAACCCCTCAGGTGTGTTACATGTTTGGCGCACCTTGCAACTGTGGCAATTTGCAGGACATGGGCACAGGGACACCCAATATTATAAAATAGGGTGCAGGTCCCTGACACACTTGGAGTTTGCTGCAGCCATAGACTGGAGAAAATTGCATCGATCTGTGGGCTTTTTCTTTTTTTTTTTTAGGTGGTCATCCCTTGCTATTCCCTAATCCATAGGACCGTGTCACCAGGGGTGGCGGATTGGTCATGTACCTTTTCTCTGCCTTACAGCATGTTCCTACTCTCTCTATTTCTTCCCCTTCTGCCTATGAACTTCTCTTCATCAAAATCTCCCTTCCCTTCTCCCTCCCCTTCTCCTTCCCCATTTTTGTTGCTGGTGTATATTGCTGCCCTGGCATAACTCCTTCCGCTATAACTGAACTTCTCTCCACTATCTCTTCTCATGCCTCCATCGGGGAGCTTCTCATTCTAGGGGACTTTAATAAAAATTGTCTCTCCCCTTCTAATACCAAACTCTGCAATAACATCAAATCCCTTAACCTCTCCCAACTAATCTCTGATCCTACTCGCTCAAACCTTGAAACTTTAAATCACACTCTTCTGGACTGGGCCCACACCTCACACCACCATAGAATTACTGCATTGGGCACCCTCCCAGATGCCCTTATTGACCACCATATGGTGTACTGTGTTCACAAGGTTCACTGCCCCAAAGCCCCACCCAAATTCATCCAGATTCACTCTTTCCAGTCCTTGGATCTCTCCTCACTTCATAAGGATCTAGCAGCTACAGACTGGTCACCTATATGCACTGCCAGCTCCATGGACTCCACGTTAAACTTCTTCTCAACATGCTTTATGTCCATTTGGGATAATCATGCACCACTTAAGAAAACCATGGTCCATGGCTCTTACCTCCCCTGGCTCTCTGCTGAGCTACTAGCCTGGTTGCAGGCATGCGATCAGGCCTGAAGTTTTACAAATCTTCTGGGTACCCTGTTGATTACTACAGATATCGAACTTTATGCAATGCCTGCACCAGGGCAACTAAACTCGCCAAGGCTGATTATTTTACTTCCACCTTCCAAAACAACATTAACCACCCATCCAAGTCTTGGAAGATCATCCACTCCCTTTTCTCCCTTCCCACCCAGTCTCCCCCCTTCCCTTAAGGTGAGAGGGGCCTACATCTCTGAACCTTCTACTGTTGCTGTTGAATTTAACAACTTTATCACTTGTGCCTACACCTTCCTAAACTGCCAGCCCTGCCCTCCTTCCACACTCTGGATGGGATTAGCCTTGAAAAGGTCATAACTTTCAAGTACCTAGGAGTTTGGCTCAACAATCACTTAGACTTCTCTGCTCACATGGACTACTTACGGAAAAAGTTTCACCCTAAACTTGGTGCAATGTATAGGAACCAAGGGTGCATCCCTCTGCTGGCCAGCAGAGCCATTGTGCAGAACATGATTCTTCCCCTCTTTGACTATGGTGACACTATCTGTGCTAGTGCTCCCAAGTCTACCCTAGCCAGACTGGATCCACTCTTCCACTCCTTCTGTAAATTTGCCCTGGATTGCCCCCCCAACCCACCACTGCCACCTCTACACCTCTCTCTCCTTCCTCTCCCTTGAAGCCAGATGGTTTGTCAATTGCTCCTTCTTTATGCTAAGTACTGGCTGGGCTCCCTCCCATCCTACCTTATGTGTCTTCTCTCCTCCACTTCAAACTCCTCCAACTCTCTCTCTCTGTAGCTCTAACCTCCGCTGTCTAACTCTTCCCTCCAGGCGGACCTCAGCTGGGCAAGCTGCTTTCTCTTTCTGCCTTCCCAAACTCTGGAACTCCCTCCCTGGCCGTAGTTGTTCTGCTACCTCCATTTACTCCTTCTCCAGTCTTATACGTGATTACTCCGTCTCCTCCTGTAACTGCCCCTGACCCCCCCATTATTGCCCCCATCCCTTCCTCTTCCTGGCTCTCCACCCTTCTCTCCCAGCCCCCATCTTTCTTGCTACATATCTCCCCTCCCCACCTCCTCCCCCATTCCTCTACCTACCCAACCTAATTCTGGACCTCCTTTGTCTCTTTCCTATTATCTACCTTTGCCTTTCTCCCCCTCTCTACTCTTTGCCCTTTGTTAGACTACCCATAGCCACATGCACTAACCTGGTTCATCCCCTATTACTTGTAGGCAAATTTTACTTATAGCTGTTGCTGCATTTTCTGTAATTGATCCCTACATATATGCTCTTGTGCATTCAATATATATATATATACTGTATATATATTACTCAATGTTTAATTTATGATATATTGTATAAAAGTGTGCCTTTATATGATTGTATATTCTCTTTAAATATTTTTACACTGTATGGATATGTATTTCTCCCTCTACCCTCTTCCCCAGGATGCTTCTTGAAACAAGTTGTTTACTGCTCAGTATGTCTCTCTTGGTGAAATTTTTGAAATAAATAAATAATATTTCTGAAATTTAAGCCCAGATTTCCATAGACAAGGTTGACTGACACCCTGAGGGGAACTGAACCTGCAAGCCATTGCCTTTATAGAAACATAGAAACATAGAATTTGACGGTAGATAAGGACCTCTTGGCCCACCTGGTCTGCTCATTTCCCCACCTAACGGATAAGCTGCAGATCCTAATTAACCAGCAGCCTACTTCCTCCTATCCCCCACTAAATTGCGTCATGTCTGTCCCATGCATTCTTGAATTCCCTCACTGTTTTTGACTCTACGACCTCCTCAGGAAGGCTGTTCCATGTATCCACAACCCTCTCTGTGAAGAAATACTTCCTCACATTACCCCTCTATCTTCAAATTGTGCCCCCTTGTTTTTGCACATCTCTTTTTCTGAAAGATGCTACCCTCTTGGACTTTGTTGATTCCCTTGAGGTATTTGAAAGTTTCTATCATATCCCCCCCTCCCTCCTTTCCTCGAGGCTATACATTTTTAGTTCCTTTAGTCTTTCTTCATATGTCTTCTGATGCAGACCCTGCATCATTTTGGTTGCCCTCCTCAGGACAGCCTCCACCCTGTCTATGTCTTTGCGGAGATGGGGTCTCCAGAACTGTACACAGTACTACAGATGTGGTCTTACCAACTGTCTGTACAAAGGGCAAACAACTTCTTGTTTTCTACTGGTGATGCCTCTCCCTATGCATCCCAGTATCCCCTGGCCCTCCTTACTGCCTTCTCACATTGCTGGCCCAACTTTAAGTCATCTGATATGACTACCCCCAGGTCCCTTTCCATTTTTGTTGTTGTCAGTATCTCGCCCACCATTGTGTACTCTTCCCCTGGGTTTTTGTTTCCCAGGTGCATTACTTTGCACTTCTTTTCATTGAATCTAAGCTGCCATACATTTGACCATTCCTCAAACCTTGCCAAGTCCCTTTTTATTCTTTCCACCCCACCTTGTGTATCAACCCTGTTGCAGATCTTTGTGTCATCTGCAAAGAGACATACTTTCCCTTCCAGTCCCTCTGCAATAACACTTATAAAGACATTAAAAAGGTCCGGCCCCTGTACTGAACCCTGCGGTACCCCACTAGTAACCCTCCTTTCTTCACTGTGTACTCCATTTACTATTACCTGCTGTGTCCCATTGTCCAACCAGTGTTTTACCCAGGCTACCACCCTAGGACCCACTCCCAGGCTGGCTAATTTGTTTATTGATCTTTTGTGTGGGACTGTGTCAAATGCCTTGCTAAAGTCTAGGTAGGCCATGTCCACAGCCACTCCCTGGTCTACTGCTTTGATCGCCCAGTCAAAGAAATCAATTAGATTTGTCTGACATGAACTTCCTGCTGTGAATCCATGCTGCCTTGGGTCCTGTGCCCCACTGGCCTCTAGGTACTCAACAATTTTTTCTTTTAGAGAGATTCCATCATTTTCCCTACCACTGAGGTCAAACTGACAGGTCTGTAGTTTCCTGTCTCTGTCTTGCTCCCACTTTTGTGAAGGGGAATCACATCCGCCCTCCTCCAGTCCTCAGGTACCACCCCATCCTCCCATGATTTACTAAAAATGGTAGTCAGTGGTGTTACTAGTTCTTCCCTTAGTTCTTTTAAAATTCTGGGGTGAATCCCATCAGGCGCCATTGCTTTATCCACCTTCAGTTTTAAGAGTTCTTTCAGAATCCTTTCTTCTGTGAAAGGACTAATATCAACCCCCCTATCCAGAGAGCTTCTATTGACCGGATTAGGTATTTCCCCCTGCTTTTCCACTGTGGATACTGAGCAGAAGTATTCGTTCAGTATCCCTGTCTTTTCACTGTCACTTTCTGCCCAACCACCTTCCTCTTTGTTTAGCCTCAGTATCCCTACCTTAGTCTTTCTTTGCTCCCTAATATACCTGTAAAAGGTTTTATCTCCCTTCTTAACCGAGTTGGCTATCTTTTCCTCAGTTTGGGCCTTTGCTATTCTGACTGTCTTATCCACTTCCTTCTGCTTTAACTGGTACAGTTCTCTGTCCTGCTCCTTCTGTGTTTCCTTATACTTCCTGAATGCTATCTTTTTTCCCTTACCTTCCAAGATCACTTCTTTTGAGAACCATAGTGGTTTTTTCTTTCATTTTGATTTGTTTATATGCTTCACACAAAGACTTGTTGCCTCTGTGATGGCGGTTTTGATGTTTTCCCATTGTTGCTGCACCCTACCTTCTTTCCTGTTTGCTAGTGCTTTTCTGAGGCACTCTCCCATTTTGACAAAATCAGCCCTCCTGAAGTCCAGCACCTTCACTATTGTGTGGCTTGACTCTACAGCTAAGTTTATCATGAACCATACTGTTTGGTGGTCACTTGTTCCCAGATGGCTATCCACTTCAAGATCAGAGATCCTCTCTCCATCCCCATTTGAGAGTACCAGGTCTAAGATTACTCTCTCCTGAGTGGGTTCCAAAACTAGCTGTCTGAGGCATGCCCCCTGTAGGGCATTGAGAATGGCCCTGCTCTTAGATGTGACTGCAGCAAATGTGCTCCAGTCAACATCTGGAGATCATTATGAATGAAAGCTTACAGTACACACTGCAAGCCCATTGGTCAACAGTGTTGACCAATGGTATTGTAGTGCATACTGTAAACTGTCATTCTGTGACAGCTCAGTCGGTGGGCAGCCATGAGGGTATGCAGGTGGGTTGTGCTGCCCACCAGCTTGATGGCAATCCTAGGATGGGGAAGCAGGGTTGGGTGGGGGTCCCTTAGTGGGTGGGGGTGGGGTGAGGTCCTCTAGACTACCAGGGTGGGTTTGGGGTTTATTTTGTAACCACGTTCTAGGTTCAGGGATGGGAGAGGGGTACCACTGGACTACCAGGGAAGGGGTATGCTCCTTTCTTCTAGTACAATTGGGTCTTGGGGTTGGGTGAGGGGCCACTGGACTACCAGGAAATATCAGGGATTTTAAATTTTTGTTACTTTGGGGTTGGGTACTGGGGGGCCACTAGACTACCAGTGAATCAGGGTTTGGATCTGTTTAATATTACAATTGGGGATGGGGGGGCCACTGGACTACCAGGGAATATCAGAGATGTATATGTTTTATTACTTCTGGGTTGGGTATGGAGGGGTGACTGGAATACCAGGGAATATACATGTATCTTTTTCTACTGCACTGGACTGGGCAGTGGGGGTGTTTGCAGGGCACTCAGCATATCCTGCCGGGTGTAGCCCTGCAAACCACATGCAAGTGGGGCCATAATGACATGCAAATGGCTCCATTTGTGCCTTGCATTCATAATGGCTCCATTTGCATATGTCTGTCTGAATATCTGGAATTTGCACCCGGTGCATCCTGAAGATGCGCTGCTCATCCCCATTCCATGTAAATGTTGTTTGACCTTAATTAAGGGTGCCATAAATGCATTTGCCCTTACAGAATCACTGTTTTACCATTCACCATACTTTCTTCGCCATAATCAGATGGAGCCCACGGTCATTGGCCATGCTCCTCATCTTGTGAGGGGAGGAAATAGAAACCTGCTTTTAGATAAGCTGGAATCCATGTGAATTTTTAAGAACAGAAACTTGAAGCCACATGGCTTCAATGGCCAGATGGACTGGAGGCCATTTAAACATGAGAATTAATATTTGGACCTCTAGGTAGAGTAACTCTCTGATGTGTTATTTGGGTTTATAATAAACGTTGTAAACTGTTTCAGATCTGATGCCCTCATCATAAGAAATACTTAGGACAAGTCTTTTTACAGTTTGTAAAATGTTTCCTTATGAATTTGTGACATTCATTTTTGAGGGAATTTGCATAAATTAAATCTGTACGGATATTTAAGGACCTCACCCCCCCACCTTTTCGTCATCTCTCCATCATATTTGCTATGGTGCAATAGTAATTTAAGAAACAATAAACATCTTTTTTCTTCCCCTTTTTCTATTTTTAGGTTAGATTTAAATTTAACCTGCAGTGGACTGTTTCTGGGGCCTCTTGTGGACAGCAGTGCGATCGGTCCATGACTTTGGAAATATCCATGAAATGGTCCTGTCTTTTACAAGCATGCATGACTGAGAACACTAATGAGAGCTGCCTACAAGTGGCTTCACTGCAGACAAACTGCAATGATGGCTTTTGCTAATCACCAATGAGGAATATAATGAGGCTTAATTAACTATCTGATGTTTTGCACATGTGGTGTGGTGAATATAAAGGCACTGAGATCACTTTGTAAGGTCATGCCTCCTAAGAAAGGAGTTTGAAACCCCAACACACAGGGGCTAAAGTCTGAGTGAGTTATCCCAGATACTTGGCAGACCTAATCTTCTTACCATATGATTCAGTTTCTGAAACCAGCTCTCCTTATTTACAATTCTTCTTGCTTCTTCCCTAATGGTGGCTAGTAAACTTGTATTATTTTGCACCATAAGCTTTTTCCACCATCTCATCGCCCTAATATGGGATCTCACTTCTAAGGACAATATATTATTTGCTACCTGTGCTAAGATCGTAGGGGTATCATATGGGAGACTTTACATACTTCTAAAACAAAATGTATTTTGTACAACCTCCTAAGTTCTTATACAGTGCAAGCCACTTAAATGGGACAGCCTGGTAGAAAGTAAATTGTCATGTTTAAGCAGCTGTCCCTATAAAGTGAAGATCACTTTTGTGGGAGGAAAATGGGGATCAAATAGAAAGTTTTTCCTAGGTTCTCTTAGGTGACTGGTTAAATAATAAAGTGCACTTCAGTGTTTTTCTTAATGTGTTTTTTATGCTTGTGATTTGTTCTTGTCTGACTGTGGACACCTATTTTCAACTACAGTATGTATTTTAAACTGTATTATTATTTGGAATCTCATATTGCTCAAAGCACTGTATATACTCTTTGTTCTTTGTTTCCGTCCTCCTGCATCAAAATATCTGCCATCTGTGTGAGGAAGGAAAAGGGCAATGTTGATGGGGCTGCTTCTTTTTCTAGTTTCGATTTAGATGGTGCAGATGGAATGGCGGTTGGAAGAACTCAGTGATACTCTTCTGGAATTTCTCTTTAAGAGCTTGTGTCTGTATTATACATTTGACCTTAAACAGCTTTCCCCAGGTTGCGGTCTGACCACGCTGTTGGCATCACTCAGTACCTGATTTAAGACCTGTCAGTGCCTCCATTGTTGACAACAATCGCACATGCTCCTGAGTGCCAGCATCAGATGTATCCTCCATGTCTGTGTCCCCCCCCTTATGACTGCACTAACAAGCTCCCCATCAGTAAGTTCTCTGACTGTTGGTTAACTTACATCCATTTCTACAAATTTGTTAAAAGCAGCAGCATCAATGAAGGCAAGGATCATAACATTCCTCAAGCCCTGTCAGTGTGCTGATCTGGTCAGGGGGTAGGGTAGTGGCACCAAAGGTATTTCCTGCTTTTCCAAAGCAGTTTTCAATTGTGCTTTGATTCTTTGCTCTGCATTCTGTATGCAACATGTAAAGGGCATTGAGAAGATTCACTGTACAAGCAATTTCGGCTGCATGAGCTATCTCCCCCTCATCTATTGTCTGCAAGATTTTGCCAGCAACATAGGACCTATAGTGTCCATTAAGATTCTTAGTGACACCAATATCCATAGGCTGTACGATGCTGGTGGTGTTTGGTGGAGTGTAAACACGTTTTATAAATTTCAGTCTTCTGGCAAGATCATGGGGGTGGGCAGAACAACTGTCCACAACTAAGAGACTTTTTCTGCAGCTTCTAAGAAACTCACCATTCCGTGCTAGCAGCCACTCTTGGAAAATGACACTTGTCATCCAGGCATTGCCTGAATTAGTGTATGTAACTGTCAACAGTTTAAGGTCCTTGGGCAAGCAGTGAGGACGTTTGCTTTTGCTGACAACCAGTAGCTTTCTGTTTTCTGTTGCCAATTAGTTTGCACAGCACAGGACAGAGATTCTGCCTTTAGCTTTTTTCCCCACCTAGTAGCTCTTGTTGCTTCACAGCATGCCCATGGTCAGGATACCCTCAGTAGAATAAATCGGCTTATCGGTGTTCCACACATTAGATGGCTTGTACCCAGACAGAAGTCAAGGCAGCTCTTCATTTAACCAAGTATGTGCAGTGGTGGCATTGGCATCTTGCTTTTCAGTGTGTTCACTTTTGAACACTATCTGGTGCTGCTGCCTCCACATTGAAAGCCAACCATTGGTAGTCTCAAAACTTGAGTGGCCCATTTGTGTAGCTAAATCCAGTGCCTTTGAGTTTTAACATGGGGGCAGAGACAGGAGACCCCTTGGCAAGATCCTGTGAAAGTCCAACAAATCTAACCACTGACTGAGACCACATGTATGTCTTTTTCCAAAACTGTTAATTGAAGACAAAAAATAGAAATGCTGCCCCTCCCAACATGCAAATGCACAAGCTGGGGTAGAAAGGAAGGCAGAACCCTCAAAACTTTGATCGGTTTCACTAAGGTGTCATCATCCATGGTCAGTGGTGAGTAGTGCTGGACTTTCTCAGAGCTTATGTTTTGTTTTGTCCTAATAGTACACTCAGCTGTGGGGTGGCTGTTGTTGAGTACTAAGATCCTGTGAAAACTGCAACATGAGGGCATCCTCAGCCTTACAGTCTTTGTCCAGTCGCTTTCTATTTCAACTGGGGTTTGTGTTAGAACTCCACTCTGTTAGGATGGCTTCATGATTTTTACTTATTCGGCCTGTTTAGCTCTTTAAGATTTTAAATTCAGCAGCCACTGAAGAGTGTGAACTGGTTGGATTTTTAAGAGCTTCAATCACATGAATGCGATCTGCAAGAGTTAGCTCATTTCTCGGCAGGGACATGGCTGCAAACTTTCAGTTCAGTGGACACTAAGCTAGCTACAGCTACAGCAGAGGTTTTAACTGTTCACAGATGATTTACCTGCCAATCACCTGATTACCTGAATACAAGATGCTGAAAATGTCAAGGAGACATCCCACTTAACTGTCCATCCTGCTTAAGCACATCTCACTTAAATGGCTTGTACTCTATCTGATTTCCTACAAAGTAGGCCCATCTTACTACCATATAAAATGTGACTGTTCACTTTAACACTGAATGTATTTTTAAGGATGCATATGAATTATTAGCAAATTGCTTTGAAAATCTAATAGCTGCTTTATTGGATTAAACCACACCACTAAAAACTTATACTCTTTGGTGCATTTATATTTATAGCCATCTATCTTCCATTCTGTATCCTGATTTTGGTTTTTCCCCAAAATCATAATGCTAGATTTTTTTATCATTGATTTTCAGATTTATTTTTGTCAGGTGGTCCGTAATAAAACACAAGGTTTTTTTCAGGCCCAGGGGAACTTATATCATCCACATAACATAGCAAATTCACCCTATGTTGTCCAATTGTGGGTGCACAGGTATCTGTCCCACTCATAGTAACTATCAGTGAGTTTAGCTATAAAACTGAATAAAAATGGTGCAAGCATAGATCCTTGTTTTACACCTTTCTGCACTATAATCCCTACAGATAATCTCCTGTCAGTCTCCACTCTAATGTACAGCTTAGTATTATGGTGCAACCATTTTATTATATCCAGTAATAACATGTCTTTGTTGAGTTCAGATAGCATCTGCCATAACAGTTCCCTATTAACATTATCAAACATGCTGCATATATCAATAAATGCCAGGTGCTGTGCTTGTTTCTCCTCAACAGTATATTTGTTTATTATATGATTTAAAACAAATATGCTGTTGACAGTTCCTTTGCTCTTCCTAAATCCAAACTGTGGCTCTGAAATAATGTTCTCCTCCATTTCCCACTGTTCTAATCTTAACATTATATGTGAAAAGATTTTAAGACTTATAGGCCCTGTACACATCAGGCTAGTTAAAACATGTTAAAGTGCTTAAAACATTTTAACTAGCGCAAATACGGCACCTGTCCGCATTTAAGCACGGTTTCAAACCGTATTAGGAAACCGTGCTTAAACCCTGCTGCGAGCTAGTCTCAAGTCCATTTTTAAAAATGGTTTTATGAGAGAAAGCGTGTTACCCTCTAGTGTAGATGGGCTTCTGCATATTGCTCCTCCAGGAAGTGTGTTAAGGGTCATGGAGTACCCATTTTAAAAAACTTTACTGGAGGCAGATGCAGACGGGAGTCGACTGTGGTATAACCAAGTTACAACTCAGTTGAAGATTGATCTGGACGGGCTGCTATGGTGAGTTTAAAAATGTTTTTAAAATGTTTTTTAAACTGGTGCAAATCTTCAACTCTAATTTGTACAGGGCCATAGAGAGTTATTGGTCTATATATGCAGTGGAGGGGGGGGGTCTCTTGGAGCTGACCTGTGTTATTGATGGTTTGTTTATAAACTCTGCTTGACCTTTCTATTCTGCTCTGGAGTTGGAATGTGCTCAACCAGGACAAAAGCCAAAGAGCAGCTATCAGAACAATAAATTTATTAACTGATGCTACTGTTTATATTTTATTGGATGCTCTTAATCTATGATTTGTGACTACAGGTATTAACAAGTGAATGATGGTGACCACATTTGCTCCACTTACAGTAGGCATATGTGTGTGTGTTTCATTTTTGTTTGACTTACTTTATCAAGTGACACATAGTATCTGATCAATTCAAAACATGGTGTATTATAATGAAATGAATTGATAAATGGGGGCTTTTTTAAAAAAAAATCATTTTCCTGTTCATTTATATACTAAAACAAAAATTCCTTACTGAACAAAATGTTTAAAAATAAGGAGCTGAGCTGTTATTTAGGTAATTAAATATGTTCTCACTGGAAACAAGGAGAAAAAGGGAAGATATGATTGAAACATACAAGTTCCTAGAAGGAATAAATAAGGCACCATCCTTGGACCTGTTCAAAAGAGTCTTCAACTCTAACACTAGAGGGCACGAGTGGAAGTTGGGGGGGAGCTTCAAGAGCGAGCCTAGGAAACACTATTTTACAGAAAAAGTCATGAAGCTGTGAAATAAACTGCCAACTGAAGTAGTGGAAGAAAAATTCATGATATCATTCAAGCTGGGGGTGGGACAAGGTTAAAGCATGATCAAAAGTAATAGGAGCAGTAAAAAGCATTAGGCAGAAGGTGGACTAGGTCCTGGGATGAATGAATGAATCTTTATTTATAAAAAAGTGCCTTTCAAAAACCAAGGTGCTTGTACAAAGTTCATTAAAAATTGAAACAATTAATAAAACCCATAATAAACATATTAAAAACCCTTGGCTGCAACACTAAATATCAGCATATGCTAGACTAAAAAGAAAGGTCTTCAATGCTGTTTTAAAACTTTGGATGGTCGGGCAATGTTACACCTAATGAGGTAAAGAATTCCATAGGGTTGGGGCCGCAAAACTAAAAGACCTGGCCCCAGATGTCTTTAAACAGACCCTGGGAATCTCTAGCAATCCCTTGTCGGTGGGTTGGAGAGAGCGGGAGGGACCGTAGGGATGAATGAGATCTTGCAGGTAACCAGGTCCTTGATCATGTAGGGCCTTATAGGTCAGGGATCTGAGAAGATCCAAGGAACACACGGGCAGACTAGATTGACCCTTGGTCTCCTTCTGCCATCTTTTTTCTATGTTTTCTATGTTACCATGATGTGGTGTAAACAGCTGCCCCCTGGAAAATTACTTGGTTGGGGGGGCTACCATGAACAGAATGAGACTTTAAGGAGGGAGAGTCCATAGGAGCAGAAGAAGCATGACAGCATTAAAAGCTTAATGGAGTGGGTGCAGAAGGACCAATATCTGAGCAGGACTTTGGTAGGGGACTAAGTGTGACTTGGTAGTGGGGGGCACATCAGGAATTGAGGGAGTCATGGGATTTTAGCTGAGCAAGATTTTGGTAGGGGACTGAGTGTGGCTTGGGAGTGGGAGCACATCAACAATTCAGTGAGTCTTGGAATTTTTTAGCTTAACAGTTTTCTGAAACTTCAACTTTCACTAGGTTAAACTCTGCTTCCATCTGTGCAGTATGTCACTAAGCCAAATCAGAAACAAGACAGCTGCCACAGGAAAAAGAAATGTCCTCATGAAAAAGGATGACCACCATACGAAAAGGGATCCTTTTTGTATGGACCAAATTTTGTTTTCATTCCAATCAGCTATCCAAAAGACCATACATAGCATGCTCAGAACAGAAATTTCAAAATGTAATAGCATTGGAATGTATTAATATTTTTTTCACCAAAACCAGTGAAAGGCACCATTGTGTCCCAAGTCCTTACTAACCTGAAACTTTCAGACCTAAATTCCAAACAGTATGTGCGCTAGGTGATGACAAAAAAAAAAGGCAAAAAAAAAAAAGTTTAAATTTTTTTCACAATCTGGATAACAGAAGTTGCACATCCAACCAGAACAAAACTTGGCACCTCAAGAGCTCTACCCCCAAAACAATACATGCAACATTTTGTGCAAATCTGTTGAATGGTTGTAAAGCTATTCAAGTGCAAAGTTTGAGGTTTAACATCGAAACCTCTGCTCTACCCTAACTATAGTGGTGCTGCCATGCTACTGTAATACTATCACTTTTCGAGCCTTTGGAGTCTCATTTTTCATTTTTGGAATGCTACTGAGATACAGAGTCACTAACCTTACCCCTCTATTAATGTCAGCCTCTTTTTTCTCTTCTGCTTCTATTGTAGTTTCTAATTCATCCTCTCTTAGATGAGTTACTGTATTTCCTTTATCAAGTTTTGTTTTTTTTGCTGTTAAACTGACTTTTGTCCTTTTGTAACCTTTCTTCTTCTTCTTCTTCTTCTTCTTCTTCTTCTTCCTCCTCCTCCTCCTCCTAATCCCATAACTCTGTGAGTTGTCACCTTGATATTTTGAGGTCCCTCTTTTTCATTTATTTGATAATTGCAGCTTTTCCTGTGATGGTCAGGCCCTTTTTCCAAACCACAACCCCTTTACCTCACCTGTCCCATGTGTTAAGTTGCTTCACCAATTCTGCTATCTCTCCCTCTTCTTTCTCAGCAATTAATTCACTTATCTTTTTAATCTGAGTCTTGTTGTGTGCACTTGCATATCCTTTATAATATTCCCCTCCTGCCAGTCTTGCTATTATCTGTCTGGTTCTCTACTTGTTGTTGGTTCCCTTATGATAACAGTGTTGTTAAGGTTACTAATTGGATGAGGCAGTTATTGTTTGATCTTAATTCAGCCTTAATCTCCTATATCAATAAATTCATAATTATTATATCAGTATACAAGTCAAGTCTATTGCTCGAAAATATATGTAATTACACACATCATAAGAACATACCCATAAAACAAAAGATTAAAAAAGAGGAAAACTATTTCTGCTATCATAAATACAGTTTGCATAATCTGCACATATACTTATGAGTGTTTCAAGATCAATTATAATAATATCTTAGTATCACTAAAAACATTTTACATGTATATCCTATTTTAAATTAATATAATTATCAGATGTTACATGACTCCTCCTAAAAGATAAATGTTTACAATCAGATATAACTTTCAGTGCATCTATCTACAGGCTTTACTTCAGTTACACTTTATTACTGAACCTTTGTTAATAGGTTTATCAGTTATTAGAACCACAATATGTATTCACAGTAGTCATCTTGGTTTTAATAACAAGGCATATATTGGACATATATCTGGCAGATCAGTCACAAACCAACTAATATTTTCTTAAGTATATATATCTAATTTTCCTTACCACTTAAAGGAAAGCAGATTGCACTTCTTAGTTATGAATAATATTTTACAGAGATATGTTCTAGCAGTCTGTAAACTATTTAATACTATATTTAGCTGTCCTGATTGTGACCAAGGATAAACTCCTATCAGTTCCCTATTAACACAATCTCCTTCTACTATACTTCTAATTTTAATCTACCCCTATGGTTCTTCACTGCAGAAAGAAATCTGGCCAAATCAAGTAATATTTGTTTACTTTCTGAGTTAAAGAGTAAATCCAACAAGTAAACTGAGGGAATAAATATCAGTATTCTGATTGCCAACCATTTTGTTAATACCTTCTTGCTGACACTCTTCAAAAACACATTCCAGAGCCTTATCTGACCAAAGGTGGGGTGTATCAGCAGGAGCTTTTGTAGGTGGTTCTAAATTTAATCTACCTACATAGTGGAGATGAAATGTATAAACTTCTGCAAGAAGGAACACCTTCTTCCTGTAGTGATATCCCCATTTGTCTGCCTATTGTATGAATCAATTTCCCTGGAATTACTATTTGCTGAATTTGAAGATCTCCTTCTATCCATTGCATATTTATCATTTCCCCTCCTGTTTTAACTGTTCTTGTTCCATCTTATACAACAAATCCTGTTTTTGTATAACTCCCTTTCTGACTATTTGAACACCTTGGTTTTTCAGATCCATATCTCTAGCAATGAGGGAAGATCCAAGTTGGTAGGTAGGTTTAAGGTACAGTACTTGAAGGTTTCAGTCATGTCCCCACTCTTCCTGCTATCCTCAAGACAGTACATGTTGGTCTCCCTGAGCCTCTCCACATGCTGTAGGTGTTGCCTTGGTGGCCCTAGATCATCTTGGTTACCCTTCTCTAGATCATTTCCAGCAAGTTGACAGCCTTCATAAGATAAGGGCACCAATGCTGCACACTGTACTGAAGGTGTGATCTCACTAGTGACCTGCACAGAGGCAGAATGACCTTAGCCTTGCTGCTTGTAATTCCTCTGGCTATGCAGCCCAGCATAGAACAGTGCTCTGAGCAGGACCACAAGCCTTCTCCTGCACTACAATGAATCCACAATAAAGAACACCCAGAGCACTAATGTGTGGTGAGGACTTATCTCTGAGGTGTAAAATTAGATTTGTTTTAATATACCATTTATGTAAGAGACCTCACCATGCTGATGACCACATCCACAGCACCCCAGTACTTCACTCTTCTGACTTTTTTCAAGGGGGCTGAGACTTGGTGTCTCACAATCTAGTTTATAGTGCCAAATAACCAGTCACAGTGAACTTTATCAATTTCAAAAAAGTGTATGTGCAGGACCTGATTTAAAGTTAAAACTTGATTTAGTTACACAGCAAGTAATTACCAAAAATCTTAGGTACAATCACTTTATATTACTTTTCTATATTACAATCTAATATTCGGGAATACTCACATTCTTTGTTAATGGAAACGCTTGTCATAAAACTCTCAAAGAAGGCAATGTTAAAGTAAAGTGTTGTAGGCACACATCAGGCTATTATCTGCAAATATCTTAGGCTATTATCTGTTTTAAAGAAGTACGTAGATATTAATGAAACCAAGTATAAAGAGCTAAGTGATTTCATTTAGTAAATAACCATATTCAGTTAAATACTTTATGAATAACACTGGCATGTAAAAAGACAGAAGCAATATAGAAAAAATGCATATATGAGAGCAAAAGAACTAATGATCTTGAATCGGACCATTATAAAAGTGTGGGGGGGGGTGGATGGCAAACCTGGCTATTCACGCTTATATTAACTTTGTTTTTGTTTTTTTGTTTTTTTTATAATTCATATTTTATTAACAGATTTTCACAATACAGGGGACAGAGAGTAACAACATACTGTGCATATGTTCAAAATGTTACATGAGCTGTCCCCATCCCCCCTTACCTCCACCCCATACAGCAGCAGAGTCCATACTGTGATAAGATAAGCAATACTATATAGTGTCATCAATTAAAGATCATTGTTACAGTAACTCATATACCTGATCTGGTCATGATTAGCGTGTGAAGGGGATCCCAAGTATTCTTGAACCACTGCAACTTATTGTGGAGGCTCGCTATCACTTTCTCTGTATGAAGGTTAGCTAGAATTTCATTAACCCATTCCTGATATGATGGGCTTACTGCATCCTTCCAATGCTGAAGTACAATTTTTTTAACAAATAATGCAATCATGGAAATATGGAATCTCCTCATTCTCACTTTGATAGAGGATAGATCTCCCAGCAAACATACATCTGGGGTGAAGCAATCTTGCAAACCTAAAATAGGATCTAGGTTAGTCTGCATAGCTACCCACAAAGACCTTATCTTGGGGCATGACCAAAAGATGTGAAGAAGTGTGCAATCCTCCTGTCATCCTCTGGTACAAGCCCTTGATCTTATAAGGCCCCATTTCCTCAGATTCACAAGGGTGTAATACATGTTATGCATAATGTGGTATTGCATAAGTCGGAATCTGTTCTGAGAAATGTATTTATGACAGAACTTCCATAAAACTGACCATCTGGGAGTGTATTGGGGAAAGAAGGAAACTCAGAGCCTAGTGGGGCCTTCAGGTCTCCCATATTTCCAATAAACTATAACTCAGTATATTTTGGAAATAACACCTGGTGACCCCAATGGGGAGGAGAGATCAGATACAAATAGAAAGGCAGATGGGCGAGGAGGAATATTACCAAGTACTGTAGAGAGCAGATGTTTTAATTGGACCACCCTGAAGTAAAAAGCTAATGGGACGTCAAATTTACAAATTATATTAGAAACTGAGAGCCATTCCCCTTCATCATCCAGAAAAGTAGAGATTATCCCATCCCCAATTTGGGGCAACCATTTATGAGAAATCATCCTTTTATTTATTGTGAAAGACAGGGAGTTCCAAATGGACTGAGACAAGTCCAAGTGTGGGGAGTACCACAAAAATGAACAAAGCTGTGCTTGAACTCTTAGAGACATTCTGAGGATGGGACAACTACAGGCATTGGAAAGGGACGCAGTTTTAACACAGAGCATAGTCAGGGGGTCAATGTTCTCAGACTGGATAAAGTCTAACTCAATTTTGAGCCAGACCGGTCTTAGATGTTCCAGACCCGGATTCACCCAGTGCATATATTTTGCAATATGACTAGCCCAGTAATAAATTGCCAGATGGGGGATCCATAGTCCTCCATCCATTTTCTGAGCGGCCAGCTTATGATATGCTAACCTGGATTGCTTATTGGACCAGATAAAATTTATGAAAATTCTGTGCATTTTCTGAAACCATGATAAAGGAATAAAGGAATTAAGGAGCGAGAGGGGATAAAACAAGTGAGGAAAAACATTAATTTTAATTATATTGATGTGACCCCCAGAGAGAGACAGGAAGTTCAGACCATCTATTGAGGTCTTGAACTATCACTTGTGAAAGGGGCTCCAAGTTTTCTTTGAACCAGGAAGAGGGATTATGCGTCAAATTAATACCCAGATATCTGAGAACACGAAGAGACCAGCCGAGACCAAAAGGGGACACATCACTTTTGAAAACCTTATGGTTAAGACGGAAAATGGAGGATATATTGACATTCAGTTTATAATTTGAGAAAATACTGAACTTGGTGATTTCTCCTAACATGATGGGGATAGATGTTTTTGGATGAGAAAGATGGAGGAGAAGATCATCAGCGTAAGCCGTGATCTTCACCACATTATTACCTATCGGGATACCTCATATCTCCGGATTATTGAGAATATTTAGGATAAGGGGCTCTAAGTATAAATTAAATAAAAATAGGGAAAGGGGGATATCTCGGCCTAGTAACGGAAAATAAGAGAAAGGGTTTGGAGAATACTCCATTGCCGGAGATTCTGCCAGAGGGAGTTTGATATAAGGCCCGAATCCAGTCTATAAACTTGACCAGAAAACCAAATACTTTTAGGACCTGAAACAGGAAATTCCAGTTGACATGATCAAATGCCTTCTCGGTGTCCAGGGAGACCAATCCTGTGGGAAAGACAGCATCCCTAGACACTGAGACAACGTGTGACAGGGTGCGTAAATGGTCAGCCTATGAACGCCCCTTCATAAATCCCACCTGAGACATACTAATCAGGTCCAGAAGGACCCAAGTTATTCTATCGGCCAATATCTTCGAGAGAACTTTAACATCTTGGGTCAATAAAGAAATTGGCCTATAGCTTTGGACTAGCTCGAGGTCTTTATCGGGCTTAGGAAGGAGAACAATCAGGGCTTCAAACAGATGTGTATCTGTTCTTGCACAAGAAAGAATGTGACAATACAACCGGTGAAGAACCGGTAATAGTTGTGTTCAAAATGTTTTATAGAATAAAGTGGAAAAACTGTCTGGTCCCAGGACTTTGTCTGAGGGCAAAGCCCCGATGACCTCTGATATTTCCTCCAGAGATATTGTGGAGGATAGGAACTTCCTCTGTGGTTCAGATAAAGAGGGTAGAGAAGAATCCCTCAGATATGCCTTGAGCACTTCTAAGGAAGGGGGATTATCCATATCCCTATATAAATGCTCATAGTATGAGGCAAATTCCTGCACAACCTCAGAAGGAGACACCTTCAGGGATCCATCTGCCCGGGCCCTGATTAGAGGTATGAACCTAGCAGATTCCTGCTGTTTCAACCTTAAGGCTAGCAAGTGACCTGCTTTTTCCCCCCGGTCAGTATAGCTCGCTTTGGTGCAAATAATAGATAACTCTGCTTTCTCCCTCAGCAAATCTAAATATTTATCTTTAGCTACCAAGAGCCTCCTCATAACCTCTTCTGAGGTATTAGAGGATAACTTGGTTTCCAGAGACCTAATTAGAGATAATGAGGCTAGTAATTCCGCCTCTTGAACCCTTTTCCTCTTAGTGGCTAAACTAATAATAATCCATCTCATGTAGGCCTTGAAAGCACCCCACAAAATATCAGGTGCCATATCCTCAGAGGAGTTAGTGAAAAAAAAGTAATCAATCTGTTCTTTTATTAGGTTACAGTATTTGACATCTTTCAGTAATTGCCCATTTAATTTCCATTGGGTTTCTCTTTGGGGAATGTTAAGGAAAGCCAGATTAGAAGTCACCAGGGAATGATCCGACACTGGACCTGGCTGAATCGAGCCAGTTAAGACCCCCGGTAAGAGGACCTGAGAGATAAAAAAATAGTCTATATGAGACTGGGTTCTGTGCACAGGCGAGTTGAAAGTATACTCCCTGTCCTTAGGATGTAGTACACGCCACACTTCCCTCAGTCCGCACCGATCCAGAAAGTCCCTGAGGGCTCTCTGCCCGGGCGACAAACTCCCCGATCCACTACCAGACCTATCCACTTCGAGATCAAGAACCAGATTAAAGTCGACGCCCATAATTATACCTATAGGAAGCATGGGAAAGAGTATGGAGATGAGCTTTATAAGGAGGCCCGGGTCATCTGCGTTTGGCCCATATATGCTACCAAGTAAAATTGGCATGGACCAAAGATTCCCCTTGACCAGGACATATCTACCGTCCAGATCCCTGAGAACTTGTTTAGAGATAAAGGGAATACCTCTATTGACCAGAATCATAACCCCACAGCTGTTAATGGACCCTGAGGCAGTAAATACCTGCCCAATTTGTTGCCTCCTAAGTTGCAGCGATTCACTTTCAAGTAAATGAGATTCTTGCAAGAATGTAATCTGAGAAGACAATAAACTTAAATGTTTTAACACTTGGTATTGTTTACCTCTTTTCCTTATTCCCTTCATATTCCATGTAGCCAGATTTATACTACTGGCCATCTAAGTAAAAAAAAAAAAAAAGTGAGTCTCTTATGTGACATCCAGGGATTACAACAATTGGAATAAAGTATCCAGAACCCATGTTTGCTGCTGTATCCCCCTCCCAACCCAACATCAACTTCCCTCCCATCAATCTCCCCCAACCCCCCAAAGTATCCCAACCCTGCCCAGTAAACAGATAAAATGAAAACCATGAATACAACATCATCCCCCCACCCCAACTGTCATGAGCAACATTCAGCACAATACCATTTTCCTTCCTCCCCCTCCAACCTCCCAAACATGTGCCCAAAAACTCTGCCTTAATATGCAAACCTTCTTATTCAAACAATGATCATTGATATCTACACTAAGGTAGGAATAATATAGGTAATAACAGACAACTGTTAGACTCCTGAAATCCAGAAAAGAAGAGAGCAAAAACGAGAAAGGGAAGAGAGAGCATCCCCCATTTGGGAGCAATCCAGGGGACCTGAATACCTGAAAGAGAAAAAGGCAATGTTAAGTATGATAACAGAATATGCTATCGTAACTACTGCCACTAGCAACATTGAAACTTTTCCCACTGTCCTTTGTTAGTGAAAAAACTAGATGCTCCCAAGTAGAGGATCTCCACATTTTCCCAAGCCCCCACTGTTATATTCGATCGGGGAAAATAGATTCCCAAGACAAGTAATGGGGTTGATCCACCGAATAAGCTGCAAGAGCACTCTCTAGTGGTATGGACTCAGAAATGCATGACGAGCTAAAGCTGATACTAAGAGGTCACTCTCTTGACTTGTGCCTTAGCAGACAAAAACACCAGATCCGAGGGCTTTCATTCTAATAACTAAACCATGAGAAATAGATTGGTGCCCTTGCAAAAAATCAGGAAAACATAATCCACGTGAAAAAAGGGATCCTCCTCCCAGACAAGACACAACCCCCTTGAAACAAACTCCTGGGATATGGAGTTGCTCCAAAACACTGAGCACTGAGATGGGAAATGAAAGAAAACAAGATTCCAATGAGAATAGTCTCCTCCGCCGTAACATTCAGGAACCCTCAGCACCAGGCAATTATTCATTCTTCATTTTGAATAGTAGTACAAGAAAAACTTCTCCCTTCCATTGCTGGATAGGCAGAGACCGAACAAACAGGTCAAGTGTCCTGAAACAAATTAGGCAAGGCAGCCTTAAGTCCCGTAAAAGCAGCTTCAGGATTCCCATATTTTGACCAGGTACCAGCCACCAGTACCTGTAATCTAGCTGGGTAACCCATTTTAAAGCAAAGGCCTGCTGCTATGATTTTTGATACAATAGGGTGAAATGCAGTACGTTTTACTCTGACTGACCCCAGTAAATCTTGGCAATTCTAAGCCTGGCATTTTCCCATTTTACTTCTTGCAGCTCTCTCACTTTTGCCAAAAAATGTTGTCACTCCAAGTAATTTAGAAGGTGACAAATAATGGGATGTGGCATTGCTCCTGGAGATGGTTTGGGTCGCAAGGACCTATGCGCCTTTTCTATGGTGTACTTGACCCCGAAAGGAGAGGGACCGGCAATCTTTTCCACCAGTTTCTGCACAAATGCGAGTGTATTCTGGCCTTCCTCTCTTTCTGGGAGGCCCAAGATATATTAACTTTGTTTTCATATAGGTTAAATATTACAATTTTTAAATGTAAAAGAAAAAGGAATACAAACATACCGATATGGCACAAATAAGAAACATAATATTAATGATACAGGGCACTGAAAGATCTTAAAGTATGGGGTGAACAAAAAACTGGAATGATAATCCCTAATATACATAAAAGGTAATGGCTTCTAAATTCAGGCCACCATGGAACACATGTTGAACACTGTATTCCGGAAAAAAAACAACTTTTAAAAGTAAAGAGGCATATAGCATAGGATTTGATCTGTTAGATGAAATATAATCATACACAGGAACATTTCTTAACATATTTTAGCTCTTTCCTAAACAAACAGCTGCAGGGCCTGACCTAGAGTTACCTCTATTCTGATGGCTGCACCAACTAAAAAAAAAGATAAAAATGAAGTCCAGAGAAGGCCAAAAGATAGAAACAGTCTTGATCTGCAAATATATATATATATACACACACACACACACACACACATATATATGTATATATACAGTATATATATATATATATAGAGAGAGAGAGAGAGGGAGAGAGAAAGAAATGTATTTAATTAGTAACAGAACTCAAAATATGAAAAAAGCATATATCAAAACAAATCACAATATTCATACTTCCTCAAAAAAGGGTTTCAAAGATAACTCATCATTAAGTCCATTTGGCTTCAGGAACTTTATCTTAAAATTCCATTTGCTTTCTTTTTGTGAGAGCATTCTCAGTACATTTCTTCCACTACTTCTGGTGAGAACCCTTTGAGATAATTGAATTTAATTTCCCTTGGATATAAATTGTGATTCCGCCTGAAGTGTTATGCAACTGGACCGCTGGTTTATCTTAAAACATACTATGGACATGTTCCCGTATTCTCTCATTTAATTGACATATGATTCTACCAATATACATCAAGTGACAAGTGCACCACAAGACATTAACCACAATTTTTGTAGCAATTTATAAATTCTCATACTTCAACTCTCTGACCACTTAGTGGATGAAAAACATCTTTACCTTGATTTGCATATGTACAGACATTGCACTTTTGGCATTTATAATACCCCTTAGGGTGTGGCAGTAACCAGTGTATTTAGTATTAGTAGTAATAGTAAGTTTGTTTTCAGAAAAGTCACAAACAGGGATAAAAGTACTCCATTGAGCATAGCTCATTTCTAATGAGGTCCTTTGTTTCACAATTTTCTTTATTGAATTGGCTATTTACAAATGAGACTCAGACTCTGTCTTCTTGGAATCTCTGCCACTGCTTCTCTTACATCCATGTCACATTTCAAAATTGGCCAGTTCTTTTTTTTCATTATCTCGCCAGTTCTGCTTCCCCGCAAGCTGTAGGTGGTCACTAATAATACAGGGCTGAATGAAATGTCAGGGTTTGCCTTTCTCTTTGGTCTCAGTAATATGCCTCTTTTCTATTTTATGTACTTTGTCTTGAGCTTCCTTCATACTATTTAGACTGTAACTGCTTATTAGTAACAGTTAATGATGTTTTCTAACTGGTGTTCAAAATCTAAATCTGAGGTACAGGCTCTGTAAATTCTCAGAAACTGCCCATGAGGAATTGAGCTTATGAGTGACCTTATATGCTGTCTGTCTGCATGAAGACAGTATTTCCTGTTGTTTGTTTTCTAGAGCCTTTAGTTTCAATGATTTCACCTGTAGTGCCACACAGAGTAATACGGAAGAATTTCAGACAAAGCTTTTCTGACATGTCAATCTGATATTTAAATCATTTTGATAAAGCAATTCTGGAAATCCTGTGGACTCATCTTCCATCCCATTTCATACACAAATCACATCATCAATGACATGATACCAGTGGATGACATAGTCCATGTACAGATTGATATCTGGGATCAAAACAGTGCTTCTTTTCCAAGCACCTAGAAACAAGTTAGCATGGGAGGGGCCATATTGTCCTCTGTCGCTGTGCTACAGACTTGCAAGTAATAATTATTGTTGAATTCATACTGCAGTTCACACTGTGGCTGACTGGGGAACCAGGGGCGAGGTGCCCATAAAAGTTCCCATCAGGATCCTTACTCATAAGAACACGTCACACTGAGTAACCAAGTGTCCAGCCTATTTTCAAAAATTGTCTTGTTTTTGCTTATGATTATGTGTAGCAGTAAGCCATTCAAGATGTGTACAACTCTTTGTGTGAAGAAAAAAATTATTTTACTTGTTTTGTGTGAGCTGCTGCTTAAATATATGCCCCCTTGTTTCTTTGAAGTTTTGTTTAAAATCAAAATCCATCTCCCCAAAGAGAGCTGGATCATTCACCACATCCTTTAGAGATAGCAATTCAAAGAAATTGTGATTCAAGGCAAAATTCAAAGCTGTGAGGACAAACTCAGTTGTTATCTGTTAATCAAAATGTTCTGACATCATATAGTGGCAAGCCCTCAGACCGTGATTGTGGCTGATTGATGAGTATATCCTTTCTAACATCAATACCTATCCACAAGAGATGTTTTGCCAAAGTCTGAAAATCTATGCAGTACATCTGTGGTATCCCTTACATAGGATTCTTGATCCAAACCAGAAAATATCACCCTCAGGGTCACTAGTAACTTACTTGAGCCTACCTATAACGTTGATGCTTCAGTAGTCTGGCTTGCACCAATACTTGTTGAAACATTGGGAAGCTTAGTAAGCTACTATAAATCCACACCTTAGGAGAAAAAGTGTGCCAGAAGGTGATATCTTCTGGTTGTCCAGACTACACTTTTTTGTCTGCCTGAACAGCTACTCCCCCTCCATCCCATCCAAAGTTGCTGATACGTTCGGTGACTGAGATTTGAATTGTCATTGAGGAGTGCTGAAATCATGTATTGTGGTCAATAAATAAAGAGTCCTTCCCTCATTTCTGGTAAGATTGCTTTATTTAAATGAATCAAGAGTGCTGACTCATTTGCCACCCTGCAAACTACTTTGTGTTTGGATTTTACTTACTACCTTACTCACCATAACCTTTTATCCCATCACAGCAAGGTTTTTGAAGGGGTCAAAGCATCACTACTGCCCTACTTATCCTTACTGCTAAAATTGCTACTGCAGTGGACAGAGGTGCTCATACTGGTACTATATTTACAGACCTCACCAAAACCTTTAATCTTGATAACTATTCCCTGTTTTGTGCTAAACTTGCTAATCTCAGATTCTCCTTCTCTGCACTTCCCTGGTTTAAAAATAGTTGAATAAATGGCACTAGCAAATCCTCTTCCTCATGACCTGCCCCTGCCACAGTCAGTGTCCAACAAAGTTGGATTCTAGGACTTTTTCTCTTCTCTCTCTCCATATCAAAAACCATATACTGTATCATTATTATTCCTATAGTCCACTAATTCTACATGCAGATGCCATTGTTCTTGAAGTTCCAATAATTTTGAAAATGTCAACATTCATTTATTCTCTGACCTCCAGCCTGCCCAATGACTTAACTTTAACAACTTACCCCTAAATGCACATAAAAAGAACCCCAAAAAATCAGGCCATGTGTTTTGGATCATTCCCAAACTAAAGAGCTGTCCATACCCCCCTTTTAATTTCCTGTAGTAAAAGAACCCTTCTTGCCTCTGTCCACTTATTCAACTACTTAAGGGTTACATTGGACACATCCTTTGATTTCTCTCTACAGTTCTCAGACAGTTGTAAGGTAGTTAATTCCAACCTTGATCACTCTCATAAGGTTAATAACAACTTTACTCCCAAAGCCCTTCTCATCATAGTCTACGGTATCCAACTTCCTAAACAGTGGGGTACCATTTTTTTCAGTTTCTGCAAATTCATATTGAAGAAATGGGATGTGACATACAATAACATTTGTCATTGTGCTCTGGCTTCAAGTTGTTGTATCCACCATTGCACATTGCATACCATGCTTGGTTCGTAATTCATTCCTCTGTGTCCTCACTCTGGGTGGTGTCTTCGATAATAACCTTTATAGCCAATTGCCCTCATTGTTTGCCTCACTTCTGTCTTTTTGTGGTGCCAGCCCTTAATATCTACTGACCATGCCCTGCTTTCCATCCCAACAAAGATAATAAACTAGGGGATATTTCTTTCTCAACTTTCACTCCTAGGATATGGAACTCTATTCCAACTGATATACAATTGTGTCAAACTACCCAGGAATTTATAATGGTTACCATTGACACTTACATAATGCACAGGTGTCCTATCAAAACAGCAAGTGAATTTGAGTGAATGAATTACGGCAAATGAAAACCAGTAAGTGTAATGTTAGCTATATGGTTTTAATAGCGCATGGTTAGTTGAGCACTAATACATTGCTATGAAGGTTTGACTGATTACTTGGAATTCTTTGTTTCTTTGGGTGGGTCAAAAGCCATGTGCTCACCACGGCATACTGGGTGGAGCAGGGTGGAGGTTAGGTAATGAGTGTTTTCAATGATTTCTTGTCTGTATAATTCTGGGTTTGAATCTGGCTGTTTCCAACAGTATTTCATGGGACTGCTTGTAGCTTTCACCTGCAGATTTGATTTTGTTTTATTTTTTTCCTATGTGTATTACTGATTGCATTTTTCTACAGCTTCTCCCTCCTCCCAACTTTGTTCCCATCCCTGAGTTCCATCCCCCAGTGAAAGAATTTAATCTGCCCCTGACTTGCTCCTGCTCCCTAAATTGTACCCCTCCCGGAGTGACCATACTTTCATGTATATGTATGCTGTTGTTACTGAAGTGCAATCCCAGTTGTAACCTCTCAAGTTATGCGTGAAAATACTGTAGGCATCTGGTTTTCTAGTGAACTTACCTGACAAATAAAAACTAAATAAATCAATAAATAAATGTGGTATACATCGTAAGTTCAAGTTAAAATGCCGATCAGAAATTGTTACAAAGGAATTACATGTGATACTTTCACAGTAGTTATATAAAAGGCATCTTTCCGTGTCAAAGGCATATAGTAAAATACTTTTTGTGGTCTTAGCTAGTTCACAGGGAACAATACATTATTATGTGTTTACTTTAAAGGCATGCTTCACTGCATTCACTAGTTCCTTAGTCATCAGGGAAATAGTGAAGCTGAATGGGTAGGTCAAGGTTTGTTTCTTGAACTTCAGCAGCCTGGCAGAGGTCTCTAAGCAATTTCATTAAATAATTATGTGTTATTTTTTTTTAAATTGTTTTGGCAGAGGTTCAGAAACACACATAGTGCTTCTGTCCTTCATACAGTTCAACTTTAACACCCTCATAGCATAACCATTTATTTTTGCCTCTGAGTGTATGACTTGGAATTGTCTGGCCTGCTGCAAGCAGAGAAGAAACACATTAAGGTAATTTGTCTACACCCATGGGGTGTACAACTGAACACCCCAGAAGTACATCAAATGCATTAACAGCAAGCACACCAGGAAGACCCCGGAGTCAGTTGAAAAATCAATTATGACTGACTTACCACACATTATGACTGATTTTTTCAACTAGTTTGAATTTTATGACTTCAACTAACTAAAGAAAATTCAACCAGTTTTTTCAACTTTCACCATTGTTGAATTTTATTTATGTACTACTTTGTTGTACTTTTTGAGTCCATTAGTGGAACAACTTTACAGCACATTCATTTACTTAGTGAATACACTAGATACAGTTAGAACTATTTAGAAGTAACCACACCCACTTTCAACAAAGATGACCAGACTTTCAGACATAATTTTGCAATTGCAATAATGAAGTGATTGACAACTTAAGACATGTACTATTATTTTGCTCCCTTTATGAGGAAGCCAGGTAACATTGGCTGAGTCCGATGCTACAGAACCTCAGTATATTTTTTTTACTATTCTTCTCATTGTTGCTTTGGTTTGGCCTTGCTTGCTTGCCTTCTATACCTTGTGAGCATACTTGTCTTGTACCCTCACACTCCCAGGCCCCAAAGCCACATCAACAGCCTTAGGCCCTGGAATGCAGGATGATGCTGTACACCCCCAAAGCCATATGCAGCCTTAAATCCTGGTGGTGGAATCATGCTACAATACACCCCTGAAGCCACATGTCATGAAAAGCATTAGACCCTGGTGTGGGAGTGGGCTGCTGATGTACACCCCCAAAGCCACATAAGCAGCCTGCATC
Source organism: Neoceratodus forsteri (assembly GCA_016271365.2). Lineage (NCBI taxonomy): Eukaryota > Metazoa > Chordata > Ceratodontiformes > Ceratodontidae > Neoceratodus > Neoceratodus forsteri. The sequence continues at coordinate 1,066,870,883 of CM028131.1, read as the reverse complement.
AGTTGTGGCATGCTGCAGTACGACTCCAAAGCCACATAACCAGCCTTTTATCCAGGATGCTGCAGAAGCCAGAAAACCTCCAAAGCAACCGAACATAACCAGTCTTAGATCTGTAAGATGCTGCAGTACAAGACCTCATAACCAACCTTGTATCCAGACTGGGAATGATGCTGCACTGCAAAGAAAACATAGAAACACAGACTTTGATGGCAGATAAGGACTGCTTGGCCCATCTAGTCTTCCCATTTCCCTACCTATTGGATAAGCTGCAGATCCTAGTTAACCAACAGCTTACTTCTTTCTACCCCCCACCAGAATTGCCTTATATCTGTCCCATGCATTCTTGAATTCCCCCACTGTTTTCGACTCCACAACCTCCTGAGGAAGGCTGTTCCATGAGTCCACCATCCTCTCTGTGAAAAAATACTTCCTCACATTGCCCCTGAGCCACCTCCCTGTATCTTCAAATTGTGTCCCCTTGTTCTTGCACATCTCTTTTTCTGAAAGATGCTACCCTCTTGGACTTTGTTGATTCCCTTGAGATACTTGAAAGTTTTTATCATGTCCTCCCTCTCCCTCCTTTCCTCAAGGGTATACATATTACGCTTCCTTTAGTCTCTGTTTGCATGGCTTCTGTTGCAGACCATGCACCATTTTAGTTGTCCTCCTCTGGACTGCCTCCATCCTGTCTATGACCTTGTGGAGATGGAGTCTCCAGAACTGCACGCAGTAGTCCAAATGGGGTCTCACCAACTGTCTGTAAAGAGGAATAACAACTTCTTATTTTCTACTGGTGATGCCTCTCCCTATATATCCCAGTATCCCTCCAGTCATCCATACTGCCTTCTCACATTGCTTGCTTACCTTTAGGTCATCTGATATGACTACCCCAGGTCCCTTTCCATTTTAGTTGCAGTTAATACCTCCCCCCCATTGTGTACTCTTCCCCTGGGTTTTTGTTGAAACAGAAATTGTCAGCAGATAAGGACCACTAGACACATCCGGTCTGTCCATAAGCTTTACTGCATCCTCTGGCACTGTCTGGCCGCAGCTTTTCCCCCCTTCTCCCCACCTCTATGGATCCAGTTGTGCATGTCCCAGGCATGTATAGAAACAGAGAAATTGTCAGCAGATAAAGACCGCTAAGTTCTGCAGCAGTAGTACACCCCTGAGGCTACATAAACAGACACTGGTGTTTGAGTAATTCACCCCTTCAAGTTCAAAATTCAAATCAACATAAACAGTGTTGGACCCTTCTGTGGGTGGATGCATCATGCTACACCCTGGCCTGAAGCCACATAAACAGCAGCCTTACACCCTGTGTGGAATGTTGCAGTAAACTACTACACACTCGCCCTGAATCAGTGAATCACCATAATCTCACTTTCCTTTTGCACATACACACCATCAAGTCCAGGACTCACACACTGTCCATATGACTCCAGCTGAGCAGTAGCAGTGCAGGGTCGGCCAGGCTACCAGGCTCGCACAGCCCAGTGAGCCAAGGCATGCCTACTTGAGCTGTTAATAAGGCAAGTAACATGGCAACCTGGATCATTGTTGTGCAAGAAATACAACTACAGCTCCCATGTCAGGATGCTTCAGTCCATATCAGGCTTAGACCACTTGCCCTACCGTAAGCCAGTTGTCCCCCCAAAAAATACACAACAGCTAAATGGCTGAAATTTAAATCAAATCCCTTACTGTATATGCCAAGCAGTACTACTGCTTCTTTTCTTTTAAATATATGCATTGCTAATCCTGCACTGCCTAAGCCCCAGGCAGAAATCCAACTCAGTCTCTCCATCTAAAACATTAAGAACAAAAACAAATACATCAGCTCAGCATTTATTTATTAAAACATTTCACTTAGTTTTGATGCTTACCAGTCATTGTCTCACAGGACTGAAAAGGGGCCAAGGCAGCTACTGCTGAGCAGTCTCCTCATTCTGCTGCTTCTGCTTGCATGCAGTTTTTCTTTTGCACGGCTGTGTATGCTGATCCGATAGACTCTTGGCAGGCCTAGATAGTGTAGTAGGGCCTGCACCTGCTGCCTGACTCCACTCTAGTCATCAATGAATCAAACACACTCCCTCCCCTTCCCTCAGAGAGTTCTAGGCCTAGTAGGCCAGCACAGCCCACCACACACTAAGGCACCTACTGCACTAGTTAGGGTGGCCCAGGGACCAGTACTATAATTATTACGCTTCCCTCAGAGTGCCCAACTGGTGTTTCTCACTCAGACTTGACTCTGTGTCTGATCGCTCGCTCCTCCAGAATCAGTCAGTCACTGTGCCACTGCCCAAGAAGTCTAGCTGGCCTAATGACCTGGCAGCATATCATCCTCACTCCCCTGTCTGCACCTCTCCTGGCCCACTCACCATGGCGCACACTCCGCACACCTCTCAGGCTCACTGCTGCATGGTCCACTACTCCACTGCTCTCCCTAGTTACTCCCGGCCAGACCAGCTGGCCTACAGCTGCTCTTTCTCCTGTGGTTTCATGGATGGCGATTGGTCTCCTGAGTGTCCATCTGGGCCTCTGATCTCTCTCCTTCACTCACTCTCTCCATCCTCAACTGGCATCATCTATGACTGACTCTTTGGGGATGGTGGTGACCTGGTTCCCCTGGCCCTCGCCAGGGCTGACCTTGCAGCAGATGCTCACCTCCCACTGTGTACAGACATCAGAAGAGACAGTCAGTCTGATTCTTTACTGACACTGTGGACTGGACTCTGGACACCTAACTGCTTAGGCACTTAACAGATTGAAATTAATTTTAACATGACTGCACTAGTACTTCCGCACAGTACACTGCATTTCTCATCGACTTCACTCGACACTGCCTGCTTCCTACCGGAATGGACTCCTGTCCGCCTCATGCGTTCACAGACAGTGCCCACAACTTCTGGCTCCTTCTCCCTCTCTCTTATGACTCATCTCATTGGTGGATGGTTGGCACCGAGAAGCCATGGGTAAAAAATTTGCAAAGAAGCTAAAAAATGTCCATCCCATACACATTTTACAAAAGGAGACATCCCAGATGAGTTTTAAGTGTCAGGCTAGCAAGTTTAGTCATGGCAGAATCGTTGACTTAATGCAAATGCAACTGCTCTGAATTGTGGCTGCAATTCAAGGCATTTGCAACTGATTGCAACTACTGTAAATTGCAGCTCATGATTCCAACTGACAACGGCTGCTCTGGGGTCTAGCACCAGGGCCAGAGAGTGGCTGGCAATGTTGAGGGCATCCCAAAGGGTCACTTGGGGTTGCCCCTCCACAGTGCCTGCCCTGTCAGCATGGGAGGTGATGGTTGCCAGCACCCTAAGCTGTGCTTCTGTGGAGGGTATCCCTGGTAGTGGCTTCGAGATGGGAGGTGGGCCAGCATTGCACTGTGAGTATACACATGGCTGTTACTGTTGTGGTCTGTATGTGTTTGCCATGGGTGTGCTTGTTGTGCCATGCAGGTCACATCACTGTGTTCACAGGGTGCCCTGGCTGCATGCTGGCATTGCCTGGCACTGTTGTAGGACAACACACCCTCCTGGGTATTGTGGTGCTGGCCCTGTGTAGTGCACCCCAAAGGAGGCACAATGCATCTCAGGTGCCCAGATACCTGTGACACACCCTACACACTGGGCCATGGGTGGTGTGTGTATGTTTACCCCTGTGGTGACAGTGTGTGCTGCAGCTGCTTGCCTATGTGGACCATTGTGTGTTGCTTGTCCACCTTAGGGACCTATGTGGACTCACCGGAACTGTTATCAAATGGTTTGAGTCCTTTCTTACCAACAGGAGGCAACGGGTTATGATGGGGAATTCCTCATCTACACCCAGTCTCCTTTTTTGTGGAGTTCCTCAAGGATCAGTACTGGCCCCAATGTTGTTCGCAGTGTACATGTTGCCTTTGGGTGGGATCATTAGGAAGTATGGTCTGAGTTTTCATTGCTATGCTGATGATACTCAGCTATATTTTTCCTTTGCCCCAAGAACATCAAATGCTGTGGAGGTGCTTAATATCTGTTGGCCGAGATTAATGACTGGATGGCCTCCAGCTGGCTGTGACTAAACCCCGATAAGACGGAGGTATTGGTAATGGAGTCAAACAGAGCTTGTGATAGGATGGCCTCTGACACAGGAACTGGGCTTGTTCTTGGAACTGTGTCATTGAAGGCCTCCTCTTGGGTGCGAAATCTGGGAGTGATTCTGGACAGGGACCTAACCATGGAGGCTCAAATATCCTCCATGGTTTGTACCTGTTTTTACCATCTCAGAAACATTGCCAGGATTAAGCCCCTTGTTCCGCCTCTGGACCTCCCTACCTTGATACATGCCTTAGTCACATCAAGGCTTGATTACTGCAACGCGCTCTATCTTGGGGTCACGGGAGGATCTCTCCGCAGACTGCAGCTGGTGCAGAATTCAGCTGCCTGGTTGTTGACTGGACAGCAGAAGTCCTGTCATATTACACCAGTTTTGCGTTAACTGCGCTGGCTGCCAGTCAGGTGGAGAGTCCTCTTTAAGGTGGGTCTTCTCACCTATAAGGCCCTACATGGATGGGGCCCTGGTTACTGGTCGGACCTTCTGTTACCTGCCCCCTCCCCACGCCCTCTTCGTTCCTCTAGTGGGGGCTTCCTGGTCATTCCCAGAACTCAGTTGATATCCACTGGTGATAGAGCATTTAGCGCCGCAGCTCCTGTTCTGTGGCACTCTCTGCCAATTATGGTCAGGGAAGCCCCCACAGTAGACACCTTTAAGGCCCAGCTGAAGACTTTTCTTTTCTTTAAAGCATTTGAGGTTTGAATTGATATCTATAGCAATGTTTCTGATATTGATTCTGTATTTTTATTATGTATAAATTGTATATTTGTTATTTATATATGGCTGTTTTAAAAAATTTTGTACGGCGCCCAGAGCCTCCGGGATTGGGCGTCTTTTAAATAAATTTTGCCTTGCCTATGTCAGTGAGGGGGGCTATCAATTGACTGGGCTCAGTTTCTCTGATGTGGATGTGTCCCACAGTGTCCCCTGGGTGTGCACACACAGGCGGACATGCATCAAACATGCTGCTGTGGCATGGGCCAGTGTGGACCACACAGGTGCCTGTGGCTCATGTGCCACCACCAGTTCTCCTGTGGCACACATACACACCCCATGTGGCACATGCCACCCAACACCATGGAAATGCAGCAATGACCATGCACACCTATTCTTCCTTACAGCTCCATCGCACCTCAGGGGTGCTGCTGGGTCCCAGGCCAGTGCAGATGGCAAGGAGGCAGATGATCCCAAACCATCAACATCTGCCACAGTTGTTGCTGCTGAGGAAGGTGAGGCCACACTTGAGTTGGGGGTATTATTGGGGCTGGCTGATCCTGACCCCCTGTCCAGACTTGACTTACTTGATGAACTCAATGCGCTGGCACTGGTCACAGAGGATGATGATGATGACACCCAGCTGGGGGACACCATCCCTGACACCGCCAATGCCAATGTTGTCCCCGTTGCCGCATGGACAGCGTTGAGCTGCGGTAGCCGTCCTGGGCCATCACATGCACCCCCCCAGTCCCACCACATGCCGTTCATTGCTGTGACAGCCATGGTTGGCCAGGGGTGTGGTGCCACTGTGGGGCCTGGGGCTGGTGCCACCAGTCAGCAGGGCACAGTGCTGCAGCAGCAGCAGCCTGCACGGGCACATGGCATGGCTGGCTCAGGGCCCGCTGTGCTTGCCCGCAAACAGTCCCTAGCCCAACAGCAGCCTGTTGTGTGGTGTCCACAGTTGGCAGATGTGGCATTGCAGGCTGATCCACCCCTTGCCCATCAGTGCCCCCCCAGGACATGTCCCCCACTGACCAGAAGGATGAGCACACATGGATCCTGCAGAACTTTGTGGAGGCTCAGGTGGCACTCAGGGAGGATATTCACGGCCTGCAGGTGCAGGTGGGTCTCATGAATAAGTATGCAGCTGCAAGGCCTGTACAGATGCTAGGCAAGTTGCACCTTCTGTGAGTGGACATGATTGCAGAAATGCACCTCACACAGGCGGACATGACTGCAGATCTCAACAGGATTGCATAGACCATTGAGGTCAACTATGTAGCCCTGGTGCCCAGTACCAACAGGAGTACCCGCCGAATGATACACGTGCCACCAGCACTCCACCACTGTGACGCATGACCCCCTTATTGCAGATGCCATCCCCTGCCCTGCAATCCCCAACACCACTGGATCCTGTCTGGCATTCAGTACCCCCAACCCCACATGCACCCAGTCATGGCCACGTGTGTCAACATCTTTGTGGGTCGAGGGGTCACCCCTTGTGGCAGGTGAACACCCAGTGCAGTTCCCCTTGCCTGGACATGGCCAACCACATATCCATGGTGGCTGTAATGGCAGGCACTGATGCCATCCTAGTTCTGTTGGCCTGGCCATGTTGCCCTGCAGCCGTTGATGCTGTCACACCTATCCTACACTGCTCAGGTCAATGTGCATTGTTGCACACACACGTACGTGCCTGTGATGACCCTGTCCCCACTGACTGTGGTATCCAGGCCATGGGTGTGGGCCATGGTATCATGGCATGTGGCATGGGTGTGATGAGTATGGCTTTGGCTGTCCGCTGTGCATGTGTGCTGGCAGTGTTATCAGATCCATGCAATTCCTCCATGTGCACATGTGTTCCCCCGGAATAGGGGCCACTGCAGTGGAAGCCATTGCATGGTCATGTTCACACATTTATGCATGTCTTGGCATCTGTGCAGTGGCCACCTACCTGCCCTTGGCAGTGCTGTTGGGACCCCCATCTGTGTGTGTGTGTGTGTCTGCCAGCCCTGTCATGACCCCTCTGTTACTCTCCTACAGTCTCTGAAGTGCTTCTCCACAATCATGTCTCTGTGCCGCTGTGCCCTAGTGGCCAGTCGTGGGTCCCTCCTGTCCAGGATTGGCTGCTTACCCCTGGCCTGTGGTTCCTCATCCTCTGAACTGTCACCCTCCTGTGCTTGGACAACTATTCCACGGTCAATGCCTATGTTATGGAGCATGCAACCAGCCAGGAATAGGCCTCAGGCCTCATCTGGGCTGTATTGTAGGGCACCACTGGACCTGTCCAGGTATCTGGACCTCATTTTGAGCATGCTGAACACACACACGACAATACTGCATGTAGCAATAGGTGCCTCATTGTCCCTCTCCTCAGCCTTGGATAAGGGCTGCAGTATTGTGGTGAGCAGCCAGGGGCACGGGGGTAGGTGCTGTCACTTGTGGGGGGGGGACTGCAATATGTTAGCCTCCTGCACGCAACCATGGTGTCCTGTCTGCCCACCCTGGCCTATGTTTTCTGCCTGTGTCTATCCACCCCATTGCCATGTCTACACTCTCCACCTGATCCTGCCTTGGCACGCCTCTGGGCATCCTCTCAGCTGTTGGTTGTGCACTGTTGCTATATGCACGGCATGTCAGCACACTGTCCTGTGTTGCACAGCCTGTTGGTTCCTCTTGGTTGTCCTGTTCATCTGTGGTGCTCTGCCCTGCCCCAGGCACAGGTCCAGCCCCAGGGCATGTGTTGCTACATGCCCTGTCACCTGTGCCTGCTGTATGTTTACTCCCACACTGTCACACTCCTGGTAATTCCCCACCCCCACTGTCTCCCTGTGTGTGGGCCCTACTGCAGCAGGTTCCACACTCACAGTGTCCCTTGTGCCTGTTGGTCAGTGCATGGGTCCTGTCACCTCCTCCTGCCTGTGCACTACCACCTGCAGTGCTGTGGGCCACATTTTGGGTTTGGCATGGGGTTCAGCCCCACTCACCCACTAGGTGGCCACTAGGTATCTCCCCAGTCTCAGACTGGTGGCACAGAGCTGACCGATGCCAGAAGTAGGCATCGTGTGCACTCTCAGGGTGTGTGGTGCAGACATTGTTGATGCACCCTGTGGCATTGCACATCACCTGGTAGTTGATCAAATGGTGCCTCTTGCAGTTCACGTATATCATGGTCTGGGACAGATGGTGCCCTGATTGCCAATTGGGTGGAGTCAATGACCCCTAGCATGTCTGGCATGCATGCCACCCTGTAGAAGTGCTGCATTGTTTCTGTCCATTCTGCCTTTGTGCTAGGGAACGGGATGAACTCCATAGCATGGGGCAGCAGTGCAGTGAGGAATTGTGTGAGGGGAAAGGACATGGCAGATTGTGTGATACCACTGGTGCCACCCACTAGTATCTGGAAGGTGCCCGTGGTGAGCAAGCACAGTGTGCCTGTCACATTTGTCTTCATCGACATGGCATGACTCCTGTGTGTTGGTGCCTGCAGTTCATCATGGAACAGCTTGCACAGCTGTCTCAGAACTGCCCTGTTGAGATGGTACCGGCCCACAATCTCTGTGTCAGTGAGTTGTTCAAATGTGACATGAGCACGTTACCATCTGTGTTGGGCATACCGCCTGCAGGCCCTTCCTCGCCCACGTTGTTCTTCCTGTCTCCTCACATCCTCATGACAGCTTCCATTAGAAAAGAGCTCCCATCCATGGCTGCTGCTGTTCAGCTTCCTGCCTCTGAGGTGCTTGGAAAATTAGGCATGCTCCTTTCATGCTTATCTTTGGGCAGAGCATCTTCAGGTCGTGCTGCACTTCCGCCGCTCATTTTATCTGAATATGCTGGTGCATGACCCATTCATGGGAACACCCCCTCTACATGCACTGCATACATTATTTTTGCACTGTGGCCCATCCACAGATGCTCATTGCATCTTTGCCCTTTGAATATCATGCTTCGGTGCATTTTTTGAGATGGGCGGCGCATCTCTCCTTTGCGTCGCACGTCTCCTTTGAAAATGTAGGCCTATGAAGTTTCTGAATTTATTATTTTGTTTGATGTGAAAATATATATTAGTTTTAGTAAAAATCTTCACATGTTTAAATTAATACTTGGATTGACTTTAAAGATAAAGGATTTTTTGTGTGCTACGTTAAGCAGCCATTAATTGACATCTTGTTCACAGAAAGCAAGGCTTGCAACATAGATGGACTCAGACATAGTTGGATACAGTGAAAATTAGATAATTTTTTGATTTTTATTTTATTTATTCTTTGGTAACCAGGTATGGCCCACTAGGCATAAGTACCTGTTTTCAGGGGTGAGCTGGGAGCACTAGGGAGGTTAAGTGACTTGCTCAGAGTCACACAGTATGCAAGTGGAGGATGTAAGAATCAATCCCAGGTCTGCTGGAGGTACCAGACTTGTTCACAGCTCTTTAGTCTAACCACTCAGCTATACTTCTAGCCCTATATCCACATCCTGTATAGTGTTTGCATACCCACATTAATATACACAGAACTTAGTACAAGTGGCAGGTGAATGGTGTCCCCTGTGAGTGTATTGCAATACAAATCACCATTCCAGATGTTAGTGGACACAGTCATGGATTATAATTACTAGCATCTTAGTATGTACCTACACACACTGTGCTGCCTAGTATGTGCCTAGTACTTGCTGTCATTCCTGAAGATTGTATAACCTTAGTGGTGCCTTACACATGGCTATAGTATCTAGTTGTTCCCCTCAACATCCATTTAGCTCCAAGCATTCTCTGTCATATAGTGATCCACTACACTAATGTTCACTGTCTTCAAGGCACTGTTTCTTGGTACCTAGTACTCTCCCCTCCCACCCCATCACCCATGTACACCTCCTTGGCATTTGACTGTACCCCTTCTTCTCTGTAACCCACCACCCAGTACTGTACCCCACAGCTTGCATGGTGGTTGTGACCCATTACTGCCTTTGGTGCTATACATCTATTGCCCAGTAGCAGTTCTGAGTAAACTGGCCAATGGGACTGCCCCCTGGGCACCTCCATGGCAATGCCCCTCCTGGCTTGACATCAAAACTTATCACATTTTTCTGAGTCATTTTATCACCATGTAAGAGGCATTTATCCTTGAGAGCACTGTGACTGCTATTGCCAGCCACCTGGGAGTAGAGTGATCTAGTCTTGCAATTGTGATATGACATGCGCCACTAATTAAAGGCCAATATCCATCCTCTCTTCCTTATCTAAAGCCCTGGAAAAGATTGTGCCTGCCCAACTCACAGATTACCTCAACAAATACAACCTATTATGTCCCAACCAACATGGCTTCAGGCAGAATCATAGTACCTCCACTGCCTTGCTGGACTACACTGACTACTTGCTCAAGACACTAGATGAAGGAAAACTGGTGGGGTCAGTCTTCATAGACCTCACCAAAACCTTCAACACGGTCAATCACTCTCTCCTTCTGACTCAACTACAGAACCTGGGGGTTGCAACCACTGCTGTCTGCTGGTTCAAGGACTACCTAACACATAGAAGCCAATGTGTAAAAATTTGGGCACACAGTATCTAGCTCCAATGAGGTATCTTTAGGGGTCCCACAGGGGTCAATACTGGGGTGCTTACTATTCAGCCTCTTCCTAAATAATCTTCCTGAAGCCTGTGACACTAAACTGATACTTTACGCAAATGACACTGTACTTCCTACCAGCAGTTCATCAATAGTCACCCTCCACTCTGAGCTGTAGGCATCCTTCTACAAGCTGGAAGACTGGTTCAGTAGCCATAAACTTCTATTAAACTACAAAAAGACCAAGGTGATGCTCACAGCCAGCCCACAGCACAAAAAGAAGCTCCCTTCCCTCACCATCTCCAACAAAGTCAGTGAGCCGCTAGAACAAGTTCACTCCTTCAAGTACCTGGGGATTGCCATTGACAACTCCCTCACCTTCACCCAACACATCGGCACAGTGGTAAAGGCAGTGAACACCAAGCTGGGTGTACTCATAAAAAAGTATCTCACTCCAGAGGCCCTCCATCTCTCAGTATCCAGCTCCATCCTTTCTACCATCAACTATGGTTTGGTGGTCTATGGCACAGCAACAGACACTGCACTAAAAAGGATGCACATTGCCCTCAACAAGGCATGTAGGCTCACAATGGCTGCAGATTGAAATACCCACATCTGCTCCCTATACAAGCAGACCAACTGACTGCCACTAAAGAACAGGATTATATTCCAAACATGTCTCCTTGGAAAAAAGGTGCTAATGGGTAAAACCCCCCATGCATTTCTAGCATCCTAACACCAAGTGCTACCAGCTATGCCACCAGAGGCTGGATGAGGGGGGCCCTATCAACACCTTTCTGTCAAACTGTGCAGGGACAGCATGCTTTAAGCTATAGGGCCCCCCAATGGCTCAATGAAATCCCAGTGCACATCCTAAACTCCCAATGCATCTCGCAATTCAAAAATGGCCTAAGGCAACACCTTCTTACTAGGACAGTTTGTGACTGCCACTAGGACTCCAACATCCATAATGCCCACTCACCCACACTCTCCTTCCCCTTCCTTTTACCCTCACTCTTCCCCCTTGCCCCATCCCTCTGTCTTCCTCTCTCCCTGTGCCTTTCCCCCCCACTGGATAAACCTTATAACCAACCTACTACCACTAACTCCCAACCTCCTAGATAAAGCCACTTCTTTTGGCCGCCCACTCTCCCTTCCCAGTCTCCCCTCCCCTCACCTTGACTCCTCCTCAGACTCTCACACTAGGTGTCACACATCTTTATCTCCTTTGTTACATACAAACACTGTCCTTTACCTCAGTTGAATGCTCTTGATGCTGTACTGTCACCACTGGTACTATGAATGACATCGTAACCTTATTGTATACTGGCTACCTACTATTCGAGTATTGTATATAAATTGTTTGTTATTGTTGTCATTGTCACTGTTTGACATGGAACCTTTGTAAAAGACCTCTGAACTCAAAGGTATTATCCAAACCCTTAAATAAATAAATAAATAAAATAAACTTACCATCCCCCCAGAGTAGGATCAGCCCCCTAGCTGTGCTTCCCCAACAAACTCTCATGGCTAAGAGCTCCCTCACCTCATTGCCATCTCCTTCCACTTAGAAGGATGAAAGAAAGGACGAGGACTTCATAAATCTCTGTGTATCACTTCATCCTTACCAATATTGTAGATATATTGCATTAGATTATAAAAGGTCCCTTTCCTTCATTTCAGATTCATTATCCCATAGAAACATCTTTGGTGTGCAGGTCCCACATACCTTTTAAAAAACACCATATTTTTGAGCTCCAGTAAATAAAATTCTATAGTGTTCCTATATCTGCATACATAAACTGGGCACAGGAAAATTATAGAAATGTAAATAAAATTGAAATTAAACCAAAAACTGGTAGCATTCGAAATAGCAAGCCCAGTCACCTGACCCCTCTTTTGCAAGAGTTTTTACACATGTCCAAAATAAACCTGTGACCACAATTTTAACAAAGCTATACAGTCTATTTACAGTGGATTGTGGGATAGCATAAGGAAGGTAAATGCCAGATCTTCGAATGAAAACACAACTAAAACTGTTTTATTAACAAAGTTTTTTGTATTTGTTTTTTTGGAAAAGTTTAACCACAAAAGACATACCGAGCACAATAGCGTGTTTCCAGAAGCATCCTGGGGAAGGGGATGGGGGTACATTTGAATAAAAATCAAAGCACATAAATGTACAGCAAGCATGGACATGCATCCTAATACATATAAACAAACCAAACATTATGTAGTGGTATAGGTAGGCAGCACATGTCAACCAGAAAAGGACTATATACATATATTCCATTACATACAACAACATGAAAAATGAAATAAAGAAATAAAGAAAAATATATAAATAAACAAAACAATCCTGTACAACATACCCATAAACATAAATCATATACTTTCACTCAAACACTTTACCACTGATACAATTAGATGGATTTGTACTTGAGTAGTAAGTGAGGGGGTGCCAAGACTGGGGGATAAGGGAGGGGTAGATTTTGGGAGAATTTAGCACCTTCCCCTCTTCACTCCTGTGGGATGCACACCCCATGATAGCGAACGGGGAGGTACATTGGATTGGGTTAGGGGGTAGAAGGAGAACAGAAGGCTGGCACTAGCACCTAAAATAAAATAAAAGGGAGACTATCCATAAGGAAGACCACAACACACTAGAACAGAAGGCAATTGTGAAGAAACAACTAACTGATGCAGATGAAGTTATGAAAAAATTGACTAGAAGAGAGGGGTCATGGGGCAGGAGTGGTTGGCAAACCAATTGCACTCTGGAATGGATTCTTACTTCTTGATGTATACCCAGACAGTGCTAAATGCACAATATAAGGCAAGCCAAAGATAGTGTGTGTGTGGGGGGGGGGAGGAAGGCAAACCAGTTACCCTCCGGAATGGATTCCACACTGCTCAATGCAAACCCAGCCAGTGCTAAAGGTAGAAGGCAAACCAAGGAAGGGGCAGAAGGGGGATGAAGTTTGGTAAAAATAGAACAATAGTAGAGGAAAAGAGAGATAATGAAGGTGAGGAGGGACAGAAGCCAGAGAGGGTGGGGGGAGGCTAGCTATTAAACTACACTGCTCGATGTAGACCCAGCTAGTGCTAGGCTTAAGGCATTCTAGGGAAAGAGACAGAAGGAGGGAGACACTGGTAAACAAGACATAGTTAATTTGTTTCCTAAAAGCTGAGCCATTCAGACAACATTACAGGCAGTTGTTTTCAGGCTGATCACAATGCACTAGACTATACAGGATAAAGCAACAGAAACCTTTCTTTCTACCTGACAGTCAAACCAGGTCTTGGCTTGCAACCTGATATGTCAATGGACTGGACTCTCTTCCTGCAGTGAAGTCTTCCCCCTTACCAAGATTAAAAGGGAGACTGACTCTCCTTGGTTTTCCCAAATTGTGCTTTTATATCCCTTCCCTCTGGATCACATGATCTGCCTCTTTTCTTTCAAATATCTTCTCAGACATATTTATTTACTAATACAAGATAATACACATTTTCTCTTGGGCATAGTCTGTCAGGCTGTAACATGAAACAAATCTATGCAAAGCCCACTAACAAAAATTAAAAAAAATTAAGTTACTGAGTCTAACACTGCCCCCAACTCCATCTCAATGTCCATATCTCAAGGGTGTAAAAGATCGTGGCAGCAGATAGGGAGCAGGAGGTGATGCAAGATGTCACTGTGAATGGGAAAACATGGAGCTGAATGCTTCTTTATTCCCATTAGAAAGCGGAGAAAAAGTGCTGCCCAACTAAATTTACTAACACTAGATGTTGCTGTGATGCAGACAAAAAAAAACCAAAAAAATGCAGAGGACTATTTATCTTGGATGCTATACCTTAGGGAAAATTGAAGCAGTAAAGGAACCTTTGCTTTTGATAATTTGCTGAAGCGGCTGAAGTTTCCTCATGCTGGAGACTGCGAGGAGAGATATCAGAGTGAAGCAAGATAAAATTTACACAAATTTCAACATATTGCTGTTGTTGTGCTGTCTTAAGACAATATGACACAACATTTTCTCTCAGCTTCTGGTGACATGTAAGCAGCTGGAGAGGGTTCAATTTTTTTCTCATGTGAGAGACTGAGAGACAGAAATGTCAGAACATCCCAGGAGGGATGTACATTACAAATGGTATGAATCTTTGTCAGAGGTTCTCTCAAGTGCAGCATATAAAGAATAAAAGTAATAGCAGGTTCCTTTTTTCATGCCTTATTTTGCCTGATTTTAGTGAAAAAAAAAACGTAATTTAGTGCTGCCATCCTAAAAGAGAGTATGTTACATTTCATGGTTGTTTTTAGAAGAGATTGTGAAGGAAAAGATAAAGACAGAAAGCAAGACTGTGTATTTTCGAAGATATAGTATGGTATAATAGATATAGTTGGACTTTCTCTGTGCTGGAAATGACAGAACACTGCTTTTTTTCTTCTCACATTATGTACAGCTAAATAGTGGCAGCTGCCTGTGCTGTGTAAGACATTAATTTTCTTTTGAACTTGATTATTTCTATGTCCACTAACCTTAAAGTTCAAAAAAAAGAGAGAGAAACAAAAGAAATAATTTTTCTAGAGTATCCAATAGCCAGCTTAATCGAGTGACTGGAAACCAGCAGTGAAAAAGTGGTACCAGAGGCTGTCAAGTTTAGCACAAAAACATCAATTAATTATGTATGAAATGAGGAAACACAGCCCTTTGTTCTAGAAAATACTGCAGTATAGCTAAAAATGCAAGACAAAGGTTTAAATGCAAATATGGCTAGAGATGTAAACTAGGTGCCAAAAAAATAGTCACAGGTGTGAAGGGCTTGTATTTGATATACCAGAGAACCAAGAGATTGTAATACAAGTGGCACTAAAAATGTTTAACAATACTGATGCCCATCAGGACTTTAAAAACTCTGAAAATCAGGATGAAAATGTTACTCTGACAGGATCATAGCATTCCCCATCAGGTCAAAGTGATTTGGAATGCAAGATGTCAGTAACGGGTGTGGGGAGAAGCTAGACTGAATTCACAAGGCCTACAACATGTTAACAAATCACCTTTTAATATTCCTGATAATTTGTATTTTGTTTCAATGCTGAGGCAAACATATTATCAACTAATGAAACCATGGTTTCCCTGAGTCCAATAGTGAAACTCTGCAAAAGGTATAGAATGTTACTATAGTGTATGGTGGAATGATGTTGTGTAAGGAAATCCATACACTGTAAAAAGTCATTCTGCTGCAGTAATGACATCCTTACTAATGCATAATGACTTTTTGCTCTGCATTAGTAAGGATGTCACAATACAAGTGACCCCAACTGCGATGTTGATAGGGCTTGCGATGTTTGTTGGGTCACGCAAGTAAACTGGTTGGTGGACGGTCGGCGATGAGTTCAGGCTACAGCAAGCAAGGATGGCTTTTTGGACCACAAAACACTCTGTATCATAGAAACATAGAAACATAGAATTTGACGGCAGATAAGGACCGCTTGGCCCACCTAGTCTGCCCATTTTCCTACCTAACAGATAAGCTGCAGATCCTAGTTAACCAACAGCTTACTTCCTCCTACCCCCCACTAGGACTGCCTTATGTCTGTCCCATGCATTCTTGAATTCCCCCACTGTTCTTGACTCCACAACCTCCTCAGGGAGGCTGTTCCATGCATCCACAGCCCTCTCCATGAAAAAATACTTCCTCACATTACCTCTGAGCCATCCCCCCTCTATCTTCAAATTGTGCCCCCTTGTTCTTGCACATCTCGTTTTCTGAAAGATGCTACCCTCTTGGACTTTGTTGATTCCCTTGAGGTACTTGAAAGTTTCTATCATGTCCCCTCTCTCCCTTCTTTCCACAAGGGTATACATATTAAGCTCCTTTAGTCTTTCTTCGTATATCTTCTTGTGCAGACCCTGCACCATTTTGGTTGCCCTCCTCTGGACAGCCTCCACTCTATGTCTTTGTGGAGATGGGGTCTCCAGAAATGCACACAGTACACCAGATGGGGTCTCACCAACTATCTGTACAGAGGGATAACAACTTCCTGTTTTCTACTATTGATGCCTCTTCCTATGCATGAGAGAAGCAGCTGCATTGTTTAACAAAACACCAGCCATCAGGCACTGTAGGAGCATCACTAAAACATAGGTTCTCCTGTGTGAATGCATTTGCTTGTTTGGCAGAGTGCACCATCGTGAGATTATTCCAAGTCACTCGATGGGAGCAAGCAATTTGACATCATCACTGCATATACACAGGAGAGCCTAAGAGGATTCACACACATGCCTGTGCATGGCAGTAACAGTGTTTGGTGTTTGGGCGCCATCATGAGAGAAACCAAGCAGTGATTATTGCAAATGGAAACAACCAAAATAAAACCATACGGTATGAGCACCATTATAAATAACCCTGCCTCAAGATAAGACAGTGTAACAGTAATGAATTAAGCTGAAAGAGCAGTGTATAAAGAAATGATTATATACTATTTTATGGAGGCATTAGCCACTGTGGAAAAACTTTTCAAACAGTCTGAAGGTAGCAGCCTGCATTTTGAGATTTAGCTGGTGATTCAGGTATGTGTTATGGTGAAATAGTGGTGCAGGTTTATAAAAGAAGACACTAAATTCAGCGTAATTCTCCATGCGGTGCCTGGTGACTGGGAATGATTTTTTGTATTCTTTGTAGCTACTGGACAACTTGGGAAGTTTTGTTTTGTATGTCCACAGGTAGCCAATAAGAAGGCCAGTGATTTTTAGAGAAATGAGAGCAAGTTATTCAGTTCAGTGGTAAATACACTTATAGGTGTTTGCATGTTTAAGTGAATTATTAAGTTTCTTTGGTAGGAGCACCTGATGAGGGGTGATAATGTCACATAAATATGTTTTAAACAGATGAAAATTCCCGTGAGTAAGCTCTAATAGAGCGAAACAAAGGGGAAAAGAATACAATTAAATTTTGAACTGAAACAAGAAGTGTTGTTTGTTAAATGAAATCTGAGTCTCCCTAATATCAACAATATATAATAGAGAGCCTGCACAAGCCTGCAGAAATCCAAGCACAAGGGAGGGTAGGTAGGAGACAACTGCAACAGAAGGGAGGTGGCAGAGCCCAGGTAGAGGTCAGGCAGAGCCTCCAGTTGCCAAGAAAAAATGCTTCAGAAGAAGGCTTGGAGGAACTGCTTATATGGCTCGGGGTGGCATGTCTGGTTACTCACCCTATTGTACCATAGGCATAACCTTCCAAATATTGGTCTTACCAGATTTGGGGTCAAACACTTACAAAAAGAGGAAATCCTTCAATCCCATGAAAGCTTTTTTATGGAAAAATAAAATTGAATTTCATCACTTAATGCCCAACAGTCTGAAAATTTTTTCAAGGGGAAACAGTTTATATTTGACAACACACTAGAAGAAAAAGTGTTTATGTAAGTAACAGTTCCATGTGATATGGGCTAGTTAAAAACAGCAAGGCCGAAATCAGTGAAGGCAAAAGAGTACGGCCACATACAATACAAGTCACATTAAACTGTTCCTCCAACTCACTGCTGTGGCATTTTTTTTTGTGATGACAATGCAGTGCCAACCCTAAGTTCTGCAATTGCAAATTCTTTTCCAACTACCCTACAACTGTAATGCAACTCAATTTCTACTGTCCTCAGCTCCTTTCCACTGCTGATGCAAAGCATTGTCAATGCAGTGGCTGTTTTTTATGGTAAACCTTTAGAGCTGTCATTCTCCTCCCATTCACTGTATTTACCTCTATCAGTGCAGTTCTTATGTACATTTGCAGTTCTGTACTGTACAGTGCCCTGTGTACATTATTTTCTAATTTTGTATATGATGTAAGTAGGAATAACTAAGTAATTAAAGAGTTAAAAGTGAAATGTAGTAAAATCTCGCTGACTCAGAAACGTGTTTGCTTCACACTGCACTGCCGTCTGACAGCTGAGCTGAATGACTGATAGCTTAACAGAGAAGCTACAATGTTTGTGCTGTCTTACAACTTGAAAATCAAGCATGGAGCTGCCAACAGCACAGTCCAGAGAAACTGCAGTTTTCAATTACACAGAAAACAAAATGTACACATAGGGCATGGGGAGATCAAATACTGTATGGTAGAGGATTGTGCTGAGAAAGGCACAGAGAAAGGGTACACTGTGTTGAAGGCGAGCTTCTGTAGATTGTGCTGAAAAAAGACAGAGAAAAGGGAGATATGTGCTGTGGTTGAACTTCGGGGGATCATGCTAAGAAAGGCAGAGAGGAAGGGAGAACTGTGCTGAACGTGAGCTTCTGTGGATCATGCTGAGAAATGCAGAGGGAATGGAGAACTGTGCTGAAGGTGAATTTCGGGGGATCGTGGTAAGAAAGGCAAAGAGAAAGGGAGAACTGTGCTGAAAGAGAGCTTTGGGATTTTAGGGACTAATGAACATGGCTGACTGGAATGGTAGGGCAGCCTAATCTAAAAAGTAATAAAAGCATTTTAGATTTTGTAAACTGGAACTGTTAGACAGACTTGACACAACAGAAAAACCAAAAAGGCAACAAATGGAGTACTCGGAAGCGAGGGAAAAAACATAGTGGTGGGGGCAGGGTTTTCGATCTGAGTACAGGCTTGCTGCTGGCTGGAATTGGGTGATAGTTTCTTCGAGGGATTGGGTATAATGGCATGTCAATCAAGTTGCACACTGCAGTAGTGAAACTGAACTCCAGCTCAGTAGTTCAGCATTTCTTATGGGTTGCTTAATGAGTTGCACTGCATTAATAAAAGTTTCCAGACAGCTGCAAATGTAAGTTGAAACTGAATTGCAGCTAGAAACAAACCACAAGAAACTTTTATTAATTAATTGTAGTGAGCAGTGCACACATTAAGCAATGCACTGAAAAATGCTAAACCAATGAGTTAGAGGAACAGTTTAATGTGACTTGCACTGTAGGGCAAGGGAATAAGGCAGCAATCGCAGAAACAGTGACAACAATGTAACAGTGGCTTTCTGTTGGGGAAGGGCTTTGCCCACTACACTCTTCTTACTAAAATAACCAACCCCAAGGGGGAAGCAACTCAGGGAGCGGAAAAAGCCACAGGTCACCATGTCCATGATTGCCGTGTTGTGCCAATCACTCTTTGTGTTAGCACTGTTTTCCTTCACTCTTTTCAGCCTCACTGTTTTTGTGATCACTGTTATCATGGGATACCATAAGTAATAATTGGTCTGAATGTACCAGAAAAAAATTCATAAGACCCAAATCTACAAAAACAAGATGAAGAGATTTCACAACACAGAACATCAACACAATAATGCTATGGACACACTTGTTGAAAATAACTTTGAACAATTTTCCTGTATGAGACAGAACATCAAGAAAATCCCAATTCTGAACAACAGTGTAGAAACAACATCAGTCCAGAAAGAGGATCCAACTATGACTATCGAGCAGGAATGACTATTTAAGAACTTAAACACTGTCCTTTCTTGGTGTTCTTTTTTGTTTTTATTCTATTCTGACCAGCAGTATATTTTGTGTACATATTACAGTAACTTTGGATTGAATCACGGATGGGCAAAATCTGCTGCATTAAAACATAGACTTAATGGGTAAAACTGTATGATGGTTATATTGGGGAGGGAGTTCAAACCTCTTACACCTTCAGATCAGTGTTTGTGTCTTGAAGGAATGAATATCCTATAGCGAATGTATTTTAGGCAATGGACATGGTAGGAGGGAATACGGGATTGGGGTACAGGTGGGTTTCAAAATATTTTAGTAATGGTTGGTTGTTTAATAATAGTCAAGCAAATAAATGTAGAGGTTTTGCTACCAAAGGGAAAATGTGGTATGGATAAAGCAATATGGGGGACATTAAAATTATGAAGTGGACTATTAGCAGTTTCAATAATCCAGTGAAAAGAAAACAATATTAAATATACAAAATTTTAAATTTGTTGATACTTTAATGTTACAAGAAATACACTTGCCACAGTTAGTGGCTACAAAGTTAAATAAATTATGGTGGGGTAAGCTTATCATTCTATAGTGTATGGTGGAATGCGGTTGTGTATGGAAATCCATCCACCGCAAAAAGTTGTTCTGCTGCAGTAGTGACATCGTCACTAACGCAGAACGACTTTTCATTCTGCATTAGAGAGGACGTCATAATACAACAGGCTACAGCAGATGTCTTGATTCATCCCTTGCTGTGTGAGAGGGGCGCGTGAGTGTGCTGGGCAGTGGCAGTTGCGAATCGACGGCCTTGGCAGAACTGAATGAAATTATGGAAAAGTGAGTCTTTTTTTGTCTTTTTTTTTCCGGCACCATACCCTATAAAGAACAGTGTGTGGTTACCCAAACACTACTTGGCTATTCTTTCACCTCATAGATACAATGCTGACTTGGAGACCTCTTGAGCTTCGCTCTCAAGGTCATCAGTCGGCACTGTATCCACTTGGTAGAAGAATAGCCTTGTAGTGTATGGGTAACCATACACTATCCCATATATTTTTAATAAATCATGTGGAGCATCAATATTCTTTAGAAAAGGTTTACTGATAAAGGTGTTAACAATTTTTATTGATTCACAACGTAGATATGTAATTATAACTATTGAACAACATAACTCAATATATGCATTAATTTCATTATATGCCCCTAAAAATACCTCCATCCTTTTAAGTGATTTATATCTCAGAGCTACAGACTTCCAACAGCCTTTTATTATCATAAGCACCTTTAATGTGATGCTAAATCCCTTGCTAGGTACAACAGCTGTAAATAGAATAGCTAATAAATCATCACAATTTAAGAACAGAATGGTGGATTTGTGTTTACAAGACATATTGCAAGCTTAGTCCAAGGGGGAAAGAATTTTTTTTTTATTCAGCCATATGCTCTTCATATTCATGTACAGACCTTTTTACTGGTTCAAAATCCATTTTTCATTTGGTCGGGGATATCAAATACCACCCTATAGATATATTTGACCACTCCCCCCATGCCTTTCTCTTGCATCCGATGGATTACACCAGGCAATGGTTATGGAAAATTGAGTCATTAATTCTTAAAGATCGAGGCCCCCATATTCAAAAGTCCCCTGAAAAATCATGCAAGTGCCTGTGCCATGCATCTGAGATGTGCCACCCCAAAATATTGCTATAGTCTGCGGATGCACCATAAGATGCTCCGGTGCATCTCTGGCTGAATATACCAGAAATGCACCATAGCACAACAGCTCATGCACCATGCATCAGGGCAGTACTGAATATGGGAAATGAGCAGTGTGCAACAGCCAGTGTCAGTGGCTCAGTAGGTTGCAGCCAGTGTTAATGGCTCAGTAGGTTGCACACTCACCTCTGAGGCCTGGAGATCAGTAGGCTGTGGGTTCTATCCACACACCAGGCACTTGGGTTAATATCCCAATGCTGACACTGTAGTGCAGCATGAGGGGGTGCTGCACTCCTGAGGTTCTGTCTTTCAGATGAGATGTTAAACCGAGGTCCTGTCTGCCTGTTCTGGTGGTTGTTCAGGTGGACGTTAAAGATCCCATGGCACTTCTCGAAAAGAGTAGGGGACATTTTTATTGATATTCAAAAAACAACATTCAAAAGAATTCAACAAGTACAAATGATGCAAGCAAACTTAAATGCAGAATGAAAGAAAAGAAAACAACATATACTCATATCAAACCTATTATTTCCATAAACTGAAATCTTCACCTCTTCTCCAAAACATATATCAACCCAAAATACAGTATATGCTGTATAATCTTGTTATAGTACATTCATTACATCAACTCTTAGTATATCCTTTCCTGATTTATACAAGAAGATCACACCTCAAAATAAAATAAAATTATATAGTATCATTTATGTCAGAAGAGAAACCATCAACCCACCCAGTGTATCCCTTCCCCATAAATAGTCACTTACTTCTTCTTCTTCCAGTGTCTTCTTTTCATAGATATATTCTTTGGGCTGGATATTCAAACTGCACCATTCTGTGGCGCAAGCCCTTGCACTGCTCAAAAAAGTTGCGCTGGGATGTGGCCGGGGCGATATTCAACGGAGTTGCACTATTGAGCAACTCCTTTGAATATCGACCCCCAGCCACAGCCACTGTGCATGGCGCAGTGGAACTTGCGCCACCGCAAGTGGCCAGAGTGGAGCATTCAGATGCAGTGGCACAAGTTCCATTACGCCATGTGCAAATTTCCGATATTCAAAAAGGTGACATGCAAATGGGGCCATAATTAATGCAAGGTGCATCGGGGGCCATTTGTATCGAATTATGACCCCATTTGCATGCCATTAGCATGCAGGTGCACCGATCCCTGATGACTTGCGCCTGGTGCCCTGCCAGGCAGCAGTCATCAGGGACCGACGTCCCCTGCAGCCCGATCATGGGCATGAAGTAAATCTCCCCTCCCAACTGGCCCGATCGTGGGCATAACATAAACGAAACCCTCCGACTGGCCCAATCGCAGGCAGAATGTAAATGACTCCCCCAACTGGGTTGATTGCGGACAGAATGGTGTTCACCCCCCCAAAGACCAATATCCCTGGTGATCCAGTGGACCGTAAAGCCCGATCGCGGGCATAAGGTCAAACCCACCCCCCAAAGTCCAATTTCCCTGGTGATCTAGTGGCCCCCTACCCCACCCACAGAGCCCCACAACCCCGTTCCCCCCTCCATCATTCATTTACATATCTGGACTGCCTTGTATGGTATGGGCTGCATGCCAATTGGCACTTGCTCTGAACCAATGGGCATGCAGCCCTATCGAGCTGTCAGTCGGCGGGCGGCAGGGTGGCAGGTGGGTGGGGTGCTGCCAGCTGATGGAGGGGGAGCAGGGTGGTGGGGCTTCATGGGTGTGTGTGGGGTGGGGTGCCACTAGATCACCAGGGAAATTGGACTTTGGGGGGTGGGTTTGACCTTATGCCCTTGATCAGGCTTTACTATCCACTGGACCACCAGGGATATTGGTCTTTGGGAGGTTGAACTCCATTCTGCCCACAATCAAGCCAGTCAGGGGTTCATTTATGTTCTGTCTGCAATAGGGCCAGTCAGGGAGGTCATTTCGTTATGCCCGTGGTCGAGGCCAGTCGAAGTTTTCTTCATGCCCTGCGTTGAGCCAGTCAGGGGGAGTGAGATCTCCCACAATCGGGATAGTGGGGGCATTCTGCCCGCTATCGGGCTATGGGGGGGTTACTATTATGCCTGTGATTGGGCTGCAGGGGGGGCACAGAGAACAAGTGGAGGGCCACCCACAGGTGGCAGCTGCTGTGTTGCGTCCTGCAATGCGGCAGCTCACCTGTGGGTGGCCCTCGACTTAATCCTTTTCTTTTGGCTCAAAGTTGTACAGGTGCAGGTAGAGGGCTGTGCCTGCACAACTTTGCACAGCCTGACTGAATATCGGGCTGTGCAGTTTAGGCATGGTTCCTCCCCCTCCGGTTGAGCATGCCTTCATTAACATTGCACTGTTGCTCAGCATGACTTGGGGCGCAACTGCCTCCTGCTGAATATCGCAGAATAGCACAATTTCGGACTTGCACAGGCGCAACCCTATTGCACATGGCGCAACCCTTTTGAATATCCAGCCCTTTGTCTAATTCTTCTTGAAGTTTAAAAACCTTATCTTGGAGCTGTACCTACTCATTTCATAATACTCTCTGACACCATGCCTGCCAGATTGTCCATTTTATACATGCAAAAATGACATATACAGTGCTCTTTTCATTTTTTCCAGCTAGGCAGGATTTGGCCTTGTACCAGAGTTTTGTAAGTTATAGTAGTGAAAACATTCCCTTTCCACATGCTTGCTAAGAGAGACCAAAATCCATTGATGCATCTACAGTCAAAAAACATATGCTGTATAGTTTGTCTTATCTTGACAGCCCCTTTCAGTACATACACCTTCCTCCTGACTTTTATGTTTCTGGTTCCCTTTGACGTTAAGCCTACCATGGCCACATAGCCAAACAATATCTTGTATCTTCCGTGGAATTCTAGCCTCTATCATGCTACCTAGCAATTGTGCACAATCAGGTCCTGTTTCAAGCAAAAAGACAGGCTCCTCAAAGTAAAATTGTTTCCAACAGAGTTCTATAAAATGTTTCTTCGTCATGTTTAAAAACCACTGGAGCTCTATCTTCCACATATGAATATATCATAATGTGGTCTGTTCATATACCAATAAGGCTTTATCAATAACATGCCATTTCCCTCTGCCTTAAGCTGTCAGAAAACCTGCACTCCACTCTTGCATCCTACTGGTTCTTGCATTCTCATTTCCCAATATTAATGGTCTAATATTTGAGTAGAAGAAATTAGCAAAAAAATAAACCATGGTCTGTAACATATTGAGTCCCCCCTGTTTCCACATCCTGTATGTGTGTGCTCTCTTAACTGGGTCCAGTCTACTCCCACATGGTGGTAAAAAAAATACTCCTAAAATTTGTGTGTGCATGTCAAAAGGTAAGGGATATATGTGTGATATATATAAAAAATCGGAGCTGCATGAGATGCACTCTTTTTTTTCTTGTCGTCTTTCAGGATTTCCATGTTTGTACCTTCTGTAAGGCCGTATTATATGCGAATTCCCAATTTTGTTTTTCTGCCTCCTTGGTACAGAATTCAAGTCCCAGAATCCGTAGAGGTCCTTTTGTCACAAGAATTGTAAACTCAGGATCCACTAGTGCAGCACCAATTGGTAACACTTTACTTTTTAAAAGGTTTATGTGTATCCCTGTGTCCACTGAAACTGAGTCTATCATGTGTAAGGTTGTCTGTCCATCTTTCAGAGTGGCTACTGTCAGAACACAGTCATCTGCATATGTCATGACTTTTCTACATACCCCTTCTGTTTTACTCTTTATCAGTGTTATCTCAGCTGTATTTTCTATCAGTCATAGTATTGGGTCTAGTCCAAAAACATAAAGTAATGGACTTAATGGGCATCCCTGCTGCACACCCTTTTTACATATACTGGGATGTCTAGGTGTCCATTAATCAGGGGTGTTGTCTGTACATCCTTATATAATAGTTTTATTGATTCAGCCATCTGCTTTGGTATGCCTTATACTTTCAATACTTTCCATATATGTTTCTGTTTTATGTCATTGAATGCCTTCTCCTGATCCATGGAAAATAAATATCCATCTGTTTCCAGTGCCATCCCCTGTTCAACTATTTCCCTGACATGGATCAAATTCTGATATATGTTCCTACCTGGGATTGCACATGATTGGGTTTCCAAGACAACTTTTTGTGCAACCTTTGCTAGACAAGCCGTCAATATTTTGGTCAGTATTTTGTACTCTGTAGTCAGTAGGCTTATTGCATATGTTTTGTGAATCTCCCTTTTTACATAAAAAAATCATAATGCCTTCCTTCATACTCATACACAGCCTGTGTTATTGCTGTATCGCCTCATATACTGTTTCCAATACAGGGGTTACTTGTTCTATAAAAGTTTTGTAGAAGTCATTTGGTATGCCATCTATTCCAGGTGTTGTGTTAGTTGACAATTTGCTAACAGTCATTTTCATTTCTTCAGTAGAAATGGATTGGATCAAATCTGTTTCATCTTGTTGGGAAATGTGTGGCATGTCCAAATCTCTATCTAAATCGCCCTCCAAATCAGTGGTACTACAATTTTGAAATGTGTGACCTATATGTTGTTGTACAATATGCTGAATTGTTCCATTATCTGTTGCTATTTCACCCTTATCATCTTTTGATGCTGTGAGAATGGTTTTCTTAATGCCTTGCAATTCTTCATCATAAGGGTTTACTACCTCCTTTTTCCCTTTTGTCATAAATTTTTGGTTTACTAACAGAGTGTGCTCTTGCTGTTTTAGATTTGCACACATATCGTCCTTTATGGTATTTAATTTTTCCATCATAGCTTTCCTATTTGTGTCATTTGAGTTATAAGCTTTAAGTATCATGCTCTAAGTCCCAAATATTTGATATATTTCTTTTTTGCTGTCATACTTGTCATGGTGATCACAAGCTCCTTAATGTCCTGTTTTGTATCCTCCCACCACTATTGGACTATCATAAAGGAAAGCAATCTCAGATCTGATTTTAAGCAGTGCCTGTATTTCTGTAGTGTAGGAGGTGTCTTGGAGGGTAGAAGTATTCATCGTCCAGTACCCTCTCACCATTATGAGCTTGTGAAGTGGCCTATCTCCATTTTAATGGCCAAGTGATCTGAAGTTTCTAATGGTAGGGCTTGTACTGACCTACCAATGATTCTGTCTGTGGTAATCCCAGAAATTGATTCTAGTAGATAGTTTTCCTTTGTGAAAGGTATGGGTTGGATTTACCCCCAAAATGTCATGAATATCCTGTAAGCAACTTCTTTTAAGGATCTCAGTTAGTGTGTTAGTATTACAGTAGATTTTATCTGTTTTGCATCCCAAATCCCTATAACTAAGGCCACAGTTGAAATCCCCTTCCCTTAAAATTATCTTTGAGGTTTTTAAATAGGGTTCTAAAGCCCTGAACAGAAATGCCCTGTCTGCCTTGGACTGAGGGGCATAAGTGTTGATCAGCCTGTAAGTAATGTCATTAATGCAAACATCAATTATCAACATTCTACCAGGTTGAATGTCTAGTACTTTAAAGATTTTAACTTGTGTCTGGGCAAACATAATACCTACACCTGAACATGTGTCTTCCCCTATCGACCACAATGAAGGTCCCCACCTTCAATCTCATTGAGCTTGCAAAATTTCAGGGATGCTATGTAGCCTGGTATCCTGCACAAAATAAATCTGCCCAACTCCTGCTATTAAACTGGCAAAAGTAATCAACCTTTTTTCCTGACATTTTAAACTATTAACATTTGATATAATACAAGAAATAGAAGCATACATTTTGGGTCAGTTTTTCCTTCTTATTTTCTCTTTTTCCTCTTTTTCCTTGGCTTATCCCATCCTGTTGCATCTCTGGTAATATCTGGCTGTGAAGATCTAATAGAAGACACATCAGAGTCTCTTCTTGTGTCCTCCTTCTCTATGTCCATCAAGGCTTCATATGTATTCTGTGTGTGTATGGGTTCTTTCTCCTTAAGGTTACTCTGTCCCATGGTAAGTTTGTAGCCTGCCTTTGACCTTGTAACTCTTTTAAAAGAAGGATCAATGGCAGTTTCTGGTGGAGGCATCTCTTCCTTCATTCCTCTATCTACTGGAACAGTTTCTGTTGTGTCCACAATTTTGGACATGTGTCCTGCAGTGGGCTCAGCCTCTGACCTTACTAGCTCTTCTGGCTCCAAAATGGGGTCTTCAGAAATTTCACATGTATGTTCTATTATATCCTCTCCTAGATTCTCATGTTGTACCATATTAACCTCTAGTGTATCCTGAGAAGTAGCTGTGTTTTCTATAGTTTCCTTGTGCCTATTTACCCTTTGTGGTTTAGGGTCTGAGTTCTCTGTTTGTGATGTATGATAATGAAGTCTCACTTTTTCTTTCTGTGCTGTTGCCACATATGCATCCTGTTCTGCCCTTAGCGCCTGGTCAAGACTTGTGTGAAGCCCACACACAGTTCCTGAATGTGTGTCCATTTTCATCACATAGGTTGCACTTCAGGGGTTGCCTGCAATGTACTCCTATGTGGCTTAGCTCTCCACAGAGCCCACACCTTTGCTTCTCACAAATATTGCTGAGATGTCCCACATCCCCACATTTATAGTATGCCCTCGGCTGTCTGGGGTAAAATATCACACCCCTGTCTCCAGCCAGAAAAAAAACAATTGGGAAGATGTTTTGTGATCCCATTGTCTTGTTTCAAAGTTATTCTGTATTTCCATCCCTCAGTCCAGATGTGTTCCTCATCCAATATGGATTCTCTGTATCCATTTATTGCATAGTACTGCTACATTTACCCCTTTATTACGAAAGAGGGCTGTGATTTTTTTTAAAACTGGGTTTTGTTAAGGGTATTGCTAAGAAAGGTTTCTAGAGGGGCGTGGTTTTTAAGGCCTGTTATTGCTTCCAGAATCTTTCCAGTCCTGCAGGGTATTTGAAGCTAATATCATTCATGGTGTCCCCAGACATATGGATCAAGTCATGAATTTCATAAGCATAATATTCCATGCTTGTCTTGAGTAAAGCTCTCCCCACAAATATCCTATCTGGAATATCATTCATGACTTCCCTGTATCTGAGATGAACTGCACTCCGTCTTGTTGCTGGCTCAGCACTATCATTTCTGTTGTCTGGAAATAGACGGTCCCTGACATTTGTATTCCACACATTACAGGGTATCTGTTCTTCTTGCCTCAGTTACTCGTGTGTGTCATTTTGCTCAGTGTTTTGATTATCATCTATTGTTGGGAGGGGACAGGCATGCTTTGCTCAATGCCATTAATAATATTGATTCTGGGGGAGAGGAGGGCAGGCAAAACCTGTTTCTGTACCTTTTGTATACCTTGAGTGTGTATTTCTCCTTCCAAATGTTTAATATTCATAATTAAATCTTTGTGCACAGTTCCTGATGGGTCTTGCATTTCTCCTATGAGAATCACTTGTCCTGGTGTAATGTTATCTATGGGGATCTCACTTTCAGTTGCATCTTCCCCAGATGTCCTCATGAAGGCCTGTGTACTCCAAAGGTAATGCGTAGGTTAGCATCCCAGCCTGATTCTTCTAAATTCTTCACCCATCCTGCACCTTGCAGTGCTTCTGTAACCCACTCGGGTGTGCTTGAACTAGGACTAGTAGAGATAAGAGGTGTATTATCATTTCCCACACTTTCTGTTTGAGTCTGCCCTTCCTTCTGTGCCCCGCACCTTTTTGTCTTTATTTTATATTTCTTTCTGTATGCATTTCTTTCCTGTTTCCCCTGTTGAAATGCTAATCATAACAGTTATATTTTGCTGCTGTAACAGAGATTTGCCTGATGTTCCTGGCTTTTCCTCTATTCTTGTGCCCCCCTCATTAGACATGTCTCCAGTATCTGGCACCATGTTCTGTTGCCTAACCATTTTGCTCCCACCCAAATTGTTTACTGGGTAAAAAAGTGGTACCCATAACCTCAGAGAGCTGGTGTAAGTTTCCTGGATGTTCTTCTCATTTTTCTGTATGTCACTAGCACTTTCAGCTGCCCAGGGCTCTGTTTTCTCATCAAGTCCATTTGTTTCATGGATTTGCCTGTCCATCTCCCTGTGATGCTCCTGATCCTTCAGGGCTCACTCCAAAAGTTTTCTATGCTCTAGGAACTGTCTCTCTTCTAGCTGCAAATGCTCACAAATCACCTCTTCTGAATCCTCCAGCTGGATATCTCCCATTGAGTGCTGAGTATTATCCAACTGTGCTGCACAGTGAGTGCTTCCACATTCCATCACATTTTCTGTTGCCAAAACAAAGATTTCTTCTCCCAGTATAATTTCTTCTTCCTGTATTTCAGTCTTTAGTGGCAGATAGGCCAGGGAGGAGATCTGCTTCTTGGCCTTGTCAACATCCGTCCTCCTTGCTGACTCAGGGGAACTGGCCATCACAGCTCCAGACTCAGTGCCCTGTACTGTAGAGTAGGGGAATTTTTTATTCAAGATTTTCAAACAAAAAATACAGAAATGTATTACAGCACACTAAATCATAATAAAAAGAAACAAAAACCAGAGAAAAAAATGTTCAGCAGACAAGAATGTCAAATTCATAGCAAAAACATCTCCACCCAACACATTCCCCTACTAAAAGAGATGGGGACATTTTTATTAAAATCATAAAGTAAAACATAGAGAAAGCAGCATTACATCATACAAAACCATAAAGCAGAAAACCAAAAACAGAAATTAGTATAACAGCATACAGAAATCCCAGATATACGGAAAACATATTATTACCAGACCCCCTCCCCCACCCCACTGAAAGAGTAAGGGAATTTGTATTAAAATCATAACAAGGAATACACAAAATACATTTGCATCCATATACAAAGCCAAATATCCCTCTCACAGAAAACAAGGAAATAAGCATAAATTGAACAAAGGAAAACTGTAGTAATCATATAAATATATATTAAAACCTATAATGAAGAGATAAAGTATTATCTAAAAAAATATCAAAATCATCGAGAATTGGCATGTAAATAAGGAAAAAAAAATCACAATTGCATAAAAAAGAAAAAGACTTCATATCATATTGGAACTATTTTGAGATCATAAATCACAGTGCAGGAAACCCATTATATCACAACCCCTCAAAAGAAATCAGACTTATCTACCAGAAATCCCAGTATCTTTCCCACATATCCCTTTTAAGAACTTTCCGCTGTCCTTCTTTGACACATTCTGTGCTTCTCATAATGTTGTCATAGAGTTCAGCAGGGGCTACAGACATTTGTTGGAACAAAAAGCAACACCAAACTTGCCAAACCCAATATAAAATAATCACAGCTATCAAATTCATTATACTTGAATTGTATCCACTTCATTCCATGGGAAAAAGACCAAGCATGTTGCCAATGCTTACATTTCCAAATGAACCAAAACTGAGTAATATAGAGGCAGTCAAAATATAAATGTGCTATAGATTCAATTTCCATATTACACAATTCCCAAAAACAATATCTATCTTGAATCTGCTTATGCTTATGCTTATGGCTTCCCCTCATATTAATTTTCCCATGGATGCCAAGCCAAGAAATGTCCCACATAGCCAAAGGTATTCTCTTATTAAGCAAACAGTCTCCTCTCTCTAATTTCTTTCTAGTTCTGTAAATTCAGGGAAAACCTGGTCAGAAAAACATGTATCCACTACAAACTGACATAAACGTTTTCTCGGTAGCATTCTAACCATCTGCTTCATCACTTTCCAAGTTTTTATTGAATCAAAAACCAAAGACCAATCTAGAGTCAACACATATTTCCTTTTGTTTTTATGCATGAAACAATTATTCCTCCATTCCTGCAAAATATCCTTAAGATGACCTGTAACCATCATCGTCCATGAGTTATTCACCATCTGGCAAATAGGTTTAAGATTAGTATCTACGAAAATTGAAAAGAAGAAAACAATTGGTTGAATCATATGAATCGTTTCATCTATGCACCTTCTCCCTACCCTTATTTATTTGAATTTCTCAATTATAATGTGCCATATCGTGTACCCCAAGAAACAAACCCAAAATTTTATGTGAAGAATCTACCACCCTGATACCTCCAAGTTGTGAATCCCCACCTTGAAACCCTGTTAGATTAAAACAAACACTTTTCAGAAAATTAAGCCGGGAACCAATACATTGTAAGAACACAGGGAAAACTTGACATAATAAATGTCCAGTGAATTCCATCGGAACTACCACACACAAATCATCCACATAACAAATCATTTTTTTTCACATAAACCTATCCCTGTTATACCAGGGAGACCGGGGGACTTCTGCAAAATACGTAAGATCAGGTCTAATATTAGAATAAACAAAACCAGACTTAATGGGCATCCTTGTCTGACCCCTCTGTGAATATAACAAATTTTCCCAAGCCATCCATTAACATAAGGTTTCACGTAAGCCGGTGAATAACACATACATAACCAGTTAACAAACAGTATCAGAAATCCATATGTCCAGAGTGCTAACCATAAGAATTCTTGTGAGATACAATCAAAAGCTTTATTCTGATCAAAACTAAACAAATACCCCTTAAGCTCTCTACTTTGCCCCTAAGAAAATAGCTCTCGTGCCAGGATCAAAGCATCCTGAATCGATCTACCTGGTACAGAACATTACTGACTTTGGAAAACTAAAAAGGTCAATAATTTCCTTATCCTATTTCCTAACAGCTTTGCAAAGATTTTAAAATCAGTATTCAATAAGGTAATTTATCTCCAGTTATTTAAGTCAGCTTTGTCCCCTTTTTTAAATAAAAAAATCATTAATCCTTCATACATCTGTTTCGTAAGTCGATCTTCTAACAGGAAAGCATAAAAAACTGCTAAGAAATGATCTGACATAATTTCCCACAATTTTTTATATATTTCTGGAGGTAAACCATCTGAACCAGGAGCTGCCATTTCTTTCACCTCCATCATATCCATTTTAACTTCCTCTAATGGAGTTTGACCTTAAAGGGGCAGACCATGTTGTCCTGATGCACCCCTTCCCTCCATTAGGGAATGGTTGTGCTCAGAAGGGGAAGGGAGAAGGAAGGGGAAGGGACAAGAGCCAGAACAATGGGCAGGCAGCAGGAAGGGGAGGGGAGAAGGGAGGTACATAAGGGACAGCACAAGGGGACCTCAGCCACTTTTTGCTGGAGTTTTGATTTGACATCAGCTGCAGCACATCAGATTTGCCATTAATTTTGAGGTTTGTTCACAAGCAGAGGAAGGTAAGGATACAACAGATTGATTTGGGTAGATATGCAAAGTTGTTTAAAAAAAAGAAAAGAAAAATCGTTGCAGCATTTAGTTGAGAATGCGGTGATCTGTTAGAAGACAAGATGAAGCAAGGGTTTTTTGATGGAAGCTCCTTACATGGCAGAGAGGGCTAAGGGAGAAGTGCTTTGGGCAGCACAGAGTGGGAGACCAGTTTTCTGCAATTGTTTTAAAGAAGAGCATTTTATTAGAAGCTAGGACAAGGGGTGAAAATGTTTGTGGTTACTGGTTAATTTAGCAGGCCTGGAAGAGGCCCTGAAAAAAGCGAGTGAGAGCCAGACCCGAGGCCATGTGGTGTGTCGTCACACGCCGCGTGATGCTTGCGAGGAAGGTTGCCCCTTTGTTTTAGGCTGCTTGCTGCTTTTAGGGCTGGTTTTGGATGCTGTTCTAATAAAATGGTAGGCCTGGATTAGGCCTTAAGGTTAGGGAGTGAAGGAGCGACCTGAGACCCATGGCATGACGTCACATGCAGCTAGGGTCACAATGAAGTTTCCCCTGTTTGTTTTTGGCTGCATGTTACATTTTGGGAACCTGTTATTCTATTACTGTGGTAAAATTTAGGCCTGTAGAGGCCCCAATGAAAGAGAGCAAGAGGCACGTGGCGTAATGCAGCATGCCATTGTGGTGCGTTACCGAGGCCACGCGGTGACATCACACACTGCGTGGTGCTAGCGAGATGGGTTGCCCCTTTTTGTTTGAGCTGCTTGCTGCCTTTAGGGCCAATTAGGCTGGTTTGCTAGTAGTATCAGTAGGCCCGGTTTAAGTTTTTGAGATCAGTAAGTGAGGGAGTGAGCTGAGACCCGGGGCGGGCCGTCACATGCTGCTGGAGTCATGACGAAGCCTTTGCCCTGTTTGTTTTGGCATGCAACATTTTGGGGACCTGTTTCTTATTGCTGTGAAAATTGTAGGCCTGTAGAGGCCCCGACAAGAATGGGAGAGTGCGCGATCCTTGGAACACGCGGCGTGGGGTAGCACGCCACGTGGTGCATTGCTGAAAGCTTGCTCCTTTTGTCTTAGTACTGCTTGCAGAGTGGTGGCCCATTTTGCAGGCTGGAGGAGGCCCTGAAGGGCTGGGAGGGAGAACATGAAACGGCGACCACGTGGCGTGACGTCACACGCCACGTGGAGGGTCACGATAGAGGCCTGTTCCCTCTGGTAGGTAGTATACCACAGGGCCCTACACAGGGCTGAGCATCAATGGGAAAAGGGGGGCTTGATGCACATGCATGGCAGCTAGGGCATGGGGGAGAAGCGGACACTCTCCCACCCCAAGGGAACCTTGGGGCTGCCTCCAGTGGTTGGCTTCCTGGGAGAGCATACCCCTTAGGAAGATGTGTAAATATAACCTGGCATCACACATGATTTTGTGGGGGGGGCAGCGGATGGTATCAGACCCCAATAGAAGACAGGTGAGAGCAAGGGGAGGCAGAGTAGCGTAGAGAGAGAGGTTAAGAATAGGTTTGTGGTTTTGGGAGCTGTTTTTGGTCCACAAGATCCAGGTTTTCACTATGGAATCTGCTTCATTTTGTGACCATAAAGCTGTCCACTCATTGTGCAGATAGTTTTTAGTCTACACATGATGTTGGATCAAGCATGCCACAACTAGAGTACCTTGCTCTACATTATTGCTCCTTATGAAGCTTCAAAAAAAAAAAACATGGGATAAGAAAGGAAAGGGGGCGCAAAAAAAAAAAAAAAAATATATATATATATATATATATATATGGGGGAAGGAGCCCTGGAACATAGGAGGGTGAGTAGACAAGGGACCTCGTGGCATGGCGTCGCACGGCGCGAGGGGATATGGGATGGAAGTTTGTGGGAGGTAGGGGTTTCCACGGGGAGGCACGCTAGGGGTATATATAAAAATAAATAAATAAATAAAATGACTAGGAGAGCCCCAGGGCAGAAGGGGAAGAATCCGACCCAGGAATTCACAGGAGACACCTCACGTGGTGAAGGGATTGCAGTGAATGTGGGCCCATGCTAGGAGAGGGTGACCTACCAGGCAGGATGGGGGGTCCTTCTTGGGTGGCCCCAGTCTGTGTTGGCATGGGGGTGGCTCGACGGACAGGAGGAAGATGTACAGGGAGGTACTGATATATGAATAACCTGTTTTTTTTTTGTTTCGTTTCCTATAGTTGTTTTCACAGAGCACAAGATAAGACGGACATGGCACCCAAGAAGAGCAGGCCATCGAAGGAAGATGCCTACAAGGCTATAATTGAACTGGCAGAAAAAGCAAACAAAATGTGGTAACTGGTGGTGGAGGGGGAGGAACCGGAGAGGCCTGGGGAGAAGAGAAAAGCGGGTATGGAAAAAGGTGGCATGGGGAAGAGGCCAGCCGAAGGGCTACACAGGCCTGCAAGGGCAGCACCAGTGACAGCGGGGCCCGCTAAGGCAGTCGAGCCAGTACCCACATGGCCGGTGGACCCAGTGACATCAGCACCCACCCCAGAGCAAAGGGGAACCTCCCCGGCGGAACCTGGACACGAAGCCCAGAACAGGGGGTCCTGCCCACAGATCCCAGTAGCTCACCCTCCACCTCCACCACAATCACAGGAAGAAGCAAGGGGACCTTTGGAGGCCTCCAGGCAGCCCGGCCAGGACAAGGTTACAGATAACACGTCCAACACAGTGGGTGATAGTATAAAAGAATATATAGGGCAAATTGTGGCAGCACTGGGGACAGGAGGGCTGGGGTGGATGGAATCTGCTCTGGCAGAGATTAAGATGGGAAAAGAGGTGCCAGGGGATACTGTAAATGGAGAGGAAAGAGAGGGAAAAGGTACAAGATAGGTAGGTGCGCCAGGGATGAGAATAGGAGAACATGTGCCCTTGGCCACAAAGGAAAAAATATGGAAAGGGGAATATGTGGATATATTTGCTTTGGTGAGCTGTGAGGCAGTGGCCAAATATGAAGAGACAGAGAGCACAGGTAAGAGTGAGATGGCAGCTGCCATAGTGCTCCTAGGAAAGAAAGAGGACGACAAGTTCACGAAAGGGAAGACCTGGGATGGGTGGTTTCTAGGTTTTGCCATCTTTTCAGCCATCGCTCTGGAAAAGAGGCCAGAGCTAGGCATCCTGCTCATTACCTATTCATTGATAATACAGAGAGCAAAAGCAAAAGGCAGGGTAGGATGGATATACTATGATGAATTTTTTCGGCAGAGAATGGCAACATTTGGAGATGTAAGATGGGACACCAAGCAAATAGATTTATGGACGGATTACGTAACAGATCAGTCCACACCCGAGGGTGGGTGGGGCAAAAAGGGGTGTACACCACAGAGATGTTGCTGGGCGTATAACAGGGCCTTCTGCTCATGGCCTCAGTGTCATTTTCGACATGCCTGCTCAAAATGTGGGGGTGCACCCGGCAAGCAAGTGCAGAACAACATGGCCACAGGGTGCACAAGGGCATGTGGGGCAAGGATCAGGCCAACAGTTTTTTCGAGATGGCCAGGGTTTTAAAGGGCAAACATGGAACAAGAGAGGGAGGGGCAGGGGGAATGGGAATAGAGGGGGCCAGAACCACTGAGGCAAGGAAGGCCAGACAGGAAGAAAGGGAGGGGGGACAGGTGGCACAACAAAGAACAATTTGGTATGGCCAGAACCCCCATCAACCTAGCAGCATGGTCGGTTTGCCTGGACAGATACCTGGATGCAAGCGTGTGGGATATGATATAAAGTGTTTTTAACACAGGGTTTTCATTGCAGTCTAGGGGACCCAGGCAAGCAAGGGAGGCACGCAACCTGGGGTCTGTAAAAGGGAAAGAGAAAATGCTAAGGCAGAAGATTGAGAAATAAAAAGCAGCAGGCAGGGTGGAAGGCCCACTTAACACCCCCCCCATTGGAAAACATATGGATATCGCCTTTGGGCTTGGTACCCAAGAAGCAAGAGGGGGAATACAGAGTGATCCACCTCCTGTCATATCCGGAAGGCGAGTCAGTGAATGACTTTATCAGTGAAGAACATAGTAGGGTGACATACGCGACACTAGAGGACGCAGTCCGGATAATCCGGGCCATAGGAGATGCATGGATGGCAAAAACAGACATTGAGTCCGCCTTCAGACTGCTTCGAGTCAGGAGGGAAGACTGGGATCTGCTGGGTTTTAAAAGTGAGGGACAGTATTATTTTGGCAAAGCAATGCCAATGGGGTGCTCCACAGCATGTGCCACGTTTGAGGCATTCAGCACATGTTTCCAAGAAAAGATGGGTTACAGTTTAGTCATCCATTACCTGGATGATTTTCTCCTCATTGGGAAGGGCAAAAGGGAGACACAGAGGATGCTGGGTAAGTTTCAAGAATTGTGCCGGGAGCTGGGAGTTCCATTGGCACCAGAGAAAACAGAAGGGCCCAGCAAGGTTATGGAATTCCTCAGGATAGAGATAGATGCCACGAGCGGAGTGTTTAGGTTACCGGACAAAAAAGTAAGGAGGTTGAAGGAACTAATCTGGGTACATACCAGCAGGAGGCGGGTACAACTAAAATTGGTCCAGCAGGTACTGGGGCACCTGAACTTCGCATGCAGGGCCATAGGACCAGGAATGGCATTCACAAGGAGGTTAGCCAGAGCTACAGCAGGGGTCACCAGACCACATCACTGGGTGGATCTGACTCAAGGTGTCAGGGAGGATTTCAGTATATGGGAAGAATTCTTGAAGAATTACAATGGGTGTTCGTTCTGGCAGGAGGAGTGGCTGTACAACAAAGACCTTGACCTCTACACAGATGCGGCTGGAGGGATGGGCATGGGGAGTTACTTGAGGGGCTGGTGGTTTGCAGAACCATGGCCGGCCAGTTGGGTGAGGGACGGAAAAGTGAGAGATATAACACTGCTGGAGATCATGCCCATATGGCCATGCACTTTGGTTTGGGGGGAAGAATTACATGACCAGAAGGTGACATTTTGGTGTGACAATAAAGCGGTGGTTGATGTACTAACCAACAAGGTAGCCAGGTCAGATACAGTCATGTAGGTAGCACGACAGTTAGTTTTAAGGGCTTTGCAGCTGAACATGTCCTTCAGAGCAAAACACATAGAAGGGGTACACAATACCCTGGCTGACAGCCTTTCCTGTCTGCAGCTGGACCATTTCCGGAAGCTGGCACCAGTAGCGGAAGAACAAAAAATGCCCATACCAACAAACATCTGGGATGTTGCCAAGAAGGAGCAGAAATGCTGTTTCGCAGCTCATGGGTGCCTCAGACTCTGAGGGTCTACGATGAGGCCTGGAGGGTTTTTCAAACATTCAGAGCAGAACACCAGATGGAGGTAAGTGGGCTGCTCTCTGAGGAACAGTTGGGAATGTTCACAGTGGAACAATGGCAGAAAGGGACTGCTCATGCCACAATGGGGGTTTATCTTGCAGGGATCAGTGTGATCTGCAGCCTAAAAGGATGGAATGACCCAACAAAATCAATGCTCATCAGGAGAATGATGCAGGGATGGGGCAGGTTGAAACAAGGGCCAGGGGATAATAGGAGGCTAATAGGTGAGCAGTGGCTAATAAAGCTAAAAGAGGTGCTCCCGGCAATATGCAGATCAAAAGGGGAGGCCCAGTTATTTCACAAATTATGTGGTAATGTTTGCAGGGTCTATGAGAGTGAGTGAAGTGGTAGGCCATGGGAAAGATGACAAGGAAGGAGGTGTGGAATGGGAGGATGTGAGTTGGGGGATAAGAGAAATACGAATCAAGCTAAAGAGGTCAAAGGCGGACCAAAAAGGGCAAGGGTGCATGATAACGCTAAAAGGGCAGTCGGAGATTGCGATATGCCCAGTGCAGGCCCTGTGGGTTTTCGCCGCAAACAGGTGACCAGGACGGGGAAGTTATTTGTACATGGGGATGGAAAAAGGGTCACCAGCTATCAAATTACAACAGTGCTGAAAAAGAGCATGCGCTTTCTGGGGGAGGACCCAGCCAATTACTCTTCCCATTCCCTACGGATTGGGGCTGCCTCACAGTGGGCAGCAACGGGTGAACCCGTGAAGGACATTTTGGAAAAAGGGCGCTGGCAGTCAGCCAGTTATAAAAGATACATCAGAGCACTGAAGTAAAAAAAAAAAAAAAAAAAAAAGGAGAAGGGGAAGGAGCAGTGTGGTTTTTCAAAAAAAAAAAAAAAGGAAGAATGGGAAAAGAAGATGGAAGTATGGTGCTCATATGGAGGAGCACGGAAAAAAAAGAAGGTGGGGAGCTAATACAATGAGGGCACTGAGAGTATGTGTAAATTAATTAATTTTCTTTGCACTCCATAGGTAGAGGGAGGAGCACAGAAGTCTGGATCTGCTGCCATTCCTATATTTACTGGGCTAGTAAGAGAGCAGAGAAAAAAGCTGGGGGTTGGTATGGCACGGCCTACGGGGGATTAGATGGGCGTAGCTCCTGCCCGCTTTGAAAGAACTCAAGGGACATTGGCCCAGTCCAGACCTAATCATTATACACCTAGGGGGCAGCGACCTGGCAGGCAGACTGTAGGTGCACACATATTTACAGATAGAGAGGGACCTGGTGGCAGTATGACAGTGGTGGCCTCAAGTATGCCTTGCCTGGTCAGATATGATACCACGAAGGGTATGGAGACAGGAGCACAGCCACAGGGCGGTGGAGAGGGCCAGGAGAAAGATGAATAGATGGGTTGGGACATTGATAAGGCAGATGGGAGGACAAGTGATACTGTGGGGAGTAGAAGAATGGGTGGATGACTTCTACAGGTCAGATGGGGTACACTTGTCAGACATAGCAATAGATATGTTTAATGCGGAAACAATGGGTTTCATAGAGGAATGGAGGAAACAGACAGAAGCTGGTATATAAAAAAAGGGGAAGGAAGTTTCATCCCTGAGGTAAGGGAGAGTGAGACCCTAAGTTGGGGGGAAGCCAGTCATCCAACGTAAGCTGGAGACTGGCTAGTGGGGAAAAAGGGGGCAGGAGGGGGAAGAAAAAAGGAATAACACAAGAGGAGGAAGAAGATGAAGGAGAAAGCGGTCTCGGTTTTCACCGTTACCTAACAGAAAAGGAGAAGAAGAAGGCACCCAGGTTTTCGCCTGGGGGATGGATAATCAGAGAGTGATATATGGATGGAAATAAATGAAAATTATGGAAATATGATAATAAAGAAATGGAAAATGGAATATGCATTTATGAATATAAATAAATTAATTGCCAATCTGAGCACAACAACAAACAATGGTCTCTGTGTTTTTGTGAGGGAAAAGGGGGGAATCCGGGACAATGGAGTCTGCCCTTTAAAGGGCAGACCATGTTGTCCTGGTGCACCCCCTCCCTCCATTAGGGAATGGTTGTGTTCAGAAGGGGAGGGGAGAAGGAAGGGGATGGGCCAAGAGCCCGAACAATAGGCAGGAAGGGGAGGGGAGAGGGGAGGTACATAAGGGACAGCACAAGGGGGCCTCAGCCACTTTTTGCTGGAGTTTTGATTCCTCCCACCCACCCTACTAAACAGAGTACGAGGGAAAGACAGTCAATTTGGGGCTGTATGATGGGTCTGTCAAAGTGGAGGACAGACGCATCCGGTAGGACAGTGGACTGCCAAAGGTGAATGGCAGGTGATAATATGGTTATGGACTGCCAAAGGTGGATGGCAGGTGATAATATGGTTATGGACTGCCAAAGGTGGATGGCAGGTGATAATATGGCTATGGACTGCCAAGGTGGATGGCAGGGGGGAAAAGGGGGAGAGGATGGGAGGGGGGAAGAAAAAAGGAATAACACAAGAGGAGGAAGAAGATGAAGGAGAAAGTGGTCTCAGTTTTCACCGTTACCTAACAGAAAAGGAGAAGAAGAAGGCGCCCAGGTTTTCGCCTGGGGGATGGATAATCAGAGCGTGATATATGGATGGAAATAAATGAAAATTATGGAAATATGATAATAAAGAAATGGACAATGGAATATGGATTTATGAATATAAATAAATTAATTGCCAATCTGAGCACAACAACAAACAATGGTCTCTTTGTTTCTGTGAGGAAAAGGAATCCGGGACAACGTAAATGGTTTCAAGACATCCTTCTGCTGAACCTTTTGTCAAAGTAGGTAAATCAGCCACCTGTAGTAATAATTCCATATCCCGAGTGTCTGAAAAAGGGGACTCAAATTGTTCTTTAATAAAGTGTTCCACACATTGCAAAATACCTGATTTCTCACTCACTAATTGACCTTGCTTATTGATAAGACTATGTATCTGTTTAGTCCGACATCTGGTCGTACAATTCTCAAATGGATTCACTTGTCTTTTTTCCCACAAATTCCAAATCTTTGTTCAAATTCTAAGGACTTTTGCCTATTATATTAAATCTGTGTCAATTGTTGTTTTATATCCTTTATTTGTTCCCCACAATCTAGCCGTGAAATATGTGCTGCTGAAAATAAGGCATACATTTTTTTCCGTAGGATTCCAGATTGCTGGTGGTGACAATAGGCTAGAACTCTGGAATGTATCCTAAAAAAATCTCTAATACAGTTCTTGGTGTCTACCTACCAGTCAATCAAGGAATCATAAAGGAAAACCACATTTCTTCTATCCGCTACCGTATCCGTAAACTCTTTAAAATTCCAGATTCGACAATAATTGAGCATTCACTCTCCATACCCCTGGCCCATTTGAGGTTACACGGCATAGACAAATTTTCAGCCCAAGCAAATTATGGTCTGAAGTATCTATGGGTAATACCTGCCCCTCAAAGTCCCTAATGTTTTTGAAACATAGCCAATAATCTATTCTGGATGTCAGTCGTCCTTTTGAAAAAGTGTATTGGGGGTCCTGAGCAAAAATATCTACAAGGTCTATCTCCTTGATTATATTTTTTAATTTATGAGTATCATAATACACCTTCCCTGTTGTTTTCAGGTCCAGGCTAGAATTAAAGTCTCCTGCCCAAAGAACAATCTTAGTAATAAATAAATAAGGCCTGATTTTTTAAAACAGTTGTACTCTAGTGGCCTTTTGTTGAGGAGCATAGATATTTATAAATCTATAATTCAAATCCTGCCAAACCAAATCCAGAATCATCACTCTCCCTGCTATCAGATCCACCAATTTCTGAATAAAAAAAAACTGTATAGAAAAACAAAACCCAAAACCTGAACACAGATCCTGTCCCAAGTACCAAAAAGAGGCTCCCACAAACCATTCTTTGGCAGCTTGATCTATATAATGAATAGTATAGAATTGTACATCCTGCAGAAAATAAACATCATATGCTAAAGTCTGTTAGGTCAAAAAAAGTAGCTTTCCTTTCATATGCTGACCTAATGCTATTCACATGAAGACTTGCCAAGGAAAGTGAAATATGATCTGAGGTCACAGGAAAGCA
The DNA here is from genome assembly GCA_016271365.2 of Neoceratodus forsteri. Classification (NCBI taxonomy): domain Eukaryota; kingdom Metazoa; phylum Chordata; order Ceratodontiformes; family Ceratodontidae; genus Neoceratodus; species Neoceratodus forsteri. The sequence goes on along the minus strand of CM028131.1, from coordinate 1,066,828,793 downwards.
TCAGCTTTAGAAAAAAAAAAACTATCATTTCTTTTTCTGTGATCTAGTATTCCTTTTTTTTGTTCCCACCCCAGAGTTATCTCACACTGGAGTTTGAGCAGTCACCAAATCAGCCTGAGAAGAAAGGAGCGACCCATCTAGGACATCCCCCTCCATAATGTCACCCCAACTTTGTAAAGGCTCATATCAATTTTCCACCTGCACAGAATGCAGCTGACTGTTCTCCTCTAGTTTGGAAGACCAAAGTCTAGTACGGACAGGTTGGAAACTCATAGTTGCATCTTCCATCTCATCAGACATGTCAGGCAGAGAGGAAGGGAGGACTGCCAGCTGTACTGGAGGAGAAATAGGTGGAGGTGGAGGTAGGGATTGAGAAGGGGGTGATTTAAAAGTCTCCTGAGGTGCAGGTTCTTGATGAGTAGGAACATCTTGCCCTTCAGTTGGAGCTTTAACTGGGTGGAAATCGGCAGTGTCTGCAAAATCAGAGCCTCTGGATTTAGCCTTAGCAGATTTATTAATATAAAAATCATGCTTCATATAATCCACCAAATTAGGAGCAGCCCATGGGCAGGCAGCAAAGACATGAGATTCATCACCACATATGTTACACGTGGGAGGGACTATACAGGACAGTGCTGAGTGCCCCAAATTTCCACACACTGAACATTTAAGCTGGTCACAGTCTGAGTCTAAATGAGATAAAGACCCACAACGATAACAAGATCGAGGTTGACCAGGATAGAACAAAATCCCTCAGTCTCTCCCACTATGAAAACAATTAGGAAGATGTTGAATCCCCTCTTCTGACATTTTTAATTGTATTGAAAATGTCCAACCCCCTGACCAGAAACCACTGTCGTCTATCAATGCTTGTGGCACACCATTCACAGTACACCTTTTCTCCAACCAATACAGAATATCCAAAACATTAAGACCTTAGTTTCTGAATAAGACCGTAATTACTTTAGCCATAGGCCTAGTGATAGGAATAACCACAAAGGGCTTCCAAACAGGTTGCAATTTTACTGCAAATAATAGGCTGCCCAGAACTCATCCAACAGCCCGGTGGAGTGAAAAGAAGCATCAAAATTGTGATCTCCAGATGTATGGATGAAGGCATAAAAGTCTGCAGTTGTAAATTTTAGAGACTCTATAATAAGACGTTTCCCCACATAATTTCTGTCAGGCGGTAGCTTCAAACCCCCTCTATAATAAATTCTGGCCACAAATCTTTTCCTTGCAGGCATCTCTGTATTTTTAAAAAGAGATGCATAACTAGCAGACCTTTTATCACTTTTGTCTTCCGGGCCCTTATGTTCCAAACCCAAAGCTGAGCCCCTCTTCGTAAAAGATGAAGTCATACTTGGGGGCACAGCCGGTTTTCCCAAACCCTCATCAGTGGTGTTTGCCACCAAAAGGTTGCACACAGGCAATCTGACAGGCAAATTCCCCAGTAGCAGACCCACTGTTCCTGAGTCAGTGTCTGGCGCAGTTCTTTCTTGACTTTCGACCACACCCTGAATGTCCGCAGAGGCAGGGGCTAGTGGAGTCGTCTCTAATGTAGGAAGCCCCTTCCGACTGCTGTGTAAGTCATTTAAAGAGGGTTCCATGGGTGAAATGGATAAGCCACCTGGTAAAGGAATCTGGGGATCAGGAACCCACCATTTCTGATCTTTAATCCAACCTGCCCTTTCCAGTGCCAACTCAGGGGACCAAGACGAGTCATGCGCTGTGAAGGGAAAGGGAAAAGAATCAAGCTCTGTATTAGGAACCGCCAGCTCCATTTGTTCTAAAGATGTACCTTCTGTTGAGTCCAATAAACTATTTTTCACCATTCTAGCTTGTACTGTCAGACTGCAAGCAGGTCGCTTTCTTTTCTTCTCGTCCTCACTACATTTGTCGTCAGAAAAACACTCCACACTCGCTTCCATCAAAGACTGTTCCTCAGCTACTACCTCAGCTGAGATGGCAGTAGATGGAAGCAAATCTGTGTGAACAACTTCACCATCGTTGTCAGAGTTAGATACAGCAGCTGGTCCAAGCACCATGTCCTCACTTTCCAAAGTCTGAGACATACTGAGGCTGCTCCAGCCACCTCAGGGGGTCCCCTACTGCAAAGAGTAGGGGAATTTCCCCAGTGTTCTGGCCAACTTTCCCCCATTCACTAGAAATACCATCAGCTTAATCTGGTTCATTTTCCGTTGGTTACCATCTGTATCCCCCTCCCCTGTCACCTCTGAAAAAGGGACTTCTAGTCTCAGTGGGCCTACCGGGTCAACAAAATTCAATAAATAAACAAACTGAGGGAACCAGCAGCCAAGACAATGGGGAACAGATTGGTACTGCAAAAGTGCAAGATGGGCATAGCACAGCTCCCCATGGGCACAGTACACAGCACCACACACAGACAAGAAGCCAAGGGGTGTATCAGGCACAGTGGGCAGGAACATAGGAGGGCTCAGATGAAGTGCCACAGCACTGGAGGTGTCAATGGACAGCATGGCCCAAACAGGCACCATGACAACAGTGCCAAAGAGCCAAGCAGGGTGGACATGGTAGCCAGACCACAGGCACAGTGGGATACAGGAATAATGGCACACATACAGGTGGCTGTAGGCCACACTGGGAGCACATGTCCACAGTTACACAAGACAGAAAAAAGTGCTTCACAGCAGCATGGTGACCAGAGCAACAGCAGAGGCATGCACAACACTGGAACAGTGGCAAAGTGCAAGTGCCAATGTGAGTAACAGTGAAGGACACCCCAGACGCAGCTCAGGGAAAACCATAACACTGTAGAGTCAAAACAAGGTGGACAGGGCATACGGGTGGATAATGGCACACACACAAATAGGCAGTGATTACCAAGGGGCAGTGGGCCAACCATGCAAAATAACAGGTTATGGTAACAACAGTAAAGAAAGGACCACAGACACAGGCAATGTCAAAGCCAACAATATTTAGTATAAAAATACAGAACAGTATGCAACAAAAGGCAGAACAAAAAAACAACAAATAAAAAAAAGTAACAAATGGGTGTGGGGCAGGGTGGTATGGGTAACAGGGAATGCAGGGGGTAACTATATACAGTGGGAAGGACAGGAGAGGGGATGATGTAAATGAGGCTATTTACAAATACACAAGTCCAAATGACCACACAGGCCTAGTGCCCCTGGCAGTCCTGCACATGTTGCCAGCGATGGCACCCAGTTCCATGGAGCTCCTCCACCAACTCCCTCGCAGCTGTCAGCACAGAAACATAGAAACATAGAAACATAGAAACATAAACTTTGACGGCAGATAAGGACCACTTGGCCCACCCAGTCTGCCCATTTCCCTACCTGCTGGATAAGCTGCAGATTCTAGTTAACCAACAGCCTATTTCCTGCAACCCCCCACTATAATTGCCTTATGTCTGTCCCATGCATGTTTGAATTCCTCCACTGTTTTAGACCCCACAACCTCTCCAGGAAGGCAGTTCCATCGTCCACCACTCTCTCCATGAAAAGAATTTCTCACATTACCCTGAGCCGTCCCCCTCTAACTTTAAATTGTGCCCCTTGTTCTTACACATCTCTTTTCTGAAAGATGATACCCTCCTGGACTTTGTTGATTCCTTGAGGTACTTAAAAGTTTCTATCATGTCCCCTGTCCCTCCTTTCATCAAGGGTATACATATTAAGCTCTCTCAGTCTCTCTTCATATGGTTTCTGATGTAGACCCTGCACCATTTTAGTTGCCCTCCTCTGGACTGCTTCCATCCTGTCTATGTTCTTGCATAGATGAGGTCTCAAAACTGCACGTACTCCAGATGGGGTCTCACCAACTGTCTGTGTAGAGGATAACCACTTCCCTTTTTCTACTTGTGATGCCCCTCCCTATGCATCCCAGTATCCCCCTGGCTTTCCCTACTGACTTCTCACATTGCATACCCACCTTTAGGTCATCTGATATGACTACACCCAAATCCCTTTCCATTATTGTTGTTGTTAGTACCTCCCCTGCTATTGTATACTCTTCTCCTGGATTTTTATTTCCCAGGTGCATTAGTTTGCACTTCTTTGCATTAAATCTAAGTTGCCATATGTCTGACCATTCCTCCAACCTTGCCAAGTCCATTCTCATCCTTTCTACCCCCCCTTGTGTATCAACTCTGTTACAGATCTTTGTGTCATCCACAGAGAGGCATACCTTTCCTTCCAGACCCTCTGCAATGTCACCTATAAAGACGTTAAAGAGGACTGGACCCAGTACTGAGCCCCGAGGTACTCCACTAGTAACCCCCCTTTCTTCAGAATGTGTTTCATTCACTATTACCTTCTGTGTCCTGTTGTGCAGCCAGTTTTCTACCAGGCTACCACCCTGGGACCCACTCCCAGGCTGGCTAACTTGATTATTAATCTTTGTGCGAGACTGTGTCAAATGCCTTGCTAAAGTCTAGGTAGGCCATATCCACAGCCCCTCCTGGTCTATTACTTTGGTCACCCAGTCAAAGAAATCGATTAGATTTGTCTGACATGACCTTCCTGCTGTGAATCCATGCTGCTTTGGGTCCAGTGCCCGCTGACCTCTAGGTACTCAACAATTCTTTCTTTCAAAGTGATTCCATCATTTTCCCACCACTGAGGTCAAACTAACAGGTCTGTAGTTTCTGCTTCTGCTTGCTCCCACTTTTGTGAAGGGGAATCCATCTGCCCTCCTCCAGTCCTCAGGTACCACCCCATCTTCCCATGATTTGTTAAAAAGTGTGGTTAGTGGTGTCACTAGGTCCTCCCTTAGCTCTTTTAGTATTCTAGGGTGAATCCGTTAGGCCCCATTGCTTTGTCCACCTTGAGTTTTAGAAGTTCTTTCAGTACTCTTTCTTCTTTAAATGGACTGGTATCAACCCCACTATCCAGAGTGCTTCTACTGTTTGGTTTAGGTAACTCCTCCTCTTCTTCTTTTGTGAATACTGAGCAAAAGTATTCATTCATTATCTCTGCCTTTTCACTGTCTCCCTCTGCCCACCTCCCCTCTCCTTTATTAATCTTCTCTATCCCTCCCTTAACCTTTCTATGTTCCCTAATGTACCTATAAAAGGTTTTATCCCCCTTCTTAACTGAGTTGGCTATCCTTTCCTCGGTTTGGGCCTTTGCTTTTCTGACTGCCTTCCCCACTTCTTTCTGCTTTAATTGATACAGTTCCCTGTGGTGCTCTGTCTGTGATTCCTTATACTTTTTGAATGCAGCCTTTTTCTCCTTAACCTTCCCTGACACTTCTTTTGAGAGCCATAGTGGTTTTTATTCCGCTTTGTTTTCTTTATTTGTTTCACACAAAGGCTTGTTGCCTCCATGATGGCAGTTTTGATTTTCTCCATTGTTCTTCCACCCTCCTTTCTGGCCATTTGCTAATGTATTCCTCAGGTATTCACTCATTATGCCAAAGTCAGCCCTTCTAAGTCCAGTATCCTTGTATTTGTATGGCTTGTCTCCATGGTTGTGTTTATTGAAGCACACTGTGCAGTGGTCACTTGTTCCCAGGTGTCTACTGACTTCTAAGTTTGTGATCCTCTCTCCATTTGAGAGTAGCAGGTCTAATATTGCTCCCTCCCGAGTGGGTTCCACCACTAGCTGTCTAAGGCATGCTCCCTGTAGGGCATCAAGAATGACCCTGCTCTTGGATGTGGCTGCAGTCCCTGTTGCCCAGTTAACATCTGGCATATTCAGGTCCCCCATCAACAGTATCTCCCCTTTTTCAGCCATTTTGAGAATGCCCTCTATCATTTTCTTGTCCGTTTCCTCCCCTTGAGATGGGGGTCTGTATACATGTCCACAGCACCTTGCCTCCAGTACATGACTCCCTGCCTCCAGAATATTGTCAGTAGGATATCCTGTGTGGAGATGACCCAGTCCTGCAGCGTCATTTTCCCCTGCTAACCCCATGGTGCAGCAACTGCAGCCTGATGACTTATGTGAGGGAAACAGAGAACATGTTCTCAGTGCCACGGCACATCCAGGCACAGTGCCCCCCCCCCCGGATGGAATGGTTGCACATGCCTGATTTTGCCAGGCCCTTTGCAGAGTCCTAACAACACACCATGCACATGACAGACCGGCAACATGTTGTGCAACAGAGCCACACAATAAATAGGAGGTGGCACAGGGAACAGGAATTGTCAACATGTGCATGCAATGGATGTTGCTGAGGGACATGAGGCAGGGTCCCCCCCCCACACTTGTGGATCTGACATCCGTGTGCACCATATGTGAGGGCTCAGTGGCAACCTTGTTTGAACACTGAGGGGCACCCATGGTCCTGATGGGACTTACAATACGAGGAAGAAACACAGGAGCAAGGTGCACACCAGGACTGCCACACGGTGCAAAACAACGACCCAAGTGTGCATAGCCAGCAAAAATGAAGCATGCAGCCAAGGGGCTGCAGATGGCAAAAGAAACCCACACCATCACCCAAACCCCAGAACACACATATGCCACACAACAGCACACTTACCTGACATATGATGGGACGCATGTGGCGATGTCCCTGCAGCAGCCACCCTGGCACCTATGACCCTGTCATGGCTGTGACTCATAACACACACCTGTTAGTGCTCTGCCCAATCTGCAAGGAGAAAACAATGGAATAGCACCATGAGCAGCATGCAGGCACATCAACCACCCCCCAGCCTCCCAACCTCCCCTTGACCCCACCACAGCCCCTACCCCAGCCCCTCCACCCTCCCTGAGCCCGGACCCCATGCCCGCAAACTCACCAAGCAGGCAAGGACAGCATGCACACAACAACTAAGTACCTGGGCATGGCACAGCTCCCCTGCAGGCCTGTTTCTGCAGATGGCACAGCCTCATTGGGTCCCACTGACTCAGGTCCCATACCAGTTCCTGCACTGCACCCCCATGCATGGCACCCCAGTCCTGTGCACAAGGTGCTCTGTTCCCTGGCCCAAACTTGGGATCTGACCTCCTGCAGGGCCTCAGACCCACATACCTGGCCCATCAGTGGCAGCATCAGAGTCACAAGGTTGGACAGCTCCACATCTGACCAGTTTAGGGCCACTGGCCTAATAGCCTGCACACATTCTATACTAGCCCTGAGACACTCTGGAGCTGGTGCTTCAGGTTGGAGCACTGGATGAAACATGGCTGGGCCACAACCAATGCACAATAGGCCCACACGCAGTGCTCTCTGCATTTTGCAGATGCACCATAGGGATGTGTGAATACCAGACAATGGTGTATTACCACACATGCACATTGGCACAAGGCTGGGTAGAAAAATGGGACCATGTCCCAATGCAATGGGCATACGTGGCACATGGTGTGGCCATCTTTTTGAGGTCACACAGTGCCACACATGTAGCCATCGGCACTGTAGCGTAAATGTGCCATGCATGGTAAGGGTGCATTACACGCACATTGCTGACATGGGTGATGCATGGTCAATGACAGCGCAGATGCACCAGCATGCATGGCAAGTACGGACTGGCATATCTCGCATGTACAGAAATATGCTGTGCAGAGATGGGCAGCCTAAATAGATGCACTGTGCTCACTAAATTGGGCCAGGCACAAATCTGCAACATTCAACCAGGATATGCAGATTGGCTGATTGCCCATTCATGGCCCAAGTCCGCACATTTACATCTTATTACAGACTGCATATCATCTTATTTGCATGTACTGAGACATAAATGGGCTGCCCTGTGCCACCCCACACCACTGGTGACCAACCGGTACTGCAGCCTTGGAGGTGGGTTTGTTTACAACCAGACTGTTACAGCATTTGTTACGATGCTTCCAGTGTGCCTGGAACATATGCCACATGTGTTGGATGTGTGCTGAAGCCTGTCACTTCTCCACCACACAGGCACTGGAATGGCGGCAATGAGTGAAGAAAGAGGAGAAGGCCAAACTTCACTGATAATGAATTGCAGGCCTTGTGGAGGCCTATGTCCATCGGGAGGACTTGCTGTTAGGCAAGACAGGAGAAGGCCAAGGGATGAGATGAGGTTGCCCAGACTGTTAATGCCGACCGTGTGTTCAACTGCACTCCACAGAAGTGTATCAAGAGGATGAATAGTAAACACACCAGGGACAGGGAGTGGCTGGCCAGCATGCGGGCATCCTTGCTGGACATAGGCAGTGGGCCATGCATGGTGCCACCACTGAGCACGTGAAGAGCTGCTGGCTGCAACCTTATCGTGTGCCTCTGTGGTGCGTGTTCCTGGTGGAGTTGCCAGCATCAGGTCTGGCATTGGTCTGACCTCTCCTATGAAAGATTGCAGTGGTTGACAGGAAGTGGCATGCACTCGGTCTGTCTGGTCAGATTTCCGCTGGCTGGAGTTCACTGACATTGTGAAGATCGACCAAACATTGCGCCCAACCAGTTGTAGTTCAGATCCGGGTCCTACACCCCTTTTAGTGGGATGTGTAGATGTTATCTGCCCAATCCATGCTGACATTGTCCGGAAGTCTTTGGAGAGGGGGGTCTTTCCTGACTCCCTCAAGGAGGCGGTCATTCGACCACTGCTTAAAAAACCCTCCTTGGATCCAGATTGTCTAGCCAACTACCAGCCTATCTCTAACCTGCTATTTGTTGGTAAAGTTATTGAAAAGGCAGTTGTGTTGCAATTAGATGATCATCTTACAACTCACAATGTCTATGATACTCTCCAGTCTGGTTTTCGGAAGAAGCGTAGCATGGAAACTGCCCTTGTCCGGGTATTGAATGACCTCCTAATGGCTAGAGATCAAAAGGCACGTACCATTCTGGTCCTTCTTGATCTCTCTGCTGCATTTGACACTGTAGACCATGGTGTGCTATTGGAGTGCCTGCGGCTCTTTTGTGGGCTGTCTGGTACAGTCCTTAAATGGTTCCATTCTTTCCTCACGGGTAGGTCTCAGAGAATTGCCACTGGAATTTATTCCTCTGGTGCTCACTCCCTGCCTTGTGGGGTACCACAGGGTTCCATTCTAGCCCCCATGTTGTTTGCAGTGTATATGCTGCCATTGGGAGATATCATTAGGCGATACAGCCTGGGTTTTCACTGCTATGCAGATGATACTCAGCTGTATATGTCCTTTCTGCCCGGACAGGATGATGCACTCTCTGTGCTAAATAATTGCCTTGCTGAGATAATATTTTGGATGAGTTCCAGCTGGCTGAGACTAAATCCAGATAAGACTGAAGTGCTGGTAGTGGACCCAGGTCATCCGGGGGCAGGTTTGGGGGCTGGCCAACCATCAGGCTTATTACTTGGTGGTATGTCAGTTCACTACCTTGGATCAGGTGCGTAACCTGGGCATTATTTTTGATGATGGTCTGACTCTAAAATCTCAGGTGTCAGCTGTCGTCAGATCCTCTTTTTACCATTTGAGGAATATCACCCAGGTGAAACATCTGGTTCCTCTGGGTGATCTTCCAACACTGGTACATGCCTTTGTCACTACCTGTCTTGATTACTGCAATTCCCTCTACCTAGGGCTACCAGAGGCTGATATCCGATGCCTGCAGCTGGTGCAGAGCGCGGCAGCAAGGCTTTAGACTGGCACTTCTAGAACCAGTCATATTACGCCTGTGCTCCGCGTGCTGTTTGGCTGCCTGTTTGGTGACGGATCACCTTTAAGGTTGGCTTGCTAACCTTTAAAGCCCTACATGATCAGGGACCCGGTTACCTGCAAGATCTCTTGGTATCCTACTGCCCCCTCCGTCCTCTCCGTTCCACCAAAGAGGGATTGCTGGAAATTCCCAGTGTACGATTGAAGACATCTGGATCTCATGCTTTCACTTTTTCAGCGCCAACCCTGTGGAATTCTCTACCTCGTTGGTTGAGAGAATGCCCAACTGTCGATAGATTTAAAATTGAGTTAAAAACTTATTTATTTTGTTTAGCTTTCTCTAGTTATGGATGATCTGGTTTAATGTTTTTGTTTTAAATTTTTGTCTTTCTGTATTTGTTTTTTATGTACAGTGCCTTGGTTTTGAAAGGCGCTATAAAAATAAAGTTGATTTGATTTGGTGGGTTCCAGACAAGAGGCAGCCCTTCACAGCACTGTGAGTATGTATCTGCCACATTGCATGCAGGGCTGTGTGTGATGGTCCCAGTTGTGCATGGTATGCCACACATGGCCGAGTACTGTGTCCCCATGGAGCTGGACAGGGCTGATGACAGTGCACGGCCCTCTCATGGACATAGACTGTCCTTGTGGTTGCCCATGGGCAGAAGAGTGTCAGGCCATGACACAGCGGATGTAGGCCTGACAGTGACTCTGGCCATCAGTGGTCACACATGGCTATGTGTGCAAGTGTTCTGTGTGTATGGGTATACACCCAGCTGGCTACAGTGGTGACCGGCACTGGGCACCCACTGTGGACAGTGTGACGACCTGCCAGATGCAGTGACTGTGGCACTGCCCGGGGGGGGGGCTTTCCAGGACACAGCCTGGGCCCTGAGGCTGTACACACCACCTAGCCATGCATGTTTGGATCAGCAGGCATGCAGTGCACACAACCGCGTGGTGTGTGTAGCACAGAACACAGTGTAGGCCCTTGACCTGTGTGGCTGTAGCAGCACACCTGTGCCGCACAAGTGAAATAACCCATGTCCACCTATCAGAAACCGTCATGGCCATGCATCCCTGACCATGCACTCCATTCTGTCTTTCAGCTCCATCACACCTCATGCCCTGAAGGAACTCTCTGGGAGATGCGGCTTCTGCTTGCCTCCCACCTTTCCCTGCTGGCCAGACAACCAAGCAACCCAGGCTCTGGTCGAAATCCCTGACCGAGTGACCTACCCTGAAGAAACGCTCCGGGGGATGTGGCTTCTGCTTACCATCCTACCTTCACCGCCAGCCAGATAACCAAGCAACCCAGGCTCTGGCCAAAGCCACTGACCAGGTGACCCACTCTGAAGGAATGTTCCAGGGGGCACAGCTTCTGCTTGCCTCATGCCCTTCATCACAGCCAGATAACCAAGCAATCCAGTCTCTGGACAAAGACCCTCACCAGGCAACCTGCTCTGAAGGAATGCACCAGGGGATGTGGCTTCTGCTTGCTGCCCTCCCTTCACCACTGGCCAGAGAACCAAGCAACCCAGGCTGTGGGTGAAGGCCCTGACCGGGTGACCCCACCCTGCAGGAACGCTCTGGGGGACGTGGCTTCTGCTTGCTATCCTCCCTTCACCACCAGCTGTATAACCAAGCAACCCAAGCTCTGGCCAAATCCCCTGACTGGGAGTCTCACCCTAAAGGAACACTCCAGGGGATGCGGCTTCTGCTTACCACCCTCTCTTCATCACCAGCCAGATAACCAGACAACCTAGGTTCTGGCCAAAGTCCCTGACCGGGCAACCTGCCCTGCAGGAATGCTCTGGGGGATGTGGCTTCTGCTTGCTGCCCTCCCTTCACCACCAGCCAGATAATGAAGCAACCAAGGCTCTGGCCGCAGCCCCTGACTGGGTGACCCTGCCCTAAAGGAATGCTCCAGGGCATGCGGCTTCTGATTGCTGCCCTCCCTTCACTGCCGGCTGGATAACCAAGCAACCCAGGTATGCTGACTGAGTTTGAGATACCAAGAATTCCAGCAGCTCTACGATTGGCCACTCTCCACTTGCTGAAAGCCATCCATTGGCCGTCTCTTGCAGCTTCTGCTCCTCCCCATTGGCTGTGCCTTTCCAAGCCACTGCACAGACTTTGCCGACTGTTTTCTTTGCGCCATTTTCAGTGCTTACTTCTCTCAACCTGTTTTTTCTATTTCAAATTGATGCTTCCTTTGTATCTGTGTTATCCTGTATGAAAAATTGCTTAGTTTTGCCAGAATGCTAGAGTGGACTGACCTTATTATTTACTAACTTGGCTAACTCAGTTTTTGCTATTCTGACTCGCTTAAAGTGCAGTCTTTAATTGCTACTATCTCTCTCTACTATCTCTCTGCTTTTCTACCTCTTTGCCCAAATCTCTGCCTCTTAATCTGATTTTAACTGCCTCAGCTGTTCCCTTCGAGATCTACCTTCCAGTAGCTACTTTCTGGCCACAAACGCTCAACCTCTGTCCTACTGCTAAGTGCAGATTTCATTTCTTGCTTACCCTCTCTCTCTCACTCTATCTCTCTCTCTGTCTCTCTCCCCCTCCAGCTCCAACTCTAATTTCTCACACTGGCTCTATGACTGGCTGCTCTCCACTTGCTGGAAGCTGTCTATTGGCTGTCTCTCACAGCTGCTGCTCCCCATTGGCTGCACCTTTCAAAGGGTATACTGATGGTGCAGTGACGCAAATACCACGACGACCATCACAGCAACATATTCAGCAGTTCACTGTGATGGTCTCCAGGTATTCAGACACTGCTGCCACGGGGGTGTTGCCCCACTCCCTGAACTAACTCAGACTGGAGTTAGTAATCCTTAGTGTGGGGGTGCAGGGGGCAGAGACCCCCACAGAAAACACATGTTCCCCCAGCGATGGCACAACACCAATTGGCAGTGTTGTGCTGTTGCTGTGCTGATGGTGAACAAATTTCTTGTCACCGTGGCATAGTGGAACCCTTTCCAAGCCACTGCACACACTTTGCTGACTCTTTCCTGGCACCGTTTTCAGTGCTTACTTTTCTCAATCTGTTTTTTGTCCCTCCCGCCCCCCTGCACTCTTTAAATCACCTTTTTCATGAAGTCTCCTTCCTACCCCTCCTACCCTTCCCTGATAGGCTTTCTTGTCTTGCTGACTTTCTCCTTAAAGGCATAAAGGCAACTTCAGCTCTCAGCTACCTTAGTGCTGCACTGCCCTTTCCTATCCTTCCCATTTCTTCTTTCCCCTGGACTGAAAGCACACTGACTTTTACTAGTGTCCTTACTGGTCCACCAGCTGCACTATAGCTGTCCTCAGACTATCTGCCCCCTCGCAGTGCTTGAACGTCACTGCTTTCCACTATTGCAACATGAAGCCATTTATCTTCCCCTTCTTGCAGCTGCACTTGTAAGCACCCTCCTGATAGTGGACTGCTGTGCCAAGACACTGTTCTATGATCAAGGTGACCTCTTAAACTACATGGAAGCCTTGTAACTTTGCACTTTTCTCCCCCCTCTGCTCTGGTTGGAGAGGACCTCACTCAGTTCCCTCTCACTTGCCTTTATCTCCAACTCCAATCACAGGCTGTTAGGCTCCTCCATATTCTCCCTCTTCATCCCCCCACTACTACCTGAATGGTAGTGCCTGCAACTACTACTGCTACTACTTTCCCTGCTCCTCCTCAGTGGTGGCATTGAACCAAACCCGGGCCCTACTAACGTACATATAATTTCCACCAGTTGTCTCTGGACCTGCCCTCCTGGACTAAGTATAATACACATGAATATATGCAGTCTTCCCTCTAAATTCTCGGAACTTGAGGCTTGGGTTTCCTTCCACAACTCCCACATCCTTTGCCTCACAGAGACCTGGCTGAAGTCTCAGCACCATGACTCTCTGTTCCAGCTTGCTGCCTACACCCTGCTGTACAAGGACAGGCCCAGCAAAAAAGAGGAGGCAGTGCTGCTAAGTTTGTTAAAGAATCTCTCTCTCTCTTGGCCTCTCCGTCCTCTGCTCTGATGATGCTTCCCCTAATGACTGGCTTATTGCTGAGCTCACACTGGCATTGACTAAAAAACTCTATCTGGGCTGCTCCTACAACCCCCCAAAGGGTGGTGTAGCTGGCCTCCAAAACCTGCTCACCGGGTATGGATCTCTTTCCCCTACCAGGGAAATCATCAACCTTGGGGACTTCAGCCTCAATTGGCAAAACACCCATTAAACTGATTATGCAAACTTACTAAAGTTAAATAACCTGGTCCAAACTATCACACTTCCCACCCGACTCAACACTCATACCTTCTCTCACTGCCTGATTGATTGGGTGATTACCAACAGGGAGGACAGACTCACTCATGCAGGCACCATGTCCGACTCCCTGAGCGATCACTCGCCCACTGACGCCATATGGCCCTCTAAGGCCCCCCGCCCCCAAGTAGCTTACCTTTCACAGCTTTAACTGACCCAATAAGCTGCATCTCCTTGATTACAGTAAGTCCATTAACTGGCTGGGCCTTTATGCCCTTTCCGATGTTAATACAGCAGTTGCCTACTTCATCAATGATCTGCTAGATATTCAGAACCAACACCTCCCTCTCACCACTAGGAGAGTCTGTTGTGGGTGTACATGTTGGATAAACCCTGCACTCCTTGCCCTCATGAAGAAGAGGGACCATAAATGGCTGCCTACAAACTGTGCCCTTCCCTGGCCCTGCGGAATGAATACTGCTACCCGCACAACCAATGCAAACACGCGTTTAGATACCTAAAACAGAACTATCACCTCAAGAACTAGAGGGAGAGTCTTGGCAATCCAAGGAGATTCTGGGGCTCCATAAGCTGCCTTCTGCACCCTCGCTCAAACAACACTAACTTACACCTAAATTCTCCCTCGGGTCTACTGACCAATCCCTTGGACGTAGCCAAGTTGCTAAATTCTCAATTCACTGACCTGTCAGCCCTTCCAAGCAAACTCTCTTCCTGTAACCCCTCTCATTACAGGCCCTGCCCCCCACCTCTTCACCCCACCCCATCCCTTCCACCCCCTACAAGTCCACCATCTTGCCCAGTTCCTTTTAGTGCCCTGCTAACTCCCCTGCCCCCCCCCCCCACACTCCCTTCTAATTCAAGATCATCTCCCCAGATTCAACCTTAAACTCCTCCATTGTCTACCCAACCAGGGCAGCCCAGGTGCCAATGGCCTCTCCCCGATCTTCCTAAAGATAATCTCCCCCACAATCTCCAGACCACTTACCTTCATATTAAATGTTGTGCTATCGACCTCCTTCATGCCCCTCTCCTGGAAGGATGCAAAGGTGGTTCCCATCCTCAAAGCTGGGAACCCCCACTCCCCTGACAACTATCGGCCTATATCTATTCTTCCCCACCTTAGTAAACTACTTAAAAAGGTGGTCCCTTCCCAGCTATCTGAATATCTCAATAAAGTTAACCTACTATGCACCCAGCAACATGGATTATGCAAGCATCACAGTACTGCTACAGCTCTGGCTCTGTTCACCAATCATATCCTCACCAACATGGATCATGGCCACGCTACTGGCACTATATTTGTAGACCTATCAAAAGCATTTGATCGGGTTAACCATGCCGTCCTCCTCACTAAACTGCAAACAATTGGTTGTTCTGCTGAGACCACTAAATGGTTTGAGAGCTACCTCTCTAACCGCTCCCAATCAGTTAGCATCAGCACTGCCTCATCTCCTGTCCTGTCAGTTACCACTGGTGTACCCCAAGGATCCATACTTGGCCCCCTGCTCTTCTCTATCTTCATCAACTCACTTCCCTCTGACTGCCTTAATTGCAACACTCTCCTATACACATACGACCTTGTCATCTTCCATAGTGACAAATCCCTTCCTCGTATATCCTCTATCCTAACCCAGAACTATAGTGCTGCCCATAACTGGTTCACTTCCAACCTCCTGCTTGTTAATGCTAAAAAACACAAAGTCATGTTATTTGCATCTAAACCATTCCTAACCAAAGACATCGCTGACAACTCCCCTCTCTTTATCCTCTTCCTCCACTCTTTCCTTCACTGACCATGTCAATATTGTTATCCATAGGATCAACCAGAAACTTGGTGCTGCCTACCTCCTGAAACCCTAGCTGTCCACAGAGGCTTGCCTGGCTATAGTCCAAGGCAACCATTTACTGATACTGGACTAGTGTTTCCCCATTTACTCTCGACTCTCCCTCACCCTCCGGGCTAGACTCATGTCTGCCTATAACAGTGCTTGCTGCTTTGAGCTGTTTGTACCCTTCTCCAGTCACCACTGTGACTTTTACCACTCCCTTGGCTGGCTCTCCCTACAATGCCACTTCAAATTCACTCTGGGCTGCTTTGTGGAAACCATCTTAAGAAACAGCACTATTTCCTCTCTCTCTAACCTCTGTAAATACCTTACCTCGCCTAGGTGCTTCGGCCCCTCCACTGTCCCTCCTTTTGAGGTGTCATGAACCTCAACCAATATGGGTGGGAATGCCCTGTCAGTTGCAGCCCCCACCCTCTGGAATGAGCTTCCCTCTATCCTCAGATCCGCTAACACCCCATCTTACCTTTAGACAAAATCTCAAATCCTGGCTACTAACCAAACACAGCTGTAACTACCTGCACTAACAGCTACCTCTTGCACCAGGCTACTCTATCCTTTCCCAGTCTTGCTTTCTGTCTCTCTCCCTTCCAGCTCCTGGTAGCTACTGTAGTCAAACTACCTAGGGACATTGGCAGTGGGTGGGTTCACTGTTTTCTGATATTATTTAGGTTTGCCTATATTTTGCCATCTGTTGATATCATCACTGCATCTACTGTTGTACCTATGTTACCCTACTATGTTATTATTTTATTGTTACTTACTGCTGTATATATCCCTGCTGTACTGATATTTAAGTGTTCAGCAGTTGTGTATCATATATTATTGCACCGTGTGCCTCTTGGCCATGGTCATACTTGAAAATGGTCCTCTGGACCAATGCACCTTCTCGGTAATCAAAATCATAAATAAAATAAATAAATAGGGATGCTGCAGGGTCCAGGCCAAGTATGAAGGGGCCAGTGGAGGAGGGAGAACCCAGACGATTGACATTCGCCAGAGCTGTGGCAGTTGCAGGTGCTGCACGTCTGTTACCTGACCTCCTGAGGACTGCTATGCTGATCTGGATGCGCTGCCTGACTTTGAGTTGCCGGAGAAGCTCACCATGCTTGCATCTGCCATAGACAAGGATGATGAGGATGTAGATGATGCCACCCACCTAGGGGGACAAACATCTAGCAGTGTCACAGCCACTGTGCCCTTTGCCACATGGACAGCACCGGACCGTATGGGGTGCTCTGCCCCCACACATGACCCTCCCCAGGATACATACACATTGTCTACATTAGTGCCAGTTGTGGGTGGCCTGGGGCATGGCGCTGCTGTGGGAACTGGGGCTGTCCCCATGGTGCAGCAGGGTGCTGTGCTGTAGCATCATCCTGCATGGACCCACGACATGGCTGTACCAGGACCCACTGTGCCTGCTGCGCAGTCTACACCCAAACGGTGGCCAGCTGTGCAGTGCCCATAGCCCATGGATATAGCACTGTAGGCCAGTTCCCCCCACCCATCAGCCCCCCCCAATGGCCATGTCCCCTGCTGACAGGCTGGATGACACACTCATCTCCTGCAGGCATCCATGGAGCACCAGGTGTCACTCACAGAGGTGTGTCAGGGACTGCGGGTGCAGGTGAGTCTCCTGGATGTGCATGCATCTGTGGGGCACTTCTGGATGGTTGACGAGATGCACCAAATGTGGGTGGAGCTGATAGGTGAGATTTGCCAACTGTGGGCAGACATGACCGCAGGCTTTGAGATGATTGCACAGGCCATTGAAGTGGACAGTTCAGCCCTGTTGCACCGTGATTACTGGAGTGCCCCCCACACCCCAAGCAGTAACAACAGCACTCCCACTACACAGCGTCATTGCTGATGATGCTATCCCCTTCCTCTGGTATCCCTCCACACCCGTGGTTCCCATCTGGATTTCAGGGCTGAGACACCCACGTGCATCCGGTCATGGTCCCATGGTTCTACCCCAGCTAGAGTGGCTGGATCACCATCTGTGGTGGGTGACACCCCAGAGGGGGTCATCTGTCTGGGTCATGGCTGCCCACATGTCCATGGAGGCCATAGTGGCACACCGTGATGCCAGCTGTGTGCAGTTGCCATGGCTATTGCACCATCCAGATGTTTCTGCCCACTCCCAGCTGTCCATGCCTGGGGCTGCATGCTGTAGTACACGTTTACACCGCTGGCATGCTTGTCTGTGTTATCTGTGTGGTGTTCTGGTCATGTGTTGGGGCACTGGTGTTGTGCTGTGTGAACAATCCAAAGCAGCTGCTGCGAATCCAGAGAGAGCGCTGGTGCTGCATGTAAGGTAGCAAACCTACACTGAGAGAAGATAAAAGCACACAGCACTCAAAGGCTCAAAAAGCAGTTTCAAGACAGCAATTAAGAGCAAAATGCAATTTATTTTTGACCTGGGCTCTACCCAGACCCCAGTGCTTTGGCAAAAGCCTTCATCAGGGGTGGTAGCTACAAGAGTTAAAGCACAGTTTAGCCATAATTAATTACAGTCACCTGTAGTTAATGAACAAAACAAATTGCATACAAAAATGGCAAAGAAAAATTCAAACAAATAACAGTTACATTTTTAAAATGAAATTAATCTTGATACAAAATGTTTGGGCTATCACATATAAAGACCTAAATACATACACGGATACAAGAGAGAAAGGGTGCAACAGGCAAAGAAGATCTCCTGTAAAAAGAACAAAAGAGAAGATAAATAACATACATGCTAAGATGCCAGCAGAGTAGGCCATGCAGTCTATTCAGTCAGCTCGAAAGTCAGCACCCAGTCAACAGGAATCAAAAGGATGTCACTATAGATGCAAGAGGTCAAATAATTAGCAAGATCAAAATGTTTAGAAAAATTCTCAAGTTGATCTGGGAGATCTCAGTACATATAATTAAATTTGTGAAATTACAAAACAGCTAAAACAAATTACCGTACATGGGATATCCCCAGTAAGTGCAAAAGGTCAATTTGAGAAATGTTATCAAACAATTTATTTTTTAATTTTTCTTCTTCTTTAGTAATGGCTGTAAGTTCCATTAATCATTATGACCATCTGGTTTTACCCTTTCGCTCTTGCATCCATCTGCTAGCATAAAACATTGATGGATCCCCAGTTACTGACAGAAAGCCATGACTTCATGAAAATAGGGTGATCACTGTTCTGCTGTGCATTTCCTTTCTCCACTTTGCCCATTGTGTCTATTTACAGCCATGTCACATAGGCCATAGTTAGTTGAGTATAACCAGAAAGTATATCCATGTATTTAGGTGTTTATATGTGACAGCCCAAACATTTTGTGTCAAGATTTGTTATTGCAGTTTCAAAATGTAATTTGTTATTTGTTTGTTTTTTTCTTTGCCACTTGTTTTGTTCATTAACTACAGTTGATTGCAATTAATTATGGTTATGTAAATTGCATTCTAACTCATGTAGCCACACCCCCTGACAAAGGATTTTGCCAAAGTGCTGGGATCTGGGTAGAGAGCCCAGGTCAAAATAAATTGCATTTTGCTTGTTAATTGCTTTCTTGAAACTGCTTTTTGAGCCTTTGTTGTGCTGTATGGCATGGGCATGATGATTGCAGCATTGTATGTCCACTGTGCATGTGTGCTGGCAGGGTCCTGTGATAAATGCCATCCACCACAGTACATCTGTGTGCCCCCTGTACATGCTGGCCCTGCAGTGGCCACACATGCATGGGTGTGTGCACACCCCATTAAAGTCCTGTCTACCGTGCTGTGTCTGCTGACCTGCGTATCTGTCCCCCCCCCGTGACATTACCCACATTGGTCCTGCACTGTTACTCCCCTGCAGTCACCAAAGTGCTACTCCATGATTGTATCCCTGTACCAAATTGCCCTAGAGGCCAGATGTGAGTCCCTCTGGTCTAGGGATGCTGACGGCCCACAGCCAGTTGTTCCTCCTCCTCTAAGCTGTTGCCCTCCTGTGTCTGGACATGTATTCCATGGTCAATGGCCATGCTGTGTAGCATGCAGCTGGCCAGGAATATGCCACAGGCTTTCTCTGGGCTGTATTGCAAGGTGCCACCTGATCTGTCCAGGCATCTGAGTCACATTTTTAGCATGCCGAACACACATTCGATGATATTGCATGTCACGGTGTGTGCCTCATTGTACCTTTCCTTTGCCTTGGATGAGGGCTGGCATATGGGGGTGAGCATCCATGGCCAGAGTGGGTATGCACTGTCACCTGGGTGGGGGGGAGCACAGCACTTTAGCGTACATCAAGCATCCCCAGGGTGTACCACATTCTCATGCCTGTGCCTGGCTTTGCAAGCTCCATGTGACCCCCTTGTTGGCATTCCCAGCTCCCCACCCCTGCATGCCGTGTCAGATTGGTGGGTGCCCCATGTGTGTGTTGCATGCTCCCTGCTTGATGGGAATGGCATTGCTGCCCTTTGACCTACATAGAAACATAGTCTTTGATGACAGGTAAGGACCACTTGGCCCACCTAGTCTGCCCATTTCCCTACCTAGAGGATAAGCTGCAGATCCTATTTAACCAACAGCCTATTTCTTCCTACCCCCCACAAAAATTGCCTTATGTCTGTCCCATGCATTATTGAATTCTCCCACATTTTAGACCCCACAACCTCCTCAGGAAGGCTGTTCCATGCATCCAACACTCTATCTGTGAAAAAATACTTCCTCACATTGCCCCGAGCCGTCCCCCCTCTATCTTTAAATTTTGTCCCCTTGATCTTGCACATCTCTTTTTCTGAAAGATGTTACCCTCTTGAATTTTGTTGATTCCACTGAGGTACTTAAACATTTCTATCATGTCTGCCCTCTCCCTCCTTTCCTCAAGGGTATGCATATTAAGCTCCTTTAGTCTCTCCTCGTATAGCTTCTCTTGCAGACCCTGCACCATTTTAGTTGCCCTCCTCTGAACTGCCTCCATCCTGTCTATATCTTTGTTGAAATGGGGTCTCCAGAACTGGACACAGTACTCCAGATGGGGTCTCCCCAACTGTCTGTACAGGGGGGATAACAAACTTCCTGTTTTCTGCTGGTGATGCCTCTCCCTTTACATCCCAGTATCCCCCCAGCCCTCCCTACTGCCTTCTCACATTGCTTGCCAACCTTAAGGTCATCTGATATGATTACCCCCAGGTCCCTTTCCATTTTTGTTGTTTTTACTAGCCCCCATTGTGTAATCTTCCCTGGGTTTTGTTTCCCAGGTGCATTATTTTACACTTCTTTGCATTGAATCCAAGCTGCCATACTTCTGACCATTCCTCCAACCTTGCCAAGTCCCTTCTTATCCTTTCCATGCCTCCTTGTGTATCAACCCTGCTGCAGATCTTTGTGTCATCTGCAAAGGGGCATACTTTTCCTTCCAGTCCCTCTACAATATCACTTATAAAGACATTAAAAAGGGCTGGACCCAGTACTGAACTCTGCAGTGCCCCACTAGTAACCTCTCTTTCTTCAGAGTGGACTCCATTTACAATTACTTTCTGTGTCCTGTTGTCCAGCCAATGTATTACCCACACTACCACCCTGGGACCCACTCCCAGGCTGGTTAATTTAACTATTAATCTTTTATGTGGGACTGTACCAAATGCCTTGCTAAAGTCTATATAGGCCATGTCCAAAGCCCCTTCCTGGGCTACTACTTTGGTCACCCAGTCAAAGAAATCAATGAGATTCATCTGATATGACCTTCCCATTGTGAACCCATGCTGCCTTGGGTCCTGTGCCCTGCTGGCTTCTAGGTACTCAAAAATTATTTCCTTCAGAAGTGATTCCATCACTTTCCCTACCACAGAGGTCAAACTGACAGGTCTGTAGTTTCCTGCCTCTGTCTTGGTCCCACTTTTGTGAAGGGGAATCACATCTGCCTTCCTCCAGTCCTCAGGTACCACACCATCCTCCCATGATTTGTTAAAAAGGGTAGTCAGTGGTGTCACTAGCTCTGTTCTTAATTCTTTTATAATTCTGGGGTGAATTCCATCTGGCCCCATTGCTTTGTCCACCTTCAGTTTTAGGAGTTCTTTCAGAACTTTTTCTTCTGTGAAGGGACTGGGATCGATCTCCCTATCCAGAGTGCTTCTGTTAATTGGATTAGGCACCTCCCCCACCTCCTCTATTGTGAATATTCAACAGAAGTAGTCATTCAGTATTCCTGCTTTTTCGCTGTCCCTCTCTGCCCACCCACCGTCCATTCTATTCAGCCTCACTATCCCTCCCTTTGCCCTTCTATGCTCCCTGATATACATATAAAAGGTTTTATCCCCTTTCTTAACTGAGCTGGCTATCTTTTTCTCAGTTTGGGCCTTTGCTATTCTGACTACCCTCCCTGCTTCCTTCTGCCTTAACTGATACAATTCTCTGTCCTGCTCCTTCTGTGTTTCCTTATACTTCCTAAATGCTATATTTTTGTCCCTAACCTTCACCACCACCTCTTTTGAGAACCATAGTGGCTTTTTCTTTCATTTTGATTTGTTTATTTGCTTCACACAAAGATTTGTTGCCTCTCTGATGGCAGTGTGGATATTTCCACATTGTTACTCCAACCCTCCTTCTAGTCTGTTTGCTAGTGCTTTTCTAAGGCACTCTCCTATCTTGCCAAAGTCAGCCCTCCTGAAGTCTAGAACCCTCACTTTTGTATTACTTGACTATGTAGCTGAGTTTATCTTGAACCCACTGTTTGGTGGTCACTTGTTCCCAAATGGCTACCCATTTATAGATCTGAGATCCTCTCACTGTTCCCATTTGAGAGTACAAGGTCTAAGATTGCTCCCTCAGGAGTAGGTTCCAAAACTAGCTGTCTGAGGTATGCCACCTGAAGGGCATCAAGAATGGCCCTGCTTTTGGATGTGGCTGCAGCAAAGGTGCTCCAGTTAACATCTGGTATATTAAGGTCCCCCATCAACAGTATCTCCCCTTTCTCTGCCATCCTAAGTATGCCTTCTATCATATCCTTGTCCATTCCCTTCCCCTGACATGGGGGTCTGTAGACAACCTCTATGCAGATTGTGGTGCCATTTCCAGTCTCTAAGGTGACCCACAGTGCCTCCTCTCCTCCCAGTATACTCTTTTCTTCAGTTGCTTTTATCCCTTCCCTTACATTGAGAGCTACTCCACCCCCTCTTATCCCCTCCCTGTCTCTCCTGTAGGTTGTGTACTCTGGTATGCTAACATCCCAGTCATGGTTCTCTGTGTACCATGTTTCTGTGACTGCTACAACATCCAGACATCCCTCTTCGATCAAGGCCACCTGTTCAGGGATCTTGTTGCCCATACTATGGGTACTGGTACTCATTACCCTCCATTTCTTGATGGCCTTAGCCCTTTTTGCCCCATCCCTGTCCTTATTGCCTTTGTCACTTTCTCCACTTACCCCTTCGCTTCTCTCTTTCGACATCTCTATATTGGTGTCTACCTCACTTAGTACCCTGATTTTTGGGGGGTGCTAGGATTTCCATGCTCCTCTCCAGTGCCTCCTCCCTTAGCTAGTTTAAATGCTTGCCAATAAAGCATTTAAACCTATCACCTAGGATCCTTGTTCACCTCCTGGACAGATGCAGACCATCACTCCAGTATATGCCTGCATCCCTCCAGGTGGACCCCCAGTCCCCAATGAAGCTAAATCCCCAAGCTCTGCACCAGTTTTTCAACCACTGATTGAATCCCATGGTGTGGAGTACCCTAGCCTCACCTGTGCCATAGACAGGCAGCACCTCTGAGAAAGTTACCTTGCATGCTATTTGTCTAAGGACCCTCCCCATCTTCACAAACACTTCTTGCACTGCTCAGATCCCTCTCTTAGCCAGGTCATTTGTCCCTAGGTGGACAATGACATCCAGCTCCCTCCCCTGTGCAGCTGCTCCTGTGATCCTGAGGATTCGCTCCCTGTCCCTCCAACCCATGGTGCCAGACAGACACCTTACCTCCCTCTCCCCTTCCTCCCCCAGTTCTACCTTCCTAACAATGGAGTCCCCTACCAGGAGTTGTTTCCTTCCCCTGTGAGGTCCCATGCCACCCTCTTGTGCTTCTCCTTTGTGGAGGTTCCCAGCATCCTCCATGGTCTCCACTGTGGGTGCCTCCATAGAGGAACCACACTTTTCCAGAATGGCATAGAAATTGTGGATAGGTACAACTGAAGGAATGCACCTCTGTTCCACCACCCTCACCTGTCCTGCAGTACACTTTCCCTGCCTCTGCAGCCACCCTGCAACTCTCCTGTCCAGCTGTGGTGCTCCACACTGCCGCAGCCCTTGTGTGTTGCCCAGGTCCTGTGCCACCACAAGCCCATCCACCTGTGCATGCTGTGTGTTTCCCCTACCCTGCCCAACCCCATATGCTGGCACCTCCCTCCTGGCTGACTGTGAGCTCCAGTCCAGCAGCTCTTGTGTCTCATGGCATGCCATGCCCATTGGCTGGTGTGGTTTCTCTGTCACTGTCCCCCACTGGCACTGCTGCCAGTTGTATCATGTGCCACAGTGTGTTGTGCGGGCATGTTTTCCTGCCCCTCTTACCTACTAGGTGGCCACTAGGTTTCTCACCATTTTCAAACTGGCTGCACAAGACTGACCACTGCCATATGTTGGCATTGTATGCACTTCCAGGGTGCATGGCAGAGATATCAGTGATGTGCCCTGTGGCATTGCACACCACCTGGAAGTTTATAGAATGGTATCCCTTTCTGTTGGCTTAGGCAACACTGTCAGCCAAAGCGGTGTGCAGATTGACACATGGGTGCAGTCTATGGCCCCTAGAATGACTGGCATATGTGCCACCCTGTAGAAGTTCTGCATGGTTGCTATCCACTCTGCCTGTGTGCTAGAGAATTTGATGCATTCCATAGCATGTTGCAGCAGGGCAGTGATGGATTGTGTGAGGAGACTGAATGTGGCAGACTGTGTGATGCCAGTGATTTCACCCACCAGTGTCTGGAAGGTGCCGATGGTGAGTAGACATATTGCTATCACCTTTGTCTCCACTGACATTATGTGACTCCTGTGTGTTGGTGCCAGCAGATCATCATGGAGCAGCTCACAGAGCTGTCTCAGCAGCACCCTGTTGAGTCAGTGCCAGCACATGATCTCTGTGTCACTGAGCTGTTCATATGTGAGGTGGGCATGGTATCATCTCTGTTGGGCATACCACCTACAGACCCTTCCTTGGCCACATTGTTGTTCTTTCCATCTCCTCACACCCCTCATGACTGATGCCATTTGAAAGGGAGACCCATCCATGGCTGCTGCAGTTGCTATGCTGCTCTGTGTCTGTGGGTAGCTTGCACTTCGGCATGCTTTTTGTATGCCTAACTTTGGGCACAGCATCTGCATGATGCACTGCTCATTTGGGCTGAATATTGGAATGCACGGCACGTACATGGGAATGCCCCCTCCATATGCACTGCATACATTATAGCTGTGTTTCAGTGCATCCGGAGATGAGCGACGCATCCCTGTCTGTTGAATATGGTACTGCAGCGCATCTGTTGGAATGTGCTGGTGCATCTCAGGATATGTTGTGCATCTCCTTTGAAAATGTGGGCCCAACATTTTAAAAGTACCATTATAAATGAGACAAATATGTTTTCTGAGAATAACACTTCAGGAGAGATAACTTATAGCTCTATACGGGACACATACAAGGCCTCTATTAGGGGTGTTATATTTCAGTTGCTGCCAAGACCAAAAAAAAAAAACTCTAGCCAGAGCCAATAGGGCTGTGAAATGCTACCAAATGACCAAAGTTATTTTCTTGTGGTGCCATATAGTGCTGTGCTCCAAGATCCAAATAACCATTTTCCTGTAGCAAGCCCTAATTTTTCCTGTATTTTCGCTGTAGAGGCAGCATCAAATCCCTGTAGATTTTTACATAAGCCACTAGTTCTTTATTTGTGACTTTGTTCTTTCTTTATTTATTTATTGATTGAATTTTGATGACCGGGTTGGCCCACTAGGCCTCGAAGGTCCCTTTTTCAGGGGTGACTCAGGGAAGAGAAATTGTACAATACAGTACATACAGTAGGCGATACAGGGTTACAAGAAGTAAACACAATAATGAAGATTACAGTACAGGCAATTATTCAGTTAGTAGATTTAAATTTAATAAGTTGGCATCCATTTATCAGGAAAAAAGGGTTCTGATTTTCTGTTAGGTATTAAAATTATATGTCACGATGGCTTGGAATGATTTGGATTTAGATGTAATCCATAAGGCATAATGGGGGAATTTATTTATTTATTGAATTTTGTTGACTGGGTAGGCCCACTAAGACTAGAAGTCCCTTTTTCAGGGGTGACGGGGGAAGGGTACAGATGGTAACCAACTAAAATTGTAACATGGCATAAATCCTTACTTGAATCAGATTAAGCTGTTGGTGGTATTTTAGTGAATGGGGGAAATTTGGCTAGGACACCGGGGAAATTCCCCTACTCTGTCAGTAGAGGGACCTGCCATCCGTTTGCAGGATGGCCACTCGGGTTGGAACGCTGGAGAGTGCAGATGTGCTTGAGAAGGGAGAGCAGGCCTCCTCTCCTTTCTTGGACAAACCAAAGACTAAAAGAATAGATTTTCATCATTTGAATCAAGATTCTGAGGAGGACATCACAGATGTCTATATATCCATGGAGGATCTCAGTAATCCTTTGTTGGAAAAAAGGATGAAGATGTGGTTAACCTTTTTGAAAATGAGCAACAAGCTATCTTAAATTTGGTCCATTTGGAAGATGAAAGTTATCGAATGGAAGCCGAGCACCTTGCAGCGCGACTTACTGAGCTTACCGCTGAAACAGCATGTGTCATCTCAGAAAGCCAACCTGTCAGGCGTTTGGATGACGTGGCAAGATGTGACTCCCCGACGGGGCTAGGTGAGTCTGTTCCAAGTTGTTTGGCAAATGATTCTACACAGGCTGGCAGTACTAACACCAATTGCGGTGTGTGCCAAAAGCCTAACACTGTTTCTAACATTATAAATGTGCCCAATATTGAAGAATTTACTTCCATGAATGAGGATAGCCCGAGTCGAGAACCACTTGACACATGGCCTTTGACACGGCAGCTCCAGCTGTCACACTGTTGAAAACTGCAGGGTTTGTTTTTAAACAGCTGCAGGTCAATGGGTCTAAACGTACTGTGGTGTATCAATCACGGGCTAACCTGCAAGAAGGGCTTACAGACTTTTCTTTTAAAGGAACTGATTTTCAACATAGAAAAATGATCGATGGTAAAGACAACAAGGCTGGTTTAAATCTGGTAATAGGAAACTGACTAAACCACTAGATGTTTCTTTGATTGCAGCACCTTCTCCTGCTCAAGCATCAATTGTGTCCCCCTGTGACCCATGGACTCCTCAGAATGCTTTGGTAGATGGAGGATGGCAACAATCTCCTTAGGGTATTTGGGTTCCTGACCCAAATTGGGACTCCCCTTTCCCTATTTCACAGGCCACACCAGAATGGAAACCACATGATGAGGCACTGCCTAGACATGGCAGCATTCCACAGACAGTGAAATCAACAGTTGTGGTACCTCTTCCTGATCCCCCAGTGGACTGCTCTTTGGTATCTGACACCACTGTTTTTTCCCAGAATTTTCCACCTTTACAAACAAATAAAACACTTGATGGGGGTATGCCTCTATCACAGAATTTTGACAAGCATGAAGACTCTGATACTAAACCTTTATTACCTGATTTATTTTCTAAAGTTAAAAGAGAAGCTGCACCTCGTAGGAATGCTGTGCATATTTGCTATAAAGAGGGTTTAAAAGACAGACCTGATAGGTACAATATAGGGAAAATTATTTTAAAAGATTCTTTACACTTTACACCAAAAGAAGTTTATGCATTCATTAATATTTCAGGAGAGGATAATTTTGATGTGAGCTTTCGTACAGCATATGCTTTGGATTTTTGGGAGAGGTATGAGCAGGTTACGTTCTCCCCTACATGGACTCCTTTTGTAGTGATTCTGTTGACAAAACCCCTGGTCAAATATGTCACCGTTATGTTTAGGAATGAAGGAGTACATGTAGAGGATATTATTTACTGGATATCCCAAAAATGTGAAGTGCTGGGAGACCCAGAGGCCATCCTAGACAGTGAACATTTTTGGATGGGGGGTTGGAAATAAAAGGTTAAGCTTCATCAGAACAAGACTGGGATTGAACATATACCTAATTCCTTCATGCTTGGTAGAGATGGGGGAGGGTTTACGCCAGACAACCACAGGCATGTTACAAATGCGGCTCTAGGACCCATCTCTCGAGCACTTGTGATAGGCCTAGATATAATAATTGTGGGGAAATTGGTCACATCATGATGCAATGTGCAAACCACATGAAGTGTGACCTCTGCGAGGAGTATGGTCATGTTTTTGGGAACTGTTCATGGGCGGCATGAAACAAAGCATCCTGCATTAGCCCCGAATTACTTATACAGCAGACACAGGACACGGCCACTGTAGAGGCTGCTTCTGATGGCTCTTCCTCAGGAATCCCCCCTTCCTCTTTTCCTGGGCCTCAGATAGTTGTTGATCTAATGTTACTGAAAGAAGAGGTTTCAGGACCAATTGATTTTCAGGACTCTGAAACAAGGTCTTCCTCCATTCCTGAGGTTCTTCACCCTGTGTGTTATTCAGATCCTGATAGTGACAAGGAAGGGCAGCTGACTGTGCCTGCCCAAGATCCTTTGCCTCGTAGAAGGTCTTCAAGGTTTATGAGGACAGAGCCTCCAGACCCCCCCCCCCATTTCCCCTAAACCCTCTCCCACACCCTCACGTTCCCTGATGGAAACCAGAAATTCTTATTCTGCCTTATTTACACCCTGTGGAGATTTTGAAATAGAGGTGGGGGACTCTGATCCACAGAAATCTTTTTTGGAACAGTGGACTTACTCTCTGGAAAAAGGGTCATATAAGGAGAAGAAAAAGAAAAAATAGAAAAAAATAGTTAATTTTTTGGTTTTGGGGTCCTTATTTTCTTTTGAATGGCTTTTGGTACTGTTGGATCCATTAGTGTACATAGTTTGTTGAATCCAGTTAAAAGACAGGCTGTTTTTCGATACCTTCATGATGCCAATTTGGGGGTTACCTTACTCCAGGAAACCTGGATGTATTCAGAAGACCATAGTTGGAGATTTAAGAAAGAATGGGTGTAGGGTCCTTCACATTGGTCGTTTGGTTTGGAAACCACTGATAAGGTGGGAATATTGTGTATTTCTTATTCATTTACTATGCATAAACTAATAGACCATATTCCTGGGAGGGTTTTAATTCTGGACGGCCTTTGGAAGGGGGTTGCATGTCGTTTCATTATGGTTTATAACTCTCAGGTTAAGGCTGAAAAAGTTTGCCAGATGAAATCTAGCCAACCTTATTTGATCACTAATTATAAGATCTTCTCTGTGGGGATTTTAATTGTAGCATTGTGATGGATAAAAAAAAGGAAAAGGAGCAGGGTAAGAACATTTACTTTGATTCTAATGCTTTAGCATGCATGGTTAACACAACAGGGCTAATTGACTGCCATAGTTATCATATTTGGGGGCCAAAATATACTTATTTGCGTAATACATATAAATCCACAAATGATTACATTTTTATTTCCCCGAATCTCCCTAAAGGGGACCTTATCATTACTTCTGAGGAATTTTCAGATCACCTACTGTTGACACTATCTCTGACCCAGGTAGATGGGGGTTCCACTATGTCTGGGTAGTGGAAACTCAATACTTCAGTATTGGTGAACCTGATGGTTCGTAGGGACATCGGTACTTTATTTTCTGCTCTATCATCGGTAGAGTTTTTATACTCTGAAAAAGGAGAACGGCGGACTGATACAAAACAAGACATCAAGGTTTGGTTTATGAAATATGGCAAATCTATGGGTAATAATAAATTCCTGAAATATTTATCACTTAGATGTCAGTCGCAAAAACTATATACTTTGGCAAATAATTTCAGACTAGATTATTCCTCACAGATTACTGTCATTATGTGAGATATGTAAATTTACCAATATTATAGAGCTATGATGCTTCAGGCAATGCTGAGCAATGGCACACAAAATACTCTCATGGGGGAACCCTTTGAAGCCTGTAAAACAATTAAAGAACATATGGATATGGATTTTTTAATTTCCCCCAAAGGACTGAGAGTTAGTTCCCCAGATGGCATGGAAGAAATAATAAAAAAAAAACATTATGAGACACTTTAGTCATGTTCTCCCATTCAGGAAAGTGACATTTTGTCATTTTTGCAACCAGTACCGATTCCTGATTTTCCCGACCGAAATCACTAAACTACAGGCCCCTATTACCAAATCAGAAATATTGCTTGCTGTTAAGGCTTTACCTAGTAATACTGCACCTGACCTGGATGGCATTCTTCATTTATTTTATAAATCATTTAGTGATCAGATTGCAACTGGTTTAGAATAGCTATATGCATATTTTTTTAGCTCAAATAAGATACCTCCTTCCTTTGCAGAGGGTTTACTTTATCTCTGTAAAACAAGGAGAAAAAACTAATATTTCCAATTAGAGGCCCATTGTGCTGTTAAATACTGATTATAAAATTCTGGTACCTATTCTGAATGACTGTTTAAAGGGTTATGCCTCCATGGTGATTTCTCCTCAACAGTATTGTGGGCTCCCGAATCGGAGAATACAGCATGCTTTAATGATTCTCCGATATGTGATAGAACAATGCAATAATTTAGATATGTCTCGGTGTGTGGTTGCAGCTGACCAAGAAAAAGCTGTTTTTACAGAAACTTTATAATACCAGCTTGTTTCTAACGCCAAGCTTGTTATCACTAAAAGCAAAGGGCTTTTCATAGGCCCTAGGGTTTTTACTCCATGTTCAGTGGCAGGTATAGAACTGTCTCATGAACCAATAGAGGTGCTGGGTATAATTTTTGGGTCTCCTAATCTTCCTGATGTTAACTGAAAAAATCTCTTACTAAGGCAGAGTTCAAAGTGACTAGGTGGAAACAGTGGCAGTTGTCTAAATTTAAAAGAATATCGCTTCTTAAGAAATGCATACTTCCAATTTTGTACTATGTGGCTATGATTTACCCTTTACCTGTCCATTTGGAAATCAGACTCTATAGCATGTTCTTTCAAATGCTGTGTGGCAATAGGCCTAATCCTATAAAGAGATGTTATACATATCTAGGAATTAAGGAAGGGGGCCTAGGCATGATAGACACTGTGGTATTTTCACATGTGTTATTTTTTAAACAAACTGTACAAACTGCACTTATTACGACTGGGACAGCTCATAATTACTGGTCGAAGCAGTCATTAAATAAATATCTTCGAGTATGGACTTCTATAGTGCCTAAATTACATCCCCACATACATATTCCCCCTTATTTTAAAGCAGCTGCACAGAAGCTATATAAATGGGGAATGACACAGGCGGCTATATTAACTAATGTTAATAAAAAATTATATCAGGATATTATGTCCAGAATTTATCCCTTGGAACCCTGTTTTAAAAACTGTCCCACAGTAGACAATTCTCTACTCCTTCAACAGCTTATACATCCCAGGATTCCCCTCAAAATGTGGGACAATTTATGACTTACGGCCTATGGTAGACTAAATGTGAGAGGGAATTCCAAACACAAAGTTTTAGAGGAAAGAAATTGCCCATATATGGAGTGCATAGGAATAACTGAGACCATGGAACACTTTATTTTGGAATGCTCATATGCTATAGCATTGTGGAAGTTTTTAGCTGCCAAATGGAATATGAGTTAATTCCAGGGTTTGACCTATGACATTTTGGTTTTAGGATAATATGGCAGCACTTTAGGGCATTACCATCTGGATACTTCACTGGTTTTCCTTTGCTGTATACAATTTTATTTGTGGCAAGCATGATGCCAATGGGTACTGCAACAACAAAGAATGTCACATGAATGCCTTAGTCTGTTGGCTTTTAATGAACTAGGAAAACTGTATTATAAGGATTGCACTACTTATTCCTCACAACAGGCATTACACTGGTAGAAAGGTTTTACTTATTTTATTAAATATCAGTAATGGTGGTAGAGATGTTAATTACAATAACTTTATTTATTTATTTATTTTATAAATCGGACTTACAACCTTTGAGTCAGAGACTCATTTACAAGGGCATCTCATTGCAGGGAGGGTAGACAACACATGATAGTGAAATAAAACAATGGAGGACGACGCAGGTGAGGTATAGTAAAAAGAATAGACACAGCAATTCCAAATATTACATGAAAGCAGAAAATCAGAGGTCTGCAATTAATTACAGATTTGACCAACATTCATAAGATAACAGGCCTGCTCTAGTGTGTCTATGGAGCGAGTCCTGGGGATAGTGAGGACCGTGGCCTCCAGTGAGCGAGGGGGGTTGGAGGGTGGAAGAGATAGTCCAAGAGAACATTGTCAGATGCAGAGAACAGGAAGCGTTGAGGCTCTAGGGTAGACAGGGGCACTTACAGATCCGAGTGTCCATCAGGTTTTTCTGGAGGGTGATTTTAAAAGGGCTGATTTTGGGGATGCTAGTGATATGAGGGGGGAAGGAGTTGAACCAGGAGGTTGCTTTGTGGTAGGAGGACCTTTGCACCAGTGAGGTCCTAGCTCTCAGAACCTGGAAGGTGGCCTTGGCTGTGCTTTGGGTGGCAGCCGTCTGGGAGGCTGGTTTTAGGGATGAGTTAACGCCAGGAGGTGAGAGCCCAAGTAGTGATTTTTTTGGCCAGTATGCAGATGTGGTAGCATAGGCACTCATCAAAGGTGAGTGGATCAGAGGAGGAGTAGAGTTGGCATGAGTGAGTTCTGCTATGGGTACCTGTCAAGAGCCTGCAGGCCTTGTTTATTGAGATCTGGACTTTGGTGAGGGCGGTGTTATCAGCCACAGCAAAGATAGGAAGCCTGAAGTCAACCAAAGACAGGATAGAGGAGGTAATAGCCAGCTGGAGGGCAGTCTGAGGGAGGCAGTCTCTGTGGTGGTAGAGGAGACCAATCCGGGTGTTTACTGTGGTGGACTGGGTTTTGAGGTAGGCATGGAAGGAGTGTGCTGTGTCAAAGGTGATGCTCAGATATTTGTATGCTGGTACCTGTTCAATGGGGTGTTTGGTGCTGGGGAGGATGAGGAGGGAGGCACTACTGGCATTGTTCTGACAGTGGGTGAAGAGCATGGATTTAGTTTTATTGAGGTTCAGGACCAGACGGTGATCAAGGAACCATTTTTTCAGCTTGGCTCAAAACAAGCTGGAGGGAGTCCTGGAGGACAAGGACCGCATCGTTGGCATATAGGAGCATTTTGCCTGAGCAGAAGCTGGGAAGGGTGTTGAGAAAGAGACTGAACAGAGTGCGGCCCAGGATGGACCCCTGGGGGACAGCATGGTGGACAGGTAGTGCGGTTGATAGGGTACCATTTATCTTGACCCATTGGGATCTGTCATGGAGGTAACTAGAGAACCAGGCAAGGGGGGGCTAGATGAGAAACCCAGTTTGTGGAGGGAGTCGAGCAGGAGAAGGTGACACACAGTGTCGAAGGCCTTAGATAGGTCTATGAACACTGCCCTGGTAATGTCACCAGAGTCAAGTGCAGAGTGTATGTGCTATGAGAACTCCAGTAGGGCTGACGTAGTGCTGTGTCCAGAGTGGAAGCCATGCTGCTCTGGACGCAGTATGTTGTATTTGGTGAGATATTCCATGAGTTGGGTGGAGACTATTTTTTCCAGGGCTTTGGAGAGTGGGGGAAGGATGGAGATTGGCCTGTAGTTATTTGGTACTGTGTGATCTCCATTCTTCTGAATTGGGGTGATTTCAGCTGACTTCCATGCACTCGGGAACTGACCAAGACAAAGGGACCAGTTTAGCAGGTCAGTGAGAGGGGTTAGCATGACATCTAGAGTTAGCCAGAGAATCCTTGAGTTGATCGGGCCGCACTTGGGATTGAGGCTGGAGAGGGCTTTTAGCAGGAGAGGTTTGGCTTCATGGAGGGATATGGTACAGAGGAGAAATGGAGGGCGATCCAGGGCCGAGGGGGGGTTGAAGAAGTGACTGGGTCAAAGAAATGGGCAGGTATGACTGAGCTGAGATCTAAGAAGGTCGTGTTGAGGCATTCAGCAATATGTAGGGGGTCAGTGGTGATAATGCCATCGATCGCTATCTGGGATGTTTGTTTTTTTTTCCGTTGAGCTCCTTAATATTGTCCCAGAAAGTGAGTGCAGAGCCCCAGTAGGAGGCCGGAGTGGCTTGGTAGTGTTTGGCTTTTGCTTTCCATATGGCCCAGGTGCATCTGTTACAAGCAGCTTTATAGGCCTGTCTGTCTGCAGGCCTGCCCAACTCCACCGCTATATGCCATAGGTTGTCTCTCTGTCTCAATTGTATAATGAGAGTGGGGGGCATTTTGTCACCTGGGGAGGGTGCTGGTAAAGGGGCCAAAGAGGTCACAGGCCTTGCAGAAAGCACTGGTGAGGTAGGCTAGTTCTGTGTCTATATCGGTTGTGAGAGAGATTGTGGTCCAGTCTATATGGGATAGGTGCTGCCTCAGTTTAATGAGGCCCCCTGGGTGAAAGTGGTGGTGAGAGGTGACTTGTGACATGGGTTTTTGTACAGGGGATGGGTAGGGAGCTGAGGGCAGTTATGGCCAGGTTGGGGGGATGGGGAGTAGCCAAGAAGAGAGGTAGTGGCGAGGGGAAAGGGGTTTGCAGGGGGCTGTGGGTGTGTCTGGGACAGAAGTCATGACTGCTGATTGTAGTGAAGGTGGGCAGGAAGTTGGCTCCTTCTGGAGAGGAGGATGGTATCAGAGCATTAGGGTTGCCGAAACAGCAGAGCCTTAATGAGGATGCTAGATGGCCATGAAGGAAGAGCTGTAGTGCAGACAAGTAGATGTCAGGGGCATAGGGAGATTGATTCTTAGGGAAGATGGGGGGGATCAGCACTGGGAACAGCTGAGCGGTCAGAACTTGTCACTAATATTTGCAGAGATTGTATTCTTAAGTTCTTTCTGATTCAAAATTTGGTTTTATTTTTCACAGGATGCTAAGATCATTTCTTCTGTTTGGTGATTGCATTTTCTGACTATGTTATTTACAATAAAATTCCCCCTACTCCTTTTGAGACGTGCCATAGGATCTTTAACATCCACCTGAACAGGCAAACAGAAAAGACGGCATCTCAGGAGTGCAGCACCCCCCCCGCACCCCATGCTGCACTACAGTGTCAGTATTGGGATGTAAAAAGCTAGTGGAGCCAGACTAGGCGGACAGAAAAATAATACAAATTTTAAGAAATAGTCACTTTATAAAATTTTATTTCTGAAATACCTTTCTTTTTCCTTTTGCCCATCAAAGACTCTTCTATGTGATAATGTTGTGGTGGATGTATGGAACAGCTCTTAGCATAGCGGTGAATAAAAAATTACTCATCTTAGCAATTATGTTTCTTCTAATGGAGTCTTGCTGTATTCTGACTATTGCAGTTAGCCCCAGTGCTCAAACTGCCCTGGAGAGTAGAGGGTTAATTTTCTATGCAGAACACAGAACGTTGAGCTTGAGCTTGGTTCAGACCTCTGTCTGCTGCACTTTGAAGTGCAACTGTCAGATTCTTACAAGCTAATACTAACTAACTACTATGTGGAAATTGTAAAATGTTTACTAGCCAAATGGCAACCAAATATTTTGGATCCCCAAAAGACTCAAGTCAAGAAATCAAAAATCAAAAACCAGGTAGTGAACAACTTAAGACTGTTAATAATATAACCCACTCCCTCCCTCTAAAGGAGGGAGCCCATCACCCTGAGGTGCAATAGCAACTCTAGCCCACTTCCCAAAAACAGGTTCTGAGAGGAGGTAGGGAAGGAGGTCAGAATACAGCAAGACTCCATTAGAAAAAACATAATTACGAAGGTGAGTAATTTTTTCTTCAAACAACGTGAAGTCTTGCTGTATTCTGACTATTGCAGACTACCAAGTAGTACCTCCATGGAGGATAAAATCAAACCTACCTTGGGAATAGGCTCTGCAGTACTGCTGTACCAAACCGAGCATCAATCCTAGCCTGGATGTCCAGGGAGTAATGCTTGGCAAATGTATGGACTGTTTTCCAGGTGGCTACTTTACATATCTCTAGCAAAGGAATATCCCTGACTGCAGCCAGGGAAGCAGCTGTACCTCTAGTCGAATGAACCCTCAGGCATGAGGAAGGTATTTTGCCTAGCTTCTCATAGTAGAATTGAATACAAGAGACAATCCACCTGACAATAGTTCTCTTAGTGGCAGGTTTGCCCTTACCCACTTCCCCATAAGTGAGAAACAACTGAAGGGAGTCAAACCTATGAGCCTTAGTACACTCAATGTAGTAACTAAGGGCTCTTTTAACATCCTAACTGTGTAATCTTCTTTTCCCTGAAGAAGAACAATCAGTGAAGAACACAGGGAGAGACATAGATTGGTTCAGATGAAAATCGGAAACCACTTTAGGTAAAAACCTCCTATTAGTTCTAAGGACCACCTTATCTCTATGGAATGAGATAAAATCGGGCTCCACTGACAGAGCTTGCAATTCACTGATATGCCTGACAGAGGTAATAGCTACCAGGAACACAGTTTTCCAAGTCCAGTACTTAAGTTCTGCTGAAGACAAAGGCTCAAAAGGGGGTTGCATAATCTGAGCAATGCAAACATTAAGATCCCAAGCAGGGGTAGGATCCCTAAAGGGGGGATTGGTATGAAGCAATCCCTTGAAAATTTTGAATTTACAGAATACAGGATGAGACGACAGTGATAAAGGCTTTCCCACTGACAGAAATGCAGAAACAGCTGACAAATGTACTTTGAGAGTAGCTGGTCTGAGGCCTAGGCCATTAAGATGAACCATATAATCCAGAACTGTAGACAATTCAGCAGTGTTTGGGGATATATGTTTCTTGGAACACCAAATGCTGAATCTTTTCCATTTGGAGTTGTAAGTTTTTCTGGTGGCAGGCTTTTGAGAGGCTTTGAGAATATCCAGAACCCCTTGGAACAGATGCAGATCTGCATACTCTAACTCTTCAAGAGTCATGCCTTGAGATTGAGAGACCGAAGATTGGGGTACCAAATCCTCACCTGAGAGGAAGTTAACAGGTTGTAATTCCTGGGAAGAGACAGGGAAGATGGACTGCTAGGGACAGCAACAGGGGGTACCAAGACTGCCTGGCCCAGTCTGGAGCAATCAGAATCACTTTGCAAGATTGTGACCTTACCTTGACCAGAACCTTAAACAGTAGAGGAAAGGGAGGGAAGACATATAGAAATTTCCCTTCCCAGTTCAAAATTCAGAGCATCCAGAGGGACTGAGCCCAATACTGGGGGGCTGCAACAAAACAGAGGAAGTTGGTGATTATCTGGGGCTGCAAAGAGATCTATATCTGGAGTGCCCCACCTTGAAAAAATCACTTTCAACACCAGAGGGTCCAGGGACCATTCGTGATGGCCCTGGCGGATCTTGCTCAATGCATCTGCTAGCAATTTTTCCTTCCCTGGAAGGTGGACTGCTATCAGAGAGGTCGACAGAGAATAAGTTAGGGACCACAATTTCATGGCTTCTGTGCACAAGGCCATGGACCAAGTGCCTCCCTGCTTGTTGATGTACCACATGGTGGTAGTGTTGTCTGTCCTGACCTGAACCACCCATTCTGCACTGACTGAGAGAAAGCTTGCAGGGCCAGAAAGACCGCCCTGAGTTCCAAGAGATTGATATGAAGAATGGATTCCTGGGTTGTGACAGCCCCCAGATGGGATCCCCACCCCAATAGAGAAGCATCCATGGTTAGGACCACAGAGTGAGACTGAGTGATGAATGGGACTCCTTGCCTGAGGTTCCCCTGATCCTGCCACTATTGGAGAGCCTGGATCAGAGTCTGGGTCACTGGAACTAGTTTGGTTAAAGAATCTTTCTTCTGAAACCAAAAGTCCCTCAGGTGAAACTGAATGTCCCTCATCTGAAATCTGGCTCCTTGGACGACTGCTGTAGAAACTGCCATGTGGTCCAAAAGTTGAAGGAAGTGCCTTGCTGCCCGAGAGACCAGAAGGTGGAATGAAGAAGCCAGCTCTACAATAGCCCTTGCCCTTTCCAGGGGAAGAAAAGCTCTTGCTTTGACTGTATACAACTCTGCCACTATGAAGGTGAGGAGCTGTATGGGCTCAAGAACTGACCTGTGAAGATTGAGAATGAATCCTAAGGAAGTAAGCACTTTCTAAGTTACTTGAAGGTCTGACTTGACTTGATCTGGGAACTGACCCACAATGAGCCACTCGTCCAGGTATGGAAATATGGAAATATTTTTCCTTCTTAAAAAGGCCACTACTACTGCTAGTCATTTTGTGAATACTCTTGGAGCTGATGTCAGGCCGAAGGGCATAGCTTTGAACTGAAAATGTACCAGAACCTGATAAGGTGTACCTTTTGTCCATCCTTCTGTGGACAGGAGGTACAGAATTTGGAGATTTTAAAAGCTTTTGTGTCTGTTTCCCAAAAGACTTATGAAGGGGAATAGACAGTCTTGTGGACTCTGGGATGTCCATCATATCCACATAATCAGATTCCTCTTGTTCCTCTACAGCTTCTTCCACAGGGAGCTGGAGTGTTTCTGCCACTTTCCTGTAAAACATGTAGTGGGAAGGGGACTTAGAAAACCTAGGAGGCGAAACACCAGAAGACCTGTCTGGGGAGATGTCTGGTTCAATGGGCTCAACCAGACCTCCCACAACATTGTCATTGTCATCATCATCATCATCTTCATACCCCTCCAAATCCAGTTCATAGAAATCTTCAGGGGCATAATCTTGAACCGGAAGAACTGACCGAACCAAGCACCTGCCAGAAGGCGTCAGATCAGATAGAACTGGACTAAGCAGTTCTATAATCCTTATCACATTGACAATCTCTTCGGTGGTCGGAAGATGGGTCTCTGGTCCAAACCGGACAATTTTTCTTTTCCTTTTCTTTTTGTAGGAATGATTCTCAGGATAGGCTCTCCTCTTGCCCGAAGAAGTATCGCCCTGGTCAGAGGGCACTCCCTCAGGTTCGGTAGGAACTGAACTGAACCGGGCTTACCATCTGGGTCAGCAACTTCATGGCCTCCTTATCCCTGAGCCTACCTACTCTTTTTTTCCAGGGTAGACTTGGGAAAATTTTTACAGATTTGGCAGTCTGAATCGAGGAGGTCAAACCCCAGACAAACACAAGAAGTGTGGGGATCAACCTTAGCAAAGACCTCCACACACACACTGCAGTGTTGAAACCCAGTGGGCCCGGTTTTTCTTTTGGGTTTCTCAGACATAGCCATCCTAACCACAAACTTACCCTTTTTATGGCAAACAACCAGGCAAGACACCCTTATCGGTTTCTAACCGTATCACTGGTATTGAAAAAAAAACACAAGAAAATGCAGTTTTTTAAAAAATTATAAGGACCGGTAACCACACTCTAAGTTTAAAAACAAAGACAGAATATATAAATCACTAA
Source organism: Neoceratodus forsteri (assembly GCA_016271365.2). NCBI lineage: Eukaryota > Metazoa > Chordata > Ceratodontiformes > Ceratodontidae > Neoceratodus > Neoceratodus forsteri. The sequence goes on along the minus strand of CM028131.1, from coordinate 1,066,789,613 downwards.
ACATCTGGTTCATCCGAACCGGTCAAATATTCAATTTTTACAATCTCCACAAGTTTACTATGTCTAGTTCACTACCTAGTACTTACTTTACCACAGACAGAGAACTGAACCGAAACTTGCGAAAAATAATCTGTAAAACCGAGGACTTTAACCGACTTACGAACCGTGAACAAAGGAGAAATCTCCGGAGTGGCCGTTCAGTTAGGCAGAATAAAGAATCTGACAGTTGCACTTAAAAGAGCTCAACATTCTATGCTTTGCATAGAAAATTAACTCTCTACTCTCCGGGCAGTTTGAGTGCTGGTGCTAATTGGAATAGTCAGAATACAGCAAGACTTCATGTTGTTTGAAATATCTATCTCTACTGACCCCCACTACATCATCAGCATTGTGATTTCAATGACAGTGAAATCACAGGTGAATGACCTAGCAATCGCTGAATTACTGTTCCTAAGCAGCATTGATGTCACAGTTAGTGAAGTCACAGTGCTGGTGATGTAGTGGGGGCAGTACAGCTAGCTATGTCAGCTGCCACACAGAGTGCTGTTCCACACATCACACATATTAACATCAGGTAAACAATCTTCTAATCAAACAAAGGGAAAAGAAAAAGTACCTAGATAAAAAAAGTTAATGATTGACTGCTTTTAAAATCTAATATTAGTTTTAGGCAGTACATTAGCTCTTTAACCCACATGCCTAGTATGGGGATAGAAACCACAGCCTTCTTTTTTTTTGCAGTTAAACTTTTTTATTAATTTTTCATAAGATATACAGACAAACCTCTTACAGTACAGTACAATGTGAGGATTTTTTTTTTAAAGAAATTGAGGCAGCATATAATAAGAACATTGCTACAATAATACAAGGAGCTTTTGGTTTAAAACATAGTAAACAATACAGGTCATGTAATTAGCATATACTTGACATTTGTAGTGAACTTAAAGCAGATAGTATGATTAGATACAGTTTATATTAAAATGTTACATAATTATATATGATGCTGCAAAAGGGAAAAAAGTACATTCGTAAAAGGATTGTGGAGTAATAAAGAATGATTGAGAACAGAGTATAGGAAAGAAAAGATATATAAGAAAGTTAAGAAGAGAGAGAGGGAAACTATAAAAAGGGGAAAAAGCGAGACTACAATGATGTAACAGTAAAAGGGGAAAATCCATATATATTAAGTCCATACATTGGTGTTGGAAGATTTAGTTGATTCCAAAAAATTAAAAAAGCCCTGCCAACAATTGTTATATAACATGAGTCGGTCAGACAAGATATATGTCATACAGTCCAGAGAGGCATATTGCAATAGTTGGTTAATGATACCGGGAAGGGTAGGGATTATGTTGGATCTCCAATTCATGAGGATTGTGCATTTAACTTGAAGGAAGAGTATATTTAACCATCTGCTCTGTGAATATGAAATTTTATAAGAACGGTGATTAAAAATACCAAGAATGCAATGTTTAGGGTCTAGTGTAAAAGGTTGACCTACCACTTTCATTGCAAATCTGTGAGTACAGTGCCAAATCTTTTGTATGAGGGACAGTGCCATAAGATATGCAATAAATCCCCATGGGGAACTGCAGGGCCAGCAATTGTTATTGTTCAATAAACCCATTTTTGTAATACAACAGGAGTTCTGTACCAAATGAAGGATCTTGGTTTGAATGAGGGAACTGTGTTTATCATTAAAAGATTTGTGACAGGAGAGCCAACATCTGGACCATTGTGCATTGGTGATATTATATTGTAGCAAAGTACTCCATCTGTTTTAGCATTGACAGAGTAGTCAGGAAGGATATCACAAATATCTTTGTAAACAGTGCTATTTAAATTGGATGTTGTTTTATCCATTTAGAGATGTGCTTATCATACAGAGAATTGATAGAGAAGGGTGTGAGGTAAGAGTTGCATGCAGTCATGAAGCTGTAGATATTTCCAAAATCCTGATGGGGAAGATTCCATATGCCTCGTAGGTCGGTGTAAGATTTTAACTTAATGACTTGGGTTCAAGTATATCCTGCAAAGAGAATACCCTTATTTTCCAGGTTTTGACAAAATATGGGGTGATTATCAAGAAGATATATGGTGGTTACCCCAGATGGGGTGTAAGCTAAGGGTTTGGGTTAGATTTAATATAGCTTGAATGATTTTCTAATAGAATATAGAAGCAGCTATGGTAGGGTGAGACTTTAAAGAAGAGGTAAGGGTGTTATAAAGGAAAGAAGTCACCACATTACCAGGACATAAGGATGTTTCCATACTGACCCATAAAGGAGACTGGATGTTGGGTTTGTTAAACCATTTAATTGTTTGAGATGTACGGAAAGCCCATAAGTAGGCTTGGAACCAAGGAAGGCCAAAGCCACCTTTTGACCAATGGGATCTAAGTTTATTACGACTAAATCTAGGTATTTTGCCTTCCCAAATGAAGCTGCTGATAATTTTGTCTATTTTGGTAAGAAAACTAGAGGGAAGTATCAAAGGGATATTGGAAAATAGGTATAATATTTTAGGAGTTATTGACATTTTAATGGCAGAAATTTTGCCATTAAAAGAAAGTTTAAGTAGCTTCCATCTATCAAGTGTTGTTTGGATACTGGTTAACAGAGGGGAAAGATTAGCATCCCATAATTTATTCAATGTCGGGGTGATCCGAATGCCAAGATAAGATATACCTTGGGGGGTCCAACGAAAGCCTAATGAGTTGTTCATGAGAGGACTACAAAGGTTATTCAGTGGTAGCGTTTAGGATTTGTTAAGGTTTAGAGCTAGTCCGGAGTGGGAGGTGAAGTCATTCAGTAGTTTAACTAAAGGTTGCCCAGAACTTTCGAGGTTTTCGAGTAAAATAAGGAGATCATCTGCATATGAAAGTGAAGTATAGTGAGAGTTACCAATAGTAATGCCTTTAATTGTACCGGATTGACGTAGGGACGCATAAAGAGGTTCCATGGCAAGTATAAACAATGAAGGCGATAAGGGGCATCCTTGTCTGGTGCCTCTTGCTAAGTAAAAGGAGGGGGACAAAATAGAGTTCGTGAGAACTCAAGCTGAAGAGGAGGTATACAATAATTGAATCCAAGCACAAAAATTATTTGTAAAGCCAAAATGAGATAGCACCTGATATAGATATTCCCAATTGAGAGAGTCAAATGCTTTCTCAAAGTCAATGGCTATTGCAGCTGCAGGGGTTTTAAGAGTTTTTGCTTTGTGAATTAAATTGAGTAATGAGCGAAGATGATCGGAACTGTTTCTATTTTTGATAAATCCTGATTGAGAAGTATGGATGAGTTTAGTCATTAAAGAGTCTAAGCGGAGAGTTAATAATTTGGCAAAGATTTTTCCATCAGTATTAAGAAGTGAGATCTGTCTATAGTTTGAAGGAAGTAAAGGGTCTTTGTCTTTTTTTGGTAAGACTGTTATGATGGCTTCGGTCATTGTCCATAGGAGTTTCTTTATTAAGGTTGCTTCTTGGAATACATTGACTAATACAGGACAAGAGTGTCAGATAGGGTTTATAAAAATCAATAGGAACCCATCACTGCCAGGTGCTTTACCATTTTTAATGATGATAAAGCAGTTTGGATTTCCTGTAAAGTGATTGGTTTATCAAGCACAGCTTTGTCTTGAGGGATAGGTGGGGTAGATTAAATTTTCTAGAAAATGTTGTATTAGGTTGGGATTTGTAGTATTAGGTTGCGAGTATAGTTGATGGTAAAAGGATTGCATATACGATTGATTGAAAGGTTGTCTGTGTGTGTCTGACCTGATGGATCTTTTAGACCTGCTATATGTCTCTGCATCTGTTGAGTTTTAGCTGGTAGAGAGCAACTTTCCGCATTTATCCCTTGTTCCCAGTAACCGTGTTTAATCCTAAAAGGGCAAGTTCAGCTTTCCTGGATATCAACTCGTTAATTTTAATTTTAATTGTAGAATTTCAGATGAAGCTGTGAATTATGATTGGGTTTATTTAATTTATAGTATTGGGTTCTTTTTCTTTAAGGGATTTTTCTAAATTAGCTAATTGTTGTTCTCTTAATTTCTTTCTATGCACTGCATAACTAATAATTTTACCTCTAATAGTGCCTTTTAATGCTTCCCAGATAGTACCTTGAGACATATCTGGAGTATCGTTAATAGAAAGAAAATCTTGAATCTGGGTTTTAATCCAAGGAGTGAATTCAGGGTCTCTGAGTAAAAGAGGGTCTAAACGCCAAGATGGGGATTTAGAAGAAAGTGGACCCCAGAATAAATGCAAACTGATAGGAGAATGATCAGATATAACAATAGGGAGAATCAATGTATCAATAATTTTTTCAATGAGGGAGAAGACCAATAATCAATCCTACTATATGATTTATGTAAAGAGGAATAAAAGGTGTAATCTCGTTGTCTGGGATGATGTAGTCTCCAAATGTCAGAGAGACCTAAATCCTTCATAAGCATTGATAGAGCATTAATACTACGGGGGTGGGCATCATGTGATGAGTTACTTCTGTCTAAATATGTTTGTAGTGCTAAGTTAAAGTCACCACCAATAAGAATAGGTGAATTATTTTTATTATTAATCATAATTTGTTGGGATGGATTATGGAAGAAAATGGGTGAATCAAAGTTGGGTGCATATACATTCAAAAACATAAGCGGACCTGCTGTGGTGTTTAATAGGGTTATAATCCACCTACCATCTGGGTCTCTAATGATTTTTATGAGGGGGCCAATTAAGAGATTTATGTATTAAGATAGCAACCCCATGTTTTTTGGATTGAGAAGATGACGCATATACTTGACCGACCCAGTCCCTTTTAAGTCTGTCGACATCCTCTGATAAAAGTTTAGTTTCTTGTAAGAAAGCAGTATGTGTTTTATGCTTTTTAAGATAGGTAAGTACTTGCTTGCGTTTACAAGGCGAGTTGAGTCCCTTGACATTCCATGAATGTAAGATTAGATCACTCATGGTACTAGGATATAAGGTAATTAGTTACAAATAGGAATGAGGGACTCAATACCATTAATTTGGAGGATGTCACAGATTCAAAAGGTAAATATATATAATAAACAAACGTATGCAGGGCCCTTAACTTGTATGGGTTCGAGATGATTGAGTATTTGTATTCATTTTGTCTCGTAGAGGGAGAGTATAGAGATAAGAATATCAAGTAATTAAACATTAGAACCAACAAACGTTAGTATAAACTCAGTAACAAGAATATTAATTTGAAACTTTTATGAAATGCAGAGCAATAAGAGTCGGTAAATATACCAGGACTCTCACTCTACACTACTAGGCGTGTAGAGTAATTAGTGAATCTCAAGATACGGTTTACCCTATAATCTTAAGATACTAAACTTTATATAACAGTATATTAATGAAGTGTAATTGAGATTTGTGCTGAGGTAATTAAAGCATTACCCTGGAAAAAAACAAAACATCATTCTACCAAATAAAAAAGGATAATTATGTAATAGTGTTAAATTCCAAACATAATGAATTAGCTTGGACCTAGCAATAAGTCCAATATTAAATGAAGTGTACCAACATGATGGCAGATAATGCTGAAACAGTGTGAGCCAGATAAAAGGATGCCCGATGTGTATTAATCCACATAAGCTAGGTTAGGGAATGCAGTATATACTATAGGTTCATAGTGCATCAGTGTATTGTGGAATCATTTTATAAGTTCCAATGATTTGGAAGAAAATGGATGAATAATGTGAAAGGCGGAAAAACTCAATGTATAGAAATACAATTGGAAGCATACTTTGGTGCAAAATCTGTGAGATATAATGGGAATGCACCTGATGCACTACATACCAGAAGTGAAGCAAAATAAATATTAAATAAGTAAATGACTTTAGAGTATTTGTCTAATCATCCTCCACATTCCAAATGATAGGATTTATGTGGAAAAATGCTATAATAGTAGGGTTAAGGACACTGATATGAAATACAGAACTCTATATATGTATGTATCGTCTGACCACATGGTGGCGTCAAAGCTTATGAAAAATTAGAGTGTGAATAGCAATTATATATACTAATGTCTGGCACCACACAAGGATTAATTAGAAGAGATCTTACAAACATTTTAATATTTATTCTTTCTCTCATTTATTTATTTTTTCATTGAATACATTGAGAGTAACTCCACATGGATTAAATACCTCCAGTGTCAACTGGCTCACCTCCCACAGACAGATACAGGCTTCTCAGCAGCGATAGTGATTTACTGAATTTAAGTGCTCCAAACCTGTTGGGTGCGATAGAGACTGCACTTTGCGGTAAATGTACTGAAGGAATCGAGTGAGGTGGTGTGAAGAGGAGGGATTCTGGTGAGAAACTGCTATATCACATCTAATTATGGGCCATAGTATTTATTACAAATTTTTTTTTTTTTTTTTTTAGTGGGAAAAGCCTCAGGTAGCCTTGCTCTTCGATTTTCTTCTCCTTTTCTTTTTGGGTGGTTCAGATGATTTAAAGGGAGAGCTGGACACAAGATCAGCCAGGAAGAATCAGGAGAGTCATTACCCATTGAGAGCTTCTTCTGGTCTTGAGTAAAGGGGTTGGATACAGTCTGTCTCAGATCCTCCGTAGATGAGTGCAGATCTTCTTGGAGCAGATCTTCTTGGAGTGGGAGAATTTGTTAGGCAAGGTAAGAGGAGTAGAAAACTGATGTGACGTTCCACATGGGAAGCTGGAGAGGTGGAAATATTATTTAAACAGCAAGTATTATTATTTAGAGAAGAACCAGATGCTTTTTTTTCTTGTATGCGTGCAGAGCTTCTGGCAGGAGCTACAGTGGCAGATATGATGGCTGCAGATTTCTCAGGGACCTGAAGGACAGTTTCAGCAGGAAGGGCAAGACATTGTAATTGCGAAGTGCTTGTGCTGGAGCAGGAACGAGCTGCATTAGCATCGCAAGGCAATGTAAGTGCGGGCTGTGTCCAATTCAGAAATTCAGAGAGAGATTCTGGGGTACTGAAATCTCTGGTAGAATTATTCAAAAAAAGGCGCATTGTTGCAGGGTAACGCAGTGCAAACTTAATTCCACGCTGATGAAGGATTGTTTTAATGGAGTTGTAAGCTTTTCATTTGTTAGATAATTCTTTAGAATAGTCTCTGAAAATTAGGATTCTGTTTTCTTGCCAAGTAAGTGCACCTAATTGCCTCGCTTTTTGAAGAATCAGTTCAGTAGGTGCGTGGTTTAGAAATCTGGCAATGATGGGCCTGGGTTTCTGGTCGGGTCCAGGCCTCGGATTTAAGGTGCGGTGAGATCTCTCGATGATTAGGTCTTGGCCAGCTGGTAATTTAAGCAAAAGAAGGAAGTACATGAGTTAGAAGAGCACTGGTGTCTCCTAGTTCAACGCCTTCAGGAAATCCGAGAAATCTAAGGTTGTTACGTCTGTTTCTATTTTCAATATCATCTATTTTGTCCTGAAGGTTCCTAATAACTCTGTCCTGCTCCTGATGGTAGCCTGTAATGTGTTAATGGAATCTTCATTTTGAGATGCTTTAACATTAGTAGCGCTGATTTTGATCAAGTGCCTGCATATTATTGATATTTTGTTGAGATGCAATTTTAATACATTTATTTCACTTATTAGTTGCTGAAACATTGCCTCCACTCTATTAAGAGAACTGTTATGTGGAGATTGGTCTGCCATTATAGGCCTTAATAGAGAAATTGAAAAGCTGTAGATAACTCGTTCAGTAATTATGAGGCAATAAAAATACTGTACCAGAGCTGTTCTGCGATGTACATATAGTAAGATCTCAGATGTTGGTGAAGGTAGGAAGTCTGGAATCTGTAGGATGGATGATGATATTTGGTGAATCCAGGGAGATGAAGAATCAAGCAGCCATCTTCAGCACAGCGCCCTCTGGCTGTCTCAAACCACAGCCTTCTGATCTTACAGCCTCAAAGACCAGTGTGCAACCTGCTCAGCCACTGACTCTGAAACGAAACATGATATGATATGAATATATGGAATAACAAAACATGGCACTCATTATTTCATGAACTATACTCAAAATTAGTAATCACAAGTCAGACAATCTTTCAAAAGATAATAGTATGCCTGTTAACAGAAAATTGTAAATAAATTAGAGAAGTATATATATCAATCAATCAATCAAAATCTTTATTTAACCAGGCGAACATCATTGAGCAAAACTGATTTGTGAGATGGACCTGGACAGGATACAAGAAAAATACACAGCACATTGAACACAATAAAATCACACAATATTTAAATAGCTGACTAACATAGTCAGGGCTAAATATAATACACAGGGTAATGACAGTGGTAGTGCATGAGTACTATATACACACATGAGCAGCTAAATACAGGTTATAGTCAAGACTGGACACTATAGTGTGGTGAAGGCAGAAGAACAAACACTAGTGAGAGAGGCAACAAGGGAAGTTAGGAAGCTGATAAGAAAAGGAAGGAAGTTGTGAAGGTTAAAGAAGGAGGGGGAGGGTAGGCAGGGGAACCCATAAGTGTCATAGCAGCAACTAGTGATACCAGGGATGTGGGTGAGGACAGACTCCAGATACTGTAAGGGGAGTGAGGAGAGGCAGAAGGTAAGGTGAGTGCCCCTGGGTCAGGAAGGTAGGGGGCATGTGAACAAGAGGTATGCTGTTTTAAGACAACTAAAACCAATGCAAGGGAGCAGGCTACACAAGGAAAAGTAAAAAAGGAATGCTATGAAAAAGTTGAAGAGGTAGAGGAGGGGTCAATGAGATGGGGTAGTAAATGTACTGTAATATTTCATCAGACAGGTGGCCTGCAAGTTACTGAGGCAGAGAGGGGGAGATCACAAGAAACAATTGCAGGTTTCTTTTAATGAACGAGCATAGAGAGTTTTAAATGCTGATATGCTGATGCTGTGGGCCAATTTCAAGGTGTTTTGCAGTGTGTTCCAGCACACAGGTAACATATGGCTCATGGAATCCCTACCAAAGCTTGATTTTACCTTGGCACTGCCAGGTAGCTATAGGAGTCACTTCTCAGCTTATACATACCTAATATGCTAAGGGGTAAACAATCCAAGATATATTGAGGCAACTTCTTGGCAATAGCTCCAAAGGTCCAGAGGGAGGCATTTCTCTGTCTTCTGTAAGTGAGAGATGTCCATCCCACAGCACTGTATAGAGAGCAGTGGTGAGTACTGTATGCAAGATAGGTAAGAAACCTTAGGGCTCTATGATAGGCTGTGTCCAGTTTTGAGAGTGCAGTAGCTGGGCCCTGGCTCTACAGAAAGTCTGCATAATCCAAGAGGGAGAGGAAGGTGGTTTGGACCAGTCTTTTCTTGGCATCACTTGTAAGAAGATGCTTAATCCTATAAAACAGGCCCAACCTCTGTCTAAGCTTTTTTTACATATCTTCGATGTGGTCGAAAAAAAAGAGTCTGTGGTCAATCCATACCCCCAGGCACTTAAATTTGGATACATACTCCAGAGGTTCACTAAGAAGGGTAGTTATAGGAGGCAGTGTTCCAAGTATGGATTGATATCTTGACAGTGCAAGAGGAGGGAAGAACATTGCCTTAGTTATTTTGGCATTTAGAAGTAGCTTTTGGTTAAAAAGCTGATGTTGCAGAAGATTGAAATCCTGTTGAAGGTGACTACAAGCAGCCTTAAGGGTCGGTCTGCTGGTGTAAAGAACCATGTCATCTGTGAAGAGATGTATATTGGCATGTTTGATGCAGACATCTATACTGTTAATTTATATTGTGGAAAGCAAGGGGCCTAGTATTGATCCCTGCAGTTCGCCTCTCAGGAGGGACTGAAGTGGAGAGAGTTCCCTTTCTGCTTTGATCTGCTGGAACCGATCTACTAAATAATTAGAGAACCATCTCAAGGAAAGGTGATCCAGTCCAATGTTCGTGAGGGAAAGGAGAAGCAGATCATGGTCAACAGTATCGAACACCTTGCTAAGGTCTAAGAATACTTCACAAACAAAAATTGTGGCATCAAGTTCATGTTGCCAGTCGTTCGTAACTTTAGCAAGTGCTGAAATGGTGCAATGCCGTGGTCTGAAGCCAGACTGCAAAGGGTTAAGGAGATTATATAATTCCAAATAATTCCTTAGTTGTGAGCTCACAATTTTTTCTAACAATTTAGACAGGATGGGTAGTAAAGAAATAGGTCCATAATTGTTTAGGTCGCTGAGGTCTCTGGACTTAAAAAGGGTAATAACATGCACAGTTTTCCATATGGAGGAAACGACACCCTAAGAGATAGATAGATTAAAAAGGTGGGTGATTGGCACAGCCAAGACATGATAGCCAATCTGAAGGAAGAAGGGATCAAGCAGATCTGCTCCTGAACTCTTCCTAGTATCCAGTTCCTGCAGAAGATCTTCAACATCTTTTAGTGATGCAGGTTGAAGGGAGAATGACAAACTCATGACAGGGACTTCAGGGTCCTGTACGCCAACTTGGTTGCGGAGCGTACTGGCAGAGGAAGAGTCAAAAGCTATGCCTGCAGTAGAGAAGTGATTGTTAAGAGACCCAATGATGTGTGTTGTGTCTGTGTGTGTGTGTGTGTGTGTGTGTGTGTGTGTGTGTGTGTGTATCTACACACACACACCCTCTCTCTACACACAAACACAGGTGCTATTTTTTGCATGTTTCATTTGTTAGTTTTTACACAAATTCTCTCAGACTTTTTTTCTGACCACCTGATGGAATCTTGAATGAGTTATATAAATGTTAATATTTTCTTCAAGGCCCTGACCCTGCAACTAAATACACACTCTGTGCAACATATTCTAAAATGAGAAGAAAAACAGTCTTCTGTTTCCAGTTGTTTGATCAGGACCTTTTATAGAAATGATGAAAGACTGCACCACCAGTAAATACAAATATTACTGTTCAGACCTTCTTACTGTATACATTTCTCATTCCAACCACGCACAATACATTTATATTCCACTGGCTGGACTTGGTGGCCCAAAACACAAGAAAAACTCAACAGTTGTCCCCTACAAAATTTCTTTCTCAGTTGTTTTGACTTTTTTATAACCCCATATGGGAACATAAGGAATCAGATAATTATACACGTGCTTGAAATCAAGTAAACAAGAGGTGCTTTTTTTTCTTGAACTGTGTATAGTTAAACTTTTTTTTGGCAGGTGTATAAATAAATCCAGAGACCTCTCTTTCTTGACAGGCTCTTTATCTGTTATCTTTGTAAAACAGGCATTGCACTTGCTGTGAAAGTAATTGATGGCTTTTGAGGAAAGCTCCAGCATACTCAGCTTGAAACATTTTATCTAATGTGAAAAAGTGTTTGTTTTAAATTTACTGCATTTGGGCAGCGGTTCCCCGCTTAAATAAATAAATACAGTTTTCCTTCCCTCTCCAGTTTTCAACCAATAAATCATATAAAATATGGGAATCCGTGTAGATGTGGGAGTGCTGTCATCAAAAACTGGCAAGCTACTAATTCAGTCCTCTTTGAATTTCCTTAGAGTACTTGCTGCTGTGTGTGTGTAAATTCCAGACAACATATAGTGAGTTAACCCTAGGTTGCTGAAAGAAATATAATACATCTATTAGACTGAGCTGCACAGATGACAGAAACAGCTGTTTAAAAAGGTTTTTGTTTGTTCATATCCTGAGAAGTTCTGAGGTACAATAGAGTAGCACCCCCCTCCTTTCAGATGCCTTTAACATAGAGCAGCAAATAACAAAAATCAGAAGGGGAGTGCACTGTTTTGCAGCTGTGTAGGAATACATCCAAATGACCAAAAAGGGAGTTCCAAGATCAGTTGTTTTAGAGCTACAATCCCAGTAGTGCTGCAGACTTTGCCTACATCCCTAAAAAGAAACAGCAATTTGAAAGGAGCTGGAAAAAACAAGTACAAACTTAAAAGGATTACATATATTACATAATAAACAAGCATTTGTCAATGCTGAACGTTCGCTTGCAGGTATTTGCAGTGGTGTTTGAAATGTATGGTGCTTTACCCTAATGCCCTGTGCAATTGCTGGTATTTGCACAATAAATTTTCAGCATGACCTTTTTGTTACCCCCATTGTGCGCTACATAGGCAGAAACACGTTTTGGCAGGATGTGAAACATGACAGCTGTACTGCTCATAAGGAAGTGTGGTAAAATGGCAATGTTGAAAATCTGGAGTGGAAATATTGAAAATTCACAAACCTATGAGCGTGCGTGGGAACTGTGCAGTGCACGCTTGTAAAACAGTCATTATTAGGAATTTTTTCACCAAATTGTCAACATTGGCATTTTAAACCTCTGCTAATGAACAGTGTCACTGTGATTGTCTTACTGTGTGCCATACATTGATTTTGCAACTGCACCATTATGCACTACATGGGGAAACACGTTTTGGGCAGGATGTGAAAAATGACAGCTGTACTGCTCATAAGGAGGTGTGGTAAAATGGCAATGTTGAAAATCTGGAGTGAAAAATATTGAAAATTGGAAACTTACGAAAGCGCATGCAGGAACTGCAATAATGCACATTGTGAAACAGTTATTTTAGGAATTTGTTCACCAAATTTTCAACATAACCATTTTAAGATCTCTGCTCATGAACAGTGACACTGTGGTTTTCTTAATGTGTCCCATACACTGAGTTCACACAGCGACTGTGCCATTGTGCGCTACATGGGCCGAAACACGTTTTGGACAAGATGTGGAAAATGACAGCTGCACTGCTCATAAGGAGGTGTGGTAAAATGGCAATGTTGAAAATCTGGAGTGAAAATATTGAAAATTTGCAAACTTACGAGCGTGCGTAGGAACTGCGCAACGCACACTCATAAAACAGTCATTTTTAGGAATTTTTTCACCAAATTTTCAACACAGCCATTTTAAGACCTCTGCTCATGATTAGTGTCACTGCAATTTTCTTAATGTGTCCCATCCATTGATTTCGCACACCGACTGCTCCATTGTGTGCTACATGGGCTGAAACACGTTTTGGGAAGGGTGTGAAAAATAACAGCTGTACTGCTCATGAGGAGGTGTGGTAAAATGCCAATGTTGAAAATCTGGAGTGGAAATATTGAAAATTCACAAACCTAGCGTGCGTGGGAACGACAATACAACATACGCTTAAGTCTGATCATTGTAGGAATTTTTTCACCAAATTTTCAACATAGCCATTTTAAGATCTCTGCTCATGAACAGTGACACTGTGATTTGCTTAATGTGTCCCATACACTGAGTTCGCACACCGACTGTGCCATTGTGCGCTACATGGGCGGAAACATGTTTTGGGCAGGATGTGAAAAATGACAGCTGTACTGCTCATAAGGAGGTGTGGTAAAATGGCAATGTTGAAAATGTGGAGTAAAAATATTGAAAATTCGCAAACTTACGAGCGTGCCTAGGAGCTGCACAATGAACACTTGTAAAGCAGTCATTTTTAGGAATTTTTTCACCAAATTTTCAACATAGCCATTTTAAGACCTCTGCTCATGAACAGTGTCACTGCGATTTTCTTAATGTGTCCCATACATTGAGTTCACACACTGACTGCGCCATTGTGCACTACATAGGCGGAAACATGTTTTGGGCAGGATGTGAAAAATGACAGCTGTACTGCTCATGAGGAGGTGTGATAAAATGGAAATGTTGAAAATCTGAGATGCAAATATTGAAAACTTCACAAATGTCCGACGTGCGTAGGAACTGCATAGCATGCTCAGAAACAGTCATTTTAGGAATTTTTTCACCAAATTTTCAACATAGCCATTTTAAGACCTCTGCTCATGAACAGTGTCACTGTGATTTTCTTAATGTTTCCCATACATTGATTCACACACCGACCTGGCATAATAAGCTACATGGTGGAAACACATTTGGGTGAGATGTGAAAAATGACAGCTGTACTGCTCATGAAAGGTGTGGGTAAAATGGCAATGTTGAAAATCTGGAGTGAAATATTGAAAATTTGCAAACTTACGAGGCCTGCGTGGGAACTGCATAGCGTACACTCGTAAAACAGTCATTTTTGGAATTTTGCACAAATTTTCAACATGGGGTTTTGGGACCCCTTCTCATGATTGATGTCACTGTCATGGCATTATTCAGGCCCAAAGGGTGATTTCATGCAGTGACTGCGAAATCATCCTTCGGGCCCAGAACACCATGACAGTGACATCATTCATGAGAAGGGTCCCAAAACCCCATGTTGAAAATTTGGTGCAAAAATTCCAAAATGACTGAGATATGCAATAAAGTTGAAACCCCTATCTAGCCCATTATACAGCTTACTGGCATTTCCTCAGTTCGTGGTCAGCTTTGAAGAGTGCAGGCGTGTTCCGGTCCACGAAGATCATTGTGCCAAGCTCAGAGGTAAGTATGGGGTGAGGGGGAGTGTGGGGAGGCTGGGTGCACAGTGGGTGGGTGCGGATTGTGGGAGGGGGGACTGGGAGACTACGTGGGACCATTTTTTCTTTACATTTTTAAAAAAAAAATGGACTATGTGGGATACTTGCCATGCTGGGGTGGGCTCCTAGCATAGCAGAAGATGGCTGGGGGCCAAGGAGCTGACGGGGATTGGGCACCCCATTCAACTAAACTACGGGGCGAGGGCCGACGAGTTAGGCACCCCGTCCAGCAAAACAAGCGGAGGTTTGCCACGCTGGGGTGGGCTCCCAGTGTGGCAGAAGGATGGCTTAGGGGCCATGGGCTGACGGGCATTGGGCACCCCGTCCAATAAACAACGTTGCCACGCTGAGGTGGGCTCCCAGCGTGGCACCAAAGCTTTGGGCGGCGTGACATGCGCAGGGGGAGCGCGTGACACAAGGGGGGGTGGTGTGATATGGTGCTCGGTATGACAGCGGTGGATTTCTTTGAAGCGAAGAACACCACTGTCATACAGAGCTCCTGCACCCATTGGTGCAGGACCACCACGCCTGCTCAACAGAGCACTAGATTGAATGGGAGAGGCACACCCCCAAAGTGTGCTATGCTTCCAAAATGTTCCTTGCTCATGCGTGCAAGCGAACGTAAAAATTATATTTGAAAAAATTAGATAATCTGACACATCAGTACAATAGTACAATAAATGGCAAAAGTTGAAAGACATGCTTTTTACACAATTAAAATGTTACTCACAAGCTGTTAAAAGTGGAAAATTGTTGTTATATTTAATTCAAAAAGAAAATTCAGAGTGCTTAATTGAAGAAAATAATGTTAATGAGTGTCCAAATAAAATTACATCAGATCCCATAGAAATTAATAATCAATTTGTCAAATTTTATACATATTTATATAACTCTCAGTGGACACTTGAAGAACAAAATAAATTTCAAAATATTCCTAAAATATAGCCAGAGCTACACCAGTGATGTCAACTTCACGCTTCTCTTTTCATCTCTAAATATTGGTTTGGGTCCTTACCCTCTCACATCTCATCTCTTGTGTCTCCATCTACTGTGGCCTCATATGCATTGCCATTTTGGTATAGGGACACCCACACTTCTTCCCTCACACCACCCTCCTTATGCTCTGGCTCAGCTGCTTTCTCTCACTCTGGAACATGCTCCCCTTCTAAATTAGACACTCCTGTTCTGTATATCTCCTAAAACATATCGTATCCATCCCAGACTCCTGCTATTCCCAAGGCTAACCTTATCTGCTTTTCTCTGCAAAATGCTCACCCCATGCCTAATTAACTAATGTACTCCCCTTGCACACCACCCCAATTTTTAGTTTCTCCCTTACCTGTGCCCTTTATACCAATCACTCTCCTCCTTCCACTTTTACTGCCATCCCCCACCAGAAACCATATGGCTATGCTTTACATTTTACTATTACCAGTCTTTTGGAAATTATTGCTTTGTTACCTGCTTCACAATTATTCCCTGTATTTAAATCCTCATATATTCTTTACATAGTTATTTCTCTATAACTAGTCCAGTCCTTTGATGTGTACAATTGTACACTGTGTACTGTAAATATTTTACTCTTTGTGAATTTCTTTGTTTATCTGATCAACAACGTGTAATGTGCAATATGTACATATTTCTGTAATTACTTCCTTACTCCCCTTTCCCCGGGTCTCACCTGGAAACTAGCCTTGGCTTAGTGTTCCCCTCCTGGTTAACAATTTTAAATAAATAAATACAGGAGTTTCATTAAAAAGTTAGACAATCCTATATTAGTAAACAAAATAGATAAAGCAATAAGTGAATTGAAATGTGGAAACATACAAGGCTTAGTTGGCTGTACAGTACATTTTTATAAAACCTTTAAAACCTATTAATCCCTCATCTGAAGTAACTGTTTAACTCTTGAAAATGAACTTCTTCCTTCCTTTGATGAAGCCTTGATGAGGGTAATACCAAAAAAGAATAAAGATAAAACAAATGTTCATAATGTAGACCAATATCTTTGTCAAATTCAGATTATAAAATCTTTACTAAAATATTGGCTTCAAGAATAGAGCACGTGTTACCAGATATAATACTGTACATCCAGGTCATGTAGGTTTCATTAAGGGACAGAGAGGACACAATATTATTAGAAAAGCATGAAATGTAGTAGATTTAGCTAAAGAACCTTATGCCATGGTGGTGTCACTGGACATGGAAAAAGCATTTGGTAGGTTAGAGTGGTCATTTTTATTTGATGTCTTTGAAGCAGCTGGCCTGGGCAAGAGATTCATTTGTTTGTCAAGGCAATCTACACCACACCTGAACTAAAGTTCTGACCAATGGCAATATGTCATCTGCATTTCAGCAGTTAAAGGTACATGACAAGGGTGTCCCCTATTGCCCTTTTTGTTTACCATGGTAATTTAACCTTTGGCCAATAGCATAAGAAAATCACATAACACTGAATGTTTTCAGTATGGTAATAGTACTTTTAAAATATCTCTGTTTGAAGATTATGTGTTACGATATTAAATGTTATTCCTGAGACAGTGACATGGACCATTTTGGAAATTGTTCAAGAGTTCAGTAAATTTGCAGGTTATCATGTAAACTGGAGTAAATCTGTAGCATTATTAATATATCCACTAAGCAGTGTTATAATGCAAAATTCATCCCCAGTAAAATTACAGAACTCCTCAATAAAATATTTAGGAAATCAGCCAACAATTAGCATTAATAACTTACTTGATTATAATATTAAGCTGGCTATAGTTGCAATTGGTCAGGATTTACAAAAATGGAAAGATCTGCCTATAACGTTATCAGGCAGAATAGGTGTCATTAAAATGAATACATTGCTTAGGTTACTGTATATTTTTAAGCAATTTCATTGCTAATTCCAAAACAAATATTTGCAGATCTCAATAAAATATATCCAAATATATTTGATAAGAGAAGAAGAGCTAGGCTGAGGAAGGAGAAATTAGTAGCCTCTAATAAAGAAGCAAGATTGAAGCTTCCTGATATTGAGACATGTTACAAAGCTACTCCATTGTAGCCATTAAAAAAGACCTCCCCCCCTCCACTGGTCCATTTGAAGATACAAGACATTCCATTTTCAAGGTTACCTTCTGTTCATTAATTTAACAAAAACTATTACAACAATATCATAAAATGTTTTAAGAAATGTGCTCGCCATATGGGAAACAATTAAAAAAAAAAAGAAAATAGTTAAAATAATAAACTTACACCACTTTAGAAAAACAATTTCCGTAAAATATTTGATAATGAATATTTTTTATATATGGAAACTATATGGCAAACATGTCATTGGAGATTTTTTTGTAGGCCATATATTGAAAACTTTTTCGCAACTTGAACAGCAATATGAAATTCCTAGACATTTATTTTTTAGTTATCTACAGATAAGATCAGTACTTGAGAAACTGATACCTCCACATAAACTATTTTCCAATGGGAAAAATAGTATTTGATATTATAAACAATGCTCCCAAAAGAACTACAGTAAACTGACCTCAACAATTTGTGCACACATTACTGATCTTGTAACAGTGAGCTTAAATACATTGCCTCAGTGCTTGCGTACAGTGGTCCTTTGTCTTTTGAATTGTTTTTTGTTTTAATTGGGTTGACCACAGCATAACCCAGCTAGACCATCTTGGTGTGGCTGGTTCAGTCCACTGGGGTGTCAGGCAGAGGAGGCATGTTGGTGAGGCCTGGTGGGAGGAGGCACGTGTCTGTGTCTTCTGTTGGTGCCCTTTGCAGGCTGTGTGGGAGGTCTTTTGGCACCATGCATTTCTGCTTAAAGTTGAACCAGCATAATCTTCTGTGGTGATTTGCCTATGCAGCCCATAATGCTTTGCATTGTGGGGGTATGTGTGATTTTGCATTTCTTTGAAACTTGGCTTCCTGGCCAAATACCCTTTGGGGTAACCATTGCCTCAGTACTTGCGCACAGTGGTTCTTTGTCTTTTAAATACATTACTACAAAAATGTGAAACAGAACATAATGTAACGTTTGCACAAGAAAAAACAGACATTGTTTACTCCTCCTTGAATGTTTCAATGAATAATAGATTAAATAAAATTCTATTTTATATTTTTTCATAAAATATAATATAAGCCATATTTATTAAATATACGTAATCCTTTAATTTCCACTTTTTGTTATTGATGTAAGAAAGAAGTGACAAATCTGTCACACAGCTCTGTGTCGTATGCCAAAATGGAATTATTTCAGGAAAACATTTTTGAGACTATAAAAAACATAATACACATGAATCTTCAAAATGAAATAGAATTATGTTTAATATGTACCACTGTTATCAAAGCCTTCCAGAGGGACTATCCATCAGTTATTAAGTAGGTTATTGATATGCAAAAAGATTTGTAGCAAGCTTGGCAAGGATCACCTACCTCCCACATAGGATTTTTGGTGTAATCTACCGTAGTATATGAATGTAGGCATTTGAAAAAAAACAATTTTTAACAGCTAACCATATTAAAAAATACTGAGAGCTATGTACTCCTGTAGAGTTAGCATTGGACCACAATTGTGTTTAATATGTTTTGTGCGGATATTGTTTGAAATTAACTTATTTCCCTAAATGCAGCAATAGTTATTTATGACTTTTTTTAGTTGTGCCTTTAATGTGGAAACTAAAAGTGTACGAATTGATTTAGCCAAGTTACTTAATTTTTCTTTTTGAAATGTTTGTATTTTTGTAGCTAGATAAAATCAGTAAAAATAATATGGTTAAAAAGGGTATAAAAGGTTTTATTTTTGCACTGATTGGTTTCTAGGAAGCAGTTTTCCCTATGGCAAGGTATGCATATCATATACATATTGGACTCTTCCACAGGACATTTGGTGATAAAAAGATTCTAATCCATTTCCCCCAATATTAATTATATTGAAGAGAGTGCAATGCTTGTTTGTGAACCATTAGATACGTTTGTTTGGTATGGCCTTTTATACTGTCAAGCAGCCATGGAGTCGAATGCAGAAGGGACACTTCAAACCTCAAAAAGACATCAAACCAGGATAATACTCCCACTTGCCCCTTTTTCTGCCTTGTAGATCAGCCTTTTTCTGCTGGCCTGAGGAAATACCATCTTTAAAAAATGCTAAATGCCTGGGTTAATTTGCAGTATTGGCTCAGGAGTAGTGTGGCACATGTCACTCAATTTTTCCACTCTCACTGTCACTGCTGCCTGCTGTGCTTTGCAGTCCAGGAGAGAAAATTTGTATTTATATAAATAGGCTCCTTTCTTGGAATCATAATAAAAGATTCCTATATAATTTAACTATATGTCACCTGCACTTTTCGCTGCAGCAGATTGCCACCAGTGTTGAACAAATTAAACAAGCTGTGACAGAAACAAACCCTAAGATTGACCACTGGACTGATAGGGTGACAAGGACAGAGAATCAGCTCACAGCTACTGCCATCACCTAATGGCACCATGAGGTGAGGCTACAGAAAGTAGACATGGATACTGCATGGATCATGTCAAAGCTTGAGGACTTAGAAGGTTGTGAAAAAATAAACAATCTGTAGATTGTCAGACTAAAAGAAGGAATTGAACAAAATGATCCAGTTAACCTTTTAAGACATAATTTGCCAGTCTGGCTCCAACTTGATTCCAACACCTATGATTTTGAAGAAAAGAACTTAGAGTTCACCAGTATGGGAGACCCTCTACAATGTCCCGTCCCCACCCTTCATTTTTAAACTTTGATGGTTTCAAGACAAAGAGCTTATACTAAAAAAAGAAAGGGAGCTGAAAGAAATCCAAGTGGGGGGACAACATATTTCAATCCACCCTGACTATCTCCATTCTGTGGCGAAAAGAAGACGAGCTTTGGACAAAGTGAAGCAGGGTCTCAGAAACAGAAGAATTACCTACACCTTGCTTTACCCAATGATTCTTTTAGTCAACTTTTAGGGAAAAAAATGGTGTTTCAAACACCTAACAAATCTGACAAGTTCTTCTAGTATCAACTTGGACCCCAGAAGCCTCCGTCCGAATCAGTTTGCACATCAGTGGAGCCTATGGAAGCCTGAAACCCTCCCCTCCAAGCCCAGACTTGAAGTCTTGGGGAAAAAAAATGCAAGTGTTGCTGTTTTCCTTTTTTTTCAGAGTGACAATAGAGATAAATAAACATATGTCACAACTGGAGAGGTGACAACTCCAAAGGCATCCTATGCATTAAATGGATTTGTGTCCGATGGGCAGAATCTTGGTAATCCATTGCCTGGGAACTGTTTAATGTTACCAGTTATTGTGCTGGTTGAGCTCTGATATTCAGTTTGTTGTACTATGTTAACTGGAATCCTACAAGTCTGGCTAAACAGAGAAAAAGACTTCTAAATCTACTGTTCGCAAAAGATGTAAGACAGTATTTTTGTAAACTTGCAAGTTATTAGCAGCACAGACTGATCTAACCAAATCTAGGGTTAGAACCTGGGTACTAGGAGAGGTTTAGGTCTCATATGAGCCCCACTTTGTGAATTTACTAACCTGTATGCCTTAACAACTTATTGCCTTGCATAGTTGACAAAGCTGCTGAGGACACGGGAGCAAGTTCTGACAGAAACTGGGAAACCAGCTCCTTAAACTCCTTGACAAGGCATCTCCTATTATACAGTGAAATTGACAATCCTAGTGAAATTGACAATGGACATTTCAAAGCATTCACTTCAAAGGAACACCAGAATTGCATGTTTTTTTTTTCCTGACTGCAGCGGGAAACATGAATGCTGTGCAGGTTGGTTATGTCCTTAGCCTTGAAAGAATGGACTCAGCATGAACACAGAAAGCCAACTTCTACCCTGGGGACTGTACCAGTTGACTACCTGCATCCAGATTGTTTAGCTTTCTGGCAATTAAAAAGTGGTGCATCAATAAGTACTCAGTTCTACAGCTTTTAGCTCTGTTATGTCTAGTATGATGACCAATGTGACAAGTCAGAAAGATTCACAAATCCTGTGCCACACAGAACGTCTGACTGATCTACATCACATAGATCCCAAGGAACTGCATGGCAAGACTGCATTTTGTTTACAGAGCCTGGGAAGTTGTAGACTGCCTGCTCAAACATGCAAAATAGTCAAGATCCACCATGGGCAACGGGCCCACAACCTAAGAATGACAGGAGACACAGAAACATGTGCCTGCACTGGGCAGGATACTGCAGGCAGGGGAAAGATAACTAAACTATATACATGACAACATGAACAGAATGACTGATACTAACCCCTTTTCTCTCCCCCAGCAGAACTGTAGCAGCTTTTTTTCTGAATGCAAGTAACCGATGTTGATACAATCACTCTGACATATTAGTGTTTAAAGTTGCCTTCAGAAAAGTTTCTGATGATTATAATGCCCTCATGTTACTTTCTGTACCTCCTTGGTCTCCTCTGCTGAGGCAGATGTGGAAAACAGTGTTTGTTGTGCACCCAAAGTTATGTTTGAATAGGTGTCAGGGTGGGGGGATCACCATCTTGTTCTGTTGCACAAATATACCTATCGCTAAATAGAATGACTATTTGCATTATACGAGGAGCCCTAGTACCTTGCCAAATTGACCACCTATATATGGGCGAATTAAAGCTGAATTTAGGATAGGGACCTATGAGGAAATGAGATATCACAATTAGGAAATAGTGTAATAACATAATCAGGGGGCATTAAGGTTTTAAAAAAAAGGGTAGAGGTGAAGCTAAACAGTAGGGCAGGAGCTCCCATGTTATCTATTTGCCCTCCATTTCACCACAAAGTTCCCAATCCACACACACACAAACACACACACACACTGGAAATATCAGTCCTAGGCATTACCCTGGAGAGAAGTGCTCCCCAGAAACCAGAAAAGTGTGACCCTGAAGGAATGCTTTGGTTGCTGGCACATTATAGCGGGCATAAATTATTCTAAGTGTTTCTCATTCCCTCTGTGATCTGCCTCCGTCACCCTCCCCCCGCTCTCTTTTTGGCACACAGAGAAAGCCTTTTTGGAAAGTGCCACATCTAGCTACCTCCCACAGCAAAAAGGCATCTGTCAGATCCCAGCTTATGGGCTTTGGACCCCCTGGGGTATCTATTGCATATTTATGTGCAGGGCCTCTCCCATATCTGCCCGCTCCCCTCTGAAACTGATATGAATGTGCCACTGCCTTGGAAGGGAAATGAAATACCAATACGCAATTAGTAGTGGCCAGTCACCTCTCCCACACCCATCTTTACCCTCCTTCCACTTAATTGGCAGTATGAGACTATAGTCATATTCCTAGCCACCCTTTCCTTCTTCCCCCCATCCACTGGGCAGATAAATGACTTAACCCTACCCTCTTTTTACAACAGAAGCCCACGCTTCCCTTCATCTTCCTCCTTGTCTCTCAGCCTATGAGGTAATAGGTCTCTCCTCCATTACTGACTTATGGGTCAAGGGGTTGAGGGCAGCCCTGGTTTCTCTCCCTAGTAACCTTCAGGTTGCATACAAGCAAGTGGGTAGGTGCTCCCCTACCACTAGTCAGTATAGGTAACTGGTGTGTCTCTGCCATTAGGACTTGTTTCAAAAGTTTTTTAACATATCAATGTACATGTGAGAAATTCCTTGTATAAATACTTAGCAGCTTTTTATAATCCAGCTCCAAAGAAAGATAATTGTTTGTATTCCAGCATACACTTTTTCAATGTATATAATCTACTTTATCTGGTTTGTCTATATTGCAGCATGGTGGTGTGGCCCCACCCAAGTGAGAGCAAGGTGCAGTGAGTTGGCACACTACACTCTGTCATTTTGGTGGCCACTGGCCAAAGGTAACATGGCTACTTTTGATCATCTCAAAATAGTCTCCTGGAACACTAGGGGACTTAATTGCCCCATCAAGAGACAAAAAGTATTCCTAGAGCTTACAGATATGCATTGTAACATCACCTTAATTCAAGAGATGCACCTTACCAAACATAAGGCTCCACACCTATGGTGTTCTTGGATTGGGGCAGCTTATTTCAGCTTCCTCTTTATGAAGAGCAGGTGTGTAGTTATCCTTTGTAGAAAAAGACTGCAGCTGGGGATCAACAAACAGAGAGAGGACAAGGAAGGATGTCTAATCATCATCCAGGGTACCTATCAAGGGGAACAGATCACCATAGGTAGGAGGTATGCCCCTAATACCCTGGATGTGACTTTGTTTGACAATTCTCTGAATATGCTACCTGGTGGATCTGCCACCATTATACTGGGAGGAGATCTCAATGTCATACTGGACCCTCAGTTGGATAAGACAGGTCCCACATCCAAGACAGAGACATGCACTGCTACTCAGATTACAGCTAGCTTTCAATCAGCGGTCCTACTGGATAAACACCCACCCTAGCACCCGAGACTTCACCTACTTCTCACCGGTGCACAGAACTCATAGCAGAATAGATGTTATCTTTGTATCCAACATTCTGCAATCAAGAACATGGAATGTCTCCCTGAAGAATATCCTTATTTCAGACCATGCCCCAGTGATCCTATCCCTAGCTCAGGGAAGACAGATGTCCCCAAGGAACAAATGGAGATTTAATACTTCTCTACTTCGGGTCCCTACTTTTCGGACCTGGGTGGAAGAATAACTACGAGAATATTTCCTACTCAATGACACCAGACTCTTCTTCTTCGACTCAGTGGGAGGTGATGAAAGCAATACTTTGTGACAGACTTATAGCCTACTCTTCCAAACTCCATAGGGAGAGGGACAGAGAAACTAGTGAGAGGGAGACTAACCTGAAAACTTTGGAAGAGGAGCTCTCTCTCCATCCAGAGAGAAAATAAACTCTATGACCACATATTCTAGAAGCTATAGCCACTCTTGAAGAATCCCTTCATTACAGAACTGAATATGCTCTTTTAAAGCTAAACTAGTCCTACTGGGAAGTGGGAGAGCAACTAGGCAAACTTTTGGCACACAGGTTATGATGAGGAATGGAGGCAGAAAGATATATCTCCTTTATCCAATGATCAAACAGGACAAAGGTATCCTCCCTCCTCTCATAAATGAGGAATTTTTGGCCTTCTACAGCACCCTATATACCTCAGAGATCATGCTGACTTTAGCAGAACCAGACCAGTTTTATAATGATATTCATTTTCACAGGTTCCCTGTCAGAGTCACATAGATCCTTACTGCCCCATTGCTCTGGAGGAAATGTTTCAAGCCATCCAGTCTCTCCCCTCTAGGTAAATCCCCATGCCCGGATGGATTAACAACTGATTTCTACAGGGCTTTCTGGAAGCTCTTGGCACCACAGCTAACACAAGTTTTAAATGAGGCCCAAAAAGTGGGGAAATTACCACCCACCTTCCAACAGGCCCTCATCATATTACTCTCCAAAAATGGAAAGAAAGTATCCTTTGCTCACAATTAGACCCCATATCACTTACAGTATTAATATGTATGCCAAGATCTTTGCGAAAGTGCTGGCATAGCAGTTAGAACCCCTTATTAGCTCCCCTGATCCACCCAGACCAAGTTGGTTTTGTTTCTGGCTGCATGGGGTCAGACCACATTTACCAGACACTACATCTTCTTTGGCAAGCCAGGAATTCTGTGGAACCCTCGGCCATCCTGTCACTAGATGCCGAGAAGGCCTTTGATAGGGTAGAATGGACATATCTATTTGATGCTCTGTTCCATTTTGGTCTACCCCAGAATTTGTGGACATGGTCAAATTCATCTATACAGACCCCATAGCCACAGTACTCAGAAACTCAATAGTCTCCATACCCTTTTTATTGCATGGGGGAAAGAGGCAATGATGTCCACTATCCCTGTATCCCTTCCTATTGACAATAGTACCCTTAGCCCTTAAGATTTGGGCTTAAACTGCCTTCCCAAGTATCTCAGTAGTGGACACTTCTCATAAGATTTCTCTGTTTACAGACAATATTACCTGGTTCCTTACAGACATATAGCTCTCCCTCCTAACCCAGTATTCCCATCTATCCAGGTACAAATTAAATACAGCCTAGTCCCAAATTATGCCACTTAATGTGTTATGTTCTCCCTCCCTTTTCTCCTATTAACTGTATCAATGGTCTCCAGAGGGAATCACATGGTAAGGGATCAAACTGAAATTGACTCTAGTGGACACTATTACAGGTAATATCACTCTCATTCTAAACAAACTCCTGACATACATTAACATGTAGAAGTCCATCCTTCTTTCACTCTGGGACAAAAGAAATGAATTAAAATAGATCACCATTCTGAAAATCCAAAACATTTTGGGTAATTTGCCAATGCCACTTCCTACTACTTTCTTCAAAACCTTGGTATCCAAGATGTCCAGATTTATCTGGAGTGGGAAACCACTGAAATTCAAAACATAAACCCTAATAGACCCTTGAAAGAAGGTGGCTTTGCCTTGCTAAACCTCAGAAAACACTGCAAAACAGTAATACTCAGACAAGCTTTTTCTTGCCTGAAACCAGAGCTTGCCCCCACCCACCCCCTAGGGGATCAACCTGGTACTTTCACAGACTATCGTGCCCTGTACTTCTCCTCTCCTCTTCCCAGACTGGAAAATACCCTGAGATGCCCCCAGTGCAAAATTCAGTAGGGATATTTGGTTCTGCATCTCCTCTTCTGTCTGCTGGAGCCCTAACACAAACTGTACACACCCTATATGGAACAACTCAACCCTGTGTATTAGAAATAAATCAGTATATTAGGATACCGGGGAAAACCAAGGCATACAAGTGCTAGACTTTTACCACTCCCTTACAAGAATATTATATTATTTTAACAAGCTCACAGAGAAATATTCCATTCCCAGAACACAATTCTGGAGATACCTCCAGCTAAGAGACTTACTCAAAATCAAAGTCTCTAGAATGCGTATCTTGCCACAAAGTACCACACTGGACAAGTGGTGTGACACGCTCCCATAAACTAAACAACTGTCTCACAAAATAACAGCCCTCCAGCTTTCCTGTTCCACTCAATCCCCAACAGCAGGCCCACAAGAAGCATGGGAGAGAGAGCTAGATATTATCATCCCCCAGCCAGAATTGGATGGTATCAGGACCCAAATGTATAGAGCCTCCAGAGAAGTACAAGCTAAAACACTCCAGTACAAGATTGTGATTGTACACCGAGCATATCGGACCCCACAGTGGCTATACAAGGCTGGCCTAACCCGCATATTGTCTGTGGGAGATGCTCCTCCTCGCAAGTCTCCTTATCCCATGTTATGTGGTACTTACCCCTACTCGACGCCTACTGGAATAAAGTCTGGACCACTTGTAGAAACATTGGTCCCTTATCCAGAGGTCATAATCCCAGATTTGCTCTTGTATCTATCCCACCACAAGGCTCCTATATGACTACACCACAGGAACTCTGTGCCACAGGGGCCTTAACAGCTGCCAAGATGGTTCTTCTGAGACACTGGGGAGAGGCAGAGCCCCCTAGCATCTCCAAGTGGCAAAATCTCCTGAACCTGACAGCTAACTATGAAAAAGTGGCCCATGCAGCAGTGGAAAACATATCCCAATATGGAAATATCTGGGGACCCTACTTGAAATTGAAGGCAAACAATCCCCCCACTATGCCACCCAGTGGGTGAACACAATCTCTTCCAAGATATTGTGGCCTAACAGCCTTACCAAGATCAACAGAGAGAAAGTTAACTTTCTGGTTCTTCAGCCCTTCACTGTTGGGAGTATGGAGCCATCACAACCGAACCTCCGTATCCCCCCCAATGAACTACATAATTACCAGACCACTAGATTTGTCTCCACACCCCCATAAAGGTAAACATAAGAAAAGACTGTCACAATGCATACTCACATTTTATGGAATGTCACCCTTATAAGAAAGTTAATGCTCCTGTGTTAATAGGCTGAGGACTGTAACTACACAAGTATTGGTTAACAGTAGCTCAGAGTGTATGTATAGACTGTGTTAATTTCCCAGACAAACAGTATATTTCTTTATTGATGTGTGTTATGATGTTACATGTTGACAGAAAACTTTCAAAATCAATAAAATCTTTTACGGAAAAAAAAAGAACTATGGCTAGATGAATTGTGTCTCAGGGCACAGTGATTCCCTTGCTGACCCTAGACTTTTATGTATGGCTGGCTGGATACCAGCTAGGAGTGCAGGGGTCCTTTTACTCTCTCTGTCTTCTGTACAACCAACAGCTCTGCTGTGGAATTGGAGGAGTGAGGAAGGAAACTTTTACTTGTATTCTTTTTTTTTTGGTACTTCATTCACTTGCCAAATGTTAATCATAAGTTCTGAGGAGTATAGCAGGACTGTGCTTTACTACAGATCTCACAACTGGTGCATGACATGCTGCTGTAAGTTGGCAGAGTGGGGATGGAAGCTGCACTTTCACTTTTCTGTTGCTGGCTTTTCTTTTATATTGCCAGTTCCGAGCACAACACAACATAGGGCACAGCACAACAAAGACCTTCCATTGGGCTGGCTGCACAATGCACTGGCAGTAAGCACTGGCATTCATGGAGAGGAAAACATATTATATAGAAAGCAAGAACTCTGCTGGGAAATGATGCTTACACCAGCTGGTGCAGGAATTTCTCACCAGCTACATGTCATGGAGAACCACTAACACCCCAAGCCTGATTCTGACAGCATTGGGAATGATGCAATGTACTTGTGTCAAAGAAATATAATGAAAATGGCTCACTGTACCACAAGTTGCATCATTCCCAATTCAGGAATGCAGCCTGAGATTGTTGGAGGACCAGCTGGGGCCAGTAGAGCTTATGCTGTCCTTCTGACAGTCACACCAGTGTGCCATTGTGGAATGGGGTATGCACCAGGGTTGCACTATACCATCATCTTGATTGAGATTCATGAAGCCCCCCCCCCCAGGGCACAGAGCCCAATACAATTAGACCAGCCTGCAGCTGGTCTAACAGGCTATGCACCAACAAAACAGCTGTCACCTGCCGCATCCCATGCCCAGACAGGACCCAGAGAGTTGTGGCACATGCGTGTCCAGTGGTATCCTGCCATGGTGGATACATGCCTACAGGGTCCCCTTACAGTGCCAGGTGTGTCTCTGCCCCATGGATAGCACAGGCATGGCAGCAGTTGTGCAATGTGAGCATCTATCCATCAGAGACCTGTTGCCACCCTCATAACTCATCTGTGCCCTTCCTGCCCTCCTTGTCCCTGTTCTATCACCCACCATGACCCTGCCAACATCCAGGCTAGTCTCCATTCATGGGCACCAGTACCACCCAACCACTCTGCAGCTTGTGGTAAATCTCTCTCTTGTGCATTGACTTTGATGCTTGGCTGCAGTTGCCACAAGCTGCAGGAGTTTAGAGCTGGAACTCCTCGAAATAGGGAATAACGTGCAGGGTCCGTGGTGCATTGGAGATTGATGCAAGCTGCTGTCTGGTGCAACTTGCAGTGATCCTTGGGGGTCTTTGTGACTCGGTATGACTGAAATGTGACTGAAGAAGCTCATAGATATTAAACTGCTCAAGGCATTCAATAAGTTGCTCAACCACAACCTTCTCAATAATCTTCCCCAAAAAGGAGAGGTTAGAGACAGATCTTTAATTCCCTATCACATAAGGGTCAATGGAAGGTTTCTTCAAAAGGGTCCTCACCTCTGCCTTTTTAAGGGTAGGTGGGAAAACACCCTCCCTCATGGAGCACCTGACAATCAGGGAAATAACTGGACCCAAAACCTTCTGGCACTCTGAAAGTATCCAGGTATGATCAGGTTTCAGCAAACAACTGGTGGGATGCAAACCTGCAATCACCCTAAGTACCACTGCCAGTAAAACTGGCCCAGACTCTCCCCAGGCAAATAGATCAACAATGCCACCCAGGCCCCAACCATTACCAGGCCATGGCAGACCACTTGAGCAGATACCTAATCTAATGGAGGACACCATGTCAATGAAGAAATCTCCAAACTAATTTCATTTTTCAGCAGAAAAATACTCAAGTAGACTGTGGAAAGGCTGAGTTTAATAACCTGTTCACAGTGTGAGAGATTAACTGGATGATTTTTACCTGCCAAAATTGCCCGTGAAAGGAACTCAGGGCAATTGCTTGTTGATACTCACTGTAGTGAGTTTTCGAAGTCAGTCTGTCATTCATGGACTGAGACCGACTCCAATCTCCATGCCTTAGTCTACAACCAGTACAGCTTATCACAATGCCAGGAAGAGCTGCATCAGGAGGTCAGGGGACAAATACGATAAGGTGCTAATGAATCTACAGTGGTGTGAAAAAGTATTTGCCCCCTTCCTGATTTTCTCTATTATTGCATATTTGTCACACTGGATGTTTTCAGGTCTTTAGACAAAATGTAATATTAGATAAAGGGAACCTGAGTGAACAAATAACACTAGTTTTTTTTTTTTATTTCACTTATTTAATGAAAAAAGTTAACCAACACCAATTGGCACTGTGTGAAAAGTAATTGCCCTTACACTTAATAACTGGTTACGCCACATTTAGCTGCAATGACTGCAACCAAACACTTCCTATAATTCAATATCAGTCTTTCACATCGCTGTGGAGGAATTTTAACCCACTCTTCCTCGCAGAACTGCTTTAATTCAATAACATTTGGTAGGTTTTGAGCATGAACTGCTCGTTTCAGGTCCTGCCACAGCATCTCTATTGGGTTTAAGTCTGGACTTTGACTAGGCCACTCCAAAACTTTAATTTTACTTCTTTTTCGCCATTCTGATGTGACTTGCTTTTGTGTTTTGGATCATTGTCTTGTTGCATGACCCAACCACGCTTCAGCTTCAGCTGACGGAAGGATGACTGGACATTCTCCTAAGAATTTTCTGGTACAGAGCAGAATTCATGGTTCCTTTAATTATGGCAAGTCATCCAGGTCCTTAGGCAGCAAAGCATCCCCACACCATCACACTACCACCACCATGTTTGACTGTTGGTGTGGTGTTTTTACTGTGGAATGCTGTGTTTGCTTTACGCGAGACATTATGGGATCCATGTTGTCCAAAAAGTTCCACTTTGGACTCATCTGTCCATAGAACATTTTCCCAAAAGGCTTGTGGATCATCCAGGTGCTTCTTGGCAAATGAGAGACAGCATTTATGTTCTTCTTGGTTAGCAGTGGTTTCACCTGCTACTCTCACATGAAGCCCATTTTTGCCCAGTCTCTTTCTGATTGTGGAGTCATGAACACTGACCTTAGCTGAGGCAAGAGAAGCCTGCAGTTCTTTGGATGTTGTTTTAGGATCCTTTGAGACTTCTTGGATGATTTTACACTGCGCCTCTTGGAGTAATTTTTGCAGGTCACCTACTCCTGGGAAGGTTCACTTACTGTTCCAAGTGTTCTCCATTTGAGATTATGGTCTCACTGTGGTTCGATGGAGTCCCAGAGCCTTAGAAATAGCTTTGTAACCCTTTCCAGACTGATAGAGGGCAACAAAATGTTTTTCTGATCTTTTCAAGAACTTCCTTTGATCATGGCATAATGTGCTTGTTGAATCTTTGTGCTGGCAATGTGACTCTGATGGTAAGGCCAAAATAAGTGAGGTTTATATTGAGCAGGGCTGGCTGTAATCAAGCCTGGCTGTGTTCAATCAGCTGACTCTAATTATCCCTTTAATTGGGTTGATTTAACTAGGGGGCAATTACTTTTTCACACAGTGCCAGTTGGTGTTGGTTAACTTTTTTCATTAAATAAATGAAATAAGTAAAAAAAAAGTGTTATTTGTCCACTCAGGTTCCCTTTATCTAATATTATATTTTGTCTAAAGACCTGAAAACATCCAGTGTGACAAATATGCAATAATAGAGAAAATCAGGAAGGGGGCAAATACTTTTTCACGCCACTGTAAGTCAGATGTTAACACCATTATAGTGATCCAAAAGGTTCTCAGAACCCTGCCCACAAGCAAGCATCATGCTTGAGACATCCAATAGCTCTAGGAGTTTGTGAGACTCCAAATTATATTTTGGACAGTACTTGATCATCTCCATAGGGGAGAAAGAAACAGGGAACCCTGCAGAGGAACAACACAGTGTGTCCAACCAAAAGACTGGATCAGTCTTGACTGCACTCATGCGAAGACCTGATGAGGAGATCAGGTCCAAGTTGTGACCCTGCTGATGTATACCAGAGGCAACAGCCTATGTTAGCCCCAGTGAATTCATCAACTGCAGGAGCTGTTGACCAAGGGGAAAGGACTTATCATTGACCCATGTGTTGAAGTCCCACAACACCAAAAGTCTAGAGGTATTTGGTGCCTGATTGACAAAGAAATCTACCAGCTCCTGAATAAAATCACCTCCATATACCCGTGGACAGTATATAAGGACAATTATGCAACTAACCCTTAGGGCACATCTAGCAGCAACACACTCAAAGGACTTGAAGGATCCCTTGGGATCCTTCACTGCACTGCATGCAGTTCTGGAGACCCAATCTCCGCAAAGACATAAACAGGATGGAGGCAGTCCAGAGGAGGACAACTAAAATGGTGCAGGGTCTGCATCAGAAGACATATGAAGAGAGACTTAAGGTGCTTAATACATATATATATATATATATATATATATATATATATATATAGCCTCCAGAAAAGGAGGGGGGACATGATAGAAATGTTTAAGTATCTCAAGGGAATCAACAAAGTCCAAGAGGGTAGCATCTTTCAGAAAAAGAGGTGCGTAAGAACAAGAGGGCACAATTTGAAGATGGGGGTTGGCTCAGAGGTAATGTAAGGAAGTATTTTTTCACAAAGAGGGTTGTGGATGCATGGAATGGCCTTCCGGATGAGGCTGTGGAGTCAAAAACAGTGGTGGAATTCAAGCATGCATGGGACAGTCATAAGGGAATTCTATGGGGTGGAGATAGGAAGAAGTAGGCTGTTGGTTAACTAGAATCTGCAGCATATCCATTAGGTAGGGAAATGGGCAGACTGGGTGGGCCAAGCGGTCCTTATCTGCCATCAAATTCTATGTTTCTATGTTCTCTGTGGGGTATGCAGTGAGCCACAATGTGGATTTAAAACAAATGGCCAGCCTCCTCCATGGTTCCACCTTGTGCAATGTATCAATGTATCACCGAACAACCCGGTAGAATAGATGTCTCCAGCATGGGGCCTGAGTCATCCCCCAACCAGGTCTTGATAATGCAAACAAGGTAAGCTAAGGAATCGGTAATCTTGGGGATAGATCCTTTGAAGTGTCTGGGTTGGTATTAAGAAACTCTCTCTCAAGGTCCCTGAGGGAGGTCTCCTTGGTGCAAGTCTTTAAAAAGGGGTTAAAGACACATCTTTAGCTGACTCAGTGGCACTGAGGGTTTACACACTGGATGCCACACCTTGCATCACCATGACGACCTGGGTTAGGGAGTGAGCCCGGGTCTCTGGGGGTCAGTCAGGGGGGAGGGTGCAGGACTGAGCTGCCGTCACCAAGCTCTCCTCTCCTCTCCGGGGGTGGGTTTCTGTGAGTCCCAGCACTCAGCAGCACCAAGTGGTAGCTGGATGCCTATTCAGCTGTGAACACTTCAGAAGGGATCAGAGGAGGTGGAGGCTTATGTAAATCACATGGGAGCATGTGACATGATGTGCAGGCTTTATTGTATGTTCTCCTCCTGGGGCACCAAGCAAGAAAAAGTCCCACATGCATGAGGGGGCATGGCTCCCCTCACGGGCTACTGCAACTACAAAGCCCGGCATAAGCTAGGGCGGGGACTCTAGGGTGATGTTGATCTCGCCACCATCCCCCACCATGGGGCCCTTCCAAGGGGGGGTGTTACTCCACCATCCTCTCTGCCATGCAGCTGAGGCAAAGGCTGGCCAAAGGATGTATTGAGAGCCTGCATACAAGGTGGAATAATGGGACTGGTGCCATCCCCTACTGCGAATGTGGAGAAGAACAGAGTTGAACAAAAAATAAGACACATCTCTTTGCTCAGGCTTTTGGTATAGGAAGTATGTTATCTATGAACAACTTAGTTATTTATTGTAGTGCAATCCAGCTGTTGGTTTAATTAGTTTGGGTTTCTGGTTGTAACTGAAAATTTTTATTGCTTTTGTTTTATTATTATGGACTTGTTTTTTTTAATGTTTGTGCTATTTCCTCCTATGTACTGGTCCTCTGCACATCTGTGGAAGGGTGCAAGAAATGAAAAAAGCTCTTACTACTACTATACTTACTACTATACTTGTCTTGGTCACTGATGGGGTTACTGTGGGATCTATGCTGTGATTTTTATTAACATGAGATCTATAACTGGATAGCCTGTAACTAGTTGAGTCTTAACCCAAGAAAGACTGAAATGATTGTTGCCAAACAGGTTCCTGTGGGTCAGCAATGATAAGGAGTAACTCCCCACTACTATCTTTAAATGCCATATCCCTCAGAGCTCTGGGTGCTTGGGAAATATGGATGTCACTAAGAAATTCAAGCTGACACTTGCACAACACGTGTTAGTGATCATCCATAGTGGCTTTTTATATCCTTGTAATCGTCAATGTAATCCTACATCATTGCTATTTTATTCCTTAGTGACCCAGCATTACAAAGCATGGCCCAAAAGGGAGGAGCAGAGTTAGTTGGGTCCCATGCTTCCTGCATGATGATGTTAAGCAGAGCCCTAGGGAGGGGAGCCCCTCCATCATATCCTTTACAAAACAAAAAAGGGAAAAAGAGGTTAACACCCTTGTGCACCCATATACAGTAGCTGGTGCATGCAGGGGAGGTGAAATTTAAAAAGAGATGGACATTTAATACACAGTACCCAAAAGAGGTGCCAGGTGAATACAGTGCATGTAAGACAGCGCAGTATTAACTGCACTCTATAGTGAGCGTAAGGGTTTACAGCAACAGGTGTAGAATAGTGGTAGGGGAATACCACTACCTCTGTCGCTGCATACTGAAAGGGAAAGTGTATAAGTTGCCATGTGCTGGTTGCCTGGTCGAGCCGCTCCCGTGGAAGAGTGGCTAAGGCACCAGCACATGGCACAGTCGGGAGACCTGGGACCCTAGTTCGATTACCCCAGGTCTCCCCTGCTACAACTGTTTACAGTTATTTAACAAAATAAAAATAAGCAAACTTCCACCTCCTGAGTTTCTCCCCATCCCCAATTTCCCCCCATCCCAGAATTAGTTAAGTTCCATGGGGAAGGGCAAAGCCCCTCACAACAAAACATAAAGACCCATTGTTTCCAATTGGTGCAGTGCGTGAAACAGGTCAGTGCCTGACTCTGTTTTTGTTAGGCACTCTTTCACTGCGGCATTTTTAGCCATGCTGTTTTGCTGCACGGCAGAATGACCCCGTGCCCCCAAAAGTGAATAAGATCTAATAAAATAGTATAATGTACTAAGAAGTAAACAATGAATTCCATTCTGAAGAATACATTTTTGTATCTCATTCTTTCAGGAGTTCCTTTTTTAATATTTTATTATTTCAAACGTAGTCTCTGTGAATTTCAATACTTTTTACGAAGAATTCAGAGCCAAAAAGGCTTGTTATGTGAAAGTCTAATATTCTCAAAAAAGCAATAGAAAATAACTAAGAATTAAATTTGTTATGTTTTTAATCTCAAAAAATGTAACATAATTGATATGAAGGAGGAAAATACGGTGAGGAAATAAATGCTGCTATCTTCTTTGTATAAGCATTTACAATTTCTAGCATGTTTGACGTTAGAATCTACCTCATGGCTCTTCCTGCTAAAACATTTGTATTCCCCTCTGTCTGTAGTCCAAAGAGTTTTTACACTGAAAAATGCAATGAGTTTAATCATTTTTTTTCTTGACAATAAGCCCAGTAAGTGCTGGAAACTTCTCAAGTGGACTGTCATGGGCTGGTAGTGCCATTCCTGGGAAACCTTAGGTGATAGACCATCTTAGATTAATTTTGCCCAGTTATGGATGAGGAGGTGTTGTGAGTGATTTGATGGTATAGTTTGGAGATCCGCTGCTATGCAGATAATACTCAGCTCCTTTTGAGGATGAGTCATATTACCTTGGCACTGCAGGAACTGCACTGACTGCTGTTCAAGTGGCATATCTCCTATAAGGCTGGTTTGCCAGTCTATAAGGCACTACACCATCTGGGTCCAGGCTACCTGTGTAAGCTCCTTCATCCTTACCTGCCTGTATGCCCCCTCCATTCTGCCGAGGAGGGTGTCCTTGTTGTTCCCAGGGCCAGACTCAAAATGTCGGTAGATGGGTCCTTTGAAGTATCTGGGCCAGTATTATGGAACTTGGTCTTGAGCGCCTTGAGGGAGGCTCCCTTGGTAGAAGTGTTTAAAAAGGTGTTATAGGCACATCTCTTTGCTCAATCTTTTGGTGTAGGAAATATGTTATTTATGAAGAACTTAGTTATTTATTGTTGTGCAATCTGGTTGTTGGCTTGTTTATTTTGGGTTTAAGATTATATTTTAAAATCTTTCATCGTTTTTGTTTGATAACTATGTATATGTTTTTTTTAATGTTTGTGCTATTTCCTGTTTTGTACTGGTGCCCTGGGCCTCTGGGGAATGGTGTTATAAATAAATAAAGCTACTACTACTATATTTGTCTTGTTCAACTGATGGGGGTTGATGCGGGCCGTATGCTGAGATCTTTATTAACATGAGATCTATAACTGATTAGCCTCTAACTGGTTAAGTTTTAACCTAAGAAAGACTGAACTTATTGTTGTTAAACCAGGTTCCCATTGGTCAGAAATAGTGCTGTGTGGAATGCAGATTTCCACCAGTGAAATTAGCATGGAACGGTCATTCTGCCGGTGGAATTTCCACCGGAATTTTGCTGTTTTTTCTGCGGAATTACACCTACTGTGATCTGAGCATTTGTCAGCAGAAAATTATTCTGCAACAACTTCCATGCAAAATGTTTTGATCTGCAGAATAATATTCTGTGGAACAGCATTTTTTTCATGGAAAATCATTTTCTTCCACAGAATTCCACCGTTCCATTTCTGGTGAGATTCAGTGGAATTTTGGTAGAATTTTTAAAATTCTGTGGAAATTTGTTATGCCAGAATTTGAAAATTCCACACAGTACTAGTCAGAAATGATAAGGAGTGACTCCCCACTACTATATTTAAATGGCATTACCCTCTGAGCTCTGGATGCCTGGGAAATCTAGGGATCACTATGAACTTCAAGCTGACACTTGAACAACATGTTGCAGTGGTCATCCATAATGACTTTTTATTTCTTTGTAACATCTCAAAGATCAAGTCATATCTTGTGCCTGAGGGCCTGGTTACAATATCCCATGCCTTTGTTACTTTGGATAACTGCAGTGCTCTGTACCAGGAGTTCTCTAGGAGTCTGATGCCCCACCCACAGCTGATCCAGAACATGGCAGCCTGATTAATTGCTGGTGTATTTTGCAGGGAACATATCACCCTGGTGCTGTACAATCTGCACTAGCTGCCCATTCAGTGGCACACCAACTTCAAGACTGGACTGTTGGTGTATGTGATCTTATATGGTATGGGTCTTGGTTACTTGAAAGATCTGACCTACGTAACTCTGTATGCTCTCTCAACTTTACTGATGCTGGCTTGATGTGAACTCCCCAGTAAAGGTTAAAAATGTTTGGGAATAGGGTACTTATTTTGGCTGTGCCTGTTCTTTGGAACTCTGTGCCACCCAATATACTCTTTCAGCTCAGTAGAGGTCTTCAGGATGATCCTAAATTCCTATCTGTATCATCAAGCACACTGCTTGAGTTAATTATGTTTTTTTATTTTTGTATTTATTCCTCCTCTCCTCCCCTCTGCTCTGGTCTCATCGGGAGCACCAAAGAGTCATCCCTCTGCGGTCCGTCCTACCTGGACAGTCCTCCATCACCCATGTAGCCTCGGGTTACCCCCCAGGCAGGGACGAGGTGGGCCCCAACACACTGAGCAGCCAGTTGCATCAATCGGGAGGGTGCCAGGTGGGCGGCCACAGATAGAGGGCAAGCTCCGGTGCTCCGTCTCCACCTGAGCTGAAAGGCATTTTTCCCAAGTTTCTTGGGGAGTGGCTAGTGCCCTGATGTCAAGGTATGGAACCGATGTCTGCCACCCCCCCGGCCCTTCTCTACATCGTCAGTACTTGCTGCATCTCTGGCCTCCAACAGAGGGCATCCGAGCACCAGCTAGGGACCCCTGTCCCTCACATGAGAGGAGAGCTGTCCTCCAGTTGCTCAATCCTCTCCCTCCCCTGCTGGTCCCCAGCAACCCAGGCTCATTCCCGAACCAGGGGTTGCCTGAGTTAATTATGTTGATTGTTTAATTATTATGTATTTAATGGCACTATATATTTATTTAAGACATATTAACATTAACTGTGTTTTTTGTATTCTTGTACAGCACTCAGAGCCTCCAGAAAAGGGATCCTTATAAATATTTTGGCTTTTCGTCACCAACCCTAACATCATATTCCCATACTTTTGTGGCCCTTTAACCCTGATAAATGCATTAAATAAAGTTAGGGTTGACTGACAGTTTCTGTGTTAAACTATGAACTTTGCCCCTTAATAGATTTTGTGGTGTCAGACAAAATTGCCCCAAATATGGCACATCTTGTCTAGGAGGGAAGGTCTCAATATGTGGAAACCCTGGAGACATGGAAGGGGGCACTATTCATGCAGGAGTGATCTACAGACCTCCAGCACAGTGGGGAGAGGTGGATAAGGATATGTTTGAAGCAGTCCAAAGGATGGCAAGCAAAGGGGAAGTATTGTTGGTGGGGGACTTAAGTCTTCCAGATGTAAATTAAAGCCTCCCAGCTGTGGCAACAGTTAAAAGTTTGGACATCCTGGATTCCCTGAAAAGGGCATCCCTCAGGCAACTAGTTAAGGAGCCCAATCATGGGGGGTACAGTACTGGACTTGGTACTGACAAATGGGGCAGTGTTGATGACCTTACAGTGGGTAGCTACCTTGGGACCAGTTATCACTGTACAGTGTGGTTTAACATAAGAACTGGGCCAGCATCAAACCACACTAAAACAAATGTCCTGGATTTTAGTAGGGCTGATTTTAAGAAAATGGGAGAATGCCTCAGGGACCTCCTAGCAGGGATAGGAAAAGTGGGTTGAGTTGATGAGCAGTGGGCAAAAATAAAAGAGGGCACTGAGAAGGCAACAAACCTCTGTCAGTCAGGTTAACAAGGGCAAGAGAAAAAGACTGATATGGTTCTCTAAAGAAGCAGCAGAGAAAGTAAGGGCAAAAACCTAGATTTTAAAAGATACAAGATGACACATAAGGAGGAAAATAGGGAGGGACATCAGGACAAACAAAGATAAGCAGGGAAAGCAGTTAGGAGTGCAAAGCCCAAACTGAGGAGAATGTCGCCAAGTCAGTAAAAAGGGGATAATACATTCTTTAGGTATATAAGCAAAAAGAGGAAGACCAAAGAAGGGATAGTACAATTAAAAGAGCAAGAAGGGGTTTGTGTAGAAGAGGACCAAAGCAAAACAGACATAGAAGCATACAGTAGAAAAATAGAATTTTATGGCAGATAAGGACCGTTTGGCCCACCTAGTCTGCCCGTTTTCCCTTCCTGTTTGATATACCACAGATCCTAAACGATCTGTGGCTTACCATCTCTTTCCTATTGTTAGAGTTCCTTCATGTCTGTCCTATGCATTTTTAAATTACCCTGCCATTTTTGCCCCTACAACCTCTGTTGGGATGCTGCTCCAGGGATCAAGCACCCTTTCTGTGAAAAAAATATTTTCCCGTACTACCCCTAAGTCTACTACCTCTATTTTCATATCATGGCCCCTTGTTCTTGAACAACTTTTTTTTTTTTTTTAAAGATGCTACCATCTTGTACCTTATTTATACCCTTGAGGTATTTGAAAGTCTCCATCATATTCCCTCCTCCAGAGAATACATATTAAGATCCTCCAGTCTCCCCTCATATGAATTTTGGTGCAGCACCTGCACCATTTTTGTCACCCTTCTCTGAACCACATCTACTCTGTATATGTCACATAAAAATACAGGAACTTTTGTTCTGTATTTATGGAGGAAGGGGTAGGTGACAGGCCACAGATAGGGGACAAGGGCATTAAAGGAAGATAGGTGGGCATTAGTCCTTTTACAAAGGAGAGAGTCCTCAAGGAACTAGCACAACAAAAATTAGACAAGGTAATGGGGCCTGACAAGGTACACCCTAGGATACTGAGGGAGTTTAAGAAGGTATTGGCAGTACCTCTGACAGCCCAATTCAACCTATCATTAGATACAGGGAAAGTTCTGAGCAGCAGGAGGAGGGCAGATGTGGTCCCACTTCACAAAAGTGGTAATAGGGAGGAGGCAGGGAATTACGGATCTGTCAGCATGACTTTGGTGGTGGGTAAAGTAATGGAATCACTACTGAAGGCAAGGATTGGGGAACACCTTGTGACCAGTGAATTACAGGATCCAAGGCAGGATGGCTTCACAGGTAGGAGATCTTGCCAGACAAACCTGATTA
Organism: Neoceratodus forsteri; assembly: GCA_016271365.2. Classification (NCBI taxonomy): domain Eukaryota; kingdom Metazoa; phylum Chordata; order Ceratodontiformes; family Ceratodontidae; genus Neoceratodus; species Neoceratodus forsteri. The sequence continues at coordinate 1,066,749,745 of CM028131.1, read as the reverse complement.
AGTTCTTTGACTGGGTGACCAGGAAAATGGATCAGGATGGAGTGTTGGGAGTGGCCTACCTAGATTTCAGTAAGGCCTTGGACACCATTCCACACAGAAGACTGGTGAGCAAGCTGAGCAGCCTAGGAGTAGATCCAAAAGTAGCAAAATGGGTAAGAAGTTGGTTAAGCAACAGGAGTCAGAGGGTGGTGGTAAATGGTGTTCGCTCTGAAGAAGGTAAGGTGACCAGCGAGTTGTCGCAGGGGTCAGTACTAGGCCCAATCCTCTTTAATGTCTTTATTAGCAGCATTGCAGGGGGGCTGGAAGGGAACGTGTGCCTGTTCACAGATGACCCAAAAATCTGCAACAGAGTGGACACACTAAGGGGGCGGAAAAAATGAGGCATGATAATATCATGTAAGAGGCATGATAATATTCTTCAGGTGAAGCTACCTGTGGCTGGAAGCTGAAATACTGAACATAGGATTTGCAAGAATGCGTGTTGTGCTCACAACAGAGGGAGGTGAACCTTACAATTGTCTTTGGTTTGTATCAGATATTCTGCAGGTGGAGGCTACTTCTAACTGAAAGGTGAAATAAGGAACTTAGAATTATCAGGAAATGACAGTCTTTCAAGCAACAGAGGGAGGTGGATCTAGCTTTACTTTTGTTACAATTCTTAAGATTTTCAGTGCAGGAAGAGTTTAAAGCACAGCTGACTTATTTTGGGGCTGAGTGTTTTCACAGCACAAACCACCCGGCTGTTTTGGGGCTAGGGAGGTTTACCTATGTCTGACTTGGATGTCTGGATTTTTCTCTGTTTGATTAGCAGGGTATTTTCTCTGTCAAATTGTTGTGTAGGGCATCTTGCTGACAGGAAGGCACTCATCGCAGCGGTGGGTCAGAGCTTTTAGGTGATTGTTTAGTGAGGGTACAGTTTAGGCCCAACCCCTTCCCACCCCTCACCCCAGCCACCCCTGGACATAGTTCCTTTATACCTGGGGTTCTGCCAACATTTCCTCAAGAGTGCAAGGTGCATATCACTGTCATATCCTCTCTAGCACACTGCACTGACAATATAAGCATACACATTGTATAATATAGAGGATAATGTATGGTCTTTGGTTAATAACCACACTGTAAACACTTTGAGAGGTTGCTATGACATCATTGTAAACCTTGAGAGCGAAGCTCAAGAGGTTTTCAGGTGTCATGGCAACCTCGAATTGTTTTCAGCGTGGTTATTAACCAGAGACAATACATTATATTTTATAGTGTATGGTCTACCAAGATAGTGTAATCGCAGATTGAATTACTTTACTGATTTAGTTTACAGAACATTGATTGTTGCGAGCATTCCATCTTGTTATACCATTGATATGACATACTCAGGAAAGGTTAACAACAGAGTGATGTCATAACAATGGCATAACAAGGCTGTAATCTGCTTGATTTCAGTTAATAATAAGGGCTTCCCATACATTATATATATATTTCTATATAACAAACCAATCATACACTCACACACAAAAAAAAGGAGATAAACATGTGGGGAGTAGTGTAATGTAATGGCTGTGGGGCAGCAGTCTTCCGGGAGTCTTTGTGGAGGATGAGATGCTGCCCTATTTGCAGACAACTCTCTGCCTTGAGGGAGGAAGTTGCCCATCTTCAGGCCACACTGGACAGTAGTAAGAGAACCTTCCCCCAGGCCACACTGGACAGTAGGAAGGTAACCTCCCCATCCAGGGAGCACCAGAGCCACCACCACTACCTCAGAGGTTGAGAAGAAAACACAACAGTTGAACCACAGTGGGCTCAGGGAGAGTGAGGATGGTGGAGCAGAGGCACACCCAGTCAGTTGTTCCACTCCACAATCTATACACCATTCTGGGGGAGCATAGCTCCCCTATGGATGCACCCGCAGAGGAGACTAAGGAGGCTGAGGACAACTGTCACAAGGGAGGCCCACAGGAAGGAGGCAGAGGACACCACAGGAAAAGGAAGCAACTCTTGGTAGGGGACTCAATTATTAAGGGGATAGAACCGGGGGGAGCAGGGAAAACTGAAATAAGGTGCCTGGTGCCATGGTTTGGAGGGACAGGAAGCGCATCCTCAGGATCACTAGAACAGCTGCACGGGAGTCTGAGCTGGATGTCATTGTCTACCTAGGGACAAATGACTTGGCTCATCATGAGATTAGAGCAGTGCAGGAGGACTTTGTAGAGTTGGGGAGGGGCCTAAGACAAGTAGCACACACAGTATCTTTCTCAGATGTGCTGCCTGTCAATGGCATGGGAGAGGCGAGGGTACTTTGCACCATGCAGTTTAATGAATGGTTGAAAAAATGGTGTGGAGCACAGGGGTTTGGCTTCATTGGGGACTGGGGTTCCACCTGGAAGGACACCAGCCTATACCGGCAGGATGGTCTGCATCTGTCCAGGAAGGGAACAAGTCTTTTGAGCAATCGGTTTAAATGCTTCGTTGGCAAGCTTTCAAACTAGTCAAGGGAGGCACTGATAAGCAGCAGGAAAATCCCAGCCTTTTCCTACAAAACAGGGTACTAAATGAGAAAAAGACCGAGGTAGAAAGGTCAGTGGGGGATGCTGCAACAGAAGGTAAAGCCATCAAAAAATGGAGAGCAATGAGTACCAATGCCCATAGTCTGAGTAACAAGCTTCCTGAATTAGTGGCCTTGATGGAGGAGGAACATCTGGATATCATGGCAGTCACAGAAACATGGTACACACAAAACCATGACTGGGATGTAAACATTCCAGGATACACTATCTACAGGAGGGACAGGGAGGGTAAAAGAGGAGGAGGAGTAGCTCTTTACATAAGGGAAGGAATCAAAGCAACAGAACATAAGGGTAAACAGGGAGGAGAAGAAGCACTGTGGGTAAATTTGGAGACAGGCAATGGCACCACAATCCGCACAGGGGTTGTATACAGACCCCCTTCTCAGGGGGAGGAAATGGGCAAGGAAATTATAGAAAGTATACTTAGAATGGCAGAAAAAGGGGAGATACTGTTGATGGGTGATCTGAATATGCCAGATGTTAACTGGAGTGCAGTTGCAGCAGCCACTTTGAAGAGTGGGGTTATTCTAGATGCCCTGCAGGGGGCATGCCTTAGACAACTAGTATTGGAGCCCACTCGAGGGGAGCAATCTTAGATCTGGTTCTCTCAAATGGAGATGGAGAGAGGATCACAGATGTAGAAGTGGGTAGCCATCTGGGAACTAGTGACCATCGAACAGTATGGTCCACAATAAACACAGCAATAGAGTCAAGCCATACAAAGGCAAAAGTACTGGACTTTAGGAGGGCTGACTTTGCCAAAATGGGTGAGTGCCTAAGGAATGCACTAGCAAATGGGCAGGAAGGAGGGGTGGAAGAACAATGGGGAATAATAAAAACTGCCATCACAGAGGCAGCAAGCCTTTGTGTGAAGCAAATAAACAAAACAAAATGATGTAAGAAACCACTATGGTTCTCAAAGGAAGTGGCAGTGAAGATTCAGGAAAAAAAGAAAGCATTCAGGAAGTACAAGGAATCACAGAAGGAGCAGGACAGAGAACTGTATCGGTTAAAGCAAAAGGAAGCTGGGAAGGTAGTCAAAATAGCAAAGGCCCAAACCAAGGAAAAGATAGCCAATTCAGTTAAGAAGGGGGATAAAACCTTTTATAGGTACATCAGGGAGCGAAGGAAGACCAAGGGAGGGATAGTGAGGCTTAATGGGGTGGGGGTGGGCAGAGGATGTCTGTGAAAAGGCAGAGATACTAAACAAATATTTTTGCTCAGTATTTACAAATGAAGAGGGGGAGGTACCTAAAACAAACACTAGAAACACTCTGGATACTGAAGTTGATACCAGCCCATTTACAGAAGAAAGGGTTCTGAAAGAACTCTTAAAACTGAAGGTGGACAAAGCAATGGGGCCTGATGGGATTCATCCCAGAATTCTAAAAGAACCAATGGTAGAACTAGTTACACCACTAACTACCCTCTTTAACAAATCATGGGAGGATGGGGTGGTACCTGAGGACTGGAGGAGGGCAGATGTGATTCCCCTTCACAAAAGTGGGAGCAAGGCAGAAGCAGGAAACTACAGACCTGTTAGTTGAACCTCAGTGATAGGGAAAATGATGGAATCACTTCTGAAGGAAACAACTGTCGAGTATCTAGAGGCCAGAAGAGCATAGGACCCAAGGCAGCATGGATTCACAGCGGGAAGGTCATGCCAGAAGAATCTGATAGATTTCTTTGACTGGGTGACCAAAGTATTAGATCAGGGAGGGGCTGTGGACATGGCCTACCTAGACTTTAGCAAGGCATTTGACACAGTCCCACACAAAAGATTAATATACAAGTTAGCCAGCCTGGAAGTGGGTCCCAAGATGACAGCCTGGGTAAAGAATTGGCTGGAGAATAGGACACAGAGAGTAATAGTAAATGGAGTCCACTCTGAAGAAAGGGGGGTTGCTAGTGGGGTACCGTAGGGTTCAGTATTAGGAACGGTCCTCTTCAATGTCTTTATAAGCGACATTGCAGAGGGACTGGAAGGAAAAGTATGTCTCTTTGCAGATGACACAAAGATCTACAACAGAGTTGATGCACAAGGTGGGGTGGAAAGGATGAGAAGGGACTTAGCAAGGTTAGAGGAATGGTCAAATGTATGGCAGCTTAGATTCAATGCTAAGAAGTGCAAGGTAATGCACCTGGGAAACAAAAACCCAGGGGAAGAGTACACAATGGGGTGAGATATTAACAACAACAAAAATGGAAAGGGACCTGGGGTAGTCATATCAGATGACCTAAAGGTGGGCAAGCAATGTGAGAGGGCAACAAGGAGGGTTGGGGGATACTGGGATGCAGTAGGAGAGGCATCACCAGTAGAAAACAGGAAGTTATTATCCCTCTGTACAGACAGCTGGTCAGACCTCACCTGGAGTATCATGCAGTTCTGGAGACCCAATCTCCACAAAGACAGACAGGATGGAAGCTGTCCAGAGGAGGGCAACTAAAATGGTGGAGGGTCTGCACCAGAAGACATATGAAGAGTGACTTAAGGAGCTTAATATGTATAGCTTCGAGGAAAGAAGGGAGAGGTGGGACATAAAGAAACTTTCAAGTACCTCAAGGGAATCAACAAAGTCCAAGAGGGTAGCATCTTTCAAAAAAAGAGGCGTGCAAGAAAAAGGGCACAATTTGAAGATGGGGGGGCTGCTCAGAGGTAATTTAAGGAAGTGTTTTTTTCACAGAGAGTGTTGTGGATGCATGGAACAGCCTTCTGGAGGAGGTTGTGCAGTCAAAAACAGTGGTGAATTTCAAGCATGCATGGGACAGTTATAAGGCAATTCTAGGGGATGGGGGTAGGAAGAAGTAGGCTGCTGGTTAACTAGGACCTGCAGCTTATCTATTAGGTAGGGAAATGGGCAGACTGGGTGGGCCAAGCGGTCCTTATCTGCCATCAAATTCTATGTTTCTATGTTTCTATGAAGCCGGAAGACTGGTCATAGGTTTGGCAACTGAGTTTCAATGCACAAAAGTGCAAAATCATGCACTTGGGGCACAGAAACCCAGGGGCATCATACCAAATGGGCGGGGAGGTATTGGTAATGAAAATACAGGAAAGGAACCTGGGGTTAATAATTTGTGATGACCTGAAGGTTGCATTGCAATGTGATAAGGCAGTGGGGAAAGCCAGCAGAATGCTCGGATACATAGGGAGGGGTATCACCAACAGAAAGAGGGAGGTAGTGTTACTCCTGTATAGATAATTGGTGAGGCCCCACCTTGAGTACTGTGTCCAGTTCTGGAGGTCCCATCTCCGGAATGATAGAGATAGGGTTGAGGTGGTAGAAAAGAGGAAAACCAAAATGGTGCAGGGCCTGCATCAAAAGCCCTACAAGGTAAGACTCATGGAATTGAATAAGTACTCTCTAGCGGAAAGGAGGAAAAGTGGTGATATGATAGAAATGTTCAAATACCTCACAGGTATTACTAAGGTACATGAACAAAGCATTTTACATAGAAAAGGATGCCAAAGGACAAGGGTTCATGCTATGAAGCTGGGGGGGGGGGGACTCAAAGTAGATGTGTGGAAATACTTCTTTACAAAAAGGGTGGTGGATGCCTGGAACAACTTCTCAGTGGAGGTGATGGGTGGTAAAACAGTAACAGGATTCAAGCATGCATGAGATAGTTGCAGGGGGACTTTAGAAATAAGGTGGGAGGGGGGATCAGAGCTCAAGTAGGATCTGCACTGGCACCGTAGGTAGGGAAAGTACTAACATACTAAGATGCCAGCAGAGTAGGCCTAAAGATCTACAGTATTAAGTCTGCTCGAAAATCAGCAGCCAGTTAATACACTGTTGCTGCCCCCATCACCTTCATAAATCCCCTCAACCCCATCCCCCACTAGAATTTCACCTTCAGATTTGGCATTCCTCAGCTTTACCTTACCCTTATACCTGTCCCAGCCCCTCTTGAATCCCTCCAATGTATCAACAGCCACCAGTTCCACATGCAGTGCATTCCATGGGCCCACCACCCTCTCTGTAAAGTAATGCCTCCTGGTCTCCCCCCGAGCCACCTGACAACTACCTCATGGAATGCCCCCTTGTGGCACCTTCTTCCCTCAGCTGGAACACCCTATTTGGGCTGACCCTGTTCAATCCCTTTAGATATTTAAAGACCTCAATCATATCCCCCCATCCCTCCTCTCCTCCAGGGAGTACATGTTCAGCTCACTAAGCCGCTTATCATAGAATCTTTCCCCTAGGCTCTGCATCAGCCTGGTCACCCTCCTCAGGACCCTCTCCAGTACTGCAATGTCCTTCTTCAAGTACAGGCGCTAAAACTGCAGGCAACACTTGAGGTGTGGTATAACCAGGCAGTTATACAGAGGGAGAAGTACCTCCCATCTCCTTGAGGTTATACCCCTGGCAATGCACCCAAGAATTTTATTTCCTTTAGCCACAGCCCTCCTACACTGCTCAGAGTTATTCATTTTGGCATCCACAACCACCCAAAGATCCCTCCCCCCAGAAACCTGCAGTTTTTCCCCACCCAAAAAGTACTCATAGCCAGGGTTTCTAAGCCCTAAGTGGAGAAAATAGGGCAGACTAGTTGGGCCAGGAGGTCCTTCTCTGCTGACAACTTCTGGGTTTCTATCTTTCTATGGAAAGTGTCATGATGGAATCTTGTGCAGTTTCTGAGACCTGCATATGTTGTTTTTACATAAATAGCTAAATTTTTTTCTATACCTAACACATTTATTTTGCTCTCACCTTTACCTAGGCAGAACAAATTTCTTTTTAAAATTTTCAGGGTAGAAACAGCCCGTGCCAAGGTAGTGCCTTTCAAAGATTTTGTGAAAACGTATTAAATGGTTCCAGAGTAATAAGGATTTAAGAGCTTTTTTCAGAGCATGCTCAGTAGGGTTTTTAGAAAACCCTCTGATATGGCATGAAAGATTTCATGTCGCTAGAGTTTTTTGATTTCTCACCACATACTTCTCACAACTAGAAAAAATTGTTTTGGGTCATGATGCTGCCATCTTGTTTTTTTCCCTCTGAACTAGAAAACATAAAAAATAAATTAAAATGATTAATTTTTGAAAAATAATCTCCTGAACCCAACTAAACAGGACCCATTTAACTGGATTATAATGTTTTGTTTTTAAAACTCTGCCTGAAATACCTTTTCTGGGCATGCCAAAAATCTAGGGTGCCCAGCTTTACGAGAGGAATCACTCATATACATTCTCAATATGAGAACAGTGGGACTTTTTTGACATCTGCAATGCAGATGGAGGCATGCTGCTGGCTTGCATGCCAGCAATGATCTGGTGATTGTCTGTCTATCTATCCATCTATCTATCTCTCTTTATCTTTGTATTATTTTTTTATTATGTCCCCTTCCCAGCACAGACAGCCCTCTCTTGTTCTTCCCTAAGATTATCTATAGATCAAGCAAACGGGGTGCCAACTGTCCCATACTACTTTGTTGTAATCCCCCCCTTCCAGGATGCAGCCCACCCAAAATAAAGGTGGCAGTACTTGGGTGCCCACATCTGTGCCACCAAACAGGATCCTGACATTGGAGTGCCCAGTCTCCAGTGTTGGCTAGGTTTTCCCGTTGAAATAAGAGAAACATCACTTGTTAACTATTTTTTATATAAGTTATAAACCTGTAAGGAAGGAAATGGTCCATCACTGCTCTGACCCCCAGACCCCCATACAACCAACTTCAACCCCCCACTCACCACCCACCACCACCCTCCACTCACACTTTCACTCATCTACAACTGTCCCATATCATAGATTCACTCTGTGATTGAAAAGATGTCTTGCTGCTGGAACTGGCGACTGTGATATGAATACTGGGGTGCCCACCCTGGTGCTGCCAAACAGGATCTTGACACTGGGGTGCCCTCTCTCCATTGTCAGGTAGGTCCTCCTGTTGAAATAAGAAAATCATCCATTGTTGAACTTTTTCTTTGTATAAGTTATAAACCTTTAAAGAAGAAAATGGTCCATTGCTGATCTGACCCCTAGACGACCACCCAACCAGCCTCTACCCCCCACTCAGCACCCACCACCCTACACCCCCACACACCTTCACTCACCTACAACTGTCCTGTAGCATACTGTAGATTCACTCTTTGAAAATACGTCTTGCTGCTGGAACCAGTGACTGTGCTATGACAGAATAATTTAAGTCCTGTTTAATGTATTTCAATGGAGTTTGAACATTTACTCATAACTTTGTCATTTGTAAACATTTTTACACCAGATTTTCAACATAGACTTTTTGAGACACCACCATGTGAAAAGAGGAGGTGGAATTTTTCCAATGTAGCCAAAAAGGTGATTCTGTGGTCACTGCACAAAATCACCTTTCGAGTGTGATTTGAAAATGTTCACCTACTGACTTCTTGAGGTGGGGTCTCCAGAGACCTGGTGAGACATAGTGGGGTTTTCCTTGGGGCTGTCAACCCTCATACTCACCTCTAGCCCTCGTAGCCCATAACCTTTTGTCAGAAGCACAAGGTAGAGCTCCAAGCCAGTCCATCATAGTGATACACTCCTCATTGGTAAAGAAGTATGTCTCAGCACATATTGCCAACAGAATCTGATGTAGTTTTCTTCATGCAGGGTCCTGTGGGCCTTGAGAGAAGAACAGAGATCATGTTTGACCTTGTTTTCTCAAACAAGGGGGTAGGCATTAAGGTTGATAACCCCAAGAAAGACCCTACCACCAAGTCACCATAACTCCAGAGACCCAAAAGCCTAGGATTGCTTTACCTTTGCTGCTTGAGTGGTGGGAGTGGAAGTTAGGGGTGGAAACTCTAATGCCACAGCTCAATACTTTTGTGGCATTAACCTGAATCCTAACTGGTGCATTAACTCAGTCATTTGCAAACAATCGATCTATCTATCTTTGTATCTATGTATCTGTCTAACTATATGTCTATCCATCTATATATTATATTCTTCACAAACAACTGCATTAATGCAACATTTAGGGTTCAGGCTACAGTGACAAAAGTAGGGAAATGTGGCTTTAGGGTTTCCATCCTTAAAACTCCAATGCCACCCCTAAAGCAAATCAGGGGCAGAGTCTTCCTAGGGGCTGCCAACCCTAAAGCTCACCCAATTAGGTGTGTATGTTTCTGGAGTAAATAGAATAGGGTGAGCTTCAGGGTTGGCAACCCCTAGGAAGGCTCCACCCTGATTTTAAAAAAAAAGTAATTAAGTTAATGTTTTGCGAACAGAAATTTACAGTGAAATAGTCCTTCTGCATTTGGCAGAGAATGCCTAGAATGTCAAGTGATGAGCTTTTCTTTGTATACAGGTATCCATGGCAACCTGTTGCTCTAAGCTCTATTTCTATCGCTTTTCTATTGATGTGTGAAGAATGCCTACCCCCATTGCCAAGTCACGCTTTATGCAGATGACCTTGTGCTAGTGGCCCATGCTCGTAATGCTGCTGACCTTAACCAGTGCCTATCTGAAGACTTCAGCAGAGTCTCGGCCTGGATTACCAACCATAGACTGGTATTGAATCCTAACAAAACTCAGGCCATGCTCTTTGGTTCCATGGCCAAGTTAAAAGCCCCATCAGCTATGCTCAAAATTGCTTAGATGGAGGCCCCTGTTGCCAACAGCGAGCTCAATTAAATATCTTTGGGTCACCCTTGACCCACAACTTGACATGGGAAGCATATCCAAAACATCTGCAGAGCCACCAGATGTAAGCTTGGCCTTGCCTACAGGGCCAAATAGAACCTGACTCGGGAGCGTAGGTTAGGCACTTACGAGGGGAGGCCCCTCCCTTAGTTATGGATACCACCTATTTGCCAGGTCACCCCAAATCCATCTTAATCGGTGGAACACGGCATATAATGATATCTGTCGGTTTGCACTTGCTGCTCCCAAACTCACCCACCGATGTGAGCTCTATGACAAACTCAACTGGCTCCCCCCTGCAGAATTCCTGATCCTTGGTGTAGGAAACTTCACCAGGAAAGTGCTTGCCACGGGCATCCCGTTGGGACTGGCGCATCTCCTCCCAAAACTGGACGCCATCCCCTACCAGCTCAGGTCACAGACCGAAAGTTGCTTAAAGTTCCCCCTACTCGGACCCTTATGGGGGATCGTGACTTTGCCGCTTTTGTGCCTAGGATCTGGAACTCCATTCCAGACTCTGTTCACTCTGCCCCTTCCCATGGGACCTTTCGCTCCTCCCTGTGGTCCCACCTAAAACAAACGACAAGATGTGACTGCTCCTAGTCTCTGCAATGTAATACTCTGCAGTCCACTATTGTCCAGTCTGTGTCCAGGATGGTCTATGAAATATGTATTCAGTGATTCTAATGTCTATCTATGTCCTGTAACAATTTGTACTATGTGTGGCAGTATCTCTGCCCTTATACAAGCGTTGTTATAGCTTTTTTTTACTGTATCATGCTGTTTCTCCGATGTTGCCATGTATGTATACTGTATGTTTTGTGCTCTCCCGGGTCATTCCTGAAAATAGGCATACTACTTGTCTAGTGTACTTACCCGGTAAACAAAAGCTAAATAAATAAAATAGCATGTGTAAACATGTATGAGCTGTGGGTGGAGCCTAGAAATAAAAGGAACTCTGTTTTCTATGGTGTGGAGTGGAGACATCCTTGAGTGGAAATGTCTTGGAGTGCTTGTACATGAGAGACTATCACAACTAAATTTTGCCTCATATCCACAAATGTCCATCTTCAATTAGTGCTAGTTAATGTGAGACAGACTGCTGGCTGTTTGTGAGTTTGTGTTCAGGCTCTGATGCCAAACTGTTGAGAAAGTGCTATAGTATGGTATGGTTCAGTTTGGCCACTACAACTAAATTATCCCATTCCAAGGCAAAAATATGGGACTTCAGAGGAGCTGACTTTGATAAGATGGCCAACAGAGTTAAGCTAGCCCTGGCAAAAAGAAATACAGGTGAGGGGGGTACAGGCAAAGTGGGCAAGCATTAAGGATGCACTACTTGAAGCAACATCCCATTGTGTTAGAGAGAAAAGGAAGTGCAAAAGAAGAAGGAAACCACTTTGGTTCTCAAAAGCAGTAGCCAAAAGGTCAAAGCCAAAAGGCTGGCCTTCAGGAAATATAAGGGAACGCAGCGGGATGAAGATAGGGAGGCATACCAAACTTCACTAAGGGAAGCAAGGAAGGCAGTAAGGCAGGCAAAGGCCCAAATCGAGGAAACAGTAGCACAGACAGTAAAAGAAGATGACAAGACTTTCTATAGATACATTAGTGAAAGGAGAAAGTCCAGAGGGGGTACTGCTAAGATCAAAGGAGATAAGGGGGCATGTGAGGAGGAGGACCATGTAAAAGCATCTATCCTAAATAGATACTTCTGCTCAGTATTTACTGAAGAGAAGGTAGGGAAGGGCCCACAGCTCAGCACCATGGACACGGGGGGAAGGAGGTGAGCACTAGTCCCTTCACAAAAGAAAGGGTCCTACAAGAGCTTGCTATGCTCAGAGTGGACAAGGCAAGGGGACCTGATGGCATACATCCCAGGGTACTAAAGGAGCAAAGGGTGGAACTAGCAGAGCCATTATCAGAACTGTTTAGTGAGTTTTTGAGCACAGGAGAGGTCCCAGAAGACTGGAGAAGGGTTCATGTGATCCCGCTCCACAAGAGTGGTAGCAGGGAGAAGGCAGGGAACTATAGACTGGTCGGTCTTACCTCAGTAGTGGGCAAGATTATGGAGGCACTCCTTAAGGAAAGGATAGTGCAACACCTGGAATCAATAGGAGCACAGGATCCAAAACAGCATGGGTTAACAAATGGAAGGTTCTGTCAAACTAATCTCTTAGATTTCTTTGACTGGGTAACCAGAGTGGTGGACCAAGGGGGAGCAGTTGATGTTGCCTACCTTGACTTCAGCAAAGCTTTCGATAGTGTTCCACATAGAAGATTGATAAATAAGCTGGGTAGGCTCGGGATGGGTCAGTAGTTGGTCAACTGGGTGGCAAACTGGTTGACAGGCAGAAAACAGAGAGTGGTGGTAAATGGTATACAGTCAGAAGAGATGCAAGTCACAAGTGGGGTACCTCAGGCATCAGTCCTGGGGACAGTCCTCTTCAATATCTTCATCAGTGGACTGGAGGGTAAGGTTTGTCTGTTTGCAGATGACACCAAGATCTGCAACAGAGTAGATGATCCAGATGGGGTGGGCAGAATGAGAAGAGATCTGGATAAACTAGCAAAATGGTCAGAAGAGTGGCAACTGGGATTTAATGCAAAGAAGTGCAAGATCATGCACATAGGGAAGAGAAACCCTGAAGCCACCTATAGGATGGGAGGGGAGTTGCTGGCAGTCTCAAGGGAAGAAAGAGACTTGGCATCATCATCATCACCGATGACCTTAAATCATCTAAGCAGACCACTAAAGCAGTAGGTAAGGCTAGAGGGATGTTGGGGTGTATTAGTAGGGGTATCACAAGTCGTATGAGGGAGGCAATAATCCCTCTTTACAAGACACTGGTTAGGCCCCATCTGGAGTACTGCATGCAGTATTGGAGGCCACACCTTCACACAGTCATTATCCAAATTGAAGCAGTCCAGAGAAGGGCAACCAAAATGGTGCAGGGACTGCATCAGAAAATATATGAGGACAGATTAACTAAGCTTAATATGGATACCCTAGAGCAAAGGAGGGAGAAAGGGGATATGATTGAAACATTCAAACACCTTAAGGGCATTAACAAGGTGAAAGAGTCTAACATGTTTCAATATAAGAAAAATAGTGGGACAAGAGGACACAGCATGAGATTAGAGGGAGGCTGATTAAGGTGTAATGTGAGGAAGTTCTTTTTCACAGAAAGGGTGGTGGATGCATGGAACGGCCTACCTCAGGAAGTGGTGGATATGAATACAGTGCAGGACTTCAAACGGGCATGGGACAGGTTTAAGGGAGCAATGCAGATGAGAATGAATAGATAGGTCATTGACAGAGCAAAGACCAATGGCACTTTCATAAGGTAGAAAAAGAAATGGGCAGACTGGACGGGCCATGCGGTCCTTATCTGCCGTCAACTTCTATGTTTCTATGTTTCTATGTTGTGTGTAGGTGTTGAGTCAATTAGTGGTTTCTGGCAGTTGGACTGAAGATGTGCTGGCCGGCTGCTCTCCTGGTCAGGCACTACTCACTTTCTGAACTTTGGGACCTCCACCCCATTAATTGTCCTCCCCTCACCGGCAGCAGTAAATAGACACTGCAGTTCACTAGGAATTGCTGGCAGGAGGCGGAGGAGGGCTTGGGGTCCCAAACCTCAGTGGGGGGGTGAGAGAGGGTGGCCGTATCATGGTAGTGAGGACCAGAAGATGCCCTGGGGTGAAATGGATTCTAGAGCATGGTCCTCCTTACCAGGTCTCCATACCCAAGAGTTCCAGAGTTTCTGGGCCAATAGTGCAGTCAGTACCGAAATCTCGTCCGGCTCGAGTGGTGTTATGCAATGCCAGGTCCATCATGAACAAGACAGTAGTCATTGCTGATATTGTTGGGACAGTAGACCTGGCTTGCATCACCGAGACCTGGTTAGATAATGATGCCAGCCCCATTTTGGAGGTGGCTGTTCCGGCCAGGTACTCGGTGATACACAGCTCGAGATCAGACCACAGGGGCAGGGGTATAGTTGTTTGTTTTAGAAAAGAATTGGGCCTTATATGTGTGCCAGTTGAGGAATCCAGATAGTCTGAGTATACCACGGTTGCAGGTGTGGGCTGTAGCATCATTCTCATCTACCGTTCACCCGGGGGTGAAAAACTGTTCCTACAGGAAGTAACAGACTTCATGGAAGACATGGTGCTTGAGTCATCTAGCCTGATGATACTGGGTGACTTCAACGCCTGGGTTGATGACGAACTCTTGCAAATTGGTCAGGACTTCCTCCAACTTATGATTTAATTTGACTTCACACAGGTAGTTGCCTCTGCAACCCATAATTATGGCCACTCACTCGATCTAGTTTTCCTCCTGGGGATCAAGATCTCCAACTTGGTGGTGGAACCAGTCAGATGGTCAGATCACTACACCATAAGGTTCAATCTCCAGGATCCTCCTTATAGGCCTGCCTCTGTGGAGATGGTCAGATAACGCCATTTGAGGGATGTCAACCCCGATGGTCTACTGGCGGTGTTAGACCTATTGGGATTTCCGGGGACAAGCGAGGGTCCAGAGAGTTTGGTTTAGGCCTATAATAAGGCTGTCATCGAAGCTCTGGACTCTATCGCTCCTGTTCGTGTTCATCCTCTCTCTCTCCGCCCGTGGTCCCCATGGTTCGATGGAACCTTGAGGGAGTTGAAATGAGATGGACGATGGTTAGATTGACGCTGATGGAAATCTGCGCTGGATGCTGACCACCTTAGCTTGAGAGAGCATTACCAAATCTATCAATCAGCAATCACCCATAAGAAGGCAGAGTCCCTGTCTGGGGAGATTGTGGCAACTCAGAATCGACCTGCTCAGTTCTTTTGAACTGTGGACAGGCTGTGCAATCCAACCTGTTTGCAGGCATGAAGTGCATTTTCACAAATTAAGTGTGACAAGTTTCCTCAATTCTTTGCGGATAAGGTGGCCAACATCAGGGCCAAGATCCGACCTTCCCACTCTATGGAGGTTGATAGTGGTCAGTGCTCAGTCACTCCTCTTTGGTTTTCCTAGATGTCTTTTGACTGGCTGGAGATTGTGGATATTGTGTAGATTGTCCAGGGTTTGCAGCCAACATGCTGTAGTTTGGACCTGGGCCTGACACGCCAGGTTATGGGGTGTATTGATTCTATCGGCCCCATCCTTGCAAAAATAGTTTGGTGCTCCTTAGAGTTGGGTGAGTTCCCTAGCTCCCTGAAGGAGGCGGTGGTGACACCGCTCCTTAAGAAAGCTGCTCTGGACCCAAACTGCTTCGTTAACTGCAGGCCTATCTCTAACCTTCCCTTTGTAGGGAAAGTGATTGAGAAAATAGTTGTGCTACAGCTGGAGAACCATCTTATCATCCATGATATCTATAATCCTCTCCAGTCCAGTTTCTGGAAGAGGCATAGTACTGAGACTTCTCTGGTTTGGGTACTCAATGATCTTCTGATGTCGAAGGACCAGAAGCACCATTCCATATTGGTGCTCCTTGATCTGTCTTCAGCCTTTAACACTGTGGACAATGGGGTGCTACTCAAGCACCTGAGGGTCATCTGCAGCCTGGCTGGTTCAGTCCTCAGATGGTTTCATTCTTTCCTCACTGGCAGATCTCAGAGGGTGGTGTCAGGGATATTTTTCTCAGACCCATTCTGTCTGCCATGTGGGGTTCCCCAAGGCTCAGTGCTGTCCTCTGTGTTGTTCGAGGTGTATATGTTGCCCCTTGGAGACATTGTAAGATGGTATGGGCTGAGGTTTCACTGCTATACTGATGATACCGAGCTCTACCCGTCTTTCATACCTGACCAGGATAGTGTGATCTCGGTCTTTAACAAATGCCTTGTAGAAATCCAGGACTGGATGAAATCCAGCTGGTCGAAATTGAATTCCAAGAAGACTGAGGTGTTGGTTGTGGATCCAGGTCACCGGGCAGAGGGGTGGCAGGGCTGCCTTCTGAACTCTGGCTCAGAGGTGCCCAGCTGCCTTCCTTTGAACAGGTGTGAAACCTGGGGGTGGTTCTTGATGACGGGCTGACACTGCATTTGCAGGTGTCAGCAGTTGTCAAGTCGTCCTTTCACCATCTCAGGAACATCACCAAGAATAAGTACCTTATTCCGCCCGGTGACCTGCTGACACTGATACATGCCTTTGTGACCTTGTGCCTGGATTACTGCAATTCCCTGTATCTAGGGCTTCCAGGGTTGATATCCTCCACTTGCAGCTTGTACAGAATGCTGCAGTGCGGCTGTTGATGGGTACCCCTCTTTTGAGTCACATCACTCCCGTGCTGGATGAACTTCACTGGCTGCCTATTCAGTGGCGGATTACCTTCAAGGTTGGGTTTCTGAGCTATAAGGTCCTGCAAGGACAGGGTCTGAGCTATCTGCAAGAGCTCCTGAATCCCTACTGCCCTGGCCGACCTCTCCGCTCAGCTGGTGAGGGGTTGTTAGAGATTTCCGGGGTACAGCTTAAAACCTCTGGGGCCCGTGCTTTTATGTATGCAGCTCCGACCTGTGGAATTCTCTACCTCATCAGATTAGAGAGTGCAGGACCGTGGAGAGCTTTAAGGTGGCCTGATAAACATATCTTTTTCATCAAGCATATGGAGAGTAGACAGAATAATTTGACTGTATTTTAATGTAATGTTTGGAATTTGTATGTTTTGTATTTGTTTTTAGTTGTTTTAACTTGTACTGTGCTTTGGTTATAGAATTGCGCTTAAGAAATAAAGCTTATTATTAGTATTATTATAGAGGAAAAACTCTCCTGGACCCACCAACCACACAGTCTGCTTCTGGAACTGCTCATGCTGACTTGGCTGCAGATAATGAAGAGACGCTGAAAAGCTTGGGACTAAAAATCACACGTTTAATTCAAACAGTCTCAGGACTAGTGAATAAATGTGATTCTATAAAAAATACAGTTCCTTAGAACTGGACATGGCGACTCTTAAAACCAAAACAGTGGACAGTAAAAAAATGCTCAAAGGCAGACCATGGCACTACAGCAAATCTGGTGAAAGAAAATACACACCTACAAGCCCACCTTGAATCTTTAGAGAACCAGGCCCCCTTGTCCAACATCAAGCAGGTCTTATACCAGAACGGAGTGAAGGAGACCACTTCATATAATTTTTAAAGGACTGGATGGAGCCACAGTTTGGTGAATCCCTTTCAATCAGGCCATTCCACATTCATAAAGCATAGAGTGGTGGCCCAAGGCAGACCTGATGACCCTGAGGTACCCACAGCAATAGTGATGGTACTAGATGAAGTGTGCTCAAGGGATTTTGTGCTGGGGCTTGCACGTCGCCGCAAGAAAACTCTGCTCTGTGAGGGATAAAATGTTGCCTATACCCTGATCTCAGTTATTCTACCAGCATGAAAAATAAACAATTTGATTGGGTTCTGGTGATTCCTACATGAAGGAGAGATTCCACATACTATAATTTTTCCTGCTTGTTTGTGCATTGCCCATCACAGCAAAATTTATATTTTCTCAGATTGTGCAGAAGCATTAAAGTGGGCACAATGACCGCTGGGGAAAAGCTGTTCTGAGAACCCAGAGGTCCACTCGAGGGAAGAGATACAGGAGGGCTGCTGGCCGTTCTAGGTCTCTATATCTGATTTTCTTTTGGGTACTCTCTCGAGGAGAACCTTTTCCTGGGTGGTGGATATTGCTACTAGAAGACATATTGTCTTCAATGTTTTCATTGATATTATAGATATTTGGTTTTGTTAAAATGTTTGTGGGAATGTGTGGGTTGTTATGTGTTTGTTGCTGTCAATATTACATTGGGCATATCAAAAAGCACACTAAAACAACTATAATGTGGACACAGGGACATGTTGTTATTTTTGAGGTGGGGTGGGGGTGAACAGAAGTATAGGTCAATTAGGTTGGAACTTTACTAATATAAGTTATGGATAAGTTAATTATTGGTTCATGGAATATAAAAGGAATTAACAATATAGTTAAGAGGGCTATGGTTTTGCAGGAGCTACAGCAAGCCAAGTGTGATGTGGCCAGCCTGCAGGAAATGAAATTGTGTGCAGCTGAACATTTAAACCTTAGAAGGATGTGGGTGGGTAATGTTTACGCAGACTCGCACCCAGATGCCAAAAAAGCAGATGTGGTGATCTTGGTATACAGGGGTCTGCCCTTTCAAATCGATTACACACATTCTGCAGGTTCAGGGAAGATTAGTTTCTGTGTCTGGGAGCTTGATGGGTACAACTGTTCATATAGTTTCTGTGTATGCACCCACCCCTCCCTCAGGTGAATTTTTTAGACAAGTGTTTCAATTCTTGGCTTCCCTCCCGGAAGGACAAGTTCTTTGTTTAGGGGACTGGAACTGTGTGGAGGACATAACTCTATACACGAACTCAGTGCATGGCAAGGGCCATAAGACTTGTTCCAAATTACTTAAGACATTGCGGATGGAGGGGCGTATGGTAGACCCATGGAGATTGCAGAACCCTAAGTGGAGGGAATTTACTTTCTATTTCTCAGCTTCTGACTCCTATTCCCATTTAGAAAGAATATATACTTAAAAGAAATAGGCTTACACAGTACAGGAGGCTGACACTAGTCCCATCACTTTATCAGACCATGCCTTGCTGATCTGTGAATTATAATGGGGCTCGGGGAGCTCTGAGTGTGGGTGGAGTTTCAATGTAAGTTTACTACATGACAAAGGTTTTATTACATCTACAAAGGAGGTTATCTCAAATTAACTTAGAGAAAACACAGAGAAAGACACCCCACTTCAGTATGTATGGGATTGCCTGAAAGCAGTGGTGAGAGGCCATCTTATATCCTATGCCTCTTATAAGCAGAGACAACACCAGGTTATATTAAGAAAGGCAGAAGACAACTTTTGGCAGCTAAAATCAGATCATAAGAAAATGAGGGATCCAGTCCTACTACCAAAGATAAAACAAGCCAGGGAAGCACTGAATGGGATCTTGTTAAGGAAGGCTGAAAACACACTTCAGTTTCCAGGGCAGAAATAGTATGAGTGGGGGCATAGAGCAGGGAGATTATTGGCCCTAAGATTAAAAAAACAGAAGGCTGATAGGTATGTTTCTAAATTAAAAGTGAAGGACACTGCTAAGGGGTTCATGTCAGCTCCTGTAGAGATAGCTAAAACATTTCAGAGGTATTATTCCCAGCTGTATAATCAGGAGAGAAAAGAGGGGCACTCGGAGAGAACTGCAGAGTTCTTCGAAAAGTTGACTCTCCCAAAGCTCACCAAGAAGCAGCAGCCGGACTCTCCATTCACTGACTCGCAAATTTTGGCCATGATTAAGTCCTTTAGCAAGGGCAAGTCCCCGGGACCAGATGGATTCCCAGTAGAGTTCTATCAGGCTTTTGCAGGGGAGCCCATCCCCCTTCTGACTAAGGTATGCAGCAAAGCTCATGAAGGAGGGCAGATGCCAGATTCTTGGACTAGGGCCCTGGTATCTGTGTTACCCAAATCAGGCGAGGATCCAACTGTATGTGCGAGTTATTGGCCCATCTCCTTATTAAATCAAGTCACTAAGATTTTTTTTAATGCCATTTGGGTAAGGGTGCCGGAGGTTATTCCATGTCTGGTCCATACAGACCAGGCAGGATTTATCCCTGGCAGGCACATTCAAGATAACATTCACCTCTTGTTGAATGTGTTGAACTCTGCCAAATTATTTCTCTCTGAGTTCCTATATGTAGTCATCTTGACTGATGCAGAGAAGGCTTTTAATTGGCTTGATTAGCTCTTCCTGGATGAAATACTAAAGTGGTTTGGTTTCGATACTAAATTCCGTTCATGGATATTTAATCTCTACAAGTGTCCTACCACCCAGGTTAAGGTAACTAGAATAACATCCGCACCCTTTGAAATAGGGAGGGGAACTCGACAGGGCTGCCCCCTACCCCCACTCTTGTTCATCCTGCGAGCCCTTAGCGGCTTTAATTCACCAATCTCCAGTTTATAAGGGTATGAGGGTGGGATTGAGGAAGTGTGTATCTCACTTTACGTGGATGACATGTTATTATATATCACTGATCTAGCTCAAATGGTGCCCAAGGTCTTGGAATTACTAAAAGAGTTTGGATCTGTATTGGGTTTTAAAGCAAATGAGACCAAAACAGAATTACTTCCGCTGGGCTCATACGCAGGCCCATTACCTCTAGCTTTGGGCAGGCTTCGGTGGGCGAACTCTGGGTTCAGATATTTGGGTATATGGGTCCCTAGAGATATTTCCAAATTGCACCAGATGAACCACATGAAAATATTGCTGGAAATACAGGCAGAATGCAAAAAATGGAGAGCGCTTCCCTTATTCCTTTTTGGTAAAATAGAAACAGTTCAGATGAACTTACTCCCCAGATTCCTGTTTATATTCTCGGCAGTCCCTTTAAGGTCTCCTAGTATGTTCTGGAAAATGTTGAGGTCCATCCTTGCCAAGTTTATATTGGGAGGGGGGAGAGACCAAGGGTTAAATGGTCGGTTCTAATCGCTCCTTAGAAGAAGGGGGGTTCGCTCTCCCAGATTTATTGGTGTATAACTGGGTGGCTCAATTACAATATTTTATTCCACATATCTGTACCAAAGAGCTCCCACTATGTGTTCACTTGGAAAAACCATTGAGGAGATTGGCCAATAAGGGAGATTTATTTTTTATGGATGCAACTAATACCAAGTTATGGACCTCAGGTTACAACTGGGTGGAAACTTTAAAAAAGACATCGGTGGAGATTTGTTATAAACATACGCTTCCCTTAACTTTATCTAGGGACACCCCATTGAGGTCTTGTCTGGATTTCTTCACATTTAAAACAGAGGGAGGGTATAGGGCCTGGGAAAGACAGGGACTTTCCACCATAGTTTTTAGGGGAGATGAAATTAAATTTTTTCAGCAAATCTGTCAAGAATTCCAATTACCCAGAAGGGACTTTTTCTGGTTTGTACAATTTGACATTACTTGGTAGATCAAACCTACAGACCCCAATTGAATGAACCGCCTAATCTGGTAAAACAACTTCTAATTTCCTAGGCTGAGTCCCCTAAGGTCAAAGGTAGAGTTTCACATATTGTAGGCTTAATTATGAATATGGAGAGAGAGACTCAACTGAGCAGATACAGACCAAGTGGCACAAAGAAGCACAAGTTCAGCTTACTGAAGGAGATTGGGTTAAGGTGTAGCAGGGTTGTTCTCCATGTTAGCCTCTCTATCCTGGAGGGGTTTTAGCTGGTGAGTGGTGGTGAGGTATTTCCGCACCCCTGTGATTCCAAAACATTATGGAGCCCACCCATAAGAAGAATGTTGGAGAGCTGTACAGGGGTAGGTACAGATACCCATATCTTTTGAGCTTGCCTTTTGTTACAAACATATTGGAAAGAGATAGGGCAGGTGGTAAGGAAGATACTTGGGGTGGAGGTACCCTTAGATTTTCAGACATGGGTTTTGGGGTTACCGCCGGGTATACTACGATAAAAGATGCAGATATATTTTTTCAATATCTGCATGGCGGTGGCCCTGAAGGCCATCTGTCAAAGATGGTTGACCTCAAAGGTGCCTACACTGGTCTCTTGGATGCATAATTGTTTACATCTGATGGAGATGGAGCATCTGACGGCAAATATGTATACCCTAGAGCAAAGGAGGGAGAGATGAGATATGATCGATACATTCAAACATCTTAAGGGCATTAACAAGGTGAAAGAGTCTAACATGCTTCAATATAAGAAAAATAGCAGGACAAGAGGACACAGTATGAGATTAGAGGGAGGATGATTAAGGGGTAATGTGAGGAAGTTCTTCTTCACAGAAAGGGTGGTGGATGCATGGAATGGCCTTCCTCAGGAAGTGGTGGATATGAATACAGTACAGGGCTTCAAACAGACATGGGATAGGCATAAGGGAGCAATACAGAGGAGTATGAATAAATAGGCCATTGACAAAGTAAAGGCCTATGGCACATTTATAAGGTAGAAAAAATGGGCAGACTGGATGTGCCCTGTGGGCCTTGTGTGCCATCAACTTCTATGTTTCTGTGTTACAGAAAGATACATTTCTTGGCCATTGACTTCCATTTTTCCACTTTTTGGTGGAATAACAGAATAGAAACATACTAGAGATATTAACTGATCAGGATTGAAAGGGAATGGTCCCCTGGTACTTTGTGTCTCCCCCCTTCTCTCTCCTTACACCCTCTTTAGAGTCATAATGGCCCACTCGCCTCTGAATGGGATAGAAATTAACTTAGTAATATTATTTTCTCCTCTTTTTTTTAATTGAAAAGAAGATATTAGAAAATATGGAGAATTAATTGGTGGGGGGGCTAAGGATTAGGATTGTCTACGTATTTAGAGATGATACATTTATTTGAATAATGTTTTTTATTGCCAGCATTGTTCTTTTTGTGTTTTTGTAAATAGTTGGTATATGGGAATGTAATTCTTTGTGTGCTGTTAAAAATGAAAATTTCAATAAACAGTTATTTCAAAAAGTAAAAGTGGGCACAATGGCATGCTCCAGTGCACTCTTAGAGAGCTGAAGCTTCTGATTATGATTGGGAGGAGGAAGGAGCCACCTGAAGACTCTGATGTGTGGCTTTTCAGACTTGTCATGCATATCCGAACAATGGATACTACACTGACTTTCTGCTTCTTTGTTCAAGCTGTTCTACTGGTTTTCTAGTGCCTATGCTGTTAGATGGGACAGTAGTTTCTATTTGTAATAGCAGCCTAGCCTGTCCTCTCTTATTCTCTTTCCCGCTCACTAGGAGTATACTCAGTTGCATCACCAGTTGCTGGTGACGAAGACTTTTCAGGACATGTTTCCAGTATGGGCAGCCATGGTGGCTGCTTAAGTTGTGAAATTTCACTGCCAATTTGTTTTTATGCATGATGTTCATGTTTGTTCAAATTGTTTGGTTTGCTGCCTTTTTCAATATATTTCCAGCAGGTTTAAAACTTGATAAATTGAACAGTAATTTTCATTTAGTTTTGGCCCTAGTGGCTTAAACTTGGATAATAGCATGCACGTCTCATTCCCCTTGGTTGGAATTAGAGACACTGTAAATCAACTGTTATTTCAATATTCAAATTTATTACATGCCGTTCTTGAACTCAATCACATGGCATTTGGACTGCTTATCATTCAGTTTTGAGATTTTCTATTATAGTGGTACCCACATAAGATGTGTCTTATGGACTTGGCATGTTTTATTTGTTATGCATGTATTAAGAGAAGTGATGACCTCAATGCCATTTTATTTATCCTTTTGTGCTAAGTCAGTTATTTTCCTGTATATATTTTGGATATATCAATAAATACATAGCAAAAAACAAAATAAACAAACAAAAAAAAACAATGTATGGAAATGGAAAAGAATATGCAAGAAGAGGGAACAACCTCGTGCCAAAGAGGATGTACATTTCTGGAAGGCAGTGGTTGCTATTATTAGGAACCTAACCAACAAACTTCCCAAACTCACAGCCATCTTGGAAACAGAAAGGTTGGACTGGGTGGCTGTAACATAAACGTTATTCGTGGAAAACCATGGATGGGATACGGCCATTCCCATTTACAATCTGTACAGGAAAGACAGGAAGGGCAAAAAAAAAAGAGGGAGGGCATAGCCATTTACATTCAGGAGGAAATAAAAGCCACAGAAGTAAAAGGGCAACCTAGGGACTTCAAGTCACTGTGGCTAACAGTAGACACAGACAAGGGAAAAACCTTCAGAACTGGTGTCGTGTACAGATCCCCCAAATCAAGGAGATAAAGGAGACAAAGACCTAATAGAGGAAATCCACAAAATGTTTGATAAAGACAAAGTAATAGTGTTGGGGGACTTCAACCTACCAGATATTAACTGGAGTACACTAACAGCAGCAACAAGAAGAAGTAGGGACTTATTATTGTCACCACAAGACGTGGGGACTGTGCCAACTTGTTAAAATCCCAACAAGAGGAGATGCCATTCTCAAACTTGTCCTAACAAACTCAGAAAGGATCAAGGACATCGAAGTGGGATGCCATATAGGCAACAGTGACCATCGCATGGTAACCTTCAAGATAAACATAACACAGGATACCAGACACTCAAAGATAAAGGTGCTAGGTTTCAGAAAGGCTGACTTCCAAAAAATGAGGAACAACATAAGTAGCCAGGTAATGGAAATAGAGGCTGAGGAGGTGGATGTCATGTGGGGGAGACTCAAGAGAGCAATAAAGACTGCTACAGATCATATGCTAGATGGGTTTGCAAAGCAAAAAAAAAAGAAATCCTCTATGGTTTTCCAAGGAAGTGGCTACCACAGTCAAAGAAAAAAAAGAATGTGTACAGCACATACCGGGAAATCAAAACTGGGAAAGACTGGGAGTTGTACAAGGAAAAAATAAGACAGTCTAACAAACAAATTAGAAAGGCAAAAGCACAGACATAGGAAAAGATAGCAGAAGGGGCAAAGAGAGGAGACAAATCATTTTTAGATACATTTGAGAGCATAGGAAGGCAAAAGGGGGGAATAGTAAAGACTTACTGAAGAAGGGAAATGCACCAAACATGACCCAGAGAAAGCCGAAATCCTCAACAAATACTTCTGCTTGTTGTTTACCAAGGAGGACCCATGGGATGACCCAGCCCTGAAAAAAACACAACGCCCCAGGACCAGGGGTAGACACTAGTCCTTTTACAGAAGCTGAAGTACAGGAGGTGCTACATAAACTAAAAGCAGACAAAGCCATGGGACCAGATGAGATGCACCACAGAATCCTTAAGGAACTGGGGCAGAAAATAGTAGCCCCTCTGGCACTTCTATTCATGAAATCCTTGAAGAGCAGAGTGGTACCCAAAGACTGGAAAAAGGCAATAGTGGTTCCACTTCACAAATCAGGCAGTTGCAAAGAGGCTAGTAATTACAGACAGGTGAGCCTCATGTCTACATTAGGGAAACTAATGGATACACTACTCAAACAAAGGATCACAGCAATCCTCAAAACTAGTGACCAACAAGACCCTAAACAGCATGGTTTCACAACAGGTAGGTCATGCCAGACAAATCTGCTTGGGTTTTTTGACTACATGACAAAAATAGTGGACGATGGTGGGGCAGTAGATGTGGTCTACCTAGACTTTAGTAAGGCCTTTGACTCAGTTCCACACAGAAGGCTGGAAAAGAAGCTTGACCACACAGGGGTTTGTCCAGAAGTAGTCCAATGGGTACAAAACTGGTTAGTCAAAGGCAAGGCAAGGCAAATTTTATTTTTCTAGGTACCCAATCCTGGAGGGTCTGGGAGTGCACAGATCAGAAATACTATTTATAAAACCATTAAATTGAAGCAATAAATTAAGTAGATAGTATGAAAAAGTAAATAAGACCTAAAGCAACAACTGCAGCTATAAAGAAGGGTCCAACCCAAGGATACGATCTAATACAGAGTGTCTCAGAAGGTCTGGCTAAACAAGTGGATGGTTAGGCGGGTTTTGAACACCTCTACCGAAAGGACCTCCCCTACAGATGATGGAAGCAAATTCTACAGGACAGGGCTGGCAACACTAAACAATCTGTTGCTGGCAGTTTTCAGCCTCATCCTGGGAATCGCAAGGAGGCCCCTGCTGAAAGAGTGGAGGGAGCTGACCAAGGTAGCGGGGGTCAGAAGGACAGACAAGTAGCCAGGGCCCAGTCCATGTAAGGTCTTAAAGGTGAGTAAACCCACCTTAAGGAGGCAGCCAGTGTAGCTCACACAGCACCAGGGTAACATGGCAGTATTTTGACTGTCCTGTCAACAACCTGACAGTTGTGTTATGCACTACCTTCAGTCTGTGGAGGGTACCTCCTGAGACCCCGAGGTAGCGTGCATTACAGTAGTCTTGCCTTGATGTCACAAAAACGTGTACCAAGGTAGGGAGGTCCAAACGTGGAACTAGGAGCTTGAGCCTGGAGATATTCCTCAGATGGTAAAAGCTGGACCAGACAATGGATGACACCTGAGCCTAAAATGTCAGTCCACTGTCAAAGGTCACACCAAGGTCACACACCCTAGATGAGGCCTTCAATGGCACAGACCCCAGGAACAAACCTGTCTCTGCGCCAGAGGCCATCTTATCATGCCCTCTGTTCAACTCCACAACCAGTACCTCCGTCTTATCTGGATTCAGTTGCAACCAACTGGAGACTGTCCAGTCATTGATCTCAGTGAGGCATTTATTTAGCACTTCCACCACATTGAATGTCCCTGGTGCAAAGGAAAGATACAGCTGGGTATGATCTGTATAGAAATGAAAACCCAAGCTGTACTTCCTAATGAGCGTTCCCAAAGGCAGGATACATGGCAAACAACATTGGTGACAGGACCGAACCCTGAGGTAATCCACAGGACAGGAGGTTAGGGGAAGAAGAGGAATTCTCCATCACTACCCGTTACCTCCTATTCATGAGATAGGACTCAAACCAGTAGATAAAGGTGTCAGTGAGTCCACAAATTCCCTCAGGCGGTTGAGCAACACACAATGGTCTACTGTGTCAAAGGCTGAGGAGAGATCAAGGAGCATGAGAATTGCCCCTTCCCCTCAATCTATAGCCCTGAGGAGGTCATTATGCACCCGAACTAATGCAGTTTCCATGCTATGCCTAGCACAAAACACAGACTGGAGAGGTTCATACAGATAAAAGGCCATGAGATGCTCCCCAAGCTGAAGCGCCACAACCTTCACAACAACCTTCCCTAAAAATGGGAGGTTAGAGATAGGACAGTAATTCGACTTGACGTCGAGGTCTAAGTATGGTTTCTTCAGAAGGGGCCTGACGAGAGCCTCCTTCAAGACATCTGGGAAGGCACCCATTAAGAGAGAACAGCGGACAATAAAGGCGAACACCGGGACAACAGTGTCAACACATCTCATTAAGAAACGCGTCCGCACCGGGTCCAGTTCAAAATATGTGTGCTTCAGTTCACGAACTACCCGCAAGACCTCTGCTGCCTCCACCAGTTTAAACTCCCCCCAACCAAGTGGAGTGCTCTCCAGATGCCTTAGTCAACAGTCATCGGCCATATTATGGCACAGTGGTGGTACACCCTGCTGGATGGTGGACACCCTGTCCAAGAAGAACTGAGCAAACTCTTCACATA
Organism: Neoceratodus forsteri; assembly: GCA_016271365.2. Lineage (NCBI taxonomy): Eukaryota > Metazoa > Chordata > Ceratodontiformes > Ceratodontidae > Neoceratodus > Neoceratodus forsteri. Next base: position 1,066,722,450 of record CM028131.1, on the reverse strand, counting down.
AAACATATGAATTTTTTCAGCTGTAGACAGGCTAGGTTTAGCAGCCTACCTACAGTCTGAAAGAGCACAGTTGGTTGATTCTTCCCAGTAGCAATCTCCCTGGACAGGAACTCTGCCTTCTTATTGGTGATTGCCCCCTGGTACTCACCATAATGGGAGTGCAGGGCCAGTCTGTCCACCTCCAACCCGGACTTCCACCAGCAGCACTCCAACCTCCGACCCATGATCTTCATCATCTTGAGCTCCCTATCAAACCAGGGGAGCTCAAGTGAGAAGATCTGGGTCATACACGGACTGGTGCAAGAGAGTCGAGCACTGCTGTCAGCATCTTATTATAGGCAGTGACAGCCTCGCCTGTACCCCCTATGCATGCACTACCCACTCTAGATAGATCAGCCACCGCCAGGAAACTCTCCAGGGTTAAACCCCTCAAAGGGTGGTAGCTTACTATCTCTGCAGGGAGAGGGTTCTTAGGAGGAGCCCCAAACAAGAACTCCACTGGGCAATGATCAAACCGAATGACCCGATCAGTCTTGCAGTTACTAACCTCAAGCCCCAGCGAGAAGACCTGGTCAAACATGTGGCTGCCCTGGTGGGTCACAGAAGAAACTTCTTGCGACAGGCCCAGTGATGACATGCTTTTTTCCTTATTCATTAACAAGCTCCCTAATAATTATGGCAGTGCCCTAGTCCATCTCTATGCAGATACTGATCCTCTTTGGACACAGGGTGGCTTAACCAAATGCTAGCATCTGATTTTTCACACCCTTGAAGACTGATTTATTCACAAGCAACTGGTCCTTAATACTAAAAAAACAAGTACATGCTCTTTACCAACTCTACATCGTGAGCATGCCCCCTCCACCCCAGCTATTCAATCACGATCAGGGGCTGTCCTTGAATCAGTTCAGTCATTCAAATACCGGGGAATCACCTTGGACCCTTCCCTTTCTCTGGAAGTTTATGTCACTGCCCTTACCAAAACTCTCAGTCAGAGGTTAGGAGTCCTCTACAGAATCCACCCATATCAACCTCAACTCATATCAACTCACATCAACCTCATGTTGCAAGATAGCTGATGCCACTCTCCTGTCTTTCATCAAGTACAGTGTCCTGTTGCTGCTCTCTTCATCTTCTACTATCCTATCTCACCTTTCACAAGTATATCATACAGTGGGTAGATTTGCCTTGGGAACTGATGCAAGGCATCATCATTGCAATGTCCTGTCTACCTTGGGCTGGCTACCCTTTGAGTCTAAGCTTCGCTATGCTACTCTAAGCTTAATACACAAGTTTGCCTATCGCTTCACTTCTCCTTGCCTATCTGATGTAGTCCAATGCAAACTCCCCCAGCATGTCCTAAGGACAGCCTCTCTGCCCCTGCTATTGGTACCCAACCTAAGACTCTCCTCAGCCTGGAGATCATTTACCTACTTGGCTATGTCCTCCTGGAACTCACTGCCTCCCTCAGTCCTGGCCTGCTCCTCCATTTCTCAGTTTCAATGTGCTCTGCTAGCACACCTTGCTGCCCCCACTTGTTCCTGCTTTTGGTAACACCTGTGTTTACCAACTCTTCCCTGACTGCTATTATGGCTTCCAAGAGCTACCTCTGCTCCTTAGCCTCCCTCAAGCCATGTTGATAACTAGGGGTAAATAAGTCTGTAGCCTGTACACAGTATTGATTATCCTGTGTTGTATTGTACCCTATTGCATTAATCTGTTTGTCTGCACAAAGTGGTTTATTTATTTATTTATTGAATTTTGTTAACTGGGTAAGCCCACTGAGACAAGTCAGCCCCTTTTTCACGGGCGACCCGGAGGGTGCAATGCAATTGACAGTGTAGCGGTTGTTAAAAAAGGATGTCCAGGATGCATTCATACAATGAGTGGGCACATCACTAGATATAGTAAACAAGTACACAACTATGAGCAGCGACACTCAGGTTAGCAAGGGGTAGCAAAATACAACACAGGGTGATCAATAGTAGTACTGTCCTCTTACAAATTTGCTTTTATTTCACAAGGTGGCATGGGGGAGACAAAGGTGCTGGGTCAGGACACGGGAGAAGAGTTGAGGTGCTCAAGCTTTACTGAAAGCAGGAGCAATTGGGTGCAGCAAGGTGTCTAAGCAGAGTGTATTGAAATTGAGAAAAGGAGTATCAGGCCAGGATTGGTGGAGGCAGAGAGTTACAGTAGGACACAGTTGAGTAGGCAAAGGAACTATGGGCCGAGGAGAGTCTCAGATTAGGTACGGATAGCTTGAGCAGAGAGGTTGACCATAGGGCACACTGGGGGAGTTTACATAGGACTATCTCAGATAAGCAAGGGGGAGTGAAGTGATGGGCAAATATGTAATAAGGTCAGTGTTGCGTAGCGAAGTTTGGACTCAAAGGGTAGCCAACCCAAGGTAGTCAGTACATCGCAGTGGTGATGCCTTGCATCAGTTCTCAAGGCAAACCTACCTACTCTATGATATACCTGTGAAAGGCGGGATAGAATGGAAGATGCAGAAAGCAGCAGCGGGGCACCATAGAAGAGGAGAGACAGGAGAGTGGCATATGATATCTTGTGGCATGAGGTTGATGAGAAGTACAGGCAGATTCTGTAAAGTACTCCATGCTTCTGATAGAGGTTTTTTTGTAAGGGAAGCTACATGTACGTCCAGCGAGCGGGAGGGGTCCAGGGTGATACCTAAATACCTGAAAGACTGAACAGGTTCTAGGGCAACTCCAGATCATGATTGAATTGCCAGAGGGGGGAATGCATGATATATTGAGTTGTGAAAGAGCAGGCATTTGTTTTTTTGGCATTTAGGACCAGTTACCTGTGAATAAACCACTCCTCGAGGGTGAGGAAGTCAGTTGCAAGGGTTTGGTTTAGCCACCCAGAGTCAGAAGAAGAATGGTAGATGATGGCATCATCTGCATAGAGATGGACTGTGGCACACTGCAGTTATTAGGGAGCTCATTAATAAGTAAGGAAAACACCAAGGGGCCCAGGATAAAGCCCTGGGGTACCCCATTGGTGATGGGTCGTGCCTCTGACAAGGAGCCTGCCCATTTGATATGCTGAGTATGGCCAAAGAGGTAGCTTCAGGTCCAAGACAGAGCATTCTTATCAAGACAAAGAACATGTAGTTGATGCATGAGCAGTTCATGGCTGACCAGGTCAAAAGCCTTGGTCAAATTCATGAATATCACACCTGTGACAAGACCAGTATCTATAGGATGGTATATGTCAGAGGAGACCTTGATCAGAGCAGTGGTGGTACTGTAGTATTTCCTAAATCCATGCTGGGAGGGAAATAGGAGTTGGTAGTGATCAAAGTAGTTTTGGAGGTGGTCGTACAGAATCCTCTGTTGTATCTTAGCAAGTGGACAGAGTAGTGATATGGAACAGAAGTTTTCCACAACCCCATTGGAGCCACCTTTGTGCACGGGGACAACCACTGCCACCTTCCATTTATCAGGTGCAGTGCAGGTAAGGAAGGACCTATTAAAGAGTTGTACTTGTTTGCTTTAGTAGTTTTATCCTGTTCAACTTTTGTATCAGCTGCTGTACTCGTTTGATGTATGAGTTTTATCCTGTGCAACTTTTGTAACAACTGTTGCATTATCAATGTACTGCTTTTCCCGGGTCATCCCTGAAAAGGGACTGTCATGTCTCAGTGGGCTTACCTAGTTACCAAAATTCAATAAATATAAGAGCATTGCTCGTGAATCCCCCACCCTTGAGCCTCATATTGTGTCCTCTAGTTCTGATGATTTTCTTCTCCTGAAGGAGGTCCTGTACCCCTATCTTATTTATACCCTTGATATACTTGAATGTCTCAATCATGTCCCCCCTCTCCCTCCTCTGCTCCAGGGAGTACAGGTTGAGCTCCCTCAACCTATTCTCATATACCATTTGATGCAGACCCTGAATCATTATTGTGGCTCTCCTCTGCACCATCTCAATCCTATCAGTGACTTTCCTAAGTTGTGGCCTCCAGAACTGTATGCAGTACTCCAGGTGGGGGCGCACCAGTGCCCTTTAAAGTGGCAGCACCACCTCCTTTCTGTGACTCACGATTCTCCTTTCTATGCAGTCCAGCATACCACTGGCCTTTAGCACTGCCTTTTCACACTGCTTCCCCACCTTTAAGTCATCTGATATAATGACTCCTAGGTCTCGCTCCAGGTTGGTGCATGCCAGCTGCTCCCTTCTCAGGTAGTATCCCACCTTGGAATTTCCCTTGCCTAAGTGCATGACCTTTCAATTTTTGGCATTGAACTACAGCTGCCAGGTATTTGACCACTCCTCAAGTTTTCTCAGTTCTGATTCCATGCTCTTGACTCCTTCTAGGATGTCCACTCTGTTGCAGATTTTGGTGTTATCTGCAAACAGACACACCTTCCCTTCCAGTCCATTACCTATGTCAGCTATAAACACATTGAAGAATAGGGACCCCAGCACCAACCCCTGGGGCACTCCACTAGTCACTTCCCTCTCCATTGATACCACTCCATTTATCTGCACCCATTGTGTTCTTCCATTCAGCCAGTTGCTCACCCAACCAGCCACTTCTTACCTATGCTGATGTGGTCCAGCTTCTTTACCAGTCGTCTGTGTGGAACCGAGTAGGAGGCCTTACTAAAGTCCAGATAGCACACATCCACTCCCCCTTGGTCCACTGCCTTCATTATCCAGTCAAAAAAGTTGACCAAGTTTGTCTGGCATGACCTTCCAGCCATAAAACCATGCTGTTTTGGGTCCTGTTGCCCGCTGGATTCCAGATGTGCTATTATTCTTTACTTGAGCAGTGTCTCCATCAGTTTCCCTACCACTGATATGAGGTTCACTGGACAGTAATTTCCAGGCTCTTCCCTGCTCCCTGATTTGTGAAGTGGCACCACTGTCACCCTCTTACTGTCTTCAGGTACTGTCTGGCTTTCCAGTGATTTGGTGAAGAGCTCCACCAGGGGCTCTGCTATTACACTCCCCAGTTCCTTGAGAACTCTTAGGTGATCTCATTTGGCCCTGATGGCCTTGTCCAATTTAAATATGTTTAGGGTTTCCAAGACTTGTCCCTTTGTGAAGGGGCTCAAGTATACCTCTGGTCCCTGGGTGCAACTGCTTTGCAGGTCTGGGCCATCCCCTGGGTTCTCCCTAGTGAACATGGAACAGAAATATATATTTAGGACTTCTGCCTTTTCACTGTCCTTCTCTGCTAGTCCCCCTACCGAAACTGCTAGCCTTATTATTCCTCCTGTTGTCTTTTTCCTTTCTCTTATGTACTTAAGAACGGTTTTGTCTCCCCCTCTAACAACCTGTGCTATTCTTATCTTGGTGTAAGCTTTAGCGTTTCTTATTACTTTTCTTATTTCCCTCTGTGCAACAATGTTAATTCCCCTGTCTTCATCCTTGTTTGATGCCTTAAATGCTTTGTAGGCCTTTCTTTTCTCCCTTACTATAGTAGCCATCTCCTTGGAGAACCAGAGGGGTTTCCTTCTCTTATTTGCCTTGCTGATCCTCCAAGCGCACTGCTTGGTTAACTCCTTGATAACTCCCTTGAGGTTCTCTCACATTTCCTCCACCCCCCGTGCCTGAGTTTCTCTGCTAGGCTGGTTCTCATTTTGGAAAATTCTGCCTTTCTGAAGTCCAAAACTTTGATCTTGGAATGGCTGGTATTCATAGTTGTGTTGATTTGGAAACCGACCATACGATAGTCACTGTTGCCTAAATGGCACACTACTTCGACCCTTTCTACCCTGTCACTGTTGGTCAGAACCAAGTCCAAGATAGCTCCACCTTTGGTTGGTGAATTAACAAGATGCTTCAACCCTGCCCCCTGTAGGGCGATTAAACGTTCCCTGCCTCTTGTTGTCAATGCTGTCTGAGAACCCCAGTTAATGTTTGACAAGTTAAAGTCCCCTACTGTAATTGCCTCACCCTTGTGTGCCATTTTATGTATTATCTCCAATGTTTCTTTGTTCCCATCTTCCTCCTGTGATGGGGGCTTGTAGATTACTCCTGACCTAATGGCTACCCCGTTCCCCATCTCAGTTATTACCTATAGTGCCTTAGTATCACCTAGGGTTCCCTGGATTTCTATGTTTTTTATTTCCTCCTAGATGTACAATGCTACCCCCCCCTTTTCCCTTTTCTGTCCCTCCTGTACATGTTGAATTCAGGAATGGCCATGTCCCATCCATGGCTTTCTGTGAATCAAGTTTCCATCACAGCCACTATGTCTAGTCCATCCTCTGCTATAGTGGTCATGAGGTTGGGGATTTTGTTAGCCAGGCTTTTGGCATTAGTTACCATTCCCTTCCATGTGCTACCCTCCTTCTTTTTACAAGTGTGTTTTCTCTCTGAAGCCCTTCTTTCTGTAGTTTCCATGACAGAACTCCTTGGCTCCAGATCATTGAAATTACCTCTTTCACATAACGCTTCTGTCTTCCTTGGAGTAGTTTTCTTTTTTTCCCTTCCTGTTCCTAATGCATTTGGAACATCTTTGTTGGATTTTACAATTTGTGTCACACGTGCTGCTTGTGATGCAGTGTCCTGGCTCTGACCGAGTAACCTTTGATGGGGGAAGGGCATCTGCTACCCCATATGATGTGATGGGTGCAGGTGCCCCTTCCCCATCCATTAGTTTAAATGGCTGACAAAGACATTGAGCTTTTGAACAAGAACTTGTGCCCCCTCCTTTGCAAGGTGCAGGCCATCAGATCTAAAGAACTCCCTTTCCCAGAAGTTCTGCCAGTTTCTGATGTAACTATAGACTTTTTCCTGACACCATTTTTTAAGCCAGGTATTAAGCTCGCCAGTGTCCTTCTCTTTGATTTTCTGCCTATTGATTCACTTTCTCCACACAGGTAGAATCTCTGAGAAGGAGATGCTAGACAAAATGTAAGCTATTTTTTCTCCTAGTTTTGAAAGATTTTCTTAATTTCTTCCACAGAGTGACTAGATAGGTCATCTGTAATGATACTGATCTGAATGTGCTTGTCTAGCTGGGTGTTTCACATAATTCCCTCAATGCAGTTTATGTCCCTCCATGCTGATGTTCCTGAGATGCATCTGACCACATTCTTTGATGGGCTGCTTTGGTGGATGTGAGACTATACTCCACCGACCATAGAGTCTCCTATTATTAGTACGCACTTTGTGTTGCGTTCGACAATTTTTATTTTGATTTGTTTTGATTTGACTCTCTATGCATTGCAAGAGGGCCCCTTCCTCTGCCTTGCTTACCTTGAGTGTAGGAATGGATGATACTGGAGAGAGCCTATTTGACAAGTGGATTGGTGTTGGAGTCACCCTGGGCATGCTATTTGGTTGAGCTTTCTGATTTCCCACCAACTGCCAGTCCCCTGGTCTGCTGGTCCTCTGGGAGAGTGGCGTTTGTAGTTGGCATCCAAAGGTCAAATACATTGAAGCATTATTCTGTGTTGTGCAAATGAGTTGCATCCTGAGGTAGTTTATCTTGGCCTGTGCCACATGGAGCTGAATATGTAGGTCATTGAGGGCAGAGCATGTACGGCAATGCCCCACCTGCAATGCATAAGCTCTGGTGACTAGGATTCCACAATACCTGCAGTTTACGATGTCCATATTCCCAAAGAGTGGTGCCAGATGAAAAAATAAGACCTGCCCTATACTGTGACTGGACAATGCAGAAGGTTAATCCCTCCTGAGTGGGATAGGAAAATATACAAGTTCTGACCTGTACTTAGGGTGGAAAAACAAAGAAAGGCTTTGTTTTTTTCTTGTTTAATATAATTCTTCCTCCTGTCACTAGGGAGGAATTGTGGATGAAAATAGAGTGCCATGTTTTTGAGGGAACCCCCAAAAGCCCATATTTTTTTTTCTGTTCCTAGGGAGGAAGAGAGGATGAGTGCATGGGAATAGAAGGTCCTGTATGAGAGAAAAACAGTTTTTTTTTCGACCATGAGTTCTTTAGTACTGTCTCTTCCTGTAGTATGACAGACAGATGGGTGTGGCACCATATCTATGAAAGGAGAGACGAGTTTGGGGTGGGTGGATTGACGGGTGGATCGGCGGACCTAAGCGCCTCCGCTGCAGAAACAATCAGGTTACCAGGATGCCAGGTAGGAATGTGTTTTACTTCTGTCTGGAGTGCCTTTAGACACCTGTGACCCTGCTCCAGCAGACCAAGCAGCCCTTGATGATAAATCAAACTGCTTGGTCAGATACTGCAGTTGCCAAAAGTAAAATCAGCTCTGAGATGGGATGAGCTAACTGCCTGCCCTCTACTGCTTCCCAGGTGCTGTCGGTGTGATGCCACAAGAAACTGGATGCAATACATTAATCATTCTTCACTTTAATTTCCTTCTACTCTTTCCTATTTTTTTTTTATTTCTAAGGATAGTAAGTATGTTCATTTATCTGAAACTGCAAGTGATTGTTTCCCTTTCTAGACTCGCATAAATAAAACACTAAGATTAGACTGGATAATATTAGTAATATAAAAAATAATAGGTTTGATAGAAGTATCTTTATTCAAGTGGTCCACATTGTAATTTCTGTCCTTTATTCTGTAATGCTATGTGTTTTGAATTTTGAGTAAAGTACAGGTTTTATCAAATAATATAGCACTCCTAAAGGCCATGATGGTTGGTGCTTCCTTGATGCTAGTGGGGAGGGCATTTCAAGAAAACTATGATGTATTCAGACAGCACATGAAAGGTAACACATCAATCATATACTGTATTAATAAAAGTGCATTACTGCTTGAATCACTGGACTGAAGTGACTTCAAGTTTCGTAAGAGAGCAAACTGGAGTGTAATTTAACCCACAGCATGATGTAAAGTAAAAGCTGGTCTCCTCAGAAGGTTTGGACTTAAATCTGGTTAAAAGAGCCCTGGCTGACCTACTCACCAAAGGAGAACAGAACATTGAGAACCCTGGGTTACATGGATGATACCACTGAAATCTTAATACTCTTGCAGGGGTTTAACTGCAGCTTTCAATGGCTCTGATGTTCATAAATCACATACTATTGAGAACCTGGAGACTGCAGGCCCCTTTGTGAGCCAAAATGTGGATATGAACCACAGCATCTCATTTAGTAAATTAGTTAGGCCCATATCTCATTGTGTTTTCCTGCAGTGGGAACTCCTTTGCAATCTCATTTGTGTAGACTTTCTGAAGCCCAGAGGATTATACATTTTCCTCTGGATATCTTTTCAGCATGAAAGGATATTCACATGCCGTGCACTGTCTCATCAGCCCTCCTTCCTTCCTCTGTTGTACAGTAGTTTAATTGTTCTTACTATGCTTTCCCAGCTTTGCTCTCTTTTAGACAGTCCATCCTTAAGTATATGTGTTAAGCAATCTACAAAGTGAATTTATTCAGACTTCAGCTACTTTGGATAGCCCAGGTGGGATGAAACATCTAATATTAGGTGGGGGTCATCATGCTTCTCTACCCAAGTTTGCAGTCAAGAGTACTGAAGCACAGGGAGGGGAAGTGATTTATTCAAGGTCACAAAATGACTCAGAGTCTGTGGTAAGACTTGAGTGTGGATCTCCTGCTTTTCAGGCTCATGCTCTGATCACAAGACCATGTTATGTTCCATGCATATCCATCAACTTTCACGTGCATTTAGTGTATCGTTATGTACATGACTGCATAAGAAAAATTATAAAACAGAAAAATATACTATCCAAAACTTTGATATCACGTAACTATTTAAATTTCACATTACAATAATGGATGCATTTTACATCATCTTTCTTCCCTCAGTTTTATTATCCAGTAGTTCCTTTATTTTGCATTCCTAAGTCATATCTGCACAGCACTGCAGTGACATCTGCTGTCATGTTCCAGTCTTTGCAGGAGACCTGTCAGTACTGAATCCTAATCTATGTACCTCAGCTTAGAGTTGCAAGTGGAGTACCTCTGGTTCCATCACATCTCTGAAACATTTACAAAAAGGTGAATGTGAACAGTTTTCAACTGCTGATATTATTTGTGTCCCTTCAAAAAAAGTTCAGCATGTTGCAGTTTGAATAATAAAGGAAAAGTAAACTTTCTCACTCTTACCCAACTCCTCATTGTCATATAAAGGGTTTGATAATCAAGGGAACATATTGCTAAACACCAACTTTACTAGACAAATGCTGAAGCTCTAAATATTTTGGGTGCTTCTATTTCTATCTCTGGGGATGATTTCCTTAAGTATTGCAGGTCTGCATCATTTAATTTTTTCATGCTGAAAAGACAAGAGATAGTCTGCGATAATTAGTAAATACATGTCCCTAGTAAGTAAGTAAGAATTGATTTATATATGGTGCCCAATCCAGGAGGCTCTGAGCACCTTACAGGTAGTGCAATAACATACAAAAACAATACATATAAAGGTTAGATAGCAGGGTCAATAAATCAGCAATTAAAATCAATAAATAAATGACAGCAAAATCAATAAAACAAGCTAAATACCAAATGCTTGATTATAAAGGTGCGTCTTTAGTCCCTTTTAAAAACCTCCACTGATGGGGCTTCTCTCAGTGGTCTGGGAAGTGAATTCTAGAGGGCCAGACCAGCCACCTCAAATGCTCTGTCTCCTGTGGTTTTCAGCCTGGCCCTTGAAACCATTAGGAGACCCCCAGTGGAGGAGTAGAGAGCACACCAGGGTAGCAGGGGTGAGGAGATTGTTCAGATAGCCAGGGCCCAATCCATATAGGGCCTTATAGGTGAGCAAGCCCATTTCAAAGAGAATTATCCATCTGACAGGCAGCCAGTGCAGTTCACGCAGGACCAAGGTCACATGATTTGATCTCAAAAGACCCATCAGTAACCTGGCCACTGCATTCTGCACCTACTGCAGCTGACGGAGGTTCCCTCCACTGACCCCAAAGTAAAGAGCATTGCAGTAGTCTAGCCTTGACATGACAAAGGCATGCACCAATGCGGACAGATCACTAGGCGGAACTAGGGTTTAATCTGGGCAATGTTCCTCAAGTGGTAAAAAACACTCTGGACAACAGCTGACACCTGAAATTCAAGTGTCAAACCATTGTCAGGGACAACGCCAAGAGATCTCACCCCAGAAGCAGCCACCAACAGAGAAGGACCAAGTGTGCCCTTGTTATGCATCAATAATGTGCATAAAGAACCCCTTTTTAATTTCATTTTCACCCTTTACTATCATTCTTCTTACTCATTCTTAATCTAGTCTTACACTTTTCCTGTCAGGATGGCCAACCTGAAAAATAATCTACCTAACTGTACTATCCCTTTAAATTCCTAAAATCCCCTTTTTCTGGATACATCTTAAAAATAACATTGAAGTCTGGAAATAAATCATTTACTTTGTTTAAAAGGAGCCTTGTTTTATATACATGCTGGTTGTAGTGCTTAGCGCTGTATTACAGGTGCCCTGCAAATGAAACTATTGCAGATCGCAAGAAGTGATTTTCATTGGAAGCAAGGTGGTTCAAAAGAAACCACATTTTGTGGTTGAAAATGAATAAACTCTTCTCCCGAGTTTTAAACAGAGAGCTGCCTTCTGCAGCTATTTAAAATAAGCAGCCCCTGTAGTTGTGCACATGAGCAGGATTGCGCTCTGAAGTGCACAGCAGTTCATCCGCTTTAAAATATGAAGCAGGATGCTTCGTGAGAAAAGTGCAAGTGCTGCACAGGAGACAGAGGGAGAATTATACCCAGACAGCTGAAAAGATACTATGGGCAGAGAGAGAAAAAATCTGCAGTGTCTAACATTAAATAAAATCAACAAGTTTGTTGATAAATAGCCCCGAGTTAGAGAATCTGGTAGCTATTGGTACAAATAGGCCAGAATGAAATGTTTTGCCGACGGCTGATATTTCAGCCATCAGGAATAAAAGACAAGCATTTGTCAATGCCGAATGTTGTCTCGCTGGCATTGGCAGTGATAGTGCAGGAGTTAGAGATGCATAATAGGAATGGCAGTGAAGTATGGAACTGATGCCTACCCCACCCCCACCCTGCAGAGACTGACAGGTGCTGGGGTGTTCCTTTGGGGCGTCAGCTATAACACTCATGCCATTTTACCTCACCCTACCCTGTAGACACTGACAAGTGTTGTAGTGTGCTTTGGGTTCTTTGGGCCTTATACTTACCCCATTCCATAAGGAAATATGCTGAGATGGGTGCAGTATAGGAGAATGGGGTGAACTTTAGGGCCGAACACTCCAAGGCATACCTCGATGCCTGTCACTGGCTGCTGGGTGGGGTTGGGTTGAAACGGCGGAAGCATTACAGCCCGTGATCCCAAGTCACGCCCTTCATGCCTGGCAGTCTCTACAGGGTGGGGTATTACAGTTGGAAACCCTAATGTTGTAGATGTTTGTTTGTATTTTCACTCCAAATTTTCAACATAGGCTTTCTGTGACCCCACCTCATGAAAAGCGGCACAATCAGTTTGTTAGCTGAAAGGTGATTTTGCACAGCAGCTATGCCATTTGGAAACACAGGGGTGAAAACACATTTTGGACAGGATGTGGAAAATGACAACTGTCTTGTTCATGAGGAGGTGTAAAAAAATGGAAACATTGAAAATCTGGAGTGAAAATATGAAAAATTGGTGAAGTCATGAGCATGCATAGAAACTGCGCAGCACACATCCGTAAACCAATTATTTTTGGGATTTTTTTTAGCCACATTTTCAACATAGGCATTTTGGGATCTCCTCTCATGAACTGTGGTGCTGTGATTTTGTTAATCTGTCCCAAAAGTTGATTTCCCACCGAGACCACGCCATTGTGTGCCACAGGTGTGAAGACACATTTTGGGCAGGCTGTGAAAAATGACAGCTGTACTGTTCATAAGGAGGTGTGAAAAAATGCCAGTGTTGAAAATATGGTATGAAAATATTGCAAATTTGCAAAGTTACAAGGGCGCGTAGAAACTGTGCAACCCATGCTTGTAACACAGTCATTTTATGGACTTTCATCATCAAATTTTCAACATAGGCATTTTAGGACCTCTACTCTTGAACAGTGTCACCATCTTTTTCCCAAACTGTACCAAAAACTGATTTTGCACAGCGACCGCGCTATTCTGCACTGGACGTGTGAAAACACATTTTAGATGGGATATGTAAAATGGCAGCTGTGTTGTTCATAAGGAGGTGTGGAAAATCGCCAATTTTGAAAATCTGGAGTGAAAATATTACAAATTCACAAAGTTACGAGCGTGTGTGGAAACAGTGCAACACACACTCATAAAACAGCCATTTTTTTGGATTTTTTTTCACCAAATTTGTAACATAGGCTTTTTGAGAGCCCCCCTCATGAACAGTGGCACTGTCATTTCGTTACTTGGTCCAGAAAGGTGATTCCACACAGTGCCCACAAAATCACCTTTTGGGACCGAATAATGCCATGACAGTGACTGAATGCATGAGATGGGGTCACAATAACACCATGTTGAAAATTTGGTGCAAAAATTCCCCAAAATGCCTGAGATATGCACCAAAGTTTAAAAAAAAACTATTTATGCCATTATGCAGCTTACCGGCATTTCTTCAGTTCGCGGTCGGCTTTGAAGAGTGCAGACTTATTCCCGGTCCACTGAAGATCATCGCGCCAGACTCCGGAGGTAAGTATGGGGTAAGAGGGGTGTGGAGAGGCAGGGTGCATAGAGGGTGAGTGCGGGTTGGGGCAGGGAGCTGGACAGACAGCGGGGGACCATTTTCTTCTTTTACAGGTTAAAAAAAAACATTGTGGGATTTTTTTTTTTTTTTTTACAGAGGCATTTGGCACACTGGGGTGGGCTCCCAGCATGCCACCTGAGTGTTTTGGGGGGCTAGCCAATGGGGGATTGGGCACCCCATCAGCACACACCTGAGGGGCAAGAGCCGAGGGGGATTGGGCACATTCCTCGGCACATAACAAATGGGGGGGGTGCATTATGCCGACGGGGAGTGGGCTCCCCTGTCTGCACATAAACTGGGTCAGGGCATGCCGACGGGGAGGATTGGGCACCCCGAAGTCAGCATTGTGGCAGGCAGTGTGCCACCATGTTTACTCTAATGTTTCACCAGGGAAGGCACGTCAGGAGGTGCCGCTGCATATGATGAGCTTTGCTCTCATTGCAGTGGACCTTTCCTTAGATGTGCTCGCCACATCATGTATTCCTGGTGTGGCACCAGCATGCTGGCTTATTGGAGAATGAGAGACGCACCTACTGATGCGTGCCCTGCATTCGCCCAGCAGTGACTGCGCCTCAAAATCTGCTACTAATGCAACATGTTGGCTGGTGCGCAAGTGCGAGCCAACATAAAAAGCCACACAGAAGTTAGAAATGCCTGGAAAAAGGGTAGTAAATGTGCTGTGTAGGTTTAAAATGTCTCTCTGAGGCAGAGACTTGTTCTAAAATGCTGACCTGATGTAATTAAATGCAATCTTTCATCTGTAAAAGATGTTGTATGCTCTTACAGTATTTTAAACCTTTTCTATATTACTGTGACTGTAAATGGGAGGAGATAAGGAGTGCACCCTTCATCTAGCTATCATTTACCAGCTTACATGTTATTATCAAAGTTAGACACTGTAAAGTAAAAACACTATATTCTTGTACCCGGAGTCTTGCATTTTGGGTCCTGCTTAGGAGCTGGTCGACCCAGGAATGACAGTATTTATACAGATAGGTCATGAAGTCATCAATTTAGGGGAGGAATTACTAGTCCCAAGAGCAGACTATATAAAGCCCCTGCTGACAGGCTGAGTTAGAGAGTAAGGTGGAGGAGTTTCCAGTAGGTTTCTAGATACAGAGTAAGTAGGAGCTTGTTGGAGAAAGTTATTACTGTTCAAAGAGAAAGACAGGAATCGAAAGGAAGTGATTTCCCTGTTGTGGTATGATTTTTTTTTTTTTTTCCATTAACTTTTTATTAAATTTTTAACATATTGGTGGTACAGAGACCTACATTGCTAATCTCCATACAATGAAACCAAACAGTAATGACCATACAACATGAAAATATCCATAAACATGTCGTAAGCCCCTGACCCCCCCCCCAAAAAAAAACCCAAACCCCCATACCCTTCCCCCTCAAAAGATGCAACCTACCGTAAATATTACACCAGTCTATGGTACAGGGGTTGACATTATCAGATATCATGCTATCAGGCCCAACTAAAATGTTTATAGATCCTATAAAACAATCCTAACAAAGTCAGGCGCCCCTGACCCCCTCCTACCCCCACCTAAGAAACCCAACCCCCCTCATCACCCCCCGCAAGGCATTATATGCAGAATTGGATGACATGAAAACCAACACCACCATATTAAGAGTAGGCGCTACTAACTGAGACCAGACTCTATCAAAAGAGGCATTTGATTGTGCAATATTGCTATTGTTCTTCTATCCTGAGATTCATTAGCAAATCCTTAACCATTCTGAATAAGTAATTATAGATGAATCTTTCCAATGTTTAAGAACTAATCTTTTCACAGTAATAGAAATCATAGTCATATGATATTTCCTCGATTTGACCAGAAAGCGGACAAATCTCCCAGTATACAGACCTCTGGTATGAACATCTCCCCTATTCCCAACAAAGGTCAGCTCTAAGTTTAATTTCACTCCACAACAGGGCCACTTTTGAACAATTCCAAATGTATGTAACAATCGGCCTCTCGATCCACACCTATAACATTTGGGCTCCTGCAGCACTTTCAGATCAGCTAATTTCTGACGTATAATAAATATTATGCAAAATTTTAAATTGTGTTAGTCTGAGACAATCCTGTCTCATATATTTATAACAATTCCCCCAAATCTGAGACCAATCCAATCTAGCATTGGGGAAGGCCATGGCCCAATATGATGCAGGGACTACATTATCCATAGAGGCCTGCTGACACAGTACTTGGTAAATCTTCGATACCGCATGAGGAGATCCTATTAAGGGTTTAAGCTCCGTCCATAGGTCTATACAGGGAGAGATGGGCCTATTTACCCCCAACTTTTGGACGAGGCAGTGCCTTAGTTGATAAACTTTAAATGCCACCCGGACAATTGGAAATCTTGCATTATTTTTATTACAGAGTGAGGATCTCCTCCTCATTGAGAAAGTCTGCCCATTTACATTTTCCCAGCTCAGGCAGCCACTTATGCGAGATCACCCGGTTAGCAATACGCATCATGGATTATCCATGATGGGTTGGGAGCCATCCAGGGTATATTTGTACCTCAAAAAGTTACAGACTTGATTATGAACCCTAAGGGACACACCAATTGGTATATTCTTGAGCTGGGGGACCATCTTAGGGGTATTGTACAGTAAAGCTTCAGGGTTATATCCTAACCTATTAATAAAGCTAGCTTCCAATTCAACCCATAGCGGGATATACTCCCTCTCAGATTTGGGGGTGAATGAAAGTGCCCACCTTCCATATTTATTCATATGGGCAGCCCAGAAGTATAGGGCAAAGTGGGGGAGTCTCAAACCACCCTATGTTTTAGGTGCTGCCAACCTAACATAGGCCATTCGGGCCCTCTTATAATTCCAAATGAAGTCCGCTAACATTCCATGGAGCTTCCTGAACCACGATAAAGGTAACCAGACATTAAGATTGCACAAAGGGTAGAAAAGCCTAGGAATAAGTTCATCTTCACCACATTTATCCTACCCCATAGAGAAAGGTGGCTGGGCCCATCTCTTCATATCCGGTTCTATAGTATGAACTAAATTGTCTAAGTTAAGATTGCGGAGTCTTTCAGAGTTAGTTGTCAATGTGAGGCCCAAATACTTCAAGGACTTAGGGCTCCACCCCAGCCCCAGATTAACCACATCCTTTTTGAAAACCCTATTGTTTAGGGGGTAGACCACAGTTTTTCCTTGGTTTAACTTGTAATTGGCTAGCCCACTGAATTCAGATATGACCTCCAAAAGTGCTGGGATTGAAGTAGCCAGGTTGGCAACATAGATTAATAGATCGTCCGCAAATGCTGTAACTTTGACAATATGTTCTCTAATTTGGATTCCCTTAATATCATTAGAGGAGATTATACGTCTTATCAGTGGCTCGAGATAAAGATTAAAGAGGAGAGGGGATAAGGGGCATCCTGCCTTGTTCCCTACTGCAATCGAAAAAGGTGAGATCTGACCCCATTGCATACAATTCTGGCTGACGGTGTTCAATAAAGGGCCCTAATCCATCCAATAAATTGCTCCGTGAAACCAAATTTATCCAGTACCTGGAATAGAAATGGCCAATGAACCCTATCAAATGCCTTCTCGGCGTCCAAGGAGACCAATGCCCAAGGTAAGTCTGCCCCCTCAGACGCCAAGAAGACATGCGAAAACGTTCTAAAATGGTCTGTTGAAGATCTACCCTTCATAAAACCCACCTGTTCAGCCCCAATTAACTTTGCCACTACGCTCCCAACTCTATCCGCAAGTATTTTGGCCAGGATTTTCAAATCATAATTTAGCAGGGAGATAGGCCTGTAACTGTCAGGCTTCTCAGGGGGCCTATTTGGCTTCAGCAACACTACAATGAGGGCCTCAGACATATACCTATCTATAACCACACCCGAAAGAATGTGTTGATATAGTTTAGCTAACAAAGGATCAGAGAGTGAAAAAACTTTTTAAAATTGGGTGAGAACCCATCTGGACCTGGTGTTTTGTCATTTGTAAATCTTAATTGCCTCTCTATTTCCCATGTGTAATATCTGCAACCAGCACTTCCTGGTCTACTCTTTCTAATTTTGGAGGAAACCCCACTCAAGTAGGAAAAATCTTTTCCTGACTTGGAGGTGAGTGCATGGGTCCGTATAGATCCTCGTAATACCTTCTAAAGACCTGCGTAATGTCTTCTGGTTTTGTCTTAATGCACCTGTCCCGCTCTGACCAAATCCCCTCGACCAGGCTAGAAGCCTCCAGTTGCGCTAACCGTCTAGCCAAGAATCTGCCTGGTTTATCACCCTGGTCAATGTAATTAGCTTTTGTTTTAATAATTGCTAGCTCCGCTTGGTCACCCAGCAACTTAAGATAAGTATTTTTAACTTTAATTAACTTAGCTTCGGTCTCCTCTTGGGGGTTGGTTACCAGAGCATCCTGCAAGACCTTAATTTGATTTAGCAGGTCCAACATGGTAGCATTCATCTCCTTCTTTCTTCTAGACGCCTGGCTAATCAATAGTCCTCTAGTATAAGCCTTCAATGCTGACCAGAGAATATCGGGCCTAACGTCCTCCCCTGGGTTATTCTCTATAAACTCACCTATTTTCGAGGCCAGATCATCAACTATCTTAGGGGCTCTCAGTAATTGGTTGTTTACCTTCCATCTACCACCCCTATGGATAATAGAGGGAAAGGAAACTGTTACTTCCACCACAGAGTGGTCAGACAGAGGTGCTGCCTCTATTGAGGACCCCACAATCCCTTTAAGTAACACCCGGGAAATAAGTATATAGTCAATTCGGATCCTGACCCATGGACCGAGAGATAAAAGTATATTCTCTTGCTTGAGGATGGAGCACTTCCAAGCATCCGCCAGGCCCAGGCGAGTCAGTAGGTCACCAAAGGCCAAGCTGGCCGGAGTAAAAGACACTTGACTTTTAGTAGATCTATCCAATATGAGATCAAGTGCCAAATTAAAGTCGCCCCCTATTATCATTGGTATGTGGATAAATGGCAACAGTGCCTTTTGTACTATCGCCAAGAAGTCCTGACTATCTGAGTTGGGTCCGTAGATTGCCCCTAACAAGATTTCCTATTATAGAGCTTACCCTTACTAACACAAATCTACCCTCCTTATCCTGCTCTATTTTAATAGGGCTAAAGGTACCGACCTGTGGATTAAGATCATGACCCCTCTGCTCTTAGTGCTACCCTGAAAGGAATACACCTCTCCAAAATGCATTCTCCTCATACATTTTGCTTCATCCTGCAACAAATGTGTTTCCTGCAAAAAAGCCACCTTTACCCTCAACGCCTCTATGTGCTTCAAAATTTTATACTGCTTTAGTTTGTGACGTGCCCCTTTGACATTCCACATGCCAAATTTAATAAACATATCCGATCCCATGATACCAGCTGAGTAAGTAATAGGTAAGTTGCTTTTCCATGTCAAACTGACCAAAGATCTTGTAACAGCCTTGCACCCCCCAACCAACCATCGCCCCACCCCCTTAACAGTCTACCCCTATCCCTCCTAGCAGCCCCCCCTCTACCAACATCCTATTATCCACCCATCCTTCCCCCCCAACCCAAACACTTTGCTACGGCCCATGATATCAGGATGCTCAGCCCACTCCCTTATACTCCGCCAGACACCTACCTGCAAATTGACTGAGCCCATGTACAGTTGCCTGATAGCACTCCCCAAAGCCCACAGGTCAAATACCTTCAATTAAGTGCCCATCTGTTTATTATTGGAGTTCTACCCTCAAATAAAAGTCGGAGTTCTGACCTCGAACTCCCCCAAGGCACATCACCCCCATTACCCATTGGAAAATTTGGAACAACTAAAGGAATTAGAACAATTAGAACAACTAACATGAGGAACTAAATAACAAGACTCTCTCATAACATGCCCCATCTGTAATGCAAAGTCAATTAACAAGGCTCCATGAGCCAAACGTCCAGCCAAGGGGTTTCCTGGAGACCAAATCAGTCACTTTTCCTCAGAGATTCCCAATAAACACATCAACCAGAATCTGGCAAAGAATATAGGTCAGTCCCAGCCAAGACGCTGTCAATCTGTTCATTCTAGCTATATTTTAACATTATAGGTAGCTAGTATGAAGTATTACATCTCCCCTGTAAAGGGTCATGAGTCTTTAAATAATGCTGGGAAGGCCTCTCGAAGGGCCACCGATGCTAGATCCAGTGATTCGAATGTCTTCCATTCATTACCAATCGGGACCTGTAATCTCGCAGGGTATCCCATTCTAAACTTTATTTCGGCAGCAATCAGTCGCTTCACCAAGGGATGGAATTCCGCCCTTCTCTGTCGGACCGAGAGTGGAAGGTCCTGTGCAATTCTGATCCGCACTCCTTCCCAGTAGACCTCCTTCTCCTCCCTGGCTTTATCAATAAGTAACTGCCTCTCCTGGTAGTTGAGAAACTTTACGATGAAGGGCCTAGGGGGACGATCTGGCTGTGGCAACGGCCGCAATGCCCTGTGCGCTCTCTCTACTGTATATCCAGGCCCAAAAGGTGAAGACCCCACGATCTTTTCTGTGATCCTCTGTGCAAATTTAATAGGTTCTTGTCCCTCCACTTTCTCTGGTAAGCCAATAAACACCACATTATTGCGTCGGCTACGACCCTCCAAATCCTCCACCTTGAGTTCCAACTTTTGAATCCGCTGGGAAAATCTGGCTATAGCAACCTCAGCCTTATCCCGAGTACCTTCCAGAGATTTAATTCGTACTTCGTTATCAGAGGCCTTACGGGACAGGTCCGCAATCGTCACTTTAATTTCTTTCAGCTCCCCTGTCACTCCCAACATTGCCTCTTTTAAGGGACTGATCTCCTCCAAAAAATGAGCCAGAGTAAGCAGCTCTTCCAGCGATGCAGTTGCACTGCTAGTCCCCTGTAATGTCACCAAGCCGAGGCCTTCGGACTTTTGCTGCCTTTCCGCCACTGGCGGGTGTGCCTTGGGGCTTTTTCATCTCCACCTCCATATGCTGCCGGCCCTTCAGGTCTCCCCAAACACTGCACAGCCCAGCAATATCGGTGATGAGCCCAAAATAAATAGTTTTCCGAGATATTCGGGCAGGTGATGAGCGGAGCACTCGGGGACACAGCTACTCCACGTCCCGCATCACGTGACTCTCCCCTGTTGTGGTATGATTGACTAACACCTTTATTTTTCTTTCTGTGAAGTAAAAGTGCTTTCTTTCTTTTATTTTTATTCTTTTGAAATGTCTTTATTTTTGTATTTTGAAGAAATAGAATGATAAATGCATTTATTTGCATTTTTATGTACTGTACTGTAACATCTGTCTGATTGTCTGTCATTGATCTCAAGCTACTACACTGGTGTCAACAGTGGGATCTTCCTGGTATATTAAGGCTGCTTGGGGAGCACTACCAGGGGGTGCTGTCACATTCCAATGCTCTAGCAGATGGGCCAGCCCAGGGGTGCTGAGTGTTGAGACACTGGGCACCACACCTTGCTCCACGCTGGTGATCCGGGTTCAGGAATGGGCTCGTATTGCCAGGGGTCGGCAGGGGCGGAGAGGGATTGAGCATCCGTAGGCAGCTCTCCCTCTCTGGGGAAGGGGGGACTTTAGTAGTCAGCATATCAGTGACCTCTAGTGGAGGCTGAGGATCGGTGCATTGGCACTACATGACATGGGGTGGGCTTGGGGCATGACGCTGGGAGGGAGCGCATGCGAATGCATGCATGCCCCCCTCCATTGGCATCATTGCATGCACCAAGCACTCAGTGGGGGATTGAACAACTGAAAAATGACTCCAGTCATGGCAGCATGATGGCAGTCTCAGGGAGGATCAGTTGGCTTCAGGGTGTGCAGCATATACTGGATCCTGGTTCGGTGGAGAGTGTGGGGTGGGCTCTTTGCCACTCCCACAGAGGGGGACAAGCCGCAGGGTTAGCAGCCATGGGACCTTCATGGGAACTGACTGGATCTTCAGGACGGTGGCCTAAAGGACCGATGGGATGCCAGGAAGTCAAGGCAGGTAGACTGGGAGCCGGGGAGAAACAGGACTAACTAAAAATAAACGCTCTAGCAGATGAAGGAAGAGGACCAGACAAAGCTCAGTACAGTGCAGTGCATGTTACTAGATAAGTGACAGAGAAAACTGGTCTACCATTGTTACCTGGATTGGGTCCTGGAGCTAGACCTAAAATGAAGATGAACAAGGATGAGGATGAGGACATTCCAGAGGAAGAGACCAGAGGCATAGATGGCATCAGTACCTGAGGATCCCAATGATTTACTCCAATGGCTATGTTTAAGACAGATTGAGATGGAACACCTGAGGAAAGAGGATCAACGTCAACAAGATGAGGACAGATGAATACAGGCTGAGGAAAGGAAAGGAAATCGCAGGATTAGTAATGTCAGGAGACCTTAAAAGTCATCCAGGACATGAATCAAGGCCAGTCTGACCAGAGAGGGCTCTGGGACATTAAACTCACTAAGCTAACAGAAGCCAGTGATATCGAGGCTTACCTTACCACAGTTGAATGGATAGCCTTGATGTGCACATGGCCCAGGGACCAATGGGTGATCGGACTGGTACCTCATCTTACGAGGAGAACACAACTTGTATATAATCATTTGAGTGGGGCTGATGCTAATAATTATGACAGAGTAAAAGAAGAAGTGCTGAGAAGATACAATATAAGTACTGAGACGTACAGGCAACAGTTTTATCTGCAGAAAATGTCCCTGTATGATACCCCTAAAGAGACATAAGCATGATTAAAAGATTATTGTGGCACATGGTTGCAGCCAACTACAAAAACTATTGACCAGATAATGGAATTGATCATTATCGAACAGTTCATTCAGATATTGCCCTTAGATGCTCAAGCGTGGGTGAAAGAACACAAGCCTGAGTCTTCTGAAGCTACAATCAAATTAGCTGAGGACTACCTTGCAGTTCGTCCAACTAGACCAAGGGTACAGCCTATTAATCTGGGTTCAACTCAAACACCAGCAAGAACTTTCTTTCCCAATAACTGAAATGTTAACTATGGCCAAAGAGACAGGGGAGGTAGAATTCCATATGATGAGGTAATCTGTCATTGTTGCCTAGGAAAGGGCCATATTTTCAGAAATTGCCCCAACAAAAGAACAGACAGTAAGCATTTATCCATGGCTAATATTGGTTATATGGCATCTGTGGGCATAGGCAAGAAACAAACCTTGGGACTGCTAGATTCAGGAAGCAAACAGACCTTATAAAGAGCTGATTTTGGCCCTTAAGTAGAATTAACTGAATTAGACACTACAGTAAGATGTGTGCATGGTGATATTCATCAACACCGTGCTACCACCATGGACATAACTGTTGGTAATGAAAGCCATCAACTGTTGGTTTGTTTAGTCCCCCACTTACTGGTACCTGAAATCACTGGGCAAGACTTTGCCCAGTTTGATAAACTTATGAAGAACCACCCGTCTTACATAGAACCGGTACATGTGGTTACCAGAGCACAAGCAAAAGCACAACAGCTAGGACAAGTTTTTTCTTTTGAAGATGACTACTTTGAAGAAAAAGGGAAAGATAGGAAGACTAAACAAGCCAAAAGGAAAGACAAGAAGATGTGGAATGCAATCCATACTGAGAAAGGGAAGGATACTGTACCAGAACTATTGACCTGTGATGTAAAATGTGACCAAATGAATGATGAGACATTAAAACCATTCTTTTTGCAGGTGGGAAAGGAAGAGCAACAAGGACATATAACATTTTTATTCAAAAAAAGGTATTTTATACCTCACTACTGTTGAACCTGTTACTGATTATGAGATAGAACAGCTAATGGTTCCAAAAATGTGTAGAGAACAAGTAATGCATTTGGCACATAGAATCACCATGGTAGGGCATGAAGGGAGAGACAGAATGTTGCAACACATCCTAGCCAGATTTAGTTGGCCTGGAGTGCATCAAGAGGTAACTGCCTACTGAAGAGCCTGCCCTGAATGTCAATTGGTAGCACAAAATGGTAAAAGAGATCAAGTCCCTTTACAACCCAGCCCCATTTGAGAGAATTGTGATGGATGTGGCCTCTTACCAAAAGGTCAAAAGGTAATCAATTTATACTAGTAATTTGTGACTATGCAACCCGATACCCTGAGGCTATTCCAATGAGGACAGTAACAGCCCCTCAAATAACAGAAGAGTTGGCCAAGATTTTCAGTAGGATGGGGATACCACAGACCATCCTTACAGATAGAGGCAATAACTTCACCTCTACCATGCTGAGAGAACTGTATCAATTGTTGGGAGTATCAGCTGTTCGAACCTCTCCATATCATCCCAAGATGGATGGAGTGATCGAACGCTTTAATAAAACTCTTAAGAATATGTTACAAAAATATGTTCATGAAAAGGGTCGGGATGGGGATAGATATCTCCCTTATTTACTATTTGCATACCGGGAGGTACCTCAGGCTATGACAGGTTTTCCTCCATTTTTTCTACTTTATGGTTGTACTCCTAGAGGGCCCCTGGATGTAGTAAAGGAGCATTGGGAGGAAGGAACGAAATGTTGGTTTCACTAATATTGTGGAATATATGTCTGCCGTTAGAGAAAAACTGGTTAGATATGTCACAATAGCACTTCAAAATATGGAACAAAAGCAATGGTACTAGAAGGAATTGTATGATGATGGATTAATGTTTCAACAGTATGAACCAGGAGAAAAAGTATTGTTACTGTTGCCCTCTATTGAGAATAAATTGCTAATGAGATGGCAAGGGCCTTATGAAGTGGTTAGACAAACTAACAGAGTGAACTTTGAAATTGACATGCCAGGCCATAGACCAACTAAAAGAGTTTACCATGATAATTTACTTCAGAAATGGTTTGAGATGCCCCAGACTCCCTCTCTGTACATTCAGTCTGAGCAGGAGACATCAGAGTTAGAAGTGGCCTATGATTGTTTAGACACCCATGCAAACAAGAGAGATATCCAGATTAATCCTGAGTTACAAGCAGACCGAAGACAAGAGATTGATCATCTCTTAGACTATTATCAAAAGACTTTTACGAAGACACCTGGCTAAGCAAAAGGGGTGGAACATGAAATTAGGGTGAATCAGAGCAAACCTATACACCAGAAGTCCTATAGATTACCAGAGAAAGTGAGACAGGAGATCATCAGGGAAGTCAGAAATATGGAACAGGCCAAAGCGATAATACCTTCTTGCAGCCCATGGTCTTCCTCGTTAGCGGTAGTAAACAAGAAAGAAGGAGAGATCCGGTTGTGTCTTGATTTCTGGAAGATTAATGCCATTTCTGATTTTGATGGATACCCTATGCCTAGGATCGATGGTCTGTTAGGTCAAATAGGTTCTGCCAAGTACATTAGTACCCTTGATCTGACAAAAGGGTACTGGCAGATACCCCTAGCTCATGGTGCACAGGAGTTGACCGTGTGTAGCACACCTATAGACTTATATCACTTCACGACCATGCCTTTTGGCCTGTATGGAGCACTAGCCACCTTTCAAAGGTATATGGATCATATACTGAGACCTCACAATCTGTATAGTGCTGCCTACCTAGATGACGTTGTCATCTACAGCCCAGACTGGAACACTCACTTGATACACCTAAGTGCTGTGATACAGAGTATTAAGGAAGCAGGGCTCACTATAAATCCATCCAAGTGTACATTGACAAAAACAGAAATGAGATACCTTGGACTTGTGATTGGCAGTGGCAGGGTACAGCCAGAAATCAGTAAAGTAGAGGCAGTGGCTAACAGTACAATACCTAGCACTAAGAAACATAGGCCTAGCCAGTTATTACCGGCATTTCATCCCTGATTTCTCTACCCAACTACCCCCCTGACAGAGCTGATGAAGAATAAATATCCCAACAATGTAAAATGGAGTATTGAGTGTGACCAAGCTTTTCAAAGCATAAAAGCAGCACTATGTTCCACCCCTGTACTGCTCAGTCCTGTTTTCTCAAAACCATTTGAAGTACACACCGATGCCTCTGACACGGGCATCGGTGCAGTGTTGACCCAGCACAACCAACATGGCAAGCACCCTATCCTGTACATCAGCAGAAAGCTACACGAGAGACAGAGAGAGAGAGAGAGAAGAAATACTCGAATGTAGAAAAATAATGCCTGGCCATGAGGTGGGTAATTGAAGCCCTAAAGTATTATTTGTGGGGTAATGTTTTTGAAGTAGTAACTGATCATAACCCTTTAGTGTGGTGAAACAACTTGAAAGATAAGAACTCGCGAATCATGCGATAGTACTTGTCCCACCAGCCGAATAAATTCAAGGTTAGACATAGGTCTGGTACACAACATCAAAATGCTGATTTTATGTCCTGATATGTTGCTGATCGATTGAACTAGAGATGGAGTGAAAACCTAAAAATGTTGAACTGCATATTGTATTGTAAACTAAGGGTTTACTGAAACATTTTAACCTCAGGGAAAATGAAGTATGATATGTGATCTTGTTGGGTCTGCAGTTCATTCTAGTATTCTCAAGGGTCCCTTAGGGGAACTTCTGGAGTGGGTGGGCAGAAGTTCCAATCCCTTCCCATCTTATAAGGAAGGGTTTCAGGCAACCAATCCTTAGCTTGGAGTCTTTGTGTGGGGAGGAATATAACAGGGTGCCCTTGTTATGCATCAATAATGTGTATAAAGAACCCCCTTTAATTTCATGTTCACCCTTTACTATCATTCTTCTTACTCATTCTTAATCTATTCTTACTCTTTTCTTGTCAGGGTGGCCAACCTGACAAATAATCTACCAAACTGTACTTTCCCTTTAAATTCCTAAAATCCCCTTTTTCTGGATACATCTTAAAAATAACATTGAAATCTGGAAATAAATTATTCATTTTGTTTAAAAAGAGCCCTTGTTTTATATACATTGGGGTTGTAGCACTAAGCACTGTTTTACAGGTGCCCTGCAAATGAAACTATTGCAGATCGCAAGAAGCGACTGTTATTGGAAGCAAGGTGGTCAAAAAGAAACCACATTTTGCGGTAGAAAATAAATGAACTCTTCTCCCAAATTTTAAATAGAGAGCTGCCTTCTGCAGCTATTTAAAATAAGCAGCCCCTGTAGTTGTGCACCAGAGCAGGATTGTGCTCTGAAATGCACAGAAGTTCCTCCGCTTTAAAATACGAGGCAGGATGCTTTGTAAGAAAAGTGCAAGAGCTGCACGGGAGAGCGAGGGAGAATTATGCCCAGACAGCTGAAAAGACACTATGGGCAGAGAGAGAAATGCCCCCTAGTGTCTAAAATTAAATAAAATCAATGAGTTTGTTGATAAACAGCCCAGAGTTAGAGAACCTGGTAGCAATTGGTACAAATGGGTCAGAATGAAATGTTTTGCAGACGGCTGATATTTCAACCATTGGGGGAAAAAAATGCACAGAAGTTAGAAATGCCTGTAAAAAGGGTAGTAAAGATGCTGTGTAGGTTTAAAATGTCTCTCTGAGGCAGAGACATGTTCTAAAATGCTGACCTGATGTAAATAAATGCATACTTTCTTCTGTAAAAGATGCTGTATGCTCTTACAGTATTTTAAACCTTTTCTATACTACTGTGGCTGTAAATGGGAGGGGATAAGGAGCATGCCCTATATCTATCATTTACCAGCTCACATGTTATTATAGAAGTTAGACACTGTAAAGTAAAAAATTATATTCTTGTACCTGAAGCCTTGCATTTTGGGTCCTGCTTAGGAGCTGGCTGACCCAGGAAAAATAGTATTTATACAGATAGGTCATGATGTCATCAGTTTTGAGGGAGGAGTCACTAGTCCTAAGAGGAGACTGTATAAAGCCCCTCCTGATAGACTGAGTTGGAAAGTAAGGTGGAAGTGTGTTCAGTAGGTTTCTGGACACAGAGCAAGTACAGTAGGAACTTGGAGAAAGTTATTACTGTTCAAAGAGAAAGACAGGAATCAAAAGGAAGTGATTTCCCTTTTATGGTGTGATTGACTAACACCTTTATTTTTCTTTCTGTGAAGTAACAGTGCTTTCCTTATTTTATTTTTATATTTTTTAAATTTCTTTAGTTTTGGATTTTGAAGAAATAAAATGATAAATGCATTTGTTTGCATTTTTTATGCAATATAACATCTGTCTGGTAGTCTGTCATTGATCTCATGCTTCTACACCAAGGAACAACCCTGTTCCTAAACCCATGGCAGCCACATCACTACAGGCTCAACCACTAGTACCTCTGTCTTGTCAGGGTTCAGTCACAGCCAGTTAGAGGACATCCAGTCTTGGATCTTGGCCACTCATCTATTAAGCACTTCCACAGCACCATTTCTCCCGATGGAAAATGACATATACAGCTAAGTATCATCTGCATAACAGTGAAAACCCAGACTGTAATGTCTAATGAGCTTTCCCAAGGGTAGCATGTACTCTGTGAACAACATCGGCAAGAAGACTTAACATTGAGGAACTCCACAAGGCAGGGGCTTTGGGCAGGAGGAAAAATGCCCTATCACTACCCATTGCATCCTATCTGTGAGAAAGGACTCAAACCAGTTAATGACGGTACAGGTAAGTCCATAATACTCTCTAAGGCAGTCAAGAGGCACAATGTAGTCCATGGTGTCAAATGCTGAGAAGAGATCTAGAAAGAATGAGAACTGACTGGTTTCCTCTGTCTCTCACCCTAAGGAGGTAATTTTACACCCTGACCAGTGCCATTTCAGTGCTATGCCTCACCCTAAATCCAGACTGGAAAGGCTCATAGATGTCAAAGGCTGTGAGGTGGGCCTTGAGCTGCAGAGCCGCCACTTTATCGGCAACCTTCCCTTAAAATGGGAGGTTGGAGATTGGTTAATAATTCACCAGGACATCAGGGTCAAGAGATGTTTTTTTCAGAAGTAGCTTCACCTGCGCCTCCTTCAAGATGCTGGAGAAAGACCCCTCTGAGATCGAACATAGGACTATCTCGGTGAACACCAGACCAAGGGACTCGGCACATTCTAGTAGGAGACACATTGGGCCTGGTTCCAGTTCACAAAAAGTGGACTGCAGCTTCAAGTGTACCTTGACAATCTCCACCACCCCCACCAGCTGGAACTCTTCCAAATCAATAGGAGTGCTTCTGCTCACACAAAACCTACCACTTCGAGGTTGATTTAGTCCAACTTGGGAGATCCCCAATTGAATGGAGGACACCTTTTGGTGAAAAACCAAACAAACTCCTTGCACAAAGCAACTGAAAATATTTGTTTCAGCTGCAGATAGGCAGGATGAAGTAACCTGTCTACAGTAGGAAAGAGCTGGGTTGCTCGGTTTTTCTATGCAGCAATTTCCCTGGACAGGAACCCTGCCTTCTTACAGTTGATTGCCCTTTGATATTCACTGTAGTGAATTCTCAAAGCCAGTCTGTCCTCCTCAAACCGGTTCTTTTCTTTTTTAAATTTAGTATACTTTATTGATTATATCTCAATGTGGAAAAAAAAAAGACAGAAGAAATACAAACAATCCCACAACAGGAACATACAAGAAGAAACCAAGAAACAAAAACAATAAAGGAGAAAAAATAACCCCCATCCACCCCACCCACCCCACAGCACTGCTCCCCTTGAAGAATGATGATATCATCCAGAAAAGTAATGCCCAAGGAAGTGGAAACTATAGACAAAAGAATCGACAAAAGAAAATGCTATGAAGTTAAACAAAATTTCTTAAGATTGCAATCTTGCAGGAGAGAAAGATAAAAAGAGCATAAAGTGATTTCCCATCTATGCAGAAAAAGGTGGGGACACTTCTTCAAGGAAACAATATGCTTCTCAACCATTAATGCAGTCAGTACCTCACGATGGCACTCCTGGTAGGAAGGATAGGAATCATCACAGCCAATGATGAAGTACTGTTATTTTCGCAGAAGCCTAGACCAGTGACATATGGGCTTTATGACTACTAATCAGATCACGAAGGAAGAGACCCACCAGAAAAACAGTGGGAGTAAACAGATCCTCCAAACCCAGAAGAGGGTCAAGTGCATCCTTAATAGCAGCCCAAAAGGTACCAGTTTTGCGCAATCACATAAAATGTGCCAGAGGTGTCCTTCTGTAAGATTACATGGGTAACAGTTTGGGGACCGAGGCTTACCCATTTTATATAATCTAGATAGGGTGTAATAAAGGTTATCAATCAATCAATCAATTAATCAATCAATCAATTTTATTTAACCAGGCATAAACACCGTTGAGCAAGCTCATTTTCAAGGTGGTCCTGGACATTAATACAGATAACAGACAAAGATAGGGTTGACAAGCAAGAGACATAGTATATGTGGAGGATTGTTCAGGCCTATACATACATAGCTAACATAGGTAATACAGTTGCAAGGTCATAACTAGTAGGCCTAAACATACATAACTAACATGGGTGATACATTTACAAGGTCATAACTAGTAAACTCAAGTGGTAAAAATGTAATACCTAGGTATTCATCAATATAAGGCAGCTATTATCTTATAAGAAAGAATATGCAGGGAGGTAAAAAAGAGGGGGATGTATATGAAGGGGGGAGGGGACGGAGGAAGAGGAGAGAGAGACTAATAAGTGCTAGGTGCCCCCTAACAGGGACGTGAAGTTGAGTGGGTTGCAGTCATGTCAGATTCATGGATGATACAAGGGGCTACTGGTACATGGTCACTTGAAACAGCTACAGGTTTCCTTAAGGTATTCAGCTATTAGCACTTTGAAAGTGAACGGACCGGGAAGGGATGAGAGTTTAAGTGAGCTTTGCATGGCATTCCAAAAGGACGGGAAGGAGAAGTTGATTGCAGCCACGCCATGGGTTGTTTTTACTCTTGGTATCTGGAAGCAGAGTAAGAAGAAGCATCTCAACCCATAAGATCCCTTGGCACATTCAAAGAAGCTTGAAATGTAGGCAGGGAGTTTGTCAGACAAGGCTCTGATGAACCAAAGAAGAGTGTTCCTTTTCCTCCTTGTTGAGAGAGAGGACCATCCCATCTCTTGGTACAGTATGCAATGGTGGGTGTGAGAGGACAAGTTTAGGATGAACCATAAGGCCCGGAGAGAGAGCATGTCAAGTTTGCTAAGCACAGCTGAGGGGCAATGGTTGTAGAGAAAGTCAGCATAGTCCAGTAAGGGTAGGAACGTGGATTGCACTAGTGTCTTTCTAGCTTCTTTGGTAAGTAGGTGCTTAATGTGGTAGAACATGCCTAACGTCTGCCTTAATTTTTTTGAGACCTCATTTAGATGGCATAGAAAGCTGAGCTTGTTGTCCAGCCAGGTTATGAAGAACTTGAAACTGAGTCAGTCTCAGTCTGTCTTCTTTAATGTATTTATACAAGTTGCACCAAATTGAGTGCCATGTGCTATGGTCATCAGGGATACTCAAAGCCTGCATCCAACAGAAACAAATTCCAGAAGGGGTATTAGTGTCAGAAAGTTGTAATAATTTGTAAAAAAATGAGACTGAGTGTGGCAGGATCATAATGTTGATAAAGCAATCAAAATGGATTGGTCAATGAACATCCATGGTTTGGGGCCCAAATAAGATGAAATGACATGGGTTGCTTGCAAGTATTTAATGTGAAATGTTCTAGAGACTTGGAAACGATCGCATAAGGAGCAAAAGGGTAGTGATTTATCTCCATCCAGAAAGGAAGTAATCAACAAATCCTTAAACTGAGGACAGAAAGCAAGAGGAATAAGTTGGCCTGCAATCATAAAATCGGGGTTACCTAGTATGAACAGCATCAGAGTTCTGGTCCAGTCCATTCCCAGATAGCATCCTAGTTGCAAAGACCAGTCCAGAGGCATGGAACGTAATGCCACAGGGAGTTGGCAGATCTTCACATGCGAAGCCGGAGGCCGAATTGGGAGGAAAGCGAGGACTTAATATCCAATCATAATGGCCTATTAGGAGAATTCTAGCCCTGGCCACCAGCCTGATCCCTATTGGAAAAATTTTCTTGAGTGAAAAGCACAATAATACAAAAAGATGTTAGGGAGTCATAGGCCTCAATGGAGTTTAGAAGCTGACAGTTTGAAGTAGGACCAACGAATAGCCAGACCCTTCACAAAAAAACTGTTGTGCAGGCTTTGCAAGCAAAGAAACCAGGATTTGGGCAGAAAAGTTC
Source organism: Neoceratodus forsteri (assembly GCA_016271365.2). NCBI lineage: Eukaryota > Metazoa > Chordata > Ceratodontiformes > Ceratodontidae > Neoceratodus > Neoceratodus forsteri. The sequence goes on along the minus strand of CM028131.1, from coordinate 1,066,690,663 downwards.
CTAACATTCTCAGGGGAACAGCAAATGGGGCAACACATTCATTTTAACTACGCCTACCCTACCCCATAAGGACAGAGGAAGAGAGGACCATCTTTGTAAATTAAGTTTCAGTGTGTGTAGCAACTGGGTGAGATTTTCTTGGACCATATCTGATACAAACTGAGAAAGGCAAATTCCTAAGTAATTCAATATACGGGGTTAAAAGGTAAGGCAGACTCGTGATGTCTATTTTATTGACTAAACTATTCAGGAGTAAGACTCTCATCTTGCTCACATTGAGCATATAAGAGGAAATTCTTGAAAACCTATGTATTTCCCCCAGGGCAATTGGAATGGTAATGGAAGGGTCTTCCAGGTGTAACAGAAGGTCATCCATGCAAGCTGACAGTAGGTATCGCTTTCCTCCAACTGAAATACCTTTGATCGCTTGACAATTTTTGCAGCTACAAATCAAAGGCTCCAAATATAAATTAAACAATAATGGGGATAAGGGGCAACCCTGTCTGGTACCACAGTGAGTAGGAAAAGGGTCTGACAATATACCGTTGCACCAAATGCAAGCAGTGGGACAGCTATAAAGGATTTGGACTCAGTGAACAAACTCAGGAAGGAGGCCAAACTTTAATAAATTAGAGAAAAGGGAGGGCCAGGAATCGTGATCAAATGATCAAATGCCTTTTTGCATCCAAGGAGATCAGGACTGCAGGGATCCCACTCTCCCTAGACGCAGAAATATTGGTGAAGTGTCCAAAGGTGGTCACTCGACAATTTGCCCTTCATGAAACCCACTTGCTCTTGGCTGATCAAGGAATCCAAAATGAAAGATAGTTGGTCAGCTAAAATCTTGGAAAGTATTTTTATGTCAGTGTTTATTAGGGAACTCGGACTGTAGCTGCCTGGCTGCAGCTCGTTCTTGTCTGACTTCTTAATACTGGTAATCAAGGCCTCATAGAGTGAGGCATCTGTGATTCCAGAGGAATATCAATTATTGTGCATGCGTGTGAGCAATGGGGACAATTCAGGAAGGCAGGCTACATAAAAATTATTACTAAAACCGTCATGTCCTGGTGCTTTATCTAAAGGTAACTGTTGGATAGCACACTGAACCTCCTGAAGAGAAAGCTGGCTGGTCTACTAAATTCCTCTGGGACTGATCAAGAACTGAACTAGGAAGGGAGCACAAATAGGCTGAAATACTGTCCTCAGTAGGCTGATCTGAAAGCTCCTCCAAGTATAAAGCTGTATAGTAGGAGTAGAATATAGCAGCAATTTTCCTAGGCTGCATGTCAACATTGGCATCCAGGTCAGGTCTAACACCAAAAATATGTTTAGAGGAATCCACCTGATGAAGGCGGAGAGTTAATAGATTTCCAGCCCTATCCCTTGATTCCAAGTACCTCAATTGAGTATGCTGTAGAGCCAATTCAGATTTTGAGACAGCAGATCTGTATACTAGATATATTGATACATAGACAGTGTCGGCAGATAAGGGCCTGTGGCCCACCCAGTCTGCCCATTTGAGCTTGTAAGTTCAGTTTATGTTTTCCTAGAATTCTGTTGCCCCTTATCCTGACCTTCAGAGCTCTTACTGAGCTCTTAACACATTTAACTTTGACCATATGTCCTCTTCAGTGTTCCTACTGAGTGTATGCTCTAGGTTTCTAATGTCTCAGAGGAGCTGTTTGAGTGTCGTCCTAAATTTTTTGGAATGTGTGGAAGCATGTCTGATACACTCACCGTGCACAGTGCATTTTGCTGCTCCTCATAAAGTATCTATAGAAGGGGCCGACCCTTCATTCCATATGAGAAAATTCCTCCAAAACTCTTTAATATGAGCCAGGGTATCAGGGCTCTGCAAGAGCTGAGAATTGAGATGCCATATGGTGTCACGCTCTCCAAACTCAAAGAGAGTATGAAATATACCCACTGAAGCATGATCCGAGAGAACTGTTGAGTACATATTGCAGGAGATCAGACCAGCCAGTCTCCCTTGAGTAATAAGAAAACGGTCAATTCTGGACAAGCTACTAGGGGGGTAGAGTAAGAAGTAAATTGCCTCTCTGAGGGGTGAAGAAGGTGCCACGGGTCAACCAGGCTGAGACTATCCATTAAGTTGCGAAGCCCTCTCTGCCCCAGTGAGAGACCCTTACCCTGCATGTCCAACCTGTCCCACTTCAATTGATAAACAACATTCCAATCTCCCCTGGGGAAAATAGAACAATCAGTAAAAGGAGCTAAAAGTGGGGCACACTGTGTAAAGAAGGTGGGTAAACCAGCATTAGGGATATAAATCAATCCTAGGACAACCTGAGGCAACCCAATCCTGCCATGTAAAATAATATAATGACCATCAGAGTCCCAGAAATCCTGGATTAGTTGAAAAGAAATAGCATGGGCAATCACGATGGTTACACCACCCCTCCTGGTGTGAACACCAGCCCTATAAACTTGTCCTACCCACTCCCGACAGAAATATTGAACATGCTTTCACCTGAGGTGGGTCTCTTGCAAGCAAGTTACACTAGTCTGGAGCTGCCTGTGGTGGTGAGCACCAATTGGAGCTTGCATCTGTCCTGAGCCCCTTTAATATTTCAGGTCATGATATTATAAGGATCCACCATAGAGCTACTACAAAAGAAAATATGGTAACCCAATAACACATGGCCATAAAATAAATTTATGGAAGGCTTACAGGGTTCACTGAGCTGCTAGGACCACCCCCACCCTCAAACCCCAAATACCACCACCAAATAACCAGAATAAACACTCAGAAAATCCCACACCACCACCCCACTGAACAATAACAAGATAAACATCAATAGAGCAGGTTATAAAGAATCAGCAGTCCGCCCCCTCAGTCATAATGACCATAACACCCAAAGATTCAGGTCCATGATGAGGCATTAGTCCCCTCACAGGCTCCCCCACCCCATTACAGTTAAACACACCCCCACAAAACAAAAATGAAACTTCCCATAGAAAAAGCAAGACCCCCAAACTATATAGATAAATGTAGCAATATATGGTGAGCTCATAACAGGTGTAACAAGGAAGTGGAAACCCCCTACAATAATAGTCTCGAAATATCAACACTAAACTTAAACAGACAGCATTGTATTAGCAAATCTGAGGAGCAAACAATTAAAATTGACAAAAAATGCCCCACAGATGTCTGATAACAAAATTGTGTAGATTACGGCTCTTTTCCAAGTAGTCCTTGTCATCATGTTACAAAATAGAAAAGCCAACATTGAAGAGCAGCATATTAACAATAAAACAGGCATAAGACACAAGAACCTTGTTAATAACTGGAACCATCATAGTAATGCACACAGGACGTACTAAAATCGACTCCAATTATCAGCATCTGACCACCAAGTTAAGAATTCATAAAAAAAAAAAACGATAACAGAGTTATCTCAGAAAGTGACAGTCCCAAAAAAAGACATATTCCAAACTTTGTTGAAAGAGTAATCACAGTTAGGATGGACATCTGAAACAGTCCCTCTGGAGCTCCGATGTCCCAAAGTCATGTATTGTCAGATAAGAGCCTCTGCAGCAACTGGAACTGAGACAAAGTTAGTTAACATCGTTAAAAATGAACACTCAATTTCACTCCATCAATAGTCATTAGAGGAGCATCATGGAACAGAGAACGACAGAAACATATGATTTTAAAGAAAGAACTGCTCAGATGGTCCATGGCAGGGTGCACTTCACTGGTAGAGTACAAAAATAGGAGGGTTGTGCAACTTGTGTCCATACAGCAGCATTAAACTCATGCAGCTTGCGCTTTCCAAAAACAAAAACACAATTCACAGTACACTAAGGAAAAATTTAAAAACATGAGACAAGCAAAAGGAGAGTAAAAAAAAAAAGATACACACCATTCTACAAGTATAATGTCCTCAGCAAAGATCTTCCAAAATCCAAGTTCAGAAAATGCAAAAGCAAATACAGGTACTCTGCTAAACAACACATATTCACCATGCAACTCACCTCTCAGAAGAAAAAAGGCACCAACAGTTGAAAAGCAGCTATTGATGTTAGTAACTCTCCCATATCCAGCAATTATGGGGCAGCAGCACTAAATACCATCAAGCTGGAAAAGCAAACAAATTGGGGAACATTTTGGTCAGATCCAGTCAGGCTTGCTCCGCTTAGCCAAAAGTGGTAAATTTGCCTTGATGGAGCACCTGTAGTCAAGCCGAGTATCACATCCTGAACCCAATTTGAGCAGCCAGCAGCTTGGAGATTAATGGACCATATGTGACTCACTTCAATCGAACTGACTGGGGAAGGTCTTGGGCTATCCGTATTTCACTGCCTTTCCAGAAAATCTCTTTCAAGCACTGTGTTTTGTTTAAGATATGTTGCCTATCAAGATAATTTAGCAGTTTAAAAATCAGAGCATGAGGGGATGCTCCAGATGGTGGTGTCAGCTGGACGACTTTATGCACCCTCTCCACTATATAAGATGGAGCATTTGGCGAGGTGGCAATGATTTTTTTGCACAACTTCTGGATGAAAAGAATGGTGTTCTGCCCCTCAACTTCCTCTGGCAAGCTGATGACAATGATGTTATTTCTATGTCTTCTCCCCTCTAAATCTTCAATCCTGTCCTCAAGTTTGGTAATTTTTGTCACAGAGATAGCTTCAGGCTCCATGCACCCCTGCCAGTCCTTAAGGGAACTAACCCTCACCTTGGCATCACCCACTCTCTGGGCAAGGGCTTCAGAAACTAGGCGCATACTTTTAAAGACTTCAGTAATAGTGCTAAAGGCATCTTTCAGTTGTGAAACTTTCTGCAAGAAACACTCTTCTGATAAGGCTATAGGCAAAGCAGGAGAATGGGAGGGAGTTGTGGCCTGAGCTTTGTATCTCTTAAAGCCCTTATCCCTCTCCGGTGTTATCGGACGTGTATGATGTATTCCTGCATTTTTCATCTCAGCATCTGCCATTTTTGAAAAATCCAGCACAGAAAGGATCCAGGAGTCCTCTGAAAGTAAGGTAATTAAGAATTGCAGGGAGATGGTTCGTAAAAGTTAAAATTTTGATGAAAAAGTGAGGTGGAGAAACGGAGCAGCCCTTCCGAGCTACGTACTTGGCACAAGGCATCACGTGACTCCCCCTCCTGGGACTGGTTCTTCCACCAGAAATTCTCCAACTTCTGATCCCTGGTATTCAATGCCTTGAGAGCCCCATCAAACTGTGGGAGTCTCAAGTGAGAAGACCCTGGTTATAAACAGATTGGTGCGATGACATAGAGCGCATTGGAAATAGCAGTATTATAGGCTGTCACCGTTGTGCCTGTGTCAACTGCACATGCAGTGCTCACACCAGAAAAGTCCACCACCACCAATAGTCCTTCTGGGGTCAACCCCTTCAATGAGCAAAAGTGGACCATCTCAATAGGGAAAGGATTATTAGAGGGCCCCAAACGAGAACTTTATCGTGCAGTGATCCGATTACATGACCGGATCAATTTCGAGGTCAGTGACCTCAAGACCTAGTAAGAATACCAAATCCAAGGCATGGCCATGGTGTTGAGTCACAGAAGCAACAACTTGTGCAAGGCCCAGAGATGTCATAAACTGGAGGAAGTATTGACTAAAATGCCAGAGTTCGTCATTGACCCAGACGTTGAAGTCACCCATGTGGTAGAATTCATTTTCATGTAGACAAAGGAATCTGTGACATATGAAAATAAAGAATGAATGAAAGCTGGGTTTTATAACATGTTCTTTGTGTTACTGCATATATGAGCTTCATTAACCTGTTGTCACAAGAACGATATTTAGCAAACAAATTTATTGGTATTGAAAATGGGACATATTCATTTATTTATAAATTTATACATAAGGGAACTTATTGACAATGTGGTATTGGAGATTATTTAATATAAATGAATCTTATAGGTTCAAAGGAGCCTTTATACAATTTAAACAGTTTAAACAAGAAACAATTTTGCTATAACTATTGCATGTAATGAGTTCCGTGGTCTCAATTATTCAGTACTTATAAATTTATTTTTCAAGTCTTCTTTGCTAGTAACTTGGGTATTTTAACACTCTTATTCTTTTTTCAGTGACACTTGTCACTTTCATTCACATTTTATTATGTTTGATGGAGGTATAAAAGTGTATGCTATTGTAATGTATGAGAAGGTTGTCCCTTTAAGAGACACATGTAAAAGAGAGTAGTGAAGAACCTGGGGCACTCCCTGATGATGCCTTAGAGTGAAACCGGTAGGAGGTTAAGTGCTAGTGGTGTCTGTAAGTGTCCTTTTTCAGAGGTATGGTGTTCTTTCTGACTTTGGGCACATATCACAAATAAATAGCTGTGAAGCACATTATACACTATAGCCTAGATATTCAGAGTGGTTGTGAATGGCACAACTAAGTTGCACTGGCCAATCTACGGGACTTGCGCCACTGAGCAACATTCAAACACTGTGGCTATGCAGCGCAAGTCCCACTGCACCATGGCATAAAAGTAATGTATGCAGAGCAAGTGCAATGGGGCATGCCCATGAATAAGTGGTGCAATGGCATATTCAGCCTGAAACCGTGGCGCAAGTCCGGAGCAAAACACAAGATGCACCAGCTGGACTTGAGCCTTTAAAAAATGGCTCAAACACACAGACGGCAGATGCGCAACCCTGTACAAGCAGACTGCCAAAATGGACAGTGCACCATTTCTGATAGATGCAGTCATGAGGGTCATGAGGAGGATGGAGGAACATCAACATGGCTGATGAAGGGCCTGTCAGCGGTATGCCCAACACAGGTGGTACCGGTGCCCACATCATATTTGAGAACTACAGTGATGCTGAGATTGTGGGCTAGTACCACCTGAACAGAACCATTCTGAGGCAGCTCTGTGAGCTGTTCAGTGAGGAGATGCAGGCACCCACCAGATGTAGTTGAGGGTAGAGGGAGCAGCAGATGGAGACCAGGCTCCCTCCCTCCATGACGGAGAAGCTGTGCGTCAGTGTTTTTCTCATTTTCAGGACTTTGATCATTGGGGGCGCTACTCATGTCCCCATTGCACCGGAGACTTCCAAGGGACTTTCAGGGGCTGGCCTGGGGCTAGTGTGCACGGCAATCTGTGCACCTCCCCCTGCCCTCTCCTCACAAAGGAAGTGGAGATACTTAAAAAAAAAGGCGCCAAGACTTTCAAATGGCTGGAGTGCTGGTCTCTACAAGAAGGGCTGCCAGCTGCTCCAGAGAAATTGCACCCCCCACCTGGCCCACACTACCGCCTTAAGTTTTATAGGCTTTGGAGACAGCCCAGCCCATCCAAAACTTGCAACAGTTGCCCAATATTCTGAAGGTGCTTAAAGGGGCACAGCCACTGCTCAACTCCTGAGTCTTTAGCATGCACAAAACACAGGATCAGCCTGCTGTGGACTAAGGACAGAAAAAGGGCTGCCACAGCACTGTTTTTTGACATTTTACTGTCTTACTTTCTAGTCTATCTCTTGCGTTCGCCTAGCCTTTACAGGCTCCAAAATCTATATCTACTATTAGTTATTATCACGGTGGGCAAGGAGCATGCTAGATGGACATTGCAGTACTGGGGTTTTCTTCCATATCTAATCCATCTCACCTGTCAGTTTCACCCAGTCTAGTTCTGTTCTTTTGCTCAGCCCACACAGTCCCCAGAATCTGTCTATTACTTGATTGTTTTATTAAGAGTTCACCAGTGCTCACATGGTCGCACTATGTTGATAATATACTGCCAGTGCACCCAGCTAATTTAGTTACTACCCTAGCCTACTGAAGTCTCCAGAAAAATCTTCTGACCTACCCTGGCTGCCAACTTAGCTTGTCTACCTTTGCCTTAGACCTAACCAAAGCACAGCCGTTACAGCCACCTGAACAGGGTTTCAATAGTTCCAGCTTACTCTTCACATCCTTCTGATCTAGGGGGGCTGCATATATGACCAAGGCATCTCTGGGAAGGCTTACAGGGAATCCCTAAAGTAGGGTTGAGGCTGGGTTCTGAGAAAAGTGGTGGTGGTTCACAATGGGACACCAAAGGGGGGGGGCGGGATCCTGCTGGGGACCCTATATGTACTAACAATTGCTGCAATAGATCATGTCACCATAGGCCAGGCTGGGTACTACACCAGGAGAACCTGTCCAAATGGGGGTCACCCTATCCTAGGGTGTCACCACCCATGTTTCAGGACCTATACGTCAGCTGTATACATGCTGGAAAAAAAAAGTTTTTATTATGGATGCAGTAATGTACATAAGGGCCCACAACAAAAAAAAAATCACCCCATCATTATGCAAGCCTGTGCTAAGCCACTCTTCCCGGGCTTCCTGCTTCTCATGGGGTGAGACATACAGCCAAACCCTGGTCCCCCCGGGACTAGCATCCCCCACCTAACACCCAGTACACCAGAATGGGCCAAAGTTAGGAGACTGAGGGTGGCCCACATGACTATTAACAGCCTGAGGCCAAAGATGCAAGAACTAGAGGCCGGGGCCAGCCTCTTCTCCCCTGACATAATATGCATCTTGAAACCTAGCTGAAGCCGTATGTCCTCCTTCACAAGGTTGAACTAGAAGGCTTTAAAACATTTAGAAAGGATAGGAAGGGGAAGAAGTGAGGGGGAGTCGTGATAAACATCAGGTCCCAAATCAATGCAGCCATGGTCTCTACTGTGGACCTCGGAGGAGATGGGTGCGAAGAACTGTTTGTCAAAATTTTTGTCAGGGACCACAAGCCAGTACTTGTAGGGTGCACCTATAATACCCCAAGAAAGGACATGAAAGCTCTGAGTATGCTGACAAACACCGTACCCACCCTGCCTGGCTATGAAAAGATAATACTCGGAGACTTCAGTCTAAACTGGGGAGACAAGTTAGGCAGGGAGGTCAAAAGCAGCCTCCTGGGAGCAAATCTCACACAGTTGATGCACGAGCCCACATGCTTCAACCACATGACTGGGAACCATACCACACTAGAATGGATACTGGTGACTAACCCAGAAAGAGCCAAATTGGTAGGAACATGTGTGGACTCACTCAGCGACCACACACCTACCTTGCTGGTGTGGAGGAATAACTTCTCCAAGCAACCCCCCAGAACCTTCTGGACCAGAAATTTTGCAGCACTAAATAAAGGATCCTTCCTTCAAGCCCTCTTGGAAGTTGACTGAGCCCAGGCCCTTGACACCCCCTCTGTTGATGGAGCCCTTGGTGGCTTTACCAGACACTTTATGTCAGTAGCCAACAAGCACACACCCAGGAAGATGATAAGGGTCAAAGGTCAGGATGCCAGGTGGCTTAACCCTGATATCAAGTGGAGGCTGAAGGATAGGGATAAACTCTGGGGGAATTACAAGCACTCAAACCTGCAACATGATTAGGTGCGATACCGGGAAGCTGGAAACAGCTGCAAAAGGGATCTCAAAAATGCAAAAAAGAGCCACCAGCATGCGCTGCAATCCAAGAACCTGGCTGACCCAAATAAGTTCTGGGGCCATATAAATACCCTGCTCAAGGGGGGCAAGTGTAGGGGGGCTGGGCCAATAAAAGCTAACAGGACACAACTCTCCACCCCATTGACACGGCCAATGCCTTCAACAACTTCTTTCTAGACCTGCAGAGGTTCAGAATGGGTGATCCCAGCAAAGACTCAGGTCATCAAACACATCCTGGGAACCCCCCAGGATGGTAAAGGGTGCCCGGAGGACCCCCATCAGGGTCCCGAATTCCACCTTAAGCTGGTATTGGCAGGGGAAGTCCTGAAGTTGCTCAGAGGCGTGAAACCAGATGGGGCAGCAAGGCATGACAACCTGGAACACAAGCTGCTGAAAAAAGGAGCCCCCCCACTATTGCAGGACCCATAACTCAGCTCTTTAACAGGTCCTTGACAGAAGAGAAAATACCAGCTCTGTGGAAGGTTGGACTGGTGACCCCAATCCCGAAAGGAGGGTCGCACAGAGATGTGGAGGACTTTAGGCCTATCGTCATTCTAAGTACCTTAAGCAAGCTACTGGAGAAGGTGGCCTACCAACAGGTAAGCCACCACCTGGATCTGCACAACCTGCAAGCCCACCAGCAGCATGGTTTTAGGAAAAAACATGGGACCAAAACAGCCTTAATAAGCTTCACCACTGATGTGAATGAAGCCTTAGACCAGAACAAAATGCTTGTCGTGGTCTTCATTGACCTCACCAAGGCATTTGACCTGGTTGACCACCAGCTGCTGCTGGAACAACTTAGGGGGCTGGGTCTGGACACAAAAGCCCTGCTATGGTTCACAGACTACCTCAAAGGCAGGACACAAATGGTCCAGTGGAACGGCGCTACATCAGATGAGCGCCCAGTACCCGAAGGTGTCCCACAGGGATAAATCTTAGGCCCCCTGCTATTCTTCCTGTTCACAAACAACCTCCCCCAGCACTGCAGAGGGGTTAAAAGTCACTCTCTATGCTGACAACGCAGTACTGTATAGGACAGGAGAAGACACGGGTTCCTTAAACCGGGAGTTGAGTCAGTACCTTGGAGCCTTTGAATCCTGGTGTCAGATTAATAGGCTGGTCCTGAATAGCAAAAAGAAGAAAGGCATGCTCTTTGGCCCAAAAAGACCGGGCCAAAAGAGATCCATCCACCTATCACTCTCCACCAGGGATGGAGTAGGGATAGAAGTTGTGGACAACATGCAATACCTGGGAATGTACATAAACCGGGAGATCTCATTCAGGAAGCACATTGACAACCTCACAAAGGTAGTAAACCAAAAACTGGGCCTCCTCTGCAGACTTAACCCCTTTATAACTAAGGAAACCAGGAAGGTGGTAGGGAATGGGTCAATTCTCTCAACCCTTTTCTATGGCGCAACCTTGCTCCAGTAACTGAGAACTACGAAAAGACAGCGGCTGAGCACGCTCTACCAAAGGGTCGTCTGTTTCACCGTCAGGGCAGAAAGAATGGAACACCACTGCAAGGTGCTTCAGGCCCTAGAATGGCCATCTTTGGAGGCAAGATAAGCATATCCTGCCCTGTGCATGGCCTATAAGCTACAGCGCCCCGGGGCCCCTCTTGGGTTGAGGGACCTGCTCGTTCCTAAGATAGCGAGACAAGAGCTCAGATCCACCAATCGAACACTCCTACAAATCCCCAGGGACAGATCATCCCTAGGTCAACAGTCACTCAGTGTCACCCTCCCCAAACTCTGGAATGAGCTCCCAAGAGAGATACAAGACAGCCCCACCTTTGAGGGCTTCAAGAAAGGGCTAAAAGCACACCTAGGGATGGGGCCCCAGTGCCTCTGTCTCACCTAGGGTCCTGCCAAGGGACCAAATGCAGGGTGATATCCTTGTGAAAAGAACGGTAGGCCATGGATGGATGGGTCTGTCAGTCTGGTGGTAGAACTGTTCTTTGCACTTATATAGGTTTTACAACTGTCAATTGGTCTATACCTAACAAATGTCTGAAGCTTTGGTTTGTATCAGTTTCTGTACTGCAATGTTTGTTCACACACTCTGTGTAAGCCTTGCTGCACGGTACACTCCATCTGAATTGTTTTTTCCCTCCCTCTAGGTTCATGTAACTAAACTCGGGTCGCCCCTGAGAAAGGGACCACAAGGTTCTAGTGGTCCTACCCAGTTACCAAAATTTAAATAAATAAATAAAATCTCAGTGAAGACTAAGGTGACTGCCGTGATATGCCTGCTCACCACAGGCACCTTCCAAAGACCAATAGGTGACACCACAGGCATCACCCAGTTGGTCACGTCCCTCCTCCTTACAGTTACTCAATGCTCTGCTGCAATGCACTTCGGAGTACAAACATTTCCCAAGCACACAGGCAGAGCGTGCAGCAAACATGCAGGACTTCCACAGGGCAGCACGCATGCCGGGCATGATTGGGGCCATAGACTGTGCCCATGTGGGCATTCACACACCACCTAGCCTTGAGGGGCCAACATCCATAAATCGTAAAAGGTACACATCCATCAACTGCCAGGTGGTGTTTGATGCCATAGGGTGAATAATCAATGTCTGTGCCACACACCCCAGGACTGCACATGATGCATTCATCTGGCACAGGTCTATGCTGTATCAGGGATTTGAACATGGGGAGATCCCGATGGGTCACTTGGTGGGTTAGTAGGGCACAGACCAGGAGGTGGGCACAGCATGGCTATGGGAGGAGGGAGGGTAGATAGGGCAGGCATGGTGGAGTGGGCAGTGGGTGACTGGAACAGCGTGGTCACCACTACACAGCATGTTGCAAACCATGCCCTCCCTCACACAGGTGACAGCGCATACCCGCTCATGCCCTGGCTGATCATCCCCTACCTGTGTCCCCCACAGAGGAGAGGTATAACGAGGCACAAGCCAGCATGTGCAGTATCATTAAGCATGTCTTTGGCATGCTCAAAATGTGATTCCATTGCCTAGACTGGTCAGGTGGTCCCCTACAATATAGCCGATTAAAATCCTGTGGCCTATTCCTGGCCTGCTGCATTCTGCACAACATGGCCATTGACCGTGGGATAGCTGTCCAGGTGGATGAGGGCAATAGCAGTGGGGACAACGGTAACAAGGGGCCAGAGGGTGGTGGGAAGCCACCACTGGGGAGGCGGAACACCCATCTAGCAGCAGAGGCAAGGAGGCATCGACATGATAGCACAGGAGCATTATGAAGAATGCAGGTATGTCCACCAACACACATGCATGGGTCACACAGACCACCACACCACACCACCACACCACACACAGGTCTTGATGTGCACAGTGGGATGCACGCAGGGTATGGGGTGCACAGCAGGCATGGTGGAGGCAGTGGAACACAGACACATACACACAGCACAGGCATAGACACACACACACACACACACAGAGGCTGAGGAACATTGCATGGATCAGAAGCATGGCACTGGTGCGCAGGCACAACTGGCACAGAGCTGCCCTCATCACACCCACACCAAACGGTCCAGCAGCCCAGCCAGCACACATGGGGGGGCATGCGCCACAACACACATGCACGCCACTACATGCATGTGGCACCACCATGCCCATGTGTGCATGGAGCAGCAGCAGAGGACAGCAGGTAAGAGCAGCACACACATCAGGTCAATTGCACAGTCCCTTCTCTGCCATGGCCACATGGGTAGCTGCACCGGGACCGGTCAGCAGCCACAGGCTGCTCATCAGGCAAGGGAGGTGTGTCTGATGCACTGCCAGGGGTTGATGTCCAGGACCATGACCATGTCCTTGCTGGTGTGGAGTGGCGGCTGAACAGCTTAGCGTCGGGGGTGTCTGGGATGCCAACATTGGAGCCTGGTGTCCGCTGTGAGGGTGTCGCTAGATGCCAGGACCATGGGGTGGACAGAGCACTGAAGGAGGGTCCTCTGCACACAGCTGAGCCCAGTGACTGCCACAGTCGCACGCCCAGCCACAATGGCACCAGTCATGCAGTCCATTGCTGCGGTCATGGCCTCCTGCATCTGGTGGAGCTCATCAATAAGCCACGCAGTACCCTTGTCCTGCTGCTTAGTCAGCTGATGCACCTCTGCCCACAGTGCACGCACCTCTGTGGCAAGCAGCGCCTGGTGTACAATGGATGCCTGCAGCAACTGGGTGTGCTCTCCCAGCCATTCGGCATCCTGTACCTCCTGAGTAGGATGCCTGGCTGTTGGGGGTGACACAGCATGCTGTCCAGCATCCCACTCAGGTGGATGCTGCACAGGGGGCTATACTGGGGGTACATTGTCCTCGGGAGCACCTGCAGCATGCCCCGTGTTACATTGCCTGGTAGTATCTGCAACCTACTGCTGCTGCCCGACCATCTGATGGGCAATGCCCTGCGCTGCCGCATCTGCAAAAGCACCACCACCCAGGTCGGGCACAGCGATGGTGCCACACACCACCATGCCGGTGGAGATGAGTGACAGCTGTGCAGCTGCAGGTGCAGCACTGGGCCCTGCTGTTGCCTGTGATACTCCCTGGGGTGTGTCAGGCACCACAGCCCCTACGCTGTCCAAAATCCATATCAGGTCATCACTGGAGTTGGACTCGTCCCCCAGCTGAGTCTCAGTGCACAGCATGAGCAGGTTGGCATCCCACAGGAACTCAGCCAGGGTGTCATCCGACCCCAGGTCAAGGACATCCACATGCCCCACACTGCCATTCCACAACCTGTCCCTGCCAATGATGCCGGTGGAGATGTACGGTCAGTCATCTGTGACCAAGGCTGCTGCCGCCTCCACTCCATCCCCCCACAAAGGCATGATAGTGCTGCAAAAAAGAAACTGAGTGTTAGAGATGCTGTAGTGCCAATGCGCAGGCCCTCCCAGTGTGCATGTCACCACTGCTGCCATCCAATGGGGCGTCATTACCAGCAGCAGCCACCCACATATGTGGCATGCAGCACGGCAGCATGCACACCTGCATGTCTAATTCCACACCTCCCAAACATGCATGTGGAGTGCATACTCACCATGCAGTGAGGAGCTGCCACCCATATGGAAGCCACCACCAGACACATCCTCGAGCGCTGTGTGGCTGATGGTGGCTGCCACCCGCTCTTCTGTGGCTGACAGGGTGGGGGTGGTGGATGAGCCCTCACTGGATCTTCTGCGTGAAGCACATATGGCTGCCACCTTATCCTTTATCCTCCATTAGTCAGTGCCTACCTTCTTGAGGCACTCCTGCGTACTGCGCTGGTGCCTGCCATGTGTGTTCACATATGTGACCACGGCCTCCCACCATGTCGACCATTCCTGAGGGGTGCCCGTGACACCATTGAGCAGGTCCTCCCTGTCCAGGTAGGCCTCGAACAGGGCATTCTGCTCCTCCCTAGTGAAGTTGGGCTTGCGTTTGCAGGCAGGCCCATGCTCCTACACACCATCATTAACAAACATGTTGCTACCTGTGAACAGTGACAGCACAGTGGGTCAGTGTCAGCATGGCCCAGAGCATTCTCCCGTTGCAGTGTTGTTGTAGGCCTCTGGATCCCTGCGTAAGCATCCACTTACCTAAAAGGTTGCAATGCTGGTCCGTGGACTGTGCTGGTCAGTGGTGCATATAAGGTGCATCGCATGCAAATGAGCTTGTACGCAATGGTAATGATATGCTAATGCACCATACTGCACCGTACATTGGCTGATGAGGTGATTTGCTTACGATGGCTGAATATCACGTAAATGCATTGGGTGCAATCAAGTTGTGCCGGAGCATCCCTGTTGCACAGTTCCGGTGCATGAGCATTGTGCTTGCCAGCAATGCACATGTGCACACACTGAGCACATGTCTATCGTGCGACTGGTGCACCATGCATGATGGTGAATCATTGCACATGCGGTGCTGGTGGGCCATCGCGCATGAGTGCGCTTCATGGCACTGCTCCTACCATGCAGCTGAACAATGTGTGCAATGCAGCATGCAGTGACTGCTGGGCACATGCGCGCCACTGCGCGGGGTCACTCCCTGTGCCCTCAAGGTTGTCTATGTGACCTCGTGCACCTGGCATTGTGTGCATGCATGTGCTGTGCTTTTCACCTGAACTGTGCATTGTGATTGTGCATCCACATGCTGCGCGATTGCTTCATACCATTCACGATTACGCAATGTACACATCCCCACATGCGTGGTTTGTCTGACATTTTCCATTACATAGCCTGACTGCTGTATGTCATGGTGGGACAGGGAAGATCTAGAAGGGCCAGCAATTGGTCAGATGTGGAACGCATAAATCTGGTGGCAGTGGTACAGCCCTATGAGGGCCAGCTGTTAGGGCTGGTACCCCTACAGCAGCCACGTGGCCATGTGTGGCAGCGGGTGGCCACCTATATAGAGCAGAGGACAGTGGTGCCCAGGATGGTGGAGCAATGCCACCACCGCTATGGGGACCTGTGGTGGATGGACCTGGTCCAGTTGCTTCAGATGCAGGTCTGTGTTCAGCATGGCGCAGTGCCACAGCAAGGCCGGTATGCACAACTGTCATGTATGCACAGCACTTATCTGTAGTGGGTGTTCAACTGCGCGGCACAGTCCACAGCAGGGGTCTGTCAAGGTCCTGGTGGTCAATGCACGTCATGCATGGCTGCTGTGCGTGTTCCAGTTGTATGGGTTTGGGGGCCAAGGGATGGATGGGGACATGCCCTGTGTCATGTGGGCTGTGTGGTGGCTGGGGGGATGTCAGTGCATGCTTGTGTACTCTTGTCCTCCTCTCATCCTTCTACAGGGCCAGAGGACTACAGGAAAACCAGGGCAGCAGCGGCAGGGGTGCTGTACCATTCTAGGGTGCTAGGGTCTGGACCAGCTGGATGGCACAGGGCAGGTAAGCATTGTTATATTGCTGTTCCGTGTCTCTGTGGAATACCAGTGGGGACAGGGCCCGGCCATGGTCACCCCAGCCATGTGCCTGTACAGCCATGGTGGGTGCTATGACTGTTGGGCTTGCCAGTGTTGCATGGTCTTTGGTAGCCTTGTGCCACCTGGGGGGGCGTGCGCACGGTGTTCACCGTGTGTGCTGCAACAGGTGTCCTTTCTCGGTGCCATGTGCCCATGCCCATGTGCACATGTGCCCACTGTGCAACACTGTCTGCCTGTCAGCTCCATTGTGGTGTGCTGTGTGGATGGCAGGTGTAGCCCTCCAGGCACAGGTCCATTGTAGTCCCCTCCAGTGGTGTGTGCCCCCGCTGTCCACTGCACGCTGTGGGTGGGCAGGGGTTCATTGGGGCTTTTCACTGATTACCTGTTCTGTCCCTTCTCCTAGGTGTTCCCAGGATGGCAGTACGGAGGGATCCCAGGCCAATCCTCCTGGCCCTCGGGAGGGTGCTTGAAAATCAGTGGACGCTGTTGTTGGTGACCAGGAGGCACCAGCAGGAGATGATCACCATGTGGGGGGTACTGGAATGGCTGGTGGTGGTGGACCAAGGACAGCATTAAGCCCTGTAAAAATATATATATTATATATATATATATATAAACCCTTTACTCTCACCTACCCTGTCTCCTTGCAGTACACCTTTCCCATTGTATAGCCCCTGGTTCCTGTCCCCATCCTCCTCTTACCCTCCCTGTCCCTACCCCTGTTGTTTATTCTTGTACGTAGTTATATCTTTCCATAAAACATTTTTCTTGCTATATCTGTGTGTCTGTGTCTGCTTTGCAGGAGGCTTGTGGAGCCATGCTGCAGGTGTCTGTTCTGCTGTGCTTTGCCATGTCTCTGGTGTACCTCCACTGTCCCCCTGGGCCATTGCTCCTGTGATCACTGGGCGGGTGGACCTTTACCTGGTCCTGTGCATGGCCCTATGTCATGTGTCCAATGGTGGCCTGTGCCTACCTCTGCACCTTCTGCACTTGTCTACCTTGCCTATCAGTTGCTTGTGGTGCTGGACGTCTCCACTGTGGGCAGCACTGCAATGCCCCTCCCCACTCCAGCTGATGCCTGTGTGGCCCTGTGTGGCCTGTACCTCACTCACCCATGGTCACCTGCTGTATGTGTTTACCTCATAACCTGGCACTTTGCCCACAGTGCCCTGTGGCCCTGCCTGGTGGGTGTCTGTTGCATGGCCCTGCCATTGGCAGGGAGGTGGTGGTGGGGTTTTGGCAGGGTCCTTCTTTACTGGTTGGTGGACTGGGGTTGTCTGTACACCATCCGCTGGTGCCCTGTGTTACCTCCAGGTCAGTGCTTCTGTGTACCCGGGCGTGCCCTGCTGGTGGGGTCCTGTGCCCCTTGCCCCTGTGCTTCCTTGGCTATCTGTCCCTGCGGCCTGTTGCTCCTGCTCTGCTCACTGTGTTTGTGCTCAGATCTGCACCACGCATCCCTGGTTGTGCCAGCACATCTATGGATAGGCCATGGCGCATCTTTGCCATATTCAGCCGGCTTGTGCAGGAGCATTTCAGGGGGTGCATCTTCTGAATACGGCTCCTGTTATACCATGGCACATCAGACTTGTGCTGCACTGGACTTGCACCATCCTTTGGTGCATTTCTGAATATCTGGCCCTATATAGTGTGTGTGACTGTTATTTTGAGTTGGTGGAAGGCGCTGAAATTTCATGTTTGGATGTTTAACAATTTTTTCTAGCATATCCAAGCCATTGGGGTGGTTATCCTTGTTTGGAACTGGATCTAGATTACCTTGCGCTGTAGCTATGTGAATTTTATTTCATGCAAATTGAGACCTGTTTTACATTCATAGCATTCAAAGCCATTACAGGTGCTGAACTGATTATCATTTAAAGGGAACATAAACCCTCTTGTTTACATGTTTTGAAATAATTGGTAGTTTGTCCATGTGTGAAGTCTGTTTAATAACGCTAGTGTATTTTTTTGTGGGTTTGCTTGAAATAGACCTATTTTTAGCTTATCTAGAACCCTTTATTAAAGAGCAAATGAACCATCAATTTTCTGCTGCTATCATAGACAAACTCTCCTGTGTAAAAATAGACCAAGGCATGCTGAGTTAAATCTTATTAGTTATTACCTTTATTGTGCTCATTTATATAGGTTTCACCATGTTTAAAAGTTATGCTGAAATGTAAACAAATTATCTGAAGAGCCAAGCTGCTGAGCCGCTAAGCCACCTCTCATCTCACAAAATGGTGCTGACGTGCAACACGATTATGTCATCATAGTAGTCCCCTCTATTTCTTGTACTAAAAGCTGTGGACACTGTTTTAAAACTACAGATATTAGGACTACATGTAAATATCAGCATATGTATCAGTAATTAACTTGTGGATCTGACCCTAGTGCACAAGCTAAGTATTGATACATATGCTGATATTTACATGTAGCCCTAATATCTATCATTTTAAATCAGCGCCCATAGCTTTTAGTACCAGAAGCGGAGAGGACTTGCTACAATGACTTTATCACATCACACATCAACACCATTTTGTGAGCCAAGCTGTGACTTGGCAGCCCAGCTGTTTGGAGCATTTGTTTACATTTTGATACATCTTTTAAACATGACAAAAGCTATATAAATGAGCATAATAAAGGTAATAACTAAAATGATTTAAGTCAGCATACCTCAATCTATGTTTACATGGGAGCATTTATCGTATGATGGCAGCGTAAAATAGACGGTGCACGTGTCCTTTAATGTTTCCCTTTTCTTATCCAGTATTCCTTTTATAATTACTTATGAATTCCAGAACCCAATGACATAGAAACATAGAATCATAGACTTTTGACAGCAGATAAGGACCATTTGGCCCCCCCAGTCTGCCCATCTCCCTATTGAATGAGCTGCAGATCCTAGTTAACAACAGCCTACTTCCTCCTACCCCCCAACTAGAATTGCCTTGCATCTGTCCCATGCTTTCTTGAATTCCTCCACTGTTGTTGACCCCACAACCTCCTCAGGAAGGCTGTTCCATGTATCCACCACTCTCTGCATGAAAAATGTCTTTCTCACATTGCCCCAAGCCATCCCCCCTCTATCTTCAAGTTGTGCCCCCTTGTTCTTGCACATCGCTCTTTCTGAAACCTGCTACCCTCTTGGACTTTGCTGATTCCTTTGAGGTACTTGAAAGTTTCTGTCATGTCCCCCCTCTCCCTCCTTTCCTCGAGGGTATCAGCTAAACAGTAGTCCTGGATGGAAAGCTTCACTGTAGGCATCAGCTGAGTTGAAGCCTACAGTGAAACTTTCCATCCAGGAGGACTTCTGTTTAGCTGATGTCATGCAATTCTGAAATACTGTTATAAAAAAATGAAAACTGTGCTGAAAAAAATGTTGCATCAACAAGTGACTGTATGTAAATAAGAAATATAGGACCATTTCAAAATAAGCACACAAAACAAGACACACATACACACGCACACACACATATCCAAATGAACAATCACATAAAAATTGAAACAGTAAGGTTTATGTTTAATGAGCTTTTTATCACTTGAAATGTTATATTTGTATCCATTTGAGATGTCTGTATCAGTCTGCATGATTAAGAACCTGCCTGAATAACAACTTTTTAACATTTCTAACCTCAACTTTAAAAACAGACTTTGATAAAAAAATATCTCAACAGTTTAAATTCGCTCCCCTCTCCTGTCAATGGCATGAATGGGATACAGTTCCACCGCTTGCCTCATCCTGCCGCTAAGGCCCAGCAACCACCCATGTCCAGTGGTACCCTCTGTCACACCCTTCCCCAAAGTAATCATCCACTGGTGTAAACTGACACCCCCAAAGCATCCCCTATACTAAGTAGTCTGTGGCATCCTGTGGTACCCTCTCCATCACCCTTCCCCTATATCAAACAATTCTTAGCATCCAGTGGTACCCTTTCCCTCACCCTACTCCTGTATCAGGAAACCCATACATACAGTACATTGACAGGCATTATTGCCCCAGAAACAGGCAGTTGTGCTTGCGTTCAGATGACACTTTAACTATCTCATGTCTTAAAATCTCAACAGGTCAGAGATCTTTTGCTTATGTTGCTGAAAATAAACTGGAATTCATTACATCTGGAAATCTGGAATGCAAATAGTTTTTATTGTTTTAAAACTTTGTATAAAGCACATTTAATGTCTGATTTTTTGTTGTAAATATTGTCAATAATTGTTATATATTGTATTGTATGTTTTGTATTTTGTTATCTTGTTGTATATCCTGGGTCATTTCTGTAAAAGGGCCATGTAACCCAGTGTGCTTACCCGGTTAACAAAATTAAAATGTATAATAAAATAAATAAACCATGGTATCCCCTTTCCTCACTCTGACTTATATCAATCGGTCTCTGACATCCTTTGGAAACCTTCCATCACTCTGCTTTGTATTATGTAGTCCCTGACATCCAGTGGCACTTCCTCCCTCACCTTATCCCTGTGCCAAACAGTCCCTGACATCCAGTGCTACCCCCCCAATGATGACAGCATAGCTCTCCTCTCACCTGTGCAGCTGAATGCCATATGGAATATGTAACTGAAAACTCCAGTTTAATAAATCTACTAATAAACAGACTAAATCGAGCACGTTTAATAACATTTTCTATATCAATATTGAAGTTTTAAGTTTGCAAGGGAATGGGTGGCCCTCAGACATCAGGGAACTTCTGAAATAAAACACATACTGCTACCTTACTACTCCATGTCCACTGGGTGCATAAGGTGCATCTCACTGACCTCTACTCCAGGGACATCAATGGATCTGCTACTGTAGAAAGAATCATTCTGGAACACAGATGGATTTAAGTAGTAGTGCAGCACTTTTATTGCAGTGCCAAGGGGCCTTTGCAGATCCAACCTGAAACCAATGGGCAGATAATCGTTGACTTGTGCCCTGAGGTGGTCACATTTTAGACATATACTGTTGCAAAGCATTAGTTACAACCTCGCAGAGTTGAGCCTGCACGTCTCTGACATGCTTAGCTTTTCTTGGATGAGTTTAGGCCTGTCAAGATGGAAGAAGTCTGTGAGGTAATCTCAGAGCTGAAGCTCATGATTCGTTAACTAAACCTGTGCCCAACATGACTACTGGTAGGCTGGGTCCAGTGTTATCAGGAATTGTTTGGTGCTCCCAGTCGGAGGATGTCTTCCTGGCTGCATTGAAAGATGAACCGGTTTGGTCTCTTCTGAAAATTAAAAAACTCTCTGGACCTGGATATCCTTATGCATTATCATCCAGTCTCTAAACTGTCCCTTTTAGGAAAGGTTATTGGAAAGGTTGTGGTGCTACAGCTTGAGGCACACCTGAAGACCTATGACATTTATGTGCCCCTTCAGTCTGACTTTAGGTCTAGACACAGCAGCAAGACTGTGTTAGTCAGGGTGCATAATGATGTCCTCAGGACGAGAGATGGGAGGAATGATCAATTATTTTTCACCTTAATCTCTCTTCAGCTTTTGGTGCTGTAGACCATGGTTTGTTGTTAGATCACCTGAGGGAGTATAGTGGACTGTAGCACAGTCTTCTGGTTTTAGTTTTAACTTAGGGATAGGATACAGTGGGTAGTGATGAGAAGCTTCTCATTGCTCCTAATACCTCTGCTCTGTGACGTACACCAGGGGTCACTCCTCTCAACTATGTTGTTTGCAGTATACATGTTGCCCCTGGGAAAGATCATCGGGTGATAAGCTTCACTGTTATGCAGATGATGCCCAGCTGTATCTGTCATTTGCACCCAGGACACCTGACACAGTTGAAGTGCTAAAGTTGTGTGGCTGAGTCCAGAAATGGATGGTAACCCACTGGCTGAGACATAACTAAGATAAGACTGAGGTCTGTATTTGAGCTGGGTGGAGGGTGGAGATAGCTAAGGAATGAATGATGCTTTAGCTTGTGTCTCCTAGACTGGTGATCTCTGCCAAGGTGAAGAATCTGAGTGTCATTCCGGATGAGAGACTGACATTGGAGGCACATGTCTCAGCCATAGTCTGGAGTGACTTTTTCCATCCAAGGAACATCAGCTGAATCAAACCCTGTATCCCCTTCAAAGACCTGCCAACACTGTTGCATTCATTTCAGATGTCCAAGCTTGAGTACTACAATGTGTTCTACCTTGGGGTCAGTTGAGGTACCCTGCAACACATCCAGCTGGAGCAGAATGTAGTAGCCAGTTTGCTGACAGATCTTCCTAGGTCCTGTCATGCAATCCCTGTCCTGCATGAACTGCATTGATTGCCAGTGAAGTAGTATGTTACCTTCAAAGTTGGTTTTCTAACATATAAAGACCTATAAGGGTTGGGCCTTAGCTAACTGGTGGAGCTCCTGACTATCTATCAGTTCCTACACCCCCTCCACTCCACCGTGGAGGGCTCCTTTCAGTTTTGAGGTATGGACTTAAAGGACATCCAAACCATTATTTTTTTGTTGCCCAAGACTATAAAATCCAGCTCCATAGCTTTGTAAAAGAGACCCCCCCCCCGTTAAACAGTTTAGCTGCTTACCTCTAAAAATAATGTTTAATACATTTTCGTAGCTTTTAACTTCTATAAATAAACCCAACCTCCATGTGGAAACCGGCTCCGAGAATCACTCCTAAAATTGCTGGGACGTCATACAGCATGATGTTATTAAAGAGAGACCACCAGAGAGCATATACTGAGTTCCAGTGGGGACTCTCTAAAAGTCATTTTATTTCAGCTGTGTAATGCCCCTCAGCATACTAACTAGTACTAAATGCATGTACTATTTTTTAAAAACAGATATTTGCACCAGTTAGTATGCTGAGGAGTATTACAGAGCTGAAATAAAAAGGCTTTTGGAGAGTCGACATTGGAACTCAGTATATGCTTGCCGGTGGTCTCTCTTCAATGACGTCATTCCATATGACATCCCAGCCATTTCAAGAGTGATTCTTGGAGCTGGCTTCCACATGGAGGATGTATTTATTTACAAAACTTAAACAGTATGAAAATATATTAAACCTCATTTTTAGAGGTAAGCACTGAACTGTTCAACAGACAAAGCTATAGAGCTGGATTTTGGGATCTCAGGCAGTAAAAACTAATGATTTAGGAGTCCTTTAAGACCTCTGGAGAGCATTCATTTGAAGTAGCTGTTCCTCTACTCTGGAATTGGTAATCTAGAGCACTTAAGGTGGACCCTGGGTGGAAGCCTTTAAGAGGGGGTCTAAAAACGTGCCACGTTAGAGAGGCACTTGGAGAGTAGTGATGGTCTCTGTTGTAATGTATGTAAAAAAAAGTAAGTAAAATTTATTTGTTTAAAGTGCCCTTCCCAAGCTCAGGGTGCTTTTACAATAATTCAAACATTTAAATACAAACCATATAAAAAACAACAAATATAATGAATAGGCATAAATAACTCTTAATTATCAAATCTCAGAGAATGCTTGGTTAAAAAGGAACGTTTTTAACTGATTTACTGGCCAATGATGCTGCTGCATATTATGAATTTATTTATTCTTATTTAAAGTTCTGCTATTCTAAGTTGTTTGTGTTTTACCCTGCTTTGTCCATTTCTTTTATGTTATATGTGATGTTAGGCATCCTAAGACTCTTGGGGAGAGCACCATAACAGTAAAGGTACTACTTCTACTACTATTTCTACTACTACTACTACTACTACTACTACTACTACAACCAGCTACAAAGTCCAGAAAGCAAACAGTTCATTCTGAAAAGAGGTGAAGGCTTGTAGTGAATCCAAAATTCATTTCCTCCAGGATAAAACTTGACATGAATGTCCATGATAGTTCTAGCAAAGCAAATGTCAGGGGGAGATGGTAGTCCTTACCGTTTTCATGTGGCACACACTTTAGACATCTTTCTGTGTGATAACTCATTCTGCATCCCTGGAGATAAGTTCCTATGGTCATCCCAATGCATTCATTCAGTTATCTTGGCTGCATCCTTAAAATTGGTATACTTGTCACACTTCCCAATGAAGGTACTGATGAATGGTGCCCTTCTGGCCTGGTGAGACCTACGGTTATGTTGGTGCTGACTTCACTGGAGTTACTTGCTCAGGCTGTTCTGGCACCCCCAGAGGCTGGCCCATGCCATGGGGTCAATTGGAAATGTAACCACAGCTGGGTAGACCCCATCCCAAACTTTGACCCAACCCTCATGGCCACACACAATCACAACAGGAGCAACTACTTGCCAGCTATGTGTTGCTCCCCCATGCTCTGTTGCTCAAAGTAATCTCCCTTAACTCCTTTTTGCTCAATTTTTATGTCCTTGCAAGTAGCATAGCAGTCCTTTGTGCAACTTCCTAGTTCGTGGTTGATACGTAAGCGTCCTACCAGGAAGTACTGTGGTGAGCAGTGCTCCTTTTATGGTGTGCACATACAGTATGGGTTTAGTTTATTTAGCACTTTGTGTTCAGCATTTCAAACATAATAATTTTTTTGGCTTTCTTTATGGTGTTGCTGCCGTTTACCTGCTGCCCTGTCCCTTTTGGGTAATGCATTGGTCATACGTAGACCACCTTATGGGAGCAGCTAGTATATTATGGCACCACGAAACGCCGACTATATTTTCAGACCCGAATTATTTGTGCTGTATCCTCCACCATGATGGTAAATTACATCGAGCCTGCTTTTAAGGTGGTGAGCCTTCGAGGTGGTGAGCTTTTTTACAACTTTCGATGTGTGGTTTGTGGATTTTGAAGATTTGTTTATTAACGATTTGCTTGATGCAAACTACTCCACAGTTTGAGTGCTGACCTCATTTGTTCAGTTTTTTTAGCTGACTTTTATGATTTAGGGCACTGTTACCCCTTGAATGTTAGGCCAGTGTACTACAGCCTGAAGTAGTTTCTATGACCCCTCATGGAGAAACTAAGATAATTATACACAAATATAAATATCACCATTGTTTAAACTTAGTACAATATTTTTATTTTTCAGT
Source organism: Neoceratodus forsteri (assembly GCA_016271365.2). Classification (NCBI taxonomy): domain Eukaryota; kingdom Metazoa; phylum Chordata; order Ceratodontiformes; family Ceratodontidae; genus Neoceratodus; species Neoceratodus forsteri. Next base: position 1,066,665,356 of record CM028131.1, on the reverse strand, counting down.
GCCACCTGTTTAAGTGTAGTAAAATTATGGAGTGGTTGAGAAGAAATTGCTTTTTTCATGATGTGATAGCACCCATTTATAATGAACGGGAAAACATTAACCAAAGGTAACATTATTTTATAAAAAATATTTAACATTTTATTTGAAAACCATCACAGAAAAGTACTTGTATATTGGTAAATTTTAACATAAATTGATACATACTCTATGAATGTGGCTCAGGCATTAAGCACTGGTCCTAATCTTTTACTTAAAAAATGAAGTTCCTAGCCCAAACCATTCCAGAGTTGTACCTTTTGAAAGATAATCTATTTGAGATACCTACAGTAAGTTTGGAACTGTTAAGACTAGGAACTTAATTATGTTTTTCAAATGAATGCTTGAAGTAAGCACTACATGGCTAAGCCATGACAATTCACTTTCCATGCAATAATATATATATCACTTTGCATTAATGTCAATATACATCAATATGTATCAACTTATTTACTCATATATTTTAATGTATATCAATACATGAAAATGGTTTTATGACTTGTGAATGTAGTACTGATTCCACACCATTGTTTTAAAAAATAAAGTTCCTTGCCCTAAAGGTTCCATAGTTAGACCTTTTGAAAGAGAATTTCTTTGTAAATGACAAGCCTTAGAACTGTTTGGAACTTCATTTTGTTTAATTAATGCTCACCATGAGTATTGCACATCTAAGCCATGTCTATACACTTCACATCTTTTTTTTTTATTTGTACAATTTATGGCCAGAAAGGACACTTAAAGTTTAGACTTGTTTCCAGGTGTGTCCTGGGAGCATAGGGAAGTTAAGTGACTTGCTCATGTTCACACAGCATGCAAGTGGTGGCTGTGAGATTCAAACCCAATTGCGTCTATTGTAGCTATACACATAATACAGTAGGTTTATATATATATATATATATATATATATATATATATATATATATTCCTTGCAAAAAAAACTTTGTTAATGTACCATTTGGGTTGAAGCCTAAAAAGTAGGGAAATGTGATCATAGGGTTCCCTAGCATAAGACCCTGCCACCATCCTCGGCTTACAACCCAAACACCCCACCTTCACCCTCGGCTTCCAACCCTAAAGCCCCCCTCTAGGGGGCTGGGGTGAGGAAGTAACTACATACCAAAATCTGGTATATCATTCCGAGTGTAATCTAGACAATAACCCTCTGACAGAGTTGTATCATGAGGTAGCTTTCTATAGGGGGCCCCTGATATGGAGCAATGTATTTGGCTGTTTGATATTGTATTAGATGCTCTTTTGGGTGCACTGTATCTCTCCATAGGGGACTATAAGGTTTTATTGTTAGCCTCTCTTATATGATGTGACATTGTTATGAAGTTCTTGGATGTGATGTTCAAACTGAAAACTAATAAAGTTTTTCATGTTAAAAAAATATTGTCAAGACCTAGCTCTAATCTTATGTAGGATGTTGGATATGAATGTACCAAACCTAAAATACTGTGAAGACACTTAAATATCGGGACAGTTAGTGACTCCCTTTTCTTTAGATCCCAAATGTCCACTCCATAACGCAGTTGGGCAAGATATTTTGCTCTAATATTTTTTATATGTGGCTTTAATGAAAAGCCCCATATGCAGCATTACATTTTTTTAAGCCCAGAATTGTTTTCTTAGTTTTAGCAATAGTGCTTAAGACATGGTTAGTCTAGAGTCCACTAGAAGTAAAGTTCACCCCTAGATACGTGAAATTTAAAGCAACTGTTAGGGATTGCTTGCCCAAAAAACAGTGCCCTTTATGCTGCCTTGCATCAAAGTTCATTATTTTAATTCTCTCAAGATTGAGAGTTTAAGCTCTTTGACTCCATAATATCTAACTTACATTTTCTATGCCTTTTTATGTTGATTGCACGCATGTGCAAGAAACATATTACAGCAGGTTGCCAGAAGCAGGTTGTGGAGGCATGGCACTGTTGTGGCCAATGCCCCCACAGCCTTTAAAGGCTTGGCCCTCATTCACCAATGCTGTGGCACACTGCTGCTGACACTAGTTCAGCCAGCATGCCACAACCTAGTAAGAGTTCAGCTGCTGCAATCAGGGGCTGCCTCGTCATTGCAGCATAAGCCATTCTGCTGCAATGAGGGAGTGACCTGTCATTGCTGGGCCAAACCTTGTAACAGTGATACTGTTTGTGAAGATGGTGGTGGATTGCCACCGTGTTCACAAACAATATTAAGCACCCCCCCTGCCAAGGGGGTGCCTCATCCCCCTTGGCAGCATGTGCCCCACCACCGTGTTTGTTTGTCGAGGGCCCCAATCCCCCATATTCAGTGCCGAGTGATATTGCCGATGGGGTGCCCACTCCCCATCAGCATTATTTAACACCCCCCACCACTTTTGTTGTGTGCCGACGGGGGTGCCCAATCCCCATTAATATAATGTCACCCCCCCACTTTTGTTGTGTGCCAATGGGGGTTCCCAATCCCCCGTTATCTACAGCTGCCTGACCAAAAAAGAGTCATTTGGCATGCTGGGAGCCCATCCCAGTGTGCAACATGCCCCTGTTAAAAATAAAATGGTCCTGCAATTTTTTTTTTTTTTTACCCTGTCAAAAAAGAAAACAGTCCCTCGTGGTTTCCCTGTCCCCCTCCCACAATCCACACTCACCCACTGTGTACCCTGCCTCCCCACACCCTCCCTCACCCCATACTTACCTCCGGAGTCTGGCGCAATGATCTTCGGTGGACCGAGAACACATCTGTACTCTTCAAAACAGACCACTAACTGAGGAAATGCCTGTAAGCTGTATAATGGAATAAATAGGGTTTTTTCAACTTTGATGCCTATCTCAGGCATTTTTGGAAATTTGGCACCAAATTTTCAACATGGAGTTTTTGGGACCCCTCCTTATGAATTCTGGCACTGTCATGTTGTTAATCTACCCCAAAAGGTGATTTGGCGGTCACTGCACGGAATCACCTTTTGGGACCGATTAATGAAATGACAGTGCCAGTGTTCATGAGGTGGGCTCTCAAAAAGCCTATGTTGCAAATTTGGTGGAAAAAAATCCAAAAAATGACTGTTTTATGAGTGTGCGTTGCACAGTTTGCACGCATGCTTGTAAGTTTGCAAATTTATAATATTTTCACTCTAGATTTTCAACATTGCCATTGTTCTGCACCTCTTTATGAACAGTAAAGCTGTAATTTTTCACATCCTGTCTGAAATGTGTTTTTGCAGTTCGGCCCAGAATAGCACGGTCACTGTGGGAAATCCGTGTTCGGGGACACATTATGAAAATGACAGTGACACTGTTCATTAGCAGAGGTCCTAAAATGCCTATGTTGAAAATTTGGTGACCAAAGTCCATAAAATGAGTGTGCTATGAGCGTGCATTGTGCAGTTTCCACGCATGCTCGTACCTTGGCAATATTTTCACTCTAGATTTTCAACATTGCCATTTTTCCACACCTCCTTATAAACAGTGCAGCTGTCATTTTTCACATCCTGCCCAAAATGTGTTTTTGCTCTTCCAGTGCACAATATCGTGGTCGCTGTGGGAAATCAGTGTTTGGGACACATTAAGAAAATCACACTGACACTGTTCATGAACAGAGGTCCTAAAATGCCTAGGTTGAAAATTTTGTGATGAAACTCCATAAAATGACTGTTTCGAGTGTGCGTTGTGCAGTTTCCACGCACCCTTGTAACTTCACAAATTAGTAATATTTTCACGCCACATTTTCAATACTGGCATTTTTCCACACCTCCTTATGAACAGTACTGCTGTCATTTTTCACATCCTGGCTGAAAGGTGTTTTTGCTCTTCCAGTGCAGAATACTGCAGTCACTGTCGGAAATCAGTGTTTGGGACAGATTAGGATCGAGTGAGTGAGGAGAGGGGGGTGACCGAGTTCAACTGAGCTCTGTCAGGACTGCTGTGGATTTCTTTGTGGGCAGGAAAAGGCGCCAATGCAGGCAGTGGTCCAGTACAAAAGGACAGCCTGCAGCGCTGGCAGAAACAGAATCAGCGAGTGAGAGAGGGGGCGTGAGCGAGCTCAACGGAGCTCTGTTGGGACTGCGCAAGATTTCTTTGTGGGCAGAAAAAGGAGGCAATGCAGGCAGGAGCCCAGTAGAAAAGGACAGCCTGCAGTGCCAGCAGAAACAGAATGAGCGAGTGAGAGAGGGGGAGTGAGCAAGCTCAACGAACCTGTGTCGGGACTGCTGCAGATTTCTTTGTGTGCAGAAAAAGCCACCACTGCAGGCAAGAGCCCAGTACAAAAGGGCAGCCTGCAGCACCAGGAGAAACAGAATGAGCGACTGAGATGGGGGAGTGAGCCACCTCAACGGAGCTCTGTCAGGACAGCTGCAGATTCCTTTGTGGGCAGAAAAAGCCGCCACTGCAGGCAAGAGCCCAGTACAAAAGGGCAGCCTGCAGCAGCAGGAGACACAGAACGAGCGTATGAGGGAGGGGGAGTGAGTGAGCTCAACGGAGTTCTATCGTGACTGCTGCAAATTTCTTTGGGGGCAGAAAAAGGTGGCAATGCAGGCAGGAGCCCAGTACAAAAGGCCAGCCAGCAGCACCAGCAGAAGTGGAATGAGTGAGTGAGAGAGGGGGAGTGAGCAAGCTCAACGGAGCTGTGTCAGGACTGTTGCAGTTTCTTTGTGGACAGAAAAAGCCACCAACAGAGGCAGGAGCCCAGTACAAAGGTCAGTCTGCAGTGCCAGGAGAAACAGAATGAGCAAGTGAGAGAGGGGGAGTGAGCCACCTCAACGGAGCTCTGTCAGGACAGCTGTGGATTTCTTTGTGGACAAAAAAGGGTGCCAATGCAGGCAGGAGTCCAGTACAAAACTGCAGTCTGCAGCACTGGGAGAAACAGAACAAGCAAGTGACAGAGGGGCAGTGAGCGAGCTCAATGTACCAACGCAATTAACATTCGGCATTGACAAATGCTTGTTTTGTTAGTTCTGTAAGAAAAAGGTCATCCATGTATGCCAATGTGGGACATTTCTGACCAATAATATTGGGTAAGTTGAAATCTAGGCATTCCAAATCTTTGACAGTTGGTTTATGTATAGGTAAAATAATGTGTGGGCCAGGACACAGTCTTGTCTGATCCCCCCCCCCCAATTAGTGGCAAAGGGTTTTGAGTATTGACCCACCATTCCACATCTCACATGAGCTCAAGTATCTTTGTAAAGCTTTAAAATAATTTGAACTAGAGCTGGGTCTGTCCCTCTGTTGACCATTTCTAGCCATAGGACCTCCCTAGATACAGTATCAAAGGCTGCTGAAAAGTCTATAAATACTACATACAAATATTGTTTCCTTAGTTGTGCATATTTCTCTAGCAGGTGGGGAAGGATAAAACAATTTTCAACTGTAGAGAACCCAGCTCTAAAACCAGCCTGAAATTTGCATAAACCACCAGACTGACTAATTTGTGTTTTTAATTTTTCCAGAATAATTTGTGAGAAGATTTTTTAAATTATTGTTAAGTAGACTAATGGGTTTATACATGGCTGGGTCCAAAGTACTTGCTTTATTTTGTATTGGTATAACATCAGCACCTCTCCATGAGTCTTTTGTTGTATAATAACATCAGAGGAGTACACCACAAGGGCATGTTACAGTGGTACACCTCTGACGGTATCCTGCCTGGGCTTGGGACTTTTTTAGTTTTAATGATTTTGTGGCCACATATACTTCTTCCATTCTTGAAATTATAGGACAATTACCTTCTGAACTCAATGGGCCCGATTCAAGAAGGGTGAAGCAGGGCTTGCACCAAGCCCTGCATCATCTGCATTGTTTGGCACAGCTGTGCCAAAGTCCTTTGGTGCAATGCAGCCTGATTCTGCAAGGGCTAGTGCAGTTGTGACATTTTCCTCACTTTATGGCAGCTTGAGCCAAAGCTTTAGCGCAACCCCATATTATGGGTCCCCCAATGGCACAAAGTTAGACAAGGGTGGAGCGGGTCTAACTTTTTGCATTCAGTGCAAGAGACATGCAGCAGGGGGTTTGCAGCAAGCATCCTTGCTGAATTGCACTTGAGGCACAGTTTGATGCAAGTCACCCCTTGAGTCAAACCCTCTGCCGCAAGTCTCTTGTGCCGATCAATGTGCTTTGTGAATCTGGCCCAATGTGTTAATAGGTGACATGACTTCTTGTATTGCTGGATCATAAAAGATCCCTGTGGGGAAGGCACGTGAGCACCTACATGGAATGGCTGCCTAAACCTTCTGCTCCAATTTACTCTTCAGGTTCCTCGCTCCATACAAGTACTTTAGCATTGGGCTTAGCTTTCACTGCCCTACTTGACCTGCTGAGTCACCACTGCAGAGAATCTCTATTTTGATGGACTCGCAATTGCTTCAGAAACATAAGAAATCCATTGATAAGTCTCCTCCCTGAAGCCTGTTGCCTGAGTCGAAGATTGCCACCACGGGAAATCACCACTCTACCTCACTGGATCCAGTTTGATAAGCACAACTAATCAAGTGGATTGCTCAGTCAGTGGAGGCAATACACCTTGTGGTCACTGAAACAATACACCTCACGGTCACTGAAACACAACAAAGTCTTTCTATTTTGACTGGCCGGGTGGTAAAAAACGAGACGACCCTATTGGCCACTGTGGGGAAGGTTTCTGCTCACGACCAGCAGTGGATGGAAGTGGAGGCCCAGGTGGCATGGCTGTCTGCGAAACTGGAAGATCCGGAGGGCCAAGGATGGAGGAAGAACCTTCAGCTGATTGGTCTCCCGGAAGGAATGGAGGGGAAGAATCCAGTCTCCTACCTCCGTGACAATCTCCCTGCCTGGCTACAACTTTCTCCTGAGGAATACCTTTTTGAAATTGAGTGAGCACACTGCATACAAACAGCCCAGTCCCTCTCCTCAAACAAACCTTGACCCGATATATTTAAATTGCTCCGGTACCAAGATAAAGTGCTTATTCTCACTAAGGCACAGGAGCTCCAGGAGGTACAGGTAGGAGAGGCCTGTATATATTTCTACCCTGATTATCCTAAATCTGTGCTCAAGAGGCACCAGGCATTTGATTCTGCAAAGCAGCTACTCAGAAGCAAGGGACTTACCTATGCTCTATTGTATCTGGCTACCTTGGTGTTCTCCTGGGATGGTCAGCCAGTGCAATCCACCTTTCCTGCTGAGGCCAAGTGTTTCCTATGCCAGCATCTGGACTCTTCCCCTCCTATCCACCATTGTCACTAAAGCCTTTGCCCGAGTCCTTGACTGAAGCTTCTTCTCCTACTCCCCACCAGCAGGACTCCTCAGACACCCAGTTGGGATGACCTGTTTCAACATGCCGCCTGCCAGCTATGGTGACTGCATGATTCTGAAGGGTGGAATGCAGTGATCTGTTTTCCCTGTGAGATATTTAGGTTTAAGTGACAAGTAACGCGCTACCGCTGGTTGCCCCAGCTCTATACTAGTGGCTTCACTCATTTTATGGCTCCAACTGGGCCCATTACAGCCCCTGGTCCCTCTCTTACTTTCAGGATGTTGGCTTTATTTCTTTGGAGTGTCCTACCTAATGCCTGGAGCTGATTTTGTGTATTTGCCCCCTCCCCCCCCCAATGACATTTTGTTGTGATCAATGAAATATCTAGAAGCAATGTACATGTTAGTAGACCCTCATGTTATACTTCGGCAAGATTGGACTTAAGCGGACACTCTAGTCACCTGCCAGCTGTGCCTGGAACTTTGAGACTATTTCTCTTTCTTTTAATAGTTTGCAGGGGAAGCTTCCTCATAGTTTTCCAGCACTGCTTACCAACACATAGGTTTTAATTAATTTGTGTTGTTTTGTTTCACCTTTACAACCAGTTGCATGTGCTACTGCAGCAGCTCTTATTTATTTGTTCTGTGAGCCTTGTGAGCTACTGGGGCCAGTTTCCTCCATGTTCTTGTTTTTGCTGTTAAAGTCAGTTATATGTTTACCAGGATATTGCTTGCTGCTCTTCTGACAGCTTTAAATGTTAACTTCTAGGGCAGTAGATTATTATATACTACATTATTGTATTCATGCATGCTGTCACTTAAGTGTCTGAAGTATTTCCTGGCTACAAAGAATGTCTAGATACTTTAATTTAATTTTACCTCAACCTGCTAATCACTGTTACAGCCTCTAGAGCCCTCTGCTGGTCTCTTTACTTTCTGTACCTTGCTGCCTTGAATGTGGTGTATTTTTCTTTCTTTCTTTTGAATTTACGTTATTAGTCCACTCTTTGTGCGTCTTTGTTTCTCCTGCACTCATGGCTACCTTTCTTTCAACTATCTTCTTTCCGGCCTGCTTCCTTTTGTTATTATTAGCTTACCTGAGCAAAACTCTGGGCCAGTCTAGTTGATGGATGGAGCTAGGTTTGATCCCTTCTTCTCTTGCTCTCCTCCTACTATTTCAGCAGATTTATGTCGTTTTTCAAGGGCTAGCCCTTGGCCAGACAGGGAGCTGAGGGCTGAGGGGGTGGTAGGGCCCTATCTTTTTTCTTGTTTCTGCAGGCCCGTAAGAGCATTGGCTTATTAGCCCCCCACAGTCTTCAGCTAGGGAAGCACTCAGTGTACCTCCACTGGATTTGGGGATGCTCATCTTATTCTTTTGTTCTTAGTACCTTCTTGCTTTTTCTTTTAGGTTCTGGCTACTGTGTTTTTATTTTCTTTGTCTTTTTAATTGTCTCTTTTGTCTTTCTAATGCACTGTTTTTTTTTTTTTTTATTTGGGGTGGTGGTATTTATTGGGAGATTTTCCAGGGGGTGGGACAGAAGGGTGGGAGGGAAGGCACTCAGAGGTGTGTAGCTGCTCTATTTTAGGGTTGGCTACTAATTGTATGGGAACAATGACCAATGTTAATCTTTTGAAATTTGTATCTTGGAATGTTAGAGGACTTAATGACCCCAAGAAGCGTCAAACTGTACTGCAATATCTTTGAGATGTACAATGTGATATAGCCCTAATCCAAGAAACACATTTGTTAGAAAGAGAAGTTGTCTGTTTAGGACGGATGTGGGTGGGCCAATATTATTACAGTACCTTCACATCATGCCAAAGGGGAGTTGTGATACTCTGTAAGAGAAACTTGCATCTAGGTGTCTCATGGGTCTATAAGGATAGTAATGGTCACTGTGTCCTTGTAGCTGGCACATACTTAGGGGAGCCTATAATCCTTGGTAGATTTTATGCCCTGAATTCCCCTGATTTACTGTTTTACCAGAACATTTTGACTGAACTCCCGCAGACACCATCCATGATTATTTTACGAGGTGACTTAAATTTAGCTCTGCCCCCCCCCAGATAGAGCGGGCCCTGGACCTCGATATGAATCCTCCCTGGCTCCCTTAGTATCCTCTCTTCTTTCAGAAGCTGGCCTTGTAGATATCTGGAGGGCCATGTATCTGGGGGAGGCGGATTTTACCTGTTACTCCACCTCCCATAGTTCCTACAGTAGAGTAGATATTTTCCTCACCTCCCCTGATTTTCTTTACAGGACTTGGGATGTTGTCTTAGAGAACATTCTCTTGTCTGAACACACTACAGTACTCCTGTCCTTCTCCTGGGATATGGTGATGGGTAGGCATAACACCTGGAACCTTAATACAGCATTACTATCTCAAAGGGACACTTGTGCACAGATGGGACAAGCTATCCAATAATACTTTCTTTTCAATGACTCCCTGGAATGCTCATGGGCAACTCTCTGGGAGGCACTTAAAGCCATCTTGAGAGGCCGCCTGATAGCCCATGCTTCCCTCCCTTAAATGGCAAAGGGAGTCTACTTTGAAAGGCCTTGAGTCGGAGCTGAAAATCTTGCAGACTCAGTTTTCTCAGATGCCCAATAAGGACCCCACCCTTAAACACTGGTTACTGTCCCTTAAAGCCAAAATTGAGAACATTTTGCAATACCAAACTGAGTTTGTTCTTTATGAACTTAACCAGAAGTATTTGGAACCTGGTGAGCATTCTGGAAAACTACTCGCCTCTCAGCTGAGGGTCCAAACTCAGGATAAATATATTCTGAAGATCTAAGTGGCTGATGGGGTTACTGTTATGTTATGCTGCCAAAAGATATTAACCAGGCCTTCCTGGATTACTACCTATCTATATTCTTCGGAAGTTGACCCTTCCTCTGAACAACTAGAGGTCTTTTTCACATGCATTGTCATTCCCACAGTGCCAACGTCTTTCCTTCTTTCACTGGTAAGTCCCATTCAGCCCTCTGAGGTTGTTTCAGCTATCTGAGACATGTCATGGGGCAAATCCCCAGGCCCTGATGGCTTTCCGGTGAAGTTCTACCTAACTTTTATAGACCAACTTTCCCCTTTCCTCACACAGGTTTTTATTGAAGTGTGGAAGACAGGTAAGCTTCCCCTGACATTCACAGAGGCTATTATTATCCTGATCCCTAAAAAGGGTAGGGATAGTATCCTCTGCTCACAGTTCTGGCCTATCTCTCTTTTGAACGTGGACGTTAAAATATTCACTAAGACAATAGCAAAAAGATTAGACCCCCTCATCCCATTATTAATTCAGTTGGACCAGGTTGGTTTTTTGTCAGGCTGCCTGGGTTCTAACAATTTACGCAGAGTATTAGATCTTCTCTGGGAATCTCAGTCCGCCTCCTATCCCATTGCCGCCTTATCCTTAGATACCAAGAAGGCGTTTGATAGGGTGGAATGGCCCTACCTGTTTGAAGCTCTGCAACAGTTTGGTTTTCCCCCCATTTTCTTGCATTAATCCAGATTTTTTTACTCAAGACCAAAGGTGGCAGTCCTAACTAATTTGGTTCTATCCCCTTACTTTGCCCTTCATTGGTGCACCCACCAAGGCTGCCCCTTGTCCCCATTTCTTTTCCTTTTAGTCATGGAACCCCCAAGCAACTAAGATCAGAGCAGATGCTGCCTTCCCTGGCATTACAGTGGGCAATGTACCTCACAAAATTGTACTCTTTGCTGATGATGTAACTCTTTTTGTATCTCACCCTGAGACCTCACTACCTGCTCTACAGAGTACTATCTCTCATTTTTCTGCCTTGTCAGGTTATAAACTTAATGAGAGTAAGTCTCAAGTCCTCCCACTGAACTCATATTGTACTGCTGAAATGTTCACTCAATTTACCTTTCAGTGGTCCCCAGCTGGTATCACCTGTCTTGGGATTGCTCTGCAAACCACCATCTCGGACACAATATCAGCTAATATACAAAAAGTACTAGACACTCTCAATGCAGATCTTTCCGGATGGAGACCCCTGACATTGTCTCTAGGGGGCAAAGTCAACACCTTAAAATTGGTAGCCCTTCCGAAAGTCCAATATGTTATCTCTACTCTGCCCTTGCAATTTTTCAGACAGTTAAGTCTAGAATATCAGCCTTCTTATGGGATGGTAAACCTCCCAGAATTAAATATTACATTTGGCAAAGACCTTGGGTAGAAGGCAGCATCAATCTCCCAGGCATGAAATGGTTTCATGACTTTACTGTACTACGCCAGGTGGTACTGAATTATGCTCCTTCCCTACGTGCACTGGTGCCATGGTGGCTCCCCCTGGAATTAGACCAGGGACATCTCCAGACTCCACAAGCCTTACTTTTCCCAGACTAGTCCCTTCAGTCTTCTATCTCCCTATGTTCCTGCTATATGTGGTTTATCTGGAATAAATATTCCCCCAGTATGGGATGGTGTTCTTGTGCCTCGTCCAGGAGACCACTATGGGATAACCCTGGCTTAACTATTGATAGTAATCCATTTCGATGGAAAGATTGGGAACAATGGGGTATTACTTCCATTGGGCATCTATTTAATCCTTCCTGTGGAATTTTTTATTCTTTTGCAGAGCTTCAAACTCGGTATAATCTCCTCTCCTCCCACTTTTGGTAGTTTCTACAACTGCATAGCCTTTTCAGACAAAAGATCTCAAGTGATCTTACTATTCCTCATGCCCTACCTCTTGAGGATTGGTTGACCAAACTCCCAAGTCCCCATCACTTGACCGCCAAGCTTGAAACCCTATGGAGTAAGGCTTTTCAAGAATCTCCTTGTGTAGGTCCTAAGGACATGTGGGAGTTAGAACTGGGAATTGATATTTCTCCCCAAGAGTGGAACCAGGTTTGGCTCAACTCTTTTTGCTCAATGAGAGATCTTCAGGCTGGCTCTATCCAATACAAGATACTTCACAGGGCTTACCGAACTCCCTTGTGGTAATACAAGGCTGGTCTTCTCACAAACAGTGACTGCTGGCATTGCAACTTCCCTCAAGCACCCTTGACACATATTTTATGGTCCTGCCCTGTTCTTGACCACTTTTGGTCTAGGGTCTTGACCACCTGCTCCTTAATTCTTCTCCTGCCGAAGTTGAGAGACCCTCAGCTTGCCATTTTAGGCCTCCCCCAACAGGCTGTGTATCTCTCCACATTGCAACTCTTCTGAGTTAATTATGCTTTTATGGTGGTGAAAAGAGTCATACTTAGGCACTGGCATTCCCCTGACTCCCCCTGCTATGATGAGTGGTTTCATCTTCTGTCCCTGACTGCCATATATGAATGGATTTCACACCAACTTCTAGGTAAGCTCCCCCTTTTCAATAGAATTTGGCAGCCTTTCTTAGTTAAATTCCCTAGTTCTGTCCCTCAGAGGAAACCAGATGGCTGACTGACAGATCTCTGGTGACTTAGACCCAGTCCTGTTGGTTCCCTCCCCTAACTGCGAGAGTGGATTCCACTCACCCTCCCTCCCGAGACACCAATTTGAAGCGATTGATATTTACAATCATATTTATAATCAGGTTGATTTCTGTCTTGCCTCCTCTTTATACTCCTCTTCTTGAATATTAGACTTGATTACTTTGTAAGGTACTTTTTGTTGCCAACGTGAAAGGCAGTACCCTTCCTCTTGCTATCAGAGAGCTTACTTCACAGTTTATTATACAATAGCAAGAAAGAATCTTGTACTGTGATTGGTCAATTTGGGGCTGGGCCCATGGCGTTATCCCAGCACAACGCCACGGGTCTTGTCTCATCATTATGGCTTCCCTCTTTTTTTGCATCTTCTCTTAAGAAACAAAAATATTTTTTCATTGTAATAAAAACATTCTTTAAAATTATTTTTTATTTTATATATGACAACAAGCCATTGTATAATAGGAATAATGCACTCCATGGTGTGTGTCGTTTGGGATAACGCCACTCCTGGGGCATTGGCGCACTCGGCCTGCAGCCTCGTGCCCAAACCCCCAGGCATAGCATTATACCAGCACGACATGCACCCTGTCGTGCATTATTCCTTTATTGCCTGACAACTGTTTCCTGTTTTCTTTTCTTGTTTTCTTTTATTATACTGCCACTATGTGTGTTCCTGACATGTGCTATCTCAGAAAATGAATAAAAACTTTTATAGCAAAAATAAAAAAAATTCCTGTAAAGAATTGGACCCATCTATCTTCAAGAATATAGGCATCAATATTTTTATTGTAACAATTAGAACTTCTTGCAACACGTTTCCAGAAGCATTTTGAATACTTTTCAATAACAGTCTTTAACATTTTCCCCATAAATCTGAAAAGTATTGTTGTATTTTGCTTTTTAGGAAATTGTTATAGTTCTTTCTTTCTTGATTTCTTTGAATAATTCCCTGCCTTTACTATTTTTAGCTTTTTTTAACATACTTCTCAAGTATGCTTAATACTTCCTACAGTCCTTATCGAACCAGCCTTTACACTGAATTTTTCTTTTATTACAATAGTTTTGTAAAGATTATCAACCAATAAATTAAAAATCTCTGAGAGTTTGCCCCATACTGATATTGGACTGCAGTTATACATACTCTCCCAATTCTTTTCCGTGAGTGCTTTTTTAATCAGCTGCCCTATATGTTCTTCCAACCTACAGTCCCATGGTATTCTTTTGTTCAATATGAGGTCAGTAAAGAGCAATTGTGGAAGTGCTGATTCTGTTTATTCAGAACCTAACCCTAAAAGGATCACAGGAAAGTGGTCACTTTCTCATCTAACCACAATATGAAGACTGTGCCAAACTTCTAACTGTCCTGACCAGTAGGTTAAACCTAGCAGTTCTGTACCTGTGGCTCTTACAAAGGTATATTCACCCCATTGTCACCCCTCAGGCATCTGTTTAATGGGTACAGATTATTTTCTGTTAAGTAAGTAAAACTTTATTTGTTTAGTGCCCAATCCCAGTGGCTCTGGATGCTTTAAACAGAGGTGCAACATTTAAAACACATTTTAATAATTACAATAATTGAAGTCAGAGTCAGTTACAATAATACTTAATAAATAATCCATCAACACTCTAAAATACCCCTTTAAAATTCTACAAAACATTAAAGGTCTGCTTAAACAGGTGTGATTTAATTTCTTGTTTAAAGCTCTCCACAGAGGTAGCTTCCCTTAAAGGTCGTGGTAACGAGTTCCATATGATGGATGCGGTGACCTCAAAAGCACAGTCTCTGGATGTCTTGAGCCACACCCTTGGAAGTGTGAGGAAGCCCTCTGTGGTGTAAGAGTGGAGTGAGCGCACTTGGTGGGCAGGTGTCAGAAGGTCCATCAGATAACGAGGACCTGATCCACATAGGGCCTTATAGGTGAGTAAGCCCACCTTGAAGACAATCCTCCACCTGACTGGCAGCCGATGCAGTTCACATGAAACTAGGGTTATATGAATAGACTTAGGAAGGCCCATTAACAACCTGGCTACAACGTTCTGCACTGGCTGCAGCCAGCAGAGGTTGCCCCCACTGACCCTGAAGTAGATAACATTACAGTAATCAAGTCTGGATGTCACTAAAACATACACCAGTGAGGGCAGATCATCAGGTGGGATTAAGGGTTTAATCTGGCTGACATTCCTCAAATGGTAAAAATCATTTCAGATGGAAGACACCTGAGCATCAAGTTTCAATCCATCGTAAAGGATGATGCCCAGATTTCACACCTTATTGACCGCCATTAGAGAGGTGGCACCCAGGAACAACCCTGTTCCTGCTCCAGTGGTGACCAGATCCTGCTGACAACTTGGCTCAATCACCAGTACATCCATCTTGTCTGGGTTGAGCCTCAGCCAGTTAGAAGACATCCAGTCCTGGATCTTAGATAGGCAATTATTTAGTACATCCACAGCGTCAGATGTTCCTGGGGCAAAGGACATATACTGCTGAGTATCATCTGCATAGCAGTGAAAACCCAAACCATAATGCCTAATGATGTCACACAGGGGCAGCATATACACCACAAACAGCATGGGCGACAAGATCGAACCCTGTAGGAGTCCGTAGGTCAAGGGCTTTGGGCAGAAGGAGAAGTTCCCCATCACTACCCGTTGCTTTAAGCCTGACAGAAATGACTCAAACCAGCTGATGACTTTGCCAGTGAGTCCACAAAGCCCTCTAAGATGATCAAGTGGCACCATGTGGTCTATGGTGTCAAAAGCTGAGGAGAGATCTAGGAGAACAAGAATTGACCGCTCCCCTCTATCTCTCACCCTGAGGAGATCTTTTGCACCCTAACTAGTGCTGTTTCAGTGTTATGCTTTCTCCTAAATCCAGATTGGAGTTGCTTGCAGATGTCAAAAGCCATCAGGTGGGTCTCGAGCTGCACAGCTACCACTTTCTCCACCACCTTCCCCAAGAATGGAAGATTGGAGACAGGCTGGTAATTCACCAAGACTTCAGGGCTGAGTGATGGTTTCTTCAGTAGGGGCCTCACCAATGCCTCCTTCAAGGCATCAGGGACCAGCCCCTCTGAGAACAAACACTGGACAATCTCAGCAAACACTGGATCAACATACTCAACACATCCCACTAGGAGACACATCTGGCCAGGGTCCAGGTCACAAAAAGTGGGTCACAGATTTGATATTACCTTGATGACCTCAGACACCCCCATTGGCTGAAACTCTTCCCAAACAAATGGAGTGCCTATGTACAAATCAGACTCTATAGTGTGGGGTTGATTGTGTCCCACTGGAGAGATCCTGGTCCTAATGGAGGACACCCTGTCAGAAAAGAACTGAGCAAACTACTCACACTGAGCAGTAGAAACTGCTCCTTGTAGCTGCAGCCAGACTGGATGTAATAACCTGTCTACAGTCTGAAAGAGCAAAGCCGGTCTGTTCCTTCCTGCAGCAATCTCACTGGACAGGAACTCTGCCTTCTTATGGTTGATTGCCCTTTGATACACACCGTAGTGAGTTCTCAAATTCAGTTTGTCATTCAAGGACTCGGGCCTTCTCCAGCAGTGCTCCAACTTCTGACCCTTAATCTTCATCTCCTTGAAAGCCCCATCAAACCATGGGGATCTCAGGTGAAAAGACCTGTGTCATATATGGATAGGTGCAATGTTGTTGAGCACCATGGTTACAATGTTGTTATATGCTGCTACCGCCTCATCCAACCATTCCACACATGCAGCACCCACACCAGAAAAGTTCACTACAGTGAATAATCCCTCTGGGGATAACCCCCTCAAAGGGCAGTAGTAGACCATCTCAACAGGGAAAGGACTAATGGAGGGGGCCCTGACCAAGAACTCTACTGTGCAATGATCCGACCAAGAGACCAGATCAATCTTGAGATTCATGATATCAAGCCCCAGTGAGAATACTAAGTCCAAGATATGGCCGTGGTGGTGAGTCGCAGAAGCAATCACTTGTGTGAGGCCCAGAGATGTCATTGACTGGAGGAAGTCTTTCCAAAGTGTGATAGTTTGTTGTCGACCCAGGCATTGAAGTCCCCCAGAATCATCCTTCTGGGTGACTCCAACACCCTATTAGTGACAAAGTCCATGACCTCCTGCAGGAAATCCCCCTTGTGTCCCGCGTGACAATAAATGAGGAGGATCCTGCAACCTGCACCTGGACCCCCCCACAAACTGCTGTGCATTCAATCAACGAATTAGATCCCACTGGGTGCACAGAAAAGTTCAAGTCAGATCTAAAACAGATGGCCACACCACCACCCCTATGTTCCTGCCTCAGGCAGTGCACTACAGAGTACCCAGGTGGGATAGATGCCTCAAAAACTGAACCTGCATCATTCCCCAACCAGATCTCTGTAATGCAAGTGAGGTCAACCAAAGAAATCAAGTCTTCCATAATAGCAGTCTTGTTTCTCATCTTAAAATTTTTATTAAGGCAGATCCTGCTTTGTTGACATGTTTATCTTTGGTAGATCTCAAGAACATTATTTGTAAGGTGTTGGCATATTCAAATATTGTATTATCTATGTATCTGACAAAAGCCCCTATCTTGACATTTAGATCGTCCATTAATAGGAATTTCCAGTCAGGGAATTTAGTATTTAGTTCCTCTAATAATGTATTAAGAGAATCCCACAGATCTTGTCGGAAAAAGTTTGAGCTCATGGGGGGAGATATAACATTTTATCAGCAGTAGTTTGTATCCCTGTTTTTCTATAAGAAAAAAACAGAAAATTTGCAGATTTATAAAACAATTGTATGTTTTGAATGAGCCAGAATTTGACAAAGGTAGCTAGGCCACTTGAAACTCTACCAAATTTGCTTTTTTGGGGCCTGGTGGTGGAAAACCTCGTAGCCACATCACTATCTTCATTATTCCACACCTTCTGCAAATATATAATATCAAAAGAAGATATACATTGAATCCATTTGGTGCCTGACAATTTTTGTTTGTATCCTGCTATATTTCAAGTGAGAAATGTGGCACTCTGTTTTGTTCTCTGTGATTCTTTACCCAACATAAAATCTGAATTCTGCCCAGAAATACTAAATGACATGCTATAATCTAAGCAATTATATCAGTCACCATAACCAGCAAGAGTCAAACATCTGTTGGGTGTAGGTACTGTAAAATTATTTTGTTGTTTATTTATTTCTTTAATTTCTATAATTATTTATTTCTGATGAGGAAACCTGCATCAAGTATAGACCCATTGAATCCATTACCTGGGCTTTCAACATAATCCTTTCTGCTGCTGTCCTATTTTTAACTAAAATATATATTTGACCACTTTGATCTCTCTCTCTCTCTCCTTCTTGCTTGCAAGATGCCATTTTGCCCTAACTGAATTTTCAAAAATTTACTGAAAAAAATCCTGGTCTACCATTTCTGTGAATGAAGTAGAGGCTGCATTGTTGAAGCTTGATGTTACAAAAAGCGAGAAAATTGATGGCTTGCATCCCAGACTATGGAAGTATGCATCTTCTGTGATTTTTTACTCCCTGACTTACCTACATATATGTCAACTAAAACGTTAGAGTTCCCAGAGATCTGGAAGCTTGCCACAGTAATTCCTATTTTCAAGTCTGGTGATAACAAAATGCTTTCTAAGTATCATCCAATTTCAGTGCTTTCTGTTGTTTCAAAGGTCTAGGAGAGGTTTGTTGAAAAGCAAATTTCATACTATCTCAAAGAACATCAGGTTTTAAATAAGAATCAATCTGTCTTCAGATCTAATCACAGTACAACCACTGCTCAATTAAAGGTCGTTAATGACCTTTGAGTGGCAGTTGATGGTGGTCTGGTAGCTGCAGCAATTTTTATCAACCTCTCCAATGCCTTTTACAGAATAGATCATAGCCTGCTGCTCTAAAATTTAACTGGTCTGGGTTTCTCTAATAATTTGATCAGCTAGTTTACTAGTTATTTAAGGAGCAGTCTCCAGCTGGTCTCTATAATAAGAGTGCCAGCTAGAAAAAGCGGAGTGAGAAGTGGAGTTCCCCAGGACTCTGTCCTGGGTGCATTCCTCTTCTCGATCTTCATCAACGATCTTCAGGTCCAGCAGACTGATACAGCTGTACACCTTTATGTGGCTGAAGCTATCATTTATGGCTGACTCCCCCAACCTATTGTCACCACAGAATAAATTACAATCTACCTTTGATGCTATTTAAAGTTTCTTTTTAAAAAGTAGGCTAATAATGAACCAACAGAAGACACAAGTTATGCAGTTTACTTGGGTACACAAAAATAGCCAGAAAGTACGTATCTCCATCTATGCTAGTAATAACTAGAAACTACAAAATGTATCCAGTTAGATGTATTTAGGACATGGCTGGATGACAATTTAAAATGGGTCTTTCATCTAAAAGTCCTTGAAAAAAAAGGATAATTCTAGAAATGGATTTCTGTACAGTATAACAATGAATCACATTTTTCACAGAACATTAGGAAGAAAATAGTACAGACATTAATTCTGCCACTATTTGATTATGGTGACATTGTATATGCTGGTCTATCACAAATCTGTTCTGAGAGGTTAGACAGGTTGCATGACATACTGGCTCATGCAGTTTTTTCTGCACCAGAACACACACATCCATGTCTGTTGCTGAACTCTCTCAATTTGCTAACTTTGGAACACTTACGACATTACACATAATAACTTTTATGTGGAAATTTGTTAAACAAAAGGTCACAGCATATATTTCTGACTTTCTATCACTTCAATCTAATAAACCAGGTTTCAGGTCAAGTAACAGCTTTCAATTTACTGTTGCTAGGGAAATTCTTAGATTGGACAGTTGTCCTTTTTACACAAAGGTCCAACACAGTGGAATGTCCTCCCATGTACCCTATGCACTAACATTAATTATTTACCATCTTTATATGTCATACAGCTATGGTTCATATCAAGCTGTTTGGTATGATGTAACTCTTTTGAGAACTTGTATGTCAGCTGTGCTAGTAGCTGTTGTTCTGAAGTGTTAAATGTCATATCTATATTTTTAGTTTTGCAATTGTAATTCATTTATGATGTATCCATGCTTAACTTTTTTAATCATTGTAATCGGGAGGCCATTGAAAATGAACATTGCTCAACTGGCTGTTTCATCTTATTCTGTTTTAAATAAAGAGTTGAACTTGACCTTGAAGCTTATAGAGAGAGTCAGTGAAGAGGATACTGAAGTGATACTGTCAGAGCAGGGACATGAGAGTTAGGAGATAAAATGGAGAACATGAGAAGTAAGAGAAAAGACAAGGGAAGCACATGATTCATGCAAAGTGAAGAATGGGAAGGGAAAATGAAGCATGAGAAGAAAGGGAGTGGGTGAAGAAGCAGAAGAGAAGGAAGGGAATGAGAAAGCAGATCTGGGAGAGAAGGGTGAAGAACAAGTCTGGAAAGTCTGTTATTAGTTAAGCCACTGACTAGTGTAGATAATGAGTATGACACTGAGCAGTGAGGACATCAGTGGAGGAGAAGACAAAACTAAAAAACGATTAAAAAAAAAACAAGAAAGCAAATTTCTCAGGTAGGGGAATATAGAAACTAGTCCCACCCCAGACCAGCTCTTCAGCAATCTCAGCCCCCTAGTACTGTACCACCTTCTGTTGCTGCAATTTTCAATCATACCCAGCTACATCATACCATAGTGGTAAAAAAAAACACAAACAATCAAGTCATACTTACTGTCCTATTCCTCAAGAAATACTAGCCCCAGTATCCCACTAATGTAGAGAAAAAAATCCAAGTCATCTTCTGCAGTGTTGAAGTATTTTATAATCTCTGGGCCCAATTTTCAAATGGGAATGCAGGTCTTGTGACCAAGTCCTGTGTCGCTGCAAAGTTTGCCGCACCTACAACCAAGGGTTAGTCACAATTTGTGCCAAATGTTATAACCTTGGTTGCAAGTTGCGACAGTGACCTTTTTTTTCAGCAGCTTGAGCCAAAGTTGTGGCACAAGCCCCATACACCATCTCCCCCACCGATGCTGTGCCACCATAAGGGACTTGTTCCAGGAGGGTTGCGGCAAGCTACTTTTAAAAATTGCACTGTGGCAGAGGTTTGACGCAAGTTGCCACTTCCGTCAGACTCTCTGCCGCAATTCCCTTGCAGCGACAGCAAGTCTTTTAAAAAACAGGCCTTCTTTCTTCTTCTCTTACATGTGTTACCTTTCAGTCTTCTTACTTGGCCTGTACATTAGTCCCCACTTGAGAACTCCTCAGGTCATTTACTCCTACAATACCTTTTCAGACCCATTATCACCTTTTTGTTTTCCAGCTTTTATTCTTAACTTCTCTTTTATCACTTTTTTCCTAGATACTGCCCTATTTTCTTTCGTCACATATACCCTTATTTCCCTTTACCTTTCCACTAACTTTGCTTTACGGTATTTATGTTTAAGATAATTCCTGAAGAATATGTACGGTCAAAACATTGATTCAAACTCTATTTTCTATTTTCAGTGTGCATTTACTAGTACCTTTCTGTTTTGTTTTTTATAGATGGTACTACAAATCCACTGTAAGCATGCTGCAATATGTGTGGTAGAAAGATTAGTTGGCTTCAAACTACTTTAACATTGGAAACCAGTGTTCTGGGTATTTTTTTTTTGCTCCCACTACACCTGCCATCACCTCACTTCATTAGGCATGCACACCACCCCTCTTCTCCTGTCAGCCGTACCCATCTGAATCAATCCTTCAGGGCACACTCCAGTACAGACCTCCAGATCTTTTGGGGCTGGCTCTGCTGGTGGCCTCCCCTGACCAGTGTCATGGTTCATCTCCTGAGAGTGCAAGACTTCGCTCTCCATATTGCTATCTTGTCCCTGCCAGGGGCCATAATGCAGCCTAGTGGAGGAGTGCTGCATCAGGATCTGGAGGGATGTGCCTGTTAAGTGTGTGCAGAGAGGCTAACATCCAGCATAACAGTGTAGCATTTTCTTTTGTTCTATGTTCCACTCACTCTCCTTCTCTGAATTGTGTATGCACACAGCTGGCTTGGGAGGTGCCTGATGGTGTGTGATTACCCATGCCATCATCAGCACCTCCTCAAGCCACTACCAGAGGTAGCTACAAGATAGTGTTGTGAGTTCCCTCTGCCCTGGAAGGAGAGCATTCAAAGGACTCCTGTAACCCTCGCTGCCAGCCTCTGTTCCTGGTGTCTCAGGTGCAGAGCACAGACCTGGGTCTCCAGCATGCCAAGGCAATCCTCCATCACTATATGCCATGAAGCTGGCTCAGTGGCTAATCATTTAAAATGTGAACATGGTCACTAGTGGGAGCACTACTTCTCATTGGGGTGGGCAGTGGTCAGGTAAAGGGGAAAATAGCAGAAATTCTGAATGAGTACTGGCCACCAGTAATGATGGAGTTATTATCCTCAGATCCAATCCTGTGTAGAACCCTACCAATGTGACCACAGGAGGAGTGGCAGATAGGATTTGGGGAATTTGATAATCACGTCTATGGTGTCCAGTGGCCAAAACTGTGAATCTGGCATTTTCCTAATAGCTGCATCCATTCCAATTCCCCATTCTTGTCAGACAGGCCAGCAGCAGGACAGTTGGATATGGGAAGTGGTGCAATTAAATAGTTTGATTAAGAAATGCAGCCACCACAACAGCAGCAACTGATATATCCCCAGGTACTGAGGCTGCTTCAAAAGTACCACTCAAACTACCATCAGCTAGAACCTGTCCCAGTGCATTCCCCACCAGTACTTCTCTGGCATATTTTACAACAAAACAAATCAAACTGTCTGAATCATTACCAACACTAAACTGCAACCTAATTATCCAAGTTTTGTCTGAATGTCACAACTCATTGGCAAGATGATGGCCCATGATATTCAGCCTTTCTCCATCATAGAAGACACCAACCATTGGAAAATGTTGCATTAAGTTAGGCCCAAATATTTGATTCCATCATGCTTCATATTTTCCAGAAATGCCTGCTCACAAAACAAGAATGGGGAAAAAACTAAGTGCCACCATCTTTTTTCATGTGCCAACTTTCTTATGTCATGAGTTGTTTCATGACTCATGAAAAAAGAAGGTAGGCTCATGAAACAACAGGAAAAAGAAAGTTAAGTCCCACTGTCTTTTGCATGAGCTGAGCCTTTTGCTTCATGAGTCATTTCATGAGGCACAAACAAAGAAGCTTGGATCACAAAATAACAACAGAAAAAGCATAAGTCCTACCATCTTGTTCTTTGAGCTGAGATTCTTGTTTTGTGAGTCAGAAATCTTCAGTCATGACACTTGTAGAACAAGAAGTTTGGCTCATGAAAAAACTAAGTCCTACCATCTTCTTTCGTGACCCAATATTTCAATTTATGAGCCTCATGAAACAAGATTGCTGGCTCACAAAAGAGTGAATCTGAGCTTACAAAATAAGATTTCTTTAAAAGGTTCATTTATACTGGGTAGGTACAGTATATTCATCTTAAAAGAATGCTAACTTTTGTTCATAACTGAGCCATTTTTAAAGATTTCAAACCCAAATTTTCAACATGTGCTTCTTATGATGCTACCTCAAGGACTATGGTGGTAACATATTTCACACCTGACCCATAAGTTGATTTTCCTGTTGTTCTGGAAAATCACATTTTTAGCATGATTTGACAAATATGCCTTAACTGTTGATGAGGTGTGGTTATAAAAAGGCTATGTTGAGATTTTTGGTTGAAAATAATGATAGACAACAAAGCTATGATGTAAGAGACACCACTGCAAGTGTGTGTGTGTGTGAGTATATTTGTATATGCATGGTAGTGTAGGACCCAAACAGCCCACATTTTTGCATGCAGATAGACCTCTCAAATGTAAGGATAGCCCTGCACATCTGCATCTGTAGATGTACAGAAGTGCAGGTCCCAAAAGGGACTGCACTTCTACTGCCAGATGGACCCCTAACATGGTGCAAGAATCAGAGGGGCATTCCTGTCTGCATCTTCAGGTACATAGATTCACTGATAAGTGTGCATCTGTAACAATGCACTCACATGCCGCAGTGCATGGAGGGTGATGTGTGTCTTCATGTCAGGTGACAGAAGCAGACAGCGCACTGACATGTCATGTGGCCCAAAGGGCACTATGTGTCTCCATCTGCAGCCGTACAGAATTACAGCACATGTAGGGTGCCACGCTTCTGAAGGTATGTGGTTCCACTGATTTAAGGGCATGACAGGGATGTCCTTGCATGTCTGCATCTCTATCTACAGTTAGCTATTGACTGACTTCATGCAAGGCCTGGAGGTTGATGCATGTGAGGATGTGTATTGACAGAAGTGCAGGGCCTGGAGGACCTTGTGCTTCTGCAGCCACATGAAACCCTCACTTACCATTTAATATGGTTTAGAAATAAAACACGGAAACAGTAAAGTAAAAAATTAAATGTTATATAAAGTAATTGAAAGTTGTATATATATTTTACAATAAGAAAATATTAGAAATAAAATACTTTGTGAACAATACTACTTTTCAAATTAATTAAGTTCAATGGGCTTCTGCAACCTAATGCAGAGTTATGCTTCTACAACTTTCTTTTTTTTTTATTATTTAAAAGCTTTATTAGTATACCAGCACCAGGTAAACAACATCAGGTAATCTCGTACAGCTGAGAACAACAGGTGCATGCTTTTTATGCTAAAGAAAAAGAAAAAGAAAAAAACATCTACCACCACCCCAACCCCCAGACTACACACCATTGCTACCATTTGAACTGCAGATATGCTGAGGCCCCTTTTCATTAGGATTTCCATATCATCAGGATGGCCTCTAAGCTTCCCCATAGTGAAGTAAAAGTTTTGCCTCTATTTCGTACAAGTGCAATATGTCTTTCCAACTGTAAAGCCAAAACACATTCCCTAAACCATTCCAAAATTAAAGGTGGATTTTCATCCATCCAGTCCCTCATTATTGTTAACTTAGCAGTTGCTGTGACAAGAGTCATATGCGTTTTCCTACTTTTTGGAGTATCAACTGGGAAATAATTTATTAGACAAACTTTGGGTGTAAATAATTCCCTCAAGCCAAGGATAGGGTCCAAAGAATTACTGATGGATTGCCTAAATGTCTTTATATGTGGGCACAGCCACAACATGTGATAGAGTGACCCTATATCCTCCTTGCACCTGTTGCATGTTGGTGTGTGCAAGGATCCATATCTAAAGAGTTTGGCTGGTGTCAAATACATATTATACATAATATTGTAATGAACTAATCTGAGTCTATCTTGTTTGACAGACTTATACAATGATATCCAAAGTTTCTTCCACACATTAACATCTTCAGGGAGGCCTAATTCCTTTACCCAATAAAAGCAAACTCCTGAGGGTAATCTATGGTCCCAATCCTGAAGGATTT
Source organism: Neoceratodus forsteri (assembly GCA_016271365.2). NCBI lineage: Eukaryota > Metazoa > Chordata > Ceratodontiformes > Ceratodontidae > Neoceratodus > Neoceratodus forsteri. The sequence goes on along the minus strand of CM028131.1, from coordinate 1,066,640,273 downwards.
TATACAAATTTGACACTTTATGTGGTTGGGAAGCAACCTGCAGGAGTGCAGTAGGATCTCTTTCCCCTATATCTATTAATGGGGAAAGCCGGGAAAACGAGGATAGGGCCTTGCTGACTTGGAGGTGTTTAAAGGGTTCATTGCTTACAGCACCAGCAGAGTCACATAATTGAGTCAGGGAAATCACTTTTCCACCCCTCCATATCTCTGAGACTTTACATTGACTCAACCAGGGCCAAAAGGCACAGGCTATTGGTACACCGCCAATTTTGAAATGTGGGTTATCAACAATTGGTTGGTCAGAGGACTGGCTCCACTTAGCTGCGAGGTATATTTGGGCCTGATGAGAGGCTTTCATCGACCAGTCCATAGGATTATTTCTGAGAGATTTGGGAATATGGGATGGAGAGACATATAGCAGGGCAAGCAGTGAGCATTTCTCGCAAGATGCCAGGTGTTTTTCAATGGGTAGCCACAAAGGAGAGTATGCTGTATGATCTACCTCTTTCTGCCAGTAGAACAGCTTACCTAGATGTTGCGCAATGTAGTATAAGAAGAAAGAGGGGACTGCAAGGCCCCCCCTAGCTTTCGGTGCTGTCAATTTGAAATAAGACCTGCGAACATTTTTTTTGTTCCACAAAAAGGAGCTTAGCATACCTCGCAACCTGGAGAACCAAACTTTGGGGAGGTACACACCCAACATTCCTAAGGGGTATAATATTTTAGGCAATAGATTCATTTTAATTATACTTAGTCTACCCCATAACGAAATAGGAAGCAATCGCCACCTCTCAAGGTCCTTGGTTATTATTTTAATGAGGTTGTCTATATTGTTTCTCAAAATAGTGCCGAATCCTAAAGATCTTGATTCTAAGTAAACTATGGACTTAGTCTCCCAGGTAGCGCCTAGGGGCTAATTCCGCTTTATTGACTTTGTGATTCAGGGGATCACCATCGTTTCTCCTGTTAAGTTTATAATAGGATACCTTAGAATACTCCTCAATTTCCTCTAGGACAGCAGGAATTGAGGCACTTGGGTTCTCTAAATGTAATAAGATATCATCCGCATAAACCGAGAATGCATATCTAACTCCTCCCACCTGAATTCCATAATATTGGCATTACCTGCCATCCTAAGAAGCAAGGGTTCTAGGTATATGTTGAATAGTAGCGGGGATAGGGGACACCCCTGCCTAGTGCCCCGAGCTAGTTTAAATGGGGAAGATAACAAACCATTACATTTTACTCTGGCCGAGGGACAGGAATATAATACTTTAATCCATTTGACAAAATCTCCCGGAAAACCAAAGGATGTTAAAGTGGCAAAGAGAAAATCCCAGGAGACTCTGTCAAATGCTTTTTCAGCAGCAAGTAAAATCAGCACCATAGGTAAATTGGAATCTCTAGCCGTCACAATGAGATGCAGCGACTTTCTCATATGGTCTTGAGATGACCTTCCAGCCATAAATCCGACCTGCTCGTGTCTTATTAAGTTATCTATAATTTTAGTAAGTCTGTTAGCTAATACTTTGGCCAGAATTTTTGTATCGGTATTTAATAATGAAATAGAATGGTAACTGCTGAGATTTTGGGGGTCCTTCCCAGGCTTTAAGATTAGGGATACTACGGCCTCTAAAAAACTGGATTCTGATATCCCCTTATTAAACCAATAACTAAAGAGATCCTTTAACATAGGTGCTATAGCAGTTTGACAGGTTTTGTAAAAGGTACTGGACAGCCCATCTGGTCCAGGGGACTTGTCTAAGGGTAACTGCTGGATGGCCTCCTATATTTCCCCTAAAGTGATTGGGGCACTCAAAAGGGCAGCATCAGCAGCTGAGACTTTCGGCAGGTTCACAGACTTAAGATAAGAGTTTATATCTGATTCAGTGAGTGACGAGGACGGGGTCACTGAATACAAGTCTTGATAAAAGGAACCAAACATTTCCACCATTTCCTGGGGATCGGTACAGACTTTGCAATCTTTCCCAGAATAAATTCCGGCGATGAAGTGTGAAGCTTCTACTTGACGGATACGCATCGCAAGCAGCCTGCTTGCTTTCTCTCCAACATCCAGATATTGCAGCTTGGTTCTGTGTAAAGATAACTCAGCCCTCTGTGATTGTAGGCCTGCATATTGGGCCTGCAGTTGATATAATCTGGTCCATATCTCTGCTGGAGAGGTACTGGAGAGGTTACATTCTATATTTTTAATACTAGTTAATAGCCCTTCCAGCTGAACCCTTTGACGCTTGACCCTATTAGAAGTAATTTTAATAAATTCACCTCTCAGGGAGCATTTTAGAGCTGCCCAGACTAAATCGTACTTATCAACTGTCCCTAGGTTGCAGGTAAGGAAAAGGGCAATATGCTCCATAGTATGTTCAAAAGAGGCTGGATCTTTTAATAACTGGTTATTCAAATGTCATTGCGGAGAGCGTTTGCCCCCTGCCCCTAAGCAGAGCTCCATGCCGACCGGTGCGTGGTCAGATAGAACCCTAGCTGTGATTTCTGCATGTGTGACCCCAGAGATTGCATGGGAGCTTATGAGTAAATAATCAATTCGAGAGTGTGTTTTGTGTACTGCAGAAAAAAAGTGTATTGTCTTTCAGAGGGGGTTAAAAACTCTCCATATGTCCACTAATGCGGCACTGCATATACGTTCTTTCAATGCTCTTTGCGCTGGAGATAGACCTCACCGTGTTCGATCAGATCTGTCAATACCCGTCTGGAGAATTAAATTCCAATCCCCACCCAGTATCGTAAGTTTAGGTGGATTCGTTACTTTGGTATTTAACAAGTTTACAAAAAATTGGGGAGAGTCACTATTTGGGCCATATATAGATCCAAGGAGGACCGGACAGGATTCCAGGGATCCATGTATTATTATGTACCTACCCTCGGGGTCCCATATTTCCTGAGTCAGCTTAAACGGAACATTCCTGACCAGTAAAATCACTACCCCTCCTTTGCTTGTGGATGCTCCTGCCCCAAACACCTGACCAACCCATAATTTTCTGAAGAAGAGCACATCCTCTCTTTTAAGGTGTGTTTCCTGCAAGAAAACTATTTGTGCTGGCAGTAACTGCAAGTGCTTTAATATGACCCGTCTTTTAACCCTGTCCTTGGCTCCTTTGACATTCCAGCTCACAAAACAATAGTTATTACTTATGTCTTAAATCAATAATTGAAAGGTAAACGCAAATAATGGGCAAACGTATCCTTTTGAGAGTGCCATCCAGATTCTATACCCCAGGCCATTGAGAAGTACACAGAATGCAAAGATATCACCAGTTAAATCAACAGAGCTTAAGTATGAGCCATGCGTAGTCTTTCCCCCTCTCCATCCAAAGTCATCCAAACCCCATACTCTACATCTATTATATTTATAAATTATAACAAATTGTATAACATAACATCCCCAGTTCCAACACACTGCACTCCCAAACATCATATGCCACATGATTTTACATAAGCAGACCCAGATCAAACAGCTTTGTCCCGGAACCCTCCCCCATCCAACTAAAATTTATATTAAAAGCAGGTGCTTAAAAACTTAAACTAAAAACTTCCAGATATGACTCGTACCTACGATAGGCTTTAGTCATCAATATTATCAAAAGAAGCAAAGAACAACAGCAATATCTGAAAGCTAAATACCATTCATATTCTCACTATATATTTCAAGAGCTTAACACTTGTGTAACCAGTTTTAGGTGGTCAGTATAACTATAGCATCAACATTTGGATAGCTATAAACATTTGCTACCCAGAGAAAATACGTTTAATAATGCTATTACTCCTATATACTAGAGCATTGTATCCTTAATGGCACGCTAACATTAATGCCATTCTTAAAATTAGCAAAATACCGAGTTTAGGCTCAATGCAAGTTTGTTCCGTATCTTTAGCTGCATAGGCAAACCACAGTCCATTATTTGACATAGGTTTGTTACAGACTTAGTCACGAGAGATAAATGAATATAGCAAACATCTAATTAGTAGAAGCCAGAATTTAGCAAGATCAAACTAAGCACATTAGCCAGGTAATTTGGTTCCAAGTTGATAACCACATTGGGGTCTAAGCCCATGCATTAAGTAAAACATCCAATTCGTGCTGGCCTTTAATGAGATAAAGTAATCTGGTAAACTGTTTCAACAAAGCAAAGAGCAAGTAAGGTAACCGCTATTATACCAACTGCGATTCAAAATGTGATTCTAGCAAGGTTCCTTTCTTATACGTTATGTATTCTGCATTTCCCACTGCAAAATCAGGCAGATGCAGTGAATAACGTATTTGTGGTAAACAAGCTATACAGTAGACATGAGTGAGCTTATGCTGAACGGTGTAAGTCACAGGCTTCCAAGCTCACCAGTAGTAGCAGGACTGCTACAGTCCCATTAGGGCAGAGGTGCGATCTCATAAAATTGCAGGAGTCTCTTCATAATTCTACCACGAGTGGTCATCGCTCGATTTAGACTGCCCCCCTTCATTTAAATAGATCCAGGAAAAGTTCTTTCAGTCCTAGTAGCGCTTGCGTTGGGGAATCATAGGAAACCCATTTATCCTTGTTCTTCACCATTAAAATTGCAGAGTATTTAACTCTAAACTGCTTAGATGCGGCAATTAATTTAGACACCAAGGGATGAAGCTCTTGCCTCCTCAGCCTCACTGAATGGGGGAGATCTTGCACCATCCGCACTTTCTTGCCCTCCCAGGTTACTTCACGGGCTTCCCTTGCTTTATTCAAAATGTGTTGTCTATCAATGTAGTTCAGCAATTTGAAGATTAATGGTCTAGGAGACTGACCCAGAGCCAGGGGCGGACGTAGGGCTCGGTGAGCCCTCTCAATGATGTATTCTCCTCCATTTGGGGGGAGACGGGCTATTTTGGCGCAAAACCTCTGCATAAATAAAACCAGCGCATTCCCTTCTTCTTTCTCAGGGACTCCAATAACCACCAAATTATTCCGTCTACTATGACCCTCGAGGTCCTCTATCTTTTTCTCCATTTTCTTCAGCCTGCGTCCTATTACAGCTGACCCCAGGTCCGTCTTGTCTTGCCTTTTTTCTAGTGACGTCAGTCTGGCCTTCAAGTCCCCGGCTCTCCGTGTTAAATATTCCACAGAATTTTTAATTTCCTGTAAATCTTCTGTGATAGTAGAGATTGCCACTTGAAACGGTTGCATTATTTTGAGAAATTTTTCTTCCGAGAGTGCAGTCGGCGCTGCTGCCATTTTCAGCGAGGTCGGGGCTTGCTATCTGGGCCATTTTGAGGCCTTCTCTTTCTCCGGGGTGAGTGGCGGAGATCGTCTCGGTAGTACCTTTTTCATATATATCTCCATCCAAGACTCAATTTGCTGCTTCTGACCACTGTTGCTTTGATGCCTGGCTTTCCGGTAAGGTAAACTTTGCGTCTGAGTACTGTATTAAGCTTAGATCAGCGGGTGGGGAACGGAGCTCCCATAGAACTGCTGCTTCACACTAGGCTGCCATCACGTGACTCCTCTACAACTTTCTTGATAGACTGAGGAAATTGAATGAGTTGTAAATTGTCGTCGGTGAATAGTTCGGCCATTTGCACTCTCTGTTGGAGTACAGTAGTAAAGAAAAGTAAGTAAAGTAAAGTTTATTTCTATAAGGCGCCCTTCCCAAGCTCAGGGTGCCTTTACAAAATTCCATAAACAGCATTAAAACCACAATAATAAATAACATTTTATCCATAACAAATTTAACATAATTTACATCACTGAAAATGCTTTATTAAAAAGGAAGGTCTTTAGAGCTTTTATAAAACCCTCCACAGTCAGGCTATTTCGTATCTGGCAAGGTAGAGAATTCCACAGGGTAGGAGCTATAAAGGCAAATGTTCTTCCACCAGATGTTTTTAAGGTTACCCTGGGAATCTCTAGCAATCCCTCACCAGAGGATTGGAGGGAGCAGGAGGGACAGTAAGAAATCAGGAGTTCTTCCAGGTAGTGGGGTCCCAAACTATGTAGGGCTTTATAGGTCATCAACATGACCTTAAAAGTGATCCGCCACTGTACAGACAGCCAGTGCAACTCGCGAAGCACAGGTGTTATGTGATTAGACCTTGGGCATCCAGTCAACAACCTAGCCACCTCATTTTGCACCAGCTGCAAGCAGCGAATATCCACTCCCAGCAGCCCTAGATAAAGGGCATTGCAGTAATCAAGATGACTGGCAACAAAGGTGTGGACCAGGGTAGGAAGATCCTCTGATGGAAACAAGTGTTTCACCCGTGCTATATTCTTTAGGTGGAAAAAGGATGATTTGACTACGGCTGACACCTGTGCCCTCAGGGTCAGGCCCTCTTCAAATATAACACCAAGGTTACGTACCTGACCAGATGCCATAAGTGGAGTCCCCCCCAGAAATAAACCTGAGGGTTTTCCTGCCCATGAACTTGACATCCTCACCCCCAGTTCCACCACCAATACCTCTGTTTTTCCCGGGTTCAGCTTCAGCCAACTGGTACTCATCCAGTTCTGTATCTCCAGGAGGCAGTTGTTAAACAGTGTACTTGACTCAGACTCCTGCTTGGGCACAAAAGACATATAGAGTTGAGAATCATTGGCATAGCAATGAAACTTCAACCCATATTGTCTTATAATGTCCCCTAATGGAATCATGTACACCGCAAATAACATGGGGGACAACACCGAACCCTGTGGCACCTCACAGCATAGGCAGTGAGAGGCCGAAGAATAAATCGCCAACACTACTTTCTGAGTCCTACTCTGCAGGAAAGATTTAAACCAGCTGTGGACCACCCCCCTTAGTCCTCAGAGAAACCACAGGCGTTCGAGCAGCACCCCATGATCCACGGTGTCAAACGCTGCTGAGAGAGCAAGGAGAACCAAGATAGAATGAGTTCTCAGATCTCTCACCATCAGGAGATCATTTAGTACCCGTACAAGAGCCATCTCAGTACTATGCCATTTCCTAAAGCCAGACTGGAAAGGATCATAGATACTGTGGATGGTTAAATGGTTCTCCAGCTGCAAGGTTCTTTCTTGATAATCTTCCCCAAAAAGGGAAGATTCGAAACCAGTCTGTAGTTTTCTGGGCAGTAGGGATCAAGGGAGGTCTTTTTCAAACGAGGGCGTACTATTGCCTCCTTCAAGGGATCAGGATAGATCCCTCTCTCCAGTGATACCACAACTATCCCAGTAAGGATCGGGCCAATAACCTCTACACACCACACAAGTAGGTGAGTAGGGCCCAGATCCAAATTACAGCAGGTTGGACGCAAAGTCTGGATAATCCTTACTATATCCATGACTGCCAGTTGACTGAAGGTGAGCCAAGTTAGTTGGGTATTTGTGTCCCTCAGTTGATTACTGCAAAATCCAATAGGGAAGTGCTGGCTGATCTCATCCCTGATACCGGACACCTGATCAGTAAAGAACTTCACAAATTCCTCACACTGTAACTGTGACAACGCTCGACCAGCTTGAAGACAGACTGGACTGCACAGTCTGTCCACAGTCTGGAAGAGCTGGGCCAGTCTATTCTTCACTGTAGTAATTTCTCTGGACAGGAACTCTGCCTTCTTATGGGAAATTGCTAACTGATAGATCTTATAATGATCTAACAGTCTAAACCTGTCCACTTCCAGGTGAGTTTTCCACCAGTGTCTCTTCAATCTTTGGCCCTGACTCTTTAACCCACGGATCTCCGTGGTAAACCATGGGGCCCCTGGGTGGAAAGTACAGGGATGAACACAGAATGGAGCAATGGCATCCAGGGCCCTCACAACTGCCCTATTATAGGCTAGCACTAAGGACCCTGGGTCAGTGCTATCCACTGGAAATCCTGAAGAGCCCAGCTCCATCATTAGGCCTTCTGAGGTAACTCCTCCCAAAGGACAGAACTTTACTATCTCTTTAGGGGCAGGCCTCTTTTGGGGGGCCACAAAACTGAACTTCAGGGCGTGATGGTCAGACCAACTGATGGGCTCCATCTCCACATCAGAGACTTCCATCCCCAGATGGAATATCAAATCCAATGAGTGTCCCCCCCTGGTGGGTTGCAGAGGTAATAACCCATGTCAGGCCCAATGAATCCATCAGTTGGAGGAAATTTTGTCCAAAAGGCGCGAGTTCATCATCAACCCAGGCATTGAAATCCCCCAGAATTAACCATCGGGGGAATTCCAATACCCTCTCGGCGATGAAGTCCACAACATCCCTCAGGAATTCCCTCCCATCACCAGGAAGTATCCTGAAGCCTGTACCTGCACCCACAATACATTCAAAGGAGTTGGTACATCCAACTGGCACCTCCCTGAGGTCCAGTTCCTATCTAAAACAGACTGCAACTCCTCCGATCCTACGGTCCACTCTCGGGCGGTGAATCACCGAGAACCTGGCCGGAACGAAGGACTCCAAAATGGGGCCCACATTTTCATCAAGCCAGGTCTCGGTGATGCAAGCTAAGTCCACAGTTATAACAAGATCTGCCACCAAAGCAGTCTTGTTTCTGATAGACCACTCCTAAAGGTGCTGTGGGAAGGAGTCCTTTAGGCTGACAGTACCTTTTGAAGGAGCCCCAAGGAGAGAGGCGTGCTGCTGGAGGAGGAGGGGAGGATGGTGGAGCAAAGAAACAGTGTTTCTGAGTGAGGCTGGAAGGAGCTGACTTAAATAGCTCAGGCAGGGGGCATGGATGGTTGCCCCCACCAATTGAATTGCAGGCATAGCCTTTCAATTCAATGGGCTTATGCAACCTAGTGTGGAGTTATGCTTGTGCAACTGCATTGATAGACTGAGGAATTTGAATGAGTTGTAAATTGTCTTAGGTGAATACTTTGGCCAGTCACACACTCTGTTCCGTGGGGAACTACCACCCTGTCAGGGTACCATAAAGGCAAGGCACCCTTGAGGAGGTTTTCACTCCTAGAGGTGATACGAAAAGGATTCCCTTAGGCTAAAGGTACCTTAGGAAGGATCCCCAAAAAGTACTGAGCAGGAAGTAGTGACCATGGAGTCTGAGTGAGGATTGATTGATGGCAATTAGTGATGACAGGAAACAGACACAGAGATGAGTAATAACTGACATATATTGAAACTGAAAGCAGAGGGGCATGTCTTCCAAAGGAGAGAGGGAATGGCAAAAGAGGGCCACCATCCAACAGCAGAAACCTAGCTGGGTAAACTAATAGAGATGTATTACATTATGGAATACCTAACTTATATGACCTTCAGCATGGAGGAGAGGAGAGGAAACCCTCACTTTGAGGAAAATACCTCTGGGGATCTAGGGCCTTGGTCGCCATTCTTTCAGGCTTGGGATCATTTAGTGATGACTCAGCTACAGCAATTTAGAGACCCACTTCAGGGGAAATATTTTAGAGGAAGGGCTCTCACTCTATCCCTCTAACAGGAATGCTGTGAGGGGCCTGCAAGTGAACTCTGCAGCAAAGGGAGACTCCTGGCTAAGAAGGCCTGCACCCCAAGGCAGGAGGAGGAGAGCAGCAACTGCTAAAAGGCATTCATCCAGCCTCCATGAGGGAGGTCTAGAGAGGAAGCCAAACATTTCAGGGGCATGGATGGGAAGGACATGGAGACCAGGTGAATCTTAAGTGGTTGTAGGGAGAATAGCTTTTGAAGGTGTTGCCAAAGTGGTCTGAGCAGCTAAAGGGGCCCCTTTGGATTTAAGAGCCACACCTTCCGGCAGCTAAAGTCTTAATTGCTACATCAATAGGTGCCACCTAGTCAATCTGCATGGTTAAAGCTTCCCCAAGAGTATAGAACATGCTCACCCAAAGGGCAGAAAGTGAAGGATCCCACCCAGTCGAGGGACCCACCCTCAAGATGTGGACTTCAAGGGGCAGAGTGAGACCATCAGCTTGCATGGCAGCCCTGAAAGCTATGCTATGGTTGTGGTTAGCATGCATCTGACTGCAGAAAATGGGAGGCCATGGTGAAGCCTGATGGCCATGAACATGTGAAAGAAACCAAATGTAGGTAAGGCTGAATGGCTGCTTTCTATCTGAATGCAGAGTAGTGGAAGGGGTGGCGAAGCCTGACAGCCATGTTCACATGGATGAAACATCAGCCATGGTGAAGTCTGATGGCCATACTGCTTGAGATATCGAATGACAATTAGAACAGTGAATGAGGTTGAATTATACGAGCTTAGGCTGAATTATGAATGCATGTTAACCAGTTCCATAAGGGAGGGTAGTATTAGTTGCTGATGCATTCCAAGTCAGGTAGACTGAGGTAGTATAAACAAATTAAACTGCCAGGGAAGCAGAAATATATGGGTACTGAAACGTGGGAGCAGAACCTGTTGAGTAAATAGCAACAGAACACAGAAGGGAGTGGCTGCCTAGCTAGGAGCCGGGAGTAAATGATTAGGAATTGAGTTGGAACTGAGAGATTGCTAAAGATATGGAAAACAAAAATAGCAAAATAGAGCCTAGATAGCATAAGCCAAAGGCAAATAATGAAGGCAGGACAGTAGGAAAACTATAAAGCACAAAAAGGAACAAAACTGAAAGAAACACAAGGTACATGATAACAGGAGTGCATTAGGAATAGGAGACAGAGAAAAGCACAAACTGCAGCCAGGAAGGTAGAAGCAAAATAGTGACTTAGAAAGTCGGGGTGGCAGAGCCTCCAGCTGTAGCAAAGACACACTGCTTCTGAGTGAGGCTGGAAGGAGCTGACTTATATAGTTCAGACAGGTGACATGGTGGGTTGCTGCCACCCACTGAAATACAGTATGGCCTTTAAAAATAAAACACAAATGCAAAATGACCTTATCCTTCTTGTAGCTCTTAAAATATCCATATTGTTGTTGTCTATGAAAATAAAGAAAAAAGAAAACAAAGCTTATGTAACAGAAATGTGGAACAAATTGAAATATCCATTTTTTTCTTTATCCTGCTTGTTCGGTTTTGATGAGAAGGTATTTGCCCTGGTCAATTGTAATGAGTGTGTGTTTGTGTGTGTATGTAGTTTTCTGCAAGGCTGTCACAAGTGGTTCTACTGTACACTGGCAATGTCCAGGAGGGTGGAAAGGAAGTAATAGTTCAGAGCCCCTCATATTCACTGAAGACAAGGGAACCCTAGCAGAAAATCCAGTTGTGGAGTACGTACGTTGATGCAGACGTTGAAGGTCTGATCTTCCCACTGCTACAGTAACCTGATGGTTTTGTGCATTTCTTTCAGCATCTGCTGCAACAAGACCTGTGTGGTCATAGCAGCAGCAAAGTGGTCCTGGAAGGTTTTTTTCAGTTCACTAATATTTCTATTTAGGACCACGTTGCTACTGTTGGGAGCACACAGTGCCTCAAATTTCCTTGCTTAAGTCTCACATGGGCAGCATATGCTGGCAGCTATTTCATGTCAATCACCATGCACCTCTGAGAGGGACCCGGCCAGAGAATTGACTTGCTACATTAGATGCTTAAGTTCCTGCTTGCTGTGATATGGTGGTGTTGGATGTTCTGAAAAAGAAAAGAACAAAAACAATAATTACAACAAATACAGTGTTAGTTCTGCATATGTGTAACTGCCATTTCTTCTTATCACCAGATGTCTTGATCTGTGAATAGCAAACAGTATTATTCAAGTCACATGCTATTCTACATGCTGAAAGCCATAAGAATATTGCAGTTACAGGTATATCCATTTATAAGAAACAGCAGAAATTTCAATGGATATTACAGGACATTCTACAAATGAATTATTAGTAAACAGTGCATATTTCCACCCACCACAGGAAGGATGCAATGTGTAAAGCTTTTAAGGTTGTGGAGAGGATATCATCACCAGTGGTGTTTCATGCTATGCAAGTAACACACAGTTCTGCACAATAAAAACAATAAGCATATGTCTACAATAGATAGTGGCAAAGGGATGATGGAGGAGAACATGCAATACTTATTTCTGGAAATGGCCCAAATAACCACAGGTGTGTAATACTAATAAAGCAAGGATGTAATGGGATGGGGACAGATTGCAAGGTAGGTTGTAAGAGTGTACTGTCAGCACTGCTGCTTCTGTCATGTAATGATGTGACACATATAAGCACATAAATATTGTCTTGTTGTATCAAACTTCAACATCCAAAGAATCTTTTTTTTAATACTCTCCCATTCTGGCCAGCCCTGCTTCCTGCCAGTCCTCCCAGCCACATCACCCCGACTTCCCCCAGGGCTTACCACAGCTTGCTCTCCATGGCAGGGTGGTGGATAGTCCCTTGACCCACCAGGACTTGATCCAAATTCCAGGAGGAGCCTGAGTCGCCAGGTTGGACCTGCAGAGGCTGGAGGTCTTTATGCTTGACTGGGAACTTTTCTGTTTTCTCCCAGTGGGGGATGTGGCACGTGCTGATGTCAAGGTGCACATGTTGATATCTACCAAGCCTCCTCCACCTCTTCAGCTCAGGCTGCTTCTCCCCTGGCTTCCACCAGGGGTCAGTAGAGCACTGAGCTATTCCCCACCCTTCCCCTGGAGGAGAACAGTGGTCTTGCAGACAATCAATCCTCCTTTCCCAGGCCAGCCCTCTGACACTTTGGGCTTACTTCAGAACCTAGGTCATTGGCATCACAAGCAGCACCACCACCACTCTGCTGGTGGGCTGGCAACATCCAAAGAATCTTGTTTTTTGCAATGCAATACCTATTCACCATAAGAAATACTGAATTAAAAAAAAACAACAAAGAAAGGTAATATGTAAGGCTATATTTGAGAGATAATTAACTGTGAAAAATACTGTGACAGCACAGAATAGGATTTATGTTTCTAAGGTAGGGTTACTAGGTAGTGATCAGTGCTGTGTTTAAACAATGTATGTGAAATGGCGTAATATTTTACTATGTACCATTTAACACAGACAACTTGTAATGTTTAATGTTGTACCTAGTGTGTCAACAGGGTATGTCTACTTTAAATAGCAGTTGCTATGTCACAGTTGTAGAATAAAAATAAGTAAGCGGTAATACCCGACAGGGTAGGTGGTTTTGGGCAATACCGGACCACCCAGGGGTGTAATGAGGCCTAACGCTGCAGGTGGAGGGCCTTATAGCCCCTGGAAGGTCTGATATTACCCAATACTACCCAACCTGGAGGGTATTATTTTACTTAGAAAATGGCTTACTCTGGCATTTTTGGATGAGATTTAAAAAATGTAAAAACATTTTTTTAGATTTAGAATAAGAACAACATACATGTCTTTTTGTTGTAAAGTAGTCCCTTTATTTCTGCTGTTACATCTCCTGTTGCTCCCCCCACCACAGAGCCATTCTGTTCAACATATCCCCCCCCCCATGACCAGCAGCTCAGGAACAAGATGTGGATTTCTCTGTATTCCCCCCCCACCACACACACACACACATACCAGTATTCTCTAGTTATGGTTGTTTTAGTAAAAAGAAATAAAAAAAAACCAAAACAGTTTTCTGGTGTTTCTGTTAGACTCTTTTTTTCCCCTCTCTCTCAGGAAGTGGCGGTGTTGCTACACATGCGACCTTGCATGACCCTATGATGTAAAATCAGGAAGCACATTGTGGGAGGTACAATGTGGCATGGGAGCTCTATGAATTCTTTTTATTCTTCTGTTTCACAGTGGAGCACTGTTAAAGTTTTAATTTGCAGTGAAAACAATATGCGCCAAAATGCTGTCTGTTTGTTTTGACTTGTTTAGTGCTTCTGTTTTCAGTGGTGGATCAGCATCTAGGATTTCACTGATCAATGTGGAGTTATGGCATGAAGGAAATTGTAAGGACATTTATGGTGAATGTAATCTCCATTATTTTGAACTGGAAGTTTTTTTACGTTATGCTGCTTTATCTTTTTTTAAGGAATTGAAAACCAATTGGGGGAGTTCATCCACTAAGCAAGAGTCAAGAAATGGCAGCTGGTTGGTTTGAAAATGTAAGGCACCCAATAATATCCCAAATAAAAGGGGCACCCTCAATTGGTACAGTACTTGTTTTTTAGTGGGCTCTATCCCATTAATTTTAGTCTCCTAGCCAATCAGAATGCTATGATTTTTTAAGCCATTTTCTAAGTAACCAATAACACATGACAAGGACTTTGATTGTTAGTAAATGTTGAGCCCCCAGCACCACAGTCTATGCAGACTCTTTGATTGAAAAACATGGGACATTAGTCAAGTGCTCTTGAATCACGGGGTTGGATGGGGAGTGTGTTAATTACTCAATAAGTAAAAAAAAAAAAAACCTTTCTCTTATGTTGCTTATTAAAGGACAGAAAAATAATAGTAAGCACAATGTAAAAATGTTTTATGGAACAATAACAACATTCTTCAACATTGCTTGATAGTTTGTCATTGAAAACAGCAGGGTTTGCTCCATGAAAGGGCTAAATGGACTGGCAGGTAAGTCAATCATGTTACTAGAAATTTTTTTGGGTGTGATATACAGTTAAAATTGTGAAGCAATGTTGTGAGATTTCTAATCAGTTACAGCATAGTACAAAACAAATCGGAAGACTTTAAAGGCAATTTATATACCTTTGTGGTTATTGCTGACAGCTATTAACCAATCACGTAACAGGATTCTTTTTGTACCTATTTTATAGACAATGTAAGAAATGTGACATTCAGTGAATGTATAATTTATCTTGCCTAACACCAATGAAACAGTAGTAGCAAATAGGTAGATCTGTTGAAGGAATAATAATAAAAGGAAAATACTTAGCAAATGTTCAGAATAACAGCATTACTTCCAAAGCACATTATGACTTGTTTTTAGAGAAACAATGAATGTCAATCATTCAGATCTCCCTTCTGTGCAACACCAACACCCTGATCTCTGTTTTTTCTCATGTGACATGATCTGGGTAATATTCAGAGCAAGTGCTGCTAAATGGCCATATCAACTGAAGCATGTTTCTTGGCTTAATGAGGTAAGAACTGCAGAAGAAGGAAAACGTGTTGTGCTGTACTAGTTTGGTCAGGGCTGCAGAATCATATTTTTTCAATGCCTAGACATGCAGTCCTCTCTGTAGAGTATGTATAGAATCATTTATGGGCAACCATACTGAACAAGGCTGTGTTGCCAAAGAGGGGTTGTCACGAGGAGAGACTGACCTTAATAGTGAAGCTTCAGACTTCTGTGTCATCATAGTAACTCAACTTAGTAACAGAGCCTTGGAGTGAATGGTTGCTCATACATTATTCTGTATAGTGTAAGGGCAACTATAACAACTAAAACCACAACAGTTTGCATTAGGTGCTATGTTGTTAGTTTTTCTCCATTTGACTATAATTTTTTTTGCAACTACTCGTCACCCCCCCCCCGATCACCACCACAGTTTCATTGATTCACACACCTTCCTCCACCTCAGCTCATTGTAATGCCCCTGGCCCACCACGATTACAGTTCTGCACTCAGCAATGTCACTCTGGTACTGTCATGGCAGTACTCAACCACCTTGTTCATTGTCACTCACCCATCTGATTTTTCGGTTCAGGTCTCATTTATTTGGCAACCCATTTGCTGAAGTTATGGTCGTTGAATGGTAGAAACAGATACTCCTCCCTTCCTCACAGACAATACTACAGATTAATAACAAAGTACTTACCACCATTTTTATGTTTAAAAAATGCTGGTACAGTGCTTTGAAGGATTTCATTCATGTGTGTATTCAATAGCCAGTATGAGCAACTGAATGAATTAAGAAAACAGGCGATCATATGTTTACATTATGACATCAATACTGCAGTACAATGAAATTTTTTTAGTATAGGGATTTACATACTCAATGAAGGCATCCAATACATTATCACATAATACTGAATCTTACTAGAATTACTGGCTGACATAGATGCCCCCTCCCCACTACAAAATGGAAGAAACGAAAGTAGTTATAAAGCTGTGCAAAAATTATTGCTTAACTTATGTTTGTGTGCATGAGCCAAGCGTCCTGCACCAGGGTTGGATTTATTGGATATACCTGGCTGGGGCTAATCTTCAGAGTCTTGTGGCACAGATGAGCCACTGGCACCCAACTATGCACTAGCATGACCACTGGGGAAGCAGTAGGTATTTGCTTGCCTCACTCCATGGACTGCTCTGTGTCACCACTGGCACTCAACACATCTATATTATTATCTGTAATATAGAAATGCATAAAGACAACTTTAGTAACATGAAACAATTTCATTATTATATTATTGACTAGTCACTTACTGTTTAATAATATTACATACCATACTATATGTATCCCTAGAACAGTAGTACCATACCTTAGTCATGACATTTTTTATAAATAACTAAATTAATTCATACTTACTAAACATGTTGTATGTTAATATTGTCTCAGCATTGCAATATTATGGTACTATCAGCTGTTGCTGTGACACTGTTTAATGCAAATTACATTGCTTTGTGATGCCATTTACAGACTTTTTTCTGGGGGGAACACAAATTTTACTAAATCAAAGTCTATTTAATGTCAACTGTAAAGAATAATCTGCAACAGTTGGAATGAATTTTCTCAAGTCTGACTGTACATTGTACTATGCCTTGTTCTTCAATGATAATAACATCATCCTCCCAAACAAGTGAATCCTCCTCCACCAGTTCCTCTGGGACAGGCTCCAAGCATACGAACATACATACGTTCGAAGAAGCCAGCAAAAGAAGGCCATTTGGTCTATCAAGTCTGCTCGTATTGCAGGGTCCACAGTATGAGCTAATATCCCTGCCCTCCCCCCACTTCTCCCATCCTCCCTACCCGTGATATTTACCTTCCCCCTATGGCTATCTGAGCCTCTCTTAAAGCTTCCAACTGTCTTCAATGAGATGATCTCTTCTGGCAGTTCATTCCAAGTGTCTACCACCCACTCTGTAAAGAAGTGCTTCCTGACCTCTTTCCTAAACCTCCCACCCTCCAGCATAAGACTGTGCCCCCTTGTGTTATGGTTTCCACTCAGCTTAAAGAGACTTTCCTTATCAACATTATTTATCCCTTTCACGTACTTGAAGGTCCCAATAATGTCCCCTCTCTGTCTCCTATCTTCCAGGGTGTACATGTTAAGTGCCCTTAACCTCTCCTCATATGTCATACCCTGCTGACCCACTATCATCTTTGTAGCCCTCCTCTGGACCTTCTCCAGCAGGTTAATGTCCTTTTTGGGTGTGGGCACCAGTACTGAACTCCATACTCTAGATGCGGCCTTACCAGTGACCAGTACAAGGGCAGTATAACCTCCTCTCTCCTACTACTAATCCCCCTAGATATGCATCCTAGCACCTTGTTTGCCTTTGCTGCTGCTTTCTTGCACTGTGTGGAGTGCTTCAGTTCACTAGTGATCATAATTCCCAGGTCCTTCTCCTCCTCTGATGCAGAAACTCGGAGTCCACCCAGGTAGTACTCTGTCCTGGGATTCTTGCCTCCAATATGCATAACTTTGCATTTTTTGGCATTGATGCCAAGCTTCTGGACCACCTCCCCAGCTTTTCCAGATCTTCTTGTAGGTCCTGTATTCTTCAGCTGTGTCCATTCTCCTACAAAGCTTAGTGTCATCCATGAATAGGCACGTTTTGCCCTAAATGCCATCCCCAATGTCACTGATGAAGACATTGAACATTTTGGGCCCCAGCAGCAAGCCCTGTGGGACACCACTGGTTACCTCTCAGGTGCCAGATAACTCTCCCCCCACAACCACCATCTGAGTTCTGTTCCTCAGCCAATGTTCTACCCATCTGGCCATTTTTTCCACAATCCTGAGATCCACCAACTTCCTGATCATCCTTCTGTGGGGCACAGAGTCAAAGGCCTTGCTGAAATCAAGACAGAGGATGTCTACCACTTGGCTCCTGTCCACTGTCTTAGTGACACAGTCAAAGAAGTCAATCAGATTTGTTTGCCATGATCTCTCCCCGCAACCCCCATGAACCCATGCTACTTCGCATCCTGGAGACCATGCTCCTCTAGATATTCCACCAACCTTTCCTTTAGTCTGGTCTCCATGAGCTTGCCCACAATGGAGGTTAGACTGACTGATCTGTAATTCCCTGGGTCATCCTTGGGACCACTTCTGTGGAGGGGCACTACATGTGCTGTTCTCCAGTCCAGCGGTACCACACTTGATTATAGTGAACTATTAAATAGGTCTGCCAGTGGCCCAGCTCCTCACCCAGTTCCTTTAGTACCCTTGGATGTACTCTGTTCGGGTCTGGTGATTTGTCCACCTTCAATGCCAGCAGCCCTTCCCTCACTCTATCCTCCTCTATCACTACATTTATGTTCTCCTCCCCCCTGCTCCTCTTTTCCTTCCTGGAGGCACTGGTCCATCCTTCTCCCTGGTGAAGATGAAACAGAATCATGCCCTTCTTTCTTGGTATGGCAGACAGGGAATCCAGAATGGACTCTAATGAGAAAGAAGAAATAGAGAAACATTATAAGGCAAGTGTAATATTATGCTACATATTCATTTCTTTTCTATTGGCAACAAGCAGCAAGATAATTCTATATTTATTAGTTTTGGAAGTTAAATGTAACATCTCATTATTTTCTACGTACTGTTATAGTGTGAGTTTATTATATTTACGATATGCTTTTGCTATACACAGCATTATAATTCATGCAGTCACAGCCTTTTATTATAACTATGAAAGAAAACTTTAAGTAAGACCATCAGTACTGTAAATTGTGGCAATGCCTAATTTGTGAGGCAGTATGGCTATCTGGCATGGCCACTTTTTAAATGTATTACTATATAATGTCACACATGACACACATATGCCTTCCTGTATGCAAACAACATTAGATGTGTTTCTGGAAATGAGTTTCTTTACAGAAAACTGTAAAATCTAATCAATCTGTAGGTTGTGGCAATAATCAGTACTGAAGTGCTACCTACCCTTTCCTAACAACTGACTCTGAATGAAAGCAACTATGTTGGCTAAAATGGACATGCATGGATATTCACAATAAAGATGATTTATGGAGAGCAATACAGGCACAACAGTTTGTTCATGTTTTCTTTTCACAGAAAATATTTAACCTTGCACTTCATATTAATGTTTGTGTCCCGTGTAATTTATTTCTCATTATAAGAATGTAGGCTTGGCTATACTAACATATATTACTATTGTGAATTATATGGCACACACCTGCTGTTTTTCATGGTATCAAGATAGCAAAGGTTTTCAAATGAAAACTGCAATGCATACAAGAACTGCTGGAACACATTAAAATGGTCACTTGAGACCACCATCTGAATTGTATGCCATTCTTGCCCCCCCAACCCCTGTACTAAAATCCTTCGTACACTGTGCTTCATTGCAAAGAAACAGACTGTCAATCACGATGGGTACAATCTGTAACTGCAGTTTGTAATGTTACTTACTTCCATGGTGTCTATCACCAAGGTTTGGCTTCCGTGCAAGTTTCCACATTGTAAGGGTATACTGGTTCCAGACCTTGTCCATCTCCCAACATTGCCAGTTTTCTTTAATTTGAAGAAACACTGGTGCAGCAGTTTCTACTTGCAATGATAACTGTGATGGCAGAAGTTGGTATCATTGTTGTAAACTCTCTCCTGTAGGAAACTACTCACTTTTTTGTAACATTTTCTTGAGTGGGAACTTAGACCCCTCTTTATGATCTAGGCTGTACCATGTTTTTTCAGCCCTTTGACCAGGGGCAAGCACCTCCTCATCTTTTCACATTTTGGGCATTTTCTGTGGTAAAGAAAAAGGGACAAATTAGTTTATAACACACTTGTATATGCATGACCTTTCTACATACAGCATTATGAAGAAGCTGTGCTTGTGAAATGGCAGGAAAGTCTAGAAATGTTATTGTTCAACAGATGTCACCCCACTGTACATACATGTCCATAAATGCAGAGGGAGGTGCAAATCAGACTTTACAACCCAAAACAGAAATTACTTATTTCCATTATATAACTGTAATAAGCCTAACCAGGGTGTGCATCATGGGATTTTAATATACTTCTTAGGGGTGTTAAGACACTGTGACTTTCAGTACTTCCCTTAGTACTATATATTATGATGGATGCATGAAAATCCTATCATGGCCAGTGTTTTGTGGCTTATTACTCATTTAATTTAAAAACCTTTACTGAAGCTCATTTATGTGTGTCACACTTTTGTTTTGATTTTTTTTATCTATTTCTTGACCAATATAGACATGGCTCTGAAATGAGTGATGGGGGCAGCAACAGGGTACTCCTAATGTGTACAGTATGTGCTTATTGTTAACACACATGACAACACACTTTGGATTCCATGTTGGAGGTCCCCCCAGGAAAGAAATGTTTACAGTGTCTGAGAAATGACCACCATCCTTTAGAAACAGCAAATCATTATGATGAAATACAAAATCGCACATACCCCCATAATGCAAAGCATCTTGAGCTGTATATGCAAATCACCACAGAATATTATGCTGATTCAACTTTAAACAAAAATGCATGGTGCAGAAAGATCTCTCACACAGTTTGCAAAGGGTGCCAACAGAAGTCACATACATGTGTTTCAACCTACCAGGACTCTGTTTAATTTGGGGTTGAGTAATAGTGCATCTACACAGATCACTCCAAAAAAAAAAACACACACAAAAATAAAAAAAAGATATTTGAATGTTGGCTTTTCTGTGTGATCTTTCAATTCCAGGTGCATACTGCTGGCCATTCCAGATAATGCAGTTTGAAATATATGAATACAGAATCTCACAGGTAGGCAACATTCCATGTAGCTCAGTCAAATGTAATGTAGCCGATTCTGTTAAATCTGTACCCCTTTTGTAGCCCAAATTGTTACCTTCACCATAAATGAACAGTAGGTCTGGCTCAGGATGAGTGTTCAAAAGTCTGGTTCTGGTTGGCATGAATAGCTCCCATCTCATCTCCCCCCCCCCATACCAAACCAAGGAACATCACAATTTTCCAGTTGCAAATCTTTCTCAAAATGATTTCTCCTAAAAACCTGTGCACCCTTTTGCACAAGTGAACTGCACACAATCCAGTCTGTAGTAATGAAACTTTCTGCAATGTTATCTCTCTTTGAAGATACTGCAAATAACATACATCCTAAATATGTGTGTGTCTCACAGCAGTCTCGGCCAAGTGACAGTTTACTTTCAGTTTAACAGTTCTGGTTTGTCAAGTAGACTAACCAAAAAAAAAGTATACCAATTTCTTGCCATTTCATTGGAAGGCATTGATAAATTGTTTACCAGTCACCTTACAAGTTTAACAGTCAGCCTTATGTGTTATCTTGATTTGTTTAGGATTTGTATAGTTTCATCTGTAGTTGACTGTCATTTGTTAAATGGCAGAAAAACTAAGACATTTGTGAGAGTAAAATCATTTACAAATGATTAGACAATAGTTTACTTGGTAGAATGTTATTGTGTGTGATTGGCCAGAGCATATGCTGCAGTATATATTGCATAACCCAGATTTTTCCTTCCTTGCCTCACATCCTAGGTGATAAGACAGTGCTATAAACTTAAGTATTGTAATATGGTACTTGATCCAATGTGATAAGATTGTACACCATTATTAAGTATTATTGGGATAATGATTATTTTGGGTTAATATTATTTAACTGTAATCAGTGTGTACCAAATCCAGTGAGGTATGTTGTGTAAACTGAAGCTGTGTGTGTGTAGTTACTATCACACTACCTGCCCAGTTTCGTGGGTTTCTCATTGTTCTACCATTTAAAGCTCTTGAATTCTGGGTTCTTTGAAGTCAAGTAAACATCTCTGACAGTTATACAGATTTTTTTTTTTTTTAATCTTCTTTCATGACTTGGTTTTCTTGTTTCACAAGTCTATCTTCTTTCATGAGTTGCTCATGGAATGAGAATATCAAGTCACCAAAGAAAAAAAATACATGCATTGATGGCCTTTGTATTCACAAGTAAGCTAATTGCAAATCAAATACATGACCTGCAGTTCTGAAACTTACCTATTTCATAACACTAGCACATGCTGTACTAGGCTGGTGCCTTATTTGTTCTTAATTATAGTTTTAAAGCCTTTCAAAAGTATAAAATATGTAAACAGCATGTACTATTAGGTAATGGTCTTCTCTTGGTGTCAGAGCAAGATGGCTGACCTCCTGTGCTGTGATGACCTCAAAACTGCATTCCTATTTGGCCAATAAATCTCATTACCTGTTCTGAAACAATCTTCATTTGAGAGTCACAATTCTTATTTTGTGAGTGACTCATGAAAGAAGAGTTGTCAGCTCACAAAAGAAGAATTTAGTTTTCCCCTTAAAATGACAGAAAATGGCACAATACCAATAAAACATATTTCCAGCCATTTGTTTAATATTTACTATGGCAAATGTTTCATTATCTGTATTCACTGTATTTGACATTGCTAAATGTTTCTCTTTGATTTAACTGTAATCAAACACTTTCTTTTATATTATTAAAGGTGTAGTATGTGTTGATAAAAAAAACTGCACACACAGTAGTGATTTTTTTCTTTCTTTACACAAATATTGAGTTGGATTAGAACACTGTTCCTGCAATTTTGATAAAAAAAAATGCTTACAAGAGAGTATGCTTGGACTGTGAAAGATGCAAAAGGTGCCTTGCTAGACATAGCATGCATTACAAAGCTGATGGTGCAGTATCTTGTACTACATCATAGGCAAGAAGCGATGCCTGTGACTTACCACATATAAAGAAAAGTGGCAGATATGGCTACAAAATCCATAGTTTATCCCAGAAAAACACAGCATGATAAGAAAACGAATAGACTAAAATGGAAGGAAAATGTTTGTACCAGAAGACAGCAAATGAAACACAACAAAAAAAGTGTGTGCAGCTAGAATCCATCACAGTACAGCTAAGTATTTTTAGATGTCTGCAAAAGCAAAAATTGAGCACATAATATCTGCAATAATGAGATGTAAAGGTAAGACCATTTCGAGAAAAATAGAGGTTATGAAATTATGTCTCAGAGTGAAACAATTTGTACATATTGCTGTAAACATCTGGTCATGTTTGTGATCACAGTCTGTGGGTATATAAATGAACTGACAACACAGATCCAGCTTCAGGTTTATCTCAGTAGAACATTTATTTATAAATACAAAAATGAAGTAAGGTGAACTCAGGTGACAAAATAATAAAAACGAAATAAGCAATTCAATATAGTTCAAACAACAGCTAGAACAAAGCTAGCTGACAGAGGTATTAGCACTCCAACGCCTTATTCCTATCTGCTTATTAGTAGCTCAGACATCTCTTATATACAGAGCCAGGAGCATGTGACACTTGAAACTCCACCCACTCTTTTCTAATTTCTTCAAACAGTAGAATATTTACATAACAAGAACTGTAATAATATCTCACTGCTCCATTTCATCAGTTAATAGCTTTTCTAGGATAACTCCCTGTTGTTCTGCAGTTTTGACCTAGAATGCTCTCAGTAGCACCCCCCTCAGCAGCATTAACTATAAATGATAGAGCAAAGTGGCCAGCCAATGCTATAGGTAACTGCTGCTGAGGAAGTGATCATGGAGCATCTGGCAGAACACAGAGAATGAAAAGAAAACCATAATTTTAGCTCCTGGTATTTACTTTTGTCTTCAAGATTTGTTTCTTTGTTTAGACCCTTCGCACTATACAGGAGTTTCTAAATAAAATATACAACTGCCGCTGTGGTGGAATCTAAATGCTGCATGAACGTGCACATTATTGTAGCAGTAGCTATTAGAAAATGCAACCTGAGAAGCCACACTGCCAAGGGGAAAGCCTAGGTACCATTGCTTTCTCCTGGCATCGGCTTCTCGCGGACAGTCCTCTGAGCTACTCTAAAGTAAATACAAACCTACCAAGAGGTAATTGTAACCAATTTGCAATCAAAAGTGAAAGCTTACAATTCTTTACATTCGCTTTTTCCTTTGGAACGTCTTACTTCTTTCAATATTTATGTAGCGCCTGGCAGACCCCAACATTTTAATCCTGGGCAGTTTCCTCATACTCTAAACAGATTTCCTGAGGATTTTGAGAGCAGACATCAAGACGTGGTACACACAACACATCATAAGGATACACATTGGGTGGCCAGCCCAGAGGAACACATAGACAAAACAATATCTGATTATAATAATAAGACATAGACAGTGCTGCACATAAAAGAAAAACATAATATATACAACTTATCTATGCCCAGGCAAAAGAAAGGGGGGAGGTTTAAACCCTTTCACACAAAGCTGATGGTGCAGTATCACGTACTACATCATAGGCAAGAAGTGATGATTGTGACTTACCACATATAAAGAAATGTGGCAGATATGGCTACAAAGTCCATAGTTTATCCCAGAAAAACACAGCATGATAAGAAAACTAATAGATTAAAATGGAAGGAAAATGTTCATACTAGAAGACAGCAAATGAAACACAACAAAAAAATGTGTGTGCAGCTAGAATCCATTACAGTACAGCTAAGTATTTTTAGATGTCTGCAAAAGCAAAAATTGAGTACATAATATCTACAATAATGAGATGTAGGGGTAAGACCATTTAGAGAAAAATAGAGATTATGAAATTATGTCTCAGAGTGAAACAATTTGTACATATTGCTGTAAACTTCTGATCATGTTTGTGATCACAAAGTAAAGCTACCAACTCTCCAAGGCCTAAAACTGGGACGGTCCATCCTGACCATGACCCCCTTCCCCACACCGTGTCACTCTCATGGGCACCACTGCTGACAATGCTGTGTACAATCAATTACATTTTGCTGCTTGCTCTGGCCATGCTGTCCCAAAGTAACACCAGTAGCAAACATTCAGATTAAACCAATATATTATTCTGCTGCAGCAAGTTCCAAAATCGTGATGTACAGAAAGTTCATTAGAAGGAAACCTGCATTAAATTGTGATCAGACATTCAAGCTGCATGTATTGCTTCTCCTGACAGTCCCATTCAATCCATTTACACTCACCTCATTTATTGTGCAAACTTCACTTTAGTGACTATCATCACCACACCAGATTGTTTTCACACAGTTCCCTACAGCTGATCAGGTCTGGGTACCTTAGTTCCCTGCTGCCAGTCTCTTCTCTGCCTGGAGTCCCTCTCAGCTGCTGGCAGGCAGATGTCCACATGTTCTGTTTGCACCACCACCCAGTCTAATCTAACAGGAACAACATGCTTTAATGTGCTCCCGCTGACATGCTTGCAGTGCAACATAGGTGCAGGGATTGAAGTTGCAAACTACTGTCCAGCCCGAGAAGCACCACAGTGATGCTGAAATAACTGTCACTCACGGTTTAGCAGTCAGTGCAAAAAAAAAAAAAGGGACAAAACTGGGACAAGTAAGCAAAAAAAGGGACAAAAGTGACATTTTGCAAAACCTGTGGGGACACTGGGACATGCTGCCTAAAATAGGGACTGTCCTGGGAAAATAGGGACTGTTGGTAGCTTTGCCACAGAGGATAGCTCAGATAGGAGAATTAAAGGAAAGACAATTTCAAGATTAAAATGAAGTTGCAGAAGTTCCCAGATCTAAACAGAGAGAACTTCTGCCTCATCTTTAGTGGGTCTTGGCTGCACAGTGAGCAGAAGAGGGGCATATATTTGGGAGGAAATGTACCATCCACACAGTAAGCAAGTAGCTGTTTGTGTTGATGAAGTTGGGAAAATACATAGGATCAAATTTTCAAATGGGATTCCCTACAACACCAGTATGGACTGGGCACTTCCTCCGCCCCAATTCCACCTGAAACTGGTTAAACCGTCTGCTGTACTTCCTCTTTTACTCAAAATAAACCCTAACTCCTCCCCAGGACATGACCTGCTTGAACCTCGGCTACTGAGGGCCGCTGCCCCTGCTATCGCCTACCCTGTCACCCTGCTCATCAACAGGTCCCTCCTCGAAGGAACAGTCCCAAGTAAGTGGAAGGTATCGACTACGGTCCCTGTCCACAAAAAAGGACCCAGGGACAAAGTGGGGAACTATAGGCCTATCTCCCTACTCAGCCCTCTCGGGAAAGTGCAGGAGAGACTGGTATATAATCAACTGCAGGATTACCTCGAGCAGCACCTACTCCTTGCTGATGTACAACATGGCTTTAGGAAAGGCCATGGCACTGCCCTTATCTGGCTCACATCCGACATCCTCAAGGCCATGGGCCAAGGCTCCCCGATGGGGGCTCTATTCATCGACCTGTCCAAAGCCTTCGACCTGGTCTGCCACAAACTTCTTCTTTCCAAACTCCACCGACTAGGACTGGATGTGCACTCACTCTCTTGGTTCGAGAGCTATCTGATCAATAGAACCCAAAAAGTCTGCTGAAGAGGAACACAATCCAGCACTAGACTCATGGTCTCTGGGGTACCCCAGGGCTCAATCCTGGGGCCCCCTGTTATTCTCACTTTTTCTCAATGACATTGAGGGGGGGTCTGCGGACTGAGCAACCTCATTCTATATGTGGATGACACTGTTGTCTACTGCAGTAACCCGCTACCCAGTGTCTTCTACGCCAAACTGCAGGCCTCTCTCTCAGCTCTCGAGGTCTGATTCACCTCCAATTCTCTAGTGTTGAATGAAGAAAACACTAAGGCTGTTCTGTTTGGGACTAGATGCCTGGGCACTGACAGAAGTCAGCTACTCCAGCTCAACACAGCCCAAGGGGGGATAGTAGAGGTCATAGATAGGATCAAGTACCTTGGGATCTTCCTTGACCAGGAGCTGACCTATAAACCTCACATCGACTCCTTAACACGCTCCATCCACCAGATGCTTGGTCTCCTCTACTGGTTGGGCAACTCCCTCTCTGGGGAGGCGCGACGAACCATAGCCAACTGCAACCTTCTCCCTTCCATCCTATATGGTGCCCCTCTACTACAGTTCCTTCGAGAGATGGAGCTCAGCAAACTCTCCGTGCTCTAGCACAGAGTGGCTCACTTTGCAACAAACTCCTCCCCCAGGAGGCATCACTGCGAGACCCTCACGGACCTAAACTGGCCCACCTTACGGCACAAGTTGGCCTATTCCTCTGCCTGCCTGGCCTTTAAATTCACCTCCTTCAGCCCTCCTCCACACCTGCGTGGGCTGCTCACTCCAAAAGTCCAGTGCCATACCTTGCGATCCTCGGCAAGTCGTCCCCTTGGCATCTCCTGTGTTCGCACCAACCAAGGCAAGCACTCCTTCCAGTATGCTACTCCCTAGCTATGGAATGCCCTCCCAACAAGTCTGGTTGACAAGCCTACTCTCCTAGGGCTTAAGTCAGGCCTCAAAGTGTATCTTCTGGAACTTAGTCTCTGTGGTTGTAATCGCTAGCCCCCTGCCCAGGCTGATTGTCATGCTATCACCAGCTTAGCCGCGCCTATTTACCCCATGAATCTCTTATGAAAAAATTGTTAAATGTACTGTGCACCTGTTTTAATACTTGTGAGCCTTGTGATACCTGCTGTCTCTGTGCTAAACGTTTTATACCAACTCCCCAATATGTATCACTGTAATTACTATATATTGATACCTCTGTATGTATTTACTGTAACTAACTCCAGGTCGCCCCTGAAAAAGGGATCTCTGGTCTCAGTGGGCTTACCCAGTTACTAAAATCTAAATAAATAAATAGATTTCTTTGACTGGGTGACAAGAGAATTACATTAGTGTGGAGCGGTGGATGTGGCCTACTTAGGTTTCAGTAAGGCCTTCAACACCAGTCCACATAGGAGACTTGTAAATAAGCTGGGCATCCTGGGAGTAGGTCCAAAGGTGGTAAACTGGGTAAGGAATTCATTGGGGGATAGGCGACAGAGGGTGGTGGTAAATGGAGTTCACTCTGAGGAAGGGAAAGTGACCATCGGGGTGCCACAAGGATCAGTACTGGGACCAGTCCTTTTTAATGCCTTTATTATTGACATTGCAGAGGAGCTAGAAGGGAAGGTATCCCTTTTTACAGACAAGTGCAACTAAAATGGCACAGGGTCTACATCAAAAGCCCTGTAAGGAGAGACTAAATGACCTCAAGATGTACACCCTGGAGGAAAGAAGGAAGGGGGATATGATAGAGATTTTTAAATACTTCACAGATATAAATAAGGTACAAGAGGGAATCATTTTTCAGAAAAAATTATGCTCAAGAACAAGGACTCATGCTTTGATACTGGAGGGGGTAGATTCAGGGGAAATGTGAAGAAGTACTTTTTCACAGAAAGAGTGGTGGATGCCTGGAACAGCCTCCTAGCTGAGGTGGTGGGTGCAAAAACTGTAACAGGATTCAAGTATGCATGGGATAGGCATAAGGCAACCTTAGTGTTTAGGAAAAGAAGGGTAAAGCCAGAGATCAAATAGGGTAGGAAAAATGTGCAGACTAGGTTTGCCAAGCAGCCCTTATCTGCCATCAGATTCTATGCTTTTATGTTTCTATAGGAAGATAAAAAAATGGGTAAGATAAACCAAAAAATATGATTCATCTAATGTTAACAGGTACTGTGTTATATGAAGGGAAAAAAACATTTAATATATATTTTTTCTATAATATAAGGGAAATTTATATTTTTAGGGTCCTGCTGAAGCTTTTTAGTTAGTAAATGTGGTAGCCATGCTTGTGATGTCCATCAAGAATTGTTTTGGAGGCACTGATGTGTCAGTGTGATGGGTCCTAGTTACTAAAAGAAGTCTAAAACCATTGATTGTTCATATATAAACACATGGCTTCATGACCTTTCAGCCAAACAACATTTCCTACACATATAATAATTTCTAATCTCAAAAAGGTAGTCCAATAAAACATACCACATGTTGTCATATTGTTTATTTTTCTGACACCACAGTGTAATTTTTACAACCTCATATACCTTTTCATCATGACAGTCTGTGATATCACAAAAATATGAATATACAGAGAAGCCAGCAGGACAAGGTCATTTGATCTATCCAATCTGCTCATATTGCAGGGCTCTTAGCTTAAGCTACTGACCCTGCCTCCCATCCCCAATCCTCCCATCCTTTCCATCTGCCCCTCCCATGACCCTTGCTTTTCCCTTATATCTATCCCAGCCTCTCTTGAAGCTGTCCATTGTCTTCAATGAGATTACATCTTCCCACAGCACGTTCCAGTTGTCCACCAACCTCTCCGTGAAGAAGTGCTACCTAACCTACCAGCTAAACTTCTTCCCCTCCAGGGTAAGACTGTGTCTCCTGGTGTTTCAGTTGCCACTTACCTTAAATAGACCCTACCTGTCCACCCTGTTTATCCCTTTCTAGTTCCTGAAGGTCTCAGTCATGTCCTCTCTCTCCTGCCTCTCCTCCAGGGAGTACATGTTCAAGGCCTCCAACTTCTCTTCACATGCTTTACCCTGCTGAACTGCGATCATATTCTTTGCCCTCCTCTGGACTGTCTCCAGCATGTTAATGTCCTTTTTAAGGTGTGGGCATCAGTACTGTACTCCATACTCCAGATGTGGCTTCACCAGCAAGCTGAGCATGGGCATTAAAACTGCCTCTTGCTTACTGCTGTTCCATCTGGCTATGCATTCCAATATCTTATTTGCCCTTGTTGCTGCTTTCATGCACTACTTGAAGTGCTTCAGTCATTAGTGATCATCACTCCCAGATCCTTCTCCTCCTCTGTTGCAGATACCCAGAGCCCTTCCAGGTAATACTCCATCCTTTGATTCTTGGCTCCAATGTACATAACTTTGAACTTCTTGGCATTGAAGTCAAGCTTTTAATTCCCAGGCTACCTGTCAAGCTTTTCTAGATCATCCTGTAGGTTCTGTATTTCTTTGGCTATGTCCACTCTCCCATAGAGCTTGGGGTTGTCCACATAGAGGCACATTTTACCCTTAATGCCATCCCAATATTATTGCTGAAAACATTGAACAACACCGGTCCCAGCACTGAGCCATGCGGGACACCACTGGTGACTTCCCTGGTGCTAGATAACTCCTCCCCCACCACCCTCTGGGCCCTTTTCCTCAGCCAGATTTCTACCTGTCTAGTCATCTTCTCCCCACCCCTGAGATCCATCAACTCCTTGACCAACCTCTTGTGGGGTACAGAGTCAAAGGTTTTGCTGAAGTCTAGATACAGGATGTACACCACTTGGCCCCTGTCTACTGCCTTAGTGACCCAGTAAAAAAAATCAAATCAGAGTTGTTTGACATGATCTCCCTCCCATAAACCCATCCTGCCTTACATTCTGGAGACCATACTCCTCTAGATACTCTACCAACCTTTCCTTAAGTATGCTCTCAATGAGCTTGCACATGATTGAGGTCAGATTGACTGGTCCCCAATACCCCGAGTCACCCTTGGAACCACTCTTATGAAGGGGTACCACATGTGCCATTCTCCAGTCCTGTGGTATCATGCCCAAATCCAGTGAACATTTGAACAGGCCTGCCACTGGCCCTGCAAGCTCCTCTGCCAGTTTCCTCAGCGCTCTTGGGTGCATACTGTCTAGGCCTGATGAGTTATCCATCTTCAGTGCTAACAGCTCCTCCCTCACCCTATCCTCCTCAACTACATCTATGTTACACTCCATTCCTCTCCCCCCCCCCCTTGTAGGCACTGGCCTGTCTTTCTCTCTAGTGAAAATGGAACAGAAGTATTCATTCAGTACTTCTGCGTTTCCCCCATTCTCCTCAATCCACTTGTCCCCTTTTTGAACCCTAACAGTCCCATCTTGCTTGTCCCTTTTCTCACTTATATAGCTAAAAAATGCCTTCTGACCCTTCTTAATTCCCTCAGCTATTTGCAGTTCCTTCTATGGCTTAGCCCACTGGACTACCTTACTTGCCACACTAGCCAACCTTAGGCAATTCTCCCTATCCACCTCTCTGTTGGTCCTTCTGAATTTCCTATTGGTTAACCTCTTGTCCCTTACTTCCTGGGTGACCTCAGATCTGAACCAGTTGGATGCTTTGGCCCTTGAGTTCTTCCACTTGAGCCTAATGCACTCTCTTTTGCAATCATTATTCTCCTCTTGAGGATGGACCACTTTTGGTCCACACCATATCTGCTCTAATGTCTGCCAAGTGCCTCCTTACTGCCTCGCCTATCTTCTTGAATTCCACCATCTTAAAATCCAAGACTTTGGCCTTAGTGGGGATGTTTTCCTTGCCCATGTCCAAAATGGAACCACACAGCACAATGGTCACTTGCACCCAGGGATGAGCACTAGATCAAGGAATGCCCCCTCCATGTTGGGTTATGTGATGCCCTGAGTCAGTAACCCACTCTGTAATCCTTCTAGTATCACCTACCTCCTGGAACACATTGTGGAAGGTACGCTCCAGTCAATCTTGGGCAGGTTGAATTCCCCCAATATTACCACCTCACTTTTCCCTGTAGCTTCCAATATTTGTGAGCTCAGTTCCCTGTCCCTTTCCTTTTACTGGTTGGGTGGTCTGCAAACCATCCCCAACTGCGCCTTTCCTTTTCTATGGCACTGTAACTGAACCCACAATGCTTCTGCCCTCTCCAACGACTCCTCCCTCACGCATGCTATACCTTTCCTGATATAAACTGCCTCCTACCGCTTTTCCCTATTGCCCTGTCCCTCCTGTATAGTTTATAACCAGGGATTGAGAAGTCCCCATCATGGTATTGTGTGGCCCAAGTCTTGCTTACTGCTGCTATATCTACCCAACCTTCTGCTAGTAGCACTTGCAGGTCATTCATCTTGTTTTCATGACTTTGTGCATTCAGAGACACCACATTCCATGTTCAGTCTGAGCCTCCTTTCCTTCCTTCTATTCTTTTTTGTCATTACTCCCTGCCGTGTGCTTCCCCAGCACCCCATTGATAATTTCCCCACTGCCCCTCCACTCTCCAGTCCTCTTCTACTGGTATGGGGGTAGGTCCATTGACCTCCTCTTCCCATAGTCTTTGGGCCTGTAGACCTGCTGTCCCTCCCTTTAGCAACTGACAAGTCATTTGTTAAGCAATAAGACACTACTAGTGTTGATTGTGCTGGTTTTACTACTTGCCACTGTTGATAGTAAGGCATGGGCTACAGGCTGAGTGTCTTCAGACTCTGAAAGTGTGGTTAAAAAAAAGTATAACAAAGCCCTGAAGTGTCTTATTACAGTTATAACATTGGTCCATAGGCAACTTTTTAAAGACAAACACTCATGGTGATTAAAAATACACATAAATGCTGGCCCATTGGGACAGAGGGATGAGGTGCTGCAAAGTGCCTTACCTCATGCCACACCAGTGACTTGAGTTCAGGAATAAGCTCATGTTGCTAGGGTCTGGTAGCAGAGAGGGCTGAGAGAAGGACTGAGTTGCTGACAGGCAGCTCTTCTCTCCTAGGCAGGGGTGGCTCACCTTCCTAGTTCTTGGCTGCCCCCATGTAGAAGCCTGGTGGCAGCATTGACAACCAGGAGGACCGGGCAGACATGTGGTTGGGTGGAAGGATTCTGTAGTTCCAGATCATATGTGCACATACATGCACATGAGCATCTGTGCTATGTTGTGGCTCCAGGTTAGGTTAGGTTGGTAGAAAACAGGTGGAAAATGGAGTGGACTGGGCTACATGAAGATCTGCCCAAAGTGCCATTTCCCATCCTGCTACTCTGATGAGAGAAGGGACTTCTGCATAAGGGTCACCAGTGGGAGGGAATGACCATCCCCTCAGCCCTACCACTGGGGGAAATCTGTTGGGGAAATGACACCAAAGGAGAGATGTTGAATGATGTAACATGTCTTTGCTAGGATCTGCAGCTTATCCAATAGGTAGGGGAATGGGCTGATTGGGTGGGCTAAGTGATCCTTATTTGCCGTCAAAGTCTATGTTTCTATGATAGCCGATGACACCTGGCAACAGGGCTGAACAGCTGTTTGGTCAGCCCTGAAGCATAAAAACCTTTATAAAAAAAAGCATGTAAATGTAATAAAATATTGTTAAAAATGTAACATAGTCCATGTGGAGGGGTTGTGGGATAACAGATGAACCAGATGCAGAACTTCAGGTTTCAACACACAATCTCTGTCTGATGTTTATGTAAAATACAAGAGATAAATCAAATCAAATCAGTTTTATTTATAAAAAGGCACCTTTCTAAAAACAAGGCACCTGTACAATAAAAAATATAAAATAAAAATAAATTATTATAAACAAGCATATAAATTCCAGCAGAAGACAGTATAATAGCAGCATAACAAACTAAGACAGCCACATCAATCAACAAATGCCAGGCTAAAAAGATAAGTTTTTGAAGCAGTTTTAAAACTCTGGACGGTTAGCCTTGCCAAGTCCCTTCTCATCCTTTCCACCCCCCCCCTTGTCTATTAACTCTGTTGGAGATCTTTGTGTCGTCAGCAAAGAGGCATACCTTTCCTTCCAGTCTCTCTGCAATGTCACTTATAAAGACATTAAATAGGACTGGACCCAATACTGAATCCTATGGTACCCCACCAGTAACCCCCCTTTCTTTGGAGTGGACTCCATTTACTATTACCCTCTGTGTCCTGTTGTCCAGCCAATGTTTTACCCAGGCTACCACCCTGGGACCTACTCCCAGGCTGGCTAATTTGCTTATTAATCTTTTGTGTGGGACTGTGTCAAATGCCTTGCTAAAGTCTAGGTAGGCCATATCCACAGCCCCTCCTTGGTCTACTACTTTGGTCACCCAGTCAAAGAAATCTATTAGATTCATCTGACATGACCTTCCCACTGTGAATCAGTGCTGCCTTGGGTCCTGTGCACTGCTGGCCTCTAGGTACTCAACAATTCTTTCTTTCAGAAGTGATTCCATCATTTTCCCTACCACTGAGGGTAAGATAACAGGTCTCTAGTTTCCTGCCTCTGCTTTGCTCCCACTTTTGTGAAGGGGAATCACATCTGCCCTCCTCCAGTCCTTAGGTACTACACCATCCTCCCATGATTTGTTAAAAAGGGTATCATCATCAAATGGGAACACAGATGGTAAATTTCCCTTCTTCACTTGAGCTCTGCTGGGTACAGCAACTACAGCAGAGTCCTGGGTGGCATGACAATGTATAAATGAAGCAAAGTCTGGGTTGTCATGCCCAATAACAGCTGGCACAGGGAGGCGAGGTATTAACCCCACTTCTACCTCATGTGTCTTTTTTGAACAGTCATATGTATGGTGGCTGTAGGGTAGCAATGAGTATTGCCATGCACACAGATGACTGCTGTACATACATAGATACATAGACAGTGTCGGCAGATAAGGGCCTATGGCCCACCAAGTCTGCCCATTTGAGTTTGTGGGCCTGTACCATGTTTCACCGTTTAGAAGCCGCGGCTTCTATTAATTCAATTCATTTTGAGAAGGGGCTTATATTTGAGGGCGGCTTCTATTATTAAAACTATGATACCATATTTTTTTCCCGCGATGAACAGGAGGGCAATCATCCGAGTGGCGTAAAAGCAAAGAACGGCTTCTATAAGATGGCCAGCTAAGTGCAGGAGCTTTGCATGCTGAGCACTTCTGATACACTCTCTTAATGCTGGAACAATAGTTCTAGCCCTACGTCTCCTTTTGGTTTATTATTGTTGAGCTAGTCGACTCGAGTGCAGTCTCGGGACAGGTAAAAACTTCCCATTTAACACTAGTACAGGAATCAGGTACGTCTGCAGCATTTTCTGTTTCAGCGGGTGAGACCAGGACAGAAGAGGTGAGCAACGTGGATGGAAACCATGCTGGTGGGTGAGGGTTGGGCAGCTTATGGGGGTTAAGAGAGGATCTACAGCTAAACGTCCCTGTAAATAGGCTCTTCTTAACTTCAGCACCCTCGGAGGAACTGGAGGTGCAGATTCCCATGTTGTTTGACGTGAACGGTGATATACTAAACGGCTTGTATATGAGGGCGGCTTCTATTGCATTATACTAAAAGAGCATGCGGCTTCAATTTGAGGGTGGGTTCTATTTGAGGGTGGCTACAAAACGGTGAAATACGGTATCTGTCCCTTTATTATTCTCAGTCACCAGATCTGCTCACACAAGTCTGGTGGCTCCCTGAATCAATCAGTCCCATCATCTGCAATGATCCAGTCTGCACAGTAGCCATAAAGTGACCCCAGTTTGCTAAGTCTATGTGAGCTGTCTCTTTCTTTGTATTAGGACAGTTTCTTATATAATGTCTCTTCTTTTAGCATCCATGACATACAGTCTCTGCTACTGGAATTTGCCCCCCCCCCCTTCACTGCTCTCCAGTCTTGTTTCACTGGGGCTAGATTTGACAGTATATAAGTAAAAGGATTCCTTACTGAATTGCTGGTGTTCACAGCTGCTGATGTCACTTGGAACCGTCTGGATCTGGATGGTCAGGCTGCCAGGAAGTCTTCTGTCATTGTGATGGTTTTATCCCCAGAATCAGGCTTATGCTCCCGAACCCAAAGTTGTACATCCTGGGGTAAAACTTTAATAAACTGTTCAATAATTACCACCTCCAGAAATTGGTCCTTGCTCTTGTTATCTGGCTGCAGCCATTTGTAGCAGAGCTTCTTGAGACAGGCATAAGTCTTTCGGGGGGAGGGGCGTTATCCAGTGACTGCATTTTAGGAACCCTAAACCTCTGGTGATAACTTTCAGTGTTTATGTCATAGCACCTGAGGATCTCCTGCTTTACACACTCATAGTCCTCTGCCTCATGGGAGTCCATGTAGCTATAAACCAACTGAACACTGCCTGCAGGTGCAGTGCCAGTCTAACAACCCACTGTTCCCTTGGCCATGCGCTTGTTCAAACGATCCTCTCAAACATTGTTAGGTAGGCTTCAATGTCATCACTGTCTGAAAGTTTAGACAGCCTAATGTCTCTTGGGCTACTGGCTCTTTCAGTTTGCCCAAATATTGATGGTATTCAAGACCTTCATTGTATCCGCCTGTTTGGCATCTTGACTTCTCCACTCAATGTCTCTATCTCTCTGCTCAATGTCTCTATCGCTCCACTTAATGTCTCTATCTCTCACCATCTGCACCTATTTTATGCTAAGCAATTTCAACTCCCCTACATCCTTCCTCAAGTGCAGCATCTTCAAGAGGAGGTAGTGTTCTCGATTCTTCCTTGTTCCCTTGCATCTCTTCGTCATCTTCAGGCTTGGCTTTCCTCCGAGCTCCCAGGTCCAGTCCAGGCAGCAGCTTCTCTCCCAGTCTGCTGGCCATGGTTCTGGTCAGAACTCCATGGACTTTCTTCTCTGGGTTCTCCTCTGGCAACTCCTGGTGCATCAATCCACCTGGGATATCTGGGTGAATGCACCAGAAAATGTCCCTCTTAGGCCAGTCCAGAAGTTTCCAGCAAGTTATCCCACTACTGACACCAGGTCTGTGGTGGGGTTGTGGGATAACAGATGGACCAGATGCAGAACTTCAGGTTCAGCACACAATCTTGGTGTGATGTTTATTTAAAATATAGATGATTACCTTCAGCAATGGCATATCCCTTCTTCAATACATCAGTCTGCAGCAACAGACTGTGCATGACCTTCCTCTGCACTTAGTTAGCACCCACTAACCCACTGATCTAACTTTTTAGTGAAAAACATTTCATCCAGTATAGGAGGCAGTATAGCGCAGTGGTTTAAGGCTCTGAGCTGCAAACCTGGAGACCTGGGTTTGAATCCCACAGCCCCCACTTGCATACTGTGTGACCCTGAGCAAGTCACTTAACTTCCTTATGCTCCCAGGTCGCATCTGTAAACAAGCTTTCAGCTTAGTGTGTATCTCCTGGTAAAAAAAAAAAAAAAAAATTCATCCCCATGTTTGCCTTGTTTGTTTGTATGATGGGGACTCATAAAAAAAAAAAACATAAACAAGCTAAAGACAAAGAACCTCAGTGCAAAAGCACTGAGGCAAGGCTTACCCCTAAGGGCATTAGCAATAAAGCCAAGTTTCAAAGAAACACAACACCACACATACCCCCATAATGGAAGGCATCATGGGATGTACTGTATATGCAAACCACCATAAAATTTTAGACTGGCTCAGTTTACAGCAGGAATCCATGTTACCAAAGGGCCCTCAAACAATTTCCAATTTACATGCATTTAACAACACAACAGGGTTTTTTCTGATATTTCTACCCTGGTAACTTAATTTCTGTAATACAGTCACCTAGTATTTTTTACCTTTATCAAAAACACCTAGTGTCATGGTATTTTCAACATTTACAGGTTTCATACACATAAGGTATATACATCAAGGTGTTTTATGACATAGTACCATTGCATACTAAATCAGTGTCAGTGGCTCAGTAGGTAGCACACTCACCTCTGAGGCCGGGAGATCAGAGGGCTGTGGGTTCAGTTCCCACATCTGGCACTTGGGTTAATATCCCAGTACTGACACTGTAGTGCAGCATGAGAGTGGTGCTGCACTTCTGAGGTGCTGTCTTTCAGATGAGACGTTAAACCGAGATCTCATCTGCCTGGATTGGTGGTAGTTCAGGTGGATGTTAAAGATCCCATGGCACGTATCGAAAAGAGTAGGGGAATTTTCCTGGTGTCCTGGCCAAATTTCCCTCATTCACTAAAATTACCACGAACTGCTTAATCTGGTTCAAGGTCAGTTGGCATTCATCTGTATCCCCTCCCCCGGGTCGTGGCTGAAAATAGGCAGGATTTGTCTAATGCACTTACCCAGTCAACAAAAACTAAATAAACAAATAAAAAATTCAACAATGAGGAACACAGCCTGTTGTTTTACATCAGCTCGGAGGCCACAACAATAATCTCCCTGTGCGAGGACCTGAGAGGGGAAAAGGAAAATTGAAGAGGACACTATAGCATTGTTAAGAAAGGGGAGGGGGTGCCCAGAGGTGGCCAACCTTACAGACTAGAAATTGTAAAGTATAGATTAGGCTAAGAAACAGAAGAACTGTTGCAACAGATTTAAGAAAAGGTTGGTTCTCAGGAGTGGCAGGATCTCCCTGTCACAGTCCATCCACAAATGGTTTCCAATTTTCAGTCATCTGTTTTGCTACACTTTCAACATACTGTATAGTGTGCTGAATATAAGAATTCAGAATCATGCGGTATTCCACTAGTAGAATGCCCACTCCCCCTGCCACACACACACATACACACACACACACACACACACACACACACACACACACACACACACACACACACACACACAAAAAGACAGCATGGAATACATAAATTCAAAATTCTGCAGAATTCACTGTCATTTCTTTTTCATTTATTTTAGTTTTTGCCGACTGGGTAAGTGCACTAGACAAATCCTGCCTATTTTCAGGCATGACCCGGGGAGGGGGATACAGATGAATGCCAACTGACCTTGAACCAGATTAAGCTGTAGGGTACATACTGACACACTCAGAGGTCAAGAAGTGAAGGAACTATTGGACGAAATGTTGCACGGTAAATACAGGGAGTTCAACAGCAAAGTGGTAAGAATAAGAAATGGATTTTTCATAGTTATGAAAGAAACCAAGAAATGGAAACTGAATAGTACTGGATTTTTTAGGTTCACTTGCAAAACATACAGTATGAACATATTGGTATCAGTCTGGGCCGCAAGAGGGCTTTTAGGGGTGTACCTTTCCTCCATCTACCATAGCTTCAGAGTTCTGAACCTGCTCCCTAATTGCACACACTCTCCACCGTTTTCCTTTTCCCTTTCAAGTCCTTGCCCAATCACAAGGCTGGAAAATGCAAGATAGAGGATTGTCTTGTGCAACTCCTAATTCCTGTTTGATCACTTTAGGCTAGGAGCTGTGTTACTCTGCTTGCATGTGGTTTCTAAAATTAAATTATTTCAGTCACTATAATATAAATAAACAAGGATCAACAAGAATACCCCAAAACAAGGTTGAAAAATGCTAGGTAGGGGGTTTTCTTGTGCAGCTTCTTATTTCTGCTCAAAATCTTACCCCTGGTTTTCATTCCACATATGCTACTGTTTATTACTTGTATACATGTGCTACTACAGTGGAGGTGTTCAGGACGGGGCTTAAAGACCCACCTTTTTACATTAGCTCATGCTGCAGACATATTTAATTAATGTTCTTAATACTTTACAGTTTCTCAGCAGATTTTTATTGCGACCCTGTTAACTGTTTTACTGTGTATAGCATCCAGAGCCTGAGGGATTGGGCACCTAATCAAATAAATTTTACTTACTTACTGTTTAGAACTTTGTGTCTGTGGGAATGACAGAGATGTTCCACAACTCATATTATTTTCATACTATGATGCAGTGCTCGCAAATCATGGAGTCAATGTACTTTCATACTGAGAATGAGATAAAATAGCAA
Organism: Neoceratodus forsteri; assembly: GCA_016271365.2. NCBI lineage: Eukaryota > Metazoa > Chordata > Ceratodontiformes > Ceratodontidae > Neoceratodus > Neoceratodus forsteri. The sequence goes on along the minus strand of CM028131.1, from coordinate 1,066,601,056 downwards.
GTAAAACAGAAGTTCTTTCACATTCCTGTACTCATTGGTCACTTTAGGTAAGGAGCTGTGTCAATCTGCTTACTTGTGTTTTGAACACTAAAATTAAAGCATGGCGGTCATTATAATATAAACAAACAAGGCTGAGCAGGTATACACCAGGTTAACTTAATCTGGGAATCAAAGTAATTACAGTATATCTGTTTATTGATAATGCAAATAAATTTCTATAACATAAACAAAGTAGCTGGCAGGAAACAACCACTTGGCCCACCCAGTCTACCCAGATGGTCCCTAACTAATCTGTCTCCATGGTCCCTAACTGGTCTCTGGTAAACCTTTCTCCTCCCTACCTTAATATTCCCCTATGTCTGTCCCAGACATGCTTGAAGCCCTTTACTGTGTTTGCCTCTACCAATTCTCCTGGCATCTGTTCCAGGCATTTACCACTTTTTCAGTGAAGTAGTACTTCCTAACATCCCTCTTAAACCCCGCCCCCCAGCTTCACTGCATGCCTTCTGGTCCAGGTGTTCTTTCTCACTTGACAGAGACTCCCCTTCTGCATCCTGTTCACCCCTGTGAAGTACTTGCAGGTCTCTGTTATATCCCACTCACTGTCCTCTCTCCCAGGGTGTACATGCTGAGATCCCTCAGTCTCTCTTTGTAGGCTTTTTGATGCAGCCCTTGTACCATTTTGATTGCTGTCTTATGGACTGCATCTGCCCGGTCTAAGTTGTTTCTGAGGTGTGACCTCAAGAGCTGGACACAATGCTCCAGGTGGGGTCTCAGAAGTGAGCGATATAGTGGAAACACTGCCTACGTCCTGCAGGAGGTTCCTCTCCCTATGCATTCCAGCATCCCAATGGCCCTACCCACTGATTTGTCACACTGCCCTGACACTTTGAGGTCATCAGATATGATAACCCCAAGATCCCTTTTCTGTTCTGTGACCTGTCAGTACCTCCCCCACCCTATACTCAGCTCCTGGGTTCCTATGCCCAAGGTACATTATTTTGCACATTTTGGCATTGAACCACACCTGCCATGATCTTGATCATTCCGTGAGCTTCCCAAGCTCCCTGTACACCCCCAATGTTCACCCTATTACAGATTTTTGTGTCATGTGCAGAAAGGCATACCTTCCCTTCCAGTTCTTTTGCAGTGTCACTTATGAAGACATTGAAGATTACTGGCCCCTGTACTGAGCCCTGCAAAATGTCACTAGTCACTCTCTCCTCATTACAGTGAGTGCTGCTAACCAACACCCTCTGTCACCTATCCATTAACCAGTTCCTTACCCAATTTACTACTTTGGGTCCCACCCCAATGCTACTCAATTTATTTTTTTATCAGTCTCTTGTGTGACACAGTGTCAAAGGCCTTACTAAAGTCCAGATAAGTCACGTGCACTGCCCTCCCCTAATCTCTTTCCCTCTCTCATCTAGTCAAAGAAATAAATCAGATTCATCTAGCATGACCCCCTTCCCATGAATACATGCTGCCTTTGGTTTTGTAGCCCATAAGATTGAAGATACTCTATAAATCTTTTCTTTGATAAGGTTTCCATTAATTTCCCCACCAGTGATGTGAGATTGACCTTCCTATAGTTGATAGCCTCCTCCCTGCTGCTGCTGTTATGGAGAGGGACTATGTCTGCTCTCCTCAAATCCTCCAGAACCATGCCTGTTTCCAGTGAGTGTTGAATAAGGCTATCAGTGAGGCAACTAGCACCTCACTGAGTTCCTTTAGTACCATTGGGTGCATCCCATCAAGTTGCATGGTCTTGTCCACTTTTAGTGTTGCAGCTCCCTTCAGGACTCTTTTCTCTAAAAATATACTTGTGTTCACCTTCCTCCTCTTTGTTCCTGCTGCTCCCTGGTGGTCTAGCCCCCCCCCCCCCACATTGTGAAGACTAAGCAGAAGTACCTGGTCAGGATGTTTGATTTTTTGTGATCCTCTTCTGTGCAGTAGCCCCCTGCTGCCCACCTAATCCTCACTATCCCTCAGCTTCCTTTTCTCTTCTCACTTATGTACCTGAAGAAAATCTTATCCCTTTTAGCTACCCCTTTGGCCAATCTTTCCTGTATCTGTGCCTTTGCTCCTGTCTCTGTTTTTCTTGCTTCCCTCTGTTTTACTTGGTATACCTCCCTGTCATTGTCCCTCTGTGTTTTCTTATACCTCTTGAATGCCACCATTTTTCCTCTCACCACCATGGCCACTTCCCTGGAGAACCATAAAAGTCTCTTTTTTTCTTCTTCATTTACTCACTTCCTTCATGCAGCGGTTGGTTGCTTATTATGTCCTCCCTTGTTTTTACCCACTGTGTCTCTAACTCTCCCCAGTAATCCTCCCACCATGAGGCAGTTTCTGAGGCAATCTTCCATGTCTTTCAAAACAACCCTCCTAAAGTTCAGGACCCTTGTCCTCATGTTGATCACTGGTACCTAGAGGACTGCCCACTTTGACATCTGCAAAACCATCCTGGTTTGTAAGCAGCAGGTCCAGCACTGCCCAGCTTCTAGTTGGTTCTTTGACTAGCTGCCTCAGAAAAGCTCCTAGTAGGGGATCAAGGATGGCCCTGCTCCTTGTTAAAGCTGCAGTGTGAAGGCTCCAATCCACATCTGGCAGACTGAAGTATCAAACTAGCAGCACCTCCACATTACTTGCCATCTGGATGATGGCTTCCCCAAGTGCCTTATCCAACTCCTCTCCCTGTGCTGGAGGTCTGTATGACACCCCTATATGGAGAGTGGTCCCAGCATCTATCTCCAGGTTGGAAGCACCATGTTCCTTCGACAGTAAATCTGCTGACATCAAGTACAGTGACTTCACAATGCCAACACTCCATACTGTGCCATCAATAACTAATGTATTTTCTGCAGGGGACTGTGCCCCCTACCCCCCCCAATACAGGGCGCTATGCCCCTCGCACCCCTTACATTTAAACATCATCAACACCAGGTAAGAGTTTTATTGGGGAGGGGGCACAACACCAGGAGAAGCCTTGTTGGTGGACCGCAGACCATTACAGCAACTTTTGCTGTAATGATCATTTTTCGCCTTTCGGGATTTTGGTGTCGCTCTACTGTGGGTCGCCACTCCAGGATGACCCATGACACCTCCAATCATTCTTTTTCCTCCAGGTGCACCTGCACTTCCATGGCCTTGATTCCCAACCATGACTCCAGTATGGCCACCAAACCCAGACTAGCCTTTGACATGATGGCCTTCTGATTTGGGATTTTATTTCCCAGACTACTTGCTTTGGTGAACTTGCCTTATATGTATCTGTCTGAACTGTGAAATGTCTTTTTGGATGTGTGTGCCCCTTCTTGGCCTATCACAACATCAAAATACTGAATTTCCTCCCTAATTCTGTCCAGTCTCTGCTTTTCTTTTCCTTTTCACTTTGAAGTCCTTGCACAATAACAGGAGACTCATGTTACAATTTAAGAAAACAACAACATTATGTGTGAACCTCTTCATTTTCCAATTATGGTGATTTTATTATTATAACTTGTGTTATTAATTCGTTAATTATAACTGCTGTGCTATCTATGCCCAACAACCACACAGCAAATAAAAGCAAGCAAACATTTGGCATTGGCCAGTACTTGTTAAAATTTGTTTAGATATCTAAGGAAGGGCTCATGAGTTGAAGAACATTCAATTATTTACTTATTTTGTATACTTTAAAAGAATTTTATTTTTAGGGTCTAGTTGAAGGTTTTTAGATATTTATTTATTTTTTTTGACAAGGAAAGCAGGGCTAGGCAATTCTGCCCATTGTCATCCTTGTCCCAGGGGCAGGAGGGATACAGATGCAAACTGACATATTGAATCAGGCTAAGTTGGTGGTGGTATTTTAGTGAACTGGGGCAAATATATGCATAAAGGTGGCAGCCATGTGTGTGATGGCAAGCATAAATCAGTGAAGTGGCTCATGAATTCTGTATGTGGCTTTCCCAAATTCCAAATTACACTGTCAAATGTTTGAAACTGTGCAGTTGTGGAGAACTAAGATATGGGTCTCAGAACCATTTTATAAGTATCCTTCACACAGGCAAGAAGCACTATTTTCATAGTATCATAGTAAAAGCCAGCAGAATAGGCCCCATGGTCTATCGTGTGTGCTCGGAATCTAGCCTCCTACTGGAAAGTTGCTCCTCCATCCCCCCCCCAGCCCCAGAGGTGGCCCTCCCTGGTCTCAGCTTCCCCCTGTACCTGTCCCAACCCTTCTTGAATCCTTCCACTGTGGTCTCTTCCACCAGACTCCTGGGCAGTGTGTTCCATGGTTCCACCACCCTCTCTGTGAAGAAGTGTCTCCTGCACTCCCCCCTGTACTTCCCCCCTTCCAGCTTCCACTCATGTCCCCTGGTAATTCCCCCCTTCTTAAGCCTGAACACTTCCCTGGCTCAACCCTTGTTTATCCCCTTTAAGTACTTGAAAGTCTCTATCATGTCCCCTCTGTCCCTCCTCTCCTCCAATGCATACAGATTGAGTTCATCCAGTCTCTCCTCATAGGTCTTACTCTCCATGCCCTGAATCATCCTGGTCACCCTCCTCTGGACCCTCTCCAGCAGCACTATGTCCCACTTAAGATGGGGTCTCCAGAACTGCACACAGTACTCAAGATGTGGTCTAACCAGGGCATTATACAGAGAGAGGATCACCTCCCTCCTCCTGGAGGTAATCCTGCTAGCTATGCAGCCCAGTATATTGTTTGCTTTTGCTGCAGCTCTTCAACAATTCTCTGTGTTATTCATTTTGCTGTCCACCACTATCCCTAAATCCCTCTCACCCGATGTGACTTGCAGTGTGGTCCCTCCCAGGGTGTATGCATGTCCTGGGTTTCTGACTCCCAGATGCAGCACCCTACATTTCCCTGCATTGAACTTCAACCCCCACTTCCTTGCCCACCCCCCCAGAATGTGAACTATTTGAAAGACTAATAATGGGACATACTCAAAGCCTGGAAAACACTAACATTAGAAGTGATTTGTATAAACATAAGGGTTTCAAACATTTAAACTTTTGCCATTTTAAATTTAATGTCAATTTTTATCAAGGGTTTTGATAGAAAAAAACTAAATTTCCAATTTTTGTATGGCTAATTACCATTACAGTTACCTATCTGCATATAAACTGGGTTATACGTTACTTAAAGACCAAAAATATAAATCTGTTTAAACGCATCTAGATCCTAAACTGAACCTCCTAAAATGATTTATGGCTCTAACAAGTCTAATTTTAGAAGCATTGCTATAAATTCCTCACATACTGAAGCACATAAAAATGTCACTAAACAAATGAGCGCTCCTCCTGTTCATGCCCTTAAGGTTCTCTCAGTCTGCCTGCTTCATGCTGGAGAGAAGTTTTCCAGGGCTGGCTTCCCAGCATCCTTTTCAGTGCCCCACAGTACTGGATGAGCAAGTGCCTCCAGTTCAAATCTGGCTCTTATTGACCTTTTCCTTCCATTGTCCTGCATATCTTTCTATCTTGTGCTTATATAACCTCAAAAAAGTCTCTTAATATGCTGTATACCAACCAGACAAAACCGCATTAAAGGTTTTGCACATACTCATAGTTTGTAAATCATATACAGCTTTGTGTTTTATTGCAGTGTACTATTATTGAATCTTCTGGATCACAATTTCCCTAGGCAATGCTTAAAATGGGTTTTCCACCCAGTTGATGTTGAGCTAAGCAAATTAGTGAAATAAATAAAATCAGGCCAGATAGTTGAAAAATAGTGTCTAGAATTATTCTGAAGTTCAGTGCTAAGGCAACATACTGGAAACTATTATTTTCCCCTATTTTCTCATTTTCCCCTTGTCCTTTATTTCACAAATCAGGGGTCACTACAGCCATATCTTTCCTCCAAGTTGTGAGGGCAGGCTGTTGGCTATCATCACAACTGTTGCCAATACTGCTCATTAATTATGCAGCTGGGGGGGCTGTACAAATGCCAGGTAGCTATTGCCCTCCCTTCCTAGGAAACAAGCACCTCACCTCTGCCTTATGCCTAGCCTCCACCCTGACTCCTTGGTAGCAATGTAATTTGTAGCCACTACACCCATGGGCCAGTACGCATACTGGTAATTGTGCAATTTGTGTTTTTTTCCCATTTGATCTGTGTCTGGCTGCAGCTACAATGCTAGCATTATTACCTGCTGTCTTAGAAGCAGTCTATCACCGGAGCCCATTTTGTAACAAAAAAAAAAGCCAGTCCGAGTGATCCAGTAGACAGGTATGTACCAGCAGCCAGTAAGTGCAAGTTGTATGAGAGGAATAAGTTTGTGCCCTGACCATTCAGTATGCTTTTTCATCCATAGACCATAAATTCACATCATGCCATACTACCTGTCAGTGCTGCATTGCTTCTGTGCTGCTGCCTGCCTTTATGGATTCAAAGTACCAGTTACATGTAGCCATAATCAACAGCTAGTTCAGACACAGCGTTATCTCACTTGGACGTTTTCTCTGCCTGTGAATGCTGCATTAAAGGTGATGTGCAATATTTTTTTTGTGGAAACCTTCTATCAACACTAAGGGGTTTGTACACAACAGGCCATGTAATATGTATGGAATAATCCATGGCTGGGTTTAAGGCTATATAGAGAATAGTGGATGGGTAACTAAGCACAACACACTGGCCAGGCATAGAGTTGCCCATCCATTATTTTTAATAGTGTATGGTGCCCAAAAATAAAGTGGAAATGCTTTTAATGTTGTTTTAGAACAGAAAAGTAATTTTTCCTGCTGCATTTCATTTCGGTTTTCTATGTTGGTTGCTAGGGTCAGTGGTGTGGTTGCTGGGGTCAGATGTCCCTACATGTATAGCGTTGGCTGCTATTGACTGAAAGTTTCATGTGGGCAGCATTTAAAAAATAAAACATGATGGTGGTATCTCTTGCTAAGCAAGAGGACTGAGTTGGGAAATCGCTTCGAGTTATTTTAAAATATCTGGTTGATACTGCGTTTTTATTAGTTATCTGGTTGATCTTGCTGAAGTCATGTTCTCATCAACGTGCTGCCACCCCGACTATCTGGTTGATCCTGCCTTTTCAGTTACTGCAGCTGTTCCATTGAACAGCATGACTCGTGCCCTTTCAAAACAAGCTGAAATGTTGTTGTACCACAGTGTGGTATAACCATGTTCCATGACCTTTGATCTGTGGTACAACAACATTTCAGCTAGGACGGATTTCCATCCTGAACAAGCCCTCACCATGCACTATATTGTCATAAACAAACAACCAGGGTGGGTTGTGAGGCTTGGTGTTCAGCTGAGGGCCTTCAACCACCCTGGAAGTGAGGTTATTACAACACTAGTGCACACACAGAGTAGATTATTACACTTATTCATAACATGGTAAAAAGTGTTATAAATTTTGATAATGCAGGATCAAAGGGATTTAATGCATACTCCATGTTATGTATGAGGCATTAGCAAAGTGCCTTTGTATCCTAAAGTGTGCAGTCAGTCCCTGGGAGTGCATTATCCTGTGTATTGTATAGCCTGTAAATTTATTAACTATTGTAAAATGTTTTTGACTTGTAATAGAAGTTAAGAGGACTGTAATACGCATTTTGCCAAGCAGCTAGATTACAAGTAACAGTTGATCAACTATCTGCACATCTTACAGGCATCTAGTTTGCAGGACTATAAGCTAATTGGAAATCTGGTAGTAACTTTTCAGATAAATAACTAGCTAATATGTTTGTCTCAGTGAACTAGCAGGCAGAATACAGCAGTCATTAGTTATCCTTCAGGCAGCTATGTACTTATCAGTTAACATCAGTAAAGCAAAACTGTTTTAAAGGGACATTGTCAACCCTTTATGCATTATATTACTAAGTCTGCTAAAGCATTGCAGCAGACATCACCTTGTCAGTGTCCCCTTCCCAAAGCCTGAAGGTAGGTAGGCAGGTAGGGATCCTCCCTCAGGGGTGGCAGTGGTGGGTAAGTTACTTTTTCTATTACTTTCTATTAAGTTTGGAAACTTGTTCCAGGAAGCTCTGTGCAGTCACTAGCAAGGATGGATTAGTACTAGAAAAAGTAATACACCTTATAATTATAGTTACTTATTTCTTTTTATACAAAAACAATACAAAAATAATAAATAACTATAAAAGATTACATTTTTTGAAAGTAATAGGTTAGTTACTAGTTATTTTCAAATAAATGAAATCAGTTACAGTTACATATTTCTTTTGTATTAAATGGCATCAGTAATTGTAACTGTAAGGTGTATTACATTTTCCAGTACTTCTCCATCCTTGCTAGTGACTGCACAGAGCTTTCTAGAACAAGTTTCCAAAAGTAATAGAAAGTAATAGAAAAAGTAACTTACCCAACACTGAGGGGTGGGTACTTAGTCCTGGCACAACCACCTAGGGAGGAATCACTGGGACCACTGACAGGGCATGGACCACCTAGAGTAGGCAGAGAGCAAGGGGTTAAGAGAACAGGTAGCCAGCAGCTCCTCCTCATTCCTGCTTACCTTCTCCAGATTTCCTACCCATCCTCCCTCGTAAAAGCAGGGTTATGGCTGGAAGAGAAGAAACCCCTTTGACCCAATTTGGGTGACTGCATTAGGGATCAGGGAGTGTTTTCTTCCAGTTTTGACTCAGAGGGTTTTTTCTTGTTTTTCCACCTCCTCCAAAAGTGTTTAACATGTTAGACCAGCATAGACACTGTTGCAATCATGTAACATGGTGGTTTGGGAGCCTCTAAGAGTGATGTACAATGGGAAAATGGGAATGAGTCAATTTCTTCCAAAGGGCTCATCTCTTCAGGTCAGCATGGGGTCTGTGGGACTGCATGACCTGAAGTGTGGTCATGGTCTGTGGTAGTGTGGGTCCCAATAAACAGATCATACAACCAGATAGGATGCATAAAAAATGCATATGTCTGCATTTATCATTTTATTCAAAAAGAAGAAAAAATAAATAAATAAAATACTAAATTTAATATATACAGAAAGGAAAAATAAATGGTGTTAATCCGTCACACCTCTTCAAACATCAGGAGATAATTCTTGCAAAATAAAACAATTACAGAATTCCTGAGTTCTTTCCTTCTCTCAAACAATGTGGAAACTTGCACAATTTCTTCTTAGAACCTTCTCTCCTTGGCCAGAACCTTACTGACCACATATCTCTCTTGGTTCTCCTAGAGGAACCTTTTATAATGCCACAGGGTGACCTCATCAATCATGTGATATCTTAATTAAGATGAACAATGGCATTTTCAAGCTTATATATATAAATATATATATATTAAACCAACTAGTATCATTCTAGCATTTCAAGGGTTTACCCCAAAAACATTTATTTCTCACAAGGTCCTAAAACAAAAATATAAACTTAATTATAGGACTATGATGTCAGAGCATTAGCTTAGCTCCTCCCTTCTGACATCACTCCTCCTTGAGACCATATAAGCTGCCATTTCATGAGTTGCCTGCTCTATAGAAGGACCTCTGCAACCAACATGGGCACTCAGGTAACAGTTTATTTTAATACAATACCTTTTATTTGTTCCAGTTTCCTTAGTTTTACAGCCACTGCTTCTTAACTTACTAGCTGAAGTTGCAGCAGACACTTGCTTCTCAACTCAGCCATCTGCTGTTTAGAGGCTCTTTGTTTACAAATGAAACAGCTCCTTCTTGACATTTGTTTGGGGACACTGAGCTTGTTGGACTGCTTCTCCCAGTAGCCACTGAAGGTTTGCTGAGCATAGCTTTTCAATATATAAGTATTGTTTTATTTTAACAAGATGCAATTAAGTACTGACAGAAAAGAAAAAAAGGGACAGTAAAGGATAGATAGAAGATTGCCAGGTTGGCCACCCTGACAAGAAAGTATAGGATAGATATTGAAATATAATAGAGGATAGGATAGAGAAAAGAAATAATGGGGGGTTATTGCATCTTGAAGTGATTGTTTATACTTCACAACAGGACCCCTGTTACACCCTCCCACCACAAGAAGGCAACATAATGTTTGTTGTGTTGACTGAAACCCTCACCCTGTGAAGGGTTGGAACGTCTGCCACCCACTCTGGAAGTTCCTCCTAGGGACCCTTAAAATAAACAGGATTCAAAACACTACTCAAAATCAGACAATACTGTTTACAAGTCATACTTTTCCTGAGGTTGTGCCATCTTGGCACCTTGTGATACACATACAACTCCATTATCTATATCTGGAACAGAGTTACTAGCTGGATCAGCACCAAAGCGTGATAAAAAATCAGCGTTCTGATGCTGAGAACCAGCTCTATGTCGTACAGTGAACTTATAAGGTTGTAATGATTAATACCACCTTAAAATGCGGGCATTTTTATCTTTCATCAAATTTAGCCAGCATAAGGGATTATGATCTGTTATAATCGTAAACTGATTTCCCCAAAGATAATATCTCAGGGCTTCTACTGCCCACTTGATGGCCAGACATTCTTCTCCACTGTAGAATATCTCTCTTTCATGTAATTTCCTGCTGAGGTATAAGATGGGGTGTTCCTCTCCTGGCTATGCTGGGTCAATACTGCCGCTATGCCTGTGTCAGAGGCATCCGCCTGTAATTCAAATGGTTTAGTGAAATCAGGGCTACATAACACCGGAGCTGAGCATAGGATGGCCTTGATTTTGTTAAATGCCTTATCACAGGCGGACTCCACTTTACTTTATTGGGAAAATGTTTTTGGTCAGATCTGTGAGAGGAGTAGCAATGGTGAAAATCCGGGATAAACGCTCATAATAACTTCTGCTAGACCAAGGAAAGACCTGACATGGCGCTTTGTCATGGGTAGGGACAGTTAGCTACAGCTTCAATTTTATCTACTTCTGGCTTAATCCTCCCATGTCCAATAATGAACCCCAGATAGCGTGTTTCTGTCTTAGCTATAGCACATTTGGATGGGTTAATGGTCATTCCAGCATCCTGGATGCTTTGCATCACAGCACTAAGCTGTAATAGATGAGTCTCCCAGTTGGGGCTATAGATGACCACATCATCCAAATAAGCAGCACTATAGCCCTTTTCAGGTCTCAAGACATGATCCATGTACCGTTGAAAGGTAGCTGGGTTCATGTAGGCCGAACGGCATTGTAGTGAACTGATATAGACCAAGAGAGGGGTGCAGAAGGCAGTTAATTCTTGGTTTTGGGGCCAATGGAATCTGCCAATACCTTTGTTAAATCTAAGGTGCTTATGTATGTTGCAGACCCAATCTGATCTAGGAGATCATCGATGTGTGGCATATTGGATAGCCATCAAACCCAGATACTTCATTAATTTTCCTAAAATCTAAGCATAACCTGATGCCCTTCCTTTATGCATCTAATCACTAATGGAGAGGACCAAGGATCATGGAAGGAACTATCACTCCTGCTTGTTCCATTTGTTTTATCTCAGCCACTACTTCTGGCCTGATCTTTCTGGTAATCTATATGGCTTCTGATGAATTGGTTTGGTTTGGGTAACTCTGATCTCATGGACTACGCCTTTGGCTCTCCCTGGATTCTTTGTGAATGTACATGCAAAATACTCCAAGAGATGATCAATCTCTAATCTCTGTGCAGGGTTTAAGTCAGGATTGATATGCACTTTAGTGTCAGTAACAGATTTATCAATCCTATCATATACTATATCTAGCTCTACTCTATCAGGATCGGTCTGGATATACAACACTGGGGTTTCTGTTTTTTCTACCCATTTTCTCAGCAGGTTGGCATGGTAAATTCTTTTTACCGGTCTATGCCCTGGCATCTCAATGGCATAGTTTACCTTGCCTACCTGGTGTAAGATCACATATGGTCCTTGTCAACGCATGAGCAATTTATTTTCAGTGGAGGGTAACAATAGCAACACTTTTTCCCCAGGTTCAAATGCTTTATGCTTTAAGCCCATATCATAATGTTCTTTCTGTTTGAGTTGTTTCTGGTCAACATTTTGATGGGCTATAGTCACATATTTCACTAGCCTTTTCTCAATGCAGTCATGTATTCAAGTATATTTTTGCATGCTACATTAGACCCCTGTTCTTGTGCTTCTACTACATCTAAGGGACCCCTGGGTTACGCCCATATAACATGGTAAAGGGGATAATCCTGTAGTAGCCTGAGGCACCTCTCTATAGGCAAACAGCAAATAGGGCAAAACTTATCCCAGTCCCGGCCTTCCTCCTGCACATACTTCTGAAGCATACATTTCATTGTCTTGTTAAATCTTTCCACTAACCCATCAGTTTGGGATGGTATGGGGATGTTCTAACAGCAGATACCCTAGCAATTTGTATAGTTCTTGCAGCATGATGGAGGAAAAATTACTACCATGGGTCTGTCAGGATAACCTTGGGTATTCCCTATCCTGCTGAAGACTTTGCCAGTTCTGCAACACGAGGGGCAGTAACTGGCCCTCATTGGTATTGCTTTGGGTACTTGGTTGTGTAGTCACAAATGACTAAAATATACTGATTCCTTAGAACTTTTTAATAAGGGTCCCACCACATCCATTGCCACCCTGTCAAATGGAGTAGTTACATATGGTATAGGTTGTAGGGGCACCATATCTTTCTTCCTCCTTGGCAACCAATTGGCACTGGGGACAGGACCTACAATAGGCGAACATCCTGGTGGACCCTGGCCAACTGAATCGAGATAGAATATGTTGTACTGTCCGTCTCTACCTTCATGACCAGCCATGGGAATATCATGTGCCAAGTGCATTATTTGTTCCTTATATTTACTGGGTACCACTAACTGTTCAAGTTCCTCATTTGTACCAGGCTCTACAACAACTCTATACAGGATATTGTTTTGATAATAAATCGAGATTGTCCAGGATGTCCAACCTTGTCCACCTGTAAAAATAAAGATGTTAAAGATTCATCGCATTTTGGTCCTGTACAATATCTTGCACTAAGAGTCTCTGGGATATTGTTGACCTTTAGCCTGATGATTTTCATTCCAAGTCTTTTTTTCTCTTCGCCTAGTCTTCTTGGACTTTTTGTCCTTACTGACAGTCTCAAAATAACCATTATTAAAAGAAAAGACCTCCTGTAAGTCTTGTGTTTTGGCCTGGGACCTAGTAACCACATTAACAGTTCCTGTAGAAGTCTTCTGCTGCTGCATTAAAAGGTCAAAATGAGGAAAATCTTGCCCAACAATGACAGGTACTGGGAGTCATGGAACAAGACCTACCAACATGTCATGGCTTTCTTGATTTACAGTTATATTAAGACATGCTGTAGGGTATCGGTGTATGTCTCCATGTACACACCGCAAAGTAGTACTTGAATCACTCTGGGGCATATTCAGTGCTAGATCAGCCCTGATCAAAGTTTGTATACTGCCTGAGTCCAGCAAACCCAAAGTCTGTTGTTCCCCAATACCTACAGAGGTCACATACCCAAAATTTGCTAGGGCAAGATGTCTAAATCAGATATTTTATTTGGGCAGTTCCTACAATATGCCCTTTTCCAAGACAACCATGGCATATTATTTCTGCATATGGAACTCTCCCACCTCTCCATTCGATAGAACTGTCTCTGGTTAGTAGAAGCATTAAGGTGGTCTTACCAGCACATTAGATGGTCCTGGATTGCCCTGGTTACCTCTGGCTTGGGTGCTTCTTGCTGCTAGGTAATCTTCAGCCAACTTAATGGTGTCTCTCTGTCTCGGTTTATGTTCTTTTACCCATAATTGCACTTCCACAGGTAATATCTGGATGAATTGTTCAATTATTATCAGTTCCATGATTTGGTCTACAGTTTTGGTGGTGGATTGTAGCCATTTTCCACAATAGTCCTTCAAACGGGCATAGGTTTCTCTTGGGGTATCCAAGCTTGCCATTTTCTGAGACCGAAATCATTGCCTGTGTGTCTCTGTGCTGATATTATATCTGCAAAGAATTTCTTCTTGAACTCTGTCATAATTTGAGCTATCAGTTCCACTTAGCTGGCTGTAAACTAGTTGTGCCCGTCCCGAGAGGTATGGGACCAAACGAATCACCCATTGGTCTCTGGGCCAGTTGCAGGTTTGGGCTACCCTCTCAAAAGTTGTCAAATAGGCCTCAATATCATCCACCTCTGTCAACTTAGTTAATTTAATGTCTCTAGGAACAGATCTCCCCATCTGCCCTGGGTCATGTCCTGAATAGCTTTTAAGGTTGCCGTCCATTTTCATCTTGTCTCCGCTCTCTTCAGCCTGTATCCTCCGTCTTCATCCCTCTGTCTCTGGTCTTCTTCTCTCTGGCGCCCATCTCAAGTTAGGCGTAAACAAAGCCATTTCAGTAGTTCACTTGATCCTCCGGTGCTGGGGTCATCTGACTTTTCTCCTTCTTTGGATTACCAGCCGCAGCTGTGGCTCTTCTTCCATCTTTCTTTGTCTGGTAGCAGGTTCGATCCCTGGCAACAACTGGACACCAGTCTTCAATCTAACAGACCTGGTCAGATGTAATGCATTCAACTCCACTTGTTCTGGTTGTTGCATCTGCTAGGGTATTTTCAGCACAACACCCCCTCTGGAGTACCTTCTGACACCCCAGAGGTTGGAATCCCACTTCTGACACCAGTTGTGGTAGTGTGGGTCCCAATAAACAGATCATACAACCAGATAGGATGCATAAAAAATGCATATTCTGCATTTATCATTTTATTCAAAAAGAAGAAAAAATAAATAAATAAAATACTAAATTTAATATATACAGAAAGGAAAAATAAATGGTGTTAATCCATCACACCTCTTCAAACATCAGGAGATAATTCTTGCAAAATAAAACAATTACAGAATTCCTGAGTTCTTTCCTCTCTCAAACAATGTGGAAACTTGCAATTTCTTCTTAGAACCTTCTCTCTCCTTGCCAGAACCTTACTGACCACGGTATCTCTCTTGGTTCTCCTAGAGGAACTTTTTATAATGCCACAGAGTGACCTCATCAATCATGTGATATCTTAATTAAGATAAACAATGGCATTTTCAAGCTTATATATATAAATATATATATATATATATATATTAAACCAACTAGTATCATTCTAGCATTTCAAGGGTTTACCCCCCAAAAAACATTTATTTCCTCCCAAGGTCCTAAAACAAAAATATAAACTTAATTATAGGACTATGATGTCGGAGCATTAGCTTATCTCCTCCCCTTATGACATCACTCCTCCTTGAGACCATATAAGCTGCCATTTCATGAGTTGCCTGCTCTATAGAAGGACCTCTGCAACTAACATGGGCACTCAGGTAACAGTTTATTTTAGTACAATACCTTTTATTTGTTCCAGTTTCCTTAGTTTTACAGCCACTGCTTCAACTTACTAGCTGAAGTTGCAGCAGACACTTGCTTCTCAACTCAGCCATCTGCTGTTTAGAGGCTCTTTTGTTTACAAATGAAACAGCTCCTTCTTGACATTTGTTTTGGGACACTGAGCTTGTTGGACTGCTTCTCCCAGTAGCCACTGAAGGTTTGCTGAGCATAGCTTTTCAATATATAAGTATTGTTTTATTTTAACAAGATGCAATTAAGTACTGACAGAAAAAGAAAAAAAAGGGACAGTAAAGGATAGATAGAAGATTGCCAGGTTGGCCACCCTGACAAGAAAGTATAGGATAGATATTGAAATATAATAGAGGATAGGATAGAGTGAAAAGAAATAATGAGGGGGGAGTTATTGCATCTTGAAGTGATTGTTTATACTTCACAACAGGACCCCCTGTTACATGGTCTAACCTCATTAAGCTCACCTGTGGTTGGGGGAGCAGTGACACCAGATGGGTACATCATCTCCATGGTCCGCAAAATGGGGAACCTCTTCACTAGAAGGGGCAGGTCCAAGTTTGGGTTTGAGATCTTCCAGCTGTGCATGCCACTCCAACTATGTAAAAATCTACTAATAAACATATGGTTATGACCATTTCTCCAAGACATGTGTGTGTATGTGTGTGTGTGTGTGTGTGTGTGTGTGTATGTGTATGTGTGTAAGAGTTCTTTAGGGGAGAGGTATGGGGACTACTAATACAAGATCTGAAACTGAAAATCCACATTTCATGATTATTTACACACTCTTAAATTCATTGACACTATTGGTTGTTTTATCTGCTTAATTTCTTGTAGTACTGAAATGCATAGTAATGGTATAATTATACCTAACCTTGTTTTGTTGCAAATCCTTGATCTGCTCTTACTGTATACAACCCGAACATTAGGTCACCCCAATAAATGCAGCCTCTCATGACACAATAGTAGCCTCTCCTCATTCTGCATCTTGAGTAGCTCGACTGTGTTGGGGGTGTTCCAAAGTCCAGGAAAGATGTAGTGGGAGTTAATAAAAGGAATGTAAACAAACATGTTTGTATGTGGTAACCAGTGTGGGAGACAGTCTGATTTTCAATCATAAAAAGAAAAAGGAATTGAAATCAAACTAGCAGCTACATCAGCACTCTGCAGAAAGTGAGCAATTATAAAACGTGTCTTTTAACTAGGGACATCTTGAGGCCTAAGGGGGGGCGACAGTGTTCCTTTAGAACACAGTTTCTCTGGTAGTTTATTTAAGTGATAACATTCAGTTAGAGTATTCAAAGCAATAACCAGCTGGTCTGGGTCATTAATTTGGCCTCGGAGTTTAAAGTAACCCACACCAGCTGATTATTGAAAGTATACTTCAACTAATTGAATATTATTACTATTATTATGAGTTGGAGTTGGTTCTGAATTTTTTGTATAGTGTTGATTGTTTTAGTAGGTACATTTGAATTTATTTTATATAGTGAATAGAAGACATAAATAAGACTTGATTTACTTTGGTAAAATTAAAATATGTTTTGTAAAGCATACTGCAAAATGATAATACAATCTGTGTGGGGGACTGTGATTGTGGGACTTGGGGAGGTGGGAGGATGCTGATGGAGGGAGGCTGAGGAAGGGAGAACAAGGAATGAAGATGCCACGGACCACATGACTCCAATGGACCAATAGGGCCATGGAGCTTGGGGAATTTAAAAGGAGCCATTTTTGTAGTTCTTCCACACTCAGTAGTTCACCGCTGAGCAGGAGATGAAGAGAACTCTTGGGGGGAAGTATTGTTTTATTTCAGAATTACTGCAACTGTATTTGTAAATCATTGATGTGAGGAGCCATAAGTCGGTGTGGGAGACTGTGATTGTGAGACTAGGGGAGGTGGGAGGACGCTGATGGAGGGAGGCTGAGGGATGGAGAACAAAGAAGGAGGACACCATGGACCACATGACTCCAATGGGCCAAAAGGAATGCAGAGCACCTTATTTATTACCCAGGGAGCCAAGCAACCCCTCATGTGAGTGACCCCAAAGTGTGAGCACCATGAAGCAGAAGTGTGGCATCTGACTAGGTGGCATCCGCAGGGAGGACCACAGGCAACAGACCACACTTGGCAGGGCACAGAAGGAGTCAGGAGTAAGGAGAGTAGACAATATCTTGAGGGGAGGAGGCTGATGTGCTATTATTGTGGGGGTGATCAAAGCAAGGCTAAACTAGATAGGGATAGCAAGGAAGATGAAGGGACCTAGAAACTGGGGTAGACAGCAGTCATGGGGAGGAGCATGGGGGTGGGGGATGTTTTGTGGAAGCAATTCAGGAGGGGAGGCAGGATGGGTGATAAGCTGTAATGGATGTGGAGCAGCCATCTTCTTGGGGATTCCATGGAGGGCGGGGGGTGTATGGTGTGTAGGCAGATGGGGCAGCTTAGGGAGAGTGTAGGAAGGCTGAAAAGAGAGCTAAGTAGAAGGGGGGTTTGGGGGAAACACCAAGTATCAGGTACCTGCTGAGGGCTTCCCTGGATGTAGCAGCAGGTGAGCAAAGGGGTAAACAGGGAGAGAGGAGAATTGGCGCTAGCTCAGGAACCACTCGGAAGCAGTTGAGACCAGAGGCCAATAGGTGTAAGGTGGTCAAGAATAGGGTGAAGATGGGAATGGGGCAGAGCATGGAAGGAAGTCACAGGAAGAGGCAGTGGGGGATGCTCAGGACAAAGGGAGGGAGTATAAGAACAGGTTCTCAGTGCTGTCTAGCCTGGAGGATCGGGGGAAGTCACAGAGAAGGTGGGTGAGGAGGGTAGTAGTAAGGGCATGGAGGCTAGCAGTAAAGCAGGAAGCAAGGTCAGTATACAAAACGGCAGCAATGGTAGGGGGCGTTAAGGTAGGAGGGGGGCATCAGATCCAGGAAGGGAGGGGGAGATGCAGATAGGGAATGGTAAGGGCAGACCACAGCCAGCCCAGGCAGGAGTAGTATGGGGGAGTGGCGCTGAAGGTAGGGGAAAAGCAAGGATCATGTGAGACACTGGGGACCAGTAGCAAGGGGGTATTAAGGTAGGAAGGGGAGCAAATTCAATAAGGGGGGTGAGCAGGTAGAATGGTAAGGGAGTGGATGCAGCTAGACCAGGCAAGAGTAGAGGGGGGAGTGGGGGTGAGATTAGAGGAAAAGCAAGGAACAAGTGAGACAATGGGACTCAAAAGCAAGGAATCATGGGAGGGGGATTGGGACTGGGAGCAGAGGAATGGCAAGCATCAAGAAGGCGAGCAGGACAAAAGAGGGAGGGTCATCATTCTGGGGGACTTAATACTGAAGGGTGTAAGGTGGGGTGGCAAGGGAACTGGAAAAAGCTGCATAAGGGTGGAATATATGATGGACATGATGGCAGGAAGTGTGGGTCAGTTTATTACTAGGTGTGTGGGGAGGGGAAGGGAGAAACCTCATATTGTGATGCACCTGGAAACAAATGACCTGGAGGGGAGTAGGGTAGAAGAAGTGCAGCAGTCATTCAGGGAAGTAGGAAGGTTATGCAGAAAAGAGGAAAGGCCAGTTACTTTCTCTGAGATTCTCCTGGTACCAAGAGCTTGTATGGCCAGGAAGCCAAGAATTGCAGAATTCAACAAATGGCTGGGGAAATGATGTGTGTCCATGGTTATGGAATGGTGGAGGGTGTAGGACGTGGGAGAACAAGGATCTGTATGTACCAGGTAGGCTGCACTTGAGTAGGGAAGGCTCAGGGGCCATAAAGCAAAAGTTGGGAGGAGTACATAGAAGCTAGATATCATTTAAACTAGGTAAGGGGGGGACGATGGGTTGGGAAGGAATCAGTGCCACCAGGAAAGGGAGTCCATAAGGCCTTCCCACATAGCTAGGCAGGAGGGGGAGAAGTAGAATTCAAAAAGGGGAGGGGAAGGGATAGGGATGAGGGAAGGGCAAGGAAGGGAAGGGATCACACTGGAGGGTGGTCTCATTGAATGTCAGGAGTCTGGGTAACAAGACAGTAGAATTACAGGCACTGATGGTGGAAGGGGAGGTGGACATGGCTGCCATCACTGAGACATGGGCCACTCAATACCAGGACTGGGACCTAGCAATCCCTGAGTGCACATTGTACTGCAGGGACAGAGAAAAAGGGAAAGGGGTGGGGTGACTATGTAAGGGGAAGGATAATGTGCAACAGGGAAGAAGGGGAGGAGGGAAGGGCTGAAGCCCTGTGAGTGCAGCTCTAGAACCCAAATGGTAGGAAAGTTAGATTGAGGGTTGTGTATAGGCCTCCCTCTCAAAATGAGGAGACTGACAGGGAGCTGGGAGAGCAAATAAGGAGGCTTAGTGGTAAAGGCAATACTGTGGTGGTTGGGGACTTCAATCTGCCAGGGGTAGAGTGGAACATCCCAGCTGCCTTGAGTTCCAGGGAGCAAGTCCTCCTGGAGGCCTTCCAGGATGACTTCCTGACACAGAGGAGAACAGAGCCAACCAGGGAGGGGAACATTCTGGACCTGCTGCTGGCAGACAGTGAACATGTCCAGGACGTAGGGGTGGAAGACCCACTGGCAGGAAGTGACCACAGCACAGTGTGGTTCTCCCACAATCTAGTAAAGGAGGTAGCCAGAACAAAGACAAAGGTACTGGACTTCAAAAGGAAAGACTTTCACAAGATAGGAAGCATACTGGAAGGACACCTCGCCAACATCTGCCTATACATGAATGCCAAGCAGAAATGGGCAATCATCAAGCTGCAACTGGTAGAGGCCACTAATTCATGCACAAAGAGCCAAAGCAAAAAAGCCAGTACCAATAAACTGAGCTGGTTGTGCAGGGAGGTAGTGGAGAAGGTGAGGGAAAAAGAGCTGCTTTTAGAAGCTGTAAGAGACCCAATTGAGGGGAGGACAGGGAGGAATACAAGAAGAAATCCAGAGAGGTGAGTAGAGTAATAAGGATAGCCAAGGCTTCAGGGGAACTGAGGCTGGCACAATGGATCAGAACAGGGGAAAAGATTTCATCAGGTATAGAAAGGTAAAGAGAAGCCATAAGGATTTGATTGTAAGGATCAAGAAAGATGGAGGGTGGGCAGAAAATGGGGTGGAGCATGACTCAATATGCACTTTAGTTCATTGTTTACCAGGGAGAGGAATGGGCCTATGCCCCAGGGGAAAGATGAGGTGGGTACAGGGGGAGAGGGGGTTACGGATGGGGTGATCTCAGTGGGCAGGGTGTTGGAAGGCCTTAGGTCCCTGCGGGTGGATAAGGCACCAGAGCCAGACGGAGTGTATCCAAGGGTCCTGAAGGAGTTGGCAGAGGTCCTGGCAGAACCACAGGCAAACTTATTCAACACCTCCCTGGATACTGGGTACATGCCCAGGCATTGGAGGATGACACATGTGGTGTCCCTTCATAAGAGCGGGCCCAGTGATGAGCCAGGGAACTACAGACCGGTGAGCCTTACCACCATTGTGGGGAAGCTAATGGAAACTATTCTTAAGGAGAGACTGGTGAGATTTCTGGAGGAGAATGATCTCCAGGATGGTAGGCAACATGGGTTTGACTTGGGACTATCCTGTGAGACAAATCTGGTTGACTTTTTTGATTGGGTGATGTGGGCACAGGATAGGGGCTATGTGGTGGATGTCCTTTACCTGGACTTCAGCAAGGCCTTTGACTGAGTAACTCATAGAAGATTAGCCAGCAAGTTGAGCAGCCTAGGAGCGGGAGAAAAATTGATTGAGTGGGTTAAGAGCTGGTTAAAGGATAGGCAGCACACGATAGTCATTGGGGGAGAGCTCTCAGAGACCAGAGATGTAACCAGTGGGGTCCCACAAGGCTCAATACTAGGACCTGTGCTGTTTAACATCTTCATTGCTGACATATCAGACAGGATCAAGAGTATGATCAGCCTCTTTGCAGATGACACAAAGATCTGTGCGGAGGTGGATAGTGGGGAAGAGGGTAAAGTACTCCAAGAGGATTTGCAAGACTTGAGCGCTGGTCAGACACATGGCAACTAGGGTTCAATGCTAAGAAGTGCAAAGTCATGCACCTGGGTGCCAGAAATCCTGGGAATAGCTACGGATTGAAGGGTGTGCAGTTATCCACTTCAGTGGAGGAGAAGGATCTGGGAGTATATGAACCACATGGCACAGTGTAGGAAGGCAAAGGCAAATAGAATGCTGGGATGCATTGCCAGGGGATGCACCTCTAGGATGGAGGAAGTCATTCTGCCTCTTTACAAGATCTTTGTGAGACTGCATTTGGAGTACTGCATGCAGTTCTGGTGCCCCTGTTTGAAAAGGGACATTAAACTACTGAAGGGTGTACAATGTAGTGCGACGAAGTTGATCCTTGGACCTGGGGACAAACCATAAGAGGAGGGACTGAGGGAGCTCAACATGTATTCCCTGGAGGATAGAAGAGAGAGAGAGGGGATATTACTGAGACCTTCAATTACTTAAGGACATGAACAGAGTTAATGCCGAGGGTAAGTTTAGACTAAGAGTAGGGAGGGACACCAGGGGACACAGTCTGAAACTGGAGGGGGAAAGATTCAGGAGGGAGATGAGGAGGCACTATTTCATGGAAAGCCTGGTAGCAGGGTGGAATGTGTTGCCAGAGGAGGTGGTATCATTGAGGTCAGTAAGTAGCTTTAACAGGGGGTGGGTTAAGGTCAAGCGGAGGATCAAAACTAGTGATGGGCAAAGTGGCCACAATTCGCTCCATGGGTGATTCACGGAGTGGTGGTCAGCGGAGTGCTCCATGATGAGACGGAGTGCCCGGCGTTATTAATGAGTAACGCAAAGTCCATTGAAAACAATGACTTCGCGTTACTCCACCTTCCCAAACCACCATTCCACCAATTCTTAAGGCGAAGTACATTGAAAACAATGTACTTTGCCTTACTTCACCTTGTTTTTAAGCTCCAAAGGCAAATTTTGCAGTGTTTCATGGGATTTCAGGTCACATGGGCTCTAGATTGTTCTGCACAGCCTCAGTCTGGGGTAGTGTGTGTAGGAAACTGTAGGAGACAATCTGCTCTTAGAGCTCTCTGCAGTTCAAACCTTCAAAAAGCTGTTAAAAAAGCCTATTTGGGTCATTTTTTTGCTGAAACTTTAGTTCATCAATTATAGGAAACCCTCCTGTGTTCATATCATCGAGCGTTTATTGTTTGTGTGTGGATTTTGAATGTTAATGTACAACATTCAGTCTGTGTACTGAGAGACAGTGGAAGTGTGCTTTGGGGGAGGGGTGTATCTATGGTGTAGGTAGATTAACTTGGAGAAAAAGACAGTGCTTTCTGTTTTGGTGATATTTTTCTTGTATAACTGTGTTAATGTACACACAGTAATATTTTCAATATTTCTTGCCATTTTTTCGCTGATTGTTGTGGTGCAGCAGTGCATAATTTTAGTTTGTTTAAAATATGTGGTTATATTACTGAAGTTTTCAATTTACATGCATTACTTAGTGTGTGTGTGAGTATGTGTGTGACGCGTGTCATCAAATCAGACACCTTTTATTGTGCCACATAATAATTCTGCAATGTGAAGCTGCTATCCACTGCAGCTGTGTGATTTTTGTACTTCTTTGTGGTATCTTTATTGGTACTAGTACTAGTGACTGTTACTGCCGCAGTGCATAATTCTTAGTCTGTTTAAAATATGTGGTTATATTACTGAAGTTTTCAATTTGCTATGCATTACTTGTGTGTGTGTGAGTATGTGTGTGATGCATGTCATCAAATCAGACACCTTTTATTGTGCCACATAATAATTTCAGCACTGTGAAGCTGCTATCCACTGCAGCTGTGTGATTTTTGTACTTCTTTGTGGTATCTTTAATGGTACTAGTACTAGTGACTCTTACTGCAGCAGTGCATTACACTGCCACCCGCCACCCCGCGGCCCGCCCCAACTGGCAAAAATATTCTTGTCCAGATTTGAATTTCTGATGGTGAGCACTGGTTAGGTGTTGTGCCTTTGTGTCTGCATCTCTTCAGTGCATAGTGCAATCTTAATCTGTCTGTGCATTTGTATCTCTTTAGGGCCCAATCTCCATCTGTAACTTAAGTCATAGTTGTTTCTTTGACTTCCCTTCAGAGTACTGGACAGGTGTGGTGCTTAATTCTGCATGAACATTGTACTCATTTATATGCGTTTTTAAGTCAGGACCATCATCATGAGTCACTCGTGATACAAATCACGTTCTTCATCATCACGGTCACAAATGCGGTCACAAATCATGATTCAAGATCATTCACATTACGGATCACAGCATTCATTTTTTTTCTAGTTACTTGGATGTATTGTAAGCCTGTTTTGTAGTATCTCTCCAGGCTTCACCACCCCACCATTGTACTCATTGATACGTGTTTTTAAGTCAGGGAATTTTAAGCTACAGCTCATCGGGGAAGTATAGCCATAGGTGGTAGGCATTCACATTTCTTCATCATCACGGTCACAAATGCAGTTACAAATCACGATTCACGATCACGTCACGAATCACATTAATTTTTTTTAATAGTTACTTGGATGTATTGTAAGCCTGTTTTGTAGTATCCCTCCATGCTTCACCACCTCACCATTGTACTTATTAATGTTTATTTTTAAGTCAGGGAGTTGGACAGTGTCTGCAGTACATACACAGACTGGAAAGAAGACTGAATGCACACATGCAGTTTAGTACAGTATACTTCCACTGCTCAGAATGCAAAGTGTCACGCATGCGGAAGACAACAAAAAAAGGGCATAATTACATACAAGGGTCGGGGATGGTGGAGGAATACATTTTATAACACAGCAAGGAAAGTGTGGGGGGGCACATGGTGTGAGGAAAAAAAAATAATGTGGGATCCCATGGTGATCCAGCAGCAGTTCCAGCATGGACATCATTTTCAACTGATGTTCCTCTATGTGATCCAGCCTCTGCTCCACAGCACTCACCCTCTCCTTGTTATCCTCAACAGCACTCCAGAGAACTGCCAAGTCAGCCTGTGTTACATGCAGTTCTCTGGGGTCCACACATTCTACAGGCTGACCTGCTGGTGGTGGTGGTGGTGGGGGGTGCTGGTGGAGCAGCAGGTGCTGCTGTGGCCCTCCTCTTAGGGATGCCACAATGCACAGCTGCACCTTCTGCCGCAGAATGGCCAGCAGGTGCAGGCAGAGTCCATTCTGTGGCAGCCTGCCACTCCAACTGCTGGTGTTTGAGCATACAGGTGCACTGGCCCTCAGTCCCCAGGTGAGTCCCCCAGGGGCCACAGCTTACCTCCACCTCACATAGGCGGCACTTGACCACACTGATGTCCACCCACACAGTAAAAAAACTGCCAAACAATGGAGGTGTGGGGAGGACCAGGCACAGGCAGGGGATGGCCAGATGAACTGGCAGCCTGGCTGGTCACAGTGCTGAACAGGGATGGGATCCACACCTGGGTTCAGGGGAATAGGCACATCCTGCTCCAGAGAACCTGGACTTGGTGATGGTGGTGGTTTAACTGCCTCAGAGTCAGAACAGGAGGAGGTGCTAGTCCTGCTTCCGGGGGGTAGGGCACTCACAAGTATTGAGCGGTCCAACAGGAATGGGTGCCCATGCCCTCCACACATGTGTATGGTACGATGCTTACCACTACCACGCTCTCCAAGAGCTGCCCTGCCCCAGACATTCCCTCACCCTGGTCCATCTCTCCTACTGAGCTCCCTCAGTCTGAGCAATTACTGCTCACACTGTCACACAACACGCACACACACAGTCACACAGACAAACAACTAACTACTTATAAAGGTAAGAAAAATAAAATTTACAGAAAGAACAAATTAAGTAAAAAAGAGTACAGAAAAGACAAAAAAATGTAGCTTTTAAAAAAGCTGTTGGGTCTAAATAAAAGTTTAAATCTCCTCCTTGTTCTGATCTCAAATTATCAGCAGTCACAAAACACACTACTCTCTCTCCGTCTGCACAAGACAAAGTAAAAGTGTCTGCTTGTATGACTCACTTTCTTCCTGCCTAGTTAAAGAGCATGTGACTTACAGTACTACAAGCCATGTGATGTGCGGGGAGGTGCTGCCAAATCTGAAACACCAAGTGGATCCCTTAGAATCATAATGAGGAACGTGAAGTCCATTAAAAACAATGACTTTGCCTTACTTCGCATTGCCATTCCGCCTTAATGCAAAGTGGTAATGACAAGGCGGAGTGAGCACTTTGCATTGCCCACTCTGCGTAGCGGATTGGCAACGTGAAGTGCCCACTTCATGTTCACTTGGCCAGCGGAATTTAAATTAGTTGCATCTCTATTCAAAACTGAGGGGAGACTGGGGAAGGGGTGACAGAGGTAGGAGGAAATAAATCAGAAGGGTGGGCAAGGGCAAGGAGGGCAGCAGCAATTTAACAGACTGTGTGCTGTACACTCACGCAGACTCAATAGACACTAAGGCCTGTATCTGTTCGCAATGTCATATGTTTGTATGTTTGTAAGGCAAAATTAGAAACTGTGGGTCAGATATTCAAAGCTTTGTGCCTGGCACAAATCTGTAGCACAGGAATAGCGCTGGATTTGCAACAGGCTGCAATATTAAAAAGCCCTAATAGCCCTGGCAATGTGTGGTAGTGCCGATGCTAAAAGATAATAGTATGCAGGAGCAGGGTTACAGGAGTGCCCAGGAATGCCAGCAGTGTGGCATATTCAAACATACACTGCCGCACTACAGGCATTAGCGTGACCTGTAATGCAGAGCTAAATACCACCGACAAAAAACTGGTGGTAATGCGGTGGTGCCCCACCATCGCAATCCCCGACCCCGGTAGCTGCTCGAATAATGTATTCCCTAGTAGTCTAGTATTTAGCCCCACCCCCAGCACTAGTTCTGACCCCAAATCATGGAATGCCCAGGTAGTCTAGTGTTTCCCCTCACCCGGCAGTGATGGCCCGCTTCAATAACCACCTGTGAATGGAGCCAGTGACCGTCTCAGCCCTCCTCTCACCACCACGGCCAGCCGCCGACTGAGGAATGAATGAGCTGTACTGCATTCATTACAGTACAGCTCATTCATTCTTCAGTCAGCAGCCGACCTTGGTGGTGAAAGGAGGGATGAGCGGTCGCTGGCTCCGTTCATGGGTGGTTATTGGAAGGAGTGGGGACCATCACTGCCAGGTGGGGGGACACTAGACTACCAGGGCATTCCGTGTTTTGGGGGTTGGGACTCATGCTGGAGGGGCAGCTAGACTACCAGGGAATACATTTATTCAAGCAGCTGCCTGAGTCAGGGATCGTGATGGGAGGGGGGAGCTCTAGACTACCAGAGATACTATTTATGTAGCACTGCTACAGGGGTCGGGAATTGTGCTGGGGGAACCTTGTTTCTTTTAGCCTAGCAGTTATGTTAATAACTGTGGCAGTTTGCAGCTATTTCACGCTATATAGTAAGCTTTATTTCATGCCTGAGTGCCTCTACTGTGACATTTATTAAAGTAATGGGCTGGCTGCCCACGGTTGAAGCACCGGCTCTCTTGGGTTGGATCTCGGCAGTTTTGTGGAATTATTTAAACTGTTTAGGTAGCACTGCTATGGGGGTGGGGAATCACGATGGAGGGGCACTAGACTACCAGGGAATTTGCTCCTATGGGAACAGAACCTTAGTGGCTCAGATGGACTGCTTGGCCCACCAAGCCTTCCCAGTTCCCCACATTATTGTTCTGTTGTGGATCCCAGTATGCCTACGGCCTGCATCCCCCTTGCCTCATGCCTGTTCCATGCAATTGTGACTCACCCCACTGTTTTTGCACCCACGACTGCTGTGGGGTGCCACTGTTGTTGTGGGGGGGCTGTCTTCCAGTGGACATTTGGACTCAAGCAGTACATATATATATATATACAGGTATGTATGTATATATATATATGTACATACATTATGGTAACACAGTAGTGCTACCATAGTTAGGGTTGAGTACCCCATTTAAGGTTAAATGGTGAAACTTTGTAGCTTAATAACTTTGCCACCATTCAACAGATTTGTCTAAAATTTGGCAGGCATGGGGCACAGCCATAGATCTTGGGATCTGCCAACTTTTGTAGTGGTCAGATATACAGCTATGGAGTTATTAAGTGACATTCCAGGGTGCATTTGCAGTTTTTTGCGCATTCTTTGCTCGCACCTACAGGTCGCACAGTTTGCGCGACCAGTCCAAAATCTTCAGGGAATGTGTGGCCAGGGTCCCCGATGTGCCTTTTGAAGATTTCATGGAAAAATATTGAATGGATCAAAAGTCATTCAAAAAACAAGTTTGCCATTATAGTCAATGAGAAAAGTTAACAAAAAGTTCTACAGTGTCGCAAGTGCACTTTTTAGAGTCACAAATGACCCTAGTAGTGTCGCAAATCTGCCATTTTGTTTTCAGTTACTGATCACAGAAATGCTTGGCATTTAAAATTGGAACCATTTAGGCACATAATTCTTTTTGTGTTTACCTAGTCAAGCCCTGGGGATGCTAGCCATGTCTTTATTTTGGGGGTAAACACCCCAGAAATTTTTTTTTTAAATTTCTGGGAAAAGTCATGTTGCAAAGAAGTGTCGCACCTGCGACACTGTTGCACTTTTTTGCAAAAGATGTTGCAAATCACGACACTACTTTTCAACACTATGGCCAAAATGACAGGAATTGTTTGCCACCCTGCTGCAAAAGAACGGTTTGGTCTTTTGGGCTGAAATTCGAGAGAAGAGAGCCAATACCCCACAGGTGTGCCTTTTGGTAGTTTGATGAAAAAATATTATATGGCTGCACAGTTATGGCACTCTGAAGTTCACATTATTTCTCATAGGATAACACACCGCCTCGGCCGCTACCAGCCCATATCTCGAAATGGTGCGAGATACGGATTTTCACTGAAAAATGCTTAGCCCCCCAAATTGGGACTGAGTGCAAAACTAGCCCAGAAAGTCATAATTCATATGAAATTTTAATTTTTTTTCTGCGTTGCACAGTTCCTGAGATATAAGCCATTTAGTATTCAAACTCCTCATTTTCTCCTCCGAGACCCATTATTATGCATACATTCTTTGTACTCACTGTGTTTCTCTATGCAGCTGTTGGGGAAAACCAGGGTGTGCACATATGTTACTGTTACCCTTACTGTTTCCCCTTGCGGTTCTGCACCCATTGCGTTACCATTCCCATGTACGCAATCGCTAGGCGCAGGCATCTTTGCATTTTCATTTGCACTTCTTATTTTGCGTTACTGTTACCATTTGCTTTTCCACTTCTGTTTGTCTTTGTGTATACATTTGCATCACAGTGCGCATTTTCATTTGTGTTTGTCGCCACCCTTCCATTTGTGAATGCGTTCCTGTTTGTCTTTCGTTTTGCGTCATCGTTGCTCTTACCGTTACCATTTGCATTTCCAATTGCATTACCAGCACCGTGCACATTATGCTTTGTGTTTCCGTACGTGCTTGTGTGTTGCATTTCCATTTCTGTTTCCTTTGGTGTTATTGTTGCTGTTGCCATTATCATTTTACATTTACAATTGCAGTACCATGACCGTGCATGTTACAATTTGCGTTTCTGCACATGCTTGCATTTGCATTTCTCTTTGCTTTGGTGTTATTTTTGCTGTTACCGTTATCATTTGCATTGCATTTGCAATTCTTGGTACCATGACACGTCGCATTACACTTTGCATTTCAGTACGCACTTGCGGTTGTGTTTCCATTTCTGTTTCCTTTTGCATTTTTGTTGCTGTTACCGT
Organism: Neoceratodus forsteri; assembly: GCA_016271365.2. Lineage (NCBI taxonomy): Eukaryota > Metazoa > Chordata > Ceratodontiformes > Ceratodontidae > Neoceratodus > Neoceratodus forsteri. The sequence continues at coordinate 1,066,572,041 of CM028131.1, read as the reverse complement.
TACCATTTGCGTTTACAATAGCAGTACCATGACCGTGCACTTTACCAGTTGCATTTCCATATGTGCATGCGTCTCCGTTTGCGTCACTGTTTACATTTGCATCACCATGTGTGTAAATGTTAGCGCTTGTGTTTGCATAGCAGTTACCGTTACTATGTCACACAAAATCACATGGTGGGAGCACAGGGCCCGAAGGTCCCGTGCTCCCACCACCACATTCCATTCACTATTTATAGTCCTCATTCTCAAAAAGGGGAAATTCATGGCAAAAGAACTCCATTTAATGCATCAGTTAAGGTTGTTCCACTGTGACAAAAGTGAGGAAATTTGGTGTTAGGGTTAAAAGCCTCCCTTGCACCACCCCAGCCCGCCCCCCAACCTGCATCGGGGTGTGTGTTGGGGTCATTGGTCCTAACTCTCACCCCACTCTCCTATACCTCAGCTTGTTTACACATGTGATGGGGTGAGAGTTAGGGCCGATGACCCCAGTGCACACCCTGATGCCGGTTGGGGGGGCAGGCTGGGGTGGTGCAAGGGGGGCTTTCAACCCTAACACAGAGTTTCCTCACTTTTGTCACTGTGCAACAACCCTAACTGATGCATTAAACAGAGTTTTTTGCCACAACTGTGGAGTCATTCAAACAGGCTTTAAAGACTTATTTGTGGTCTCAGGCTTTTATTAATCGAGTGTGTTGGTTGTATTATAATAAGCGTATGATTTTATTTATGAATGACTGTTTATATATTTGAAGTGTTGATTTTATTATGTACGGTGCCTTGGTTTTTTGAAAGACACCTACAAAATAAAAATTATATATATATATATATTTTCGGCACCATACATTTCTGCTTAAAGTTGAACCAGCATAATATTCTGTGGTGATTTGCATATGCAACCCACGATGCTTTGCATGGTGGGGACATGTGTGATTTTGTATTTCTTTGAAACTTGGCTTCCCGGCCAAATGCCCTTTGGGGTAACCATTACCTCAGTGCTTGAGCACAGAGTTTCTTTGTCTCATATATATATATATATATATATTAGAGGCAAAAAACTATGTTTATGAGTCAATTAGGGTTGTTCACAGCGACTTAGAAGTGAGGAATTCATGTTGTTGAACCCCTGCACCCTCAAAGCCTGCCTTCACTGGTACCGGGTGCATTGTCGCCTGCCCCAATCCTCACCCCATGACATGGCGAACAAGCTGAGGCATAGGAGAATGGGGTGAGAGTTAGGCCAACAATCCCATTGCACACCCCAATGCCGGTTGGGGGGAGCTGAGAGGGTGCAAGGGGGGTTTTCAACCCTAACAGTGAATTTCCTCACTTTTGTCACTGTGGAACAACCCTAACTGATGCATTAAACAGAGTTTTTTGCCTTTACTTTCCCTTCTTTTTGAGAATGAGGACTATAAATAGTGAATGGAATGTGGTGGTTGGAGCGCAGGCCATTCACGCCCGTGCTTCCACCATGTGATGTCTTGTGACATAGTAATGGTGACTGCTATGCAAATGCAATCACTAACGGTTATGCACATGGTGACGCAAACGTAAATGGTAAAGCAAACATTAAGAGAAATGGAAGCAAAAAGTAATGCCAAAGCAAACAGTGATGCAAAGGGAGATGCAAGCGCATACGGAAACGCAACTGTTAATGCACATGGTCATGGTACTGCTATTGTAAACGCAAATGATAACTGTAACAGAAACAATAACGTGAAAGGAAACAGAAAAGCAAATGCAAATGCAAGCTCATATGGAAACACAAACCCTAACGCGAACAGTGATGGTACCGCAATTGTAAACACAAATGGTATCGGTAACAGCAACAATAACACCAAAGAAAACAGAAATGCGAACACAAACAGAAATGCATATGGAAATGCAAACTGTAACACACATGGGCACGGGAATGCAATTGTAGATGCAAATGGTAATGTTAGGAACACAGATGATGCAAAAGAGAAATGCAAATGGAAGGGCGGCCGCCAGCAGAAATGGTAATGTGCACGATGACGCTAAGTGAAACACAAACACAAACAGTAGTAGAGACACAAATGGTAACAGTAATGCAAATGCAAATGGAAATGCAAAGGGTAAAGCACATGGTGGCATACACGGGAATGCTATTGCAAACTGGCATGGAAACAAGAGTATAAAGCCTACGAGTAACAGTAACTGGAGTGCACCCCCTATTTTTCCCCAAAAGCTCCATTGAGAAACACAATGAAAACAATGTATGCATAATAATGGGCCTTGGAACAGAAAATGAGCAGTTGTAATACTAAAATGCTAATATCTCAGTAACCGTACGACGTAGGAAAAAAATTAAAATTCACATCATTCATGAGTTTCCTGGCTAGGTTTTCACTGAATGCACAGCCCATGGGGCTATGCATTGTTGCAATGAAAATTCTGTATCTCAAGATACGAGCCTTGAAAGGCGCGGTGGACGCCAACATGTTAGTCTATGGGAAAAAAATTTCAATTTCAGAGTACCGTAACTTTGCATTCATGCAATATTTTTTCACCAAACCACCATAAGGCACATCTGTGAGTTGTTGGATGCCTTCCCTCCATATTTCAGCCCAAAAGACTAAACTGTTCTTTTGCAGCAGGGAGGCAAATAACTCCTGTCATTTTGGCCATAGCCTAGAAAAGTAGTGTCGGATTTGCGACACCTTTCACAAAAATTTTCGAAAGTGTCGCAAGTGCGACACTACTTTGCAACACTACTTTTCCCACAAATTTGAAAAATATACTTCTGGAGTATTTTACCCTAAAGTAAAGACATGGCTAACATCCTCAGGGCTCGACTAAGTAAACACAAAAAGAATTGTGTTCCTAGATGGTCCCAATTTTAAATGCCAAGCATTTCTGTGATCAGTAACTGAAAACAAAATGGCAGATTTGCGACACTACTAGAGTCATTTGAGACACTAAAAAGTGCATTTGCGACACCGTCAAACTTTTTGTTAACTTTTCCCAATGACTTATAATGGGAACTTGTTTTTTGAATAACTTTTGAGTTCAATATCGTTTCACGAAATCTTCAAAAGACACATCAGGGACCCCAGCCTCATGTTCCCTGAAGTTTTTGGACCGGTCGCGTAAACTGTGCGACCTGTAGGCACGAGCAAAGAATTGGCAAAAAAACATAAATGCGCACATGAATGTTGCTTAATAACTCCGCAGCCGTATATCCGACCAGTACAAAAGTTGGCAGATCCCAAGATCTATTGTTAAGCCCCATGCCTGCCACATTGCAGGCAAATCCGTTGAACAGTGGCAAAGTTATTAATGTGCAAAGTTTCACCATTTAACATTAAATGGGGTACTCAACCCTAACTATGGTTGCACTGTCATGCTACCATAATATAATGTATGTATGTGTGTGTGTGTGTGTGTGTGTGTGTATATATATATATCTCCATATATATATATATATATACACACACCATAGATATATATCTATATGCTGATGGATACATATCTATATACTGTTCTGGACTGATTGCAGTGCTGCAGGGGTGAGGTGTATGCACCACTTGTGCCAGCCAGCACCCATATCCTGCAGCATCCAGCCAGTATTTCCATTCTGACCAACAGGGGATGCTGTGAGCATGTCTTGGCCTGCAGCTTCCAGCCTGTACTTCTATTCCGACCAAACGGTGGAGCTGTGTGCTCCATGCAGTAGCACCAAGCAAACTGCATGGTAATGTAAGCTAAGCAGCAGTTAATGTGATGCAAATGTACCTGTTTGCCCACAGATTACCTCAGTAGGCTCATTTGCATAGGAGCTTTCAATATAGCTCCCGTTTGCCCCGGGCTAACCAGTTTGCACCAGGCTAATGTATTAGCACTGTGCAATCAGGTTAGCCCTGGGCAAACCTCACTTCAGACCTCACTTCAGCATAAAAGGCTAGAAGGAGGGGTGGAGCAACAATGGGGAAACATCAAAACTGCCATCACAGAGGCAGCAAGTCTTTATGTGAAGTAAATAAATCAAAAAGAAAGAAAAAGCCACTATGGTTCTCAAAAGAGGTGGCAGGGAAGGTTAGGGAGAAAAAGATAGCATTTAGGAAACACAGAAGCAGCAGGACAGAGAACTGTACCAGTTAAGACAGAAGGAAGCAGGGAGGAAAATCAGAATAGCAAAGGCCCAAACTGAGGAAAAGAAAGCCAACTTGGTTAAGAAGGGGGAAAAAAAACTTTCATAGGTACAACAAGGAGCGTAGAAAGACAAAGGGAGGGATAGTGAGGCTGAATAGAATGGACAGTGGGTGGGCAGAGAGGGACAGTGAAAAATCAGGGATACTTAAGGAATACTTCTGCTCAGTATTCACAAAAGAGGAGGAGGGGGAGGTGCCTAATCCAATTAACAGAAGCACTCTGGATAGGGGGGGTCGATCCCAGTCCTTTCACAGAAGAAAGGGTTCTGAAAGAACTTCTCAAACTGAAGGTGGACAAAACGATGGGGCCTGATGGAATTCACCCCAGAATTCTAAAAGAATTAAGGGGAGAACTAGTGATACCACTGACTACCCTTTTTAACAAATCATGGGAGGATGGTGTGGTACCTGAGGACTGGAGGAAGGTGGATGTGATTCCCCTTCACAAAAGTGGGAGCAAGACAGAGGCAGAAAACTGCAGACTTGTCAGTTTGACCTCTATGGTAGGGAAAATTATGGAATCACTTCTGAAGGAAATAATTGTTGAGTACCTAGAGGCCAGTGGGGCACAGGACCCAAGGCAGCATGGATTCACAGTGGGAAGGTCATGTCAGATGAATATAATTGATTTCTTTGACTGGGTGACCAAAGTAGTAGACCAGGGAGGGGCTGTGGACATGGACTATCTAGACTTTAGCAAGGCATTTGACACAGCCCCACACAAAAGATTAATAATCAAATTAACCAGCCTGGGAGTGGGTCCCAGGGTGGTAGCCTGGATAAAACATTGGCTGGACAACAGGACACAGAAGGTAAGTGTAAATGGAGTCCACTCTGAAGAAAGGGGGGGTTACTAGTGGGGTACCGCAGGGTTCAATACTGGGTCCAGTCCTTTTTTTTTTTGATATTTCTGTTTATCCCCCTCCTACACCCCTGTCGGCCCCGCATCATCAGGAGATCCTTGGAGTCTACCCCTGCAAGCCACCTTACCTGGGTTCATCGCTGGTACCCCATGGAGCCACGGTTTGCCCCCCGGGGTGGGGACGAGGTGGGGCTCCTACACCCCGACAATCTGCTTTCGTCAGTCCAGGTGGCCCGGTAAGTGGCTGCAGGTTAGGGCTAGCTCCCGGAACTCCATCTCCTCAGGGCCAGCAGGCATTTTCCTCCTGTTTTTTCTCCCCAACACACTGCGCATGCCCTGACATCAGGCACAACACACTGACATCCACTGCACGTCTGTGGCCGGCCCTCCCCTGCAAGCAGGGCTTGCTGTATCTCGCGCCTCCACTTGGGGTCAGGCAAATGGTGGGCAGTGGCCCCCTCCCTCCCCCCAGAGAAGGTGAGCTGTTGTTGGATGCTCAAGCCTATCTTCCATGGCCAGCCCTCCAGTGACCCGAGTCTGCTTCCTAATGCGGGAGCCCGGCATCGCAAGCGGAAAGCCAACCACTGCGCTGGTGGGCCAGCCCAGTCCAGTCCTTTTTAATGTCTTTGTAAGTGACATTGCAGAGAGACTAGAAGGAAAAGCATGCCTCTTTGCAGATGACACAAAGATCTGCAACAGGGTTGATACACAAGGAGGCATGGAAAGGTTGAGAAGGGACTTGGCAAGGTTGGAGGAATGGTCAGAAGTATGGCAGCTTAGATTCATTGCAAAGAAGTGCAAAATAATGCTCCTGAGAAACAAAAACCCAGGGGAAGATTACACAATGGGGGAGGGGTAGTAACAACAACAAAAATTGAAAGGGACCTGGGAGGAAACATATCAGATGACGTTAAGTTTGGCAAGCAATGTGAGAAGGCAGTAGGGAGGGCTGGGGGGATACTGGGATGTATAGGGAGAGGCATCACCAGCAGAAAACAGGTAGTTGTTATTCCTCTGTACAGACAGTTGGTGAGACCCCATCTGGAGTACCACGTGCAGTTCTGGAGACCCCATCTCCGCAAAGACATAGACAGGGTGGAGGCTGTCCAGAGGAGGGCAACCAAAATGGTGCAGGGTCTGCACTAGAAGACATATGAAGAGAGACTAAAGGAGCTTAAAATGTATACCCTCGAGGAAAGGAGGGAGAAAGGGGACACAATAGAAACTTTCAAGTACCTCAAGGGAATCAACAAAGTCCAAGAGGGTAGCATCTTTCAGAAAAAGAGATATGCAAGAACAAGGGGACACAATTTGAAGATAGATGGGGGACAGCTCAGGGGCAATGTGAGGAAGTATTTTTTCACAGAGAGGGTTTGTGGACCCATGGAACAGCCTTTCTGAGGAGGTTGTGGGGTCTAAAACTGTGGGAGAATTCAAAAATGCATGGGACAGACATAAGGAAATTCTTGTGGGGGTGGGAAAAAATAGGCTGTTGGTTAACTAGCAGCTTATCCTGTATGTAGGGAAATGAGCAGACTAGGTGGGTCAAGTGATCTTTATCTGCCACCAAAGTCTTTTTTTATAGCACAGTTCTGCAGTGTGTGGCTTATATTGTTGTTTGCAGTAGATGTGAGACATCTCTGGGCAATCACGCACAATGTTCTCCACCTGCAACACTGGCTTTCTCCAGTGTCTAATGAGCTGCAGTAGCAGTGTTCACTTCCCTGTTGCTATATTTAGCGCTGTCTTATTCCCAGGCTATTTTTGCCCTGCACTCCTGGCCCTGTTTGCCTGACTTCCTTTGCTTGCAATATTCAGCTGGTTTTGCTCTGGGCTATTCCTTTTGAATATAGCTTGCTTTTTGGTCCAGGCTAAGTTTGCCCACTGGGCAGTGCTAATTTAGCCTAGGTGCAAAGTTTTGAAAATCTGGCCCTTTGTTAGTAACACTGTTTCATAAATAAAGTTTTCAAACTTTTCTTATTGTTGTAATAGATTAGAATTATGGCAGTTTAAGGAAATGAGAAAGTTATTTTTATTCAACATTTCCAAGTAAGATTTCTTATGCATTTTAAATCTTGACTGTGAGTAGTAGGTTATTTTGTACCATTTGTTAAATGTCACGTAGCGCTATGTAGTGTTGTAACAGTGGTTAATGTAAGAGATAGGTAACAACATATTTAATCACGTGTTGGGTACATTCTGGCTGGGATATTCAAAAGAGTTGCGCATGGTGCAACAGGGGTGTGCCATGCGCAACCCACCAATGTGCCCCGGCATGATATTCAAAGGGGCATGTTGTGCTGCACAACTCCTGATCTGCCAGGGCACATCCGTAATGTATGCATCGCTAGTGCGGGGGGGGGGCGTGCCCATGCATATGTGGACATCCTGATATTCAGCCCGGGATATGCAGCGCATATGCTAGCACAAACCCACCTTGCGCCACTCGGGGGGGGGGTGCAAAGATGTGCCTGGAAAAACCAGGAGCAAGTCCTGGCCACCCACTGGTGAGCTACCATATTGCAGGGTGCAACACGGCAGCTGCCAGCCGTGGGTGGCCACCTGCCCACCCAGAACACTGCCCACATGCTCCCTGCCCAGGGAGCATTGTGCCCCCCTTCCCATTTCCCGATCACGGGCATATGTGTCTATATCCCTGGTGGTCCATTGGACCGCATTCCATTGCCCAATTGTGGGTATATGATAAGTATCTCCCTGGTGGTCCAGTGGATGGCATTCCATCACCCAATCACACGCACAAGATATATATCTCCCTGGTGGTCCAGTGAACCCCCCCGGCCCCCTATCATGGGCGGATCCACTGTTAAAACCCTGGTGATCCAGTGGCATTCTCCCCACCCGCCCATCACTGAGGGCCCCACTAACAGCCCCCCAGTCAGTGGTGGATGGCAGCACCTACCTGCATGCCGCCCGCCGCCACCTACTGACAGCATACCGTAGGTGTCTGTAAGCCTGTTGGTCACTGCATGGGCCGAATCGGTGTGCAGACTATACTGTACCACACAGGCCCAGAATGTGAATGAAATTCCATTCACATATCAGGCCTGTGTAGTACAGTATGGTCTGCATGCCCATTGGCCGATGCAATGGACCAACAGGTGTACAGACACTACTGTACACTGTCAGTCAGCGGGTGGCCAGGCGGCATGTGGGTGGTGTGCTGCCACCCACTGCTGACTGGGGGGGTGCTGGGTGGTGGGGGCCTCAGTGGGCTGGTGGGGAGGGGGGTACTACTGGACCACCAGGGTCTAATTCGGTGACTCTTCCCACAGTCAGGCACTGCGGGAGGTTTCCACTGGACCACCAGGGAGATATGTATATTATACCCACGATCGGGCAATGGAATGTGGTCCACTGGACCACCAGGGAGATATGTATCTTATGCCCACAATCGGGCATTGGGATGCGGTCCACTGGACCACCAGAGATGTAGAAACATATGCCTGCAATCGAGCGAATGGGTGCGGAGACCACCAAGGGTCGGCAGGGTGCCGGTCCTCAACAGCTGCAGCCTGGCAGGGCGCCAGGCGCAAGTCACTAGGGATCAGAGCACTGCATGCAAATGGGGTCATAATGACATACAAATGGCCCCATTTGCACCTTGCATGCATAATGGCCTTATTTGCATGCTCAGCACTGAATATCGGGTTGATGTGCCTAGCACAACTGTACTTGCACTGGCGCATCCCCTTGCTCCCCTTCTGCCACTTGCGCTGGCACAGTGCCACTGAGCCATGTGCAGTGTGTGCCCCCTCAGTGCCATATTCAAGGGTGTTGAGCCATGGTGCAGCACTGTTGAATGTCACCTGGTCCATGCCCTGGCGCAGCCCAGTTGCGCTGCGCCCAGGCATGCGCCCCTGCCTGTCGCAGTCTGAATATCCCACCCTCTATGTGTAAATTGAATCAATGGATGTAATTCTACAGTGGATAATTGTCAGGTTTAAGTTGTTTGCCAGTTTTTCAGAGAAACAGGTTGGTCCATAGAAGCAGTAGTTTTGTATCACAATTATTGTGTTGTTTTCTGGTGGCAAGTTAATGGTTGGTTGTGCAATGTTGGTAAAGTTTTGTGCTTGTTCTATTTGAGTAAGTGAATAATTTATTTGTTTCTGCATTTGCCATTACAAAACAAATAAGACAATCAATAAGTTACATACATACATTTTACACATATAACAAACATTTATGTCATATATTACAAACATTTATATAAAAAAAAAACTTATACTACATATTCCGTACATTTCCCACTTTCATTGACTAGGTCTAGGCATGTCTCACTGTTGTATCTTATTGCACAATAAATCCTTGGATGTGCTTACATCTCAGCTTTTTAACTTCAATAAGGAACATAGCCAATTCATTTAGCAGTTCAGAATTTTCTGAATTAAACAGAAGATCCAATATATATTTGTTAGGCATATACAGAGAACCAATATATTTACCTAATCTTTTACTACGAAGGTGTTCATACCATGGACATCTTAATACTACATGTTTCAAATCCTCCAGTTCCTGTAAGTAACAATGACAGTTACTGGAGTTATTTTCCTCTTTATTATATCTTGCCTCGATGACGTTACTCGGAAAGACTTCAAATCTAAATTGAGTAATTACATTTCTAAATTCAGGGTTCTTGACTATGTCTAAATAAGGTTTCAAAGTGTGCTCTCATATTATTAGTGAGCCAAATGGCCACTTTTGAGTTTTTAATTGTTTCTAGATCCATTTTCCGTGATCTTTCTTTTATAGTACTTGTTACAATTTTTGAATAAGCCTTATTAAGGCATATTCCTTTTTCAGCCCAATTCATCATATATTCCAAATTAGCATTTTGCAAAATAGTTTTAACATTCCCCAGCCATTTACTTTTACCATATGCCAGGTATTGCATCTTTTCTTTAAGACATTCTCCCAATACAGAGTTCTTTCTTTCATTTGTTGGTTTGATCCAGTAATTTACTTGTCTTATATATATCATATCCAGAAGTTTAATTTGCCCTAATTCTGCTCTAACAAGAGCATTGGGAGTACTATTAGGGATCTTTAGTATTTGTTTATATGTTTTATTCATTGTAGCTTCCAACTTAGTTATATTATCATTCCCCCAGATTTCTGCAGCATATAAAACCTGATTAATCATGTTTGCATCAATAAACTTAATCATTGGGAGAATGGTGTTACCTCCATAAAGATAGTTGAATCTTTTTAAGGCATTCAGTGTACTCTGCAGTTTTTTTGTAGACAGTTCCCTATGCTTATTCCACTTAAGATCTTTTGATAATGTTATTCCAAGATAATTATATTCATTTACAAATTCCAAAGATTTATTCATCAGCTTTAATGCTCTATATTTTTTTTAGTTCCAATCACCATTACCTTGTTTTTTTTAATGTTTGGCTTTAAATTGTGCTCTATACAGAGTGTTCCCATTTTGTCAAGAACCCTCTGTAGGCCTAAATGGCTAGTAGATATTATAACTAAGTCATCAGCGTATGCCAGGACAGGTATTCTAGTTTTTCCCACTCTGAGAGGATGAAAGTCTGGATTGTCAAGAGCTGTGATTATTTTATTAATGTATATGTTAAAAAGGGTTGGTGCTAGTACACATCCTTGTCTAACACCTATATTAGTTTGCACTTTATTAGTTAGCAATCCTGTTCCTGTATATTTAATTTTTGCCCAGGTGTTTCTATACATTATTTGTACTAGTACAATTAAATTGTTATCTATACCCATTTCCTTCATTTTTTTCCCATAACAATGTTCTCAGAATTGTATCAAAGGCTGATGTAAAATCTATGAATGTAATAAATAAGATTTGCCCTTTTATGTTACAATATTTTTCTATAATGTGATAAAAGATAAATATCTGGTTCACAGTTCCTGTTTTTTTCCAGAAACCAGCCTGTAAATCATATATATTTTTGTTTCTTTCTAACTCTGTTGTTATTCTGTTTAAGATTGTTTTAGCATAAATCTTGGCTATAGTGTCAATAAGGGCAATAACTCTATAGTTTGCCGGATTTGCAAACTAGCCTTTTTTGTGTATAGGAACTATATAACTCCCTTTCCAGCTGTCTGGCGTAAATGCATACATAACCATTAAGTTGTATAACCTAGTCAGTGCCTTCGCCCACCATTCATTATTTAATTTTATAAAGTCGATTGGAATTTTATCAGGTCCTGGTGATTTGTTATTCTTGAAACTCTCCAGTACTATCTTGACTTCAGCTTCTGTAAACCAGATAAAACTGTTGTCAATTTCATTTATGGTTATATTATAAATGTCATCCCCCAAGAAAAATATATTTTGAAAATAGCTAACCCATTTTTCTGGCCCTATATAGTAATCAAATTGTTTTTTAAATGTATTTGTTCCTTTAGCCAAAAGTGTCCAGTAAGTTTTGTCATCATTTTGATTGATTGCCTTCTGCATCTTATCCCATAATTCCATCCAATATTTATTTTTTTGCTCTTCTATCTCATCTTTATATTGTTTTCTATAACTATTCAACTCTTTCCTATTTTCTTTTGTTGGATTCTTCTTTACTTTCCTTATTATGTGAGACAGTTTCCTTTTCCCTTTTCTACAGTTTTTATAGAACTAATTTTCATAATTTTCCCCTTGTTATTATCATTGGGTTTTTTGACAGTTTCTTCAAAGTTTTCATAATGAGCAATAATTGTATCATATATATTTTTTGGATCTAATTCTTGATTAATTTTTGGATCTAAACACTGTATAAATTCCTTACTCAGTGTCATTGCTTTATATCCCATCATTCTTCCCCATTTAATTTTATTGTTAATAATTTGTATTTCTGATTGTTGTTCCCTATTAACATCTTTCTCATGTTTTCTATGTAGTATTAGTGGGTAGTGGTCACTTTCTGTTCTGTTTTTTATTTTTAAGTCACAGTACTTATGAAAACTGTATGGGGTAATTAGCATATGATCTATAGTAGTAGACCCTCTTGCTGTAACACAGGTAATATTTCCATCACAGTCAGAGGGCATACGCCCATTTAGAATAATCAGTTGCAAACTGTCAATTAATTTATCCATATGTTTGTTTTTATCTTTATGTTTTTTGTCATTGGACATTCTCTGGGGTATATGAAGTGCATTTAATAATTCCTGTTGTTCACTACAGTTTCCATATCTGATATTAAAGTCCCCCATGCAGAGTAGGTCTGAATACTCATTTATGTCCATCTTTTTTATATCTGTAACAATATGTTCCATTAGTTGACAGTCATAAGTTACCAATTTTTCTGGAGGATTATAAACATTTACCATTATTACTATTTCTCCTCATATTCATAGTACTATGATTATATAGTTAGTCTCCACTATGTATTTCTCAATTTTAATGAAATCCACTATTTTAACATATACAACAAGGTCCCCCATTCTTCGTCCTGCTTTCTTCATTTTCTGTGCTGTGCATGAATAAATGTATAACCATTTCTAGTTATAGTTTCTGCTTGTTCTTCCCCATGCCACGTTTCTTGCAGACCTATTATGTCCATTTTGTCCAGAAAAATCACAAAATTCTTTGTCAATGAATTTTGAGATCAGACCAGCAATATTCCAAGCCATAATACCCAGATTTCCTTTATATTTGTACAAATAAACATTAGTACTATTATTTAAGACATCATATGTTTCCTCAGTCTCCTGAGGATCATGATCTGCTTCAATCTCCTGAACATCTCTTATAATTTCATTATTGATTCATTTATCCACTCCATTATCCAATAATTGAAACCTGTTAGAGGTTTCAATATTGTAAATGGGGCCTTGTGGTTCCGTGCCATCTACTAATATTTCTTGTGTTTCTCTTGTTACTTCATTTAAATTTACTATTAAAATGTCAAGGCTGTCCAATCTGGTACTATCCTTCAAGATTTTCTCTGCCAGTCTCTTACTATAGAGAATAAGATCAATATGATTCCCTTTAAGTGAATCACTATATACTTTCCTTATATCTTTTATGTCATCTTTATAAAATTTGATGCCCAAGAGATTGTCTACTAAATAACCCGTCATTTCCATCAGTTGTTCCTTTGTTTCCAATGTTCTACATGAAATGCCAAATATCGACAGAGTAACTTCTATTTCCCCATCATTTTCTTCTATGTTGAAATCACTTAATGAATAAACCTCAGCCAGTCTTTTTGTCAATTCATTCATAATTGAAAGTTTCATATTTTTCAATGTACTAATGGCTATGGGATAATCCATTGCTAAATCCAATCCAACTAAACAGTGAGAATTCCTCCAAACATAATGTGCAACCATCTCATGTTTGAAGAAAATCAAAATCAAATCCTGTGATGTTAAATCACTAGCTCTAACTGCATCGATGATTTCATCCTCTAGAAGTTCCAGTCCCAACAGTTCAGTACATATAATCTTTCCTAATTCCATTAGTACCATACAATTCTAGTTATCCTCTTTTTGGACTCCCCTAAGCATCACTATAGAACCTCCCTTCCCAGTAGTCAGTACCTCCTCTATCCTTTCCTCATTATTCGTTGACACATTACACATTGACACATTACTATTCTTTATGTAATTTCCTTGTTGTTTAGTTGAAGTCTCACTACTATTCTGTTCATATCTTACGTTGTGTATTCCTTCCTTCACACATGATTTGTATAAATTTGTTTTACATGTTTCTTCATCCAATTTTGTGTCATTCTGATCCAATCTCACCTGGGGGAATCCTATTTCTTTAAATACTGTATTATACAAATGGTCCCCTTCCCCTTCACCTAATTCAGATATTCCATTTACATAAATATTTCCAGGATTTATACTGTCAGCATTTTGATTATCTACATTTACCAACACACTCTGAGGTAGAAACATTTTTAAAGCATGTATTTCTGTTTCAAGTTGTTCTAGATGATAATCCAAACCTTGTTTGTTTTGTATTTTATATCCTTTTTGTTGTTCCTTGTGTGTTGTTATTTTAATTGGTGTTGAATTATTAGAATTTCCCTTACTTCAAGTTTTTGTTCAAATTGCTTTTCTACTCCACAGAGGTATCCCTGAGTTTTTTCCTTTCTATTTCTTCTCCTATTATTATTTTTATTAGATTTTGGTGGTTGTTCTTATGTATTCTTCTCACTTTTCTTGGATCTTCTTTCCTTCCCCTTCCCCCTTTTTCCCTTTTTCTTTTCTTTATTCATTATATTGGGGAAATCAATAGTTGTAAAGCCAGGTATTTTATATTTTTAAATTTCACTGTCATAAAGAGCAGGATCTTCTAATATGTTTAGACTATCACAGTCTATTTTATTTTTCAGTAAATCAATCTTTGCATGGTTGACAGCAACGTCATGCCTAAGGTTTACTAATTCATTTTTTATAGCTATCAGCTGTTCCATTAGCATAATGTTAGCTGTGTGTTGATGTCCCAAATTAGTTGCCAGTTCTTCATCAATTAAATCAGGCAGAAAGAAAGGTTTACCCAGATCCCCTGTCATAATATGTTCTTCAGATATTTTAGTCATTTTGGGTGTTAGGGTATTGTTGTAGCTAAAAGCTAGATCTTTTATCACTTTAATAGTCCACTGTAATTTGTCACTAACCTCTCTAAGTTCAATTCCAGATACTAATATCAAATCCTCTTCTGCAAATTGTGTGTTTTTGTTCTTTTCACCCCCTAAATGTTTCCCTATACTATGCTGTTCTGTGTCGTCTGTATCCCATTTATTATCGAAGTTCAATAAACTGGTTTGTTTTGGCATCTCTTGATCCAAATCCAAATCCAGGATGAATTCCTGTCCTAAATTATAGTTCTCTTCCTTAATTGAATTGTAATTCACCATATCATTACTTTCTCCTACTTGGCTATTTTCATTCTCCCTCTCATTAGCATCCTCCTGAAAAATTATATTTTCCAAGCTTCCATAGATAAGCGATGGAAATTCTGTAAGTTTAGGACTACTACTACGCAGAGAGCAAGTTATAAGAGTGTTAGGGGTAGATGCTTTATCATTTTCTAATTTCAGCAGTTTCATATGTTCTGTAATTTTTGTTTGCTTATTGTCCTTTTTGATAAAGGTTTTACTTGGTCTCGATTTCCCAGTAGATAAAACAGGACTAGCCAATAGAGGAGAGCAACATGCTTTCTTCCTCTGCAGTCTTGTATTTACCATGCTTATTATTTTGTTTTCTTAGCAAACCCAAGGTAACTTTCTATTCTATAAGTAGTATCTATATGATGCTATCCAAAAACTCGACTCACTGTTCACTCTTCACACCACTTCACACCTTCACACCTTTTATACTATTTGGTGTGTAGCAAGAAGAAACAGAAAAATAGAAGGTGTAAAATGAAGTGGATTAACAAGTGAATGAAAATTACCAGGTCTACCCTCTCTAAATTAAACTGATTCACAGAGTTAGTTCACAAGTAAAATTCAGTATTTATATCTATAATTAGAACAAGTAACTCGGATTCTGAATATTATCAGCAAGTCACTATTTAATAGGTCATATTCTTTACAAGTTCTGGATAAATTCTTGATAAAAATCCAATAATGACCCCTCTGTACTTGGTTATCTTCCCTTCCCTTCTCTTCTCCATAAGTCACATTGCTTTACGGCTGTTTTCAGGGTTCAACCAAAATCCAAATCCAAGTCCAAAGACCAATATCCAAAAACTGCCACTTCTGTAAGTCTTTAACAAGAAGACCAAGGTTTAATGTGTCACCTGTATTCTTGGATAACTTCTCTTCTCCTATGCTTTATAGCTGTTTCAAGACTGATCCAAAATTCAAGGCCAAAGTCCAGAAACTACAGCTTCTGCTAAGCTTTAACAAAGGGACCAAGTTTGGTGAATCACCATTTGTAGACAATAATCTCAGCCAAGACTCTACACTGGTCTCTTTTAATTTTTCAACATTTATAGATAGCGCTCCTTAAGTCTCTCCTTGACTGAAAGTAGAATATAATTGTCCCAACAAGTTCACTGCCAAACAAAAAGAATAAAAAACAACAGTTATCTGACCATTTTAAAAACAGAAATAAAAAATAAAAACTCCCTATAACTATTATCTCACTAAATGACTTTCAACTGCAGGTGCATATACAGATAATATAGCAAAGATTACTATTCAAGACCTTCTTATTTTAATAAAATGCAATAAGATGCAACAAGATGCCCACATGAGAAAGCACAGAAAGGCCAATCAGTTTTTAACTACACAAGACTCGAAGTACACTGGGCTCAAAATTACTGCATATTTGTGAACAACTTACTCCAGTGTAGCATGTTTTAAATAAAATGCTAAACGGTCAAGTAAGATACTGCTACTGGAGTAAAACAAATGTTTACTTTTGTGATTCGCAAAAACCCCGTCAGCTCCTTGTCAGCTCCTGGTAGTACTGCCATTCTTAATAGAGCTTGCGCAGGTGCTTTAAAGCTAAAAAGAAAGAGGCTTAGAGCTTATGGGGGATACTGGTCATGTGATCTTTCAACCCCAGGAATTTTTAAATCTATTGTTTCAAACTATATGAACTTTATAACTTAACCTGAAATCATTATATAGATGATAAAAATACCTAGTTCTTGAAAGCGGTATCAAGTTAATGCAGTATTAAAAAATAAACTAACTAAATCGCACCAAAGACACATAACACATGTAACACACAGAGGCCCAGATATTCAAAAGGGCTGCACATGGCTCAACAGTGTTGCACCATACGCAACCCACTGATGCACCCCGGTGCGATATTCAAAAGGGAAAAGTGCGCTGCACAAATCCCAATGCACCGGAGCGCATCAGTAATGTATGCAGGCACAGGTGGGGGGGCGTGCCCATGCATAACCTGCACAGCCCAATATTCAGCTCGGGATGTGCAGAGCCATGCATGCACAACCCCAGCCTGCGCTAGCACAAAGTTAAGCCAAAAAAAAAGGAGCAAATGATGGCCACCCACAGGTGAGCTGCCGCATTGCAGGGTGCAACACGGCAGCTGCCACCTGTGGGTGGCCACCCAAGTTCCGGCTGCACCTGGTGGCAACCCTCCATGCCCAATCATGGGCATTTGTAAAATAAGACATCGTCCAATATCCCTGGTGGTCCAGTGGACCACACCCTGCCAGATCGCAGGCATCTGTTATATTAAAAAAAAAAAATGTCCAATATCTCTGGTGGTCCAGTGGACCGATTGCTGCCCGATCATGGGCATCTGTTTAAATAAACCCCCCATCCAATATCCCTGGTGGTCCAGTGGACTGCACTCTGCCCGATCGCGGGCATCTGTTTAAATAAAAAAAAAATCCGGCCAATATCCCTGTGGTCCAGTGGACCAATTGCTGCCCGATCATGGGCATCTGTTTAAATAAACCCCCCCATCCAATATCCCTGGTGGTCCAGTGGACTGATTGCTGCCCGACCGCGGGCATCTGTAAAACAGAAAATGTCCTATTACCCTGGTGGTCTAGGGTACCCTGTCCCCACCCGCCCACTGAGCCCCACCGCCCCACTCCCCCGGTCAGCCGGTGGGCGGCAGCACCAAACCCACCTGCCGCCCTGCTACCGCTGACTGACACCTTGCCTTGGTAGGGCTGCATGCCCATTGGTTCACAGTGTGAGCCTATGGGCGTGCAGCCCATACTGTACTACACATTCCAGATATGTGAATGATTTCAGCAATCAGGCAGCAATCGGTCCACTGGACCAACAGGGATATTGGACGGGGGGGTTATTTAAACAGATGCCCATGATCAGGCAGCAATCGGTCCACTGGACCACCAGGGATATTGGCTGTTTTTTTTTTATTTTAACAGATGCCCGCGATCAGGCAGCAATCGGTCCACTGGACCACCAGGGATATTGGCCGGGGGGGGTTTATTTAAACAGATGCCCACGATTGGGAAGCAATTGGTCCACTGGACCACCAGGGATATTGGCTGTTTTTTTTTATTTTAACAGATGCCCATGATTGGGAAGCAATCGGTCCACTGGACCACCAGGGATATTGGCCGGGGGGGGTTTATTTAAACAGATGCCCGTGATTGGGCAGCAATCAGTTCCCTGGACCACCAGGGATATTGGCCAGGTATTTTTTTTATTTAAACAGATGCCTGCAATCAGGCAGCAATCAGTCCACTGGACCACCAGGGATATTGGGTGGGGGGGTTTATTTAAACAGATGCCCGTGATTGGGCAGAGTACGGTCCACTGGACCTCCAGGGATATAGGATTATTCTATTTTTGGACAGATGCCTGTGATCGGGCTGCAGGGGCATCAGGCCGGCGGCTGCTGCCGGGCAGGCGCAGGTGCAAGTCGTCGGTGATCGGCGCACCCTGTATGCAAATGGGGCCATAATGACCTGCAAATGGCCCCATGTGCACCTTGCATAAATTATGGCCCCATTTGCATGTCAGCTTTTGAATATCGCGGGTGCTGTGAATGGCGCAATGCCACTGTGTCATGTACACTGGGGGGTGGCCAGGGTGTGATATTCAAAGCTGCTGAGCCATGGTGCAGCTCCTTTCAATATCGCCCACGCCACACCCCTGCGCAGCCAAGTAGAGCTGCACCCAAGCTTGCAACACAGCCTGGCGCAGTTTGAATATCCAGGCCAATATGTATAAAATATAAAAACTACTTAAAATTACACATAAAATAAATACAGCCCTTAGAAGATAGCAATCTTTAGCCCTTTTTGGACCGCCGTTTTTCAGTTTTTCAATGGTTTTTCAGTGGTGTTTATTGCATTCTCATCATACAAGTCCTCAGTGCAAATTCTTCCTCTACCAGTCTGAGTGGTGTTGTCTTCAGCCATTTTTCCTTACTGCAGCCACCCTAGCAGTGAGGAAGCCCTTTGTCTGAAATGGCAAGACAAGAGAGAGAAGTGCAAAAAGGACAGGACCAAGCTGCAATAAGATTAACTGGAAAGACTGTGTAGCTCTATGACATGGATAGCATACCTTTTATAAAATAAAACAAGTGAAACAGTCCTGCTGCCTGCAACTTCTCCACAACTGCAGACGTGCATAGCTTCTGCTCAGTCCAACCTCTACTCCAACCGGAAGTCCAGAAACATGTGACACCGCAATCAGGCATTGGGATGTGGTCCAGTGGACCACCAGAGATGTAGAAACATATGCCTGTGATCGAGCGAACAGGTGCGGAGACCGCCAAGGGTTGGCAGGGCACCGGTCCTCAACAGCTGCAGCCTGGCCGAACGCCAGGCATAAGTCACTGTGGATCAGAGCACTGCATGCAATGGGCTGGCACGATACAAGCAAATGGCCCCATTTGCACCTTGCATGCATAATGGCCTTATTTGCATGCCCAGCACTGAATATCAGGTTGATGTGCCTAGCACAACCACACTTGCACTGGTGCATCCCCCTGCTTCCCTTCTGCCACTTGCACTGGCACAGTGCCACTGTGCCATGCGCAGTGTGTGCCCCCTCAGTGCCATATTCAAGGGTGTTGAGCCATGGCGCAACACTGTTGACTATCACCTGCTCCATGCCCTGGCACAGCCCAGCTGCGCTGCACCCAGGCTTGCGCCCCTGCCTGTCGCAGTCTGAATATCCCACCCTCTATGTGTAAATTGAATCAATGGATATAATTCTAAAGTGGATAATTGTCAGGTTTAAGTTTTTTGCCAGTTTTTCAGAGAAACAGGTTGGTCCATTGAAGCAGTAGTTTTGTATCACAATTATTGTGTTGTTTTCTGGTGGCAAGTTAATGGTTGGTTGTGCAATGTTGATAAAGTTTTGTGCTTGTTCTATTTGAGTAACAGCTTTCAGTAGTATTTTGTCTTCTATAGCTTCATGTTCATTAGGTTGTGGATTTATGCCTTGATTTTGTGGTTAGTTTTCATTGATGTCATTGTTTTGCTGCTGTTTGTTGTTATCTGTCATTGTTTCATCTTCAGCTGTTTCTTGTTCTTGAAGTACAGCAGAGTTTATTTCAGAGTTTATCGGTGGTTGTGGGTTGCTTGATTGTGGAGTAGTTGTTTTCATAGGTTGTCCTGGTCCTATATTTAGTGGAGCAGCAGATAAGATATTGCTTAATTGTCATCATTGTTCCGAGTTTGTTCTGTCAGTGTAAGATCTTATGCTAGCTTCATTTTTATGCCCTATTACTTTCATGATGTTTCTTGTTTCTTTGCCATAATCATTTAATATTGTTGAAGCAGCTGCTCGTAAGCAATGGTTTGTGTATATAGTTGATAAATGTGCATCTTTACTGATGTTAGACACAAATTTTGCAAGAGTGTGTACTCCAGCTTTTTGTTTTTGGTACCAGTAGTTGTCAGAAGGTTTCTAGGTTACTTCAGATTTTGGTTTTTGCCACAAGTATGGTATTTCTGGGTTTAATTTTGTGATGCAGAGTTCATAAGCTGGGAGAGGGCAGATGGGATTTTGAGATTGTTCATACAGTCTAGCTTCAGGTACATGTAGGTCTCTTGGGTTGCTTCCAGAGTAAGTCTTTGTCCTTGAGTTGATGGTGAGGTGAAGGAACTTTTTGCTGTCTTCTGGTATTTTAAAAGTAGTTTTCGTCATTGGGTTCAGGTTTTCTGCTTCTAGTAAGGCAAAGTATGGTGCTTGATTAAACCATACTAGCCTTTGTAGTGCTTTTGGGTTATCTTTAGTTACTACTTTTGTGAGTATTAGTTTTCGTAGATCTCCTTTTTCAAATGATTTGTGATGTTGCACTTTGTCTTTGTTCTCACATTTCAATTTTTTTTAAGAGAACGACAAACATTGTGTTAGATTTCAGGAATTCCTTGTGTGTCATTATACAGATTGGATTGGAGTGTGGTGGTTCTCATAAGTACCTATTTATTTCAGCTCGTAAACTTGTCAAGGAGGATTTTCTGTAGTCACCTCCTGTGGTCTTTTTGAGGGAAGGATTGAAGTTGTAGAGATGATTATCTACTTGCTCACTAGTGAAGTTTTTGAAGTCTTCACTGATGTAGAATTGCAGCCATTCCATAAGGAGAAAAGAAAGAGGGGGTTAGAATGGACTCATATGCTGGGAACATTATTGTTTCGCAAGGAGATACATACTTAATGGCATTGTTTTTTTTGTCAGCTTACCATTTCTTTAGACAAAGGTTTGCAAAGAGTGCAAACTCAAAGATGCATTAGAGTGTCCTATACAGAGCAGGCAGGTGCTGCATTTATGGATGTAACAGCTTCATATTACATCTTGAATTTCACCTGCTAAGTGCTAGGCTTCATTAGATATGGTGCAATGTTTACGAAGGTGCTGTTTATAGTATATCTTTAAAGTGGCATGTGAATGTTATATGTGCATGAAGAAAATAAAATTTGTTGTTGGTTCAGTAACAGAAACTGTGAAATACCATATCCAGCTTGGACAATAGAAGTGCAATGTAGTTACCTGAAGTAATTAAAAATAAGGAAGTTTATGTGGAATAGTGCTGAAGTATAAATCAGGAAAACTCTTTGACATAGTACATTACAGTAGAATATCTTATTGTATTGTAACATTTATTAAAGATTAGTGAAAAGTCATGGAAATAAATAGCAGATGTGACATGGAGTAGTTTCATAATACGATGAGGGAGCGCACTGTGTAACATTAGATGAACGTGGTAGATGGAGGCATGAACTTGCCAATGTAGCTCATATGGCTAGTGGTATTGTATAATTTCACCTGTGCAGCGGTATAAGAAAGTGTGGTCAGGATATACCAGCAAGTAGAAACTCATTAGGTTGTGTATATTAAATAAATAAATACATAAATGGTAAGCTGAGATTTCTTTTGTGTAATGTATTGGGTGGTTTATATGTGAGTGCTTATTTGTTTTTGATAGTAACTTTGTGATGCACATTGACAGTGGAGGTGGAGAGGCAGGATGTGAGATTGTTTATGTTGTGAAAGCAGCAGTGTCTCTGGCAAGGGCAAATTAAGTTGGATGTGTTTGAACCAAGGTCAGTTCATGGACAAGGAAGGTAATCTGCATTTGGTGACATAAGGCGCTGATTGGTGGGGGAGAGAATGGGGAAATGGTGCACAACTTGTTTTTAAGTACAGTACTTACAGTGGACTGTAGGTGTTTGTTATGAGAGTGCTGGTTTTAAGAAAAAAAAATCCTTCAGCTAGTGAGCCAGTCTGACAGTTCTGTTGAAAATACAGCATGCGAGATTGTTGTTTTAGTGGGAATTCGGTGCATTGTCAGCTAACTCAGCTTGAAACTTGCTGTGGGTGTTCGGCTATATTTTTATGAATGGGCATCTTTTTATTTGTTGAGACAGTGGAGTAGTAGTGGCTGAGAAATATGGTTAAGTCCATTTAGTGGCATTTTATAGTGCTCTCTTTTACTGTATGAAGGATGAGTT
Source organism: Neoceratodus forsteri (assembly GCA_016271365.2). NCBI lineage: Eukaryota > Metazoa > Chordata > Ceratodontiformes > Ceratodontidae > Neoceratodus > Neoceratodus forsteri. Next base: position 1,066,549,629 of record CM028131.1, on the reverse strand, counting down.
AATAAAATTCTTCTGCTAGTGAGCCAGTCCAACAGTTCTGTTGAAAATGTAGCAGGTGAGATTACTGTTTTAGTGGGTATTGAGTGCATTGTCAGCTTGAAACTTGCTGTGGGTGTTCAGCTGTATTTTTATGAATGGGCTTCTTTTTAATTGTTGTGACAGTGGAGTAGTAGTGGCTGAGAAATATGGTAATGTTCATGTCGTGGAATTTTACAGTGCTTTCTTGTACTGTATGTAGCACGAGTCAGGCAGCAGCTTGATGGAGGGAGATGAGGGAGACACGATAGTGAGCTTTCTTATGTGGTTTGCATTTGGAATGCAATGGTAAGTTTTCAGGTTGAGTTATATTTGTTGAATATCAATGGCCTCTAATGCAGGAGATAATTAGTGCACTGCAGGTTGTGTGGAGTGGCAGAAACTAGGAAATGGAGTAGGTTTTTGTGTAAGTGGGAGACGTTGTGCTGGTGGAAGCGGAGTGTCATTGACAGAGCAGCAGAGGGAGGGAGTCATGTTTGAGGGTTGTTAAGGCTCACATTGATGGAAACTAATGTAATTTTTTAAACTAAAATGATTGTCAACTGTTTTCACTGTGCTGATGCCTACCATCATTGTGGCAAGTTGTGGGTGGGGGGTTGGGTTCTGCGTGGTGTGCTTGTCACAGAATGTGACGGAATTTGAAGAAGTGTTTTTGTATAAAAAGTGTGAGAAGCTATGTAACAGTGCCTTGTAATTTGAAAATGTGGGTTTGTGTGTTTATTTCAAACGTTTAGTGGGTTGTCATTGTGTGCGATAGAGACATAAAAGCTGTGACATCAAGATTTTAAGTAGGAGAAGTCTTATTATAAAATTGAGAGAAATGTCCTTTAAAATTTTTTGCTTCCTCCTTTATTTTTTTGTTGTTCATTCATCTTTTTCAGACACAATGCAAGCTTCTTCTTCCTCTGTGAGGGTCTGAAATCTAGTCTTTCCATGTTCTGTAGCAGCCGATGTGGAAGGTCATTGTGATACCATTTTTTTTGTGTTTTAGCTTTGATTTTTCTAGATATGATTAACCAACTCTGGGCATGACTAGAGTTTTATTAACCGACTGTGGGAAGGGTTCAGGCAAATAACCCACTCTGGGGTGTCTCATGTTTTTTGTGGCAGAATAACTTCTGAAAGTTTTTAATTCTGATTGGCCGAGAACATATACCTCTCGTATAATGGGAGTTAAACAATGGTCACATGGTATGATTTAACCAATGAGACAGCTGTCATGAGTGCTCTCTGAACTTTTTTATATAATTAATGTAGTAGCAGAAGCTAATTACTCAGATTACTCAGAAGGTTTAGACAAAGTGGGCCACAGGCCCATTTAATTGTCTCCCACTCATAGTGTGTGGATTTAGAATCCATTTGTCAGAAGATATTTGTCAATCCCACTTTTAAGATTCAAAGGATGGAGCATTGACCAGTTCCTTTGGCAAGGATTTCCATAATCGTGCTGTTCTGCCAGTGAAAAAATGTTGTCTTTTTTCGTGTGTTTACACCTGGGACTAGTAATTGCTTATTATGGGATCTTAATTAAGCAGACCTATTATTAAATTGTTGGTCACACTGTTTCGTAAGTTTTGGATTTTTCATGATGTTGAATAATAAAAGTAAGTCCCCTCTTTTCCTCCTTGCTTCAAGACTAAACAATTTAAATAATCTGAGTCTATCTTTGTAATGCATATTGAATAGACCCGAGATTGATTTTGTGACTCTTTGAGCTCTTTCTAATAAGTTTACATCCCTTCTTTTGTAAGGGTTCCAAATTGGGGAGCCATAATCTAAGTGAGGAATAATGTATGATTTGTATAGCCTCGTAATACAGTTTCCATTTCTGCTAATGAATGATTTTTTTATTGAATGTATGAGTCTGTTAGGTTTTTTTTTGCTACATAATGACAGTAGTTGGTAGAGGATAGATTGTTGTTTATGAGTATCCCTAGGCTCATAATGACTATGGATTAACAGTATTCATAATAAAAAGAATCCTGCTAGAAAGGATACCAGCTGTAAATGTACCAGTGACACACACTGGACAAAATTAAAATGGGGAGGATTGCCCTGGATTACTTTTTCCACATCTCAAGCCATCAACGCACTTATTGTACATGCCAGTACTACAGGACCTAATTTTCTGGTTTCATTCTGTTTGGAGCTCATCAGCTTTAGGTAGCAGCCTTTAATACACAAACAAAAATCTAAGACACATTGATTGCCCTGTATTTAACAGAGGAGGGGAACAGAATCCTGTTTGAAATATCCAGAATTTGAACTCTAAAATAGTTATTTTTCTATAGCAGAACTGTCAAATTTCTTTTCTGATGGAAGTCTGTGGAATTTCAGAAATTCTGCCTAATTTCACATAATTCTACCATTTGCCAAATATGGTAGTCTAAAAGGAAGTTTCATGTTTTTTTAATTTAAACTGTGGATTAGTTTTCCACTGTGTACATGAACCCCACATTGGATTCCCACAGTTTACATAACCCATAGGTTTGTTCACTGTGGTTACCTTCATTCTTCAATGTAAACTGAAGAAAACCAGTCCACAGTTTATGTAAACTGTGTAAACTGTGTAAACCGCCAAAGCCCCCCAAAGTCATGCACCACTAGTTGTAAAAAACACTCATGTCGAAGCGCTGGAGCAGGTCCCATGTTTTAAATATCTCAGCGTCACCTTAGACACCTCCCTCACCTACCTCACCCACATACAACAGGTCTCCTCCTCCATTAACACTAGACTAGGGATCCTCTACAGGCATAAGCACTGCCTACCTCCCCAGGCCATGCACCTCGCTGTGTCCTCATCTATCCTATCCTTGGTAGACTACGGTATAGTTATATATGGGGCAGCCGATCAAACTGCCCTGCACAGCATCAACCTTGCCATTAACAAAGCTTGCCGTCTGGTCTCAGGATGTGACAAATTAACTCACACATGTGAGCTCTACAAGCATACTGGCTGGCTTAACTTCCAAGGCAGACTTAAGTACTTTACCTGCCTCCTTGCCAAGAAGATACAACTTAAGCAAGCCCCAATTGGCCTCCAACCTCTTATCCACACAGCCCCCCATAGGCAGACTCAAAGGCACACAGCTAACCATACCCTTCTCATCCCCCACTGTAGGACATCTCTTGGACAAAGATCCTTCCACTATTAGGCCCCCCCTATGGCTGAACAGATTACCATCCTCCATCTCCTTGACCCATAGTCTCAACCTATTTAAGTCAGGTCTCAAAACCCTACTGCTTGACACCACCACCTGTGACTGTTACTAACCCACCCTCTCTTTACTCCCTTTTTGCCCGCCCCCTGTCCTCCCTTCCAAGAACAATGTTTTCAGGAATCTAATTTGTCCAAGTAATTTCTTTTTCCTGTAGCCCTTGGTTAGATTGTTGCTAGCCTCCCTTCCCCTCGCTCTCCAACATCCCCCTTCCCCCTACCCTGGTATTAGGACTCTGGGTCCCTCAAGACCCTATGATACTGTTCTCTATCTTAGCACTGACCAGGGACCTCCCGTATGTTCCCAGTTAAGGTAACCGACAACATAAACTTAAGCCAAGAATGTCTAACCCTGTATCATACATTGTTACTGTATGTATACATATTTTTTTTATCTGTTGTATGTATATTTTTTCTGTACTCTTACTTTATTTGTACCTTTACTTTTATCTGATGTGGAGCCTTTTGCAAAAGAGTCTATGACTCAAAGGATTGTAATTCTGATTCTACTCAAGCAAACAAACAAACAAATAAACTGTGGACTGCTAATCTGATGTTAAAATAAAAAAAAAACACCAAATCATCAAATTGAACAACTCAGAGCAATACAAGAGAGCAGCTGCAAAAGCAAATCAAATGCTTGGGTGTATTGCTATGTGGATAATATCCAGGAGCAGGGAAGTTATACTCCTCCTGTACAATTCACTGGTGAGGCAGCACCTGCAATATTATGTACAGTTCTGGCATCCTCACCTAATGAAGGACATTACTGTGCTGGAGATGGTCCAGAGAAGAGCGACAAAGATGATCCATGGTCTGGGGGAAATGTCCTATGGGAACAGACTTAGAGAGCTGGACATGTACTCCCTGGAAGACAGAAGGGGTAGGGGAGATATGATAGAGGCCTTCAAATGTCTGAAAGGGATCAATAGGGTAAGATTATTGTTCAATGAACTCATGAACAGTGTTGGTATCATTTCCCAAATCCTGCATGTGCTTTTGTGGTCGGTTGGAAAAAACACATTTTGGGCCAGATTTCAACATTTTCATCATACTTGTTCATGAGGTGTGGTCATAAAAAGGGTATATTGAAAATTTGGGGTCAAAATGTGGTAAAATGTCAAAGGTGTGCACATCTGTTGACATGTTGCTCCCTACCTTTTGTAATTTTCAATATTTTCACCCCAAATTTTCAATAAAGCATTTAATTTATATCACCTCATGAATGTGATAGACGTCAGTTTTCAGTTCCTGGCCAAAATGTGTTTTGTCACCTGTAGCGTCGAATGACAGTGTGGTGGTGCTGTATGACGTTTCGGCAGACATTTGAAAATTATCAGCCCAGTGTTCACAAGGTGGGATAATAACAAGGCTATGCTGACAATTTGGTTGCTGTTTTGGCTGAAATGCTTGCATGGCAACATAAATGTATGCATCTATGGAGGCTCCAGGCCCTGCACTCCCATTAGCAAAGAAGGCTGTGATCATACTTTCTCAAAATGTAAGGAAATTCTTGGAAAAAACGTTGTTAATGCATTACTTAGGGTTCCAGTGACAAAAGTTTGGAAATGTGGTGTTAGGGTTTCCAACACCCCATCCCCACCGTGCATGCAGCCGGAGACATGGGGGATGTGTCTTGGGGTTGTCAGCCATAACACTCACCCCATTCCATGTGTAAGTAAGCTGAGATGGGTACAGTATAGCAGAATGGGGTTAACATTAGGGTTGACAACCCCTATGCTCATCCCCCTGTCTGTTTTGTCTGCACAGTGGGGGTGGGTGTTAGGGTTCAAAACCCTAACTAGAGATGCAACAAAGTTGTACTACGTGAACGAAATTGCTGTAAAGTTGGCAATTTTGCCCCACATGGCACTTCATGTAATTTTTGAAAATAACCAGAATTCACCATTTGTGACTTTGCCTTGCTTTGGGGGGGCTTTAAGTGCAAATTGCACTTAAAACCCCCAAAACAAGTAGAGGTCACAAATGGTGAGTCCACCCAACATCACCCCTGATCTATCCCTGGTGTCTAGTGGTACCTCCCCCCCCACCCAACTGATCCCATACCCAAATGTGAAAAAAACAAACAATTAAATCTATTTAATCCCTTTCCTGGTATCTAGTGCCTCCCCACTCTGTCAGGTAGAACCCCACCCCACTCCCCCAACCCCTGAGTCTGATCAATTAAAAAATAATTTATGAAAAAAAAATATTTTATCCCTTCCCTGGTGTCTAGTAGACCCCTCACCCTGTCAGGTAGTACCCCACCCTGCTCCCCCCAACCCTGAGTCTGATCCATGAAAAAATATTTATTCCCTTCCTGGGTATCAAGTGCCCCCACCTCCCCACCCTGTCAGGTAGTACCCTCAACCCCAAGTCTGATCCATGCCAAAAAAATTATTTATTCCTCTCCCAGTGTCTCAATGGCCCCCACCCTGTCTGTAGTCGCTCCCACCCTGCTCCCCCAAGCCCTACTGGAGTGAGCTACAAGCACAGTCCTCCACTCACCTCCACAGCTGGCAGCCCACCCAACTGAGCTCAATGAATCAGCGAGTGCTTGTACAAGCACGTGCTCATTCATTGACAACTTGTAGTGATTTACTCTGTGGTTCAGGGGTGTAGAGAAGGGGAGGGTGCTGCTTTGGTGTCTCACGGGGCAGGATGTGGAATGGCATTATGTACTCTGGGGGTCCACAAATATTCCCATCCTGCCACCCCCTCCGGTGAGCGGAGCTACCCCCTACCCTTGTCTACAACCCTGAACAACAGAGTAAATCACCGGGAGTTGTCAATGAATGATCGTGTGCTTCTACAAGCATGCTCTCATTCATTGAGCTCAGTCAGGTGGGCTACCAGCCATTGATGTGAGTGGAGGGCTGTGCCAGTGGCCCGCTCCAGTCTGGGTTGGGGGAGTGGGGTGGGGGCTCTACTGGACAGAGTGGGGGGCCACTACACACCAGGAAAGGGAATAAATAATTTATTTTAGCATGGATGGGACCCAGTGCTGGGGGGAGCAGGGTGGGGGTACTACCTGACAGGGTGAGGGGTAGGAGGGCCACTAGGCACCAGGGAATGAGGCTTTAATAAAAAAAAAGTATATATATTTTTTTACATGTGGGCTGTGGTGGGTTGTGGCTGACTGGTGGCCAGTGATCATAGGAGTGTTTGGGGGTGGAAGGGTGATTGTTGTGTCTGGTGGGGGGGTGCTAGACACCTTATGGCCAGAGTTTGCATGGGGAAAATTCCACACTTCGCATTCGATCTGGCCTCAGTTAATTAGATGAATTTTGCATGCTGCACTTCACATATAGAGTGCAATACACAAAATATTTCACGGAGCAAAGTTTGCCCACTTCGACCACCTCTATCCCTAACATCACATTTCCAAACTTTTGTCACTGGAACCCTAACAGATGCATGAATGAAGGGTTTTTGCCAATAATATTACACATGCATGGTAACACATGTATATTAGGGTTGAGCTGAGTATTCAGTGTTAAACCCCAATCTTTGCACCTCAATAACCTATGCAGCATTCAAGGAAATTGTGCAAACTTTGGCATGTGTGGTCCAGGTGGCAAGTTCCCAAGACATGGGAAGTGTTATGAAGGGTACTTAACCAGAGTTTGAGATCTGGAAATGTCAAAAATGCATAAAAAGTACAGTTTTTGGCTATATTTTTGCTCACCTGCACTCAAGACATTATGGAATTTTATTATGGATCTTTCAGGGCTAAAGGGGCTTGTGCCAAGGGTATGCTTTTCAAAGGTTTTGTGAAATATTTGGTTTCAGAGTTACAAGATTTTTAAATTTGGCTTTTGAGCGTGCTTGGAAGGGCCTTAAACCCCTTAGGGTTTAATACATTTTGCAATGGCCACTTGTCCAGATTCTGAGACCCAAAGAGTGTAGTAACATTGAAAAACACACATTTTGGCCTTTTTTTTACTTGGGTCTGGACCAAAGCTGGTCTTAAACTGTGTTCTGAACTTTTCAGGGCAGAAGTGGCTCAGCCCAAGGAGGTGCCTTTTGAAGATTTTGTGAACAAATATTAATCACTTCTCAAGTTATAAGGTTTTAAACATTTCACTTCTGAGCATGGGTTTAGTAGGGTTAACCCAAATTCTTGCACCTTGAGTACTTTGGCACCACTTGACATAACTGTATGAAATTTTGCATGCACAGTCCAGGTGCCAAGTTCTTAAGACGTGAATAATTTTAGGATGGTCGCTCTTCTAGATTCTGAGATCCCAAAATTTAAAAATCCCATAATAAGGTATTGTTTTGCTGTTTTGTTGCTTACCTGTGGAGCACAAAAACGGTTTGAAATTTTGTTCTCAGATTTTCAGGTTAGAATGGACTCAGCCAAAAGGTATACTTTATAATGGTTATATGAAAAAAATGTCAATTGATTTTTGAGTTACAAAGTTTTTAAATTTTGCTTCTGAGCATGCTCAGTAGGGTATCCAGGATAGCTGTCTAGTGCAGACAAATAATTTATGCTCACAAGCTATTTTTTTCTTTCATTAGAATTTTATTTATGTATTTATTGATTTTTTGATGTTCACAAGAAATACTTTTTGGTTGGGAATGCCACCATATTGTTTTTTCTTTGGGGCAAATCTGTTTTCTAGAAACACATTAAAATTATGCCTTTTCAGAAAACAAACACCTCACCTATGTAAGTAGGACCCGTTTAGCTGGATTCTAGGATTTGTTTGACAAAAAATCACCCAGATATATGTTTTCTTGGCACCATGAAAATCTTAGGTCACTGGTTTAGCAAGAGTTACGATTCTTGATGCGTGAGCAATGCATGACCAAGTTCATGACATGGGGTCAAAATGTAAAAAAAATCTTATGTAAAAACATTGTGCACAAGGCCGACCTTTGGCACAGTGTGGTAATGTGTTGTGAATGCATGCCAGTGAGCTGAGGCAAGATCTGTGAGCTAGCTGGATGAGCAGAAGCTAGGGGGATGGTGCTGCCATGTGGCACTACCCCCAGCCTGAAGTGGGACAGTACAATATTAACAACACAGGCAACAAGTAGTGATATAGTGAAGACAAGTCCTATCTTGAATTAGGACCCAGAGGGTACTGCGGCTCTGCACCCATAGCTGCATGGAAGCACTTATGGCCCTGCCAGCTGCATCTGTAGCCAACCAAGGGCCCTGTACTTTCACAATCACCAGACAACTCCACAAATTATCTGCATTCACAGCCACATGGACTCTTCCCTTGGCACCAGGCACAGAGGGGCCTACACATCTGCATCTGTAGCTACATGGAAGTGCAGGTCCCAGAGGCCCAGTGTTTCCACAGCCAGATGGACTCTGTCCTTGGTGCAGAGCCAAGAGGACCCTGCATTTCTGCATCTGTAGTTGCATGAAAGTGGAGGGCCAAGAGAGCCCTAAGCTTCTGCAGCATCTGCATACAATTCCACTATCACAAATCAGTTAAAGCATAACCTAATGCACACCCACCAACCCAAGGGCAAATCACTAAATTATTTTTTTTTATTTTATTCTTTGTTAACTGTATGAGGCCCACCAGGCACACGTGCCTGTTTTCAGGGGTGACTCGTGAGCTTCGGGCTGGTTACGTGACTAGATTAGAGTTCCACAGTATGCTGGTGGAGTTTGTGGGAATCAAACCTAGGTCTTCTGGATGTACCAAGCTCATTACTCTAACCTGTAGGCTATACTGCCAGCCTCTAAAGACTACTCACTTATTTTATCCCAAAGGGGTATTGGAGTCTCTTAGTGTTCAGTTTAGAGTTCTGTTATGAATTGTCTGCCCAGCCACCAAATGTCAAGGTGGACCACCAACTGGCCAGATCCCTGTTATAAAATGTATCTACCTGAGAAGGCTCCTTTTAAATAAGGTGTACTGCCTAACTGACTTACTTTAAATAAGGACTAGTCCCCAGCTAATGAGCTGAGGATTGCTGGTGGGGAGGCAGCTAATGGAGACAGCCATATATCTCCTAAACATTAAACAAACCCAGAATTAGCATCTCAATCCATACTCATTCACAAACTTTAAATCACTTTTCTCATTAGGGGTGCAATTGATTATGGCACAAATCAATTAAAGCAGAGAACCCAGAGCACAGCTTCTCCCAAATGGCAAATCATTCAAATATTACAATTTGCTTTCTGCCTCAAATGGCTTCTCATTTATTTTATCCCAAAGGGGAATGGGTGTCACTTAGTATTCAATTCAGAGCAGTGTTGTGAATCCTCAGCTGAGCTGCCAAACATCATGGTGAACCACAATTAGATACTAACTGGAAACTGGATAGGGAACTGGCTGCAGGGGAGGCTGCAACAGGTCTTCGTTGGGGGGGGGCTTTCGACACTTAGACCAGTGATGAGCGATGTGCTGCAGGGCTCAGTGATGGGCCCGGTGCTATTTGGGCTCTTTATCTCAGATATTGCACGTGGAGTTGGAAGCAGGGTTAGTCTGTTCACAGATGATACCAAAATTGGGGCAGTGGTAGTTGAAAAGGATGGATGGTGTCGTGGGTTGGGTCACTCAGACAACAGCAATTGAGGTACAACATACTAATAAGGTATGAGTTTATTAAAAACAAAACAAAATGAAATAAAGAAATACTTGCTTACTTCAGCATACTTCAGCAATAAATACAAAAGAAAAAGAAAAGAAGCACAGCTTAACTGTTAAAGTGGCTAACAGCTAACATACTGTGTGTCCGATCTCCCACTGGAGATCTATGTTGGGAGATCCTAACAGGTGCTCTCCCTAACCACATCTGACTTCTGGACTGGAGCTATGTCTTTTCTAGATAGACTAGCACACCCTCTAGATGTAACTCCACCCCATTTTATCATTATTTCAAAACAAAATACTATTTTATATGAACATTTTGATTTAAGACTTCTAAAATATCAATATATTATTAAAAAATCAAAACTAACCAAAACAGTTCACTATAATACCCAATCCATATGATATAATTAAGCATTAAGGCATAACAGGGTGTGGTATATCATGGGATATCATCACGCCTTGGGTGTTTGGCATGAGGCCACAGGCCGAGTGCATCCAACTGCCCAAGAAGTGACGATATCCCATGATACACCACACCCTGGAGTGACTTATTGCTACTATGAACTGAGTTTCAAGTTTAAAAAATAAATAAATAAAAGAAACAGGTTTTAAAATGTTTTATGAATGAGTTTTTGGGTGGTGTACGAGTACATTTTGAAAAAATAGTTCTCAGACAGTAGAGAGCAAGTGGCGCCGGAACTTTTTTAAAGCCGTGATGATGTAGCCCAATATCATCATGGCTTCAAAGAGCTCTGGGCCAATCAGATTCCTCTATTTACGATCCTCGGTTCATAATCTTTATTTTACCAAAGAAAAGGGTAGTATGAAAGGAAAACTCCACCCATCTTTCACTTGATGGGCATCTGCACCCATATAAATATAGCAGTCAAGGTGCTGCTGACTCCCTATAGGAGATTACACCCTGCTAAGAGAAGGACACTGATTAGAATGGGGCACCCAGGTTTAGGAGAACTGCAAAGAGGCTCCCTGTCATTCAGTGAGTATGCAGTAACAGAAAATAATAACCCTACGGTAATTAAACATTATTACCAACAGAAACACTAGCAGAATAAAACTCCCTCAGCTGTTTGCTCCTTTCCTCCATGGCTACGTACTAGAATTAAGCAGTCACTAGCCTTATTAGGTAGGAGGGAAACAAGAAAACTGTACAGGCATACATTTATGGTTTTGATATACAGACAACATAAATGTACTTTCTTTTTATATTCGATATGGGAGGCAGGAGGATTAGAGAAGAACTCTACCCATGATCTTCCACCTCTTTCTATCACTTTGGCTTTTCGGGGCATTCACGGTTTAACTATATTTACGAAGCCACTTCTATGCTGTGAAACAACAGCGTGCCCTGTGCGAACATGCGAGAGGGAACAGACTAGCCTTCCCCCCCTCCGGTGCTGTTTATCTGGCTTCAGCACATTGCTGCATACTTTCATTATGCAGCCATGCTAGGTAGCCAAAACTTTCTATAACAAATAGAGTCAGGAGAGACACACTAAAAATAAACATGTTCAGCTAATTAATCCTGCATTTCCTGGCTAAAAAGTATGCACTGTAAGCATATATGCATTAGGGGTTCCCATTGTGTGACAACAAGGGTCTGTTCAGAAGAAAGAAACATGAAACAGAAAAATGACAAAGGCACTACAGCAGGTGTCCATTCCACTGTAGCAAACACAGACATAAGGAAAGTAAAGGTATGCTGTTGTGCAACTGAATTAAAGAGAACAATTGGGGGTGAAAAAAAAGAGAAAGGTCCAGACCCCAGTTTATGCACACTCGGGGAGGAGGGCACCATACCTCCACCACAGATGGAAACAACTACAAGGGGACCTTACTAAACTGGAAGTATGGTTGGAGAAGTGGCAGCTGGGATTCAATGCAAAAAAGTGCAAGGTTATGCACTTCAGAGCAAAGAACTCAAGGAGGGACTATTGGTTGGGAGGGGTGAGGCTGGGGATCGCTGAGGAAGAGAAGGACCTAGGGGTTTTGATAATAGGGAGCATGAACAACTCTACCCAATGCAGGAAAGCAGCAGTTAAGGTGAACAGGATGCTGGGCTGTATCGCGCAAAAGGTTTCTCGTCCAGGCATAGGGAGGTGATCCTGCTCCTCTACAGATCTTTGGTCAGGCCACATGTGGAGCATTGTGTGCAGTACTACCAGCCGTATCTGAATAGGGATATTAATTTATTGGAAAATGTGCAATGGAGGGCAACAAAAATATTACAGGGGATGGAGGGCAAGGCCTATGAGGGCAGGCTGAATGAGCTGAATATGTACACGCAGGAGAAGTGGAGAGGGGGGGATATGATTGAAATGTTCAAGTATATGAGGGGGATAAACAAAGCTAGCACTGAAGGGATGTTTAAACTGAGGAAGGGTAGGGACACGAGGGGGGCATGGACTATGATTCAAGGGCGGAAGATTTAGGAGGGAGATGAGGAGGCACTACTTCACAGAGAGGGTGGTATCTAAATGGAATTTTCTACCAGAGGGGGGTGGTATCATGTAAGGCAGTAGGAAGTTTTAAGAGGGCATGGAACAGACCATGAGGGAGAGTCTGGGTGGAGGGGGCTGAGGCTGTCATGGGAATGACAGATAGGGAGGGGATTGGGGCAGCTGCAATCTAGGGGGCTAGCTGCACACTCGGGTAGACATTGATACACCGGGTGGTCTGTTTCTGCTGTCAGATTCATATGTATGTATGTTCGTATGTAATTGGCTGGGTCCCTATTCTAAAATATAACTGCCTTAGTTGTCTCCTTTCAAATAAGGTGCACTGCCTAATTAGCTTACTTTAAATAAGTTGCAGATATTAGGATTCCCAAAAAGTCAAAGTGCACAAAGTAGGGAAATGTAAACGTTAGTGTTTGGAGTCTCAGGAATTTTGGTGAATCACTGGTGTGGTGCTCCTTGGGGTTGTCAGCCCATAGTGCCCACCCCCTTCCTGAGCAAGCAAATGTATACATGATCTCTTACTTATGACTGATTTATTTGGAAAACATGTGGTGAGCCATACTTCTCTATACTACCTCCAAATAATATATGACTATGAGGCATGGGCTTGGACCTGTAACTTGTGCTTGGGCAGGATACTAAGGGCTGGGGAGAGAGAGTACAGGCATTAAGGTTGACACCACAAGGAACACTAATCTCTGCATTAATGTAGTTTTTTTTTCTCACAATAAATATATATATATATATTCTATGCAAAAAAACTTTGTTAATGCATCATTTAAGTTAAACAAAAGTCAGAAATGAGACTTTAAGGTTGCCCCATCCTCTCTTGTAGACTCTAATCTATCCTTAAGATTGACAGCTGACGGGGTGTGTCATTGGGTTGTGAGGCTTTAAATGTCACCCATTCCATCTGTAATTATATTCACAAGCCACAGAAAAGAAGAATGGGGTAACATTTAGGCTTTAAAACCCCAATGACACACCCCATCAGCTGTCAATCTCAGGATGATGGGCGGGTCTACGAGGGGGGGATGAGGCAACCCTAAAGGTCTCATTTCCTAACTTTTTGTGTTTTAACCCTAAATGATGCATTAACAAAGTTTTTTGAGGTGAATTTCCTTACTTTTTATGAAAGAATAGAAAAGGAGAAAGTTGCACAAGTTGGTGGGAGCACAGGGCCCGAATTCCTGCCTAAGATAAGAGTACAAGTACTGGATATCATATGTATTGCTGGCAGTACATATGGGTGGGATTGTGGGGCCCACCACCTTGAATGTAAGCAAAGTGTCAGGCATCAGTGGCATAATTCTACACCTGTTTACATGTCAGACACCTAACCACTACAAATTACCTCCATGACAGTAACGCTAAAAATGTGAAGCCAGTACCACAATGTAAAATGCCATATTCAAAACATAAAGTGTGTCACGCAATATGGGTGCAGCAAATGAATTTTCCAACACCTAAACACGATAATTCACATGAACAGCACATCCCCTCAACACGCTCCAAATTTCAAAGTAAAAGACCAAACTGTTTCTGAGATATAAAATGTGGAAGTTTCAGATTTTCATTCATCGCACTGGCAGAATTCCACACCTATTAACATTTTACACACCTAATGACTGAAAAGTACATCCATGGCAGTAAGGCTAACTACCTTAGTAATTTCAGGCCACTAACACCATGGAAAATGCTGTCCAAAAAATGTAAACTCCGCCACACAGTATTTCCACAAAAAATGTACTGTCCAACACCTAAACACCATAATTCACATCTACAGACATGCCGTCAACACCCTCCAAATTTCAAGTTAAAAGACCAAACCGTTTCTGAGATATTTAATTTGCAAAATTGTTAAAATTGTGCTATCTGGTCCTCCCTTGCGATCAAAAATCGTGATCAAAGAATCTCGCAATCAAAAAGTTTGCAGGCTCATGATGAAAGAATTTGCAAGCTCACAATCAAAGAATAAAAAATGTTAAAACTCAATTTTTAGAGAAAAATACATGAAACCACAGCCATGACTCGACAGAACGAAGGCCCCAGAGCAGATCCCACCCTAGTTTGCCTTTAGAAGTGACCCCTGTGCTGAGAAAATTGAATTTTTCATGTGGCCATCTAGTCATGCCCTTGCGGTCAAAGATCGCAGTCAAAGAATCTTGTGATCACAGAATTTGCAGGCTTGCAATCAAAGAATTTGCAGGGTCACGATCAATCAATAAAAAATGTTAAAAATAAATTTTTAGGCTGAAATGCATGAAACCACAGCCATGCCTCGATAGAACAAAGCCCGTTGAGCAAAACCCACCCTCATTTGGCTTAATAAGCCATCCCTGAGCTGAGAAAATTGATTTTTTCAAGTGGCCATCTAGTCACACCCTCGCGATCAAAGATTGTGGTCAAAGAATCTCGCTATCAAAGAATTTGCAGGCTCATGATCAAAAATCATTAGTGAACCACGATCAAAGAATAAAAACATTAAAAACTCTATTTTTTGACCATTTTGAAAGAAACCACAGGCATGGCTCTATAGGGTGAAGACCCTGAGCAAAACCCACCATAGTTTCACCTCAGAAGTACCCCCCTGGGCTGAGATATTTGAATATTTCTGACCGCAAACTGAAAACAAGAAGGTGGCTTTCACGATCAAAGAATTCCTTGTAATCAAGGATTCTTTGATCGTGAGCCTGTAAATTCTTTGATCGTGAGGCTGGACTAGATGGCCAAAACCCCATTCTTCTTTCGCAAAATAGCTATATAAATTTTCCTATTGACTTATAATGGGAACTTAGAAGTTTAATACCTTTTGAATGGATTAATATTTTTTCACCAAACGAAAGTGGCATGTTCCTTGACCCAAGCTCTTTCAGATGAGCCAAGTTGCACAGCAGCAAGCCACATGAAGGCCATGCAGCACCATGGACAATATCTGAAAAACTGCCCACATAACTGGTGAAAAGTGCATTTTTCAGCATTTTGGTGCGCAAAAACCGTAAGTCTGACAGAAATGAAATTTAGCAAAGCAAGTGATCTGCCATGCCTCACTGTGCATACCTAATTTCATGTAAATCAATCGAAAGGGTCCAAAGTTATTAATGCACATAATTGTGAGTTTAACATAGAAGTGGCTTCATAACCCTAAATATAGGGGTACGACCTGCCCCTATAATATATTCCATGTCTGAGCATGTGGACATGCTACAGTAAAGGAGAATGGGGTGAGATTTAGGCCTCACAACCCCAATGACACACCCGGCAACTGTCAGACTGTGGAGGATCAGGGTGGCATGTGTGAGGGGGAGTTAGGGGTTCAGCCCTAATGTTTCATTTCCTGACTTTTTTTGCTTTAACCCTAAATGAAGCATTAACACAGTTTTTGCATAGAATTTACTTACTTTTTGGAAAAGTGTAATATAAGTATTAAAAAACAAGTATTGGTGGGAGTGCGGAGTCCAGCTCTCACCAAGTTGCCAATTTTTGCATAAAAATATGCATCTGGGTCCATGTTCCCACTTATGCAAAGCTACGGAGCCATGCAGCAGCACTATAGGGCACCAAACCCTTGTAACAGTAATTTGTAGATATCTTGGGAACCATAAAGAGCTAGGGAAAAAATTCTAGCATCATTGTAATTGTGACAATGAGTACTTCACTCAACATCAAAAGATTGTACCCATAGCTCACATAGTTTCCGAGATATGGGCACCAAAAAGCACTGGAGGGGCACTCTTTCAACCCCTGTGACAGTAATTTCACAATATCTCATGAACCGTGCAACGTACGAATAAAATTTAACTGCAGGCTTACTCTACAATTTCAAATCTTTTTCCAGTGGCTAGATCACTTGAAGGTGATCTAAGCCACCTGTAGTGAAAAGTCTGTATCTCGCTTCATTTCCGAGATAATGGCGTCGAAAGTCATGACACAGACTGCAATGAAATCCTATGGAGAAAATGTCAATTATGTCATTGAATATCTCTGTAAGTTATTTCCCCAACACCTAAATAACATAGTTCACATTTTTATGATATCCCCTCAAAAGCCTGCAAATTTAAATTTAAAAGAACAAACTGTGTCCGAGATATAACATTTTAAAGTTTGAGATTTTCATTGGTCAGAGTAGCAGAATTCCACACCTGTTTACATTTTATACACCTAACAACTGAAAAGTACATCCATGGCAGTAAGCCTAGCTACCCTATAAATTTCAAGCCACTACCACAATGCAAAATGCTGTTTGCAAAACGAAAACTGCACCATGCCATATCTCCGCAAAAAATGTATTTTCCAACACCTAAACACCACAATTCACATCTACAGGACATCCTATCAACACCCTCCAAATTTCAAGTTAAAAGACCAAACCGTTTCTGAGATATTTAATTTTAAAAGTTGTTAAAATTGGGCTATCTGGCCCCTCCAAATCTGGCCATCTAGTCACTCATTCAGGATCAAAGAATCTTTGATTGTGAGCCTGCAAATTCTTTGAATGTGAGGAGGGACCAGATGGCCAAAACCCCATTCTTCATTCGCAAAATAACCATATCAATTTTCCCATAGACTAATAATGGGAAATTAAAACTTTAATAACTTTTGAATGGATTATTATTTTTGCACCAAACAAAAAGTGACATGTTCCTTGACCCAAGCTCTTTCAACATGTCAAGTTGTAGAGTGGCACACCTCACAATGGCCACACAGTGCCATGGACAAAATCTGAAAAACTGCCCACATAACTGGCAAAAAAAAGTGCATTTTTCAGCGTTTTGGTGCGCAAAAACTATACCTCTGACTGAAACAAAATTTGTCAGATCAGGAGATCTACCATGCCCCACTATGCATACTAAATGTCATGCAAATCCATTGAACAGGTCCAAAGTTATTAAAATGTTGAGTTAAACATAGAATTGGCTTCATAACCCTAAATATAGGTGCGTGACCGCCTATATATATATATATATATATATATGTGTGTATATGTATATTTTATTTACCAAAAGGAAATGAACTGGCATGGTGGTTCTGGGACTGGGAGTTGTGGTGATATTGCTGACAAGCACTGGTGGCAGAAGAAGCACAGGAAGGAGGAAGGGGCTGCCACAAGGCAGCAGCAGGAAGGGGTGCTGGAGGAAGCCACTTAACCATCTCCACCAGCACAGCAGGTTGAAGCAGTGCTGCTCATTGACTGATTGTCAAACCCATACCCCCTGTGGTATCAGGTGTTATCCCTAAAACACCAAAAAAAGAATCAACCTCAGGCTCCTCCCCAAGGCACCATCTGCAGCTCTAGTCCCTAATCTGGGATTTTTTTTGAGTGGACTCCACTGACAACAGTGTTGCCAACAGCACACTGTGCAACACCAGTGTCAGGCATGATAATAATGGCATTTGTCTGGGGACTGGTTGGCAACATGCTCACTTAAAAATGCTGATGTATGGGGAGTGCATAGAAAGGCAACGGCTGTGGGGGTGCAGCTGATGCAACTCCTACAGCTCCCACTGAGGTTCTGGTGTGGAAAGAAGGGAAACACTGATGGAAATCTGTGCCTTTGGAGGGGAGGGAGGGGAACAGAATTGGTTGTAGTAGGTCTCTGCATCAGATCAGTCAATACTAAGAGTTGATCAGTGGCTTTCATTTTTCTCCATGTTTGCTTAATCATATACAAAAATGTATTGAAATCATTCCCCATACACTGCTATAGGGTTTGCTCCTGTGCTCTCCCTGCTTAGACATCACAAAATATCTCAGCATGGGGTGGGGCCAGTGGACTGGGAAGTGGAAGGGATTACCTGGCCATATGTTCGACTCCAGTTACAATCCCTTCCCTCCCACACAGACCTCATAAAAAATTCTACTTTGACTGCAAAAGGCTACCATGTATATAAGGTAATAGCCTGTGAAGCCCAGATATAAATCTGACAAATTTTCTTTAAGATGTAGAATTCTAGTTAACTGCTTTACATCCACAGTAGTCTCAAAATGATTAATGTGCCTTGATGAAATAAATGAAAGTCCTTTTTGTAGGATAGACAGCTTGCCTGCAGAGAGGGTACTGGTAGAGACTTGAATGATGTTTAATAACATCTGCTATTCCTGTCCCTCTGGTTGTCTCCCTGTTGCTGCTGGAACTGCTGGTGAGGGCAACCTCTTCAATTTCTGCCATCCACCCCTCCATACTAGAGCAGGAGACATTACTGAATGTCATTAATATCTCTTCCTGTACCCTCTCTGTGGGTGAGTTGTCCATCCTACAAAAAGGACCATAATCTATTCCAACAAAGCACATTAATCAGTTTGAGACTATTGTGGATGTAAACTGCTTAACTAAGATTCTCTGCCATAAAAGTTTATTTTGCTTTGAGAGGAGAAACAATGTAATCAGAAACAGCAAGAGGGACTCTGAAATAAATAATTTAAGATCTTAAAATGATGATAACAATGCATCTGTGAGCACCAGTAGTTTGGGTAATATCACACTGGAGAGGCAGTATAAAAAAAATCCAACTTTTGCCATCTCAACAATCACACAGTACTGACTTTTTAAAAGGTGTGTGAGCAGCAACTTGAGGAACTGTTTAAACATCATAAGGAGCCTTGTTTTGTGAACTTCACCTTAGAGGAGCATCAAACCCTTTGTAGCCTCAGGAAAAATAAAGATACGACAATAAAACCGGTGGACAAGGGATGGTCGGCGTTTATACAGGACACAGACAAATACATTCTTGAAGTCAGACATCAGTTATCAGATAAGAATTGGTATCTTCCTTTACATGCTGACCGCACTCCAGTTTTCAAAAGAGAAATTGATGCACTGTTAAGAAATGCTACAGATTGTGGTGTTATCAGAAAGATTAACACACTGTTAAAAAATTATAGAGACTGTGGTGTTATCACAAAAAAAATAGGAATACGTGTCTGATAACTTTTCAATCAAGGTGGCTATATACACATAAATACAGACAATGACATCAGAAAAAGACCAATGGTCAATTTAATCTGCACAAGTTCCCTGTTTACACTATCCCTAAGATTCATGAATCTCTCATTTCTCAGCCTTTTTGTCTTTTGTGGCTTCTCCAGGCTCCCTCACAGAGCCCCTTGCAAAATTTGTTGATGCCCATATCAACCCTTTGGCAGGCAGTCTCCCCTCACATGTTCATTGTCCTTCAGACATCTTGAATTCTTTTCAGGGTCTGACGGTGGAAGCTAGTTGATACTTTGTTACCATGGATGTGGAATTACTTTATACCAATATTTCACATGAAGGGGCACTGCTGGCCTTAGAGAAGGCATTAAGGACTGGTTTGTGTGCTTCTGCACTTAATTAATTTTTGGTACTTTTCACGGAGAAAATACTCAAATGTAATGCCTTTACTTTCACGGGAAAACACTTCCTCCAGGTAAAAGGGAGAGTGTCGGGGCAGGCTTAGCCCCCACCTACACAAATGTTTTCCTAGGGTATTGGGAGAGAGAGAGGTTGTGTTTCCTCTTACTGGTCATGCTTTGCTTGACAAGGTGGTTGCCAGGAGAAGATATATTGGTGATTTGTTTATGGTGTGGTGGTGATCAATGGAGTAGTGGGAGATGTACAAAACCATGCTGGAAGCTTTTAACTAAAACTTGAGGTTTTTGTTGTCTTATAACCTCACCAGTATAAATTTTCTGGATGTATATTTTTACAAAATGGAATCAGGCAGTTTGGGTTTGAAGTTCTTCAGGAGGTAAACTGATAGAAAGTCTCTCCTCCACTCCAGCAGCTGTCATTCCCTTTACACCATAGCTGTGTCCACCAGTCAGTTCTACAGGTGAACCATAATTGCACCAGTACTGAGGAGTATCAGACACATACAGAAGACTTAGAACCCATACTGCATGCTACTGGATATACTGCTATCACTATACAGAAGACTAGGATGTTAGCAGAACAAAGAATCAGGGAGGAGTGGTTACAAACTAGAGAGGCAGCCTTACACTGATAATTTGATTAATTTTGTTACCATATACAGTTTGGAATCACAGCAGGTGTACAACATCATTTGTAATAACTGTCATATCCTCAGGTCCAACACCTCCCTCCAAGAATGTCTAAGAACCCCCCCCCCCGACTGGTTTATAGTCATACAGAAAATGTTAAAGTGATAGCTGTAAGCAGCTACCAGCAACCTCAGATGACTAGAACTTGGCTTCCTTAGCCGTTGCCTCCCGGATGCCACAACTGTGGCAACTGAAAATGTTGCAAGATTGTCAGAAACATTAATAAATGTTACTAGCCCAGCACCAATAAGGAATTTACTGTTCATGAGGTTATTGAGTGCAATGACAGTGGTGGTTTATATGGCTTTGTGTGGCTGCTTCTCTTGAGTGTGCAATCTCCATCTGTTTGTGCGTTTGCATCTGTTTAGGGCTCAGTCTGCATCTGTAAGCCACAGTTGTTGTTTTTTGGCTTTCCATCCACCCCAAAGTTCAGAAATCTAAATTTGTTGTGAATTTTCTGTGTAATCCAATATAATGCCTGCAAAGAGATGCGGATGCAAAGATGTTTCTGGCCATGGCACTGCTGCAAATGGTAAGAGTGGCCATGGGCATGGTAGTATGCAGCAAAAGTGCACAGTTGTTGCCAATAAAGGGATTTCTCCAATTATGTTTTTCACAACACAATCAGTTGCTTCAATGATGGTTGGAGAAGCTGTTGTTCCCGCTGGTGGTGGTAGTAAAGTTGCTGATGCCATGAGCATTGCCCCAAGTTCAGCCCATGACAATGTAACAATGTAAATGGGGCAACATTTGAAGATAGAGTGGGTATAGATCAGGGGCAACGTCAGGAAGTATTTTTTCATGGAGAGGGTGGTGGATGCATGGACAAACAAAACCAACGCTCCACATTATGGTGTGAGAGCAGCAGTTGGAGCATGGCCATAACTTGGAGTTAGTGACCCTCAATGCGCTCCAACCACTGTTCCAGGTTCGCAACCTTGTCGTTCAGGTGGTCCAACTCACTCCACATCAGGCACAAATTGGCCTGTGTGGCAGGCATTCTTGCAGGGTTTCCAGCATCCTCTGTAGGTTCTGGAGCAGCCACTAGCTCCATGGCCTGACCACACTTGACCCCACATGCAGGTGCAAGTCGTGCTGCCACCTGTTGCCCAGCAGCAACAGCAGGTGCATTCCATCACTGTTTGGCAACCTTGACCTCCCACTGTGCATGGTGGTGGTTTGCAAGGTGGGTGCGCTGCTCATCTGTCCTCAGATGTCTCCTCTCTCACAAAACTTCTTTCTCCCACAATAGGTAAGGCGAATGTGAAAGTCTTTCACTGTCTTACCTGATTAACTTCCTGCCTGGGCCATGTGACCAGCAGACTGTAACACGTGTGATCTGTGGGCTGTTTTTAATTATGACTCACTTCGTATTCAAAAGAAACCAACACGAAGTGAACATGAAGTCACCTTATCATGAAGTCAATATGAGGTGAAGTCATTATAAGGTGAAGTAGTGTAATTCTATGGGGACTTCGCGTAGCGTTTAGCGATGCCGAGTGGTTGACTTTGCCCCAACTTCACTGGCACAATTAAACTTCGCTGCATCTCTAGTTGTGGTAGTTTTTATGTCAGAAAAAACAGTTGTAAATTGAAGGTTCAAAAGGTGAGCACCTGAAAGACATTGAAAAGAAGAATTTGAATAATGTCCTAGCATTACATGTTAGAAAAAGGAGACCCACTCATAAGTTTGGATCTGTTGGACTAGAAAGGGTGCAGCTTGGTTTGAGAGGTGTGATCTGGACAGATTATTGCTGCAAAAGGAGTCTTTTGTGATGTATGCCCCAAGGGGACTCAAACGCCTAGGCCTAAATAATAGTTTAGGAATTAAACCCTTTTTAGGTTAAATACTGTTCTTTACTGAGGTTTGAGTGAATTTAACTACGAGTTGATTTTGTATTTTTTTTCATAATTCAATATGCTTTATTGAGTTTTCTAAATACACAAACAACAAAATACAAAACAGTAACAATCAAATGATGTGAGCAGCTTTTGTATTTAATTCCTTCAGATTATGAAGAGGGAAAATAAAGTTGCAGCCATCTTGTACAATAAGATGATATTATATGTAGAGTACTGTAATATTTGTTTTGAGTATTTTTTTTTAAATATCTGCTTAGCAGAATGATAAGCTCTTTTTCATAGAAGTTTTTCCTGTAGAGATGGTTTGCACATTCACACTGGACACAAAGGAAAGAAGGAGGTACCAAGCAGAATGGTAAGAAAATCTGGAATGCTGTATGTGTGAAGGCTAGAAGTCTAGAAAATTAGGTTCCAGACCTAGAGGCCATAATGGCAGAGGCCGACCTGGATAATATGGCCATTACAGGGTCAAGCTCCACTGAAAACCATGACTAGCTCATATCCATACCAAGCTATACTCTGTTCAGGTAGGACAGGGTGAGAAGGAGAAGAGGGGGCAAGGTGCTTTATGTGAGGGAAAGCATAAAAGCAGTGGAGATACAGGAAATACAGGAGAGAGCAGAGATACTTTGGGTCACCATAATGATAGTGAATGAAGTCTGTATTCACACTGGCGTGATCTGCAGACCTCCAGCTCAGGGTGAGGAGGGGTTAGAAAAGGTACTGATGACAGCTATTAGCGAGATGACAGAAAAGAGGGATGTGGTTGCTGTTGGCGGGGGACTTCCATCTGCCAGATGTAGATTGAAACCTCCCAGTTGTGGTTTCAGCTAGAAGTAGGGACAGCCTGGACTCCCTATAGGGGTGCTGCTCAAGCAAACAGTCACTGAACCCAGTCATGATGGGGCAATACTGGAACTGGTACTCACTAATATGGACATTGTTGCAGAAATTATGGTAGGAGGCCACCTTGGGGAACATTGATCACTGTACATTTTGGTTCAATATAAGAATGGCTGTGTATTTTGGAAGCAGACAAGGTGAGGGCCCTGGACTTCAAGAGGGCAGATTTTACACAGATGGGTGAATGCCTCAGGGATGACCTGGCAGGGAGATGACCTGAGTAGGGTAGAGGAACAGTCAATGAAGCTAAAAATGGCAATAGGGAAGGCAAGAAATTTCTGAAACCTCTGCGTCGAGCAAGTGGGTAAAAGCAAGAGGAAAGAGATCACTATGGTTCTCAAAAGAGGTGACTGAAAAGGTAAAGACTAAAAGGGTAGTATTCAGAATGTATAAGGAGATGCAGGGGAAGGAGGATAGGGAGGTGTATCAGGGAAAACACAGGGAAGCAGGGAAAGTAGTAAGGCATGCAAAGGCACAAACTGAAGAGAGAATTGCCCAGACATTGATGAAGGAGGACAAGACATTTTTTAGGTAAGTAAGTGAAAGGAGGAAGACCAGAGGTGGGATTGTAAGATTAAAATGGGAATGGGGGACTGTGCAAAGGGATACCAGGAAAAGGTAGACATCCTAAACAATACTTTTGTTCAGCGTTCACAGAGGAAGGAAAAGGAGAGGGACCACCAAACAGTAACAGGACCATTGGAGGGAAGGAGGTGGACACTAGTCTATTTTCAGAGAAGAGTGTCGTGAAGGAAGTCACTAATCTGAAAGTGGACAAAGCAATAGGGCCAGATCAGTGCATCCAAGGGTGTTCAAAGAGCTCAGTGAGGTACTGGCTGCACCTTTGACAGTCCAGTTTAACAGCTCATTGGAAACAGGGGTCATTCCTAAGGACAGCAGGAGGGCAGATGTAGTCACACTTCACAAACATGGTAGCAGGGAGAAGGTTAGCAATTACAGGCCAATCAGCCTGTTATTGGTGGTGGGAAAGTTAATGGAGCCACTCCTAAAGGAAGGTATTGTGGAATATCTTAAATCCAGTGGATTACATGATTTAAGGCAGCATGGATTCATGGGGATGTCATGTCAAATGAGACTGATAGATTTCTTTGATTGGATGACCAAGGATTTAGATCAGGGTAGTAGTAGCAGTAGTAGATTTTATTTGTTTAGAGCGTCCTTCCCTGAAGGGTCAGAATGCCCTTAAAATGGGATTTCAAATACATAGATGCATACATAACATACAGAACATACATAACATATGTAACATACATAACATACATAACAGAACAGGAACAGTAATAAAAACATATACATATAAAATCTCAGACATACAGTAATTAAAACAACTGAACCCATTCAAATTCTTAAATGGCCCACCTCAGACTCACAAAGCTTGTACAAATAAGAATGTTTTCAGTTGTCGTTTAAAAATTTCAACAGATGGTGCCTCCCAGAGGTACCCCGGCAATGACAAAGCAGTTGACATGGCCCACCTAAATTTCAGTAAGACTTTCAACACTGTTCCATATAGGAGGCTAGTAAGCAAGCTGGGTAGCTTAGGAGTGGGTCCAAAGGTGGTAAACTGGGTAAGAAACTAGTTAGGGGATAGACAGTACAGGGTGGTGGTAAATGGATCTCTTTCTGAGGAAAGGAGGGTAACCAGTAGTGTCTCAGGGATCAGTGCTGAGACTGGACTATTTAAGGTTTTTACAAGTGGTATTACAGAGAGCTGGAAGGGAAGGTCTGCCTCTTTGTGGATAGCACCAATATTTGCAATAGAGTGGACACTCTGGGGGGTGTGGGGTTGGGGGTGGAAAGGATGATCAAAGACTGAGAAAACATAAGGAGTGGTCAAGGGTATGGCAGCTCAGTTTCAACACGAGAAAGTATTGCACTTGTGGCAAAGAAACCAAGTCACAGAATACAAAAGGATGGAGTGGTACTGACAACCACCTATCAGGAAAAAGACATGGGGGTAATCATATTGGATGACCTAAAGTTGGTCAGGCAGTGTGAAAAGGCATTTAGGAGGGCTAGTGGGATATTGGGGTACATGGGGAGGAGTATCACCTGCAGAAAGAGTGGGTGGTGGTGCCTCTGTATAGATCAATAGTATGACCCCACCTAGAGTACTGTGTCCAGTTCTGGAGACCACATCTCAGGAAGGACATAGACAGAGTGAAGGTGGTCCAGAGAAGGGCAACTAAAATGGTGCAGGATCTGCATCAGAAGCCCTACAAGGAGAAACTTAGGGACCTAAATATGTACACCCTGGAAGAGAGGGGGAAAGAGGTATGATAGAGACATTTAAATACCTCATGGGGTAAATAAGGTACAGGATGAAAATATTTTTCAGAAAAAAGTTGCTCAGGAACAAGGGGTCATGATAAGAAGCTGAAGGGGGGAATGGATTCAGGAAAGATGTGAGGAAACACTTTTTCACAGAAAGAGTGGTACATTCCTGAAACAGTCTTCCAGTGGAGGTGGTGAGGGTAAAAAACAGTGGTGGGGTTCAAGAATGCATGGGATAGGCATAAGGAAATCTTATAGAAAGGGAAGTGGGGTGTCTGAATGGGCCAGAGATAAGTAGAAGCTGTGGTGATTCTATAGGCTAGGAAAAATGGGCAGACTAGGTGAACCAAGCTGTCCTAACTGGCTGGCAAATTCTGTGTTTCTAAGTTTCTATTTTTTGCACAAATGCCCTTTTTGCACTTTATTCACTTCTGTCACTTTAGGTGTATGCTATATAAGTGACATTCCATTAGTGGCCAGTATAGTCTTGACAAAGCCCAGAGTGACTGGGTGAAATGTTGGGATGGGGCATTGAGGCCAACTTCTACCTGTACTTGAACAAACTTTGAATTTTAACCTGTGTCAGCTATAAATGCATGGATGTATGTGATATTTTGTATGGCTTTAAATTTCTGCAGTGGCTGTGAGATACCTGGTGTGAGGAGGATTTGGGGGAGGTCATAGTTATAGCATCAGCATTAGTGAGTTTTCTTCTTCTTGTTCTTAGCCAAGGAATGAACTGCAGTGACAACACTTTTCCAGAAGGTGGCATATATGTACCACTATAAATGAATCAAAATATAGTACATTCTACTTTATCAGCTTTGTGAATTTCTTTAGTAAGACTCACTTTCTTTTAATGAGTTTGCATGCTGTTCACAATGTGAATAAACTATTATATACTACATTGCCAGGAATCAGTATGCATGGGGCTAGATTCACAAACATTTTTGGGACTAAGTCCCATACTGCGACTCCAGTTGCAGACCAAAATCTCTGCAGCTGCAGAGATTGCTATTCACAGCCGCAGTGGTTGCAAAATGTTGCAGCTGGTTTTACTGGCTGTAACATTTTTCTCCAGCTGTGGGGATTTCCCTGACAACACCCCCAAGCTGCTGTAAACTGTGGAGCCAGTCATAATCTGGCTCCACCTTTGTGAATATCCACAGCTGTGGGAAACCTGCAGATCTGCAAGTGGCAACCCACTTGTGCCGAGTTTTTCTGTGGGAATTTCAGAAGTTTTGTGAATCCAGCCCATAGTTTTGAATTTATAAAATAGGCTAAAAAATCATGCACACTCATTGGTCAAGAAACATCAAATGCTCACATATTACTTTCTTAGGACCACACACTAATCATTAACTATTAAAATGTTATCATTATGCTAGTGCCCATTTGATAAGTGGGCTAACTAACTTCAGAATGTGTGGTTGTAGGAAATATATAAACTTCTCAAATGGTTAAAGGCAGTTGATTGTGCCTCATGGCTAACTACCACCTAAAGTGTGTGTAAATCCCCTACAGTCATAAACCCTGTTTTGTGTTATCGCTTTCATGTTATATCTGATTGTGACAAATGGACCACCCATGCCAGAACCAGTACCCCTCTCACACCTGGCTGCCACACACCTCCACCATGGTTCTCTCTGTACAGCATTCTGCACCCATGCTCAGCTTTTTGAGAAGGTGGTAAGCCCCAGACACAAGTCCTCCTGTATCAAGCCAAGGTAGACTGCTTGAACCCCAGGTGGAGTGTGGGTTTGTTATAGCAACCTTACCAAAATCACATCAAGTATTAGGAAGAATTCTGTCTCTCCAATTACTTAAAATAGGATATCATGTCATTTCAGAATGACTGCTAACTCAGAGGTTCACAGCAATACTTTCTTTATCATGCACAGCCAGTAACTCGGTTACGATAAAGAATACTTTATTTACACAATATATTAAGCATTGACAAGGGCTGGCATTATAGCCTAAAGGTTAGAGTAACAAGCTGTGGCTGAGGAAGCCGAATCTCCAGCCTGATAACTTTTGAGGCAGCTCCCCCCCACCCCAAGCTAGGCACTCGGGACAATCAAGCAACTGAAGCAACACAAGCAGCTCACCTGAGTAGCTGAGGAAGCTGAATCTCCAGCCTGATAACTTTCGAGGCAGCTCTCCCCCTCCAAGCTAGGCACTCGGGACAATTTAGCAGCTGAAGCAACACAAGCAGCTCACCTGAGTAGCTGAGGAAGCCGAATCTCCAGCCTGATAACTTTCGAGGCAGCTCCCCCAAGCTAGGCACTCGGAACAATCAAGCAACTGAAGCAACACAAGCAGCTCACCTGAGTAGCTGAGGAAGCCGAATCTCCAGCCTGATAGCTTTCGAGGCAGCTCCCCCCCCCAAGCTAGGCACTCGGGACAATCAAGCAACTGAAGCAACACAAGCAGCTCACCTGAGTAGCTGAAGAAGCCGAATCTCCAGCCTGATAACTTTCGAGGTAAAGAGAGCCTCTTCTCTTCGTCTGGACGCCTGCAGAGGGGTGCTAGCCCGAAGGTGCTTCTTCGCCGTCTGCCCCACCCGCCCCAACCACCCTCCCACCCAGGGGCGGCTGTCAATTTAAGGATCCACCCCGTGACATCACATCCGGTGATATCATGTCCTGTTGCTCAGAATCTATCTCCCCACTTTCCCATTTGCAGGTTATACTGCTTCCTACTCCTACCTGTACAGCACTACTTCCCTGGGATCTTGCTCACCACAATGTATTGGCCCTGCCTCATGCTCTGCCTGTGCTTACCCATCTGCTAGTCTGCACTGTGCCCTGGCACCCCTCCCTCCCCTTGCTCCTGAACCTGCTCTCCGGCCCCTTGGGACCTCTGTGTGTCCCCGTCCTCCCTGCCCTCCCCCTAGCTTTCTCTTCACGTCAGGCACATCTGGGTGTCTTCTTATTCTTGCTTTCCCTTCCTGTACCTCCCTGCCCACCCCCTGCTCCATTAGCCTCCCCTCCCCCCCTCTCATGTCAATCGCAGGAAAACCTCTCACCATCTCCCAGCCAGGGTGTTAGTCATGCTACTACTCCTGTCGGGGAACATTCATCCAAACCCTGGCCTGGTTCCCAGGAGCTCCCCAACTCGCACCACAGGCCTATGCATGGTCTTCTTGAATATCTGTAGCCTCCTAAAAAAGTTTGACTCACTACAATGCCTGGTCACATCAATTAACCCTGATGTCATCACCCTGGTTGAGACTTGGCTGTCGAAATCCTCCCCTGACTCCCTAGTCTCCCTTCCTGGTTTCACCCTTTCCGGTCCGACCGTGTTGGGAGACAGAGGCGGCGGTTGACTATTTATGTCAGGAATCTCTCCGTACTAGCCCTGCCCGCTCCATCCTTGACTCCAGGGCCCAGGCGCTACGCTGAAACTAACCCTGACCCTTTAAAGGACCCCTTATCTGACTACTGCATACGTGCCCTCTAGGGACCAAATGCAGGCCATTGCCTCTCTTACAGAATACCTTACCTCTACCTCCTTCCGCTGATCACATTCTGGTGGGTGACTTAAATGTCAACTGGCTCCAGCCCCTCCTCCTCCTCTACCTAGACTCCTTTCTGCAATAGACCTAATGCAACTAGTTACCCACCCTACCAGGACTAACCCCAAGAGAGGCTCCAGTACCCTGCTTGATGTGGTACTCACCAACTCACCTAATCGGATCCCCAATGTACAAGTCCTCCCAGACTCTCTCAGTGATCACTCCCCATTCTATTCCACTGGTCATCCTCAGTCCCCAAACCCATAGCACAGTCCACATGCCGGGCGTCTAATACCTGGTGGACTGATAAAACTTAAGGAACTTCTGTCCCAAATTGACTGGTCTCCTATACAGGCAACTCTGACATAGACACAGCTCTCCTTCTTTTACCCAAACTTTTAATAATGCCTGTGATATCTTTGCTCCAATGTTGACCGCGTTCTAAAAGGCAGAATGCCCCTGGGTAACCCCAGCTTTGATCCACCAGCTCAAACATAGGAACAACCCTATGGCACCGTGCCATTGAGACTGGCCGCCCAATGACAGGCGGTTATATGCTGCCCGAAACAAGTGCACTCATGCCATCAGAAAGGCCAAGTCTGAGCACTATCGGTCTTCACTCACTGCCTCATGGAGGAACCCCAGAACCTTCTGGGATAACATTAAACAGTTAAATGGGACTGCACACCCCCCCACCCACCCAGATCAACATTAATGGTGTGATCTCCTCAGACCCAGCCCTCATAGCCAACCACCTCAACACCTCATTCACTGACCTTAGCCCTATCCTCCCTACAAATTTTTTTGACCCTCCTCCCCAGCACCTGCCGTAAATCTTTCTATCCTATTTTCTCCTCCATAGTGTTTCTGCCCAAGAACTTAGGCCTCTATTGTCACTGCTCTCAAGCGTAATAGTACAGGCAGTGACACCCTGGATCCGTGTATCCTATGGCTGGTCTTAGACACAGTCCTTACCCCGATCACATGCCTCATCAACCACTCTCTTTGCCTGGGGAAGGTTCCAACTGCCTGGAAAGTCACCACTGTCACCCCTATCTTTAAAGGTGGTGATAGGACTGTGGCTGAAAACTATCGACCGATCTCCATTCTCTCTCCTCTCTCCTCTTTCCTCTCTCCAAGGCCTTGGAAAAAGTGGTGGCCTCTCAAATCTCTGACTACCTCTCCACCTACAATGTCCTTTGTCCTGAGCAGCATGGCTTCCGAGTGGGCCACAGTACCAACACAGCCCTCCTAGAGTTCTCCAACTTTCTCCACTCCTCCTTAGACACTGGTTCTCTGGCTGGTGCTGTCTTCATTGACCTCTCGAAAGCTTTCGACACTGTCTCCCACCCCCTCCTTCTTGATGCCCTTAGTCTCTCTGGTTTTGCTGCTGGGCCTATCTCCTGGTGCACCAGTTATCTATCTGACCACTCACAGCGTGTAAAAATTAATGGGACCTACTCAGACATCTGTCCCATCTTTTCTGGGGTTCCCCAGGGCTCCATTCTGGGCCCTTACTATTCTCCCTTTACCTTAACACCTTCCACGCTCTTGCTCGGGAACATTCTATTATTACGCTGATGATGCAGTCATCTTTGCCTCAAGTCGTAACCCTATTGCCATCCAGGACTCGCTGCAGAAGTCCTTCACTGAAGCCGAGGGCTGGTTCAAGGAACATAGATTGGTGATAAATCTTAAAAACAAAACCATGTTCTTCACTCATCCCCAAAATAAGTCCTGCAACTTCAAACTCCTCATTCACTCTGGGTCCTCTTTCCACTCGAACAAGTTTGCTCCTATAATACCTTGAGGATCCATTTTGACCCCTCCTCTCCTTCCATGGACACATCGCTGCCCTAGCCACTGCCACTAATATCCGATTGGGCATCTTACACTGGTATGAACACTGCCTCCCCCCGGAGGCTCTTCAACTCGCAGTCACCTCCTCTATCCTGTCCCTAGTGGACTATGGACTGCCGGTGTATGGTGCTGCTGATCAGACCGCACTCCATAAAATTCGCACTACTCTGAATAAGGCCTGCAGGTTAATTACTGGAGCACCTAGGCTGACACACACCTGTCTACTGTACGCTAAAGCGCTGGTACTTGATCTTGACGAGCGCCTCAAATATCTGACCTGTACCCTTACAAAAAGACCCTCCTTGGGCTATCCCACCAGGATTGACCACCACCATACCCGCTCTGTCCCACTAGTTCATACTCGGACCTCTGGGAAACCTCTCTTGTTATCCCTAGAGCTAGACCTCTCATGGCCAAAGAGCCTTCAGCTTTAGGGCCCCTTCTGGTTCAACACACTGCCCCTCCATCTCCAAGCTCCAACTATACCGTGCTTCAAAACTTCATTACGTAACCACCTTTATTAACACCGATTGCTGTCACTAGTCAAAGCCGTACTCAATACTTATGACAAAGCTTATTACTAAGCTGCTAAGGACAACATAACTCTGGTATTGTTTGCATCAATCCTACCTGTACCAGCTTGTTTGTATCTATGTCTTAAGTTACTGTTATACTTATGTGTTGTACTGTTATACTGTGTATTTTCGTTTGTCTTACTGTGACAAGGTACCTTTGTAAATGAGCCTATGGCTCAAAGGTTTTCCAAACTGCTGTTTAAATAAAATAAAATAAATAAATAAATGATCTTGGTACATCAAACAGACCTGGGTTTGAGTCCTATAACCTTCACCTGTATACTGTGTTACTCTGAGCAAGTCACTTAACCTCCCCATACTTCCAAGTAGCCTCTGAAAACAGGCACTTGTGCCAAGAGGACTTTACCCACCATCCAGAAGAATTAAACAAACTCTGGTCAAAGCCACTATGGCTGTGAAAAGCTTTTGGGATGCTTTTACCCATTATTTCTAATGAATTGCACAATGCAGATCTGTGGAGAGGCAGTTTCAATGTGGTCTTCCTTTTACACATTTTTACAATTTGTTGTCCTGGAATATGCCTGCTGATTGCTATATATTTAGCCTGGATAGTTCACAGAAGAACTGGATTCTTATTTTCAGTGGGGCTGTACATCTGCACAATATAATGCTACATTGTGTAAAATCAGAATGCACTAAAAACAATATTTTACATCTGGGGGGATATATTAAGCGCCAGATCGATGCATGAGCAGAAAGATGCATTGCACAAAGAGGATGCTTTGTTTGGCACTGATACAACATTCAAAGACAATGCGCCACCAGTACAGGGTGTTCATACAGTGAAGCCCACCAGGATGAAGCATAGCACTGAAGAATTATGCAGTAGAGTTACTGCAGCAAACAATGCAGTTTCAAAGAGAGTTAATCCCTTATGTCATGCAGTAAACCTGTGACACTGAATTTCATCCTGGTGGGCTTCGTCATTAGTGTTGAAAACGTGACCCTGAATGGGACTCACAGTGAAGGCGGCTGCCAACTCAGGTGCATCCAAGGGGACCCCGACTGAATACCTTCCAGGGAGAACGTATGGCACATACCGGTATGCACCACAGCACCCATGGGCAATATTCAGCCTAGGAATGCAAATGACCTAATTGAGCATGCCAGGTACAAAGGAGCCTTATGTATGCTCATTACCAGCCCAGTTGCATGTTGTCACGGGGATGAATGCACTGGAGCAGCTCTTGCCCCCAAGCCTGACCCCAATTGCTCTCATATGGGACAGGCCCTGAAGTCTCTGGTTGTATAGTGGCACCCCATCACCCGTTCCATCAGCCCCGATCGTACTGGAGTCCAGGCTCTATCGGCTTCATATTGTATGGACCCCAATGCCATCCCTAATTGCACCTGAATACACCTACAGTCCACATCCAAAGTGTAGTGGCCCCCACTCCCTAAGTGGTGCACAGACATCCCCCTTCCCGCCCCATCTGCACATCCCATTTTGATGACTGGTTCTGTAATGGGATAGTACCACTCCATCAGCAGGTGGTGGAGCACTCGCAGTAGGATACTAGAATGTGTTATATGTTGGCATGAGCTGTGTGTGGGTGATAACACCCAGTGGCCATACTCCTCAGACACTGGCATGTGGATCCATCATCCAGGTTCCATTGGACTGCTCAGTGTGGGTGGCAGCCAATGCTATACCCACTTACAAAGGTCCCAAAACAGGCATGTTACAGCTGGCCTCCCATTCATTTGTAAAACTGGGGAACTGTGGATGAACTATCTATAGCCTGAAGCATACTCTGTAAATGGCATTACAGGATACCGCACCCCATGGCACACGGGATACTTCAGCAGTCCAGAGGGTAGCATGTTGTGCAGGGAAACAGGGAAGAGTGTGGACTTGCAGCAGTGCATGACAGCATGAAGATACAGTATCGGCAAGGCATGCATTGCAGGCGTGTAAATTCTTTCTTCAGTTTGCCAGGAACGTATACACGGTTGCATACACTGGTGGATCCACAGCTGGCATGGCTCCTCAATGCACGGTACAGCCAGTTGGGTCATTCCAGTGTGAAGGTCCCCAGCCTGGGTTCAGTGCAGCTAATGACTGGCCATGGCAGGGTGTGCAGGGCAGTGCCAGTCTTTGCAACAGGTTGGGCATGGGGGAAGTGAGGGTGTCTGTGTACAGGAGTGGTGGATGGGAGTCCTTGAGACTATGGATATGGACCATGGTTTCCTGTGGTGCAATCGGGTCAGGGGGCCCTACACTATGGAGCTCTTCAGGGATGGAGTTGGCTAGATTGGAGATGGAAAGGGGTACCTCTAGTCCACCAGGGTTGCCAGGCTGCTGTGCACCTGGGTGCACATCTGCAGCATGACTGTGGGTGATTGGCCAGGTTAGGCCATCTAATCATGACCTAACTGTGAGCTGTGGTGCTCCAGACTGTGAAGGGAACATTCCCACAGAATATGCTGCAGCATGGCATACACATGGGATTGCCCCCTTGACTTGAATGGCATACCATTTGTGTGTGCCCTGGTCCATTCCCTTGCAACCTGTGCATTCTGCATGTTTGAATATCATGCTGCCATACATTGTTGGAGTTGTGCGGCACATCTCCCTTTTCTGGGGGGTTGCACTGCATATCTTCTTTGAATATGGGGGCCCTGGACTAGGTAACCTGAATAAATACATTATAAAAATGGTAAAATCATGACCCCACTAAAACAAGATATTGCATCTAATCTGGGACAGCCTGAGTAAATACAGGGCAAAAATTTGTAAATGAACATCCCTGTGACAGAGATGTAGCATCTCCCAAGCCCTATACAGGATACAAAATATAGGACAAGAAATATTCAGTGCTCCCAGATCCAAATAACTATTACTCTGTAGGAAACCTTAATTTTCCCTGTGTTTCCCCACAAAGACAGAATCAAATCCCTGTATAAATCCCTGTAGGTTTTCCATAAGCCAATGGTTCCTTATTTATGACTTTGTTCTTTACTTATTATGTCAGCAGCCTTTTATTTTGAAAAGAGCTCTGATTTGCTGTTCAATATTAATATTATATGTCACAATGGCCTTGGAATGATTTAGATTTATGTGCTATGCATAAGGCATAATGGGGGGCTATATGAAATAACAAATATCAAGCTCATTATTTCATGAACTATACTCAAAATTAGTAATCACAAGTCAGACAATCTTTCAAAAGACACTAGTAATGCCTGTAAACAAATCTATTGCATATATATATATATATATATATATATATATATATATATTCACATACATAGACACATGCTATTTTTGCAACTTATAGTTATTAGTTTTCAGACAAATTCTTATAGAATTTTTTCTGTCCACCTGATGGAATCTTGAATGAGTTAAGTACTGTAAATGCTATTATTTTATCAAGGCCCTGATCCAGCAACTCAGTAAATACACACTCAGTGTATCATATTATAAAATGACAAAAAAACAGTCTTCTGTTTGCAGTTGTTTGATCGGGAATTTTATAAATGGTATAAGTTATTTTTGTTACATCTATGTTGGTCCAATAAAAGGTATCAAATCATTTGCTTCTGTATCACTAATGGTTTGTCAGCAATTAATGCATTCGATGAGGTCTCCCTTGCCAGAGTTTGACTGTTTCTCCACCCCTCCCCCAAATACACACACACACACACACACACACACACACACACACACACACACACACACACACTTACTTACTTACTTACTATAAGAGATCTCAGTAGCTCTTATCTGTTCTGTTTGGGAAGCAGACCACAGCCCTTTCTGTCAAAAAGAAATGTATGTATTTATTCTGTGTAGTTCTCTGAAGACCTGGAATTTTATTAGATAAGTCTTGCAAGGTTAAAAATAGCGTCCATATTTGCAAAATTTGTTGGGAAAGGGTAACATTTATATGAATCTTTCTTGAAAGATATCCATCCCCAACTGAAGCTAGTAGCAAAAAATGTTTAAATGCTAATCATTTAAATGTGCAAGCTGTTGCATTTAGAAGGGGGTAAACAAATCTCCAGTTTAATAGGCAAACACTATTTAACAAGTTGTTTCAGTTTCTTAATGGCCATCAGATAAGCTGCTTGGAGTTATGTCTCCAACATTCTAAACAGAAAGAAGAGATTATTTTATTTTAGTTGTCATAGTGATTTGCAGATGTGGAAGGATACATAGAAAAGTCCAAAAAAATGTGTTCCACGAAATTCCATTTTCAAGCTACAGATAGCAAAATGGTCGCAGGCTCTGCCCATAGCCATAAAAAGTGCTGACTGAAAAAAAAAATGAAAAAGACATTAGACAGACACTCAAAATGTAGCTTCCTTCATGCTAGTTACTATCTGAGGTAAAATATAACAAATTGTAACTCTGGACATCATTATACAGATAGACTCTTGTCTTTTTGGCAGTTTTGGAAAACATCACAACCCTCCACCAGTGTGTCTCTCTCACATGCAGCCAGTTTGTATAGCTACAGACAGCCCCTCCCCACACACTCAGACACATGTCCTTTTAAAACCCAATCCTGGCTCTCTCTGATTACACATCTATATTTTTTTCAATCATATAGAATGCTGGTTCTTTCAGATATAAAATGGATTTTACATTTAGTATGCAAGCAAAGATAGTCAGGCCACTGATTTTACAAAAACAGAACACCCACCAAGGAAGTGTTTGTAATTTGGAACCATAGCATGCCCAGGAACACAAACAACACGTGGATATGCTCACAGTTAACCTTGGCCTCTCTGTATCTGTGCGGTGCTAGTTGAAAAAGCCAAACTTTTTCAAAACCAAAGTAAAATCTTAATTACCTGTTTGTCACACCTTCCTTTCCCACATTTAATGATGGTGCTATATGGCAACACCACATTGTGACTACATTGACCAAGCTATGACACCTGGCAGGATGCTCCTTCAGCATTGGCATTCTGTGTTCCCTTTCTGTGTTGGATGTGCATATTTTGAACTCCTGCAGAGCTAATCTCCAGTGCAAAAACTTGCCATTCTCACCATTCACACAGGCTGTCGCCTTGTCAGGCAGGTACTGATCTGTGATCACCTTAAATCCCCTACCATACAAATATGGCTGCAACTTCTGCAATGCCCAGACTACACTTAAACATTCCATTTTGATAATGGCATATGCCACTTCACTTGGCAAAAGTATTTGTCTCAAGTAGACTATAGGATGTTCTTCCCACTTTGAATGGCCTGAATCAGTTCTGACAGCCCTAACATTCCATTCATGATGGACTTTAAACCATATTCAGTACTGGCTAGTACTGGAGCAGGCAAATGGCTTTCTTCAGCTGACAGAAGGCCTTCTCATAGAATGCTGTCCACTGCAGCCACTCTGGCATTAGATTAGCTACAAATTTGCTTTAACATCTAACTGTCCCCAAAAATGTTTGCACCTGTTTGTTGGTTGTGGGCTTGGGTCATCCTTTTATAGTCTCTACATTTTTGGATTCAGGCAGGATGTGCCTCCCCACTCGGTGTCCAAGGTATAGCTCCACAGTCATCCCCCCACTGAACACTTCTAGGCATTGACTGTAAGCTTTGCAGGGTACAGCCTCCCAAGTATCTCCTTTACATAGGTCAGAAGCTCCTACCAGGTCTGACTAAACGCAGCAAAATTATTCAATGAAGCCACATTGAAGTCACCTTTCCCAACAATACTCAGCTAACCAGCCTTTGAAAGGCAGCTAGTGCATTTTTCATTCCAAATAGAATGACCAGAAACTCATACAGATCAAAGGGAGTGATAAATGTTGACTGCTTGCTCACTAAAACAGTTAAAGTTACCTGCCAGTACCCTGCTGTATGGTCAGTAGTAGTTAGGAATTTTGCTCCTCCAGCTTTTCCCTGAATTCATCAGTCCAAGGCAACGGCTATGCTTCAGACACAATGACAGCATTAAGCTTCCAATAGTCCACACAAATCTTTGTTGTCCCGTCCTTTTTAGGAATGAGAATGACAGGAGAGGGCCAAGGACTGCAGGAATTACAGATGACATGGAAGTCCAGCCTCTTCTTAACTTTCTCCTTCATGTGGCATTTCACACTCTCCAAGACTCTAAAGGCATACTGCTTCAGTGGTGCCTGTGTCCCTATGTCCAGCTGGTATTCTGCAAGTGTGGGGTATACCTGTTTGCTGAGAACAAGGTGCTGATGAAATTCAGCAACTCCCCCTTATTTGAGTCACCTGTGCAAACATCAGCTGCTCTGAGTGTGTGACTGAGTCCACAAATGATTCCCCCTACTCTTCTCTAAGAGGTCTATCCGTGGCTCCTTCCACTATCATCTGTCTGGCTGCAAACTGCCATGACCGCATCAGTCCGGACAAAATATGGTTTAATGATGCTGACATGATAAACCCTGTGTTTGTGCCTCCTATTGTGAAGTTCTTGCAAAATAGTTAACCTCATCCACTTGTTTCATCACTACAAATTGACCATCTCATGCTGCCTGCAGCTTGCCCTGTCAGACAATGATGAGCACTATCACCTTCTTTTTAATGTAATATGTCCTATCCCTAGCCATATGGTCATACCAGTCTTTCTGCCTCTATTGTGCAGCTGCCATGTTATCCTGTGCCACACCCATTAACTCCTTTAACCTCTCTTTGAAGTTCAGGACATATCCTACCACAGATTTCCCAGGAGTGGCAAGCTTGCCATCCCATTCATCCCACACAATGTTTAGGTGTCCCTTCACCTGGCATGTATACAGGAGCTCAAAGGGTGACTACACTGTGGACACCTAAGGGACTTCCCTATAGGCAAATAAGAGATGAGGTAAATATTTGTTCCAGTTTTTCCCATGCTGTTCAGCAAGAGCTCTAAGCACAGTTGCGATTAAAGCATCCATTAAGATCATTGGTTTGAGGGTGATATAGCAAAGCACATACTGTAGCTGCTGCCCCCACAGTTTACCAGAAGCTACTGATTAAAGCTGGTATGAAGTCTGTGACCTAGTCAGAAAAAAATCTCCTGAGGAAATCTAAGCCAAATGAAAACCCCAACAGTTCATCTGTCAGTTTTTTGCTACCTCAGTGGAGGACAGTGCTTTGACTTCTGGATAATGAGTGGCACAGTCTACTAAGACTGAGATATGCTTTTCCTTGAACTGGATGGCACACTGAGATGCTTCACAATATATAGCTATCCTCTGAAATGATACTTTTAGAATGGATAGGAGAACTAAAGTTAGCTAGCTCTTGTCCCCTTTGTTTTCCCACTCTCAGACACGTGTCACAAGTGTGACAGTACTTAGCCACATCCTTATATACACCAGGCTATTAGAGGTTTTGTATCAACCTACTGTATGCTTGGTCTGTCTCAACTCCATGTGTCCTCAAATTAAATGCCATTTGCAGTGCTGAACAGTTGCTTCCTATACTTCTCAGGAACTACCAATTGTTTTCATATCTGCCATGCCTCATCACCTTCCTGCAGTACCTCATTCTGGAAAAGCAAGTCATTTTCCCAATACACTCTGCTCTGCCACCTGCCCTAAGGATCAGGGTTAGCACTAGCTGCCTTTTCCCTTAAATCCTTCAAGGATTCATTCCCTCAGTAGGGCATCTTTTAAATGTGTACTGTATAGTCCTCCTGCAAGAACAGTGCCCTCCTTTGGAATTTCCCCTTCACAACTCTTAACTGCTACTGTGGCTGGACTGTCAAATGTCTTAGCTCCCCTGTGCACCACAGTGTCAATCTTTACCCCAGCAAGCTCAGAGCTGACTGATCCACTTCAGTAGCCCCTTTATCCATGCTGTCAGCACCATCAGCCTTTGAACTGATGGCGTGACTCTGGGTAAATGTATACACAGTTTAACACAAGCATTTT
This sequence comes from Neoceratodus forsteri, assembly GCA_016271365.2. Classification (NCBI taxonomy): domain Eukaryota; kingdom Metazoa; phylum Chordata; order Ceratodontiformes; family Ceratodontidae; genus Neoceratodus; species Neoceratodus forsteri. Next base: position 1,066,510,413 of record CM028131.1, on the reverse strand, counting down.
AGGTCCCTTCCCAAAATCATATCCACAGCAAGGGCTTCACTAACTCCCACTTTTCCATCCATTGGCCCCCTCCCAACTCAGGAAGACTTGAGCCAATAGAACTGGCACTGTTGGTCTGATTATACACTTTTCTAAGTTAGATAGATCAAGCAATACCTGTGGAGGTTTAGCTAAATCCTGGTTTACTATGACGAGTGTAGCTCCAATATCTCTCCAAACTTGTTTATGCTTTCAATTAATTTCAGCAAGGAGCACATACTCTGCTGAATTTGGATCTGTTGCCTCATGGACATAATAAACATTATGAGAACTTGAAGCAGTAGAGTTCCTTCTGCTGCCTCTGATCTCTGTGCCTTCCATGCAGGCAGACATAGGAGAGATGCCCCACTTGCTGACAAACATTCAAACAGGAGCTTCGTATGGCTCTTTTAAGCTGTGAACCCTGCTCCTGTTCTCTATCCACCCACTCCTGTACTGGTTCCTCCTAGTTGCCTACTAGCTCAAACCTCTACTACTTTCAAACTTGCCTGGAAATATTGCTATTTCCTCTCTTCTAGCACTTACTCACTAGTTGTATGACTTGTGTTCCTGTTTTGTTACTACATATAGCTTCCTGCAAATGTACTGTCATTGCTGAAAAATTTGTATTAGTGTACTATGTCTGACCTCTTCTTGATCCCATGCTGTTTCTTGTATTTACAATTGTCTACATACCCTTTGTTGTAACCTCCTGTGTTGTACCTAGAAATAGGCAGCTATGCTGTCTAGTGTACCTACCCGGTTAACAAAAATTAAATAAATAAAATGATATTTCTATTACTCCTGTACCCTTTTATGGTTTGGAGAACTCTCTGCACCCCATCCAGGATTCCATATCAGCTGAGTTTTCTTTAGGCTGCCCTGCTGGCTTACTTGTCCTTTTAAACCCAGCTGCCCCCCAATATTTTTCATTTGCAAAATGCATATTTGCTATTTACTTGTCAGCCATATCTGCTGCTTGTCTGGCCAAATCTGGAGCTTGATTAGCGAACCACACCCTTAGATTTCCTGGACAGTTCCCCAAGGAACTGTTCCTGTAAGAAAACCTCCTTGATTTACCCAGTAGTGGGTGCTTGTGGATCCTCTACCTACCTTCTGAGCAAATTGGAAAATTGTGCCTGCATTTACATAAAACCCTCTTCATGACTTTTCTTAAATCAAAGACATTTTAATCTATATGCATAGTAGTCAGTTCATAACATTTTAGTAAAACATCTTTAAAGCAATTGTGTACTGCCTAAAGCTAACATTAGTTTTTAAAAGTAGTCAACTGCTATCTTTTATATATAAGGCACTTTTTCTTTTCTGTGGTGTGATGTGTGGGACAGTACTCTGCATGGCAGCGAACATTCCTATTTCTATTCCTCCCACTACATAATCTGCATCATGACCTCACTGACTTTGATGTCACTGCTGCTTAGGAACATCCACTCAGTAGCTGCCAGGTCAGTCACCGGTGATGTCACTGTCAGTGAGATCTCAATGATAATGATATAGTGGGTGAGATAGAAATAAAATTATCAGCTGCCAGACTGAGAGCTGTTCTATACATCCAGCATAATAATATCACATAGAAGACTTCCTAATGAGCAAAAGGAAAAATAGTTGTGAAATAAAAGGTTACAACTGACTACTTCTTAGAATTTGTATTATTTTTCTGTTTGCCTGTTTTGACTCTACTAGCTCTTTAACATTATCATAACACCAGTTGTCCTTTGCATTCATTTTGGAGAATGAATCAAAAGACTTTCCAGAAATAAAGGTGTTAATCTGAGGGCCTATATTCCGTTGTCCACTTTGCACCGTGTAGGAATTTTCTCAAATACTCAAAGGAAGGCACTCCTTCTTTAAAGAGAGGAAACATTTTAAAATGTTATTTATGTTATTTAATCATACTCTGACCAAACATCACACCAAACGTACTCGGACCAAGCATTTCAACAAAATTACACAACCAAAACATATTAAAAATGCAAATGACCAAAACAGAAGAGGATGGAAGGCAATGTGAGTCAATTCTCATAGTCTGCCAAACAAAATCCCTGATCTCACAGCTGTAATGGCAGACACAATTAGACTGAGTCGCTGTTACGGAAACATAGTTCACTGGGAACCACTCCTGGGATGTCACCATCCCAGGGTATGCGTTATTCCAGAAATAGCACAAGGGAAGGAAAGGGGGGTGGCATTGTATGTCAGAGATGACATATGCACAACAGAAATCCAGGGAAAACACAGTAAAGCAGAAGCCCTTTGGGTTACACTAGGAGCCAGGGACAAAACCCCTATTCAGGTTGCAGTCATATACAGACCCCCATCCCAGGAGGCCTATGTAGACAAGGAGCTCTTAGAAACCATCTCAATGATGGCGGACAGGGGCAAGTTGTTGCTGGTGGGGCACTTCAGTCTTCCAGATGTGGATTGGTCCTCATACACAGCATTCTCGGACTGAAGCAGAGTTCCTTTTTGCACTAAGGGGAGCAAGTTTGCATCAGTTGGTGAACTCATCCACCAGAGACAAAGCAATATTGGATCTCCTGCAAAAAAAACAGCACAAGAATCTCAGAAGCAGAGGTGGGAGCCAATCTAGGGACCAGTGATCACAATTCATTCTGGTTTACTGTGAACAATATGGGGAAAATAGTCACACCAAAATCAAGGAATTAGATTTCAGAAAAGCCAACTTCCCCAAAATGAGAGCTATGATTGCATCCATGCTAGAAGGAGGAATCACAGGAGATGTAGAGGACTGCTGGAATACTCAGAAGGCTGCTCTGCATACAGTATCAACTGTGTGCACTAAGCAGATCAGCAAGTCCAAAAGAAGGAAAAGACATCTCTGGTTCTCTCACAAAGTAGCATCCAAAATCAAAGAGGAGAAAAAAAAGGCTGTTACACAATTCAAGCAAACAAAACATGAAGCAGGCATGGAAGAATACAAGAACATATTAAAGGTGGCAGTGAAAGCTGTTAGAAGGGCAAAAGCACAGATGAAAGATAAAATAGCACAGGGTGTTAAATGAGAGAGACAAAACCTTCTATAGATACATACAAGAAAAAAGAAAAACTAAGGGAGTGATAGTCCGACTAGCAACCAAGGAAGGTAGAAACATAGAAACATAGACTTTGACAGCAGATAAGGACCGCTTGGCCCACCTAGTCTGCCCATTTCCCTACCTACTGGATAGGCCGCAGATCCTAGTTAACCAACAGCCTATTTCTTCCTACCCCCCACAAGAATTGCCTTATGTCTGTCCCATGCATTCTTGAATTCTCCCACAGTTTTAGACCCCACGACCTCCTCAGGAAGGCTGTTCCATGCATCTACTACCCTCTCTGTGAAAAAAATACTTCCTCACATTGCCCCAGAACCGCCCCCCCCATCTTTAAATTGTGTCCCCTTGTTCTTGCACATCTCTTTTTCTGAAAGATGCTACTCTCTTGGACTTTGTTGATTCCACTGAGGTACTTAAAAGTTTCTATCATGTCCCCCTCTCCCTTCTTTCCTCAAGGGTATACATAAGATGGCAGAGAATGATGAAGACAAGGCAGAAGTGCTAACTGAGTTCTTTTGCTCTGTTTTCACTGTAGAAGACAGTGGCAATGGTCCCACACTAAGCAGGACAAAGGAAGATACTCAGGGATCAGATACTAGCCCCTTCACACGGGAGAGGGTCCAAAAAGAGCTTAATAAACTGAGGGTGGAAAAAGCCATGGGACCAGACCGCATGCACCCTAAGATATTGAAGGAGCTCTGAGAGGAACTCAACAAGTTACTAGACAGTGGAAAAATACCTCAGGACTGGAAACAGGCAACCGTTGTGCCCTTACACAAGAGCGGAAACAAGGAAGAGGCAGGAAATCACCACCCTGTCAGTTTGACCTCAGTTGTGGGGAAAATGATGGCATCACTATTAAAAGAGAGGATAGTGGCATACCTAACAGATGCAGGAGAAATGGACCCAAATAAACATGGATTTACAGAAGTATGCTCTTATCAAACCAGTTTGATTGACTTCTTCGACTGGGTCACCAGAACATTGGATCAGGGAGAGGCGGTGGACATTGCATGCCTAGATTTCAGAAAGGCCTCTCACACCATCCCTCACAAAAGGCTAACCAACAAGCTAGAACATACAGGAGTTGGCCAGAAGATGGTCAGATGGATCAATAACTGGCTGAACAATAGGACCCAGAGAGTGCTAGTCAATGGATCATTGTCATCGGAGGGTAGGGTGACCAGTGGCATCCCACAGGGATCAGTACTGGAACCAATCCTATTTAACATATTTATAGCAGACATAGCAAATGAATTAACAGGGAAAGTTTGCCTGTTCGCACATGATACAAAACTCTGCAACAGAGTGGACACAAGGGAAGGAGCAGACAACATGGAAGCTGAACTTAGAAGGCTAGAGGATTGGTCCAGGGCCTGGCAGTTACAATTTAACACCAAAAAGTATAAGGTAATGCACTTGGGAAAGAGGGACTTTGGAAAAATTACACATTGGGAGGACATTAACTTGAGGAGACACAAATGGAGCGAAATCTCTACATAATCATCACTGACAAATTAAAGGTAGGAAAACAATATGAGAAAGCAGCACAGAAAGGGGTGGCATCCTTGGATGTATAAGTAGAGGCATTTCTAGTAGAAAGAGGGAGGTTATCATGATCTTCTACAGGTCCTTGGTGAGACCACACTTGGAGTACTGCATTCAGTTCCAAAGATTTCAGCAAGGACATTGACCATTTGGAAACGGTGCAGAAAAGGGTTACTAAGATGGTGCATGGACTGCAACACAGGTAATATGATGCAAGACTGGGGAGCTGAACCTATACTCCCTTGAGCAGAGAAGAAACAGAGGGGACATGATTGCAACATTTACATATGTGAGGGGATTTAACACAGCTCAGACAGGCAATCTATTTCAACAGAACATGGCAGCATGCATGAGAAAGTATGGCATGAGACTGGTAGAAGGAAGGTTCAAAAACAACCTCAGGAAATACTTCTTTACAGAAAGAGTGACAAAGCTGTGGAACTGTCTTCTCCAGAAGGTGGTAGCATCAAAGACAATCAAGGAGTTCAAACTCACATGGGACAGACATAAAGGACAAGTTAGGACAAAGGCTGCATAGGGAGGGGGTTAGTTTCTACAGCAGACTAGATGGATTGCATGGTCCCCATCTGCTGATGTTTTTCTTATGTTCTTATGACTATGTGTTGACCACATTCTCAACCTCATGTAGCACTCCAGATGGATGCAGGAATAATCACTTCATCTCAAGTTCTTGTCTGCACTGGGCTTCTACCTCCATCTCTCTCTTGACCCTTTCTATCCCCATCTTTTCCAACTGAATTTTGGCTTCCTTATGCATCCACATCTTTTCCCACTTAAACTGCATTCTCAAATTTTCCAGCTTCAAATCTGTTGCTTGACCCTGTCTGTTTTGCTGTTGCTGTTGTTTTGGTGATTGTTTCTGCTGTGCTGGCTTTGAATGATGATCAGACTCCTTGATCTTGTTCAGCTCAGCCACTTCATGGGCATAACCTACTGGTTGGGGAAACCCAACCCCAACCATGACTTGTGGCCTGTGGGATTAGTGCTCTTTATAAGTCTTTTTACCAGGGCACTCATGAGCTGCTTCTTATCAAGTGTCTCATGTATAAAATTATTTTTGCTGCATAATTTTTGCAGTGGTTACAATATGAGTTTGTTACAATCAACTGCTACATTTGCCTCCATGACTCTGACCATATACCATACCTGAATAGAAATCAAAAGTAGCAAAACAAAATGGGTTAGATTTTCAAAGTCCCCAGGGACTAACTTCCACTCTGCAGTTGACAACTTGCCTTTTCCCCACAGCTGCACTGAAAAATAGACTACAAGCTGCCATAAAGATATGTCTCCACCTTTGAAGATACTGTGGCTGCAGGATAAACTGTCACTCCACAAGTGGAAACCCACTTGTTTTTTAATATTTAATAAGCTTTATTGAAGAACCACAAAAGACACAGTACACGTGACCAATATACAGGTCCTGGTAGAACAGACAAAAAGACAGTGAAGCATGGTAAAAACCAGGAGATATACAGGTTCATTCTATAATACACATCCACTGGAGGAGAACCTAAAGGTGCCCAAAATACAAACAAGGTTGAGAAATCACAAAAAGTAGCACTGCTGGCAGAGGGGTGTCAGAGAGCTTTGGGTTAAATTCCCACACCTGGCACTTGGGTTAATATCCCAATACTGACACTGTAGTGCAGCATGAGGAGGGGGTGTTGCACTTCTGAGGTGTCGTCTTTCAGATGAGACATTAAACCGATGTCCCATCTGCCTGTTCTGGTGGTAGTTCAAGTTAATGTTAGAGATCCCATGGCACTTCTCAAAAAGAGTAGGGGAATTTTATTAAAAACAGAGAAAACATAACCATCACTAATTATACCAATAATGTCAAAAACACAATATATACAAGAATGAAATATAACAAAACATGTTATTCTAGTCATAACACCATCTGATCTATACAAAATGATATAGTGAGTCAAAAGTAATAAATGCAATGTGGAGGATCAGGAAGAAAAAAAAGAAAATAACTCAGAAATAGACATAATTTAATACTGTAAAGTAAAACAACACAAAAAGTGTATAGAAGTTTGAATCTTATACATGATCTTCCAGCTTAGAACCTATATTCAGTATTACTATTAATCATCATACAATGTTATTTACTGTTAGATATTGTTGTATAAAAAACAGTCAAAGCACACCATCAAAAATGTCTTGAGTCATTTAATCCAGGCAATTCTATGCCACAGGGTGTCAACGCTCATACTAGGTAATCTTCTGTAATCATGTGACTTCACCTGTGTTAGTGTAGCTTCGATAGTGCTTGCAATTGTAAGTGGGAAGGTATTCAGTTGCTGGGTCAAGAACTGACGTCTTGCTTGCCACAAATAAAAATTAATGCATGCAAAGATGGCATTCAGAGTACTGGGATGATAAAACTTAAGGCAACCAGTGTAATCCCACAGAATATCTCATATGTAAGTTGTTTAATATACTGCCATTGCCACCTATTGGCCAAAAATGAGAACAATGATTGCATTGTGGGGCATTCTAGAAAGAAATGGGTTTGAGTCTCCTCTGTTTGACCACTCTCAGCTCGGGAGCAGAATCTACCCACAATTGCTTTATGCTTCATATTTCCCCTAACCTCTAACCTACCATGGCTACTGAGCCAGAAGACATCCCAGAGTTTAGCTGGAATTCTCTTCTCATTCAACATCAGTAATACCACTGAGTGTTTTGATGGAAAACATTTAGGGAAGTCAGCTTGGGCCACACCTTGTGTTGCATAATATGAGAGTATAGCTGTTTCCTAGAGAAAGTACCTAGGGCTTTTTTAGAGACTTTCTACTGTTTCATCTTTCTTAAAGCTGAATCTGCAAAATCTGGAACCTGACTAGTGTTCAATATTTTTGGAGGAAGATCTTTCCAATTTTTAAAATAGTTGGATAATAAGGTCCATTGTTGCCAAGGGGCAAGATTAGTTCCCCATCCTCACATAAGCATAATCTTACAAAAAAAAGGAATGTGAAAACCCCAAGGGATTTATCATTCTCAACCCACCTAATTTCTGCAGTAAATAAGTTTTTAATTGGGTTCAGTCGACTGCCCCAAACCATCTGAAAAGACAACTCAACAATCTAGTTTCAAAACAAAGTGGAGGGGGTAAATAAAATTTAAATATATGAAGATAGGGAGTAGACATATTTTAATAGTTAAAATTCTCTTTTTTTTTTAGAATTTCCAGTTCTTCCATATTTGTACTTTTGAGTCACAAATTTTAAGTTTATTGTCCCAATTAAGAAGCTGTAAATTACCATCCCCAAACTGAAGACCCAAAATAGAGACTGTGGAAGGCACCAGTGGCATTCCTACTATATTTGTTATAGCATCTTGTTCTATTGGGGGTCCTAATCCTAAAGCTTTACCCTTATCTGAATTTATCACTGCACCAGAAATCTAGGCATATGACAAAAATTCCTGCATCAGTTCACAACCTGCTGCGTGAGATGAGATGAAACAACAGATGTCATCCTCATAAACTGCCACCTTCTGTTCCTCTAGACCATCTGTAGATATAACCCCAATTATTACCTGATTCTGTACAATATTTCTAACCAAGGGATCCAGGGAAAAGTATATAGAAGAGGACTTACTGGGCAGTCTTGTTGCACATCCACCTTCATGTCAATTGAATCCCCTAAGATCCCATTAACAAAAGGTATCAGTTTTACCCCAATATATAGTGTTTGTAGCCATTTCAACATTAGACAGGGGAGACCATATGCTTCCAAAACCTGGAATAAAGAGGTATGAGAAGCCTTGTCAAATGCTTTTGTCTGGTCTACTGATAGCAGATAGTCTTGAAGTTTATGCTGTGTGCTGTATTCAAACGTGTCTCTTAATAAAGCCAGATTAGCGGAGATATTCCTGTTTGGGATTGAGCCAGTCTGAGCAGCATGTATCAATGTACCACTGATTTGCTGCTACCTATTACATAAGATCTTAGACATAACTTTGTAATCTAAATTGAGTAAGCTAATAGACCTCCAATTATTAAGAAGTTTCCTACTCCCCTTCTTATATAAAAAATTAGAATGGCTTCCCCAAAATTAGTATGTGTGCTAGTGGGCAAAAGCTCATCATTAAAAAGACGTGTCAGAAAAGGAATCAATTCCTCCAAAATTTTTTATAAAAAGAACTAGACAACTTGTCCGGTCCTGGAGAACAACTGTTTTTTAGTGCCTTAATAGCCACCTCTACCTCCAAATGTTTAATATATTTGTTCAATAAAAGAATTTGATCCTCTGAAAGTGTTGGGGGAGAATTAACCAAAAAGTCCTGAAATGATGCTACCAAAGAATATTCAGTTGTTAAATTAGTAGTCAAATGTTTATTTGTCACATGAATGATATCCTTGTCCCTTGTTTTTACCAACCCATCATCAGCTAGCAATTCCATCATTAAGGTGGCATCCAGCCTTTGCTTGCAAGCAGCAAAAGAGTCTGAACAGTGTTGTGTGTTTGTGCCGTACCTTATTTCAGCATCTAAAGTGACAGCTCTATTGTATTGATATTGTAACATCTTATTTTTCAGTTCTGTTATGTGTAAGTGAGCCTGGTGCCTAGGCTTGTGGGGTAAGGAAAAATATTTATACAATTTGTCTCTTTGTTCGAGATAACAAATATAATCAGAGTCTGATTTAACTTCACCAATATGTAGTATCAGATTCTTAATGTTTGTTTTTGTGTCAACCCTCCAATCCCATAAAGTATCATACATGCACTGTACAGATTGCCTAAGCATGAATAATTGCTTAAGCTCTGAAATAACTTTTTCCTAGTTCAAAACAGAAGTGTTCAACCTTCATCTCTTTGGGGAAGTGAAGAATCTAGGGGTCACATTCCGTAAGTGAAAAACACATTTAAGAATGACATGATCTGAGAATTCACAAGGAGCTAGTAGAAATTCCTGAGGCATCAACTGTCTGGAAGAAAAAGTAAAATCTATTCTTGTGGCAAATCTGCTTCTGAAATAAGTATAACCTGTAGTTTTCTTTAGGCATCTGACAGATTAGCCATAACAATTACATTCTGTAAATGATGTGAGTCACAATATACTTTGTTTGAGCATCTTCCCTAGATTTAAAATCCAAACCACAGTTCATATCCCCCACCCCATCCCAGATGACATGTCTAGTTGTTTATAAAAAGGCCTAATCTGGTCAAATAGGACAATCCTGGCTGCTTTCATCTGTGGAACATATGTATTTATTATCCAAAATGAAAAATGCTAAAAAGAGCAGTCCAGTAGCAAGGGATGTACTGGGACTATGTCTACAAGCCTCTGCAGCAAAAATTGAGAGCGCTTAAATAGAACACCCAGACCATCAACTTTATCCATGTCAAACGACCAGAAAGAGGGGCCCCACACCCAGCCCCTGTTTGCCTGTTCAGTAAAAAAGAGAGGGTTGAGTCTAGTCTCCTGTAAAAAAATTATATCATGTGATGACTGTTGAAAATAATGTAATGTTGCCAATCTTTTCTTATAGTGTTTCATGCTACACACATTGATGGAAGCAATGCTCATTGTCGCCATCTATAAGATGATTGTTGAGGTACATGTATCACCCAGGACTACCCCTTTTTATTGTTTTCCATTTTTTTCCTTTCTTCTTGGTAGTCGGTAAGATAGGGGGCTGATCTTCTTTCATATCAAAGATGAGTTCAGATCTGGAAGATACATCAGACTCTAAGTCTGATTCCCTATCCTGACCACTCTGCAGCACTTGGTAAGTATTCTGCAGTGTAATGGGTGGCAATGTAGCTTGAGATTTGACAGAAGCTCTAGTGACTCTCCTGGTCTTGGGCAGTTAGAATTCAGTGGGGGTGGGACATTTCTGTCAACCTACATGAAGTAGAAGCAGCAGGAGGCTTATCCAGTAAGTGTGTCACCGCTGCAGATCCTGCGGCAGCAGCCAAGGACTCTTGTGGTCTTGGCTTCTCAGTCTCAGTTGGGGTAGCAGCAGACAGAGTATTTTGTCGGTTCATTTCTGGTTGGGGGGTGGACCATCACAGCCCAGTTCCTGATTGGTAGGTTGCTGTGATGCTGCCCTACCCTTAGCCTCATTTACCAAATTGTTCTGATTCATACCATCTGCCCTGTTCTGCCTGGCCCATGGACACTGGTGGTATGCATGACCCATTTTGTCACAAAGATTACATCTGTAAACATTGGTTCATGCCATACTGACATGCCCAAACTCTCCACAGAAGGCACATTTCAGGTGATCACAGGTGCTACTTAGATGTGTGTGAGAGACACATTTATAGCAGGCATTTGGCTGACCCACATACAGACAAACTCCTTGGTCTCATCCTAAAAAAAAAAAAAATACAACTATTGGGAATATGCTGAATTGAATCATTTGTCTGAGACAGTTTCACTTGGAACTGCCACCCACCAGTCCATAAACCCTCAGGATCAGTGATAGGCTTAGGTGAACACAGAGCATTTCTTTGGTAACCAAAATAATATATCATTAACATTCACCCCCTCATTTCGGAACCTGATAGTCACTGTCTTTAACAGAGGTTTTGTTAGTGGAATTGCCATGAAGTTAACCCAAAGTGGTGTGGATTTTATTATATTGTACTTTGTCCAAAATCTGTCCAGTCCTGAGTGTTGATGGAAACTAACATCAAATACATCTCCCCCCAAGACATGGATTAGTTCATAGATTTCGGATGGTTGAAACAACATTGACTCTTATAATAGTCTACAAGTGATGAACACCCTATATGTTCTGGCATCCCACCCCTGTATCTAATGCACAAAGCATTTCTTTGGGGAGCTTGTGTGAGTTTGTTTCTAAAGAGTTTAGAAAATGTGGACCAAGGCCTGGAGGATGATCACTCTTGATCTTGGGGGGGTAGAGATTCATCATCTGAGTCTCCAATGTTAGTATGTTGCTGTCCTTGTGCTCTGGGATTCTCTAAATGAGAACCCAGGGAGCTCTCATGTATTTCATTCCTTTTAACAGGCTTCTGATGGGTATCAGTAATTCCAGTACCTCCCTCTCCTACAGCTGTAGTTGTGTCTGTCGCATCACCCCAAGAAACAGCTACTGAAGAACCACTTTGTGAATTACTACCAGTGGAGGGTTTGGCATTCATTTGTGCAATGTCCAGGTCCATATTTAGATTTTGCAACCCCCGGTTATCTTTATCGAGCACAGGATCCAAAACCATGGGAAGATTTGTAACAGTTTCAGAAACAGTTTTAGTTTTATCAGATCACTTACCACCAGATGTGCCCTCACTTGAGATGTCCTCAAAACTCTCCCAGTGTGAATTGGGTAGCTACCTCCCATCTGGCTCTTGCTTCCAGCCTGCCTTCACTACAGCATTTACAGGAGACCAATTAGTAAAGTCTGTTGGAGCATCCTTCTCCTTGGATTGTCGTATCACTCTTTGTGGTGTAAGGCAGCTGTCTGTAGAACCCGTTGATGCACCTTGCTCCATCCTTCTCACAACATCCTGAGTTGCATCAACAGTCTCCTCAATTAGTCCTGAAGCGTCCTGCTGACTCATAAACGATGCACTTCATACATCATGCTGCCCTAACAGTACAGCTTCCCCAGATGTATCCTGCTCTGAGGGCAAGCCCTCTAAACCTCTGGAAGAACATAAGCTGTTTTGAATCTCAGACAGTTCACTCTCTTGCCTTGCAGCCTGGACATAACTCACAATAACAGCATTTCTCCCTTCTTGTGGCATAGTATTTCCAGTCTCTGCAAAATCCATAGATTCTACAATGGTTTATCCAACAAGGTGAAAATCCTCCTCCTCCATTTCAACCTCCTCCTCTGTGTGAACAGCAGCCATCTTGGACAGGAAGTCAACAGCGCCCCCTGGTGCAAGAGTAGGGGACATTTTTTATTCATATTCATAAACATAACAGCATTCAAAAATAACAGAAGAAAAATCAAACAGCATGATCAGCATAAGAAATGAAAAACCAGCAAAGCAACATGGCAATCATAATAAACCTACTTCCCAAATAATAATCATCAAGTATTATACTAATATTGAACAAAGATAACTAACTAATAAAAGGGGAAAATAAATCACAAAACCATCCCATGAGTAGTCAAAAGGTCCTTTAACTAATTCAAAGTGGGATACATACATACTACCCAAAGCACTGGAACATCAATTGGTCCATACCTCCCCACCCCCAACCTACCCCATCCAATCCATTCCCTCCCAAGCAAGTGTACGCCATTCTATATCCATTCTCTCTGTTTCTTTATTATATACATTGTCAAATTCAGCTTGCAATTAAAACAATAGGTCTGTAATCATAGCCTCCACCCCTTGCAGAAACCTTTGACATCTGTCATGCCAGATTACCCATTTTATACATGCAATTAACACAAATACAGTACCCTTATTAAAACGTGCCTATGGTGCTGCCAATTGACCATACACTAGTTGGTTGTATGTCATGTCCTGAAAATAATGCACATTCCAAAAGCGTCAAGGTCCTGCCAGAATGACTGGATGTAGACACAGTCAAAAAAGAGATGTTGCATCATTTCAATCTATGCATTTCATTCTTGTACCAAACAAACTCTATGTGGTAACATTTTATGTTTGTGATTCCCTCTCACATTCAATTTAGAATGCCCACATAACCATAGCATGTCTTTCATTTTAAGTGGAACTCTATGTTAAAGTATACATTCCAATATTAAGGACACATTAATCTGTGGACTTACTAAAATAAACTGGATCCTCAAAACAATTGTTCCTTAGGATGGTATTATAAAACAGTTTTTTTCCCCACCACTGCAAATCACAGTAGTTCGAGTTCCCAAATTCTAATATATTTTAAAACAATCTGTATATGAGAAGGAAGTGTTTTATCTACCAGGTTCCACTTTCTCTTCCCCAAGCTGTAAAAAAACCCTCTTCCCATAACTGCATTGTTTTCATTCCTATCCCTTATCTATTATCTAAAAAAGGTTTAGTATTTATATAAAAAATTAACAAACAAGAAAATCAAGGGATGTATCATATTCAGTTCCCCTTTTTTACATGGCCTATATGTATGGTTTTGTTTAACTAGATTATCAACTGCCCCATAATAATGAAAAGTACAATCCTAAAATGTATGTCTGCATTCTAAAGGGTAACGGAAAGATATGTGATATATACAAAAAATAGGTAAAATAAAAGACCATAACAGAAAAATGTGTTTTTTCTAGTCATCCTCCATGCCTTCCATTTTTGCACCTTAATCTGTGCTGCATCAAATGCTATATTCCAGTTTACCTGGGCTGACTCCCTAGTCCCAAAGTAACCCCACAAAATCTTCCCATCATTTTTAAACACAGGTATCTCAAAGTCCAGTTCCAGTGGAGCATCCCCAACTACCAAGGCCACACTCTTCTGTAGATTTATCTTAATACCTGTATGTTCCATACAACCTGAAAAAACCTGGAGAGCATGCATCCCTGATTCTAGGGAATCCATGGCCACTACAGTCATCTGCAAATGCTGTTACTTCATTATAGACATAGCCCTCTTTATGTCATATATGACCAACCACGTCCTCAACCTCCATCTTCCTCAATAATGGATCTAGTCCAAAAACATATAATAGGGGGCTGAGTGGACACCCCTGGCATACCCCATTATAGAGGTATAGTGCTATGCCCAAATGTTCATTCATCATAGGTCTAAGTTGTACCCCACTGTACAGGATTTTAATCATGGAGAAAAAAAAAATCTGGTATCCCATATTGTTGTAAAACATCCCACAGATATTCATACTGTATACCATCACATGCAGCCTCCTGATCCACTGTTAACAAATAGCCTTCCAAATTCATCTCCAACCCTTGTTCCACCACTTCCCTAACAAAAATCAAGTTCTGAGTTATAGCTCTGCCTGGTAATGCACATGGCAGGGCTTCCATTATAAGTGATTTTGTCACTTTTTCCAATTTAGCAGTAATCAGTTTAGCCAGTATTTTATAATCTGATGTTAAAAGACTCAAGGGTCTCCAGTTCTGAATGTCCACTCTAGCCCCACCTTTAAACAAAAAAAATCATAATCCAATCTGTTATGGACTCACCTAGACTCCCTGTTTGCATAATGGCCATGAAGACCTCCACTAATATAGGTGCCAGGAAATCTACATAATGTTTGTAGAAATTGTTCGGGATCCCATCCCTTCTTGGAGTTGTCATGGGTGATAGTGTAAAAATAGCCTCTTGTACTTCCTCTACCAAGAAGGGGACACCCAAACCTTTTGCCTCTCTTGTAGGAACCTCCAGGAACACCACCCCTCCATAATTCATATGTGATGTGCCTACAGAACTCCTCTGGAATTTCTGCTCCACATGTTGTTGTTCTATGTGGAACATTGATGGAACATCCATTTTCAAAACCCCACCTTCATCCCTCAGGGAGCCCATCACCATCTGTCCTATTTTTTCCCCATGGGTATCATAAGGATTTACCTGCATCTTGCTCCCTTGCGTACAAAAGTGCTGTTTTCTTTCTATTGTTTGTACTGCAGCATATTGTTTCTCAAACATGGCTGTTTTAGCTCTTGCCACCTCAACAATCAAATCTCTACCAGTCTCTTTAATATGAGTTAACAAATGTAGATATTTGTCCCTTAGCCCAAGATATTAAATGCAATTTTGTTTCACAAGTGTTTTTGACCAGTCTTGTAATAAAAGTCTGATGTCTTGCTTTGTGTCCTCCCACCATCCCACCGGATCGTCATATAAAAATCTGATATTGTGTCTAGCCTCTAATAGATGCAATACTTCCATATGCACCTCTGGGTCCTCCAGTATGGAAATGTTCAGTTTCCAATACCCCCTTCCCGTAGGCGATTGATGCTGTTCCCCAATCTGTACCTTAACTGTCATGTGATCTGATGTTGGAATGGGTACCACTATGGCACTTGTAGCCCCATCTGCTCAGACAAGAACTAGAAATCTATTCTGGAAGACAATACAACCTTATGGAACGTGTGTGCAGGTGTAAGGTCTAAGATGTTATACACATCCTGAAGTCCTGTAGTCCATAATAACTTCTGTAGCATATTGGTGTCACAATAAAATGTCTTCATTCTCTGGCCCCAATCTCTTTTAGATAAACCACAATTGAAATCCCCCCCACAATAAAAGTAGTTTGGAGGTATGCAAATAAGGTTTCACTCTCCTGAAGAGACTAGTCCTGTCTGACTTCATTTGTGGAGCATATTTATTAATAAGTCTGTACACTACATTGCATCAAATGATATCTAAGATAAGCACCCTTCTGGGACATACATCAATTACCTTTAGAACCTCAGTAGGTTCCCCTGAAAACAAAATACCCACCCCTGTAAATAACTCCTCCCCTACTGACCATAGCTAAGGGCTGCACCCCCAATCTTTCTGGGCTTGAGCTATGTCAGGGATTGTGTGCAAGTGAATATCTTGAAAAAAATTATAGAACTCTTCTCTGGCTGTAAGCTGGCAAATGTAACCTGTCTTTTCAGAAAATTCATTAATACTATTAACATTCAAAGTTAAAATATTAAAGTCTACCATAATAGTGAGAAGAGAAACCAGGGGTAAGAACCAAGTATAACAAATTTAGTAATCATTTTCTTTTTTTTCCGTTTCTTAGGCTTCAGTTTTTCTCCAGGCAGCATGTCCCTAGTCACATCAGTTTGCATAGAAGTCACCGAAGAGACAATTCCATAAGTGCCTCAAATGATCATATTCTGTGTCACTAATGGTTCCACTTCCATGGATTGTGGAGTAACCACTAGGGTTTTTCCTAAAGATTTTGAGTGGGTAATCATTTGGAAAGTAAGGCCTTCAATTTTAGCTGGTGGTGGCATTTCTAGTACTGTGGGAGTATCAGGTACTGTGGTCTGTTCAGGAATACTCCCAACCTGATTAATACTCAGGTCATCCTGCTCTGATGTAACCCCATGAGGATTTATATCTACAGTCATCTAAGACATGGGAGTCTTTGGAGTAATGTCTGGTGAAGGTACAGTGCCAAAGGATATCTTAGACGTAGAAGGCAACACCTCAGCTGGAGGGGTCGTAGTAGTAGGCTGCAGAGGAATTCTCTCCATTACTGTCTCGGAAACTGCAGCTGATGTTGCCAGTTCCTCAAAGTGAAGGAACTCTTTCTGTGCTACTGCAACATACAAATCCTGTTCACCCCTGAAGGTCTGGTCCAAACTGTTATGAGAGGCCCAGGAGCAAGTGCAGAAATTATGCCCTGCTTCCTCACAAATATTATATCAAACTGATTGTGAGCAATGTGCACTGTTATGACCCACCATGCCACACAGGCCACACTTAGTCTTATCACAAACATTACTAAGGTGTCCCGTATCCCCACAGTAATAACATGCTCGAGGCTGACCTGGGTAGAAAATCACATCTCTGTCCCTCCCCCCAAAAAAACAGTTGGGGAGATGTTTTATAACCCCATCTTCCTGTAAGAGAGTCACCTTATATTGCCAACTGCCTGTCCCCAGATGCTCATCCTCCAATATTGGTTCGGGGTAGCCTTGTACTGCACAATGTTGCTTCCGCCAATAAGTTATATTGGCAACATTCACACCCTCATTCCTAAATAACACTGTTATCTTCTTGAAAGAGGGTCTCGTAAGGGGTATTGCACCAAATGGTTTCCATAGAGCAATGTTTTTTAAAAGATGGTATTGTTTCCAAAACCGTTCAAGGCCAGGGGATGTTTACAACTAATATCAAAAATCACATTTCCTGCCATGGAATTAGGGCATATACTTTGTAAGCATAGTATTCCATACTATTCTTTAGCAGGACCCTGCCCACAAAAAGTCTATCTGGAATACGATCCAAGACACCTCTATATTTGAGATGCACTGCATTCCTCCTTGCTGCAGGTTCTGAAAATAAATGCTAATTTTCTGGAAAAAGGTGCTCTCTAACATTTGTATGCCATACATTAGTAGTAGTCTGTGTAGCAGGAGCCACTATCATCATATGTGACTCAGGGCAGCCTGCTCAGTTGGTACTACAGAGGGAGTCGATGCTACCTTTGGTGCCAGCGTCTGCAATTCTGAGTGATCTGCATCACTGAGCTCCATACCTTCAGTAATCTCTAGCTCACTTTTCTACTGTTTAATGCCTTGCATTATATGTGTTGCTTCCCAACTCACTTGAGTCTGAGTTGTTGCTCCATGTAGTTATAACTGCCCTGGTGAGATACAAGCAGAAGACCCTTCACCTGTAGAGCTTGCAGAAACAAGTGCAGCTAAAGGTTTATTGCTCCCCCCTCCAGATGAAGGCGGCAGGTTCACATCATAGCCTTTTCCATAAGATGTTTTAACCCACCTTGCTTGCTCCAGGGCATCTGTTACCCATCCCAGTGTATCCAAGAGAAGGCCTTCGGTGGACCATGACATAATTGCAGAAACTTGGCCCTCCTCCACACCATCTGTAGACATAGACAGTGTTTTGCCTCTTTTTGTTTTGTCCTTCTGTGTGACTTGTTTGGCTGTAAGTTTTTTACTGACAGAACCTGCTGCAGTACCAATAGAAAACATAATATTGGGTGGCCTTAAAACAGCATGGGTGGTCACCACCTGTTGCTGACTAGGAGCTTCTTTCTCAGCCTGCCTATCTCCCCCCAGCTGCGCATCTGTTTTTGCATCCCCCTTCTGTGTACATGTTATGGCTAATACTTCACTCCCTTCATTGGAGTGCCCACAGCACCTTTAGGAACAACGTCCTTTCCTGAATCACCATGAACACTCCCTTCCTCAGAAGTTCCAGCTACTTCCATCACCATCTCTGACCTCCCATCAGTTGGCACATTTCCAAGTTGCATCTGGTCCAACCCCAAAGGTGCTCTCTGTCAAAGGAGCTCCTGCTGTAGAAGTTATTTTTGTCACCAAAACTGGGCTTCTTCTGCCTCCAATAGCCCACACAGCTCCCTTTCTGATAAGGATTCCTCAGTATTACACCATAAATCCTCATCTTCATTCCAAATCCCGGTTTGGATATCCACTGCATGAGCTGAAAACTGAATCTCCTGCAATACAAGGACAAATCCATCCTATACATCCTGGATATGGGTTACTGGTGAGTTCTAGACTGAGGATGAGACCAGCTCCATAGCCTCTCCAGCAGCCACACACTCCATCAACTGAGTTGAACTGGCCATCTCTGCACCAGCCTCAGTGCCCCCTACCAAAGATTAGGGGAATTTTTATTCAGATCACAAAAGAACATATACATAGACAGATTTATTTCATACAACATTGGAAAAGAAAAAAAAAACTCAACAGAGCATTGCTTCATACTTCAAAAACAGGAATTTACAAACAGAAAAGAAAATCATAAATGCAAGGCATAATAGGGCATACATAGTCCCCTACTTCATACATCAATCCATGTTTACACTTAACCCTCATCCCATCCCCACTAAAAGAGCAGGGGGAATTTTTATTAGAAACTTCGAAAAGCAAATACATATACAACAATGGAAATTCACACAAAAAAAGAAACAAATCATAAAAAAAATCACACAAGTATTTCAGTCATACAAGTATGAAAGTAGTTCCATAGAAAGCTGAAAATCAAACATATCTGAAAACTTAAAAGATCTCCACCCCCACCCCCACTAAAAGAGTAGGGGATTTTTTTTATCAAAACTTAAAAAACAAAACAGATAAATAATAGTGTTGTGGCACACAAAATCATAATGCAAAACAATGAGAAACATAAATAGGCATTACAGCACATATTCAATGCAACATTGCAGTTGTAGAATCCCAAAACTCAATAGAGTAATATTTATACTTGACAAAAAAAAGATAAATATCATATACAGATATAATCTGAAAGAAAAGTAAATAAAACCCAAAGGCTAATCCTAATGGCTTTAAATAAGAAAATAAAAACAGTGGTAAGCAGCACACAAAAAAGAAAACTAAATCATAATACAAGAGTGCCTAAAAGGACAATGAAATCCCTAAAAGGAAGAAAGAAGTATCATAGATTCAAGTACAGGATCTGGAAAGACAAGGCAACACAGAGTCTGTGTACACCCAATATCATATCCAACTTACTGAATCCAGTGGATACCCTTCTGTACAGGTGATTCTGTTCCATCACTAAGGTGATTACTGACTGGGGAAAAAAAAATAAAATTTATGATGTAAAAAAGAAGTAGACAATGAATACATCCCTATAAGGGGAAAAACTGAAACCGCAAAAGGAGCCTTACCAACAAGATGGAAGATCTGGAGACTGTCATGGTGCAGTCAGACCTGGACATCGTGGCCATCACTGAAACCTGGTGTAATGATAACCACAACTGGTAGATGGCCATACCTGGCTACAACAAATTCAGAAGAGACAGGCCAGGTAGGAAGGGAGGAGGAGTGGCACTGTATGTGAAAAATGACATAAGGGCCACAGAGATCCAGGAGGAACAAAATGGGGGAGAGATACTGTGGGTTAAGCTGGAACGGAAAATGGGGCCAGCCATCTGCACAGGTGTGGTCAATAGACCACCAGCCCAGGAGGAAGAAACAGATAGGGAGCTGATGCTAGCCATCCAAAGGATGGCAGACAAGGGTGAGGTAGTACTAGTTGGAGACTTCAATATTCCAGATGTGGACCGGAGCATCCCAGTAGCAGCATCGACTAGGAGCAGATTTATACTTGACTATCTTCAGGGTGCCTTCCTCAAGCAACTGGTCATGGAACCAACTCAGCAGAAGGCAATACTGGACCTTGTGCTCACAAACAGGAACAGTGTGATGGGGGTAAAAGTGGGGGAGCACCTGGGGAACAGTGACCACCAGTCATTGTGGTTTGAAATCACAGAAAGAGCAGTACCAAACCACACAAAAACAAGTATCCTGGATTTTAGGGGGGCAGAATTTTGGAAAATGGGGAGATACTTGAAAGAGGCATTAAGGGGAATGGAGCAGGAATCAGGGGTTGAGGAACAGTGGTCAGTATTTAAAATGGGGATTACAAGAGCAACAGAATTATGCATTAAGCAGATTAGCAAGAGCAAAAGGAAGAGGAAACCATTATGGTTTTCCAAAGAGGTAGCAAAGGCAGTGAAAGCCAAAAAGATTGCATTCAGGCAATACAACAAGAGACAGGCAGAAGGGGATAGGGAGAAGTACCAGGAGAAACAAAGGGAAGCAGGGAGGTCAGTAAGGGAAGCCAAAGCTCAGACAGAAGAACACATTGCAAAATCAGTGGGTAGATGGGACAAAACCTTTTACAGGTACCTAAGTGAAAAAAGAAAGGAAAAGGGAGGGATAGTGAGACTGAAGGGGGAGGATGGGAGCCACGTGGAGGATGACAACAGTAAAGCTGACATATTGAACAGGTATTTCTGCTCATTCTTTACTGAGGAATAAGAGGGTAATGGGTATGAAGGGAGTACAAGAGGTGAGAATGGTGCAGAAATGGACATAAGTCCCTTTACACGAGAAAGGTTCCTGAAGGAACTGGAAATAATAAGAGTTGATAAAGCAATGAGGCCAGATAGGGTGCACCCCAGGGTCCTTAAAGAACTAAGAAAGACCAGTCAGCCTCACCTCGGTAGTGGGGAAGATCATGGAAGCACTACTGAAGGAGAGATTGGTGGAACATCTGGTTGTCAGTGGACTATAGGACCCAAGGCAGCATGGTTTCACCAGGAAGAGGTCATGTCAGACCAACTTCATTGAATTTTTTGACTGGGTGACTAGGGAGGTGGATCAGGGGAGGGCAGTGGGCATGGCCTATCTGAACTTCAGTAAGGCATTTGACACTGTGCCACTTAGAAGACTATTACACAAACTGGGGAATATGGGTGTGGACAGGACAGTAGTGTGGTGGGTAGGTAACTGGCTGGGAGGCAGGACACAGAGGGTGGTGGTAAATGGCTGTCACTCCACAGAGGGTAGAGTGACCAGTGGGGTACCACAGGGATCTGTGCTGGGACCAGTCCTATTCAGCATCTTCATCAGTGACATTGTGCAGGACCTAGAAGGCAGAATTTCACTGTTCACTGATGACACAAAGCTCTGTAATAGAGTAGACACACCAGAGGGTATAGACAGAATGAGAAGGGACCTGCAGAAACTTGAAGAATGGTCAGGGGTTTGGCAGTTGAAATTCAAGGCAAGAAGTGCAAGATAATGCATATGGGGCACAAACCCCTGGCACAATATATCAGCTGGGGTGAGGATATAGCACGCACCAAGCAGAAAAGGGATCTTGGGGTTATCATCTCTGATGACCTCAAGGTAGGGAAACAGTGTGACAAGGCAGCAGGAAAAGCAAATAGGATGCTGGGATGCATAGGCAGGGGCATCACCAGCAGGAAAAGGGAGATCATAATTCCACTATACAAGACACTAGTGAGGCCCCATCTGGAGTATAGTGTACAGTTCTGGAGACCTTACCTACGTAAGGACATAGACAGGGTAGAGAAGGTTCAGAGGAGGGCAACAAAGATGGTACATGGATTGCAAAACAAGTCCTATGAGAACAGGTTGAAAGAACTGAATTTGTACTCCCTGGAGGAGAGGAGAGGAGGGAGAGAGGGGATATGATAGAGACATACAAGTATCTTACAGGGAGGAACAGGGTGCAGGAATACACTATTTTTAAGTGAAAAAGATGTTGTAGGACTAGAGGGCATGGGATGAAGTTGGAGGGAGGATGATTCAGAGGAAATGTGAGGAAGAATTTCTTCACAAAACCGGTGGTAGACAAGTGGAACACCTTTCCAGAGGAAGTGGTGGGGGCTGAAACAATCATGGGATTTAA
The DNA here is from genome assembly GCA_016271365.2 of Neoceratodus forsteri. Lineage (NCBI taxonomy): Eukaryota > Metazoa > Chordata > Ceratodontiformes > Ceratodontidae > Neoceratodus > Neoceratodus forsteri. Next base: position 1,066,487,930 of record CM028131.1, on the reverse strand, counting down.
GAATGCATGGGATAGACATAAAGGAATTCTGGAGGTCAGGGGTAAGGGGCAACAGACTTCTAGGAAAACATAAACTGAACTTACAAGCTCAAATGGGCAGACTGATTGGGCCATAGGCCCTTATCTGCTGACACTGTCTATGTATCTATGTATCTATGTAAATGATTGCACATGATAACTTAGACAAGATATGACAAGAATCACAAAACAAAGGATGTCAATTCAGGGAAGCCAATCAATGGAACCTCACAAGGCCTGAAAAACTTGAGGAGATAAAAGTTTCTGTTCGGAGGACTTAATCATCAGTATGGCAGATTCAATCATATGAAGTAACTGTAATTCCATAAGAGTAAGTTGTTGAATGGATAAACGACATCTGACATTCCAAATAAAATATTTGAAACACGCCAAAAGTATCCAAATAATAGGAATGTTGTAAATCTGCCATGGGGAAGGTAAGATAACTAAACATAAAATATCAAAGTTGATGTCTATAAAGGGAGGAGAAGAACTCCAATGTCGACCAACCAATACCCAAAAGGACTGAATAAATGGGCAAGTAAAATATAAATGATGCACTCTTTCTTTTTCAGTGGAACAAGACAGTCGAGGGCAGAGTCTGTCTTTTAAACCTTTGTGCTTCAGGTTACCCTTAGCATTCAATTTTCACAAAGCAGATAACAACAAAACATCCCACATATGAGGGGGTATACGAGGGCAAATCAGCATTTTGCCAATTTGGGTTCTTTCTGAAGTAGAATAATCCGAAAAAGAGGAAGGTTCCAAAAAAAATGTATTCAAAATCAATTGATAAAGCTGCTTTCTAGTCGAAGAAAGAATATGGTCCCTGGACAATGACCAAAGTTTAATCTTACTAAAACAGGGAGAAAAAAACACCTGGAAGAGACACCAGAGAACGTTGTCTATGAATTACACCATGTAAAGGCCTAAACTGAAAAAGAGGGCTAAGACTATCCATGACCCAAGGGATCCATAATTTGTCTTTAGTTAATAGGACCGAACTCAGGTTCTTAAAAGCAAACATGGAAAAAAAAAAGTACTGGATGGACCATGCGAAGGCCCCCATGTTTTTCATCCAAAAATAAAACACCTCTCTTTACTGGATTAAGTCTATTACCTCGGATGCAGGAAAAACATATCCCATACATCTTGCTTTCGAGTTGTAGTGGTAAGGGGTAAACAATACTAAGATGAAGAAAAAATGAAAGTAAATATGTTTTGATCATATATATTCTTTCTGCTTTGGACAATTTCCATTTATTCCAGACATCAGCCTTGACCTGTGCTTGCTGAAGTTTGGTTTACCAATTCAAAAGAGCCATGTCCCCCTTCCCAAAAAGCACTCCAGTTATACTGCAGGGTTCAGAGCATAAGGGAACTCCTATAATTTCGGTCTGATCAAAAGGTGCAGTACCAATCAGCAAACATTTGCTCTTATGAAAATTTAGTTGGGCAGCTGTGCATTGAGAAAACAAAGATAAAACGTGACCGGCAGCAGTGCAGGAGTTAATGTCTGCTAAAAGAAGACATAAATCATCTGCGTAGGCAGTGGATCAAATTTCAGGATCCAGGCTAGAAAAAGATAGGCCCGTAATCATGATATCCTGGTTTAATCTGCTAATTAAGGGATCTAGGGAAAAAATATACAATAAGGGGCTAAGGGGGCAGACCTGCCATAAACCTTTTTGCATCTTAATAGAGTTACCAATCCAGCCATTACAGTAAGGTCTAATAATGGCATTCTTATAACCCAGTTTCAACCAACAGATGAATCGAGGGGGAATACCATAATGCTGGAGACATTTCCAAAGATACTCATGGAGAACCTTATCAAAGGCCTTGCTTTGATCCAATGCAAAAAGGAATCCCATAAGTTCACCAGACTGACCCCTTCTCCATATTTCATGAAGCAAAATGAAATGATCAAAAATAGATCTACCAGAAATGCTACAAGTTTGGGATGAATGTATAAAATCACCGGCCGCTTGTGCCAATCTGTTAGCCAAGAATTTAGAAAGAATCTTATAATCGTCATTCAGCAGCGAAATTGGTCTCCAGTTAGACAATAGGGACCTAGCACCCATTTTATACAATAAAATAACAAGGCCGTCCCACATACTGGGTGATAGTTGTTCTGTAGTCAACATAGTATTAAACAATAAAACCAATTCTGAAAGCAAGACATTAGAAATGTGTTTGTAGAGTTCATAAGGAATACCATCCAGACCAGAAGCAGAACCCATTCTCATGGAGTTAATAACCCCTTGAAGCTCCAAAGAAGTAACAGGCCAAAGCAATAAAGCTGACATAGATGGAGATAAACAAGGCAACTCGCAATTCTCCAACAATAAATTAATACCATCATCAACACCAACAGAAGCCTGAAACATAGTAAAGAAATGCCTGTGTAATTCTGCCAAAATATCAAAATGATTAGTGAGCACTATACCATGTTCCATAGTAAGAAAGGATATAACTTTCTTATGATGTTGGGGAAAGGCCAGACTGGATGGGATTGGAGAAAGCGTGGGACCCCTGAGTCCCAAACCTCTGTTCAGCCAATAATGATTTGTATCTATCTTATTGAATATCAGACATCTTTTGTTTAATTAAATAAATTTGAGCAGAGAAATCTAAAATAGAATTTGCTTGCTGAGAAAAAAGATTGTGCAATTCTTGTTTATACAAAAGATACTGGTCGATTTTGTGTCTACCAATACATTGCCCTATTTGTTTAAAATAAGATTGGATGTCAAACTTGGTGTCTTCCCACCAAAGTTGAACATCGTCATATAAAAAACAAACAGACTTTCTGGCTTGTAAAAGCCCCTGAAAGCCATCATACACCACAGGGGTATTCAGTAGTGTGAGATTCATTCTCCAGTACCTTGGTCCCTTCCCCATTTTTTCAAATTTGGAAACTGTGAGACTTAATAGAACATGATCAGAGAAGGGCACTGGTATAGTAGTAGAATGAATAATATCTAACGTATGGAAAATAAACCAATAATCAATTCTAGTGGATAGAACCCCCTCTAAAATAAGTTTTTGGAGGAATACACCCAGGTCTATCAAAAACATGTATCAGGCTACTATTGGTGAGAAGAGTATTTAAGCTGGAAACATCACAAAAAACTTTAGAGGTCTGAGTCCCTCTATCAGTTTTATACTGGCTGCAATTAAAATCACCACCCAAAAGAACATAACTAGAAGTAAATAAATAAGACTGGATGGCCTGGAACAAGTCAATCCATGCCTTTTTAGTTTTGGGTGCATAAACATTTATACAGTGGAAAGCTGCAGAACTTAACAAAACATCTAACAGAAAGGCCCTTCCAGGAACTATATCTACCTGGCTGACAATTGAAACATCAGGGTTATTCAAACAAATCCCAACACCGCTACACTCATCTTCTCCCAGAGACCAAAAGGAAGCATCATAAAGCCACGCTGAGCTAGCAGAAGCCACATCCTCTGAGGAATGTAACTGGGTATCTTGTAAAAAAAAAAGATATCCAAAGGGACAGAGGATAATTGGGCATATGTTACAGCCATCTTCTTCTCAGATTTAATGCTGTTAGCATTTAAAGAAGCTATAGCAATATTATATAATGAAACAGAAGAAGGGCATGCTTATCACTGTTTCTTCTTTACCCTACTTCTGGAGCCCAGTCTTTGAGTTTGTGGCTTGGAAGTTTGATCTTCCTGTGGGAGTTCACCCTCAGAACCTCCATCAATCTGAGAAGAATGGAAGGAGGCAGAATCAGACTCAGAACCCATATCACCATCCTCAAGGGGAAGACCATCAAATTTATTTTGCACAGGAAGAGGGTCAGGAGGAGGTTGTGATACCTCCCCACCTTTGTGTCTGATACTCTGACATCTCCCAACTACTTGAAAAGAATCAGGTACCTGAAGGGGGGGGCATAACTTGGGAAGGATCACCAGGGAGGGACTCAAGGACAGGGTCAATAGGCAAAGGATTAGGTGGAATCTGAGGAACCTGTGGAACTAGAGGAGCAGAGGTGGACAGAACCGACACTGGAACTGCAGGACCTGAAAAGGGTATCTGTGTGGGGAGAGGCCGAGAAGCAGATGGAGGTCTGGCGGCCTGTTTCAGAGCAAAATTAATATAATAATCCTGAATGGCATAAACATTGTTGGAAGTATTATGAGAGGCCCAGGGACAATCAGTGAATGAGTGACCATCTTCACAAAGACTGCACTTTAAGGGGCCACCACAGTGAAACATGGCGTGTCCAAATTCCCCACCCTGAGCACATTTAACAACCTCACAGGTGCGACTCAAATGCCTAGGAGAGCCACATTTATAACAGTAATGAGGCTGACTGGGATAGAAAAGAAGCCCTTTGTCACTACTGGTGTAAAAACAGTTTGGTAGATGTTGCAAACCAGAGTCATCATGATGCAAATTAACCTTCACCCTCCACCCCCCCAGTCCAAAATCCTTCATCATCAATGAAAGGGTCAGGATTACCCTGAATTTTACAGTGTTTCTCCAACCAGTACAAAATGTCTGTGATATTAACTTCCTCATTATGAAAAAGGACAATAATAACCTTAAATGTCTGCTTAGTGAGGGGTATGGCTTGAAAGTGTTCCAATAAAGGGTTCATTTTCATTGTTGCTTACTTTAACCAAAACCTGTCCAAAATATCAGAAGAGCGAAAACTGATGTCAAAAGACTGTTCTCCAGATAAATGAATGAGCGCATAAACCTCAGTAGGAGAAAAGCCCATTTGTTGCTTTAAGAGGACCTTCCCCACATAAAATCTACTTGGGGGTATCATCAATAGGTCCTGTAAATTGAAGACAAACAGCATAATGCCGCTTTGCCAAATCAATCGGCTTATGCAAGAGGCTAGCATAGGTAGGAGCCTCTAGCTGCACCAAAGCAGGTACATCAGCTGTAACAGGAATGTTTAGGTCACCCCCTAAGTCCCCCTTCAGAGAGGATACTTCAGGAACAACAGCAGAGGAATCAAATGTAGGACCCAAGTCAGTAAAGAGCATTGGAGAAAATGAAACAGTACCTAAGTCGAGCAGGAGATCCTACGACAGGAGCTCCACATGAGAAGGATCCAGGGCAGAAGGGGTATTCATGACAGTGGCAGTAGGGGCCAAATCTTTAGCCATGGAGGCCACAACAACTGCCACAGCAGGCAGAGGGGATCCTGGGAGCAGCGTCTTGCAAGGCCAAAGCAGCCGACCAGGAGGAAGGATCAGGAAATGGCTCAGAAGACAAGTCAGCGCAAGCAGCAGCATTTGCAGGTACAGCAGGGGAATTAGTAGAAGCCACAAGAAGCCTTTTATTTTAGGGAGATAGCTGCGAGGGTGAGGGCAATTGTGAGTGCTTCCGTTTAGCCTGGTCATCCTCTGATTTTTGCCGAGCGGCGTAATATTCTTTCTCGGCAGCATGGAAACGGGTTGCTAAATGAAGCATCTCCTCTTCCGAAGGAGCATCAGGGGACCATGCAACAGAACTCAATTTGGGCTGTTGTGGAGTAACTAAAGTTGCTGTCATACCAGAATGAGGTAAATTGATATACTGGGAGAGAGTCTCATCACTCGAGACTGATTGCTGGCCACCTGGCAAGCGCAATCCAGCCATCTCATGAGCCATCTCCTGTGCTAGTTTAGAGAGTCCAACTCCAACTGCATCCATCACAGAAAGCAGAACCCTGATGGACAGAGACACAGTGCCCTCTGTCATCAGAGTAGGGGAATTTTTTATTTAATCATAACAAAATATAACCTAATATATATCCAGATCAAAAAACTATTTCATAACACATCATTAAGAGAAAATCAAAACATAAATAAGTATTGATTCATACATAGAGAAAGATATTATAAACAATATTAACAAAATATGCACCCCCTTATCCCACCCTCCTTTTTTCCTTTTCCCCATTTTTTTTAATTTTTTAAATAGAGAAAAGCTTAATCTAATTATAAATACAATTTAAACTCATATTTCAAATCTAAGGGGATTAAGGTGTGCATGTGTCACCTTTCAAAAAGGAATTACCTTCTCTCAGGATCACAGGATATGCAGGAGATCCCAGTTCCTTATTACATCTGGAACATGTGCCTTCAGGGAGTTTATCCATCTAATACAACTTTATTGGGGTATAATAGAGGTTGTGTAGAATTTTAAATTGCATAAGCTGGTATCTTTTCCCTTTAATGTAGGTATATAAATGTTTCCAGATGATAGTCGAGTTCCTAGTGATATTGGTAGGCAGGAGGGAACGGTCCCAACAGTAAAACCGGGGCCGTCCATGGCAACTATAACATCTGGCAAGGCCCAATAGTAATAGGAAATATAATGGGAAACAGGAGCCTGATGAATAAGAGGGAGAACTAGAGTGCTTTATTTTTTATCACATTGTTTCTCTTCATGACTAAGTCTGCCATCGTCCGGCCACTGTCCTCTGCATGAAATGCGATCCCTGGCAGCTCACTCATACAGGGCTAGTACACACTGTACCAGCAGCAGGGACCCCCAACCCTGACCTGCCAGGCCATGATCTAATACCCAGATGTGATTCCACATGGGTCTGAGGGTGTGCAGAGGCATGACCATTAAGCCGCCACAACTGATGGCCATTTTCTGCCATGTTTTCTCCCCTTAGGAATACGGACATGCAATGATGCCATGGCACAATGTGCCAACATCCAGTGTACTCCTCCCTCTAGATGCACTGTGACTGTGGAACCCCTGATCTCCATCGGGGGCTGCTGCAGTGTAGTACAAGCCTGGAACTCACCCCAGAGAGAGGATAGCAGTCTACAGATGCTGAATCAGCTTCCTCCCCAGCCGACCCCCGATAGCCCAGGCTCGTTCCTGAACCCAGGTCGCTGGTGTAGTGCAAGGTGTGACATCCAGTGCCTCGACCCTCAGTGTCACCAGGCCAGCTAGAACTAGAGTACTTAAGGGACTAAACCATGGGCCAGGACCAAAATGATGCAAAAGCATGTGCAAAACCTGAAAAAAACAGAAACAGAGGGAGGAAGGCCAATGGCACTTATCACACGCTTTAAGGAATGACAACAAATTTTGGGTGGAAGTGAGGTCCCCAACTGTGTAAACACCCATATTCAGCCAAAGCTATCGAGAAAGAGGGTGTCCAGTTATGCATAGATTAGGGTTCAAAACAGTGTCTGGGACACATCTTTATATTGGCAAATTTTAAAAAACAAGCAGAGTAGGAGATGGACATGAAGAGATGCATCCAAAGATGAGTCTCTTAAGGACTGGTGAAGCATCTTCCTAGGAAGATAAGGAAGTGATCAAACATCCAGGCCATTGTGGGCACACAGGGAACCCTCTATGTCCACCAATTGTGAGGTATAATGTCTGAATGAATTGTCGACCGCCCGTCCTAACCAATAATAGAGATGAGTAAGATGCAAGGCCAAATAACAATGAAAAGAATTTTTGATCTTGCAATCCCATGCCAAATTTGGCACATGTTAATTTGGTTAATGCTCTATAGGCAGCTTTACCTTGCCACAGAAAGAAATAAATAATTCTATTAATTTGATGGAACAATGACTGGTGGAGGACAATATTTCACATTTGAAGAGAATATAATAACCGGGGTAGGATGTCCATTTTAATAATATTCAAGCAGCCCCACAGTGAGAAGGATAACAAGGACCACCAAGATGAATTTATCTTAATTCGGTTTACCAAGGAATCAAGGTTGAAGTTTTGCATCTTAAGGGGGGACGTACTAAGACAAATCCCTAAACATTGTAATTTGTCTTTTTTCCAAACTAGAACAAGGTGTTGAATATTGGCTTTAAAAGTAGCATTATTAAGGGGCATAATTTCAGTTTTAGCAAGATTCAATTTGTAGTTAGAGAAGACGCCAAACTGGGAGATAATCTGGAAAGCAGCACATAGGGAAGCAGCAGGAGAGGAAATATGCAACAAAATATCATCAGCATAAACTGATAGTTTGTAGACAGTAAAGCCAATAGAAATGCCCAAGATTCGAGGAGAGAAATTAAGCTTACATATAAGAGGTTCTAGAAAAAGGTTAAACAAATAAGGGAAAGAGGACAATCCTGCCTGGTTCCCTGGTGAAGAGGGAATGGTGAAGACAGAATCACATTGCAGAGGACCCGAGCTGTTGTGGATGAGTATAACACCTTGATCCAGTGAATAAACATTTGAGGAGCATGATATTTGGATAACAAGGTAAATGAGTAGTCCCATGAAACCCAATCAAAGGCTTGTTCAGCATCCAGGGACACCAAATCTGCAGGAATGGAGGAATCCCTGGATGCCGATATAAGGTAGAATCACTTCCTAAGGTGATCAGATGAAAGTCGACCCTTAACAAAACCCACCTGTTACTGGCTAAGTAAGGAATCCCACACCAGTCCTAATCTGTAGGCCAAGAACTTAGCTAGAATTTTCATATCAACATTTATAAGAGAAATCAGTCTGTAAATGGATACCAGCAAGGGATCCCTATCTGGCTTAGGGAGAACTACTATGGTCACCGCAGTGAGAGAAAGGTCTGAGAGGCTGGTCTTAAGGATATAATTATAGGTAGCCAAGAGAATAGGGGTCAGTTGGTCTTCAAAAGCCTTGAAAAGTTGGTGGAAAACCCATCTGGGCTGGGTGATTTATCAAGGTTCAGGGAATCAATAGCCTGGAGGATTTCAACTAAGGTTAGCAGAGCCTGCATTATTGCTACCTGCAGTTCTGAGAGGTGAAGGAGAGGTACGTCTTGCAAAAAATTTTCCAGTTGGGCAGGGCTGAACAGAGAAGAGGGAAGGGCATATAACCATTGATAAAAGGTCCTAAATGAGTAAACAATATTGCGAGGTTAGGTAAGAAGGGAGCCAGAGTCAGAACAAATAGAAGTAGCAATCTTATCCAAGGTTTGGGACCTTAACCAAAGGGCAAGCAAGGCAACTCACTTGTGCCAGTTTCTTCCCGCAGCCAAAAACATTTCAGGGGCTTTTAAAATCTAGAACAATATTTTTTCCTGTGCACTTCATCACTTTGCATTAGCACTCGAGGTGTCTGGTAGTGCTGGGTGAAAACCAAATGAATTTAGAATTTATGACAATTTTGCAAATTTCAAAACATTTTTAAAAATTATAACTTTGGCAAAATCTGAATCATGTGAATGTGTTCCACAAATCAACACATTTGCAGGAAAATTTTCCTGCTGAATTGAGAAAAGATGCACATTAGCTGCCAAACAACAGTTCTGTGGAATTTCATTCTATAATTTAATGCATCAATGTGCAACACATGCAGTCATTCTGCAGTTCTTTTGATAAGAGTGAACTTTTCTGTAGAGTTCTATTCCACAGTTTAATATATCAATCAACAATTCATACAGTACATTCATCCAGCTGTTCAAAGTCAGAATTTCATGAAAGTTGCCAAAATGTGTTCTGCAATTTCTCAGAATTGAAATTCTGACTTTAGCAGTAATTCCTTTGGTTGAATTTTATTTTGGCACAGCAGAAGGATTGTGTTCCTCCTGTTACTCAATATAGAGTAGTGTGTCCATTCAGAATGATGTCTGCCTCAGAGGGTCACAATTTCCAACAATACTACCATTACAATTTATCACCAGTCAGTCTCTTATGTTAAATAAAAATCTGCTTTATTCACACAATATATTACGCATTAGAAAGATTTGAAATAAAAGTGCCCACAGGAAAAAATGCAAAAAAGATGATTATGTAGAAAATCAAAACATAGCTTTTCTCATACTAAGTACTATTTAAAATGAAAAAACAAACAAACAATTATTTATTTTGGGGCATCCCCGTATATAAATGGAGGAAAAGCAGCTCTACTCATGGTCATTCCTGGTCAAAGTAAATATAATCCAAACAAAAAAAGACCATCACTTGCACTAAATATGAATATTGCTGCTATTTTAATTGTGTGCAAAAACCCCTACATCCACCAGCGTTAGGGAAATTACAAGCCAGACGTCAAAGGTCTTGATGGGTTTTGAACATGCGCGCTTCTTCAGGGAGGCAGTTCTCACATTAACATGCTCCCAATATTGTGATATAGCCCAGAAGTTTGACTGGGTCTCACTTGGTCTAAAATATGAAGTTTTCCAGTGTCAGCCAGACAAAGCTGGATAGAAACATTTCCAGTCCTGTAACCACAAGCGACTGAAGATGCCACAAATACAGACTTCAGACCGTGAGTCCTACTTCTACAAATCCATTTACAGTCATTTCTTTAGAATTGTCTTGGAAAGGGGAATAGCAAAAGAACCTGTTGCTGTAATATGATTCTATGCATATATTTGTAAAGATGATTAAAAAAAAAGAAAAACTACTGTATGCCTCTGAAAGATCAATTGACCAGTGCTACCGACTCTGCAAAAGAGATGTCCTCTGTTTTCAAGATTGTTTCCAATAATTCTTTTTTGTTGCTGCTTACAGTGTAAAGCTGTATTTACCTGTTTTCAAGTTTATCAAAGCACTTTAACATTTTCTGAAATAAGCAGCTTACTAAATAATTTAACATTTTAAATCCAACTCCTTTCCATCCCATTTCTTGATGTCATTCATATCAGAAATGTTCACTATGCTTTAGCCTGTGAGTGAAAATAAAGAAGAAATAATAGTTAAATAATGTTAAGAAATGTTCTTAGAATTTCTTAGCAATCAATGAGAGATATTTTGATTGAAAGTTCCTGTTTAAAGTCCTGACACATCCCTTCCTGTCTCGAATGCATAACCAAGTTGCACTAGTCTTCACAACCTGGCCACCTAGCTACATAGACATGGACTCACTCCTAAACACTAGGTTCAGGCAAAATAAAAATGCAGTACTTTGCTGCACAGATCACTATGCAAGTGGGCACCTACTTTTCACTGCCTTTCAAGTAGTGCTTAGTGTACAGTAGTGAAGTGCCACATTTGCCAGGCAAAAACTATGTGAAATGACAATTTGCCTATGAAGTTCAACTTTGGTGCTTCACCTGGCAATAGACCCTGTGAAGTGGTACTTCATCTGCAAAGTGACACTTTGTGGAGTGTTTTTACTTTGTTTACAATAAAAAATGAGTTCCCACTCATCCAACATGCACTTTTCTACCACCCTTCTCCCCCACACAGCCCTAAATGGTTTCAATAAAAATACCCTTTCTCCCGTCCACCAAGCAGCAGCATCCACCCCTTCCCCATTTAGCCCTGACCAAATCCTCCAATTAATAACCTTTTCACTACACACTTATAGCATCCCAGGACTGATTCTTAAACTCCCCATCCCAGCTCCAGCCACAAAATCAGAATTACTTCCCTCCCACCCGCCTGTGCAGCACCAAATCCACTCTATATTCTCCATGCCACCCAAAGTAAAGGACACTGCTGGTGTGAACTCGAGTGAGATGGCAAGCAGCCCAAACCCTTCTCTTATCACCTCAGCCATCCACTATCTAAATGAATGGAAGTGTGAACTTTTAGTAATCACTGATTGCATGCTCACATTCATTTAGACAGCTGATGACTCAAGTGGGGAAAGGAGGGCCTGTGCTGGTTGCTGTCCTCCCAGTCTAACCACACACCAATAGTATTCTTTAGTTTGAATGGCATGGATGGTATCTGATCATTGGGTGCTTGGGTGAAAACAGGAATTACAGTGGTGCAAATGGGTCAGAGAAGGGTTATTATATAGTGGATTAAGGCAGTGTTTGGGGAGAAGGATGGATGGGTACTACAACTGAGTGTGTTGGGAAAATGTGGGTATTTTTATTGAACCCAGCTGGGCAAGGCTGGGGGAGGAAGCTAGAGATGCAAGAGTGTGGGGGGAGAAACATTTGTTTTATTAAAAATGTATTTCACGTTGTGATTTTCTGATGAGGTCCTATCTTTGTGTTAGCTTTATGTAGCACAGTGCTTGGTACTTCACCAACAATTCACTGGCAAATTAAACATTTTTAACTTTCCTACCAAACTTTGGTTGCCTGCAGGAAACGTGGACTGCTTTCTCTGAGCCACTTGGTGGACCTTCTCTGAATGTTTCTTTCTGCAGCTTACCTTGTCCCAAAATGCAGCAGCTTCAGAGAAATGAAGCCAATCCTCATGACTACATTTTGAAATGCTGCCACCACAGTGAGCTGTCTCCATTGAGTTCCAGTCCAGAGATTGTGTCCTCCAACTGCGCCATCTCTGACCACGGCAACCCTAAGCTTCTACTATCCATCAACAGCTGGGCTGGTAGTATAGCCAAGAGGTTAGACTAATGAGCAGTGAATGAGCTTGGTACATCCAGAAGGCAGACCTGGGTTTGATTCCCACAATCTCCATTTGCACACTGTGTGACTGGGAGCAAGTCAATTAACCTCCCAGTGCTCCCAGGCTGCCAATAAAAATAGGCACTTGTGCCTAGTGGACCGTACCTGGTTACCAAAGAATGAATAAATAAATCAGTCAATCAGTCAATAATAAATAGCACTATAAAAAAAGTCAGCATTGTTCAGAGCATCTTTTCAATTACTTTCAATGGCACCACCACGCTTCTCCTAACCTTAAACATCACTAGAACATAAAGAAAATAAGGAAACCTTTGAAAAAAACTGCAATACCAAAAATACCCATCTATTTTCATTAGTAATGCCAACAAAATAGTCCATACATGGTCAAATTTATCATTACTACTAAAGCATGGTAGTACGCTATCAAACACACTGACATCACTGTTTAGTCCATTGCCATCCAGTACTCTGCACAAGGAAAGTCCTGGAAGCATGAAAGCAATAGGTTCCCTTACTTTTAGTAAGCATAGCTTAAAAGTGTATTGTATGATCTGTGAATGACATGGTATCCTCAATTTTAAAATGGAGCAACTAGATGGACATAGCAATATTCTTTCCTAACTAAAGTTTTCACTTAACCATCATTTATTTTATCTGTCTGTCTGTCTGTCTATATATCTATCTATCTATCTATCTATCTATCTATCTATCTCTCTCTCTCGAAATATTCTTTATTCACTTTCACTGATGCTGCCACCTCTACCTTGGCCATCTCCCAGCTCCATCTACATCACATCTCATATGCTTACCTCTATCTCCATTGACCCATGGAGGGCTTGACCTCCATGGTGAATTCCAATGGGAGGGTATCAGTTATTTTCTGCCTATGATTCCATATAATATATGGGAGATTGCTGAATAATGGGAAGCAGCAGGGCCTGAGATTGCCTGCATCATGTTGCTGCACAGAGGGTCTTTTCCTTGTCTTCAGTATACTGCAGCACAGCACAACATTTCCTCTCTTTTTGACCATTCCCCAGAACACAGGCATAGAAGTCCATGGAGCACATGTGCACACAGTGCATGATCATGCTCCAGAGCTAACCTGCATCCTCCCTCACACAGGCTTCTCAAGCTGCACCACCATTTGTTGTCACCCAAGAAGTGATTCCTTCAATGGATAAGGAGATAGCCCTGTGGAATGTTTGAGCCTCCTCCCTTCTGCTGGCCTCCAGTTCCCCAGGCTTCTTCATGAACCTCAGTATCTGGCCTTCCTATCTTTCTAAAGAGCAAGAAAAAAAGTGTACTCTAAAAACACACTAAATGTGATTCTGTTTAATAACTGTATCCAGTTTTGGGCCAGATGGGGTGCACTCCAGGGTCCTAAGGGAAATAAGAGAGGTAGTTGATGCTCATTAGAACTGGAGTAAGCAGACCTCTGGTGAGAGGTGTTTTTTCCTTGGATGAAACATTTATGAAATATATGTAACTGCTTTTGAACTGTTAAAAATAGCTGTGTTCCATTTAAAACTAAGCTTAGAGACTATTTGTGCTTTGAGCTATTTGGTTGCTCCTTGCAAAGCACACTGGGATAGTAGTCGTCTCACCCAGTACTCAATGCTTTGAAGAATCAACTTGGCGTGTTTGTGACATACTGCTGAGTTTTTAGGGATATATTATAGCTACGTTAGCTCCAGAGTGAGCAGATTGCCTTAGATAAGTGTTTTTTAACACTATATTTTAAAGTTTTTAACATTGCAGAACAGCGCTAAAACCAGAAGCAGAAACACTGCTAAACTTCCTGTCCAGGCACCTGAAAAGGTACACACTAGAGAGCGGGGTGAACTTGCATGGGGTCACATGTGGAGATGCTGCCAGGGAAGCTGGGACGCTGGGTAAGATTTAACTAGTGTTTTTAATGGGATACACATAGTTAGCAAGTATCAACTAACATGAAGATTACAGATGGTTACGTAACACTAAAGTCAGGAGAAATAGCTATGCTTTGCATCCTCTGCAACAAATTTTGCTTAGAATGTCAGTCAGGATTTGATGGACTAAAATGTAAACAGTGCCTGGAAATTCAATCATTAAAAGTCTGGATAAAAGAACTTGAACATATTATTAAAGATATGCAACAGAATAATACCAGTAATGAAACTTCTACTGGTGACATGCCAGTACTCTCATCTGAGCTTCTCAAACAAATAAACAAATCACAGGAGGAATGCCAGAAATGAGGAAGGGAAGTAAGCAGCAGTAGTGATAAGGATGATTGGAGTCCAGTGAGAAATAAAAATAGACACACAAAGGGTAGGAGATGTATGGAATTTATATTCCTACACAGAGCAGGTTTTCACCACTAGCTTCAGATAATGCTATAATAATGCCTGAACTACAAAATTCAAATTTAAATCTTAATAGGGCTCCAACAGGAGCTAATAAAGATAATTAGGTAGCGGTGTCACCAGCAAATGCAGTTAATCCATCTGTGTATAATAAAGATAAAGATTCTAATAAAAATAGCTCATTAACTATCACTGCTCAAATACATATACCTACTGTAGTGAGAACAAGTGTACAAGTCTAGTTATGCCCAGCACAGAGCCTCAAGAAAATGTACCAGTTACTATTGAACATTGACCAGATATCACTTCTAGCTCCTTAAGTGGAGCAAAATCAGAGGATGATATTATAGAGAATGATATGGATGTCCCACGATACCCCTGATAATAAGAGACAAGTTATCATTCTGGGAGATTCTATTAGTAAATATACCGATGGATATACAAACAAAAAACTAGTGCACACAGGTGGTGGTGCTCTCGATGAAACTGCAACAATATTAAACTCAAAACAGGGTGCTCACTAGCCAGTAAATGGACGACTCCACCAGTGTGCAAAAAAGCTGTATTTATTAATAGAAAAAGACCACCAGGGGTCAAACGCTTGACACATTTTGAATCCTCGTGGACCCTTCATCAAAAGCACTTTAGACCCATCAGTTCACATTATTTAACCCCCTACCTTGTGGACATCACTATGAGTTTATTCCATTTAATTAGTGCAAACACATCACCTGATACAACATCTCATAAATATTAACACTATAATTAAATAACATCTGATGCTACAATTAACTAACCTACATATAAAAACTATCTTAAAAATAAATGTAGAATTCTGTGCACCACATTCTAATAAACACAACTTTTAACCAAGGAAGGGAGGGAAAGGGGGGGAGAGGAAAAATGGACAGGAAGGAAGCACAGTAAAAATGAGGAACACCGTGCTTTAACCATCATTTCATTGATATAACCATGCAAACATGAATATTTCATAAGGTGCATTATATAATATCATTATTTCTGTTCTAAATAAGGTTTCAGATTCAGATCAGAATTTAATCCTGGTCTGAATGTGGCTCTCAATTTAATAATCCAAAATGTTTCTCTTTTTAGTGTCAAATTGTTAAAAGTACCACCTCTCAGATTCCTGTTTACTTCATCAATAATGCTAAACTTAAAAACCTGTTTTTCACTCATGTATGTAGTGCTGATGTGGGCTGCTGTAGCATATAGGGGGTCTCCTTATTCAGTTGCCCTCATGTTCACCTAAGCATTGTTTAAAGGGTCTCTTTGTTTTCCCCACATAAAAAGCTGAGCAACTACATTCTGCCAAGTAAGCAACTCCTGCTGTATCACAGGTTGCACATTGTCTCACCTCAAACTCTTTGTCTGTGTTGACACTTATAAATGTTTTACAATCTTTAACAAATTTACAATACAGACACTTCTTACATCAAAAACAACCCTTTATTTGATCAAGCCAGGTAGTGACTCGGGGCTCAAAGAAGTGGCTGTGGACCAATCTATCCTTTAAAGTAGGGACTCTTCTATTAGCCATTCTAGGGGCCTCACTAGCCACGTCTTCCAGCCTTGTGTCTCCTCCTAAAACTTCCAAAAGTGTTTGGATGATGTCTCTTACTTCATCTACCTGTGTAGAAAAAGTTGCCACTCCATTAAACTGGTGGCTACTCTGTCTCTGCCTTGCAACAAATCATCTTTATTCACATTTTGTGCCACTGTTCTTGCTTTCTAAATACTATTATTACTGTACCCCTGATCCTGTAACCTTTGGGTAAGACACTTCACTCCTTGTTGAAACCCATCTTCTATGCTGCAGTTTCTATAAGCCCTAAGGAACTGGCCTTTAGGGATATTGTTTCTTACATGAGGAGTATGACAACTGGCTGATATTAATAATCCATTGCCATCCACTGCCTTTCGATACAGGGTTTTATCCAGCTGACCCACATCATTTTTTCTTAAAGTGACATCCAGGAAGTTAATGCTTGTAGCATCACTACTATATGTAAACCTGATGTGCTCATTAGTGCTATGTAAAAACTGTACAAACTGGTGAAGCTCATCACTACTCCCTCTCCATAAAAGAAACACATCATCAGTGTTTCTACCCCAATACATAACTTTTTCTTTAAAGGGTCTGTCCACATTAAAAACAGAGCACTCCCCAAACTTTCCAATATACAAATTAGCTACAGAAGGTGCGCATATGGCCCCCATTGCTGTTCCGTTTACCTGTAAACTAAGATAGCTTGGCAGAAGACACCAGGAGAAAGGACTGCTGTGTGAGTGGACTTCTCTGCTGGGACTAAAGTAGAAGAACTTTTGTATTTGACCTTTAATTTAGGGTAAAAAAACTAACATGCAAAACAAAAAAAAACAAAAAAAAAAGTGTGTGTTTGGGTTAACTGAACTGAATGGGTATCTGAAGAGTTATCTAGGTGTAAATCTCAAGTGACTGAAAGGACTTAACTGCTGTGAGGTTTAAATTACTTGTAGAAAGATCTGGTAAGTAGGGGGAGTGGCTTAGCTTGAAGGAAGCTACATTTAAAGACTGCCTTAGAAAGTTTTTGCTAATAGCTTGGCAGAAGACACCAGGAGAAAGGACTGCTGTGTGACTGGACTTCTCTGCTGGGACTAAAGTAGAAGAACTTTTGTATTTGACCTTTAATTTAGGGTAAAAAAACTAACATACAAAACAAAAAAAAAAGTGTGTGTTTGGGTTAACTGAACTGAATGGGTATCTGAAGAGTTATCTAGGTGTAAATCTCAGGTGACTGAAAGGACTTAACTGTTGTGAGGTTTAAATTACTTGTAGAAAGATCTGGTAAGTAGGGGGAGTGGCTTAGCTTGAAGGAAGCTACATTTAAAGACTGCCTTAGAAAGTTTTTGCTAATAGCTTGGCAGAAGACACCAGGAGAAAGGACTGCTATGTGACTGGACTTCTCTGCTGGAACTATATTGCCCTCTTTCCCTTCCCTCCACCCCCGCACCCAAAGCTAGTTCTAGTTTTATAGGCACAGGATTTGACTGACAACAGGAACTTCCTGTTTAGGGCAGGAAGTGAGTGATCACAGAACACTCAAGGACCCACCATCCTAGAAGGGCAAGAGTAGCTCTCCTGCCCTCTAGCTGCTGGAGGTCTGCCTCTGAGCAAGTAAGTGGTCTACTGCAAAATATAGGATATTCTTGTCTCAGAACAGGACAATCGGGAGCTTAAAGGGCACACAGGAAGAAAGTAAGGAGAGAGAAAAAAACAGAGGAAGAGTAAGGATTGCAAACAGTTAAGGGCCAGAAATAAGACATGATTGGAGTGGTGCAGTGCAGTGGCTGTGGGCAGCAGTCTTCCGGAGATGTTCTGGAGGAAGCGGTGTTGTCTCATCTGCAGGCACCTCTCTGGGCTGAGGGAGGAGGTTGCTCATCTCCAGGCTGAGTTGGCCAGGATTTGTGGGACCTCTCTTCCATCCAGGGACCACCAGTGCCACTGCTGTTGCCTCAGAGGTTGCCAAGAAAGAGGAGTGGTTGGACCACAGTGGGCTCAGGGAGGTGAGGGTGGTGGAGAGCCATCCTCCCATTGTACATCTCCACAATTCCTATGCCATTCTGGCAAAGTGTGGTTCCTTCATGGAGGCCCCTACAGTGGAGACCAAGGAGGATGCTGGGAACCTCCACAAAGGAGACCCACAGGAGGGTGGCAGGGGACCCTGCAGGGGAAGGAAACAACTCCTGGTGGGGGACTCCATTGTTAGGAAGGTAGAACTGGGTGAGGAAGGGGAGAGGGAGGTAAGGTGCCTGTCTGGCGCCATGGCTTGCAGGGACAGGAAGCAAATCCTTAGGATTGCCGGAGCAGCTGCACAGGGGAGGGAGCTGGATGTCATTGTCCACCTAGGGACAAATGACCTGGTTAAGAAAGGGATTAGAGAAGTGCAGGAAGAGTTTGATGGAATTGGGGAGGGGCCTTAGTCAAGTAGCACACATGATAACCTTCTCGGAGGTGCTACCTATCTATGGCATAGGAGAGGCTAGGGTGTTCCGCACCATGGGATTCAATCAGTGGTGGAAAAACTGGTGTGGAGCTCAGGGATTTGGCTTCATTGGGGACTGGGGGTCCACCTGGAGTGATGCAAGCCTATACTGGCATGATGGGCTGCATCTGTCCGGGAGGGGAACCAGGATCCTAGGTGATAGGTTTAAATGCTTCATTGGGAAGCTTTTAAACTAGCCAAGCGGGGAGGCACTACAGAGAGTCAGGAAAATCCAGCCCCCAAATAATCACGGTAGTAAGTGCGGCAAACACCAACATAGAGGTGTCGATAGGGAGAAGGCCAGGGGTAAATGGAGAAAGTGACAAAGGCAAGAAGGACAGGGATGGGGCAAAAGGGAGTAAGGCCATCAGGAAATGGAGGATAATGAGTACCAATGCCCGTAGTCTGGGCAACAAGCTCCCTGAGCTGATGGCCTTAATGGAAGAGGGTTGCCTGGATATCATAGCAGTCACAGAAACATGGTACACAGAGAACCATGACTGGGATGTTAACATACCAGGGTACATAACCTACAGGAGAGACAGGCAGGGAGAAGAGGGAGGAGTAGCTCTCTATGTAAAGGAAGGGATAAAAGCAACTGAACAAAAGAGTAAACAGGGAGGAGAGGAGGCACTGTGGGTCACCTTAGAGACTGGAAAGGCACCACAATCCGCACAGGGGTTTGTACAGACCCCATGTCATGGGGAAGGAATGGACAAGGATATGATAGAAGGCATTCTTAGAATGGCAGAGAAAGGGAGATACTGTTGATGGGAGACCTGAATATGCCAGATGTTAACTGGAGCACATTTGCTGCAGCCACATCAAAAACAGGGCCATTCTTGATGCCATACAGGTGGCAGGCATTAGACAGCTAGTTTCGGAACCCACTCGTGAGGGAGCAATCTTAGATCTCATACTCTCAAACGGGGGCAGTGAGAGGATCTCAGATCTAGAAGTGGGTTGCCATCTGGGGACAAGTGACCATCAAACAGTGTGGTTCACGTTAAACTCAGCTACAAAGTCAAGCCATACAAAAGTGAGGGTACTGAATTTTAGGAGGGCTGACTTTGGCAAGATGGGAGAGTGCCTCAGAAAAGCACTAGCAAACAGGCTAGAAGGAGGTGTGGAGCAACAATGGGGAATTATCAAAACTGCCATCACGGAGGCAACAAGCCTTTGTGTGAAGCAAATAAACAAATCAAAATGAAAGAAAAAGCCACTATGGTTCTCAAAGGAGGCGGCTCAGAAAGTCAGGAAGAAAAGATAGCATTCCGGAGTATAAGGAAACACAGAAGGAGCAGGACAGAGAGCTGTACCAGTTAAGGCAGAAGGAAGCAGGGAGGAAGTCAGAATAGCAAAGGCCCAAACTGAGGAAAAGATAGTCAACTCCAGTTAAGAAGGGGATAAAACCTTTATAGGTACATCAGCATGTAGAAAGACAAAGGGAGGGATAGTGAGGCTAAATAGAATGAACGGTGGGTGGGCAGAGGGGGACAGTGAAAAACCAGGAATACTGAATGAATATTTCTGCTCAGTATTCACAAAAGAGGAGGGGGAAGTGCCTAATCCAATTAACAGAAGCAATCTTGATAGGGGGGTCGATCCCAGTCCTTTCACAGAAGAAAGAGTTCTGCAAGAACTCCTAAAACTGAAGGTGGACAAAGCAATGGATCCTGATGGAATTCATCCCAGAATTCTAAAAGAATTAAGGGAGGAACTAGTGAAACCACTGGCTATTCTTTTAATAAATCATGGGAGGATGGTGTGGTACCTGAGGACTGGAGGAAGGCAGATGTGATTCTCCTTCACAAAGTGGGTCCAAGACAGAGGCAGGAAACTACAGACCTGTCAGTCTGACCTCTGTGGTAGGGAAAGTGATGGAGTCACTTCTGAAGGAAAGAATAGTCAGTACCTAGAGGCCAGTGGAGCACAGGACCCACGGCAGCATGGGTTCTAGCAGGAAGGTCATGTCAGATGAATCTAATAGATTTCTTTGACTGGGTGACCAAAGTAGTAGACCAGGGAGGGGCTGTGGACATGGCCTACCTAGACTTTAGCAAGGCATTTGACACAGTCCCACACAAAATATTAATAGTCAAATTAACCAGCCTGGGAGTGGGACCCAGGGTGGTAGCCTGGGTAAAACATTGGCTGGACAACAGGTCACAGAAGGTAATTGTAAATGGAGTCCACTCTGAAGAAAGGGGGGTTACTAGTGGGGTACCGCAGGGTTCAGTATTAGGTGCAGTCCTTTTTAATGTCTTCATCAGTGACATTGCAGAGGGACTGGAAGGCAAAGTATGCCTTTTTGCAGATGACACAAAGATCTGCAACAGGGTTGATACACAAGGAGGCATGGAAAGGATGAAAAGGGACTTGGCAAGGTTGGAGGAATGGTCAGAAGTATGGCAGCTAGGATTCAATGCAAAGAAGTGCAAAATAATGCACCTGGGAAACAAGAACCCAGGAAGAATATACAATGGGTGGGAGTAGTAACAACAACAAAAGGAAGGGACCTGGGGTAATCATATCAGATGACCTTAAGGTTAGCAAGCAATGTGAGAAGGCAGTAGGGAGGGCTGGGGGTATACTGGGATGTGTAGGGAGAGGCTTCATCAGCAGAAAGCAGGAAGTTGTTATCCCTTTGTATAGCCAGTTGGTGAGACCCCATCTGGAGTACTGTGTCCAGTTCTGGAGACCCCATCTCCCAAGGACATAGACAGGATAGAGGCAGTCCAGAGGAGGGCAACTAAAATGGTGCAGGGTCTGCAAGAGAAGCTGTATGAGGAGAGACTAAAGGAGCTTAATATGTATACCCTTGAGGAAAGAAGGGAGATGATAGAAACTTTTAAGTACCTCAGTGGAATCAACAAAGTCCAAGAGGGTAGCATCTTTCAGAAAAAGAGACTTGCAAGAACAAGGGACACAATTTAAAAGATAGAAGGAGCGTTCAGGGCAATGTGGGAAGTATTATTTCACAGAGAGGGTAGTGGATGCATGGAACAGCCTTCCTTGAGAAGGTTGGGGTCTAAAACTGTGGGAGAATTCAAGAATGCATGGGACAGACATAAGGCAATTCTTGTGGGGGGTAGGAAGAAATAGGCTGTTGGTTAACTAGGATCTGCGGCCTATCCTGTAGGTAGGGAAATGGGCAGACTAGATGGGCCTAGCGGTCCTTATCTGCCGTCAAAGTCAATGTTTCTATGTTTCTATGTTTCTGTAAATAAAAATCTCTATCAAACATGAAAACATTACATTTTAAGACATATTCCAATAGTTTTAAAATAAATTCTGTCAGGACATTAGTATGGCCAGTACGTGTGTTCAAAAAAGCTGCTACCACATCCAAAGCCCCTTCATGGGGCACATTTGTATATAATGCATCAATGTCTAGGGTAACAATTAAAACATCCTTTTCCAACTTTAATGAATCACAAATGGTCAGAAGATGTTTAGTGTCCTTTATAAATGATGGTAGAGTTAGCCCAAAAGTTTTTAAGTGGGAATCAACATATCTTGAAAGTGGTTAAGTCAAAGAACCCAGCCCACCTACTATTGATTTTCCTGGGGGGGTGTTCTGTGTCTTCATGGATTTTAGGGATCATATAAAACATGGCTCTTACAGGATTTGGAGTAATTAAAAAGTCCCTTGTTTCACCTAAAATTACGCCATCAAAGTATGCTCAATTAATAGTCATGTATATATCATATTTATGTTCATATATGGAGTCCTCATGGCCCTTCACATAAAACATTCTGTTCTGTAACTGTCTCATGGCTTCTGTTACATAGTCACTTTTATTTTGAACAACCACACACCCTCAATTATCAGCCTTCTTTATAATAATCTTTGTCATTCTGCAGACTTTTCAAAGCCGTTATTTCTACAGATGACATATTATTAAATCTTGTTTTCAATAGATTAGAGAAAGCAACTTGTAAATCCTTCTCCACCAAATTCTTAAAAATTGCTACTGTAGGACTGGGTGAGGGCAAAATGTAGAATTACATTTCTGTCTTCTGCTTTTTTGTTAAAAAAGAATGATTTGAGGTTCAGTGTTCTATATGTGAGATTCAGGTCCACCATAGTCTGAACTACATTAATAGGACATGTGGGAGCAAATTTAAATCCTTTTTTCAGAACCTCTTCCTCAGAAGCATTTAGAATACATTTGGATAAATTCACAATTAGAGGCTGTGCCCCAACCATATCACTTACCTCCTCTGGTGTCTGAAATTCTGCCACTGGTTCTGGCCCTGCCATCTCCCTCTGCATTGCCCCCTGCTGTAATATACATGTAGTAACATCATAGTGACATCCACAAGGTAGGCGGTTAAATAATGTGAACTGATGGGTCTAAAGTGCTTTTGATTAAGGGTCAATGAGAATCCAAAATGCATCAAGTGTTTATTTTATTTATTTATTTATTCAGTAAGATCAAAATTACAATCCTTTGAGTAATAGACTCTTTTGCAAAGGCTCCACATCAGGTTACAAGGGGTGGAGGGTAGACATGTACAGAAAAGACATGCATAAACAAGTAGTATTTACAATTTCAGATTTGACACAGCAGTGTTTCAGAGTCTCCACGTTGGTTACAAGGGGTGGAGGGTAATACAAGGTATAGCAAGGACAAAGACAGGCAGTATTCAAATTTTCAGTACTGATAGAGCAGTCCAGGCATTGTCACTTATTTGACCGGTGAGGGTATAAGGTACGTACTTAATCTGCAGGATTCGGTACCATACCTTGGTCCATAGGCTGGGGTTTGCAGGGTGGCATCACGTAGGGTCAAGAAAGACCCAGAGTCAGGATAAGGGGTGGATAGGAGAGAGGAAGTCTTAGCCATAGGTACACTTGGCACTCTCCTTTAAATGGGTTTTAAGGCCAGATTTGAAAAGCGAGATGCTATGGGACTGGGAGGGGGGTAGAGAGTTGAGCCAGAGAGGAGCACGGTAAAGGAAGGATCTTTGCCCAAGAGCTGTTCTACGGAGGGGAACTAGGAAAGATGGGTGAGCTGTGAGTCTTGTATTGCATCTGGTAGGGGCTGCACTGATAATGGGAAGTAGTCTGATGGGGGCAAGCTGAAGGTGGATTTTTTTGCAAAAATGCAGGTATGGTATTTTAGTCTATGTTGGAAGTTTAGCCATCCAGTCAGGGTATACAGATTGCAGGTATGGGTTAGTCTGTCACTGCCTGTCACTAGGCGGCAGGCTTTATTCAGTGCAGTGTTAATGCTGTTCAGTGTGGAGGGTTCTGCTGAGCCGTATATTACTGTCCCATAGTCGACTAGGGAGAGGATGGAGGAGGTGACTGCAAGTTTCAGGGCCTGATCGGATAGGCAGTGCTTGACTCAGTAGAGGATGCCAAATCTAGTGTTGATAGCGGAGGCGAGTAGACGGATGTGGCTACGGTAGGAGAGGGAGGTATCCATGGTGATGCCCAGGTATTTAAAGTTTGTAACGTGTTCCAGTAGTGTGCCTTGAGAGTTTGAAATAAGGAGTGATGATTGACTATGAGGGCTCTGGCGGTGCGCAAAGATCATGGACTTTGTTTTGTTATAGTTGATGAACAGGCGGTGATCACTGAACCAGTGCTCTAGCTCCCAGAAAAAGCCCTGAAGGGCTTGTTGGAGGGCGCTAGGATGAGGGTGTTTCCAGAACAGGACGGCGTCATCTGCATATAGTAGTAGATGACCGCTGCAGGCTTTAGGGAGAGAGTTTAAGAAGAGGGTGAAGAGTAGCGGGCCAAGTATAGACCCCTGCAGGACCCCAGAACAAACTGTTTTGGAGGTGGAGATAATGGTGTTAATCCTAACATGCTGAGATCATCCTGAGAGGTAGTCCTTAAACCAGGCGGCGGCCTTGGGGACCACGTTAAGTTGAGGAAGAACACAGAGCAGTAGTTCATGACTGACAGTGTCAAATGCCTTGGTCAGATCCACAAAGATAGCCCCTGCAACTGTGCCTTGGTTAAGGGCCTCATGGATGAACGTGGTGAGTTCAGTAAGAGCTGTGACGGTACTATGGCCCTTCCGGAAGCCATGTAGTTCTTGGCTGAGAAGGTTGTATTTAGTTAGATGCTCTGTTAGCTAGTCTGAAACAATTTTTTCAAAAGCCTTGGAGAGGGGAGGAAGAATAGAAATTAGTCTATAGTTGCTAGTGTAAGTGGGGTCACCATTCTTCACAATGGGAGTGACTATGGCTATCTTCGAGGTTGAGGGGAACTGGCCGTGGCTACGGGAAAGGTTGAGAATTTTTGTGAGGTAAGGCAAAGTGACATCGAGGGTTAGTCTTAATAGTTTGAGATCTAGGGTGTCATTGCTATACCGGGTATTGGAGATAGCATTGGAAATATAGCATTTTGCAACACTGCAGGTGATGACTCAAAGCCTGAAAGAGGGTGTGTTGACAGCACCCTGGCTGAGGGAAGGAGGAGGGATGGAGGTAGGGTGGAAGAAATTGGAGGGGAGGATATGGGAGAGGTCAGAGAAGGTGGAATTAAAGGCTTCTGCTATGGTAGCGGTATCTTGTGTGACGTGGCCGTTTAGGTTGAGTTGCGTAGGGGTTGGGGAACAGGATTTACCACTGAGTTCTTTAATGTTTCTCCAGAATTTTTTCCCGTCTCCCCAGGAGGTGGAGAGAGATTGTTGGTAATAATGTTTTTTTGCCTGGCGTGCAGCCCAGGTGCATTTATTATGAACCTCCCTGTAAAGCTGTCTCTCCTGGGTGCTCCGGGAGTCAATGTCTTTGTGCCAAAGGTTGTCCCTGTGTTGCATAAGGTTGAGGAGAGAAGGTGTGATCCAGGGGGTGGTTCTGGCTTTCACTACCTGTTTAGTGAGGGGAGCGAACATGTCATAGGCTTTATTAAGAGCGGTTATAAAATGGGCAAGGGCAGTGTCAACAGATTGCGTGGTGTATAAGGGGAGCCAGTTGCTGTTGGATAGGTAGTTTTTGAGGTTCACTATGCCTCCTCTTTTGTTTGAGCCTTCGCTGCCAGGAGATTTTTGGCGGAGCAAAGAGCAGTTTACCTGACCACCAGCAAGTGACCAGAGAGTGGTCACTGATGGAGTCAGGGAGCACAGTCGTTTGGGAGAGGTTACATGGCCTGTTGGTGAAGATAAGGTCTAGGAGGGTGGAGGTCCCGGTTCTAGTGTCCCGCCTGGTTGGGGTGGTGACAAGTTGGGTTAGATCAAATGCCAGGGCCATGTCTTTGTAGCAGGATGAAGCTGGGGATAGCCAGTCGATGTTGAAATCACCCATTAATATAATTTCACTAGTATTTCAGTAGGAGCGAGATAGTGTGTGGGATTGACTCAAATGCCAGTTTTTGGTTTCTAGGGGGGATATAAGCCGTGATAATGTGCAGAGTTTTGGAGCCCAGGTTTAGTTTGACTGTTAGCATCTGGGCTCCATGTCGGGGGGCGGGGATATGAACTTCCATGGCATTGAGGGAGGATTTAATAAAGATTGCACAGCCACTGCCTCTCTTGCCGGTACTGTCAGCCCTGAAGATGGTATAATTATTGAGGGAGACAGCATTATTGGGGATGGTATCAGAAAGCAAGGTCTCAGAAAAGGGCTAGTATGTCTGGTGCATGTTGGGCGATCCAGACTTGCAGGGGGGTGTGCTTTTTGGGTAGGCTGCAGATATTGAGGGAGGCTAGTTGCAGTCTCCCCTGCATTTTTTTTGGTGAGGTCTTTGTACTGTGGGGTCCTGGGGTGGGGTGGATATTGCCCGATAGGAGCAGGAGAAGAAAGGTGTGCCGTAATAGTGCCAGTCTGCAGAGTTTGGGAGAAAACCGCTGGCTACGGGAGGGTGGTGGGCTTTTTTTGCAGGAGGAGGGAATAGGGAGGCCAGTGATAACACTGGGTAGAATGGAGAGGGAAGAGGAGGGGACAAAAGTATGGTTAACCTGGGTAGTGGGGGGCTGGGGGGTGAGGCGGGGGAGTGCAGAGGTACAGAGCAAACCCTGAGTGAGTGTGTGCATTAAAGTGGGTGAGTGTGGGTAAGGGTCTTTGGGATCAGATAGGTAAGAGTGGGAGAGGTTAGAGGGATAGGGCCAGTAGCTACCAGTGATAGCTAAGAGGATAGGAAAAGAGGTGAGGAGGTGTGGCATAGGAGCCTCTAGTTGGGGTTAAAGAGCAAGATGAATAATCTTGGAAGTAAGTAGTGTTGTAGTGAGAATGTTAAACATTGTGCAAGAAGAGAGTGGGGGGAAGGTTCCAGCAGCCACTAGTGGGAGAATTTTATAACCTGCAGCTGGAGAAGTGGGCTGATAGGTTATTTCGGATGGTCACCTGATCAGCCTCCCTATATATTCAAGAGCCGACCAAGGGTGGTGGTACGGGTGGTGGGGAGCCGGAGCGAAACGACGGCGGGGCAAGTCCTCTCCGTTTTGCCCACAGCCAGATGTAATCAGCCTCCGTTCGTACCTGAATGAGGGGGGGAAGGCATCCTGAGCCCTCACGGACCCTCGATCTCCCGAAGAGACAGCAATCTGAGGAAAAGAAGGAGAAAACAAGGGTTTAAATAGATGGACAGGTAAGTTTCTGAGAAGGGGGCAGGGCGAACATGCAAGAGAGGGAGGAGGGAACTGCCTGAGCAATTACACTAGAGCTGCAGCCTTTACCAACAAAGATTTTAAAAAAGCAGCAAGGATATTGCAGCCTGTTGGGTTTAACAGCTTAGGGCAGAAATGCAGGCAACAATATGAAGTGGCTCTTTAACAATATAAAGTGGCTCTTAGCAGTTTAAACACCAAAAAAAAAAAAAACAGTCTTCAATTGTAGGGGTCAGAAATAAAAGGTAGTGCACAATAAATGTAACAGCCAGCAATAAAATGGGTTGCTCTTAAGGAGTAACAAAGGCGCCAGTAGAATCTGTTACACTGGATCAGGACTGAGGTTTGAAAAAAGGTGCCAACAGTCTGAGTCCTCTCCGTTTTGCCCACAGCCAGATGTAATCAACACAGTTTCGTACCTGAATGCGGGGGGGAGGCGTCCCGAGCCCTCATGGACCCTCGATCTCCCGAAGAGATAGCAATCTGAATGCGGGGGGAAGGTGTCCCGAGCCCTCACAGACACTCGATCTCCCAAAGAGACAGCAATCTGAATGCGGTGGGGGGGAAGGTGTCCTGAGCCCTCACGGACCCTCGATCTCCCGAAGAGACAGCAATCTGAATGCGGGGGGGGGAGGCATCCCGGGCCCCTCATGGACCCTCTATCTCCTGAAGAGACAGCAATCCGAATGCGGGGGAGGAGGCCTTCCAAGCCCTCACGGACCCTCGATCTCCCGAAGAGACAGCAATCTGAATGAGGGGGGGAGGCATCCCAAGCCCTCACGGACCCTCAATCTCCTGAAGAGACAGCAATCTGAATGCCGGGGGAGGGGGAGGCGTCCCGAGCCCTCACGGACCCTCGATCTCCCGAAGAGACAGCAATCTGAATGTGGGGCAGGGGGAGGCGTTCCGAGCCCTCACGGACCCTCAATCTCCCGAAGAGACAGCAATCTGAATGTGGGGGTGGGAAGGAGTCCCGAGCCCTCACGGACCCTCGATCTCCCGAAGAGACCCCATGGTGGTCTTTTTCTATTAATAAATACAGCTTTTTTGCACACTGGTGGAATTGTCCATTTACTGGTTGGCAAGTGCCCACTTTTGAATTTGATACAGATGGATATATTTGTAAGAGAGATAAGGCAAATACCACGTGCTCAAGCTATAGAGATGCTTGGATCAGGGACATTGAGCTTACAGTTCCTAATATCAGTATACATGCTGGTAATAATCCACTGATAGTACTCTATGTTGGTACAAATAATATTACAAAATTAACAGTAGAAAACATGAAGGAGGACTATATTAATTTAGCAACAACCCTGAAGCAGGGTGGATGCGAGTTCTGTTTCTCTGAAATTCTCCCAGTTCCTACAGCCAATATGGTCAAACAAAATAAAATTAAACAGGTCAATGAGTGGCTTTGAAAATGTGTCTCCAAGAAACGGTCAAATGTTTTAGGTAATTAAGATTCTTTTTTGCTGGGATGGCCTCCATCTCAGTAAAATGGGGGCAGCTGTATTAGGCAAGTCCATCACAGATACTATCGAGTCCTGTTTAAATGAAATACTAGGGGGCAAACAGGAAAGGCTTCTACCTATTCCTTTCAAGAACACAATACTTATAAAATCATAGTAGCTAATGTTAGAAGCCTGAATGTGGTTAACATTTCAGAACTGACTGAGACATCAATAAATAATAATGTTGACATCGCATCCCTATGTGAAACCCGGTGGGATGAATCATCAAACTGGTTTAATGGTTTATCACATTACTGTCTTTATTTTAAAACTAGAGGTAACAGAAAGGGTGGAGGCGTCTGTCTGTATGTATTGAATAAAATAACTGCTACAGAATTTCCTTTACCAAATAACTCATCTGAAATAGAGGGTATTTGCATAAAAATAACACAACAAAATGGTCAACATTTTTACTCGCAAATTACTATAGATCACCTTCATCAGACTTAAACCAGGATCATTTATTAATTTCAGAAACTGAACAGTTATCTTCAACATCCAATGTAGTAGCTGTTGGTGATTTTAATCTCCAAGGGGTTGACTGGGATAAACTCATGACAAAATCTTCATTGGAAGGTCTTTTCCTTGATTCATTTATTATAGCTGTTCTGGAACAAATGATCCATGAACCTACAAGGGGATCAAACATCCTGGACCTTGTTCTTACTAATCTATCTTCAGAGATAAGCAATCTTAAAATGAGGGGTCCTATAGGGAATAGTGACCATTATACAATAATGTTTGAAATTAATAAACATACAAATAATGTAGGATGGGCAAAGTATAACTGTAACTATAATAAAGCTGATTATCTTAAAATTGCTAAGGCAGTAGCTGGTCATAACTGGGGAACACTCTTACAGGAGTTAAGCATAGAACAATGTTGGGAATTATTTAAATCCATCATTACTGAACTAGAAAAGCTACATGTCCCTATCAAGAAGACTCATAATAAAAAGGGTAAAATACCTCCTTGATTAACTAATGCAATTAGGGCACTCAT
This sequence comes from Neoceratodus forsteri, assembly GCA_016271365.2. Classification (NCBI taxonomy): domain Eukaryota; kingdom Metazoa; phylum Chordata; order Ceratodontiformes; family Ceratodontidae; genus Neoceratodus; species Neoceratodus forsteri. The sequence goes on along the minus strand of CM028131.1, from coordinate 1,066,458,150 downwards.
TTATAAAAAAAGAAAAAACATTTTTGAGTATGAAAAAGTGTCAGAGTCAATTGAATATTTCACAATATAAACTAGAACTGAAAGAAACTGAAAAATTTATTAGGAGGGAAAGAAGAAAAATTGAACTAAAGTTAGCAGTAACAAAAAACCCTAAAGCTTCCTTTTCATATATCAGTAATAATAAACAAAAAGGCTCCAATATAATAACATTGAATGGTAATGGGAAGGAAATAACAGACCTACTGGACATGGTTAATAAATTAAACCAATTTTTTGGAACTGTATTCAACAATCAGGAGACTATTACAATTAATAAACTGCAGTATCCATGTTTAATAAATGAGATCCATATAGATGAGGTGGAAAAAGCCATTAGAGATATTCGCGCAGAGTCAGCCTTAGAGCCAGATGGTGTTAATTCTAACCTGCTAAAAAACATTCTATCTCACATCCTCTGAAATTGATATATAATGCTTCACTGCTTAAAGTGAAAGTACCTCAAGAATGGAAACAAGCAGTGGTAGTGCCAATCTATGAAAAGGGGAATAAAAAAGAAGTGGCAGATTACTGCCCCATAAGTCTTACTTTGGCTGTCTGTAAGACTATGGAGAGAATTCTTAAAAATAGAATTGAATAGGAATTGGAATGTAAGGGACAAAAAGATATTAAACAACATGGTTTTACAAAAGGGAGATTGTGTGCTACGAATCTCATTAGCTTCTATGAGAAGGCCAGCAATTCACTAGATCAAGGCACCCCAGTGGATATTATTTTCTTGGACTTTAAAAAAGCCTTTGATAAGGTTTCACATGGTATTCTTGTCCAAAAAATGCAGACTTTGAAATTAGATCCATACATAAATATGTGGGTAACAGAATGGTTAACAAACAGATCCCAGGCTGTCAGAACATTAGACACTTATTCTGATCCAATTCTGATCCAATTATAGTAACAAGTGGGGTTCCCCAGGGTTACGTCCTGGATCCCATTCTGTTTAGAATCTTCATATTAGATCTGCATAAAGAGATTACTGAGCACATCAGTACATTTGCTGATTAGACAAAATGATGTAGTGAAGTCAACACTTTTGATAAAATCAAAGCATTTCAAAATGATATCACCATCTTAGAGAACTGGACAAAACATAATAACATGTCATTTAATAAAGATAAATGTGTTGTAATGCACCTTGGGCCTAGAAATCAATTTATAAAATACTACTTAAACAATAAAAAATTAAAACATGTTAAAACTGAAAAAGACTTTGGAATTTTAATTAATGATCAGTTATTACTAGGGGAACACTGCAGACAAATTGCACTTAGGACAAACCACATATTAACTTCTGTTAGAAGATCTTGTGTTTGTAGGCAGGAAGCCTGCATACTACCTCTGTATAATTCACACATCAGGCCACTCCTTGATTATGGAGCTGCCTTTTGGCCTGCATACCTTACTAAGGATAGAAAACTCCTGGACAATGTCCAAAGAAGAACTACTAAGCTTATTCCAAGACTAAAAAATCTTTCATATGAAGAGAGACGTAGGGAATTACACCTATAGGACTTAGAAACTAGACATCAGAGAGGAGATCTTTTACTATTGTTTAAAATCCTCCAAGCAGAACAGCTTATGGGGGACTGTGATATTAAATACTCAAACAAACCTAATATACTTAGGTGCAATAATAAGCAGCTGTTCATACCAAAGGCAGTCAGGAATAAAAGAAAATATTTTTTCGCTATTAGGGCGATAACACTATGGAACAAACTCCCACAGACCATATTTGATGCAACAAAAATTGAACAATTTAAGGGTAAATTGAACAAGTATTTTATGGGCATCTAACTTTATTACCCACATGATGTGGGAAGGTAGACTTGATGGGTCATCTGGCCTTCTTCTACCTTAGTAAACCATGTAAACCTCTGGCAATCATGTTTAGCTGATCACTGGAAACAGGGGAGATACCAAAGACTGGACAACAGCAGATGCAGTGCCCTTATACAAAAGCAGGAACAAAGAGGAAGCGGGGAACTACAGACCAGTCAACCTGACCTTGGTAGTGGGGAAGATCATGGAAGCAAGAGGAAGGAGCTGCTGTTAGAATTTTACTACTCTACTGGACTAGAAAACTAGAACTCTACTACTGGGAACTTCAATTTAGGGTAAAAACAAACAAAAAACCAAAAAGAGTGTGTCAGAGTTGGGTGAAGTAAGTGTTATTTGTGCAGTTAGCTAGGTGAAGAAAGAAACTGTGAATTAGGGGGAGTGGCTTAGAGAGAAGGAAGCCAGATGCTTGCATTTAAACACTGACCTAGACAGCTTGTGGCAGAGAACAGCAAGAAGGAGGAGCTGTTGTTAGAACTTTACTACTCTACTGGACTAAAGAACTAGAACTCTACTACTGGGAACTTCGATTTAGGGTAAAAACAAACAAAAAAAGAATGTGTTTGTCTAAGTTGGGTGAAGGAATTGTTATCTGTGCAGTTAGCTAGGTGAAGAAAGAAACTGTGAATTGGGGGAGTGGCTTAGAGAGAAGGAAGCCAGGTGTTTGCATTTAAAAACTACCTAGATAGCTTGTGGCAGAGAACAGCAAGAGGAAGTAGCTGCTGTTAGAACTTCACTGGGACTATATTGCCCTTCACCCATCCTATCCACCCCCCACACTTAGCCGGTTCTACTTTTATAGGCACAGGATTTGACTGACAACAGGAACTTCCTGTTTGGGAGCAGGAAGAGAGTGATCACAGAGGTACATAAGACTCATCATGCTTGAAGGAAAGAGTAGCTCTCCACCCCCCCCCAGCTGCTGGAGGTCTGACTCTGAGCAAGTAAGATGGAGACTACTGAGGAATATAGATTTAGTAGTTGCCGTATTGGTCCTTGCAAGAATAGATCCAGAAGCAAATGATTTGATACCTTTTAATGGACCAACATAGATGTAACAAGAAGAACAAAGTGCTCTAGCTTTCGGACCAACCAGTCCTTCTTCAGAAGCTCATGGCAGTTGTTTAGAAAATACAATACTTATAACAGCTAGATAATGCAGAGAAAAACAGAAAAAAATCCCCATTGGTTTAAAATACTCATTTAAAAAACCAGAAGATGATGTCAGAGAAGTTTAACAGTACAATACTGCCCTCAGTCCGAATGAACCTTGGGTTCAGATGTGTAAGTGCAACACACATGCAAAGAATCCTACTGCACATAAATTTAATTGACATAAGATAACACTGCTGAAGCAAATAACTCCCAAATCAAGCCATGAGTGTCACAGTCAGTATAAGGATGTGATTACTGAAAGGCAACCCTCACCCAGCTTAAGACAAACTAAGATAGTTATAGGGCTCATGAAATTACAATGTATGCATTAAAGACAAAATTACCTAAAGTTGTCTAAAAACATCAGTGCACACTGTGTGATGTGTAAAACATAGCTGGACATGCCACCCAGCTGTATTCTCAAGCTAAATAAAAGGCCCAAGAAATTACAAAAACCTCAGGACTATATAAATGATAATTTAAATATAAATTGATAATATTAGTGTTAAAAAACTCTAGTCGGGAACCTCAAGAATTCAGACCATGCAGCCTGATATGTACTGATGTCAATATATACTGAGAATGTAGCAACTTCATGTACCACAAGTGTCAAGAGAATCTGAAAAAGAGATAAAAATGTAATTTATCTCCTCCTGTTCATACAAACAATACAACCTAACCCACCCACATCACAATAATGTGGGTGGAGAATCTATAACAAGCGAGATGTTGTCTCTCTCTCTCTCTCTCTCCCCCCCTCCTTTTTCTCTCTCTCTCACACATATTCCTTTGAGGAACTATTCAGTTACTGAAGTTTATATAGGTTCACTAGGAGAGATTAGTGTGTGTGTGTGTGTGTGTGTGTGTGTGTGAGAGAGAGAGAGAGAGAAAAAGGAGGGGGGGAGAGAGAGACAACATCTCGTTTAAGCTATATATCTCCCCACCCACATTATTGTGATGTGGGGTGGGTTAGGTTGTATTGTTTGTATGAACAGGAGGAGATAAATTACATTTTATCTCTTTTCAGATTCCCTTGACACTTGTGGTACATGAAGTTGCTACATTCTCAGTATATATTGACATCAGTACATATCAGGCTGCATGGTCTGAATTCTTGAGGTTCCTCGACTAGAGTTTTTAACACTAATATTATCAATTTATATTTAAATTATCATTTATATAGTCCTGAGGTTTTGTAATTTCTTGGGCCTTTTATTTAGCTTGAGAATACAGCTGGGTATGTCCAGCTATGTTTTACACATCACACAGTGTGCACTGATGTTTTTAGACAACTTTACTGGTAATTCTTGTCTTTAATGCATACATTGTAATTTCATGAGCCCTATAACTATCTTAGTTTGTCTTTAAGCTGGGTGGGGTTGCCTTTCAGTAATCACATCCTTATACTGACTGTGACACTCATGGCTTGATTTGGGAGTTATTTGCTTCAGCAGTGTTATCTTATGTCAATTAAATTTATGTGCAGTAGGATTCTTTGTATGTGTGTTGCACATAGCACATCTGAACCCAAGGTTCTATCTGGACTGAGGGCAGTATTGTACTGTTAAACTTCTCTGACATCATCTTCTGGTTTTTTAAATGAGTATTTTAAACCAATGGGGATTTTTCTGTTTTCTCTGCATTATCTAGCTGTTATAAGTATTGTATTTTCTAAACAACTGCCATGAGCTTCTGAAGAAGGACTGGTTGGTCCGAAGCTAGAGCACTTTGTTCTTGTTGTTACATCTATGTTGGTCCATTAAAGGTATCACTGAGTTTATGCAGTTCACTAGGGAGAGAGATTGAGTGTGTGTGTGTGTGTGTGTGTGTGTGTGTGTGTGTGTGTGTGAGAGAGAAGAAAAGGAGGGGAGAGAGAGAGAACATCTCGTTTGTTATATATCCCCACCCACATTATTGTGATGTGGGTGGGTTAGGTTGTATTGTTTGTATGAACAGAGGAGATAAATTACATTTTATCTCTTTTCAGATTCCTTGACACTTGTGGTACATGAAGTTGCTACATTCTCAGTATATATTGACATCAGTACATATCAGGCTGCATGGTCTGAATTCTCTTGAGGTTCCCGACTAGAGTTTTTAACACTAATATTATCAATTTATATTTAAATTATCATTTATATAGTCCTGAGGTTTTTGTAATTTCTTGGGCCTTTTATTTAGCTTGAGAATACAGCTGGGTGGCATGTCCAGCTATGTTTTACACATCACACAGTGTGCACTGATGTTTTTTAGACAACTTTACTGGTAATTTTGTCTTTAATGCATACATTGTAATTCATGAGCCCTATAACTATCTTAGTTTGTCTTTAAGCTGGGTGAGGTTGCCTTTCAGTAATCACATCCTTATGCGGCTATGACACTCCTTGGCTTGATTTGGGAGTTGTTGCCTTCAGCGGTGTTATCTTATGTCAATTAAAATTTATGTGCAGTAGGATTCTTTGCATGTGTGTTGCACTAAGCACATCTGAACCCAAGGTTCATTCGACTGAGGGCAGTATTGTACTGTTAAACTTCTGACATCATCTTCTGGTTTTTTAAATGAGTATTTTAAACCAATGGGGATTTTTTTCTGTTTTTCTCTGCATTATCTAGCTGTTATAAGTATTGTATTTTCTAAACAACTGCCATGAGCTTCTGAAGAAGGACTGGTTGGTCCGAAAGCTAGAGCACTTTGTTCTTCTTGTTACATCTATGTTGGTCCATTAAAAGGTATCAAATCATTTGCTTCTGTATCTACTGAGGAATATAGGAACTTACTCTCCCAGAACAGGAAGATCAGGAGCTTTAAGGGCATGGAGGCAGTAGGAAAGTAGGGAGAAAAAAGAAATTATATAAAAAAAAATTAAATAAGCAGAGACAGGAAAGAATAAGTATATAAAACAACAGTTAAGGGGCCACAAACAAGACATAAGAGTGGTGCAGTGCAATGGCTGTGGAGCAGCAGTCTTCCAGGAGACGTTCTGGAGGATGCGGTGTTTTCTCATCTGCAGGCACCTCTCTGGGCTGAGGGAGGAGGTTGTTCATCTCCAGGATGAGTAGGACAGGATTCGGGGGACCTCCTTTCCCACCTAGGGACCATTGAGTCACCACCACTGCCTCAGAGGTTGCCAAGAAAGAGGAGTGGTTGGACCACAGTGCGCTCCGTAATGGTGAGGGTGGTGGAACAGAGGAGCATACCTCCAGTTGTACCTCTCCACAATTCATATGCTGTTCTGGCAGAGTGTGGCTTCTCTATGGAGGCACCCGCAGTGGAGACCAAGGAGGATCCTGGGAACCTCCACAAAGGAGACCCAAAGTAGGGTGGCATGGGACCCCTCAAGGGAAGGAAACAACTCCTGGTGGGAGATTCCATTGTAAGGAGGGTAGAACTGGGGGAGGGAGGGAGGGGAGAGGGAGGTAAGGTGCCTGCCTGGTACCTTGGCTTGGAGGGACTGGGAGCAAATCCTCAGAATTGCAGGAGCAGCTGCATGGGGGAGGGAGCTGGATGTCATTGTCCACCTAGGGATAAATTACCTGGCTGGGAAAGGGATCAGAGCAGTGCAGGAGGAGTTTGTGGAGTTGGTGAGGGGCCTAAGACAAGTAGCATGCATGGTAACCTTCTCGGAGGTGCTGCCTGTCTATGTTAGAGGTGAGGCTAGGGTGCTCCACAACATAAGATGCAATCAGTGGTTGAAAAACTGGTGCAGAGCTCAGGGTTTTGGCTTCATTGGTGACTGGGGGTCCACCTGGAGGGATGCAGGCCTATATTGTCACAATGGTCTGCATCTGTCCAGGAGGGGAACCAGGATTCTAGGTGATAGGTTTAAATGCTTAATTGGCAAGCATTTGAACTAGCTAATGGGGGAGGCACTGAATAGGAGAAGGGAAATCCTAGCCCCCCCAAAAAAAATCAGGGTAGATAATGAGGTAAACACTAGGATAGAGAAGTCGATAGGGAGAAGGGCAAGGGTAAATGGAGAAAAAGAGAAAGGCAGTAAGGACAGGGATGGGGAAAAATGGGGTAAGGCCATCAACAAATGGAGGGTAATGAGTACCAATGCCCATAGTCTAGGTAACAAGCTCCCTGAACTGGTGGCCTTAATGGAAGAGGGATGCCTGGATATTATGGCAGTCACAGAAACATGGTACACAGAGAAACATGACTGGAATGTCAACATACCAGAGTACACAATCTACAGGAGGGACAGGGAGGGTGGAAGAGGAGGAGGAGTAGCTCTCTATGTAAGGGAAGAAATCAAAGCAATGGAACTAAAGGGTAAACAGGGTGGAGAGGAGGCACTGTGGGTCACCGTGGAGACTGGAAATAGCACCACAGTCCGCATAGGGGTTGCATAATGACCCCTGTCTCAGAGGGAGGAAATGGACAAGAAAATGACAGAAGGCATCCTTAGGATGGCAGAGAAAGGGGAGATACTGTTGGTGGGTGACCTGAATATACCACATGTTAACTGGAGCACCTTTGCTGCAGCTACATCCAAGAGAAGGGCCATTTTTGATGCCTTACAGGGGGCATGCCTCAGACAGCTAGTTTTGAAACTGACTCAGGAGGGAGCAATCGTAGACCTGGTACTCTCAAATGGGGATGGAAAGAGAATCTCAGATGTAAAAGTGGGTAGCCGTCTGGGAACAAGTGAACACCAAACAGTGTGGTTCATGATAAACTCAGCTGTAAAGTCAAGCCATATAAAAGTGAAGGTACTGGACTTCAGGAGGGCTGATTTTGTCAAATTGGGAGATTGCCTCAGAAAAGCACTAGCAAACAAGCAAGAAGGAGGGGTGGAGCAACAATGTGGAAACATCAAAACTGCCATCACAGAGGCAACAAGCCTTTGTGTAGAGCAAATAAACAAATCAAAATGAAGGAAAAAAAACACTATGGTCCTCAAAAGAGGTGGCAGGGAATGTTAGGGAGAAAAGGATAGCATTCAGGAAGTATAAGGAAACACAGAAGGAGCAGGACAGAGAACTGTACCAGTTAAAGCAGAAGGAAACTGGGAAGGCAATCAGAATAGCAAAGGCCCAAACCAAGGAAGAGATGGCCAACTTAGTTAAGAAGGGGTATAAAACCTTTTATAGGTACATTAGGGAGTGAAGACAAAAGAGAGAGATACTGAGGCTAAATAAAGAGGAAGGTGGTTGGGCAGAGAGGGACAGTGAAAAGCATTGATACTGAACAAATACTTCTGCTCAGTATTCACAAAGGAAGAGAAGGGGGAGGTAACTAATCCAGTCAGTAGAAGCACCCTGGAAAGGGGGGTAAATATCAGTCCTTTCACAGAAGAAAGGGTTCTGAAAGAACTCCTAAAATTAAAGGTGTAAAAGGCAATGGGGCCTGATGGGATTCACCCCAGAATTGTACAAGAACTAAGGGGAGAACTAGTAACACCAAATACTACCCATTTTAACAAATCCTGGGAGGATGGTGTGGTACCTGAAGACTGGAGGAGGATGGATGTGATTCCTCTTCACAAACATGGGAGCAAGACAGAGGCAGGAAACTACAGACTTGTCAGTTTCACCTCAGTGGTAGGGAAAATGATGGAATCACTTCTGAAGGAAAGAATTGCTGAGTACCTAGAGGCCAGTGGAACACAGGACCCAAGGTAGCATGGATTCACAGTGGGAAGGTCATGTCAGATGAACCTAATTGATTTCTTTGACTGGGTGACCAAAGTAGTAGACCAGTGAGGGGCTGTGGACGTGGCCTACCTTGATTTTAGCAAAGCATTTGATACAGTCCTGCACAAAAGATTAATAAACAAATTAGCCAGCTTGGGAGTGGGTCCCAGGGTGGTAGCCTGGGTAAAACATTGGGTGGACAACAGGACACAGAGGTAATAGTAAACGGAGTCCACAGTGAAGAACGGGGTGTTACTAGTGGGGTACCGCAGGATTCAGTACTGGGTCTGGTCCTTTTTAATGTCTTTAAAAGAGACATTGCAGAGGGACTGGAAGGAAAAGTATGTCTCTTTGCAGATGACACAAAGATCTGCAACAGGGTTGATACACAAGGTGGGTTGGAAAGGATAAGAAGGGACTTGGCAAGGTTGGAGGAATGGTCAAATGTATGGCAACTTAGATTCAATGCAAAGAAGTGCGAAGTAATGCACCTGGGAAACAAAAACCCAGGGGAAGAGTACACAATGAGGGGGGGGGTGAGATACTGACAAGAACAAAAATGGAAAGGGATCTGGGGGTAGTTATATCAGATGACCTAAAAGTGGGCAACCAATGTGAGAAGGCAGTAAGGAGGGCTGGGAGAATACTGTGATGCATAGGGACAGGCATCACAAGTAGAAAACAAAAAGTTGTTATCCCTCTATACAGCCAGTTGGTGAGACCCCATCTAGAGTACTTCATGCAGTTCTGGAGACCCCATCTCCGCAAAGACATGGACAGGGTGGAGGTTATTCAAAGGAGGGCCACCAAAGTGGTGCAGGGTCTGCACCAGAAGACATATGAAGAGAGACTAAAGGAGCTTAATATGTATACCCTCGAGGAAAGGGGGGAAGAGGGGGCACATGATAGAAACTTTCAAGTACCTCAAGGGAATCAATAAAGTCCAAGATGGTCGCATCTTTCAGAAAAGAGATGTGCAAGAACAAAAGAACAAGGGGACACAATTTGAAGATAGTGGGGGGACAGTTCAGAGGTAATGTGAGGAAGTATTTTTTCATGGAGAGGGTTATGGATGCATGGAACAGCCTTCTTGATGAGGTCACGGAGTCAAAAATAGTGGAGGAATTCGAGAATGCATGGGACAGACATAAGGCAATTCTAGTTAGGGGTAGGAGGAAGTAGACTGTTGGTTAACTAGGATCTGCAGCTTATCCATTAGGTAGGGAAATGGGCAGACTAGGTGGGCCAAGCGGTCCTTATCTGCCATCAAATTTAATGTTTCTATGTTTCTACATACGCACTACCGATGGTAGAACATCTGGTTTCCAATGGACTACAGGACCCAAGACAGCATGGTTTCACTGGAGGGAGGTCATGGCAGACCATCCTCATTGAATTTTTTGACTGGGTGACAAGGAAGGTGGATCAGGGGAGGGCAGTGGATGTGGCCTATCTGGACTTCAGCAAGGCCTTTGACACTGTTACATAGAAGGCTGTTAAACAAACCGGGGAATATGGGAGTGGGCAGGACAGTAGTGCAGTGGGTGGGTAATTGGTTGGGTGATAAGACACAGAGTGTGGTCATAAATGGTTATCATTCCACTAATGGAAAAGTGACCAGTGGGGTACCACAGGGATTAGTGCTGGGACCAGTCCTATTCAATGTCTTCATCAGTAACATTGCAAAGGACCTAGAAGGCAGAATTTCCCAGTTCACTGACAACATTGAGCTCTGTAACAAAGTGGACATGCCAGAGGGTGTAGACAGAATGAGGAGGGACCTGCAGAAGCTTGAAGAAAGGTCAAGGGTTTGACAGTTAAATTCAATGCAAAGAAGTGCAAGATAATGCATATGGGGCAGAGAAACCCTGAAACAACATATCAGTATGGGGAGTGAGGATGTAGCATGCACCCAGCAGGAAAAGGACCTTGGGGTTATTATCTCTGATGACCTCAAGGTAGGGAAACAGAGCAACAAGGCAGCAGGTAAAGCAAATAGGATGCTGGGATGCATAGGCAGGGGCATTGCCAGCAGGAAAAGGGAGGTCATAATTCCACTATACAAGACACTAGTGAAGCCCTACCTGGAGTACAGTGTACAGTTCTGGAGACCGTACCTATGTAAGAACATAAACAGGGTAGAGAAAGTTCAGAGAAGGGCAACAAAGATGGTACAGATTGCATCGCAAGTCCTATGAAGACAGGCTGAAGGACTTGAATATGTACTCCCTGGAGGAGAGCAGGGAGAGAGGGGATATGATAGAGACATACAAGTACATTACAGGGAGGAACAGGGAGCAGGAATCCACTATTTTCCAGCAAAAAAGATGTTCCAGGACTAGAGGGCATTGGTTGATGTTGGAGGGAGGGTGGTTCAGGGGAAACATGAGGAAGATTTTCTTCACAGAAAGGGTGGTGGACAAGTGGAAAACCCTGCCAGAGGAAGTGGTGGGGGCTGAAACAATCACAGGGTTTAAGAATGCTTGGGATAAACATAAGGGAATTCTGGAGGTTGGGGTAAGGGGCAACAGTCTTCTAGAAAAACATAAAGGGAACTTACAAGCTCAAATGGGCAGACTGGGTGGGCCATAGGCCCTTATCTGCCAACAGTGTCTATGTATCTATGTATCAATATAAACAAACACCAGAAAAAAAGCAGATGTTTTTTGTAGCTTTTTTCGTAAATACCTGGTAACAGTTTTGTGACACATATCAGTTACTTTTAAACTTTGCCGTGCAGTGTGGTATGGCATAGAGTAGTGTGGTGTTAACCATTAATCTCCCCCATGTAAGCTTTCATTTCCAATCATGTAATCTCCCTTGTTTAATGTTTTATTGCCAGTCTCGTCATCAGTAGTTGACATTTAATTTTATGTACTGCAAGTTGTATGAATTACAAATAGTTTCTGAGTAAATAAAGACTTGTGCTGAGTTGCTGTGAAATAGTACAAAGTATCAAATACCGTATTTGTGTATGCAGTCAACTCCAGGTTGGTGCAGTTAGTGGGATGGCTAACCCCAGATCAGGTCACAAAGTTTCAGTGTTAACTGCACTCAGTAGGAAAGAACAGCTTACCCACACACAGCACAAATACGTGCTTATCATTTTAATTGCCAGTATCTGACTTAGGAAACAATAACAAAGTGCAGAGCAAAATGTCAAGTCAACAAATGGAAGCCCAGTGCCCCAGCACTTCACCTGTAAAGGCTTCATTTGGGGCTGGGTATCAGAGACAAGTTCAGGTTTATATAGTTTCTTTGTAGTGACATCATGACTGACATACAGTAGAATTAAACAGTGCAAGTGAACTATTCCAAACTACCAATGGTACCCATATACAATGTTTTTTTTTTTTACAAAATTCAAAATGCACCATATACAAAGGAAATTCCATCTATAATGTATACTGTTCACTGGCATAAAATGCAGTAGCCTGCTGTTAAAAGAATACCATTTTAGACAATTAGTACTGTAATAAATTTCATATTAGCCTGAAGCTTTTCAGAAAAAAGGTGAGAAAATCCCACTACCCACAAGTATTTCTGTTCTGGATCACCCTTGTATTTTTACCAGGACATTCTGGGTGATCTACTGGAGCAGACAGATAGAAAATTACCAGAGTGTCTCCAGATCTGGAAGAAAAATAGAGAAAGGCAGAACATTAGTGGGCCATTTCTGGCCAATTTCAGAATAAATCTACTACATACTGTGATACCCAGTTACTGTATTATTTATTTGGGGTATAGTAGAATCAAAAAAGCTAGGTAAGTGAGTGTCTAGATCTGGAGACACTCCAGTTATTTTTCTGTCTCTTTATACCTCCTGACTCCCCATCCAGCTGCAGTGGATCCCTCAGAATGTCCTGGCTAAAATAAAAATGTGAGCTCGGACACTGGGCTTCCATCTGGTGACTAGCATATTGCTCTGCAGGTTGTTATTGTTTTCTAAGCCAGATGCTGGTCATTAAAATGATAAGCATATACCTGTGCTGTGTACGAGCAATGCAGTTCTTTCCTACTGAGTGCAGTTGAAGTACGAGCTTTGTAATACTGTAGCACTATCACAAGGTGGCAGTAAAAACCTTCTTTTCTGTACAATAAAAAGACAGCAGAAGTGGGTCCCACAAAACTGAATGACAAAAGAAGCACATACTGTTAATATGCAGCTTGATAACATTTGTAACATTTAAATGTTTAGCAGTTTAAAAATGATGTACTTGACTAAAATGTGTTTTTACATGTCTAGGTTTTTAAGCTGAGCAAACTCTTTTTTACTGATATACAGTACAGTGGTAGCAAGAGACATGATGCAGAATATACAGATATATCACAGTTTATCACAGGAGATACCCATTCATTAAAACTAGATTTCTGTGCTAATTTCTGATATATTCAAATACAGTGCTTCTTGCCTCTGGTTACTGCTGCACTTACAGTAGCTATAAATGTCTGCATATGTTATAATGATTAACATAATAAACTACCTAAGATGCGGATTACTTGAGAAGTGCATGTGTTGCACCAAAATCACCAACCCGCTTACATTTGATTGGAGCAGAAAATGCTTACAAATATTGTGTGATATATTTTTGGCATCTTAACAGTAGCACTGTACAGTATCTCCTCACACAACTCAACTGTACTACTACGACTAGCTACATTATTATTATTTTGGTTTAGTTGTAGCTGTTCTACCTTAGAGACAGATGGTTATGGGTTGAAGGCCCTCTCAAAAATGTGTGGCTTTTTCCCAGTGCTGATCCTTCAGTGCAGAGCTTATAGGGTGCTGCTGTTGGAGGTGCCATGTTTTAGACAAGACATCCAAAACAACATTGTACTCTAGTGGTTAGAGAACTAAACTGTGAAACAAAAAATTACAGTTGCTAATCCCACTACAACCAGTTACTCCAAGTGGGACCTTGACCAAATCAGTTAACTTTCCCATGCTTACAGTACAGTTAGCACTAAACTTTAATTGCAATGAGTTTCTAACTCATTGTTTAATGAGTTGCTTTTGGGGTATTTTATGTTTTAATGGTTGAGTTTGTATAGTAATGCAATGTAAAATGTTACTACATTTGAAGTATACCAGGAAACAATTTGATGCAAAAAGGCTGACAATTCATTACGTACAGTACTTGACTGGAAAAGCACTGAAATTCATAGTTCAAACTCACTGTTATTGAGTTCAAACAATCAATAAGCAACTCAATAGTGATGAAGTTGCTTTAAAGTTTAATTATGGCTATACTGTATGTCCTCCAAACTGAACACTGGGTAAAAAAAAAACATAACATTATCTCACCAAACGAGGTTTTATGCAAAAATCAAATTACAAAATATAAATAAAATATAAAATCAGGTCCCTATTCTGACCACCACTGGTAGCAGCTAGGTTTATGATCCAATGTGACTATTTAAAAAGAAAAGTGTAAATAAATGTTTTGGCTAGCATTTCTTCTGACTAAAGCTTACTAATAAGGATATGAAAATCTAGGCTGCTTAGGCCTGAATTGGATGTACTGTAGATCTGACATGACCTGTCTTTGCTGATATAAATTTTGCATAAAAATAAAAACACATTTGGAAAACATGCAGTAATATGCAACATAGCATGATCTTATACTTATTATAATGACTACTGGACACTGGACTTTAAGGTTTTCCAATACTTAGAGTAAATTGAACCAAGACTGATATGGTAGAAGTTCAGTAACTAGATGACAAAAGCAGATTTGAACTTCAGTGGCCAAAGCAAGGCTCGAAATAGGCTATTATTTACAAATGGGGTCTGATTAGCAACAACACCAACAACAAAAAAAAAACAATAATCGATAATTACAGCTGGCACCATTGTACCAGTCATTAAAATGGCCTGAATTTCAATAGTTGTATTTTAAAATATGATTGAAATTAAAATTCAAATGATTTATTAGGGAAAAAAGCACTGGACAGAGCTCATTTACAGTGGTGCTCTGGAGTCCTGGTCAGCTGACCTGCAGTACATACTGGATTCATATGCAAAACTACATAATACATAGTGCATTGGTGATCTATCTAGATAAATGCAAAAGCATAGCCACTTTCAGTTCATCTTTTAGCCAGTTTAAATGGACACAATTACACCACAGCAACTCCTACTGCTTAGGCTGCTGCAGTACAAATGTGGCCATGTGAGCACTTACCTGATCATGGTAATCGATTCCCTGCTCTTCTCCCCAAATCGCTGCTGAGTTGAGGATGTGTTCTGGAGTGAGTGACATAAGTAACCATGTGGACAGGATGTACTGCTCACTCCAGACACAATCCGTGGTCTGTGCATCCTCCTGCCCAATCCCTACTCTCACCACCCCTGTCCAGTGTGGCCTGTATCAGTGCTGAGAGGGCTATGTGAACTTTATGTTGATCAAGATTGAAGGTCAGGGCAGCACACGAGTTGCCAAAGGAATACCCATGGACCATCCATGTAAACATTACTTTTAGCTACATCTTTTTCTGGAACTGGAGTCTACTTGTAACAACATAGCCAATTCCACAGCACCAGGCTTTGATCTCACAAGCTGGGGATTTTGACACCAGAGCCAGGATATTTCATTAGTCAGACTCTGGGAAGTACCTCAACAGACTCCTGGAACCTTATTATTTGTATTATTAAAAATCATAACCATCTTCTATTGCATGCTAAGTTCAGGCTGTATTTTCATTCATTGAAAATTATTTTGCATTCCATATGCCTTGAAATTATGGAAATGTTTACTCACGTTTGGAGGGCTGTTTTATTAATGCAAGTAAACTGCAACATGTCGCTTCTTGGTGTGCTGGGGGACAGGATACATTTTAATGGGGGGTGGAATAGGACGAGGGGATCATGACCTCCAACCTCTCTGATCCCCCCTTTTGGGTCTCCGACTGTACAGTGCAGAAGTCCCAGTCACTGGTGCAGTGTAAGTTGAGACTCCAAGTCAGCAGTCACAGTACACAGCAGTAGCAGTGTGTGCAAATGTGTGTGTGTGTGTGTGTGTGCGCGCGCGCGCGTGTGTGTGTATGTCTGTACTGAAAACATAAGCTGTGTGGTCAGAAAAAATATAAAAGGAAAGGCTCTGCCCTGGTGAGGTGAAGGCTGTGCTGCAATGTTGGACTAAACAAAGGGGTTCTGAAATCCTGATTCCAAGCAGTAGGAAAAAAATCAAACTTCCTTGGAACTTCCTCAGACCCTGAGAGTTACTGAGACATTTAGTCAGAAATGTGATCATTAATTTGGAGAGAGAACCATTTTCTTGCAGCATGACATAGAGTGAGATAATGAAGCCCTGTTGTATGGCTGTATTACCTGGGAATCCCCAGAATGTGTCAAGGTTGGTGGAGGTGATTTTTTTCTGTATCTCCCCATTTGCATGCTTGCTTCTGCACCACCACCAATCGCAAGACTGAGGGCTGGTCATGAGCTTACATTTGATGTACCTAGCTCAAAAGTGTGTGACATAGTTAGAAGTCACCCTGGCCTGTAGTCAGGGCTTTTGTCATCTGTAAATCAGTCCTGTGGTGGGCTTACTTGAGGTAGCAGCTGATGACAGACAGGAGAGGAGCGGAGTCATTGACTAGATGTAAGAAAGTAAATGAGCAATGGAGTAATCCCATGGTGAGGAGCAGAGGACCAACCAGACCATGGGGTATGACACAGCATCAGACCAGGCCTCACCCATGCCTGACAACAAATAACGCATCTCACTGGAGGCAGTGGGGGCATTTTTTGTAAGCACAGGAGACTGTTGCAACCCCTGTATTTTTGTAAAAGTTAATACTGTTTTCCACAATGACTGCTGGGGAAGGGTCAGAGCACTAGACACTGGACTCTTTATGACCCCCCCCCAACTGAAGTTCTGATAAAATTTAAGAGACATTTCTGGAACTGTAGATTTTTATCCTGATTGAACTGTTATATTTCCTATAGTAACCCGTCCACATCAATGCCTACCCACTGAGGGCAAGGCAAATGTTGCCTGTTTCCCATTACATCAGGGCCCTCCACCAAGTCAACCAGAGGATGCTCTCATATGGCAGAGTGGGTGAATAACTGCCAGAGTTGGTGTGTGCTACTCCCATAGTGCCTACATGAGTCCACTGGCTCCTTGATGGGAATCAGGCTCATGATTTGAACATTGGTTTCCAACGTGGTACTTCAACAGACTACATTCGTGCTCCTTGGCTTGGTCAACATTGTTTTATCTACTGTGTGCTGGTCTCAAGTCCCCAATCTTCAAAAGACAGATCTTTCTCCTCCACTGAAGAAGTGTGGGTGTGTACCTGTACCATTTGACTGCCACTGCCTCCACTTACATGAAACCCAAAGCCTCATCTCATACTTGATGTGTGTCTAATAGGTCCATGGAGTCCTTAGGTTCTTACTGGTGCCTGCTTGCTCACATCTCCTGATTTTGGCCCTGCATAAATTCCTGATGCCCATCTTTATTCCTCTCTATTGTGTAAAACCAACTGTTTTATATGACATGTCCAATACAACTGGGCAGAGTCTTATCTACCCGAGCCATTGAGGTGCTAGCCCTTTAGTAAATATACCTTGATGCTACACTCTCACATGACTTTGCTATATGCTCTATCTGAGATCCTTTTGGGCCATTACATAAGGTTTCCGCAAGTGATCAAACTGGTTGTTCTTCAGTTTTTGTGTTTGCCTGTCCTATGCTATTTCACCTAGTACATTGTACATACAGTGTCAACTTCCTTATTTTCTTCATGCTCCTGAACAGCATGCTGTTTATTACTCAAATTGCTGCAAACCACAATAAAAAAAAAATCTTTGTTAAATAAATGGCCCAGAGGTCATATTCATTGCCATCACCACTTGCATTCCCACAATTATATGCATAGGATTGATAGGGGTGGGAAGGTCTTGGGTGTAAGGCAAACATCACTATATGGCACTGCTAACCTAAGTTGTGGTCAATGAAAGATAACTGAAGTAGATCTTCAGACTAATTGATCATATTTCTAATCTGAGATGTCTGTGAATTCATGTAGTAAACAACTCAGAAGACAGCCTGGTGAAAAACTCTGGTAATGTATTTCAGAAGGTGAAATATGAATTTAAAATAATGAACTTTGTTACCATTGGAATATTTTAATACCTTAAAAGCTTTTAAAAGAAAAGTACTGACTTGTTTATCTTACTCACATTAGTGAAATATCTCCTGCAAAAGTAGATTAACAATTTGAAAATAGCAGGACTGCCATTGGCAGGCAGAAGACAAGAATATAATTCTGGGAAAATTCAAATATACCTCTCTCATTCCAACTTCTATATTGAGCACCAATAATCGATGGTGTAAAGTGATAATTATCATGCACCGGAGAGAATTTAGTGATTGGGAGTTTGATCTGTAACAATTTATGAGCCTCTAACCAACATTTAATAGATGTATATGTAACTGGATTAATTGTTTCCTGAGATTTTTTATTGTTACTATAATACCCTGAAAATAAAAATTGACTTAAAGGCTGACTTCCATGATTATCTTGTTCAACTCTAGCAGACAGGGAATAAAATTCTCTATCTCTTAGTCAATACCATATTTCCCCTATTTGAGCTGCATAATAATAATGTTTGAACTCTGGCAAAGCCAGCCCACCCTTTTCTTTAGGAAGAATACATTTTTGATAAGAAATTCTTGTTTTTTTCTTATTCCATATAAAATTTGTGATAATCCTTCTTAAATTACTTAAAATTAGGCTGGTAGTATAGCCTAGAGGTTAGAGGAATGAGATGTGAATGAGCTTGGTACATCCAGCAGACCAGACCCGAGTTTGATTCTCACAACCTTCACCTGCATACTGTGTGACTCTGAGCAAGTCACTTAACCACCCAGTGCTCCTAGATGGCCCTGAAAGCAGACACTTGTGCCTAGTGAGCATTACCCGGTTACCAAAGACTAAAATGAAAAATGAAATGAACATTTTCAAAAAAAAAATTAGGAATAATAATAGGGATAGCATTACATTTATATAAGATTTTTGGAAGAACTTTCATCTTTATGACATTTATTCTACCAATTAAATTTAATGGAAGATGAGTCCAGTTTTCTAAATCATCTTTAATTTCCATATGTAACTTTATAAAGTTAACTTGATATAATCAATCATATTTATTTGTTAGGTTAATAGCCAGATATTTGATAGAATCTGACTGATCTCCTACCCCAATCCCTGCCATGTCCAATTGAAAGTTATCATCTAATTTCATCAATAGTGACTTTTGCCAGTTTATTTTATAACCTGAATATCTACCATGTATAGAAGCCAGTCTAATAAATTCTGGAACAGACTTTACAGGATTTTTTAAATACAACAGAATATCATCAGCATACAAGCTGATTTTCTGAATTGTATAAAAATCTTTATTCCAAAAATATTCCTATTTTGCCTAATAGCAATATCTAATGGTTCCATGGCCAAGACAAACAGCAAAGGAGAGAGGGAATATCCCTGCCTCATACCTCTTTGTAAAAAAATAGTATCAGATAGAACATTATTTATTCTAATATTAACTTTAGGAGTTGAGTATAATAGTTTAAACCAAGTCAGAAACTGATTGCCAAAATTCATCTTCTTAAGAAGAATAAATATAAACACCCATTCCACTCAATCAAACACCTTCTCTGCATCAATTGCAAACAATGGTCCATCAAGATGTTTGCTATTTGCTACAATATTTATACTTCTCTGTAAATTATCAGTAAAATTCCTTCCTTTAATAAAGCCAGTCTGATCCTGTTCAATGAGAGCAAGGAGTATCCCCTCTAACCTTAAAGCCAGAACTTTAGCAAAGATTTTATAATCGGAATTTAGTAACGATATAGGTCTATATGACCCACATAAAGTTGGATCTTTCACTTGTTTGTGAAATAACAGCCCAGTAGCCTTCTGAAATGAAGAAAGCATAGATCGAGCCCCATTGAAACTATTGAAAAGCTTAATCAGAATAGGAACTAATAAAGATTTAAATTTGTTATAAAAATCAACATATATGCCATCAGGGCCCAGAGCTTTCCCCTAAGATAAACTATCAGTTGCTCTAGAGATTTCATCTTTAGTTATAGATTTATTAAGGGTATGCCTGACATCATAGAAACATAGAAAAATAGAATTTGACAGCAGATAAGGACTGCTTGGCCCACCTAGTCTGCCCATTTCCCTACCTGATAGATAAGCAGCAGATTCTAGTTAATCAACAGCTTACTTCCTCCTACCCCCCACTAGAATTGCCTTATGCCTGTCCCATGCATTCTTGAATTCTTCCACTGTTCCTGACTCCACAACCTCCTCAGGAAGGCTGTTCCAAGCATCAACAACCCTTTCTGTGAAAAAAATATTTTCTAACATTACCTCTGAGCCATCCCCCCTCTATTTTCAAATTGTGCCCCTTTGTTCTTGCATATCTCTTCTTCTGAAATATACTACCCTCTTGTACTTTAATTCCCTTGAGATACTTGAAAGTTTCTATCATGTCCCCCCTCTCCCTCCTTTCCTCAAGGGTATACATATTAAGCTGCTTTAGTCTCTCCTCGTACGTCTTCTGGTGCAGATCCTGCACCATTTTGGTTGCCTTCCTCTGAACAGACTCCACTCTGTCTATATCTTTGTGGAGATGGGGTCTCCAGAACTGCATGCAGTACTCCAGATGGGGTCACACTAACTGTCTGTACAGAGGGATAACAACTTACTATTTTCTACTGTTGATGCCTCTCCCTATTCATCCCAGTACCCCCCGAGCCCTCCTTACTGCCTTCTCACATTGCTTGCCCACCTCTAGGCCATCTGATATAATTACTCCTAGGTCTCTTTTGATTTTTGTTGTTATTATTACCTTACCCTCCAATTATTAACTTGCATAATTTGTAAATTAGACAAAAATTATTCTGATCCCACCTGATTATAATCATATTCTGATGTATATAGTTTTTGATAATACACAGCAAAAACTTCATCAATCACAATGGGGTCTCTAACTAGACAGTCCATATCATTTTTTATTAAATTAATACTGTTTTTTCCTGATCCTTCCTTAATTGCCAGGACATTAATTTCAAAGGCTAATCTGAAAACATATAATAATTAGACTTTGTTTTCAAAATTTGATTTTCAGCTTTATCTGTTAAAAGTCTATTCAATTCCGTCCTTTTTTTAAAATAATTTTATTGTGAACATCCATCTCATTATTTGAAATGAAAATGTGTTCCAGAATCTGTATGTCATCCTGTAACTGCCTTTCTTGTTCTTGCCGTCTCTTGTTCTTTTGATTCTTAATTTGTTATAAAGTACTTCTAAACCAGATTTTAAAGGATTCCCATATCATGTTAATGTTGGACTCTGATTCCTCATTTACTTGAACAGATCCAGAAACAAATGATTTGATACCTTTTATTGGACCAACATGGATGTTACAGAAAAGAACAAAGTGCTCTAGCTTTCGAACCAACCAGGTCCTTCTTCAGAAGCTTTGTGGCAGTTTTTTCAAATATCCCATAATATTAACACCAGATTATATTGAAAAAACAGAAATAATTCTCATTGGTTTAACATATACATTTAAAAACATAACAGAAGATTACGTCAGAGAAGCTAATTAACACCAGTATGCCTTTAACTGAGGAGCCTCAGAAGGGTAAAGGTTATCAAGAATTCTCTACAGCCACAGAGTTCTTGTCACATAAATTTTAAAATGTCTCAGTATGCCAAGAAAGCATTCTAGTGATAAAAAAAAACCTTGGAGCGACATTCTCTCTAATACATGTAAGATGTGCTTACAACTTACATTCCAGTTGTCCTGGTATATTAAAGAACAGATAATGAGAGACAAAATCCTGAAATTAGGTATAACTGCAAGTTGAAAACAAGCCTCAAATTAACCTACACATATATACATGATGCATGAAAGTATCACTTGTAAGTGTAAGTGCCAAATAAAAAAATACTTGTAAAGGACCCCCAAGAAAACAAGACCATGAGCCTGATAAGTGTAGATTTCAACACAGAGTCCATGTATAACAAAAATGCACAGAATCTGTCTAAGGAATCTAAATGAAAACCCAAAGGAATTACACCTTTTATGAACCCCCAAGTAAATGAGATATGCATATAATATGAGCAGTTAAAAATGTGACAGTGTGTGATCCAACCACTGACAACTAATAGAAGGAAGTAAATGTACACTATATGTGAAAATAAGTGTCCTAGCCACATAACAATTGCCCCATGCCACGCTCCCCATACATATGTGTGTACATACACCACACCACACTCCACACACACACACACACACACACACACCTGCACACCCCACACAACCACAACACACAACAAATATAACAAACACAATCCACGCACACCACACCACACCGCACACAACAAACAAAACACACACACACACACAAAATTAAATAAATAATAAAATTAATAAAACAATTTCTCCTAATTGCCCTAGGTGTGCATGCACTTCTAGCACATTAGTGCATATGTTGCACAATTGTCCCTATCTTTCTAATTTTGGGGTTGAAATTTATGACTTTCTTAATAAGGTTTTAAGCCTGAATATAAACATTGAACAAATAATGGGTCTTCTGGCCTTTTCAGAGCAAAGCAGTTTGATGACTACTCATCAAAAAAATGTTTTTGCTATTTCTATGATTTTAGCTAAAAAATGTATTCTTCTAAAATGGAAGGACTCCTCTCCTCCACTCTTTGCCACCTGGCTAAACTTTTTGATAGATGCTATAAGACTGGAAAGGTTCTTTTATTTAAAGGAGAAGTACTTAATACCTTTTGAAAATATATGGGGCCCCTTTTATACAAACAAATCCAAGAGGGTATTATAAAGTAATACAGAATATTTATTTTATTGTTGTATTTGTGTTGTGCAAAAATGTGGAATCCTGGATAGTATAGAGGGGAGGACTATGATGATGGTTGATGAGGGAACTATCTTAATGGCGTAATTACAGTGTCAGTGGCTCAGCAGGTAGTACACTTGCCTCTGAGGCTGGGAGATCAGAAGGCTGTGGGTTCTATCCCCACACCAGGTACTTGGTTTATTATCCTAATACTGACACTGTAGTGCAGCATGGGGGGTGCTGCACTCCTCAGGTGCTGCCTTTCAGATGAGACATTAAACCAAGGTCCCATCAGGTTGTTCTGGTGGTAGTTTAGGCGGATGTTAAAGATCCCATGGCACTTCTTGAAAAGAGTAGGGGTAGATTTTATTAAAGAAAAACATAACATCACAAAAGGAAATTACAAGGAGAGACAGAATACCATATTGTATAACAAAAGCAAAAGCAATTCAGAAAAAGAAGAAGAACATCCAAAAGAAACACATCATAACAATTCATTATACAGGTATAAAATTTTGCCAAAATATATCAACTTTAGATTTGGAGAATTTATCCAAATCTCTAGTTTTAACAGAAGTTAAACCATTCTCAATTTGTACAAACAAGGTGTGAGATAAAACAGTTTGTTGCTGAAAAATAAATTGGCACCGAGCTTGCCAAAGATAATATTGTATAAACGCAAAAAACACATTCAAGGTACTTCTATGATAATGGTGCCATATCCCATTATAATTACCCAAAACTATGGTCTGATATGTAGCGTTGACTAAAAAAGGGAGGTTCCAATGTACAGCAGCGTCCTGCCAAAATGTTTGACTAAAAGGGCATGAAACAAAAAAGTGAACCATAGTTTCCTCGCAATTAACACAGGTGGGCTGTAAACAAAATCTTTCTGTAGTAGGTTTGTATTTCAAGTTACCATGAACCCCCAACCTTCCCTGTATAGAGAGCCATACAATATCCCAAATATGTGGGGGGATCCTAAAATCTGTCAGTTTCCTAAAAGAAAAAAACATCTGAGAAGGTATACATTCTGGGAAAAGAGGAACACATTTCTGCACTTCAAACACAATAAACTTATAAAAGGTTTTCCTAGAGAGAGTGAGCAAATGTGGAAACGATATCTTCCATTGCTGTAGTTTCTTAAAAGAAGCAATACCATAAGAAGGCAAGGAATCTGACAATAGTATTTTAGGGGGTAATAGTGACCATTTATTTAAATAAGTAGACCACAAAAAATTGGACCAAATTTGCCAAGACATAGTGGGAGAAGACCAAAGATAAGAAAAAGATTCAAATAAGAAAAAAGAGTGATAAAAAACAATGGGGTTAATCATGTCCAATCCACCCTTATTAATGGGAAGATAAGTAATATCTCTGTGCACTGGGTTCAATCTATTACCCCACAACATCTGAAAAAAAATACTAAATAGTCTAGTCTCCAGGTGAAGAGGAGGTGGAAACACATAACTTAAATATAAAAACACAGGTAACACAAATTTTTTAATAATTGCAACCCACTTTTTCTTTCCAAATTTCCACCCTTTCCATCAGTGGATTTTAAATTCTCCAATGTATAGTTGCTTTTCCCAATTATAGGTAGCTAAATCTCCTGCTCCAAACCAAATGCCTAGAATCTTACGAGGAGAAGAAGCTACCGGAATACCTGCAATAGCAGAAGGATCTAGATGTGTAGACTATAATATAAAAATAAAGCTCTTATGCATGTTAATTTGGGCTCCTGACAGTGCCTCAAAAACAGAAAAAATGTGCAATGCATTTAGTAAAGAAGGACTATCTCCAAGTAATAAGGTGATATCATCTGCATACGAAGTTATTTTTTCCACTGGTAAAGTAGAGGAAGGTGATAATCCAATAATATGCACATCCCAAACAATCTGTCTAACGACAGGGTCCAAAACAAAGGAATACAAAAGCGGGCTTAATGGGCAACCCTGTCGAATCCCAATTGATATAGGTACCTCTGTGCCAAAATATCCATTAACCATGGAACACAACTAGCGCTCTTATATAGAATGGAAATCCAATTAATAGATGGCGGAGGATTGCCGTAACTTAGAAGTATGGAAAATAAATAGTTATGCTTAACTCTATCAAAAGCTTTGGCTTGATCCAAAGCAACAATATATCCAGAAATATGACCTTTATTACTAAGTTCAAATAGATCTCTTAAAAGATATAAATTATGCTGAATGCGTCTATGAGGAATGGCACATGTTTGGGCAAAGTGAATAAGAGACCCTGCTGCCAGTAATAATCTATTATTAAGAATTTTGGTAAGGATTTTGTAGTCACTATTTAACAAACTCAAAGGTCTCCAATTAGATAGTAGGGTCTTGTCCCCTGATTTACTGTATATAGAAAAAAAAGTAGCGAAGTATTAAACCCAGAAGATTCCACAGAAGAAAATAATAAAAAATTAAACACCTTAGGCAAAAAGTAAATCATGTGAGGTAAAAACAGTTTGTAGAATTCATTAGGGATGCCATCCCACCCTGGTGAGGTACCCTTACTTAATTGTGATATCGCCTGTTCAACTTCCTGGGAAGAAATAGGTTGAATTAATGGAATCATTTGAGAGGTAGACAAGTGAGGAACAGGAGCACTGAAACTAGAAAGATCAGGCAAAGTAGGGGTAGAGTCATCCTGAAAACAGGCTGCAACATGTTGTTGAACTAGAGTCAACATATCCATATCTTTGGTAAGCAAAAGACCAGTAGGCGCAACTAGCTGAGCCATAAGGGTGGCTTCTAACCTGTGTTTACATGCCAAAGGGTCGGAAGCAGGAGTAGTCTTAGTTCCAAATTTAAACTCTAGGTCCAGGGACTTTGCTCTATCATATTGATAGGATTTCATCTGTTCTTTCAGAATCTTAATTTGAGAAAGCAGATCACGGGAACATTCAAAGGGAGGACAACAATTTATATAATTGATTACGGGCAAGCAAATACTGTATATATTTAGAATTAGCTCTAGCCTTTTCAAATGAAAGTAAAAGTTTTTTCAATTCCTGTTTCGTGTCCATCCACCAGTTCAAAGAATCTGAGTATGCACAGAAAACAGATTCCCTGTATGCGAAAAAAAGATCAGTCTGAGAATAGAAAGAAGGAGTATCAAAAAGGGACATATTCAATCTCCATCGATTATATTTGGAAAAGATTTTGGGAGGGATAGAATGCAAGCTAAAAGAACAAAAAAGCATATTATGATCAGAAAACTCTGAAGGCTGAGATTGGCAAGAAATGGGATGTAAGTGTTGGGAGAAGAAAAACATATCAATCCTTGTGGCGAAAATAAACCTATGATAAGTAGCACCAAGTCCCTTAGGGTGTAATTACTGAGAAAGCATCCTGCATACTAGAGTCAATAAGGATTTGTTTCAGGGCATTAGAATCACAATACATTCTTCTGGGTGGCTCCGGACAAAGGGGCATCTAATGTACAATTAAAATCCCCTCTCCAAACAACATGCATTCTGGTGAAAAGAAATGGCTTAATATCTCCAAATAATGCAACCCTGGCAGACTTCATTAGTGGGGCATAAAGGTTAATAAGACGGAAAGAAAAGTCTCCTATAAAGCCATCCAAAATCAAGGCCCTACCAGGACAAACATCTATTAACCGAAAAATATGAATATTGGTGGATTTAAAAAGAATGCCAATTTCATCTGCAGGTTCCAGTCCAAAGGACCAAAAAGAAGGACCCCAGTGCCATCGCTTTTTAATTTCATCTAACTCAGCTAGTGAGGAAAGATGACATTCTTGAATAAAAATAATATCCACAGGAAGGGTTGAAAAATAGGCTAATACAGAAATTTGTTTCCTATATGATTTTAAACTGCAGACATTGAAAGATAGGAGTCGAGGAGGCCATAAGGTGTCATAGTTCAGCCAAGTCCCCCTTTCAAACTATTGCTTGCTTTCCTCTTTTTACCTTTCTTTCCTTTCTTTTCCTTTGCCAATTCTGTAGATCTACTGTCCTCATCTTCCGTAACTATCTCAGATCTATGGGATGTATCGGATTCTAAGTCTGAATCCCCCAAATCTTCTTGTAGAGGTAAAAAAATATTAGATGTCGGAAGAGGGCAGGGAGTGGGTAATTTCAGGGAAGATCTGGTAAATCTCCTGCCTTTCACGGTCTCAAAGGTGGGGGGGGGCATTATAGGCCTGTCAGGTACGTTTCCTAGGTCAGAGGCTTGAAGCATAGTAGAAAGAAGGTCAGAGTTAGCTACCAATGGTACAGATGTCGGTGCAGTTGATACAGGATGACCAGGATCATGTAATTTATCCTGAGCTTGGAGTACTAAATCATCATGATCCCATCCCTCGGTTCTATTGCGCTTGGCCCAGGGGCATTGATGAAAAGCATGCCCCCTTTCATCACACAGGTTACACTGGAAAATGTTCTGACACAGATCCATCGAATGTCCATAACCCCCACAAAGTGAACATTTCATCATGTCACAAGAACTACTAATATGAGTGTGAGAACCACATTTATAGCAAGCTCAGGACTGACCGTTATAAAAGCACACCCTCCTGTCCTTTCCAAGAAAAAAACTATTAGGAAGGTGTATTATATCAGAGTTCACTTGAAACAATTTAACTTTAAATTTCCAGCTCCCAGTCCAAATACCCTCTAAATCTAATAAGGCTTCAGGAGGGCCTAGGATATCGCAATGCTTCTGCAGTCAATGGTAAATATCACTGACATTCACCCCTTCATTTCTGAACATAACAGTGATATACCTAATTTGTGGCCTAGTAAGAGGAATGGCTAAAAAGGGAAGCCATAAAGGGGTAGTTTTAAGAGCAGAGTACTTTTCCCAAAATTTTTCCAGACTATGATTAAGTCTGAAACTTACATCAAATGAATCCTCCCCTGAAACATGAATAAGTGCAAAGAGGTCTGAAGGTAGAAAAGACACAGAAACCCTAAGCAAAGTGTTAGTAATATAATATCTATTAGGATGAGTATCTAATCCCCCTCTATATCTCAATCGAACAGCGTTTCTCCTGGGAGCCTGTTCAAGTTTGTGTTTGAACAGGTCTGCCATAGGAACGTGAGGAGGGTTGTCAGAGCCCTTGCAGGAGCCAAACCTATCATCTGCTGCAGCAGGAACTGTGAGTCTCTCCCCCCCACCATAGGTAGACTGGGGCTACCAGTAGCCTCAGTGTCCTTCAATAATGGGTGCGCACCAACTACAGTAGAAACAACAGGATGAGTAATGTCAGTACCTGAGCTCAGGGAGGTGGCATCGAGGTGAAGTATATGAGACAGGCTTCCAAGTAGGGTCAGGCACCCAAGTTCC
The DNA here is from genome assembly GCA_016271365.2 of Neoceratodus forsteri. Classification (NCBI taxonomy): domain Eukaryota; kingdom Metazoa; phylum Chordata; order Ceratodontiformes; family Ceratodontidae; genus Neoceratodus; species Neoceratodus forsteri. The sequence goes on along the minus strand of CM028131.1, from coordinate 1,066,430,228 downwards.
TGAAGCGCTTTGTCCAGCCAGCATTAACAAAGAGTCTTCCTCCACCAGTCTTTGGAAGTAAGAGAGTCCTGAGTTTGCAAACCAAATTGGTTTTCAGAGCTATGATATAGTAGGGATCCTCTCGGGTGCAGCATGGGGCTTCTATACCATCGGACTGTCTACTGGTGCAACCGGAAACGTACGTCATTGAAAAACATTCGTAGTGGAAACAGGGAGTGAAGAATCCAAAAGTCCCAAGGCAGAAGTAGTGCACACAGGTTCATCAAATGTGGGGTGAAAAGTCTCCTGAATCGGCAGTAAACCGATCACCTCAGGGGCAGTAGATGGTTTCTCCAGGTCTGTATCAAGAGTACTCACAGTCGTAGTAGCATCCATAGAACAAACGAAAGCATTGCTAGCGGGAGCGTCCTCGCTAGCATCCATCTCCTCGCAGGAGATCAGAGCTTCTGCCATAACGCAGAGATGTCTCAGCCCTCTACTGGCCACAGAGCACCAGCAAAGTAGGGGAATTTCCCCGGTGCCCTAGCCAAATTTCCCCCCAATTCACTAAAAATACCACCAACAGCTTAATCTGGTTCAAAGTCAGTAGACATTCATCTGTATCCCCCTCCTCCGGGTCGCACCTGAAAATAGGCAGAATTTGTCTAGTGCACTTACCCGGTCAACAAAAACTAAATAAAATAAATTGTCTTGGATGAATTGTTACCCTTATGAACCAATCTGAATCCTCCTCCCCAAAAACAGGAAAAAAAAGAATATAATTCTGAGGGCACAAGAAAAGGGAGATTTTTTTCTTTCACATTGGCAGAATTATTTCTTGGCCTCTCAGCTATACATCCTTATCCAGTGAGTAGCAAGAAGCAAGAAACCCTCATAGAAACAAATGGTTTTATCTGCAACTGCAATATAAATGTGGTTACCTTAACCTTGTGAAATTCAAAATATACTAAAGGGCTGGAGAGAATGAAAGAACTTTTTTACTAGATGGCTCATTAGCAGAGCTATAGAGATACTGCTTGTAGTGCCACTGATTCAGGTTCAAGGAATGAGCCAGGGTCATCAGAAGCCTGTCAGGGAGGATAATAGAACATCCTACAGGACACTTTTCACCTCTGCAGAGGGACAGTCATTGACTATAGTGCAACACTGCCAACTGGATGACAATGGGTGGTATTGCAGGGGGAAGCAAAGTACAGGAGGGAGGGCAGTGGCTATACTCTGCACCAGCATGTAGTGGTATGCCAGCAGAGATGTGGCAAACTTTTAATTTACTGGCAAAGTTGGTGCAAATTCAGGAAATTCATAATTCATGAAACTTTGTGAATTTCCTGGTAGGTGGACCAACTCTGTTAGTGAATTTATTATTTAAAAAACACCTTCCGTAGTGCACAAAATACCTCCCCTTACAAATCATGGAGTAATTTCCCCCACACACCTCCCAGCCACTTTGAATTGTTATAAACCCCTCCCGTCCCCTCTGTTATCACCCTTCTCCCCCCTGACATGGCAAATCTGTGAATATAAATGTACCCTTCCCCAATCCATTCACCAAACACACTCCCCTACTTTCTCCAACATAGCCAGAAATTCTTTTACAAGTACCCTACCACCACCCTCCTCACCCTACCAGCAGCACCTAGAAAATATTTTTTAATATGATGCTGAAACAAAGAAAACAGTCCCCCAGTGTACAGCATCTGCTCAGGTCAGTGTTCCTTTCTGTAATGGGGCAGTCACATTCTCAACAGTCATGCATGGGATCATGTAATTTGTCACTGGGACACTGAACAAGGCAGATGCTCTGCAGCAGGGGGTGGTTTTCTTTACTACAGCAATTTATTGAAAGATATTTTTTTGGGTGCTGGTGGGGGAGAGAGAGAGTGTTGAAGGAAATGGGTGGTTGGGGGGAGACAATAGAGTAAAATAGAGTGTGGTCAGGTGAGGAGAGAAAGTGAAACTGGGCCTGATTCCAGAAGGCATGGTGCAAGTCGCTAACAACTGTGACTTGTGCCAAATGCCAATGTGCCAGGGACCCTGCATCTGATTCCAGAACAGCTAGGATCTCGGCGGCTACATCCTGTGACTTGTGGCAACCCAAGCATTAGGCCAAAGGAAGGGCACACCTGAACAGGGTGCCACAAGCCACAGTAAATGCTGACTGACAGGGCACAAGCTCCCCAAGCCCTGATCCCCAATTGCCAGCTCGCTGGTAATTGTAAAATGTCCAAATAAAAGCACAACTCGTTATCCTTGGTTTTATAGTGGCCCTCACCTGGCAGTTACAGTCCACCCCCCATGCCCATTCCCAGTCAGTTACTGGCACATCCCACCTCTCACCTCCATAGCCAGCCACTGACTTATCTCCCCCTGAGCATGTACTACTGTATATAGTACATGCTCAGTGAATGAGCTGACATTCATTGGGTGCATACAGTATACAGTAGTATATGCTCAGAGGGAGCTCAGTTGGCAGCTGGCCATGGAGGAAGATAGGAGGCAGTATAGCACAGTGGTTTAAGGATCTGAGCTGCAAATCTGGTGATATCCAGCAGACCAGACCTGGGTTTGAATTCCACAGCTTCCACCTGCATACTGTGTGACCCTAAGCAAGTCATTTAACTTCCCTGTGCTCCCAGGTTGCTCCTGTAAAAAAGCTTTCAGCTTACTGTGCTACTCCTGGTTAAAGAACTAATAAAAAGGTGGGATGTGCCAGTTGCCAAATGAGAACAGGCATGGGGGGAGTGGGGTAGACTGGCACTGCCAAGTGGGGGCCACTAGACTCCCAGGGATAACAGGTTGTGCTTTTATTCAGACATTTTACAATTACTGGTGAGCTAGCAATCAGGGATTGGGGCTTGAGGAGGTTTGCATGAATAGTCCTGTAGGCCATTACTTGAAGATTGTAGCTTGGATGCGCCAGCAGCCTGCAATGTGCTTATATGAGTATCTCAAAAGGGGGGATGGGTGAGGGGGCTTATGTGGGATTGTGGGCGGGGTGGCTGTTGGGTGCACATGGCACAGTGGTGCACCTCTGGTGGATGCAAAGTACACTTACACCAGCTAATAGCTGGTCTGACTGTACTTTGACCAATGTCCTTTGGGGGTTCTCTTGGAATAGCAAATCTGCTGTTCTGGCATCCACCCTCCCAGAATAAGGCACAACTGCTGCTGTAAACAACCTTGTGCCATGTCACAGGGGGTTTATGATGTGCATGGATGGTGTAGGACCACTTCGGTGCAGGCAGCCTGAGAAACGAAACAGGCTGCGTTCTGGAATACCAATTGTTGTTACTCATGGTGCAAAGTGCTACTTGCACTATTTCTTTTGGCACAAGTCACTTTGCGCCATGCATAACTATTCTGGAATTGGGCCCACTGTGTTTAGCACTGAGGTGGGGGAAGGCTATATTTATATTCATAAATTTGACAGGGCAGGGAGAGGGATGAGGTTGCTATCAGGGAGATGGGAGTAGGGTTAAAAGATTTCAAAGTGTGGGAGGTGGAGGTGAATTATACCACAGTGGGAGGGGGTTGTAATTGAAAGACTATAATTTGTTTCCTTGTTGTTGGTGCAGTGCATAAACTCACATGGCATAACTACGCAAATTGCCTAGTTTGCCCACAAAATGGCACTTCGTGTATTTCCTCAGCACAAATTTAGTCATTCACTGGGTAAATAAATACACAAATTGCATGCCATCTTCAATTCAAATTTGCTGAAATTAGCAATTTTTTTTTGTGAAGTGAATTTTGGCAACTTCACACACCTCTACATTCAAGTGCTTAGAATCCCATACATGCAAGGCATTCTGTGTGTGGGTGATGAACTAGAAAAAATAGGAAATACTATGTTGCATGCAGAATAACCCATGTCATGCTTGGGATCCCCTTCCTGCTACAAACCTCTCCTTCTCAATTGACATTGTCTACACCAGAATATCTGGGTAAGGTACACAGTTTAAATTCAACAAAGCATAACAGGCAGCAGCCTGTAAGATTATAGCAAAAACTTTTACTGTAGACAAAGTTCATGTATTACATTTAGTACCAAAATAACTATAGTGTTGTACAAATAAAACCATTTTGTCCACCACTATAGGTATTTTTTGTTACTAAATATAATACATTTATTTGTATTTATTTATTTATTGGAATTTCGAAAACAACCTTTGAGTAAGAACTCTTTTACAAAGGGTCCACATCTGTTAAACAGTACAAATACAGACATAATTGAATTCACAGTACAAATACAGACATAGTTGAAATATCAGTACATAATTGAATTCACAGTGCAAATACAGACGTAATTGAATGATCAGTACAGGAAGTAACAAAAACATAGAAAACAGCCAAGAGTTTCTTATGAGTTTATTAAGGGTGTAATACTAAGTGCTGCATGGCATAAGGAAGTATATGAGAGAGAGGAAAATGTAGGATAGGGAGAGAGTGCTTAATGAATGGAACGTGGGGACAGAGAAGCCCAGAAGGAGCATTGTCACAATGCATTACAGCTTTGGAGCTGAGGAGCTAGGAATAGTGCATGTGAGTGTGCATGGTAAGGTGGGAGAAGGTGGTGAGAGAGAGAGAAAGAGAGAGAGAGAGAGAGGAGAGGGGAGAGAGAAGGAGGAGGAGGAGGAAAGGGGGAAGGAGGAGAGACCTAGCAGGAGGGGTGGTATAATGAGAGTGGAGATTGATGGAGAAAAGAGTGGTTAGGAGGGGGTGGGGTGTAAGAGATTAAGAGAGAAGGGAGATAAGGCACCAGACAAACAAGAGAAAGCAACCACTAGCAGAATAAGAGATATGGAGGATGAGGTGCCAGAGTCTGGGGAGCAGGGCTAGGGAGTGGGGAGGGGTGGACCATGTGAGTGAGTTCATGAGTAGTTGCTGGTAGGCAGGATTGGTGCAGGCTCTGGAGACCCGCTCTGATCAGATCAGCACTCACAGTCATTCTTTTGCAGTAGAAACTGCGTAAGTTCAGCTTTGAAGGTTCTAGGGTTAGCAGCCTTTAGAGTGTAAGCTGGGATCTCATTAAGCCATAGTGGAGCACGGAAGGGAGAAGGATCTTTGTCCAAGAGCTGTCCTTCAGAATGGGACACAGAATGGGTGTAGTTCTTTATTCCTGGTCTTGTACATGGAGTTGGTTAAGGTAATCAGATCAGTTATACAGGGAGGAATTAGGCCTAACATGGCTTTCCTACCTAGGAGGCACGTCTGGTATAAGATTCTATTCTTGAGGCTTAATATGTTTGCTTGCTCACAGAGTACACAGGTGTGTGTGAGCCGGTCAGCATCTAGTAACAATCTGCTGGCCTTGTTTAGAGCCATGCCTACCTTCTTGAGGGCGGTATCAGTTGCTGCTCCATGGCCATCAGGCCATAGTCAACCACGCAGAGAATGGAGCTATTTATGGTGGGCCTGAGAGCATTGGTAGTGAGGCTTTTCCTGTGTTGATAAAGTACCCTGAATTTAGTATTTACTGCCTTAACCTGGTCAACATGCTATCCATATGAGAGAATATCATCTATTATTAATCACTGGTATTTAAAGGAATTAACCTGTTCTAGAGGGGCCGACCTGTTGTTGGCAACTGTTAGTATGGGGTACCTCCTCTTTAGCTGAGAGCTACAGAGGAGCATGGATTTGTTTTTCTTGTAATTAAGTAACAGCCTACGAGAGCCGAACCAGACCTCCAGTTGTTAGAAGGTGGACTGCAGCTCAGCCTGCAGGGTCTCAGTGTGGGCACTGCTATTGAGTACCACCACATCATCTGCATACAGGATAAGTTTGCTGGCACATGCATCTTGGAGTGTGTTCAAAAAGAGGCAAAACAGCAATGAAACTAGTATGTACCCTTGTGGAACTCTGAGCAATACGTCTCGAGAGGTAGAAACTGTTGGTCAAATTCTGACCCTATGAGACATTCCAGATTGGTAATCTTGAAAACACTGGATGGCGTTGGAGGCCAGCTCAAGGGACCATAGTACCTTGAGAAGGAGGGGGTGACAGACTGTGTCGAAGGCCTTCATTAAGTCAATAAAGATGGATCCAACCAGTTTACCCTTGTTCATAGCCTTGTGAGTGTAATCTGTGAAATCAACCAGGGCTTTGGTGGTGCTGTGTTTTTTTTTTCTGAAACCATGCTGCTGGGGACACTGCATCAGGTATTTCTGGACATATTCCATGATTTGGTCCACTACAGTCCTCGCTAGTGCTTTTCAGTGTTGGGGGGGGGGAGGATTGATATGGGTCTATAATTAGCTGTGCACATCCTGTGCTTGTTTCCAGAGGAAGGGGAACTTAGCCAGGGCTTGGGACTTACTGAAGATTTTAATGATGAGGACAATAAGCACATCCACTGTCTGAGCTACCAATTTCATGTCAATACTGTCACTGCCAATCCTAGTCATTCCTAAGATCTTTTTGATGTAGCACATGGTTTCTTTGACTGTAACCTGCCTGAAATAGAATTGCAGCTGCCGTGCACTTGTGGGTATGTTATCAAGATCCACATCCATGGTCTTCAAGTATTCATCAAGGAGGACAGAGCTTAGATCTGTGAATGCAGAGTTAAACTCTTCTGCTATGGTGAGTGGGTCTACAGAATTGGAGTCAAATATTGAGTAGTAAAGGTTGTTGCTTGGCTTTCTTTCCTCTGAGCTCCTTAAGGTTGTCCCAGAAACATCTCCCATCCCCTCAGCTGCATTTGAGTTGATCCTTATAATAGTTCACCTTGACACTCTGTATTAAGTGGATGCATCTGTTCCTGGCTGCAATATAGTTCAGGGTGTCGTTGATGCCCTCCGTGACCTTGGCCCTGCTCCATAGGTTATCCCATTCTCTCATTAGTTCCAATTGCTGACTGGTAATTTACCCTTTGTTATAATCTCAGATCTTCCTTTTTAGCGTGGGGCATACCTGTTGCACACCTGATTGAACTTGTCAATGCGGTATTGTAATGCTTGGTCCAGGTCGTGCAGAAATTCTAAGGGTGACTAGTCTATCTGGGATAAAGCTTCTATCAAGGAGGCAAGCTGCCCTTTTTGCAGCACTCTGCTTTCCACAGGCTTAGCTGAGGATTGTTTGCATTTATTGGTCCATCTGCAGATAATTGAGAAGTGATCACTCAGGGTATTTGAGAGCACTGAGATGTCAGTGACCCTATCTGGTGAGATTGTGAGGAGCCAGCTAAGGATAGTGTGTTTTCCTGATTTGTAATTTAACCTTGTGGGCTTGGCTATTAATTGCAAGAGAAAGAAGCAACCCACAGTGTCTGTCAGTTTTGCCGAGCTGGGACTGAGCCAATTTATATTGAAATCTCCTTTGAGAATGAGTTCACAGCTCTTTGAGATGCCATCTATGGCTCCGAGGACTTTCTGGAGTCCCTCAGCAGGCTTTTTGGGTGGGAGATAGACACACACAATGACTAGAGATTTGTTCTGGGGACCAAATAGGAGCTTTAACATTAGTAGCTCATGGTCCTCAGTTATGGCAGTTAACAGGAGTACCACCCCTTGCAAGGTATCCCTGAAGGCACCCCCCATTGCTATTCCTATCGATTCTGAAGGATTGATAGCCTCGTAGAGCAATTACGCTATCCTTGTCCTGGGGGTTAGCCAGGTCTCGGTAAGTGAAATGATGTCGAGGTATGCAGGGCAACCCAGGTCTGAAGCTGTGCCATCTTAGGGAGCAGGCTGCTAATATTCATAGCTGCAATTGTAAGGCCACTTGCCTTTGACACTTTAGTGCTGGTGTCAGCCCTAGGGCCACATGTGAATTTTGTCTAGAGTAAAGGTTTTGGCTATAATCTTGAAGCCTGGTGCTGGTAGTTCTTTGCTGAGTTATTACCTGTGTTTTACCAGGCACAGGTTGTCTATTGTGAAGTGGCATCTCTTGCTCTCTCACAGGGTATGCAGTATTGCCTGGCTGAGACCAGGCCCCACTTCAGGGGGTAAACCATGGTTAATGAGGAGGCAAGCACTGGAGACATGATGGGGCATGGCCAAATCCAGGGAAGGGGTCCTGACCAGAGGAAGGGGGGTTAAATATAAATTCTAAAAGAACCTATAGACTGTTATCCAACTTTTTCGCCAACAGTTGTCCATGGAGTTTTTAAAAATGTGGGAAATTTAAGAGATCATCTTGTTTTTACACATGGAGAAGACTGGGAATGTAACCATTAAGAAACCATGAGCATTTATAATTTGACTAGAGAGAGTAGTATATATATATATATATATATATATATATATATATATATATAATTACTGACAAGAAAATGTCAACAATAATTCTTTTTAAATTGACTACAGTCATCAAAACAATACAAAAGCATTCCAAATTACACCTACTCTCCAACTATATGATACTACAACATGAAACTGAATTAGCAAATAATTTCTGTTCCTTATTTTGCACTGTGGTTTTGCCATGGCATTGATAAATAAATTATTGCAAAGTGTATAATACAGAGTTGCATATATTCACATAAAGAGACAGCTTCCAACAATAATGTGCTAGTAATGTACACAGTAGTAGTACAGGTATGGTAGCATTTTAGAAACAGCCAGCCTTGACAGTGGGAATGTTACTGTACCATTAAATATACAATAAAGTATGGGAAAGTGTGCTTAAATTAGAAATTAATGGTTGCCCCAGGTGAGGGATGCTACATAAACCCCGAGGGCGAAGCACGAGGGGTTTATTAAAGCATCCCAAACCGAGGGCAACCATTAATTTCTAATTTAAGCACACTTTCCCATACTTTATTATTTATAATTGCTGGGCAGCAATTTTTTCCAGCCATGAGTCTGAGACACACACACATACACACACTGTCTCTCTCTCTCTCACACACACACACACACACACACACACACACACACACAGACACACTCTGTCTCCCCGTTCATCTTTTTTTTTTTACATTAATTTAATTATTGTGACAGTTTTTTCCTTTTTTAGGTATGGGATGTTTAGCAGATTTATGTACTGAGATCGTGATCACCTTACCTGAAGAGGCAAGGTCAGAGCTGTTCTTCGCAGAGTGTGTACAAGGCATTCCCGGCAGCTTTTATGTACTGGGGCTCTGAAATGGCCATTTAAGTTGTGAATGGCAGGATCAGCCAGTTACAAATAGTTTAAAGAAATTTAAAACAGTATTCACGGAGTCACTCACACCGTATGGCGGGGAGTCGCCATGTTTCTGACTGTATTTAGCCGCCCATTAGAAGCATGGAGCCAATCGGAATGTGGCTCTTCTTTTACTGACGTGGTGCATGTTTGCCGATATAACCCGCGGGTTATAACGGCAAATTATAACTGGCTCAGGGTATTAAAAAAATTGCTGGCCAGTTATTATATATATATAATTACTGGTGAGCATTTTTTTTTCAGTGGGCTGAACCACTTGATATTCCCCATAATAACCGGCTGTTTATAACAACATTCATGCACTGTGCCTGTCAAAATACAGCACGGGTGTTCCAACATACTAAGCAGCAGCTGTGGAAAAAAAAATAAAATGCTAGTACTTTGAAATTGAGTTTCTCCATGCACGTCAGAAACACTGCATAGCCACATCCTACATCAGAAATCACCTCGTTTGCTACATCTCAGTCCTAGAATCCCTAAAAAAATGAAACAAATGGAAAACAAGAGCAGCAGATTCGAGATACCCCCCCCCCCCAAAATTCACCAGAGAGAGATATTCATATAAGCTCAGGACTACACTAACACAAGACAGAAAACTGAAAGTGACTTATGGCTGTTCAAATAGTTTCCTCATGGAAACAGATGAAAGCCTTAAATTTACACAGCTCTCTCTAAATAAGCTTGATAATTAAAGTGACAACTATGAACCTGGCTCAGTACAAGGCATAGTAGCCTCAACTGAGAGACATTTAGTGAAACACCACTATCCCTACTTTAAAGGTGTGCAGACAGACTTCACCAAAACAAATTGCACCCTGACAGCCAAAATGGAGCATCTCAAGAAACTGGGCAAAGGAAATAGATATTTGAAGTCACAGCCACTCACAGAAGAGGATATTAACCTTCTTTATTCCTCGGGGACATTGAGCATGAACACTCCAACAGGACTACTGAATTTTCTGTTTTTTTTATTTGTTTTATTTACTATACTTTTTTGTTCCCTGGTTGCTCTCCCATCTGCCCCATTCCTGCACCTGCCTTGCTTCCCCAATGACCACCTTCTGCCACTGATACTTCCTGGCTTACCCCCCAGGGTAGGACCACAGCATCACGACCTGCCCATCTGTGATGGGTAAGGTGTCAGCGAGCTGACATTGCCTCCCTTGCTCCCCCCCCCAGGGTGGGGTTCAGGGACTTTAGTGACACTTGTGGAGCTGGTATTTAGTCAGTGGCAGAGCAGCGAGGAGCTATGGAGATCAGGTGCCTGGGCGGCGTCATCCAGAGCGACTGGAGAGGGGTTTTCTATGTTTTTCTGGGAGGTGGGGATGTGCACTGACATCCAGCGTCTGCCCTGCCTCCCAGAACATACTGACACCAGTTGCTGTGGTACCCCCGGCCTCCACCAGGGGTCCGTCACACGCTAGGCATACTCCGCTCCCTCCCCCCCGAGAAGGAGAGCAGTCCACGAGACACTCCATCCTTCTCCTCCGGCCGTCCCTCTGACAACCCGGGTCTGTTCCTGAACCCGGGTCACCATTGTTGCAAGCTGAAATCCAACCATTGCACAGACGGCTGGCTGAATTTTCTGTTTTTTAGTGTTGGCATCCAATTTGCACTCCAAACCAAGAGCATTATGACTTATTCTGGGGGGGGAATAGTGGAGGGCAGAGATAGTATTTAGAGTACAATGAGAGGCAAATGAAGACATGGACTGTAGACAACCCAAGAGACATCAGATCTGTCAAGCCTAGAATCTACAAAAACCTTGCCAACCTAGCCAGAGACAGTTTGAGAGCTTATGAGATATTTAGAAAATGGGAAAGATTGTTGGAGCTCTCTCATTGGCTGAGAGCCACTACGGGGAGGGTACATTAACTTTTGATAGATACCCGCTTAAAACAAGTGCCATTTTGTGGTGTTCCATTACTGAGGGTATCCAAGGGCACCCTGAATTCAGTAGCCACCATTTCTTGCCTCTTGCTTAGTGAGAGATGCCTCCCCAGCCCAGCACTAAAGAAAAGTAAACAAACTGATTTTACTGCTGGTATATCTGAAAGTGTGCGGTAAACTCAAAAAAAATTAAAAAGCACATTATTTCTGTTTTAAGTAGTAGCGGTAGCATGGCACGGGCTAAGCGCTACTGTGGGAGTGCCTGCTACTTCAGAAACACTCATCGTAACTGCTCCTCGGCCTTCCTCTCCTGATCTCGACATAGCCCTGGTAAAAACTACACAGCTGAGCCAGTACAAAGTACAGAATCTACCTGTTTTTACGGGATATTTTTTCCTTTTTCGTGGCAGCTCGAGCTCGCTCGATGTCTGATGCATTGCTCTTCCATCTGCCCTATCAAATCAACTTTGCTCTAACATTCAGCTGATCGCTCCCCGCTCATACAAAACTTTGTTTTTTATGTAAGAAAAACCAAAACGTCTAGAACTGCTGTCAATAAACTAAACTCACTTGGGGGGGGGGGGGCTGCTGCAAACGAATCCACACAAATAAAAGAGACACTGCAACATAGAAAATAAGGATTATCATACACAGCAGCACCCTCTAGTGGCATTTCAGAAAGGGACTATTTTACAGAAGCTGCTGTTTCTCATATCTTCATTAATATTTTACCTGCTTTTTTCCTTATAAAATCATTTTTATAAAAAAAAAAAAAAAAAAAAGAAAGCCCATTTTCTAAGTGCAATAATACCCACCAGGGTTGGTGGTATGGGCAATACCAGACCTTCCAGGGGCTATAAGACCCTTCTCCTGAGATGTCAGTCCTGATTATGCCCCTGGGCAGTCCAGTACTGCCCAATACCGCCCACCCTGTCTGGTATTATTGCTTGCACAAACAAAACAGACCATAATCATTGCTAGTACCATGGGCACCCTTCTGCATGACACCTAACATCAATGCTACTTGTGGGTCCCTTTGGTTTAGAAATATGAAGGTGGGGATGAACAAATTAAGAACAATTACATATACTATAAAAGTAGACATGGCCATAACAGACTCAAAAAGGATAATTAATCAATTGACCAGAACGAAATGCATTCAGAGACTCATCGATTACCAAGTCCCCCCAACAGAATTTCAACAGATACCTGGGAATCGAAATGTGCAGAGTAATAATAATTACTTGGTCCTGTCAGAAAGAAAGCAGCACATTGTATCCATGATTCTGCATTTCTTACCAGGTTCAGAACAGAACAAGCAGCCCTCAACATCCAGAGTTATAGCACCTAAACCAAGCAACACCCAGATCACCACAGCAGAAACCTTCTCTGCAAGAAACTCCCTTCATGCTATCTTTAGGCCCAACTGCACATTTAACCAGGGAGTCACCATAAACATCTATTATGGTGCACCCAAAGAAACAACACAGAAAAAGAAGAGGCATGTCGTAATCAACTCAGATTCTGAGTAAAGGTATGTCACTAGAGAGCACACAATATGCAAGCCAAAACTCTGTCATTCACAAATGTCAAAAACAAAAGAAATGCGCTAAAAAACTGGTTAAGAAACAGAGACTCACACCAAAAAACAGGTAATTTGAACACTGTCCCTTGCTTCCCACAGGCAGTTTAACACCACTCACTGTGTAACCAAGGCAACCAACTACCATAACGATGGAGAAACAAAGCAAATGAAACAGAAAAAAAGCTGACTCTTTGAAAAAGCAGTTCAGCACACAGTTCAGAAAGTTCAGATCTTTATAAATCTTGAAGTTAGAGTGAATGTTTATTTGTACTGATTTACATGTTTTCCTAATAGCTATGTTCTTTTTGGCTTATTTCACGTTGTTGTAAACACAGTTTACAGTCTTGCAATGTTTTTGTAGTCTGATGTTACACTTGTTCATAAAATATTACAGTTGTGTTATCTGTTGATTTACTGACTTCAAATAAACTGTTATTTAAATCAGTATCACTGCAGTCTCTGCACTATTTAAGTACGTAAATTGCACTCCACTTAAAATTCACAAATGGTCTCTGAAGTCTTGCTGTAAAACATTTTTCACCAGTAATTATATAAAATAAGGCATGGGGGAGAGTGCCCACTCAAATTTAATGCATACCCGAGGTGTGAGATGCTTTAATAAACCCTTTGAGCTTCATTCTCAGGGTATAAGTAGCATCTCACACCTTGGGTATGCATTACATTCTCGTAATACACACCCCACCATGAATTATTCTCTATATATTATTTTGTAAACTTTGTTTTATGTCACTCTGTTGATGGAAGGGATTTACCCCATCTGCCCTCCAGCCCTCAATTACCTCTGACTCAGCATCACCCCAGTCAACCCACGGGGGGGGCCATGATTTACCCCCTCATGATGGCGCTACCCAAGGGCTTGGAAATGATGAAGACCCACCTTTGTCCCATGATGGGGTGAACCCAGCATCAGGCAGGGAAAGCAGTCTACAGAGGCTTCTCTGGCTTTATCCTGCACTGCACAGAGGGGGTAACCTTGAGTGTTGCTGACCCCTAGTGGAGGCAGATGTGCAATGATGTCAGCACATGCTGGGGATTCTCCCACCACTGACTTGCAGACATCCACTGTGCCACCAATCCTTGTTGTAGCACTGGCTCCAGGTGCACCCACCCCTTCCCACTGCCAGGGATTGGTGTCTTTCTGGGTGCTAGATCCCTCCCTCCCTTCCTGGAGGAGGAGGAAGAGAGTAGTCCTCAGGACACATACCCTCCTCCCTCCAGATGGCTCCCTGATGGCTCTAAATTTGCTCCTGAATGCAAGTCATTGGCACCAAAAGTAGTAGTGGTACTGCTGTGCTGGTAGGCCAACCCATTTCAACACATTATTGCTACTGAGTAGGGTTTGGGGAATTTTAAACTTCATGGCTGAATGTGCCACAAACTCATTAGCTCTACAAGGCAAAATATAGTAAATGTATTTTTATTAACTTTTATCACACTTATTACAGCAATCCGCCCATTCTCTGTCTCTCTACCCATAACTTGACATTTATTTAGGGGCACATCAAGGTGAATTCCAGGCCATATGGGTCCCTTCTGGTGGTATTTGTCATTTTTGTGGTGATATACAGCTAGCCAAGTCTGACCAAATTAAAATGATGTCCATGAAACACCTCCAACCCCAATCACTCCCTTAAAGTATAAATCTAATATTAATATGTGCATCCATCTGTCACCATCCCCCATACTGGTAAATCCAGGGAGGGAGTGGCAGAGCACAAGGACAACATGTCCATTTTGAAATGAGAATGTAACAAGAAATGCAGTATCCCAGAATTAATGGTGCACTGCAAATACACAGACAGATTAAGATTGCTTTGCGCACTCAAGGGATGTATACGAAAAGGCACAACACCACCTAACCAGTGATCACGTCACAAATCCAAATCTGGAAAGGAATACATTTTGCCAGTTGGGGGATTAGTGCACGGCAGTAACAATCCCTACTGGGTCATAATGTCACATGCTTAATAGCATACGGCATTATGGCTAAACAGCTACAGCATAGTCCAGAACCACTACTGGTGCAATACCGCGTATACTGCTGTATGCGGTATTGCACCAGTAGCACTCTCCCAGTCAGAGGATATGACCTCTAATGGGAGTGGATTCTGCCGAACAGCTGCTGTGGCTCACAGGACTGAGCCACAGAATCAGGAACCCAGGTGCTACGTCTGGGACCGAGTTTTATTCCTGGTCCCAGAAACTTTTATTTTAAACAGTTTTGTGTGCTCCCCGAGTTGCACTCCCCCCGGAGCTGAGAATCTTTAGTGGGATGTATCCGGAGGCACAGCCCCCCATAACAGGGGGTGTGGGAGCAGAGTTCTCCACAGGAAAAAGACTTATGCCGCATGGCAGAAATCGTGCTGAATTGGCAGAGCAATTGTGCCATGAGACATAATGTCTTGCAACATTATGACCACGTGCCGTAACAATCCACTACCAGTAAAGATATCACAAATCAGTATAAAAAATTCATGCAGGTGCGGTGGATAGCAGGTTCACATTGTTACAATTACTCTGTGGCACAATAAAAGGTGTCTGATTTAATGGCATGCATTGCACACACACTCACACACACACATTACAAGTAATGCGAGGCAAATTGAAAACCTTTAGTAATATAATCAAATGTTTTAAACAGACAAATTATACACTGCAGCACCACAACAATCAGCAAAAAAAGAAAAGAATTACTGAACATAATGCTGTGTGTACATTAACACAGTTGTACAAAAAACTATAACCAAAACAGAAAGACTGCATTGTTCTCCAAGTTAATGTACCTAAACCACAAATATGCCCCTCCCCCAAAGCACACTTCACAGTACAGAGACTGTTCTAAATTAACATTCAAAATCCACATACAACAATAGAAACTCGATATGAGCACAGAAGGGATTCCTACAATCGACATACTAAATTTTGAGCAAAAAAAAAAATTACTCAAAAAGGCATTTTATACAGCTATTAAGGGTTTTGAATCACAGAGCTCTGAGAGCAAACTGTCTCCAGCTACCACTACACACACACAACCGAGGCCAGAACTGAGGCTGTGCAGAACAATCTAGAGCCCGTGTGACCTGCAATCCCATGAATCACTGCAGAATTTCATTTGGAGCTCAATTACAAGGCGAAGTGAGGTGAATTACATTGATTTCAATGTACTTCACCTTAACATTGGTGGAGAAGTGGTTTGGGGAAGGCGGAATAATGCAAAGTCATTGGTTTCAATGGATTTTACGTTCCTCATTATGAACCGAAATACTCTGCTTCACATTGTGGAGTACTCTGAGGATTCCGCGTTACTCCGTGAATCATTTAGTGGAGCAAATTGGGGCCACTTTGCTCACCACTACTTACAGTACTGTAACTCACATGCTGTACAGGAAGGAATGTGAATGCCTATGGCTGTACTTCCATGATGAGCTGAGCCTGTATCATAAAACTCCCCAATTTAAAAACTCTTATTAATGAGTACAGTAGCGGGGTGGTGAAGCCTGGAGAGATACTACAAAACATGCTTATAATACATCCAAGTTACCAGTAAAAAAATGTATCTTGTGATTCATGATGTGATTGTGAATCATGATTTGTGACTGCATTTGTGACCATGATGATGAAGAACGTGATTTGGTGTTGACGGTGTGAGATAACCAACATGGAACTGTATTGGGAATGCAAATGCCAATGGCTGTACTTCCCCAATGAGCTGTAGCACAAAACTCCCTGACTTAAAAACTCGTATTAATGAGTACAATGGTGGGGTGGTGAACCCTGGAGAGATACTACAAAACAGGCTTACAATACATCCAAGTAACTAGTGAAAAAATGTATGCTGTGATTCATGACGTGATCGTGAATCATGATTTGTGACTGTGATGATGAAGAAAGTGATTCGGTGTTGAAGGTATGAGATAACCAATATGAAACTGTATTGGGAATGTGAATGCCTATGGCTGTACTTCCCTGATGAGCTGTAGCACAAAACTCCCCAACTTAAAAACACTTATTAATGAGTACAATGGTGGGGTAGTAAAGCCTGGAGAGATACTATAGAACAGGCTTACAAGACATCCAAGTAACTAGTAAAAAAATTAATGTTGTCATTTGTGGCGTGATTGTGAATCGTGATTTGTGACTGCATTTGTGACCATGATGAAGAACATGATTTGTATCATGAGTGACTCGTGATGATGGTGCTGACTTAAAAACGCATTTTAATGAGTACAATGTTCATGCAGAATTATGCATCACACCAGTCCAGGACTCTGAAGGGAAACCAAAGAAACAACTGTGACTTAAGTTACAGATGGAGATTGGGCCCTAAAGAGATGCAAATGCACAGACAGAATAAGATTGTGCTGCGCACTGAAGAAATGCAGATGCAAAGGCACACCTAACTAGTGCTCACCATCAGAAATAAAAATCTGTAAAAGAATACCTTTGCCAGTTGGGTTGGGCTGTGGGGGGGGGAGCAGTGTACTGCACTGCTGCAGTAACAGTCACTAGTACTAGTACCAGTAAAGATACTACAAAGAAGTACAAAAGCCACACAGTTGCAGTGAATATCAGGTTCACATTGCTGAAATTACTATGCGACACAATAAAAGGTGTCTGATTTGATGGCATGTGTCACACACATACACACACACTAGTATTTTAAACAAACTAAGATTATGCACTGCTGAATCATAACAATCAGCAAGTAATGGCACGAATTACTGAAAACATTACTGTGTACATTAACACAGTTATACAAGAAAATATTACCAAAACAGAAAGCACTGTCTTTTTCTCCAAGTTATTCTACCTACACCACAGATACGCCCTTCCCCCAAGCACACTTCCACTGTCTCTCAATACACAGACTGAATGTTGTACATTAACATTCAAAATCATCACACAACCAATAAACGCTTGATGATATGAGCACAGGAGGGTTTTCCACAATCGATGGACTAAAGATTAAGCAAAAAAAAAACTACTCAAAAAGGCTTTTTTAACAGCTTTTAGAAGGTTTGAATCGCAGAGAGCTCTCAGAGCAGACAGTCTCCTACAGCTTCCTACACACACTACTCCGAACTGAGGCTGTGCAGAACAATCTAGAGTACATGTGACCTGAAATCCCATGAATCCCTGCAAAATTTGTCTTTGGAGCTTAAAAACAAGGTGAAGTGAGGCAAAGTACATTGTTTTCAATGTACTTCACCTTAGGAATTGATGGAGTAGTGGTTCGGGAAGGCGGAGTAACGTGAAGTCATTGTTTTCAATGGACTTTGTGTTACCCATTATAATGCTAAGTACTCCACTTCGTGTTGTAGAGCACTCTGCAAATTTGCTTTCACTACGCGATTCACTTCATGGAGCAAATTGGAGCCACTTCGCGCATCTGTACATAACGGCATTTTTGTGCAAATGTTACCAAACTGTGATCTAAAATCACTACTCCACCACAAGATGTGTGGAGATAAGCAGGGCAGCTGAACCTTCATGTTGTCTATGCACACATCTGCACCTCTGGTATGCTGAGTATGAGGAAGTAGCAATAGATGGATGCCCACACCAATGTGCCCTGAGGATTAAGAATATTTTTATACTTTATAGGACTGAGTGAGTGTGGGTATTCTCATGAATGGGGGAGATGAGCATTATAAATTGAGCAGACATGGATGACTGGGCAATTATCAGATTATAACAGACTATACCTAGAGAAATCATGATAGCTGGGAACACACATTGATGTGCTCCTGAAGAGGGTGAAAGGCATGCCAGGTGAACTGACATTGACAGATGCAAATCCATAAGATATTTGCCTGCCCTAAATTCAAACAAAATGTTATTCAATATACTGTAACTTTTAAAGGTCCACCCAGCCATACAATTCAGCCTGTAGTGTAAGGAAAGAAGTAAGGGTTAACCCGCTAGAGAGCATGGGTCAACTTGAGAATTAATCCACTGCTCGGGGTTCGTGCCTCAACCCCTCCCTACCCAAGGCGTGGATTAATTCTCAAGTTGAACCATGCTCTCGAGTTAGTTAATCCTTATGTGTAACAAGGGGAAGAGAAAGGGTTGCACCTCACTGGATATCTTTAGATAACAAGTGATAGGTGAGAATCCTCATACTGTATAGGGGGATGCCAAAGGGTTACATAGCTAATAGGGATTAGGATCTGGTTTCCAGTAATCTACCTGTTCACCAATATACCTAAGGATTTATCCTTATGCCCTTATACTCTGAAAGAACACTGATGAATGCAACTATTGTTAGTAATAAAATGTGCTGTGTCCATGTTCTAACACCAACATTCACAGGCTATTTCATTTAAATACCAACATGAATTTAATACATTACTCCCTGCTGTACAATTGAAACAGATACAAATTATTTGGCATACAACAATTGCAATGATGGCTTGGAAAGTTGCTTGCAGATTTTCTGAAGCAGCAGTTATATTACTAAGGTATAATAAGGAAGAATGTAGAAAAAAATGGAGAGATCATGGGGTGGACAAAACTGACTATACTGATATATTTGGAGTTATTTGAAAGATGGCAATTGATTGGAAAAAGCTTGCAGTATGCATATGTCAATCATTAGAAATAGACAGTTCATTAAACAATGTATTGTTAGAAGCCTTACCTGAAGAGAAAGCAACTGATATGAAGAAATACATATTTTAATTTCTGGTCATTCCTGAAAATTAATATGATATATTAATAAGGGCAGGATGTTCAAACTGCACCCAGAATGGAGTGTTGCCTTACACCTCATATGTAAGACAGAGGTGCTGTTACACTGTGTCTGTGGCTAACTAAATTAAACATCGTGCTTGTGTGTACATGACGTTTTTTATTTCTGTGAGCACATGTGTACAGTGAGCCCTACTCCTGCATCAGGAAGTAGGTACAGAGGTGCAGTAGTTTTACATGCTGTTTTAGCAAACTACTAACCTAAACAGGGGCACTATTTTAAGTGAATAGCACTTTGGGTGCTTTTTATTTAGAAAACAATGAATAAGTGGTACACGATTTGGGGGTTTAAACATCATAATTAGCAGTTTTAGTTACTAGGGAGCTGTGACCCCTAAAACAGCTTCCGGGTCACTTCAGCCTTCTAACCTAGCCCTGCTGCAAGCAGGGTGAGGCAGGCAGGCCCGTGCATGCGCTTATGAGATGTGAGCAGAGACACGGGTGTCTGCGTGTGTTATTCATGTTGTGTGAGGGTAGAGGGTGAACCCAAGCCAAGAGTGCAGTATACAGCCTTTCAACACAGTAAGCTACTTATTATCAGAAAAACTCAGTAGTGTTTTGATTAAGTTATAGTAACTATGGATGTAACACAGTTGCTAAAGGATAAAGTGGGGATATTATGTGTAGCATGTGACATGTATCTGTTTACTGACGTGCCAGTGCCTGAAACTCCAATCAATTGCCTGAAATGTAAACAGAATGAGGAGATGCAAATAGAGATCTCACTTTTTAACACAAGATTAAAAGCACTAGAAATCAGCCAACAGGGATTAATACAGAGAATGGGCACAGACGACATATGTAATGATCAGACTATGGTTACTGCAGATCCAACCCCAGAAGCACAACATGGCCCAGTTTCAAATGTATGTCAAACCTTGTCCTCCATTATCCAGTCAAATCAGGAAATTGAATCAAACACAAACATAAGACTAAATGTAACCTCAAACAGAAAGAGAATAAGAGAAATTGAAGCTCAGGATAACCCAGATAATGACTGGTTTGACATACAGTTTAAAAGATCAGTTAAGAAAAAAAAGGGAAGAAAAGCTGAGGCATTTACCTTACCCCTCTATAATAGCTTTGATCCTCTTATTAAACTACCTGAGGAAGAAAGCACGACCATTTCAAGATCCACCCCCAATAATGCCCTCCATTGAACCAGTTATCACCAATATGATACAAGAAATCTGTCCAGGGTTAGCTACACTAAAAGAAACATATGAGGATGCTAGTATGACCATTTCTAAATCCCCGTTAATGCCCTTGATTGAACCACATATCACAAATGTGGCACAGGAAATTTCTCCAGAGCCAGCAGAACTAAAAGAAATCAATAAGGACCAGTCAGACCCTAACAGTATTTCCACAGTTACCCTGTCCCAAATAATTAGTCTATTAGAGTAGATGTTCATACTGGGGGACTATATAACAAGGTTTATGGACAGATGTACCACAAGGGGAATAAAGAAAACCTAAAAAGTTGTAGCTACCATATAGTGGGGCAACCATAAAAAAACATCACCCAATAACTCCCTGGTATACTACAAAATGTCCCAGGACCCAAAACTGTTGTGCTCCATGTAGGCACAAATAATTTTGGCAAACAAGACATGGGAGAATTAATTCAAGATATGGAAGTAGCAATAAAAACTATACAAGATCTAAATATGATTCCAATAATCACAGAAGTCCTTCCAGTACACAGGGCTAGCTACAAAAGAAACAAAAGCATTAAAACCTTGATGTCTTTACTGTCCTCAGCTGTCTTATGATTACCCTAATTGCTTTATTTTACATCCTTATTATGATCTATGCCTAAAATGTACCCTTATGTAACTATTACTGTGCTACCCAATGTATATCTTGTTTTGCTCCTGTACACCTATATTATGTCTGTGCATTTCTGCATATTGTAACCAATGTCCTGTGCTCTCCCGGGTCATGCCTGAAAATAGGCAGGTCTGTTGCCTAGCGCACTTACCCGGTTACCAAAAGCTAATAAATAAATAAAAGCTTTAATAATTGACTGTGCGGATGGAGCATGACAAATAACACACAGTACATAAGAACATGGGAAAAATTTGAAAATAACAACTTATTGTATGGATATGATGGGCTTCATTTGAGCAGGCAAGGATCCTGGCTTCTTGGATGTATATTCCATAACACACTGAATCAAGAACAAACAAAAAACTAAAAAGTACAGGGCAAGGGGAATCTTCAACTATCACTGAAAATAAAAATAAGCTACAAGCAACTTTTAGCAAAACAGAAGCTAATAAAACCTTTTATAGCAAAAAAAAACAGGTTTGTCTTTCCTCCTAACTAACAATAGGAGCCTACATGGAACAAAAATAGAATAATTACAAATAGTACTTGATAAATATAATATTGATATAGCTGCCGTAACAGAAACCTGGTGGGGCAACTCCTCAAATTGGAATACAAATATACCAGGATACACTACCTACTATAAAAACAGAGTAGGTAAAAAAGGAGGTGGGGTGGTTTTATTTATAAAAAACATCAAGTTTAAACCAATCACAGATTTTACTGAAAACACATCTTGTGAAATTATCTGGATAGAGTTATTAAGGGAGAAACAGCCTAAACTAATTACCGGCCTCTGTTATAGGCCACCAGATACAAATTCAGTAGCACATCAGGATATCATCAACAGTATAAGCAGAAAATCCAAATATAATGAAACAATATTACTGGGAGATTTCAATTTCCTTGGCATAAACTAGAATGATGCTGTGGGTGGCAATAACCAGGAGAATTCCTTCCTAGATGTATGCTCCACTAATGGTTTATATAAATTAATCAATAAACCAACTAGGAAAAGTAGCATATTAGATTTACTCCTGACAGATATCCCTGACAAAATTAGCAACATCCAAGTTAAAGCACCAATTCAAAACAGTGACCATGTAACCATAACATTTGATTCCAATATACAAATAAATCCTGAGTTAGGAAAAACGTTTTTCAAAAACTACAACAAAGCCAATTTCGTCCAACTAAAGCAGGACTTATATGACTGGAAAAGGAATAACGGGACTACTCCTCCATTTGAACTCTGGACAAGAGTTAAAAATAAAATTTTAGAAATTGAAGCAAAGCATGTCACAAACAAGATAATCTATAACAAAAAGGGAAAGATCCCACTGTGGGTAACATCTAGTATAATACAATTAATAAGACAAAAAAGGGTATACAATATAATGAAAAAAGATAACAGTGACTTTAACAGATGGAAGTATAGGATGATCCTAAAGAAATGCAAAAATAAAAATGGAAAAAAAACAAGTCTGAATATAGACTAGCATACATAAATGATGGAGGTAAAAGTTTTTATTCTTATATAAACAACAAAAAAGCAAACATCGTGGTCCTTGGGCCCTTGAAGATAAACTCCGAGGAGATAATTGAACATCAGGAAATCTCTGAGGAATTTAATAAATATTTCTGTTCTGTCTTTAATCCAAAGACTAAAGTTAATGTTACACCCTCAAGTAATAAAGCTGAAGATTGTTTGGAAATTTCCAAAGCTGAGATTCTGGGTAAACTAAGCAGCATAAATAAAAACAAATTTCCAGAGCCCAATAAATTGCACCCATGACTTTTGAAGGAAATTAAGGACTGGTTAGTGGAACCACTCCACAAAATATTTAACATGTCTCTTCTGTGCCATACTATACCAAAAGACTGGAAAACAGCTGTGGTCACACCAATTTATTACAAGCATTTGTCAATGCCAAATGTTGATTGCGTTGGTCCGTTGAGCTCGCTCAGTGGCCCTCTGTCAGTCGCCTGTTGTGTTTCTCCTGGTGCTGCAGGCTGTTGTTTAGTACTGGGCTCCTGCCTGCATTGGACTCTTTTTTCTCCACAAAGAAATACGCAGCTGTCCCAAAAGAGCTCCTCTGAGGTGGGTCAATGCCCCTCTCTGATTCGCTCATTCTGTTTCTCCTGGTGCTGCAGGATGGCCTTTTGTACAGGGCTCCTGCCTCTGTTGGTGGCTTTTTCTGCCTACGAAGAAACTGCAGTAGTCCTGATATAGGTCCATTGAGCTTGCTCACTCCCCCTCTGTCACTCGCTCGTTCCGTTTCTTCTGGCACTGCAGGCATGCCTTTTGACTGGGCTCCTGCCTGCATTGCCACCTTTTTCTGCCAACAAAGAAATACGAAGCAGTCACAATAGAGCTCCACTGAGCTCACTCACTCCCCCTCTCTCACTCACTCATTCTGTTTCTCCTGGCGCTGCAGGCTGCCATTTTGTACTTGGCTCCTGCCTCTGGTGGCACCCTTTTCTTCCCACAAAGAAATCTGCAGCAGTCCCGACAGAGCTCCATTGAGCTTGCTCATTCCCCGCTCTCACTCTCTTGTTCCGTTTCTGCTGTCGATGCAGGCTGCCCTTTTGTACTGAGCTTCTGCCTGCATTGCCGCCTTCTTCTGCCCACAAAGAAATCTGCAGCAGTCACGATAGAGCTCCATTGAGCTCGCTCACTCACTCCCGCTCTCTCACTCATTCTTTTTGTTTCTCCGGCCGCTGCAGGCTGCCCTTTTGTACTTGGCCCTTGCATGCATTGCTGCCATTTTCTGCCCTCAAAGAAATCTGCAGCAGTCCTAACAGAGCTCTGGTGAGCTCACTCCCTCACTCGCTCATTCTGTGTCTCCCGCTGCTGCAGGCTGCCCTTTTGTATTGGGATTCTGCCTGTATTGGCGGCTTTTTCTGCCTACAAACAGATCTGCAGCAGTCCTGACACAGCTTCGTTGAGGTCACTCACTCCCCCACTGTCACTCACTCGTTCTGTTTCTGCCAGCATTGCAGGCTGGCCTTTTGTACTGGGTGCCTGCCTGGGTTGCCACCTTTTTCTGCCCACAAAGAAATCTGCAGCAGTCACAATAGAGCTCCGTTGAGGTTGCTCACTCCCCCTGTCTCATTCGCTGATTCTGTTTCTCCAGGTGCTTCAGGTTGCCCTTTTGTACTGGGCTCCTACCTCTGTTGGTACCTTTATTTGCCCACAAACAAATCTGCAGCTGTCCCGGCAGATCTCAGTTGAGCTCGCTCATTCCCCGCTCTCACTCGCTCGTCCCGTTTCTGCCGCCGCTCAAGGCTGCCCTTTTGTACTGGACTCCTGCCTGTGTTGCACCTTCTTCTGCCCACAAAGAAATCTGCAGCAGTCATGCTAGAACTCCACTGAGCTCGCTCACTCCCCCTCTCTCACTCACTTATTTTGTTTCTCCCACTGCTGCAGGCTGCCCTTTTGTACTGGGCCCCTGCGTGCATTGCTGCCTTTTTCTGCCCTCAAAGAAATCTGCAGCAGTCCCAACAGAGCTCCGCTGAGCTCACTCACTCCCCCTCCCTCACTCACTCATTCCCTGTTTCCCGCTGCTGCAGGCTGCCCTTTTGTACTGGGATCCTGCCTGCATTGGCGGCTTTTTCTGCCCACAAAGAAAGCTGCAGCAGTCCCGAGACAGCTACTTTGAACTCACTCACTACCCCTGTCTCACTCACTCATTCATTCCATTTCTGCTGACACTGCAGGCTGACCTTTTGTACTGGGCACCTACCTATGTTGCCACCTTCTGCCCACAAAGAAATCTGCAGCAGTCACGATACAACTCCACTGAGCACGGTCACTCACTCCGCCTGTCCCACTTGCTCATTCTATTTCTTCTGGTGCTGCAGGCTGCCATTTTGTACTTGGCTCCTGCCTCTGTTGGTGCCTTTTTCTGCCCACAAAGAAATCTGCAGCAATACTAGCTTGACAGAAGACACCAGGAGAAAGGACTGCTGTGTGACTGGACTTCTCTGCTGGGACTAAAGAAGTAGAATTCTTGTACTTGGACCTTTAATTTAGGGTAAAGAAAAAACTAACAAACAAAACAAAAAAAAGTGTGTGTTTGTCTGAGTTAACTGAACTGAATGGTTATCTGAACAGTTATCTAGGTGTAAATCTCAGGTGATTGAAAGGACTTGGTAGCTGTGAGGTTTAAATTACTTGTAGAAAGATCTAGTAAGTAGGGGGAGTGGCTCAGGTAGAAGGAAGCTACATTTAAAGACTGCCTTAGAAAGATTCTGCTACTAGCTTGGCAGAAGACACCAGGAGAAAGGATTGCTGTGTGACTGGACTTCTCTGCTGGGACTAAAGAAGTTGAACTCTTGTACTTGGACCTTTAATTTAGGGTCAAGAAAAAACTAACAAACAAAACAAAAAAAAGTATGTGTTTGTCCGAGTTAACTGAACTCAATGGTTATCTGAACAGTTATCTAGGTGTAAATCTCAGGTGATTGAAAGGACTTGGTAGCTGTGAGGTTTAAATTACTTGTAGAAAGATCTAGTAAGTAGGGGGAGTGGCTTAGCTAGAAGGAAGCTACATTTAAAGACTGCCTTGGAAAGATTCTGCTACTAGCTTGGCAGAAGACACCAGGAGAAAGGACTGCTGTGTGACTGGACTTCTCTGCTGGGACTAAAGAAGTAGAAGTCTTGTACTTGGACCTTTAATTTAGGGTCAAGAAAAAACTAACTAACAAAACAAAAAAAGTGTGGGTCTGAGTTAACTGAACTCAATGGTTATCTGAACAGTTATCTAGGTGTAAATCTCAGGTGATTGAAAGGACTTGGTAGCTGTGAGGTTTAAATTACTTGTAGAGAGATCTAGTAAGTTGGGGAAGTGACTTAGCTAGAAGGAAGCTACATTTAAAGACTGCCTTAGAAAGATTCTGCTACTAGCTTGGCAGAAGACACCAGGAGAAAGGACTGCTGTGTGACTGGACTTTGCTGGGACTAAAGAAGTAGAACTCTTGTACTTCGACTTTAATTTAGGGTAAAGAAAAAACTAACAAACAAAACAAAAAAAAAGTGTGTTTGTCTGAGTTAACTGAACTGAATGGTTATCTGTACAGTTATCTAGGTGTAAATCTCAGATGATTGAAAGGACTTGGTAGCTGTGAGGTTTAAATTGCTTGTAGAAAGATCTAGTAAGTAGGGAGAGTGGCTTAGCTAGAAGGAAGCTACATTTAATGACTGCCTTAAAAAGATTCTGCTACTAGCTTGGCAGAAGACACCAAGAGAAAGGAGTGCTGTGTGACTGGACTTCTCTGCTGGGACTAAAGAAGTAGAACTCTTGTACTTGGACCTTTAATTTAGGGTCTAGAAAAAACTAACAAACAAAACAAAAAAAAGTGTGTGTTTGTCTGAGTTAACTGAAGTGAATGGTTATCTGAACAGTTATCTAGGTGTAAATCTCAGGTGATTGAAAGGACTTGGTAGCTGTGAGGTTTAAATTACTTGTAGAAAGATCCAGTAAGTAGGGGGAGTGTCTTAGCTAGAAGGAAGCTACATTTAAAGACTGCCTTGGAAAGATTCTGCTACTAGCTTGGCAGAAGACACCAGGAGAAAGGAGTGATGTGTGACTAGACTTCTCTGCTGGGACTATATTGCCCTCCTTCTCTCTCCTCCACCCTCCCACCCAATGCTAGTTCTACTTTTATAGGCACAAGATTTGACTGACAACAGGAACTTCCTGTTTGGGAGCAGGAAGTGAGTGATCACAGAGCCACCAAAGACCCACCCTCCTAGAAGGGCAAGAGTAGCTCTCTGGTCCCCTCTAGCTGCTGGAGGTCTTCCTCTGAGCAGGTAAGTGGTCTACTGAGAAATACAGGATATTCTTGGCTAAGAATAAGACAGTCAGGAGCTTAAAGGGCACACAGGCAGAAAGTAAGGAGAGAGAGAGAGAGAAAAAAACAGAGGAATGAGTAAGGATTGCAAACAGTTAAGGGGCCAGAAATAAGACATGATGGGAGTGGTGCAGTGCAGTGGCTGTGGTGCAGCAGTCTTTTGGGAGTCATTCTGGAGGATGCGGTTTTGTCCCATCTGCAGGCACCTCTCTGGACTGAGGGAGGAGGTTGCTCATCTCCAGGCTGAGTTGGCCAGGATTTGTGGGACCACCTCTTCCATTCAGGGACCACCAGTGCCACTGCCGTTGCCTCAGAGATTGTCAATAAAGAGGAATGGTTGGACCACAGTGGGCTCAGGGAGGGTGAGGGTGGTGGAACAGAGGCACATCCCCCTAGTTGTACCTCTCCACAATTCCTATGCCATTCTGGAAAAGTGTGGTTCCTCTATGGAGGCACCTGCAGTGGAGACCAAGGAGGATGCTGGGAACCTCCACAAAGGAGACCCACATGAGGGTGGCAGGGGACCCTGCAGGGGAAGGAAACAGCTCCTGGTAGGGGACTCCATTGTTAGGAAGGTAGAACTGGGGGAGGAAGGGGAGAGGGAGGTAAGGTGCCTGCCTGGTGCCATGGCTTGGAGGGACAGGGAGCGAATCCTCAGGATTGTCATAGCAGCTGCACAGGGGAGGGAGCTGGATGTCATTGTCCACCTAGGGACAAATGACCTGACTAAGAAAGGGATTAGAGAAGTGCAGAAAGAGTTTGTGGAATTGGGGAAGGGCCTTAGACAAGTAGCACACATGGTAACCTTCTCGGAGATGCTGCCCATCTATGGCATAGGAGAGGCTAGGGTGTTCCACACCATGGAATTCAATCAGTGGTTGAAAAACTGATGTGGAACTCAGGGATTTGGCTTCATTGGGGACTGGGAGTCCACCTGGAGTGATGCAAGCCTATACTGCAATGATGGGCTGCATCTGTCCAGGAGGGGAACCAGGATCCTAGGTGATAGGTTTAAATGCTTCATTGGCAAGCATTTAAACTAGCCAAGGGAGGAGGCACTGGAAAGGAGCAGGGAAATCCTAGCCCCTCCAAAAAAATCATGGTAGTAAGTGCGGTAAACACCAACATAAAGGTGTCGATAGGGAGAAGGGAAGGGGTAAATGGAGAAAGTGACAAATGCAAGAAGGACAGGGATGGGGAAAAAAGGAGTAAGGCCATCAGGAAATGGAGTGTAATGAGTACCAATGCTCGTAGTCTGGGCAACAAGCTCTCTGAGCTGATGGCCTTGATGGAAGAGGGATTCCTGGATATCGTAGCAGTCACAGAAACATGGCACGCAGAAAACCACGACTGGGATGTTAACATACCAGGGTACATAACCTACAGGAGAGACAGGCAGGGGAGAAGAGGGGGAGGAGTAGCTCTCTATGTAAAGGAAGGGATAAAAGCAACTGAACACAAGAGTAAACAGGGAGGAGAGGAGGCACTGTGGGTCACCTTAGAGACTGGAAATAGCACCACAATCTGCACAGGGGTTTAGTACAGACCCCCATGTCAGGGGGAGGGAATGGACAAAGATAAGATAGAAGGCATTCTTAGAATGGCAGAGAAAGGGGAGATACTGTTGATGGGAGACCTGAATATGCCAGATGTTAACTGGAGCACATTTGCTGCAGCCACATCCAAGAGCAGGGCCATTCTTGATGCCCTACAGGTGGCAGGCCACAGACAGCTAGTTTCGGAACCCACTCATGAGGGAGCAATCTTAGACCTCATACTCTCAAACGGGCGCAGTAAGAGGATCTCAGACCTAGAAGTGGGTTGCCATCTGGGAAAAAGTGACCATCAAACAGTGAAGGTACTGGACTTCAGGAGGGCTGACTTTGGCAAGATGGGAGAGTGCCTCAGAAAAGCACTAGCAAACAGGCTAGAAGGAGGTGTGGAGCAACAATGGGGAATCATCAAAACTGCCATCACAGGGACAACAAGCCTTTGTGTGAAGCAAATAAACAAATCAAAATGAAAGAAAAAGCCACTATGGTTCTCAAAAGAGGTGTCTGTGAAAGTCAGGAAGAAAAAGATAGCATTCCAGAAGTATAAGGAAACACAGAAGGACCATGACAGAGAGCTGTACCAGTTAAGGCAGAAGGAAGCAGGCAGGGAAGTCAGAATAGACAAAGGCCCAAACTGAGGAAAATATAGCCAACTTGGTTAAGAATTGGGATAAAACCTTTTATAGGTACATCAGCGAGCGTAAAAAGAAAAAGGGAGGGATAGTGAGGCTGAATAGAATGAATGGTGGGTGGACAGAGGGGGACAGTGAAAAAGCAGGGAAACTGAATGAATATTTCTGCTCAGTATTCACAAAGAGGAGGGGAAGTGCCTAATCCAGTTAACAGAAGCACTCTTGATAGGGGGTCGATCCAGTCCTTTCACAGAAGAAAGGGTTCTGCAAGAACTCTTAAAACTGAAGGTGGACAAAGCAATGGGGCCTGATGGAATTCACCCCAGAATTCTAAAGAATTAAGGGGAACTAGTGAAACCACTGGCTACACTTTTAACAAATCATGGGAGAATGGTGTGGTACCCGAGGACTGGAGGAAGGCGGATGTGATTCCCCTTCACAAAAGTGGGACCAAGACAGAGGCAGGAAACTACAGACCTATCAGTTTGACCTCTGTGGTAGGGAAAGTGATGGAGTCACTTCTGAAGGAAAGAATAGTTGAGTACCTAGAGGCCAGTGGGGCACAGTACCCAAGGCAGCATAGGTTCACAGCAGGAAGGTGATGTCAGACGAATCTAATAGATTTCTTTGACTGGGTGACCAAAGTAGTAGACCAGGGAGGGGGCTGTGGACATGGCCTGCCTAGACTTTAGCAAGGCATTTGACACAGTCCCACACAAAAGATTAATAGTCAAATTAACCAGCTTGGGAGTGGGTCCCAGGGGTGGTAGCCTAGGTAATATATTGGCTGGACAACAGGACACAGAAGGTAATTGTAAATGGAGTCCACTCTGAAGAAAGAGGGGTTACTAGTGGGGTACCACAGGGTTCAGTATTGGGTCCAGTCCTTTTTAATGTCTTCATAAGTGACATTGCAGAGGGACTGGAAGGAAAAGTATGCCTCTTTGCAGATGACACAAAGATCTGCAACAGGATTGATACACAAGGAGGGATGGAAAGGATGAGAAGGGATTTGGCAAGGTTGGAGTAATGGTCAGAAGTATGGCAGCTAGGATTCAATGCAAAGAAGTGCAAAATAATGCACCTGGGAAACAAGAACCCAGGGGAAGAATACACAATGGGGGGAGGTAGTAACAACAACAAAAAAGGAAAGGGTCCTGGGGGTAATCATATCAGATGACCTTAAGGTTAGCAAGCAATGTGAGAAGGCAGTAGGGAGGGCTGGGGGTATACTGGGATGCCTGGGGAGAGGCATCAGCAGCAGAAAACAGGAAGTTGTTATCCCTTTGTACAGAAAGTTGGTGAGACTCCATCTGGAGTACTGCGTCCAGTTCTGGAGACCCCATCTCCGCAAGGACATAGACAGGATAGAGGCAGTCCAGAGGAGGGCAACTAAAATGGTGCAGGGTCTGCAAGAGAAGCCATATGAGGAGAGTCTAAAGGAGATTAATATGAATACCTCTGAGGAAAGAAGGGAGAGGGGGGACACGATAGAAACTTTTAAGTACCTCAGTGGAATCAACAAAGTCCAAGAGGGTAGCATCTTTCAGAAAACGAGACATGCAAGAACAAGTGGACATAAATTAAAGATAGAGGGGGGGCAGTTCAGGGACAATGTGAGGAAGTATTATTTCACAGAGAGGGTAGTGGATGCATGGAACAGCCTTCCTGAGGAGGTTGTGGGGTCTAAAACTGTGGGAGAATTCAAGAATGCATGAGACAGACATAAGGCAATTCTTGTGGGGGATAGAAAGAAATAGGCTGTTGGTTAACTAGGATCTGCAGCCTATCCTGTAGGTAGGGACTAGATGGGCCAAGCGGTCCTTATCTGCCATCAAAGTCTATGTTTCTATGTTTCTATGTCATGATAGAGCTCCATTGAGCTCGATCACTCACTCCCCCTCTCACATTCATTCGTTCTGTTTCTCCCGCCACTGCAGACTGCCCTTTTGTCCTGGGCCCCTGCATGCATTGCTGCCTTTTTCTGCCCATAAAGAAATCTGCAGCAGTCCTAACAGAGCACTGGTGAGCTCACTCACCCCCCCCCCCTCACTTGCTCGTTCTGAGTCTCCTGTTGCTGCAGGCTGCCCTTTTGTACTGGGTTCCTGCCTGCATTGGTGGCTTTTTCTGCCTACAAAGAGATCTGCAGCAGTCCTGACACAGCTCCGTTGAGCTCACTCACTCCCCCTCTCTCACTCACTCATTCCGTTTCTGCCATCGCAGCAGGCTGGCCTTTTGTTCTGGGCTCCTGCCTGTGTTGCCGCCTTCTTCTGCCCACAAAGAAATCTGCAGCAGTCACGACAGAGCTCCATTGAGCTCGCTCACTCACTCCGCCTGTCTCACTTGCTCATTCTGTTTCTCCTGGTGCTGCAGGGTGCCATTTTGTACTTGACTCCTGCCTCTGTTGGCACCTTTTTCTGTCCACAAAGAAATCTGCAGCAATCCCGACAAGAGTCCTGTTGAGCTTGCTCATTCCCCACTCTCACTGTCTTGTTCCATTTCTGCCATCGCTGCAGGTTGCCCTTTTGTACTGGACTCCTGCCTGCATTGCCGCCTTCTTCTGCCCACATAGAAATCTCTAGCAGTCGTGATAGAGCTCCATTGAGCTCCCTCACTCACTCCCTCTCTCTCATTCATTCGTTCTGTTTCTCCCACTGCTGCAGGCTGCCCTTTTGTACTGGGCCCATGCCTGCATTGCTGCCTTTTTCTGCCCACAAAGAAATCTGCAGTAGTCCTGACAGAGCTCTGGTGAGCTCACTGACTCCCCCTCCCTCACTCACTCATTCTGTGTCTCCTGCTGCTGCAGGCTGCCCTTTTGTACTGGGTTCCTGCCTGCATTGGCAGATTTTTCTGCCCACAAAGAGATCTGCAGCAGTCCCGACACAGCTCCGTTAAGGTCGCTCACTCCTCCTCTGTCACTCACTCATTCTCTTTCTGCCTGCGCTGCAGGCTGGCCTTTTGTATTAGGCTCCTGCCTGGGTTGCCGCATTTTCCTGCCCACAAAGAAATCTGCAGCAGTCATGATAGAGCTCCGTTGAGGTCACTCACTCCTCCTGTCTCACTCGCTCATTCTGTTTCTCCTGGTGCTTCAGGCTGCCCTTTTGTACTGGGCCCCTGCCTGTGTTGCCACCTTCTTCTGCCCACAAAGAAATCTGCAGCAGTCACAATAGAGCTCCATTGAGCTCACTCACTCACTCCCCCTCCCTCACTCGCTCCTTCTGTGTCTTCTGCTGCTGCAGGCTGCCCTTTTGTACTGGGATTCTGCCTGTGTTGGTTGCTTTTTCTGCCCACAAAGAGATCTGCAGCAGTCCTGACACAGCTTCGTTGAGGTTGCTCACTCCTCCTCCTCTGTCACTCGCTCATTCTGTTTCTGCCGGCACTGCAGGCTAGCCTTTTGTACTGGGCTCCTGCCTGGGTTGCTGCCTTTTTCTGCACACAAAGAAATCTGCAGCAGTCATGATAGAGCTCCGTTGAGGTCGCTAACTCCCCCTGCCTCACTCGCTCATTCTGTTTCTCCTGGTCCCTCAGGTTGCCCTTTTGTACTGGGCTCCTGCCTCTGTTGGCACCTTTTTCTGCCCACAAACAAATCTGCAGCTGTCCTGACAGAGCTCAGTTGAGCTCGCTCATTCCCCGCTCTCACTCGCTCATCCCGTTTCTGCCGCCGCTCCAGGCTGCCCTTTTGTACTGGACTCCTATCTGCATTGCACCTTCTTCTGCCCACAAAGAAATCTGCAGCAGTCATGATAGAGCTCCTCTGAGCTCTGTCACTCCGCCTCTCTCACTCACTCATTCTGTTTCTCCCACTGCTGCAGGCTGCCCTTTTGTATTTGGCCCCTGTGTGCATTGCTGCCTTTTTCTGCCTACAAAGAAATCCGCAGCAGTCCCAACAGAGCTCCGTTGAGCTCACTCACTCCCCCTCCCTCACTTGCTCATTCTGTGTCTTCAGACTGCCCTTTTGTACAGGGCTTCTGCCTACATTGGCACCTTTTTCTGCCCACAAAGAAATCTGCAGCAGTCCCGACAGAGTTCAGTTGAGCTCGGTCACTCCCCCCACTCTCTCGATCCTAATCTGTCCCAAACACTGATTTCCAACAGTGAGTGAGATATTGAGCACCGGAAACGTGAAAACACATTTCAGCCAGGATGTGAAAAATGACAGTGGTACTGTTCATAAGAAGGTGTGGAAAAATGCCAGTGCTGAAAATGTGGCATGAAAATATTACTAATTTGCAAAGTTACAAGGGTGCATGGAAACTGCACAATGCACGCTTGTAACACAGTCATTTTATGGAGTTTCATCACAAAATTTTCAACATAGGCATTTTAGGACCTCTGCTCATGAACCATGTCAGTGTAATTTTCTTAATGCGTCTCGAACACTGATTTCCCACAGCAACCACGCTATTGTGCGTTGGAAAAGCAAAAACACATTTTGGCCAGGATTTGAAAATTGACAGCTGCACTGTTCATAAGGAGGTGTGGAAAAATGGCAATGTTGAAAATCTGGAGTTTAAATATTGCAAAGCTGTGAAGGTTGGAACGTGCGTGGAAACTGTGCAATGCACGCTTGTTGTACACTCGTTTTATGGACTTTCATCACCACATTTTCAACATAGGCATTTTAGGACCTCTGCTAATGAACAGTGTCACTGTCATTTTCAAAATGTGTCCCAAATATGGATTTCCCACAGCAACTGAGCTATTCTGCACCCGAAGTGCAGAAACACATTTTGACCAAAATCTGAAACATGACAGTTGTACTGTTCATAAGGAGGTGCAGAACAATGGCAATGTTGAAAATCTGGAGTGAAAATGTTATAAATTTGAGAATTTATGAGCGTGCGTTCAAACTGCACAATGGCGCTCATAACAGTCATTTTATGGAGTATCGGCACCAAATTTTCAAAATAGGCATTTTAGGATCTCTGCTCATGAACAGTGTCACTGTCATTTTTGTAATCTGTCCCGAACACTGATTTCCCACAGCGACCGCGCTATTCTGTGCCGGAAGTACGAAAACACATTTTGGCCAGGATGTGAAAAATGACAGCTTATTGTTCACAAGGTGTGGAAAAATGCCAATGTTGAAAATCTGGTGTGAAAATATTGCAAATTCGTGAAGTTACGAGCGTGCATTGCAACTGCGCAACGCTCCCTCGTAAAACAGTCATGTTTTGAATTTTTTCCACCAAATTTGCAACATAGGCTTTTTGAGAGCCCACCTTATGAACACTGGCACTGTCATTTTGTTAATTAGTCCTGAAAGGTGATTCCTGTGAAATCACCCTTCAGGGCCGATTAACATCATGACAGTGGCAGAGTTCATAAGGAGGGGTCCCAAACACCCCATGCTGAAAATGTGGTACCAAAATTCAAAAAAATGACTGAGATATGCATCAAAGTCAAAAAATCCCTATTTATTTCATTATACAGCTTACTGACATTTCCTCAGTTCACGGTTGGATTTGAAGAGTGCAGACGTGTTCCTGGTCCACAGAAGATCGTCGCGCCGGGCTCCGGAGGTAAGTATGGGGTTGGGGGTGTGGGATGTGGGGTATGCAGTGGGAGGGTGTGGGTTGGGGAGGGGCACAGACATCAAGGGACTGTTTTCTTCTTTTTAGGAGTAAAAAAAAAGATGTCTCGGGATGTTTTTTTTTTGCAGGTACTTTTGGCATGCTGGGATGGGCTCCCAGCATGCCACCTGCCTTGGGCACCCCCATTGGCACATACTTGGGGGGCTCCTGAGCTGAGGGGGATCATGCACCCCCATCAGCAAACACAGAAGGAGGGGGGACATAAGTCTAGGGTGACTGGGCACCCCCCTCGGCACACAAGAAATGGGGACTGGACTCCCTGTCAGCAATAGCTCTGCAATGAGGGGTCACTTCCTCATTGCAGTGGATGATGCTGTAATGACGAGGTGGCCCCTGATTGCAGAGGCTAAAACTTTAGAAGGTTGTGGCATGCTGGCTGAACTAGTGTCAGCAGCAGTGTGCCACACCATTGGGGACAGTGGGCCAAGCCTTTAAAGGCTGTGAGGGCATTGACCACAACAGTGCCGCACCTCCACAACCTGCTTCATGCAAAAGCTGCCACAATATGTTTCTTGCGCTTGCATGCAATCAGCATAAAAAGGGCAATCATGCAGACATTTCCAACTACAGACCTATCAGCCTGACTAGTGTACTAGGAAAGATCTTTGAGTCTCTATTTAAAATCAAACTGGAAGAAGACTTAAATAATAAGGGGTTAATAGACCGAACACAGCATGTTTTCAAAAACAACAGATCCTGCCTGTCCGGTAATTTGGTTTTCTATGAGCATATCAGTAAAACCTTGGAAAATAATACACCAGTAGATGTGATTTACCTGGATTTTTTGCAAAGCATTTGACAAAGTGCCTCATGACCAATTAATAAATAAAATGAGAACACTACGAATAAATAATACCATCACAAACTGGGTGGAACAGTGTCTGAGCAATCGTACTCAGAGGGTATGCATTAGGGGATACACGTCAAAACTATGTCCGGTCAGTAGTGGAGTACCTCAGGGGTCAGTACTGGGCCCAACTTTGTTTTCCATTTTTATATCAGACCTGACAAACAACATCAATAGTTTCGCTATCAAGTTTGCGGACGATACTAAAATAGCAGCCCAAGCTAAAACTGAAGAAGATAGGTTAAATCTTGCAAATGATTTG
Organism: Neoceratodus forsteri; assembly: GCA_016271365.2. NCBI lineage: Eukaryota > Metazoa > Chordata > Ceratodontiformes > Ceratodontidae > Neoceratodus > Neoceratodus forsteri. Next base: position 1,066,394,255 of record CM028131.1, on the reverse strand, counting down.
AAAAAAACTTGAGGACTGGGCAGTAAATAATCATATGTCATTCAATAATAGTAAATGTGTTATAATGCATCTGGAAACTACTAACAAACATAACCAGCACACATTAAACAGCCAAGTCTTAAGTCTTAACCCCAGTAGCGCAGCAAAATGATTTAGGTACATTAATTACCTCGGATTTATCCTTCCATAGCCACTGTAATTACATCATAAATTGGGCTAACAGACTTATAGGCTGTATCAAATGGAGTTTTACTTCATGTGATAGGGGATGTATTTTGCCACTTTATAGGGCCTATGTGAGACCACACCTTGATTACTGCTCCTCCTTGTGGAGCCCTTACCTTAGGAGGGATATAAATAGATTGGAAGGGGTGCAGAGGAGGGTCACCAAACTTGTCACAAACATGTATGACAAAGAATACGAGGTGAGGTTGAAGGATTTAAACCTCTACTCTCTGGAACAAAGGAGAATAAGAGGGGATCTCCTCTTAATGCATAACATTTTTATTGATAGTGAACTATTGACACAGTTAGGAATGTCCTATAGTCATCAGGAATGTAATCTTAGAAGCCATAAATATCAATTGACACTAACATATCCCAGAACCAAAAAAAGGCGTTCTTACTATACTCAAAGAATTATCCCCCTATGGAATACACTTCCCAGTTCAATAGTAGAATCTTCCAATCTTACTAATTTCAAACAGAATCTTGATTGTCATCTATTATAAACTCGGGATGATATACCAGCTTGGCTGGAGATATACATATATGGGCTACGGCCTTCTGTATATCTAACTTTCACAGTTTGAATCACAGTAAGTGCCTGCGCCATGCGTATGAGTTGTGCCTGAGTGCAACATTGCTATATTCAAACTAGATGTGTGATTGTGCATCCCATCTGAATATAGCAAATGACATGGGTGATGCAAAGGGGGCCACTGAGGATGCACAGGCTCATCTCCCTGTGCGGTCTGAATACCTGGAATGCATGGTGTGCCAGGCACAAATCTCAGATATTCAGACTTTGACATGAAAATGGGACCAGTAGCCATGCAAGGTGCAAATGAGGCCATTTGCATGTCATTATGGCCCCATTTGCATGTCTGGGGCAGAGATGCTCCCAGCAGTATGCGCCGGCTGCCCTGCATCCTCCGTGTCCTGCTAAAGCACCCACTGCACCCTGGTAGTCTAGTGTCCCCCACCCATCCCCAATCATATAATAAAATATATCCCACTGCCCTGGTAGTCCAACAGCAACCCCTACACCGAATCATGTCCGATTGATATTGAACAAACATAACTCCCTGGTAGTCTAGTGGTACACCCGTCCCTTCTCTGAACCCCTTCCAAATGATCATGATATATCGAAACTCCCTGGTAGTCTAGTGGTTCTCCCCTCCCAGCCCCGATCATGGCTAAACATGCAATCTCATAATTCCATGCAAGTCCAGTGGATCCTCCAGCCACCCACCCACCCACTGAGTCACCCACACCACACCACACTCCTCCCATCCCAACATGGCCATTACAGCCGGTGGGAAGCAAAACCCACCTGGACACCTCCACAGCTGCCCGCTGACTGTCATGGAAAGACAGCTTACAGTAAGCACAGCAATATCATTGGTCAACATCGTCGATTCACAAAGTGGCATTCGCAAAGTTGTGACTGAAAGCTTACAGTACACACTGCAAGCCCATTTTGGTATTGCTGTGCTTACTGTAAGTTGTTATTCAGTGACAGCGCAGTTGGCAGGCAGATGTGGAGGTATGCGGGTGGGTTTTGCTGCCTGCTGGCTGTAATCGCCATGCTGGGACAGGGGAATGGGGTGGGGTGTGGGTGCCTCAGTGGGTGGGGGATCCACTGGACTACCAGGGAATTATGGGATTGTGTGTTTAGCCATGATTAGGGATGGAAGGGGGGTACCACTAGATTACCAAGGAGTTTTGATATATCATGATCATTCAGATGGGGTTTGGGGAAGGGAGGGGGTACCACTAGACTACCAGGGAGTTACATTTGTTCAATATCAATTGGATGGGGTTCGGGGAAGGAGGATGCTGTTGGACTACCTGGACAGGAGGATATATTTCATTATATGATTGGGGATGGTTGGGGGGAACACTAGACTACCAGGGAAGGCTGCCCTTTTGTTTGACATGTGTTCGGGGATGGGGTTGCAGCCTCCCAGGGGCTGGGCTGCTGTGTTGTGCTGTGCAATGCAGAACCCTGTGTGTGGGTGGCTATGACTTAGGCATGTTTTTTCCATGCCTGTCTTTGCGCGGCACATCTCTGAGATGTGCGGGCAGCTGCGCCACACATCTAGGCTGAATATGGAGATGTGCCACTTATGCAGGGATATGCCCCCTCCAGATGCACTGCATACATTATCTTTGTACTGTGGCACATCCAGATTTGTGTGGTGCATCAACCCCTTTTGAATATGGCCCATGGGCAGATTTCGGGGATGTGCCAGCGCAACTCAGTTGAGCTGGGAGCATCTCCTTTGAATATCCTGGAAAACGCAGCTGCGCTTTTGGGTGGTATCTTTGTTAGTTACAATAAAATTAACTTCACTGATGATGACTAGCCAACTGTAGCAGTACCCTTCTTAATTTGGACTTAAATATCAGTAGTAAATTGCAAATATCTTTACATCCTGTATGTTTTTTGATGTACTGCTAATTAAGAGATATATAAAGGGATACATGCATCTTCTTCATAAAATTTTCACAATTACAGTGCAAGAAAATGATAACTATGGGCCTGATTCTCAAAGCCCTGCATCTGATGCAAGGTGCTTGGATCAAACAGAGATGGTGCAAGGTGCACCTTGCATCCAGGGCTGCCTCCATGCAATTCACAAAGGTGGCCTGCGATGACCGCAGGTCGCCTGCCCCAAACAGGGTCCTGCGCCAGCCCTGCGCCTTTCACAGTGCTGCGACACAGTGCTAGGTTGACTGCACTGACACAAGCTACAGCTTGCTATTCATAGACAGCACCCAGTAGGAGATATTCTAAGTGCCCTTAGACTAGCCAGGGCTGGTGTAGTGGGACATAGAATATGTTCCACTGGGGCAGTCAGCCTATGTTCCACTGTATGCTGTGGTTGCCCCCCCCTGTTTGCTGATGGTGCCCCATCCTGCCAGGTCCTGTCACCCATACCCAATGCCACCACCGCATCCCCAATGCTGCCCAACCACCTGTATGTGTCATGGGCATGTGCCCAATCACTGCAGTGCCCACTACCTGGTGGTCTAGTGGAACCCACCCCTTGGTGCCTGGCCAGCTGCCGACTGTGGTCTACATTGGCACCATACTGTACATATGGGCACAGTGTCAGAGACTGGTGGTAGTCACTGTGCACATATGTACAGTAGGGGCCATTTCCAATGCTGCACTGGGCTTGCGACAGACACCTCCAATGTGCCAGGTGTTCGCCGCAAGGACGGAATGGTGTGAGTGTGGGGACTTAAATGCTGGAACTCCTCCTGTACCTGAATCCAGTGCAGGGCCCCTGGCATATGGGGATTCAGCGCAGGCTGCTGTTTGCCTCAGCTTGCACTGAACACAGCCCCATTTGAGAATCAGGCTCCATGTGTTTTCACAGGCAGTTTAGCAATACGCTAATGGTAGTACATTAGAGACTTTGCAAAGCTTTACTTCACTGACTGTGGAGGGGGTTGTGGGATAACAGATGGACCAGACACCAAACTTCAGGTTCAACACACAATCTCTGTGTGATGTTTATTCAGAATACAGGAAATAAGCTTCTGTAATGCCATATTTCTTCTTCAGTACATCAGTTTGAAGACGGGACTTGGATGGCTGGGATATGCCAGTGGTGTCTCTGACTGGCCTCAGGAAGGTTTCTGTGGCAAGCAAGCACATTGCTGTTGTCACCTTGGTCTCCACTGATATGGCAAGACCTCTTCCAGTGGATGCCTGCATTTTGTCATGGCACAGCTCACAGAGCTGCCTCAGAATAGTCCTGTTCAGGTGGTGTCGGCTGACTGTTTTGGTGTCCGCCAGCTGTTCAAATGTCAGTCTAGCATGATACTGCCATGGGGCTGGCTGCCTACATTGCCTTCTGCCACCACATTGCTGGTTCACCCATCTCCTCATCCCCATTAACATTCCCATCATCAGGAATGGTGCTCCATCCATTCTGTTATTCTACTGCTGCTCTCCTTCTGCTTGCTGCTGCTATCCTGTGGTCAGCCTGCTGGTGGCTTGCACTTAAGTCTACTTCTTTTATACTTATCTCCACATGGCACATTTGGTACTTGCACCGTGAATGCTCTGTATTTGTGCATTCATTTTGTTCTGTGAATGACTCTGCACTGTATATGCAGTTACACGCCCCCTCCAGATGTGCTGCAAAACATTATTTTCGGTCTCCAGACCATCCTGTTTGGCACAGCGTATGCAGATTTTACCGGGGCATCTACGCTCTCTGTGAATGGCTCTGTGGTGCATTTCCCAGTTCTGCCGGTGCATCTCATTTGTGCACAGCACATCTGCTTTGTGAATCCTGCCCTTAATGTCTGAAGCAATGAATAGGATGATAAAGGCTGCCAACATCTCCAAGAGAGCGCTACTATGTCCACTATCGACAGGGTTCACCAGTCCTGGAAGGAAAGAGAAACTAAAAAAGGGGGGGGGGTTTAACTTATAGTGTTTCTATACAAGTCCCTCAACGCATGGAAAATCCAAGTCCAACACAATAGAAAACCTTGACAGATAATGCAAAATCCTCCCCTATTATGTCCATTATATAAAAAGAAAACATAATATGCTGTACAGACAAGAACCTAACTAAAGTCCAAGTCCATTAGACCATGTCAGGCCATCATCAATAAAGACAGATAATAAAAATAATCCTGGTGGAACACTTTCCGAGGTGCCACATCTGTCCCTGATTATTGAATCAACATTAAGTTTCAACAGAAAGATAGTACTTTACAACGCAGTGGAGGTAGTTTGTTCCAGAATATGTATCATGTTGGCTATTCAGTGAGCTGGAGTATGCACCACTGGGAATAGATTAGGGAAATATTTAAGAAGTTCAATCAGTGCATCCAATGTCAATTTAAATCGGAGCTCACCTGCAGTTGTTTAGACATGGAAAGTAGCTGGGTACCGTCTAAAGAAATGAATACCTGCAGCGTAGAGTTTACTTTGGCTCTCTTTGTAGGCATGCTGCCGATTCCTGATACTAAAGCTCAGATCACTGAAAATGGAGAATCTTGATCCCTTCCACCAGAGCTGCTTCTTTTCGAGCACTTTGTAAAGAATGTGGGTTTTGTCTCTAAAATTAAGGAGACAACAAATAAAGCTCCTGGGCTTATCTCCTAGAAGAGGGACAGGTTTTAGAGAGCAATGCACTCTTTCTATAATGTAGCCGGGTCCGAAGGGAGAAGGGCCAGCCAACTTTTCCAATAGCTTTTGAGCATATAGTATTGGGTCGGGGTCTTCCACATGTTCTGGCAGTCCAAATATATTTAAATTTTTCCTTCGTCTTTCGGACTCTTGGTCTTTCAAGCACTCCTCCAGACAGTGAATTTTCCTGCTCATCTCAACCAGCTCTGGTTCTACTTTCTGGGCCTGATCTTCTAATGAAGAGATAAGGGTCTCTGTATTCGAGATGTGGTGGCTCAAAGATTCAAGAGATGGTTTTACAGTACAAAAGTCTGCAACCAGCTCGAATAACACTTCTTTAATTGTCAGTAGCAACATATTCAATTGTCACTGCTTCAGTCCACTCTGGAGACACTGGTGAGTGTAAATCCTATTTGGATCATTTTGGAGGAGGTGAATGGGCCCCAGCTTACTCAGCTAATGGCATAATTTTCATTTTGTTCAGGTTAGTAGTCATCTCCTTAAAAATAATACACTGATTGACAGCTGGTGCAAAAAGAATGCAAATAATTAAGTTAGATGGTATTCAGAGCATGGGTACTGGTGAAAAATTATCCTTAATTTTGCCTGTTGCAGGGAGCTCAAGAGAATGCATCCTGCAACTAGCCCACCATCCCATGAACCCCCCCATGTGATCCTTTCTAGCAGCTTTAAAATGTTACTACTGAATTCAGGACTTGATTTTGTTAGAGCTTTAAATCCTGTAAAAAAAAAAATCCATCAATGTCTTTTGTGGTTGTTGCATTCCCCCCACCGACCCTCCCACGCAGCACCCACCACCCTCACCCCAATCCCTGACTTACCCATTGGGGGTACAATGCTGTAATCCTCTCTGGACTGCAGACACGTCTTCACTCTTCAAAGATGGACTGCAGACTGAAGAAACAGGTATATGGATCAATGTGTTTGGTGTTTTGAACTTACTGGCATAACTTGTTACAATAGCAGTGGCTACAGATACAGATCTGCTCTTACAGGCACAAAATGGGAAATCTTTGTCACTAAGGCAGTTTCAAATGCATTTTAATCTCTAATATACTCTACTTTCTTCACTACTGCATTTATCTCAGAAAAAGAAAAAGTACAAACTATGCTGGATGCTCCAATAGTTTCACCATGCTGGAAGCTGTATAGAAGAAACATTTTTTTTTTTTTTTACATTAGATTCATTTAATTTATTTATTGCTGTCTGAAAGGTCATGGATTAGTGATGTTTTGTAGTCTGATATGGTTGCAACCCAAAAAGTAAATTCTCAAAACCTGTGTTAGAGTACCATACTGTGTCTGCATTAGTCAACATAATTATGTTTTTCATGGTGACTTCTGCACCTGAAATGAGAGGTCCCAGTGATCAAGAATGTTATCTTCAGAATCTACATATAAATGAGGTGGACCGTCTTCCATGTCTTACCAAACTGTACGCTAAAGATACCATGTGATCTATAAATTAAAATACTCAAGTGAAGACTAATATGTTTGGAATTGCATGATGCTCACTATTTCCTTCAAAAGATCAATGTGATCCTTTTTAGCAGCTTTAAAGTTTTACTACTGAATTAAGGTCTGGATTTTGTTAGCGCTTTAACTGAATAGAACAGAACCTCATTTTACATAGTGCATTCCATCTATACAGTGCCTCAAAATGTTTCACATGATCTGTATTTGCTACTTGTACATTAGCTAAGTGATTGTATGAAGTTAAATGGAACTGCCATTTAGCAATAAAGAGCATTTCCATGTGGATGCACTACACACATGGGCATTTGGAAATCACTTGGATTTTCTGAGAGGAGGATATTGACCAGGACAGTAGAACAATTCTTAATGCAGTTATTTAGTTATTTGTTGGAATGTTTCAGCTGTCTCAACACCACAGCAGCATTGCTGCCAATCACACTCCCCTGACACAGGTTCCGAATGCACCTGGGTCATCATCGAAGGGTTGACAGGGAGAAGGATTGAGCATCCTGGAGGATAATCTCCTTCTCGCTGGAGGTCTGATGCTGATCTTTGCTGCAGGACTGTCACCTGGATGATCACTGGTGAAACTGCCAGTCAGAGCAGCAGGAGAGGACAAATATCAGTTGGTTGTGAGCATTGCATGGCACACAGTTGAATACACATGCATACATGGAGTCCCAATCTGTTGTCATCCTAGGGAGAAAGTGCTGAGAAACTTTGGATCTGCAGAATGATGCAGATTATACCTTAGCCCTGCACAGCCTCCTTTACCCCTCCACTTGCATGTGTTTCATAGTGGGAGCCACCCCCATTTGATCTGCCTTGGATAGAATGTTGATAAGGTAAAAGAAGGACCCAAGTATTACATATTATTAGTATAAATACTGTGGCAGAGGGGTCTTCTCTCTTCCCTGTCCTCTATCCAGCTCAGGGCAGGCATCCTTCTCCTACCATCTCCCCTCCCTCTGGAACTTTCTTCCAAACTCCCTTCATCTAACTCCTTCTCTGCTCCACTTAAAACATACTCTCTCCCAATCTCCTCCTGTCCCTTGCTCCTGTTCTTCCTGCTCCTGGCAGCTGGGGTGAGGCCCTCTCTACCCCCATGTTATTGGTCTCTTTATGCACTTTATTTCTCCCCACCCATCTGATTCCCATTGCTGACCTCAAATTTTGCCTTGCTCCCTCTTTGTATGATGCTTACCTTCCTTCCTGCTTATTGTAGTTTCTTCCTATCCAAATTTAAGTTAATATCCTAGCATTATACTGTACCACTACCTACCACTCTCTTCATTGTAATTTCATGCACCTTATATATTTATTGCCTTATTTATACTGTTATCGGTCCTTATATTTGCACTACCCCAAGGGCAGTTATAGGAGTAAGTTGAGCACTGAGAAAACAAGCAGTAAAATAATATACAGTTTCTAATGCTACAGGCAAGGCCCCAGGAATTCTGTGAATCCATGGCTGTGGAATTTTCCATAGAATTTGCATCATGTTGCAGAATATATATATCTATATATATATAGATATATATATTAGAGGCAAAAAAATCCATTTAATGCATTAGTTAGGGTTGTTCCACAGCGACAAAAAGTGAGAAATTCGCTGTTAGGGTTGAAACCCCCTTGGACCCCAGCCCACCCCAACCAGCATTGGGGTGCGCATTGGGATCGTCAGCCCTAACTCTCACCCCATGACATGTGTAAAGCAGCAGAAGTATAGGAGAATGGGGTGAAGTTAGAACCCGATCCCAATCGCACTCAATGCGGTTGGGGGTGGGCAGGTCAAAGATTTTCAACCACAGCACGTGATTCACTTGTTGCTGTGGAACAACTAATACGATTAAATGGAATTTGCCTCTAATTCCTTTCTTTGAGAATGATAATGAGAAATAGTGAATGTAATGCAGCGGGCGGAGACACAGGGCCCAAAGGGCCCCATGCTCCCGCCGCGTCAATGTTTATACTAACAGGGACAGCAACACAAACAGAAATGCTAACAGTGGCGCACATGGTAACACAAGCACGAATGAGAACAGAAAGGGTAACACACATGGTGGCACAGGCAGGAATGGTCTGCCACGTGATGTGTTGTCACATAGTAACATGGTGCCTGCAAACAGAAATGTCAGTGGGCATGGTGATGTAAAGTGAAACAGTAAGATAAACAGTACTGTAGACAGAAATGGCAAAAATAACAGAAAGCATAGCGCAAATGAAAGCATAAAGGATACGCACATGGTGGCGCAGGCGTCAATGGTAAATGTAAGCAGTGCGGATCCATAGCGGAAGAGCAACAATAACAGTAATATAAGCGCACAGGCTGGTTTTCCCAAAACCTGATTTGAGAAAAGACAGTGAGTACAAATAATGTATGCAAAATAATGAGTATTGGCGCAGAAAATGAGATCTTGGAATACTAAATACATTATATCTCAGGAACCGTACGACGTGGAAAAAAAATTTAAAAGTCATATTATTTATAGCTGTCCTGGATAATTTGAATCTTAGCCCAATTGGGGGGCTAAGAAGTTTTCAGACGAAAAGTCCGTATCCCGCACCGTTTCTGAGATATGGGCCCTGAAAGGCGCAGCGAACGCCGTAATGTTATCCTAGGGGAAAAAAAGAAAAGTTCAGAGTGCCATAACTTTGCCTCCCTGTAATGTTTTTTCACCAAACTACTAAAAGGCACATCTGTGGGCTGTTGGCTGTCTTCCCTCCAAATTTCAGGAAAAAGACCAAACCGTTATTTTGCAGCAGGGCTCCAAATGATTTCTGTTAAGTGTATGGTACCGTAATGTTATCCTATGGGAAAAACCATCAATTTTGGAGTGCCGTAACTTTGCCGCCATGTGATATTTTTCACCAAACTACTGAAAGCACATCTGTGTACTGTTGGCTTCCTTCCTCAAATTTCAGGAAAAAGACCAAACCGTTATTTTGCAGCAGGGTGCCAAAGGATTCCTGTAATACTTCCGAGGCTTAGTAATGTTATCCTATGGAAAAACTGTCAACTTTGAGTGCCATAACTTTGCTGCCATGTAATATTTTTCAATACAACACTGAAAGGCACATCTGTGAGATGTCGGCTGCGTTCCCTCCAAATTTCAGCCCAAAACTCCCAACGGTTATTTTGCAGTGCAGTGCCAAACAATTGCTGTCATTTTCCCACAGACTAGAAAATTACTGTCGCAATTTGCGAAAGCTTTCGCAAAAAAGTTTGACACTTTCGTGAGCACGAAAGTAATTTGCGAAAGTACTTTCCATAAATTTGAAAAACATATTTCTGGGTTTTTACCACAAAATAAAGACATGGCAAAGCATCCTCAGGGCCCGAATAGCTAAATACAAAAAGAATTATGTTGCTAGAGGTCTCAAATTTAAATACCAACCATTTTCTGATCACCAACTGAAAACAAAATGGTGGATTTGTGAAAGTAACAGGCCCATTTGCGAAAAAAAATGCATTGCGACACTGTCGAACTTTTGTTAACTTTCCGTTGGCTTATAATGGGAAACTGTTTTTTGAATAACTTTTGAACCATTTAATATTTTTTCACCGAATCTTTGAAAGGCACATTGGGGACCCCGCCTGCACGTTCCCTGAAGATTTCGGGCCGGTCACGCAAACCGTACGACCTGTACACACGACCATAGAATTCCAGAAAAGCGTAAATGTGCGCACAGATCATGCTTAATAACTCCGCAACTGTATATCCAATGAGTACGGAACTTGGCAGATCCCAAGGCATATGGGTCTTGATCATACATTCCAAATTTCAGGCAAATCCATCAAATGGTTGCAAAGTTATTAAGGTGCAAAATTTTGGGTTTAACATGGAAATGGCTCCTCAACCCTAACTATGGTAGCACTACTGTGCTACCATAATCTATATCTATATATATATATTATGGTAGCACGATAGTGCTACCCGAGATCACGGACTTTTAGTCGAAAAGTACTTAGCCCCCACAAAATTAGCTAGGACAGTTGTAAATAATATGAGTTTTACATTTTTTTTCTATGTCGTACGGTTCCTGAGATATAACCTATTTAGTATTCCAAGTCCTCATTTTCTTCTCTGATATCCATTATTATGCATATATTCTTTGTACTCACTGCCTTTCTCTATGCAGCTTTTGGGAAAAACCAGACTGTGTGGTTACATTACTGTTACTGTTGCCCTTTCTGCTTGCGGTCCCGTACCCATTTCACTTACTGTTGACGTTTGCGCCACCATGTGCATTATCCTTGGATTTTTAATTTTCTGTTGCGTTTCTGTTATTTTTTGCCATTTGTGTCTACAGTACTGTTTCTCTTTCTGTTTTAGTTTGCATCACCATGCCCACTGAAATTTCCATTTGAAGGCACCATGTTACTATGTGACAACACATCACGTGGCAGACCATTCCCGTCTACGCCACCGTGTGCGTTACCCTTTCTGTTCTCATTCACGCTTGTGTTACCATGTGCACCACTGTTAGTGCTTCTGTTTGTGTTGCTGTTCCTGTTACTATGCCTCAAGACATCACGTGGTGGGAGCGCGGGGCCGCCGCTGCATTACATTCACTATTTCTCGTTATCATTCTCAAAAAGAAGGGAAATTAGAAGCAAAATACTCCATTTAATGCATTGGTTAGGGTTGTTCCACAGCGACAAAAGTGAGGAAATTCGGTGTTAGGGTTGAAAACCCCCCTTGGACCCCACCCACCCCCAACCCCGGCATTGGGGTGCGTCGGTCTAACTCTCACCCCATTCTCCTATACTTCTGCTGCTTCACACATGTGATGGGGTGAGAGAGTTGGGGCTGACCATTCCCAATCCCTATGCCGGTTGGGGGGTGGGCAGAGATCAGGGATTCAACCCTAACACGAACCCTCTCTTTGTTGCTGATAGACAACTAATAACTGCGTTAAATAGAGTTTTCTGCCTCTAAAACATATATATATATATTTATACAGTGGCATCCCCCAGGATGAAACCCAGTTCTGCAGCACTCTATAGAATGCTGCAGTAGACCTACAGAATAAAGTAATGCAATTTCAATGCAATTAGTCCCTTTTGTCAGTCAGGAAAATGTGCCACTGCCCAGATGAAGTGAATGCCACAGTTTCCTGCATGACAAAAGGAACTGATTGCCATTGAAATACATTGCTATTCAAGTAGAGTCTGCTGCAGTATACTGCAGAGTGCTTTTAAAGTGAGTTTATCCTGGGTGATGCTACTGTATATTTGTGTGTGTGTATATATATATATATATATATATATATATATATAATATATGTGTGTGTGTGTATATATATATATATATATATATATATATTATGGTAGCATAGTAGTGCTACCATAGTTAGGGTTGAGTAGTACTTTTAAGGTTAAAAGGTGAAATTTTGTACCTTATTAACTTTGCCACCGTTCAACAGATTTGCCTGCAATTTGGTATGCATGATTGGGCATGGCAGATCTTGGGATCTACCAACATTTGTACTGGTTGGATATACGGCTGCAGAGTTATTAAGCAACAACCAATAGCGCAATTACATTTTTTTGCGAATTCTTTGCTCTCGCCTACAGGTTGCACGGTTTGTGCGACTGGTCTAAAAACTTCAGGAAACTTGCAGCCAGGGTCCCCAATGTGCCTTTTGAAGATTTCGTGAAAAAATAATAAACGGTTCAAAAGTTATTCAGAAAATAAGTTCCCATTATAAGTTATTGGGAAAAGTTAACAAAAAGTTTGACAGTGTCGTAAATGCACTTTTTAGTGTCACAAATGGCCCTAGTAGTGTCATAAATCCGCCATTTCATTTTTAGTTGGTGATCAGAAAAATGCTTGCCATTTAAAATTGGGACCATCTAGAAACACAAATTTTTTTGTGTTTACCTAGTCGGACCCTCAGAATGACAGCCATGTCTTTATTTCTGGGTTAAATACCCCAGAAATACAGTATGATTTTCAAATTTCTGGAAAAAGTAGTGTTGCAAAGTAGTGTTGCACTCACGACACTTTCGTGATTTCATTTGCAAAAGTATCATGATTTGCGACACTATTTTGTGACACTATGCCCAAAATAACTGGAATTCTTTGCCATCCTGCTGCAAAAGAATGGTTTGGTCTATTGGGCTGAAATTTGGAGGGAAGACAGCCAACCTGTTTCGCATCCTCTTTTGCTCTCCACCCTCGACCTAATAGGCTTTGCCTCAGGACCTTTTTCCTGGTGCACCAGCTATCTCTCCGCCCGCTCCCAATGTGTGAAAGTCACGGTACTCTCTCTGAAACATGCCCCATTAGCTCTCAGGGTGCAGGGCTCAATTCTTGGACCCCTACTATTCTCACTCTTTCTTAACTCCCTACCCAGCAGTTGTGCGGTAAGATGCTTCTCTATGCTGATGATGCTGTTCTCGTTGCCTCCCACAATGACCCCATGCTGCTACAGAACTCCCTCCAACTAGTCTTTGACTCTGCAGCTACCTGGTTCACTGAGCACTGACTTGTTATCAACCTTAAGAAAACAAAACGATGCCCTTCTCCACCCCAAAATAAGTACAGCAAGTTTCCCTTAGCTGTCCTCCACACCCAATCTGGTCATTGACCAGGTGCAATCCTATAAATATCTTGGTATAACCTTTGACCCTGCACTTTCATTCCATGGACTATATCTGCCTAAATTCTGTCGCCAACTCACATGTTAGGCATTCTTTACTGGCACAAGAAATGCCTCCCTCCTGATGCCTCCGCCTGGCTGTCACCTCCTCTGTCATGTCTTTCATTGACTATGGCCTTCCGGTCTATGGCTCAGCAGATCAGACTGCCCTCAACAAGGTTCATCTCACAGTAAATAAGGCCTGCAGACTTATCACTGGTGCTCCCAGACTCACTCACACATGTGAGCTGTACACCCTGGCTACCCTACTCAACCTGGAAGAGCGACTCATGTATCAGACATGCCAGCTCACCTTTAAAGCCCTGCATGGCCTATCCCCCATAGGCCTATCCAACTCCATTCGCCGTACTGCACCGACCCTGATCACATGCAGCTCGTCAAGAGCTACCCTAGTTATTCCGAGAGCCAGGACCTCACAAGGTCAGAGGGCATTCCCCTACCGTGCGCCCCACTGGTATAACTCCCTCCCTGCCAGTGTCTCAAACTCTCTAACCTTAGCTTGCTTTAAGCCCAGGCTCAGAAACTTCCTGCTTAGCTCTCGCAAATGCAACTGCCGCTAGCCTAGTGTAAAAAAAAAAATATATATATATACTCTGTTTGACAATGCTCACTGAGCGGCTCCCCCCCTTCCTTTCCCTACTTATTCCTCCTCCCCTATCTCCCTCCCTTCTACCCCCACCAGCTCTCCCCCGACCATAAGTTTTGCACCTTTTGTTATCTTTTGCTCGTTGGAGATTGAACTCTATTGTAACAAAACTGTAATTGAACTGTAACTTTTTTGTTTGTAAGTACTGTGTCCCTTGTACTACTGTTCTGATGTCCTCTTTGTGACGAGGTACCTTTGTAAATGAGCCTCTGGCTCAAAGGTTTCTAAACTGATGTTTAAATAAATAAATAAATAAACCTGCCACAGATGTGCCTTTTCATGGCTTGATGAAAAAATATTGGAGTGCTGCAAAGTTACAGTACTCTGAAGTTGACGTTTTTCTCTGATAGGATAACATTACGGCGACCGTCGTGCCTTTCGGGGCCTGTATCTCGGAAACGGTGCGAGATACGGACTTTTCATCAGAAAAATGCTTAGCCCATCAACTTGGGGCTAAGTACAAAACTAGCCAGGAATGTTATAATTCATATGAAATTTTCATTTTTTTCTATGTTGTATGGTTCCTGAGATATAAGCAATTTAGTATTCCAAGCCCTCCTTTTCTGCTCCGAGGCCCATTATTATGCAAACATTCTTTGTATTCACTGTCTTTTTCAATGCAGTTTTTGGGGAAAAGAAGGGTGTGCCCTTTTGTTACTGTGCCAGTTAGCATTTACAGTTGTGTTTCCATTACTGTTCGCATCACCGTTCCTGTGTACGCCACCGTGTGTGTTACGGTTTACTTTTTCGTTTTGCGCTTCTGTTTGCTTTACTGTTACCATTTGGGTTTCCATTACTGTTTACGTTTTTTTTTTATCAGCCTGTGCATTGCCATTTGCATTTGCAGTTGACCTTCCGTTTGCATGTCTCTTTCGTTTTGCGTCATCGTCGCTGTTACCATTATCATTGGCGTTTCCAGTCACGTTACCATGACCGTGCACATTATGGTTTGCATTTCCGTATGCACATGCGTTTGCATTTCCATTTCTGTTTCCTTTGGCATTACTGTTGCTGTTACCGTTACCATTTACATTTCCAATTGCGGTACCATGACTGTGCATGTAACGGTTTGCATTTCCGTATGTGCTTGCATTTGTGTTTCTGTTTCCTTTGGCATTATTGTTGCTGTTACCATTACCATTTGTGTTTACAATTTCGGTACCGTGCTCGTGCGCATTACGGTATGTGTTTATATACTCGCTTCCATTCGTCTTTCCGTTTCTCTTTCCTTTGGCATTATTATTGCAGTTACCATTACCATTTGCATTTACAATAGCAGTTCAGTGACCGGGCCCATCACGGTTTGCGTTTCTGTATGTGCCTGCATTTTGGTTTCCATTTCTGTTTTCTTTGGTGTTATTGTTGCTGTTACCGTTGCCATTTGCATTTCCAATTCGGTGCTGTGACCATGTGCGTTACCAGTTGCATTCCGTATGCGCTTGCGTTTGTGTCTCCGTTTCTATCACTGTTCACTTTGGCAACACTTTGAGCTTGCGTTTCTATTACCATTTGCTTTACCATGTGCGTCACTGTTGCCACTTGTATTTGCTTTGCAGTTCCTGTTACTATGTGATAAGACATCATGTGGTGGGAGCGTGGGGTCTGAAGGGCCCCGTGCTCCTGCCACCGCTTTTTCATTCATTATTTATCATTCTCATTCTCAAAATGAAGGAAAATTAGAGGCAAAAAAACTCTGTTTAATGCATCAGTTAGGGTTGTTCCACAGATACAAAAGTGAGGAAATTTGGTGTTAGGGTTGAAAGCCCACCTTGGACACCCCAGCCCACCCCCCAACTGGCATCGGGGTGCGCGTTGGGGTCCTCGGTCCTCACTCTCAACCCATTCTTCTATACCTCTGCTTCTTTACACATGTGATGGGGTGAGGTTAGGGCCAGTGACCCCAATGCACTCCCTGATGCTGGTTTGGGGGTGGGCTGGGGGATCCCAGGAACTTTCAACCTAACACCGATTTCTCGCTTTTGTCTCTGTGGAACAACCCTAACTGATGCATTAAATGGAGTTTTTGCTCTAATATATATATATATATATATATATATATATATATAATGGTATGCAGGTAGTACTACCATAGTTAGGGTTAAGTAGCTCTTTTAAGGTTAAATGGTGAAACTTTGCACCTTAATAACTTTGCCACTGTTCAATGGATTTTCCTGAAATTTGGCAGGCATGGGGCATAACCATAGATCTTGGGATCTGGCAACTTTCATACTGGTCGGATATACGGCTGTGAAGTTTTTAAGCAACATCCGTGCACAAAATTGTTTGCACATTCTTTGCTCATGCCTACAGGTCACATGGTTTGCGCGACCAGTCTGAAAATGTAAGGGAACGTGTGGCTGGGGTTCCTGATGTGCCTTTTGAAGATTTCATGAACAATTATTGAATGGTTCAAAAGTCATTCAACAAACAAGTTCCCATTATAAATCAATGGGAAAAGTTAACAAAAAGTTCAAGTGTCTCAAATGCAGTTTTTAGTGTCGTAAATGACCTCTGTAGTGTCATGAGTCAGCCATTTTTTTTCAGTTAGTGGTCACAGAAATGCTTGGCATTAAAATTTGGGACCCTCTAGAGACACAATTCTTTTTGTGTTCACCTAGTCAGACCCTGAGGATGCTAGCCATGTCTTCTTTGTGGGGTTAACACCCCAGAAATAGGTTTTTGAAATTTTTGGAAAAAGTAGTGTCGCAAAGTAGTGTCACACTCACGACACTTTCGTGATTTTTTTTGTGTGAAACTGTCACAAATCACAACACTACTTTGCAACACTATGGCCAAAATAACAGGACTTCTTTGCCACCCTCCTGCAAAAGAAAGGTTTGATCTTTTGGGCTGCAATTTGAAGGGAAGAAAGCCTACATCTCACAGATGTGCCTTTTGTTGGTTTGGTGACAAAATGTTGTAGGGATGCCACTGTGTGTGTTACCCTTTGCATTTTTGTTTCTGCTTGCGTTTTCATTACTGTTATCATTTGTGTCTCCTCTACTGTTTGAGAAAGTAGGCACAGTGGGAGAGGTAAAGGTATTTGCCAAAAATGGAGCAGTGGTGAATATGGGGAGGACAATTGCGTGCAAAATGACAAAATGAATGTATGTGGGGGTCCAATCTAGTCAAGGTTGATTTGAGGGTTGACACCCTGTACCACATTGGCTACTCAAACATCAGTAGGATTATCTTGAGAATGATCTCATGGTGGTCTGGAAGTGGAAGTCAGGATTTGTTGTGGGACAGTGGGATAAGCTTAGGAAGGAGGTTTTTGTGAATGGCATTGATGTGTGAAGAGAAGTCAAGGCTTCAGTTAAACATTATACCATACATACAAAAATACAACTGAGCCAGCAGAAAAAGGTCTTGTGGTCTCTTATGTCTGCTCAAGTTTTTTAGACCCCTCAGTGTCTACTGAGGGATTGATGCCCTCCCTGGTATGCATTCCTCCCTCGCCAAAGATGTATTCCCTCCCCCCACAGCCCCTCCACTACATGCAACTTTACCCTTTACTACAGTAATCTAAGTTTGCACTTCTTAAATGGTAGAGAATGAGTAGAGAAATCCAGTGTCATGAAGAGCAGGGAATAACTGAGCCTGGAAAGTTTATTCTTAGTACCTGAACTCATGTACTCTTTTTGGGGGGGCTTGAGTGATAGTTTGATTAGAGTACAACCATCATTGGAGGTTGTCTTCTTTGTGTTGTAAGGTAAATTCCTGCTCAGGGACCAAAGCACGTGGGGGGAAAAAGAATTGTGTAATTAATGCACCTGTGGATGCTAACTGGGACTCAGACCGAGAGAAAAATGGAAAACAAGATTGGGGTACAAGACTGAATGCTAGGGAACTCCTGAAGTGATGGGTTGGGGGCAGCACCTACTTTCTCCAGTATCATGGTATTATTAACTAAACTTCCATCATAGACAGGCAAAAATGAGGTTTGACGTTTTACCCAAAGGACTCTCTCTCTCTGACAGTGCAGCACTTCACTGAAGTGTCAGTGATTGATATAAATTCAGATCTCTGGCATGCAGCTTGAACCTGAGACCTCCCAGACCACAGACAAGAGTGCTGTCAACCAAGCTATAATTACCAGAACACAAGCAACTAACCAAAGGTTAGTGACTAAGTGGTGCTCAAGAAATAAATGAAAAGGTAAAAATGTACTGTTCAGAGCTGGTGGATTTATTGAAAAAACAAGCAAAGACCCCAGCACTTTGAATCTAACAGGAATCCTTCATTAAGGGGGAAGGGGGAAGGGGCTCCAGCAACAGTGATACATTTATACTAGACATTTAAAGGTCAAACAGAGAAAGTATATTAGAATAGAGAACAATGTAAGTAAGCCCCTGGGGATTAGCTGCAGAAGAAGAACATTAAATTCAGTGATGTAGTTGACTCTTTGCTCCTCCACCTGTCCAATCTCTTTAGGACTTGACAGGGCACTTCTAATCAAGTTTCTAGTTCTCTCCTGAGCTATATTTTGCTATTTAAGGGATATGTATTTGTTTACCATCTATACATTTTTCTGATATGAAGTAGAGGTTTGTTAAAGGATTCAATTAGTTCTAATACAGTATTCTTGAAAGTTTTAATTGCTGTAGAACATTTGGACTTTTAGTTCTAAATTTAGTCTTGTGTAATTTAAATTATGCTTTTCTGTTTTTTCAGTGGAGTGCTTCTTTTTATAATATTTATATATAGTTATATTATGATTCTTCTGTAATTGATTAACAGGGGCTTAATTACATTGTTTTTCTAGTCTAGTATACTAATACTGCTTTCCCTTTAAATGTCTAGTATAAATTCATCACCATTACTCGAACCCCTGTCCCTTGATGAAGGATCCATGCTAGATTCGAAGCACCAGGGGGTCTACTCATCGTACAAATAAACCCACCAGCTCTGAACAGTGGTTTTGCTTTTTTTTCTTTTCATTTTTTTCATAAAAGTTTTTTGTAGATTTTTTGCATTGTGCAGCTTCGTTACTAACCTCAATTAGTTGCTTGTGTTCTGTATATTGATTTTTGAGCTGCTGCAAGTAGTCAGTGTGTTCTGCCAAGCTCTGTATTTGTTCTGTTAGGAATGATTCCCACTGATGAATGAGTTACTTGATGATCCTGGGTTGTGACTGCTAAGTATAATCTCTTTATAAGAATCTAGCACTACAGATATATGTTGTGCTGTGATAACCTTTACTCTTTTTTGTTCAGATTCTGAAGTTCATATGTTATGTGTGTGGCTAGCAAAAATGACAGCCATCTTAGAGACTGTATCATACTTCACATGGAATATTTGTATTTAGTGATGATTGCTTGATTAATTTATATAGTTTTTGTTGACTGTGACAGGAGGTATAGGAATTTCTACCAATTTTTGGCTTTCTTCTGAGGAGGGGTGGGACATAGATTCCAACTGATATACTGAATTAGGTTAAGCTGTTGGTGGAATTTTTAGTGGATTGGGGATGGGATTAGGACACTAGGCAAAATCCCCAACTTTTTTTTGAGAAGTGACATGGGATTTTTAACATTCACCAGAACAGCCAGACAGGGCCCCAGTTTAATGTCTCATCTGAATGATAACATCTCAGGAGTTCAGCAACACCCTCATGCTACACTACAGTGTCAGTATTGAGGGAAAACCCCATGTTCCTAATGTGGGGCTAGAACTAGGCCCATGTGAATCTTTTAATTTGCTGGTGATTTGTGGCAAATCCACCCATTATGCACTTTGCAAAGTTTTTTGTAGTGGCATCTTCACAATTTGCCACATTTGCATGAATTTTACTAAGTGAATTGACAGTTTGCCTCCTTGTAGTAATTTTTTGCCATGTAGTGCATCAATTGGAATAGTAAAAGACATCAGAAGGTGTGAAGTTTGCTACACATATGAACACATTTCATAATTTGCATAGTAAAATACTACACAAATTGACACACTCCACAGTGAACTCCACGGGATTGCAGACCTTAAAAAGCCCACAACCTTTTGATTTTCAAGCCTTAGAAGTGAGTGTGTGTACAACCTGCTGAGCCACTGACACTTCTTTAATACATTTTAAGTTATACTTTTATAAAAGCTACCTATACTGCATATTTTTCGATCTGCCTATTATCTGCTAAATTGTAAGACCAATTGTTTACTACCTAATTGTTTTATCTACTCTCCATCCATGAGGGAAAAAGGATTACTGACCACTGCAGTATCATGCAAGGCAGGAGTGGTATTGCTTTAATGATACCCATGCAATAGAGTTTTCCTCACATATTTGCAAATGGAGTAGCTTAAAGGTCATGATGAGCTGCAGAGTTCACAAGTAAGGCTATAGGTTTGTCAAGAGGTAATATAGTTACAAAAAAATAGAGTGTTGTGTCTGCATACAGGTTTCAAATTAAAAAGGGTAAGACTAAATGTATGCTGGAAGTGTGCAACATCATGTTCAATATATTTCCCAGTTATTTATTCACCTTACCCTTTCCTACTACTCTCTCTTGTCACAGCATTCATTCCCACACTGAAAACAGGTTACTTACTCTTAAGAGCAAGCAAAAATCTGGTCAACTTGCCTTTTCTCACAGATTCCCTGATGTCTGGAATTATCTTGCCTTGGGTAGCAGTCTGCCCATCAGTATCACCTCTGCCAGACAGTCCCACAATCTGTAACTGCATCCTCGTGCGACTGTACCTGACTGCATCTTGTATACTTTGCACCACATGAGTACGTTATTGAACTGTAATCCCCTCACAATGATGGTTTGAGCCTCTTCTTGTAGATATGTACAGTAAATCCTATACACTTAAATACATGGTTTTATATTATATTATTTTTCTCATCTAAGATCTCCTGCCTTTCCCTCCACTCACCCTTCCTCAGGTTGCATTTGTAAACAAGATTTTTACTGTATTGCTCTATGTTACCCGATGAACAATTTCAATGACTTGATAATTAAAAAACATTACAAGTGATGTTTTGACCATACATCTTCATCAGGAATTATCTATAGAGAAAAAGTAAGACCAATGGTTGAAATATAAAATCTAACATTATTTTTCATCTTCAGTGTACATTTAATGTACCCCTATTGAGATATTTTAATTTGTAATTTCATATTTTGAAAAAATCCAGAAACCTGGTTGGATAAGAACCTTGAATCCCAGTGCTAATATCCCAGCACAGTAGCTCTGACCTCTGACACAAGGAAAAACATGCTGTGTGTGTCAGTCTGCCATGCCTGTTGCATGTGGAAATTGGTGGGAACAGATTGTCTTGGGACTGTATCCTAAGTGGACCTCTGTGATCATCCAGTGCTAGAGAAAGGGAGCTACTGGACTACTGGAGTCATAAAAAACAGGCTATACAGTTTGTGGTCCAGGGAACCACAATGACGATAATCAGAAACATGCTGCCCTATGCATATCTGTGCATGACACCACACCATGCAGATACAGTACATACATGTGACAGTCACATGTGGTCTTACTGTGCACAATCCCTGTTTTTGCTCAGTAACAGCTGAACACCATAATTTACATATGAACATCTGTGCCAGGGGGCCCACTGGCACAGATCCTTTCTATTATCAGAATAAAACTTATATTTGCTGCCCAGTGAGGCACACTTTTTGGCCCATTTTCCAGTGCAATAAAATGTATGTGAGAACTGGGCATCTGGTGTGAGTCTTTGTAAATGAAGAAGATGATATGGGCAGGAGTATACAGGCAGCTGGGTGACAAAAAGAAAGATGGTTTATTTACCTGTGTATTAAGTTTTTCTGCCATAAAACCTTTACGGAAGAAAAAAGCAAATTGCAAACACCTGGACTATGTTGCTATCGTATGTGGGAACAGGTACAGATGCCCAAGAATTATATTTGTACTCTTTCCAAACAAGTGGACACTTCAGTTTTCAGTCTGCTTGGTATTCCAGTGGGTAGAGTATTATAGCCTTAGTTTAATACAACAGAAGTACACATACAAAAAACAAATTTAATTCTCAAATTTAAAAAAGTGAAGTCAAATTTGTCCTTCCTTATGTCATCCCTTACAGAAATATAGGTGTGCCATAAACATGCAGAATACACACCACATGCTTAATTGTGCAATGTTTGCATGCAGTTCACATACACAAAGTGATTCTAAGCAAACCATGTCTAAAAAGCAAATCAGGTTCGCATGCTGCAAGCTTGACATGTGCACAGAAGGTAAGCTGGTGTGAACATCTTCTAAAAATTATATAAGATTCATGTGTTGCATGCTTGACATGAGTGCAGCAGTTAAGATGGCATGAACATCATTTAAACATCACATCAGGTTCACACACTACATGCTTGCCATGTGTGCAGCAGCTAAGCTGGTATAAATTTCGTCTAAAAAAACACATAAGTTTCTATTTCTTATAATACTTCTAGCAATTAGAGTCATTAAAATACATTTTTATTTGGATTTCTATAAAATTAGGTAAACACATTAATTCTGATCCTTTTGCAAGTTGTTTAATGGCTTTTGATTTTTGTCATTAAATCACCATTAATTTGTAAAGTATTGTTTGCTTACTGCATTAAATGCCTAGGATATAGCCAATCAGATCCACGACAGGAGTCCGACAAAAATTTTGTCTAACGCCCCGTCAGTGACACCGGCGGGTCGACCACATTCTGCAGTCAGCTGCCAGTTTGCTATTTGTATCTTTGTTTTTTTAAGGGGGCTTCGGCCCCTGAACCCCCCACATGGGGGGGCTGTGCCCCCACACCACCCATGTAAGGATTCTCAACTCTAATCAGACCTGAATGGGGGGGTGCAGGACCCCCGACAGACAGCACCGGGTTCCAGCAGGTCTCCCACCACAGTTAGGTGCTGTAGTCATTGTGGGGGACCTCACTGGTGAAATGTCGCTGTGGGGGGGGTAACCGTAGACAGTCAACATCCCCCATTCCAGATGTATGAAGAAGGGCCTTTGTGTTGTGAAATCTATCCTTTTGTTTAGGACCATGCAAATTCCTTATGCATATTTAGTAATACGAATGTGTTTCTCCGTGACTGTTTCATCTCGCTTACTTCCCCTCTATCATTCTGTATTGAGTGTATACACTATGGCCATGCTCAGCACTCTTTATGCTGAGTAGGGTCTTGGAAGCATGTGCCATACCTCACATTTTGTCACTGAAATGAGGGACATGGACATTCGAAATGAGGGACAATGAGGGACACTAACCCACATGATGATCAGGACACATCATGAAACATGGAGATACGGTACCACAGAACACAATGGAAGCCATTGCATTAGCACCTGAGAATAAATTTCTACCATTAAGCAGCAGTGCCATTTAGAAACATAGAAACATAGACTTTGATGGCAGATAAGGACCGCTTGGCCCACCTAGTCTTCCCATTTCCCTACCGACAGGATAAGCTGCAGATCATAGTTACCCAACAGCCTATTTCTTCATACCTCCCACACAAATTGCTTTATGTCTGTCCCATGCATTCTTGAATTCTCCCAAAGTTTTAGACTCCACAACCTCCTCAGAAAGGCTGTTCCATATGTCCACCACCATTTCTGTGAAAAAATACTTCCTCACATTGCACCTGAGCCTTCCCCCCTCTATTTTCAAATTGTGTTCCCTTTGTTCTTGCACATCTCTTTTTCTGAAAGATGCTACCCTCTTGGACTTTGTTGATTCCACTGAGGTACTTAAAAGTTTCTATCATGTCCCTCCTCTGCCTCCTTTCCTCAAGGGTATACATATTAAGCTCCTTCAGTCTCTCCTCGTATGGCTTATCTTGCAGACCCTGCACCATCTGGATTGCCCTCCTCTGGACTGCCTCCATCCTGTGTATGTCCTTGTGGAGATGAGGTCTCCAGAACTGGATGCAGTACTCCAGATGTGGTATCACCAACTGACTGTACAGAGGGATAACAACTTCCTGTTTTCTGCTGGTGATGCCTCTCCCTATACATCCCAGTAACCCCCCAGCCCTTCCTACTGCCTTCTCACATTGCTTGCTAACCTTAAGGTCATCTGATATGATTACGTCCAGGTCCCTTCCCATTTTTGTTGTTGTCACTACCCCCCCCCCATTGTGTAATCTTCCCCAGGGTTTTTGTTTCCAGGTGCATTATATTGCAGTTCTTTGCATTGAATCCAAGTTGCCATGCTTCTGACCATTCCTCTATCCTAGCCAAGTCCCTTCTCATCCTTTCCACACCTCCTTGTGTATCAAACCTGTTGCAGATCTTTGTATCATTTGCAAAGAGGCATACTTTTCCTTCCAGTCCCTCTGCAATGTCACTTATAAAGACATTAAAAAGAACTGGACCCAGAACTGAACCCTACTGTATCCCACTAGTAAACCCCTCTTTCTTCAGAGTGGACTCCATTTACAATTACCTTCTGTGTCGTGTTGTCCAGCCAATGTTTTACCCAGGCTACCACCCTGGGACCCACTCCTAGGCTGGTTAATTTGATTATTAATCTTTTGTGTGGGACTGTGTCAAATGCCTTGCTAAAGTCTAGGTAGGCCTAGTCTACAGCCCCTCCCTGGTCTACTACTTTGGTCACCCAGTCAAAGAAATCTATTAGATTCGTCTGACATGACCTTCCCGCTGTAAACCCATGCTGCCTTGGCTCCTGTGCCCATTTTTATTTATTTATGTGCTGTTGTTTTCTCTAGGTACTCAAAAATTCTTTCCTCCAGAAGTGATTCCATCACCTTCCCTACCACAGAGGTCAAACTGACAGGTCTGTAGTTTCCTGCCTCTGTCTTGCTCCCAGTTTTGTGAAGGGGAATCACATCTGCCTTCCTCCAGTCCTCAGGTACCGAACCATCCTCCCATGATTTGTTAAAAAGGATAGTTAGTGGTGTCACTAGTTCTCCCCTTAATTATTTTAGAATTCTGGAGTGAATCCCATCAGGCCCCATTGCTTTGTCCACCTTCAGTTTTAGGAGTTCTTTCAGAACCCTTTCTTCTGTGAAAGGACTGGTATCGACCCCTTATCCAGAGTGCTTCTGTTAACTGGATTAGGCACCTCCCCCTCCTCCTCTTTTGTGAATACTGAGCAGAAGTATTCATTCAGTATCTCTGCTTTTTCACTGTCCCTCTGCTCACCCAGCGTCCTTTCTATTCAGTCTTACTAGCCCTCCCTTTGTCTTTCTACGCTCCCTGATGTACCTAAAAAAGGTTTTATCCTCCTTCTTAACCGAGTTGGCTATCTTTTCCTCAGTTTGGGACTTTGCTATTCTGACTTCCCTCTGCTTCTTTCTGCCTTAACTGGTAAAGTTCTCTGTTCTGCTCCTTCTGTGTTTCCTTATACTTCCTAAATGCATCTTTTTCTTCCTAACCTTCCATGCCACCTCTTTTGAGAACCATAGTAGCTGTTTCTTTTGTTTTGATTTGTTTATTTGCTTCACACAAAGGCTTGTTGCCTCTGTGATGTCAGTTTTTATGTTTCCCCATTGTTGCTGCACCCCTCCTTCTAGCCTGTTTGTCAGTGCTTTTCTAAGGCACTCTCCCGTCTTGTCAAAGTCAGCCCTCCTGAAGTCCAGTACCTTCACTTTTGTATGGCTTGACTCTGTAGCTGAGTTTATTGTGAACCACACTGTTTGGTGGTCACTTGTTCCCAGATGGCTACCCACTTCTAAATCTGAGATCCTCTTGCTGTCCCCATTTGAGAGTATGAGGTCTAAGATTGCTCCCTCATGAGTGGGTTCCAAAATAACTGTCTGAGGCATGCCACCTGTAGGGCATTGAGAATGGCCCTGCTCTTGGATGTTGCTGCAGCAAAGGTGCTCCAGTTAACATCTGGCATATTCAGGTACCCCATCAACAGTATCTCCCCTTTCTCTGCCATCCTTATGATGCCTTCTATCATATCCTTGTCCATTCCCTCTCCCTGACATGGGGTCTGTATGCAACCCCTGTGTGGATTGTGGTGCCATTTCCAGTCTCTAAGGTGACCCACAGTGCCTCCTCTACTCCCTGTTTACTCTTTTGTTCAGTTGCTTTTATCCCTTCCCTTACATAGACAGCTACTCCTCCCCCTCTTCTAACCTCCCTGTCTCTCCTGTAGGTTGTGTACCCTGGTATGATAACATCCCAGTCATGGTTCTATGTGTATCATGTTTCTGTGACTGCTACAATATCCAGGCATCCCTCTTCCATCAAGGCCACCAGTTCAGGGAGCTTGTTGCCCAGACTACGAGCATTGGTACTTATTATCCTTCATTTCATGATGGTCTTACCCTTTATTGCCATATCCCTGTCCTTATTACCTTTGTCATTTTCTCCATTTACCCCTGCCCTTCACCCTATCGACTTCTCTGTCTTGGTGTTTACCTCACTTACTACCCTGATTTTTGGGGGTGGCACTAGGATTTCCCTGCTCCTTTCCAGTGCCTCCCCCCTTGGCTAGTTTAAATGCTTGCCAATGAAGCATTTAAACCTATCACCTAGGATCCAGGTTCTCCTCCTGGACAGATGCAGACCATCATGCCAGTATAGGCCTGTATTCATTCCAGTTGGACCCCCAGTCCCCAATGAAGCCAAATTCCTGAGCTCTGCACCTGTTTTCCAACCACTGATTGAATCCCATGTTGTGGAGCACCCTAGCCTCATCCATGCCATAGACAGGCAGCACCACTGAGAAGGTTTCCATGTCTGCAACTTGTCTAAGGCCCCTCCCCAACTCCACAAACACTTTCTCCACTGCTCTTATCCCATTCTCAGCCAGATCATTTGTCCCCAGGTGGACAATGACATCCAGCTCCCTCCCTCATGCAGCTGCTCCAGTGATCCTGAGGATTTGCTCCATGTATCTCCAAGCCATGGCACTAGGCAGGCACCTTACCTCCCTCTCCCCTACCTCCTCCAGTTCTACCCTCCTAACAATGGAGTCCCCCACCAGTAGTTGTTTCCTTCCCTTGCGGGGTCCCATGCCACCTTCTTATGGGTCTCCTTTGTGGAAGTTCCCAGCATCCTCCTTGGTCTTCACTGTGAGTGTCTCCATAGAGGAACCACACTTTGCCAGAATGGCATATGAATTGTGGAGAGGTACAACTGGAGGGATGTGCCTCTGTTCCACCACCCTCACCCACTCTGAGCCCACTGTGGTCTAACTGTTACTTTTTCTTGGCAACCTCTGAGGCAATGGCAGTGGCCCTCGTGCTCCCTGGGTGTGATAGGAGGTCAACCAAATCCTGGCCAACTCGGCCTGGAGATGAGCAATGTCCTCCCTCAGCCCAGAGAGGTACCTGCAGATGGGAAAACACTGCATCCTAGAGAAAGTCACCAGGATGATTGCTGCTCCACAGCCACTGCACCGCACCACTCCCATCATGTATTATTTCTAGCTTCTTAACTGTTGTTTGGAATACTTACTCTTTTCTCTCTTTATTTTTTTAATTTTTCCCTACTTACTTACTTCCTCTGCGCCCTTTATCTCCTGATCTTCCTGTTCTGAGACAAGAAGTTCCTATGTTCCTCAGTAGTCTCCTTACTTGCTCAGACTCAGCCCTCCTTGAGCTGGGGGGGGGGATGGAGAGATACTCTTTTCCTTGTAGGATGGTGAATCTTTTGTTGCTCTGTGATCACTCACTTCCTGCTTCCAGACAGAAAGTTCCTGTTGTCAGTCAAATCCTGTACCTATAAAAGTAGAACTGGCTTAGGGTGGGGGAGGAAGGAGTGCAATATAGCTCGGTGGGGAAGTATAGTTATAAGTAGCTCCTTCTTCTTGGTGTTCTCTGCCTATTTTCTGGCAGAAGCTATATAGAGCAGTTTTTAAATCTGGATTTAACCTGGCTTCCTTCTAGCAAAGCCACTCCCCCTGCTTCACAGTTCTTTCTACACTTAAGTTAATTGCACAGATAACAATTCCCTTCAGCCACTGAGACAAACACCTAGATAACTGCACAGATAATAGTTTGATTCAGCCAACTCAGACAAACACACTAACTTTTTTGTTTTGTTTTTAACCTAAATTGAAGATCCCAGTAGAAGAGTTCTAGTTCTTTAGTCCCAGTAGAGAAGTACAGTTATAACAGCAGCTCCTTCTTCTCGGTTTTCTTTGCCTGTTTTCTGGCAGAAGCTATCTAGGGCAGTTTTTAATTCTGGTTTTAACCTGGCTTCTTTCTAGCAAAGCCACTCCCCTTACTTCACAGCTCTTTCTACACTTAAGACAATTACACAGATAACAATTCCCTTCAGCCACCTGAGACAAACACCTAGATAACTGCACAGATAACAGTTCACTTCAGCCAACTCAAACACCATTTTTTTGTTTTGTTATTACCTTAAATTGAAGGTCTTAGTAGTAGAGTTCAAGTTCTTTAGTTCCAGTAGAGAAGTACAGTTATAACAGCAGCTCCTTCTTCTTGGCATTCTCTGCCTGTTTTCTGGCAGAAACTATTTAGGGCAGTTTTTAAATCTGGCTTTACCCTGGCTTCCTTCTAGCTAAGCTACTTGCCCTACTTCACAGCTCTTTCTACACTTAAGTTAATTGCACAGATAACAATTCCCTTCAGCCATCTGAGACAAACACATAGATAACTGCACAGATAACAGTTCACTTCAGCCAACTCAGACAAACACACTTTTTTTTTGGTTTGTTTTTAACCTAAATTTAACGTCCCAGTAGTAGAGTTCACATTCTTTAGTCCTAGTAGAGAAGTATAGTTATAATAGCAGCTCCTTCTTCTTGGTATTATCTGCCTGTTTTCTGGCAGAAGCTATCTAGGGCAGTTTTTAAATCTGGCTTTAACCTAGCTTCCTTCTAGCTAAGCTACTCCGCCTATTTCACAGCTCTTTCTACACTTAAGTTAATTGGACAGATAACAATTCCTTTCAGCCACCTGAGACAAACACCTAGATAACTGCACAGATAACAGTTCACTTCAGCCAATGCAGACAAACATATTAACTTTTTTTAGTTTTGATTTTACCCCAAATTGAAGGTCCCAGTAGTAGAGTTCTAGTTCTTTAGTCCAAGTAAAGACGTATAATTATAACATAAGCTCCATCTTCTTTGTGTTCTCTGCCTGTTTTCTGGCAGAAGCTATCTAGGGCATTTTTTATATCTGGCTTTAACCTGGCTTCCTTCTAGCTAAGCCACTTCCCCTACTTCACAGCTCTTTCTACACTTAAGTTAATTGCACAGATAACAATTCCCTTCAGCCACCTGAGACAAACACCTTGATAACTGCACAGATAATAGTTCGATTTAGCCAACTCAGACAAACACACTAACTTTTTTGTTTTGTTTTTACCCTAAATTGAAGGTCCCAGTAGAAGAGTTCTAGTTCTTTAGTCCCAGTAGAGAAGTATAGTTATAACAGTAGCTCCTTCTTCTTGGTGTCCTATGCCTGTTTTCTGGCAGAAGCTATCTAGGGCAGTTTTTAAATCTGGCTTTAACCTGGCTTCTTTCTAGCAAAGCCACTCCCCCTACTTCACAGCTCTTTCTACACTTAAGTTAATTACACAGATAACAATTCTCTTCAGCCACCTAAGACAAACACCTAGATAACTGCATAGATAACAGTTCACTTCAGCCAATGTAGACAAACACACTTTTCTTGTTTTGTTTTTACCCTAAATTGAAGGTCCTAGTAGTAGAGTTCAAGTTCTTTAGTTAAAGTAGAGAAGTACAGTTATAACAGCAGCTCATTGGGGACTGGGGATCCACCTGGAGTGATGCAAGCCTGTACTGGCATGATGGGCTGCATCTGTCCAGGAGGGGAATCAGGATCCTAGGTGATAGGTTTAAATGCTTCATTGGCAAGTACTTAAACTAGCCAAGGGGGGAGGCACTGGAAAGGAGCAGGGAAATCCTAGCCCACCCAAAAAAGTCATGGTAGTAAGTGCAGTAAACACCAACACAGAGATGTCGATAGGGAGAAGGCAGGGGTAAATGCAGAAAGTGACAAAAGCAAGAAGGACAGGGTTGGAGCAAAAATGAGTAAGGCCTTTAGGAAATGGAGTATAATGAGTACCAATTCCCATAGCCTGGGCAACAAGCTCCCTGAACTGGTAGCCTTGATGGAAGAGGGATGCCTGAATATCATAGCAGTCACAGAAACATGGTACACAGAGAACCATGTCTGGGATGTTAACATACCAGGGTACGTAACCTACAGGAGACACAGGGAGGGGAGAAGAGGGGGAGGAGTAGCTCTCTTTGTAAAGGAAGGGATAAAAGCAACTGAACAAAAGAGTAAACAGGGAGGAGAGGAGGCACTGTGGGTCACCTTGGAGACTGGAAGTGGCACCACAATCTGCACAGGGGTTGTATACAGACCCCCAGGTCATGGGGAGGAAATGTACAAGGATAAGATAGAAGGCATTCTTAGGATGGTAGAGAAAGGGGAGATACTGTTGAGGGGAGACCTGAATATGCCAGATGTTAACTGGAGCACACTTGCTGCAGCCACATCCAAGAGCAGGGTCATTCTCTATGCCCTACAGGAGGCATGCCTCAGACAGCTAGTTTCGGAACCTACTCGTGAGGGAGCAATCTTAGACCTCATACTCTTAAATGGGGACAGTGAGAGGATCTCAGACCTAGAAGTGGGTTGCCATCTGGGAAAAAGTGACCATCAAACAGTGAGGGTACTGGACTTCAGGAGGGCTGACTTTGGCAAGATTGGAGAGTGCCTCAGAAAAGCAATAGCAAACAGGCTAGAAGCAAGGGTGGAGCAACAATGGGGAATCCTCAAAACTGTCATCACAGAGGCAACAAGCCTTTGTGTGAAGCAAATAAACAAATCAAAATGAAATAAAAAGCCACTATGGTTCTCAAAAGAGGTGGCGGGGAAAGTCAGAGAGAAAAAGATAGCATTCAGGAAGTATAAGGAAACACTGAAGAAGCAGGACAGAGAACTGTACCAGTTAAGGCAGAAGGAAGCAGGGAGGGAAGTCAGAATAGTAAAGGCCCAAACTGAGGAAAGGATAGCCAACTCCTTGAAGAAGGGGAATAAAACCTTTTATAGGTATATCAGGGATCATAGAAAGACAAAGGGAGGGATAGTGAGGCTGAATAGAATGAACGATGGGTGGGCAGAGTGGGACAGTGGCAGGATACTGAACAATGCTGCTCAGTACCACAAAGAGGAGAGTGCATAATCAGTAACAGCTCTGTGAAATGATCCCATCACTAACAAAAGGTTAAACTCTAAAAACAATGAACAAGCTGTGGACGATGAATTCCCATAATTTAAAAGGGTGAGGAAAACAAACGGTACAGCTACACAGAAAATCAGAAAAACAGTGTCCCGAGGACTGGAGGGAAGCAGATGTGTCCTCTTCTAAAAAGTAACGCAGAGGAAGAGCCACTGAACAGTTGTTCTCTCTGTTAAAATGATCAATTCAGGAAAAATTGTTCAACACCAGGGCGATGGGGCACACGGGCCAAGGCAGCATGGGTCTAGTGGGAAGGTCATGTCAGGTGAATCTAATTGATTTCTTTGACTGGGTGACTAAAGTAGTAGACTAGGAAGGGGCTATGGACATGGCCTGCCTAGACTTTAGCAAGGCATTTGACACAATTCCACACAAAAGATTAATGGTCAAATTAACTAGCCTGGGAGTGGGTCCCAGGGTGGTAGCCTGGCTAAAACATTGGCTAGACAACAGGACACAGAAGGTAATTGTAAATGGAGTCCACTCTGAAGAAAGAGGGGTTACCAGGGGGGTACCACAGGGTTCAGTACTCAGTCCAGTCCTTTTTAATGTCTTTATAAGTGACATTGCAGAGGGACTGGAAGGAAAATTATTCCTCTTTGCAGATGACGAAAAGATCTGCAACAAGGTTGATACACAAGGAGGCATGGAAAGGATAAGAAGGGACTTGGCAAGGTTGGAGGAATGGTCGGAAGTATGGCAGCTTGGATTCAGTGCAAAGAAGCCAGGGGAAGATTACACAATGGGGGGGAGGTGGTAGCAACAACAAAAAAGGAAAGGGACCTGAGGGTAATCATATCAGATGACCTTAAGGTTAGCAAGCAATGTGAGAAGGCAGTAGGGAGAGCTGGGGGTATACTGGGATGCATAGGGAGAGGCATCACCAGCCAAAAACAGGAAGTTGTTATCCCTCTGTACAGGCAGTTGGTGAGACCCCATCTGGAGTACAGTGCCCAGTTCTGGAGACCCCATCTCCGCAAGGACATAGACAGGACAGAGGCAGTCCAGAGGAGGGCAACTAGAATGATGCAGGGTCTGCAAGAGAAGCCATACGATGAGAGACTGAAAGAGCTTAATTTGTATACCCTTGAGGAAAGGAGGGAGGGGGGGGCATGATAGAAACATTTAAGTACCTCAGTGGAATCAACAAAGTCCAAGAGGGTAGCCTCTTTCAGAAAAAGAGACATGCAAGAACAAGGGGACACAATTTAAAGATGGGGGCAGTTCAGGGGCAATGTGAGGCAGTATTTTTTCACAGACAGGGTAGTGGATGCATTGAACAGCCTTCCTGAGGAGGTTGTGGGGTCTAAAACTGTGGGAGAATTCAAGAATACATGGGACAGACATAAAGCAATTCTAGTAGGGGGTAGGAAGAAATAGGCTGTTGGTTGACTAGGATCTGTGGCCTATCCTGTAGGCAGGGAAATGGGCAGACTAGGTGGGCCAAGTGGCCCTTATCTGCCGTTAAAGTCTATGTTTCCTTCTTCTTCATATTCTCTGCCTGTTTTCTGCAGAAGCTATCTAGGGCAGTTTTTAAATCTGGCTTTAACCTGGCTTCCTTCTAGCTAAGCTACTCCCCCTACTTCACAGCTCTTTCTACACTTAAGTTAATTACACAGATAACAATTCCCTTCAGCCACTAAGACAGATACCTAGATAACTGCACTGATAACAGATTGCTTCAGCCAACTCAGACAAACACACTAACTTTTTTTTGTTTTATTTTTATCCTAAATTGAAGGTCCCAGTAGTTGAGTTCTAGTACTTTAGTCCCATTAGAGAAGTATAGTAGTAACAACAGTTCCTTCTTCTTGGTGTTATCTGCCTGTTTTCTGGCAGAAGCTATCTAGGGCAGTTTTTAACTCTGGCTTTAACCTGGCTTCTTTCTAGCTAAGCCACTCCCCATACTTCACAGCTCTTTCTACACTAAAGTTAATTGCACAGATAAAAATTGCCTTCAGCCACCTGAGACAAACACCTAGATAACTGCACAGATAACAGTTCACTTCAGCCAACTCAAACAAACACACTAACTTTTTTTGTTTTGTTTTTTTCCCTAAATTGAAGGCCCCAGTAGTAGAGTTCTAGTTCTTTAGTCCCAGTAGAGAAGTACGGTTATAACAGCAGCTCCTTCTTCTTGGTGTTCTCTGCCTGTTTTCTGGCAGAAGCTATCTAGGGCATTTTTTAAATCTTGCTTTAACCTGGCTTCTTTCTAGCTAAGCCACTCCCCCTACTTCACAGCTCTTTCTACACTTAAGTTAACTGCACAGATAAAAATTCCCTTCAGTCACCTGATACAAACACCTAGATAACTGCACAGATAGCAGTTCACGTCAGCCAACTCAGAAAAACAGAGTAACTTTTTATGTTTTTGTTTTTACCCTAAATTGAAGGTCTCAGTAGTAAAGTTCTAGTTCTTTAGTCCCAGTAGAGAAGTATAGTTATAACAGCAGCTCCTTCTTCTTGGTGTTTTCTGCCTGTTTTCTGGCAGAAGCTATCTAGGGCAGTTTTTAAATCTGGCTTTAACCTGGCTTCCTTCTAGCTAAGCCACTCCCCTTACTTCACAGCTCTTTCTACACTTAAATTAATTGCATAGATAAAAATTGACTTCAGCCACCTGAGACAAACACCTAGATAACTGCACAGATAACAGTTCACTTCAGCCAACTCAGACAAACACACTAACTTTTTTTTAACCCTAAATTGAAGGTACACCTTTTGTTGAGGTTATAAGTTGCCTGTCTCTCAGCCAATGCCCTTTGGGGTAACCATTGCCTCAGTGCTTGTGCACAGAGGTTCTTTGTCTTTTAACTTGTTTTTTGTTTTAATTGGGTTCACCACAACATAACCCACATAGACCATCTTAGGGTAGCTGGTTCATTTCACTGGGGTGTCAAACAGATGAGGCACACTGATGAGTCCCAGTAGGACGAAACACATGTCTGTGTCTTCTGTTGGCACCCTTTGCAAACTGTGTGAGAGACCTTTCGGCACCATGCATTTTTGCTTAAATTTGAACCAGCATAATATTATGTGGTGATTTGCATATGCAGCCAATGATGCTTTGCATTATGGTGGCATGTGTGATTTTGTATTTCTTTGAAACTTGGCTTCCCAGCCAATGCCCTTTGGGGTAACCATTGCCTCAGTGCTTGCACACAGAGGTTCCTTGTCTTTTAACTTTGTTTTTGTTTTAATTGGGTTCAACACAACATAATCCAGATAGACCATCTTAGGATAGCTGGTTCATTCCACTGGGGTGTCAAACAGATGAGGCACACTGATGAGTCCTGGTAGGATGAAACACGTGTCTGTGTCTTCTGTTGGCACCCTTTGCAAACTGTGTGAGAGGCCTTTCAGCACCATGCATTTTTGCTTAAAGTTGAACCAGCATAATATTATGTGGTGATTTGCATATGCAGCCCATGATGCTTTGCATTATGGGGGCATGTGTGATTTTGTATTTCTTTGAAACTTGGCTTCCCAGCCAATGCCCTTTGGGGTAACCATTGCCTCAGTGCTTGCACACAGAGGTTCTTTGTCCCTATGCTGTATGCGTGGGTGCTTTTGGAGAATTGCAAAGGCTGGTACTCTCATTTCACATTGGGCTACAATAAAGCATCTTGGATGTGTCATCCTGCAAAAGCCTCACTTGGTGATATAGTGGTGAGGGGGTACTTGACACCTACAGCATGTGCGTGATCATGGTTCCCTCACTTTTTTAATCATGTATTGATGTTTTCCTGATGTCATTTTTAAAGTATGTGCCCACCCATAAAATTTTAATAATAATAATGATTAGGAGAAATCTATTAAAAATCCAAAATAACAGCGACTACAGATATATCTTTTCAAGATCGAAAACAATAGAAAATACAGATATAGTGTGATGCTTCTAAAACAAGTATGTTCATTATATTATTAAGTCATTTACTTTTATCAATATCTTAAATTTATTTATTCACAATCTAGGAGTCTGAACTGTAAAGCAAGAATATATGAGATACACTGAGCAAATTGTAGCTTCGGGTGTCTATTAAATAGGTTTTTAAAGGACATTAACCAATATAAAAAGAAATTATCATCCAACAATCACTTGAAAGAGATTTTAGAAGTTGGGTTATATGTTTGTGAAGTACAACTGAAATTCGGGGCATTTTAGTTTCTGTAACTGAGTGGGGGCTTTAAGAAGGACAACGATCCAAAGGTACTGGGTCAGATTCAGACCAGATATATATACAGTTACTGGAAGGATCCAAGTTTCTGTTCACTTCTGCTTTGTTACGCATGATCCAATACTAACAGCTGTGAGGTGAACCCCAGTAGCTCATGTGCCATGCAGAGTAGTACTTCCAGGGTGACTCCATTTCAGTGCAAGGGCCCCCAGCCCCCTGATTCTAATACCAGCATTGAATAGTACAGACAAGGAGAGATAGGAATTGGGTTAGGAGGTGATGCTAATCTTTAAATCCATCTCAACATAAAATGGCAGCAAAATTAGGGGTGGGGGTGTCACAAGTGAGCTAGATTTCAATGACATGGTTGTATTTTGTTCTCAACTAGAGTATTATCCAATAATCTTGCAGGTCACAAATCTGAATGGGCCAATCGCCTGAGAAGTAAAAATTAACTTTTTTTAAATTGCAGTTTTAAAAAGTGGAAACACTGGAAGCTGAATCATTCAACCGGGCAAATTGTAGGATCGTCTCATTTAAGGGTAGGAAGACACTGCTCTATTCAAATTCCGATTATATATATATATATATATATATATATATATATATATATATATATAAGCTTGCAAAATAACTAAATAACAAAATAAATCAAAAATTTCACATAACTACATAAAACCACTGTCATAGTTCGATAAAATGAAGCCCCCTCAGTAAAACCCATCCTAAATTGTGTTTGTAAGTGACCACTGGGATGAGAAATTAAATTTTTTAATCTGGCCATCTGGTCATCATCTCGCGATCAAAGATCATGATCAAAGAATCTCACGATCAAAGAATTTTCAGGCTTGCGATCAAAGAATAAAAAATACTGTAAATCAAAAATTAGAAGGAATTCCGGGAAACCACCACCATGGTTCGACAGAATGAACCCCCCTGATAAAAACCCATCCTCATTTGTCTTCCTAGGACGTCCCTGGGCAGATAAATTTGATTTTTTAATTTGGCCATCTCGTCCCTCGCTCGTGATGCACGTTCGCTATCAAAGAATCACACGATCAAAGAATTTGCAGGCTCGTGATCAAAGAAATTGCATGCTCATGATCAAAGAATAAAAAATGGTGAATCGCTACTTCTAGACAGATTTAAATGAAACCAATGCCATGCCTCGATAGAATGAAGCCCCCTGAACAAAACTCACCCTCATTTGTGTCCCTAGCCCACCCCTGAGCTGAGATAATAGTGTTTTTAACTCATGATGCATGATCACGATCAAGGAATCCCGCGACCAAAGAATTTGCAGGCTCGCGATCAAAGATCGTTAGCGAGCTGCGAGCAAAGATTTTAAAACCTTATTTTTTGACCACTTCAAATGAAACCAAAGGCATGGCCCAATAGATCAGAGCTCCCTGAGTAAAACCCATCTAAGTTTTACTTCAGGAGTGACCCCTGAGCCGAGATATTTGTGTTAGCCACTCTGTACTGCTCTGCTTTGTTTTGTTTCGCCTTGCCCTTTTTATTTTATTTTTTAATTTTATCTCTCACTGCTTTTATAATTTTGCTGTGGGTGTTATGTTTTACCGATATCACTACCCATTTTATCGTTATCCTTATTTAGTTGTTACCTGCCTTTATTTCGTGTCAGTATACTTGGCTCGCCTACGCCTCTCCTCCCGGTTTTGGTATGGCCCATTTTTTGTCTTGTCTTACGGGCCGGGACCTTGTGCGTTGTTTGAATTCCAGGAGATTTGGGAAGAGCTGTGGTGTTCCGGTGCTGAGGATCTGGAGAGACCTGGTGTTGTTCAGTGTTTTAATGCTGAACGGGCTGGGACTTAGTGAGCTACTCGAACACCTGGTGACTTGGGAAGAGGCATGGTGTTTTGAGGGTGAAGATCTGAAGAGATTTGGTAATATTTTGTGAAGTGTTCCAGAGAGACCTGGAGAGACCCGGTGACATCTTGCGAAGCATTATGGAGACGCCGTTTACTTGATCTAAGGGTTTGGATTGAGTCTTATATGCGGACTGAGTTATTTATTCGTTCTGTGAGAGTACTGGCCGGTTTATGGCTTTCTAGCTGAATTTAAGCACTGTTTGAACCACCACCCTGGATATGTGGATTTGACCCTGTGGCTGTGCTTCCTGATTATCCTTGGATTTATTTATGTTCGGTCAGTCGGATCGTTGGGATCAGAGATCTTGCAGAGTTGTTTTGAAAAGCCTTCAACATAAGTGGCTTTGAAATCTTTAGTGACATCTTTGATGGTCTAAATGCTGTTTTTAGATACTGACTTTTTTGGGCTCAATAGTTGGGCTTGCAGAGTTCTGGGGGCCCTGGGTCGGTGTCACACACAGAGGTGGGGAGTGGGGTAGGCTGGAGGGCTTGTCCTTAATCTCCCCTTCCTCTACACTCCTGGGGTAGCCGGCTGGAGGGCTGACTCCTCTTGGAGTGGAAGTAGTGGGCCACTGATTTTTTGGGCTGGCTGGATCCAGCGGCCTGCTAGTGGCCTTTCTTCTATCCAAATCGGTGTGGATTCTGAAGCCCTGTGTTCTTGAAGATTGAACTATATTGTTCACTACTTCTACTGACGTTTGGGCGGGTTATATGATATTTGTATCCTGTTGTATATAGACAGGATTTTTGTTGTCTGTAATTATATTTTGTTGTTTGTAATTATATTTTGTTTGAGGAAATAATATGAGCAGTGACAGTGCTATATAATACCTTCTATTCCACCTGTATCCAGTATTGTGAGAGAGTCCCGGAAGGTGGTTTTAAATTATTTCCGCTGTTTATTGTTTTATTATTATTATGATTTAATTATTATTATTTTTTGATTATTTTTGTGAGAGTCTTTAATTGTTTTTAAGTACCAGGTAGTGAGAGGACCTGGGAATAATTTAAAATTGTTTTGGTTAATTTTTGGTTGACCCCCAGGCTGTGAGAGGACCTGTGGGTTAAATCAATTATTTAGGTGTTGTGTTAGAGAGTTGGTTAAGTTTTATTTTTATTTTAGTTGGTTTTCTTAATTTGTTGTTGTATAATTTTAGTTGTAGGAAGTTTGCGGGTAGTTTTATTGTATTTATTGTTTAAAATTGAGCAGCTAGATGTGCCTGCCTGCCTGCCCCTCCTGTCTTATGCTATTCTGCCTCTGCTCTCCATGCCCTCCACCCCCTTCTCTTTGCCCCCCCACCAGCTCATATTTATCATCATTGTTGGGCATTAGGGATTGCTCGAAGGGAGAGGGAGAATTGGGGGGGTGGGGGGTTGTGGACAGCGGAGTGAGCAGGGCCTTCCCATAGGGGTGGTTAGGCCCAGAAGATGCCCTGGGGCAAAATGGCTACTTGAACGCAGTAACTCTGTTCTGGTTCCCATACACAAGGGCAACTCCAGTTTCAGAGGGCAAGTGGTTGGGACAACTCGCCAACCTCGTCCAACCTGGGCATTGTTGTGCAATGCCAGAGCTGTCTGCAACAAGACTGGTCTTATTGCAGACTTTGTTGCAAGGGCAGATCTGGCTTGCATTACTGAGACCTGGTTGGACGGGAATGCGGCCCCCTTTTTAGAGGCCGCTGTTCCCACCGGGTACTCGGTTATACATCGCCTGAGATTGGATCACGGGGGGGGGTGGCGGTCTGTTTCAAGACCAAATTGGGCTTAACTGGTGTACCAGTTGAGGAGGCCAGGTCATTTGAGTGTACTGTGGTAGCCGGTGTAGGGTGCAGGATTGTCCTCATTTATCATCCAACAGGTGATGAGAAGCTTTTTCTGCAGGAAATAGCAGATTTTGCTGCCGACATGGCCTTGGAGTTGCCTAGATTGATGGTTCTGGGCCACTTCAATGCTTGGGTCGATGATGAATCTTCACTTTTTGGTCAACATTTCCTCCAGGAGATGACATCTCTGGGCTTTACACAGGTTGTTTCCTCAGCTATACACAAGGGAGGTCACTCTCTTGACCCGGTCTTCCTCCTGGGGATCGAGGCTTCTGATTTGGTGGTGGAACCAGTTGGTTGGTCCGATCACTACTCAGTTGGGTTCAATATTGAGGCCCCCATGGATAGGTCGGCCCCTGTGGAGTTGGTCAGGTACTGCCCATTGCGGGATGTTGTCCCTGAAGACCTGATGGCGGTTATTGACCTCTCATTGTTTGACGAGTTTTGCACTGATCCTGAGCAGCTGGTAGTGGCCTACAATAGGGCCATATCGGTAGCACTCGATCATATTGCACCAGTCCGTGTTTACCCCTTCCATGTTGTCCCACTGCCCCATGGTTTGATGGGGCTCTGAGAGGGCTGCGGAGGTTGGGGCATAGGTTGGAGAGAGGTTGGAGGAAGACCACCACTGATGTCGACCACCTTATTTTGCTAGAGCATTATAAACTCTACCAAACAGCAATTTCCCATAAGAAGGCAGAATTCTTGTCCAGGTAAATTTCTGTCACACGGAATCGACTGGCTCAGCTCTTCAGAACTGTTGACAGACTGTGCAACCCAGCCTGTCAGCAGATCCGTCGAGCCTTTACTCAAACTGATTGTGAGGAGATTGCTCTATTCTTTGCGAATAAGGTTGAAGACATCAGGAGGGAGTGCCTCCAACCTCTTTCCAAGGTTGTTGCAGTTGATTGGTGTCCTGTCACAGAGCCCAGAATTTCCTGGAGTACCTTTGACCTGCCGGATCTCGTAGACGCTATGAGGATTGTCCAAGAGATGCATCCAACATGCTGTTACTTAGACCCTGGCCCTACTTCCCTGATTATGGGTTGTAGTGAGATCATTGGCCTGGTCTTAGCTCAGATTATCCAGTGTTCTTTAGATATGGGAGTTTTTCCCTAGCTCTCTGAAGGAAGGGGTGGTGACTCCCCTTCTGAAGAAAGCTTCTTTAGACCTGGATGACCTAGCAAACTACAGGCCAATCTCTAACCTCCCTTTTGTGGGGAAGGTTATTGAGAAAGTTGTGGTGGCCCAACTAGATAACCATTTGACCATCCATAGTTTATACGAATCTCTCCAGTCTGGTTTTCGCAAGAGGCATAGTACCGAGACCACTCTGGTTCGGGTGCTTAATGATCTCCTGATGGCAAGAGATCGGAGACACTGTTCTATCTTGGTTCTCCTTTATCTATCATCAGCTTTTGATACTGTGGATCATGGGGTTTTGCTCAAATGCCTGAGGTCCATTTGTGGACTATCGAGTACAGTCCTCAGATAGTTTTCATCGTTCTTTGAAGGGAGAACACAGAGAGTGGTCTCAGGTTTGCATTCATCCAGGGCCTTCTCTCTGCCTTGTGGGGTGACTCAGGGCTTTTTGCTTTCCCCCATTTTATTCACAGTATATATGCTACCCCTCTGAGACGTTGTAAGATGGTAAGAGCTGAGGTTTCACTGCTATGCTGATGATACCCAGCTCTACCTGTCTTTTGCACCTGACCAGGTTAGTGCTATCTCGGTACTGAACAACTGCCTTGCAGATATCCAAGACTGGATGAACTCCAGCAGTTTAAAGTTGAACCCAGGAAAGGCTGAGGTTATGGTTGTGGATCCGGGTCGCAGGGTAGAGGGTTTGAGGAGTGGTCTCCCCTCTGGATTAATCCTGGGGGTGGACCAGATCCTCACCTCTGAACGGGTGCATAACCTGGGAGTGGAGCTTGACACTGGTTTGACCCTCCGTTATCAGGTGTCTGCAGTTGTCAAGCTGGCATTTTTTCATCTTAGGAACATTGCCAGGATTAGGCACCTTGTTCCACCCAGTGACCTGCTGGTTCTGGTCCATGCCTTTGTGACATCTTGCTTTGATTACTGTAACTCCCTTTACCTAGGACTTCCTGGGGTTGATATCCACCGCTTGCAGCTAGTGCAGAACACAGCAGCATGTTTGTTGACTGGGGCATCTAGAAGTTCTCATATTACCCCTGTGCTGTGCACTCTGCACTGGCTGCCAATACAGTGGCGGATCACCTTTAAAGTGGGTCTTTTGACCTACAAAGTCCTACATGGTCTGGGTC
Source organism: Neoceratodus forsteri (assembly GCA_016271365.2). Classification (NCBI taxonomy): domain Eukaryota; kingdom Metazoa; phylum Chordata; order Ceratodontiformes; family Ceratodontidae; genus Neoceratodus; species Neoceratodus forsteri. Next base: position 1,066,352,706 of record CM028131.1, on the reverse strand, counting down.
CCGACTACTTGAAAGAGCTCCTGGTGCCCTACACCCCCCTGAGACAGCTCTGCTCAGCTGATGAGGGGTAGCTGGAGATTGTGAGGGTAAATTTGAAGTCATCTGGTGCCCGTGCATTTGGATTTGCTGCACCTACCCTCTGGAATTCTCTGCCCCGTCAGCTCCGGGAGTGTAGGACGGTGGGGAGCTTTAAGCAGGCACTAAAGACTTTTTTATGGAAGAAGGCATTTCTTTCTTTGCTCTAATTTTATATTGCAGTATTGGAAGATATGTTTATATTTGTTTTATTGAATGTATTGAATATGTTTTATGTTTGCTCTTGATGTACAGTGCTTTGAAATTTTGAAAAGCGCTTAATTAAATAAATGTTATTATTATTACTATTTTTATTTTTACGATCTGAAATCGAAAAAACAAGATGGTGGACCTCGCGATCTAAGAATTCTCAGGAAGATTAGGAAATTGGGGAGGGGTCTCAAGCAAGTAGCTACTTCTGTCACTTTCTCAGAAGTACTTCCTGCGAGAGGCAAGGGAGAGCATAGGAGTGCATGCACCAGGAACTTTAACTCATGGTTGAAGAACTGGTGCTGTGAGGAAGGGTTGGATTCATTGGTGACTGGGGACCCACCTGGAGGGATGGAGGTTTGTTCAAGCCTGATGGCCTGCATCTATCCTGGAGGGAAATCCAAGCACTTAATGATAAATTTAAATGCTACATTGACAAGCATTTAAGCTAGCAAGGAAGGTGGCAGGCCAGCAAGGAGGTACCTACTTTCACCCCCACAGCTAGCAGTGGAACCAGTGAACCAGAGGTGGATATCTCTGCAAAGCAGTGTCAAAGATGGAGATTAGTGCCCAAGAGGTGGATAGGCGAGAAAAGGGGCAAAATTCAGCAGAAGGGCAGACAGCAAGGAGAACCAGGGATAAAGGACAACCAAGGAAGGGCTGGAGTAGAACAGTGAAACAGTCTAGGAAGTCAAATCATGAAAGCCATGTGTGCAAATGCCAGGAGCCTTAGCAACAAGATGGAAGATCTGGAGGCTGTCATGGTGCAGTCAGACCTGGACATTATGGCCATCACTGAAACCTGGTGTAATGATAACCAAGACTGGGAGATGGCCACCTGGCTACAACATATTCAGAAGAGACAGAGCAGGCAGAAAGGGAGGAGGAGTGGCACTGTATGTGAAAAATTACATAAGGGCCACAGAGATCCAGGATGAACAAAATGGGGGAGAGATACTGTGGGTTAAGCTGGAAAGGAAAATGGGGACAGCCATCCACACAGGTGTGATCTATAGACTACCAGCCCAGGAGGAAGAAACAGATAGGGAGCTGATGCTAGCCATCCAAAGGATGGCAGACAAGGTGAGTAGTACTGGTTGGAGACTCAATATTCCAGACGTGGACTGGAGCATCCCAGCAGCAGCATCAACTAGGAGCAGATTTATCCTGGACTCTCTTCAGGGTGCCTTCCTCAAGCAACTGGTCATGGAACCAACTCGCAGAAGGCAATACTGGACCTTGTGCTCACAAACAGGGACAGTGTGATGGGGGTAACAGTGGGGAGCACCTGGTAACAGTAACCACCAGTCATTGTGGTTTGAAATCACAGAAAGAGCAGAACCAAACCACACAAAACACATATCCTGGATTTTAGGGGGCAGACTTTGGGAAAATGGGAGATACTTGAAAAGAGGCATTAAGAGAATGGGACAGGAATCAGGGTTGTGGATCAGTGGGCAGTATTTAAAATGGGATGACAAGAACAACAGAATTATGCATTAAGCAGGTTAACAAGAGGAAAAGGAAGAGGAGACCATTATGGTTTTCCAAAGAGGTAGCAAAGAAAGTGAAAGCCAACAAGATTGCATTCAGGCAATACAACAAGACACAGGCAGAAGGGGATAGGGAGAAGTACCAGGAGAAGCAAAGAGAGGCAGCGAGGTCAGTAAGGGAAGCCAAAGCTCAGACAGAAGAACACATTGCAAAATCAGTGGGTAGAGGGGACAAAACCTTTTACAGGTACATAAGTGAAAAAAGAAAGACAAAGGGAGGGATAGTGAGACTGAAGGGGGAGGATGGGGGCTGCGTGGAGGATGACAACAGTAATGCTGACATATTTAAAAGGTATTTCTGCTCAGTCTTTACTGAAGAAGAGGAGGGTGATGGGTCTGAAGGGAGTACAAGGGGTGAGAATGGTGCAGAAATGGACACAAGTCCCTTTACATGAGAAAGGGTCCTGAAGGAACTGGAAGTAATAAGAGTTGATAAAGCAATGGGGCCAGATGGGGTGCACCCCAGGGTCCTTAAAGAACTAAGAGAGGTGGTGGCTGAACCTCTGGCTATCCTGTTTAGCTGATCACTGGAAACAGGGGAGGTACCCAAAGACTGGAGGACAGCAGATGTAGTCCCCTTATACAAAAGTGGGAACAAAGAGGAAGCAGGGAACTACAGACCAGCCTCACCTCAGTAGTGGGGAAGATCATGGAAGCACTACTGAAGGAGAGATTGGTGGAACATCTGGTTGTCAATGGACTACAGGACCCAAGGCAGCATGGTTTCACCAGGTGGAGGTCATGTCAGACCAACTTCATTGAATTTTTGACTGGGTGGCTAGGGAGGTGGATCGGGGAGGGCAGTGGACATGGCCTATCTGGACTTCAGCAAGGCCTTTGACACTGTGCCACATAGAAGACTATTACACAAACTGGGAATATGGGTGTGGGCAGGACAGTAGTGTGGTGGGTAGGTAACTGGCTGGGTGGCAGGACAGAGGGTGGTGGTAAATGGCTGTCACTCCACAGAGGAAGAGTGACCACTAGGGTACCACAGGGATCAGTGCTGGGACCGGTCCTATTCAACATCTTCATCAGTAACATTGCGCAGGACCTAGAAGGCAGAATTTCATTGTTCGCTGATGACACAAAGCTCTGTAACAGAGTAGACACACCAGAGGGTGTAGACAGAATGAGAAGGGACCTGCAGAAACTTGAAGAATGGTCAGGGGTTTGGCAGTTGAAATTCAATGCAAAGAAGTGCAAGATAATGCATATGGGGCACAAAAACCCTGGCACAATATATCAGTTGGGGGCGGATATATAGCATGCACCAAGCAGGAAGGGATCTTAGGTTATCATCTCTGATGACCTCATGGTAGGGAAGCAGTGTGACAAGGCAGTAGGTAAAGCAAATAGGATGCTGGGATGTATAGGCAGGGGCATCACCAGCAGGAAAAGGGAGGTCATAATTCCGCTATACAAGATACTAGTGAGGCCCCACCTGGAGTACAGTGTACAGTTCTGGAAACCATACCTACGTAGGGACATAGGGTAGAGAAGGTTCAGAGGAGGGCAACAAAGATGGTGCATGGATTGCATCACAAGTCCTATGAAGACAGGTTGAAGGAGCTGAACATGTACTCTCTGGAGGAGAGGAGGGAGAGAGGGGATATGATAGAGACATACAAGTATCTTACAGGAGGAACAGGGTGCAGGAATACACTATTTTTAAGCAAAAGATGTTCCAGGACTAGAGGTATGGGATGAAGTTGGAGGGAGGACTATTCAGAGGAAACATGAGGAAGAATTTCTTCACAGAATGGGTGGTGGACAAGTGGAACACCCTGCCAGAGGAAGTGGTGGGGACTGAAACAATCACGGGATTTAAGAATGCATGGGATAGACATAAAGGAATTCTGGAGGTCAGGGGTAAGGGGCAACAGACTTCTAGGAAAACATAAACTGAACTTACAAGCTCAAATGGGCAGACTGGGTGGGCCATAGACCCTTATCTGCCGACACTGTCTATGTATCTATGTATCTAAGATTCTTGAACCATGAGGCTGCAAATTCTTTGACTGCCAGGTGGGATCAGATGGCCAGAACCCCATTCTTTGTTCACAAAACAACCATATAAATTTTCCCATTGACTCATAATGGGAACTTAAAAGTGGCATAACTTTTGAATGCCTTAATATTTTTTCACCAAACAAAAAGTGGCATGTTCAGGCAGCCAAGCTCTTTCAGATGAGTCATCTCATAGAGTGACACACCACATGACAGCCATGCAGGGCCACAGATAAAATCCCCAAAGCTGCCTCCAAAAATGGATAATTTTGCATTGTTCAGCGTTTTCGTACACAAAGACTGTAAGTCCGACCAAAACAAAATTTGACAAATCAAGAGATCTACCATGCCCCACTGTACATACCAAATTTCAGGCAAATCCATTGAACGGGTCCAACATTATTAACGTGCAAATGTTTTACTTTAACATAAAAGTGCCTTCTCAACCCTAAATATAGGGGCACAAGAACACAGGAAAACATTACAATACTTATGAAGCTCCTACCCCCATTGTATAAATAGCAAACATGATGTGCAGATCATGTGCTATGGAAATATTTTCACTCCTACAACGTGAGCTCTGGGTACTCTCACTCATGCTTTTGGCAATTGTGAGTATCCAGAGCTCACTCTGCAGGAGTGAGAATATTTTCCATATCATACTCCTGCCCATTATGTATCATATATATATATGTGTGTGTGTGTGTGTACATATATATTTTCATGGCCAAAAAAAAAAACTCCATTTAATGCATCAGTTAGGGTTGTTCCACAGTGACAAAAGCAAGGAAATTCAGTGCTAGGGTTGAAAACCCTAACTCCGCATTCACCCCCCCACACACACATATGCAAGTAGGTGGGAGGACCAAGGTAACACGACCAATCACAGACAACCAGCTGCAGGTGACAGAAATAAAATACAACTGTCTAAATGTACTACAAGACATCCCCCCCACCTGACCAGGTACTGCATGCTCAGTGGAGATCCATAGTAAAACTGAGGCCATGTACACCAAATGTTACCTGCTACTGGTTGTCTGTGATTGGTCGTGTTGTCTTGGTCCTCCCACCTACTTGCATGTGTGTGTGTGTCTGTGTGTGTGTGTGTGTGGTGCGGGGAGGTGGGGGGTGAATGCGGAGTTAGGGTTTTCAGCTCTAACACTGAATTTCCTTGCTTTTGTCGCTGTGGAACAACCCTAACTGATGCATTAAACAGAGTTTTTTGCCATGAATTTCCTGTGTTTTTGAGAAGTAATGCTGTCATATGATTTTTGAATATCTTATTAAGAACATATCTTTGTTTTCAGAACACACCTTGAACAACATATTTATACATTTGACTGAATAACTAGTTATCTGATAGTATTTACACAAATACTGTTAATGTGCTACAGCTTAGATGTGCTAATAAAATGATTCAAATACAAAATAGAAGATGTACTGTATATCTTCACCACATTGAAGAATACCACTTTGATTGCAATACATAGAAAGAATGTACAATGAACATCATGTACTATGTTTCAATGTAGTACTGCAGCAACACCAACATACATACTATCACCGTTACATAATGGTGAAAGAAAGACACAACACAGGTAAGTAAGGTTTAAAAAGATTTATTACCCAATTAATAATTGTGAGAAGTCCGAATTAAGAATCCAATTGGTGCACAAATATCAGTCTCACAAAACAATCACTTAAATGTTTTTCACTGTTGCTTAAATACATGTAAACCAGTACCACAGATAGTAAATCAGTGACATGTGACAGAATCCAAAAACACATAAGGGCCAGCATCACATCACCCTCTGAACATGGCTTACACATATGAAACAGTTATGATGTTGTTATTGTGTAACTGATAGTGTGAATTTTCCTGGGGTTGGTGAAAAACCAAATGCGACTTATAAACTCATAGCAGTACAAACAACCTATGGTTTAAAAAGAAATACAGTATATACCTAAAACTAACAGTTAAAATTTAATGTTAATGTATTCTATGTGTCAACATACGAATATATTCACACATAGATGTACATATCAAGACATACTGCTATATTACTGCATTTGGAAAATTCCAACCCAATCCCTCAATAGAGGCAATCAGAAAATATTATTAGGAACAAAAAAATGCTCAGTTGTTATCAGTGAAAGTGCCTGATGTACAATTTGCAACTATTGTTAACATACATCAAGGTAAGGTAAAACACAAAGATTTCTGATACAATATGGTTACAGAATTATAAACATCACTGTTAATCTTAAAAGTAATAGTTACATAGGCACAGAAATAGTTAACCACCTAGATCTGTAACATCTTTAACTTGCATGAAAGGAATTGTTTTACCGAATACTGTGAATATAACATCTTATGATATCATAAGCAAAAACTTTGAACACTAAATGATAAAAATATCTATAATGTAACACTGTAACTTGTTATTAATGATGCCATATAAATAACAGAACACTACATATGTGCAGCTACATAATATGTCATTCTAACAAATACAAGCATATTACTTCTCTGTCTTTATGAGTCTGCAAGTCTTTAAGAGAAAATTCATACTTATAATGCTACCAATAAACGTATATGTTAATTATTACTACTACTTTTTACGTCAGAGTACTAAGTACTATCAAGAAATATATAAAACATAATATTTATATTTATACAATGGGGGTGAGAGCTATTCCAGTGCAATAAATTGAGATATTCTCACTGCAGTGAAATAAATGCTCACTGCGGTGAGATAAATGCTGATGACATCAGTGGAGTGAGATATATCCTGCTGCGGTGAGATAAATGCTGATGACATCAGTGGAGTGAGATATATTCTGCTGATGTGACTCACTCATTCACTCAAGCTAGCATTCCAGATGAAAGTGCTTCAAAATCAGTGTGTGTGTCTCACTGAAGCCTGCAAACCACCTAGTTAGCATTGCAAAACACTTACCTGTATCCCAAAGTTTCCAACACTCCTATACCATTTCTGTGCTAAATCTCAGCATAAAAGCAACCTGAATTCAAATGAAACATTTACAAAGCAGTTTCTTTCTCACTGCAAGCTGCAACTAACACATATAGCATAGAAAACACACTTACCTGTGTTCCAAACTCCTAACCCATTTCTGTGGTAAACTCAGCTTCAAAACTCTAAATTCAAATGAAACTCATTTACAAAGCAGTTTTTCTCTCACTGCAAGCTGCAACTAACACATATAGCATTGAAAACACACTTACCTGTGTTCCAAAGTTTCCAAAACTCCTGACCCATTTCTGTTGTAAACTCAGCTTCAAAACCTAAATTCAAATGAAAACTCATTTACAAAGCAGTTTCTTTCTCACTGCAAGCTGCAACTAACACATATAGCATAGAAAACACACTTACCTGTGTTCCAAAGTTTCCAAACTTCTAACTCATTTCTGGGTAAACTCAGCTTCAAATGAAACTCATTTACAAGCAGTTTCTTTCTCACTGCAAGCTGCAACTAACACAAATAGCATAGCAAACCACACTTACCTGTGTTCCAAAGTGGTCAACACTCTTAGCCCATTTCTGTGTTGCCTTCAACATAAAAGCAACCTGACTTCAAATGACACTAAGCAGTTTCTTTCTCACTGCAAGCTGCAACTAACACAATTAGCACAGCCAAACACAATCACCTGTGTTCCACAGTGCTTCTAACAATCACAGCCCATTAAGAAACACTCCACACTCTCAGACCACAGACAAACACTGCTTTCAGTATAACCTAGACCTTGGAGTAATGAGCTCTGAACAAGCTTGATACAGTCAGCAGACCAGACCTAGGTTTGATTCTCACAGCCTCCACTTGCATACTTAAAATCTGAACAAATCACTTAACTTCCCAGTACTCCTAAAAACACACCTGCCTACTAAAAATTAGTTACTAAAGACTAAAACTCAAAAAAAAGAAAAGCACATAGATACAGGGAAAAAGATACAGCAAAACATGACCCTTCATACGCTCACCCCATTTGTATAATACACATGATGGTGTAGATCGGACATGGGAAATATTCTCACTCCCGCAAGTGAGTTGTATTTCACTGTGCCTTCGCACTCGTGGAGAATACAGTTGACCCTGCAGGAGTGAGAATATTTCCCATATCTCACTCCTGCCCATCATGTATCCCTATTTATATATATATATATATATATATATATATATATACAATCTAGATACTTGGTGATAAAACAGTCATAGTAATGCACTGTTGCGTAAAACAGTTTAGATATTTGTTCAAGATGCAAGCATAAGAAGAAAGAAACGAATACAGAGCACACATCATAGTTCTCAATACGTGATAGAGTGATGTTAATCTTTAGTTAAAAATATGATACACAGTGATGTTAATGCACATGGGCAAGCATTGTACCTTAGTACAATCATACATCTAGGAAATGTGCCAAGTGCAATTTCTTATGTCTGCATATAACATACTCATAACAAAAGACTATGACAGAAGAGTTTGACCAGATCAGAATAGCTCATTTGACATGCAGAAGTCTTTGTTAGACATGTAAGTGTGGTTTCTCTAGTGACTGAAAACAGCTTGTGCCGATTAAAGACCACTGCAACTATTTTCACTGTGTCACTGATCAACGCAACAATCTTAAACATCACAATGAGTCTAGATATGCAAGAGAACCATGTGATATATTTCCTGTGTAATCACAACTGTACATTTGTTAGTAACAGCATGACAGTGTACCAAAACTCACTCTGTAAGACAAAAAAATGGACAGCCAAGTAAAGGAATTTCACATGTTGTGTAACTATTTCTCTGACACGTGAAGATTGGTATAATTCTTCAGTATCAGAACATATGCATTTTTTAAGTTTCACGGCAGTCTCTGTTTGAAAGAGCTTGTTGAATCGTTGCACTCGACCCATCCAGTTCTGTACCTCAACAAACAAGTGTAGTGCCCAGAATGTACAGACTGGCCATGGTGGTAGATCACAGCATGAGTGTCAAACACTGCTTGTTTAAATACTATTCTACCAGCTGTGAAATCAGTGATAGGTGTGTAAACTCTGAGCCCGTTGGAGTCAAATCTATGCAATACTAGCATACGATATTGAGATGAAGTCCTGAGACGTGTGGACTGAGTACATGCACCTCCACACCTCACACACAGGTGACCACTTTGTGCGTTAGTAAACAGCTGCCGAAACGTAACACGTTTACTGTGAGGCACAAACAGAGAAACCCAAAGCATGTCTTCTGTGGTTTCTCGCTCTGAATAACCACATAACAGGCATACATACTTGGTAACATATGACACAGTGAATAGTGATGCATAAGAAGTTCCCTCTTCATTCAGGCTGTCTATGATTGCCATCATAAACTCGGTAGTGTCTTGCTGCATGTTTGCAGCAAATGTACTGCATACATCATATGCGCCCAGCACTTGCCGCAGAGGTGTTAGTGACTGCACATTGTTAGACTGATCAGAAGCCATGTTGACAACCTGCTTCAATTCATTTGATAGGGCAGTGTCTTGTGAAGCAGATATTGCCTCAACAAAGTGTGGCATATAGAGAAAGACTTGCATAGCTGTATTAGCATAGCAGTTGACTCTAGTACTGTTGTAAAACACTGGCACAACAACCATACCAGCTAACTTCTGACTCACAGCTGGCTCCTCATCTGTATTTGACATTGTGACCTTCTTAGAACTCTGTACAGTTCCATCAGTTGCACAAGCTCATTTTCTTTTGTTACCAACTGTAGATGTGACTGAAGGATGTGAGACAAGCACATACGTTGGTAGTGGTATTAAAGACATCTGTGGCTGGTATAGAGTATGTAATCTGTTGTACTCAACTATACAGTGCTTGTCAACACTTATCTTCTGAGGTGCGACTATTATGATGTGCAACCCAGAAAGACTACGTACGCGTGAAAGTGCATCGTAGCTCATGCCATCTTTGAAAATGTCTGTCCCTATGTCCACCATTGCAGAATCCAAACTCAAGCCTTGAGACTTGTGAATGGAACCAGCATATGCAACACATATTGGGAACTGTTTCCTGTTCACATAGATATCCTTCAATACCTGGAACTTAACACAGGTATGATCAATCTGCACAGGTTGTTCCATGTTGTCAAAGTGGACAACGAGTGTCTTGATAAATGTCTTTTGAACATTGTAAATAAAGTCAATGATGTTACCCATGGCACCATTTACCATACCATGCTCCACATCAAGATTGCTGCATAGCATAACACGTGCATTCTTACAAACTCTAAGTACAGCTTCTAGACCAGCTGTGCGTGAAACATCTGACTTTAATTCAGACAGTCGTTCAGTCATCTTTGCTACCAGCTTCCAACTTAAAATGACAGCATCGACTGTGTCAACAGCATGTAGTGTGAGAATTGATTGATTTTCTCTCTGCAACATGACACTGTTGAACTCAATGCATTTCTATAGTCATGGCATAAAACACACAATGCGTGTGCCCGTGGAACACAGATCACTGAAAACATCACATGCAGTTTCTATGGATGTAGTGTCCATTCTGATTCTTCACCCATTTAACATTGCAACATGTTCTGGTGACAGAGAACCTGTACGAGCTTGATCCAACAGTGTCTTGTAAGTCATGTCAGCACTTTGGCACATGTTCTGATACAGCTAGACATAGGTAAATAACTCCCACAGGTTAAAACCTCCAATGCACCCAAGTGTATTTTTGGCCTGCTTCACTGTCAGAGCTGCAAAGACATGTTCTGCATTCACAGGTGCAAGCTGTAAAAGGTCTCCAAATACAACAATACTTTTTTCACCGAATGCATCCCCATAGTCAGTCCCCAGGATCTCCTGTAGACATAGATGTATACAGGCAAGCATCAAATTAGAGACCATACTAATCTCATCAATGATGAGTAACTTCATAGATACATAGATACATAGACAGTGTCGGCAGACAAGGGCCTATGGCCCACCCAGTCTGCCCATTTGAGTTTGTAAGTTCAGTTTATGTTTTCCTAGAAGTCTGTTGCCCCTTACCACTGACCTCCAGAATTCCTTTATGTCTATCCCATGTATTCTTAAATCCCGTGATTGTTTCAGCCCCACCACTTCCTCTGGCAGGGTGTTCCACTTGTCCACCACCCGTTCTGTGAAGAAATTCTTCCTCATGTTTCCTCTGAATCGTCCTCCCTCCAACTTCATCCCATGCCCTCTAGTCCTGGAACATCTTTTTCACTTAAAAATAGTGTATTCCTGTACACTGTTCCTCCCTGTAAGATACTTGTATGTCTCTATCATATTCCCTCTCTCCCTCCTCTCCTCCAGGGAGTACATGTTCAGTTCCTTTAACCTGTCTTCATAGGACTTGTGATGCAATCCATGCACCATCTTTGTTGCCCTCCTCTGAACCTTCTCTACCCTTTCTATGTCCTTACGTAGGTATGGTCTCCAGAACTGTACACTGTACTCCAAGTGGGGCCTCACTAGTGTCTTGTATAGTGGAATTATGACCTCCCTTTTCCTGCTGGTGATGCCCCTGCCTATACATCCCAGCATCCTATTTGCTTTACCTGCTGCCTTGTCACACTGTTTCCCTACCTTGAGGTCATCAGAGATGCCAAACATTGGATGAAACTAAGATGCAACCTCAAATGACAGTTTCTGATACTCTCCTGCTTTGCCATGCTCCATTGGCAACATGAACAGACGGTGTAAGGTCACGCCACCAATGTTGTATGCTGCCAGTCCAGTGGGAGCACTAACAGAAACAGACATCGCTGACCCTGTCAAGCTCTGTATTTCAGCCATGATGGCCTCAATAAGGAAACTCTTCCCTGTACCAGTTGACCTACTAACAAACATCAGCAGTGGTTTGTACTGTAGTCAAGACAGTCACATTTCTTCTCTTCATGCAGTATCCCATGCCAGACAGTGTCAGTTACCTGAGAGTGAACCACACGCTGTTGCTCATTGAGTCTCTGTCTCAACCCAGCTGGGTCAGCACCGCAGTGTGTACCATGTTCCTTGGCACTCTCCACTTCTGAAATGAGTACTTCTGGGGCATTCAGAGGCAGAGGTTCCCCAAGGATACCTTGTCCTTCTGGATCAAGATTGTCCTGTGATCTAACAGGAGTATCCTCCTCAAGTAGCTTCTGTGCCTTTTCAAGCTGCTCCTTCTCAGTATCTAATCTCTGTATGTATATCTCTGAGTATTGACTTTTGAATGTCTTGTAACGGTGATTAAACTCTTCCTCGAATGTATCACAGTCACCTTTCAATTCAGCCTCATTCTCCAGAGTCTAAATAGGAATAGGAGAGCAAAGTAGTAATGATCTCTGCTCTCAGATGTGCCAAGATGTAACTTACAGTGGTCTATGAGCCAAGGCTTATGTCTCTTAACAAGACAGCCATCCACTCCTCTGACCTTGTAAATGTCACATGTACAATCAGGTGAGACATCCGTCTTGTAGTCATATCACTTAGCCACCTGGAATAGACACATATTATCCATATCTTTGTGTCTATGGGGGTAGTATGTGTCAATGAGGTTATTCTTCAAGATATGTCTTGAAGACGGCCTATTGACAGCCAGTTTCTCAATCTCAGCATGAGGAAGAAGTACAGATTTTTGCTTCTCTTTGTAGTTAACACTGAGGAAGCGGACAGCATCAGACTTGCCGTACAGATGTGTACCAATCAACTGATCACCAGCCTCATAAGCACCACATTCTCTGTGTGAGAGGGTCTTCAAGCCCAGTGACCACAACTGAGATGTCAGGCTCTTGCTTGAACTAACAATATCTTCCTAAAGATCTTACAAGCTAGTCTGCTCATGTTTAGTTATGTACAAAGTGACATACCGCACCAGAGCCAACGAGTTGTCAGCGACAAACTGAACATCTATGTTTGCTTGCCACATTAGGAGAAGAGTGGGGTTGTAGTCATTGATGTACACCTCTTTCTCATCTCTGGGTAACTCATATACCTTCTTGGTTGATTTTGCCTTCAAGTGGTGTCACATTGCTGAAAACAGATCATTCACACAACCATCCTGACAGACACGTCTAGGGAATTTGAAACGACATCTTGTGTACCAATCAGATTTGTTCTTTACTACCTGGTGGCAGAATTTCACATAAATATGGTGCTGGAACTTTTTCACCAACTTCCACAGTGTAGGACTGTCGTACTTGTCCGGAATGTGGCAAGTGATGTATTTCTTGATAAATGCTAGTACTTGCGCTGCTTCATGCTCACCTATGCATGGTGCATCCTTGATCCACAGCAACATGTGAATATGAGGAGCACCTAGCGCCTGATACTCCATTCTCCAAAAATAATGTTCGACAATACCAAGAGGTGGATTGTCCTTTGACAAAATAAAAAAATTAGAATATCATGGAACCGCTTGTGGAAATGCCTTGTGACAGAGACAGGGTCAAGTGAACACATTTTTCCGAGGGTCATTGATGAAATACCCTCAATATCAGAATTTGCCCACTTCAAAATTCTATGACCTCATCCCAGGCATCCTCAGCACAACTCAGTGTGACAAACCATGTAGCTGCACCATGCTTTTGCAGCATTGTCATCACCTCAGAGTGTCTGCGGTACCAATATTCTTTGGTGCCACGTAGACTTGACAGAATAGAAGACAAATTCACTTGCACATTTTCATCTTTCTGCTTCAGTTTCTGAAGAGACTGTGCAGCAGTAATTCCATCAAGTGGAGTAGTCAGATGAATAGTATGTGCAATAGACGCAGACAGTATGCTAAGTTCACTCTCCCACAGGAGATGGAACAGGTACTGTATGTTGCATCTGAATTTGCCATCTTTACTGAGCACACGGCTTGTTCGATACTCACCACACTGTACACGCACTTCTCTTTCATCTAGGTGACCACCTGACCCTTTTGGGAATAAGTCTGGGAAACAGCGTGCTTCAAGAGTTGCCTCTCAAATGCTGATAGGCTCACCTTCCACCTGTTTCAGTTGATAAAGATCAATGCTGTCCCCTAATAGATCTCTGCCATGTAGTGGATGAATTGTGCACTGTTCATACACATTGTCATTTGTTTCCACATTGACCTTCTCAATCATTGGCTTTGTGCTTTCCAACTCATCATGACCAACAGGCGCACTAGTGATGCTATCCATACTAAGGTCTGCATAAAAAGAATTGTTGTTCTTTAAGTGAGTAAGGGCAAGCTTCACCTTCTCAACATTAACAACATCCTGCCAAATCACCTTAGACTTTGCTGGCACACTATTTACAAGAATGACCAAAGTGTTTTCAATGGAGATAGCCTCCACATTTTCCTGCAGAGGAAGTGGAAGATACATGACGGAACCCTTAAGAGATCTGATGAGTTCTTTCTGTGGAATATTCTGTGTCTTTTTGTTCATGCATAGAATAGTTTGAAGCAGTTTCATTGTCTGAATAAGAATCCTTTCAAACAAATTCAATGTGGCAGTCTCAGTTGGTGTCACATCTGCCTCCATGTTGTTCAAGACTGACCTTGGTAGCAGAATGTTACACTGCACTTTGGAAAAATCAGTGCTTGCACATCACAATGATTGGTTCTAACTGAAAGTCACACTTCAACACAAGATATGCTGTAAGGCGAATCCACATGTCATTGTATGGTGACAAGGTTCACTGTGACCATTTGTTTCTGGTAACAAAGCCGATCACATGACACACATACAGAGTCAAACTTCTGTCTCTTTGCCAACTCAAATTTGGCAATTGATTTTCCAAACTGCTTGAGAATATCAGTTTCTAAGACAGATACACAGTTCCCATCAGCAATCGATGACTGAGTAACCACAGTATCAGTCACAGTGCTGACACATCACAGCTGTTTCAAAAATTGAATGGCACCATGCATGTCACCAGACTACAGTAACTCATTCAGATGAGTATACTGAGCGATAACTTGACGAACTTCATATACCCTGTACACAAAGTTCCTCATTCCTGATTGATGTACTGCCAGCATGCGTATATGGTGAAAGACACTGTCACAAACACCACTATCTAGGCATGCAAGGGAGTGACCCATAAGTCCAGTGTGTGGAAGGATCTCACAAAGGTCTATGCTCTCAAACAGTTTATGTCTGTCTTTATGGTCAGTAATGACAAACATGTTGATAAAGTGCTCAACTTGGTCAAACGATGATTGCCTACAGTTGCAAGTGTCATCGCATATCCATGACAGACAGTGACGCTTATGAACCTGAGTAGCTGAGTCATATTCATCATCTGACTCCATTGTAGTGTCATCACACACGCTGAGCACATTACACACTTCCCTGGACTCATCAATGCACAACTTTCTGTCCTTTTTCTGAGAGTGATATGACTCCTCCCAGAAATATGCCTCTGAGTGCTGTGTGTGCAGCCACTGTCCTGTGAA
Source organism: Neoceratodus forsteri (assembly GCA_016271365.2). Lineage (NCBI taxonomy): Eukaryota > Metazoa > Chordata > Ceratodontiformes > Ceratodontidae > Neoceratodus > Neoceratodus forsteri. Next base: position 1,066,337,425 of record CM028131.1, on the reverse strand, counting down.
AACATCACAGAAATTGTGCATGTTCAAGATCGAATACCACTGTAACCTCATCTTTACATCATACACAATTTTCCTAAACTGCTCAAGTACATGAGACATCTTACGCCACAAACGTTGATGAGCAAAAACTGCTCTGTTAACAAATGTTCATACTTTCAGGTGCAATTTCATCAAACTGAGATGAGCCTTTATTTGTTTGCGCTCACGTCTCATCACAGCGGCAAAAAGTCTTTCAATCTTGGCTTTAGAAGCTAAAGATCAAAAATACTTCTGCTTCCTCAGATAAGCATCAGCAGCTATACATTTTCGGTGCTACTTAGTATGTGTATTTATGTGTCTCTTTGCAACAGTTGCTTTTCTGCTTACAGATCTACACAACTGTTCCTTAGCTAAACATTCTTTCCTTGCTGTTGAGCAAGCACGTACTTTTCCTACAGACTGACAAACCTCTGAATTCAGTCCTTTACTGGAATGCTGCATCTTTTTACGTCTTGAACAATCATCACTAACTTTCACAACACCCTTATGCAACAGTGAATGACTATGATACCTGTTTCGTCTCTGCATAGACTACTGTCTCTGTTTAGATGGCATCTTCCCTGTTTCATGAATCACAGTTCAGTATACCAATGTAACAGAACAACCAGCACTTGTATTGGAAGCACAGAAAAAAAAAGTGAGAATTCATCTCTTTATTGTGCTTCTAACATTACATAGTATCACGCAGCATCTATATCTCATATAAGAGCCCAAAATACTACTGCTTACTAAACATTGTGGAGATAATGACTGTAGTAAGCTAAGATCAGTAAAGCAATACACAGTCTTTTCAAATGTTGACAAACATAACGTCAATAATAATATGACAACAAATATAAATAAATGTCAAAAATGAAACAGTGACACAATCTTAAGCATCCACAGTACAGTTCTACCTATTTAAAACTGTTTCTTCAAAAAGTAACAGAAGTAGTGTCAAACGTGTGAAACTTTCACAAAATGTAGTGTTGCACGTACAGCACTTTTGCAAAAAGTATTGTCGAGCATTCGACACTGTCGAATATAGTGCCGAAAAACAGTGTCACATGCACGAAAATGTCGAATAATAGTGTCGCACGTACAACACTTTTGCAAATCACAATAACTTTACACCCCCTTTGACACTCAGCCAATGACAGGCTGGTAGCTATTTGACTGACAGATGCTGCAACCAATGTATTGGCACATATATCAGGCCATATCGAACAAACAATCACAACCACCAAACAGTGAAGAAGAAGGACATAGAAGCCATCTTAGAGAAAAAAGGAGACACCCTGCTTGTTACTGTGTAAGTACATCACATTTTCTAAATAATGTTTCTAGCATCATAAATACTATTAGCAGTACAAAAATACTATTAAACTAAATGTTTTATGCAGTATTTTAGTATGATAATATAATTCACCTACCATACTGTAAAAAAAAGGTAAAAAAAAAAAAGTTTAAAGTCAGAGTGTCAATCAGTACTTACTAGCACAGATAGAGCTGCAAATGGAGGCAGAAACAAGCACCACGTGTATCATAACAAGAGACACAACCAATCGCATGGCTCTGTTAAGCTGTGATTCTTTGAAGTAGCCAATGGCAATGTTGCATTTACCCACTAAGAAATATTCCTGCATTTGTGTCTCACAGCAAGAACACCCATCCAGTGTAGTAATAGTAATTGCATGCACTGGATTGGTTAACCAAGAAAAATCATTAACCTATAACATACCAATTGACTGTGTTTTATATCAGCCCACAAAACCAGTGTTGAAGCTGAGAGGGAAATCTTTGTTTCACATTCACTTGTGTCTAGCCACTGCAGGAGAAACACTGATTTTTTTGGTAGCTCTCTGTCCACTTCTCAGTTTAAAAGCTAAGAATGGCAGACAACAGCAGATGGACTATGTGGGTAATAGGCAGCAGCATAGTAAGGTGTGCTTCAGAGTATGCTCAGAGGAGTGATTTTGGGAGAGACCTGCAGCTTCCAAATTGCTCTGTAAAGTGGTTTGGTAGAGGTGGCATGAGGTGGGAGCATCTCATGCCAACAATGCACAGACTTTTGGCTACTCAAGTTCAGCCAGACATACTGCTGATCCATCTCAAAGGCAATGATTTGGGCACCAAAAGATGGATAGATTTAGTCTCAGAAGCAAAACTGGACCTTGCACCATTATGTGTATGTTGCCTGCCTGTAAGATATTTTTTTCTGATATTACAGAGTGAAGAGTCTGGCAAGCAGAACAGCACATGTACCTGCTTGACAGAGCTCACAGAAAGGTAAACATCCAAATATCTGGATTCCTTCACATGACTGGGCTGCACACTATACATCATCCTCAATAATAAATGCTGTAATTATTGGCTCTACCTACCACATGGTGTGCACTTCTCACATGCTGGCAATTGCTTTTTCCTGGGTGACCTTCGAGATAGGATATTCACAGTCCTCTAAAAAGATTATGGTGTCACAGCACACAGAATTGTAAAAAAAGGCTCTTTTAAGAGCCAATTTACTTGGTCAAAAAATAGAAAAACTGCACTGATTACACACACAAACAAAAACATGTTATGTCACTGTCACACTGTTACATGTATTGAAATTAATGCTGTACAGTTCTACTCCCAGCATCATTAAATTGAAGATAGACCACCCTCCCAACCACAAACTTTTGTTGATGTCACATCATACCTATGGCATGCAGGCAGTCCCTTTCATGTACCTCAACCCACCCATATTCCCCCACCCCAGCACAGTGGTGATGTCGCTGGGAGACTCAACCCAGCTGTATACTACTACAGCTGCCTGTCAAAAAAGCTATCTGATAATCAGACCTATTGCACACTTAGTCTCTGCAATAACTGTTATTCACAGACAGCCATGTCAGCAGATAGCCATAACAGTATGTGTCTGATTTGAGTCACCCAACAACATGACCACCCTACTGGAATGGACAGAGAGACTTAGGTTGTAGAGTAAAATACAGGTGGGTGGGTGGTGGGTGTGATTGTCGCACAGTTGTCACATGATGATGTATTAACAACAGCTTGGGACTGGGATGGTGTATCAGCCTGTCATTCACCACCATGTGAAGTATCATGATAGAAGCACTGGACTGGGGACCAGGGTTACCACAAGAGCCAACCAGAATAACATTATATTGGTATTAAGAGGAATCTTCAGTACTCTTGCTGTCAGCAGTGGTACTTTGCAGCAGACTGAGGGGCAGGGGGGTGAGTATCAGCACATTTTTTCTCTCACGTTTTCAGATGGTGGTACAATGGACATTGCTGCTGCCGGACACAACATTGTACAGGGTCCCTAGTGGGGGGGGGTAGGCTCACTGCATTACTGGCATGCAATGGCATTAATGAGAAATACTCATCAAATTCCTTCTGTTAATCATTCTCACTGTGCTATGTTAAGTATGGAATCACAAATGTCTTACTCTGTGATAATCCTTCATATCACCTGTATGCAGAGAAGAAAGAGCACATCTCATAATACAGTATCCAAACATATTGTTGTATCTCTATTTGTTACAGCTTGAGAAAAATGTAACTATGAGACTGTGGTCTGTGAAGGAGGTGTGCTGCCTGGTCCAGGCAGCCCAGTCCTGAGGAAATCCCTGGTTACTCATGTACAGCACTAACAGGAAACTGGACAAGATGTGGAGGTGCATACATGAGTATATGAGGATTGTTCTAAAAATAAGGAACAAGACTGCACCAATGTGCACCCGAAAGTGGAAGCTGTTGCGCCAGTGATTTTACATACTGAAAAGAAGGGAGGAGATACCAGATAATGATGTTGGCTGGTACTACATCGCTTACGAGGTGTGGGAGGTGGCTGGAAAGCCAAATGCGGGGGAGTGCATGAGAGAACGTAAGTAAAGAAACTATCTGTAATTAAACACTACGTTTACTTTTGCAGAAATAAATAAAACAGCTAAGTGATGTGTTAACAGTGAAAGAATCTAACAAACAGAGGTTTCACATTGCCTGCAGACATTCTGTCAGTCAAATTTTCTTAACTTCTATTTAAATCCATAAACAGGTCACACATTGCTAAGTAAGGTTTAACACTATCTACATATATTTGTTATAGTAATAGTAGTAAGCCACATCATAATAATAAGGCATACAGTATTTAAACAATTACATTATCAACCATTAGTACATGAACCACATCACTCAGTTACACTTCATGTGGCAGTACACTGATAGAATGTAACTCACATTCCATAAGGATAAGCCTTGTGTCAGCTTTTCTCTTAACTGACATGATACCTTACAAAGTCAGCTACGAGACCACAGACTCAGTACATACACAAGCTAATGTGTCACAAGAACACACCACACCAGACAAACTTAAGACAGATACCTCTAAGACACAATGTTTGCTTGTAAGTTCATTCTTAGTAATAATTCCAATGTGTGTGATACTACAATAAAAGTGATGCTTCATTTCTCTACATTGCCTCACAATAACAAACACACTGAAGATGAAACCTGCACTGCCTAGTGTTCAGTGTGTGTGTGTGTGGGGGGGGTGCTGTGCACATTGACTTATTCATATCATGGGCGCATAATATGAATGGAACCCTCAAAGTCTGCAGCCGTGTAATGTTGCAACGGAATGACTGTGGACATTGATAAATCTCCATGTTGTTCAACTTAGATTCTCTACTCATAATGCACTGTCTGATCTATGTCACAAGGCATGACATTAACTACTCTGTAACTACTGTTAGTGCTAATTACCTTTGTTTGAGTTTGAGCACTTACATACACAAAACTAGACCTTTTTTATTTCTGGGCGTCTCACAGCCTACCTCCATAAAAAGCAATCTTTCAGTGCAGTAATTGAAATATTGAAAAGCTATTATAATAACATAATGGTTATTTATTTCTGGTTCAACACTATTGATGCGCCTGTAACGTCAATTTTTTTTGGATCTCTGTTTACTCTGACCATAACGTAAGGATACAAAACCCATAGTATATAGGTGTTTGTTATTGTCTACCATACATAGCATATTACTACTATCACCTTGCTGTAAAATGTTAATCCACGTAAAAATCTTCTGTGTACTCAATAAGTATGCAGCACCGCAAGTAGTTGTAATTAAACTGCCATAGTAGACCGTAAGTGTTCAAATATTAATCTTTTTAATACAGAAACACACAAATAAAACACTGAATAAATGTTTTTACTATCTCTCATTAATAGATATTCATAGACGCCCCATCCCACAAAGTGATGTAGTGCCAGCTGAACCACAGGCTGTGGAGGCTACCCATTCAGACTCTGACAGTGTTATCATTGTCGGATCAGAAGGTAAGTACATAATACAACAAAAAATTAATCATAGTTACTGTCAAGAATAGATATCCATCACAGTTCTTATGCTGTCAACCCACTTAGCCGCTGTTACATTTTAGAAAATGGGTTAAAGTAATTCAGCCTTCTGATTGGCTGAGCCACTTCTCTAGCTGGGCATCTATCAGACAACAGATGCCCAGCTATTAAAAGTACCAGCCCAGCCAACCCCATTACCAGACTCATACTGGCCAACCTGATCTGTAATTGGCTAAATCCTCACCAGGAAATTTGAAATTAACGCCATTGTTTTTAACTCACTTAGCGAGAGACAAACCCCCATACTTGTTTTTTAATTCACTAGACAGCCATGTAAAAAGGTCTGTGTCCACCTCACCATTACTACCCCACAAAACAGCCTTTTTCTTTATTTTTGCTGTTTGAATCAACAAGCTGTAGAAGGCTCAGTTTAAAAATGGCACAATTTGTAACTTTTTTGAGTGAGAGCGAGAACGAGGGAACGCCCCCTTCCCCAACAAGACGTTAGCCAGGTTCATACAGAAATGCCCTTTTTTTATTTAAAAAAAATGTGGCACACACCATCTACATTTTGCCCTTGCCTGTGTTAATATTTTGTATGAACAACACTAGCATGTTGAGGGAGAGAGAGAAAAGATTGTGGGCATGCTTACGTCAATGGCCCGTTCTGTCTCTCTCTCACTCTCTATCTCTCTCTCACAGTCAGTGTCTTGTGGCACAGTTGTACAGCTGATCTCCCCACCCAAGTAAGCACCTCAGCTGCCACAAACGGATCCACTTTTTTTCACTCGTAGCTCTCAAGCTGTTCTCTCACTTTACAGGAGCAAACTCCTTTTCTATTAAATAAAGATGTGGCACAGCACTATAACATCGCGTACTGAGCCCCAGTTAAACACAGCTTCCACTGCTCACTGTGGCACCACTACACACTATCGCTGAAACTGACCTGAAGTTTTGTGAGCAGTAAGGGAGCAGTAAAGGAGCTGGACAAGTGAGCATGTGTGTGTGTGTTTTGGGGTGGTTAAAGAAGTGCTGCTGGGGGAGAGAGAGTTAAATGCTGTGAAAAACAGCAGCACTATCTATTGGCAAACATACCAATAGAAGGACTACTTTATAAAAAAGTTAACTTTAAATGGATTTTTATTACATTTTTCTAATTCTTTTTAATAATTTTTATATTGTGGCTAAAATGTAACGTAATCCATTTTCTAAGCACAATAATACACTCCAGGGTGGGCTCTATTGTGCCTTACTGGACCTTCCAGGAGCTATAAGGCTATCCGCCCGGGGCGTCGGGCATCATTACACCCCTGGGTGGTCCGGTATAGCACAATAATGCCCACTCTGTCAGGTATTATTGCTTACACTATGTGCTGCACAAGTTTTCTGCAGACTGTACAGTTACAAACAGACATTCTTTGTGTATCATCACAGCACATACCATTGCTGAGCACATAAAAGTACTCATTTGACAAGCATATGTACCGTCATAATCAAAAAGCTATTCTATAACTAAAAATGTCATTAGTTTATCTGTGCTTCTCCACTCAAGACACATAATGCAGTAAATCTATAACTAATAACTAATACCTGACACAGTACTAATTATCTACAGAAAATTCTGTATAGAACAGGTAACTACTGTGTCACAAAAGACAGTATCAATTGTGCAATAGTGAACAAACAACTGGTTAGCAGAGGTATTCCACACTGAGTTTGCCACCATGATAGAAAAGGAAATAACATCAATGCAAAAAGATCACAGACAGTAGTACAGAAAATGAAAAAAAAACTAAGGTATATGTTAAACTACATAGATAAAATAACTGCAAAAGTTACTAAACTAATATCACTGCATCTAGTAAACATCTCTATCTCTCTGTGTTACAGTGGTGAGGAGACTGCACAAACATCTCAGCCACAGGTGAAGCAGGAGCCTGCCACCAGTCCTGAACGTAAGTGTAGCATTATACAATATGTACGTATAATTGTCTTAGGTGCTTGGTCAAAACACATCACATGTCCATGCTATATAACAGCAATGTATCCCTCCAGTCTGTGGGTATACTGAAGGATTTACCACAGCTGGTGTGGTTCAGTCACAAGGCACAGCCAAGTGAACAGACCAAGCCACAGTCAAGTAAATGAAGCACACCAGATCTGCTAAGTCCTCCAGTATAGTCACACCCTAGAGCAATACATTGCAATAATACAGTAGCTAAGATTGTTTGTTTAATGTTTTGCTAATGTTTTGTAACTCACTAAGGTCCATACAGTTAGAAGGAGGATGTCATTTTCATTTAAATTTACCATCGTGTCTTAGAAGCAGCGACAGGACAAATGGCGGTGGGTTCCTTTGAATGTAAAGCATCCTACTGATACACTCACCGGCATGAGATAAAGTTGCTTGGTACTTTTTCCAGTGCGTACACTGGTAGAATTTACAATGATGGTAAAGGTACCAGGCAACCAATCAGGTTGTGGCATTTGGCTGATTAAACTTACCACATTGTATAATAAAGAATGTACCCACTTCTTCTTCGGTAAACCCACTCAGCTGCGCCTTGTGACACACCACACAAACCATGTCCAAAATCACCCAATAAGCCACACCCTCACATGCCTTATTGATCAAACTAAAATGGACAATTATGTAATACAATGCTGACAACAGTATCAGTATATACCACAATTACATATGAACAGTGCATCCGAATCTCACCTGCTGCTATATATATATCCATTGCCTTCTTCTTTTATCTGGCTCTCTAGTGCAATCTGTAATTATTGTTTTATTTTTTTTTTTGCAGACCCACTCACTGTACAATGACATGCAACTGTTAACTATCCTGTTTACTGTGTCACTACTCCACTCAGGACACAGTACCTAATCTGCAGTGTGGGGGGAGCATTGCATGGCTGAGACCGTGCAAGTGATAAGTGTGGTAACTGTAGTGTGCCTGTAATCAACAAAGTCTACCATTGATGTCCATGGCATTTAGTTTTACTGTAGTTCTCCAGTCAAGATGCAGTACCTACTCTCATTGGGAGGGGGGGGATTCCTGGCTGAGACTGTGCAACTCCTAAGTCTGCAGTCAGGGAAGTGCACTATGGATGTCCATGGAATTACTTTACCTGTGGATCTACACTCTATACGCAGTTCCTGCTCTCTCCGGGGGGGAGGGTACTGCCTCTCTGAGGCCATACGACTCCTAACTGTGCTAACTTGAGTGTACTTGCAATTGGTTAGTTATACCATTGATGTCCACAGCCTTAGTTTTGCTGTGTCCTACACTCAGGACACAGTACCTGCTCTGCAGTGTAAGGGGAGTATTGCGTGGCTGAGGCCATGAAAATCATAAGTGTGGTAACTGTAGTATAAGTGCAATCAAAGAGGTGTGCCATCAATGTCCATAGACTTTTGTTTTACTGTGCCTCTCCACTCAGGATGCAGTATCTCCTCTGGTTGAGAGGGGAGGTGGAAATTCCTGGCTGAGACTGTGCAACTCCTAACTCTGCAACTGTTAACTATCCTGCTTACTATGTCACTACAATCATGGAGCTGTACCATTTATAACCACGTACATTTTTAATGATTAGTCCACAATAAGCATTCAGTTCCTGTTCTAGGCAACCAGGGTATTGCTTAGCTGTTACCACACAACTCCCAACTCAGCAAACTATGTGTACCTGCAACCTCAGAGGAACACCACTTATATGTATTTACCAGATTAACAACAACCTCCCACTCATGATGCACTAACTGTCCTAGTTATGAGATGGGACAGGTGTTACAATCAGTAGTTCACAGCATACAACTCTTAACTGCCATAACTTGAAAGTTACTACAGTCACACAGCTTCATTTTTTCATATCCATAGTCTGTATGTATGTCTGCCTGTACAGTGTGGGCCATTCTCTGTCTCACACTATACAAGTACAAACCTTTCCTAACTTTTACAGTCTACAACCACAAAACACTACCATTAATAGCTATAGTCCTTCTTTTACTGTGACTAAACACTACACATAAACTATGTCAACGGGGGGGGGTAATGTGAGCCATTGCCTACTTGTGCATAGCTCGGCATCGCCTTGCTGATATCACATAAAAATCTACTGCTACAACCTGTGTACAAGATCATTATGAAACTATTACAGCAATATCCATTTACTCTAATTAACTGACAGTCTCAACACAAAACACAGTTCCTCATCTATGGTGGACTTGGGGGGGACATCACATGCCTGATACCACCCAACTCCTAACTACATATGTATTGACCAATCTTGAACAAAGATGTAAGATGAAGAACGTTACTCATCAGTGGAACAGCTCAGACGTATGTACCATGTGCATCACGGTGGCTTACAGGCAACAGAGGATACACAAAATCTTCTCTGTAACTAGTTGAAGAACATTCACTACCATATGCCATGTAACAACTTACTGTTCCAACTTGTGTGATACCTTTAAATGAAGCTGTTAAGTGCATAGCACCAAACCTTCCCCAAAAAACTTGTATTCTAAAAAAACTAACAATGGAAACACTGAAGAATTTTTTACATTCTCTGATGCAAAATTTTTTTTTTCTTCTTTCTCTTCACAGATTAGCATCATAAAAAGCAGCAAGCTGTGCACTGTCACTGTGTTTGGAGACTCAAGCACAAGGCTGACTGTCTTACAAAAAAAATACAAGAAATGAAACAAGAACATCATAATGAAATACAAAAAATTCAGGAACAGCAAGAAAAAATTCACAATTATTAAATGCTCAACAGGTGACAGTCAACCTTGTGCTCGAGCCTGTTGACACAGAGGCAAGTGCCAGTGTGGACAGCAGTACTATTTCACCTGTGGTCGAAAGCAGTCTCCTTGGCCACTGATGGACAGCCTCCACAGCCTCATCCTGGTATCTCCTCCCAAGCTGGTGCAGCAGCTTCCACTTCAGATGTGCCTCCACATCTATCCAGCTTCCTGCCTGGGCTTCCTGGACCACCCAGCAGCACACCTCCATTTTTGAAATCATTTATTTTTATATTCAAATTTTTTTTATTATTTGAAAAAAAAATGTTGTAAAATTAAAAAAATATTTATTTACAAAATGAAAATTATTTTGTTGCACAAAGCAGTCCTATCATTTGTATGTATTGAAATATATATTTTTATATATTTTGTCTAAAAAATAAATATATCTTTCTTTACAAAACTGAGTTTTCTTGTTCAACTTAAAAAGCTTAACATTTTACTCTGTACCCAATATACAGCACATGTGTAGGGAGGACTCAAAGGGCAGGACAATAGGTACTTCCTAGCTGGAGAGGCTAGCAGAGTACATTGTTTACATGGTATCATAGATCAGTACCAGGGCCATTGTTTAGCTGGAGGGGAGCTGTAGTCCATTGACTAAGTAATACCGTAGTACAACTAAGTATTACAAATTCACTGTTATTAAATCATGAAGCTCTCAAATGAATACAAAGAACCTTTGTTTCCACAACACTTTCCACTCACAATACAGTAACTCATGAACACTGAGAGACATGTGGCAGAGAGGTGAAGGTGATGAAGATGCTGCAAGGGACATTGCCTGCCTGCTCCCATGCAACTAGAAACTGCCCTTAACTTCTCTGCACCATTGATGTCCATGGGCTTATTTTTCCTGTCGTTCTACACTCAGTATGCAGTACCTGATCTGTGTCTTGGTGGGGGGCATTGTCTGGCTCAGACCATACAACTCCTAACTGTGCTAACTTGAGTGTACTTGCAATTAGGTAGGTATACCATTCATGTCCACAGCCTCAGCTTTGCTGTGTGCGCCACTCAGAACATACAGTACCCATTCCATAGGTGGGGGATTGTGGCTATTGAGGCAAAAATGAGCTGTTGGAAGACTAAATTCCTATACTAGGGCCATTTGTGACACTAAAAAGTACATTTGTGAAATTGGTTGTCGCTAATACCTACACAGTCAGATATCCGACCAGTACGAAACTTGGCAGTCATGCATACCAAATTTCAGGCAAATCCGCTGAATGGTGGCAAAGTTATCAAGGTGCAAAATTTGACTCTTTAACCTTAAAAGTGCTACTCAACCCTAACCATGGAACCAGTACCACGCCACCATAATATATATATATATATATATTTATATATATATATATATATATATACGCTGTTAGGGTTGAAACCCCCTTCGAACCCTCCAGACCACCCCCCAAGCGGCATTGGGGTGTTCATCGCAGTCTTCAGCCCTAACTCTCACCCCATCACATGTGTAAAGAAGCTGAGGAACAGGAAAATGGAACGAGAGTTAGGACCGACTACTGCAATGCACACCCCGGCAGCCCTAACTCTCACCCCATCACATGTGTAAATAAGCTGAGGAATATGAAAATGGGATGAGAGTTAAGACCGATGACTGCAATGCACACCCCAATGCCAGTTGGGGAGTGGGCTGGAGGGGTCCAAGGGGAGTTTCAACCCTAACAGAGAATTTCCTTGCTTTTATCGCTGTGTAACAACCCTAAGTGATGCAATAACAGAGTTTTTTGCCTCTAATTTCCCTTCTTTTTGAGAATGATGATGAGAAATAGTAAAAGTAATGCAGCGGCGGGGGCCCTGCACTCCCACCATGTGATGTGTTGTGACATAGTAACAGGAACAGCAACGCAAACAGAAGGTTGAAACACTAATGGTAACAGTAACAGAAAAGCAAGCACAAATGACAATGCAAAGGGTAATGCACACGGTGGCATACACAGGAACGGTAATGCAAACAGGGACATAAACGCAAGTGGAAACAGTAAGTGTAACAGTAACGGAAGCACATACCCCATTTTTGGTGAACAGCTGCATACAGAAACACAAAGAATGTATGCACTGTAATGACCATCAAAGCTAAAAACAAGCATTAGAAGTACTTAACAGCAAATATCTCAGCAACCGCACGAAGTAGAAAAAAAGTTAATATTTCACAAAAATCATGATTTTTCCTGGCTAGGATTTTGTTATTACATAGCCCACACAACTCGCTGCAAAAAATCTGTATCTTGCATCATTTTGGAGATACGAGTGCCGAAAGGCGCAGCTTACGCCACCATATTAGTCTATGGGAAAAAACACCAACTGCGGAGTACCATAACTTTGCATCTGTACAATATTTTTATTCCAAACTAGTGAAAGGCACATCTGTCACATGTTGACTGCATTCCCTCCAAATTTCAGCTCAAAAGACCAAAGTGTTCTTTTGCAGCAGGGTGGCAAAGATTTCCTGTCATTTTGCCATAGTCAGAAAAAGTACTTTTTGTGACACTTTTCACAAAAATTTACGAAAGTGTTGCAGGTACGACACTATTTTGTGACACTACTGTTTACAGAAATTTGAAAAACATATTTCTGGGGAGTTTAACCCCAAAATAAAGACATGTCTACCATCCTCAGGGTCCGACTAGGTGAACACAAAAAGAACTGTGCTCCTAGAGGGTCCCAATTTTAAATGCCAAGCATTTTTCTGATCACCAACTGAAAAAAAAATGCCAGATTTGCGACACTACTAGGGCCGTTTGCGACACTAAAAAGTGCATTTGCTACACTTTTGAACTTTTTAACTTTTCCCATTGACTTATGATGGGAACTTGTTTTTTGAATAACTTTTGAACCGTTTAATATTTCTTCATGAAATCTTCAAAAGACACATCAGGGACCCTGGCCAGATGTTCCCTGAAGTCCTCAGACCAGTCGCACAAACTGTACGACCTGTAGGTTAGAGCAAAGAAATCACAAAAAAAGCGTAATTGCACAATTGGTTGTTGCTTAATAACTCTGCAGCCGTATATCCGACTGGTACGAAACTTGGCACATCCCAAAACCTATCATGCCCAATCATGTGTACTGACTTTCAGGCAAATCCATTGAATGATGGCAAAGTTATTAAGGTGCAAAATTTGACCCTTTAACCTTAAAAGTGCTACTCAACCCTAACTGTGGTAGCACTATGGTAGTATGTTTTTTTTTTCTTTTTTTTTTCCTTTTTAGTTGTTTAACCAGGAGTAGCACACTAAGCTGAAAGCTTTTTTACAGGAGCGACCTGGGAGCACAGGGAAGTTAACTGACTTGCTCAGAGTCACACAGTATGCAAGTGGAAGCTGTGGGATTCAAACACAGGTCTGGTCTGCTGGATGTCACCAGATTGCAGCTCAGAGCCTTAAACCACTGCGCTATACTGCCTCTAAATGTATATATTCATAGCAAAAAAAAGCTCTGTTTAATGCATCAATTTAGGGTTGTTCCACAGTGACAAAGTGAGGAAATTCGGTGTTAGGGTTGAAAGCCCCTTGCACCCTCAGCTGGCATTGGGGTGCGTTGGGTCGTCGGCCTAACTCTCACCCCATCACATGTGTAAACAAGCTGAGGTATAGGGACAATGGGTGAGAGTTAGGACCGATGACACTCAACACACACCCCAATGCCAGTTGGGGGGGTGGGCTGGTGGGGTGCAAGGGGGGCTTTCAACCCTAACACTGAATTTCCTCACTTTTGTTGCTGTGTAACAACCCTAACTGATGCATTAAATGGAGTTTTTTGCCATGAATTTCCTTTTTTTGAGAAGGAGGACAATAAATAGTGAATAGAATGCAGTGGTGAGAGCGCAGGCCCTTTGGGCCCCATGCTCCCACCATGCGATGTCTTGTGACATAGTAACGGTAACTGCAATGCAAATGCAAGTGCTAATGATTATGCACATCATGACACAAATGTAAATTGTAATGCAAACGTTAATAGAAACAGAAGCGCAAAGTGACGCCAAAGTGAACAGTGAAGCAAACGGAGACACGAGCATGTACGGAAACGCAACTGGTAACACGCACAGTCACATTACCGCTATTGTAAATGCAAATGTTAACTGTTACAGCAACAATAACGCCTAAGGGAACAGAAATGGAAAGGCAAATGCAAGTGCTTATGAAAATGCAAAGTGGAATGCGCACAGTCATGGTACCACAATTGCAAACACAAATGGCAACAGTAACAGCAAAAATAGCACCAAAGGAAACAGAAACAGAAAGACAAATGCAAGTGTGTATGGAAACGCAAACCATAACATGCATGGTCACGGTACCACAATTGGAAACGCAAATGGTAACGGTGACAGCTAAAATAATGCCAAAGGAAACAGAAATGGAAACATAAACGCAAGCACGGACAGAAACACAAACCGTTATGTGCACGGTCACCGTACAGCAATTTTAAATGCAAATGGTAACAGTAACAGCAACAATAACGCCAAAGGAAACAGAAATGGAAACACAAATGCAAGTGCATAAGGAAACGCAAACCATAATGCGCATGGTCACGGTACCACAATTGTAAATGCTAATGGTAATGGTAACAGTAAAAATAATGCCAAAGGAAACAGAAACAGAAACGCAAACGCAAGCGCGTACGGAAATGCGAACTGTAAAGCGCGCAGTCATGGTACCGCAATTGGAAACGCAAATGGTAATGGTAACAGCAACGATAACGCCCGGGGAAACAGAAACGGAAGCACATATGGAAATGCAAACTGTAATGCGCACAGGCATGGGAATGCAATTGGAAATGCAAATGGTAATGGTAACAACAACGATGATGCAAAATGAAAGACAAACACAAACACAAACGGAAGGGTGGCCACAAACACAAATGGTAATGTTCACAGTGACGCAAAGTAAAAGGCAAATAGAAACAGTACTGTAGACACAAATGGTAAGAGAAACACAAGCGCAAACAGAAATGCAAAGGATAATGCACACAGTGGCTTACACGGGAACACTAACGCAAACGGGTACAGAAACGCAAGTGGAAACGTTACGTGTAACAGTAACTGGAGTGCACACTCTAGTTTTCCCCAACAGCTGCATAGAGAAACACAGTGAATACAAAGAATGTATGCATAATAATGGGGCTCGGAGCAGAAAATAAGGAGTTGGAATACTAAATTTGCTTATATCTCAGGAACCGTACGACATAGAAAAAAAATTTAAATTTCATATGAACTATGAATTTCCTGGCTAGTTTTGTAATTAGCCACATGTGGGGGGGGCTAAGCATTTTTCCGATGAAAAGTCCGTATCTCGCACCGTTTTACGAGATATGGGTCCCGAAAGGTGCAGCAGTTGCCGCAATGTTAGTCTATGGGAAAAAGCATCAACTTCAGAGCACTGTAACTTTCTATCTGTGCAATAGTTTGTCACCAAACCACCAAAAGTAACATCTGTGGGATGTTGGCTTTCTTCCCTCCAAATTTCAGCCAAAAAGACCTAACCGTTGTTTTGCAGCAGGGTGGCAAAGAATTCCTGTTGTTTTGGGCATAGTGTTGCAAAATAGTGTCGCAAATCACAACACTTTCGCAAATAAAACTACGAAAGTGTCGTGAGTGTGACACTACTTTGCAACACTACTTTTTCCATAAATTTCAAAAACATTTTTCTGGGGTGTTTAACCCTCCAAACAAGACATGGCTAGCATCCTTAGGGTCCGACTAGGTGAACACAAAAAAAATTGTGTCCATAGAGGGTCCCAAATTTGAATGCCAAGCATTTCTGTGACCACTAACTGAAAAAAAAATGGCTGACTCACGACACTACGGGGTCATTTGCAACACTAAAAACTGCATTTGAGACACTGTTGTACTTTTTGTTAACTTTTCCCATTGACTATAATGGGGACATTTATTTTGAATAACTTTTGAACCGTTCAATATTTTTTCATGAAGTCTTCAAAAGACACATCAGGGACTCCTGTCACACATTCCCTGAAGTTTTTAGACTGATCGCACAAACCATGCAACCTATAGGCGTGAGCAAAGAATGCACAAAAAAACCTACTTGCTCGCACGGACGTCGCTTAATAACTCTGCAGCCATACATCCGACCAGTACGAAAGTTACTAGAGCCCAAGATCTTTGGTTATGCCCCATGCCTGACAAATTTCAGGAAAATCTGTTGAACGGTGGAAAAGTTATTAAGGTGCAAAGTTTCACCATTTAACCTTAAAAGGACCACTCAACTCTAACTATGGTAGCACTACCGTGCTAGTATATATATATATATATATATATATATATATATATATATATATATCCAGTGGATTCCACTTGTATGCCATTTGGAAGTATGCACATTCTGGGTGTATGCACAAAAATGGCTTGTCCCAATCCCAACCCTGTACACTTAATAATATAAAATGTGCTTGTATGCACACCAAATTTCAGTTGAATACACACTCTGTTCTCCAAACAGGGGCTTCACGGGCATTAATACTGTTTATCACACCTGTTAAACAGGTGCTAACTATGGTGCCAGTTTTACTCGGTTTCAGACTGTTTGTCAGAACAAGGAGTTTAGAGAAAACATAGCTTAAGCAGCTCAGCGTATGCAACATTTGATGACATGGCATGTTTTCAGTGAGTTTGATAATTCACTAAAAGTAGAAAGTGACTAGTAAGTGAGAAAGTGTATTTTAGTTAGTGGCTCCATTGATTTCAATACAATTTCATTTGTATGCCATTCTGGATGTATACACAAAAACAGGGTGTCCCAAGCATGTGCATATATCAGGAATCGACTGTATATATGCATATGTGTGTATATATATATATATATATATATATATATATGCATATGTGTATATATATATATATATATATATATATATATATATATATATATGCATATGTATATATATATATATATATATATATATATATATATATATATATATATATATATATATATATATATATATATATGACATGGCCTGATTGAAGATATCATATTTATCTTCATGAGAGGCCAATGATATCATTCTCACCCCATTATCCCATACTGCACCACCTTAGCTTGTTTGTACATGGGATGGAGTGAGAGTTATGACCAACAACCCCAACGCACACCCCGATGCCTGTTTGTGGGGGCAGGGTGGGTGTGGGGTGCAAGGAGGGGTAGGAATCCTAACATCGAATTTCTACCCTAACTGATGTATTAAACAGTTTTTTGCCATGAATATCTATATCTATATCTATATAGATATAGATATATATATATATAGATATATGTGTAGCTATATATATATAGATATAGATATAGATATAGATATAGATATAGATAGATATATATATAGATATATACAGTGAAGCCCACCAGGCTGAAGCACAGTGTCACATGTTTACTCCATGACAAAAGGGATTAACTCCCATTGAAATTGCATTGTTTGCTGCAGTAACTCTACTGCAGAATTCTGCAGCACTGCGCTGCATCCTGGTGGGTTTCACTGTATATATAGCCATATATATATTAGAGGTGCGACCACACCTCTATAGTTACGGTTGAGTGTGCAGTTTGTTAAACCCCAAATTTTGCACCTTAATAACTTTGTAACTGTTCAATGTATTTGTATGAAATTTGATAGGTGATGTCCCATGGAGGTAGATCTCTTGACTTGCCAAGTTTTGTTTCGAACGGATGTGCGGATTTTGCACAGTGCATATGGAAAAAAGTGTGTTTCTCACTTTTTTCCACCAATGTTTCCTGATTTGTCCTCATCACCCTGCACCCACACCATTTTGAATTGTAGCCTGACATTTTCAGTGTAGAAAGAGCTTACCCTAAGGAACAGGCTAGCATTAGTTTGGTGAAAAAAATATTATTTTGTTCCAAATTTCTTAAATTTTGAATATTCGGGTTTTGAACATGTTCAGTTCAGTCTTTTGGTTAGATGCACAGCTGCAAACAAGGATTTCGGCTCATGAACGGGGATTTTGACAGCTCATGAATGGGGATTCATTAAATTCACGTTCATGAGCCGCCATCTTGTTTTCACTTTTAGCCCAAAACAAAATGTTGTTAATTGTCCCACTGATGCATTTTGTGAAAACAAATGCGTGGGTTTTGTTCAGGGTGATGCCCTCTACAAAACCAAATCCCTGTTTGTGAACTGATTCCCATTCATGAGCGGTCAAAATACCCATTCGTGAGATTGTGACCAGATGGCTATATCTCACAAATGGGGATCGGCTCACGGACGGGGATTTTGACAGCTCACGAATAAGGATTTGTAAAATTTTGCCAGTTCACTGCAAAGAAATGATAAGGACATTTGGTTTAAAATTTGCAGGATGCAAAGGGGATGTCCCACAGATGTGACGTATGCTGGCTTGGTGTAACAAATTGCATTGGTTACATAGTTATGACATTCCAAAGTTGACACATTTCCCATAGGATAACATTGTGACATCCATGATGCCTTTCGGCACCCATATCTTGAAAATAAAGTGAGGTATGAATTTTTCACTACCCGCAGCTTAGTTTACTTTGGAGAACTATGCTGTAGGAACATGTCTGGAAATCATAGATTACACCAGCAGTGGAATTTATTTCCTATGTGCCACGGTTACAGAGATATTGGCAAATTAGTGTCACAAATGTTCCAAGGGTGCATTTCCAGTGCTTTTTGATGGCCATATCTCATAAACAATGCACGATATGGATTAATTTGATGTATGTTTTGACCAGTGCTTGCTGTCCTGATTACAATGACACTTTAATTTTTTTCCTAGCTGCTACAGTTCCTGAGATATCGGCAAATTAGTATTACCAGGGTTCCATGCTCTATAGGGCTAGCTGTATGGCTCGGTAGCTATGTGTAAGAGGGAACGTAGGTCCCAGAAGGCCCATGTTCCCACAGATGCATATTGTTATGCAGAAATGGGCAGCTTGGTGATACCAGCACATTCTACTTAGTACTTATATTACACGTTTTCAAAAAGTAAGGAGATTCATGGCACAAAACTTCATTTAATGCAGCAGTTAGGGTTAAAGTGACAAAAGTGGGGAAATGAGATGTTAGGGTTGAGCCTCACCCACCCACTGCCTCACCTCCATCATCTACAGACCAGATGCCGGGTGTGCTATGGGGTGTGAGGTCTAACTCTCACCCCATTCTCTTTACTGTAGCATGTCAATCTGTTTACACATGGAATGGGGTGAGAGTTGGGCCTCATGACCCCATGGTACACCCCGTGTCTGTCGGTCTGTGGAGGATGGGGGCGGGTGGTGGTGGGTTAGTGGCTGAACCCAATGTCATTTCCCCACTTTTGTCACTTTAATCCTAACTGATGCATTAAATGAATTTTTTGCAAATGAATATATATATATATATATATATATATATATATATATATATATATAGGATATACAATTGAAGAAGAAATGATTTATTCAGAAGAGCAGTTTGACCTCAGGTAACCTCACGGTGGTGTAATCACAGTGAAGTGTCTGAGGTCAAACTGCTCAAGTGCAGATAAATCATTTATTACACAAGTTTTCCATTGCATATTCCATTTATGCAATTCTTTTGTTTTGGCCTTTGGATGGGGCATTTGTTAGTCAAAAAAGTTAATACAAATTAAATTTTCTGCAATTTTTTGCTGATTATAGAAAATCTAAAAGGAATCTAGAAATGAAAGACCACTCATTTTGTTGGTATTTTTATGGTGAACAACTTTTGTGCTCAAAGTACCATACTATCATTTTTTGTGTTTAAGTTATTTGCATTTGTTTGATGAAAAAGTGCAAAAAAATAGAATTTTCTGCTGGTTTTCACTAATTATGAAAAAGCTAAAAAGTATCTATGAATGAAACACCACTCATTTAGTAGATATTTCTGTGTTGAATTAACTTTTTGCTCAAAGTACAATGCTATCATTTTTCACTTTAGTTATTTACATTTGTTTGCTGACAAAATGAGAAAAAAAATAATTTTCTGCTTTTTTTTGCTAATTATCAAAAAATCTATAAGGTATCAATAAATAAAATGCCACTTATTTGGTAGATATTTCTGTGCTGAACAACTTTCATGTACCATGCTATCATTTTTCATTTTAAAGTTATTCACATTTGAATATGGTTAATACTGCTACTGAGGCCGAACATTCTAAATGACATAAACACTGTATAGATAAAAGGCTGATGACATAAGCACTGTGTGGATAAATGGCTGATGACATAAGCACTGTATACATAAATTAAATTTATGTACATGGCTACTCAGATAAATGGATTTATCACACTCTATTTATCTCCACCCCTATTGCATGAAAAGATATATCATGGGTAAGGGTGGTATTCAAGGATGTATACTCATCAAGGGTGCTAATTAGGGCTATAAGGCCATGAGCCCAAATGGCTAATTAGCCCCCAAGATGGGTATACTTCCGAGTGTACCACCCTTACCCATTGTTTGTTAAATATAATGCATTAGGATGCTTAATGTTATGGAGATTGCATTTATGATCACATTATGGCACCTGAAGGTCTCTTGTAGCAAGGAGAGAATGGTGCATAGTGAATGCAGGTAGGCGTTAGGGAGATTTCTGGGTTTGGGAGAGTTTTGTGTAAGTGTCTTTTTGTTTTTTTGTGAAATGATTTTGTTAAAATTTTGGGGTCAAAATACTTAAAATTTCGAAAGTTACGAGCAAACAGCAACATTTCATTGGATTAGCATAACTTTGCCATTTATACATATTTCAACCCAGCATTTTTAACATAGCCTTCTTATGACCCACCTCATGTACAAGGGTAGTGAAAATGTTCAAATCCTGCCTGAAAGGTGATTTTGACAATCGACATTGAAATCACCTTCCAGCTGGATTTATGTAACTCCACCAACATTGTTCATCAGGTGGGGTCCGAAAAAGGCCTTGTTGAAAATTTATGGTCAAAATATGCAAAAATGACAAAGTTATGCATCAAAGTTTAAACTCCACTGAAATACACTGAACTGAACTTAACTTAGTTTCTCATATTGCAGTAGGTGGTTTCAGCAGCAAGACCTGCCTTAGATCAGAGAGTGGATCTTCATCCTGGGACCTGTTCAGGTGAGTGATTGTATGTAAGGTGTGTGGGGTGGTTGGTACTCAGTGGAAGGTCAGGGTGGGGGGGCTGAATCGGTGAGGGACCATTTTCTTTTTTTACTGGGGAAAACAAAGACATTAAGAGATGATTTTCTTTATTACAGCATTTTGTCATGTGGGGATGGTGATCAGAGGGTGGTGGGTGTCACTAGAAAGAGAAACATTCATAGAAATGAGGATGGCAATTGGGGGCTGCCACTAGACACCAGGGAAACATTAAAACATATGGGGATGGCAACTGGAGGGTAGAGGGTGCCACTAGATACCAGGGAAACATGATAAGAATATGGGGACATTGATTGGAGGATAGGGCGTGCCTCAAGACTCCAGGGAAACATTAAAAATTACAGGTACTGTGATTGGAGGGGTTGGGATGCCACTAGACACCAGAGAAATATTAATGAATATGGGGACAGCAATAAGAAGGTGGGGGGTGCCGCTAGACACAAGATAAATATTACAAAATATGGGATGGCAATCAGAGGGTGGCGGGGGGATGTCACTAGACACCAGAGAAATATTAATTAACATGTGGACAGCAATCAGAGGGGTGGGGTGGTGTTACTAGTCAGCAAGGAAACATTGATGGCACTCAGAGGGTGTGGGGTACCACTAGACACCAGGGGGAAAATGGACTTATGCCTTGTTAAACTTGTCATATTATCGTTATCCTTTCTCGTATGGCTGAATTTTTTTTTATTTGGCCATATGAAAAAAGCAGAAGCAGGTCACGAAAATGGATGAAAATATGAAAAAAACACACACATTTGGGGGGTCATTTGTACAAAAACTAAATGCAGAATCCACCTAACGGAGTCCCAATGAGCAAGATACATGTGTTGGTCTCTGTGCAGCATGTCATTCATGTGGGTTTTATTTTATTTATTTTTATTTTATTCTTTGGTAACCAGGTAAGGCCCACCAGGAACAGGTGCCTGTTTTCAGTGGTGACCCAGGAGCACTGGGGAGGTTAAGTGACTTTTTCAGAGTTACACAGTTTGCAAGTGGAGGATGTGGGAATCAAACCCAGGTCTGTCTACTGGATGTACAAAGCTCATTCATAGCTTGTTACTGTAACCTCTTGACTATACTGCCAGCCCTGAAAATTTTGGGAAGCGGAAAAATGGAAAAAAAGATGGAGGCATATGAAAAAGGATTTTTTTCTCATGAAAAAGGATTCGCCCATACAGAAAAGACCCAAAGGATCCTTTTTTGTTTGACTCAGTTCTCTTTTTGCTCCCAACATCTATCCTGAATGTGCCTACTGAGCATGCTCAGAACTGAAGTTCTTTTTTGTTATATAGGTGTTTTTACTCCTCAAGCCTGGTAGGTAGCTCCAGTAGCTCTGGTCCCTCCCATAGTAGGACTCAGTATCCAGCTACACCGTTCCCTGACCCACCTCCCCTAATTTCCCTACTGGTTTCTCTCCCATGGCAGGGGCTAAGGATGGCGGGGTGCAGACTTTACTCCCACCCCCAGAGTGAAATCTAGACTTCAGGAACCAGCTGGGGCACTGGTGTGGCCATCATGGAGCCTGCTGGCTTCTTTTTCTGTTTTCTCCCATCCAACCTCTGACTGATGTAAGGGCACCAGCGTGTGCCATCCTGACCTGTACTGCCCTCTAGCCATCACCAGAGGGCAGTCAGTGAATTGGATGGCAAACCTCCTTCCCCTGAGAAAGGAGAGCAGTCCTCCAGATGCTTGATCCTGTCTCACTCCTGCCGACCCCCAGTGGCCCAGGCATGTTCCTGAACCCGGGTCACTGGCATGGCACGAGGTGTAATGACCAGTGCCTCAACTTCCACTGGGCTGGCCCAAAGAACTGAAATTTTAAAAATTAAAAGTTTGGAACACATTAATATTTTCTGCAAAAGAAGGTAAAGCCATCAAAAAATGGAAAGCAATGAATACCAATGCCCGTAGTCTGAGTAACAAGCTTCCTGAATTAGTGACCTTGATGGAGGAGGAACATCTGGATATCGTGGCAGTCACAGAAACATGGTACACACAAAACCATGACTGGGACGTAAACATACCAGGGTACACTATCTACAGGAGGGACAGGGAGGGTAAAAGAGGAGGAGGAGGAGCTCTTTACATAAGGGAAGGAATCAAAGCAACAGAACAAAAGGGAAAACAGGGAGGAGAAGAAGCACTGTGGGTAAATTTGGAGACTGGCATTGGCACCACAATCCACACAGTGGTTGTATACAGACTCCCTTCTCAGGGGGAGGAAATGGACAAGGAAATGATAGAAAGTATACTTAGAATGGCAGAAAAAGGGGAGATATAGCTGATGGGTGATCTGAATATGCCAGATGTTAACTGGAGTGCAGTTGCAGCAGCCACTTCCAAGAGTGGGGTTATTCTAGATGCCCTACAGGGGGCATGCCTTAGACAACTAGTATTGGAGCCCACTTGAGAGGGAGAAATCTTAGACCTGGTTCTCTCAAATGGAGATGAAAAGAGGATCACAGATGTAGAAGTGGGTAGCCATCTGGGAACTAGCGACCATCGAACAGTATGATTCACAATAAACACAGCAAGAGTCAAGCCATACAAAGGCAAAAGTACTGGACTTTAGGAGGGCTGACTTTGCCAAAATGGGTGAGTGCCTAAGGAATGCACTAGCAAATGGGCAGGAAGGAGGGGTGGAAGAACAATGGGGAATAATAAAAACTGCCATCACAGAGGTAACAAGCCTTTGTGTGAAGCAAATAAATAAAATGAAACGATGTAAGAAACCACTATGGTTCTCAAAGAAAGTGGCAGTGAAGGTTCAAGAGAAAAATAAAGCATTCAGGAAGTACAAGGAATCACAGAAGGAGCAGGACAGATACTGTATCAGTTAAAGCAAAAGGAAGCTGGGAAGGCCGTCAGAACAGCAAAGGCCCAAACTGAGGAAAAGATAGCCAACTCAGTTAAGAAGGGGAATAAAACCTTTTATAGGTACCTCAGGGAGCGAAGGAAGACCAAGGGAGGGATAGTGAGGCTTAATAAAGGGGGAGGGTGGGCAGAGGGTGACTGTGAAAAGGCAGAGATACTAAACAAATATTTTTGCTCAGTATTTACAAATGAAGAGGGGGAGGTACCTAAAACAAACAGTAGAAACACTCTGGATACAGAAGTTGATACCAGCCCATTTACAGAAGAAAGGGTTCTGAAAGAACTCTAAACTGAAGGTGGACAGAGCAATGGGGCCTGATGGGATTCATCCCAGAATTCTAAAAGAACTAAGGGTAGAACTAGTGACACCACTGACTACCCTTTAACAAATCATGGGAGGATGGGGTGGTACCTGAGGACTGGAGGAGGGCAGATGTGATTCCCTTCACAAAAGTGGGAGCAAGGCAGAAGCCGGAAACTACAGACCTGTTAGTTTAACCTCAGTGGTAGGGAAAATGATGGAATCACTTCTGAAGGAAAGAATTGTCGAGTATCTAGAGGCCAGAGGGGCACAGGACCCAAGGCAGCATGGATTCACAGCGGGAAGGTCATGCCAGACAAATCTGATAGATTTCTTTGACTGGGTGACCAAAGTAGTAGATCAGGGAGGGGCTGTGGACATGGCCTACCTAGACTTTAGCAAGGCATTTTATACAGTCCCACAAAAAAGATTAATATACAAGTTAGCCAGCCTGGGAGTGGGTCCCAAGATGACAGCCTGGGTAAAGAATTAGCTGGAGAATAGGACACAGAGAGTAATAGTAGATGGAGTCCACTCTGAAGAAAGGGGAGTTACTAGTGGGTACCGCAGGGTTCAGTATTAGACTGGTCCTCTTCAATGTCTTTATAAGGACATTGCAGAGGGACTGAAGGAAAAGTATGTCTTTTGCAGATGACACAAAGATCTGCAACAGAGTTGATGCACAAGGTGGGGTGGAAAGGATAAGAAGGGACTTGGCAAGGTTAGAGGAATGGTCAAATGTATGGCAGCTTAGATTCAATGCTAAGAAGTGCAAGGTAATGCACCTGGGAAACAAAAACCCAGGGGAAGAGTACACAGTGGGGGGTGAGATACTAGCAACAAAAATGGAAAGGAATCTGGGGGTAGTCATATCAAATGACCTAAAGGTGGGCAAGCAATGTGAGAGGGCAGCAAGGAGGGCTGGGGAGATTCTGGGATGCATAGGGAGAGGCATCACCAGTAGAAAACAAGAAGTTATTATCCCTCTGTACAGACAGCTGATGAGACCCCATCTGGAGTACTGCATGCAGTTCTGGAGAACCAATCTCCGCAAAGACATAGACAAGATGGAAGCTGTCCAGAGGAGGGCAACTAAAATGGTGCAGGGTCTGCACCGGAAGACATATGAAGAGAGACTTAAGGAGCTTAATATGTATAGCCTCGAGGAAAGGGAGGACATGATAGAAACTTTCAAGTACCTCAAGGGAATCAACAAAGTCCAAGAGGGTAGCATCTTTCAAAAAAAGAGGTGTGCAAGAACAAGGGAGCACAATTTGAAGATAGGGGGGGGGCTCAGAGGTAATTTAAGGAAGTATTTTTTCACAGAGAGGGTTGTGGATGCATGGAACGGCCTTCCAGAGGAGGTTGTGGAGTCAAAAACAGTGGTGGAATTCAAGCATGCAAGGCACAGTCATAAGGCAATTCTAGGGGGTGGGGGTAGGAAGAAGTAGGCTGCTGGTTAACTAGGATCTGCAGCTTATCCATTAGGTAGGGAAATGGGCAGACTGGGTGGGCCAAGCGGTCCTTATCTGTCGTCAAATTCTATGTTTCTATGTTTTCACTGTATGCTGATCACACAGTGAAACCTGCACCGTGAATGACAGTACAGCAACAGAATTGACAGGTCCCAGCACTACTTTCTGGGGCTCTTGCACCCCCCTTTGAATCAACTCTTATTCAGAGTTGGTTAGTTTAGTTTAGTTGGGGAGTGTGGGGGCAGAGCCCCCTGCATGAGGGGTTCAGGGGTGAAGCCCCCTGAAGAAAAAAAAAGTCTGTAGTGAATTGTTTTATGATGACCACAATTGCGGTTGACATAAAGTCATCGCTGTAACATCGGTCAACAATGAAGTTGTTGAACCGGCGTCATAGAGCCTTTGTTCACCCAAACCAGCAAAAGGCACATCTGCAGGTCAAACACTTTCTTCCATGAAAATTTCAGACCAAGATTCCTTACTATATCATATCATATATCATATCATCTTTATTTATAAAGCGCCTTTCGAAACCAAGGCGCTGTACAATGATTCACATAAATATATAAATTAAAATAATAAATTAAAAGCTATAACTAGGATAAGCTAGACCAAATAAATATGTCTTTAAATCATTTTTAAATTTCTCGATGGTTGAACAATCTCTTAACCTACGAGGTAGAGAATTCCACAGGGTTGGTGCAGAAAAGGCAAAAGCACGAAATCCAGATGCTTTTAATCGAACCCTGGGAATCTCCAGCAATCCCTCGTTGGTGGAGCAGACAGGATGGAGGGGGCAATAGGGTACCAGGAGATCTTTCAGGTAGCCAGGTCCCTGATCATGTAGGGCTTTAAAGGTTAGTAAACCAACCTTATAGGTAATCCGCCACCTCACAGGCAGCCAGTGCAGTTCGCGGAGCACAGGCATAATATGACTGGATCTAGAGATTCCAGTCAAAGCCTTTGCCGTTTCTGCACCAACTGAGGTGATGGATATCAACCCCAGATAGCCCTAGGTACAGGGAATTACAGTAGTCAAGACGGGTAGTGATAAAGGCATGGACCAACGTTGGCAAATCGCCCAGTGGGACCAGGTGTTTAATCCGGGCGATATTCCTCAGATGAAAAAAAGAGGATTTGACAACGGCTGACACCTGAGATTTTAAGGTCAAGCCGTCGTCAAAAATAATGCCCAGATTTTGCACCTGATCAGAGGTAGTGAGCGACATACCACCGAGCAATAAGCCCGGCGGTTGGCCAGCCCCCAAACCCATCACCGGGTGGCCTGGATATACTACCAACACCTTGTCTTATCTGGATTCAGTCTCAACCAGCTAGAGCTCATCCATAATCTGATCTCAGTAAGGCAATTGTCTAGCTTGGAGAGAGCACCATCTTGCCCGGGCGGAAAGGACAGATACAGCTGAGTATCATCTGCGTAACAGTGAAAACCCAAGCTGTATCGCCTGATGATATCTCCTAAAGGCAGCATATACACTGGAAACAACATGGACACTAAAATGGAACCCTGCAGTACCCCACAAGGCAGGGAGTGAGCACCAGAGGAATAAATTCCAGTGGTAACTCTCTGAAACCTGTCTGTGAGGTAAGATTGAAACCATTTGAGGACTGTTCCAGACAGTCCACAATAAATCCACAGGCGCTCCAACAGCACACCATGGTCTACAGTGTCAAATGCTGCAGAGAGATCGAGAAGGACCAGAATGGTACATGCCTTTCGATCTCTAGCCATTAGGAGGTCATTTAACACCCGGACAAGGGCAGTCTCCGTGATATGCTTCTTCCTGAAACCAGATTGGAGAGTGTCATAGACATTGTGAGTTGTAAGATGATCATCCACTTGTAACGCAACCGCCTTCTCAATAACCTTCCCAACAAAAGGAAGGTTAGAGATAGGCTGGTAGTTAGCTAGACAGTCTGGATCCAAGGAAGGTTTTTTTAGGAGTGGTCGAACTATCGCCTCCTTAAGGGGATCAGGAAAGACCCCCCTCTCCAAGGATTTCTAGACAATGTCAGCAAGGATCGGGCAGATAACCTCTAAACATCCCACCAAGAGGGTTGTAGGACCCGGATCCAAACTACAACTGGTAGGCCGTAACTCTTGGATGATCTTCACAATGTCAGTGAACTCCAGCCAGCGAAAATCTGACCAGACAGACCGGGTGAATATCACTTCCTGTCGACAACTGCAGTCCCTTAAAGGAGGAGTCAGACCGATACCGGACCTGATGCTAGCAACCTTATCTGCAAAGAACCGAGCGAACTCCTCGCATCTTAGCTGAGAAAAGGCTTCTCTGAGCTGGAGACAGATTGGATTGCACAATCTGTCAACAGTCCGGAAAAGCTGAGCTGGTCGATTCTGTGCAGCAGAAATCTCCCTGGACAGGAATTCTGCCTTATTATGGTTGATTTCTGATTGATAGCCGGCATAATGTGCCATCAACCTAAGCCTGTCAGCATCATTTCCGGACTTCCACCAGGCTCTCTCCAACCTTTGGCCTACTCTCCTTAACTCCTTCAAGGAGCAGTCAAACCAAGGACTCCTTGAACGGAGGATGAGAGGCCAAACATGAACAGGAGCAATCTTGTCCAGAGCATCTCCCACAGCCTTATTATAGGCCAATACGAGATCGTCTGGACTCATGCATTCACCAGACAAACCCGATAGGTCCAGTACCGCCGTCAGGTTGCTGGGACTAATATCCCTTAAAGGGCGGTACTGAACCATCTCCATAGGGGCAGACCTATTAGGGGGAGCCCTGAAGCTGAACCTTATGGTGTGATGGTCAGACCAACTGACTGGTTCCACCCCCAAGTCAGCAATCTCCATATCCAAAAGGAAGACCAGATCCAATGAATGACCTTTTATATGGGTTGAGGAGGTAACAACCTGTGTTAGGCCCAGTGAAATCATCAACTGGAGGAGATTTTGACCAAAACCAGAGAGTTCATCGTCGACCTAGGCATTGAAATCCCCCCAGAATTAACAGTCTGGAGGACCGCAATACCAGATCGACGATGAAGTCTGCTATCTCCTGCAGGAATTCTCCACCATCTCCTGGTGGACGGTAGATGAGGAGAATTCCGCAACCTACACCCTCACCCAGGATATATTCAAAGGATCTGATACTTCCCAAAGGCACATCCACAAGGCCCAGCTCAGTTTTAAACATAATGGCTACAACCCCGCCCCTATGATCCAGCATTGGATGGTGTATCACCGAAAACCCGGCTGGTGTTGCTGAGGCCAATATAGGGCCTGAATTATCATCCAGCCAGGTCTCGGCGGTGATGCATGCCAGATCAGTTGGTGCAACAAGATCAGCTATTATAGCTGTCTTGTTTTTAATAGATCTGACATTGCATAACACCGCCAAAAACCGGATGAGCTATCTGGGAAGACCTCAGCTCCTGCCTGCTAAAATCTGAACTCTTGGGTATGGGAACAAGACAAGAGTAACCTCTATCTTGACTCCATTTCGCCCCAGGGCGTCTCCTGGATCCTATCACCCCAATCCGCCCTTCCCCTTCCTGTCCCCCACCAGACTTCGCTCTCCATCTTCTTTTATGCTTCCTCAAAATGCCTAAAGCACGACACCTAAAATAGGTGTTGTATGGTAGTGGAGGACAGCAAAAGGACACAATTCTCTAAGTCTGGTGAGGGAATAATGCCCAACCGACGCCAATCACCCCGACACATTTCAAAAAGAAACAGAACAAATAACAAAAAATATATAATAACCAACTTATATAAAATAAGTCACAATTGTTCAGCCTTCCTAGATATAGACACTTAAAAACTATAACCTTAAAATTATCAAATAAAACAATACAAATAAATTATAAATCAAACGACCCAAAAAGAAAACCACCCATTAAGAGTCAATTTCTGAAGAGAATTTAAATCCCAAAAATAAAATAATTAAACAATCTTACAAATAAAAATAAATACAATGAATTCTGAAACTCTGGTACTCTCACTATCCTGGGGATCAAAAAACGTAAGGAAAATAATACAAATATACAAATTTTCAGGTACTCACACTAACCGAAAAGGAAAAAATAATAATAATGATAATAGTTTGGTGCACGCTCACTGCCCAGACATTTATACAAATAACAAACAACAGAAAAAGTTCTCCCAAAAATGTCTCAATAGTGGTTCTTCTTTTATCTCAGCAAGAGACGACCATCATAGTCCCAAAACCTGTTGAACTCCAAATCTCGAAGTCGAATAGTAAAAACCAGTTTTAATCAGCCTTTAAAGTCCATGTCCATTTAAGGGTTTTTCTGGCAAAGGCCAAGAGTGTGCAAACCTTATCTGATAACAAAAGGGATACCACAAACCTCCCATCCACATTTCCCGGGCTGGTCAAACCCCTATCGCCTGTGACCTGCAGCTACAGAAGTCATGAGGGTAAACAACCTAGTCCACCCCCAGGGCAACTTAGAAGACCTCAAAATCCTCCTCTGACTCCCCAAAAAAGATGAGGAAACTCCCGTTCAGTCAGGGGAAATAAGGGAGGCGACCCAATGTATAAGGAGGAGGGGATCCCACCCTGCACCACTCAATGACCCCCAGCACCCCTGGGCTTCAAACAGCAGCAACCGAATCACTCTAGAAATTCCAGCTCATGAAAGTGCAAGCTTGTATCAAAGTAGACACAATACTCATATTTGAAAGATGTGCTAAAAGCGCTCTCACCACAACGCTGCTCGCATAGATATGCAGTCTTCTAACAAACCAGAAGTTCATAGGAAACAGTAACAGTTCCAAAATTCAAGTAAAACAGCAGTTCTCACAACTTCATAAGTTCTCACGACTTCATAGATTCAGTAACCAAGAGTTGAAATAACGATGATAATTCAGGCTTTTCCAGGTTCAAAAAGCAGCAAATCTCGCAGCTTCACAGATACAACAGCAGCACCTCTCACAGCTTCACAGGTGCAATAACCACAAAGTGCAGATTATAACAGGATTTGGGCACAGTTCCTAAAAATAGCAAATTCACAAATCCACATACACCGATAAAGTTAAAATACATGCAGTTACCAACTAAAATGGCTGAACTGCACCGGAGGCTAAGCTCCCGAATAACAAGGAGAGCAACCGAACAAACGTAGAAGTAAAACCCGAATAACGCTCGGAGAGCTAAGCTACTTCACTGAAATGGCCCTAACTAAACTAAAATTTGAACAAACTAAAAAACAAATAAAAAACACATTAAATAGGGCAAAAAACACAGCATCTAGATACCGACCTCAGGCAGCTCACACACCGCCGCCATCTTGGATCCTCTGGGCAATAGCAGTGGACAAAAAGACAGCAAAAAACCTTGAAAAAACACTTTTTACAGTATCTGGATGTTGGAATCTGCCCA
The DNA here is from genome assembly GCA_016271365.2 of Neoceratodus forsteri. Taxonomy (NCBI): domain Eukaryota; kingdom Metazoa; phylum Chordata; order Ceratodontiformes; family Ceratodontidae; genus Neoceratodus; species Neoceratodus forsteri. Next base: position 1,066,306,022 of record CM028131.1, on the reverse strand, counting down.
TCCAATCAGAATGAGTGTTGGCACATCAAAAGATCTACCCCACAAGACCACGCATGCAAAATGTAATGCAAATCTGTTGAACGTTATGAAGTTATTAAAGTGCAAAATTTGGAGTTTAACATTAAACATCCTACTCAAACCTAACTATAGTAGTGCGACTGCATCATGATAGATACATATCTGGGATCTATACAATTTCCCAACACTGACATGCCCAACATTAGTTTGCTCTACTCTGATTTCCCGTCAAGTGCGTAATCTCATCTCAATAATAGCGAATCATGAAATCCTGACGTAGTACAGTGAATGCCCGTGAAGAGTGTAGCAAATATTTATTCTGATTTAACCTGTTCCCATAATCCAGTACAGCACACAGAATCAGGTCAGTGTAGCAAATATTAATATACCCTGAAACCAAAACAGCAAACTTTTCTTGTGTCACGGTACCACAGATGCCGCCTGGAGACTGCTTCAGAGCATAGCAAACAATAAATACTATAAAGCAGCAGCATCCAGCATACATTAATTTTTAGTCTAATTTAACCAGTCCTCTCAGTCCAGTACAGCAAACAGAATCAGGTCACTGTACCAAATACTTATATAACCCTGATACCAAAATGGTTTTTACTTTGTAATTTGCTATGCTATGCTGTGCATGTGCCTTCAGCCTGTCTGCAGTGAACTGTTCTGCATTCAGGTATGTTTGCAAGCGAAACATGGAGCTAGATACAGAGCAAAACTTTTTTTTATTTGTGCAGGTGTAGGGTATCCCTAAAATATCACTGAAAGCAGCAGTTTGTGTCAGACAAGAGCAGAACGGGAGCATGGAGCTGGGTACAGAGAGAGAGAGAGAGAGAGAAAACAATTTATTTTCATTTGTATAATTGTGTACTTGCACTTGTAACTGCAGACAGCTATTGTGCAGTGGTGCCTTTTCGAGGTTGCAACTATCGGCTTTTCCTTTGTGGTTGGCAAGTTTGACAGGATTGCGACTGTCAGTAAATAAAAGCAGACAGCAAGATTAAAGTTGAGATTTTACCGTTGGGAAAATGCGTGGCAAACATTTCCACATCGGGAAAATGTACTAGACTCACATAGCAAGATAGATAGATAGACAGACAGATACATACATACATACATACATATATTGATACATAGATACATAGATATAATTTAATAATTTTTTGGAGGAAAAAAAGGAGGTTGGGCACCAGACCACACACCTATAGAGATTAAATGCATGGCATGGTGACCTGTTTTGACCAAATAAGTGTTTATATTTGTTCTTACGATTTTATAGGCATGTGTACTGGCCCATTGCAACATATATGACTCTAATTGATATGCAGTGGAGGAGTGTATGACCTAAGTGTGGCCAAGCCAAAATGCCAATCATTATATCCAGACCCAAAATAGCAGGGCAATACTATGAAAAAGCTTGATGTGAATCCCAATTCAGTTTCAGTTTATATGTGATCAGGAAAGTACTCCAATGAGCAAGCTTATTTACAAGCAGGTCCTGGAAGGACTATGCAAGACAAGAAGGACCATAAAATGCAGTATATGGTGATAAAATACATTAAAATAAATAAATAGCAATGACAACAATAACGTTACAAGGGAGAAAAATAAGCTATACACTATACAATAAATGCTGATAGACTGTTTCATCCAGACAAAAAGAATTACTCAGCTTGCTACTTCTAGTGCTTGCCATTAGGCACATTTACACACACCTGTTGCATTGAGGTCTACACTGCTAAGCTGCCACTCCAATGACAATGCTCTTGGCTACCATTTTCAAATAGAATAATAGAAAGGTTCCAGTGAATTACAGCCGAGAGATTCACTGGAACCTAATTGTTATTTTTTGTAATATATGGATGTGAGATGCTGATGAGGTCTTACCTGTGAATTGGTTGTGGGACGTTTCTGTGCTCCTCACTCCTTACTGTCCTCCCGGCCCCAGCTCCCTGAATTGAGAAGTCCAGGACAATTTTCTCTCAATAAAGAATAAAAAACACACTTCAGACATTAGCCATGGTGATGAGGTCCGAACGATACTATTACGAAACCAGAAGTATAGCATTACAAGGACTGGAAGTACAGTATTATGGGACTGAGTCACCTGTTGCAGGATTTTTTTTACATGCTTTTCAGGGGTATTATTTTAAAATCTGTATATTACATTACACTCATAGTGCTTTGGTGGAGATTCAGTTTAGGAATTGTTGTTGTTACCACAGCATTTCTTCCAGGGTGTGGGTTGAGGGAGAGGGAGAGGGTTTAAAGGGTGCATACTTTACTGAACAGGACATGCCGGTGTGAAACAAAAAAGAGTTGACATCAGGAATATTTTCCCACAGGACACAGAAAGAAATGATGGAACTTTCATTCTGGAGAGAATGCAAATGAAATGAATAGATGCTGTTTTATGGCTCCTGTTACACATCTTTTCGGAAAGTAGGTACCAGGGCTTCTTAAAAAAATCAATGTGTAAGAAGATTCGTAAGAGCTTGTTATTAAACATTCCAGCTGATACACAGATAACTTGACCAATGTGTTTTGGGGCTGCCCTGTTGCAGGTGCAGCAGAGTGTTTACATGCCAGCAAAAAATGCCTGCAGTGGTACAGGAACCCTATCCAATCAACCAAAACAGGTATTGTCCTGCACTACAACTATTCTATCTGCAATGCTCCCTAAGCAGTTTACACTGCCCAACTTACACTGATGCAACTCAATTGCACCTTTTGCAGTGGTGCAGATCAGGAAGTATAAACAGGCCTAATGTGCAAAGACACTGAGAATCACATTAAGGTGAACATGGTGGGCCATAATATTTAGAGAGCATTGAAATAAAAAAGAAGTACTTTCAAAAGTCAATTATTTCTTTACTTTCTCATAGATAACAAAGAGCAGTTATTACACTTACTGTACTTGGCATTCATCCTACAGAGAAGCATGTTTAAAGTGTTAAACATTCTTCATATCAAAATATTTGGTCGTATCACCTGTACATATAAACAGTTTCTTTAATTTATTCTCAGTGAGCACCCAAAAAAATTGGAGTAAGTTGAACAACGTGACAGATTCCTATTTACTTCAGGTAGTGAGACAAGATAAAAAGATCAGCAGGCTCACATGGGATAAATAAGAGCTGTTGTATTCCAGCTCTGAAGTGTCTCCACAAATTGTGTGCAGGAAAATAAAGGGGAAGTAAGAAAGACTGGATAAATACCAACGATGAAAGAATGCACATGGATAGCTCACTGCCTATCAATAATGTAAGAAAAATGCAAGGAGTAAAGATTCTAGAATCTTTGAAACAAGAAACAGAAGTCACAAAGCTCAAGGCAAAGGTTTCTGAGATCACCCAAGAGATCTGCTATATACTACAGTTTTGGTTTTTTTTGTCATTGCTTTTCCACAGACTGGCCTAATGAACACAGAGGACAAACAGAAAATGCTGCTTTCATGGATTGTTCTTCAGTATTCCCATTGTAGCACCTAAATATGAGCGAAGTTGTAGGGATGATCTGATTCAACATATCTGTGCCATTTCTGTTGGTGTCTACAAGTATCACATTTAACCCATGTTGGACAATTTTCTTTATATACAGCAGTTAAGGAAAGTCATTGATGTCCACAGATTGAGTGTTTAGAATCACATTTCTGGCCTGATCTCGTTTTACGAATTCCTTCAGAATTTGACAATTAGAATATGATTCAAGACAAATTCTGAGTGACCGAGTACCAAAGGTCTTTTCTGTGATTTACATACAGTATGTTGTCTTCAGTTTCTAGCTGCCATGCTTTGAACTTCTCCTTACAGTTTCCACATTGTGTAAATGCTATACAGAAACCTTACAGATATTAACTTTCTTAAAGTTAAATGGCATCCCAATATGTTTTAAGATTAGCTTAAATTCTACAGCATGACAGTATATTATAGTATACCCTGTAGAAATAAGAAGAATCCATAAATTGAATTTTTACCTCAGACAATATATAGAAAAATAAATTTCACTAGCGGAAAATGACTGGTTGGTCCATTAGTCTGCCCTGATCTTCCCTAACTATTTTGACACCTATGATTATTCTTGGTCACTGGTGACCCCTTCCCCACTGACTATCCTCTAGATAGTTTTCCCTTGTACCTGTCCCATGCATGCTTGAAGCTTCCTATAGTCTTAGCATCCACAAATTCTGCTGATAGGATGTTCCAGCCATCATATATGTACTGACCCATAAAAATGTAAAAACATAGAATTTGTTAGCAGATACTGTAATGACGGCTTGGCCCATCCAGTCTGTCTAATTTGTCCATGCCTATACTGTCACTGAAGAACATATCTGATCTTCGGCTACTTTCACACCCCCTGCTCGCCTACTAAGATTCCTTGGTGTCTATTGCATGCATGTATGCTTGCAGCCCACCATTGTTTTCTCTACCACCACCCCACCACCTTCCCTGGAAGACTGTTCCAGGAATCTACCACTCTTTCAGTGACAAAGTACTTCCTCACATCCCTCCTAAATTCCACCTGTCCAGCTTCAGTGAATGCCCCTTGTTCTTGTGCACCTTTTTCTCTAAAAAATACTCCCTACCTTTACCTTGTTCGCCACCATGATGTACTTATAGATCTCTATCATTTCACCCCCCCCGCTCCTCTCTTCCAAGGTATACATCTTGAGATCCCTCAGTCTCTACTCATGGGGTTTAAGATGCAACCCCTGCACTATTTTTGCTGCCCTCCTCTGGACAGCCTCTGGCCTATCTATGCCCTTCCTGAGATGTGATCTCCAGAACTGGATGCAGTATGCCAGATGGAGTCTTACCAATGATCAATATTGTGGTAACTACATCTCTCTACTTCTGCTGGTGGTTCCCCTTCCAATGCAGCCCAACATCCCATTGGACCTGGCTGCTGTCTTGTTGCACTGTTCTGCCACCTTGAGGTCATCAAATATATTAACCCTAAGGTTGCTTTCCTGCTTTGTCACCATCAATACCTCTCACCCCATTGTATGCACTCCCACTGGGTTTCTGTGCCCTAGGTGCATGATCTTGCACTTTTTTGCAATGAAACACTGCTGCCATACCCTTGACCACTCCTCCAGTTCTCTCAAGATTCTTTTAATTCTCTCCACCCCCTCCAGAGTATCTACCTTACTGCAGATTTTGGTGTTATCTGCAAAGAGGCATGTATTCCCTTCCATCTCTTCTGCAATGCTGCTTATGAACACATTGATGAGTATTGCTCCCAACACTGAGCCTTGAGGTACCCCACTGGTTACTCTCCCCTCATTAGATTAAGTGTTGTATTTTTACTAGCCTCTGTTGCCTGTCCATCAACCAAGTCTGTACCCAGTTTACCACCTGGGGTCCCACCCCCAAACTTCCAGTTTCCCTATAATCCTTCTGTGTGGTACAGTGTTGAAGGCCTTGCTGAAGTTTCGGCCATAGATACCGCCCCGACTTGATCTATTTCCCTGGTCACCCAGTTGAAGAATTGATCAGGTTCTGAGAAGATCCCCCCCCCCTTAAATCCCTGCCTAGGGTCTTGTAAGGTGGTGGCTTTGAGGCAGTCCACTAACCTTTAATTTAATAGTGTTTCCATTAACTTCCCTACCACTGATGTAAGACTGGCCTATAGTTGCCAGCCTCCTCCCTGCTGCTGCTGCTGCTTTTATGACGTGGGACTGCATATGCCCTTCTCCAGTCCTCTTCGACCGTTCCTGTTTCCAGTGTGTTGCTGAACAGTGCTATCAGAGGTACAGTTAGTACTGCCCTGAGCTCCCCCAGCCCCCTTGGATGTATCCCATCTGGCCCCATAGCCTTATCCACTTTCAGATTTCAAGTCCTCTTAGGCCTCTTTCTTATGTGACTGGACTGCCATTCCTTTCTTAGTGTTCTGTGCCCCTCTCACTTCTGTAAAGACTGAGCAGAAGTATCTGTTCAGGATATCTGCTTTCTTCTGATTCTTCCTCTGCACAATCACCCCTGCCCTTCTTATTCTCTCTACCCTTTCCCTTGTCTTCCTCTTTTCACTTACATATCTGAAGAAGGTCTGTCCTCTTTAGCTACCCCTTTGGTGATCCATTCATCTGTTTTTTCTTTTGCAGCGCTCACCACCTTCCCTGCTTCACTCTGCCTTTCTTGGTACACCTCCCTATACTCTTCAATCTGTGTCTCTTTGTGTCTCTTGAATGCCACCACTACAGCCTTTACCGTTTCAGCCACTTCACTTGAGAACCATAGTGGTCTCCTTCCCCTCCTGTTTCTGCTTCTTTTTATCCTTTTCTGTTCCAGCATGAAAATATGAAGGTCTGTCAAATTAATCTGAAATTTAATGATCAAGGACTGTTCTGACCAGGTTACTGAGAGAATACTGAAAAATATCTATCTATCTGTCTGTCTGTCTGTCTGTCTATCTATCTATCTATCTATCTATCTATCTATCTATCTATCTATCTATCTATCTATCTATATCTATCTATCTGTAGCACCCAACCACCTGTTGAAGATGGATCATTACAGGCTGATGGATTATGATAATTAATAAATAACAGGAGAAAGTACTAAAAATGAATCTCTGCTAAACGTGTCAAGGGAAAGCAGACAGCCTTCTGAGTTTTGGATTAATCTTTTAGTCTCGGGGGAAGCAAACAGAATTTAAAAAAAAACAGTTCTCTAACTTCCAGTTAACATTGTTTTTGGTTTCCTTAAATAATTGATAACTAGCACAGACTGCATATATAAGCATACTGACCTGTGCTTCTGGTAGCCTTGTTCACTGAATCACTCAACACAGGAGTGGTCCCAGAGAACTGGAACAAGGCACATGTAGTCCCTCTACACAAAAGTGGTAGTATGGAGGAGGCAGGGAACTATAGGCCAATCAGTCTCACTTCAGCAGTGGGAAAGATCACTGAGGCACTGCTTAAAGAAAGAATAATGGCACATTTGGAATCCAACGGTGCCCATGATCTGAGTCAACATGGATCCACAGCAGGGAGGTCATGTCAGACAAATCTGATAGATTTTTTTGACTGTGTGATGAGGGAAGTAAATCAGGGAAGGGCAATGGACATCACCTACCTTGATTTCAGCAAGGCTGTCGACACTGTCCCACATAAAAGGCGGTTAACAAAATGGGTAGTCTGGGCATGGGGCACAAGGTTATAGACTGCATTAGGAACTGGCTAACAGACAGGAGGCACAGGGTGGTGGAAAATGGGATCCAATCCGGGGAGAGGTGGGTGACCAGTGATGTACCTCAGGGATCAGTCCTTGGGCCAGTCTTGTTTAAGGTCTTCATTAGTGACATTGCAGAAGGGCTGGAAGGAAAGGTCTGTCTGTTTGCAGGTGACACCAAGATCTGCAACAGGGTGGATACTCCAGATGGGGTGGAAAAAATGAGGAGGGACATGGGGAAGCTTGAAAAATGGTCTGAGGTGTATCAGCTGAGGTTAATTCAATGATGTGCAAAATAATGCACCTGAGAAGAAGGAACCCTGGGGCAAGCTACAGAATGGGGGTTGGGGTTGCTGACGATCACCAAGGATGAAAAGGATCTAGGGTTTATCATTTCAGATGACCTAAAGGTGTCTAAGCAAAGTACAAAGGCTGCAGAGAACATTCTGGGGTGCATAGGCAGAGGTATCACTAGCAGAAGGCGGGAGGTAGCAATGCCATTGTATAAAGCACTAGTGAGGCTTCAAATAGAGTACTGTATGCATGGAAGCCTCACCTTCGTAAGGACATTGACAGAGTGGAGGTGGTCCAATGAAGGACGACTAAGATGGTACAGTGCTTGCACCACAAATCATATGAGGAGAGATTAATGGACCTCAATATATACTCCCTGGAGGAGAGGAGGGAAAGGCGGGGATATGATAGAAATGTTCAAGTACCTTAAGGATATCAACAAGGTGCGGGGGGGGGACATCTTTCAATTTAACAAGAGTGAAAGAACAAGAGGGCATGAAATGAAATTGGAAGGTGGCAGGTTAGGGGGAAATGTGAGGAGGTTTTTCTTCACAGAGAGAGTGGTGGACACATGGAACAGTCTGCCACAAGAGGTGGTGGAAGCACACACAGTGGAGGGATTTAAAGATGCATGGGACAGGCACAAAGGAACCTTAGAGCTGGTAAGGGGTAGTGGAAAGTGGATGAAAAGTTAGGGCCAGAGGCTGCAAACAGGTGTCGGGTTTATGGGCAGACTGGATGGGCCTGGTGGTCCTTATCTGCCTACAATTTTTAAGTTTCTATGTTTCTGTGCATGCCTCCCAATACACACACACACACACACACACACACTCACATACTACAGGTATACTTCAGGTCATAGAATAAGATCACCTTTATCTGTAACTGCCATCCAGTTAGTCTTTGGACTCTGCTCACACAGTTTTAATTCCCTAGAGCACAGTGGCACCACCCATCTAAAAAGACGGTAGGTGCCAAAATAAGATTTTTATATAGCTGTTTTGCTAACTGAAAGCAGTGAGATGAAAATATATTCAGAATATATTCAAGTGAAATTATCATGTTTGCAAATTTCTTAAGTTTTATGGTGCTGCTCAGGCAGGTATTGGTCTGTATGTGAAAAAATATTTCTACCCAGTGGTCTGGGTTCTTATTACATTTTGAATTATGCCATTCAGACTGCTGCATGGTATAGAATGTGTGCTTTCACACTTCTGTCTCCTGCGGTGGTGACAACTCAAATGGTGTAACCCCCCTACAAATGGGGGTTCCCAAAAAGTCTTCCCAGAGCTTGCCTAATTGTTCACCACCTGGTAGGTGTTCGGCGTTTAAGCCATTTGAATGTCCCTGCCAGTGAGCACTTTAAAAGCCTCCATGTATAGTCTCTTTAAGTGCTGCCTGCTTGCAGTCATAATTAATCTCTATGGGGGGACTGTGTGTTTACCTGCCCGAATCCTGCCCAGACTGCTGAATCCTCGCTCTGTTTCTGCCATCGCTAGTGGCTCAGACAGAGCCCTGTTAAGAGATGTAACTAATTACTGATAAACATTTAGAGTGGTAAAGATACAGTGTTTGTTCTAACCTGCCTTCTTTGCAGCAAGTACTGTTCGGTTTAGCTCCACCATTTTGGTCCCAAACTGCCGAATTGGACCAATCAGTAATGGAGACTCTAAAATGGAGCCTGCTGAAATGGGATTATATGGATTATCAGTTGGTATTTGTAGTTTTAGACTGTTGGCGCCTTTTTGCAACAGAAGGGGGAACTCTTACTGTGATTGACAGCTAAACTGCCCAATCAAACCTTTTGGATCTAAGGGAAATCCCCTGACCTGTCTGCTGGCAAGCCAGATTCGAGTTGGAAGTTGAAGAGGAAAGAGCTTGCATAATTGAGAGGCCGTGTTGTGCAGTAGTTCACGTGGGAGAACCGTGGAAGGCCCGAAACTCAGTCTGTTGCCATCTTACAGAAAGAGAGAGAAAGCAAGAGAAAAATAGTCGGACAGTGATCCACTTTGTGTGGTGCGAAGTAAGCAATTGGAGGGATAGCAGGCTCACCTGAAGAAGACTGAAGATTTGGCTAAAAGCAATCGGCCTGTCAGAAACTTTAGCTACTGTTGTGCTCCCAGGTTTTAGCAGTGATTTTGCGATCGGGATTGAGGAGTAGCCTGCCTGGTACAGTACACTTTCTTTACATATGAATGTGCTGCAAACTGGAGGGGGGGGGTCGCAACCTGTTTTCCCCCTCGAGCAGAGTTGGGTGTTGAAGGCTAGAAGCTGTACCCTGCTTGCATCAGACTGAATCTGCTTGCTATCAAATGCAGTTGGGCCCTGCCATGAGGACCTTGTCTCCCTATCCTGCTCCTTCGGGCAATCCAGAATAACCATCATCCATCCTGTTCTCAGCTTTGGGTATCATGAGTAGTAAACAGGGTAGCTACCTGCAACATATCTTTTGAATCATTAGTGTGTCATCTGATTAATTTGTTGTGCTGTTTTCATGAACTGAGCCCTCCAGCTCTTGATTACAATCAGCGGGTGTGCATGTTAATTCTTCTTTCTTACAGGGCCCCTACCAGCTGCAACACCGGCCTACCCCGGGCAACAGTCCTGGCTAGCCTCCTCTTCCATCCTGGGTACCCAGAGAGTGTGACTGATAGGGACACTGACTGCATGCACAACTGTTATATTTATAGTGTGTTTAAGCCAATTAACCTGATTGCCCCCATCTTTGTTATAGCCCCCTGAATAAATCAGATCTACTTCTTTTTCTGCAATCTACATTGACTATAGTGTCTGTTTATGTCTGATGTATTGCATAGTTGTTTTTGTCCTGCATCACCTTATTTTACAGGGGTTCCCCAGAGACAAGCTGAAGGAACCAGTCCTGGGGGTAAGTGTTAAATCTAGGTGCATGTGTAAAGCCTTTTAGGGGTATTGGGAAGGTAAACATTGTGTACTGTGTGGGCCACTAGCAGGAGACAAGGGGGGTCACAGTGTTCCAAAGGGCTGTGGCCTGGTTAGTCAGATTGATACCAACCCTGACCTTTGGATGGAGGCAGCTGTCACTGAACCTAGCCCCTTAACCTGCTACTAGTCAAGCAGGCAGGGGTAGTAGCCCTTGGGATAGCACCACCTAGGGGTTACATCTTGGAGGCACCGCTGGGATTAGTGTCTACTATGGTCAAGTGAGGGAATTACCCCGATATGTTTAGTTTCAGGAAGAAAATGGAGGATCTCGCTACGCCAAAGCTGAAAATTGCCCCCATAAGCTGTTAGTGCACCGAATGATGGGGCAGAGTGAGGCTGAGCGGTTGGACCCTCAACAGGCTCTTCTATTATTGGATGTCCCCTTAGGGATTGCTAATGCTGATATTGTAGCCACTGTGGAGCATGTTAAGGGTTTGGGTAAAGCCGAGGTAAAGGGAAGAGATGCAGATCTGTTTGAACAGACTATGATAGTGTTGCTGTCTTGTAGCTCCCCGATAGAGCCAGAGAAAGTACCCCTTGTTATTTTGCTTGAGGGTGCCCAGAAAGGGTGGAGGGTCATTCACCTGTGCAGTGATCTGACTACCCCAGGTGGGTTCCCAGTATAGAAGGGTTCAAGGATAAGTTGCTCAAACTATTAGCGTCTGAAGGCGAACTGTCCAGGAACTGGTAAAGGTGTTAGACCTTTCAGAGGAACACACACCCCTGCACTCCCCAGCCACCACCCCTGCTTCTCCAAAGAGTTCTCCTGTGGCTCCCTCCCCATAGTGATTCCTTCAATACGGTTGTATTCCTACCGAAAGCTCAGACTCTTTTCAGGCACAGCCCCAGTGCCCCCAGGGGAAACATGGATGAACTATGCTACTCCTTTAGTACAAGAATGGCAATGTTCAGAGGGGGGAAAGAGAAAGAGACTGATGGAGAGTTTGAGGGGCTGTGCCCTGGAAGCCATCAGTTTCTTGGAGAGCAACTAGTCCAGAGGCTATGGCAGCTGAATACCTGTCTGCACTGGAAGGAGTGTTTGGTAGTACTGAGTCGGGGGATGACCTGTTGTGGAAGTTCAAGTCAGCTAAGCAGTGGAAAGATGAGAAATTGTCTGCTTTTGTTACCAGGATTGAGAGGGCTCTGTAGAGGGCCCACAGAAAAGGGGGAATGCCTACGAAGGAACTGAACTGGGTCAGATTGGACTATATCCTACAGTCAGCCCAACATTCTAGTGTAATGACACTGAAACTCAAGTTACAAGATAGGAAGGCTAACCCTACTGAGTACTGTCATCTTATGAAGGAAATTTGTGAAATGGAGACTGATGAACAGGGCTGGGAGCCCTATACAGGTATGGTTGGTTCCTGCCTGACTCCTGAGAGGAGTGACTTGGACAAGGCCCAGCAGTTGAGAGAGTTGATTAAAGAGTTGACTGAAGCAGCCAGAGAACCTGACCTGTATCAGGCATCCCCAGAGGCCAAAGGTGGAGTGGGAGTACATGTTGTTTCTTCGGAACCCCAGACTGAGGGTAACCTACTGGATGAAGTGCGAGAGTTGAAAGATCTAGTGGGGGACTTGCTGCAAAACCCACCCAATCTCCATCTTGGTAGTGGTCCAGAGGATCAAGGACTCCAAGCATGAACCAAAGATGAGGCACTCAATACCCCTGTGAACCTACGAGCCCCTAGAGACCCTAGAGAACCTAACTTTTGCTATCCTTGTGGGGAGGATGGACACATCCATGTCTTTTGCTGTTCACAAGAAAATCTAAAGAGGGTCCATGCCAGGCTGTTAGCTTTGATCCACCCGAACCACAACCGGCCACTGGGGGGGCTGTTCAGAAAAGTTATGCTACTAAAGCCAATGCCAGAGCAACACCAACTTCAGTGCTGCCTGAATGGTCCGAAGTGGTGGGCCCATCTATGGAGACAACAGTGAAGGTGAATGGAGTGTCTACCAGGGCTGTGCTTGACAGTGGCTCCCAAGTAACTATAATGTTTCAGGACTGGTATTAGAAGCACTTTCCTGATGTGCCTCTACAGCCATTGGAAGGACTGCATGTCTTGGGGTTGAGCAAAAAGGCCTACCCTTATGCCAGATATATCAGGATTTGGTTGTCTTTCCCTACTTGAGTGGCTGGAGTGGCAGAGCAAATGGAGACCTTAGCTTTGGTGTGTCCTCCTACTGGACTGTACGATGGTGTCCCTCTACTAATAGGGACGAATGCTCATATGTTCAGGAGATTGGTGCAGCTATGCTATGAGAAACAGAAGCAACAAACTGGTAGGACTCTGAGGATTCCTGCCTTGATTAAGAGAGCTTATGAGTTGTGGCAGAATGCTGAAGAGGTGGATCAAGATGAGCCAGTTGGGGTAGCATGGAAGAAGGATCCTGAGTCAATGATCCTGGGCCCCAACACCCAGTGCACTCTATAGGGGGAGGTCCACTTATGGAAGGATGTTAAGAATAAGATGCTCATGCTGGATGCCCCAGGCGATGGGAAATTGACGGAAGGTTTGCTGATTAAGCCCAGTATCTTACCCACTGGGGCTCAATCAATCAATCAAATCTTTATTAACACCATTGAGTAAGCTCATTTATAAGATGGACCTGAGACAAAAGTACAAGCAATAATACATTCCAGACAATATACAGTAGTGGCAATTCAGAAAATACAAGGAGTGCATAGGTACAGTACAGGGAATAAGAAGTTCTTTGGGGGGGAGTACAGACAGGGTTAACTAAGGGGCTAACACAGTGCTGAGAGTAAGTGCCTTTCCATGACTTGAGGAGGACATGTACTGATGATATTTTTAGTAGGTCAGTCCTATCTACTAGTGGGCAAAGCAGGCCAGAACTATAGGGGAGTTTTTCAGTTATGGGCGGTGAAAGCAGTTACAGATTTCTTTAACTAGGCTGTTATATAAGGACTTGAATGAGGATATACTGGTTAAGGAGCTAAGCTTCAGGGTACTTTTGTAAGGTATTCCATAAGGAAGGTAGCGGAAAGGGAATAGCCATTCTTCCGTAGCATGTTCTCAGCCTGGGTACCTTCAGATAGATGAAGGAAGAGCTTCTCAGGGCATAAGCTCCAGGTTCGCAGAGTGGGAGACAATCGGAGATATACGGGGGAAGTTTCTTGGTGATAGCTTTGAACGTCCAGAGTAGAGCATTCCTGTTTCTCCTGAAATGGAGGGAGGGCCACCCCACAGCTGCATAGAGAGCACAGTGATGGATGGCAAGAGGTAGTCCAGTAATTAATCTTAATGCCCTGTGATATAACGTATCCAGTTTGGCTAGATGCGATGCAGGGCAGTGGCTATAGAGGAAATCTGCATAATCAGCCAAGGAGAGCAATACGGTTTGGACCAGTCATTGTTTGGCATTACTGGCGAGGTAGTTGCTGATCCTATAAAAGAGGCCAAGTCTCTGTCTTAATTTCTTTAGGAGGTCTTTGATGTGATCAGTGAAGGAGAGTTTATGGTCGAGCCAAACCCCTAGGTACTTGAACTTTCTAATGAATTGTAGGTCTTCACCCAGGATTTGTGGTGATTTGTGGGACAGTGCTGGCAGCGGTAGGGTTTGTGTCCAGTGGGAAGGGAGAGAACAGCATAGCCTTGATTTTTTTAGTGTTTAGTAGCAGTTTTTTCTTGAGGAATTGGCGCTGGAGAATGTTGAATTCCGATTGTAATTCTTTGCAGGCAATTTCAAAAGGGGAGCGACTAAGGTAGAGGATCGTGTCATCTGCAAAGAGATGAATATTGGACTTGGTTATGTTGATATCAATGTTGTTCACATAGATTGCAAATAGTAGGGGGCCCAGGATCGAACCCTGTGGAACCCCTCTTCACAGAGGTTTGAGGGGGGATAGTTCACCATCTGACTTTACTTGCTGCCATCGATTGGAGAAGTAATCTGCAAACCAGTGAAGGGACAGTGGATCCAGTCCTGTGGCTTTAAGAGAGGAGAGAAGCAAGTCGTGGTCGACAATTTTGAAGGCTTTGCTCAGGTCTAGGAACACAGCACAGACAAACTTCTTGTTTTCCAGGTCATGGAACCAATCGTTGGTAACTTTAGCTAGGGCCATGATAGTACTGTGTTGTGCCCTAAAGCCAGATTGCATAGGATTTAGGAGGTTCATAGATGCTATTGAGGTTTTTAGTTGCTTGTTTACAATTGTTTCCAGAAGTTTGGACAGTGTAGGGAGTAAAGAAAAAGGTCTGTAATTATTTAGGTCGCAAGGGTCCCCAGATTTGAACAAGGGGATAACATGAGCCATTTTCCATACAGATGGGAGGGTACCGTGAGACAGAGAGAGATTAAATAGGTGAGTAATAGGTGCAGACAGGACGTGGAAGGCAACTTTTAGGAAGTAGGGATCCAGAGAGTCGGCACCTGTGCTTTTCTTAACATCCAGATTTAGTAGGAGTTCTTCGACCTCCTTCAAGGAAACGTGCTGGAGGGAGAAGACTGAGTTGTTTAGAGGGGGTTCCGGGCATTGGGGATCCAGTAGGGAGTGAAGTGAGCTTGCAGGGTAGTTGTCAAAAGCCAGGCCTGCAGTGGCAAAGTGGTTGTTGAAAGCATCCAGTATTTCCACTTTGTCACAGATGGAGATACTGCCAGAAGTGATCCTTGCAGGCAAGGAGTTAGCCAAGGTGTGTCCAGACATATCCTTGATGGATTTCCAAAATTTGGAATAGTTCCTAGAAGCAGAGTCCAGTTCGGCTCAGAAGTAAAATGCCTTTGCATCTCTCGTTAGCTTGGTGCATTCATTCCTAGCTTTTCTGAAGTTACACCAGTCCAGCAGGTTTTTAGTGGTTCGTGTTTTTTTCCAGAGCTTGTCTCTATTCAGTAAAACTGATTTAAGATCAGGTGTAAACCAGCGACAGGTTCTCCCCCTTACCCTAGTTTTTATAAGCGGGGTATGCTTGTTTAGGGCCGAAGTCATAATTTCTGAGAAGATCTTGCAGGCCAACTGTACCAAGTTGGTAAGATAAAAGTCCTGCCAGAGCACTGAGAATTTTAGCTCATCAAGGTAGGCAGGCAGGTCAAAGTGGCACCTGTCCCTCTTAGTGGCTCATGCCTATGCCCAATGGGTCATGGTTCAGGTTCACAATGTGGCAGATTGAAAAATTTGGATGAATAGAGGCTGCACCTTAGCTACTGTACATTGTGCAGACACTGCAGTGCAACCTAGCAAGAAACCGTCTGGAATGAGTGACCAAGTGACACCCGACTTGTTTGACTTTGGTGATTCCCTGTTACCAGTAGAATGGAAGACTAGAATCAACCAGAGATTCACCCAGAGAGATAAGGTGTTTTCACTGAAGGAATGGGATGTGGGATGTGTCAGAAGAGCAGAGCATCACATACGCCTGGAAGATGAACGGCCATTCTGTAAGTGGTCTCGGCTCTTAGCACCAGCAGATATAGATGATGTCAGAAGACACCTGCAGGAAATGTTCATGGCTGGTGTGATAAAAGAATCCAGAAGCCCTCATGCTTCACCTATTGTGGTAGTGAGGAAAAAGAATGGGACAGTATTAATGTGTGTAGATTACGGGACCCTTAACAGGTGGACCATCCCCGATCAGTACACCATGCCCCATATTCAGGATGCGTTGGACTGTTTAAATGGAAGCAAGTGGTTCTCAGTGTTGGATCTCCACAGTGGGTACTACCAGATCCTATGGCCCCAGCAGACCATGAGAGAAAACAGCCTTCATCTGTCCACTTGGGTTCTATGAGTTTATGAGAATGCCCCAGGGGATCTCTGGTGCTCCAGCCACTTTTCAGTGACAGATGGAATGAGCAGTGGGGGACAAGAACTTGTTGGAGTGCCTGATATACTTAGATGATGTTATTGTGTTTGGAAGTTCATTGGAGGAACGTGAGAGCAGATTTTTTACTGTTGGACCGACTGGAAAACTTCGGCCTTAAGCTGTCCATCGACAAATGTCAGTTCTTTCAGACATCCGTAAAGTATGTGGGGCACATAGTGTCCACTGAGGGGGATAGAGACTGATCCTAGCAAAGTTGAGGCCTTGACCACCTGGCCCCAGACCCACAATCTAAAAGAATTACAACGTTTCCTAGGATTTTGTGGTTATTACTGACGGTTCATAAAGGACTACTCAAGAGTGATTTGCCCACTGCTGAATCTTACCCAGGGTTACCCTCCTATGAACAAAAAGTACAAGCGAGTGGCCTCCACCAAATCAGAGAAAGTGTACTTCCACCCTGGTAAACTTTTTGGGTCTTGATGGACACCCGACTGTGAGGCTGCTTTCCACGAAATCATATATCAGCTCACTCATGGTCCTGTCCTCGCCTATGCTGATCCTGCTAAACCCTATGTGTTACAAACCGATGTTAGCCTACAAGGTTTGGGAGCTGTGCTATATAAGGGGCATGAGAATGATCTGAGACCAGTGGCCTTTGCCAGTAGGAGTCAGACCCCATCAGAAAAAAACTATCCTGTACATAAATTGGACTTGTTGGTGTTGAAGTGGGCCATTGTCGACCAATTTCATGACTATTTATATGGAACAAAGATACTGGTAAAGACAGATAATAATCCACTAACCTATGTGCAGACTTCAGCTAAATTGGATGCTACCGAGCATCAGTGGCTTTCTGCATTGTCCACTTATGATTACGCTGTTGAATACAGGTCGGGCCTGAATCACATAGATACTGATGCCCTCTCCCGATGGCCTACTTCCAAAGGTAATTGGGCCAGGCTGTCCGAACCTGACATTCGAGCACTGTGCCAGAAGTTTGACAAGGAGGAACAGATATCCACGGATGCAGTGGACTGCCTGGTAGATTGCTTGGGCCCTTCTGACACTTGTATACCAGCTGCATACTGCCACTTCTCCATGCTAGACATTAGCGCATTGCCTCAGCTTGATAATAACAGCCTTCAGCGAGCTCAATCTCAAAACCCCATGATTCGATCATCCCTCGAAGCCCTCTACGCAGGGAAAGATGTGTCCAAGTTACACTCTTCTGACTTGAGAACTGCACTATTGTACAAAGAAGGCCCTAAATTGAAGCTAATAAATCAGTTGCTGTACTGAGAGACTGCAGATGGGGGGGGGGGTCAAGTAAACAAGCAACAATTGGTCCTGCCCACAGATTTCAGAGACTTGGTGCTGAGGTCCCTACATGACCACATGGGCCACCTCGGCATCGACAGAACCCTTGACCTGGTGCGGTCCCGATTCTACTGGCCTAAAATGGGGGCAGATGTTGAACATCATGTACGAACTTGTAGTCGCTGCCTACAGAGAAAGGCTTTGCTACAGAGGGCTGCCCCCCCTTGTTAACATCACCACCAGCATGCCCATGGAGCTAGTTTGTATTGACTTTCTAAGTCTTGAGCCTGATCAGTGAAATATCAGTAATGTGTTGGTGGTTACAGATCATTTTACCAGGTATGCCCAAGCCTTTTCCACCAAAGACCAAAAGGCCTCGAACGTGGCCAAGATGCTGATAGAGAATTTCTTTGTTTACTATGGGGCCCCCAAAAGAATTCATTCCGACCAAGGCTGAGACTTCGAGAGTTGGTTAATCAAGGAGATGCTCTCTCTATGGGGGGGTGCGGAAGTCACAAACCACCCCTTATCACTCGCAGGGGGACCCACAGCCAGAACGATTTAATCGCACCCTGCTTGACATGCTGGGCACTCTCCACCTGAAAGACAAGCCAAAATAGAGCCAGCAAATCAGCACCTTGGTCCACGCCTATAACTGTACCAAAAAGTATGCTACCGGGTTCTTTCCCTATCGCCTCATGTTTGGGAGAGAGGCTCGGTTACCAGTGGATGTTTGTTTTGGGGTATCTCCTGATGGGGTCAGAGCTGAGAATTACCTACTGTACGTACAAAAACTAAAAGCTCAATTGAACCATGCTTACCAACTAGCTCAGACCATGACTGCAAAGAGAAACTTGGCCAATAAAGAAAGATATGATAAAAAGGTGAAGGCCAAAGAGCTTCAAGCTGGAGACCATGTGTTGTTGCGGAATCTAGGATTGCATGGCAAACACAAAATTGCTGATCGGTGGCACCATCTTCCCCACATAGTAGTAGGCAAATTGCCAAGTTCATCTGTGTACAAAGTGAGGCTGGAAAACAACTCAAAAGATGTCAAGACCATGCACAGAAACCGTTTGTTGCCCATTGGTCAAATAATGATTGAATCTGAGCCCACAGAGATTGCTCTTCCTGGACCAGTGACCAGGGCTACTGCAAAACAGAAACAGAGTAACCCTGCCCCCATAGTCACTGACTTAAGGTTTTCTCCACAGCAAACCCAAATCGATAATGACTGTCAGTCCACTTTGGATGAGAGTGAGTGCAATTATGGTTATTACCCTTCTTATGAACTGAGTCAGCTGTTTCAAGGTAACCCCATGGTCAATTGTGGGGATGAAACTGGGCCCTCTGGACTGCCTAACGCCCCAGCTTTGTCCTTGGAGCCAGTGCTCCATGAGAGTGAAGTGCAAAGTGTCAAGTCTGATGATATTGAATCACTGTGTATGCTGGAACTGTGTGATTGCCCTGAGGAGGAGACAGATGAGTTGAGACCAACTGATGACCTGCCAGAACATGAAGAGTACTTGGAATGTGATGACAGTTCCCTTCCAGTGCCAGAGTGTTTTCCAAATGAGCAAAGTGTTGTAGAACCTGACTCCACAGAGCCCAGGGCTGACTGTGCCCCAAAGCCGAACTCTTCCACTCAGTCAGAGGCCCCCCTTGGAAGTGAGAACAGTGCAGAGATTGAGGTGAAAGGTACTGAGACTGCGGCTGTTCCCCCCAGGAAGACTGGATGAGCTGTCAAACCAATAGTATGCCTCAGCTATGATTCCCCTGGGAGGCCCATGGATTTGCCTCTCAACATAGTCCATAAGGGAGCTTATGTGCCCCAAAGCTCACTGCCCAAACTGAGCTTAAGTGCAAATTCCCTGTTGATTTTTCTGCCCTCTAGGTATGGTGCCCCTGTCCCATCCAGCCCCAAGGTAGCTGATAGGAAAGGCCCCCTTTATCATTGTTCAATGTACAGGCGGTAATGACCTGATACAAAACTGCAGGGTGTATGTGAGCAATCTGTGCAACTTATGTGTGATGTACTTTAGCAACAGTAGTAAATTATGAGTTACAGAAAATGTGTATGGTAAAGTTTTAATGTGTTGACTAATGCCTTAGAAATTATAGGTCTAATCTGCTGATGGTATAGATTGGTAAGATAATTTGCATTTGAAATTATTATGAATGTACCCACTTGACGTGGACGCCAACTTTTTCCATGCCAGGAAGGTTGTAACCCCCCTACAAATGGGGGTTCCCAAAAAGTCTTCCCAGAGCTTGCCTAATTGCTCACTGCCTGGTAGGTGTTCAGCGTTTAAGCAATTTGAAGGTCGCTGCCACTGAGCACTTTAAAAGCCTCCATGTACTGTCTCTTTAAGTGCTGCCTGCTTGCAGTCATAATTAATCTCTATGGGGGGACTGTGTGTTTACCTGCCTGAATTCTGCCCAGGCTGCTCAATCCTCGCTCCATTTCTGCCGTTGATAGTGGCACAGACAGAGCCCTGTTAAAAGATGTAACTAATTACTAATAAACATTTAGAGTGGTAAAGATATAGTGTTTGTTCTAACCTGCCTTCTTTGCAGCAAGGACTGTTCAGTTTAGCTCCACCATTTTGGTCCCGAACTGCCGAATTGGACCAATCAGTAATGGGGGACTCTAAAATGGAGCCTGCTGAAATGGGACTGTATGGATTACCAGTTGGGATTTGTAGTTTTATACTGTTGGCGTCTTTTTTGCAACAGAAGGGGGAGCTCTTACTGTGATTGACAGCTAAACTGCCCAACTGAACCTTTTGGATCTAACGGAAATCCCTGAGCTGTCTGCTGGCAAGCCAGATTCGAGTTGGAAGTTGAAGAGGAAAGAGCTTGCATAATCGAGTGGCCGTGTTGCACAGCAGTTCGCGTGGGAGAACCATGAAAGGTCCGAAACTCGGCCTGTTGCCATCTTACAGAGAGAGAAAGCAAGAGAAAAATAGTCGGACAGTGGACCGCTTGGTGTCCTGCGAAAGTAAGCTACTGGAGGGATAGCAGACTCATCTGAAGAAAACCAAAGATTTTGCTATAAGTGATCGGCCTGTCAGGAACTTTAGCTACCGTTATGCTCCCCAGTTTTTGCAGTGATTTTGCAATTGGGATCAAGGAGTAGCCTGCCTGGTACAGTAAATTTTCTTTACTTATGAATATGCTGCGAACTGGAGGTGGGTCGCAACCTGTTTTTCCCCTCGAGCAGAGTTGGGTGTTGAAGGCTGGAAGCTGTACCCCACTTGCATCAGACTGAATCCACTTGCTATCAAATGCAGTTGGGCCCTGCCATGAGGGCCTTGTCTCCCTATCCTGCTCCTTCGGGCAATCCAGAATGACCATCATCCATCCTGTTCTCAGCATTGGGTATCGTGAGTAGTAAACAGGGTAGCTCCCTGCAACATATCTTTTGAATCATAAGTGTGTCATCTGATTAATTTGTTGTGTTGTTTTCATGAACTGAGCCCTCCGGCTCCAGATTACAATCAGTGGGTCTGCATGTTAATTCTTCTTTCTTACAGGGCCCATACCAGCTGCAACGCTGACCTACCCCAGGCAACAGTCCTGGCTAGCCTCCTCTTTCATCCTGGGTACCCAGAGAGTGTGACTGATAGGGACACTGACTGCATGCACAGCTGTGATATTTATAGTGTGTTTAAGCCAATTAACCTGATTGCCCCCATCCTTGTTATAGCCCCCTGAATAAATCAGATCTACTTCTTTTACTGTAATCCACATTGACTATAGCGTCTGTTTATGTCTGAGGTATTGCATAGTTGTTTTTGTCCTGCATCACCTTATTTTACAGGGGTCCCCAGAGTCAAGCTGAAGGAACCCGTCCTCGGGGTTAGTGCTAAAGCTAGGTGCATGTGTAAAACCTTTCAGGGGTATTGGGGAGGTAAACATTGTGTACTTTGTGGGCCACTAGCAGGAGACAAGGGGGGCCACAGTGTCCCAGAGGGCTGTGGCCTGGTTAGTCAGATTGATACCAACCCTGATCTCTGAGTGGAGGCACCCGTCACTGAACCAAAGCCCCTTAACCTACTACTAGGCAAGCAGGTAGGGGTAGTAGCCCTTGGGGTAGCACCACCTAGGGGTTACACAGCATTTTCAACCTGCATTTCCAACACTGTTAGCAAGAGGGGCAGAGAACAAGTGACATGTAACTTCACATAGCATGCATAGGTTCAAACAGGGTGATACTGTATAATTGATTAAGCAGACATGCACTAGGGTGCAAACACCCCACTTGCTTTGGGAGAAGTACAGGCATTTATTTATTATTTATTTATTGAATTCTTGGATTAATACCTTTGAGCTGCAAGCTCGTTTACAAAGGTTCCACGTCGGAATGTCACAGAAAAATATACAAACAGTAAACATGTAACAAATAAACGTAATATCTGATACAGGTTTTAGTACAATGGTGTAAATAAAAAACATCAAAACTGAGTAACATGACTAGTAAAAGAGACATGGTATAGCCACTGAGAAAGATTTACAATTGTACCAAAAAAGGAAGTAATAACAGTATTGTACAGGGGTTAAGCCTAAGGCTGATTAGAACTGGAGAGCACAGTTCAGGTAGAGTTAAAGAGGGGAATAATGGAGTTTGCCTCTAAAGGGCAGACCAGATTGTCCCGGTGACCACCCAAGAATGGCCAAATGAAGAAAATAAAATAAAAGGGAATGGGCTAAGGGGGTGACCAGAAGAAGGGAAGGGGTGAGGGTGAGGAAAGGGACAAGGAGGTGACAACGGGGGGGTTGAGCTATCAAGGGGTCTGGAGTAGCAAGCAATTGGCTAAGATAAGCCGGAAGAGAAGGGCTATGCTGGCCTTTTAAGGGACCGCAGGGGAGGAAGAGCCCTCTTTTAGCTTGCTACTCACCAGTTGTTAAAAAGCTGGGAGCAGCACATCAGATCAGCAATTTACTCCAAAGGTTAATCTAGCTAACCCAGTACCAAAAATGTTGTGCTACTGCTGGCTTACAATAACTAACAAAAGCTGGTAAAATATAAAAAAAACAAACAAACAAAAAAAAAAACAGGATTTAAATCACAAAGTAGGACGAGAGGAGCAAGAGCTGGTGCTGGTGCTGGTGAGAACAAGCGAATTTCCCTGGAATGCCATGTGGCAAGTACGTTGGAATGTGCAGAGTTTTCTCACCTGAGGGTAACATGGAGAAGCTTGCAGTGGGGAGAGAGAGAGAACCCAGTAGGTTAAATTCACTATGTGTTGTTATGTTCAGGGGCTTTTAATTCTGCCTGTTTTTGCTTGTTTGTGATTTATGTCTGGTAGGAGAGGTTAAATTCACTGTGTGTTGTTATGTTCAAGGGTTTTAATTCTGCCTGTTCTTGCTTATTTGTGATTCGGGTCTGGTAGGAGATCAGCTTGCCCTAGGGGCTGGAGTCCTGAGTGCAGGGGTCTGGGGTAATTCTGCCCCTTCTGGTTATAGTCTCCATTTGGTTCTGCCCCTTCAGATTATAGTCTCTGTTTGGTTCCTTATGTTCAGTGGGAGTTTAATTCGGCTGAGAAGGGAGCGTTTTTTGCTCTCGTTCAGAGATACAACACAGCGTGACAAAGGGCTGTGTCCAGGGCACAGGCCCATTTCCCTCTGTGAGGAGAGTGTTTGCCTTTGTATTTGCTAGCGTGGGGACTGCGCAGGAAGGGCGAGTAGAATGCCAGTCTCCTGCATTTATTCTTAAGGTGCATTGCTATTTTTGCCAAGAGAGTGAGCCGCCCAGGGGGGTTTTGGCGAGAGAGACCATGCGGTCTAGGACTGCAGGGGGGCAGGGGGCCAGGACAAAACAGCTACAGTGCAAGGCAGAGCTTGTGGTAAAAGGGATGAAGTTTGTTGCAATTGGGACTGACGGTTTGTGCTTTGCATCTCCTGGAGAGCATTTTGTACAATAAGGGGATTTTTTTGGCCTGGTCGGAAGACGTGGGCGAGAGGGGCTTTGCTTAGAATTCACTCTTGTGAGAGTCAGGTGTGGGCCCTCACCCTCCCCCACACCTCCCTCCCCAGAGCACAGCTAATGTATGGGGAACACCTACCCTGCAGTTGGAGGAAGGGGCTTCAGGTGCAGGTCATGTAGTTCTATCCAATAATGCAGCCACAGGGTAGGAAAAAAAGCATAGATAGGTCTCAAATAGAAGTACAGCATCCACAATGAATTGCTGATTAGTGTGATAGGTGGATACTGTGGAGGGCCTTCAAATGGAATATATCAGGTAAAATTTCTGTTAGAGGCTGTGCTAGGATTAATTAATTCTAGTTGCTGTAGGGATAGTTAGTGTACAGAGGCTGTATAGGTAGTGTGAAGCATGGGTAGGATTGTTGGATGCAATGGTTGTGGGGCAGCAATGCGGATGAATATACTGTGCAGGCTGGGAGGGTGCCCAATACGTCACAGGCTAAGGAGGCTCAAGGAAGAGGTTTAGTGGCTTGGCAGGGAGATGGGGAGGTTGAGAAATGAGGGGAGGATTGCATCGGTAGGAAGGCTGATATCTGAGAGTATTGTGGGGGCACCACAGAGAAGGAACAGTGGGTCAAGGGAGGGGGAGGGGAAAACTAGACAGGAAGCCACCTGATGAAGGGTGGACTGTAGTAGGACCTAGAAAAAGAGGAGCAGCAGTAGGCAGGAGGGAGGAGAAAGCACATAGTAAGGTAAAGGGGATAGGGAACATGTTTACTTTACTAGCAAAACAGGGAAAAAAGGATGCAGGAGGTGATTGCACAAGCGGTAGCACTCACAAAGAAGAGGGAGTGAGGGGCATTACTAGTGGAGAGATTGAACATGGCGTGGCAGGGGGAGAGATAATACTCAGAGAGGTGAGGAGGGAGAGGGAGGTTGGCAGTCAAATAGAAGGAGGGGGAGGGGTCTTAATTGGGAGGGACAGGGGGAAAGACACTGGGGCACATGGTAAAAACACAGCCTTGAGTGGCTCCCTAAATGAGAACCTGGGTGGGGGGGATGGCGACTGGCACAAGGAAAGAGGAGGGGGTCTACTGGTGTTGGGGGACTCCATACTCAAGGGGATCAGATGGGGCAGCAAGGGGGAGAGGTGCCACCAGATATGGGTGGAGTCCATACCAGGATTAAAGGCAGACATGGCAGGACAGGCAATCCTAAGGTGAATAAAGAGGGGTAGGAGGAAACCACATGGTGTGGTACATGTGGGGACAAATGACCTAGCGGGGGAAATGGTGGAGGTAACAAGGGATAAGACTGAGAAAATGGGAAGGTTGTGCGAGGAGACTGGGGAGTCTGTGGCCTTCCCTGAAGTGCTCCCAGTACCCTGCTCAAGTACAGTGAGAAAGGAGAGGATTTAGAGAGTTGAACACATGGTTGGTAGAATGGTGTCGCACTAAGGGGTATGGGGTTGTGGGAGGCTGGGGCAGTACCTGAGATAATAACAATCTGTTTGCAAGGGATAGGCTGCGCCTGAGTGGGCAGGAGAAGGAGGTATTAAAGCAAAGGTTGGGGAGGATAATTGTGACAAGGATGGATTTAAACTAGAGAGGGGGGTGGCAAGTGGACAACAGGTAGGCAGGGATCTGATAGAGTGGAGTCACAGCCTATCCCCCAGGCTAGCAGGGAAGGACTCGGGATGGCCAAAAAAGGAGGGAGTAGAAGGGAGGAGATGGAGGCTAGTGAAGGGAAGGGGGCATTATGTAGGGTGGTCTCACTGAATGCAAGAAGCCTAGGAAACAAATCCACTGAGCTACAGGCACTCTTAGCAGTGTGGAGGGTGGATATTGCAGCTGTCACAGAAACATGGGAAACTGAGCACCAGGACTGGGATCTGGCAATCCAAGGATACTGTACAAATTATACAGGAAGAACTGTAAGGAGGGGGGGGGGATGGGGTGGCAGTCTTTGCGAGGGACAGGATCAAATGCACAAGGGATGAGGGAGAAGACAGGAGAACACAGGCAATCTGGCTGCAGCTCCTAGACTCAAGGGGTAGGAAACTGAGGTTTGGGGTGGTATACAGGCCACTGTCCCAGTCTAAGGAGCCTGACAGGGAGTTAGTGGGACAAATCAAAAAGGTATGTAGAAAAGGGAAGGTGGTCATCGTGGGGGATTTCAACTTGCCGGGAGTTGACTGGAGCATTCCGGTCACCTCCAGTGCTAGGGAGCAAGTGCTCCTGGATGCATCCAGGAGGGTCTCTTGACACAGTTGGTTACTGTACCTACTAGGCTAAAGAGCACTTTAGATCTGGTATTGTCGAATGGGGAGGCAGTGAGGGAAATAAAGGTAGAGGACCCACTAACTGACAGTGATCACCAAACGGTGTGGTTTAATATCACGATGTGCGGGGAGCCAGAGAAATTAGTTACTCGGGTGGTAAACTTCAGGGTGGCGGACTTTGGGAGGATGTAGAAAGTACTGAAGGGGAAACTGGAGGGCATAAGGCAGGAGATGGACATGGAGCAGAAATTGGATATTATTAAATGGGGGGTTACAGAGGCAACAGAAGCCTGCACCAAGGCACAGAGTAAGAGGAGCAGAGCAAGAAAATCATGCTGGTTGAACAACGAGGTTGTGGAGGTGGTGAGGGCAAAATGAGTGGCGCAATAGAGGTTTAGGAGGACGGGAAGGAAGTGGACAGGGAAGAATATGCAAAATGGTCCAGGGAGGTAACCAGAAAAGTGAGAGAAGCCAAGGCCTAGAGGGAGCTGAGATTTGCACAGGGAATTAATGGGGGGAGACTTTTTCAGATCATCAGGGAAAAAAAGAAGTGCAAGGAGACAATAGTGAGGATAAAAAGGGGTTGGGAGTGGACGGGAAAGGGGGAGGAGCAGGCAGAACCACTGAATGAATACTTTTGCTCAGTGTTCACGGAAGAAAAGGGGAGACTGTTACCAGCATGGGCTGGGAGGATGGGGACAGGGGGAGAGGAGGCAACAGATGGAAGAACTGAGGCAAAAGGAGTCCTAGAGGGACTGAGGGCACTGAAGGAACACAAGGCACCAGGGCCAGATGGTATCCACCCCAGGGTGCTGAGGGAGATGGCGGAGGTGTTGGCGGAGCCAGTGGCAGATCTGTACAGCACCTCACTGGAGTTGGGATGTGTGCCACTGGACTGGAGGATGGCACATGTAGGACCATTACACAAGAGCGGGTCAAGGGATGAACCGGGTAATTATCATCCAGTAAGTCTCACCTCCATAGTGTGCAAACTCCATGGAAACATTACTAAAGGAAAGACTGGTGTTGTACCTGGAGGACAATGGTGTGGGCAGGACAGTAGTGTGGTGGGTAGGTAACTGGCTGGGTGGCAGGACACAGAGGGTGGTGGTAAAATGGCTGTCCTCCACAGAGGGAAGAGTGACCAGTGGGGTACCACAGGGATCAGTGCTGGGACCGGTCCTATTCAACATCTTCATCATTGACATTGCGCAGGACCTAGATGGCAGAATTTCACTATTCGCTGATGACACAAAGCTCTGTAACAGAGTAGACACACCAGAGGGTGTAGACAGAATGAGAAGCGACCTGCAGAAACTTGAAGAATTGTCAGGGGTCTGGCAGTTGAAATTCAGTGCAAAGAAGTGCAAGATAATGCATATGGGGCACAAAAACCCTGGCACAATATATCAGTTGGGGGTGAGGATATAGCATGCACCAAGCAGGAAAGGGATCTTGGGGTTGTCATCTCTGATGACCTCAAGAGTGGGAAACAGTGACAAGGCAGCAGGTAAGCAAATATGATGCTGGGATGTATAGGCAGGGGCATCACCAGCAGGAAAAGGAGAGTCATAATTCCGCTTACAAGACACTAGTGAGGTCCACCTGGAGTACAGTGTACAGTTCTGGAGACCATACTCACGTGAAGGACATAGACAGGGTAGAGAAGGTTCAGAGGAGGCAACAAAGATGGTGCATGGATTGCATCACAAGTCCTATGAAGACAGGTTGAAGGAACTGAACATGTACTCCCTGGAGGAGAGGAGGAGAGAGGGATATGATAGAGACATACAAGTATCTTACAGGGAGGAACAGGGTGCAGGAAAACACTATTTTTAAGTGAAAAAGATGTTCCAGGACTAGAGGGCATGGGATGAAGCTGGAGGAGGACGATTCAGAGGAAACATGAGAAAGAATTTCTTCACAGAACGTGGTGGACAAGTGGAACACCCTGCCAGAGGAAGTGGTGGGGCTGAAACAATCACAGGATTTAAGAATGCATGGGATAGACATAAAGGAATTCTGGAGGTCAGGGATAAGGGGCAACAGACTTCTAGGAAAACAAACTGAACTTACAAGCTCAAATGGGCAGACTGGGTGGGCCATAGGCCCTTATCTGACGACACTGTCTATGTATCTATGTAATGGCTTCCAGGATGTGAGGCAGCATGGGTTTGTTTCAGGGAAGTCTTGTCAAACCAACCTCATACAATATTATGACTGGGTGACAAGTGAGTTGAATAAGGGTCATGTGGTAGATGTCTAAGATGGCAGCCGTGCTGGGCTGCCGTCTGTGTCAGCTCTGATTTTAGATTACTGTAAGAGCTTTGTTTAGAGCTATTTAGAATTATTTATTCTTTTATAATTAAGTTAAGTTTGCACTTTATTTTTGTGTAAGCCATTAGAGTGACATTCTTGCCTGGGGTCCCTGTGCAGGTAAAGATGGAACTGTTCACTGCCTGTTTTCAGTGCTGTAGTGCTTGTCACTGTTTAGCCTCCTGTGACTGTATTTGTTCGCTTCACGGTCACTGGAGGCCTGGAGTCTGAGTCTGAAGTTGATTTTTGTCTGGACTTTCAGATCAGGATTTAAGGAAATCGGGAGGATTTGCCTAGCAAGGGCGACCGATTGCTGTTTGCGGCAGGGATTTTCTCCGACGGACAGATTCTTTCATGGGCTCCCCCAAGGTACTAATGGCATTCCGCATTGGTGAGCTGATTCTACTTTATATGGACACTATGCTGCTTTCAGTCATCGGACTTTTGCCGTTTTGTTGAGCTGAGGCTGACTTGGGTACTCGGTGTGCCTCTTTCTGCTTGCTTTCTGGGGGGCGCCTGTTTGTGCATTGGGGCCACGGCAGGAGGTGCTGATGCACATCTAGTGAAGAGTGGTTGTGCTATCGGCAGCCTCTAGATTTCTCAGGGGGGGGGATCTTCTTTTTAGCAGTCTCCGAGCCAGGGACCATAGTTGCGGCTCCTTAGCATGAGGTAATTGCCTCCTGGGGTGAGCAGTGGAGGGGCTCTTCTTTTGACCCTAAAACCATCTAACATCTTCTTCTCCTACTGCTACAAGTAAAACACTTTTAAACAACAATTTTTGCAGGTTGAATGCAAGATTTAACTGTCAAAAAGCTTACTGGGAATTTATCTGCTGCATTAAAACTGAATTTTCACTTCAGAGGCAGTGAGAGAGCCTCTGTGGTTTTAACTATTATTCAAAATACCTTCTCCTATTGGCAGTGAGAGTGCTGCTTTGGGATATTCATATGTGGATTAGAACCACTGTGGAGTGGAGCTATTTACCTCAGGCTCCTGAAGCTGTTCTTGCCATCAACTTGCGGTCCTCCTGCCCGACCAAAGACATATAACCACCGTGGTGTGGAGTCACTCACCTCAGGCTCCTGAACTTGTTCCTGCCACCAACTTGTAGCCCTTTTGCAGTTTTTTGGCGCTGGTGAGAGAAGCACGATGAAGACTGATTGTATTCTCAGGGCTTGCAGATGCTGAGGTTGCTTCTGCATTGTTGTTCCTGGGGTCAAGGGCTATTTGGTTGGCTCTGTAGAGTACTGTGAGGACTTTGGGCTGCCTCGTGGACTTGAGCGGTCGGCCTATAAGGAGTGGAGGAATTGCTTTCTGGGATTTGGACTTGGGCCCCCATGGATCTATCAACTAGGGGACCATAAAGACTTCCAAATTCTGGTATTTTCCTAGGGGTTCCAGTAGCTGGTGAGAGCAGTGCTGGGGCTTCCTGGGGAGCACATCTCTGGCTGTATCTTTTAAATTGTTTGCCAGAAAAATCTGACTACATAGTGACTGGGGCAGTGAGAGGGCCTTTTGCATTTGCCTTAAAGTAGTTTTGGCTGTGGATGAATATTTCTTTTAGATTATTGTTTTATTTTCATTTTTGTGTGATCCTGAGTACTGGTATCTCTTATGTGATTTGCAGTTTGCTCTCCTGAACTGTATCTAAAGATCTAATTTTGAGTCTTTGCTTTTAGGGGTTGTTTGGGGGAAGGGTTAGTGTTTATTTGATTATATATGTGTGTGTGTGTGTGTGTGTGTGTGTGTGTGTGTGTGTGTGTGTGTGGTATTGAGCTTCGTTTTGCTTTTGGAATTATGTAGCCGAGGGGATGTGTCTGGGAAGCTACACGGGCCTGGGGCGGGCCAGGATAGTGTATGGGGCATCCTGGCTGTTCAATCTTCAGCCTTTTTTCAGCCTTCCTGTGTCGGATACTATAGCAAGGCACTATAGGGAGGTTGTAATTGGAAGGAGTTGCAGGACTCGATCAGGGCGGGGTGCCCCTTGCACTGCCGGTGGTGGAAGGATCGAGGTAGTGGGGTGCAGAAGGTGCCCTGGGATTAGACGGGACTTGGGGAGAGGCCAGACATGTTTAGTTCCCATTACCAGGGTTCACACCAGACTGAGTGGGCAGGCAGCCAGAGGGGCTACACTGTCCACCAATCCCCTGAGGGCAGTGCTTTGCAATGCCAGATCGGTCAGAAACAAGACTGCAATTATAGCAGACTTGATGTCTTTGGCCGATCTGGCTTGCATTACGGAGACCTGGATTGGTGATGATGCTAGCCTAGTTTTAGAGGCTGCCATCCCACCCGGGTATACCGTAGTGCACTGCCCCAAAGTGGAACACAGGGGCGGGGGGGGTAGCCATCTGTTTTAGATCTGAGCTGGGCTTTACCATGCACCCAGTAAGAGCACCGCATGCATTTGAATGTGTGGCTATTCATGGGGGTCTGGGTGCAGGCTGCTTGATTCTCCTGATCTATCGCCCTTCTGGGGTGGTGGGAGATTTCTTGCAGGAAGTAGCTGATTTCATCATCGGAGAAACATTGGAGGCCCTCAGATGTTTAGTGCTGAGGGACTTCAATGTTTGGGCCAAGGATGAATCCTCTCAGCTTGGTTACAACTTCCTCCACATGATGTCACCTCTGGGCTTGCGCAGGGAGTTTCTTCCATGACCCATCAGGGTGGCCAGATGTTGGATTTGGTGTTCTCACTGGGGTTTGAGATAAATAGTCTCAGCATTGATAGGGTCGTTTGGTCCAATCATCGCAAGGTGAAGTTCCGGTTCGGAGCCCCCCTCGGTAGCCCTCCCCCTGCAGAGATGGTCAGCTATCACCCTTTGAGGGGGTTGACCCCTAAGGTTTTTTTGGCGGTGGCTGACCTATCTAGTGTGGACAGTACATGCGTTGGGAGTGTGTGCGCAGCAGTGGACGCCTATAATAAGGCGCTTTCTGGTGCGCTCAACTTCCTCGCACCAGCCCGTGTATGACCCAGGTCTTCTCACTCGAGGTCCCCGTGGTATGATGGGGAGCTCAAGGTGATGAAGACTTTGGGTCATAGAGTAGAGCACTGCTGGCGGAAGTCCAGCCTGGAGGTAGACAAACTGGCCCTACGTATGCACTATGGTGCATACCAGGGGGCAATCAACCATAAGAAGGGAGAATTCCTGTCCAGGGAGATTGCTGCTTGGAGGAACCGACCAACTGTGATCTTTCGGACTGTGGACGGGCTCCTTCATCCTTCCTGTCAACAGCCGAAGGTAGCCTTTTTGAACACATTGTGCAAGGAGTTTGCTCGGTTCTTCTCGGACAGGGTGTCTGCCATCAGGCAGGAGGTTCCGCCAGTGGACCAGAATCTGGCCGACAGTGGTAGCCATGGGTGACCGGAGAGCATTCCACCTGGTTGGGGTGAGTTTAGACTGGTGGAGGTGGCTGAGGTCAGTGAGATTGCCTCCAAGCTTCGGCACACCTTTTGTGAACTGGACCCAGTGCCAACTCATTTCTTGAGATGTGTTGACTCCGTCAGCCCGGTGTTCGCCCTGATTGTCCAGTGTTCCTTGTTAAAGGGGGTCTTTCCTGATGTCTTGAAGGTGGCATTGGTAAGACCTCTTCTGAAAGAAACATCATTGGACCCTGACGTCAAGACAAATTACCATCCTATCTC
Source organism: Neoceratodus forsteri (assembly GCA_016271365.2). NCBI lineage: Eukaryota > Metazoa > Chordata > Ceratodontiformes > Ceratodontidae > Neoceratodus > Neoceratodus forsteri. Next base: position 1,066,274,290 of record CM028131.1, on the reverse strand, counting down.
CAGTCTCCCATTTTTGAATAAGATTGTTGAGAACGTGGTGGTGCTTCAGCTTGAGGAGCATCTCGTGGCCCATGATCTGTATGAACCGCTCCAGTCTGGGTTTTGTGTGAGGCATAGCACAGAAACTGCACTAGTTCGGGTGCATAATGGCCTCCTTAGGGCTAGAGATCGAGGGGAAGGGACAATTCTTGTTCTCCTCGATTTCTCTTCAGCATTTGACACGGTGGACCATCGAGTGTTGCTTGACTACCTAAGGGAATTCTGTGGACTTGCCAGCACTGTCATCTGCTGGTTTGAGTCTTTTTTATCTAACAAGAGGCAGAGGGTAGTGATGGGGAATTTCTACTCCTCCCCTGACCACCTGTCATGCGGAGTTCCCCAGGGTTCAGTCTTGTCACCGATGTTGTTTGCCGTGTACAAACTACCCCGGGAGAGCTCATTAGGAAGTACAGTCTGGGTTTTCACTGCTATGCTGATGATACCCAGCTGTAATTTTCCTTTGTCCCGGAACATCCTGTACAGTAGAAGTGCTTAACAGCTGCCTTGCTGAAATCAATGACTGGATGGCCTCCAGCTGGTTGCAACTGAACCCCAGTAAGATGGAGGTACTGGTGGTAGAGTCGAACAGAGGGCATGATAGGTTGGCCTCTGGTGACGAGACAGGACTTTGTCTTGGCTCTGTACCATTGAAGGCCTCCTCTAGGGTGCCTGATCTGGGTGTTATTCTCGACAGCGGTCTGACACTTGAGTTTCAGGTGGCGTCCGTTGTCCATACCAGCTTTTATTATCTGAGGAATATCGCCAGGATAAAGCCCCTAGTTCCGCCACTGGACCTCCCCACTTTGGTGCATGCCTTTGTGACTTCCAGGCTTGACTACTGTAATGCACTCTATCTCAGGGTCTCTGGGGGTACCCTGTGCTGACTGCAGCTGGTGCAGAATGCGGCAGCGAGGCTGTTGACAGGACAGTCTAAATATTGTCATATTACTCCAGTGCTGCGTCAACAGCACTGGCTGCCGATTAGGTGGAGGGTCCTCTTTAAGGTGGGTTTGCTCACCTTTAAGGCCCTACATGGCCTGGGCCCTGGCTACCTGAAGGACCTTCTTGCACCTGCTGTCTCGGTCCGCTCCCTCTGCTCCTCCTCCTCTAGGGGCCTCCTCGCGATTCCCAGGACGAGGTTAAGAACTGCTAGTGACAGAGCATTTAATGTTGCCACTCTCGTCCTGTGGAATTTGCTCCCTTTAGTCGTTAGGGAGGCCCCATCTGTTGAGGTATTTAAGGCCCACCTCAAGGCCTTCTTGTACAATCAGGCCTTCCTGGACTATGTTTTATAGTCCTTACCTGTCTTTTTAATAAAAAATTTTGATATATAATTCAGTTTTAGAGATTCTAAATGTAGCTGAAGTTGAGGGTAGCAAATTGTGTAGCAAAGTTTGTCTTAACTTGTTTGGAGTAGTGTATATAATTGATTATTACTGTGTTGTGTTGTATATATTTGATTGATGCATGACACTCAGAGCCTCCAGGATGGGCGTCTCTTTAAATAAAACTTGCCTTGACTTGCCTTCTTTACTTGGACTTCAGCAGGAACTTTGATTCAGTGCCTCATGGGCGGCTTGGGGAGAAGCTAACTGACGTATGGGTAGGGGCAAAAATGATAAACTGGACTACAAGTTGGATGAGTGGCAGGCTGCAATGGGTGGTGGTGTGAGGGGACCTCTCAACTCCAAGGCCGGTGATGAGTGGGGTGCCACAGGGCTCTGTGTTGGGTCCAGTATTGCTTGGGCTCTTCATATCAGACATTGCTCACGGTGTGTTGAGCAAGGTAAGTCTGTTCGCTGATGACACCAAAATTGGAGCAGTGGTAGATGGAGAGGGGGGATGAAAGCAGCTGCAAGGGGACCTACACAAGCTAAAGGAGTGGTCAGAGAGGTGGCAGCTGGGGTTCAATGCAAAGTAGTGTAAGGTTATCCACTTTGAGGTGAAGAACCCAAGGAGAGAATACTGGCTGGGGGGGGGTTAAGCTGGGGATCACTGAGGAGGAGAAGGACCTAGGGGTAATGATAACAGGGACCATGAACAACACAGCCCAGTGCAGGAGAGTGGCTGCAAAAGCAAACAAAATGCTGGGGTGCATAGCGAGGGTTTTTTCATCCTGGCGAAGAGAGGTGATCTTGCCCCTCTACAGGTCGCTGGTAAGGCCACACTTAGAGTATTGTGTGCAGTTTTGGAGGCCATACCTAAAGCATGATATCAGGTTACTGGAGGGGGTGCAGAGGAGGGCAACAAAGATGATATGTGGAATGGAGGAGAGAGCTATGACAGCAGGCTGGGAGACTTGAATACGTACACCCTGGAGGATAGATGGGACAGAGGGGACATAATAGAGACATTCAAGTATCTGAGGGGAATCAATAAGGATAGGGCAGATGGGGTCTTTAAGTTAAGGATGGGGGGTCATCAGGGGGCACAGGCTAAGAATAGAGGGGTGAAGATTTAGGAAGGAAATGAGGAGACACTATTTCACAGAGAGGGAGGTAGCAAAATGGAACACCCTACCAGAATGGGTGGTATCATGTAAATCTGCGAACAGCTTCAAAAGGACATGGGACAGGGAACAAGGGAGGGTGAGGGTGGGGCAGGTGGGGGTGGCAGTGGGATGACAAAGGGGAGTGGGTGGGGCAGCTGCAAACTAGGGGTGTTGGCTGCACACTCGAGCAGACTTAGATAGACCGGGTGTACTGTTTCTGCTGGCACATTCGTATGTTTGTATGTTCGTATGTTCGTATGTTCGTAGAATTGAATGGGGGTCGAGGAATGGGCCGTGTGTATGGCCTAGTCAGTGGTGTTTGCTTCAGGATGAAAAAGATGGCATCCAGCTATGTTAAGTGATGCTTCAAGTTAGTTAAGAGCCTTCCGTGTGCATCTGGGCAGGTGTGCAGTTTAAAAAAAAAATACAACATGCTCCCATTTTGGAAGCTTGCAAACAAAGGGACGCTGCAGGGGTTTTCTTTTCTGCTGCCATGCACATAGCGGGAATGCAGCGGGGTAGGCAACACACAGCCAGATAGGCCCAGAGGAGAAGCATGGGGTGGAGAATAGGTGGCCACGGAGGTCGCACGGCAGATTTCATTGGGCCCCTCCTCTAATTTACATGGCAGCTCAAGAACACATTTTCTTTCATTTGGGGAAACTCTTTGTGGTACAGTTGTTCGGGAAATCAAAAAAAAAAAAAAAAAACACAAGGAGGTATTGGGAGCAAAAATGGCATGACCAGCCAGATGGGGGAATCAAGCTGGAATGCGGGGGCAGGCCACATGGGCATCAGGCCAGGAAACAGCTGGAAGGGACCGCACAGGCCAAGGTTTACCTATAGTGCTTCAACTGCACTAGCGGCAACATCCACTACAGTGACAGCTACAATGACGACTGTCGGCATTGTAGCCATGGGGATGTCGGCACTCACAATCTGGAGGGCTGTGCCCCCTTATGGCGGGCTCTGCCCCACACACACCTTAGTCTGTAGGATTCTAACTCTGAGTCGGAGTTGGACCGGGGGGGCAATCATCCAGCGAGGCAGTCCTGATCGGCACACAGACCACCACAGCAACGGGTGGATTTTCCCCGATTCCTGTCGCTGTGGTGGTCTTTGCCATCGGGGAGTCACTGTGGTGACAGTACACCACAGGCCACAGGGTGTGGGGGTTTGAGAAGGGTGCCAGGCCCAAGATGGGGCAAAAACAGGGGAAGGGAAAAAATGGAAAGCTTTTTTTTAAAAAAAGCACAAAATAAAATGGATAATAAGGTGTTTTTTTTTGACACTACAAGGAGGACAGAAAGGGTCGCTGGAGGAAGTAAGGCCAGAAGGCATATGTGGCCACCATTTTGGATACGGCCATGTGTTTGGTGGACCTGGAGAGGCCCAGAACAGAAGGGGGAAAGACCTGGAAAAACAATGCTGTTAAGACTAACAAATAGTACGCAATATGCATAATGAATAGGACGGGGGCATATAAGAAAAAAAACACAAAAAACACACACAGCTGAGGAATAGGCCATGCAGCCTGCCTTGGGGGGCCTGTTTTATGAACTGTTTTATGGACATGGGAGGTGGCGACGGTGCGCCTGGGGGGAACCAAAAAGGGGCACACACTGGGGGCCCTCAGAAAATGACAAAGAGAGAAAGGAACTGTTATGAACACGGATGAAGGGACCAAGGCACAGGACCTGGAAGACAGGAGCAAGGGCCAGGTTCCCAGGCACCCACAGTGAATGACAGCTTGGAGACCCTGTTATATTAACATGTACACTTTCTTTTGCAGCATTTTTGTTAGCAGTAGGAATTGGAGGAAGAATGGAGGAGGATGGCACCAAGCCAACTAAGGAGGATGTTTACAAGACCATCATCGAATTGGCAGAAAGGAACAATAAGGTATGGGAGCTGGTAGAGGATATGGATACATGGGGTTCAAAGGGAAAGTGGAAAGAAGGCATGGGGGGAGAAGCAGCAGAGGGTGCAGGCCGGCCAGATTGCCTAGTCCAAAGAGGCCACCGCTCAGATGGGTGAGCCTGAAAGAGCCGTAGCCAAGGTCCCTGAGCCCCATGCCAGCCTTCCCATCGGCCCCTGAGATCCCGATTCCAGTGCTCATCCCAATCACCCCATTACTGCCCGAGACACAGGGACTGGAACTGGCAACACTGAATCCAGTGGGAGGACAGACCCGGGGACAAGCGGAACAATACCGAGCCCAACAATAGGTAATGTGGGAAGTAATGTGAGCAGTAGCATAAAAGAATACGTAGAACAAATGATTATGGCTATGGGACAAGATGGCCTAGGGCAGCTGGAAAAAGCCCTAGGTGAAATCAAGACAGGGAGAGGGGAAGGGGTAGGAACCGGGAGCATATCAGATGCTGGAATGCTAACAGGGGGGTTCCGGGACATAGGTTCATCAGGAATGAGAATAGGCGAGTACGTCCCCATAGCACTGAAAGAAAAGATATGGAAGGGAGAATACGTAGACATTTTCACCCTGGTCAGCAGAGAAGCAGTGCTGAAATATGACAAGAAGGAGAGCATTGGAAAAGCAGAGATGGCAGCAGCAGTTGTCCTTCCCGGAAAGAAAGAGGACAAATTCACCAAAGGCAAGACATGAGACAGCTGGTCTGTGGGCTTCGCCACGTACGCAGCCATAGTGTTAGAGAAGAAGCCCGAATTGGGAATCCCCTTGATAACTTATCAGCTCATAATACGGAGGGCAAAAGCCAAAGGAGGGGTTGGGTGGATATAGTATGATGAATTTTTTAGACAAAGGATGGCCACCTATGGAGACGTTAGGTGAGATACCAAACAGCTGAATCTGTGGACAGATTACATCATGGACCAGTCCACACCAGATGGGGAAGCTAAGAGGACCCTGCTGATACAAAAATGTTGCTGAGGCTACAATTTATTTATTTATTTATTTATTGAGTTTTGGTGACCGGATAGGCCCACTGGGCCCCAGAGGTCCCTTTTTCAGGGGCGACCCAGGAGTTACAAGGATAATAGGATATACATCAGTAGTACAAGGAGTAGATCATAACATGTGCAGGACATCTCGTAGCAATAACATTTTACATAAACAGGTTACAGTGATTGGCAAATAGACATAGATAGGGAAAGCCAGAGCATCTCACTAAGTTGAGGTTACCCGCAACAAGCATGTGCTTAGTGGGGAGTCCAGTTAGGAAAGGTATGGGCTCCCAGCTTTGCGGGAGGGATGAGGGGAGGTGTCAGTTCACTAGCATTGACATTGGCTCGTAGCGAGCATGTGTGCCTTGAGTCTTGTTCAGAAGATTGTGATTGATGGAGCTTCCTGCACCTCCGGAGGAAGTTTGTTCCACAGGGAAGGGGCAGTGTAGGAAAAGGACTTGCCCCCTGCCTTGGTCCTTATCCTAGGAACTTCAAGAAGAGTTTGTCCTGAGGTCCGAAGGTTGCAAGGGTTTTGCTTTGCAGTTATGAGCCCTGAGAGGTTAGGAGGAGGGGCTGGGCTAATTAGCTTGTGTGCTAGGCAAAGCAGTAGGTACCGGAGGCGAGCTTCGAATGAAGGCCAGCTGATTAGTGCTAGGGAGTCACAGTAGTGACTCCTAGAGTGAGACTGTGTGACGAAGAGGACCACCTTGTTGTACAATACCTGTAATTTATTGAACTCAAGATTAGCCATTCCCTAAACTATCGGGGTGGCATAGGTGAGTGTTGGCAGGAGGACACTAGAGGAGGACACTAGAGGCAATGGCAGTTCTAGCTTCTGGGATCAGATGATCCTCGAGACGATAAAGGGTACCAAGTTTCCCATGAATGACTTTGGTAACTTGGTCAACATGTTGTTTTAGAGTGAATCCTTGGTCCTGAGTGATGCCTAGGTATTTTATGGAGGCCACCACTTCTAAGCTGTTCCCCTGCCTGGAAGTAAGTTGCAGGTGTTGTGTTCTGTATTGTCCAAGGGATCTAGATACGAACAACATGGCCTTGGTTTTGGAGGTATTAAGAACCATTTTGTTCTCAATTAACCAGTCCTCCATTGTGAGCAGTCAGTGTTACTGAGGAAGTTATTGTATTGCTCGGATTAGAATTTAGAGTAGTCACGAGCTGTGAGGATTCTGGGTTGAATCCTAACTGCCCTGTTCTTCCAGACACAGAAGATTGGCGAGTGGTCACTCAGGGCATCGGCCATAGTGCCAGCTGACTGAATATTATTGGGGTTTGACACCAGAGCCCAGTCAAGAGTGGTGTGCTTTCCCGTTTTGTGGTTCAGTCTGGTGGGTTCAGTGATAACCTGAGTAAGATTCACTTCTTGTATCAGGCCGACAACAGTCGTCTTTGATTCCTGGGTCCAGTTTAGGTTAAAGTCTCCCAGTAAGAGGAGTTCAGATGAGACATCTTTGGCTAGGGTTTTAGTGAGTATCTCCAGGGATTGGAGTGCATTCTTAGGGGGGCTATATACACACCTGATGGTAAGGTGCTTAGCACGGCCAAGGCTGATGTGTATAAAGATCGATTCATTCTCAGAGCACGTGCTGTGCTGCGTGCTGATCTGAGAGGAGTCTAGGGTGTCCTTCACATAGATGAGCACCCTGCCCACTCTTCGAGTTATCCTGTCATTTCTGTAGTGGTCACACCCTATGGAAGCTACCTCGTGTCCGAGAACATGGGGTTTCAGCCAGGTCTCTGAGACAGCGAGAACATCAGGGTTATAGAGGGAAAGCCATGCTTAAACTTCATGGATCTTCGGTCTAAGGCTGCAGATATTCATATGAGTGATCTGTAGCCCCTTTGAGGAAAGCCAGGCCTGGTCCTGGGGGGAGGATATGGAGAGATTTGTAATTACAGGGCCCGGGTTTGGTTGGATATCGCCCACTAGGAGCAATAATGCGGATAACAGGAGACATGTTGTTAGATTGCAAGAGGGAAGCATCACTTTTCTGGATATCCTCCTAGACTGGAGAAGTGTCCTGTAGAAGATCCCTTTTCTTGTGAATTCATAGGCGATTTGGATTGAGCCTTTTCCTCCTGGCCACAGTGTAGATTCCACCATGCATGCTCAAAATGCAGGGAACCCACCCAGCATCCAGATGCAGGACAAACTGGGTGGCCGGGGGCAACCCAATGGGGCACAGAGCAGTGCCAACTAGTCCTTTTGGGGGGACCAAGGGGGGTTCCGGGATCAGCCAGCAGCTAGGGATTTTTTTGCGGGGGGTTTGGGAGAGGAGGGAACAAGTATTAAGGAAAAGCCTAGTAGAGTCAGGGGGGTCAGATATTTAACATGGCAAGGACACCAATCAGTATCAAGAATTGGGAAATAGAGTTACAGGGACACATTGACCAAATAGCACCACAGAAACTGCTGAAGGGGTTTAAGGAGGGTTGCAGCCTGCATTGTCAGGGCCTCAGGGCACGAGGGGACAGCAAAAATTTAGGGTCAGTGAAAGGGGAGGAGGAGATCCTGAGGAAGAAACTGTAAAAAGAGAAGGAAGCAGGGAGGATAGAGGGCCCATTTCGGGTACTCCCATTTGATAAACTGAGAATACTCCCCTTAGGTTTAGTGCCCAAGAAACAACATGAGGAGTTTAGGAAGATACATCACCTCTCATTCCAGGGGGGAGTCAGTGAACTATTACAACGATGAAAGACACTCCAAGGTGACTTATGCCACACTGGAAGAAGCAGTGAAAATCATTAAGGCAAACCCACAAGCATGGCTAGCGAAGACCAACATAGAGGCTACCTTCAGGCTCCTGCCAGTGTGCCTTCTAGATTGGAACTTGTTTGGCTTTAAGCTAGAGGGGGAATATTACTTTGACAAAGTCATGCCTATGGGTTGCTCCACAGCCTGTGCCTCTTTTGAACTATTTAGCACATGCCTACAGGGTATATTTCAAAGACAGTCAGGGTATAGGACAGTGATCCACTACCTAGACGATTTCCTACTGATCAGGAGTGGGACAAAAGAGACCGAGGAGATGCTCAAGAGCTTTCAGACACTGTGCAGAGACCTGGGGGTGCCATTGGCACTAGACAAGACAGAAGGACCTAGCAGGATCATCGAGTTCCTGGGCATAGAGATCGATGCACAGAAAGAGGTGTTTAGATTGCCGGAAGGCAAGCTAATTAAGTTGAGGGGGCTCCTGAAGGAGCATAGGTAAGGAAGAAGGAAACAGCTGAGGCAGGTTCAACAACTGATAGGACACCTTAATTCTGCATGCTGGGTCATCAGCCCAGGGAGAGCATTCACCAGGCGAATAGCACAAGCCACATGGAGAGCGATTAAGCCGTATCACTGGGTAGATATCACAAGGGACACAAGGGAGAATTTGAAGATTTGGGACACATTTCTAGACACATTCAGTGGCACATCTTTTTGGCAAGATGATTGGGTCTTTAATACAGATTTGGAACTGTATACTGATGACCCGGGGGCTGGGATGGGGAAACTGTAGAGGAAAATGGTTTTCCAAGCCATGGCCACAGAGATGGATAGATTTAGTTCTGACTAGGGACATCACCCTGCTTGAAATCATGCCAATCTGGGCCTGCACGTTAGTGTGGGGACCTGAGCTTCAGAACCAAAAGGTGACTTTTTGGTGTGACAACAGAGCAGTGGTGGATGTCCTTAACAGCAGGAGGGCATCAACTGGGCCAGTGCTACGGGTATTGAGACAGTTAGTGTTACAAGAGCTAAGGCTGAACATGACATTCAGGGCTAAGCACACAGAGGGGATCAGAAATGCAATAGCTGACAGCCTTTCCCATCTGCAGCTGGGCAGATTCTGGGCCTCAGCACCGAAGGCAGAGGCACAACAGACGCTGATACCAGAGGATATATGGGAAGTTGGCTGGAGTGATTTTTTATTGCAGGCACCTGCAACTCACCACAGGTGAGTTCAATTCCAAAGTGAAGGAGAATCACCTGCTTGAAATCTAATTATTTCTAACTACTTCTAAAAGGTGCCAATAATTTTGTCCGGGCCATTTAAGAATTTTTGTGTGGAATAAGCTAAGACTTAGTAAATATTTCTGCTTTTTGTGTTTTATTCCACTGCAAACCAAAGAAATACATATGTGGATACCAAAATATTTTTTAATTTCAACAATTTTCTTGAAGGAATGGTGCATTATTAGAAAAAACTGCAAGGGCGCCAAAAGTTTTGGCCACGACTGTAAGCTGAAAAATAATGTACAAACATTTGGAAGATATTGGAAAAGTTGGGACATAAAAACATAGACATAGACTTTGATGGCAGATAAGGACCGCTTGGCCTACCTACTCTGCCCATTTCCCTACCTACAGGATAAGCTGCAGATCCTAATTAACCAGCAGCCTATTTCTTCCTACCCCCCACAAGAATTGCCTTATGTCTGTCCCATACATTCTTGAATTCTCCCACAGTTTTAGACCCCACAACCACCTCAGGAAGGCTGTTCCATGTGTCTACCACTCTGTGAAAAAATATTTTCTCACGTTGTCCCTGAGACGTCCCCCCTCTATCCTCAATGATCTTCAAGTTTGTAAATATGATTTTAATGAAAATTATGATATCTGGGGCTATATATAAAAAGAATAAAATATTGGCTGATCTGAGCATCCAGCACTACTGTGTAAGCCTCTTTCTTGGGAAATCCGGGACAATACTGGTATTAGATATTGATGGAGGCACTAAGGGTGGGGGTAGGAGCAGGAAAGAATCCACCCATGAGGTTTGGTTGAGGGAGGCAAGCGGTGAGGATTGAGTATGGGTTTCAGGGTGTGAAGGGGGACAAGGGAAAAAATGTGGAAGTGGGAGCCCCAGAGGGTTACAAAGGTGTGGTAATTGGAGGTATGTATGGACAGAGTGGTAGAAGAGGTGTGCATTGCTATTAGGTAAGATTATGTTAGATGGGTGTGGGTGGGGGTTGCAGGGAAGGTAGGGGGTAGTTGCGAGTAGGTCATATTTCTGAAATGGCATCAGGGGAGGTAGGGTGTAATTGCTTAACTGGGTGTATAGTTGAAAGCAACAGATTTAGGTGTTGCAGTCGCACGAGCTAAGAGCAGCCAAATACATTTGTAATTTGGTTTTAAAGAGGCCAAGTTTAGATTCTGTAAGCAGATCAGTGCTGAGTGAGTTTAGCCAAAGGGGGTCTTATACTCAAAAGAACACTGCCCTTGAGAAGTGCAACGAAAGGGAATGTGGAATGCCACTTTGCTGGACCCCCTGGTATGTCTGTGGTTGGTGGAATAGCTGAGGTGCTTCTGCAAGTCTGGGGGTGTAAGGCCAAGGGAGGCTTTTTTAGCTAGCAGACAAACCTGATATTAATTCCTTTTGTTCGGGTTTAACCATCCAGTGCTAGTGTATAGCTCACATGTGTGAGTTAGACGGTGTGTGCCCAGCACAAGTCTGCAGGCTTTGTTTAGGACAGTCCTTATTCTGTCAAGGGCAGTGTCGGTGCTTGCTCCATAGACAACCAAGCCGTAATCTATGACTGATAGCACTGAGCTGTTAACAGCAAGCTTTATGGCACTCTTTGTGAGGCAGTGTCTATGCCGATACAGTTGGCCTATTCTGGCACTGACTGCTTTAGCAACATGGTCAATGTGTAGGCAATAGAGAGAGAGAGAGAGAGAGAGAAAGAGAGCAGTCAAGGGTGACCCCAATGTACTTAAAGCTATTTACCATGTCAAGTATCTCTTGGTTGTTGTTATAAATTTTGAGGGGATTGGTGTTAGAGCGGATATGATGGGAGGCAAACAACATTGTTTTGGTTTTCCTGTAGTTAAGCAAGAGTTTTGAATTAAGGTACCAGTTTTCTGCTGCGCTAAAATCAGTTTGCATCATTTCTTCTAGTGCATCTGGTGCTGTCTGAGAAGTGTATAGTACAGCATCATCTGCGTATAGAAGAATCGTGTACTGAAATATTGTAGGGAGATCATTAAAAAACAGGCTGAAGAGTAGAGGGCCTAGTATAGAGCCTTGGGGTACCCCGGTGGTGACACTTCGATGGTCAGATAAAAGGTCAAGAATCTTGATCTGCTGAGATCTGCTGGTGAGGTAACTCCAGAACCAGCCAAAAGAATTGGAGGATATCCCTAAGTGAGTCAATTGGTTTAGAAGTCAATTATGATTAACCACGTCCAAGGCTTTGGTGAGATCATGGAAAGTAGCCCCCACCAAGAGCCCATGATCGAGCACATCATGAAAGTAACCAGTAAATTCCACCTGGGCCATGGTAGTACTATGGGCCTTCCTGAAACCATGCTGCTGCGAACATTGGAGATTGTGTTTGTCTAAGTATTCAACTACCTGGTCATAGACTATCCTCTTCAGGGCTTTTAAGAGTGGAGGAAGAATTGAGATTGGCATGTAGTTGGCGAGATTAGCTCTATCACCATTTTTATGTTTGCTTGCGCACATGTGCAAGAAACATTATGTGGCAGCTTAGGAGAGAAGCGGGTTGTGGAGGCGTGGCACTGAGGCAGCCAATGGAGGCATTGCATTTGAGGGCTTGGCACTGGTGGACCCATGGAGGCACAGTGTGCTGATGACACTGGCTTCCAAAAGTGCCAACAATGTGTAAGGTTTTCACCGCAGCAATCAGGGGCTGCCTCATCATTGCAGCATCAGGCATTCCGCTGCAATGAGGGAGTGACCCGTCATTGCAGGGTGGTACCTTGCATAGTGTAATATTGTTTGTGAATGCAGTGGCAAGCTGCCGCCATGTTTACAAACAATATTACCAGCCCCCAGTGCCGAGGGGGTACCCAGTCCCCCTCTGCATCATGCGCACCCCCAAAACTTCCTTTGTTTGCCAATGGGGGCCCCATTCCCCATCAGCTTCAGTCCTCCCTTCCCAGTTTAATTTGCCAACGGGGGAGCCCACTCCCCATCGGCATTATGTCCCCTGCCAAAAAAAAACTATGTTTTGTTCCGAGGGTGGTACCCAATCCCCCTTGGCTCTTGCCCCTCAGATTGTGCCGACATGAGTGCCCAATCCCCCATTGGCTACTGCCCCCCCCAAGTAAAACACTAGGGTGGCATGCTGGGAGTCCACCCCAGTGTGCCAAATGTCCCTGGTAAGAAAAAAAAAAGTCCTGCAATGTTGTTTTTTTTGTTGTTTAACCTATAAAACAGAAAACGGTCCCTCGTCGAGTCTGGTGGCCCCTCCCCCAACCTGCGGCCACCCTCTGTGCACCCTGCCTCCTCACCCCCCCTCACCCCATACTTACCTCTGGAGCCCCGCACAATGATCTTCGGTGTACCGGGAACACATCTGCACTCTTCAAAGCTGACCGCGAACTGAAGAAATGCCGGTAAGCTGTATAATGGCATAAATAGGGTTTTTTCATCTTTGGTGCATATCGCATGCATTTTGGGGAATTTTGGCACCAAATCTTCGACATGGTGTTATTGGGACCCCTCTTCATAAATTCAGCTACTGTCATGGCGTTATTTGGTTCTGAAAGGTGATTTTGTGGTCACTGCGTGGAATCACCATTTGGGACCAATTAACAAAATGACAGTGCCAGTGTTCATGAGGTGGGCTCTCAAAAAGTCTATGTTGCGAATCTGGTGGAAAAATTCCCAAAAATGACCGTTTTACGAGCGTGCGTTGCGTAGTTGTTATGCGCGCGCGGAACTTTGCAAATTTACAATATTTTTACCCAGATTTTCAACATTGCCATTTTCTGCACCTCTTTATGAACAGTGCAGCTGTCATTTTTCACATCCTGACTGAAATGTGTTTTCGCACTTCCGGTGCAGAATAGCGTGGTCACTGTGGGAAATCAGTGTTTGGAACACATTAAGAAAATCACAGTGACACTGCTCATGAGCAGAGGTCCTAAAATACCTATGTCAAAAATTTTGTGATGAAAGTCCATAAAATGAGTGTGTTGCAAGTGTGCATTGCGCAGTTTCCACGCACGCTCGTAACTTTGCGAATTTGCAATAATTTCACTCCAGATTTTCAACATTGCCATTTTTCCACACCTCCTTATGAGCAGTACAGCTGTCATTTTTCACTTCCTGGATGAAATGTGTTTTTGCACTTACGGCGCAGAATAGCGCAGTCACTGTGGGAAATCAGTGTCTGGGACACATTAAGAAAATCACAGTGGCACTGTTCATGAGCAGAGGTCCTAAAATGCCTATGTTGAAAATCTGGTGATGAAGGTCCATAACATGACGGTGTTACACGCATGCGTTGCGCAGTTTCTACGTATGCTCAGAAGTGTGAGCATTTTTAATATTCCCATTACAGATTTTCGACATTGCCATCTCTTCACACCTTCCTATGGATTGTACAGCTGTCATTCTTCACATCCTGCTTGATCTGTGTTTTTGTACATGTGGTGCAGAATGGCACGGTCTCTGATGGAACTCAAAGTTTGGGACACATTGACAAAATCATACTGCCACTCTTCATGAGAAGAGGTCCCAAATGCTTTCATGAGGTGGGGTCATAAAAAGGCCATGTTAAAAATTTGTAGTGCAAATATCAACAAATGCCTGAGGCATTACGATTTCTAACCATAACGTCCTACCCTGTACAGACAGACAGGCATTGGGGTGTGCCTTTGGATTGCCGACTGTACTGCTCATGCCATCCCACCCCCAACCCCCAGCCACTGACAGGCATCGAGGTGTACCTTGGACTTCTTGTTTCAAGACTTCACCCCATTCTCCAATGCTGCACCCATTTCAATGTATGTCCTTATGGAATGGGGTGACTGTAAAGCCAAACACCCTAAGGCACAGCTCAACATGTGTCAGTGTCTGCAGAATAGGGTGAGGTGACATGGCTTGACCGTCATGGGTGACGACCCAAAAACTTACCCCAAATCCTGTCCGTCTTTACAGGATGGAGGTGGGGTTCATGTGAAGTTCAGTACTTCACTGCCATTCCTATTCTGCATCTGTCTAACTCCTGCATTTCTAATTCTAATACCAGCAAGCAAACATTCGGCATTGACAAATGCTTGTTACTTGTAGTAGGGATACTTTACTCACAGTACATGCACTTACATTGTATTAACTTTTTCATTTAGGTGCAAAAGATGAAATGTGCAGAACTGTGCAGAATTGTGTGAGCATGCAGTTGTTAAACAGAGAAACTGCTATAGTCTGCTCATCCCTTCTTGTAAGCCACAGTTCAGAATCTATTGTTAAGCATAAAGACAGTTCATTTTTGGCTTACTGGCCTACTATGCCTGAATGGCAAAATAAGTGTGCAGCTTTTTATTTGTTGCTGTGCCTGTGAGTAGAAAAACATCCACCTTCATACCAATGGGCAAGAGTAAAGTGGTTATTGAGAAGTCCTATACCAACAATCAAACACACCAAGGAATGAATTACTGTTTACAGATAAGAACTCTCAGTATTTGACAAGCTTGAAAATTAGCATAATTATGGAGTACAATCCTGCTGCGGTTTTATTAGAACAAAGTGTGAAGCACCACGGGCATGTTTTAAAAAATGAAACTAAATTTAGGAACTGTACCTAGAATCAACCTTTCATTTCCTACAGAAAGGGTAAAAACTTAAAGGAAAGTCTGGTAAAATCTGTTTTGTCCCTAGAGGAAATCCAACAAACTTCGCTACCCCGACCTCCAAAAGGCAATTACAGATACAGATACTGTCCACATGACTCAAGTGCAAACAATGCAAAAACCTTCAGACACCACTGAAGTGGTAAATCATATTGGATCAATGATTTTATTAATTGCCCAATGGAGGGGGTGATTTACCGTATATGCTAACATCCCTTTGTAATCAAAGGTACATCAGGCAAACAAGAAGAATCATCAAGCACAAGATTGCTGAACAGTGACTCTTATAATATGGTGAAACATTTTAAGTTAGCACAACATGGTTCAGCAGCTCCCCCCCCCACAGATAGTTTGTAACACCAGATCCAGCCCCCCAATGCTGAAAATTATGCTGACACTGGGGTATCCAATCTCCAGTATCATCTAGTCCCCTGCAAAAATGAAAACTATTTCTTGCAGATTGTTTTTACATTTAAAAGCTGACTAGTATTCTCCCCCACCGATAATGCTAAATGATAATCCCTCTCCTGTCCAGATCACCTGCCCCCCCCCCCAACAGATAGGTGGTGACACAGGGGCCTATGCTTCTGCAGCCAGATCTATGTGTGCATGTCTTACAGCATGCATGAGTACCTGTGGCTGCAGAAGCATTGGTGCCATGAGGAAAGGCTAAGGGAGCTTAACATGTACTCCCTGGAGGAAAGAAGGGATCAGGGTGCTATACTGAGACCTTTACATACATGAAGGGTATAAACAAGATTGGTATGAAGGGGATATTTAAGTTGAGGGGTGGGAGAGACACGAAGAGGCATGATCTGCGATTGGCGGGGGGGGGGGATTCAGGAGAAATGAAGAGGCACCATTTCACAGAAAGGCTGGTGTCTAAGGGGAACACTCTGCCCAAGTAGGTGGTATCCTGTAAGACAGTGGGCAGTTTTAAAAGGGATGAGACAATGTGAGGGGGAGGGTCTCTGTGAGGGGGGAAGGGAAGGAGGGGCAGCTGCAGTGTAAGGGATGCTAGCTGCACATTTGAGCAGACTTGATAGACCGTATGGCCTGTATCTGCTGCCATTTTCATGTGTTTAAATGGAGCCAGCAATGATGCAATGCAGTATCTTGCAGTAAATGACATGTCACAAAATACTGTAGTAAAAATGGGCTTAACTGCAATTGAATTACACTGTTCCCAGCAGCTTACTGCAGCAGTTTTGTAATATTTTGTAGTACTACTGCATTGTATCCTGGCTGGCTTCACACTAACTCTGGCTACAGAGGCAGAGGCCCCAGTTGGGCTTTCTAGCTAAAGAAGGGCAGGCCCCATGGGTCCTGTGTTTCTGCAGAAAAACATACTCATGCATGCAATGCGACATGTATACATAGGTGGGGCTGCATAAGCACAGGCGACTGCAGGTACAAATCCTTGAAGGTAGCACATTAGTGCTACCACATTTGTGTCATCGGGAAAAAAGTTGTACGTTGTTTGTCTTACCTGATGAAGGCTGCCTGAGGTTGCATCTGTGCATTGTCTTTCTGCTGCTTTGGGGGCCTGGGAAGTTAGTGCTGGAGACCCTAATGCCACATTTCCCTAATTGTGTTGTGATAAGCTAAAGCATAACTGCTGCATTAGCACAGTTTTTCACGAAGAATTGCCTTTCATTTTGAGATAGTGAAATCTCATCCTAATTCTCCGTGAACAGATGCAGATGCACAAATCCCTCTGAGCCTTAGGCCTAGGTAAGACTCCATCCACCTAATGAAGTGCCGGGCCTTGCTGACCCTGCAGTTTCATGCAGCAATGGATGGATGTCAAGAATTCATGGGGCTGTCTGGTGGGCTGTGAAAGTACAGGGCCCTCTGTTCCCTGTGCTTTCATGTGATGGCAGATACAGACATACTGGGCAAAGAGTCCATCTCTCAGGCAATGCACAGGGCTCTCTTTCACCCATGGGTGCAAAGGTGCACAGCCCGGTGCCAAGATAATAGTTGTCTTCACTATATGGTACCTGGACCCATGCGGGCAACTCTACACATTTCCTTCCCTTAGCTGGGAGGGGCATCGCTGAACAGTGCCATCCCTCCACCATCACCCCATCCAGAAGGCTCACTGAGCTTGCCCTCTAACACAGCTCACTGGCACAGGACGCCAAAGTACTACCCTCTGGAGTAATGTTTGGCACTACACCTATTTCTTAATAATTATTTTTTTTTAATTTTGTCCCAAATTTGCAAGATAGTCATTTTATGACTCCCCTTATAAACATGACGTTTGTCATTTATAGTATATAGGCCAAAATATAATTTTACACCTCAAGTACAAAAACATATCTTATCGAGGCTTAAAAAAAAAATCACACTTATCATGTTCATGAGGTGGTGAGAAAATATGACTATGTTGAAAGTTTGGAGTTAAAATATTGAAAATTAGTGAAGTTATGCATTGAAACATTTCAATGTTTGCTCATAACTTAGTCATTTTACCATATTTTTACACCAAATTTTCAGCATAGCCTTCTTATGGCCACACCTTATGAACATGGTAGGTGAAAAGATTCATATCCCTACTGAAATTCACCCCTATAGTTAGGGCTGAGTAGGCTGGTTTATGTTAAACCCCAATATCTGCACCCTAATAACATTGGCAGTATTGGATAAAACAGCCAAAAAATTGGCATGTATAGTCAGCCTGGTAGAATCTCAAGATGTTAAAAGTTTTATGATGGCATCTTGTTCAGTTTTTGAGATTCAGGTACATAATGCCAAGAAATTAAAAACATAGGGTGGGATATTCAGAAGGGTTGCACATGGCGCAACTGCGCAACCCACTGATGCGTCCCAGTGCGATATCCAAGGGGGAATTGAGCCTGGCACAAATCCTGATGCTCTGGAGCACATCAGTAATGTATGCTGCGCAGGTGGGGGGGGCGGTTCATGGCACCGCACATCCCGATATTTAGCCCGTGATGTGCTGGAGCCCATGCATGCACAATCCCTACTTGTGTGCACACAGGTGAGCCAAAAAAGAAGAACAGCTGGCCACCCACAGATGAGCTGCCATATTGCAGGGCGCAACATGGCAGCTGCCACCTGTGGGTGGCCACCCGAGCTCCGGCAACACCTTCGTGGTGGCACCCCCCTCATGCCCGATCACGGGCATATGTAGAAAAATAATAGTCCCATATCCCTGGTGGTCCAGTGGACCACTCGCAGCTCGATCACGGGCATATGTCGAAAAATAATAGTCCTATATCCCTGGTGGTCCAGTGGACCACTCGCAGCCCAGTCATGGGCATCAGTAATAAATAATGACACACTAATCCAACCCTGGTGGTCCAGTGGTACCCCCTCCCCACCTGCCCACTGAGCCCCACTGCCCCGCTCCTCCCCGGTCAGTGGTGGGTGGCAGCTCCCCACCCGCTTGCCGCCCCACCGCCTGCCAACTGACTCCGTACGGTAGGGCTGTATGCCCATTGGTCCACAGCGTGAGCCAATGGGCGTGCAGCCTGTACCATACTACACAGTTCAGATATGTGATTCAGGCTGCGGGTGGTCCACTGGACCACCAGGGATACGGGAGGGTGTATTTCAATGTACTTCTGCCCATGATAGGGCTGCGAGTGGTCCACTGGACCACCAGGGCTAAGGGATGTTTACATTTCATTCACATGCCTGTGTTCAGGCGTCGGAGCGTGTTGCCGCTTGTGCAGGGGGTGACGGTCCCCAACAGCTGCAGCCTGGCAGGGCGCAAGTCGCCGGGGATCGGCGCACCTGCATGCAAATGGGGACATAATGACATGCAAACGGCTCCATTTGCACCTTGCATACATTATGATCCCATTTGCATGTGCACTTTTGAATATCGCAGTGGTTGCGCCTATCGCAACAGCACTTGCACTAGTGCATCCCTCACTCCACTCTGGCAACTTACGCTGGTGCAGTGCCACTGCGCCATGTGCACCGCTGGTGGCCAAGGTGTGATATTCAACAATGATGTGCCATGGCGCAGCTCCGTTGAATATCACACTGTCCACGCCCCTGCGCATCCAAGTTGCGATGCGCCCAGGCTTGCGCCACAGCCTGGCGCAGTTTGAATATCCTGCCCCCAGTGTATGGTTTCCCTATACTTAACATTGCATTTTTTTGCTTTTACACACAGCTTAGACAGCATGAAATGTTTTCATGAAATTTTCAGGATTGAAGAGGCCAGTGCCAAGAGTGTGCCTTTTGAGGATTTTGTGAAAAAATATATTATATTTTTCCAGAGTTCTAAGGATTTTTTGAATAATTGTATAGGTCAACCAGTAAAAAAATACTGAGTGTGAGTGATTATTTTCATGATTTACTTATCAAGATAAATTATTTACTTTTCATGAGAAAAAAAATCATGGTGGCCCCCATCTTGGTAAAACACTGAAAATGCACAAAAATTATGTATTTTCAAAAAAAAAAAAACACCTGAACCTAGGTAAACAGTACCCATTTAGTTAGATTCTGGTGTTTGTTTTTTGGAAATTGCCCAGGAAATAACATTTCTTGGCACCCAAAAATCCTGGCTAGCCAGCTTAGCAGGAGGAGCCCTTCACACATGTCCCCAATGGGCCCTATGCACAAAGCAGTGTACAGCCCATGTAGGCCATGTAGACGGAGTGCATAGTGCACTATGTCACTGCACCACACATAATACACACAGGCGGCATGCACAAACTGTGCACAGTGGTAAGCGCCCATAGCCACCATGGACCAGTGAGTTTAAATGACATGGAGTGTGCTGAGGGATGAAACTGTACAGTGTGCATAAATGCATGACCGCCACCACATCAGGAAGGTATGTTGGACCACACAATCAACACTACAACAGGGATAGGGCTGCTATAAAACCCTGTGCACAGTGTGCATGCCAAGATGGGCTTCAGTAGGGGTGCACCCAGACACAGGCAAGGTCACCTTCCCCCACTACATCACTTGCAGCACACAACACAGCATGGGGGACAGGTGACCAGGCATGCCCACCTCCACAAAACTCTGACTTGTTACACCAGAATATGGCTGACCAGTGGTCCAGTGACAGGCACACCTACCCCCATACTGCCCAACTGACTCTGACAATCAGTGATGCCACTGAAACAGCCTCAAACCAGGCCACAGCCCACTGTACAAGGAGTGCTTATATTATTAGGGCCTTTGTAAAGTGCCTAGAGTCACAATGAGATAGAGCACTCTAAAAATAAATGAGCTAAATAAACTAAACTAAACTGTGTGACATGGCAAGGCCACATGTCATATCCCATACTGGGTGGTCCAGGGCAATGACTGTGGAAATAAAGGTGCTGTGTGCATTGACATATTATGCCACAGGCTACTTTCAAAGGGTGGCAGAGGATGTCGCAGGAGTTAGCCAGGCATCTGTGTCCCGTGCCCTGCATCAGGACACAGATGCTTAGCTACGTCATGTGCAGTCACACATTACCTTCCCAATCAGACTGGAGGATAGTCAAAGCACAAAAGATGAGTTCTATAGCATGTATGGCATGTTGAATGTGATCGGCACCATAGACATCCACCATGTTGTGATCATGGCCCTCTCAGTGGAGGAGGAGGTGTACTGCAATCACAGGGGGTCCAACAACATTAACTGCCAGATAGTATGCAATGCAGATGTCATCATCATGAACTTTTGTGAAAAATACCCATGTTAATGCCATGACACCTATATCTTTATCCAGTCTGGCCTGGGTGCCCACCTTGCCACACGTAGTGGCGTGGATAGCTGATTGCTTGTTAGGTACCCCAGAGGGGACCCATGGCTTCTGCCGGTCTCTACACACACGCTAATCCTGTCAGTCACCATCCAAGGCACCAGCAGATACCCAAGATGACCAGACCAGCTGATACTGTACCTGGAGCCCCGGGGAAGGTGCAAGAGGCATTTAATGTAATGCATAAGAAGACATGGTTGGCAGTGGAATACACGATTGGCAGGCTGAAGATGTAGTTCCAGTATCTGCATCACACAGATGACAAGATGATGCTAGCCCCCTGTGAAGGCATGCAAAGTGTTCACTGTCTGTGCCATTTTACACAACATCTGTGAATGATGATGACTGCCCATGCCATACGATGCACCTGGGGATATGCCACCCTGCGACGATGATAGCACAGCATGTGGGGTGGGGGGAGATGTTGTTGGGCCATGCAGTGCAGCATGCAGTGACACAGGGTACATTCAGCTGGTAGCTTTGTGGGCCAAGTGGCACCGTGATGGCATACCCCCTCAGTGCACCTGTGCCAGGTATGGCGCCTGTGTGTGTGTGTGTGTGTGTGTGTGTGTGTGTGTGTGTGTGTGTGTGTGTGGTGCATGTGGTGACTCAAGTGATGTGCCACTGGCCTTGTCCCAATTGTGGAGGACCAGTGCATTACATGTGTGGGTAAGTGTGGTACATGGGGTTTCATGTGTGCTGTATGGGGGTTCATATATGGTATGTGGGGGTTCATGTGTGATGCTTGGTGGACTTATGCTGTGCACGTCTTGTGGAGTGGTATGCATGTAAGAAGTGGCCAGTGGTGTACAGGTGGTGGTGTGCCATGTGCCACTCTGGTACTGTTTACAGTGCATGGGCTGTCCCGACATCATGGTGGCATGATTTCATCCTCTCAGTGTGTGTTCCAGCTCTTGTGCCTAGGCGGCTGCCTGGTGTCAGGTATCCTGCACCTCTTGTGGCCCATGGCAGTCATCATCTCACTAGCACTCCATCCAATCTAGATGCCTCATTCCACCACATGTGCTTGCCATTTTCTGTGTGATCCTGTCCCCCTTCCCTCCTGTGGAAACACCTTGTGGGGACACAGGTGCTGCATGCATAGGCAGCATGCACTCCATCAGCTTCTCCAGCATGTCTCCTATCCTTTCCATGCCACTACGCATGTCCCTCACTTCCTCAGTGAGGTCATATAGTGCCTCTGTAATGTTCCACTCTGCTGCTAGGCATTCCCATTCCAGCTGCCGTAGGTCATGGTAGTAGGTCTGTTGCACACACATTGATGAGTTCCGCCTGGTGCACCATGGCAGCTGTCTGGAGGGCCCCTCTTCACTGCTGTCATGGCTGAGTCATGGGGCCATGTGCTTCTTAGTGGAACACAGCTTCTCACCTGTGCCTGCAGGTGGCAATGCCAGGGCATTACCTTGGGGCAGCAGGGCATGCACTGCGGTGTCCATTGCCACTTACCCAGCTGTGTGCTCCAGCATATCCTGAGGTGGTGAGGGGGCACTGGTGTGCTGTGGTGTGTTGGAACAGGTTCGGTGGTCAACTGAACATGCTGTATTCCCCATGGTGTTCACAGCCCTTAGTGTCATCATGGTATGCCTCGCTGTCCTCCACTGGCATCCTGGCCTGTTCCAGCTGTCGAGCTCTGGGTAACAGGATGGGTGGTTACTACTGACTGAGCAACATCTGTGTGGGGTATGGTCCTGGTATGGTGCACTCTTTGAGCTACCTACCACCTGTGGGTGCTTGCTTCCTTGGCAGCTCCACCGGTGCAGTGTTCCCCAATGATCTTGTGGTCTATTGTGATGCATCTGTAGGTGCATCAGAAGGTGGTTACTATGAGCACTGTGCCTGCCATGTTCCCTTACCTAGATATAGTGCCCCACATACCTGCCAGGGTGTCAATGCCCATGTCCTTGCATAACCAGGCCACACTGTCTATGGCCTCTACTATGACCCTCTCAATGGAGATCAGGTTCAGTGCCTTTGCTGTCAGTCCACCACCTGTGGCCACCTGTGAGTGGCTGGCAGCCTCCAGCTTCCTCTTCATGGTGGACCAGAGGTCGCACCACTTCTGTTTTATTGCACTCAGTATGTACGCCTCCGGCCCTGCAGTATTGACTGCTGCCTGAATGTCCAGCCACAGTAGTGCCTTTGTTTTAGAGGGGACCTTCAGTGCATCTTCCCCATAGAGTGCTGCATAGTGCACCCATATATCAGTTACCAGGGCATCCACATGTTGGCCGGTGAAATTAGACAACCTGGGCTGTGCAGTGCTCATCGATGGGCTGGGTGCCATACTGTCCATGTGACCACATCCCTCAGCTTGTGAGTTCTGGCCAGTGGACATGTTCATTGCGGCTGACATGCCTCCATAGGGTGCGTGGCTGCCTTCATCTTCCATGTCAGCATTTACTTCCATGGGTGCACACAGCGCTGGAGTTGTCCATATATGGTGGGGTCACCAGGAGTGGCTGCATTCCAGGACTCTGCCTGCCCAGTCTCCACATGGCTCTGCACACCACAATGGGCACCACCCCTAGCTGTGGCCATGCTTGCACCCATGGTTGTGCATATAGGCGTACAGTGCCATCTTGAGCAGCACATATGTGCACACTACTGCTACGTTTCTCCTTTCGGCACATTTTACACATCTTCATGCATAGGGCCCAATATGAGAACAGCAGAACTTTCTTGAATTCTGAAACTGCAGCTGGAATTGTGCTGTCAATTTCATTTGGAGGACTGAGTCGGTGATCACGTGATCTCAATCTTGTCATCTATCTCTCATCTCTTTCTGTCTGTCTGTCTGTCTGTCTGTCTGTCTATCTATCTATCTATCTATCTATCTATCTATCTATCTATCTATCTGTCAATGTTAAGCAGACCAGGGTAGCCCTCCGGGTACTGCTACTCTCTACCCCTTCCCTTCTAGGTCACCCACTATCCCTTTGTCAATATACTAAAGTACTCATGGACTGGGGTGCCCACACCCAGCACAACTTCTTTCAACCCCTCCCTCTCCTCCAGTTTGTCCTCTCTCCCATAAAAATAGATGGTGGCACCAGGATGCTCAACCCCAGTACCTCTGAAGTTGATCCTGACACTGGGGTGCCCACTCCCCAGTGTGGTTTTTCCTGTCAAATAAAGAAAACTGTCCCTCACTGATTTTTTTTCAAACTGTAGAAAAGAAAATGGTCCCTCGCTAATCTGACCCCCACACACCCCACACACACACACTGTACACAAATCTCCCACTCAGCATCCACCCCCCACACCCTACTACACACCCTCAGTCACCTGAACATGTCCCATGATGTAGATCCACACTCTGATTGAAGACATGTCTTGCTACTGAAATCATCGACTGCGTTATGGCAAGATAAGCTTTGTGAGAGGAGCCATTCACCTGCATCTTCAGTATGAGAATGGTTGGACTTTCTTGAATTCAGAAGCCGCAGTTGGACTTGTGCTACTGGCTTCAGTTGTAGTTGTGGCTAGTGATCCCTAGATCTCAATCTCAAACTTTTTCTCTCATCACTATTTATCTGTCATCTGTATCTACCTGGCTGGCTGACTGCCTATTCTATCTATCTATCTATCTATCTATCTATCTATCTATCTATCTATCTATCTCTCTCTCTCTGTCTGTCTGTCTCTATCTATCTGTCTGTCTGTCTGTATCTATCTATCTATTTGTCTATCTATCTATATCTATCTGAGTTAAGTGGACTAGGGTACCCACCCCTGCTACTGCTACTCTCTGTTCCCTCCCTTCCAGGTTGGCCTTCCCCTTTTGTCAATATACTAAAGTACTAGTGGATCATTGTGCCCACCCCAGTACCACATCTTTCAAACCCCCCATCCTGGTTTTTCCCCCCCAAAATAGGTGGGACCACTTGGGTGCCACCCCCGGTGCTGCTAAAGATCATTCCAACACTGGGATGCCCACTCCCCAATGTTGACTTCCCTGTCAAATAAAGAAAACCATCCAACATTGATTTTTTAACCTGTAAGGAAGAAAAATGGCAACTTGCTGATCTGAACCACCCACACCCCTCCACCCCACACTGACCACCCATTCAGTACCCACCACTACACACCCATACCATTTCACACACACTCAAACTCCACTCCCCAATTGAAGACATGTCTTGCTGCTGGCACCGGTGACTGCAATATAAAAAAAAATAAGTCTGATTTAATGTATTTCAATAGGGCTTGAACTTTTATTCATGACTGTGTCATTTTTCAATAGTTTTACACTAAATTTTCAATGTGGCCTTTTTAAGATCCCTCCTCATGACCATGAGCTTTGGAATCATGCAAATATGGCCAAACAGGTGATTTCATGATAGCTTTGTGAACTCACTTTTCAGGCAGGATTTGAAAATGTTCACTGCCCTTATTCATTACAGCATGTGGGGTCATCAGAGGGCAATGTTGAAAATGCTGGCTAAAAATATTAAAAAAAACGGCAATGATATGGGCATATATTAAAATATTTCTTTGCTCACTCATAACATTAGTAATTTTCAATATCTGGACCTCAAGTTTTCAACAAAGCCATCTTTCACACCTCTGCATGAACATGGCAGTTGCTGTTTTCCAGTTCCTGGCCAAAATGTGTTTTCACACCTGTGGAACAAAATAATATTTCCATGGGGATTCAAAAATGTTCATGTACTGGGTTCATGAGGTGGGGTCATAAGAAGGCTATACTGAAAATGTGATGTACAAAAATGGTACAATGTGCAAGTAATGAGTGAACATTGCAATATTCTTCCCTAATTTTTAATATTTTGATTCCAGACTTTCAACAAAGCAATTTTTCCACACCACCTCATAAACATGACAGGTGTCATTTTTTCAAATCCTGCATGAGACATATTTTCACACTTGTGGTGAAAATTATGTTTCTACCAATATACTATAAAAGCCTCATGTCATGTATGTAATGGGAGTGTGTATAATGTTAGTCTTGACCCCAGCAACATAGAAACATAGAATTTGATGGCAGATAAGGACCGCTTGGCCCATCTAGTCATCCCATTTCCCTACCTAACAGGTAAGCTGCAGATCTTAGTTAACCCACAGCCTACTTCCTCCTACCCCCCACTAGAATTGTCTTATGTCTGTCCAACGTATTCTTGAATTCCCCCACTGTTTTTGACTCCACGACCTCCTCAGGATGGCTGTTCCATGCATCTACAACCCTCTCTGTGAAGAAATACTTCCTCACATTACTTCTGAGCCATCCCCCCTCGATCTTCAAATTGTGCCCCCTTGTTCATGCACATCTCTTCTTCTGAAAGATGTTACCCTCTTGGACTTTGTTGATTCCTTTGAGGTATTTGAAAGTTTCTATCATGTCCCCCCTCTCCCTCCTTTCCTTGAGGCTATACATTTTAAACTCCTTTAGTCTTTCTTCATATGTCTTCTGGTGACGACACTGCACCATTTTGGTTGCCCTCCTCTGAACAGTCTCCACCTTGTCTATGTCTTTGCTGAGATAGGGTCTCCAGAACTGTACACAGTACTCCAGATGTGGTCTTACCAACTGTAAGTGCAGAGGGCCAACAACTTCCTATTTTCTACTGGTGATGTCTCTCCCTATGCATCCAGGTATCCCCCCAGCCCTCCTTATTGCCTTCTCACATTGCTGGCCCACCTTTAGGTTGTCTGATATGACTATCCCCTGGTCCCTTTCCATTTTTGTTGTTGTCAGTATCTCACCCCCCATAGTGTACTCTTACCCTGGGTTTTTGTTTCCCAGGTGCATTACTTTGCATTTCCTTGTGTTGAATCTAACCTGCCATACATTTGACCATTCCTCCAACCTTGCCAAGTCCCTTTTTGTCCTTTCCACCCCACCTTGCATATCAGCCCTGTTGCAGATCTTTGTGTCATCTGCAAAGAGGCATACTTTCCCTTCCAGTCCCTCTGCAATGTCACTTATAAAGACATTAAAAATGGACCGGCCCCAGTACTGAACCCTGTGGTACCCCACTAGTAACACTCCTTTCTTCACTGTGGACTCAATTTACTATTACTCACTGTGTCCTGTTGTCCAGCCAGTGTTTTACCCAGGCTACCACCCTAGGACCCACTCCCAGGCTGGCTAATTTGTTTATTAATCTTTTGTGCGGGACTGTGTCAATGCCTTGCTAAAGTCTAAGTAGGCAATGTCCACAGCCCCTCCTTGGTCTACTACTTTGGTCACCCAGTCAAAGAAATCAATTAGATTTGTCTGACATGACCTTCCTGCTGTGAATCCATGCTGCCTTGGGTCCTGTGCCCCACTGGCCTCTAGGTACTCAACAGTTCTTTCCTTCAGAAGTGATTCCATCATTTTCCCTACCACTGAGGTCAAACTGACAGGTCTGTAGTTTCCTGCCTCTGTCTTGCTCCCACTTTTGTGAAGGGGAATCACATCTGCCCTCCTCCAGTCCTCAGGTACCACCCCATCCTCCCATGATTTATTAAAAAGGGTAGTCAGTGGTGTTACTAGTTCTTCCCTTAGTTCTTTTAGAATTCTGGTGTGAATCCCATCAGTCCCCATTGCTTTATCCACCTTCAGTTTTAAGAGTTGTTTCAGAACCCTTTATTTTGTGAAAGGACTAATATCAACCCCCCTATCCAGAGTGCTTCTATTGACTGGATTAGGTATCTCCCCCTGCTTTTCCATTGTGAATACTGAGCAGAAATATTCATTCAGTATCCCTGATTTTTCACTTTCACTCTCTGCCCAAGCACCTTCATCTTTATTCAACCACAGTCTTAGTCTTTCTTTGCTCTCTAATGTACCTGTAAAAGGTTTTATCCCCCTTCTTAGCAGGTATACTTTATGATCCCATGGCAGTGAGCTGAGTTTGAGGTTGAGCTCAGTGAAACAAGATGGATGCAGTGGGGGGTGGGATGGTGCTGTTATGTAATACCTCCCCAGCCAAGGAATGAAAGCTTCAGGGTGCCCGTAAAGGCACGGGGACTATATTGTGAATACAACTCTTCTCTTAACATTGGGCCCTGTACCTTTGCGCACATGGGTGGCAGAGGGCCCTGTGCATTGACTAACAGATGGACTCTTTGTTTTGTGCTCCTGTATCTGTAGTCACATGGAAGCACAGGAAACAAAGGTCCCTGTGCTTCTGCAACCCATCAAACAGCACCATTAATTCTTGACATCCGTGACTGTACTTCTATAGGTAGACAGAGTTTTCCCTTGGTGCAGGACCCAGAGTGCCCTGCACATCTGCATCTGTTCACTTAGATCCCAAAGGGCACTGCTTAAATGATGATATGATTCCACTATCTCAAGAAGAAAGGAAATTCTTTACAAAAAACTGCATTAATGCACCAGTTAGGCTTCACGTTAAAGCCACAAAAGTAGGCAAATACGGTGCTGGGTTTCCAACCCTAATTCCTCATCCCCTCCACCAAGCAGCAAAAGGAAAAAACATTAGGGCTTTGGGTCTTCAGAGTCTTGATGAATCAGTGGTGGGGTCTTCCTTGGGGCTGTCAACCCTAATGTCCATCCTATTCCCTGAGCAAACAAGGTCAGACATGATCATCATGCAGGGCCTGCGTGAAGAAAGCTATAATTTATTTATTTATTTAAAAGTTTTACCAGGAAGACACACTGAGCAACAGTGCTCGATTCCAGGTGCGCCTTGGGGGAAGGGGCAGAGGGAACGAGACATACATAAGGCAGTAAACATCAATAAATTTGCATATAAACACAGGGTAATGAAGTACATGCTTAACAAGAAGCTAGTATACAGACAGCAATATATGCAAAGCAGTTTAACACCAATTATGAGCAAAAAATAACAGGAGCAATGGGAAAAATAAGTAATACAAATGTAACAGATTTTAATGACAATATGTGGTGTGACATTCTTCTCTGCTGTTGGAGAATGTATCAGTATGAGGCATTTAGGGTTGCCACCTTTGGATGGGGAAAAAATTGATCCTAAGCTCCGCCCCTAGCCCCACCCCTTTTCATGACTCATCGTGCATTGTTCCTCCTAGAAGGCCGTTTGTTATATCAATAAAGGACAACACTTAAAGCAGCAGTTCAACAAAAATGTTAAGATGCTGTACTGTACCTGTTAAAGTTACTTTCCTAGGTTCTTCCTAGTCATCCATTTACTTATGCCACGCCCCCTGGGTCTGTGTGGTGGCTGCTTGTGTTTGTCTGTGTCTGTAGCTTAGTTTTTGTGGATTTACATGTTTTTCTGCTTGTGGTAACTATACCATTCTTGCTCACTACATCCGTGAAAGTCTTCTGGACTGGATTTCTGCAAAAAAATCATCATCAGGTATCTTTATTCTCATTTTAAAATCAACTTTTTGGAAGCTATCCCAAGCAAAACACAAGTGAAGCAACTACATCTGACAAACTTGGTGACTCTGGGTCCTGCTGGAATCCACATTTTCGTCTGACCTGCTCCATGATCTGTATGTGGGCTTTTCAGCAACCTGTTTGAATGACAAAGAGCATACAGACAAAGGATTTCACATCCTGCATATGTGCAGGCACAGTTAATCACCTTCAGGAATTTTAACATTTCAGTGACTCTGGACCTCAGCTGTTGATCATTCTTTTGGCTTTTGACTTAACCACCAGGTACCTATCTGCAAGCGACTGGAGTGCAACTGACAAGCTACAACAAGGATAAATGGGCATATCATCCTCTATTACTAACAACCTCCTTGCTCTGGGTCCCTAGACGCCTGCACTGGTCCAAGCCGCATAAGCCTCAGAAGTGTAATTCAATTGACTACAAAGTACAGCAACTGTCTCTTAAACTCCTACTCTTCCTCCTCTTGATATCAGGAAGTGTCCACTCAAATCCTTGGCCCTGTCTCCTACAGTACAACAAAGCCTGCCAAAATGGAGGGGGGGCTCAAAATTGCTTCCTTAAACATCTGCAGTCTCCTCCCAAAACTGGCCTCCCTTTAAATCTTTGCCAGCCAACACAACCTGGAGATCCTTGCCATCATCGAAACTTGGCTGACACCTAATACTCCGGATCATGCCATCTCTATACAAGGCTACAAGATATTCAGGCTGAATAGGACCTCAAAAAGGGGTGGTGGATGTGCAGTCTACATAAAGGACTACCTCACTTGTCTCCCTGGTTCTTATCCCACCACAGAAACCTCAGTGCAACTCCTCCCTATCAAGATACTACTTGGTGCCCAAAACAAAGTCCTCACAATTGCTGCTGTCTATATCCCACCAAAAGATCCTGATTCCGGCCTATAGGCTGTCCTCGAGTTCATAAGTACACAACTTTCTGACATCGAACTCCTTCTCCTTGGGGACTTTAATATAAATTGGCTTGCTCCTGATGCAGGGTCAAACAAAGATGCCATCCTAGCAGCAAATTTAACACAAGTGGTAAACTCCCCTACCAGGAAAAACTACAAATCAGGGACCAGCCACCCTACCCGTATAACCAATGTAAGTGTTCTCCCTGACGCGCTCAGTGATCACTCTCCAATAATATGTACCTGGACAAATAAGTTTCGTAAGCCGCCTCCAAAAACCATCTATAGCAGAGTCCTACCTTATGGCAACCTTACTCATCTCAAGACCTGTCTTAGGCAGATAGACTGGTCCTTGATTTACAAAACTCAAGATGTTGACCTAGCCCTTGATTACTTTATTACTACTTTCAACACTGCCTGTGACACCTATGCACCAGTAAAAAGCGCAAAATCAAAGCACCTCACAAATCCCTGGCTCATGGCAAAGCTATTGGCACAACTCAAAGTAGGGATCACCTCTGGGCCACTGCAAGAGCTACTGGCACTCTGTCGGACATTCAAAAGTATAAACAGGCTCACAACCACTGTACTAAACAGATCCGCTTGATGAAGAGCTCCTACTTTAAGAATGCCTCTCCAACTCCTGGGGTGAAGGAAATCCTTCTGGGACAACATAAAGAATATCATGGGTCAGCAGTCCAAACTCTCCACAATAATGAATGTGGATGGAACCACTACATTAGACCCAGAGATCATTGCAAACACCCTAAATGATACCTTCACGGACCTTAGTGGTGTCCTCTCATCTGATTTCTTTACTGATGCTGACCTCCAATTTCTACTTCTACTACTGCCTCTCCAACCAAACCACCCTTCCATTTCAAACTAGTAAAGGCACATGAAGTCTATAAATATGTAAAGAAGGCCATTTCTAAGTCCCGAGCAAGCAGCTACACTATTGACCTTAAACTTCTCCCTCACTCTGGAGGAAGTACTGCTCCCTCACAAAATTTTCAATCTCTCTCTCTACAGCCAATTCCCTAGGAAATGGAAGGCTGCAGTTGTCACTCCGGTGCACAAAAGTGGTGATAAGTCACTGCCTGGTAACTATCGCCGATATCAATACTACCACCTCTTTAAGGCCCTTGATCGCTTGGTGGCAGACCAACTTTCAGACTACCTGGAAAAGCACAACATCCTATGCACTCAGCAGCATGGATTTAGGAAAGGGCACAGCACATCGACTGCCCTACTTGAATTCTCAGGAGCAATCCACAATGCCATGGACAAAGGAAACCTAACTGGAGCAGTCTACATTGACTTAACCAAGGCATTTGATACAGTTCACCAAGGCCTACTTATCAAACAACTTCAATCCCTAGGGCTCTCACAGGGTCCTGGTGACTGGGTAAAAAATTACCTTGCTCAGCACTCTCAATCTGTAAAAGTAGCTGGAGTTCTCTCAGACTCAAAACCGGTTCGCTCAGGAGTTCCCCAAGGATCCATCCTGGACCCCCTCCTCTTCAGCCTTTTTCTAAACTCCCTCCCCAAATCCTGCCCTGAACAATTAATCCTCAATGCCGATGATGCCGTGATTCTTGCCACTCATAAAGATCCGAACCTCTTACGCCTCAACCTTCAGCATGCTTTTTCCAAAGTTGAGATGTGGTTCCTTGAACATAAGCTGGTTCTAAACCACAACAAAACTAAATCCATGCTCTTCTCTAACCCGCAAAACAAGAAACGGCAAGTCCCACTCACCATTAATACATACCTGGGAAATACCCTTGAACAAGTGCCAATTTTCAAATATCTTGGAATCAACTTTGATCAAGGCCTAACCTTTGCAACTCACATTGATAGTACAGCAAAAACTATTAATCAGCGAATTGGGATTCTGTATCGGAACTGACAGCTTCTTACCCATTCTGCACTGAGGATTGCCATCCAATCTCCTATCATCTCAGTCGTTGACTATGGCTTAGTTATATACGGATCTGCCACCACTACAGCACTTAGTTGCATTACAACATCCCTAAATAAGGCCTGTCGGCTGCTCACTGGTGCACATCGATGTACCCACACATGTGAACTCTATGCTGACTCAGGTTGGTTGCAACTCTCAAACCGGATAAAGTACCTTACCTGCCTGATGGCGAAAAAATCCACTCTGGACTCACTCCACCCTGTATCCAAGACCTGTTATGCCCGAGCGCTAGCACCCATTTTACCAGAAGATTAGAACACCAGCCTCTCCAAGTCCCCCGATGCCGGACTTCTCAGGGACAAAGATCATTTGCCTATCGTGCCCCCAGCTGGCTAAATGCCCTCAGTACTCATATTACTGCCTCCCCCTCTCTAGGTATTTTTAAATCAAGGCTTTTCTCTCACCTTGCCACCTCCAGCTCGTGTGACTGCCCTGATTAAACCTCCTATTTTCTCACTACCCACCCTGTTCCGTTATCTGACAAAGACATGTTTGGGAAACCTTTCTCCTGCTATTGTCTGCCCCACACCTTTCACTTAACCTCTCTGTTCTGGACTTTTCCCTATTTGTTTCTCCTAATCTGGCATGACCTCTTTCTTGTAATAATAATGTGATTATTGATATCTCATGTCCTTTTGCACAAGTGATTTGATATGTATTTGTATATGTTTTCTTGGTCTTGACACAACACAAATTGTTGTGTTATCTATGTAACCTTTTGTACTGTACCTAATTGACGTGGAACCTTTGTAAAAGAGCCTCTGGCTCAAAGGTTGTAATTCCTAGAATAATAAACTAAACTAAACTTATGTATTTATTTACTGACATTGGTTTACCAAATAAATATACAGAGATAAAAGAAATATCATTTGCAGATATGATCTGGGGGGGAGACAAGGGAAACACTGTAAATAACACACAACAGTATACATGGTCTATAATAATACATAATTGTTTCCTGTAATGTGTATGTTATATCTTTTTTTGGCACCTTTCCCTGTTCATGTCCATAGTACTATTTCAAAGCCAAAGAAGTGACCATACCATTTTCTTGAGAAACAAAAATAATTTAAAACATTTAAAAATGTCTACATTCTGTTAGAGATGAAAATGTTTTCCAACAAATGAAACTGGAAGACAACTGGCTCTGTTACTGTTATAAAAGGTGGGGGCAGTTGTACTGCTATGCCACTTTCAGGTGAAGAGGAAAAGATTAGGTTAAGTGTGTGCTTATGGTATTAATGGCCATACTATACACCATCCAGGATGATTGCTTTCACAAACAAAGGGCAATATTGACAAGAGAACTTGTCTGTAACCTGGCTATGTAGCTGAAACAATGCATGATATGACAAAATCTGTTTCAAAAGTATGTGAGCACTCAAAATGGCTCAAAAACCTGACCAGCACAGAGCAAAACCAGATTACCTGATAGGGACCCTAAAAACCTGATCACCAGGTAAAAAACCTGACAGGTGGCAACCCTAGCAGGCATTGCATTGGAGCTGTACCTTGTGCTTCGGACAGGAGGCCACAGACTGAGTGAGGAGTGAGCATTAGGGTTGAGAACCCCAAAGAAGACCCCATTACTGATTCACCAAGGCTCCTGAGACCCAAAACCTTTATATTTTCCCTTTTCTGCTGGGGTGGAGAGTTATGTCTGGAATCCCTGACACCATGTTTCCCTACTTATGTGGCATTACCCTGAACCCTAACTGGTCCATTAATGAGGTTTTTGCAAAGAATATATACCTATGTTTTTCTGGAACAGGGCAGTGCCAGTATAGTCAGGGTTGCTCAACATGTTCTATGTTAAACTCCTGACTTGCACCTTGATTGTTTTGGTGGCATTTGATGAAATTGCCTGGAATTTGGCATGCATTGTCTAGGATGCATGGTCTAAATATGCAGAAAGTTTCATGATGGCAGCTTGTGAGGTTTCTGAGAACTGCATATCTCATTTTCCTGCAGAGGAATAGTTTTTTGTTCCTTTATTTACCATGTTTTTTTGTTTGTTTTTTGCTTTCACCTAGAGCCTAGACAGTATGAAGTCTTTTCCCCGAATACTTTTAGGGTAAAAGTGGCTTTTGCCAGGAATTGCCTTTTGAAGGTTTTGTAAAAAGTATTAAGCAGTTCAGAGTTATAAAGATTGAAGGTTTTTTTAATTTTTTTGGATAACCATTTGATACAACACAAAAAAAGGATGTGTCATGAGAGCTTTTTGCTCTTTCCACTTGCTTCTCACAACACAAAAACATTTTTTGTGTGTGTGTGTGTCTGTGTGTGACATGATGGTCACCACCTTGTTTTCCCCTCAAACTAAAAAACATGGAAAACACAAAAAAAATGATTTATTTGTATAAAAAAAAACTGAACCTAGCTAAATGGGATCTGTTTAACAAGATTCTGATGCTTGTTCTTTAAATATATGGCAGAAATTTATTTTTCAGGCACCCCAAAATCCAGGGTGCCCAGTTTAGTGAGATGACCTGTTCATCTACGTTCTCTGTATGAGAACAACAGGAGATTCCTGACATCTGCAGCTGCAGATGGAGACATGCTGCTGGCTTGCATGCCAGCAGTGAGCCAGCAATAGATCTCCCCCTCTCTCTGTCTCCCTCTCTCTGTCTCCCTCTCAATACTATCTATCCATCTGTCTGTCTATCCATCTGCCAGTATGTCTGTCTCTCTGTCTGTTTATTCATTCATCCATCTATCTATCTATCTCTATCTATCTATCTATCTATCTATCTATTTGTAATTCTTCACCCCTCCCCCCACTGAGCCAGCCCTGCCTCACCTCATGTTTCTCTGGCACTGTATATAACATTAAAAAAAAATTAACCAAATGTCTTGGGAAACATAAGAAATATTCAAATAAATGGAGTTTTGGATATTTGGGGTTTTAATTGATTTCAATGGAGTTTGCCACTTAGAGTTTCCAATAACATGCTAGGTTTCAGTTTAGTAACAGTTCAACTTTATTTCATCAGTAGTAAAAGTAGTACAGTACATTTATTTAATTAAGATTTTTTTTTTAATTGCCTTGGTGGTTTAATGAAATATTCTTCCACCGATGTCTGCCTTTTTTTTTTTTATTATTGCACTGCTTTACAGCTGTCATTCTTAGCTGTCTGTCAGCAACTGTAATCCATCTGTGTTTGCTTGATTTTCTAGCCACAAGATGCAGCACTCGAAAGAGTCTATGGCCTCTGCATCTGTTGGTATGTTTTCTGTCTTCTCAGCAGTGTCCTCATCATTGGTGTCAGTGACACCCTGTTCGATTTCATTTTTTACAGATGTTAAGATATGTTCATCTGTCAGCTCTCCGTATCCAGTTTCAGCATCATCAGTTAGTGCCCATTTCTCAATCACAGATTTAGGAAGCTGCATTTTGTCACCGATCACATGCAATGTGGCTGTGACCTCCACTGTCTGGTTCAATTCTGTAATCTGGTCTGGCTCTGTGTTGACAGGATGAGGGAATATGGATTTCTCCCAGCATTTCTGTATCGCCTCTGACTTGATCACCTTCCATGCCTACATAAGCATTAACAGCGCATTCTTGATAGTTACAGACTTAATTATTTCAGCAAGGGATTTTCTTTGTTGTTTTTCTCCACTGTGCATAAATCAGTAGTTTTGTACAATATATTCTCTTTCCTGTTGTCAAAATCACCTGGTCCATGGGCTGGATCATTACAGTCATATTAGTAGGCAGGAATTCACAGCAAATTTCATCATCATCAGTTTGTAGTGTGTCAAAGGCTAGGTGTGTTCCACCATTATCAAAAAGCAAAATTGCTGTTATTGGAAACCCTTTAGATCTGTGCATTCACTGATGGTAAAAAAAAAAAAAAATCATGAACAATTTCACTGTTCATCCATGCACTCCTTTGAGAATGGTACAAGGTGGGCAATCTTTGCATGTTAACATGCTTAAAGCACCTCAGAGACTGTGACTTGCCTATGATTCAGATCAGTAGCTTTTGAATTCCAGAGGGATTGTTTGCTGCTAACGCAGTCAGGTGTTCCTTGTTCTTTTTAACCCCTGGCCATTTTTCTCTTCTGAAAAGGCCAGTTTACTTGGGGGGCAGGAAATGACTGATGAGGTAAGGTCACACTACACAGGACATGCATATTGTTAAAAGCAGACCTGTTAACAAACTATCCTGCCTGCCAGTTAACACCAACCATATTAATCTGTTGGGATAAAACAAGACAGTTTAAACAAGTATTGTTTTGGTACCAGTGCTCATGAATGAATCTAAGATGAGCTTTGATGAAAGACACAAAACAGCTGTTAGTGGACAGCAAGGCATTGTTTCAGATGACTAGGAATTTTGGATTTATGAGATTTGGTTATACAGGATTTGACTGAATAAGAAAAGCAGACTGGGGGGCCCAGCCCAGTACTGCATGACAACATCCTCCCCTCCATGTTGCTCACTTCTCCTAATGTATAAGTGGTGACACAGGGGTATCCACCCGCAGTGCCATTGGAGTTATAATGAAACCTGGGTGCCCAATCCCCAGTGTCAGATCAGAGCAGAAACATAGAATTTAATTTCAGATAAGGACTGCTTGGCCCACCTAGTCTGCCCATTTCCCTACCTAATGGATAATCTGCAGATCCTAGTTAACCAACAACCTACTTTCTCCTACCACCCACTAGAATTGCCTTATGTATGTCCCATGCATTCTTGAATTCCCCCACTGTTTTTGACTCCATGACCTCCTCAGGAAGGCTGTTCCATGCATCCACAACCTTATCCATAAAAAAAACTTCCTCAATTTACCTCTGACCTATCCCCTCTCGATCTTCAAATTGTGCCCCCTTGTTCTTACACGTGTCTTTTTCTGAAAGATGCTACCCTCTTGGACTTTGTTTATTCCCTTGAGGTACTTGAAAGTTTCTATCATGTCACCTTCCTCCCTCCTTTCCTCAAGAGTATACATATTAAGCTCCTTTAGTCTCTCTTCATATGTCTTCTGGTGCAGACCCTGCACCATTTTGGTTGCCCTCTTCTGGACAGCCTCCACCCTGTCTATGTCTTTGCAGAGATGGGGTCTCCAGAACTGCACGTAGTACTCTAGATGGGGTCTCACCAACTGTCTGTACAGAGGAATAACAACTTGCTCTTTTTTATTGGTGATGCCTCCTCTATGCATCCCAGTATCCCCCCAGCTCTCCTTACTGCCTTCTCACATTGCTTGCCCACCTTTAGATCATTTGATATAACTGCCCCCAGGTCCCTTTTCATTTTTGGTGTTGTCAGTATCCCACCCCCCATTGTTTACTCTTCCCCTAGGTTTTTGTTTCCCAGGTGCATTAATTTGCACTTCTTTGCATTAAATCTAAGCTGCCATACATTTGACCATTTTCCAACCTTGCCAAGTCCCTTCTCATCCTTTCCAACCCACCTTGTGTATCAACTCTGTTGCAGATCTTTGTGTCATTTGCAAAGAGACATACTTTTCCTTCCAGTCCCTTTTCACTTATAAAGACATTAAAAAGGGATCAGCCCCAGTACTGAACCCTGCGGTACCCCACTAGTAACCTACCTTTCTTCACTGTGGACTCTGTTTACTATTACCCTCTGCATCCTGTTGTCTAGCCAATGTTATACCCAGGCCACCACCCTGGGATCCACTCCTAGGCTGGCTAATTTGTTTATTAATCTTTTGTGTGGTACTGTGTCAAATGCCTTACTAAAGTCTAGGTAGGCCATGTCCACAACCCCTCCCTGGTCTACTACTTTGGTCATCCAGTCAAATAAATCAATTAGATTCATCTGACATGACCTTCCCACTGTGAATCCATGCTGCCTTGGGTCCATGCCCCACTGGCCTCTAGGTACTTAACAATTCTTTCCTTCAGAAGTGATTCTATAATTTTCCCTACCACTGAGGTCAAATTGACAGGCCTGTATTTTTGTGCCTCAATGGTGTTACTAGTTCTCCCCTTAGTTCTTTTAGAATTCTGGAGTAAATCCCATCAGGCCCCATTGCTTTGTCCACCTTCAGTTTCAGGAGTTCTTTCAGAACCCTTTCTTCTGTGAAAGGACTGATATCAACCCCTATCCAGAGTGCTTCTATTGACAGGATTAGGTACCTCCCCCTCTTCTTTTTTGAATACTGAGCAGAAGTATTCATTCAGTATCCCTGCTTTTTCACTGTCCCTCTCTGCCCACCCACCCTCCTCTATATTCAGTCTCAGTATCCCTCCCTTTGTCTTTATTCACTCCATAATGTACCAATAAAAGATGTTCTCCCACTTCTTAACTGCGTTGGCTATCTTTTCCTTGGTTTGAGCCTTTACTATTCTTATTGCCTTCTCCGCCTCCTTCTGTTTTAACCGGTACAGTTCTCTGCCTTGCTCCTTCTGTGTTTTGGAAAGATGTTTTGGTGGGGATATGAACATTTTCACCTATCATGTTCATTAGGTGGGGTAAGAAGAAGACTATGCTGAAAATTTGGTGCACACATACAGTAAAATACCCAGGTTATGACTGAACATTACACTATTTCAGCATTCACTCATAACTTTGCTAATTTTCAATATTTTGACTCCAACCTTTTAACATTGACATTTTTCCACACCACCTCATAAACAAGACATCTGTCATTTTTAAAAACCTGGACGAGATGTGTTTTTGCACCTCAGGTGTGAAATGACATTTCAGCCAATATACTATAAATGGTACATGTCATGCCTATTAGTGTCTTCAAAATTTGGGTCAAAATTGCAAAGAAACCAATTTATTTAGCCAGCATCAAACATTCAGCATTGACAAATACTTTTTTTTTCAAGAAGATAACCCTTACAAAAGAAAACAGTCTGTCACTGATCTGACCCCCCCAAACTTCTACCCACCCCAAGCAGATATCCCGCTCAGCACCCACCACCCCACTGCCCCACAAACGCACAGTCTCACTCACCTGAGCATATTTTATGACATACAGTGAAGTCACCCAGGATGAAGTGCAGTGCTTCAGAATTCTGCAGTAGAGTTACTACAGTAAACAATGGAATTTCGATGGGAGATAATCGCTTTTGTCATGCAGTAAACCTGTGACACTGTGCTTCATCTTTGCTGACTTATCTGTAGATCCACTGTCTGATTGAAGACATGTCTTGCTGCTGGAACCCGAGACTGCAATATGAAACAAAATCTGGTCAGAGCCAGTATGGCTGCTCAGTGTGGCAGAGTGAGTGAAACAGTATTTGGAGCTGTTGCCACGCTGGAGGCAGATGTATGCAAGATTGCATGGACATCGGTGACCAAGATGCCATTGTGACAGAACTGTGCATATGCAATACTCACAAATGCACAGTCTGCTTTCGTGGCCATCTTGGGTACAGTGGCCATCAGTTCTGGAACTGTGGGACAGAAAGTAATGCCCCATGATGGGAGTGTGTTTGTATGGCCAACAGAGGGGAAGGGCAGTAGAAACACAAAGAACTGAAACTCTGCCCCAGCACTGCGGAAGCACGCCAGAGTGCTGTCCAGTCATGTGCTTACACAGTGCTCTCAAAGTGAATGATAGCAATACAGTGCAGAGCTCCACCCATGCAGCCATAAAAAAAAAACATATAATCTGCTTTAATGCATTGCATTGGGTTTTGAATGTTTACTCATAATGACAGTTTTAATATTTTTACACTAGATTTTCTACATGATCTTTTTGGGACCCCTCCTCCTGAACAAGACAGAAACTGCCCCACACAGGCTAAAGTAGAGAGCAGCGATAACCTGAGAGGAGTGGAATTTCCCTGGCATGCAAATTAATACAGGAAGCAGGATGGAAGAAATGAAGAGAGTGGGGGCAGGTGCATTAAAAAAGAAGGGGAAGAGTGAAAGCAGCAAGGAAAAGGGGGGTAATGAATGAAGTGGAAACAAGACCTGTGAAGCCATATGTACAAATGCAACAAGTCTAGGAAATAAGATTCTAAATCTAGAGTCCACAATTGCAGAGGCCACACTGGATATTGTGGCCATTATCAAGTCATAGTGCACTGAAAACCATGGCTGAAACATGGCCATACCAGACGATACACTGTTCAGGAAGCACAAGGTGAAAAGGAAATGAGGTGCTGTGGTACTTTATGTGAGGGATGGCATTAAAATTACTGAGATACAGGGAATAGAGGGGGACAGAGGTACTCTGGGCCACCCTAGAGATTGTGAATGGAGCCTCTTTTCACACTGGTGTGCTCTACAGACCTCTAGCACAGGGGGAGGAGTTAGATAAGGTACTGATGGAAGCCATTATCAAGATTGCAGAAATGGGGGAGGTGCTGTTGTTGAGGAGCTTTAATCTGTCCGATGTAGATTGGAGCTTGTCAGCTGTGGATTCAGCTAGAAACAGGGGCATATTGGACTCCCTGAAGGGGTGTTCCACAGGTAACTAATCAATGAACCCACTCATGATGGGGCAATACTGGTCCTGGTACTCACCAACAGGGACAGTGTTGCAGATGTCAAGGTGGGGGTTGCATGTGGGAACCATTAATAAAAGTAGAGTGTGGTTCAATATAGGGACAGCTGCAGAAGCAACCCACATAAAGATGAGGGTCCTGAACAGAATGCCTCTGGGATGACCTTGGGGGGATGAACTGCATGGGCTGGAGAAACAGTGGGGGGGACTAAAAAGGCTGTAGTAAAGGCAACAAACCACTGCACCAAGCAAGGGAGAAAAAAAGAGGAAAATGAGACTGTTATGGTTCTTGAAAGGGGTGGTGGAA
Source organism: Neoceratodus forsteri (assembly GCA_016271365.2). Taxonomy (NCBI): domain Eukaryota; kingdom Metazoa; phylum Chordata; order Ceratodontiformes; family Ceratodontidae; genus Neoceratodus; species Neoceratodus forsteri. Next base: position 1,066,233,457 of record CM028131.1, on the reverse strand, counting down.
AAGGAAAAACTAAGAGGGTACATTCAGAAGGTACAAGGAGATGCAGAGGGAGGAGGAAATGAGAGTGTATCAGAGGAAATGGGGAAGTAGGGAGAGCAGTAAGAAGTGCAAAAGAAGGAGTGAAGAGAGAATAGTCAAGGCAGTAACAAAAGGGGACAATACATATTTTAGGTATGTAAGTGCAAAAAAGAAAGACAAGGGTGGAATTGTAAGGTTAAGATGGGAAGGAGGAATTGTGCACTGGGGGAACAGGAAAAGGCAGACATCCAGAACAAATGCTTTTGTTCAATGTGCCTACTCAACTTGGTATGATGTATGCTTATGCGACTTAGATACATTATGGCTATTCGCCTCTCTGTCCATGGGAAATACCACCCTGTAGGGATAGACGGCAAGGAAACCTTGAGAAGGGTTCCACCCCATAGGTGCCAAGGAAATGATTCCTTTGGCTAAAGGTAGCTTAGGAAGGAGCCCACAGAAAAGAGAGATGAGCCACTGGAGGAGAAGGGGAGGATGGTGGGGCAATGAAAAAATGATCCTGGACTAGCCAGGAGAAGCGGTCTTTTAATGTCTGATTGGGGGCATGGTGTTGCTTCATCCATTGAACTACAAGTGTAGCCTTGCAATTCAATGTGCTTAGACAACTTGGTATGATGTATGATTATGAGACTTAGATACGTTGTGGCTATTCGCCTCTCTATCCATGGGATATACCACCCTGTAATGGTAGACAGCTAGGAACCTTAGAGAAGGGTTCCACCTCTATGGGTGCTTCAGAAATGATTCCCTTGGCTAAAAGGAGCTGAGGAAGAAGCCCAAAAAGAGTGCCCAAAAGGATGTCGAGCAGTGAAGGAAGTGAGGAGTCAGAATGATATTGAGGACTGTACTGGAGGTCAACAGGTGTAGATGGGTAGGACAGGAGAGGAACAAGAGACAACGAGGAATGATTAGTGGATTGGAAGCTGACACAAAGCAGGAGGTGGGACTTCCTAAGGAGAGAGGGAATAGTCAGGGCCACCATCCGGCTCCATCCAACAGAGGAATCTAACTACGGAACTTATGAAAGCACTAACCCTATCTAAATATTATGACCATCAGCACGGTGGAGAGGGAAAAAAGCCCTTTGAGGAGGAAACCTCTTTGGATCCAGGGTCTAGGTTGCCTACCTTCCAGGCTGAAGGATGTTTTGGTTAGTGATGGCTCATCTTCTGCAAGTTAGAGTCGAGATCTAGGGAAGATGAAAAGATTCCAATTTGGAAGAAGCTCTCACTCTGTCCTTCTAACAGGAATGCTTTTGAGGGTTGTGAGTGATGTCTCTGCAACTCGACACTCAAAAGCAAAGGAGCAGAGAAATCATTGCTGAGCCACTCAGCCAACCTACATGAGCCTATGAAACAGACCAGGTGAACCAGAGGTAGTCAGAGGGAGAATAGCATAAGGGGTGCCCCTGAACCTGCTCATGCAGCTAAAGGGGTGCTGCTGAGGAGAGCCCCACCCCTCACAGCCTGAAGTTTGAAATTCTACATCCAGAGGTGTCACCAGAATGAGGGACAACTGAAGGTCCATATAGAGCGAAGACATTCTCACTATGGGCCAGAGAGAAGGACCTGCTCTCAGCTTTGCATGCTCTAGATACAGACTTAGGGGGTGCAGAGCTATAGGCTAGCTCCAAGCCATGGAGCAATGGACACAGAAGGCACGCCTCTGGATGGAGAGCAGGTCGAGTTGAGGTAGCATGATATCTATATGAGGGGTATTCTTGAATAGTCAATGTGAACAAGTAGACCAACACAGAGGTCGGACAGAGGGAAGTAGACCCTGATGTGGGTCCAGAGAGGGAGATGGCAAGGAGTAACCACAGGAGTGCATGCCAGCTGGGTCCATTGATAAGTCAAATTAGGAGTGGATTGAATTGCTCAAGTGGGAGAGAGGATAATGTCTGGGCAAAGCCCACAGCTGATGGCTGAGGTACGAAGTACTGTACAAGAAGTAAAGCTAGGGAAAATGGCTAGGGTAAGTAGCTGATGAGGGGTAGAGCTAATTTACAAGTTGAGCAGCAAAAACTAGGGTAAGAAAGATCTAAAGGTTAAGGGTAAATGGTGGGTCAGGAAGAATCCAAAAGGAAACACGGATGGCAAGCCTGCCGAGGCCAGCACGCCATGGAGGAAAGGAACAAAAGTAGGTGATCCAGGTGAGCAAGGCAGACTGTGGAAAAAATGAGCACTGGAGAACAAAGGAAGACTGGGGCCAGCAGGGAGCTAGAATGCTGGACATACGAAGCAGAGCCCACTAGTCCTGTAAACAGAAGGGCACAGGTGGAGGAGAGGAGGGAGGGACAGCCCATGCATGGCACGGTGGCACACAGCAACAATGGAAACAGCAGTGCTAGAGAAGGAGCCCTGGTCGAGCAGGGCATGGAGAGCCTGACCTGGCACACTGGCTATGTAGTGGAAATGAAGGAATGGCATGAACCAGGCCTGGTGGGTGACGTCACACCTGGAAGTGTGGGCGGAGAAACAGAGATGGTCTGGCTGCTGCACTGGAGAGGAGAAGTGAGGAAGAAGCCAGGCGTGGAGGGTGATGGCACACTTGAAGCACCGGTGGGCAATGGCAAGGAGGAGCATATAGCCAGGAGGCCTGGAGGCACAAAAGGAGAACCAGGAGCAAAGCACTGAAAAACAAGGTATGGAGAAGGGGAAAAGGAAACAGAGGCAGATGGGAGAAAAATGGGATGCTCAGTTAGAGAATGGAGCCAGTGGAGAATGGGGCAAGCAGGGGAGCAAACGAGGGAGAAGGGTAGGGGAACAAAGGAGACGGAGTGGGAGAAAAGCAAGGAGGGGAGAAAGCAGCGAGTTGGCAATTGGAGGCAGTGCAAAACATAGCAAACTGAGAGGAAGGAGGAACTCGACAGGAGCCAGAAAGAGCAGTACCTCCAGCTGCAACAAAAAAACAATCCTGGAATAGCCAGGAGCAGCAGCCTTTTAAGGCCTGAATGGGGGCATGGTTTTGCTCTGCCCATTGAACTACAGGCATAGCCTTGAAATTCAATATTCACAGAGGAAAGAGATGGGGATGGGCCACAAAAATGTAACAGGAGAGTTAAAGAGATGGAGGTGGATACAAGTCATTTTTGGAGGAGAGAGTCCAGAAGGGGCTTGCAAATCTGGAAGTGGACAAAGCAATGAGGCCAGACGGGGTCCTCTCAAGTGTACTGAGGGAGCCCAGGTAGGTACCGGTGGCACCTCTAATTGCCCTATTTAACAGCTCATTGGAAACAGGTGAGGAGGAGGGCAGATGTAGTTCCACTTCACAAAAGTGGTAGCAGCGAAGAGACTGACAAGTATAGGCTAGTCAGTCTGATTTGTGTGGCAGGAAAGTTAATAGAATTCTCTGTTGAAAAAAAGGATTGTGAAATATTTTAAATCCAGTGGGTTACAAGACCTGAGACAGCATGGATTCATGGGGGATGTCATGTCAAATGAGTCTCATAGAGTTCTTTGACTAGGTGACCAATGAACGTTCAGAGTGGAGCAGTGGGTGTAATCTACCTAGTTTTCAGTAAGACATTCAACACCGCTACACATAGGAGACTAGTAAGAAAGCTGGGTAGCTTAGAAATTAGCCTAAAACTGGTAAACTGGGTAAGAAATTAGTTAAGGGATAGGCTACAGAGGGTGGTGGTAAATGGAGTTCACTCAGAGGAAAGGAAGGTGACCAGCTGAGTGCCTCAGAGATCAGTTTTCAGACCGGTCTTCTTAAATGTCTTGATGTGTGACATTGCAAAGGAACTGGCAGGGAAGGTCTGCCTCTTTGTGGGTGACAACAAAGTCTGGAACAGGGTGGACACTCAGGGAGGGAAGGGGGTGAAAAGTATGAGCAATGACCTGAAAAAACTTGAGAAGTGGTCAAGGACATAGCAGCTGGGTTTCAATGCAAAAAAGTGCAAAATAATGCACTTAGGGCACAGAAACCCATGGGCAGGGTACAGAATGGAGGGATGGTGGTGGTACTGATAACCACCAAGCAGGAAAGAGCTGGGTGTGATCATATTGGATGACCTAAAGGTGTCCAGACAGTGTTACAAGGCAAAGAGAAAAAGGAGCCCGTGGCACTCAAAACAGGGTTCCAATGCTGCACCAATTTAAACAAACCTGAGCAAAGGAAAAAACAAAAGGTGCACAAAGAAAACCCAAACGGCAGCAACTATGAATGCAAGTGATAATTTATTATGCTAAAGTGCACAGTACTTGGAAAAAACGACAAGCAGTAAAAAGTTTCAAACCCCAGTTACAAGGAAGTTGGGAGGGTGAGTAGGGTGTTGTGGTGCATAGGAAGAGGTATCACCAGCTGAAAGGGGGAGGGGGTGTTGCCACTGTATAGATCACTGGTAAGACCCCACCTAGAGTACTGTGTCCAGTTTTGGAGACCACATCTCAGAAGAGACACAGAGTGGTAGTGTTCCAGAATAGGGTAACTAAAATGGTGCAGGGTCTGCATCAGAAGCCTAATGAGGAGAGATTAAAGGACCTAAATATGTACACATTGAAAGAGAGGAGAGAGACAGGGGGATATGATAGACACCTTTAAATACCTCACAGGGATAAACAAAGTACACAAGGGAAGTATTTGTCAGAAAATAATGTGCTAATGGATAAGGGAGCATTATATATGTCAACAAAAACTAATTAAATAAATCGATAAATATGAAGCTGGAAGGGGCAGATTCAGAGAGATGTGAGGAAGTACTTCTTCACAGAAAGAGTGGTGGAATCCTGGAACAGTCTTCCAGTGAAGGTGGTGGGGGTGAAATCAGTGGTGGGGTTCAAGAAAGCATGGGACAGGAATAAGGGAATCTTAGGGAATGGGAAGAGGTGGGTGAATGGGCTGGAGATCTAGTAGAATATGTGGTTATACTACAGGCAGAGGAAAAATGGGCAGACTGGGTGGGCCAAGTGATCCTTATCTGCCAGCAAATTCTGTTTCTATGTTTCAAGGGTAGTGGAATTTTTCAAATCTTGCCCAAAAGTCACAGTGCAAAATCTCCTTTCGGGCACAATGTGAACATTTTCACCTACTGCGTTTATGAAGAAGGCTATGTTGAAAATCTGATGTAAAAATATGTTAAAATGACCAAGTTGGAATGAAAAGAAGTATTTCAACATTCAATCATAACTTCTCTAATTTTTAACATTTTTCCTCCAAACTTTCAACATGGCCTTTTTTTGGACGATGCCATATTGCGAGCAAGGCACGTGACATTTTTTAAATCGTCCTGAAAAGTGATTTCTCATGCATTGCACAAATTTAAGTTTTGGGTGGGATTTGAAAATGTTAACCTACCAGGTTCATAAGTTGGGATCAAAAGAAGGCTATGTCAAAAAGTTATTGTAAAATATGATAAAATGACCAAGTTATGGTTGAATATTGAAATATTTCAGTCTTCATTCATAATTTGTTAATGTTCAATATTTTAACTCTAAACTTTCAACATAGTCTATTTGTCACACTGCCTCATAAACTTGACAGGTGTCATTTTTCAAATCCTGGATGAGATGTGTTTTTGCACGTGTGGTGCAATATGACTTTGGCAAGTATTCTGTAAATGTCATATGTCATGTTTATAAGGGGGAGTCATAAAACAACTATTCTGAAAATTTGGGGTCAAAATAAAAAAAAAGTAATAATAATTATTAAGAAATATTGTGTGTAGTACAAGAATTTACCCCTGCAGGTAATCATTTATGATCCTGTGATGGAGAGCTGAGTTTGGGGTGAGCTCAGTGACCCAACTAGATGGACCGAAGCTGGAGAGGGAGGCACTGTCACACAACACCACCCCTAAGCCTAGTAAGGATAGGTGACGGGTTGCCTGCATGGGTCCAAGTACTATATAGTGAAGAAAAAAATAATCTTTGCATAGTGCCCTGCACCTCTGCACCCATGGGTGTGAGAGGGCCCTGTGCTTCAGTTGCAATGCATACTCTTTACCCAGTATGGCTGTATCTGCAGCAACATGGCAGCACAGGCCCAGAGGACCATGTGTGTTTGTGGCCCACCAGAAAGCATCATGAATCCTTAACATCCATTGCTTACTGGAAATGCAGGGCCTGCAGGGACCTGCACGTTTCTAAGTGGTCACCAATGTGTATCTCTTCATTTAGGTCCCAAAGGGACATGTGTGAATAAGGATAGGATTCCACTATCTCAAAAAGAAAATAAATTGTTTTAAAAAAAAAACTTACTGCACAAGTTAGGGTTCAGCTTAATGCTGCAAAAGTAGAAAAATGGGCATAAGAGTTTCCAACCCTATCTCCCCCCACCCCACGGGAAAGAAAAAGGAAAAAAAAAACTCTGGAGACTTGGCAGACTCAGTGATGGTGTCATCCTTGGAGCTGCAAACCCTCATACTCACCCCTTCCCCCAGTCCATAGCCTCCTGTCTGAAGGAAGAGGTACTGCTCCAAGCCAGTACCTCATAGTCATGCACTCTTCAGAAGTAGAGAAGTATGTCTCACCACATGTTGTCAGCAGAATGTGTTGTAGCTTTCTTCACACAGGGCCCTTTTCTGATTTTGTCTGAACTTGTTTGTTCAGGGGAGAAGGTGGGCACTAGGGTTGACAACCCCAAGGAAGAGAGTGGGCATTGCAATGAATTCCTTTCTTTTTGTGATTGTGGAATCATATCACAACCTGCATGAACTGGAATAAACAGAACAGTGGAGCTATTTTGAGACCGATTTTTTATGTCAACCCATTTTTCCTGATGCAGAATGTGGTTCTGTCAGGCCTTGACGTGCACATCAACTCCTTGTGATAGAAGGCTGCCCAGCCCACTACATGGTGTCACCTGTGCAGCAGAAATTTGTGAAATCCCTTCCCAGAGTAGGAACAGTTGTATGAGACTGCAGCAGACCCCATCATCATGCTGCCAAACCAGTTCCCCAAGTTTATTCCCATACTGAAGCCATCTGCACATGAATACAACATGATATCTGCAGGACCAGTAGCCAGCCCTGCATATGTTTCTTCATAACGTTTTCCTTTTTTGACATTGTGACCCCAGATTTACAATATAGTGTTTTTAGAACTTCTCTTCTGAATAAGATGGGTGTCATTTATTAATTACTGGCCAAAACACCATTTCATGCCACATGTGCCAAAACATATTTTGAAAAGTTTTTGAGAAATGACAGTGGTCATGTCCATGAGGTAGGGTGAAAAAATGACCAATTTAAAAAAATTTGGGTCAGAATATTTAAATAGCTATGAGCAAGTGTTGTAAAAGTTCAACATACTTTCATAATTTGTTCATATTTTGACCTCAAATTTTTCAGATCCCGCATAAAAGGTGATTTCACGGAGTGACTGCAAAATTGCCTTTTGGGGTGGGTTTAAACATTTTTGCCTACCTTGTTCACGAGGTGGGGTTTAGAGATGGGCAAAGCTGACAAACTTCACTTCATGAAATGATTTGCAAAGTCTGCCATATTCGCAAAGTGCCAACTTCGCAAAGTTTTTGGCAGGCAAAGTTGTGCAAATTCGCTGGTGAAGCTGCATCATCACCATAACTTCTCCTAACTTTGCATGAAAAAGTGTCATATTTCCAGGAATCAATGTGATGTGGAAAAGTCAGAATGTTATCCACAAAGGCAGATTTTGCAACTTTGTTGAAATGTTTCAGTGAAATTAAACTTTGGAACATATATAGTGGGGTCCTAATAAGGCCATGTTGAAAACTTTGGGGAAAAACATTTTAAAAATTATGAAGTTCTATGGTTTTAGCAGTAATCCAGGTGTGAGGAAACAAAACATTGGACCAATGCGGCAGCAATTTCCAGATTTAAGTAAAAATATATCATACCAATAGTGCATAGATGATAGAAGGTGGGGCTGACAGTACTGTTAGAAAGGCACTCCAGGTGCATAGCTTGATCCAGTAAAGCAGGAAGACTGCAAATGACAGGGTCTGGATGAATAATAGAAGAGTCATGATGAAGACCAATGTTAGGTACACTGAGAAATTTTATCTTTGCTCTGGTGTTGCGGACAAGAAATTTGGTCTTATTAATGTTTAGACAGAAAGAGTTCATTGCCATGAAGGACTGGCTGTTAAGTAAGCATGGATTAAATGGGTCTGAAATGAATCAGTGACTGGGGTGTAAATCTGGATATCATCAGCATAACTATGGTAGGACAAACCATGAGCTTTCTTGATGTCTGTCTTTGTTAATGAAGTGGATATGGCAAATAAATTTATTAAGTATTTTTTAGCAGGGTTCCACAAACAGGATGTACAGAGCTTGGCTAATTGCAAGACTGATAATAAGAAATAATAATAAGAAGATAATAAGAAAGATGATTTTGTAATCACAAGGGCAGCGGTATATGAGAAGTTGAGTAGTTTAAATGTGACCAAATCATATGGACCTGATGAACTTCATCCAGCACTCCTGAGTAATTTGGCAGAGGAACTCTCCGGTCCACTCACATTGCTGTTTAATAAGTCCCTGACCTCTGGTGTGGTAGTGCAGGATTGGAAGGTAGCACATATAATTCCTGTATTTAAAAGAAAGGGTGATAAATCACAGGTTAGTAACTGTCGGCCCGTAAGCATAACCTCTCAAGTCTGTAAAATATTGGAGGGCTTTGTTAAGCAGTTTCTGATTAAGGATTTAAAAAGGTTAGATGTTGTGGATATAACGTAACATGGATTTTGTCAAGGGAGGTCGTGTGTTACAAATCTCATGGACTTCTTTGAACAGGTTAGCTTAGCTCTGGATGAGGGGCTCCTGGTGGATGTGGTGTAATTAGATTATAGTAGAGCTTTTGACTCTGTGTCACATCTCAGGTTGATGGAGGTGCTGGAAGAAATAGGGGTAGATTCTGGCCTTATGAGATGGATCCAATCATGGTTCTCGAATAGGTTACAGTGAGTCCAAATAAGAGGGTTCTTCTCTGAGTGGGGTGTGGTGACCAGTGGGGTGCCGCAGGGTTCGATTTTGGGCCCAACCCTGTTTTCTATTTTCACCATTGGCATGCGGGGTTCAGAGAGTCTGTGGATTCAGAAACACGCCTGTGATACAAAAGTATGAGCAACAGTAAATAATGCTGAATCCACTCAACAATTATAGGAATTCCTGAACCGCTTGCAACAATAGGCAACAGAACATAATTTATTATTTAATGTAGATAAGTATAGTATAATGCACTTTGGTCATAATAACCCTCTAGCTGAATATGTTGTAAATAATAAGATTCTAAGGCCCAGATATTCAAACTGCACCCAAAAAGTGTGTAACAGCAGGAGCAAGTGCAAGTCCATTGTGCCCATGTGCAAGAGGCACAATATTCAAAAACTGCGCTGGCCAAGATGCACCTACAGCCGACGACTGAATATCGCACCACCTGCGCCATAGCACAACTGGGGAGGGGAAGCTGAGCATATCTGATGTGCCATGGCGCAACAAGGGATGTTCAGCTGAGCAGTCCAGATGCGCCATAGTGCAACCAGGGATGCCCCCCAGCAGCAGGGCAGCAATACAACAGCACAACCAGGGATGAAGGGGCCCACCACCCATACCACACCCCATGCACTGCACAACTGGGGGAGGGCTGGAATAACCACTGGCCCATGGAGACAAGCAAACAGCCCACAGCTGGTCCATGGTGCCCCATCACACCTCCTGGCAAGCTGTGACCAGCACACAAGGAGGGCCGACCACCCCGTGCCATACCATCTTACCAATGCAGAGCATACCCTGCATCATGACCCCCAGACACCCTGCCCAGGAGCAGCGTCCACCAGTGCAGGATACCCCACGCGTGCCACCACCCCCACTGTGACAATGCAACCCTGTGCACCACAGAACCATGCAAGGCAGCCCCACCACGAGCACCCATCAGCGGGTGGCAGCACACAGCGATGCAACAACGGCATACACAGTGCCACCACACACAGCCCCCTGAGGTACAGCTGAGAGACCGACCATGCGTCAGCACACGAGTTACCCCACACATGACAGGGCATGCCCCAGACCCCACCACCAGTGGTACAGCACCCTGCACACCCTCCCAAGGACACACCCCGACCCAGCACTGGTCACAACAGCCAGCGCAGACACCCACAGTGGTGCATGGAAGCATGCACCACACCAGATGCAACACAGTGCATGGAAAAACACCCACCCATACCCAAGAGCACACCAACACAGGGATGCAGTAGCAGGGCAACCAAGCCCCCAGCATGGGGCCATGGAAACCGTGTACACACGGCCAGCAGTGTTCCATGGCACAGGAGTACCAGCCACCCTGCGCAGGCACTGTGGAGCTGTACATCACCAGCATTTGCCCGGAGCACAAGTCACAGACAGTGGTGCACATCCCCTGCAACACACACAAGCCACAGCATTGAGGTGTGACAACAACAGTGGAGGCCACAGTGTCACCCGAGGCAGACATGCACCACACCAGTGACAAGAAGCAACCCAGCATTGTGATGGGTACAATGGCTGTCCTGCATGGACAGCCACCACTGACATGCCAGTAGACCGTGCAGGTCACAGACATGCAAGGGGTGTCAGCTGCTCAGGCCATGGACGGGCTGACAGGTGCACCACGGACACAGAGCATGCACCATGGACCACTGCACACAGTCATCCAGTGCACAGGGAACAACACACACACCACAGACAGTGACAGATAGCTATTCCCACAGCATAGCCACTTCCCCATGGACACACAAACACATGCCCATGACTGCACCACCCCTGATGCCATGCACACCACTGCAGCTGAGCACCTATAGCCCGCTGCAAATCAGAGACCACCACAGTAGTCATATCAAAAGAAAAGTATTTAAAAACATCAAACAAAACTATGTAGAATTATTTACAAATGTGTGGGGGGAGGGCCACAAACAAGGTGGGGGTGGGTAAGGGGCAGGGGTGAACAAATGGTAGAGGGAAGGAGGGGTGTGAGGGTGGGTCCGGGGTAGGGGAAATCAGGGGCATTGTGACACTCAGTGGGAGCCCTGCTCCCCGCTCCAGCTGCTCCTCCTGCCATGATGCTGCTTGACCCCCAGCCTCTCGATCCTCTGCAGGATGTCCAGCGACGCCCTGGCAACAGTCAGTATTTTCTGCAGTGCCTCCCAGATCATGTGCAGCTGCTGTCCACCTAGGACAAGGGGAGCAGAGTCAATAGGTGTGAATGCACAGCCCCATACAGCCCACCCACTGTGCATGGCATACGGTTGTGGGACATGCCTCTGTGATGGCATGTGACCACCCACAGTGATCGTGTCCACAAGGCTGCAAGGCCCACCCAGGTGCACACAGCCATGTGGACCACTGCAAACACCCACCAGTCAAGTCCTGCACAGCACCACCATGGCTGTTTAGTGACATGGCTATGTGGTGCGAAGGCAGTGGCACAGCCATGTACCCAGTGCACGCATGGACCACCATTGACGCACTCCCAGACATGCAGTGCCACTGGACAGTGCTGACTGTAACAAGTTGCGTGCATGGCAGTGGTGTCAGTGGATGGTGGCCATGCCCCACTGCCCGCCCTGTTACACAGCATGCAATAGTAATCATGGATGTAATGCACTCACCATCATCAGGCTGGTCCCTCTGCCTCTGTGGACCTTCGCCCCTCCTGGTGTGCCGGTCTTCCAGCTGGCACCTCCTCTCCCTCGCCAGTCATCTCTCTTCTGGGCCTAAGGTGCAAACATGGAGAGACGAACATCAGTACAATCCTGTAGCAAAGTCCCCCTGCCCCCATGTGTGTGCAATCCCACACAGCCAGACCCACCCACCCCACACCCTGATAACACCACCACAGCCAACACCGGACGGTCCCCCCCCATGATCCAGACACATGCAACTGTGATACCCATATGGAAGATAAAAGTGTATGGACGTTACACCTACTTGGCCGTGGCACCGTGCCCCTCCTGGCATGTACCCACAGATGGGCAAGCAGGTCCGGGTCCCTCCGCCTCAGGTTCCCATATCTGTGGTGGCACTGCTCCACCATCCGCCCCATTCCTGTGGCCTCCTCCAGGGAATCAGCCACCTCCTGCCACTCCCGACTCCTGGACCTGTCCAGGGGTGCCTCACCAAAAAGTGGGCCAACAAGTGGCTCCACAATGGCAACCAAGTTTGCCATTTCAATCTGGCTCCACTGGGCAGCTCTCCTCCACGCCATCTCTCTTGCTCAGTAGGGTCAAAATGGCACTCTGCAGTGTGGTTCCACCACATGCAGATGCTGCGCAGTACAATGCTGCCATTCCCTATTGCGCTGTCACCAAATGACGCATGGCGCCTAGGGGGCAAAGGTCCGGCACAGGGTCAAGGGTCTCTGGTGCACGAACAGCCACAGCGTGATTGGAACTCAATGCATGTAGCGTGATTGGGTGCCTGTGTGCCACCTCCAGTAGTGGCCTACTGCTATGTTGCCCCAGTGCACCTACGATGCCCCAGTGCCACAGCGCCATGTAGGTGAACATCGCTGTAGCACCACTGGCACAATGGTGGCCATGCCTTGCATTGCCTCCCATGCACAGCACATCAGCAGCGCGGCAGGTGCCTGCGTCATCAACCCGGGCATGCGCAGTTAGGTGTGTACTGCGCATGTCACAGAACTGTACCCTTGGCTGAGCACGTTCAACATAATTGCGCAAAGCGCAAAAGTGCGATATTCAGCTGTCATATGCAAATCAGCTAATCAGCCATTCAATGGCGCAGCACTGCAATCTGCATCCACTTAAAGTTGCGCCTCGCCTCATTTGCATGGGTTGCGCTATAAAAGTGCGACATTGGGCTGCACTGGCCATAGTCGGTTACTGCAGTCTATTGGTGAGTTGCATACTGTTTGGGAGTGTGGACTGTGGATTTTGGGACATGCATGGGACTGCACAGTCACAGGTAACAACCGTCATTCTCACAGGTTGAATCTTGACAGAGCGAGTTGTGGGAGAAGAGGAACAGAGTTGTGGGAGGAGGAGGAGGAGGAGGCCAAATTTCACCAAGGCCGAGATGGATGCCCTGTTTGAGGCTTACCAGGACCAGGAGCCGCTTCTCAGCAGGCACCAGGGAACACCACAGGCCCGTGCTGCTGCATGGGAGGAAGTAGCGTGTGCTGTGAACCTGCATGGCAGCCACCAGCGCTCCGTGCAGGATTGCAAGAAGATGATGGGCACAGACAGAAGGAGGATTAAGGAGAAGGTGGCTGCCATTAGGGCAGCACGATCTGCGACAGGTGGGGGACAGCCGGAGGTGCTACACCTGACCCCACAGGAGGAGAGGGTTGCTGGCAGCATGCAGCATTGTGCCATTGAGGGTGTTCTGGGTGGTGGATTCCAGACGGGTGGTAGCCCGTCACTGCATGGTAGGTCATGGTCTGTCTATTGGGGGGGGAGGGTAGATCACATGCAGTAACGCGACTTTGTTTTCCCTTACAGCTCCTGAGCATCTGCATGGGTCAGCGGTGGTGGGCCTCTCCACTGAGGCCAGTCAGATGGAGATGGAGGAGGGCCATCCACCTCTACAGAAATATGCGGATCAGTGCAACAGTGTGCCCGCCTGGATGTCCAGACTGATGTTGTTGGAACAGGTGTGGAAGAGGCCCTGCCCATGGCCCAGTGTGCCAGCGTCCATGGATGCCAGCATGCTGTGACTCGGGCTGGTGCCGGGTCCATCACCGATGATGATGATGCCGATGTCATGGGCAGTGACACATGTGTGCCACAGGATGGCCACACAGCAGGCAACATCGCGGCCATGGCTGTGGGTGGTGCTGCTGTGGAGGCCTGCGTGTCATCACAGTCCCAGCCTGTGCCTGTCAGTACCGGTGGGGCAGCACTGGTGTGTGTACAGGACAGTGGGACTGTTGCAGCCACTGCTGTGCCACCAGTGAGCCCTGGGGAGAGGCAGCCGGAGGGGCAGCATCAGCAGTGAGCCAATGGGCTTGGGGGTACAGTGTCAGGGGGCGGTGTCAGTGCTCCACCTGCGGACATGCCCAGGCCTGGTCCTGGTGTGCAGCACCCACCCTCAAGGGGTGCTGAGCATCTGGGCTGAGCACACCCTGAGGGACAGGATGCCAGTCAGGCAGATGACCTCTTGGATGAGCACACCCGCATACTGCAAGCATCAGTCAATCAGAAGATGCGGCTTGCGACGGCGGTGGATGCAATGAGTGTGGCTCTGCACCAGGTAGAGGAGCGTCGCAGCAGAGACACTGCTCTGCTCCTGGCAGGGATGGACCGGTTGTGGGAGTATGTGACTGCTGCCATTGACAGGCAGACACAGGCGTTCACTGCTGTCATGGCCACAATGGGCACACAGTTATTTGCCCATGCGTCGCAGACACCACGCAGTGCACTGTCCACCCCCATTCCCGGTGTCGTGTGACACCATCTTTGTCAACACTGGGTTCAGCTGTGGGCATCCCGAGCATGCCTGGCGCAGGCATGTTCAGTGTGCTGCAGACCCCTGCGCAAGCACGGTCGCGTTCATGTAGTGGAACTCCTGGAGGACCATTGGTGCCACCCCATGAGGCCAGTGGTCAGCCTGTCAGTGCTGGCGGGTCTCAGCTGGGCCACCCACGCATCCATGTCAGCCGGGGCACTGTGGCTCATGACTGATCTGTCTCCCAATGTGGCTACTGTCTGATGCTGCCCTGTGTGCATTGTGTCATTCAGCAGGCAATGCATGGGTGGGTACCCGGCCCTGCACGCAGACACACAGTCCATCTGCACACCCTCCTGGCTCCTGTTCACAGTCATGTGTGCATGATGAGGCCTGCATTGTGCTGTACACCAATGTGCAATGGTGCCCAGCATCTGACATGCGCACAATGACAGGCAGTGGGCGTGGTGGTCTGTGGACATGTGTGTGGCTAGAAGTGGCATTCTGGGTCGGTGTGCCTCCTACCCTTTGTGCATGTCTGGTTGTTTGTGTGTGTGTGTGTGTGTGTGTGTGTGTGTGTGTGTCTGTCCGCGTGCCATGTTAGACCTCACCCATCCCTGGTGGTGTGTGTGGTTCCATGCCCGGCCAGTTCCCTTGATGGCATGCACCCTTGGTGTGTGTCCATGCATGTTTGTGGGTTGTGCCTTAGCCACTGGTGGTTGCACATGGCCCCATGACTTATCTGGGTTGGCTGAAGTGCTCCTCCGTGATGGTGTCCCGTCAGCTGTGCCAGCCGGAGCAGTCGAGGTCCATTACCCAAGGGGCTGCCCATCACCACTGTCACCGGCGTCCTCATCATCCCCATCGCTGTCCCCCTCTTCGACCTGTATGGCTATCCCACATTCGTTGGCCATGTTGTGCAGGATGCAACAGGCCAGGAATAGCCCACAGGCCTTTGAGGTGCTATACTGTAGGGCACTGCCGGAGGTGTCCAGGCAATGGAAACATGCCTTCAGCATCCCGAACACCCGCTCAATGACATTACGTGTGGTGGCGCATGCCTCACTGTAGCGTTGCTGCAATGGGGTAGCGGGCCGCCAGTATGGTGTGAGCAGCCAGGGACGGAGTGGGTATCCACTGTCACCTGTGTGTAGAGGGTGGAGGTTAGTTTGGTGATCAGCATCGCCCTGTCCCAGGCCATGTAGGCCACTACTCATGTCACCTCTGACCATGCCCCCCCAGGCCCTATGATTGTCCGTGTGGTTTGCATACTCACCCACTAGGTGGCCAGGGGGGATATCCCCACTCTCGAATCTGTGGCACAGTGCCGACTGGTGCCAGATGAAGGCATCATGTGCTCCCCCAGGGTGTGTGGCACAGACATTGATTATGCACCCCCTGGCATCGCACACCACCTGGCAGTTGATGCTAGCATAGCCCTTCCAATTTATATATGTGGCCCCCTCGGGGCCAGGTGGAGTGTGGATGGCCACATGGGTGCAGTCTATTGCCCCTAGCACACCAGGCATACGTGATACCCTGTGGAACTCCTGTATGTTTGCTGTGTGCTCCGCCGGTGTGCTGGGAAAATGGATGTACTGTGCTGCATGTGGCAGCAGTGCGCTGAGGAATTGGGTGAGGTGGCATAAAGCGGCCAACTGGGTTATGCCTGTGGTGTCCCCAGTTGGTCTCTGGAAGGTACCCGTGGCGAGCAAGCACATGCAAGCTGTCACTTTCATCTCCACTGACAGAGCATGGCTCCGTCGTGTGGGTGCCTGCATCACATCACTACACAGCTCACAGAGCCACCCCAGAGTTGCCCGATTCAGGCGGTACCGGCCCACAATCTCCATATCACTATACAGCTCAAAGCTGGTGCGGGCTCGGTACTGCCTGTTGGGGGCATACCACGAACGGGCCCTTCCATGGCCGTGCCCCCCTGCTGACCACCTTCTCACCCCTCTCATTACTGCCTCCATCTGGATGGTGGCACTGGCCATGTCCCTGGCTTGTGTTCTCCCCCTTGGCAGCTGTTTCTGTGTTTCCCCTGCTATCCTGGCTGCTACTTCCCCTGCACTGGGAACACCTGACTGTGCTGGCCTCACTGCTGTGTGTCAAGTACTTCCCCCTTCTGCACTTTGGCTCCCCACACCTTCCCCTGAGCATGTGGGTTCCAGGTGCCCTTTCACTGTCCTGCCCTGTGTGTATGTGTGTTGCCTGTGTGGCTGACTATAGTTCTGCAACTTGAGGCTTCCCTGTAGTGTTCTTGCGCCTCTCCCTTGTTCCTTTTTATTTTGGCTTATTTCCGCTATGGCGCAGCTTCCGCTGGCTCCCCTATTGCGCATGGCGCATGTTGTTGAATATCACACTGCGCCATTTATGCATGGTTCCTCCACCTTCAGTTGCACATACATTCATTATCATATCACTGTTGCTCAGAGTGATTTGGGGGGCACAACTGTCTCCCGCTGAATATCGCACAATGGCGCATTTTTGGACTTGCGCTGGCGCAACCCTATTGCGCATGGCGCAACTCTTTTAAATATCTGGGCCTAAGTGTCATTACTTGTGAGAAGGACCTGGGAGTATTTATTACTGATGATCTGGGGTTTGAATATCATTATGGGGAATCGATTAAGAAAGCCAATAAAATTATGGGTAACATACTTAGAAACATACATAGTAGAAGAAGGGAGGTTCTGGTGCTCTTGTATAGAATGTTGGCCAGACCTACTTTTGCAGTACGGAGCTCCGTTCTCAACTCCGCAGACTGTTGGTATAACTAAGTCTTATGACCGAGTGCAGTGGAGATTATCCAAGAAAGTTGCCCAGGTTAAGGACAAATGTTGAGCTGAGAGATTGGAGACCCTTGATCTTTTCTCCATGACATATAGGAGAGTAAGAGGTGATTTGATTTATGTATACAGAGCCTTCTCAGATGAAAGCCTGCTGGAATAAGCTGGCTTATGTAAAAAATCCAAGTCAGAAAGGTCAACTAGAGGTCACAATAAACAAATAAAGAGTAACTTTTTTAGGACATCTAGGAGAGGGGCTTGGTTCAATCAGAGAATGGTGAACGAGTGGAATGCGCTGTCCAATGAAGTGGTGAATGCACCTACACTTAGAACATTTAAGACAAGTTTGGATATATTCATGGGGAGTAGAACTAGGGTGTTTCTCCACTAACTGGTGGCGAGTCTATTATGACCCTTGTGGTCAATTGACTTGTATTTAATCCTATGATCCAATGATCCTATGTCTGCCAGGGTAGACATGTATAATACAAATTAAAGAGCCCCCTGAGACAGGAACCTGCAGTACACTGGAAGTTACAGCTTTAGGTGTAGATGCAATAGAGCTGAAAGTAATGGTTTGTACTAGACCAGTAAGATAGGAGTGAACCAAGTTTAAAGCATTCAAGCTGAACTCAAAGATAGATTTCAAGCAGAACATAATTTCATAGTTGATGGTATCAAAAACTGATGAAAGATCTAGCAGCAGCAGGGACAGTTAGACCAGGATTCACAAAACTTTGCCTGGGCACAAACCTAGTTTGGCATGAGCAAACTGGGTTTTGCATCGAGTTGATATTCACAGAAGCCTGGTTTGCATGCTGAAACTGGGTTTGTGCTCAGGCAAAGCGTGGTGTAGAGTGCAATGCAAATGAGGGGGAAGGGACCTGCATATCAGCGCAGTTTGTTTCACTGAGCATTTACTCTATGCAAGGGCCTTTTTCTGGGTCCTTTAGCAAGTCGCAAATATCACCGATCGAGACCTCACTTTATCCCATGCAAGCCTAGTGGTAGGAGGCGGTACTCTGGCGGTCCCCACCGATCGATGGCCCGATCAAAGAAATATATATATATTCCCTGGTGCTCGTGGTCCCCTCCCTGCCATTTGCCAATCCAATCACACCTATATATATGTGTATATATATATATATATATATATATATATATATATATGTATATACACACACACACATATACAGTGAAGCCCACCAGGATGAAGCACAGTGTCACAGGTTTGCTGCATGACAAAAGGGATTAACTCCCATTGAAATTTGCCTTGTTTGCTGCAGTAACTCTACTGCAGAATTCTGCAGAGTTTGGCTTCATCCTGGTGGGCTTCACTGTATATATATTCCCTGGTGGTGGTGGTCCCATCTTGCCAATCGCCAGCTCTATCAAAGATACAAATATTCCCTGGTACTAGTGGTCCAGCCCCCCCACACCGAA
Source organism: Neoceratodus forsteri (assembly GCA_016271365.2). Lineage (NCBI taxonomy): Eukaryota > Metazoa > Chordata > Ceratodontiformes > Ceratodontidae > Neoceratodus > Neoceratodus forsteri. Next base: position 1,066,214,812 of record CM028131.1, on the reverse strand, counting down.
TGCCAACATGAGTAGTAATAGATATGCTACCCTGGTGGCCAGTGGAACTGCCCCCCCACCTTCTCCCATGCCCGATCCATACACAATATTCCCTGATGGTTAGTGGACCCTCACCCCACCCGCTCCCATGCTGGATCCATACATAATACTCCCTGGTGGCCAATGGTCCCTCCCCCCACCAGGGTCAGGGTGTTCCCTGAAACAGTCTAGCCAGTTCAGGGGTGGGATAAAACCAGACAGGTGGACCATCAAACTCTCTTTCTGCTTCATCAGCCTACTTGTCCCCCTCACACATTTATTCTATTGGAGCAGGACCAGCCCCTGAGGGGACACCATTTTCTCTCCTCTGTCATCTGTGTGCAGCAACTCAGGTGGTTGGAGGTGTGAGAGGATCTACTGTATCAGAGACTAAGCTGACCACCTTGTCTCTGATAGGCAGTAGATGTTTTCTATGGAACACTTTGTATCCTCAAGTTTCCCCTTCTGGTCTAATCTTATATACCGGCAACCTCTCCAACTTCTCCAGTACTACATATGGAGTGATTCTCCAGTTATCAGAGATCTTATGCTTTCTAGGAATGCCCAGTCTCCTCAGTAGGACCCTGTTGCCTGGCATCAAGTGTTGTGCTTGGACTTTCTTATCATATCTCTCCTTTTTGGCTTGGTTTCTGTTGTTGGCCATCTCAGAGGCTAAATAATAGGCATCATTCAGTTGTTGTTTTGACTTGCGCACATACTGTATGTAGTCACCCTCTTTAGTGCCATCTGCTGATATACTGAAGCACAGGTCAACTAACAGGCAGGCCTCCCTCCGAAATATGAGGCAGTAGGGAGAGAACTCAGTGGCATCATTCCTGGTACAATTGTAGGCATGAACCAGGCAAGGCAAGGCAATTTTATTTGTAAGGTGCCCAGTCCCGGAGGCTCTGGGTGCCTAACAGGAGTTATAACAAGGCATAATAAGAACTGCATAAGTAGAAAAGCAATACCAAGTCATACATACAAATATAACAGTTCAAAATTACTTAAAAGGCTTTCAGACAGACACAGAAGGAACCAAGACAGAATGTACTCAGAAATCTGGAAAAGCCAGGATAAAGAGATGGGCCTTCAGCCTCCACTTGAACACCTTAACTGAGGGAGCCTCCCAGACAGAAGATGGTAACGAATTCCATAGGGTCAGCCCAGAGAAACTGAATGCATGATCTCCTGAGGTCTTAAGCTGGACCCCGGGAACATCCAGGAAGCCCCTAGCTGAATAGTGGAGGGAGCGAGCAGAGGTCACCAGTGTCAGAAGTTCTGACAGGTAACCAGGACCCAGTCAGTATAGGACCTTAATGGTGAGAAGACCTACCTTGAAAAGGACCCTCCACTTAATGGACAGCCAGTGTAGAGCCCGCAGGACTGGGGGTCATATGACTGGACCTTGAAAGGCCTGTCAGTAACTTGGCCTCTGCATTCTGCACTAGCTGAAGTCTGTGGAGGGTCCCTGCCATGACCCCGAAGTATAGAGAATTGCAGTAGTTGAGCCTGTAGGTCACAAAGGCATGCAATAGTGTTGGCAGATACTCAGATGGAATGAGGGGCTTAATCTGGGCAATGTTCCACAAATGATAGAAACCCCTACTGACAACAGATGACACCTGTTCTTCAAAAGTCAATCTGTTGTCAAGGATCACACCCAGAATTCGCACCCTTGGGGCAACCACCAATGAAGCAGAACCCAGAAAAACCCTGAGTCAGCACCAGATGGTAACCCATCATGTCTGCGATCAGGCTCAATCGCCAGTAGCTCTGTCTTGGCCAGGTTAAGTCTGAGCCAGCTGGAAGCCATCCAGTCATTGATTTTAGCCAGACTGTTGTTAAGCACATCAACCGCTCCTGACATTCTGGGGCCAAAAGATAAGTACAGCTGGGTATCATCTGCATAACAGTGAAACTCTGCACTGTACTGTCGAATGATCTCATCCAGTGGCAGCATGTACACTGCGAACAGCATTGGCAACAAGATCGAGCCCTGTGGCACTTCATAAGACAGGGGCATTGGGGAGGAGGAGAAATTCCCCATCACTACCCCATACCCTGTTTGAGAGCTAGGACTCAAACCACCTGATGACAGTAACGGCAAGTTCACAAAACTCACAGAGCTGATCAAGAAGCACAATGTGGTCCACAGTGTCAAATGCTGAGGAGAGATAGAGGAGAACAAGAATTGACCTGTCTCCTCTATCTCTAGCCCTGAGCAGATCATTATGCACCCTCACTAGAGCTGTTTCTGTGCTGTGTCTAGCCCGAAAACCTGACTGAAATGGCTCATAGATGTCCAAGGACACCAGGCAATCCTCGAGCTGACATGCCACTAACTTCTCAACAACATCTCCCAAAAAAAAAATCAGAGTGCTAACTTGTTGACTCCAGGTATGCTTGTCTTGGGGGTCCAAGGTGCCCAGCATGTCTAACAGGGTCGGTTGAATCTTTCAGGCTGGAGTTCACCTTGGGGATGGTAAGGGGTTGTTCAGGATTTTCTGACTCCCCACATAGACAATAGTTTTTTTATGACCCTACTCTCAAAATCATGGCCTTGATCTGAGTGAATCATCTGTGGCACCCCATAATGTACAAAGAACTTCTCCATCACCACTTTGGCCACAGTAGTTGCCTTCTGATCTTTGGTGGGGTAGGCTTGGGCATACCGAGTAAAAAGATCTGTTACCACTAGTATGTTTGAGATATTTCTGGAGTCCGGTTCCAAGGTAAGGAAATTGATACACACCAACTCCATTGGGGCATTTGTGACAATGTTGACTGGTGTGGCTGCCTTTTGGGGAAGAGCTTTCCTCTGGATGTACCAGCAACAGGTCTTGCAGTATTGATCCACATCCTGCCCCATGTTGGGCCAATAAAATCTACTTATAACCACGTCTAGTGTGCGTTCACTGTCCAAGTGGCCCATGTCGTCATGGAGAGCCTTCATTACAGTTTGATGGAATTAGCCAGGCAACACCAATTGTGCTCTGGGCGCCACCTGCTGATCTTGCACCTCTCTGTGCAGTAAACCATTCTGTATGTTTAGCTTTGACCACTCTCTTAGCATCAATAGAGCATAAGGATCTCTTGTGGTTACTTGCGCCTGATCACCCCTTCTCTGTAAAACTTGCACAATTTCTTCAATTGCCGGGCTAGACCGCTGCTACCTTATCAGATCTTGGGTGGTTAGCTGTGGCAAAGACCTCATGTCCGAAGCGGTTAAGAGGCAACATGCTATGGGGACACAGCTCCCAGAGGCTCCTAAACTGTCCACCAGGTGTGGTACATCCTCAGCAGATGGAGACTCTTCGGTGTTGAACATTTTGCACAGCACCTTTACAATCTGCTCAGGTATCTTCACTCAACTGGAGAGCTCTTCTTGCTAAATCAGGGGGGTGTTGGGACAAGGCATCAGCATCTATGTGGTTCAGCCTGGGGTGCTGCTCGATGCAGTAGTCATATGTGGATAGGGCTGACAAGCACCTATGACCAGCTGCATCCAACTCAGCAGTAGTCTGTACATACCTTAGGCAGTTGTTATCAGTCTTTACAGTAACTTTCACCTCGTACAGGTAATAATGGAACTGATCTACAATGACCTTTTTCAGTGCAAGGAATTCAAGCTTGTGCACCAGGTATTTGCACTCTGCAGGATTCAAACTCTGACTTGTGTAGGCCATTGAACGCAAACCATCTGGGTATCCAGGCAGCTGAAACTAGCATCTGGGTGTAAAACATAGGGCTTCTGTGGGTCTGCATAAGCCAAGACCGGGGCATGGGTTAGGCAATAAATGATGTCCTCAAAAGCCATGTCACATTTCTCAGTCCATTTGGGGCCAAATGACTCAGAAGGGCTAAAGTATTGTGATGACTCAGTGAAGGCCCCAGCCTGTTTGGGTTTCTTACTCTTGTTGACTGCTGGGTAGCCCTGTAGCAAATTCAGGAGGGGTCTGACCACGTGAGTGTAATCCTTAACAAACCTCCTATGGTACCCACAGAATCCTAACAGCCTTTGCAATTCATTCAAATTCTTAGGTTTTAGCCAGGTGGTAAGTGCCTCAACCTTACTGGGGTCCATCTGAATGCCCTTTGCTGACACTATGTGCCCGACATACTTAACAGAAGCCTGGAAAAATTGGAACTCATCGATGGAGAATTTTAAGCCAAATTCCTCCAGATGGTCCAATACTTTTAATAGCCTTGCTTCATAGAAACATAGAAACATAGAATGTGTTGGTAGAAAAGGCCCACCAGGCCCACCCAGTCTGCCCTGTATGACTAGTGAGCTGCTAGGACTTTGCTGTTGTCCCACCCATCCCCCTCCCTGCAGTCAACAGACCCCTGTATCTGTCTCACGCTCTCTTGAATCCCCCCACAGTCCTTGCCCCCACCACCTCCTCTGGGAGTCTGTCCAGTTGTCCATACCTTCTCTGTAAAGTAGAACTTTCTAACATTTCCCCTGAACCTCTCTCCTAACAACTGCATATCATGCTCCCTTGTTTTCAAATTGCTCCCTTAGCTGGAAAATGGCCTCTACTGATACCTTGTTAATATATTTGATATATTTGAAGGTTTCAATCATGTACCCCTTTCCCTTCTTTGTTCAAGGGAATACATGCTGAGGTCCCATAGCCGATCCTCATATTTTAGGTGGCTAAGTCCCTTAACCATTTTTGTTGTCTGCCTCTGGACATGCTCCATCCTATTCACATCCTTCTTGAGATACAGCCTCCAGAACTGGACCCCATACTCAAGGTGTGGCCTGACAGCTGCCTATACAAGGGCATGATGACCTCCCTCTTCCTGCTAGTTATTTCTCTACCTATACAACCCAGCATTCTACTTGCCATTGCCATTTCCTTCTCACACTGCTTTGCCACCTTGAGATCCCGTGAAATGTATATGCCCAGGTCCTTTTCCAGCTTGGTAAACTCTAGGGCATGCCACCCCCCCCATACGGTACTCCACTCTCTGCTTATTTCTGCCCAAGTGCATGATCCTGCATTTGTTTGCGTTGAATGCCAGTTGCCAATCCTTAGACCATCCCTCTAGCTTCTCCAAGTTCCTGCGCATGCTTGCTACCCCCTCAGGTGTATCTACTGTAGCTTCAAGTTCCTCTAGAGTCTTGCCAAATATGATTATGTCATCCAGGTACACTAAGCACTCCAGCAAATTCATGTTCCCAACGACCTTCTCCATTAGGCACTGAAAAGTAGCAGGGGCACTCAAAATGCCCTGGGGCATCCTCAGAAACTCATAAAACCCCAGGAGATAGATAAAAGTGGTCTTCTCCAAGTCCTGGGGGCCATAGGAATTTGATAGTCTGTTCTTCTCAAGTCCAATATTGACAACCACTGGCTGCAGTTCAGGCATCCAAGGTGTCCTGAGTCTACAGCATTGTATACTGGTCAGGAACAGTTCATTTATTGAGGGTGCGGTAATCCACGCACATCCTAATGGCCTCACTTTTCTTCCTTACTACCACTATAGGTGAGGCATATGGGCTCCTAGACGCTTGGATTACGTCCACTGCCATAATTTCTTGAAGGTGCCTCTGCACATCATCTATATCAGTTGGGGTGAGCCACCTAGACCTCTGTCTAAAGGGACACTGGTCCATAAGCCTTATGTGATGCTGCTCCCCTGTCACACATCTGACATCTCATTCATGTATGGAAAACACCTTAGTTCTTGTTGACAGCTTTTGTTAAACTCAGGCCTTCCACTATTTGGGGATGGGGGAATCACTCAGATCGAACAGGCTGGGGTCAATACCAGATGGGACACTGCATTCAAGAGCAGCAAGCTGTACTGCTGTGTCGGCACAGTAGACTTGAGCCAAAGTATGGCCCTTCCTGATGACCACTTCCTAGTCCATTATGTTCTTTATGTGCACCATGACTCTTCTGATGTAAACATGCACCCAGGTCAGCAAAACACTCGGCTTTCTGAGTGGACCAGCTGGGAACCCATGTTCCTCTACTGCATCCAGCATTAAGCTCTGGTTTCTAACCTCCTTCTTCAGCCATACTACACCACTTATATTACACTCCGCATTGGGTGGTAGCACTATTTCTTCTGCATCCCGCCTCCAGACTATACCCATTGATTCATCCAGTTCTTCTGCTGGGGGCTGCCCCTGGTTTTTGTACACTTCTTTTATTACTGGGTGGATTGGCAACTCCTTCCCCTGTTATTCAGTCTCCCAGGCCTGGAAAAGCTGGGCCAGCCAACCAAATATGTGGGCATTGGTACCCACAAGCACAGGCACCCCATCGTATATACCTGTCTCAGGGCAGATTAAAGCCAGGGTAGCAACCAAATCTCCCACTCCAGCCACCTTGGTCGGGCAAGCCATCCAAACTTTGACATTACCCACATAGGGGTAGGATTTTTTGCTAAGTCCCTACACATGTAGCCAGTAGCGTAGCAAATTCCAAGAGGGCATGGGTGCAAGTTAATGTTACAGGACCCCCCTCCAGTTTGAATAAACATCAGAATTATGATTTGGACCCCTCAAACTTTGTGGGCCTGGGTTCCACTGCACTCTCTGCACCCTTGTAGCTATGCCCCTGCATGTAGCCCCTCCGATGGTTGGAATTCTAAGTTGGATAGATGTTTATAATACCAGGACTTGAAGATAATTGTTACCTGGAAGCCACTTTCTAGAATGGCCCGTGTGGCCACCCCATTTATGGTGACAGTGGTCTCTGTGAATGGTCACACCAGCTTGTCCATATCGAGGGGTACAGAGGCTGTGACTTTGGCTGAAGATTTCTTCTTGTAAATGGTGGAGCTGGGCTTGTTGGGGGGCCTGGAACACTCCCTTACCGGGCCTCGTTGAAGTTTCTCTGCAGCTTTGGCTCACTACCCAACAACTGATCTCTCACTCGAGTGGGATCTTCCTTGGATCAGCACTCTCTCTGGAAATGTTCATCCCGCCCACATCTGTAGAAAAAATGATCTCCTCTTCTGGATCTGGTTGTGTAATGGGCTGCAGGTGGTGGTCAAGGCTCTGGATGACTTGGGTGCCCTGGGTACACTAATGGGGCAGGAGCTGAGACAGGATGAATCGCTTGAGCCATAACCACTCTTCACTCGGGGTCCCCTGCCCTTAGCATCCCCTGGTTCTTTAACTCACTAACAGCATGATACAGTTCCTAAAGGCAAGTTTCAATCTAGGGAACCACAGGGGGCACTGAGTCCTGTACCCCCAGGCCAATCACTGGGAAAGTGGCTGAAGCTGACTGTATGGGTTGGCTAGAGGTAATTTCAGTAGGTCTAGTAGAACCAGCATTAATTTTATCCAGTGTCTTCCTGCACTCTTTTACCAACACTTCGAGCTCAGATGCTTTGGTTGGGTAACATCCTGAACCTGGGTTGCAGCTACTACTGCCAGACGGGGTCCCCACTGAGCTTCCCTTTCCTCCTTCTCCCTAACTTCCCTGAGGAGGACATGGAGGGGGGGTTACACAGCCTATCCTTCAGGCCTAACTTTAACAATAATAGTTCCTAGTACCTGGCACCCCTCAACACCTGTTCCAACCCGGTCTTATTTAAGTCCGTAGGCTATAGAGGAAGGGGGTCTCATTTAAGTTAAAAAAAAGTGTTTTTTCTGAGGAAGAGGGCAGTATCAGCTTAATTTACTGAGAGCAGAGAGTGAATCTAATTGGTGGTGTGGCTTAGCAGCTTAGGTATAAAAAAGCAGCTGTCTCCAGTTACAGCTTCAGGCTGTTTCTGGCAGAAGAGAACTGGATGCAGAGCAAGAAACAAAAGTCCAGAACCACAGATTTTTTACTAATTATCCTCCTTCCCACCCCCTCCACCCTCTCACCCAAGGGCGTAGCTACCGATACGCCTGACATGCCATGGCGTGTTGCTGCAGATCAGCGGGGGTAGCAGGCGCCAGCTAGTCTCTCCGCTGTTCTGCATTCCTTTGTTAATTTTTTTTTTTTACGGGCTTTACCAGCCACTCTTTGTCCTTGTTTGCCAAGAAAGGAGGTGTGGTAGTGGGTAGTAAGGGGCGGGCTAAGAGCGGGCGGTCTCTTTAAATTCCCCTGCAAAACACTGCACGGTCCGTGTTTCTATCTTGAATTCATTGCGACTGGAGAGGTCGTTGGAGGACAGGACACAGTAAGAGTCAGGATCAGGAACTATTGGATGGGAGCCGCAGCCGGAGGATTTTTCTACATTTCAGAAAGGTGCTGCTGCTGTTTTCGTTCATCTGGGGTGAACACTGACTGAGTGGATTTCGCCGCTGGAGAGAGAGAGCGCGACTAGCGAGGATTCCGAGCCTGAGGAGTCTAGCCTGCCCTACAAGTTGCTAGTTGCCACCATCGGAGTCAGGTTGGGTGACAAAAGTCAAGACAGAGAGGAGTCTCTGAGTTTTGGACTGTCCTGAAACTCCTGACAGTCACCACATTGAGCCGAGCTGCCTGGTGAGGCACTGCAGGTGAGCCCCTTAATCTTTTTGGGGACAGTGACTGAGTGACTTGTATAGATTTAGGGCTGGCTTGATTAATCTCATCCAATTTCCAAGTTTTGCTAATGCTGTACCACTCTCTGAGCTCTTGGCTGGGGGGGCTTTAGGAAACCGGAATAACCGTGCCGCCCTTCAGAGGTATGAGCTGCTGAGCAGCGAGCCAGACAAATGGATTAATTATAGAGTAGACTGGGAGGGAGACCTGTTGCTGCGAGTGTAGTAGTCTGCTGTGGTGGGTAGTCCGTGGGTAATGTGTAACTGTGACCTGCTGCAATCTGCTAACTTGCTAATATCAAGCACAAAAAGGAATGCAGAAATGAAATGGCCTCATAAATGCTGAGGAGTGTTTAGCAAAATAGCAGTCTTTATTTAGTCATTCCTAGTCCAGGTGCAGTTCTGTGCTGGGATTATTGCTTCTCACAAGCTGTCACCCTAGTAAATACAGTACATGCTAAAGCCGAGACTGAAAGGTGAGCAATGAAGGTTAAGTTCAGAAGAGGTTTGCATTTTTCCTCATTAATATTAGTAATGAACCACAGTATGTCATATGTAGAGTCAGGGATCATTTTCATTTACTACACTAAAGCTCGGACTTCAAAATGTAATGGCTGTGAAGTTTTTTTTTTAATAAAAAGATTACTATATTTCATAACACTATTTCTTGGATATGAAATGCCTTCAGGAAGTTCACCAGGGCAGTATCAAAACATATGACTTCTAGTTGGGTGGTGATAGTTAAGACTGCATGGAGACGTTGGTATTCCAAAAACTGGTGGATTATAGGGGATGGGAAGCATCGCAGAATTTCCTAATTTATGTTTGTTTATCCCTGACCTTTTTCTGTTCGTATCTCTCTCGTTGGCTTTCTGTCTCCCTGATCATTAAAACTGGCTCTACAGGTGCACTGAATAGTGATTGCTGGTTGTTATGGTAAGGGAACTGGTCAGCCACATGTCATCCTCCCCTTGATGACACTAAATAGTAGTTGCTGCTGGCCACAGAGTTAGGCAGGCATGCTAGTAGATGTGGGGTGGGGTTGGCATGCAGGTCAGTCAACAAACCAGGAACGCTATGGGAGTGGTGACAGGTTGAACACTTGTCCTAGTTAGCTTTGGAATTTATTAACTGAACACAGCCTGCTAAGGCAGAGAAAAACAAAGGGGAATGGGGAGCATTTACACAAGTTTCTGTCTCACAGGGTGAGGGGCTCTGCGCTAACTGGGAAGGGAACTAGAGCAGGCAGTCTTTTCTTCATGTGGGAACTTGCTGAAGTAAGTTGAACTTATGATTTCCGGATATGATCCCTGGGCATTCTAAGTGGACTGCTGCTTCCAACGGTGTCCCTCAATTTAGAATAATTTTTAAAGCTGACAATCATTACTTGGCTGTCTTATTAATGTTTTCTTTTCACTTTCCAAGCAGTTCTGATTTGAACTGATTTTTTTTCTTTATTATTGACCAATCTGGCACAGAGGCTTGTCACAATGCAACATTGTAACTTGGCCAATCTGGTACAGAGGCTTGTCACAATGCAGTATTGTAACCAAATGCCAGTCTGTTAGTCTGACACCTGTTGGTGGTGGAATGGTGGTGTGCTGGCATACAACACAGAAAATGACGCTAGCGTCTGAGAGGGCATGGATGGTGGGGGAGGGGTAGCTCACCCTAAGGGGGGGCGGGTAGAGGTGAGTCCACTTGGTGTGCAGCTCATAAATTCCTGGCTACACCCCTAGTCTCACCCAAAGCCAGTTCTAGTTTTATAGCCACTGAATTTAACTGACAACAGGACCTTCCTGTTTGGCAGAAGGAAGGGAAAGATCACTGAGACACATTAGTTTCAGCAACCTTGAAGGAACCTAAAAAAAAAACAAACTCTTTATCCCCCCACTGGCTGCTGGAGATCTGAATCCAAGCACGGTGGAAGGAGACTACTGAAGACTACAGGAAGCTCCTGTCCCAGAACAGGAAGAATGAGAGTTGTAAGGACACATAGGCAGTAGGAAAGTAAGTGTAAAAATACATAGAGGGAGGAGACAATAAGCATACAAAGTAACAGGAGAGGGGACACAAAATAAGTAAAGATGGGAGTGGTGCAGTGCAATGGCTGTGGAGCAGTAGCGTTCCGGGAGACATTTTGGAGGCTGCGAAGCTGCCCTGTTTTCAGGCACCTCTCTGGTCTGAGGGAGGAGGTTGCCCGTCTCCAGGCTGACCTGGCTAGGATTCGTGAAACCTCTTCCCCCACCCAGGGACCACCAGGGCCACCACCGTTACCTCAGAGGTTGCCAAGAAAGAGGAGGGGTTGGACCAAGGTGTGCTAAGGGAGGGAGAGGGTGGTGGAACAGAGGTGCATCCCCCCAGTTGTAGCTCTCCACAATTCATATGCTGTTCTGGCAAAGAGTGGTTCCTCTATGGAGGCACCTGCAGTGGAGACCAAGGAGAATGCTGGGAACCTCCACAAAGGATACCAACAGGAGGGTGGCATGAGACCCCACAGGGGAAGGAAACAACTCCTGTTGGGGGACTCAGTCATTAGGGGTGTAGATGTGGGGGAGGAAGGAGATTGGGAGGTAAGGTGCCTGCCTGGCACCACGGCTTGGAGGGACAGGAAGCAAATCCTCAGGATCGCAGGAGCTGCTGCACGAGGGAGGGAGCTGGATGTCATTGTCCACCTAGGAACAAATGACCTAGCTGCAAATGGGATCAGAGTGGTGCAAGAGGAGTTTGTGGAGTTGGGGAGGGGCCTTAGACGAGTAGCATGAATGGTAACCTTCTCGGAGGTGCTGCCTGTCTATGGCAAGGATGATGTTAGGGTATTCTGCACCATGGGATTCAATGAATGGTTGAAAAACTGGTGTGGAGCTCAGGGTTTTGGCTTCATTGGGGACTGAGGAGCCACCTGGAGGGATGCAGGCTCATACTGGCGTGATGGTCTGCATCTGTCCAGGGGGGATCCAGGATCCTAGGTGACAGGTTTAAATGCTTCATTGGCAAGCATTCAAACTAGCCAAGGGGGGAGGCACTGAAAAGGAACAGGGAAATCCCAACCTCCCCCCACAAAATGCAGTAGCTAGAGAGGTAAACACCAAGGCAGAGAAGTCAGTAGGGAGCAGGACAGGGATAAATGCAGAAAAAGGTGTTAAGGACAGGGATGGGGCTAAAAGGGGTAAGGCCATAAAAAAATAAATGGAAGGTGATGAGTACCAATGCCTGCAGTCTGTGCAACAAGCTCCCTGAACTAGTGGCCTTGATGGAAGAGGGATGCCTGGATATTGTGGCAGTCACTGAAACATGGTACACAGAGAACCATGAGTGGGAAGTCAACATACCAGGATACACAGTCTACAGGAGGGACAGGGTGGGTAAAAGAGGAGGAGAAGTAGCTCTATATAAGGGAAGCGATTAAAGCAACAGAACTAAAGAGTAAACAGGAAGTTGATGAGTCACTATGGGTCACTCTGGAGACAGGAAATGGCACCACAATCTGCATGGGGGTTGTGTACAGACCCCCATCTCAGGGGGAGGAAATGGACAAGGAAATGATAGAAGGCATCCTTAAAATGGCAGAAAAAGGGGAGATATTGTTGATAGGGGACCTGAACATGCCAGATGTTAACTGGAGTACCTTTGCTGCAGGCACATCCAAGAGCAGGGTCATTCTTGATGCCCTACAGGGGGCATGCCTCAGACAGCTAGAGTTGGAACCCACTCAGGAGGGAGCAATCTTAGACCTGGTACTCTCAAATGGTGAAGGAGAAAAGACCTCAGATTTAGAAGTGGGTAGCCATCTGGGAACAAGTGACCACCAAACAGTATGGTTCACAATAAACACAGACATAGAGTCAAGCCATACAAAAACAAGAGTATTGGACTTTAGGAAGGCTGACTTTGGGAAAATGAGAGAGTGCCTTAGAAAAGCACTAGCAAATGGGCAAGAAGGAGGGGTGGAGGAACAATGGGGAATAATAAAAACAGCCATCGCAGAGGCAACACGCCTTTGTGTGAAGCAAATCAATAAAATAAAATGAAGGAAAAAAAACACTATGGTTCTCAAAAGAGGTGGCAGGGACGGTTAAGGAGAAAAGGATAGCATTCAGGAAATATAAGGAAACACAGAAGGTGCAGAACAGAGAACTTTATCAGTTAAAGCAGAAGGAGGCAGGGAAGGCAGTCAGAATAGCAAAGGCACAAACTGAGAAAAAGATAGCCAACTCTGCTAAGAAGGGGGATAAAACCTTTTATAGGTACATTAGGGAGTGAAGAAAGACCAAGGGAGGGATACAGAGACTTAATAAAGGGGAGGGAATGTGGGCAGAGGGTGACAGTGAAAAAGCAGGGATACTGAACGAATATTTCTGCTCAGTATTCACAACAGATGAGGAGGGGGAGGTGCCTAAACCAAACAAGGGAGAAACTCTGAATAGGGGGGTTGATACCAGTCCATTCACAGAAGAAAGGGTTTTGAAAGAACTCTTGAAACTGAGGGTGGACAAAGCAATGGGGCCTGATGGGATTCACCCAAGAATACTAAAAGAACTAAAGGTAGAACTAGTAACACAACTGACTACTCTCTTTAACAAATCATGGGAGGATGGAATGGTGACTGAGGACTGGAGGAGGGCAAATGTGATCCCACTTAACAAAAGTGGGAGCATGGCAGAGGCAGGAAACTACAGACCAGTTAGTTTGACTTCAGTGGTAGGGAAAATGATGGAATCACTTCTGAAGGAAAGAATTGTTGAGTGCCTAGAGGCCAGTGGGGCACAGGACCCAAGGCAGCATGGTTTCACAGCAGGAAGGTTATGTCAGATGAACCTAATAGATTTCTTTGACTGGGTGACCAAAGTAGTAGACCAGAGAGGGGCTGTGGATATGGCCAACCTAGCTTTTAGCAAGGCATTCGACACAGTTTCATACAAAAGATTAACATACAAGTTACCTAGCCTTGGAGTGGGTCACAAGTTGGTAGCCTGGATAAAAAACTGGCTGGACAACAGGACTCAAAGGGTAATAGTAAACGGAGTCCACAGTGAAGAAAAGAGGTTAACTAGTGGGGTACCACAGGGTTCGGTACTGGGACCGGTCCTCTTTAATCTCTTTATAAGTGACATTGGAGAGCACCTGGAAGGAAAGGTATGCCTCTTTGCAGATGACACAAAGATCTGCAATAGGGTTAATACACAAGGTGGGGTGGAAAGAATGAAAAGGGACTTGGCAAGGCTGCAGGAATGGTCAAATATGTGGCAGCTCAGATTCAATGCAAAGAAGTGCAAGGTAGTGCATCTTGGAAACAAAAACCCAGTGGAAGAGTACACAATGGGGGGGGGGTGAGTTAATAACAACAACAAAAATTGAAAGAGACCTAGGAGTACTTATATCAGATGACCTAAAGGTGGGCAAGCAATGTGAGAAGGCAGTATGGAGGGTAGGGGGGATACTGGGATGCATAGGAAGAGGCATCAACAGTAGAAAACAGTAAGTTGTTATCCCTCTCTACAGACAGTTAGTGAGAACCCATCTGGAATACTGCGAGCAATTCTGGAGACCCCATCTCTGCAAAGACATAGACAGAGTGGAGGCTGTTCAGGGGAGGGCAACCAAAATGGTGCAAGGTCTGCACCAGAAGACATACGAGGAGAGACTAAAGCAGCTTAATATGTATACTCTTGAATTAACAAGGTTCAAGAGGGTAGTATCTTTCAGAAGAAGAGATGTGCAAGAACAAGGAGGCACAATTTGAAGATAGAGGGGGGATGGCTCAGAGGTATTGTTAGAAACTATTTTTTTACAGAGAGAGTTGTGGATGCATGGAACAGCTTCCTGAGGAGGTTGTGGAGTCAGGAACAGTGGGAGAATTCAAGAATGTATGGGACAGGCATAAGGCAATCCTAGTGGGGGGCAGGAGGTAGTTAGCTGTTGATTAACTAGAATCTGCAGCTTATCCATCAGGTAGGGAAATGGGCAGACTTGGTGGGCCAAGCGGTCCTTATCTGCTGTCAAATTCTATGTTTCTATATCTCCCCTTTCAATACACTTTTTGCAGAGCTTTCTCCAATCTCTGCACACATTTTGATAAGAATCCCCGCTTTGCTTGCAAGTTGCCCTGAACCCCACTGCAAATCTTCTCAAGTCTCAGTGCTTCCAAAAGCACTGTCCAGTGCAGCTATATAGTCCTCCACACTAGCCTTGGGGTTAGTGGTCTGTAGGGACCATATAGCATCAAGAGCAGGGTCTCATAAACTCTCACATAGCCTTCTGCATTATTCTCCCTCACTACACTGCCAATCTTGTAGCAGTGTTATCACATTGGTTATCCATGACTCAAAGTCCTCCTCCCCTGCAGAGGTGGGCTTCACCCCTGAAAACATCCTCAGCATTCAATATGATTCCAAAAGAGCAGCCCATACCCAGTCCTAGGCCCCACAATTTGATGAGGGGTCAGTGATGGCTTGGACACTCCCTCCCCTGGGGAAACAGTACTGAACATATTAACAATGGCCCAGGTCTCAGACAACCCCTCTGACTGTAAGACCTCAGGTACCCAAGATGTTTCCATAGCATTTTTACATTCCATCAGCATGGTCAAGGTCTCTGAACCAGAGTCAAGCATTTTCCCCACACTTGGGGAGTACCCCTAGGAGTAAAATGGATTTCTGGGGATCCATTTTCATACCTCCACCCCATTCCACTAATTTTACCTTATCCTTCTATCCAGGCCTAATTTTAGGCCTGCGGGGGTAGAATTGGGGGTTGGAGAAATGACAGTGGTCTTTCAAGTTTGACCAGCCATGTTGGGCATGACTGGTGAACAGGAAATCCCAGCAGTGCCTCCAAAGATGTAGCCCAGGCGCCATGTGCCAGTGGGCTACTACCCCTGCCTGTTGGCCTTCACACAGGTTAAGGGTCCTGGCCCTGCTACGGTGGTATTCGAGGGTTCGATCCCAAAAAGAAAAAGAAAAAGATAAAATAGTGTGGTGCCTCCACCCAAACTGAATTGCAGTGGGCCAGGTGTATGACTGGTACAACCCCATGGTATACTGTACCTACCCACCTCTCCTTCCAACCACCCCACACACTGGATGCCAAACAGTTTCCCAATACTATATACGACATACAATGTACAGTTAGTTTCCACAAAGCACCCTTCACACAGCAATTTCAAACAAGTAAACACAGCTTTATTATGGGGAAGGGTAGGGTTACCTGGAGAAGGAATAGCTGTGGAAGTAAAAAATGGTTAGAGATGGTTTGAAACAATTAAGATCAACAGGGCCCTTAGGCCAAACCACCCCAGATGCCCACTCCCACTGGTACCAGTGACTTCCATCTGTCCTTTCTGTGTACCTAGGCATTTGCAGGCCAGCTCGGTGCTGCGGGTTGTCCGGCGTTGGGGACCTAGGAGCAATGCAAACTAAATGTTAACAATTAAGTAGCTTCTCCCCCTTGACTGCCAGGGCAAGTCCTGGGTACTCACCATCCTGAAGATCTAGGATGGTCCTGGTGCAGAGGGCTTCCACCAGTATGATCTCTGGGTAGTTCAGTTCAGGAATGGCAGAACAAATGGGCAGCAGTAAGTATTCTGAAGACTTGATCTTGATTGAAGGTTTGGCCACTTGTCCCCTTGAGTGAAGATCTTGCAGTTTGTCACCTTTAGCCTATTCAGGCCTATTGCAGAGCTCCCACGGAAGGCCCACCAAACCACAGGGGACCCAGAACTAGGAGTGACTCCACAGCCTGGCTCCCTCACAGGTCATGGGTGTCCTAGCTCCTCCAGCAAGCACTAGTGGCTCCCTGGAGCCAGCAGACCTCACCTTTGGTTGGGGTTGGCAAGTTCCCTTCCTGGCTCTGGATAAAGATGGGAATCTCTTAGTTTCTCTTTCATCTCAACAGGAAACAGCTCCGCTGTGCAGCCAGAACAATTTCTCCAACTCTCCTGCTCTTCAGCATCATTGGGCAACAGATTCCACACTTCAACTGCAAATCAACAGTTCCTTTTCTTAGCTGGACTTCAACCTCAGCCATAGGTCCCAGGAGCATAGGGCACCTGTTTGCCTTTTCTCTCTCTTACAGTATATTTGCTTTAAATCAGCATCCACCTTTTCTCTGGCTTACTCACAGTCTCTAGAAAGCCTTTTTCAAGCTCAAAGGTGTTCTTGCAGTCCCAAACTAGTGCAGGATGGCTGCAGCAGAAGTCTTCACTTAAAACAGCAAACACCAACAAGATGTCTTGAACAATTTGCACAGATGCACAGCTCCTTAGACCAGCAAAAATTCTTCCCCTTTTTTCCTCTGACAAACTCTGTTTTAAGCCCTGTAAAATGTCTTAAATGAATTCTCACACAGCACTGAGCCTGCCTGACTTGAGCATAGCCCAGAACAGACTGACCCCAAGAATCCTGCCTTCTGATTGACTGCTTTCAGTCATCAATCACATTTATAAGCCCTCTTTGATTATTGATTAGGGAGGTCTCTTGGTGCCTGATGTTAGTCCACACTTCTCTGAAAAACCCTTTCAAACAGTTCTGGGCAGCTAGTCATTTGATTGGCTGTCTTTGAGGGTTCAAAGTATCACCAGTTCTACAGAGTCTCACAGCAATCCCATCATTACAGCCTTTATGCAGCCAAAGCAAACAGTGTTTATTCATGTTTTCCCCCTTACTGGAAAGATTGCAATGCTCCCAGTTAATCAACTGCATAATCATTGTTATCAAGCCCTCCTGCTGTAGGTCGCTAACTCCATTAGAACTGTCCCCCCGGAAGTAGCAGTACATGAGCCCTCATGAATATGCTAACTTCCTATCCACTGTGCCAATGCTTGCAGGTGCTGTTTTAAACTGAAAAGACGTGCCTCACCCACCTCCCCCAGGTTTCTGACCCCCATTTTATTGAACTATGGGGGTGAAGAGCACCAGGGAGACATTTAGAAAGGCCACTCAATGGCTGCTAAGATAGTCAACGTTCCTGGTGCTGCTTCACATGTGTGAACCAGAGGACCTCTTCAGAACAAAACCCAGATCACAGGTCCTGCTGATAGACCCCACAGCCCCTATTTGGGCTGAGTTTCCATGTGAGGGCCCAAGAGTGAACAAGAGAAAGCAAGGTTAGCCCCTGCAGGGGGGTTACAATAAGACATGTAATAAGTGAAATTAATATGTTCAGAAAATTCTTAAAACACCAGATTCTAGCAGGATCCAAAGGAGATGACTTGTTGCTGGAGTTCTGCCTAAAAGTGAATGTGTGAGGCTGAAAGAAGCAAGAAATAAGAAACAGGTTTCAACAACCTCAGAATCCTTGAGTAGACTGATAGGAGTCTGGGGCATTATTTTTGCCATTATTAGTTTGAAAAAAACTATCTCTGTTATCTTTCAGAGTAGTGATTAGTTCTTCATGATTGTTCTCCTTAGCCTGTGCAGTGAGTAATGAGGTTGGTTTGGAACTAGTAGGTCTAGTAAAAGAGTTTGTACTTTGTAAAACCTGTCTCAGGTTGTCTTTTTGAGTAAGGATTAGTTCTTCATGAATGTTCTCCTTAACCTACTTCAACAGGTAATTGTAATATTTGTTATGTTCATAATACATTTCATGGGAGACAGCTGTACCATGCTCCTGCCATTTTCTCTACAGTTGGCATCATTTCCTCTTTTCCAGTAGTAGGTGCTTATAAAACCATGGGTTTGAGGAATGGGAAGGAACCTTTAATGGTCTCTCAGTGACAAGTCTGCCAAGGACTGAGATGAGGGATTTATTATATAATGTAATCATGGCCTCAAGACACTCTATTGGTAATGGTCCACAAAGATGTGGTGAATAAGAGTCATGCTAAATTCAACAGGATATAGGGAACATAAAGGGTGTCTGTAATAAGTAATGTCTGAGTTGAGATTAGCAGGGGCACAAAAGAAATCAACTTGAAAATGGAGTAAAAAAATATCTAAAAGATCCCAGTCAAAGTAGGCTATTGGTTGGTTAGGCATCGAGATATTGCCAGTGGCAGCCAATGACCTTTACTGTTGGTGGGGCCATTAATATGCTGAAAAAGTTGTAAAGATCTACAGTAGGAGATCAGCAAAGCATTTGGCATTGTAGTCCTTCTGTATGTTGAGATGAAAGTTAACATCTCCATGAATTAACAGATGTGAAGACTGAGGCACTAGTATGAGCAACAGGTCAGAAAAACTCTCAAATAAGGGTGTCAAGCACTTTGGTGGATGTTTAGGACTGTGCAGGATAGTGGTTTAGGAAAGTACATATCCAGATTTACAAATGCAGCAGAGGTAATGGTGTCAACTTTGGTTACTGTTGGATAGTTGTCCAGATAAAACCAAGCCCTCCACCAGTGCAGGAAGCATGGGGCAGGAATGCCCAGTTAAATGACTTCAGAATCATGCTGCTAATGGTTACAGAGTCACTGTTTTGTAGCCAAATTTCTGTGAGACAGAAAAGATCAAGGTCAAGGTCCACAAGGTGGTCGCTTAGGCTAAAAGCCTTGCTGGTAGAGCCACAGTTCAGTAGAATGATTTTAGTAGTACAAGAAACAGGTGAAGTTGTTAACTTAATCTTGGTTAAGTTTGCACAGTCTAAGCCTTGCTAAAGGAAGTTTAAATAATTAGACCAGGGTCTGTGACCAATGATAGTACTAACTGGTTGAGGAGTATTCAGGTTTGAGGAGTCAATGGAAGTGACAACAGAGATTTTTTTTTAATTTGAGTTTACCAACAAGCACCACTTGAGGTAAGTCTGAGTATATCCATTTTTTTGCATTGAAGGAAACTATCCAGAGGAACTTTGTGTGTAGGTACTGAGGGATGAAGAGCACAGAGTAGCATCAAATTGTAACAAAACCTTTGACTGCCTAATAAGGAGTGGTGGCTCAAGTATGGGAATGCAAAGCTATAGGCTAGATATTGAGGTGGATGATGCTGAGTCTGAGACAAACCATGACTCAGAACTGAGTGTAAAGGGATTTATTAAACAGTAGAAAGAGAATCCATTGGGAGAGATTTGCCCAGCTGGAATAAGACTAATATGCTGGAAATGGAACAGATAGCAGCCATGGGGGAGACACTGCTTCCAGTAGGATGACAGATTTAACAGCTGCTGGGGTGGCAAAACCCCAGAGGGAGAATGAATAAGGCTGCCACAGTGGAGAGCATGCTCCCAGATACAAGTACAAGGACAGCTGCTGAGGTGTGATGCTGCCAGTATTGTAGGCCCGGTGGTGTTAATAATACAAGGCAGAATCAGTGACATTGCACTGAAGATGTCATCTGCAAGAGTGGTGACACTCCCAGATGGGTGATCAGGTGTTAGCTGCAGGGGAGAAAAAATTCCCTAGAAATCAAGACAGGTGTTAGATATGAAGGTGTAGATTTCAGGCAGAGGGTAAGCAGTGTCCTGATCAAATGGCAGGCAGGGTCACAGTCAATGGCAGAAAATCTCTTCCAGGATGGTACAAGGGAGGAAACCAGCCTCAAGGTGGCATAAGAGCCGAAAGTGCTGATATCAAGGCACATGCAAGCAGACAGTGTCCCCTTAATTAAACAGTAAAAGCAATGATGACCCAGGAAAAAGGATGTGATTATAGTAAGTGTAAGCAATTCATCAATGTTAATGAAGTTCATAAATGACAATTTGGAGACACAAATAAGGAGCAAAGTTAAAACATGCTTCTAATTCAGGATGAGCTGGAATAGAAGTGCACAGTCATCATGAGAAGTGGGGGCACCTGCCAATCTCTAGTAGAAGTCCTGTGCTGCCAACTGAAACTAACATGGATACAATGTGATTGCTGTAGCAGTAGCGAAAGTCAACCATGTAGTAAGGGGCCCCACAGTATTCAAAACAGAAGCCCAAACAAAAAGTGTCCCTGTAGACAGGAACCACACAGAATCTGAAAGGCAGGCACCAGCACAAAGTAACACAGCCACAACAAAGTGGTGGGTGAGATGTATGTGGTATGTCAGCTAAAATATCAGCAACCAGAAAGGATCTATTCATGATGTTCATGGACTCCAAGCTTTTATTTAAAACAAAATAAAGTTTCTGGGCCAACCATTTCAAATGTTAAAGCTTTTAAGCATTCTAAAATATCATATATAAGATTATTTTTGGAAATATTATGGAAGATAATAGTGGTTGTTCTAAGAGTAAATACATTGTTTTCTAGTTTACTGTACTTACTTCTCCCATTGCTGCCGCTGCCTGACCCATCCCCGTAACAATGAAAACTCCCTCCTACTGCCAGTCCACCCACCACACGACTGATTCCCAGGTCACAAAACAACTCCCTCCTACTGCTTGCCCATCATTTACCTGAATCATCCCTGTCCCCACCAATAACTCCTGTATGCTGCTTCCATCCAAAGTTTTTTGAGCACAATAAATATTTCCCTTCCAAAGCTGGTCCTCCTACCACCTGATCCATCTCCACACTACAGAGGAAACCTCCTGTTGCTGCCACCATGAAACCTTACACCAGCACCACAAATATGTATTTTCTTTGCTGATCCACCTTCCCCATGCCACATAAATAACTTCCTCCCACTGTCAGTCCACCCATAACCTGACCCATCCCCCAGCCATAGAGGAAACATATTGCTACTGCCATCTGACCAATCCTTAGCCACAGAAACAACTCCCTCCCACTGCCAGCCTATCCTCCACCCAACCTCACCACTGGCCACAGGAACAACTCCCTCCCACTGCCAGCCTTCCCACCTCCCAACCCTACCACTGGTCATAGAAATAACACTCTACCACTGCTGCAACCACTTGATCCTTCCCTGACCTGAGGATTAACTTCTTCCACTGTTGCTTCCATCAAATCCTTTAATTACAACAGAAATACTTACCTTTTACTGCCAACTTAATGCCATGTGACACATCCCCCATCCACAGGGGAAGCCTACCACTGCTACCTGTATACAAGCAGTTCCTGGTACCAGAAATAACTCCATCCAACGGGTGGACTGCATGCCACTGACCCATTCATGGCCACTAAAAAAGCTCTCTTTTATGGATGGCCCACTTGCCACCAGCCCTTCCCCTGGCCACAGAAACAAATCCATTCATCTGGCCTGCCTTCCACTTAACTCATACCCTGGCCACACAAACAACTCCATACTACTGGTTGCCTTCTTACCAAGTGTTTTTCTGCCACAAAACTCTCCCTTGAACTGCAGGTCCACTTACCATTTGACCCTTCACTGGCCCCAAAATAAACATATGATCACCACCTCATCATTAGGCTCAGGTCATTATCATTACCACCTTATCATTAGGTACAGAAAGGCTGTAGAGTGAGACCCCAGCCAGAATCAGTAACAGAGCTTAAAAGTGAGAAACAAATTGTACTTAACAGTGATGGTGCTCATCTGTGTGCATGTATTGACAGGTATGTATGTGCATGTGTGTACGTGTCTACTGTAAGTGTGTTTGAGTGCACCTGTGTGCTTGCCTCTGTGTATTGTGCTGGTAGTGGTGTAAGCATGTGACTGTGTGTAACATTCTGTATTTACTGTATATGTGTGTGAGTGTGTGTGTGTGTGTGTGTGTGTGTATGTGTGTGTGTGTGTGAGTGAATCTATCTGTTATGGAATGGGTTCATCTGTTCATGTAGTAAATGTATTTTGTCTTCCTCCACCTCCCATACCCCCAGACACTCCATTCTACTCCTTTGAACCCAAGAAGCCATGCTACCAACCAGACTCACCTCCCACTGCTGTTCATGATATCCAGGCTTCCCGGTCCTCAGATTTGCCTGTGTCCAGAGTATACCATCTGTTTTTAACAATTTAATTGGGGTCCTGCTTCTTCCCATTTTCACAGCTTGGTGGACTGGAATACTGTGAGTTTAAGTTACTTGCTGAATGTTTCAAAGTGAGTATTTGGCTTGAGAAGGGTCTGCTCCTGCATTCTCCTGTTCCAAAGCTGGTACTGTACTCTCATAACTAGCCACATTGCCTCCTTAAGACTATAGTGCATCTCTCTGGGGCACCTGTTGGCTGCCTCAAGGGAGGACATTTCTTGTGACAGGAAATGTCAGCTGGGGGGAGCATGGTGGTATGGGGAAGCTCTTCTGGGGGATCATGGAGATACATCGAGGCCCAGTGTTGTGAAGGGACATGGGGCAGTCATCCTGTGCCTGGCTGGTAAGGCAGTATTTTTCTTCTTTCTCTCTTTTCAGAGTGCTTGCAAGTCCTGGGGGGGGGGGGCATGATTAACCACACCACTCAAGTTACCACAGCCATAAAAATGTTTCACATCTCCCTCATCCCAAAGGAGAGTGTTCTTATAAATGCTGCCTTCCCTGACAGCTTTCACTCTTGTCACCTTGTGCTCAGGTTGCAAACCTTGGTCATTATCAGGCCAAGCTGATTGACCACTGCTCAGTGCCATAAAGCTGGTAAGATTTTTAAAGCAATTTATTGCCTTCGCTAGCCCAACTCAAATGCAATATCTAATTTTTAGTGAAGTCCTGCTTGCATATACTTTCAGTTTATTTATGCAGGAAAGTTCAGCTTATATGTGATATCTTGTTTAATGGGTGTCTAGCTATTACCCATTTTTTACAATGCATTTAACCAATATAACCCAGTTGAGATGCAATATCTAATTATCTCTGCAGTTCTGCTTCTGCCATATTTACAGCTGTGTTCACTGAAGCAATAAGAGATTAAGCAACTTACTTAGGGTCACACAATCAATTCATTTATATAGTGTGATTAAAAAAAGAGTACAGACTGGACTCATTCAGAGAGTTATTGTGAAAAGTATTGTATGCATTACTAAGTAACATACTATACTAAAATCATAAGCAGGGATGAATAAATATGATTTGCAAAGATGTACAAATTTACAGGTTTTCCCCATCCATGCTACTAGCCAGGGTACACTGTGGTTCACCTGGTAATCAGAAATGTTTCCAGGCTTAAATTCACTGTCTTCAATGGTGTGCTATTCCATATGTTCATGAATGACCCACAGGGACAGGAGATGCATTCTAGCATTACCTCTAAATTAACCACCACTCAGCTCTAGAGCATGTCCCCAGATTGTGCTGGGTGACACAAGATCAAAAATCTCTGTTCAGTCTGGTCAGTACATTTCAGTATTCAGAAGACCAAGATCATTTCCCCTTGCAGCCTCCTTTTCTTCAAGGAGAACATGTTAAAGGCCACTAGCCTCTCCATACAGCTCTTTTACCTAAAACCCCTAATAACTTTGA
The DNA here is from genome assembly GCA_016271365.2 of Neoceratodus forsteri. Classification (NCBI taxonomy): domain Eukaryota; kingdom Metazoa; phylum Chordata; order Ceratodontiformes; family Ceratodontidae; genus Neoceratodus; species Neoceratodus forsteri. Next base: position 1,066,191,083 of record CM028131.1, on the reverse strand, counting down.
TAGGCTTTTACTACAACCTTTTGACTGTCTCCGTGTTATTTTTGTATTGAGGAGCCCCATAACTGCACACAGTACTCCAGATAGAGTCTGACTAGGGCCTTGTAAAGGGTCAGGATTATTTGTACTTCCCTGATGTTTGCTTCCTCTTTAATGCACCCCAACAGTCTTCTGACCCACTACACTGCAGCCACGCACTGCATGTCATGCTTAGTGGTGGGCGAAGTGGCAGAACTTCACTTTGCAAAGTGATTCGCAGAGTAACGAAGAATCAGTGAAGTGCTCTGCAACGTGAAGCAGAGTACTTTGCATCATGATGAGGAACGAGAAGTCCATTGAAACCAATGAAACCACTTCTCCACCAATTTTAAGGTGAAGTACGTTGAAATCAATGTACTTTGCATCACTTTGCCTTGTTATTGAGCTCCAAGGTGAATATTGCAGTGCTTCATGGGATTGCAAGTCACATGGGCTCTAGATTGTTCTGCACAGCCTCAGTTCTGTGTAGTGTGTGTGTGTGTGTGTGTGTGTGTGGAGGAAGATGGAGACAGTTTTCTCTCAGAGCTCTGTGATTCAAATCCTCTAAAAGTTGATAAAAAAAGTCATTTTGAGCCATTTTTTTTTTTGCTCAAAATTTAGTACATCGATTGTAAGAAACCCTCCTGTGCTCATATCATCGAGTGTTTGTTGTTTGTGTGCGGATTTTGAATGTTAATTCAGAACAGTCTGTCTGTGTACTGTGAAGTGTGCTTTGGGGGGGTGTATCTGTGATGTAGGTAGATTAACTGGGAGAAAAGGCAGTCTTTCTGTTTTGGTTATATTTTTCTTGTATAACTGTGTTATACACACAGTAATATTTACAGTAATTCTTGACATTCTTTTACTAATTGTTGTGGTGCAGCAGTGTATAATTTCAGTTTGTTTAAAACATTTGGTTATATTACTAAAGGGTTTCAATTTGGTATGCATTACTTGTAGTGTGTGTGTAAGTGTGTGTGCAATGCATGCCATTAAATCAGACACCTTTTATTGTGCCACAGAGTAATTGCAGCAGTGTGAACCTGCTATCCACTACACCTGCATGAATTTTTTATACTGCTTTGTGGTATCTTTACTGCTAGTGGACTGTTACTGCTGTGCACTACCCCCTCAACCGGCAAAAGGTATTATTTTCCAGATTGGGATTTGTGACTTGTGAGCACTGGTTAGGTGGTGTTATGCCTTTGTGTCTGCATCTTTTAAGTGCACAGCACAATCTTAATCTGTCTGTGTGTTTGCAGTACACCATTAATTCTGGGAGACTTTGCATGTCTTGTTACAATCTCATTTCACTTCATCAGCACTGGGGAATTTTCTAGACACAAGATAGTAGCATTTTGGGGATGCACATTAATTCTGGTGACTGTGTGTGACCACTGCACGCATGACTGAGTGTGCCATTAATTCAGGGCGACTTTGCATTTCTTGTTACGGTCTCATTTCACTTCATCAGCACTGTGGAATTTTCTGAACACAAGACAGTAGTATTTTGGGGATGCACATTAATTCTGATAACTGTGTGTGACTAATGCATGCATGACTGAGTGCACTATTAATTCTAGGAGACTTTGTATTTCTTGTTGTGCTTTCTTTTCACTTTGTCAGCACTGGGGAGCTTTCTGGACACAAGACAGTAGCATTTGGGGGATGCACATTATTTCTGGTGACTGTGTGCGAGGGGCTGACAATATTATTGTCACTTCACCTTACTTTGTGTTAAGGCGGAATGACAATGTGAAGTAATAATTACAAGGCAAAGTGAGACTTTTGTATTGGCCACTCCAAGTAGTGGAGTGACAAAGCAAAGTGCCCACTTAGCAGGCATTTCACTGGTGAAATTTAAATTCACTGCATCTCTAGTCATGCTTCAAACTCTTGTTTGTCATGACTCCTAGATCATTTTTCTCCTCCAAAACAGCAACAGAAGTTCAATACTGTATAGAGATGGACAGTCCAGAAATGTTTCATATAGAACCATGCCAGTGACCAGCTGGGGTCTGGCTTGATTCTATGAGTCAAAGCACAAGCTGAGCTATGTTTGGCATAAGTCGTCCTCCATGATACTGAGAGTGTCCCTCATGAGTTGCATGACAGAAGTTGAAAATTTCCACTACTGCACTAGCTGCTTAGACTGACAAACATTCTTACTTTAGTCATGACTGGTTTGGTTTAACCCTGCCTCTCAATTGCTTATAAAGGTCAAGCCAAGCTATGCCTAGCACTAAATGTGAGCCTTGACTGGCTAACTCATCTCTAGCAAAGTATGTTGGCTGTACTTGTTTTTGCTACCCAGAGATGGTGCCTTCCCTTTGACTACATTGAATTCAGGATTTATTCAAAAAGATTAGGAATAAAAGTAAAAGCATGGTAAAAAAAAGGCAAGGAAAAGATATTACAGAAATAAAGTAAACCAAACAAAAAATCCAGCCCAGTACTGGAATCTAATTAAAGATTTGGAAGGTAGGGAAAGGAAACATTTGAGTATAACTTTTAAGGATGAGTTGGGAGGGGAGATGTCAACAAAGCAAGTAGTAAATAGCTTGAACCAATACTTCTGCTATCTCCCAGACATAAAAATGGAACAGGAAGATGGAAAACAGAAATATGCTTTTCAACAAACTAAGCAATTGGAGACACACTATAGGAAGAACATTCCATGCTTTTATTTTAAAGTAATCAAAATTAGTGAAGTAAAGAAACAAATAAGGCAATTAAATCCACAGAAAGCAATTGGCATGGACAAAATAGAGACAATCTTTTTAAAAGCCTCAGTAGAACAAATAAGCCCAATTCTGACTAACTTCTTTAATTTTTGTTTACAGCAAAAAAGTTTCCCAGACTTTTGGAAAAACTCTAAAGTGATTCTTGTATTTAAGGGAGGGAACAAAAATAACCAATCAAATTATCATCTGATAGTCTTGCTGTCGATCATTTTGAAGGTCTTTGAGCATCTGGTCTGTGCCCAGTTATATGAATATCTGGAGAAGTACAAACTATTGACAGATTGTCAAGCAGGTTTCAGACCTGGGAGGTCGATGGACACTGCCCTGATGGACTTCTTGGACTCTGTGGCAAGTGGACTCGAGGCACGGGAGTCTGTCAGGGCGGTGTTCATCGACATCTCAAAGGCCTTCGATTTGGTCAACTTCAATATATTATTGGGGAGGTTAGCTCAGATAGGCATGTCTGAACCTATTCAAACTTGGTTACTATCTTATTTAACCGAACGTACACAGCAGGTTTATATAAATGAAACATTGTCAGATATGGAAGGTACTTTTAGGGTGTCCCTCAAGGTTCAATTTTGGCCTCCCTGTTATTCTTGATCTATATAAATCCTCTCCCATCATATATTAAAAATAGCAAGATTTATCTGTATGCCAATGACATGGCTCTCATAGAAAAAGCTACAAATATAGATAATTTACAAAAAACTCTTCAATTTGATTTAGATATTTTACAAAATTGGTTATTACAATCTAAAATGGTTCTTAGTACAAAGAAAACTCAGGTAATGCTTTCTCACTGAAAAGGTAAATTGCCTTACAATCAAAGATTAAATATATATTCATTAAAGGGTCAAGTGTTAGAGCAGGCTCAGGCCTATAAGTATGTAGGAATCTATATGGATAGCTCTCTTACTTTTCTACACATATAAGAAATGTAGCTAAAAAGGTTAACTCTAGATTTGGTGTTCTAAGAAGGAAAACATTGATTCTCTCGAGATAATCAAGAAATAGAGTGGCTGTTCAGTTACGCTTAACCAACATTAGAATATGATAGCTTAATGCTGGTGAACAAACCCCACCTCTTCACGCACGCTGGAGTGCTGTTCAGTGACATAAGTGACCACTGCCTTATTGCTGAAATAAGGTCATCCGGTAAACTAACGCCCCCAGCTAAATTCCTACTGAGGAGATCCAATAAAACTTTCAACTCTGAGGCATATCTTCATGATCTAAATCACTCTACAAGATGGCAAGAGTTCTACCTAGCAGACTCAGTGGAAAAAGCTCATCAGGTGTTAAATAGCATAATACTAGATGCCCTTAACACTCATGCACCAATTACTAGAGTTCGAATTAAAAACAAATCTTGTCGTTGGTTTTCACCTGACCTTAAATCAGCCCTGCTTGAGAGAGAGATAAGCTTTGGAAAAAGGCAAGGAAGACTAAGAACCCAAATGACTGGTTGATATTTAAGAAAGCCAGGAATAGCTGTACCAAGAAAGTATGGGATGCTAAGGCTGCCTACTACATGGCTGAACTCGACTCCTCATACCACAATCCTGCCAGGTTCTGGAGCACTATTAAGGGCATAACGGGACAAGATCCTAGCACTTCACTACCAGCTCAAATGCACCACAACAAGGTGACAATCTTGGACAGAATGGAAATACTGGATGTATTCAATAATCATTTTACAACCGCTGGCCTTGCATTTGATACCTCTCCAGCCAATCTGCTACGTGCTCAGTTAAGCTCCCAGTATACAGGATCTCAGTTAGCTGAATCCTTCTTCTCCTTCCCAACCGATTCTGTTGAAACAAGTAGAGGATCTAATCTCGCAGATGGATATAAAAAAAAGTGCAGGTGCTGACTCCCCTTGACCCCTGCTTTCTAAAGATTGCAATGCATGCACTTGCAGTTCCTTTAACACACCTTTTTAACTTGTCCTTAAAATCTGGTTCTATTCCTGCAACTTGGAAAATAGCCCAAGTTTTCTCTCTACTGAAATCAGGGGACCCCATGGACCTTAACAACTATAGGCCAATCTCTATCCTTCCAGTACTATCTAAGCTGCTAGAAAAACTGGTAAGCATCCAATTAAGAGATTACCTTGAAGAATTTAATCTTTAAATCCAGCACAATCTGGGTTTCGGTCTAAGCATAGTACTATTTCTGCACTGGCTAAAGTTACAAACGATTGGCAAACCGAACTGGATAAAAAGAATAGCGTTTGTGCTGTATTCCTTGATCTAAGCAAGGCATTTGATACGGTGGACCATGAGCTGCTACTCTCTTCCTTGCACTCCATAGGCTTGGATCCATCCTCTCTTACATGGTTCAGGTGTTACCTAACAGGAAGAACACAGCAAGTGAAAGCTGAAGGAGACCTATCTCCACTAAAACCACTTCTAAGAGGAGTTCCACAAGGATCTATCCTGGGCCCTATCCTTTCGCCATTTATATTAACAATATTGATTCGAATCTTACCAAAGCCACTGTACACTTGTTCGCAGATGACACTGTTTTATATGTCAGCAACCCATCGCCTGCTACAGCTTGTGAAGTTCTACAAACAGAATTCTCTACACTACAACATCAATTATTGGAAAAAAAGCTTCTTTTAAATGCAAAAAAAACAAAAGCAATATTTTTCTCCACCCAAAGCCATACAAATCCCTCATTACTAAACAACCTCCCCCAACTATCCACTATCCTTGGTGAAAGCCTTGATTATGTAGAAAAATTCGAGTATTTAGGGGTGTGGATAGATAGCAAACTTGACTACACAGTTCATATTGAAGAACTTTTAAAAAAGCTTCGCCAGAGACTTGGTCTATTTTTTAGAATAAGGCACTTTCTAAACAGAGATTCCAAAATGAGGTTGGTCCAGGCCACATTTCTCTCAGTAATTGACTATGCAGACTTCCTCTATAGTCACTGCCCTATCTCTTACCTATGCAAATTGGATACACTATACCACAGAGCTCTGAGGTTCATAACAGATCTACCATTTAACACTCACCATTGCTCTCTCTATGCAGCAGTCGGTTGCACATCTCTACATCTCAGAAGAAACAGAAATGCTGCAGTGTGGACATACAGAATTTTGACTAAGATGCTTCCAAACTATATATTAGACTGCTTCGCACAGGTCACAGCTGGCACCTATGCCCTAAGAAGCTACAATTTCATTATGCTCAAAGTTCCTAAAGTCAACACCCGGGCATGGGAGATCTGCTATCAGCTATAATCTAGCTATATCATGGAACACGATTCAAAAGTCCTTGAAGCTGATCAACTGGGTATCGTTAGCATCCTTCAAGCATCTATACCTAAGTCTCTTCCCTGAAAAATGCAATTGCTTCCACAAGTTCTAGTTTATTCGCAGTTCTTTCCTTCCCCCTCTCAGGCTGCCATCATATCATGGCAATTCACTTCCCTAGAATTCATCTCCTCAGATACCTCACCCCCCTGGCTATAATCTTCTCCCATTAACTCCAGGCTCCTACCTTAGCCCTTATCACTGCCTTTCACCTCCCAGTTCTAGCACCAGCCCCTGCTCTAGTCATGCATACCCCTTCCTACCATGTCACTTGTCTCAGTCTATGACCACCTCTTTCAGTCATCCAATCACTATTTCTCTTTGTCCACATTGACTTCACTTGGATCTTTGGAATCTTGGGTATATCATGTTGAATGTATGCCATGTTTACTGCCAATGTTGATATGTATATACTAGTTTACCTAGAGTGCATCTCATATGTTCCTACCATATCCTGTTATGTTTAAACAATTTCTGTTCTTGATTTCTGTATATAAGTGTTTTAATTATTCATGTACATATACCAATTATTGAACCAATTATTGAGTATATAAGTATATACGTGTTTTAAATCTTCCTATATATGTACCAGTTATTGAACCTTGACCTTATCAGGTCCATCTTGCAAATGAGCTGTGCTCAATGATGTTCGCCTGAATAAATAAAGATTTGATTGATTGATTGATTGAATGTACCAATTTACCTCTAAAACATCATTGAACTGTTTGGATAAAACATATTATAGAATGGCAAGATATGTGGCGAAATGCCAGTTTTCCACTCATCATTGCATTCTACTTCAAAATCTAGATTGGGATTCTCTTTACAATTCATAGAAAAAAACGTGTAGGGTATAAAGTCTTTATGGAGTATGGGGGGAAAGATGAGCATGGAGTGAACTCCCTTGATGTCTCTACTTCCTATAGGTATAATCCGAGGCAACTGAAACATAGATGTCTAAAAGCCTCTCTAGAAATTAATAGTTATAGTAGAATGCAAAGATATTTTTATTTACCAAAAACATGGAATGAGATAGATCCAGAAACTTGGATTATTGATAGTTTAGGTAAATTTAAGCACTCTCTAGATTTAATCTGGAGAGACAGATGTGCTTGCTATGGTGTTATCAAGTGATACTACCATTTGCTTGTTTGCCTGGACTGTAGATTGCCCTTAAACTCTTTCTGCCTTATTGTTATTTCTGTGTTGTGGTATTAGGTAGTACTAGGGGATGATATTACTATTCCTGTCTCCCCCTCCTTTCTCTTTTTTATGTTTCCTTTCTTAGACCTGAAATCCTAGAAAAATGCCTTGTATTAATTGTATACATATATATACTGCTTTGCCCATTCTTTAAATGTTTATATTTATTCTTTAGTATAAAATTCTTATTCAGATTTATGGTATATTGTGTATTTCTGCTTTTGTATGTATTCTGGGAAATTAAGTGAGTGATGTCCTAATACTATTCCTGTAATATATTTTATTACATGATGTTTTGTATCTGTTGAAAATGCATTCTAAAACAGGACAACTTTGATAAACAGGGCCTTTTCTGGTCCTAAAAGTTATTTTTCCTGTCAAAAATAAAAGTTTTTATCTATATATCTCTCTATGATGCTTACCAATTGATCATCTTGCTTAGGATGTTCTGACATTTATCACTATCCTCCAGGGAATGAAACCCAGAAGGCATATTTTATTTAACATGTTTTTTAAGGGTTTTTTTTATGTGCAAAAGACAAGTGGAATTATTAAAATTAACTAGTTATCAAAAACACATTTTTTAAAAAGTGTTTACAAAATAATTAAGCATTAAAATATGACCAGGGGTTGGGTTACTGTCTGTTAATCTAACCCTCGTTGGGTTATGAGATGTGAGGTAAAGCACAAAACAACCATATGCTCTCAATACGAGCGGGTGCTTACCAAAAAGATTTAAGGACAAAACAATAAACCACAGAAGCACTCAGACTGAAAAATTGAAAAGTACTTAACTTGCAGTAGTTATTGTAAACACAAGCACTTATTCATATGACAAAAAAAATGACACAATTCCCCAATGTTTCGCTTCTGTAGCATAAGGCTTCATCAGGGGCAAAGCTTCATATGAAAAGCACATTACTTTTAATGTAGGGTGTTAAATGTATATCCACCTATTTCAGTACATATTCAGTGAAAAGCACATCAGTAGAAATGCTGAATTTAGTGGTGAGGAATATGGAGGTCAGTTGACTGGAGGCTGTGCCACAGTGGGGGGATAACACGTCTAACTGCAGTAGATGCTGAATTTAAAACTAAGGCTCAGTAAGAATTAAGCACAATATTACCAACCATCACTTACAATAAGAATAATCTTGCATTAGACAAAAGAGGCTGATAACAAAGAAATAGTGTGAAGATGGGGATTTGAAAGTAAGACAGAAAGAACAGTTAAAGGAAAGGAGGAAACAAGGCAGAACATGTGGGGAAGGGTACAGGCTAAAGACTGGAATGAGTGAATAGGTGAATATGAAATATGACGTAATGAGTGTGAAGTTTTATTGGATTTCCAAATCTCTTGGACTTTGTGTTCACTTGTAGGTGTGCATGCAAAGACAGAAATGTATCAAAGAGAAAATTCAAAGTACTATAACAATATTTGCTCAGTAAAATTAAATACCTAAAACTACAAAGAAGTAGAGTTGGGGGAGAATATAAAAATGAAAGAATGAATACAACTGTGAGAAAAAATGAAATTCTAATAAATAGCCAAGTTAATACCCAGGTCATATACAAAATAATAATTCGTAATTCTACATAGAGGGAATGAGGAACAGAAGATAAGTATGATAAATTGCAGTTTAAATATTACATTTGGTTAGAAGCGCTACTCTGATAGAATTCTGATAGAATTCAAATAGCAGACAATGTATACCTTAATCTAGTAAGAAAAAAAAAACATTTTTTTCAAAAGTGGCAGAATATCTAGACTAATCATTTAACCCTTCAGGTATAAGCCCTCTCAAAATGTAAATCCACTTAGCTGTTTTTGGAGTAGTAGCATCTGTCTATCACCGCCTCTAGGATTAAGGAGTGCATGCTCAATTCCCATGACATGTATGCCATTTTGTGTACTAGTATGGAATTCAGTGAACTAAGTGCCCAGCAAAATGTCAGGTCTGGCCTTGACTATAGAGCAAATGTGACTTGTACACATTCTTTAAGTGCTCCTATGGTCCACCCCACATAGATTTAGGACAAGGCAACTCAGAACATAAACCACTAAAGAAGTATTGTAGTTTATGAACAGCTTCAGTGTTACCATTTGGGGAATAATGGGGTATTGGAACAAATTGGATTTTATGCAAAAATTGCATACATTGCAATGGCCACATTTAAGGAAGTCAATTGGCCTGCCTGGAAGCCATGTAGAATGAATGCTAAGTTTTGTCTTCCTATGGAAACTGTTAGTGACCAGGGGTTCAATTTTCCAATGTTTGGGATTGACGCAAGGTGCCTGCATCAAAAAACAAAACAAAACAAAAAAAATTGACAGAAGGGAGACTGTGCACTAAACCTAACATCAGTCCTGATTTTGAAGGGAAGCGTGTGCCCCCAGTAGGGTCACCTGTGCCAAATCTGCTTGCACCAGGCTTGCACCAGGTCCAAGCATGTGCTGAGGCAGAGAGCTTGTGACAGATGCAAGCTGCAACATCCCCATAATCAGGATTCTGTAACCCAGAGTTCCCCTCTAGTCTTAGACTAGTCAGATCTGGTCTAACAATGGGATGCACCAATGATGGCCATAGGAGCCAGACAGACAGGGTTACTGGGCAGGGGGAGTATGGGGCATATGATCAAGGCACAGAACAGTCAAAAATGTGCTCCAGGAATGGTCCAACAGCCATGCCCTGCACATGCACCCACTGGTGTTGCAGCAGGGTGTGTCAGTGGCAGCAGCCATGCCAGGCTGGCCTCATGATTGGGGATACCCAAGTCAACCAGCAGCCCCTGGGCCACCTTGGTCATGCGGCTACCATGGGCATACATTTGCTGCCTCCTACAGATGAAGTGGTCTGATGACTGAGACTGCAAAAACTATGGATGGTCACTGCAGTGGTGCAGGAATTGCAGATACAGACCAGCCCCAGGTAAGAATAGTTCTTTACAGGGTGGTGTGTTGCATTCTGAAGCTATTGCAGAGTGCATTTTGCTAATCAGTTGTTTCAGGATGGCAGTTTTTTGGTGCTCAGTGGTGGTTCTCTGTCCTGGGCATGTGGCATGGGCTGTACTTGCTATGGCGCCACTACTAGTGGCCAGTGTCATATGGGGCACAGCGCCCATGTCCCCTGGCCTGGGGTGACATCCTGCCCCTCTCCTATACATGCCAGGGGTCAACTGTGGTGCCTGTTGGGGGGTTGTGTGTTCACTGTGGAGCACTGGTTCTCTTGAGGTACTGCTGGAGGGGTGTACTGAGGACTCCATCAAACCCCTCCCATTGCACCACTTGTTCAGTGCATGGCAGCAGCTCCAGCAAATCCACCGACTTTGGCACTGGGATCCCTCCCATACTAAAATCAGGTGCAGGGTCTCTGGTGCACCAGCGATCATTGCAAGCTGCTGTTTGCCACAGCTTGCATCAATCTACAGCTGGTTTTGAAAATTGGACCTCAGGTCTCTAATACTGTTACCACATCTATAGAAAATATGTGGGGTTTCTCCAGTCTCTGCCTTTAAAACTGGATCCTCATCCAATACATGCCAGTCACAATTGCTGATACTGGCAATTTGAGGTACCAGTCTAATAAAATCTGTTACTAGTGTCACTGGATTGGTGGGTAGATGAGGTCTGGGTTTCGGGGAAGGAAATAAGGTTCTATTTAGAGACCTGGCTTTCTCCAGGGCTTAATCTAATAGGGGTAAAGAATATCCTCATTCTAGAATATGAGTTCTTAGTTCCTGTGTTTGAGTCTTAAACTTTTTCATGTATGAACAGTTTCATAATAGGCAAATGAACTGGCCATATTGGATACCCTTTTAAAGGTGCTGGGGATTGGCACTAGATGCATGGAGAAGGATAGTCCCTGAGTTCTGTGTGTTGTCTTTCAGACTGTAATGGCTGGCCTTCCACAGATGTAAAACATATATCTAGAAATGTGATGGTGCCAGGGTACAATCATAAGTGAACTGGAGTCCTAGGTTGTTGTCATTAAATACATTTATAAAAGCCACACAAGACTGAGTGTTTGCCTCCCGTACTATTAAGATGTCATCAGTAAACCTATCCTACAATTTAACCTGGGGTAGGTATTGGTTCCTGTCATGGTTAAACATGAGGACTGGTTTCTGTCAAACTAAAAGAAAACATGTATGTAGGAAGAGCCTGTCATGGTAGCCATGGCAGTACCACATGTTTATAAATAGTACTTCTGGTCAAAGATGAATTCATTATTTGTTAAGATTATCCTGGTGGCATATAAAATACATTCTAGAGGAAACCCAGTGGCAGTAAAGTTATTGGTTAAGTGGTTCTACAGGGCTTATAGACCCAATTCATGGTGAGTACTGGTGTATAGACTCACCACATCTACCAAAAGCCACAAATAGTTACAGGACTAGACAACCCCTGCATTTTGCATGGATGTCCATGGAATGCCTGACATATGAATGCTGCAATACAATTAATGGCTACATAAAACAGGGTCATCTTCTGCATCTGAGTTCCCCGTTCAGAGATAATGGGTCTACTGGTGGGGAAGATCTGGTCCTTGTGTATCTTTGGTGGTACAGTCACAGTTTTTGGATAGTCTACCTGTATGTATTGGCATTCAGATTTCATAATCCACTCTGCCTGAACACACTGTTCCAAAAAAAAATCTATCATAAATTTAAACTTCTTGGTGGGATCTTCTGGGAGTCTCTTATAGCTGTTCATGTCCTACAACTGATGATAGATTTCTGCTTCATATTGTTCTTTATCTAAACAACAGTTTTTCCACCACTATCTGAGTCTTTATTTCAGTAGTATCCATGTTTTGTAACTCCTTCAAGGTTTGTTGTTCTTCCCTTGTTAAATTCTTGGGATAGTAATGTCATAGCACTAAATGTTGATTACTGACTAGTACTGGAGAGTTAGCTGGCAGATTAAAGGTGGAACAAAGACTGAACTCAGTATGTCATGACAGAGTTCTCAAATGTGTGTCCTGTGTTAATTCCTAGATTCCCTCATGACTAGGATAAGCAATGTTAATATTCTTTGATGTAACTGGCTCGATGACATGTGATTCAGCCAGTAGTTTTGTTAGTTTTTTTTTTATCCCTTGAAATAACTATGTTTCAAGAAGATCCCTTCATAGTCTGTGCCCCATGGTTATTATTTTTTTTTTTTTGGCTATAACATTTTTTAGGATTAGTTTCCTAAAGAAAGCAACAAAACAAAACAAAAATCACTTTACAGCCACGAAAATGTGTAACTCATTTACCACAGGGTCCAGTACAAAAGACAAACCTGTTTCTAAGACATGAATGTGGGTGAGTTTGAGTTGGGTGTTCAAGAATTTAATTACCTAGCAGCTCAGCTCCTCAGATTGTCCAATAAAATGCATTTTATATTTACCTCTCCCCCTTTCTCCATTGCCTGGTTTTACACTTTTTTGCAGGGTGGCCATTGCTTGGGTATTCTTGGTTGCTCTTTTGTATTCAGAAATTGCTGCGTTGCTGATTTAAAAAAGATACTTGCCATTCCAAGTTACTGCTGTTGCTTTTAGTCAATCTAACTCTGTTTCTGGACTTTGATCTACTATGTGTCCACCCATGGCTATGGGATCTGCTTGGTCTTTGATAGAAGTATATTTTTTTGATTTATAGTCCTTTGACTCTCACTGTAATTTGTCTATTTTTCAATCAGCTACCTCCTTTTCATACTGTTGTAATTTTGCTTGTAAATTCCCCTCAAAATTTTGTAAAACAGGTGTTACTGGTGTTTAAACAGGCGTTCTTTAATAGTATCATTATCTTTGGATATCATGTCATAGATATCTTTCATCTATGTCTATGAGTATGTTGAGTAACTCATTCAAGCAGACTGTCAGAGCCAGTTCCCATCTTGTTTGATAAATTGTATTCACTAAACCACCTGTAAGTGATTTTTTTTCCACCAGCAACCCACATGGTGCCCAACCTTTGGATTTGTACTATAGCAATGATGTTTTGTTGTAGTAAACATTAATTTCATGAAACTTTAATTTGTCATATTAATGACACAGTTCTTTCAGGGTACATTCACTGTTGGGTACTAAATCTGCACTCTCATCAATCACAGCTTCAGTTGCTAAATGACATTTTACTGACCCTGCTGTACTTTGAAAGGATGAAAAATAGACTGTGTCTTCATCATTGTTTTGTACAGTTGCTGCTGAATTGCTCATGGTTTTTATTCACTGTGCTTAGTTATTTATTCAATCTCAAGATTTAGCCCAAAGAGACAGCAACAATAAATATATCATATATACATAATCTGTGGTGTAGTGAAAAAGTGTTTCCATGCAAAAGCTAGATATTCAGATTACTGAAAAATAATGCTATGTATGCATGCACTTGTTGGTATTGCTTACAATGTTTCATTCAGTCTGTTGAATACAGACCTGGGCTGCGGAAAAAGAATGGCAAAAGGCAGAATGGCAAAGCACAAAACACAAGCACACTATTTCAGTGTGAGTAGGTACTGTACCAAAAAGATTTAAGGACAAAACAATAAACCATGGCAGAACTCTCACTGAAGAAACTATGGTCAGAGCCAAAATGGCTGCTAATGCATTAATATGACAAGGGGTATATAGCCATTTTAGATAATCTCAACTCCAACTCATAACAAACCAGAGGGTCATGAAGTTGTGGTCACTAATTCAGTGTTGCTAGTACATCTGTAAACTGATAAAATCTTGCACAGATGATGCCAGCCTGATCTCTCACTAACTCATGTTTAGCTCCTCTTTAACCCAGAACTTTTGTCTTGTTTATAAATATTAGAACTGTTTTGCAAGTTTATGTTTCTTTTAATATCTACAGTACATATACCCATGTAATCTAAACTTTACTTTTGCTAAAATGTGTTCAGCAAGTGACCAGTCTCTTATCCAAAGACTGTGTTGTGTATCCCCAGGGAATCCCCTGAGGTTTTAAAATGCATTCTGTACCTTTATAAACCAGTTTAACACTCAATAGGTTGGATATCATAAAACATACAGCTGACATTAATTGTTTGTCTGTTTTACATTTTTTTCTTTGGCAAACCAAACATAAACAGATGAACTGGTCTTCAACAGCTAAAATCCTTGGAGTAATTATTTTGTCTAGTAATAAATGTCAAAGTGACCAGTCAGGTTCCAAAGAAATTACTTGTCAGATTATTATTGTAGGAATTACTATCATTTCTGTTCTTACTCTTTATTGATACAGGAGACTGGAGGGTCAGGAATTAAATGTAAATTGTGCAGCTTGTTAAAGGGAATGCCACACAGCTTTAGTAATGTTCATACCTCTCACCTGTGTATACACTGTTTGTTTTTCTGTGCATCTGTCTCTTCTTGATAAAATTACATTATTGGCGGAGTTTGGTATCTCTAATCCTGCTATCAATAAATGGTGCACAAACATGTTGAGAGAGTCATTTGTTTCATTTTCTTGTTTTATAAATGTCTCTTGTGCATTAACACCACTTCATTATCTGAGTATATAGGAGACATGCACTAAAACATTAGTAGGCATTTCTTCAGCGGAACTAGAAATGTTTATAGCCTGTACTCTCTGACAGGGAACACAGTTTACTGAGTACCTGTTTCTGTGAGCATAGGTAATGTTTCTGTCTGAATGCATTTGCCTACTTTAATTTCTGGCATTTTTTTCATTTGGCATGTCAGGGACCTCGACATTATTAAGTTTTGTTTTTCTTTTTGTTTGTTGTGTTTTTTTTTTTTGCTTGTTTTTTGGAAAAGGTAAATCCGGAATGGTTATTTCAGAAAAGGAGAGATTTTTAATGGGATGCCCATGTTAGTTCAATGTATTCATCACTACCTTTGTTCACCTCCTTCTATTATTGAGAAAAATGCTTCCATAAGGAGACTATGGGTAACATGTGGAGTGACCAAAGATAAATTAGTTCTTTAGTTAAGCTGATTGGAAACTTAGAAAGTGCTTCCTCAAAAACTATAAAACTTGAGTTGTTTATATTTTTATCCATCAATGGACCAGCTGAAGTATTAACAAACATACATAAATTATGGCCAGAGCCTGAGTTTACTTCTGGTGGCCCCTCAGATTAGTTGTGTGTAATTTTTCATTTAGTAATATTTCCTCCTGAGAGAGCACTGAGTTCAAATCAGAGTCAGTACTTAGTGAAGTAAAGTGGTCCACTTTACTTTTCGATAAAAAATAAGTATCCTCTTCTATCATTATTAAAGAGTCTGATGTAATTCTTTTATGTCAGGATCATCTTAGTTAATGTTGTGGTGCATGTCTACAACAATAACTTGTTCCTTATTTTTTTTTTATTGTTTTTCAGGAAAAAAAATGAAGTTAGATTCACCTGCAAGGGATCTAGGATCAAATTTACCTTTTTCTGTTTTTGATTCTGTAACTAAATAAGATTTCATTGACTTACTGGAAGAGATTAAACTGCTTTCTCATTCTAGAGGCACATTCAGCCACTGACTAGAATTACGCTGATTAACAGGTACTCTTGACCTCCCAAAATCTGTAGTGATACCAGCACACCTTGTAAGTTATAAGTCAATGCAAGATGTTCACATTGAACATAAATCAGTAGCTATATCCATTCAGAGAGAACATATGCAAATGCATGCCTAACACTTAGGTTCAGAACTTTATTTTTGTTTTAATTTGTTGTTTTTTTATTGCATAAAACAGTTTGACATTACACAAATCTCAAACTCTTCTGGTCTCTCAATATAGCAATAATGTATCACATTTGTTAAAAAATGGGTCATCTTCATTGTTATTGCTTTAAATAGAGAATCAGAGTTTTTACAAAAACCTTTTCTGTAAATTTGCACATTTAACCCTAGTTCAGCACCAACAAAATGTTTGATTTTGTAATATACCATAAAGCAATGTTCAGGCCCAGTAGCATAGAGGACTGAGGCACTGGATGCCTTATCTTGCATCACACTGGTGACCAAGGTTCAGGAAAAACCTCAGGCCATCGGGGAGGGAGGGAGGGAGCTGAATTGAGCAACTGAAAGACAGCTCTCTACTCCCAGGGAGGTTGTCTTCCCCCCCCAATAATTGATCTCCAATCAGGTGGAGGTCTGACGGGTAGCTTAGGTGGGAGGGGGCAGCAACAATTGCTAGTGGTCAGGTGGATGGGTCTGAGCCAGTGCCTGGAGTGCATGTGTGCCTCCACATGCACACACTGTCGTGATTGCTGGGGTCCCGGGCTGGGAAGAAAACTGAGTGAAAATACAAAAATTGTATATAGAAGAAAATGGAATGTTCATATACTTATTCTAAGGTCCCTATATCAATTTGTAGCATTTCTTATATCCCAATCTCATTTGTTTAATATACATATTTATTTCACCAATCTAAACCAGTTTTCAGGGAATGCTTGAAAGAATTTCTTAGAAAATATGTAATAAACTCTCAATGAAAGTTTACTGTAGAAAACGTCTTTGGCTGTCAGCTAACTAAAGGTATTGGAAGGGACTGCAGTGAATAGAAAACTGAAAGTTCAGTGAATACATTTCAAAGGACAAAAATGTGTAATTCAGGCAGTGCAAAAAATATTAATCCTAGAATATAAGTGCCAGATGTAAATAAAATGGTAACATTCAGAAAACTCCATCTGGGAATGTGCATACAGAATTAAATATACAATTCTGTGGGAAGACTCCTTATGCTTATTTTTAAGTTTGCCGATTAACTGTTCTTATAGCAAATTCATAAATTATTGGACAGAAACAGTATAGCACACTGGAGGAGATGAAAGTAGACTCCTCCTCTTGGATACTAAAACAGTTTATATTTATGTTGGCAATGCTCTGGACTGAAACATCTCAAATCACCTTTCATTCAAAAAAAAACATGACTTGGGGCAACTCTGTCTCTGTTCATATATTGAAAGGGGGGACAGGCCATTCCAGAAATCCCCACCAAACCCTTTCTGACTGCCATGAGACTCTGACTTTAGTTGTTGCTAAACAAAGCTTTACTAGAAATTGTTTTTATCTTCATTGTATATATATATATACATATATATTATGGTAGCACGGTAGTGCTACCATAGTTAGGACTGAGTAGCACTTTTAAGGTTAAAGGGTCAAAATTTGCACCTTAATAACTTTGCCACCATTAAATGGATTTGCCTGACATTAGGAATGCATGATCAAGAACCATATATCTTGGGATCTGCCAACTTTTGTACCAGTGAGATATATGGCTGCAGAGTTATTAAGTGTGATCTGCGCGCACGTTTATGGTTTCTGGTGAATTCTTTGCTCTTGCCTACAGGTTGCATGGTTTGCGTGACCCACCCAAAAACTTCAGGGAACGTGCGGCCTGTGTCCTTGATGTGCCTTTCAACGATTTTGTGAAGAAAATATTTAACGGTTCAAAAGTTATTCAAAAAACAAGTTCCCATTATAAGTCAATGGGAAAAGTCACCAAAAAGTTTGACAGTGTCGCAATTGCACTTTTTAGTGTTGCAAATGGCCTTAGTATTGTCGCAAATCCACCATTTTGTATTCACTTGGTGATCAGAAAAATGCTTGGCATTTAAAATTGGGACCATCTTGGGACACAATTCTTTTTGAGTTTACCTAGTTGAGCCCTGAGGATGCTAGGCATGTCTTTATTTTGAGGTTAAACACCCTAGAATTATGTTTTTTAAATTTCTTGAAAAAGTAGCACCGCAAAGCAGTGTCGCACTCATGACACTTTCGCAAATGTTTACAAAAGCTGTCACAAATCACGGCACTACTTTTTCAGACTATGGCCAAAATGACAGCGTTTTTTTGCCACCCTCCTGCAAAAGAACCGTTTGGTCTTTTGAGCTGAAATTTGGAGGAAACGCAGCCAACATCTCACAGATGTGCCTTTTGGTGGATTGGTGAAAAAATATTGTATGGTTACAAAGTTACGGTACTCTGAAGTTGTCATTTTTCCCCCATAGACTAACATGGTGGTGCACGCCACACCTTCCGGGGCTCGTATCTCGAAAACAATGTGCGATACAGATTTTTTGTTGTGAGTTGCATAGTCCAAAGGGCTATGTAATAGCAAAAACCTAGCCAGGAAAATCATGATTTTTGAGAAATTTAAATTTTTCTTTCCTACGTCATGCGGTTGCTGAGATATTAGCAATTAAGTACTTCCAATGCTCATTTTAAACTTTGATGCCCATTACAATGCATACATTCTTTGTACACACTGTGTTTCTCTATGCACCTGTACAGCTAAAACAGGGTGTACACTTCCATTACTGTTACATTTACTGTTTCCACTTGCGTTTATGTCCCCGTTTGCGTTACCGCTCCCGTGTACGCCACTGTGTGCGTTACCTTTTGTGTTATCATTTGCGCTTGCGTTTGTGTTGCTGTTACCATTTACATTTCCACTACTGTTTGTGCTTGCATTTTGGTTTGCATCACCGTGCACATTGCCATTTGCGTTTCCGGCAGCCCTTTCATTTGCATTTTCGTTTCTCTTTCGTTTTGCTTCTTTCTTGCTGTTACTGTTACCATTTACGTTTGCAACTGCGTTACTGTGCCCATGCGCATTATAGTTTGCGTTTCCATATGCGCTTGTATTTTCTTTTGCATTTCTATTTTGTTTGCTGTTATTGTTGCTGTTATCGTTACCAATTGTGGTACCGTGCCCGTGTGCGTTATGGTTTACATTTATGTGTGCGCTTACATTCACATATCCGTTTCTGTTCTCTTTCATGTTCTTTTTGCTGTGACACTTAACATTTCCATTTAAAACACTGCAGCCATCACTGTTCATGTTAACCAGTTGCGTTTTCATATGGGCTTGCATGTCTGTTTGCGTCACTGTTCGCTTCGGTGTCACTTTGCACTTGCGTTTCTGTTAATGTTTCCTTCACCATTTACTTTTGCGTTAACATGTGTGCCACTGTTGGTGCTTGTGTTTGCATTGCTGTTCCTGTTACTATGTCACAAGACATCACATGGCGGGCCCCGCGTTCCCGCCACCACATTACATTCTCTATTTCTCATCATTATTCTCAAAAAGAAGGGAAATTAGAAGCAAAAAACTTTGTTTAATGCATCAGTTAGGGTTGTTCCATGGCAACAAAAGTGAGGAAATTTGGTGTTAGGGTTGAAAGCCCCCCCTGGACCCCTCAGCCCACCCCCAACCAGCATTGGGGTGTGCATTGGGGTCATCGGTCCTAACTCTCACCCCATTCTCCTATACCTTTGCTTCTTTAAACATGTGATGGGGTGATAGTTGGGGCCGATGACTAACACCTGGATGCGGGTTGGGGGGAGTGACTGAAGGTCAAAGTGACTTTCAACATTAACACCCAATTTCCTCACTTTGTTGCCATGGAACAACCCTAACTGATGCAGTAAACTGAGTTTTGCTCTATATATATATATATATATATATGTATAAAATCACACATGCCCCCATAATGCAAAGCGTCATGGGCTGCATATGCAAATCACCACAGAATATTATGCTGGTTTAACTTTAAGCAGAAATGCATGGTGCGAAAGGCCTCTCAAACAGTTTGCAAAGGTGCCAACAGAAGACATAGACATGTGTTTCGTCCTACCAGGACTCATCAGTATGCCTCATCTGTTTGACACCCCAGTGGAATGAACCAGCTACCCTAAGATGGTCTAGCTGGGTTATGTTATCAGTGAAACAATTACAACAAAAACAATTTAAAGACAAAGAACCTCTGTGCACAAGCACTGAGGCAGGGAGTTACCCAAAGGGCATTTGGCTGGGGCCAAATGCCCTTGGGTAACCCTTGCCTCAGTGCTTGTGCACAGAGTGTTCTTCATCATATATATATATATATATATATATATATATTTATATACAAAACACACACACACACACTGCATTATGAAGCAGTTAGGGTTCCAATTGCAGCAACAAAAGTATGGAAATTTGGTGTTGGGGTTCCCAGCCATACCACTCAACCCCACCCCCCACACTCCACAAACCAACAGGCATTGAGGTGTGCCTTGCAGTCATCAGGCCTAATGCTCACTCCATTTCATGTGCAAGAAAGCTGAGATGGTACATTATGAGGAGAATGGGGTGAGAGTTGGGTCTGATGATGCCAAACACACACCTGATGTGGTGTGTGAAGAATGAGGGTTAGAAGTAGGTGGTAGGGTAAACCCTAACACCAAATTTCAATACTTTTGTCGCTGTGATAGAAAACCTAACTGATGCATTAATAAAGTTTTTTTTGCAGTGAATTTCCTTACTTTTTGAGATAGTATAATAGTATCCTTATTTTACAGTGGAAATGCAGGGTCCTTTGGACCCAGTGCTCCAGTCCCTCCATCAGTGCACATATGTATGTAGGTGTGGAAGTACTTCCATGTGTCAAACAAAAGTGACCAAATTGTCAGCATAGCCATCTTATTACCCCACCTCATGTACTCCGGTACAGAGAAACTGTGAAATGTAAGGCAAAACCCTAGGAGGAGCTCCCCGGTGACTTCTGCAGTCCAGCACTCCCCTAAAACTATTGACCTGCGGAAGCCAGTGACTTGTTGAACTGCTGCCTGCCTCTCTCTCTCTATCTGTAGCAGCCATTCTCACCAGAGAGTGCCCCTCTCTTCCTGGGGCAGATCTTCAGGCTCAACTGCTAGGGCAACCTTGCAGCAGCCTACCACACTGGGCTATTACCCCTGTCTCTGACACCCAGGACTCATGCCTCTACTCTGACTCTCCTGTCTTCCACAGATACATAGGCTCTTGTTTTTAAGCACTGCTTAGCCTACTGAAACACTGAGAAAAAAACCAAAAACTGTTCTCGTAGTTTAATAGTTAGCCAACGTATCTGGTGATTACTATAAATTAATAACAGGAAATGTGATTGCATAGTGTAAATCCCACCTACCCCTGCTGCTAGCTATACTCTGGTTTAAAGGGCTCCCTGCACTATAAGTTAATAATTAGCCTTTCAAGAGTTAGACAGGGATCCTTGCATCACCATTTGTCTCACTGGGAAACTCTAACTGTACCGCTGCTGTTGGCCAGATCTTGATGTTTCCCCACTAAGTTACTTGCTTTAAATAATAGTAGGTCAGACAGGGAACCTTTATCCCTAAGGCAATGAGCCACGCTCATCTAACAGAACCGACTGGAGGCTGAACCTGTTCTGGTATCCACAGCCGACGTGCTGCATGTGAGCTCAACTGCAGGGATAAGACACCAGTCCCAGGTTCCAGGACCCACCAGGCCAGTCATCTGGGATCCTAGAGAGGAGCCTTGAAAAGTCTCAAGATGAACCCTGGGAACTGGAACAAGGGCATCCTCTTGGCAACGATTTACATTCTGGCCCAGCTAGGGATGGGTTGGCTCGTTAGTAGTGCCAACTGCCCCCCTTATGCCTATGGGGGGTCAGGAAAGCTTACCGCAATACACTACAGCTGCCCCTCTCCCAGGTGAAACATCCTTCTCCTAGTGGCGCATGAATTCACTAGGAAAGGGATCCTCTACCGATCCCTTCTCCTCACCAGGAGTTTAACCCTATGCCCAACTACTTTGAGTTTACCACCTTCAACCCTCATTCTCCGGCGCTCACTTGCAGCGCTATTGCTACTGGAGGGGGACATCCAGTCTAACCCAGGCCCAGGGATGCCTAATGTTTCTATTTCCTCCCCTTTAGATAAGGCCTGGGATGGAGCCAAAGGTCTCAGATTGGTGCATATGAACATTTGCAGCCTGAGACCTAAGATCCATGAAGTACAAGCTTGGCTAGCAGTCTACAAACCAGATATACTAGCAGTCTCTGAGGCTTGGCTGAAGCCCCACATTCTGGATCACGAAGTAGCTGCCTCAGGATACGCCTTCTTCAGAAAGGACAGGCCCTCGAGAAGAGGGGGCGGAGTTTTGGTATATGTAAGGGACACAATAACATCCTCCCTAGTTAGCATGCCTCAAGGCATGACCCCTGACATAGAAGCTATCTTCCTACGGCTCACATTAGGTGGGGCTAAGCACCTCACGATAGGGTGCACTTACAGCCCCCCTACCAATGCACTCGGCTCTCTGGATGCACTCCTGAAGAACCCAGCAGTAGAATCTGCTTCCGAGCTTATCTTACTGGGCGACTTCAACCTAAACTGGGCCCTGGAGGTGAAGTCTGCCAGCACCGGTATATTAAATGACTCCCACCTTGCACAAGTCATCTCCCTACCGACCAGAATGAGCCACTCATCAGGTAGGCATTCCATAATTGACTGGATCCTAGCTTCTACCCCTAGTAATGTAAAAATGGCTGGGACCTTGGCCGATGCCTTGAGCGACCATTCGCCGATATTTGCCATCTGGAAGAACTGTGCGAATAAAGTTCTGCCTAGGATTATTACTACTAGGGACTACTCTAACTTCCATCCTGACCAATGCATTGGGTACTTAAGTGGCATTGACTGGAGTCCAATAAGACACCTACCTAACCTGGAGGATGGCGTTTAATTTTTCCAGACATCCCTCGCCAGAATCACTGACCTTTTAGCTCCAATGAAAACTCACAGAGTAAAAGGGTGCGGCTATAAGTGGATCTTACCTTCTCTAAAAGCTCTGATGTCCACCCGTGACAAGGCCTGGAAAAAGTACAGGAAATCAATGATACCAGCGGACTTAGCCAGCTACAGGGCCCTTAGAAACCAATGCAAAAAGGCCACAAAGTCAGCTAAAAAAGCCTACATCACCAACCTACAAAAAACTAACCTAGGCAATCCCAGGCTTTTTTGGTCGCATATTAATGAACTTATCAAACAGAACAAAACAACCACACCCAGTCCAATCATGGTCAATGGGCAATTAATAGATGAGGGATCACTCATTGCGGAGACCCTTAACAGGCACTTCACGAACCTGGATGCATACAAGACGGGACCCTCTGACAACAGGAGTGAGCCAACGCTCAACGGCCCCCAGACCTTGACCGCCCTCAGTTTCACCTGAGGCTGGTCAGGGTAAAGGAGGTCTTGATCATCCTCAAATCCCTACACTCACGACGATCTGGGGTCCCAGACGGGATCCAAACCAGAATCCTCAAGGAGGAGGCTCCAGCTTTAGCTAAGCCCCTAAGCTGGCTGATAAACAGGTCTTTCATGGAGGGGTCTGTACCTGAGCTATGGAAACAGGCTCTAGTGATTCCCATACACAAGGGAGGGTCAACAGAGCCTATAGAGAACTACAGGCCTATCTCCTTGCTATGTGCCATGGCAAAAGTACAGGAGAAGCTAGTTTACTCCCAACTCTGAGAATACCTGGAAATCCACCGGGCAATCTCACCGTCACAGCACGGCTTCAGAGCCAAGCATGGGACTGATACTGTGCTAACAAAATTCTCGGCAGAAGTACTGAGCAATAATGACTCAGGGGTCAGCACAGGAGCGGTCTTTATTGACCTATCCAAAGCATTCGACTTGGTAAACCACAACCTCCTACTACAAAAAATGTGCTCCCTTGGACTTGACACCCATACACTGGGATGGTTTATGAGTTATCTCTCCGGACGCACCCAGATGGTCAAGTGGAAGGACAAAGTCTCCAACCCAGCACCACTCAAAAAGGGGTACCTCAAGGGTCAATTCTCAGCCCCCTTCTCTTCACGCTGTTCATAAATGATCTGCACACACACTGTGGCGGCAGCAGCGTTATCCAGTATGCCGATGATGCGGTCATTTACAGAGCTTCCCCTAACTTACCAGAGCTGGAGACAGCCCTCCAAGAAGACATTCTTCAGATGGAGGACTGGCTCACTCTGAACAAAATGGTCTTAAACACCAACAAAATGAAGGTGATGCTGTTTGGTCCTAGATCCCTGGGACCCGAGAGGTCACTGCTCCTACAACTTCAGTCCGGGGGGGTGCAAAACTTGAGGTGATCACCTCCACCAAATACCTTGGCCTCACTCTGGACCAAGGCTTCACACCAAAAAACCATGTAGACCAAATTACAAAAGCCATCCATGGGAAACTTGGAATCCTCTATAGACTAAAGGACCAGATAATCCCTGAAGCTAGGGTGGCTATTGCCGAAAGCGTACTCCTCCCAAAGCTCACCTACACAGCCCCGGTTCTCCAGGGAGTGGCCGCTACAGAGTTAGGGAGGCTGCAGACCTTGTACAACAAGATAGTCCACTTTGCCACTCTGTCGCACCCAAGGACGCACCACTGTGAGGCCCAATCTAGGCTCAGGTGGCCGTCTCTGGAAGCTCGCCTCATCTACCCAACCCTCTGCCTTACATTCAAGTTACTGGGTCCCACACCTCCCCCTAGCCTGAATGGTCTCATTAGGGTGAAACCTAACCCATGGACCATACGCTCTTCAGGCCAAACTCTCCTCGTGGTTCCCAAGACTAGGACCAAAGCCGGGTCCAGGTCCTTTGCGTACACCGCCCCTTCCATCTGGAACAACCTCCCCCTGGAGGTTCGGGAGGCAGTGTCCGTCACCAGCTTCTGGACAAAACTCAAGGGACACCTGCTCGACAGGAGCACATGCCTTTGTTACAGGACCTGACCATGCATAGCCTGCCTGGCTGCCCTACGGACCAGACCACATATAGCTATCCGGGTAGTACAACAGACCTCCTCCAAAGGATGGGGTGCACTTATGTCCCAATATATCCCCCTTCCACTAAGTCCATAGAAGGTAACCTAGGTCCTTAGCTTCTGTATGCCATTACCAAAGCACTCTCTAACTAATTTTGCTCTCGTTACATAAAATGTTCTCTTCATGTGCAACTTCCATGTCCTACTTGCCTGTATGTTTTCCACTACCTGCCGCCTGTAATCCTATGAAGTCTTCTATTGTAAAAACATTACGATCACCTGACTGTGCTGATCTGCTACCTGTATGTAATTGTCACACCTGGGTCGCCCCTGAAAAAGGGACCTCCGGGGCCCAGTGGGCCTACCCGGTCATCAAAATTCAATCAATAAATCAATCAATCAATCAAAATGTAATTATGCACAACTGCGACATCATTCTGCACCACAGGTGGCAAAACACATTTTGGGCAGGATGTGGATGTGGATGTTGCTAACTGAAAACTAGATGGCAGCAGTAGAACACTAGTGAACCCATTTACAGCAGTAAAAAGTGCTTTTGTGAAATCAAAAAGTGCTTTTGAGGTGTACATATATTTTTTCCCATAGGCTATAATGGAACAATTTGAAGTTTTCTAACTTTTGAATGGATTGATATTTTTCCACCAAAAGGCACATCTGCAGCCCAGACACCATACAGCCTAATAATTTCAGACCAGACCCCAAAGCCATTTTTGGAGATGTGACCGAGCAAAGTATTTACACCTAAATGGTAAATTTCACATTTTTTGGCACTCCGAAGCTTTGCAACAGCACTGCTGACTGGAATGAAACTTGCTAGATCCAGAGATCTATGGTACCAGACAGCACAGAAAAAATTTCAGGCACATCGGTCGTACAGTTGCAAAGTTTTTAAAGTGCAATATTTTGGGATTAAGATAGAACTGGCTTGGCAATCCTAACTACGCTGGCATGAAAGTGCCAGTAGTATATATATATGTATATGTACTGTTTCTATCTATCTATCTATCTATCTATCTATCTATCTATCTATCTATCTATCTATCTGTCTGTCTGTCTGTCTGTCTATCTATCTGGAAGAGTCTATCCCATGGCTTAGATATATATATATTTTATGGTAGCACGGTAGTGCTACCATAGTTAAGGTTGAGTAGTCCTTTTAAGGTTAAAGGGTCAAATTTTGGACCTTAATAACTTTGCCACCATTCAACGGATTTGCCTGAAATTTGTAAAGTGCAAATGAGAACCATACATCTTGGGATCTGCCAACTTTTGTAGTGGTCAGATATATGGCTGTGGAGTTATTAAGTGAGATCTGCATGCACGTTTACTTTTTTTGTGAACTCTTTGCTCTCACTTACAGGTCGCATGGTTTGTGCGACTGGTCTGAAAATGTCAGGGAATGTGTGTCCCTGATGTGCCTTTTGAAGATTTCATGAAAAAATATTAAAAGCTTCAAAAGTTATTCAAAAAATAAGTTCCCATTATAAGTCAAAGGTAGAAGTTAACAAAAGGTTCGACAGTGTCGCAAATGCACTTTTTAGGGTCGCGAATGGCCCTAGTAGTGTCACAAATCTGCCATTTTGTTTTTAGTTGGTGATCAGAAAAATGCTTGGCATTTAAAATTGAGACCATCTAGGAACACAATTCTTTTTGTGTTTGCCTAGTTGAGCCCTGAGGATGCTAGGCATGTCTTTATTTTGGGGTTAAACACCCCCAAAATATGTTTTTCAAATGTTTGTAAAAAGTAGTGTTGCAGAGTAGTGTCACACTTATGACACTTTCGTGATTTCATTTGCGAAAGTGTTGTGATTTGCGACACTATTTTGCAACACTATGCCCAAAATAACAAGAATTCTTTGTCACCCTGCTGCAAAAGAATGGTTTGGTCTATTGGGCTGAAACTTGGAGGGAAGACAGCCAACATGCCCCAGATGTGCCTTTTGGTGACTTGTTGAAATAATATTGGAGGGCTGCAAAGTTATGGCACTCCAAAGTTGATGCTTTTTCCCCATAGGATAACGTTACGGCGTCCGCCACATTACAGGAATTCTTTGCCACCCTGCTGCAAAAGAATGGTTTGGTCTATTGGGCTGACATTTGGAGGAAAGAAAGCCAACAATCCACAGATGTGCCTTTTGGTAGTCTGGTAAAAAAATATTACAGGGCAACACAGTGATGGCACTCCAAAGTTGACGCTTTTTCCCATTGGGTAACATTGTGGTGTCCGTTGCACCTTTCGGGGCCCGTATCTCGGAAATAGTGCAAGATACAGACTTTTCATCACAAAAATGCTTAACCCTCCAAATAGGGGCTAAGTGCAAAACTAACCAGAAAAGTCATAATTCATATGAAATTTACATTTTTTTTCTACGTCGTACGGTACCTGAGATATAAGCAATTCAGCATTCCAAGTCCTCATTTTCTGCTCTGAGGCCCATTGTTATATATACATTCTTTGTTTTCATTGTGTTTTTCAATGCAGTTTTTGGGGAAAAGAAGGGTGTGCCCTTTCGTTACTGTGCCAGTTAGCATTTCCAGTTGCGTTTCCATTACCGCTCGAGGCACTGTTCCCGTCTATGCCACCATGTGCATTACAGTTTGCATTTTCACTTGCACTTGTGTTTGCATTTCTGTGTCATTTGGTGTTATTGTAGCTGTTACCTTTACCAGTTGCATTTGCATTTGCATTACAGTTCCGGTGCATTACGATTTGTGTTTCCATATGAGCTTGCGTTTCTGTTTGCGTTTCTGTTTCCTTTGGCGTTATTGTTGCTGTTACTGTTACCATTTGCATTTACAATTGCAGTACCATGACCGTGCACATAATGGTTTGTGTTTCTGTACTCATGTGCATTTGCATTTGCATTTCTCTTTCCTTTGGTGTTATTGTTGCTGTTACTATTACCATTTGAATTTACAACTGCGGTTCCATGACCGTACGCATTACGGTTTGAGTTTCCATAAATGCTTCCATTCCCATTTCCATTTCTTTTTCCTTTGATGTTATTCTTCATATTATCTTTACCATTTGTGTTTACTATTGCGGTACCGTGCCCGTGGGTGTTACGATTTGTGCTTCCTTACACGCTTCTGTTCTCATTTCTGTTTCATTTGGCGTTATTCTTCATGTTAACTTTACCATTTGCATTTAAAATTGCGGTACCGTGCCCGTGCGCATTACGGTTTGCATTTATGTGCATGATTGCATTTGCATTTCTGTTTCTGTTCCCTTTGCCGTTCTTTTTGCTGTAACACTTAACATTTGCATTTAAAATATCGGTGCCGTCACTGTGTGCATTACCAGTTGCGTTTTTGTACATGCTTGCATGTCTGTTTGCATCACTGTTCGCTTTCCAGTTACTTTGTGCTTGCATTTCTATTAACGCTTGCTTTAACATTTACGTTTGTCTTACCATCTGTGTAACTGTTGGTGCTTGCATTTGCATTGCTGTTCCTGTTACTCTGTGACAAGTCATCACATAGTGGGAGCGCGCTCCCACCACTGCATTACATTCGCTATTTATCATCCTCAATCTCAAAAAGAAGGGAAATTAGAGGCAACAAACTCCATTTAATGAATCAGTTAGGGTTGTTCCACAGTGACAAAAGCAAGGAAATTCAGTGTTAGGGTTGAAGGCCCCCCTTGGACCCCCCAGCCCACCCCCCAACCAGCATTGGGGTGCGCATTGGAGTTGTCGGTCCTAACTCTCACCCCATTCACCTACACCTCTGCTTCTTTACACATGTGATGGGGTGAGAGTTAGGGTTGATTACCCAACCCAATGCCGGTCAGGGGGTGGGCTGGGGTCAAGGAGGCCTTCAACTAACACCGAACTTCTTGTGTTGATAAGCTATAGAACAGCCTAACTGATGCATTAAACAGGTTTTGCTCTAATATATATATATATATATATATATATATATATATATATACATTAGAGCAAAAAAGTTAATCCATAGCGACAAAGCAGAAATTCGGTGTTGGGTTGAAAGCCCCCTTGGACCTCCACACCACACCCCCAACCGGCATCGGGGTGCACATTGGGGTTGCTGGCCTAACTCTCACCCCATCAGATGTGTGAAAAAGCAGAGGTATGGGAGAATGGGGTGAGAGTTGGGACACAACCCCAATCGCACTCTGATGCCAGTTGAGGTGTGGGTGGGCAATGGGGCTTTCAACCCCAACACCGAATTTCCTGGCTTTTGTTGCTGTGGAACAACCTTAACTAATGCATTAAACAGAGTTTTTTGCCTCTAATTTCCCTTCTTTTGAGAAGGATAATGAGAAATAGTGAATGTAGTGCGGCAGTGAGAGCACGGGGCCCTTTTGGCCCCACGCTCCCGCCACATCATGTCTTGTCACATAGTAACACAGTTCCCACAAATGCAAATGGTAATGTGCATGGTGACACAAAGCGAAACAGAAAGATAAACAGTACTGTAGACACAAATGGTTAAAATAATGCAAATGCAAGCACAAATGAAAACACTAAGGGTAACACACATGGTGCCATATATGGGAACGTAAGTGAAACAGGTACGGAACCACAAGCAGAATCGGTAAGGGTAACAGTGATGTAAGCACACAGTCTGGTGTTCCCCAAAAGCTGCATAGAGAAAGAGAGTGAGTACAAAGAATGTATGCATAATAATGGGTCTCAGAGCAGAAAATGAGGAGTTGGAATACTAAATTGGTTATAACTCAGGAACTGTACAACGTAGAAAACGAATTTGAAAGTCATATGATTTATTACTTTCCCAGCTAGTTTTGCACTTCAGCATTTTTCTGACAAAAAGTCTGTATCTCGCGCCGTTTCCAAGATACGGGCCCTGAAAGGCGCGGCTAATGCTGTAATGTTATCCTATGGGAAAAAAGGAGAAGTTCAGAGTGCCATAACTTTGGCTCCCTGTAATATTTTTTCACCAAACCACTGAAAGGCACATCTATGGGATGTTGGCTTTCTTCTCTCCAAATTTCAGTCCAAAAGACCAAACTGTTATTTTGCAGCAGGGCGGCAAATGATTCATATAATGCGGTGGACACCGTAATGTTATCCTATGGGAAAAAGCATCAACTTTGGAGTGCCGTAACTTTTCCACCCTCTAATATTGTTTCACTAAATCACTGAAATGCACAGCTGTGAGATGCTGGCTGCATTCCCTCCAAATTTTAGCCCAAATGACCAAACCGTTCTTTTGCAGCAGGGTGGCAAAGAATTGCTGTCATTTTCCCACGGCCTGGAAAAGTACTGTCGAACTTTGCGAAAGCTTTCGCAAATTCCTTCAACAGTGTCGCAAATGCAAAAGTACTTTGTGAAAGTACTTTTTCCAGAAATTTGAAAAACGTATTTCTGGGGTGTTTTACCCCAAAATAAAGACATGCCTAGCATCCTCAGGGTCCGACTTGGTGAATACAAAAAGAATTAGGTTTCTAGAGGGTCCCAAATTTAAATGCCAAGCATTTTTCTGATTACCAACTGAAAACAAAATGGTGCATTTGTGACACTAAAAGGGTCATTTGCGAAAGTAAAAACTGCATTTGCGACTCTGTTGAACTTGTTGTTTACTTTTCCCTTTGACTTATAATGGGAAATTGTTTTTTGAATAACTTCTGAACCGTTTAATATTTTTTCACAAAATCTTCAAAAGGCACATCGGGCACCCTGGCCACACATTCCCTGCAGATTTTGGACCGGTCGCACAAACTGTGCGTGACCTGTAGAGATGAGCAAAGAATTCCACAAAAGTGTAAACCCGTACGCAGATCATGCTTAATAACTCCGCAGCCGTATATCTAAACAGTACTAAAGTAGGCAGATCCCAAGATGTATGGATCTTGATCATGTATTCCAAATTTCAGGAAAATCCATTGAATGGTTGCAAAGTTATTAAGGTGCAACATTTTAGGTTTAACATGTAAGTGGCACCTCAACGTGAACTATGGTAGCACTACCGTGCTACCATTATATATATATATATGTGTATATACATATACACATATATACATACGTATAATTTACATAAATATATATATATTACATAATTACTTACTGACATTTAACAGTGCTGTTGTTACTAAGGAACATGTTGCTTCTGTGGCATTGTTTCCACAGGTAATGCCTAACTAACATGTACTTACAAAGTACGGAGAATCCCATCAGGATGAAGCCCAACTCTGCAGAATTCTGCAGTAGAACTACTGCAGCAAACAATGCAATTTTAATGGGAGATAATTCCTTTTGCCATGCAGGAAACCTGTGATACTGGTTTTCATCCTGGTGGGCTTCACGTAAGTACACAGAAACTGACACTTAAAGTAAAGCATATGAAGAAGTGTGTAATACACTTACACTGAATGTCAATGCTGTAGTTCTGTTGTATGCTTTCCTTCAGAGATCATTCCCTCATGCACTTACTGCTTAATAAACATGCAATCTAATATTCTTAATTGCTATACAACTACATTGTATACTTATACAATAAAAATCATTTACATAATTACTTATTGGCTTATAACAGTGGTGTACTTACTAAGAAATGTGTTGCTTCTGCGGCATTGACCCACACCTCTTCTACACCCACACTCCTGGCCTGCTATGGTCCAGGTGGGTGGCTTGGGGTGGAGTATGGCTACATATAGTGCTTTATCACTGATCTGCTGTGTGGAGTGATGGTGGGTGGTGAAGGATACACAGGTAGGGATCCTTCCTTAGCCATTGCATGCGCTTCCCACTGGCTGAATGCTGTGCCTGCCATAACACCATCCTTCATATCAAGCTACCCCATCACTCACCTATACCTTGAGGGATGGGACAAGGTGGTAAAAATAGGCAGGCCAGTAGGTCCCTTTACTGGACAACAGCAGTAATGGGAAGACCACCCATAACTCACAGCTCCCCACTCCACACACTGTGCAGGATCCAGTATGATCCTTGTCAGATCATTTGATTGGATGGCTGCTATTGATCAACAGACCTCAGAATGCACACTTGACACATTGCCTGCTGCCTGTGTGAACAGAGTCCAATATTAGATTGCATGTTTAGTAGGCAACAAGTTTATGAGGGGCTGATTTCTGAATGAGAACTTACATCACAGCTACAGTACTGACATTTGATATGAGTAAGTGTGCTCAGCTGCAAATACATGTTAACTAGGCATTAACTATGAAAACAGGATCATTATTTCTTAGCCACAATATATTTGTAGTGCCAATTATTAATTATGCTAATGAAATATTTTTGTGTACAGTTACCTATCAATTCACAATATCAGACTGCATGTTTACTAACCTGTAAGTTCATGAAAACCTAGAATACAGACATGAAACATAATCTAAAGAGTTGCCAGTCAGTGCATATAACTGTAGCAGACTGAAGTTACATTGTATTCATATTTTAGTTGCCATTCTTATTACACTTTAAAATATTTCTGTGTGATTACCTTTGAAATAAATGTCACATAGAAATACAGTAGGCAGTTGAAACAGTGCCCAATACCTGCAGTTACAGCATAGTTATACAGTAGTTACAGGGTAGTAAGGGACATTTCAAATAAAGTGTTACCAAAAAATGAAAATTACGTATCTATCGTAATTCTTGATCTTCCTGTGTATAGTCACCATTTATCACTGTTTGGCTGACAGCTGGAGGCACAGCACCCTATGGGAGCTTTTGTTGTTGTTGGGGGACGAGCTGGTGTCACCCTTGAGGCTGATGCATTACGTGGCACTCACGGGTCGGCCAGCAATGGTCACTGACTCCTCCTCTGCCCCAGTTCTGTTCACCCGAGAGAGAAAGAGAGAGAGAGAGAGAGAGAGAGAGAAAAACATAGAAACATAGACTTTTACGGCAGATAAGGACCCCTTGGCCCACCTAGTTTGCCCATTTCCCTACCGACAGGATAAGCTGCAGATCCTGTTTAACCAACAGCCTATTTCTTCCTACACCCCACAAAAATGTCCTTATGTCTGTCCCATGCATGCTTGAATTCTCCCACAGTTTTAGATCCCACAACCTCCTCAGAAAGGCTGTTCCATGGGTCCACCACCCTCTCTGTGAAAAAATACTTCCTGACAATGCCCCTGAACAGTACCCCCTCAATCTTCAAATTGTGTCCCCTTGTTCTTGCACATTTCTTTTTCTGAAAGATGCTACCCTCTTGGACTTTGTTGATTCCAACGAGGTACTTAAACATTTCTATCAAGTCCCCTCACTCCCTACTTTCCTCAAGGGTATACCTATTAAGCTGCTTTAGTCTCTCCTCATATGGCTTCTCTTGCAGACCCTGCACCATTTTAGTCACCCTCGTCTGAACCGCCTCCATCCTGTCTATGTCCTTGTGGAGATGGGGTCTCCAGAACTGGACGCAGTACTCCAGAGGTGTCTCACCAACTGTCTGTACAGGGGGATAACAACTTCCTGTTTTCTGCTGGTGATGCCTCTCCCTATACATCTCAGTATTCCCCCAGCCCTCCCTTCTGCCTTCTCACATTGCTTGCCAACCTTAAGGTCATCTGATATGACTACCCCCAGGTCCCTTTCCATTTTTGGTTTTGTTAGTACCTCCCCCCCATTGTGTAATCTTCTCCTGGGTTTTTGTTTCCCAGGTGCATTATTTGCACTTCTTTGCATTGAATGCAAGCTGCCATACTTCTGACCATTCCTCCAACCTTCACAAGTCCCTTCTCATCCTTTCCACGCCTCCTTGTGTATCAACCCTGTTGCAGATCGTTGTGTCATCTGCAAAGAGGCATACTTTTCCTTCCAGTGCCTCTGCAATGTCACTAATAAAGGCATTAAAAAGGACTGGACCCAGTATTGAACCCTGCGGTACCCCACTAGTAACCCCTCTTTCTTCAGAATGGACTCCATTTACAGTAACCTTTTGTGTTCTGTTGTCCAGCCAATGTTTTACCCAGGCTACCACCCTGGGACCCACTCCAGGGCTGGTTAATTTGACTATTAATCATTTGTGTGGGACTGTGCCAAATGTCTTGCTAAAGTCTAGGTAGGCCATGTCCACAGCCCCTCCCTGGTCTACTACTTTGGTCACTCAGTCAAAAAAATCAATTAGATTTTTCTGACATGACCTTCCCTCTGTGAACCCATGCTGACTTGGGTCCTGTGCTGAGTTTATCATCAACCACACTGTTTGGTGGTCACCTGTTCCCAAATGGCTACCCACTTCTAGATCTGAGATCCTCTCACTGTCCCCATTTGAGAGTATGAGGTCTAAGATTGCTCCCTCATGAGTAGCTTCTGAAACTAGCTGTCTGAGGCATGCCACCTGAAGAGCATCGAGAATGGCCCTGCTTTTGGAAGTGGCTGCAGCAAAGGTGCTCCAGTTAACATCTGGCATATTAAGGTCCCCCAACAACAGTATCTCCCCTTTCTCTGCCATCCTAAGTATGCCTTCTATCACATCCTTGTCCATTCCCCCCTTCCCCTGACATGGAGGTATGTATGCAACCCCTGTGTGGACTGTGGTGCCATTTGCAGTCTCTAAGGTGACCCACAGTGCCTCCTCTCCTCCCTGTTTACTCTTTAGTTCAGTTACTTTTATCCCTTCCCTTACATAGAGAGCTACTCTGCCCCCTCTTCTCCTCTCCCTGTCTGTACTGTAGGTTGTGTACCCTGGT
Source organism: Neoceratodus forsteri (assembly GCA_016271365.2). Taxonomy (NCBI): domain Eukaryota; kingdom Metazoa; phylum Chordata; order Ceratodontiformes; family Ceratodontidae; genus Neoceratodus; species Neoceratodus forsteri. Next base: position 1,066,156,559 of record CM028131.1, on the reverse strand, counting down.
ATGTTAACATCCCAGTCATGGTTCTCTGTGTACCATGTTTCTGTGACTGCTACTATTTCCAGGCATCCCTCTTCCATCAAGACCACCAGTTCAGGGAGCTTGTTGCCCAGAGTATGGGCATTGGTACTCATTACCCTCCATTTCTTGATGGCCTTACCCCTTTTTGTCCCATCCTTGTCCTTATTGTGTTTGTCACTTTCTCCATTTACCCCAGGGCTTCTCCCTATCAACATCTCTATGTTGGTGTCTACCTCACTTAGTACCCTGATTTTTAGGAGGGGGTTAGGATTTCCCTGCTCCTCTCCAGTGCCTCCCCCCTTAGCTAGTTTAAATGCTTGTCAATGAAGCATTGAAACCTATCACCTAGGATCCTAGTTCCCCTCCTGGACAGATGCAGACCATCATGCCAGTATAGGCCTGCATGCCTCCAGGTGGACCCCCAGTCCCCAATGAAGCCAAATCCCTGAGCTCTGCACAAGTATTTCAACCACTGATTGAATCCCATGGTGTGGAGCACCCTATCCTCACACATGCCATAGACAGGCAGCACCTCCGAGAAGGTTACCGTGCATGCTATTTGTCTAAGGCCCTTCCCCATCTCCACAAATGCTTCTTGCACTGCTCTGATCCCTTTCTTAGCCAGGTCATTTGTCCCTAGGTGGACAATGACATCCAGCTCCCTGCCCTGTGCAGCTGCTTCTGTGATCCTGAGGATTCGCTCCCTGTCCCTTCAAGCCATGGCACCAGGCAGGCACCTTAACTCCCTCTCCCCTTCTTCCCCCAATTCTACCTTCCTAACAATGGAGAGAGGAAAACAGATAGAGGAAAGAAAAGGGTGGGGTAAGGGAGCCCAAGGGATAGCTAAAAGAAAGGATATAAACTGAAAAAGGATTAAGCCAGACAGAGGACAGAGGAGGAGGACCTGAGGGTGAGGGCTTTGGCTCCAGCCCCTGGATGGCCAACCAGACAGAGAGAGAGAGAAGAGAGAAAGTTAAAGAGGAAGAAAGATGGAGGGAGGAAGGGAGAGAGACCCCACCACATCCTATACCCAGAAAGAATTCTATGAAAAAGATGTTGTTTGACATCTTGGAGGTCACTGAGCTTATTGCCATCTAACAGGGACTACAGAATGTGGCTGAACCAAAGCTAGGCCAGGTGCCCAGAACCTCCAGCTTGAAGAGATGAACAGCAGTTTAGATGGAGGCTCAGAACTGAGTATTTCTCATCTTGTAAAGGTAAGAGCAGCAAATGAGATGGACAGTCTCAGACATCAATTCCACCCGAAGAGAAGGTGTGGAGAAGATCTCCCCCCTTCCCCACTGCAGTACAAGTTGGTGACAGCCACCCCAGGACAGTACCCCCTCTGGTTATCATTATCCCAAGAGGGAGAATGCACAGGGTTCAGGGGGGAATCCTGTCCAGGACATGTACTACCTCCCCCAAAAAAGGGGGAGGAAAAAATATTTTATATGGAGGGAGAAGGAGAGTTCCCATGGGCCTTCCATGGGCCCTCTCCTCCTCTCCCCACCTGGGGGGGGGGATCCCACACCACTAGGAGTCAGTCACAGCCCCCATGACTGGTTCAAGTCCTGGAAGGACACTCCCAGCTGAGAAGGGAAGGACCCACAGGGAGTCCCTAAAGCCAGAGCAAGAAGCCCTACTTGCCTCCCCCCCAAGGTGTGCCCTCTGTCACTTAAGAAGGTGACAGAAGACCAGGAGGTACCAGTGGGACCCTGCTCACAATTGGCCTCAAGAAGGGGGGAGGGCAAGCAGGGAAGGGGCATCACCAAGGGACTGAGACCCAGATGGGAGGGGTGAGCCAGTGCCAGTGATGAATGGACAGATACATAGGAAGATCAAGAATTACCATAGGTATGTAATTTTCATATCTTCTCTGTGTCATTCTCCACCATTCATCACTGTCTGGGTGAGTACCAAGCCCCTCCCCCCAAAGAGGGCCCAGCACTTCCCTGAGGGGTGTGAGTCCCTCAAGCTTTCAAGGGGAAGGGCCACGAAAAGAGGAGACCCATTACTGGACAATTAGGCCTGTGACTGGTCAGGGTGAGGCAGGTTCTCCCATTGCCTGGGAAATGGAAGTCACCACTGTAGTTCCCTCCTCACCTTGTGGGAGAAATGGTGGGTCCCCCCCAAAAGTGGATGCAAGCACCCTATGCCAGGCCAAGAGTGACAACCTTGATAGACGAAGTCACGCCATCTGCTTAGAGCATATCGCTGTCACCACTAGTATTGATGCTACCTTGTTGACATCGTAAGACGCCCTTGCCTGGTGCCTTGCAAGCTCCAGGCTCTGCACGGAGAGTGCAATGGCCTGTCTGGTTGCCTCCATATCAGGCAGCAATGCCAGCACCTGGTCTAGCATTGACCACATATGCCTGTTATAGACAGTGTAATGTGCCTGATGAGTGGCAATGCTGAGCATGATATGCACCAAGGAGAACACTCCCTATCCTCAGCGGTTGAACTCCACAGAGTCTGCATCCAGAGGTCAGTCATGCAACAAGTATCTGTGCCCGGAAGGGGTATCCAGTACCCTCACTCCTGAAGTGGGATAAGACAAAGTTCCTGGAAGCCCCAGGGGTGCACAACACCTGCACTGGCAGTCCATAGGGGCTGGAGTTGGGACAGATTGGCACTGCCAGGTGCAGAACATTGCCTCCTGGAAGGGAATTGGCCAGGAAGGGACCACCAGCTGGTCCACACTGAATTAGTTAAGGAAGACACACTTCATCCACTCAGAATTGCATCCTGCAATATACGATAGGTGCAGATCACCAACCAGTCTCAATTGTAAGCACTGGTACTCTGATCAGCATCTGAGGACAGATGAACAGAGGTAACCTCTTCCTTGTTGGAAGAAAATGAGGAGGCCAATGAATCTGAAGACTCAGAGTCTGGCTGCTGTAGGTGAGAAAGGTGAAAGACCTGCTCATCCATAGCCCTGACATACCTGGGGAAGGCAGCAGCAGTGGCTATGAACTGCTCCAAGGTCAAGGGCCCCAAAGGATGCACATGGCCTGGGAAATGGGGGGGCTAAAGAGGCAATGGGGAGACACACTTTACCATATGTGAGCGACCTCTGCCAGTGATAGGGGACCTTGATGGCAATCTCAGACCTCCTGACGATGTGCTTGTCTGCACTGTTATTGGCTGATCAATGAGCTCAAAGGGGTCAGGACTAAGCCCTGTAGGGGAAACTCTCCTGTGAGAAGACAGGGGCTGCATAGAACCAGAAGAGTGGACCCCAAACCCACCCAATAAGGCCTCCCTCAAAGGGGATGAGGAAGAGGACAAGGGCTCGGCACTTCAAGTTTTCCCCAAACCCCAAAGGGTCCCCGGGAAAGGTCGCTGCCCCATGCCCTGCCCCCTCATCCCTGTTGACTCTGAGGTGAACTTCTTCCTCACTCCCAAAGCTAGGGACTGCTCCAAACCTCAAGGCCCCCTGTGGGAGACCACAGAAGAGGGAGTACCCGTTCTGGTCTCAGAGGGGAGAACAGCACTGGGACCAGTAGCTGTCTGGGCCTCCAAGACCCAAACCACTATCCCTTCAGACAGAGGGCCACTAACAGCAGGCTAGCTACTGATGTCATTACCAGCATGGGAGCCAGCACTGACCATAATCACTGGTGCCAAGGGAAGGGATGTCTGGGAGGGTACAGAGGTACTGGGCACCAGAGAACCCTCAAACTATGAGGAGTTGGGCAACCAGTCTGGCTCAGTCTCATTATCATCTGACTCTGGAAAGGAGAAGATCCAGAAGACCTCCAGAGGAGTGGCTCTGGAGCTTTTCCCACCTGCAGCACCACTCATGACACCACACGAGGGCTCAATACTGCTCACAGTGCCAACCACCAGAGGTGTGAATGGCCCCAGGATTTGGAATGGCACCAGAAGGTGGCACTGAGGAGCCACCCATGCAGGGCCCAGCTGGCATGGGCCATGACATTAGGAGATTCTGCACCTCTGAGGAGGTGACTGCCTGTGCGGTGCTCCTGGCCTGGCCCCTGAGAGAGCTGGATCATTCCTTTGGCACCGCAAAAGAGACCACCTCCCTGGCAAGGCTAAAAAGGGAGGAGGAGGTCCCTTCCTCACCGGTCTATATAGAACCAGGAGGGGACCCAGAAGAAAGGTGGAGAGGCATGCGCTTGGAGTCCCTTATACAATGACGCTCTCCAAAAGTCTGCAGATCATGGCTGGCTTTCCACATGCAGTGCTCCAGTACTCTGTGGTCCATGGAAAAGCAAGCACGCATCTATCCATATCATGATATGGACCAAGGCAGGTGAGGCATTGGTCATGCTGGTCCATGATGGACATCTGCCAAGGCAGGGACACTGATGCATAGGAGGTCGGCCTGCCTTAAAAGAGTGCTTTTTGTCCCTGGATGAACCCAACATGACTTGCAGTAACTAAAATAATAATAAGAAACAGACTTAGCACTGCTTCAAGAATGAAAAGGGAAGGTCTTACCAGATTCCTGCAGAAAACGGCACCAAGTTACTAGTGGACAGCAGAACTGGAATAGAACAAAAACAGCATTGACAACGATGTTGAAACAACTGACTAGGCTGTCGTGTCGCAGATGAAAATTCTACAGCAGGTGTGAGGTGCTGCACTCTCGATGGCAGGAGAAGCATAACTGGGGTGGAGGAGGAGGAGCAGGCAACCGTAGCTGGCCGACCGGTGAGTGCCAGGTAATGCATCGGCCTCGAGGGAGGCAATGTCTCTGGATCCTCCCCCTACAAAAAAAATGCTCCCATTGGGTGCTGCACCTTTGGCTGTCACCCAGACAGTGATGAATGGTGAAGACTGACACAGGGTAGATCAGTACTACTGTTCTGTGCTTACATAATTCACATGAAGTGGTAGTTACTGCAATTACTGTTGCCTCCCTTTTGCTTCAGATTAATTATTTCTATGTATATTACACTTTGCAACAGCTGTTTCATGTGTAGTTACACTTCCAGCATAAATCAGTTTTTCTGTTGCACTTTGCAACAGCTGTTACATGTGTAGTTACACTTCCAGCATAAATCAATTTGTGACAAACGAGAAATGGTTGTGGTGGGATGTGTAGCTACAACTTCATGCAAATTATACAACTATGCACCAGTGAAATGTGACAGTAATTAATTACATGGTATTTATAGTACAATAGCAGTGTAGTTACATCATAAAAATGTTATTTATTTAATTTTTGTTGACCGGGTAAGTGCACTAGACAAATTCTGCCTATTTTCAGGTATGACCAGGGGGGAGGGGGATGCAAATGAATGCCAACTAACTTTGAACCAGATTAAGCTGTTGGTGATATTTTTAGTGAGTGCCTTACTACATAATATACAACTATCAAACTAATTGCCAATTACATTGTAGTTACATGTAACTACACAGTACTTATGTAGGAGTTACAGTGTAGTTATACAGTAATTACAGTGTACTTAAGGACACTTAAAATAAAGTGTTGCCACAACATCTAAGTGCTTTTTAAAATAGCTCCCTTAAGTTTTGGTACAAACACGTTGAAACATACAAAAATGTCAGTATCTGGCCTTTTTTGAAAAATGTGTTCCTTTTCTTTTACATTCCAAGTAGTATCTGAAATGCTTTTGCTATAAAATGAAGATTTTCTAGGTACAGTTTAATGCTGACACCAGAAGCTCACATGTCCTCTCCCTTTATGAAGTGTATTCATTATCCAGATTTTTAAGTAACCCTATTTTTGTGTAGTCCAGTAGTTACTCATTTTCTTTTTGTTGTACTGTTACAACAGAATAGGTACCGTATTTCTGGAAGCTAAAATGTAAGTTGCTAAAAATCATAGGATAAAGATCAGTAATTTTCTTCTTCAGCTTGCACTTCTTAAACTGCCTCAATTTCATATTTAACTTCTTTACTCAGTGTGCTCTGTAACAGTACTCATTTAAAAAATGAAAACTCCAGGAAATGTAGGAGAAACTTTACATACATTTTCTAATTATTATTATTTCTTGTTTTTGCTCACCAGGACCCAGTGCAACCAACGGTGCTTTCACTGGCTCACTCAAAGGGATATATTCCTCAATGTCAAGCTCCTGTAAAGAGATCAGTTTGACCATAAGGAAGTGAGCGTTAACACCTCCAGTGTTATACGAGCACATTTCAACACCAGTCACCATTCACCATCATCACTAAGGCATCTTTCTCAAGGCTAGAGGATGATGGCAAACAAATTATCTATTGGTTCCCTCTTAGCAGTTGTATTTCCCTAAGTTAGTGAAGACATACTTCTTATTCTGTTCACAGTATATAGTTTTGATATTAAAACATTTTTTGCAGGTTTTTTAATGTTATTTGATGGTGGTTGCAAGCAGCATTCTGTAGCGTGATTCCAGACTCAAAAAGCTCTCTATACCCAGGAGGATTATATTGTTAAAACTCTATTGACAGTGATAGTAGTAACTCAACCCAAGTTAGACAAACTCTGGCCAGAGTCGATAGGGCTGCAAGTGATGAATTTGGCGTTGAAAGGATGAAAATTGCTGAAGTTAGGAGCCTGCAATTGCAAAATGTAACATTGGCTCATAAAGTTGTTGTATTTTAGTATTTTTACACCAAATTGTCAAAATAGCCTTATTATGGCCCTGCATCATGAGAAAGGACAGAAAAGATGTTTATCCCTTGGCCTAAAGGTGATTTTGTGCAGGACTGTGAAATCACCTTTTGGGACACAAAAACACATCTTAGGCCGAAGTTGAAAAATGACAGCTATCACATTCATGATGTGCTGTACAGAAATGGCTATGTTGAAAATCTAGGATACAAATATTGAATATTACCAAAGTTATGAGCTTGCATTTGCAAAAGTCAACCTAGCCTCATATTTGTTTTAATATTTTGCCAAATTGATAACTTAGATATTTTATGACCACACCTCATGAACAAGGACAGAGAAAATGTTCAATTCCTGTCCAAAAGGTGATTTCATGCAGGGACCATGAAATCACATTTCATGACTTGAAAAATATTTTGGCCAGGATTTGAAAAATGACAGCTATCACATTCATGAGGTACTGTAAAGAAATGGCATTGTTGTGAATGTGGAAGAAACCTATTGAAAAGTATTAAAGATATGAGCCTGTGTTCACAAAATTCAACAGAGGCTCATAAGTTTATTGTTTTTTTAATGTTTTTGTAACACATTTTTAACATAGCAAAGCATATATTCTTCAATAAACTATATGCCCAGTTATAACAGATCTGTAAACTCCACATTGCTCAAAGTCCAAAGTTTAGACTCTTGGTCTAGCTGCCATCTTATAACATAGTGATCCTATAGTAAAAGCCATTGAAAGCCTTTACTGTTTATGGAATGCAACAATTGTTCCCCTTCAGGTGAATTTATTAATTTAAAAGGTGAATTAAAAAAATAATTAATGTGCTGTGTCTATGGAATCAAATACAATGGATTTATATTTATCCGAGGAGAATGGTGGTGCTATTTACTACAGCATATAGTGGGATAAAGCACATTACAAATTACAACAAGGGGGACTGAATATCATAACTATGAATGATACATATATTTATAGATATATCTTATTGTGTAAGACAATGGGGCCGATTCTAAAAGGGGATCACACGATGCAAGGGACTTGTGTCAAAAAAGTGTGGTGCAAGTGGTGATTTGCATCACACCTTGTGGCACTCTACGATTCTGGTAGGCACCCTGCAACTGCCACAGACACACTGTGCCAAAGCCACCTTGTGCCAGGGCTGCATCCAGCAACACAGAGTGCCAGATCACAATGGGGTTGCACCATGGTGGGGCTACTGCATCCCCTTTCTTCAGATTCTGGAAGCCACACTTTGGATGCCACAGAGGGTGCCACTTAGACCAGCCAGGAGGTGGTCTAAGTGGTTGTGCCATCAGAACATGGGACAGCTGTGGGTGGGGTATGCAGTACACACAGGGGGAGAAGTACTGGGGGTTGGCTGGGCACAACTGTCCATCAGCCCTTGTATCATAGTACCCAGCAGGGTGGTGCCCTGTGGACAGATTCAGACACATGACAATGCTGTAAGTGAATGTCCATGTTCCCTGGTAGAGTGTCCCCCCATTCCCCACTGTGAGCCATCTGCCCTGTGCCCTGGTGTATAGCGGAACAACCTACCCCCAAGTGCCCAATCCCCCCATAATAGTATATCAGTAGTGGCCCTCTGCTTACCCCCATCCACAATCTCTCCCTGGTGGTCTAGTGCCCCCACCCCACCCTGACAGACAGTTGTGAACTACCCATCTCCCCTCATCACAAGCCTTCTTCCCTGACAGGCACTTTCCTCCACACACCACTACAGCCAGCCTTGGAATGCGTTATGCACATATTGTACAGTGTTATACAGTAGATGCATAAGGCATTCTGGAGCTGGCCATGGTGGTGTGGGGAAAGAAGTGCCAGTCATGGATGACAGTCAAGGATGGTGGGATAGGGGCTGTTGACAACTGTTAGTCTTGGTGGGGAGGGTGGGGAACCACTACACCACCAGGTACTGTTCTGGCATGTCCATGTGGGCATAGGGGAGCACAGTCTAGGACCAAGATGTGGTGTGGTTGCAGGACCAGGGATCAGGGCTACTGCTGAGTGAGGAGGGGGCAAGTGCACCACCACAGTGATCGGGAACTCTGGGGGTGGGCACTAGCCTTCTGCAGCAAGCAGTCTGCATTGGGGCACATGAGTGTCCTGGCTATACTAGAACAATGCCCTATGGGGGACCACATACAGTGACTGTCCAGTTAGTGGCCGTCTAACATGATTCCTACCCATGGGCCACCTGGGCGAGCACCTGCCACCTGGTCCCTGGCTGTGTTGCAGACTTGCTACCATGCTGCCCTTTGTACCACTCCTTTTGGTGCAGGGCTGCAATGTGTGGCTATTCCAGATAGTTTGCTGCAAGTAGCAACTGTTGTGGAATAGCACCTTCTGCGTTTGCCGCAACTGCATCGGGCGCAGACCCCTTTTCTGCCATAAGTTGCACACGATGCAGATGGCTTCCAGAATTGGCCCCCCATTTCAATGCCCAACAATTTAAATACTTAAAAGAACACTCACTAAGCATTCTTATTTATCTTCATGCAATTTCCATAATGCAAGAAATTATAGGGTTTTATAATTGCTTTTGGTATCATGTATGTTAGGCATGTTAACTTGCATTTACTGATGTCTATGCAAGTATTCTTGGAATAGTGTTTATCTGAACAGTTAGCATTTTCACTTCTAATAATGAAAACAAAAGGACAAACTAAACAGAACTTGTGGACAACTGTCAAATGTGCCATTTTCTGGGAAGGAAATCTAGTTATCACATTATTATGTGGACATATATATTCAGGTTAATATCAACTCACAGTTACTATAATTGTTTAAAGAACTACTTGAATTAGTTCAGTAGTTTACTTTTGAATTTTTTAAAATATGAACATGGTCAGGGGGATAATGCATATATTTAGTAATAAGGATGCATGGGAAACCCAGGTTCTGATCCCACAAGAGCCACTTACACACTATGATCTTCAGCAAATCACTAAAGCCCTCAGTGGCTCATCCTCCACAGCTATAACATTTTCTAAAAGCATGAACCAAATGAAAATGAGATACTGCATTCCAGCTGGACTATACCAGGTTATTGAACTGTTAAAAAGATAATGAACACAAAGGACAAAGTCCATACCACCTCTCACAAAATCATGGTTCTAATAACAGAATATGGATCTGAACAACCATTCATCACAAAATATACATTTGTGAGATTTCTTTAAAAAGTTTTATTTCCATGTGAAAGTAGACATGAACAGAATGGCCTGCCATTGTCAGCAGACACAAAACTATTACAGATAAATTACATTGTTCTAAATATAACTTTCATGTGGCAATAAATAAAAAAAAAGCACAGCAAGCATTCTTAGACTGAATGTTCTTTTTTTTAAAAATCTACTTTGCATAGTAAATCCATGTGGTGTTTCAATAGGAGTTGGAAGCTCAATTTGTGATAAAATTGCCCATTTTTCTGTGAAGTATTTTAATAATCATGTACTAAAAAATTATCTTCACCCTCAATAGCACACACTGTCCTTTCTTAGCTCTATTAGAAGAGATGCATCAAGATTTAAGGTGAATCTGCTGATTTGCTTTGACTTATGGCACAGATCCTTCTGCTAAAGATTTGCATCAGAGACATTGAAGACCCAAGCAAAACTAAGTCATGTTTTATATTCATAACCAGTATTTGTATGGAAATTTGGGTTAAACAAGTTTTTGTGATAAGCCAATTTATAAGTACCTCCACTGCACATTGTCTTTTGTGTAAAACATGCAAGTGTTTACAGTTTTTTTAAGTAGGGCCCTCTAAATTCACTGGTATATTTAAATTAGCTTTATACATGACATAGCAACGTTGTAATTTACGGCTGGAATGGACTCTTAGCTCATCATACTGTTTCTGTTCCCATACTTCATAAGCAGGGATAAAAAAGTGAGCTTGCCATGCAAACATGTACAGTATGAACTCTAAATATACCCAGGTTTCTGTCCGGTCATCTAATCATTAGACACTGAAATACCTGGTGATGTTAGAGGGGTTGATAATGAATTTTGTAACTAATATTAGATAATCACCCCTATGCAGTGACATTATTGTACACAGCTTGGCCATTCTACATGTTAATATACTTTCAATATTTCTGCATCTACCAATTTAGCCTGAAATCAAAATCATGGGTGGAGGAAACCAAAGATAACACAGCAAACTGTTCAACACTGATCCCAGTTTAAATACATTCAGATTTTTCTCTGGTCAACTAAAGAGACGGGATTACGTCAAAGCAAATCAGAGTTTCACCTGAGATCTCCATTTACACAGCAGTCATCTGGAAGCTTACAATATCAAAATTAAACAACTGGTAATATGTAGCTAAAAGCTGTCCTTGGTTTTAGATGCCTTAATTATATATCTCATCGAACTGACTTGTGTACACTGCACTGGAGTAAAAAGTATTGGCTCAAGACAAAGACTGACTGCTGCAACTCTTTTTTTTTGTTTGTTTGTTTCCATTTTTCTGAGTTTTCTCAAGAGCTGGCATAGGCTCTTAAACCTTTGTGTGAATGTCTGAGAGCAATTTGTAAGCAGATGAGTAGTAATGATGGTTGCCTTTTACTAGATTGCGGCTCTATTTAACAGCACTCTTCATGTACTTTATGTGTCCATTCCTTACTGAAATATTAGGGGATGGGTATGCAAAAGATGCAGAAAGTACTGCTAAAAGGGCATTGTCATTTGGACCCCCCTGAAATCATTGACCCCACACCAAAATCATGGTTCAACCACTTGAAGTTTATTTTGGGTAGATTCTCAGGTTACAACCAATTACTTCCATAAATCCTTCACCAATATACATAATGCACATCAGTGCATTTGGGGTTGCCCCTTTATTGACAACATTCACAATTATTTACAATATTGCACTGGCAAACATGTCTTCTTTGGCTTGGGTGTGGAAAGACCTGATGCCTCTGCAACCTTTTATCAGTTTCTTGGTTCAGGTGCCCCACCTGATCCCCATCCCTTCCCCCCTGGGGTGAATACCCCATGAGGAGCCCTCCCCTAACCTACCATACCTCCTTTTGGCTGGGCCCCCTTTTTTCTTCACCAAACCTCCCGTTGCTCCTCTGTAGCAACCTGATCCTTGACAAACCAATGTGTCACTGTTGCCCGCTCCTGGCAACTCTTTGTGCCCCCATCATAGCTTGAAAACCAGGGTGGTCGGGTGGGAAGTCAAGATCAGCAGCAGGGGAGAGAGGGATTTTTCCTGCCTGCAGACCCTCTTCTACCCCCAGACCCAGGCCATCCCACCAGAACCCTCAGCCAGTGCCCTCCTGGCTATCTCCCCTTATCTCACTCTTCCCCCGCTCCCTTCTGTGACCTCATGTTCCAGAATTTTATGTGTGTTGACAACAAAAAAAATGTCCCAAACTGCAGCTGCTTACTTACTTTAATGACGTTTAACATGCTTAATTTTTTGCTTTTGGCTGCACATTTCACATATAAAGTAATGCACCTGGGAAACAAAAACCCAGGGGAAGAGTACACAATGGAGGGTGAGATACTGACAACAACAAAAATGGAAAGGGACCTGGGAGTAATTATATCAGATGACCTAAAGGTGGGCAAGCAATGTGAGAAGGAAGTGAGGAGGGCTGGGGAGATACTGGGATGCGTAGGGAGAGGCATCACCAGTAGAAAACAGGAAGTTGCTATCCCTCTGTACAGACAGTTGATGAGACCACATCTGGAGTACTGCTTGCAGTTATGGAGACCCCATCTCCACAAAGACATAGACAGGGTGGAGGCTGTCCAGAGGAGGGCAACCAAAATGGTGCTGGATCTACACCAGAAGACATATGAAGGAAGGCTAAAAGAGCTTGATATGTATAGCCTTGAGGAAAGGCGGGGGGCATGATAGAAACTTTCAAGTACCTCAAGGAAATCAACAAAGTCCAAGACAGTAGCATCTTTCAGAAAAAGAGATGTGCAAGAACAAGGGGACACAATTTGAAGATAGAGGGGGGATGGCTCAGAGGTAATATGAGGAAGTATTTCTTCACAGAGAGGGTTGTAGATGCATGGAACAGCCTTTCTGAGGAGGTCATTGAGTCAAAAACAATGGAGGAATTCAAGAATGCATGGGACAGACATAAGGCAATTGTAATGGGGGGTAGGAGGAAGTAGGCTGTTAGTTAGCTATGATCTGCAGCTTATCCATTAGGTAGGGAAATGAGCAGATTATGTGGGCCAAGCGGTCCTTATCTGCCATCAAATTCTATGTTTCTGTGTTTCTGATTCCATGTGGACTGGTTCTTATCCCCACATTTGTGTTAATTGGTGTCTTCATGTGTACTTATTTTGCCTATTGCCTTCATTATCGAAAAAATGCAGTTTGTTTTGTGAGACTTTGTCCACTTTATGGCTTTGCTTACCACTCACTTTACAGTGAGAACCTTTCCCTCTGAATCATTTTATGCTCCAGGTAGTGCACATTTAGAGAATTTACTCATTGGAACTCCCACCCCCTTCAAATTATCTCAGTATGTTTTATGAATGACTTTTGTTTGATGTAAAGACTCTTGTTAAAACTGAAGTTGAATAACATTTGTTTTGTTTTTGCTGACACTGCTTCCATTCGGTACATACTTTCCCTCTGTCCTGTAAATATGGAAGCTTGTAATCAGAAAGGATAAAACAACATCCTTTTAACAAACGACAAGCACTGAAGATGTTGAAGGTTTTTGCTTACAGTGGTTTGAATCAATTGAAAAAACACAGATTCTCTTAGAAGAAAATGAAAATGTCACAGTTTGATGTGTAACAATGCCCTGGTGATGCTGTCAGTGATCTCCAGACTTCAATCAGTTCCTCTGTGGACTTTCAGATTGAAGATGTCAGGGTCTAACTAAACCACTACAGTAGACCACAACCTAACAGAGCTACAGGAAACCTGAAAGAGCACATACCCCCCTACAGTAGCATTTACTCTCTCTCTCTTTTCTGTCTGATCAGAAGGATACCCCACCCCCAAACAGTTATTCTGGTGGTCCCTACTCACTGATAGAGCCCATGTTTTTCTTTTTATTTCTTATACACCATGTAGGCACAAAAAATCAAAATCAACCTGTTCTTATCCCTAATAATTACCATTAGTTACTCTTACTGTTGTCAATAGTGGATCTATGACAGTCAGTCAACAATTTCTTTGTTGACCGACATTACAGTGACTCCTTCATGTTGACCGCATTTGCGGTCGGCATAAAGGGAGTCACATCAGACTGTGTATTCTTCAGGGGGCTTCGCCCCTGAATCCCCCATATGGGGGGTTCCCCCTACACCACTGCTACTTAAATAATCAACTCCAAGTCAGAGTTGCTTCAGGTAGGGGATGCAATACCCCCAGAAAGCAAAGCCAAGGTCCCGTGCTGACACTACAGCGACCTGGTACTGTTGTCGCTGTAGTGTCAGTCGTGGTACAGTTGTTGAGGTAGCGACAGTAAACTGTCAATAGTCACTACTAATACTGCATTAGAAAGAAATGATTAGGTCTAATGTATCTGTATTGATGTTATATGTATTAATCTATAAACCATGGATATCTGTAATGTATGAATATGATCATTGTAACACCTTTTTACATTGCTTTTTATATATTTTTTGTAATATCTTTGTAATGATTTTTTAAAATTTGAACAATAAAATAACACTGAATACTAGTACTGCAGTAGCTATTTTCTGTTTTTAAAAAAGTTGGAATAACAGTTTTAACCCTTTCTTATTCAGATGTTATGCAGAACAGTAATACTATTTGGCAAATCTTATTGTCAGTACTGTGCAGACGAAAGCCTTGATGGTTATGATACAAGAAGGTACACAATTTAAACCAGGTACAAGATGTCTGTGTTAAATGGATAACCAGGGAAATAACTGGAAAATTAAGATTGCTTAGAAGAGCAGAATGAGCATGGGTTTAATTAGAATACTCTTTACAAAATGAGCCTCCTACCTGAATTTGACATTAGGCTAATTTTTAACATAAATAGGCACTGTGAAATTACAGTGAAGTCTGATTTATGTTTTTTGTTTTTTTTAAACTTTCATGGCCTGCTGTAAAATATGGTCAGACATTTGAACAACTTCTGGATCTCAACTATGAGTAATTAAAAACACTGACTCAGTATAAGGCAACACTGAGATCATCAACCTACGCTATTTCACACATTTACAACCTAAATACATAACCCTAAAAGATACATCACATCTCAAATCAACTACTTACATTGCTTTCCCTAGGAAGATAGTCTACATGAAGATGGTAGTCTTCAATGTGTTTACATTTTTTGAGCTCATCCTGTTCAGACATCTGTGCACCGACAGTGAAAAGATAAATAAAATACTGAATGTTACTTTTCCAACTAAAGGCTAGATTTTATTCTGCTAATTATAGATGGATGTGCTAAAGACAGAATATGTTACATTTGATGGCAGTCTTGTAGCTTTAAAATGTTAAACTGTTGCAATTTTGGGATTGCTGTGAGGGCCGATTTTTGACCATTCAGAGATTACAATAATAACATTGAAAACTTCATCATGGGGATGCAGTGTAGTCATTTTGATGTAAAGGCTGTCTTTTCTTAATAAGCAGTAATAAATCCATTCATTTGATCATGTAGTCATTGAGGGCAATACAGAACAAACCAAGTGTGAGAAATGCTATGTAATGAGGTAAAAAAAAAAAACCATTTCCATAACAAAAAGATTCTTTACATTTAATCTAGCAAACATTTTGTATCGTGACAGATGCACACAGCACCAAAATACAACTGCTTTGCATAATTGAGCAATGTTAATTCTGTGCTGTGTGCGTCTGTCATATTGCAGAATGTTTAGGATTTTGGGAAAAGGCAGTGCACTTAGCATAGTCATGTAAATTGTGAATTGCAGTGTGTTAATTTTTCAAGAGTTTTGGAGAAATACTAGATATTGATAAATAAGAATGAGATTTCCTTTCTGCTGGTGATGGGACTTAATTGCATACTGTTGATTACCTGATCCATACTTCATTTACATTTTGGAATCAGCTCAAGTGTCAACGTTTTGTTTGTCTGTGTGTAGCTATTACAATTCTTTTGATGTTAATGTGTTTTAATTATTAAAACCAAATATTACTAATACAATTTGCATGACTTTTTCTCCCTCCCCAGTACACTCATACACAGACACACACACACACACACACACACACACACTCACGAAAAACAAAGACATCCCCCTCAGGGGATGACTGCTCTTCTTCAATGCCGCTAACATTGTAATCAGCTGCAGCCATCACTGCTAGTGACTTCACAATCATGTCTGGAGTTAATGATGTGAACATGTCTTGCTTCACCTGCTCATTTTGAAAACTTTGCAAAAAAGCTGTACATTTTGACAACCACCAAACTTTGTAAACACTTAGAATGGAAGGAACAAGCGACAAGTTCTGACAGGTGCTTTTCATTTAAAGGGGCCAGGAAATACATTTTATAATCGGAAACAGTTTGTAATGTGTGTTTGTCCTAATTTTGTGATTTACAGCTTTTGTTTATTAATAATATTTGCAAATATCTGTTTTATTTGCTCCTTCTGAATTTCCTTACTATGTTAGGAGGCAACATAGCACAGTGGTTTAAGGCTCTGAGCTGCAAATCTGGAGATCTGGGTTTGAATCCCAAAGACTCCACTTGCATACTGCGTGACCCTGAGCAAGTCACTTAACTTCCTTGTGCTCCCAGGTCACACCTGTAAACAAGCTTTCAGCTTAGCGTGTCTCTCCTGGTCAAAAAAAAAAATGTTGGTAAAGAAAATGTAGGTTTTCAAAATGAGTGGGTGAAGCAAGATATGTTCACATCATTAACTACTGACAACACTGTGAAGTCACTAGCTGTTATGCCTGCAGCTGATTACAATCGCTCTTTAAAGTTTGTCTTCCTATTTGGTGCAGAAAGGGGGTTCTGGTAATCATTTTGTTTACAGGGAAGTCCCCCTTCCCATTCAAAGCCAAGGAAAGTGTGGACACGACTGGAGAAAGATGGAGCGGGACTGATAAGAGGAAGGGAGAAGCTCTCACAGCAGCATCCACAACCAGCTCAGATGGCAAGGAGCCTCAGCACCCCACAAGAGTGTAAGCCCTCTGTGATTCTACCAGCCATACCCTATAACCAGTAGCATCTAGCTTTATGCCCCTGTATTGGTCATTTCTTAGCAGTCCTCCTGCCTCACCTTTGGAATGCCCACCACAGCAGCACTGGCTTTTTCTCTAGTGCTGTGTAGAATGTGGAATTCCACTAGTGCAATTAGTGCAGAATTACCATTCCACCAATGGAATTTTGCTGGTTCTTCTGCAAAATTCCACCTGCCGTGATCCACGGAGAGCAGCATTTCTTCTACAGAAAATTATTCTGCAATCATTTCCATGGAAAATACTGAGATCTGCAGAATAATATTTCATGAAAATGTTGCAGAAAGAATAATTCTGCATTTTTATGCCACAAAATTCTGTTGTTCTGTTTCCGGTGAAATTCAGTGAAATTTTGGTGGAATTTCAAAAATTACATGGAATTTCATTTGGCTGGAATTTGAAAATTCTGCACAGCACTGCATTTCACCCTCTCTTCTTTTTTTTCTTGTAAATTTATGTTTTAATCTTTTATTGTGTGGGGCTGTATGTACAGTGGAATACTCAAGACATCGTTGACTCAAGATATCACCAATCAGTGCTGGATGGCAGGTAGGTGAGGGAACAAGTGAAAATCTTTCTTTTTTCGTGCAGGCCACAGAGTGTATGTTTAATTGTTAAATTATCTAGTACTGTCATAGTTAAAAATTTTGAGAATGATATAGCCAAAAACTTCAAAATGTATATTTCTCTTTCCTGTTGGAAAAACAAGTCATATTGTTCACTGCAAACAAATCCCTACGTTAATATAAATGCATGTGGTGATAAAATGTCACAGGAACTAGAGAGCACACTCTGCTTGAATTCTGAACACCATAAGAAGTTTAAAAAATACTTTTTCCAGGTTCAGTACATATCTCTGACATTCCAAAGACTAGGATGCAAGACCAAGGTTAAATCACTGAACCATCTATATTGAGGTGGTGAATTCTTACAATGGATAGAATTGTTATGAACCGTTACATAGAGAATAATAGATAGGCAGCTGTGTGTTATGGATTTTTTTTACACACCCAAGGTGTGTGATAACCCATAAACCTCGAGAGCGAAGCTCGAGAGGTTTATGAGGTAATCACACACCAAGGGTGTGTTAAAAAAAAATCCACATACACACAGTTGCTTATTTTTTATTTTTTATAATTACTGGCAACCCCCTTTATAAAAAATGCAGAGTATCTGCTATTTACAAACACACACACACACACTGTCTGTCTCTCTCTCTCTCTCTCACACACACACACACACTGTGTGTCTCTCTCTCTCTCTCTCTCTCTCTCACACACATGCTGTCTTTCTCTCTCACACACACACACACACACACTTTCTCTTTTAGACCGACCTTTTTTTCAGTGACGGCATCTCCCGATCCGGAGACATGGCGGGATCAACCAGATAGTCCTTTTCTATTTGGAAGGTGGGATCAACCAGATAAAACATTTAAAAAATCAAATAGAGATGGGGAGGGTAGTAAATAAAAACGGCTCGTCGGCAAGCGAGAAAACGAGCCGCCATTTTTCAAAGCTATTCAGCAGCTCACAGGCGCGAACCAATGAAAAGACAGAATACAGATGAGTGACACACAAAGGAGACAGGTGGTTTTGCAAATGCCGTAATAACTCGATTTTGAGTTATTACGGCATTTTAAGGTGCTTGAAAACCGTTTGTTAAAGGGGGTTGCCAGTAATTATATTATTAAAATGTAGGTCTTATGCAAGTTCAAGGCTAAATCAAGGAACTCTGTTGTGTAGTGGTAAAAGAGCTGGGATTTGGAATAGAAGATCAAGAGTTCAATTCACCCAATGGGTCACACTTTAATGAACACTTATATTGTTCAGTGTATACATCTAAATTCTAGAAATATATTGTATGGACTAAAACAAGAGATTGTTGGCAACAATAATGGTTGTGTTTTTAAAACTGGCATAGTCTGTTATACATGCAATTAAGTTGAAAGCCCTGCTATGGTACTGACCAAAAATGCCCTTGCTAGTCTATTTTTGCTTGATAAAAATAACTGCCTTAAACTCAAACATGGGTTGCTTGGGTTGTTCTATCCACTCCCAATATGTATGACATCATCTTTCCAACAAGAAAACTTACTCCTACTTCAGTGCAGCTTGCTAGCACAGTGCATTTGTCAGCAGGTCAGCAAACAAAAGACACAAAACCTATCTAGTGCTTATGGTTCCCAAAATAATGCATGAGAAGCAACTGTAAAGTCACACACTGTTCATTACATGTAACAGGAGTAAACCAGAGCAATAAGTA
This sequence comes from Neoceratodus forsteri, assembly GCA_016271365.2. Lineage (NCBI taxonomy): Eukaryota > Metazoa > Chordata > Ceratodontiformes > Ceratodontidae > Neoceratodus > Neoceratodus forsteri. Next base: position 1,066,137,478 of record CM028131.1, on the reverse strand, counting down.
GTCCCCAATGCTTTTACCCTCACTGAGTCTTAGACAGGGAGTAAAGTGCTCAAAAACACATCACCATACATCTCCACTGTCTCTCAGAAGTGTCATTCTAAGGAATATCTACAAACAGCACTCCATGATCATGTCAGATGCTGCAACTGCTGCACAAAACATACTCTCAGAAGTGGTATTCTAAAGTAAACTCATAAACATGGGACTAGGCAGTCATACCCATTGTGGAGTACATTTTATTTTATTTATTGAATTTTGATGACCGGGTAGGCCCACTGGGCCCCAAAGGTCCCTTTCTCATGGGCGACCTGGGAGTTACAGGATAAGTAGGATATACAAATAGTGCGGATGTAGGTTATATCATATACAGGTGACTTATAGCAATGACATATTTCATAACAGGTTACAGTGATTAGCAAAAGTGAACAATGGAGAAGAGTCAGAGCAACACCTGGGTTGCAATTGCCTGAGTAGAGTATGTTAGGAGGAGAGCCAGTAGAGAAGGATTAGGGCTCCCAGCTTTAGGAGGTTGAGGGTAGGTGCTAAATTAATTTGTTTTTCATAACAGCTTGACTGCATCAGTTTTTCCTTTTTTGTAATTTAATACCTTTCAAGCCAATCAATCAATCCATCAATCAATCAAACTTTATTTAACCAGGCAGTTACATCATTGAGCAGGCTCATTTTCAAGATGGTCCTGGGCACATAGGACATATTCGACAACAAGACCATAACAGTTTATGCATGACAGATGGTAATACAGTGTAATAAAAGAAAGTAAAAAAACAACATAACTTAGCTGTGATGGCAAATACAGACATAGGTAATTCGCATAATCTAAATCTTAACCTCGTGTAGAAGGAGGGAGGGGAAGGAGACACAGAGAAGGTTAGAGGGGGTAACAAAACAATGAGGGAGAAAGAGGGGGCAACCTAATAAGGTGATGGCCCCCAAGGGAGCTAGCTAAGTACAGGAGGGTTGGGGCCAAGTGGGAGGTATGGTGACCCTAAAGGGATGCTGGCCAACAGGGGAATAGAAGGGCCTGGTCCATTAAAGCTATGACATTGGTTGTCCGGGTAGGAAAGTGTTTACTTAAAGCAATCACACACCGTATTCAAGCATCATTTGAGCAGCTGTCTAAACATGTAAGGGCTAGGCAGGATGGAGAGTTTAAGTGCTTTTTGCATGTTGTTCCAAAGCTTTGGTAGGAGGGAGCTAATAGCAGTAGAACCAAGACGTGTCCAGGTCCGTGGTATTTTAAAGTTGATAAAAAAGGAGTTCCTTATACCATAGGTAGTCTTTGAGTGCTCGAATAGTTCACCGATATAGGGAAGCAGATTGTTTGACAGGGCCCGGAAGAACCACAGGAGGGTGTTTTTTTGTCTCCTCAGGGAGAGGGAAGGCCAGTCTAATGCATGGTATAGCAAGCATTGATGAGTCTGTAGGGGCAGGCCAAGAACTAATCTCAGTGCGTGATGATAGAGATTATCCAGTTTTTGAAGCTCACATTAGAGGCAATGACTATAAAGAAAGTCGCCATGGTCAAGCAGGGGAAGGAAGGTTGTTTGAACCAACCCCTTTCTAGCTTCCAGAGTGAGTAGGTGTCTTATACGGTAGAAGATGCCGAGGTGCTGCCTTAGTTTTTAAGATAACTCATTTAAGTATACATTGAAGTTTAGTTTGTTATTCAGCCAGACTCCCAGATATTTGAATTTGTCCACTATTTCTAAAGGTACACCAAGGAGGGTGATAATCTTGGTGGTATTGGGGGCCTTCATATTGAGGGTGGAGGACGGGGAGATAACCATGGCTTTTGTTTTTTTTGGCATTTAGTAAAAGTTTCAGACTCAGCAGGTTGTGTTGGAGTGTGATAAAGTCCTGCTGTAGCTCTTTGTAGGCAAGATCAAGGGAGGGGTTGGTTGAATAGATGACAGTGTCATCTGCGAAGAGGTGAACATTCCCTGCTAAAAGGCCAGAGTTGATACAGTTGATATAAAGGGCAAAGATGATTGGTCCTAGGATTGAACCTTGTGGGATGCCTCATGGCAGAGTTTTTAGTGGGGAGAGTTCATCTTGGCTTTTGATTTGCTGATTCCTATGTGTAAGGTAACAGCAGAGCCACTGTACTGCAGCAGGGGTTAAACCAATGCATCCCAAAGTGTCAAGTAGTATGGAATGATCAACCATGTCAAATGCTTTGCCAAGGTCAAGGAAGAGGATATAGATTTACTGTTTGTTGTCCAGGGCATATAACCAGTCAGAGACTTTGGCTAGAGTTGACATGGTGCTATGTTTGGGTCTGAACCCTGACTGAGCAGGTTTGACAATGTTTTCACTATCCAAGTACTCCCTTAGTTGAGCATTGATGATTTTTTCAAGTGGCTTGGATAATACAGGAAGCAGTGAAATGGGCCTCTAGTTGTTCAAGTCTGTAGGGTCTCCTGATTTAAACAAGGGAATAATGTGTGCAATTTTCCAACTATATGGCAGTTCACCTTGGACTAGTGAGCAATTAAAAAGTTGGGCAATTGGTGCTGTCAGATAGAAATAACCTGCTTTTAGGAAAAATGGTTCTAAAAAATCAGCACCCACACTCTTTTTGATATCCAGTGAGAGGAGGATGTCCTCCACCTGTTTATAGATTGCCAGTCAGAACTTGAACGGGGGTCTGTCAGCCCCACAGGCAGAGGTTGGGCTAGATATTGAACTGGCGTAGCAAGTGGAGCTCATTTTACTAACAGGCAACATGTCAAAGGAGAGGCCTGCAGTTGCGAAGTGGTTATTGAACTGATCAAGGATCTCAGCCCTGGCTGTGTATATGATGTTATTAGCCACAATTTTGGCCAGAAGGGGAGTGGCAGGAGAGTGACCTTCAGCCTCTCTTAAAACCTGCCAGAATTTGGCTGAACAGTTTTTGTTTTCCTCAAGGGTGGACTGGAAAAAGAGTGCTTTTTCCAACCTGACGATTTTGGTGCAGGCATTCCTGGCTACTCGGAAGGAGAGCCAATATGTGTCAGACTGCGACTTCCTTGCCTTTTTCCATAGAATATCTCTATGATGCAGGGCCCTCTTCAGTGCTGGGCTGAACCAGTCAGGAGCACGTTTCCTTAACTTCATTTTTCTTGGAGGTGCTTGCTGTTGATGACCTTAAGTAATAGCTCCTGGAAGATGCAGAAGGCTTCGGAAACAGTGGGTGCGAGGTAGAAATCCTGCCAGCGAATGTTCCCAAGGTCTGCCAGAAAGGCAGGGAGCACAACATTTTTCATGCTTCATTTAATCTTGACAGTGGAAGTGGAAGGAAGGTGAGGGGAGTACCTGACACAGGCAATTGTGCAGTGGACACTCAGGTAATTATGAAAGACCCCTGCACCAAAATGGTCAGGTTGGAAAAATGGGAGCTATTATGTGCTTTACTGACCAGAATAAGGTTCGTTAAGGAGCTTTGGTCAGGGTTTTTTTTATTTAGCTGAGTAACCTCAGGGGTCATCTGAGCTAGCTCGTGGTCATCACAAAAGTCCTTGAACCTGTTGGCACAGGCATCGGTTCAGTTAAGGTTAAAGTCCTCTATTAAGATGCATTCTGATTGTCCCTGATTGAGACATCTTTAATTTTACCCCTCAGATGTGTTCTGCCCTTCATTTGTACCTCATAGAAAAGGTTAGCCATGCAGCTGTTCACATCAGGAACACCAAATTAACTAATTCTATCTGATGCTGCCATTTTGGGTCAGATTAAGCAATGGATGGTTCTGATACCATATGGTGCTAATGGGTACAATGAGACAAAGGGGCATTTTGCTCTGTGCAATTTTTATTGCCAAAATGAAAGTGTCTTGGTTGGACTCAGTCTTCAAGTGGGAACAGATGCCACTTGATGACTGGTCCAATTCAGACACTTTCATGCCAGCAATAAAAAAAAATTGCACAGAGCAAAATTACCTTTTGTCTCCAAGTTTGGTGTTCCTGATGTGAGCAGCTGCATGGCTAATCTTTGGATCCTTATGTGTTTAATAGGGGTTAGCCCCTCCTATAGCCACACACCAGCCTTTACCACAATTGTGTGGTAACTGTTTGAACTGGATCCTCATAGAAATTATGCTGCCCACACAGAAAAGGTAATGAAAATTTAGACAGTGAAGCATATATGCATATTATTATAACATATTTAAATAAAAATAATATTTGTACAAGTAAATACAATGGTTTCCACAGTGTTCTGAGCTTTTGCTCCATGTTTGGAGATGTGCCCTCTTTATGAGGGTCTTTTTATTTAACCGGGTAGGGACACTGGACAAGTCCTTTTTCAGGTCTGACCCAGAGGCAACAAATAACAAAAAATAACAATCTTATAACAAACAACAAAGCTTATATCAACACCAACAATATAAAATTAATTAACACATTTACATACAGAATGCAAGTAATTAGCAAGTAATTAGGCAACAGTTTCTTTCAAATACATTGGTACCAGTGCACTCTTGTTAGAAGAATGTAACTATGTAAACTATTTGTTACATATTGGGTGGGCAGTCAAGGACCAGGGAGGAACCACTTCACAAAGGAAACTATTTGTTACATATTGGATGTATGATCAGGGACTAGGGAGGGACCACTACACTATGAAAAATTGCATTTACACATTGGGCGGGTGATTGGGGATGGGGAGGGGCCACTACACTATGGAAGATATATTTACACATCGAGTGGGCGATCAAGGACAGGGGAGGGATCACTACACCATGGAAACTATTTGCTACATATCGGGTGGGCAATCGGGGTTGGGAAGGGACCACTACACTATGGAAACATTAGTTTTTTATATGAGCCAGTGATCGGGGAAGGGGAGGGCACTGCTAGACTACCAGGTAATTACATTATTGGGGATGGCGATCGGAGGATAGGGGGGTACTAGACTTCCATTGAATGCGGCTGTGTCAGGCATGGGTTGGTGGGTGGGACATGCTAAACCACTCACAGGTCATGCAAATAAGACATAGTGGACATGCTAATGGCCAATAGCACCTTGCAAGCCCAATGGGCTAATTTGCATTAGTGAATAGGGGCTTAGCGCATGTGCGCTATTGTTGCTGGCTCATTCTCCTGCCTGGCTGTGTGGACAACATTACTGGGGTTCCTGGTGCTTTGCCTGGGTTAGCACTCCCCCACCCACTTGCCCCTATCCAACTGCGAATAGCCAGTTGCACACCAGTGCAACTGCGGGGTGCCATGCAAACCTTTGCACTCCACTTTGTGTTTTTTTTTGGTGAATCTTGGCCAGATGTTAATTGTTATAGAGACACTGTTTTTTTTCAGAAATTGACCCCCCTTCACATGCATACATCTGTCTCTAGATGGCAAGCCATTCTCTGGAATTCAGATGCATCAGTGGGGGTGGGATGACATATTTTCTAATACATAATTTGCAGCCTGAAAGAGAAAATGGGTTTCTTTCTCAGACACTGTGCAATTACCTAGGTAAAGGAAATAAAAAAAAATGTTTCTGGGAAGGGTCTGTGGAGGTTCAAAGGATCGAATGCACTGTGAGCCCCCCCTCCCCCACACACACAATAAGGCTACAAGATTCCACGGTTCTAAAAGCCTGTTTTAGTTAAGTCAAAAAAGAATCTAGTAACTAATCTGGTGCATAGGAATGGTCATGTTAACACCCAAAATAGTTATGACTATACAAAGTATTTTTTTAAGAGTGAGCTTTAGTACACGTCAGAGAAATTAAAAGTAATTGTTAAAGCTTTAGAGTTTGCTAAAGACAAGGTAATCATTGAGAGGCATGGTAAACTGCTCCATCTGAAAATGACCATCCTGGAGAATACATGTTTTCAGGAAACCAGCATGTGGTAGGTTTATAAACCTTGAAAGTTGACTCTGCTCCCTTAACTTTTACTAGATATTAACAAGGGCAAAATCTACTATACCTACTATACCCAATGCATACCTGGTGAGAAGTAACCATGACAATGTGGCAACCTAAGTATATATGGTAATTTTCCTTTCAGGAATCAGGTAAGAAGGCAACATGTGTTAAAGCTCCAAGGTACTCTTTTACTTCACCATATACTTTTTTTTTTGTTAGGCTGGACTGGACAACTCCATAGTTCTAGGCATAAGGCCATTCACAAGTGTTACAGGGAGCAACTTCCTTTGTGCTGGTGAATAACCCTGGCACAAAGTTTGTAGTGCTAAGAGCCATACATGCATGAGATTAGAGGGAGGCTGATTAAGGGGTAATGTGAGAAAGTTCTTTTTCACAGAAAGGGTGGTGGATGCATGGAACGGCATACCTCAGGAAGTGGCGGATATGAATACAGTGCAGGGTTTCAAACAGATATGGGATAGGCATAAGGGAGAAATACAGATGAGTATGAATTGATAGGCCATTGACAGGGCAAAGGCTGATGGCACATTCATTAGGTAACAAAGAATTGAGCAGACTGGATGGGCCTTGCGGTCCTTATTTGCCATCAACTTCTATGTTTCTATACTAAACTTGTATATGGTGGCATATATCACTGTCCCTAATTTTTGACACCCCCACACTATTCCAGTGGTGGGTCTGCTATCTGAAACATATTTGGAGGCAACAGGGCAACAGGGGTATTCACAATCATACTTTCCCACACGATTCTGATCACTTCTAAGTCCTATTGGATCAATGATTGCAGTGCATTCTGGGTAAAACGTTAGTAAAATGGACTCACTGAATGTAACCACAGACCGCAAGCTCTTCCAAGTTAAAAAGGGAGTGTCAGATAGCCAGGAGGGGGCATATGTAGCCATTCTACACTGTGTCAAATAATAATAAGGTTAACATCTTCCTCCATACTAAGCCAGTCTGTATGCAGCTATGCCATATATTTTCCTAACTACTCACAAGTAGTACAGGTAATCCTGTGTTTTTCTGGAAAGACAATTAAACACACAGGTGAAGGGAAGTTGACTATTGACTATAAACAGATTTTTCCATTGAAATGGCTCATGGCCTGCACTCATAACAGCCTGGCCAAGCTATCAGAAGCTAAGTTACTTTATCGCCATGGATGTCTTAACATGACACCTGGACTGTGAAAGTAGCTCATGCAGCTGGTGCATTTATCCATCAATTGGACGATCATCCTGCCAGAAGATGGGAACTACTCAGAGGTTTAGATAGGTCCAGAGGGCCTTTGTCTTAAAGGAGTGTTGGTTCAGGCCTTCCTGAATCCCAGAACTTCTACAAAGTCCTTGCATAACCTCAGGGTTCTGCAATTACCACTATCAGTTTAATGACAAATGTACAGATGTTACAACTGTTGGCTATGTGCTAAGTAAAGGTCAGCCCTAGAACTCTGGTTCGAAGCTGGTTACTATTTTAAAATGTTACAGTCAAGGATTTCTTAAGAACGTTGACTACTCACCCCTAGGTGGATATGTGGTTATACTGGGAGAAAGGTCACATTAACCACCACGTTAGTATAGTTCCATGTTAATAATGTAACCAAGGTACCTGGTATAGTGTCAGTTTCCAAATCTCTTAAGTAAGACAGAGAACATGTACAGAGAGTACTAGGAAAAAGAAGTTATTTTTTATGTTTGTTTCCTACCATTGGGCCTTGCCACCCTATGCTAATTTTAAATAGTGAAAGTATTTGTTTGTGCTTTATCCTCAATGAAATTGCTAGTGATTGGACTAGTAAGGTTACACCTGCATTAATACAACCAGTATGCAACTTGCATGTCACCTGTTTTCATTGGTTAGTCAAGGAATGCTAGAAAGAAAATTCAAGATAGTTAAAATACCTCTAAAGAACTCATTCGGCCAGTTGGCTTTTTTCATTTATTTAGCAAGTGTTTAATCCAGAAACCTGAAACTACATAGGCCCTGGAACTGGAATAATTTGGGAAAAAAATTATTACTTTAAAGTTTGACTCGGCAGCGTCTTAGAACAAACATAGCCCTGCACTGCTGAAACAACCGGGACACCCGAAACACGGTCACCCAGGCCCCTAAAGCCATACTCACAAACGGCTGTGTGCAAAGGTCTTTACCACGCGGCTATCTGGGCCCCCAACCCCCTAGTCATTTTGTCCAAAAGATCTAACTGGGGACAAAAGAAGTTACTGCACCAGTTAACAAGCTCTACATACCTTTAGGTCGTCCTACAGCTCTGCCTATAAATATTTTCTTTCTCTCCACAGACAGCAGGAAAAGGGTCGTGGGGGCCCTGGATTTGAATCAGCCCTCCCTGCAGCATACAAGGACGGACCCCCCCCACCCCAAAGCACAGGTATGCTGAAGATTACTGGGAACTCCTTTGGAAGCCACAGGTGCCATTTTCAAATCTGGCTACTGCCTGTAAAAGGAAGCTCTCTGCTTTCCATTGTCTGTGTGCTTCTGCCCCACCGGCACTGCGTGCCGGCTCCCCACCACCCCCACCTCCGCCCTTGGTGAGCTCCTCCTTTTATAGGCTTTGTCACATGACTCTCCAAAACCTATCAGCCCATGTCTCCATTTGCAGCTTATTAGCTGCTACCACCAGAGGGCTCCTAACCAAAATCTTCACCCACCCAATTATATCTCAAGCAAGGATGCTGCTGTTGCCTACATTATTCATTTTCCTCCAACTGGCAAGCAAATCCTCCCTGCCACCAGCTATCCTCTCATGCAAAGTACATCCGCTATTTATGCCCCCAAGCCTAAACCCACAGCCTTGCTACACTGCCCATGCACACACGCCTGCTCAAGCCAAGACAAATGACCACTACAGTCTCATTAGTGCTACTATTCTACCTCCTTCATTTCACATGGGCCACTCGGTTCTACACACTTCAACCTACCGCCACCCCCCAACTACCTCTACCTCTCGAACCACTACAACTTGCCTTAAACCTCCCCGGGTCAAACTTAAACATCTCATCACCCTTCTCCTTCTCCTGTCCGGGGACATAGAGGCAAACCCTGGTCCAAACACCCCAGTTTCAAACACCCACTCCCTTTTCTCTTTCCCCAAAGGCCTCCGTATCCTCCACTTAAACACCTACAGCCTTCTATCTAAATTCTCTCTGCTGCAACCACTTGCCTTAACCCTGCGCCCTGACATCCTAGTCATCTCTGAAACCTGGCTAAAACAGCATCACACTTATACGGAAGTATCCCTACCAGGGTATGCTATAATCAGGCGTGACCGCCAAGGTAAAAAGAGAGGCGGTGGCACGGCTATGTACATCGCAAATAGTCACCAGTTCACTGTAGTGGACATCCCCATATCCCCTGGAAACATAGAATCAATACTCATCAAAATCTCTCTCCCTAGTTCCACCCCCATCTATGTGGCTGGCTCATACTGCCTCCCAGCACACCCCCCGAGGACATCCTTTCCCACTTGGGCAACTTACATTCTCTAGCGGCTGGGGGTGAGCTCCATGTCACTAGCGACTTCAATATAAACTGGCTCGGACCAGATAAAGCCCACCTAAAGACCAAAATTAAGGCCCAGAATCTCTCTCAACTCATTACTGATCCCACCAGGCTAAATCCAAAAACCCAAAACCACACCTTACTGGACTGGGCTCTCACCTCCCACCCACATAGGATGCTAAATGCAGGCCTCCTACCTGATTCCATAAGCGATCATCATATGATTTTAATGATCAGAAAGGTACACAGCCCCCTGCCCCACCCCCAAAGACATTAATCACCAGGTCCTATAACTCCCTCAACCTAGTCTCCCTCCTATCGGACCTAGGACAGATAAACTGGACTTTCATCTCAGAGGCGCTCTCCGTTGACATAGCTTTCGAGGCATTCAAAACAAACTTCCTTAAAATCTGGGACAAACATGCACCATTACGTATGAAAAGAGTCAGAGGAGCGCATCTCCCCTGGATCTCAGCCAACATAATCAGAAAATGCCATGCCAGGGACCACGCCTGGAAAGCCTATAAGAAGATGGGCACACAGGCTTCCCTCACTACATACAGATCCTATCATAACGCGTGTACAAACAGCATTCACCAAGTGAAAAAAAACTACTTCCTATCGGCATTCAGCAAAAATATAAATCACCCAACTGACTTCTGGAAATCTCTCAAAACCTTGCTCCCCCCCCATAGCCAACCTGCACCCCTGACACTACAAGTACAGGGCACCCTCATCTCCGACCCAATCTACGTAGCTGAAGCTTTTAATACCCACTTCTCCAGCTGCCCTGAAAAGCTCCTTTCCTCCCTCCCCCTTTCTCACCCCCCAGTTCCTCCCCACCGCACATGTGCCCCTCAGACTGACCCCACAACCATACCATTCTCCTTCCGCCCAGTATCCCATTCAGAGGTCTTTCACTCCCTTCGGGCATTAAACCCAAACCAAGGTAAATGCCCTACATCCATGGATGTAAAGATGCTTTACCTCTCTGCTCCAGCCATAGCCGCCCCTCTAGCCAACCTTTTCAATCTATCCTTCTCTCTGGGCAAGCTACCTACAGCCTGGAAGCTGTCCACCGTTATGCCTCTGCAAAAGAAGGTGATGTCTCCTCCCCAGGAAATTACCGACCCATCTCCCTACTTCCTATCCTGGCCAAATTACAGGAATGACTGGTCCTGTCCCAACTCACTCCGTACCTAGATGCCTCCTCCTTTTTCACACCTTTCCAATCGGGCTTCCTTAAATCCCACTCAACCATCACCTCCCTGCTTTGAGTCACAGGTGACATCCTCACGAGTATGGACAAAAGATATATCACCTCTGCCATCTTCATTGACCTAGCCAAGGCCTTTGACACCATCTCCCACTCCATACTCCTCTCCAAACTCACTGACACAGGGCTCTCTACACCAGCCACTGAATGGTTCCATGACTACCTAGTAGGCAGGAAACAAGTAGTCAAAATAGCCTCTCACACCTCCCACCCATTGCCTGTCCCTGCAGTCATCCCCCAAGGCTCAGTCCTGGGTCCCCTACTCTTCTCCGTCTTTCTAAATGACCTCCCAGCAGCATGCTCCTACTGTTCCATTCAGATGTACTCAGATGACACTGTCCTATACACCTCTGGTCCCACAACACACAGTGTAACAACCCACCTCCAGGAAGATTTCAACGTCATCCAGAACTGGTTCAGGTCAAACCAGCTATTTCTTAACTCTAAAAAAAATGTATCGCTAACTTTTGGCTCTCCACAAAGACTCTCCCGTCAAGTCCCCAGCCCCCCTTTCAAAACCTTGGATGGAACTCCCCTTGAAAACTATATGAGCTTCAGATATCTGGGTGTCTAGCTAGATCAGCATCTAGATTTCTCAGCTCACATCACCTCTCTACACAAGCGGATGCTCCCCAAACTTGGTGCACCACACCGTAACAAAAGCTGCCTCCCCACAAAGACAAGGCATGCCATTGTACAAAAAATGATCCTTCCTGTACTTGACTACGGTGATATAGTTTACTCCATAACCCCCGGGTCTGCCCTGGCCAGCTTAGACACCCTGTTCCACTCCTTCTGCCGTTTCATCCTCGGCTGCCCCCAATCAACACACCATTGCAACCTTCACAGCTCGTTAACCCTGCCATCCCTACATGACTGCAGACAAACTAACTGTGCTAGGTTCACAGCCAAATACTGGTCCCACTCCCTTCCCCTCTACCTGACCTCTGTGCTCTCCCAACAACCTTCACCTGCATACTTCCTTAGGAGTATGGACCCAAGACTGCTCCTTGTCCTATTTATGCACACATCCAAAGGCCAGGCCATTTTTAATTACCGCATACCTCAGACCTGGAATGCCCTTCCTGCCCCCCATCAGACACACACAAAACCCCTCCCTACATAACCAATTACTCAGAGAACACTTCACCTCCAGTTGCTCCTGTTTCAACTAAGAAATTTTTTTCAAATGTCACGCTTTTATAAACTAATAAGTATTGTACAGTACTCTACCCTCTGTGTTGTTACACTGAATGTATGTATCCTACCCTTGGCTGCAATTTTTCTCCCAAATTTTTTATCCTAAATTGTTAATGTACAAGCCTCTGCTCATTTCTGTACTGTCTAAGCATTTCCAATTTATGTATGTGGGTCTTGGTCACCAGGTCGCATCTGGAATCGAGCATGTTGCTCAGTATGTTTTCCTGGTAAAACTCGTAAATAAATAAATAAATGTTGCAATTCTTGAAACTGTCTAATAACCGTTCTCAGTAATACATTTTCTTAATATCAAGTTTATGTATTGTAATTGGTTGTAATTATGAAGATGATTTTAGCATCTTAACGATTCCAGGAGAGGGCATATGTGGGCAATATAGGGTCACATATTTTTAGGTCAAGTTCAGACTTGAATTATAGGTCTGGAACATTTGTTACGATTTCAAATTTGTTCTGTTTCTGCTAAAAGCAATCCAGCCGTGTTAATGTTGAAATGACTGTGTGTGTTTTTCTAAGTCTATTGTAATACTGAATGCCATCTGGAACCTTGTTTTGGAACAGACTAGATAAGCAGTGCTGAATATGCATGAAGACGTATGCCATAGGTATTATCAGTTTTGCTCAGTGGAAGTTTTTGAAACAGTAGTGCCCCCTAGCATTTCTTGTAACAAAACCAGTGTGTGTTAAGCTGTATATAGGATGGAAACATAGAATTTGATGGCAGATAAGGACCGCTTGGCCCACCCAATCTGCCTATTTCCCTACCTAATGGATAAGCTGCAGATCCTAGCTAACCAACAGCCTATTTCTTCCTACCTCCACCCCCTAGAATTGCCTTATGCCTGTCCCATTCCTTCTTGAATTTCACCACTGTTTATGACTCCACAACCTCCTCAGGAAGGCTGTTCCATGAATCCACAACCCTTTCTGTGAAAAAAATACTTCCTCACATTACCTCTGAGCAGTACCCCCTCTAGCTTCAAATTGTGCCCCCTTGTTCTTACACACATGTTTTTCTGAAAGATGCTACCCTCTTGGGCTTTATTGATTCCCTTGAGGTACTTGAAAGTTTCTATAATGTCCACCCTCTCCCGCCTCTCCTTGAGACTATACATATTAAGCTCCTTAAGTCTCTCTTGATATGTCTTCTGGTGCAGACCCTGCACCATTTTAGTTACCCTCCTCTGGACTGCCTCCATCCTGTATATGTATTTGCAGAGATTGTGTCTCCAGAACTGCATGCAGTACTCCAGCTGGATTCTCACCAGCTGTCTGTACAGAGGGATAACAATTTTCTGTTTCCTACTGGTGATGCTTCTCCGTATGCATCCCAGTATCCCCCCAGCCCTCCTTACTGCCCTCTCACATTGCTTGCTCACCTTTAGGTCTCCTGATATGACTACCATCAGATCCCTTTCCATTTTTGTTGTTGTTAGTATCTCACCTCCCATTGTGTACTCTTCCCCTGGGTTTTTGTTTTCCAGGTGCATTACTTTGCACATCTTAGCACTGAATCTAAGCTGCCATGCATTTGAACATTCCTCCAACTTTGCCAAGTCCCTTCTCATCCTTTCCATCCCACCTTGTGTATCAACTCTGTTGCAGATCTTTGTGTCATCTGCAAAGAGACATACTTTTCCTTCCAGTCCCTCTGCAATGTCACTTATAAAGACATTAAAGAGGACCAGTCTTAGTACTGAACCCTGCAGTACCCCACTAGTAACCCCCCTTTCTTCAGAGTGGACTTGTTTTACTATTACCCTCTGTGTCCTGTTCTCAAGCCAATTCTTTACCCAGGCAACCATCTTGGGACCCACTCCCAGGCTGGAAAAACTTGTATATTAATATTTTGAGGGGGACTGAGTCAAATGCCTTGTTAAAGTCTAGGTAGGCCATGTCCACAGCCCCTCCCTGATCTACTACTTTGGTCACCCAGTCAAAGAAATCTATTAGATTCATCTGACATGACCTTCACATCTATGCTGCCTTGGGTCCTGTGCTCCTCTGGCCTCTAGGTGCTCAACAATTCTTTCCTTCAGAAGTGATTCCATCATTTTCCCAATCACTGAGGTTAAACTAACAGGTCTGTAGTTTCCTGCTTCTGCCCTGCTCCCACTTTTGTGAAGTGGAATAACATCTGCCCTCCTCCAGTCCTCAGGTACCACCCCATCCTCCCATGATTTATTAAAGAGGGTAGTCAGTGGTGTCACTAGTTATACCCTTAGTTCTTTCACAATTCTGGGATGAATCCCATCAGGCCCCATTGCTCTGTCCACCTTCAGTTTTAAGAGTTCCTTCAGAACCCTTTCTTCTGTGAAAGGGCTGGTATCAACCCCCATATCCAACGTGTTTCTATTGTTTGGTTTAGGTACCTCCCCCTCTTTATTTGTGAATACTGAGCAAGAATATTTGTTTAGTACCTCTGCCTGTTCACAGTCTCCCTCTGCTCACCCCCCCTTCCCTTTATTAAGCCTCACTATCCCTCCCTTGGTCTTCCTTCACTCCCTGATGTACCTATAAAAGGTTTTATCCCCCTTCTTAACCGAGTTGGCTATCTTTTCCTTGGTGAGCCTTTGCTGTTTTGACTGCCTTTCCTGCTTCCTTTTGCTTTAACTGATACAATTCTCTGTCCTGCTCCTTCTGTGATTCCTTGTACTTCCTGAATGCTCTCTTTTTCTCCCTAACCTCCCCTGCCACCTTCTTTGAGAACCGTAGTAGTTTCTTACATTGTTTAGTTTTGTTTATTTACTTCACACAAAGGCTTGTTGCCTCTCTGATGGCAGTTTTGATTATTCCCCATTGTTCTTCCACCCCTCTTTCCTGCCCATTTGCTAGTGCATTCCTTAGGCACTCACCCATTTTGGCAAACAACGCTGTCAACTACCTACTCAGTACCAGATAAATACAGAATTTTGATAGTGAAAACAATTTCCTGCCCACTCTGATCTCTAGTCCCAAGATAAACAGACATAAAAGAGAAGAAGCTATCATGCATTATGTAGAATAAATGCATTACACGTGACCTACGAGAACAAAGTGGATCCTTGGTTAAACAGACACTTTATTACTCTAGCTATGAGGCATTGTTTTACAGATCACTCGAAATGGATAGTGTATGAGCTGCGATATACAACCGGGCTATTCTCAAACCAAATGGTTGCTATGCCTATTGCTGACTTTGACAGCGCAGTTCAAGAGGTCACACAGTTGGCATAGCAACCGCAAATTTGGAAAGTTGCCCGGTTGTGCATTGCAGCTCATACACTGTTCTGTATAATGTATGTTGGAATGTTGTTCAAGTTTAAAAAAATACACGACACAAGTTGGGAAAAAGGGGAAAAGGAGAAAATTAGAATACTGTTTAAAACACTTACTTTATAAGATAAATCAAATGTTTGCTGCATTATTTAGTGCTACAGGCAGTCGCTCTCCCCGGCACCACACTACAATGACGGGCAGAGAAATGAAGAGCGGATGTTTACACTTATCTTGCCTGTAACCCTTGACACTGACTCTGGTAACTCCCATCCCTAAACATCACTGTCTTTAGATTTTCATGCTCTAGAATGAATTGTTAGTGGTCTTAGATGGGCACTGACAACTGTGCGAAGTTATGCTTTAAAAATGTACACTACTGCTAGTATGCAGTTTGTTTAGCAGGAGATTCAGATTAAAATAATTTCCATTAAGCTTTGCTGACCAGCCATGGATTGACTAATATCTTACTGTATAACTCATGCTCACTACTATGTGACGTGCACAGTGCAGCAGAACAACATTTAGAAAGGGATAGAAATCTGTCAAGAATGACATTCCAACATACACTATAATAAATTAGACTAGAGTTCATACACTCTTTTTTTGACTTTGGCAAAAACATGCTTATCTAATGTTTCTAGCTGAAGTTTAATCAAATTTAAATCTAGCCATCTTAATGTCAGATGATGTGAGACAAAAAATGTTTGCTCTGTTAAAGGTAAATTGTCATAATTCCAAATCTCCACCTTCCGCAAATCCCCTACCCCCAGATTAGGCTTTTTCCAATAGAAGCACGTTTTTTAATGAGTTCTAACTTACTTCATTTTATTTTTGCAAAGTACGGGGGGTCAGCAACATGGCAGATGCTGTGTGGTTTCATTTCAGGTAAAACTGAGGCTCCATACCACCAGCTTCAATAAAAGTGTATTGAAGCAGTTAGTGCAGCACCGCACTTTCACCTGAAATGAAACTGTGCAACGTCTGCCATGTTGCCAATCCCCGACTTTGCAAAAATAAAATAAAGTAAGTTAGAACTCATTAAAAAAAATTGCTTCTATTGTGAAAAGGCTAATCAGGAGTATAAATCTGCGGGAGGTGGGGGATTTGGAATTATGACCATTTATCTTTAAATGTACTGTACAAAAATATAACCATTTTTGAGGTATGGTATGTCTGAACAACAATAACATCAAGATGGTATTTTGACATCTAATGCCATCAAGAGATGTTGTATTTCTCAAAAACAATGCCAACTGTGGTGTTGTGAATATCCAACACCATCTAGATGATATTCTAAACATCTGATACCATCATAGAAACATAGAAACATAGAATTTGATGGCAGATAAGGACCGCTTGGCCTACCTAGTCTGCCCATTTTCCTACCTAACAGATAAGCTGCAGATCCTAGTTAACCAACAGCTTACTTCCTCCTACCCCCCACTAGGACTGCCTTAGGCCTGTCCCATGCATTCTTGAATTCCCCCACTGTTCTTGACTCCACAACCTCCTCAGGGAGGCTGTTCCATGCATCCACAACTCTCTCTGTGAAAAAATACTTCCTCACATTACCTCTGAGCCGTCCCCCCTCTATCTTCAAATTGTGCCCCCTTGTCCTAGCACATCCTTTTTCTGGAAGATGCTACCCTCTTGGACTTTGTTGATTCCCTTGAGGTACTTGAAAGTTTCTATCATGTCTCCTCTCTCCCTTCTTTCCTCAAGGGTATACATATTAAGCTCCTTTAGTCTTTCTTCATATGTCTTCTGGTGCAGACCCTGCACCATTTTGGTTGCCCTCCTCTGGACAGCTTCCACTCTGTCTATGTCTTTGTGGAGATGGGGCCTCAGAACTGCACACAGTACTCCAGATGGGGTCTCACCAACTGTCTGTACAGAGGGATAACAACTTCTTGTTTTCTACTATTGATGCCTCTTCCTATGCATCCCAGTATCCCCCCAGCCTTCGTTATTGCCTTCTCACATTGCTTGCCCACCTTTAGGTCATCTGATATAATTACCCCCAGGTCCCTTTCTATTTTTACTGTTATCAGTATCTCACCCCCTATTGTGTATGCTTCCCCTGGGTTTTTGTTTCCCAGGTGCATTACCTTGCACTTCTTTGCATTGAATCTGAGCTGTCATACATTTGACCATTCCTCTAACCTTGCCAAGTCCCTTCTCATCCTTTCCACGCCATCTTGTGTATCAACCCTGTTGCAGATCTTTGTGTCATCTGCAAAGAGACATACTTTTCCTTACAGTTCCTCTGCAATGTCACATATAAAGACATTCAAAAGGACCGGTCCCAGTAATGAACCCTGCGGTACCCCGCTAGTAACCCTCCTTTCTTCACTGTGTACTCCATTTACTACTACCCTTTGCGTCCTGTTGTCTAGCCAATTTTTATCCAGGCTACCACCTTGGGACCCACTCAAGGCTGGCTATCTTGTGTATTAATCTTTTGTGGGACTGTATCAAATGCCTTGCTAAATCTAGGTAGGCCATGTCCACAGCCTCCCAGTCTACTACTTTGGTCACCCAGTCAAGAAATCTATTAGATTCGTCTGACACAACCTTCCATCGATGTATCATACTGCCTTGGGTCCTGTGCCCTACTGGCCTTTAGGTACTCAACAATTCTTTCCTTCAGAAGTGATTCCATCATTTTCCTACCACTGCTGTCAAACTAACTGGTCTATAGTTTCCTGCCTCTGTCCTGCTCCCACTTTTGTGAAGAGGAATCACATCTGCCCTCCTCCAGTCCTTGGGTACCACCCCATCCTCCCATGATTTGTTAAAGAGAGTAGTCAGCAGTGTCACTAGTTCTACCCTTAGTTCTTTTAGAATTCTTGGGTGAATACCGTCAGTCCCCATTGCTTTGTCCACCTTCAATTCTATTAGTTCTTTCAGAACCCTTTCTTCTATAAATGGACTGGTATCGACCCCCATCTTCAGAGTGTTTCTCAACCAACTGGTCATCTTGTAATCTGTGATCAACAAGTCTTTTTGCAGCAACTCAGACTTACAGGAATTCAGGAGAAAAACTACAACATGTAGAATCCTATGCCACCTACCGTACCTCAAAAACACAATGCTACAAGTTGTTCAGGGATAAGACTCCCATCAGCTCTAAACATCTATGCTGGATTGGACCACTGAGGGATAGAATGCTAACAAGCATCACTACCCCTCCATGGACCAGTTCAAAACAAGTATTAGAAAATGGGAATGAAGAATACTAGATCCTGATTGGATAAGGCCACCAATCAGCTGGTCTGGTATAAGGCAACAGAGACTGGGACATAAGGAGTCCCAGTCTCTGGCTACCTGATAACATTTGAAATCACTCAGCTGACCGAATGCTGAATTTTAAATGGGCACCATTTTTTTTCTCTCTCGAAGCGAGCAACAGATGCCTGCCAGTACAATTCCCCAATGCTAGAATGAGGAAGTGCCACAAGCAGTAAACACTAGAAAGCAGAATTATCATCCACCAAGCTAAAAATTAAGTGTCCTTTCTGCAACACCACTGGTAATTTGAAGCACATCCCACCCTCTGACTGCCCACTTGCCCTACTAGCCAGCAGCATGTCTCAAAATACAGAAGTCATATCTAAGAAAGTACCACTGGTCTCTTGACTCAGCAGTACACAGTACTTCTATTTTGGTTTCCTTCTGCTCCTTCCTGGCTCATTCCAATTCAACCCCTGCTGAAACTAAACAGACCAGTGGTGGTGGTGGTGGTGGTTCTGGTGCGGGTGATGTGGGGGGCAATGAAAACTAACTTTCAACTGTCATGGGCGTGCATCTTGTCATTCACCTCAGTGCTCACTCTGCCATCATCCCAATCACTGGAAAGAGATAGACAGGTAGATTTAAAAAAAAAGGTAAACACTTAAGATCTAGGGATATGACTGCACACATGGTGGTGGTGGTGGTGGTGGTGGGGGGTGAAGTTAAACATCAAAAGCCAGTGGCTGTCTTTCCCAGTCTGAAGTCCCAACCAACAACTGTGCAAATGCTCTGCTGTCCACAATGGCACAAATGAACATAAGAGTCAGGAGTTACTTAGAGCTACTATCTTCGCTGGTGGGTCGTAGAAGCAGGAATGCCTCACAACAGATCATAGTTCCTGACAGGTCTTGGTCTTCTTCTTTTATAAAAAAAATGAGAGGGAGCAAAACTCAAGGTACTGAAGTACTAGCATTTCAGCCTCCCACTACAACAGAATTAAACCGTTCTTCTACTGGCTGGAAATTTACTTTTTCACTGACAAAACAACTCTCTTTCCTGTGCCCTTTCCCCCACCATGGCAGCCGGTCTCCCCTCTTCTGATGACAGGCAAAAAAAAAATTACTTAAACTGAAGTCTCAATCTACAGGCAAATTCTTTTTTTTTACTTAACTGTACTGCTGTGACCATTGTTTCATCAGTACAGTTGGCAGTTGCGTGGTGTTAAGCGGCTCAGCACAGTGCTCGTTTCCATTATCATAAACCACTTGCTTTCCCCTGTTATTCTATGTCAAATTAAATTTTGTGCAAGTAAAGTTAGTGCTACTGCTTCACTCCAGCTTCTTCCATCCCTAGCACTCTGTAAAACAGCATGTGGTGTAACCGATCTCATCTTCAGACTGCAGTTAAAAAGGAAAAAATCAATGGATCGCTAGCTACTCATGGAGGAAGGAGAGGTAACAAAACGTGTATATATATATATATATATATATATATATATATATATCAATAACAGCTATGAAAGGCAATGAGGAGGGGAAAGCATCACATTCACAAAAGTAGCCTCAAGGAAAAACACTTTGAAACACAATAACACCCTCTACTGCCAATGCCAGCAGTAGAGGGACTACTTTGCACAAATGTTTTCTTTTGTTAGTTTTTATTAACTTTTCACATTTATTTTAAATTCGTTCCTAAATTTTTATGTAAATTATGCCAAAATCAATTTTCTAAGCACAATAATACCCTCCAGGGTGGGTGGTATGGGCTATACTGGACCTTCCAGGGATTATAGGGCCTTCCGCCTATGGTGTCAGGCCTCATTACACCCCTAAGGTGGTCTGATATATGCCAATACCACCACCCACCTGAAGATATTGTACTTACTGTCAAAGACTGAAAGCCTTGTTAAATAAACTCCCTAGCCCACGCCTCATCTTTGGCCAGAGTCTAAAAGGGCTGGGAGTGAGATTTTACCTGGGAGTCTGTGGGTTCATTGAGTGGCTAATATGTGTGTATGTTTTGCTAAGAACTGTATAAAACATCAACATCTAGACTGATTATATGTCAAGCTGAAATTGGGACCATTGTACTGAGGGTATTGGCTGAAAATGAACTGTTCAAAGAACTTACCTTTCCAGCACCCCTTCCAGAGGGAAGTCAAAGAAGTCAGCAGTTTTATGTTCTTCTAATGAGCATGCACTAGACTAAATGTATTTTGAAGAGACCGTTGCTTAATTACTTCCTAACTGCTTACATGTCATCTTTTTTTGTCAAGTCTATTACTTAAAGGGTACCTAAACAAGCAGTTTTTTAAAACTGCAAATTCCAAAATCTGGCTTTATATCAAGGTAAAGTAAAGGCTGCTGTTTACATTCATGCTAAAAATGCATTTATGTAAATAACATAAATGCAGTTTCATAGCTTTTGAAAAATGTAAACATCTGCCTTTCACTTTCAAAAAACAGCCTTGGTTTCTCCCTAAGATGGCTGCCAAGTCTGTTAAGTGATAAGTCATGATGACATCATAGGAGCCAGAGAAAGAGATCCACATATATATCTATAATGCTAACTAGTTCTTCTTTCCCTCTTTATTTTGAATTGTTGTACCAGAATGATCAACACCATGTATTAACTCATGGATTAATTTGCTCAGTACACATTAGGCTATGATTTTGTTCATTTTGTTTACTTTAACTTGTGGAAAATGTTTTGCAATCCAGCTGACTTTTTCTTTGGCAAACTGCATTACAGTACAACACTTCAAATACATGATGATCTAGTAGTTATATGATGCACTGAATTTTGTTTTTTGTTAACCAGGAGAGATGCACTAAGCTGAAAGCTTGTTTACAGGTGTGGCCTGGGAGCACAAGGAAGTTTAATGACTTGCTCAGGGTCACAACAATACGGTCTGGTTCAGTTCAGAGGTTCCAAAGCTCATGCTCTCTTGTTAATCCACAAATAAGGCTTTCTTTCCATGTGAACCCCCTGCACCTAGCCTGCCTTCTGTTGCATGCCCCACCATCCATACCCTGTCCTTAGTACCGTCTGTGGCCGCCTATGAGCTTGCCGTCTCATGAAGAGAATTATCACATCTCAGATTGTAATACTGTACCTCAGAGAGTTTTGCACACCTGTTCTGATACGCATCATCAGCTAGCACTGTTAAAAATGCCTCCCAAATCACTCTCCAGTCCACATTCTCAATGTCTGACTTCTGCTCCCACAGTAAACAGAGTGGATCACCACCCTTCTGCACAGTGAAGGTAGTAAATACAGTTACCTGTTGTGTTTTTTTTCCCACCTCATTAACCAACAACTAGTTCTTCCTGGAGGGGTAAGCAATAAGCATCATGACCCACCAGAAAAACTGCTGCTCATGCCCTCATAAGGCTGCACTTACAATGGATAACAATGTTATTAGCAGGAGAGGAATACTAATACATTGAGTGAATCCACTGGACTTCCAGTGTCAGTCTGCTCCCTTACCTGTGATCTGCAGAACCCTACAAGACAGTTCCCAGCAATTCTTCTCCAATACTTTTCTGTGCTCTACTCCACAATGCGAGTTGGCTGGCTATCACCCTTCCAAGTCTTGAATGAGCTGCCAGCACCTTGATCACTACCTGACCCCATTGTCCTGGCCAACCATTATCCTTCCTATAAAACCAGTTCATGCAATTGTCCACGGCTGTGTGTAGATATTAATGTATGAAATGGCTGCCACTACATGTTCAGTCACTTCACTACCAGACTAGTATTGCTTGTAAAGCACTTTGGGATGCAATGTGAATGAAAATCACTATATAAATGCTGATTCTTCTTCTTATTATTTCCTATGGAAAAAGAAGATGAGACAAGCATATATTTGAGTTTCAAGAAAGTATGAACTCTAACATTGGACTGCACAAGAACTTTGCTACAAAAAAGTGGTGGTTCTAGGGGGTGGTGAAGGGTGTGGCTGCAACCCCCCCCCATAGTAATGTACTTGGTTGCTGCTGTATTTCATTTTGTTGAAGAAGTCTGATTTATTGATTGTACAAATGTTTACATTCAAACTATGGATTACATGTGTAGGTTCTGTCAAAAACATACTAGAAAAGAATAATAGCAGAAAATATAAAAGTTTAATAAAAATGTTAAAAAGTACATATTAAGCATGCAGACCGCCCCAGCATCCCCATGGTAACATACTGGATCCACCATAACCACTAGACCACCAGGTTATTAAAAATTTGTACTGCACTGCAGTTTGCCACAGAGAAAGTCGGTTGGATTAAAACACATTTTCAGCATGTTAAAGTAAACAAAATGAACAGAACCATAGCCTAACATGAGTATTATATAAAATAATGCACATGGTTTTGACCATTGGGTAAAACAATTCTATACAAAGAAATAAGAACTTGTTAGCACTATAGAGAGCCATATATCTCTCTGACTTTGGCTCCAATGATGTCATCACATAACAGATTTGGCGGCCATTTTAGGAAGCAGGTAAGACAGTTTTTTTTTAAATTGGAAGGCTGATTTTACAATTTTCAAATGCTCTGGAACCACATTTAGGTAAATTATGTAAATGTAGTTTTAGCATTAATGAACACAGCAGCCTTTCCTTTAGTCACCTACGAAGTCAGATTTTTGAATAGTTTGATGTCAAAATGTTGTTTAGGTATCCTTTAAAACAAAACCTATGGAATGGTATAGTATGGGTTTCTTGTTTTCTGTTTGTCCTGTGAAACTCACAGCACTGTGGGACAGTGTGACGTCCACTACACTGACATTAAGTTTTGCTCTTGAGCTAGTATAAAGTAAATTAAATTGCCTTCCAAACATTTGGCTTCCATGTTTGGCTTTGCGGAACTAAAACTAAAACTGGGTCGAAACACTTACAAGTCTCTTCACAATAAATCAATACTTGCTACCTATATTCACTAATAAACATTCAACTAAATTCTAAAATAAATAAAACATTTATTCAGATGTTACTTTCCCTCATAATCCTCTTCCTGCACACATAAATGAAAAAAAGTACTACAGTACTTACAGTTTCAATGTATGATGTTTCTTTACAAACCATGTAGCCCCCACCTTACTTACCAGGAAAATATCTGCTATTTAATCTGCTACTGATGTAACAGAAGCCCTGGTTTAATCTGAGGCATTCTGTTATGTGATTGTGTGTGTGTGTGTGTGTGTGTGTGTGTGTGTGTGTGTGTGTGTGTGTGATTGTTTTTGGGGGGTGGGGTGAACATTCTGCCAGTACAGTTGAAAAGAGCTTTGAATCTTTGTATTCCATTCATAGTAAATATTACATTTATTGAAATTAGGAAAGTTAGAAAACAAACAAAGTGAGAAAAGGAATACAAAGAAGAAGAAGGAAATGTTAGGAAAGAGGTAATTGGGGTAGGCAGATTAAATATAGGTTTGTGGGCTAACTTAATAAAAATGTATTTTGATGTACATAATGTTTGAAACTGAGATAGCATGCCAATGCTGGGATGTGTTGGCATGGGTTGACACTATTTAACAGGGCAGATGACCATATTACAAAATATTTAACATTATTTTATTTTTGTGAAGTTTTTCAGCCCCCAAACATTTGACCCATTTTATAATCATAATATGACACTCCAGGGTGTGCTTTGTGGTAGGATAATGGCACTTCTCAGGTAGCTGAAGGCACTTAGTGATGCTGTATGTCTCACAGCACACCCAAGGTGTGCCATTATCCTACTGAAATGCACACCCTGCCATTGCACTGTTTCCTGCAGTACATCAGCAGAATTCTGCAGTATTCTGCATTGTGCCCAGGTGGACTCCACCATAACATACATATAAATTGATGAAAAAATGTATGGGAAAGGAAAAACTCTGAATCTCCAAAATTCTTATAAGTTCTTATTTTTATTCATATTTCATAGATTTGCTGACTAAATAGGTCTAGTCAATGTTTCATGGCCGAGGCGCCACTTCCCCAGGGCCTAGCGGTGGTCCTGTTTTGTCAAAAGGGGAGAGAAAACCAAAAGTCAATACATATTTCAAAACAGAGTTCCTTCTATAGAAGGCTAAATTAGTATAATACCAAAGCCTCCAATATGAATAATATGTTCTTAATTTTATCAGCGTTTCTTAGGTTACAACATAAAGCCCCATTTTGAACCCTTGAACCCACTGCTTCCATTCCAAATCCACTGGAAGTTAAATGTTCCTGACCTCCCACTATTTTGTGTTGTTATTACACTTAGATCTGATATTCATATTGCATCACAAAACATTGGAAACATTTCCCTTTTAAATCATTATTCCTTATAATGGAAACTGTCAAGATCTACATTTACTATCATTTTTTTTCAAGGCAGTCATGCAAACAGGAGAAGTGGTAAAGTATGTATTCACATTTTTACCTTAATAGCTAACAGAAAGGAAATTAAACAGATAGTTAAGACACAGAACAAAATATAACAAAAGTATGTGTTTTCTTAAACCAAAGTTGCCTCTTAGGCAGGGCCTCACTGGAATGCAAAATGTAGCTTTTTGCTCTTACTCTTTCTTGCACTATGTCCCATCTCTTCTATATTTATTATTCTAACACCACGTCACCATGCTCACCACTCAAGTGAAATTCTGACAAAAGAGAAGTAAAAGGACCATATGTGTATCCAAACTCTCAACCTCTTGTTTATCAGGCTGTAGACCTTTCCACTGAACCACAAAGCCAGTGCAGCAATGCAGCTTAGCTGTTTAGCTCTAGAGGTTAAAGGCCTTCCAGGGAGACAGCCCTGTCTACTTTAGAGACAGACATATCTCAGAGGCAGGTGACTGAGGCAGCCCTGCCTCTGAGGTAGGGTGAGCGAGGTCTGCCTCTGAAGCAGATCTACCTCAGAGCCAACTTTTGTATAAGAAAAGTGTCTCTTGCATGTGTTTTATGTATTGACTATAGAATACACAGAATGCATTGACTGAATAACTGCTATCACTGAGGAAAGCAAGCAGTTAAACTACAATAGAAATAAGTTTCCTACATTCTTTGGAAAACACTTCACCATAACTACAAATGAAACACCAAAGGGTGTGTAACATAACATATTCCTTTGGTAGTTTTTTACAACACGGGGCTGAGGCAGTAATAAAAAAGTTTATGGACTGAATCAACTGCAGCTCGAGTGTTCATTTCAGAAGGGTTGAGTGCATTGAAATACTGATGGACTTACAAATGAGGAAGTTAGATAATGAATCACATATTACTGAGAAGTCAGCATACTAGTAAAAGAGCAGTGGTTATGGGAGGTTCTAGGCTAAAAACTGTTAAACATTAATAGTGCGGTCGAAAGCAGTGCAGGAAAGACAGAAAAAGAAACAACAGTACTTAACAACAACAGTGAGGACAGACACAGTGCTTTGACCAGTGGTGGGTGAATGTCGTGGGGTGGGAAGGTTCAAGAACAATACTGGGAGCCACACAGCACTAGATAGGCAGACATATTTGGGTGGGGTACACAAATTCAGCTGGGTGGACAACATGTAACCGGAGTGAGGGGAAGGGGATGAGGTGTGTTGAACTATGTTAGGCTGGGGGATTCAGCCCCCCAACCCTCTATGTGGGTGGCTCCACCCCCACACACACCATACTAAAATATACATACTCCACAAGTGCACAAATGTGAAAACAATGAAAAATATAGTTGGGAGGAATAGTCGGTGAAAAATCAAATATATGTAACATACCTCCACTGGACTCAAACCATGGTCAGAGGTACTATAGGTACTCACAGATTGTTCCTCTAACTACTACACCATGAAGCCAGCATGCTGTCACTGCGCACACTAAGTAACTTATCCTGCTCCATGACAGTGAACACAGCTACAGGTTCAGTACTGTAATGTCTGTGCTATCATTTCCCTGTAGCTGTATTTGCTCATGCTCTTTTCTCTGCACGGTTTTTACCAGGCTCTTATTTAAAAGTGCTTTTGACCGGCTACCATTATGGGAAGTGGTTATCAGCTTTTTTATAAAAAAAAAATATCAGATACTGTTATGACCTTTTGATCTCCAGTAATTTGAAGAAAATCTAATACTGAATGTAGATCTTGAATGTAGAATATATTATTAATATTGGAGGCTTTAGTATTATATTAATTTAGCCCTTTTATAGAAGAATTATGTATTGAAATACATATTGACTTTTGGTTTTCTCTGTTTTATAAAACAAGACCACCACTGAGCCATGAGGAAGTGGCCCATCAGCCACAAAACATTGGATTGATGTATTTAGGTGGCAAATCTATGAAATATGAATAAAAATAAGAACTTTTATAATAAGAATGTTGCTGTTTCAGAGTTTTTCCTTTCCCATACATTTTTTCATTAATTTGTAAGCATTCCTAAGGAAAACTCCTTTACTTACCCTTCACATTAACAGCCGTTTCATTAGGCTGGGTTAAGCAACCGGGATCCAGACCCCCACTTTAGCAACATACATATGAACCCAAATATCTAGTGTAACTTATATAAAAAGGTGACAGATCAACTTCCTAGAATCCCAACCTATTAATTAACTAAGACCCTTCATCCAAAAATCAGCATAACAGTTTCATACTCTGATTATTATATTCATTATAAAATAGGGGATAATGTATGAAATGAAAGCAAAACCACCTTTGAATTAAATATAGTGTGACCCATTAAATGAATCATGCTTATTGTTGGCTAACTTATTTGAATAGTAATCAAAATTCAGATATACCATTTGTTACTCTAAATATGTAGAAACTAGAAGAGGAAGTGATGCTGTAGCTGGGAGTGGGGAGGGGAAGGAATAAAGGATGGGAAAAAAGTAGGAGAAAGTAGATTTGGATGGTATAGAATAAGGGAAGGTCAGAAGAAGGATTACAGGAAATTGGAAAAGGAGAAGAAAGTGGATATGGAAGTGTGGTGAAGAAGAGGGAAGAGGAGGCATGCAAAAAGGGAAGAGGGGAGGGAAAAAAGGAGGGAAGGTAGGGAAAAGATAAAATACAGTGATGTGGCTGCTAAAATACAGTTACAAGCATACTTGGACAACTACCAGTGTTGTTATATCTCACTGTACACCAAAGTAAGAAAGGACCAATAAGTCACTGTAGTTATACAGGGAAATGCAATTTCATGGAAAGTTCCTTCTTTGATTCACTCTGCTGAATCAATCTGAGCACAGTTATGCTGACTCACAACATTTCCTAAAAAGAAAATCAAAACGTAAAGCTACCAAAGGACAAGGCACCAGATTTTCAAATGGCCTGGAATGATACAGGAATCAAGTTCACCTTTCCAACTCACTGGTGTTGTGAAAAGCTCAATATTCAGCACGAGTGTTGTAAGGGTGGCAAAATCCCATTCTGGCACAGATACTGTACCTGTTAAATGTTAATACCAGGTATCTCATCTACACTGATACATTTGTGAATGCTGCTGTAAATTGTACAAAAGTTTGTGAAAATGCAACCATTTAGAACATTGCATGCATGTAGTTGAACCTTTTCTGCCACATGTGTAACATTTTCAGAGGTTTAAAAATTGGAACCAAAGGTTTGAATCTGTGTGGAAGTGTGCCTCTGTGGCTAAACATCTTTGTTCCTATTACTTCCAAGTTTTAATAATTAAAAAAAAAAGCTACACTGGGCCCTAGGCAGGCATTCATACCTTCTTTTAATGGACAGAGTATATCATTTTGATCTTACATTTGGCAGGCTCTATTTTAGCAGCCGATGTACATTCTTTAAGACTTATGGGACTTTTTAATGTAGAAACAACTACTGAATACTGTAAATACACTTACCATGCCCAATCCCCACAGGCAAGCTTTGTCTGGGGTGTCTGTTGGCAGTGTGCACTCTACTGTAGGTTAACAAATTGTAAGGCAGGTAGTGTCAACAAAGGTGATTCTGACTGTTTCTTGTGATGTTACAGGTGGCAGCATTACTCAACATACAACATGCTGCAGAGATGTCATAAATAATGGCTTAAAATGCAAGAAACAGAAGCATATTGACTGACAAGATATGAAAATCATTCCATCCTATTAATTTAGTCCATTCTGTTATTAGTAAAGCAATTTTAACAGGAGGAATATTTCAAGCAGTTGGGTATCATATCCTTGCACTGCTGCTACATGCTAACCTAATCCATCACTTTTTAGTTAATTATAGAAAACAATCATGCACCTTGGGCCCATCTAGTGCAAACATTTCTCAACCTAAAAGTGCACACTATTCTTGAGACAAATGTCTTACTTTATTTTCAAGTATGATAAAAAAAGAAAGTTCATCTGCTGTTCTCTAATTGCATGTTTTCTTATATCACACTGCATTAATTGTAGGTTTGGGAGCTGCTGTCTCCATGAGCTCTGCTCAAACCCTTCATGCACAGGTCCTAATTCACAAGATTACTAGCAAGACAGCTTATTATGTCAAGTTGTTTTCAGTGAGCATTGTGATGAGTAGAACCATGTATTTGCATAATGCATCATTTCTTCTTGATAAATGCTTTTAATGAACAGATGGTTAACACTAATGCAATATTGATCCATGACTACACAGGATTATTGGAACCAGTCATACGAACATGAAACTTCTCAACTGCACAATTAGCAGTAGTAGCCTGGCATTTAATATTCATGACTGTTCTAATTTCTTAGAAGCATTCAGGGTAAAAAGACATAATCCCTATAAATTCCAAAGGATAAAGCAGTCGTCAATCCTTCATTCAAGCCTATACCTCTGTCTATTAGATCCTAATTTAAGGTAAAGGTTTAGTATGTATTCTGCAGGAACTGCTGTAAAACCAAGTAAGGAAAGCATGCAAATGAAGCACTAATAGAACCGTGAGTAGAATGGTCTATTATACATCTGTTCATTTTTCCTATGGGATGTAATTTTGAATCAAGTTCAAATGGAGGTGACAGAAAATCATTCCAACCTGAAGGTTCTGCAAGGTCTTGAGTTATAAAGGTCCTGAGGTCACATCCCAGTGTCTTTGGATATGTTGTGTTATGTAGTCTTCATGACACAAAATTATCCTGTATTGATTTGGCTTGGCAGGCTCAGCTTGGTGATGGTAAAGTGGTGCTGACAGCAGGGTTGGTGAGGAAGGTTTAACAAGTTGTGCAGAAGAACAAAATGCTCCTGTTGTTGTGGATGTATGCCAATATATTATCTTTTGGTCAGGCCAAATACAAAGGTATTTCCAGGAAGCACAGGGAGAATAAAAGTTGAGTATACTGCGAGTGGTGCAGTGCAGTGGCAATGGGGCAGCAGTTTTCAGAGAGACCTTCTGGAGAATGTGCTGCTGCCCCATCTTCTCTTACCTGTCTGGGTTGGTGGAGGAGGTCACTAGAGCCCAAGCTAAGCTGACTAGGATTTGGGGAACCTCTTTCTTTACCCAGTGTCAGCATGTCTGCTACATTTGGCTCAGAGGATGCCAGGGAGGAGGAACAGCTTGACTATGGTGGGTTATGGAAGGGTGGGGGTGTGGGACAGAGGCACATTACCTCAACTGGTACCACTACATAATTTCTACACTACTTTAGTGGTGCTGGACTGTTGGGAGGAGGTGCCCATGGTAGTGAGCAGGGAGGATGCAGGGGCTCTCCATAGTGGAGACCCCGATGAGTGTGCCAGAGGTCCCCAGAGGAGAAGGAAGCAACTTCTGGAGGGGATACTCAATTCTGAGGGGAATAGATTTGGAAATAGGAAGGGGCAAGAGGCAGGTTAGGTGCCTACCCATCACCATGGCCTGAAGGGATGGGAAATAGATCCTGAGGATCGCTAGGGCAGCAGGATGGGAGGGAGAGTAGGATGTTATTGCCCAACTGAGTACTAATGACCTGGCTAGGTATGGGGATGGGATAGTGTAGGGGGAGTTTAGGGCACTGGGAAGGATCTTAGACAGGTACCAGGATCCAGACCCCCACTTTAGCAACATACATATGAACCCAAATATCTAGTGTAACTTACATAAAAAGGTGACAGATCAACTTCCTAGAATCCCAACCTATTAATTAACTAAGACCCTTCATCCAAAAATCAGCATAACAGTTTCATACTCAGATTATTATATTCATTATAAAATAGGGAATAATGTATGAAATGAAAGCAAAACCACCTTTGAATTAAATATAGTGTGACCCATTAAATGTATCATGCTTATTGTTGGCTAATTTATTTGAATAGTAATCAAAATTCAGATATACCCTCCTCTGGGCCACCCCAGAAAAAGGGAAATTCTGTCTCAGTGGGCTTACCCAGATACCAAAATTCAAACAAATAAATACATTATCTGGATAAGAAATTGGTTAGGGGATAGGCAACTGAGAGTGGCTGTAAATGGAGTTCACTCAGAGGAAGGGAAGGTGACCAGTGGTCTGCCTCAGTGATCAGTGCTGGGACCAGTCCTCTTCAGTTACAGAGGAGATGGAAGGGAAGGTCTGCCTCTTTGCGGATCACACCAAACTCTGCAGTAGGGTGGACACTCTGGTGGGGTGGAAATGATAAGCAGAGAGCTGAGAAAATTAGAGGAGTGGTCAAGAGTATGGCAGCTGAGTTTTAATGTGAAAAAGTGCAAAATAATGCACTTAGGGCACAGGAACCCAAGGGCAGAGTACAAAATAGGTAGAATGGTATTGATGACCACCATACATGAAAGAGACCTGGGGGTAATCATATTGGATGACCTAAAAGTGACCAGGCAGTGGGACAAGACAGTTGAGAGGCCTAGCGGGATGCTTAGGTGCATATGGACAGGTATCGCTAGCAGCAAAAAGGAGGTGGTGTTGCCTCTGTATACTTTGATGGTAAGACCCCAACTAGAGTGATTCATCACATTGTGGAGCCCACATCTCCAGAAAGACATAAACAGAGTGGAGGTGGTCTAGAGGAGGGCAACTAAAAGGTTGCAGGGTCTGCATCAAAAGCACGATAAGGAGAGACTTCAGGACCTAAATATGTACACCATGGAACAGAGGAGGCAGATGGAGATATGATAGAGACCTTTAAATCCTCAACTCCTTCTACACTCCCTTCTCCTTCTGGGAGGGGACATTGAACCTAACCCTGGTCCTGTTAACTTACATATTACTCCCACCTGTGGCATCTGGACCAGCCCACCTGGTCTGAGAATAGCACACATGAATATTTGTAGCCTCCCTGCTAAACTAAGAGACCTTGAGGCCTGGGTTTCCCTCCACAGCCCTCACATCCTCTGCCTCACAGAGACCTGGCTGAAGCCTCAGCATCCTGACTCCATGCTCCAACTTGCCAGCTACACCCTGCTGTGCAAAGACAGAAAACGTGGAGATGGCACTGCTATGCTTATCAGCGAACTCATCTCTGCCTCCCCATCCTCTACTCCAACAATGGTTTCCCCAGTGATTGGCTTATTGCTGAGTTAACCCTGGGGTCTACCAAGAAATTTGACCTGGGTAGCTGCTACAACCCTCCACTGGGAGGTGTAGCGGGACTGCCTGGTTGCTGGTTTTGGGTCTCTTTCCCCCACTAGAGAATCCATTATTCTTGGAAACTTTAACCTCAATTGGCAGGACACCCATGAAACTGATTATGTTAAGATGCTAAAACTGCATAACCTAGTTCAAATTATCACCCTCCCCACCAGACTCAATACTCGAACCTCCAACCACTCATAGATTGACTGGGCAATTACTAACAAAAGAGGACAGAATCGTGTAGGCAGGCATCTTGTCTGACTCCCTGAGTGATCACTCCCCCACCTATACCGTCAGGTCCTCTAAGGGCTCCCCCCACCAAGTACCTTACATTTCATAACTTTACCTACCCTGAGAAGTGGTCTTACTGACATTAATGCTGCTGTTGCCTACTTCACTAGTGCTCTGCTAGACCTTCAGAACTGACATTTCCTGATCACCTCCAGGAGAATCAGAGGTGGGCTCACATGGTAGTTAACCACTGAACTCATCTCACTCATGAAGCAGAGGGACCACAAGTGGACAGCATACAAACTGACCCCCTTCCCCACCATGTGAAATGAATATAGCCACCTCCGTAACCAATGTAAACAACTAACTAGATCTCTAAAATGGGACTATCACCTCAAGCTACAGAGGGAAAACTTTGGCAATCTGAAAAAGTTCTGGGTCGCCATAGACTCCCTTCTGCATCCCCTTATAAACAGCCCTAACATGCACTTCAAATCCTGGTCTGGGCTTCTCACACTGATCCCTTGGATGTGGCCAAGGCCTTCAACTCTCATTTCTCAGAACTATCGTCTCTTCTCAACAAACTCCCTTCTAGTAACCCCCTGCTCCCTATTCCCCCCTCCCCCAACCCTCTCCCCATCCCCTCTTCTTCCCCACACCCCACTGCACTACCCTCACGCCCCAGCCCTAGACCTGCCCCCTCTTTTTCTTTTTAACTTTTCTTTCTTTACACACTCTTGGGCATCCTTCAGAGTACCCACGACAACTGCCCTACTCCCAGTCTGAACCCTCTCCTTTCCCATGATCCCCTCCACCGAACGACCCCCAGGCAGGCTCGACCCCCGATACCATCTCTGGGGCTGATTCCGCCCTCTGCGGCAGTAAACCCTTAAGTATGAAGTGCCTACCTGATCAGTCATTGGGTCAGGGGTGGAGGATGATCATGGGTGCATTGGGCAGGCAATTGGGATGTGGGCAGAGTCCCTGGGGCCACCGTCATCTCACCGAAGGGTGTGAGGTTCTTTTTCCAGCATTTTTCTTGTCCCTTCGGAGTGTGGCACGCAAGGCAACGTAGAGCCAAAAACTCCACCCCCCCCAGCATTTCCACTGCATCGCCACATTTGCCCCTGGTTCCCACAGAATCACTCCAGGCGGGCGCTTTACCCCAACCCTCCCTAGGAAGAGAGAGCAGTCCTACTGGATGCTCAATTCTCCCCCCACCAACCCCCTGCAGCTCGGGCTCGTTTCTGAACCCGGGTCGCCGGCGTGATGCAGGTGTGGCATCCAGCGCCTCAACCCTCAGTGCCACCGGGCGGCTAGCCCTGCCCCCTCTTCGCCTGCTTCCTCCACCCCTCCCACCCCCTTCTACTTGAAGACCATCTCTCCTAGGGACACCCTTAATCTACTCCAGGGCCTACCTAACCGGGGAAGCCCAGGTGCTGATGGCCTCTCCCCAGTTTTCCTAAAACTAGTCTCCTCCATGATCTACAGACCACTTACCATCATATTCAATCTAGCTCAGTCCACCTCCTCCATGCCCCTCTCTTGGAAGTCAGCTAAGGTGGTCCCTATCTTTAAAGCCGGGGACCCCCACTCTCCTGACAATTATCGGTCAATATCTATTCTCCCCCACCTTGGCAATCTCCTAGAGAAGGTCGTCTGCCATCAGTTATCTGAGTATCTCAATATACATGACATTCTATGCGCCCAGCAACATGGCTTCTGAAAACATCATAGTACCACTACAGCTCTGGCTCTGTTCACCAACCACATCCTTTCCAACATGGACTGTGGCTGTGCCACCAGTGCTGTCTTTGACGATCTATCCAAAGCATTCAATCTGGTCAACCATGCCTTCCTCCTCTCCCATCTGCTTTTTGCTATTGGCTGCTCTAAGAAAACCACCAAATGGTTTTGGTGTTACCTCTCAAACCACTCCCAAGCAGTTTGCATTGACACTGTCTCTTCTCCTGCCCTGTTTGTATCCACCGGGATGCCCCAAAGGTCCATCCTGGGCCCTCTGCTCTTCTCTATCTTTGTCAGCACCCTCCCTTCTGACTACCTTATTTTTTTTTTCTGTTGTTGCTCATTGCGTTTGCATTCTCCCTCCTCCCCATGTTCTTCTGTCCCTCGTTCTCTCTCTCTCTCTCTCTCTCTCTCTCTTGGGGTTCTACCCATGGCGCATTCCTGTCACGCTGTGCCTGCTGCAGCTGTTCACTCTACCCCCTGCTCCCTTGTCTGTTCTGCTCTCCATTCTTCTCCCTCCCTGCATCATTCTCCTCATTACAGCTTATCCTCCTTAGGCAGCTGCTCCTGCTCCAGTTCAGTTTGCCGCCTCTCTAGGGCCATCTCCTGCAGTCTTCTGTTCACATTTGCCAGTGCCTCGGCCTGCTCGCTTTCCTCAGCAGCACTGCTCAGCTCCTCTCTAGGCTGTACCACCACATTACTGGCTGCTTCCCCGTCCCTTCCCTTCAGCTTGTGGGGCAGGGACCCCTGGACACTTCCTCTCGATGCCTGCCATGTCCGCTACCGGAGCCCTCTTATCCTGCTCAGCTCCTGGAACTGCTGTTTACCTACAGCCCTCAAACTCTGAGTGGCATCTCATCTTCCCTATGGGTACTGTACACAATACAATTACAGTCTTGCCTATCTTAATGGCGCTGCCTGTTCTCTTCCCTACAATCTGACTTGCCGTATCACCCTGATCGTGGACCTGTCGTTATTTATACAAGCTCACCTGCTGGCAGCTTTTTACAGATGCTAGCTGATTCAAGCATTGTCCTCAGGAAGATATTTGGATCTGCTTCTGCTGGTCTCTGTACTGTTACCTATCCCACTGCTCACTTGATTCATCCTTCCTTTGGTTTGCAGGATGTTATTTTGTATTAAGGCATTTCTCATGCTTGCTGTGCTACACATGCTCAGTGCTGCTTCTGAGTTGATTCAGGTTCCTACGTTGCCTTTAACATTCTGCTCTCTGTTCTGGGAATAGCCAGCTACTGTAAAGGCAGCCGCTTGTGGCAGATCTTGATCTTCGAGCTCTATGGGGCACATATCTTCTTGTGGAGCACCTTTTATGACCCATTACCATTTCTAGAGACAACCCTTGCCTGCCCATGTTGAGCCATTATCATGCCATTGTTCATCTGACATGTGAGACCCCTGGAACGTTCGTCTGTCTGTTGTGCTGTGGTACATTTTGCGACATGACTACCAACCCTTCTGGTAGCCTTATGCAGGTTTTGGTGGCTGCTCCTTTCCTGGTTTCCTCCTCTTGTGCCTGTTTCATCAGCTCCTCCTGGCATCTTTACACACCTTGCTGCATACCTGCTTCATCCCTTTGGCTGCAGCCTCTGGGATGTCAGCTACGCCGAGCGGTCCTCCGTGGTGGCACCCCCGGTCTTGCTTGCCTTTACAGTGGCTAACTTGGCCGCTCTCTATTCCCTCCCCTGCTGCCCTTCATAGAGGTCCAGCCATTTCCACTGGCCACATGGGGGTCATGCCTGGCAAGCTTCAATGCTCTTTATAGCGGTCTAGCCACTCTGCTGCCATGTAAAGGCCTGGCTAATATCTCCATCCTTGGACTCCTGT
This sequence comes from Neoceratodus forsteri, assembly GCA_016271365.2. NCBI lineage: Eukaryota > Metazoa > Chordata > Ceratodontiformes > Ceratodontidae > Neoceratodus > Neoceratodus forsteri. The sequence continues at coordinate 1,066,101,784 of CM028131.1, read as the reverse complement.
CATGCACCCAGCCATGCACTCTCATGGCATTCTGCACCCTCTTCAGATCCAGCCTGCAGACCATTATCAGAGCCTCACTGCATCATCATTCCAGTTTCCAGTATCCTTCTGTCCATCTTCTCCTCTGCATCACTTCTGCCAGAACACTCATGCAATGCCTTCCATTGGCTCTGGACATTTATTTCTTCAGCCTCAAGCCCTCCTGCTCTGATGGATTCATCTCCATGCCAGCTTCCTTTGTCATGTTTCACTCCTGCCGGACTGGCTGGCTCAATATCCTTGGTTGCCTGTTGGATCTTCTTCTGCGGGACCGTTCTCTTCAGTTTCACCAGCTTGCTGTTCGCCTTGTTCCTCTAGATCAAGACTGTTTCAGGATCTTCCTTTCATCCTCCTGCCTAGTCCCTGTGCCTCTGTGATGCCTCCTTCCTCCTGGAGTGGACCTGATTGACTCCTGCTGCTGTCTCAGCTTGTCTTAGATTGTTCTCCGTTTTGGGAAATTTCATCGGATCTCCATCTGTCGGAAGCTTTCACTTCCATGCCACTTATTCATCTGACTTCCTTCAGGACTGGATACATTGCAATGATGTCTAGTCTTCTGTCATTCAAGTCAAGTTCTGGATGCAGTAGCCTTTACCTTCACCTGCTTGCACCTATCTCGTAAAGGATATCCTTCTTTGCTCCATCGTGGACCTACATCTTAACTACATCTCAGAATATGCACAATCAATTCCCTTGGATATTTCTTGCCATGCTGCTTCAGTTCATTGGATTTACCACTGCTGCCATGTCCAGCCAGGACTCTCGGCCGAGCTCTATTCCATAGCGCCATTCCTATCTTATGGCTTAGGCCTCTGACATTAACCTACCGTAGTGCTACAATGCTATTGAATCTGGTTGAGTTGCCAACTCATCGACTCAGTCCTCTTCACCGCTTTCTTCTGGATTCCCTTGACCATTGGGAACATGACATTTGTACAGGACCTGTCTACTGATCTCATAAGTCCACTTTCCAGTTTGACGCCTCACCCTAGCTCCTGCTCAACGCACATATAAACCACCCTCTACAGGGCTATTTGCTGAAACAAGAGGTTTCCATTTACCTTCTCATTACATGCTCTTCATGGTCTTCACCATTCTACCATATACAAGTTATCCAGTGCTGCTCCTTTGCCAAGTTACATTTGCATGCATACGTGCAGTTCCAATTACTACTCTACTGCTGACCCATGTTCAGTCCTCACTGCTTACACTGGCATAGCTCCATTCTTGCCACCATTCCCTTGGCTTCAGCCTCTGTGATATCTGTTGCACTTACTTCTACTCTGTTGCCACACCTGCCTCGCCCCACATCGGGGGCATGGAGGTTGAAATTTTTCTACTCTACACCTGCCTCGCCCAGCATCGAGGCCTGAAGGTTTGAATATTTCAATCTACCCCTACCTCACCCAGCATCAGTGCATGGAGGTTTGAATATTTCTACTCTACACCTGCCTCACCCAGCATCAGGGCCTAAATCTTTGAATATTTCTACCAACCCCAGCCTCGCCCAGCATCAGGGCATGGAGGTTTGAAAATTTCTTCTCTACACCTGCCTTGCCCCGCTCGGTGCATGGAGGTTCTCCAGTGCTCTGCGACTTGCTTCACACCATTTGGGGTTTGGAGGTTCTTATTCTGTATCTGCTTCGCCAGATTGGGCTGGAGGTTTTCTGTGCTTTCTTGTCTAATGTCCTGTTACCTGCTTTGCTCCACTCAACACCTGAGATTTCCAAATTACTCTGCCAACTTCTAGCTTCACAGCTTGTAGCCAGCTTACTCATTTCACCACCAAAGACTCTGTGTTTTGCATAATTTGAAAATTGGAACATGGACCACCACGTTAAGACTGACTATGCTTCAACTGGATTTGAATTTACTTTGTACCAGTCTTCTTGCATGGATATTGATGCCTGTTGTACTGGGATTTCACTGAAAGGACATGCTATCATCTTTGCTGGACATTTAACATCAGTATGTCTACTTCAGTTTTCCTGCATCTCATTGGATTTTAAGATCTCAATTGACTGGGTTTCGGATTAGCAGACAACTTAATATTTGTTAATTTAGGATTACTCTCCTTTAGTATGCTCAGAAGGACAGGCAGATCAGTAGCCCTGGACCCTCAGAGTTTTCCCCTCAAGGAGGTTTTTCCTCTCCTGCGTGCTACTGGCCACACTCTCCGGAGTTGGAGAAGGTAATTGTACCTGTAATTATAACTCTTTCTTTTTAGGGTCTCAATCCTACTCAACTAAGCATCCTTCCAAAGGTGGGATACAGAGAAAGGCCAAAACATCAAGTCCTAACAAGTTGTTATTCATTGGTTCAAGCATCTAAGCACTATTCATATCCAATCCAGTTCATATGTACTACAATCACTGACTTGTTCACATCTATGCTGAAGTATCTAAGCACTAACCATTTCATACAACTCATATATCTTGCAGGCATTGTTCTACCTACTGGTCTGACCTATCTATCCAGCACAACCTATATCATTCAGCTCTATTGTACGTAGCACAAGCACTGAGCTATGAACCACACATAGAATTGAAAGGCTATGCCTGTAATTCTATGGGTGGGAATAGCTCCTCCTCCATTTCCTATATAATGCTTCAGGCTCCACCCGCACCTGCTTAGAGCGAGTTGCACTCACCCTTCATCCTCCCCTGACTCCTTCTCCTTCTCTACTTCTCCTATCTCATCTAGTGGGGGTCTCAGTCCTACTCAACTAAGCATCCTTTCGAAGGCTGGATACAGAGAAAGGCCAAAACATCAAGTCCTAACAAGTTGTTATTCATAGGTTCAAGCACCTAGGCACTATTCATATCCAATCCAGTTCATATGTACTATGATCACTGACTTGTTCATATCTATGCTGTAGTGTCTAAGCACTAACCATTTCATACAACTCATATAACTTGCAGGCATTGTTCTGCTTACTAGTCTGGCCTATGTATCCAGCACAACCTATATCATTCAGCTCTATTGTACGTAGCACAAGCACTGAGCTATGAACCACACATAGAACACTGAATTGAAGCATTAAAGCTTTAAATTCCATGCCGGTGTCTGTGCTTTGTTGGGTTACCCTAATTTTCAAGGAGTGTAGTCAGTCTTTGTTTGTTGCTAGTCAAGGAAGACCAGTGAGTGGTGCATGCATGGTAAGAGGGAAACCCAGCTTATGTATGCCATCATAACCAGCTGGTTATAATGGAAAATTATAACCAGGTTTCCCTATGGGAAAAAGTGCACACCAGTAATTATTATACAATAATGCACAACGATAACCATATAATATAAATAGCCAGTAATATACCACAGAAGAAAGAGAACAAAGGGAATCAGAGAATAGAAAAAAGGAGAAAGGCAAGACAGAGTACCTAGGCCATTAATAAACAAAAACAACAGGGTTCAGTATGGCAGAAAGTAAATCCCGGGGTCTAAAGCCCAGATCTCAAGGCACGGACAAGGGAGGGAGCGGGGCATACTTTATCCGGATGGGCTATGGCAAGTTCAGACAAACAAAAACAAATACAGTGCAAAGACAGAAACATGCCTGTCAGCCAATGATCCCAGAGGGATACATCAAGTCAAATAAGGCCCTGACACTTGATCATACAACACAGCCATGCCTGCTGCCAGATGGGATAGAGGCTCCATGCTAGCTAACCTGTGCATACTTTCCTCCCATTCCCCCAGAGTGGAAAGTAGCTCAGACAGCCACTTCCGTTAGACTATATGCTTAGTTTCTTAAATGCTGGCCATAAACCAGAGACCTGAGTATGTGCGCTAGATAGGCAAGCAGCTGGTATTGCCCAGGATCAAGAGGAAGCATCCAAAGGAACCATACACTTAAACACTGCAGATATTCTTGCCTGCAATGAGGCCCACCAGGCCAGCAGTTTTAGACAGGACCAAAGAACGTACAAGAGAGTGCCCGTTTATTGATGACATCTCCAGCATTCAGAATGACTAACTAAATTCATCTTCCTTAGCTGGTCTGGTGTTCTGTACCACAAATGCAGCGTCTTCCATTGCATAAGTCTCCCCCCAACATCCCAGCAAGAGCCATGAACACTAGAACAGCAACAATCCCAGTCCTCCTCAGTTAAAGAGAAACCAAGCTGCTTCTCTCACCTAGCTTTCAAGGATGATGTTGAAGGGGTATATTCTTACAGGAGACCTTTGTAAATTTGACTAATTTTAGGAAGTCAGAGAGCAGCAGAACCCCCACCTGCTGACCTCAAAATATCATCCCATATCCCTTGAGAGGCAAACAGAGCTTCAAATCCATAAAGGAGGAGAGCACATGATGGATTTGAAAATACCTCCACAGATGCGACTGTGGAAGTGAAGCTTGGGACTTAAGGGTGGTAAAATCCATAAAAAGGCCTGACTCAGAATGAAAAAGGTCAGCAAATCTCAAGATTCCCCTTTGGGTCCACTGAGGCCAATAAATAGGGGAACCAGTCACTGCTAACTTAGCGTCATTCCTTAGCAGCCACCCGGAAAGTGGAACCTGCCACAGGAATGAAAGCAGTCTGGCCACAGCTCTCCAGACACCAGTGATGTATTCATGAATAGGATAACCCAGCCTGGAACCAGAGGGGTCCCATAAAATCAGTTCAGGGGCCTTACCCTGAGCAAGGTATTCTTCAAGGGTAATCCACCGAGCTATACCCCTGCAGTGATCCGCATGTAACCATAACCAAACCTGCCTAAGACTTGCTGCCAGGTACTAACCCTTACACCAGGGTACATGGAGCCCACCTTTAACCAAGGGGACTGTTTGCCACAGCAATAAAATTTGTAGCTTACCCCCATCCCTCAAAAAATACCTAATAAGCTTGTCCAAAGACTTCCAAATAGAATCAGAGATAGGTAAAGGCAAGTACCGAATAACATACAATACCTGGGGGAGAACCATCATTTGCAAGGCATGAGACCTACCCCATAGTGACAAACAGAGATGTCTCCACCTATCAAGATCCTGTCTTAACTGCTTTATCAAAGGAGGGAAATTAAGATGTACCCAGTCCCTCCAATATGGAGAGATAAGAATACCCAAATATCTCACCAGAAGCTGGCCAAAACCAGTCTCACATCCCGGAGAGACACAGAGCTACACTTAGAATTTAAGGGCAACACCTCCATTTTCCCCCTGTTGTTTAAGAGTCCCATGAGATCCCCAAACTAGTTCAATAACTCCAACAATGCCGGAAACGACTGGGCTGGTTTCCGAAGAGTAATAAGAATATCATCAGCAAATTAACATCGGCTCATACACCTCAGTGCCCAAAATGATTCCGGAGATGGTGGAGGCTTCCTGCAATCACTGGGCCAAGGATTCAACATAGAACATAGAAACGTAGAAGTTGATGGCAGATAAGGACCCCCAGGCCCATCTAGTCTGACCATTTTTTTCTAACTGGTTGTTGCTGCCATATGCCTCTATTCTGAACATTGGCCTATATTATTCTTACTCATCTGTATTATTCCCTTGTGCCTATCCCATGCTCTTTTGAAGCCCTTCACTGTACTCATCTCCACCACCTCCCTGGGCAGGCTGTTGCATGTATCCACCCCTCTCTCTGTAAAAAATCATTTTCTCACATTACCTCTCAATCGGCCTCTTTCCAATCTCATATCATGCCCTCTTGTCCTGCTATTTGTCTTAAACTGAAACATGTTACACTCTTTCACCTTGTTTAGGCCTTTAAGGTATTTGAAATGTTCTATCATATCTTCCCTCTCCCTCCTCTGCTCCAGGGTGTACATATTGAGGTCCTTCATTCTGTCCTCATATGGCTTTGTTTGCAGCAAATGCATGATCTTGGTCACCCTTCTCTGGAATGTTTCAATCCTGTTGATGTCTTTCTGCAGATGTGGCCTCCAGAACTAGATGCAGTACTCCAGCTGGGGCTTAACCAGTGTCTTGTATAGCGGGATCACTACTTCCCTCTTCTGGCTTGTGACACCCCTACTGATACATCCCAACATCCCTCTAGCTCTCCTGACTGCCTTTGTGGTATTCCTGGAGGCTTTTAGGTAATTGGTGATGATGATGCCTAAGTCCCTTTCCTCTCTAGTGGTTGTTAGCATTCCCTCTCATCCTATAGTTAGCTTCAGGGTTTCTCCTCCCACATGCAAGATTTTGCACTTCTTAGCATTAAACCCTAGTTGCCACTCTTTGGACCATTTTTCTAGCTTTTCCAGGCTTGCCTCAACCTATCCACCTCATCTGGATCATCCACTCTGTTGCAGATGTTAGTGTCATCTGCAAACAGGCAAACCTTACCTTCCAGTCTGACTTCAATATCACTGATGAAGATACTGAAGAGGACTGGCCCTAGGACTGATCCCTGAGACACCCCACTTGTGACGTGACTCTCTTCTGACTGGATGCCAATAGCTACCACTCTCTGCTTTCTGCCTGCCAACCAGTTTGCTACCCAGTTGATCAATTTTTGACCTACCCCGAGTCTACTTAGCTTGTTAACCAATCTTCTATGTGGAGCAGTATCGAAGGCTTTGCTGAAGTCAAGGTAGGCTACATCAACTGCACCCTGTTGATCCACCTCCCGAGTTATCCAGTCAAAGAAATATATCAAATTAGTCTGACAGGACCTTCCTGCTGTGAATCCATGTTGTCTTGAGGTGTTCCACTATAATTTCCTTGAGGAGTGCCTCCATGATCTTTCCAATGACTGAGGTAAGACTAACTGGTCTATTGTTACCTACTTACTCCTTGCTTCCACTCTTGTGGAGTGGGATCACATTAGCCCTTCTCTGGTTCCCTTGGACCTCCTAAGTGTTTAGTGACTCAGTAAACAGTTCTGCCAGTGGCTCTGCTGGTTCCTCCCTTAGCTCCTTTATTATCCTGGGATGTATGCCATCCAGTCCCATAGCCTTGTCCACCTTGAGCTTACTGAGCTCTTGTAGGACCCTTTCTCTTGTAAATGGTCTTGTGTTCACCTCCCTTCCTTCTGTGTCTATGGTGTCTAGCTGTGGGCCTTTTACTTCCCTCCACTGTGAACACTGAGCAGAAGTATTTACTTAGAATGGATGACTTTTCCTGGTCATCCTCCACACATTCCCCATTCCCTCCATAAGTTTAGCAATTCCCCCTTCTAGACTTTCTCTCATCACTAATATATCTGTAGAAAGTCTTGTCACCCTCCTTCACTGTTTGTGCTAATATTTCCTCTGTTTTGGCCTTTTCCTGCCTTACAGTTTTCCCTGCTTCCCTTAGTGAGTTCTGATACGTCTCTCTGTCTTCTTCATTTTGGGTTTTCTTGTATTTTCTGAAGGCCAACCTTTTGCCTTGGACTTTCTCAGCTACAGCTTTTGAGAACCAAAGTGGTTTCTTCCTCCTCTTGCTTTTTCTTTGTTCCCTCATACACTGGCCTGTTACTTCAATTATTGCATTTTTAATCGTAGCCTATTTTGCTTCTACTCCCCTTCCTGTATCATTTCTTGTTGGGGCTATTTTAATGTTCTCGCCCATTTCCCAAAGTCCAGTCCTCTAAAGTCTAAGATTTTAGCTTTTCATTGGGTTGATTGAGTACCTGTGACCAAGTTGAACCATACCATGTGATGGTCACTGGCCCCCACTTGCCCTTCGACATGGAGATCTGTCATCCTTTCTCCATTTGTCAGTATGAGGTCTAGGATAGCCCTGTCTCTGGTGGGGTTTTGTACTAGTTGTTTTAGGCCTTCCTCCTGGAGGAAATCCACTATGTCCCTAGTTCTTGCTAATGCTCCAGTTGGTACAGTCCAATCTGCATCAGGCATGTTAAAATCTCCCATCAGCAGAACCTCCTCCCGTGTTGTCATTTTTTGTATATTCTCTATCAAGACTTTGTCCATTCCCTCCCTCTGGTCAGGAGGTCTGTAGACCACTCCAGCTCATATGGCTGTCCCGTTTCCTGTTTCCAAGGTGACCCATAATTCCCTTGATCCATCCTGAGTATTCTGAATTTTGGTTGCTTTTATATTATCTTTGACATACAGTGTCACCCCTTCCCCTTCTTTTCCCTCCAGTCCCTTCTGAACATTACATAGCTGGGAACCATGGTCTCCCATATGTGGTTGCTGGTGAACAACGTCTCGCTTATGGCTACTATGTCCAGTTTGGCCTCTGCCTCTGGCCTCCCTCAACATACAGAATAATAATAATAATCTTTATTTTTAATGCACCTTTCAAAAATCAAGGCGCAGAACAAATTGTAAAATCACATCAGGATAAAACATTACAATAAAATCAGTAAAATAAATAACATCAAACATCATGATAAAACAGTAAAATCAAACCAGGTCAGCATCGTCCACAAAAGCCTTAATCCACAAAAAGGATTTTAATTCTTGTTTAAAACCCCCCACTGTCTTGCAGTCTCTGATCCAACAGGGTAGAGAATTCCAGAGGGTCGGTGCTATGAACATAAAAGCCTAGGCACCAGAAGATTTTAAAACTACCCTCAGAATCTCCAGCAACCCCTCGTTGACCGAGCGGAGCGGTCGCTCTGGGAGATAAGGAACCAGGAGCTCCTTCAGGTAGTCAGGGCCCAAACCTTGCACGGCTTTATAAGTCAGTAAGCCGACTTTAAAGGTGATCCGCCACTGAACCAGCAGCCAGTGCAGTCCCCGCAGTACCGGTGTAATATGGGAAGAACGAGGCATCCCAGTTAACAACTGGGCTGCGGAGTTCTGCGCCAGCTGCAAGCGGCGGATATCAACCCCTGGAACCCAAAGTAAAGGGAATTGCAGTAGTCCAAACGTGAGGTCACAAAGGCGTGGATCAATGTAGGTAGGTCCACAGACAGAACAAGGTGCTTGATCCTAGCGATGTTTCTAAGATGGTAAAAGGAAACCTTAATGACAGCTGAAAGCAGGTATATTGGCTGACACCATTAGTGATCACTCCCCAATATTCTGTATTTGTAAGAACAGAGCACCAAAGAATCCCCCCAGGATACTCACAGTACGTGACTTCTCCAATTTCATGCCAGCAAAATTTAATGACTACCTAAGTAGCCTGGACTGGTACCCGATTAGGCACCTCCCGACATTGGACAAGGCCCTTGCCTACTTCCAAAATTCACTCCTCAATGTGGCATCTCTATTTGCCCCTTTCAAAAACCTTCGTACAAAAGGAGGCTGCCATAAATGGATCTCCCACTCTGTGAAATCTCAGATGAAAAGAAGGGACAAGGCTTGGAAGAAATTCCGGCTCTCCCACCTTCCTGCAGACCTGATTACTTGCAAAACCCTAAGAAATAAATGTAAGCTAGACATCAAACTTGCCAAAAAGGAGTATGTAACCTGCCTCCAACAGTCCACACTGGGGAACCCTAAGCTTTTCTGGGCACAGATCAATGAACTGCTTAAGGGCAACTCCAAGGAGGCACTAGGTCAAACTGAGGTGCAAGGACAGTGTATCAGTGATTGCCAGCTTATAACCTCTGCAATAAACCACCACTTCACCAACCTAGATGCATACAAGATAGGACTACCATCATCCATGCCTGTACAGAACTTTGATGAATCCCCCTGTCCGAACAGACCCCAATTTCACCTGAGAATGGTCAAGGTGAGCGAGGTCCATAAACTTCTGATAGCCCTCAAACACAAATGCTCTGGTGGCCCAGATGGAATCAGCCTGAGGCTACTCCAGGAAGGTGCACTGTCCCTGGCCAAACCTCTGACCTGGATCATCAACAGGTCTTTACTTGAAGGGTACATTCCTTACCAGTGTAAGGCTGCCAATGTGGTCCCCATTTACAAGGGTGGCTCTCATGAACAAATTGGCAATTACAGGCCCATCTCCCTGCTGTGTACCCTGGCCAAATTACAAGAAAGACTAGTTTATGGGCAACTGAGAGATTACCTGGAGCTCCACCAAATCCTAGCCCCTTCACAGCATGGCTTTCGGGCAAACCATGGAATGGACATGGCACTCATCAAACTCACAGTGGGCCTATTCAGGGCAATGGATGAGGGCATGTCGACGGGTGCTATCTTCATAGACCTGTCCAAGGCATTTGACCTTGTGGACCTCAACCTTCTTCTTACTAAGCTTCAAGGCATTGGGCTTGATTCCCAGGCCCTAAACTGGTTCAAGAGCTACCTCTAAGGCCGCTCCCAGAGGGTCATTTGGAAGGGAGAGCTTTCCACCCCTTTACCCATCAAGGAGGGTGTGCCTCAGGGCTCGATGCTTGGCCCCCTCCTGTTCTCTCTCTTCACAAATGACCTAAACCAGCACTGTGGGGATAGCTCAGTAGTTCAATATGCAGACAATACTGTCATCTTCTGAGCCAGGTCCACACCACATGATCTGGGCCATCTCCCACAAGGGGACCTAAACACACTCATGGCCTGGCTCACATCCAACAGAATGATCTTCAATGCAGCAAAAATGAAAGCCATGCTGTTTGGTCCTAGATCCCTTGGCCAGGATTGGACCAATTCCCTAAAACTTACTACCCTTGGGGATAAACAAATAGATGTACTTGACAACATGAAATACCTAGCCTAACTATTGACCAGGGTCTCACCTTTAAGCCCCACATTGACCAGGTAACAAGGTCTATCCATGTCAAACTTGGCACCATGTACAGCTAAAAAACCAACTTATCCCAGAGGGTAGACAAGCAATCACCTCCAATGTCCTCCTACCCACATTAACCTATGCTGCTCAGGTAATCCAGGGCATGGCAAAGGGTGAGATTAGCAGGCTTCAGGTCCTGTACAACATGGTCATTAGGTTTGTGACAATGTGTCAACCAATAAGCCACCCCTGCATCTCACTAGCCCAGCTGCAATGGCCTTCTTTCGAGGCTCGTCTACAGTATCCCCTGCTCTGCCATGCATACAAATTGTAGAGTCCGGTGGCCCCACCAAGCCTAATAGGAATAATCATGGCTAAGCCTAACCCTCAAATGCTCAGGACCTCGGGTCGGTCCCTACTGGCAATCCCTAGAATCAAGACTCACAAGGGAGGCAATTCCTTCTCTCTCACAGCCCCTAAACTGTGGAACACTCTCCCACCTCTAGTACAGGAATCCCCCTCACTACCAATCTTTCACACTAGGCTTAAGTCCCATTTGCTCAGGACAAGCTCATGCCACTGTGAGGGTATAGGATAATCACCCCCGATCCTAATCACAACACCCATCCCCCTCTCTTCTCACCTTAACCTACATTAAATCATACCTTAAATCCTTAAATCTTTGCACTTATGTGTTGCACTTATGGTCTACAATTTGAATAATTGCCTGTACTGTTATCCTCATTATCTTGTCTACTTCTCATAACCCTGTATCACTTGACTGTATGTATTGTATTTCTTCTGGATCTCCCGATTGTATGTATTGTATTGCTTCTGTTCCCCGGGTTGCCCCTGAAAAAGGGACCTTCGTGGGCCCAGTGGGCCAACCCGGTCATCAAAATTCAATAAATAAATAAATAAATTGTTGCCTCCAGGTCTGGGAGCTTGTTTCCCAGACTTCAGGCATTTCTGTACATGACTTTACACTGTACAGTTGGCCACTTGGTAGCTAAGTGGTGGGGGGGGTTCCTATATTGCCCATGTGTGTTGTTTGGGGAGTTGGACCTTTTCATCCTTTTGCTGGTGTAACTGATGCATACAGATGTTGATCTTCTGGTTTATTGGTAGGTGAGGGGGAAGGTCCATTATTCCCCATGTGTGTTGTTTGGAGAGTTTGATTTTTCCCCCCTTTGCTGGTGTAAACGATGCATACACATTGAATTTCTGATTGATTACTAGCTGAGGAAGAGGGGCATCTTTTTCCCTGACTGTTTGGGAAGTTGGATGTTTTCCCCCTTTGCTGGTGTAAATGACACATACAAATGATTAACTTTTGATTGATTACTAGCTGAGGGGGGAGAGGTGCCTTTTTCCAGGATCAAAAAATGGGTGATGCACCTTCTCTCCATTCTTTAGTTTAAATTTTGTGCAAAAACATCAACATTCTGCCCCAATGTACTGACTCCCTTCTTGTTCAGATGCAGGCCATTGAATTTACAGAATTTTTGCTCCCAAAAATGATGCCAGTCTCCTACTAATTTGTACCCTTTTATCTGGCATCATCCTTGAGCCTAGTGTTAAGCTCCTTTATTTCCCCGTCTCTGACTCTTCGCCTGTCTGCACCCCTCTCCCAGACAGGCAGAATCTCAGAGAATGAGATGTTGGATGAAATGGATGACAGTTGCCCTCCCAGACTGGTCAGGTGTTCCTTGGTTTCAACTACTGATCTGCAGGTGAGATAATTTGTTCCTATGTGTACTAGGAAGTTGATGTTTTCCTCTGCCTTTTGTACGATTTTTGCAATGTGGTTTGAGTCTCTCCATGCAGATGTAGCTGGGAGGCATCTGACCATAACCCCATCCTGGAGGTAGGGATCAACCCCTTGAATCATGGAGTCTCCTACAGTCAGTAGTTTTTTGGCTTCAAGTGCCAAAACAAATAATGCCATAGACTGGGGGCACCCCGCCTAGTCCCTCTACCTAAATGGAACTTAGCTAAGGCATACCCATTCATGACCACTGAAGCCAACGAGGTGGAGTAAAGAGTTTGGACCCATCTCACAAAACCATCCCCAAGCCCAAAAGCCCAAAGAGCAGTAAATAGATAAGGCAATTCAATGGAGTCAAATGCCTTCTCATGTCTAATTCTTCTGCCACTACTGGGTTAGGTGAGGATTCCGCCACCCACATCAAATTAACTAAACACCTGATATGATCCACCCCATCTCTCCCTGCCTTAAAACCTACTTGCTCCAGATATACCAAGAAGGCAAGACCGCCTACAGCCTCAGGGCTAAGACTTTAACTAAGATCTTATAATCAGCATTCAGGAGAGAGAGAGAGAGAGAGATGGGATGGTAAACTGAACACTAATGTTGGTCTTTATCCTTTTTTGGCAACACAGAGATGGTAGCCTCAGTCATAGATTCTGGCAATGACAGGGATTCCCATGCTGTCTAAAAGGTAGATGTAAGCAGGGGCTAAGTAAGTCATCAAATTGTTTATAGAATTCAATGGGGAAGCCATCAGGGCCTGGCGATTTTTCACTAGAAATCCAGCCGATAGCACTGTTAACTTCCTGAGGAGTGTTAGGGGCATCAAAAGAGATAGCCTCTTCCTCAGACAGCCTAGGTAGTGTCACCAAATCCAAAAATGCATTATTGTTCTCAATCATTTGCTTCCCCTGAGCCAATTTTGAAGTGCATAGTCCCATGTAATAATTACAAAATGCTTCATTGATCTAAGACAGCAGAGCTCCCCTGGATACCCAGTATCTTGGTTTCTGCTGACATCTTCTTCAGCTGAGAGGCAAGCAAGCAGACAGGCTCCCTTCCCTCTTCCCAATAGGCATGGCGAGTGCAGCTCAGAACAAATTCAGCCTGCTGAGAGTTGATAGCATTAATCCTATATTGGAGGTTTCTCATTGTTTGAAGCAGTGTAGAAGAGTGACAACCTGCCTTGTTTCACTGCTGTAAATTGGACAACTGCTTCTTCAAGGACTGCAAGTCTTTAGCCTTCTCTCTTTTCATGGCCAAAGCATATGCTATGATATGGCCATGAATATAAGCTTTAAGTCCCCCCCAGATCCACTTTGCCGCTGTCCACCGATGTAGATTATGGTCCAAATAAGTCTTGATCTCCTGACAATGACATGATACAAAAGCAGTGTCATTACACAAACTAATATTAACGTGCCACCACTTGGCTAAAATCTCAAGGGATCCAGGACAAAAACTGTAAGTAACAGGGGAATGGTTGGAAATTAAAATAGGCTCAATAGTAGAGCCTAAAGCTTCATGGGCAGCAAACCCAGAAGCTAGGACCATGTCCAATCAGCTATAGGTGTTGTGCAGAGCCAAAATGTATGTATAGTCCTAGCTGGATGGGTGTTGTAATCGCCACACATTCTGAAGGCCATGGTCCTGTAACAGTAACTTCAGATCTTTGCTGCCTACAGAGGAAAGGGATGAGGGGAACCACTTCTATCACATAAGGGATCCATAACGTGATACATATCCCCTCCCAGTAACATTAGGGCTGGACCCACATCTAACAAGACCTGAGAAATAGAATGAAAAAATGGGGATTGTCAGTGTTCGAGTCGAAAATCAATCCTAAAATCAAAGGTTGCCCATCTTGTCAGACTTTAACAAAGAGCCAGTGGCCTTCTTTATCCTGCATAACCTGGTTGTGTACTCAATTTACCCCCCCATGACATAAAATAACTACCCCTCATTTCTTAGAAGAGTAAGGGGAGTAATAAACAGTACCTCCCCAAAGTCTCCCAATCTTATCCGCTTCCTTTTTAATAGGATGGGTCTTCTGCAGGAAGATTATATGGCTCCTTAAATGGTTAAAATGCATGAGGACCCTCTTCCACTTAAGGTTATTCAGCCCTCAAATGTTCCACAAAAGTACCTTACAGACCATACGTTAGAACCCTCCAATTGTTTTCCTTGACCCCACCGCACCCAAGATACATAGTACAGAGGTATTGCATTTTGTCTCACCATACCAAGTCACAGAGAACTTGCAAACGAGAACTGATTAACAATCAACTTAATAAGAAAACTCACAAAGGGTGAACTATATACACAACAATTAGGCAAGAATAACCCAGAGACCATGATGTAGAAGGTGTGATGGCCACTGGGATACTGCCTTGAAATAACCCCAGTACAAACAAACTACCCACTCACCCCCCTCCATTTAAGAAGTAGAGCTGTAATTGGAATAGAAACATAGAAACATAGAATTTGACGGCAGATAAGGACCACTTGGCCCACCTAGTCTGCCCGTTTCCCTACCTAATGGATAAGCTGCAGATCCTAGTTAACCAACAGCCTACTTCCTCCTACCCCCTACTAGAATTGCCTTATGTCTGTCCCATGCATTCTTGAATTCCCCCACTGTTTTTGACTCTACAACCTCCTCAGGAAGGCTGTTCCATGTATCCACAACCCTCTCTGTGAAGAAATACCTCCTCACATTACCTCTGAGCCATCCCCCCTCTATCTTCAAATTGTGCCCCCTTGTTTTTGCACATCTCTTTTTCTGAAAGATGCTACCCTCTTGGACTTTGTTGATTCCCTTGAGGTATTTGAAAGTTTCTATCATGTCCCCACTCTCCCTCCTTTTCTTGAGGCTATACATCTTTCATTCCTTTAGTCTTTCTTAATATGTCTTCTGATGCAGACCATGCAACATTTTGGTCGCCCTCCTCTGGACAGCCTCCACCCTGTCTATGTCTTTGTGGAGATGGGGTCTCCAGAACTGTACACAGTACTCCAGATGTGGTTTTACCAACTGTCTGTACAGAGGGCCAACAACTTCCCTGTTTTCTACTGGTGATGCCTCTCCCTATGCATCCCAGTATCCCCCCAGCCCTCCTTACTGCCTTCTCACATTGCTGGCCCACCTTTAGGTCTTCTGATATGACTACCCCAGGTCCCTTTCCATTTTTGTTGTTGTCAGTATCTCACCCCCCATTGTGTACTCTTCCCCTGGGTTTTTGTTTCCCAGGTGCATTACTTTGCACTTCTTTGCATTGCATCTAAGCTGTCATACATTTGACCGTTCCTCCAACCTTGCCAAGTCCCTTTTCATCCTTTCCACCCCAACTTGTATATCAACCCTGTTGCAGATCTTTGTGTCATCTGCAAAGAGACATACTTTCCCTTCCAGTCCCTCTGCAATGTCACTTATAAAGACATTAAAAAAGGACCGGCCCCAGTACTGAACCCTGTGGTACTCCACTAGTAACCCTCCTTTCTTCACTGTGGACTCCATTTACTATTACCCGCTGTGTCCTGCTGTTCAACCAGTGTTTTACCCAGGCTACCACCCTAGGACCCACTCCCAGGCTGGCTAATTTGTTTATTAATCTTTTGTGCGGGACTGTGTCAAATGCCTTGCTAAAGTCTAGGTAGGCCATGTCCATAGCCCCTCCCTGGTCTACTGCTTTGGTCACCCGGTCAAAGAAATCAATTAGATTTGTCTGACATGACCTTCTCACTGTGAATCCATGCTGCCTTGGGTCCTGTGTCCCACTGACCTCTAGATACTCAACAGTTCTTTCCTTCAGAAGTGATTCCATCATTTTCCCTTCCACTGAGGTCAAACTGACAGGTCTGTAGTTTTCTGCCTCTGTCTTGCTCCCACTTTTGTGAAGGGGAATCACATCCACCCTCCTCCAGTCCTCAGGTGCCACCCCATCCTCCCATGATTTATTAAAAATGGTAGTCATTGGTGTTACTAGTTCTTCCCTTAGTTCTTTTAAAATCCTGGGGTGAATCCCATCAGGTCCCATTGCTTTATCCACCTTCAGTTTTAAGAGTTCTTTCAGAACCCTTTCTTTTGTGAAAGGACTAATATCAACCCCCCTATCTAGAGTGCTTCTATTTGCTGGATTAGATATTTCCCCCTGCTTTTCCATTGTGAATACTGAGCAGAAGTATTCGTTCAGTATCCCTGCTTTTTCACTGTTGCTCTCTGCCCAACCACCTTCCTCTTTGTTCAGCCTCAGTATCCCTTCCTTAGTCTTTCTTTGCTCCCTAATGTACCTATAAAAGGTTTTATCCCCCTTCTTAACCGAGTTGGCTATCTTTTCCTTGGTTTGGGCCTTTGCTACTCTGACTGCCTTACCCGCTTCCTTCTGCTTTAACTGGTGCAGTTCTCTGTCCTGCTCCTTCTGTGTTTCCTTATACTTCCTGAATGCTATCTTTTTTCCATTACCTTCCCCGCCACTTCTTTTGAATATGTGAAAACAACAAAACAGGGCCCCAGAGGAAAATAAAACTATCCCAGTATAAATAACAGGGATGAAACACCTACTGTACCTGCTAGAAGATTTAGAACATGTAGGTTTTTAGGATGTGTACACACTTCAGTGGCAAAGCAAGGGTTTTTAATCATATATCATATGGTAAACATAGTGATAACTTCAAGTGGGCATCATAGCAACATAGTCATAAAAACCAGTCACAGCACTGATACAAGAAATACAGGGAGCAGAACCCCCTTAACTGGATCAAAAACCAGAGGTGCAAACCCTTCTATCATTAAATAGATAATATGGGGACCTCCTCTTAAAAGCAGGGGAACTGAACCAGTGAAAAGGGTTAGCGCCCTCTGGCAACCAACATAAGGGCTAACCAAAATACAGATTAGAACATTAAAGTGCCATAAAACTGCATCATTGAGGGGATACGCTTGGAGATGCATAGCTGCAGGTACCATCATAAACCCAGATAGCACTCACTCCATGATAGTAAAGAAAATATACAGGGTCTGCAAAGCTCAGAATGCCTAGCATCTCCAGTGGTGGAAAATACAAGTGAGTTCACCTCCCCCCATTCACAGCACCCTCACTCCATGTGCATAAAAGAGAACCACATAAATAAACAAATAAAGAACTAAAAACAGCAACAAATACCCTTTCTGTTTTAAGCCTGAGGCATCAGAGTGAGGATGGAGCACTCCCACTGACCTGCATCAACCTCAAGCATTCAGGCTAAAGGAGCATATTTGTAATAGCAACCTAAAGACCAGCTGAAGAACCGACTGAAATAAGCCCACACACAAGTCCAAAACTCAACAGTCCCTCAGGTGACAACAGAAGACATCTCCATAAGTTTTGAATCTTCAGTTCCATGGTAAGAAGGATTAGAGGCTGAATCTGCTGCGGAGCATAAAAGTGAAGTACCAAATTGAGGAGAAACAGTATGCCAGCAGGAAGAGAAGCTGTCACATGAATCCGTTGCAGCTTAGGTTTTGGAGAGGACGTGCCACCCTTAAGCTTGCCATTCTGCCCTGCATGAGACTGTTGTTTGAGATTAAAATATCTGGCATCCAAGGGGCTGGTGAGCAACTCAACAGATTTGCCACTGAAGATGTGAAGAGTCCCCGGAGGGCTCAAGATACACTTTATGCCATGTTCCTGAACAAGATCCTATGCCCACTTGAAAGATTTCCACCAGTCACTATCCATTTGGGGTAATCAGGCTGAAGAATGAGTTTTGAGCTTTGCCACATTAATTTCTTTTTCAGCCGAGCCTTGGTCAGAATGAGTTCCTGATCCTGATAACGCATGAGCCTGAAGATGATCAGGTGAGGATGAGCAGCCTCATGAGATGGTTAAGGACCAGATGGAACCTGGTGAGCCCAGTCAACCTCCACAGATGAGTCCCAATAAAAATCTAACAATTCAGGGAGCAGTCGCAGTCAGAAATCCAGCATATTGGAGCCCTCAGAGGATTCAGGCACCCCCAGTAGCGGCAAATTGTTCCATCGGCTTCTAGTTTCTTGATCATCGACCTTACATATGAACATATGAAGAAGCCAGCAGAAGAAGGCCATTTGGTCAATCTGGTCTGCTCATATTGCAGGGTCTACAGCTTCATCTACTATCCCTGCCCTCCTTCCCCACTCCTCCCATTCTCCATCCTCCCTACCTATGATCCTTACATTCCCTCTATGCCTATCCCAGCCTCTCTTAAAGCTGCCCACTATCTTCAATGAGATCACCTCTTCTGGCAGTACATTCCAAGTGTCCACCACCTTCTCTGTGAAGAAGAGCTTCCTGATCTCCCTCCTAAACAACCCACCCTCTAGCTTAAAACTGTGCTCCCTTGTGTTATGGTTGTCACTCAGCTTAAAGAGACTCTTCTTATCCACCAAATGTATTCCTTTCAAGTACTTGAAGGTCCCAGTCATGTCCCCCTTCTCTCTCCTGTCTTCCAGGGAGTACATGTTTGGTGCCCTCAGCCTCTCCTCATATACCTTACCCTGCTGAACTGCTATCATCTTTGTAGCCCTCCTCTGGACCTTCTCCAGCAGGTTAATGTTCTTTTTCAGGTGTAGGCACCAGTACTGAATTCCATACTCTATATAAGGCCTTACCAGGGACTTGTACAAGGGCAGTATAACCTCCTCTCTCCTACTACTGATCCCTCTAGATATGCATCCAAGCATCTTGTTTGTCTTTTCTGCTGCTTTCTTGCATTGCATGGAGTGCTTCAGGTCACTAGTGATCATCGCTCCCAGGACCTTCTCCTCCTCTGATTCAGATATTCGGACTCCACACAGGTAGTACTCTGTCCTGGGATTCTTGACTCCAATATGCATAACTTTGCATTTCTTGGCACTGAAGCCAAGCTGCCAGATCCTGGACTACCTCTCCAGCTTTTCCAGATAATCCTGTACTTCCTGTATCCCTTCAATTGTGTCCACTTTCCTGAAGAGCTTGGTGTCATCACAAATATTCACATTTTGCCCTTAATGTTATCCCCAATGTCATTGAGAAAGACACTGAACAATGTCGGCCCCAGCACCGAGCCCCGCTGGAACCTGACTGGTTACCTCTCTGGTGCCAGATAACTCATCCCCCCCAACCACCCTCTGGGTTCTGTACCTCAGCCAGTTTTCCACCCATCTGACCATCATTTCTGCAATCCCATGATCCACCAACTTCCTGATCAATCTTTATGGGGCACAGAGTCTAGTCTCAAAGTGGGAGGATCTCACATTCAAGAGCAGAAACATTCCTCTCTGTGAGGTAGGCCCAGTCCTCGAGTTTACCTTGACCTGCTCCTCCACTTCAGTGATCCGGGAACCAAGGCTATCAATAGCTCCTTTGAGCCTCTAAAGCAGCATTCATTCTAGATAGCTGAGCAGTAATGTTGCCCATAAATTATTTAATTTCAGTGAGCTCCTGGGTGATGGAATTAGATTCTGAATCTGATGGAGGAGCCACCATCTTAAGGGAGGAACTCCCAGAGCTTCCAAATATGCCTTCAGATTTAAGCTTTTTAGACATTCTAAACTCCAAACTGGGATTGGATTCTGGCTTTCTAATCTCAGGAGTGATGAGTTGATAGTGCATAGTCCAGCCAAAGGGTAGATTAGGGGAAGATTATCACAGATCAAACAGCAAAAAGGCAAAGCCCCTGAGCCAAGCTCCTTTTAGCTAAGCTGTATCACATGACCTCCAAATAAAGAATTTCATATCATGGTTCAAAGGCCATTGTACAGCTTGTAAAGATCATAGCAGTTCAGCCAAGTCCCTGTACTGCAGAGAGTCTTTGGACCATGAACTCATTATTAGGGAAGTGATCTTCCTGTCCCACTAAGTGCTAACCTGTATACTGTGATAGAATTTATTATATGAAGAAGTGACACTTCTTGGATTAAAGAAGTTGGTAAGCAAATGAAATATTTGAAAAGAACACCAAGAGTTCAGTCTCGGTACTATATAGCGTGGTTGCATTGGAGAATCTCATTAGCTTCATTCAGTTTAAAGAGGGAGTCTGGCCAAAATTTCTAACATCAGTAAATTCAGAATTTGGATCAGCATATCCCCAGTCAGCCTCATGGCAAAAATGAGATCTCTAAGTTACTTTGTTTAAAAGTTACAAGTCATTTTGCAACCCTAAATTTACTGCCTGTTCAAAAATGTCAGTGTCAGTACAGAGCTACTGATGATGTCACAACCAGAACTCACAGCTGAGTCCTTCTTGCAAACTAACTTACAAGACTTATTTCACCCACATTACATAAAACTGCAGAGGTATTATACATCTGGAAAAGGAATGCTGACAATGGGTGAGTCAGGGCATGCATGTTCATAATGTGCAGATGGAAGGTACAGTACTTAAGAATGTGACGGGGGTGAAATACAGCAGCAAACATGGCTTTAGAATGACAACAATATGTGCAATTTTTATAATAGTGCAGGGATGAGATTTCAAAATGTCTCCAGACTGCAACTGTGGAATGTAGCAATGACACAATCTCAGAAAGTAGGTGGGACACACAGTTTTGGAAAGTGGCAGGATGCTAAAATTCTTAATGTGGTGTCATATGGTTTTACAATGTGGCAGATATACACAATTTTGAAATGCAGGAGACACATAGTTGTGGAATGTGGTAGGGATATGTAATTTCATAATGTGTCTTGGATGGATTAATTTGGCATGTGGTGTAGTGATGCAAAATTTCAAAATGTGGTTGGTATGCTTGATTTCAGATTGTGGTGGCAACATTCAATTTCAGAATGTGGCATGGACACAAAATCTTAGAAAGTGACAGTGACGCAGTTTCAGAATCTGGTAGCCACGTGGAATTTCACAATGAGGCAGGGATGCATAAGTTTAGAATGTAACTTTAGCTTGCAATTTTTTAATTTTGCAGTAACACTCATCTTCAGAATGTGGTGGGGATGTGCAGTTTCAAATGTGATGGGAATGCACATTTCAGAATGTGACAATGGCAGGCAATATTGGCGCATGGAAGTTCACACACAATTTCAGAATGTGGCAGGCAGGTACAATTTTAGAATGTAGAAGAGACATGCAGTTTCAGAATGTGGCAGTGATGCACAATTTCAGAATCTGGTAGTGATGCTCAGTTTTGGAATGTGGTGGTGACACAATTTTCGGAATGTGATGGTGATGTGCAGTTTCAGAATGTGGCGATGATACGCAAATTTAGAATGTGGCAATGATGTACAATTACAAAATATGACAGTGACACACAATTTCAGAATGTGGCAATGACACACAATTTTGGAATGTGGTGGTGATGCTGATGTACAGTTTTGGAATGTGGCAGTGGAGCACAGTTTCAGAATGTGGTGGTGACATGCAGTTTCAGAATATGGTGGTGATGAACAGTTGTGCAATTTCAGAATGTGGTGGTACCATGCAGTTTTGGAATGTGGTGGTACCCTGCAATTCCATAATGTGGTGGTGCCACACAATTTCGGAATGTGTCAGTGCCATGAGGCTTCGGAATGTGGCAGTGCTGCATGAGTTCAGAATGGTTCAGTGATGCATGACTTCAGAATGGGGCTATTCTGCACGACTTTGGAATGTGGTGGTGCAGCATGACTTCAGTATGGGGTGGTGCCACATGACTTCAGAATGGGGTGGTACCTCATGACTTCAGAATGGGGTGGTGCCGCATGACTTTTGAATGGGGTAGTGCTGCATGACTTTGGAATTTGGCAGTGCTGCATGACTGTGGAATGTGGTGGTGCCACATGAATTTGGAATGTGGTGGTGACGTTCAACTTCCGAATGTGCCGGTGCCACACAATTTTAGAATGTGGCAGTGATGCACAACTTTGGAAAGTAGCAGTGACATACAACTTTGGAATGTGGTGGTGATGCATGAATGTTGCAGCGATGCACAATTTCAGAATGTGGCAGTGGTGCACAGTTTTGGTCTGCGGTGGTAAAGCACAGTTTTGGAATGTAGCGGTGATGGTCAGTTTCATAATTTGGTGGTAACATTCAGTTTCAGAATGTGGCAGTGATGTACAATTTTGGAATGTGGTGGTGATGCACAGTTTCACAATGTGGTGGTGATGCGCAGTTTAAGAATGTGGCAATGACACAGTTTTGAAATGTGATGGTGACAGTTTCAGAATGTGGCATTGAAACACAACTTTGGAACATGGTGCGGATGAGCAGTTTGGGAATGTGACAAGGATGTGCTATTTTGGAATATAGCTGGTATGCACAATGTTGGATTTTGGTGTGGATATGATGCACACTTTTAAAATGTGGTGGAAGCATACAATTCCGGAATGTGGCAAGGACAAGCAGTTTCAAAATAAAATTATGTGTTCTGCCATATTCCAACAGTGTACATCCTTACTTATATTCCAG
Organism: Neoceratodus forsteri; assembly: GCA_016271365.2. Lineage (NCBI taxonomy): Eukaryota > Metazoa > Chordata > Ceratodontiformes > Ceratodontidae > Neoceratodus > Neoceratodus forsteri. The sequence continues at coordinate 1,066,079,033 of CM028131.1, read as the reverse complement.
AATTGGCAGTCCCCACTAAATTCCTCAATGTGTGTCCCTGTCACATTCTGAGATTGAGTGTCTCACCACATTGCGAGATGGCATATCCCTGCCATATGCCAAGATTACATGTCCCCCCCAACATTCTAAAATTGTGCACCACTTTGACAGTCAATACCTTTGTTCCATGCTGCATTCCAAAACCACCTAATGATGCATTCTAAAGTACAGTACCATTCATCTGAACATTCTGGAAATGCAAGCACTGCAGGCAGTCCTGTGTCAGTTTTTGTTTTTTTAAATGAATACTACAGCTACATTTTCAATAACTGAAGAAATAGGTCCTATAAGGTTGCTGATAGGGAGGACTAGTCTGTGAGTTCTGGTTGTGACATCATCAGTGGCTTTTCACTGAAACTGCCTTTTTTGAAAAGGGAGTGAAATCAGTGTTACAAAATAGCTTATAACTTTAAAACAAAGTAACATAGAAGCCTAATTTTTGATATGAGATTTATTGGGGGTAGGCTGATTCTATTTCTGCAATGTGGTACTTTTGACTGGACTCCCTCTTTAAAACAAGCATTTGTCAATACCAAATGTTTGCTTGCTGATATTGGCATTGGTAGTGCAGGAGTTAGAGAGATGCATAATAGGAATGGCAGTGAAGTATTGAAGTAGCGCCAACCCCCAACCCCACCCTGCAAAGACTGACAGGCATTGGGGTTGTGTCTTTAGGTCATTGGCCATAACGCTCATGACATTCCACCTCACCCCACCCTGCAGACACTGACAGGTGTCACAGTGTGCCTTGGGGTCTTCAGCCCTTACATTAACCCCACTCCATAAGGAAATAAACTGAGATGGGTGCAATATAGCAGAATGGGGGGGAACGTTCGGGCTGAGGACCCTAACACACACACCTCGATTCCTGTCACTGCCTGCAGGGTGGGGGTGGGGGTGGAATGGCATGAGCATTACGGCCGACAAACCCAAGTCACCCCTGATGCCTGTCAGTCTGTACAGGGTGGGCGTTCCGGTTGGAAACCCTAATGCTTGGGTGTTTGTTGGTATTTTTACTCCAGATTTTCAACATGGGCTTTTTGGAATCCCACCTCATGAACAATGGCACTATCTGACACCAGGAGTGGGCATTCCAGTGTAGGAAACATAAAGAAGTATTTTGGCACACTGGGGTGGGCTCCCAGTGTGCCACATTAATGGGGGAGGGATACATGCTGACATGGGGATTAGGCATCCCCGATGTCAGTTCCCCAGAGAGTGTGTGGATAGGAGGTGGCAGGAGCCACCAATGTGGCAAGCCACACCATGGCTCATTTATTCATTTAACTTTTTCACCAGGAAAGGCACACTGAACAAACTGGGGACAGGAGCCAACAAAAACCAAAGCTCTGCCCAGGCATATTACTGTGGGCTGTAATGTGCATGGCCAGATTCTTGTCAGCTGGATGTCTGTGTGCCTGGTTGGGAGGGAGGTGGGAGTTGCTGCTGCAATGACAAAACTGTCCCTGATTGCAGTGGCAGATTTCTTTCAAGTGCTGCTCTTGCTCTGAAATGGCCATCACCAGCAGCTTCCCGGTTGATTGGTGGCTGAGGAGCATGCCAGTTAGAGCATCTGCTGCATTGGCCACAACACAGACACACCTCTGCAATTTTGTACTATCTCAATATGTTTTTTGTATGCTGCCTGCTCAAGCAAACATAAAAAGTGTTTATAGAGCAGTGTCAGTATTTAGGAGAAATCTTGTACAGTACAGGAGGTATGGAAGAGAGTTGATCACCCAATTTTGTTTGACATAAAATATGCACTGTTTATTAGAGATGCAGTGAATTTAAATTCTGCCGGCGAAGTGCCCGCGAAGTGGGTACTTCACGTTGTCACTTCTTTACATGGAGTGACCCATATGAAAGGCTCACTTCGCCTTGTAATTATTACTTCATGTTGTCATTCCACCTTAACACAAAGTAAGGCAAAGTGATGACAATATTGGCAGCCCCCCACACATACATACAGTCACCAGAATTAATGTGCATCCCCAAAGTTCTACCATCATGTGTCTAGAAAACTCCCCAGTGCTGATGAAGTGAAATGAGACTGTAACAAGAAATGCAAAGTCTCCCAGAATTAGTGCTGCTTTCAGTCATGCGCGCAGTGGTCACACACAGTCACAAGAATTAATGTGCATCCCCAAAATGCTACTGCCTTGTGTCCAGAAAATTCTCCAGTGCTGATGAAGTGAAATGAGACTGTAACAAGAAATGCAGTCTCCCAGAATTAATGGCACACTCAGTCATGCGCACCGTGGTCACACACAGTCACCACAATTAATGTGCATCCCCAAAATGCTACAGTCTTGGGTCCAGAAAATTTCCCAGTGCTGACAAAATGCTACTGTCTTGTGTCCAGAAAATTCCCCAGTGCTGATGAAGTGAAATGAGAGCGTAATAAGAACTGCAAAGTCTCCCAGAATTTATGGTACACTGCAACGCACAGATTACGATTGCACTGCACACTCAAGAAATGCATATGAAAAGGCACAACAACACCTAACCAGTGCTCACAACAAGTCACAAATCCAAATCTGGAAAGGAATACCTTTTGCCGGTTGGGGGATTAGTGCACGGCAGTAACAATCCACCACCAGTAAAGATACCACAAAGCAGTACAAAATATTCATGCAGGTGTGGTGGATAGCAGGTTCACATGGCTGCAATTACTCTGTGGCACAATAAAAGGTGTCTGATTTAATGGCACCCATCACACACACACACTCACACACACACACTACAAGTAATGTGTAGCAAATTGAAAATCTTTAGTAATATAACCAAATGTTGTAAACAAACAAATTATACACTGCTGCACCACAACAATCAGCAAAAAATGTCAAGAATTACTGAACATATTACTGTGTGTACATTAACACAGTTATACAAGAAAAATATAACCAAAACAGAAAGACTGCCTTTTTCTCCCAGTTAATCTACCTACTCCATAAATACGCCCCTTCCCCAAAGCACACTTCACAGTACACAGACTGACTGTTCTAAATTAACATTCAAAATCCACACAACAAACAATAAACACTCGATGATAGAAGCAAAGAAGGGTTTCCTACAATCGATTAACTAAATTTTGAGCAAAAAAAAAATTACTCAAAAAGGCATTTTTAACAGTTTTTAGAGGTTTTGAATAGCAGATATCTGAGAGCAAACTGTCTCTAGCTACCACTACACACACACTACCCAGGCCAGAACTGAGGATATGCAGAACAATCTAGAGCCCATGTGACCTGCAATCCCATGAATCACTGTAGAATTTCATTTGGATCTCAATTACAAGGCAAAGTGAGGCAAAGTACATTGATTTCAGTGTACTTTGCCTTAAAATTGGTGGAGAAGTGGTTTGGGGAAGGCGGAATAATGCAAAGTCATTGGTTTCAATGGACTTCACATTCCTCATTATGACATGAAGTACTCCACTTCACATTGTGGAGTATTCTGAGGATTTCCATGTTACTCCTTGAATCACTTCGCAGAGCAAATTGAAGCCACTTCACCCACCACTGCTTACAGTACTGTAACTCACATGCTGTACAGGAAGGAATGCAAATGCCTATGGCTGTACCTCTCTGATGAGCTGAGCCTGTATGATAAAATCCCCCAATTTAAAAACTCTTATTAATGAATACAGTGGTGGTGATTGAGTGAAGCCTGGAGAGATACTACAAAACAAGCTTTCAAAACATGCAAGTAACTAGTAAAAAAATTAGTTTAGTGATTCATGACGTAATCGTGAATTGTGATTTGTGACTGTGATGATGAAGAACAATATGAAACTGTATGGGAATGCAAATACCTTCGACTGTACTTCCCCGATGAGCTGTAGCACAAAACTCCACAATTTAAAACTTTTATTAATGAGTACAGTGGTGGGGTGGCAAAGCCTGGAGAGATACTACAAAACAGGATTACAATACATCCAAGTAACTAGTAAAAAAATTGATTTTGTGATTCGTGACGTGATCGTGAATCATGACTGCATTAGTGATCATGATGATGAAGAACGTGATTTGTATCATGAGTGACTCGTGATGATGGCCCTGGCTTAAAAACGCATGTTAATGAGTACAATGTTCATACAGAGATATGCACCACACCAGTCCAGTACTCTGAAGGGGAAACCAAAGAAACAACTGTGACTTAAGTTACAGATGGAGATTGGGCCCTAAAGAGATGCAAATGCACAGAAAGATTAAGATTGCGCTGCACACTGAAGAGATGCAAATGCAAAGGCACAACATCTACAGTAACCAGTGCTCACCATCATAAACTCAAATCTAAAAAAGAATACCTTTGCCAGTTGATGCGGGCCGGGGCAGTGTACTGCAGTAACAGTCACTAGTACTAGTACCAGTAAAGATACCACAAAGAACTACAAAAATTACACAGCTGCAGTGGACAGCAGGTTCACATTGCTGAAATTATGTGGCACAATAAAAGGTGTCTGATTTGATGACACGCATCACGCATCACACACACATTCACACACACACTAAGTAATGCATAGCAAATTGAAAACTTCAGTAATGTAAACACATTTGTTAAACAAACTAAAATTATGCACTGCTGCATCACAACAATAAGCAAAAAAAGTCAAGAATTATTGAAAATATTACTGTGTGTACATTAACACAGTTATGCAAGAAAAATATCACCAAAACAGAAAGAACTGTCTTTTTCTCCAAGTTAATCTACCTACACCACAGATATGCTCCTCCTCCAAAGCACACTTCCAGTGTCTGGTAGTACACAGACTGAATGTTGTACATTAACATTCAAAATCCACACACAAACAGAAAACGCTCAATGATATGCGCACATGAGGGTTTCCTACAATTGAACTAAAGTTTGAGCAAACCAAATTACTCAGAAAGGCTTTTTTAACAGCTTTTAGAAGGTTTGAATTGCAGAGTGTCTCCTACAGCTTCCTACACACACTACTCCAAACTGAGGCTGTGCATAACAATCTGGAGCCATGTGACCTGAACTCCCATGAATCACTGCAAAATTCACCTTTGGAGCTTAAAACAAGGTGAAGTGAGGTGAAGTACATTGTTTTCAATGTACTTCGCCTTAACATTTGTGGAGTAGTGGCTTGGGGGAAGGTGGAGTAATGCAAAGTCATTGCTGTCAATGGACTTTGCATTGCCCATCATGATGCGAAGTACTCGGCTTCGTGTTGCAGAGTACTTCGCAAATTCACCTTGACTCCGCGAATCACTTTGCGGAGTGAATTGAGGCCACTTCGCCCACCACTACTGCTCATTTGACTACCATAATACTACAGACAACAAGTGCCAGGAGTTGCAACTGCATTTCTGAAAATTCCTCATTAATGTACTTCCTAAAGATGTTGAAAAATGTGCTTTCTGAAGAATGTGCAAAGCTTAAGTGTCCACATACACCAGCTATTTTTCCATAGGAACTATTTGTATACTAGGATAAAGAAAATTGTCTCTCCTGCTCTAATATTTAATGAGGCAGAACAATAATGAAAGTAGTTTGCATTTAATGATTTCTGGATCCTGTAAAAACAAATTGAAATTTTTAATAAGGTTGTTTTTCCCACTGCTGAAACTGTGGTTTTGGTAGTGTATTAGACATAGTCCATGAATTGGATATTACTTTTCTAAGTGTAATTTTTAGCTGCTTTTGGATAGGTGTATGGATTTCAATTAAGAATAAGGCAGGAAAAAAGAAAGCCACCAATGCTGAACAAGCAGGATTCACAAAGAAACTAACAATGTCTACTAAAAATGTAGAAACAGATAAGGCTGGTTTCAAAAAATCTGTATTGTATTACACCAAGCAGCCAAATTGACCCTAATGGGGAAAACAAAATATTGAGAATTAAAGGCTCTTTAGTCCCTAAAAGTACACTTTCCAAAATTAGAGCAGACCATTCACTTCCTCTGATTACTGACCATCCTTTGTTAGTTCAGTTTAAAGATCAGAATAATTAGTCATGTGATGACTTGCTGCCAGCATGATCAAAGTTTCCCTGCTCCGACCTTTACAGTCAAATTCAGTCCTTTTCTCTTAGCAGGTGGTTGAGTTTTCATTATCGTTCAGCTTAACGTTGTTTGTTAACACCTGGTGTCCAGTCTGATAATATTTTTTGGTGTTTCAATGGATGTGGAGATGAAAACGCCACTCCTACATGGTACTGCTCCATCCACCCTGTATCTTGACCAAGGATCTAAGAAGTTGAAACTAATTAAAGCTCCAGCAAACCAGCCTTCTTCCTCAGCAGAAGTCCTGACTGTAGATTGTCTTCTTTAAGTGATGCATTTTTTTAAAGACAAAATCCTTGTCCTTACTGGAGATGTTAAGGCAATCAGATCAGTTACCGAAGAGCTCACCTGGATTAGGTTTGACACCTGTCAGGTTTTTAATCTGGTAATCCAGTTTTCAGGGTCCCTGTCCAGTAAACCAATTTTGCTCAGTGCTGGTCATGTTTTTGAACCATTTTGAGTGCTCACATACTTTTGAAACAGATTTTGTCATATCATTCATTATTTCAGCTGCATTTCCAGGTTACAAACAAGTTCTGTTGTCAATATAGCTCTTTGTGAGCAGTCAACCTGAGAGGTGTAAAGTATGGCCATTAAGACCATTAGCAGTTACTTAACCAAATCTTTTCCACTCTTCATCTTAAAGTGGCATTGCAGAAAGCTGAGGAAAAAGCCTGCCCCCACCTTCTGTAACAGTAAAAGATCCAGTTGTCTTCCACTTTCATATGGTGATAAACTTTTTCTTCTTTAACATAATTTAGGCATTTTTCATTGTTTTTAATTATTTTTTTGCCTCAAAAAAAGTATGGTCATTTCTTTGGCTTTAGAATAGTAATGTGGACATGAAAAGGAAATGGAACCAAAAAAAAAAGATATAAGGCTGGATATTCAAACTGCACCCAAAAAGTGCGCAATAGCAGGAGCAAGCACAAGTCCATTGTGCCCATGTGCAATAGACGCAATATTCAAAAAAGGAGCAAGCCAAATTGCGCTAACAGCCAAAGTCTGAATATCACACAACTTGGGCCATAGCTCAACTAGGAAGGGGAAGCTGAGCAGATACAATGCGCTATAGCGCAACAAGGGCTGCCCAGCTGAGCAGCCCAGAGGCGCCATAGCACAAGCAGGGAGCCTCCCAGCAGCAGAGCAATGGAACTGCACAACCAGGGAGGTAGGTAGGGGCCCACCACTCATGCCACAGATGGGCACAGGAACACACTGCAGAACTGACAATGCACCCCCACACCCCAAGCACAGCTCAACTGAGGGAGGGATGGAATATCCACCGGCAAATGGGGACAACCAAATAAAGCACAGCTGGGCCATGGTGCCCCAGCACACCCACCAGCAAGCTGAGACTGCCACACAAGGAGGGCGGACCACCCCATGGTACAGCAGCCCCCCCCCCGTGCACAGCACACCCTGCACCGTGACCCCAAGACACCCCCCATGAGCAGTGACCATCACTGCAGGAATCCCCATGCATCCACCCCCCCACTGTCATACTGTAACCTTGTGTACCACAGAACCATACAAGTCAGACTCACCATGAGCACCCAGCAGTGGGTGGCAGCACACGGCAATGCAACAACGGCAGACACAGTGCCAAGACGCACAATCCCCCTGAGGCACAGCTGAAAGACCAAACATGTGTCACCACAAGAGGTACCCCACACAGGAAAAGGCATGCCCCTGACACCACTGCCATTGATACTGCACCCTGCACAGTAGACAAGTGTCACAGCGCGACCCACCATGAGCCACAGCAGCTAGCACAGACACCCACAGTGCTGTGTGGAAGCATGCAGCACACCGGATGCAACACAGTGCAGGGGCAAACACACACCCATACCCTCAGGGACACCAACACAGGGATGCAGTAGTGTGGCAACCAAGCCCCCAGTGTGGGCCCATGTAAACTGTGCACACACAGTCTGCAGTCCACCATGGCACAGGGGTGACACCCACCCTGTGCATGAACTGTGGTCCTGTACACCACCAGCATATGCCTGGATCACAAGTCACAGACAGTGGTGCACAGCCCCTGCAACACACACAAGCCAAAACATGGAGATGGGACAGCAACGGTGGAGGCCACAGTGTCACCCGAGGCAAACATGCACCTCACCAGTGACAGGAGGCAATCCAGCATTGTGACTGTCACTGTGGATGACCTGCAGGGACAGCCACCACTGACAAGGCAGCAGACCTCGCAGGCCACAGACATGCAAGGGTGTCAGCTGCACAGGCCAAGGACAGGTTGATAGGGGCACAATGGACACAGAGCAGGCACCATGGACCACTGCACACAGTAATGCAATGCACAGAGAACAACACATACCACAGATACCGACTGATAGCCACTCCCACACCAGAGACACCTCCCCATGCACACACACACACACCCATGACTGAACCACCCCAGATGCCATGCACACCATTGCAACTGAGCACTTATTGCCAGCTGCAAATCAGAGACCACCACAGTATTCATATCAAAATTACTATATTCAATAAATATAACAACAACAATAGCAACTGTATACATATATACATATATGGGGTGGAGGGACAGGAACAAGGTGGGGTGGGGTGGGTAAGGGGCAGAGGTGAACATATGGGAGAGGGAAGGTGGGGTGTGAGGGTCAGTCAAAGGGGGGAGGTTGTGCTTGGTCACTGGCATCCAGCCTGCTCCTCCGCTGCCTGGGGCCTTTCCCGGGGTCACCTTCTCCTCCTCATCCCATGCTGATGGAGATCCTGTAGGATGGCAAGGGATTCTGCCGCCACACAAACCAGATCCTGGATGGCCCGATCTATCCTCAGGAGTATCCACACACCTAGGACAAGGTATCAGAGTCAATGGGTGTGACTGTCCATTCCCCTGCAGCCCACCCATCATGTATGGCATACAGCCATGTGCCCCGCTCCTGTGATGGTGTGCACCCACCCACAGTGACCGTGTACACAAGACATGCCCAACCAGGCAGCAACAGCCATGTGTACCACTGCACACACACACCACCCATGTCCAGCACAGCACAACCAAGGCCGTACAGTAATGTGGCTATGCAGTGGGCAGGCAGTGCCACAGCCATGTGCCCAGTGCACGCATGGACCACCATTGATGCACTCCCAGACATGCAGTGCCACTGGACAGTGCTGACTGTCACATGTTGCGTGCATGGCAGTGGTGTCCATGGATGGTGGCCATGCCCTGCTCCCCACCCTGTCACACAGCATGCAATAGCAATCATGGTGTCATGGCACTCACCCTCATCGGGTTGTTACTGGCGTTGGGGTTGTTCCCCGACACTCTCCCGTTCGGCTTCCACCACCCTCCGCTGCTGCTCCGTGGCCCTCCTCCACTCTGCCATGCCTGTGGGAGACAAAAGGAGAGCAACACATCAGTACAAACCCAAAGCATATTCCCCCTGCTGCAATGTGTGTGCCCACCCACCCAGCCAGACCCATCCGTCCCATACCCTGTAAACACCGCCACAGCCAACCCTAGACCATCCCTCCCCTATGTGCTGGACACATAAGACAGTGTTACCCATATGGACCATACAGGTGCATAGACGAATCACCCACCTGGACGAGGCACCACACCCCTCCTGGCATGCGACCGCAGAGGTGCCAGTTGCTCTGGCTCCCTCCGTCTCAGGTCCCCATACTGGTGCCTGCACTGCTCGGCCATCCTCCTGCAGCCAGTGGCCGCCTCCAGGTGAGTGGCCACCTCTTGCTAGACCTGGGTCCTGGCCCTATCCAGTGGCACCTCACCAAACAGTGGGCCATAGTGTGGCTCCACAATGGCCACAAGGTTGGCCAGCTCAAGGGCACTCCACAGAGGGGCGCTCCTGCATGCCATCTCTAGTGCTATAGTAGGCAATATGGTGCTCTGCAGTGTGGCAACCCCATGTGGAAGTGCTGCGCAGTACATCGACGCCATTCCCTATCACGCTGTCAGTACAGCGCCGCCATTCCCTATCGCGCTGTCACCAAACAGTGCGATAGAGCTGCAGCCATGCCAGATGTACGGCGCCAAGGGGGCAAAGGTCGGGCACAGGGTCATGGGTCTCTGGCACAAGGCCACGCACAGTGCCATTGGACGTCTATGCATCTAGCACAATTGGTTGCCTGTGTGCCATCGCCACAGCGAACTATAGTGCAGTTGTGCCACAGCGCCATGTAGTGACCCTCGCCATAGTGCCACTGGCACAATGGTGACCATGCCCTGAATTGCCTACCATACACAGCACATCATCAGCATGGCAGACACCTTCGTAAGCTACCTGGGCATGCGCAGTGCGGTGTACTACGCAGCCACATAACTGCGCCTTTGGCTCAGCACGTTCAACACAATTGTGCAAAGCGCAACAGCGCGATATTCAACCGTCATATGCAAATCATCCGATCAGCCATTCAATGGTGCAGCAACGTGATTTGCATTTCATAAAGTTGCGCCACACCTAATTTGCATTGGATTGCGCTATAAAATGCACGCTGTTCTGCAGTGGCCATATCTGCTTACTGCAGTTTATAGGTGAGTTGCATGCTGTGTGCTGTTCTGGACTGTGGTCTTAAGGAATTGCTTTGTACTGCACAGTCACAAGTAACCACTCTCACCCATACAGGCTGAGAAATGACCGAGCGAGGACTGGGTGAAGAGGACGATGGTGGGCGGAAGAGGAGGCCTAATTTTACTAAAGCAGAGATGGAGGCACTCTTTGAGGCCTACCTGGATCAGGAGCCACTGCTCAGTGGACGGCAGGGCACCCCTCAGGCCCATGCTGCTGCATGGGAGGGGGTGGCATGTGCCGTCAACCTGCATGGCAGCCACTAGTACTCTGTGCAGGAGTGTAGGAAGAAGATGGGTACCAACAGGAGGAGGGTGAAGGAGAAGGTGGCTGCCATCAGGACGGCACATGCTGCAACAGGCGGGGGCCAGCCGGAGGTGGTGCATCTGACTCCGGCACAGGACAGGCTCACTGCAAGCATGCAGCGCAGTGCCATTGAGGGCGTTCCAGGAGGTGGCTTCCAGACAGGTGGTAGCCCATCACTGCATGGTACGTCATGGTCTGTGGGGGAGGTGAAGGTAGATCACATGCACTAAAGTGTCCTTACTTTCTGTTACAGATCCTGTGCATCTGCAGGGGTCAGCGGTGGAGGGCCTGTCCACTGCGGACAGCCATCTGGATTTGGAGGAGGGACCATCCACCTCCCCAGGTAGCCGGCGTGCATTGCAACAGTGTGCACGCCTGGCTGCCAACACTGATGTCATTGAGACAGGTGTGGGGGGGTGCCCTTCCTGTGTCTCAGTGGTCTGGTGTCCAAGCATGCCAGCATGCTGTGGCTGTGGCACAGACCTGCACCATTGATGATGCAATGACCATTATGGGCATTGACACGTGTGTGTCATGGATGGACACACAGCAGGCCAGCTCACGCCCATGGACCTGGCTGGTTCCGACGTGTGTGCCAGCACATCAGCACAGTCCCAGGCTGCGCCTGTCAGCACCGGTGGGGCAGCACCGGTGGCTGGTCAGGTCAGTGGCAGTGTTGTGGCCACAGTGGCGGAACAACTGATCCCTTGGGCACAGCAGGCGGAGGGGCAGCAGCAGCAGTCACCCACCGGGACTGGGGGTACAGGGTTCAGCAGTGGCATATGTGCACCGCCTGTGGACTTGCCCATACCTGGTCCTGTTGAGCAGCGCCCACCCTCAAGGGGTGCTGAACATCAGGCCCTTCCATACCCTGAGGGACAGGTTGCCGATGTGGCAGACAACCTCTTTGACGTGCACACCCGCCTGCTGCAGGCATCAGTACAGCAGCAGATGCATCTTGCAATGTCCGTGGAGGCACTGTGTATGGCTCTGGAGCGGGTCAAGGAGTGACACAGCAGGGACACCGAGAGGATCCTGTCACAGATTGACCATTTGCGGGTGGATGTGACCGCTGCCATTGACAGGCTGACACAGGCATTGGTCGCTGTCATGGCCACATTGGGCACACAGTTAAGTGCCCCTGTGTCGCTCACACGGCAAAGTTCACTATCTGCTCCCCATTCCCGGCGTCATGCGACACCCACCCTGTCAACGCCAGGTTCACTCCTGGTGCAGGTATGTTCGGTGTGCTGCAGACTCCTGTGCAGGCATGGTTGCATTCGCACAGTGGAACCCCGGTGGACCATCGGTGCCACCCCATGAGGCCCATGCTCAGCCTGCCAGTGCTGCTGGGTCTCGGTGGGGCCGCCCATGCATCCGAGGCAGACGTGGCACTGTGCCACAAGACTGAGCTGTCTCCCAGTGCGGGCCCTGTCTGGTGCTGCCCTGTGTGCAATGTGTGTTTTGGTGGGCAGTGCACCGGTTGGTGCCCAGCTCTACACGCAGACACACGGACCACCTGCACACCCTCCAGACTGCTGTCCACAGGTGCATGTGCATGATGATGCCTGCATTGCGCTGTACACCAAAGTGCGATGGTGCCCAGCATCTGACACACGCACATGGACAGTCAGTGGACGTGGTGGCCTGTGGACATGTGTGTTGATAGTGTCTGTTTTCCGGCTCTGTTTTGCACCTGACCCCTGTGCACTTTGTGCCTATTGTGTGTGTGTGTGCATGTCCGTCCATGTGGCGTGTTACTGTTCACCCCTCCCTGGTTGTACGTGTGTGCTTCTGTGCCCTGCCACTTCCCTTGCTGTCATGCACCCCTGGTGTGTTTCCCTGTGTGTATGTGGGTTTGCCCTAGCCACTGGTGGTTGCACATGGCCCCATGACTTACCTGTGTTGGCTGAAGTGCTCCTCTGTGATGGTGTCCCGGTGCAGCTGGGCCAGCCGGATCAGTTGAGGGTCCCATCGTCCAAGGGGAGGCTGCCCATCCCCATTGTCACTGGCATCACCGTTGTCCCCATCGCTGTCCTCCTCTTTGACCTGTAGGGCTTTCCCCACAGTCTTTGGCCATGTTGTGCAGGATACAACAGGCCAGGAATGTCCCACAGGCCTTTGAGGGGCTATACTGTAGGGCACCACCAGAGGTGTTCAGGCAACGGAAACGCACCTTCAGCATCCCAAACACCCACTCAATGATGTTGTGTGTGGTGGCATGTGCCTCATTGAATCATTGCTGCGATGGGGTCATGGGCCGCCGGTAGGGTGTGAGCAGCCAGGGATGGAGTGGGTATCCACTGTCACCTGTGTGGAGATAGTGGAGGTTAGTGTCTTGTTCAGGCTCAGACTGCCCCAAACCCTGTGTGCCACACCCATGGCACCTGTGGCTTACCCCCCCTTGCCCACAATTTGTCAGTTCTACATGCATACTCACCCACTAGATGTCCTGTGGGGATGTCCCCACTCTCCAATCGATGGTACAGTGCTGACTGGTACCATATGAATGAATCATGTGCTCCCCCAAGGTGCGTGGCACTGACATTGATGATGCATCCACTGGCATCACACACCACCTGGCAGTTGACACTACCATATCCCTTCCGGTTCATATAGGCTGCCCCATCAGGGCCAGGTGGCGTGCAAATGGCCACATGGGTGCAGTCTATTGCCCCAGCATGCTGGGCATACGTGCTACCCTGTGGAACTCCTGTATGTTTGCTGTGCGCTCCGCCGCGGTGCTGGGGAAATGGATGTACTCTGCAGCATGTGGCAGCAGTGCGCTGAGGAACTGGGTGAGGATGCATGACGTGGCTGACTGTGTTATGCCTGTGGTGTCCCCTGTTGGTCTCTGGAAGGTACCCGTGGTGAGCAAGCACATGCAGGCTGTTACCTTTGTCTCCACTGACAGAGCATGACTCCGTCAGGTGAGTGCCTGCATCACATCACTGCACAGCTCACAGAGCCGCCTCAGTATTTCCCTGTTCAGGCAGTACCGGCCCACAATCTCGACATCTGAGTACAGCTCAAAGCCGGTGCAGGCTCGGTACTGCTTGTTGGGGGCATACCGACGGGCCCTTCCACGGCCACGTCCCCCTGCAGCATGCCTTCTCACCCCCCTCATTACAGCTTCCATGTGGAAGGTGGCACTGTCCATGTCCCTGGCTTGTGTCCTCCCCCCGGCTGTTGTTGCTTTGTTCCCCCCAATGTCCTGACTGCTACCTCCACTGCACCGGGTACACCTACTGGCCTCTGCTCACTGTGGCCCCACACACCTTCCCTTGCCCCTATTCTGTCCTTTTGTTTCCCTGGCCTGCCCTCTTTGTCCCTCGTGCTCTATTTCTCTCCCTGCCTCATGTGGCTTCCCTGTAGCGTTCTTGTGCCTCTTCCTTGCTCCTTTTTATTTTGGCTCATTTCCACTATGGCACATCTTCTGCCTGATCCACTGTTGCGCATTGCGCAAGTCTTTGAACATCGCACTCCGCACTTTATGCATGGTTCCACCCCCTTCGGTTGCGCATGCCTTCATTATCATTGCGCTGTTGCTCAGCATGTTTTCAGTGGCACAGCTGCCTCCTGCTGAATATCGCAGAATGGCGCATTTTCTGACTTGTGCTGGCACAACCCTATTGCGCATTGCGCAACCCTTTTGAATATCCAGCCCATAATGTACATAACAGGAAACAATCATTTTTTTTAGTATATATCATTGTATAAACTATTGGGTGCTATTTACAGTATGTCCCTTGTGTACCTCCAGATCATATATGTAAATTAGATTTATTTTATCTCTGTATGTTTATCTGGTAAAAAGAAAGAAAGAAAGAAAGAAAGAAAGAAAGAAAGAAAGAAAGAAAGAAAGAAAGAAAGAAAGAAAGAACGAACCATGGAAAGCAACTTTAACAGGTACAGTATGTTAACATTTTTGTTGAACAGCTGCTTTAAGTGTTGCCTTTTACTGACATAACAAATGGCTTTGGAGGAGGAGCAATGTACAATCAATCATTAAAAGGGGTGGGGCTATGGGCGGAGTTTATGATCTGTTTTTTGCCTCATCCAAAGGTGGCAACCCTACGGAGGATGGGTGATGCTGATGCCCAAGTGAGCTCACTGGAAGACTGGAAGATAAAGTCTGAGCCAGATATAGTATCTCTAAGGTATAAGGTTAATAGAATGGAAGCTCAATTAGAGGATTTGGAGGATTGCAGTCAAAGAAAAAATATTGTGGTCACGAGGTTACTGGAAGGAACAGAGGGCACAAAGCCAATATCACTTTCTAGGAGACTGAAAAATCAGCTGGATCATCACCCAGTGGCCCCACATATATAAATGAGAGGCACACAGGGCACTTAGACTGATGCCCTCCACTGAAATTAAACTGCATCCCTTTATTGTTTAATTCCTAAATTTACTTGACAAGCAGCCCTTGCTTTCTAAGGTGAGAGCTTTATGAGAAGCTAATTGGGAAGGAAAGCCTATCTGAATCTTTCAGAATCTTCCCCAATCGGTCAGAGGAAAGCGGCAGGCATACTGACCCTTAATTAAAAAACTAATAACAGCTCACATTTAATTCAAGATGTTGTACCTGGTGAGGCTGCAAATAACATCTGATGGTGAAAATAAAACTTTTAAGTCACCCAAACAAGTGAGAAAATACTTATCTTTACGATATCATGACATGTTTAAATCTATATGAGCCAGAATATAGAACTCAGCTTTAATTGAACAGCATTTATATTTGTTTTATTAATGGAGATTCATTTGGTTTAAGTTAAACATGTCACTTACTGTTATTGGTTGTTGGCTGGAAGTTTTAATTGTGACTGTTTTAGATTTATTTAGCTTTTGGTTGTTCTCAGAAACATTTCTGGAACGTTCATAGTTTTGATATACTATTAATGAATACTGATTGCCGAGTGCTGCCTCGTGTTCTTTTGACTGTCACAAGGATATTTTAGAAATGGCTTAGTGTTTTAAACCATTAATGGTTTATCCTTCTTTTATTTATCCAGGATTCTCTACATTTATAACCTTTGATTTTCAGTGCGTATAAGAAGGTTGTGTTTTATTCTGATATTCATTGTTCTTCTTATTGACTAGCATGGTAAATAATTCATGATGCTGGTTTGATCAGCGAGATTCTTATAGAACATAAGTTGAATAGCATATTTCCATCCTTTTGTTTAGTAATCTAAATATTTTCTTGGAAAATATACTTTGAGTTATTCAACTCAGCTGGTCCGAGACACTTCCATGATGCCATTAGTGCATGAAAGATTCTTGTCTTAGTAACTGATGTATACCATCCTTCACTGAGGTAATGTCAAGGCAAGTGTCCTATCTTAAGTGTTATGTGGTTTTACTATAATATGCTTGTTTAGAATTTTTTTTTTTATAATATTTTTTAGTCCTAGTCCTTGGTTCACTTGCTGATTTGATTATTTCTATTGGACCTTATATACACAGTACTAGGTGTTTGTGGTACTTGCTCATTAAAAGATCTTCCTAAGCCGATAACTAATATACAAATTCAGAATACCACAATAGTCATAATATATTGTAGTTTGAATCCCAACGATTGGTTGGCGGTCTTCCTTTTACTATATTTCTGGTAAATTGTAGGGTGTTCCAGTGGACTCTGGGAATCTTGGTTTCTTTCTGTTTTCTTTACTCGTTTTAGTTATGGTTGGTGTTAGTTTTCAGGATCATCGTTTTATTGAAAGTAAGTTTCAGGTCTGTCTATCTGTGGCTCAGGACGGTATTTTCAGTTACATGTCAGATTTTGTATGGCATATTTTGGGAGGGTTATAATACACTTATAATTACTGGTGACCCCGTTTAACACATGGTCAAGAACTGTGTTTCAAACACTTTAATAACTGGTAGAACCAGTTATTTCAGCGTTCGGAAAGCAATTCACTTGCACTGTCCTCGACTGCCACTTTCACTTACTTGCCAGTGCAGCATGACCGAGCAGTGTTCGTTCGGGGGAAAAAATTACCGAAATGTTGACAAACTGCAATGCTGTGTTTAAAAATCCTGTTCCTGGTTGCAGTCAACCTACTTTTACTTACTTTTCTTTGCATTAAAGCCATCAACTATAGACTGAGGAGAGCGAGTGACTCAGTGGCTTCAGAAAATGAGATTCAAGCGTAAGCAGTGTTGCTATGGCAACATCGCCACGCTGAATCTCGCCTTTGAAGCCATTGGAGTTCTACTTCTCTCTTCAGTCTATGCTCAGTGGCTTTAATGCAAAAATAACTAAAATTAGGTTAAGTGCAACAAGAGACTGGATTTTTAAACACAGCATTGCACTTTCTCTACATTTTCAGTATTTTTTTTTCCCGAACGAACACCGCTCAGTCATGCTATGCTAAAAGACCCAAGTCTGCAGAAAGGAAACCAATTGTCCTCAACAGTAAGTCTTAGCAACAGCAATTATAAAAAATAATGTTTAGGTAGGTGTATGTTCATTATGATTTTTACACACCCTCGGTGAGTGATCAGCTCATAAACCTCTCGAGCTTCACTCTCAAAGTTTATGGCTTATTATTCACCTCAGGTGTGTAAAAAAACATTATAACAGACATCTACCTAGCCATTATTCTCTATATCCTGATTCCATCATGAATGTGTCTCGGGACGCCACTTTAGGGTATCTTATATTGGCTGGTATTTCACTTGCTTATATTAATATTATACATTGTGGTTTAGTAAAGGCTTTGAGCGCCAGGCAACAAGATGTTTATATTTAGTCTTGAAAACAGGTTTGATGATGGCAGTTATTTAGGTTTTATTTGCATGGTATTGTTGGAACTTACTGGCTTAGAAAATGCTTACATTTACTAAGCACTATAGGGGGCTTTCTTAATTTTTTAGGGATTCATAGTTAGATGACTAGCATGTAATATTTAATCAATAAGGCACAACAGGGTGTGTGTTATAGTGTAATAATGTCACGGCTGGGGCGGATTGAAGCATTAAGCAAAACCGAATGTTTCCACCACCCCAGGAGTGATGTTATTACACAATAACACACATCCTGGAGTGCCTTATTGCTATTATACAATGGCTCAGTTTTTTTTTAATAAAAAAAGAAAGAAAAAAAATATTTATTGGATTCCCCCCAATTTTTGGTGTGAAGGTATATGTTTGTTTTCATTTAAGTCCACCACATTTTCTACCAGTAGGTGGTGCCATTATGTCAGTGGTGCTGACTATGCAGTTCCCCATGAAAAGCTCTGTCTCAGTGATTTATGACATCGGTCCTCCCCCATGACTGTTAGACCCCTTGTTAAACCAAGCTATATTTGAAGCTTCATGTGTGTGTGTGTGTAAATGATGGGTTCTTAGAGCAGCCATTTGTTATGTCAGCCAAGAAGAGTGAGCACTGTGCTGATCGGGGAGCACAGACAGGAGCCGATGGAGGAGTGCAGCTACTTCGGTGGTGTTGTGTGAAAGCCGATTACAGGTATGGCTTTCTTCTAATTTGAAGGTATCTTGTTTTGTTTAAAACCTGTTGTTTTTGTCAACTTTGGATCCACGGAATGCAAGGATGTGTGGTTCAAGTGTGTGACGTAAGCACAGCACTGTTGTGCACATGCACTGCAACGGTCGCACTTCTGCAAGTTCGGGGTGCTGAAAAACCACTGTCACAGCTTTGTTTATATTTTATGAGTGAGGAGAGTAGAAAAAGGTTCTGAGCTCATCTTATTTGTGTCACAATGATGAGGGGTAAATGGGACAGCAGCTAGATGGCAGCAGGTGCACGGTATGTGAACTGACACATCACTGTAAAGCTGCATTCTCCTGCAGTTTGTAGATGAAAATGAGTGGTGGTATGATCTGTGAAGGTGCCATGTGGTCATGTGTGTGCCTGGACTTAATACAGTGATGTTATTGTGAAATAACATCGCTGTGGAGAGGATGAGGCTAGCAGCTGAGGTAAATGGTTGCTTGAGTTACTAGCTCCAGGAACCCTGTACTTTATCTAATGATCTCTCCCATCATTCTGCAAACTAGCAGGTCAGAGTTAACAGGAATACACATAAAGAGCTAACCTGGTCGTCGACTCCAAAATCAGACCTGCATCTAGGGGCAAACCGGAGGTTGGACCATCCAAGTGTGGAACATCAATCTGGGACCTGTGTACACGAGTTGATCCCCGCCATGGAGTTACAGCCACCTCCAATGCAGGATTCCAACCTAGAAGAAATCCACAGAATGTTCATGGACATTTTGGCAAAAATGGACAATATGGACATAAAAATGAAACAGAACACTGGATATTATTCAACTATCTCAGAGGGTCGGCATTACTGAGCATCATCTAGCAGAGATAGATGATGGCTGGTGGGCTACAAAATCATGACTCTGGGAGCAGGACCACATAATACAGCTGCTGTGAACCAGGGTTGAAGATATCAAGAATCGCAGCTGCCAGAATAACCTCAATTTCATGGGGATTCCAGAGGGCTGTGAAGGCAAGGACACCTTACTATTCCTACAGAATGAGCTGCCTTCTGGACTGGCAGGTGGGACCCCCAAGAAATTGACAGAGCTCACAGGACACTGGCACTCAGATCATCCCCAGGGAGTCATCCCCACACAATCTTGGCCTGCTTCCTCAGGTTCCAGGACAGAGAAGCTATCACAGAGCTGCAAGACAGCTGAAGGACTTGAAATGGAGGGGGCATAAAATCCAGATCTTTCCTGATTACTCCCAGGAGGTATCAGCGTGAAAGAGGGCCTTCATGGAGGCAAGGAAGGCCTGTGCAGATCTCAGGCTGGAGTACTCTCTCCGCTACCCAGCCAGCCTCCGCGTCTCAGTGAATGGGGCCTTTAAAACCTTTTATGCACCAGAAGCAGTGGAAACCTTCCTGGCTACCTACACATTGAAGTTAACCCGGGACACTGCACCAGCAAAGCAAAGCTGCAGGATGGTGACCCTCTTACCAGAGAAAAGCACTCCATGCCATCCCATCTGTGAGAAGCTCCAGACCTCTACCTCAAAAGGTAAGAGGAGGAACAGAAGGAGAGCTAGAGAGGAAGGGGTCCACATCTACAAAACCCCTCCGCTCCACTCCAGGAGCCACAGTGACATTCCCGACTTGGAGACTTCTTCAGGCTCAGTAGGCCCTGCTTTGGAAAACAACAGATCTGCGGCCTTAAGGAACTTCTCAGAGGTGGGTCCACAACATCTCCCACCACTGCCACCCAGATGCTTGGGCGATGCTCCAGGGAGGGCTGAAAAAGGTACGGCCCATTCCTGCACTGAAGAACCTGAAACTGCTGTGCCACTGGGTCTGAGTTAAGCTGGTGACCATGACACTATGATGCCCCCATTAGGAGCCTTCCCACTGTAGCTAGAGGGAGCTCACCAGGAGGGCTGACGCTGGGCAGTAACACATACTTGTGGTTCTGTTCTTTTTTAGTCCCCTTTAGGTCTTCCTCGTCACCCTCCAGAAGAGACTATATGTATTTAGTTTTAGTATGTTTACTAGTTGCAGCTTCTTCTGTGTTAATGTTGGAGAGGGAGGGGGGCCGATAGTTTAAAGAGTATATCCCAGAGTGTGGGGACTGGCCCAACTGTAAGTATTTAATGGCTGATCTATTGTTTGAGCTCTGTAATGGTTCTGTACATATGATGATTTAATGTGCTTGTATATATTGGAGGCATAGGTCATTATTTCCTCTGGTTCCTACTTCTGCACCTGATTCCTGCTGGCTTGATGACAGGGGCAATTCTTCTTATGTGTCCATTGCAGTAAGGGATGTGATTTCACCGATGGGAGCTGGGGGCAATATGGCATCAGCCCTGCATCTGGAGATGTTTGGGAATCTGGTACCTGCTGAGACTTAACTAGGCTGTGACTTACATGGTCACTGGGTGGGTGGGGGACCTCCCCCCTGCCCTGGCTTAAGGCCTTGGCAGGTTGCTCATGGGTAGGGGTGGGGGACGGCGAGAGGGTTCCCATGTGGTTATCTCTGGAACACTTCACCTTTGGGTCCACTCTTGCTGTGATCAGTTGGAGGGGTGGGGTAAGATTGTCCTGGTAAAGGGAGGTGCTTGGGTATCCCTGGGGCACTGTGAGCCCAGTTAGGAGAGCCCCCCACTCTGTACAGACAACTAAAGGGTTCAAGAAGAGCCTAATGCCATGGCTAAGGTTTATAGCAAGTTAAACTGTGGAATGGATCAACACATGACAGGGTGAGGGCTGATAGAAGGGAACACTTAGATGTCTCAGAGATGGGAATATTCCCCCACTAAAGCTCACCCAGTGACCCCTGTGGAGGTCTGGGCTGTAGGCCAGCCAACTACAGCCACAGAAACTGGTCATCAAGGAGGGCAACAGACAGGGAGGAGGGAGGGATGGGTGAGGGTAGGAACAAGGTCACACTCAAGATTCGGACTGTTACTGTTATTTCTAGTTTTGTTTATGTCTTACAGTTACTGTGTTCAACTGTTGCTATATGTAGTATGTTCAAGTGTACAGGCAACCGAATGTGTTTTGGAAAGGGGGGAGGGACAGGAGAGCAAGAGGCTACACGGGTCAGGCCAGGTGACCCCCAAGGCCAGAGTGCACCAGGTTGGAGGGTTAGAACTTATCCCACTCAGACTATACTTCTGTCCCTGCATGATAGAGACTAAACTGATATCTTGGAATGTTAGGGGACTCAACTTGCCAATCAAATGAAAGAAAGTCCTTACACTGTTTAAACAGTTGAGTCCCCTAATAGCATTCCTCCAGGAGACCAAACTCTCCTCAGTAGAGGAAAGAAAACTGCATCAGGGTTGGTGGGGAAAGAAATCCACTGCACCACCTCTTCCCACAAGAGGAGAATGTCGATTCTACTCTGTAAAAACCTGGGTTGGAAATCGGCCTCGAAGGTTAAGGGTAAGGAAGGGAGGTGAGTTATAGTGGAAATGGAGACACTGCAGGGACTGGTGATCTTGGTAAATGTATACGCCCATATTCAGGACTGCCCACAGTTCTTTCATAGCTTGAATCAGGTGCTCACTGAGCTGAACACCAGCAAGGCCCCAGTGCTGATGGGGTGGTGATTTCAGTCTCACCCAAGGCCACACACTGTATTACAGCATGTGGAGCCACAAGCCTCATAGACAAATGGCAAAGACAGTCCGCAAACTGATGGAGGAGCATGCATTGGTAGTTGTCTGGAGAACCCTACACCCAGGTGGGCGTGACTTCATATGCTTCTCACAAATTCATGGATCATCCAACAGTATTGATTTGTGGCTGATGTCCAGTTCAGTATACCAGTGGGTCACTAAGATGCCGATGCACCTAATAGTTATTTCAGGCCATGTCCTTCTGAAGCTGGAGACTGGGTGGGGGAAAGACCTACCACAATCATCCAGCTGGAGACTGGACACCCTCCTCTTGAAGGATGAACAGTTATGGGAGTGGCTGGGGCTGGAAGTAGAGGACTACTGGTGGAACAACGATAACTGGGAGGTCTCGGACTCTACCTTGTGGGAGACCTTTAAGGCCACTTCGAGTGGTTGGATTATTGTTTTTGCCAGAGAGAGGCAGAACAATGAGCCCTAGAACAGCAACTAGTTGCACTCGAGGCCCAGTAGGAAAATATTAAATCTAGAGACCCTCCTCGTACCCTACTGGCGCAACTCTCCAGCACTAGGGTCTCATTTAATGCCCATCTTACCCACCAGGTGGAGCTAACCTTGAGGAGATTAAGACACTCCTATCGGCGGGGGGGAGGCCAGCAAACTACTAGCATATAGACTGAAGCAGAGGAAAATGGCTCAGAATATCCTGAACCTGGTGAATGCAGCAGGGGTAAATGCTTCACACAGCAGGAGATTAACACAATTATGGCCCAATTCTATGGGAAATTATATGCTTCCCCCACCCCCCAGACCCCTACAGGACAATTAGTTTCCTGGCTAAGCTTTCAATACCAAAGATAGCGGAAGAGAGGCCAGAGATCTGGAGGCCCCAATAACTGTAGGAGAAATCCAGAGATGATCCAGGCCATGAACCTGCACAAAGCCCAGGTAAAGATGGTCTACTCGTTGACGTTTACCAGGTTAAAGAGGTGCAGCTAGCCAAATATTTGGTCAGAGTATATGAGGACTCACTGGGGAAAGGGGTTCTACCACCCTCAATGAGAGATGCTACCATCAAGGTGCTCCCCAGAAGGACAAAGACCCATTAAATCCTGGCAGTTACCGCCCCATTTTCCTCATCAACACTGATGCCAACATTTTGGCAAAAAAGTGCTGGCAGGGCACCTAGAGAAGCTCCTTCCTGGTCTCATCCATCCTGCCCAAACAGGCTTTGTCAAGGGCAGGCTTGGGTCGGATCATCATAGAACCCTCATCACTTAAATGCACAAGGTCAGATCCTCCAGATTCCCCACAGCAGCCTTAGCCAACAACTTTGAGAAGGCCCTCAACTTGGTCAACTTTCCTTTTCTAATGCAGACCCTGGCAACCATGGGGCTAGGTCCCAGTTTCATCGCATGGGTACAGTTTCTGTATACTTTTCCCCTGGCATTGGTTCTTACCAATCGCCTGTTATCCCCATCATTCTACCTCCAGAAAGGTACAAGGCAAGGGTTCCCTCTGTCACCTCTGCTGTTCATCCTAGCTATTGAACCACTAGCCATTGCTATATGGGAATCCCGAGAGATCCCGGGAGTGCAACTGGGCAAGCTCATCTTTAAAACCTTTCTTTATGCGGATGACCTGTTGGTAACCACTGCATACACAACCCCAGTAGTTCAGCAGGTCCTGAACATACTGTCAGACTTTTCACAGGTCTCTGGCCTCCGGGTGAATCAATCTGAGACCGAGCTGTTCCCACTGAATTCCATGTGCTCGGAGCAAGCCTTCACTGTGCAGGGCCTCAGATGGTCTCTGGGGGGGATCAAGTACCTGGGCATAATAATGGACCGTAACCTGACTTAAATGATTTTGACTAACTTTAAAATCATTTTAGATTCCCTGAGGACTGATATAGACAGATGGAAGGTGCTGAAATTATCCCTAGAGGGAAAAAAAAATTCAATCAAGATGATGGCAGCCACTCATCTGCTGTACCTGCTAGCACACCTACCCATGCAGATACCACAGAATGTTGAGACATTGATAGGAAGTTTCATATGGGAAGGATGCCCTCCTAGGTTCAGTAGACTGAAACTGTGGCAACACTGGAGCAGAGGCAGGTGGGGTCTTCCCTGGTTCCAAGGGTATCACGTGGCCTTCATTATGGCACATGTTGTATGGTGATTTACAGCACTGGGACACACCTCTTCAATCTGGGTACCTCTAACAGCAGCTCTAACAGGATCCCCTTCACCAGCATCGATGTTATACAGGGGGAAATACAATCTCATCCTTCTCCTCCCCATAGAGATATCTGTAAAATATTGGCGCAGAGCCCTGACCTTACTTAAACTAATCCTAACCCCATGGAAACACTTGCCGATATGGGGGAATACTGCCCTTATGGTGGGAAGGGAGCCCATTTACTGGTAGTTTTGGGAGGCTTAAGGCATATCCTATGTCCAGGACGTGCTCATACCAGGCACTAACTTAGTTGACTCCTTCAAATCTCTGCAGGTCAGATACCACCTCCCGGCCAATTACTTCAGGAGGTATTTACAAATAAGGGATGCCATCAACCATGCACCCAACACTCCAGTGAATAAAGGGATTCCCCCAGTGCTGCACCCTCTTGGGGCATGGAAGGGGATGCCTAAAAGCCAAGCAAGTAGAATATATACTTCAATCCAGGATGCTGTACCAGACCCAGCTCAATCAGCGAGGGCACAATTGGAGTTAGAATTGCAATCCCCAATCTCTGAGTAGCAATGGGCTCACAGCTAGGTGAGAATCCACTCCACCTGTAGAGATGGACACACTTGATTGATAATGAATAAGAGCCTGCTGTGATGGTACTACACCCCGGTAAAACTTAAAAGCCAGGCATTAACATCCCATGACAACTGCTGGCAGTGCAGGCAAGCAGGGGCCCATCTCTACCATGTACTATTGGACTGCCCAGGCCTCCATGCATTTTGGGAAGGGGTGAAAGACATCTGTCAAGAAGTGCACCCAGAGGTGCCCCCAGAATCCCCCTGCTGCTATTGGGGTGTGAGAGGTCAGGCATCCCCAAACACAGCCCTGGAGCCTGATGGGTCATAGTAATGGGGGCAGCAGCCAAAAGATTGATACTGATGAAGTGGCATACTCTGAGTACTTCATCCATCTCAGAGCTGCTCCGGTCAATAACCCAGGTAGCCAACTTTGAGAGACTCTCAAGCTTTGAGGGAGGCACCATGGGTGCATATGCAGACTGTTGGCAATGTTTCTTGGATTCCAAATACTGCCACAATGCCCAACCCAACATGGGATGAATGGGTGTTACAGGAAAGGGTCTATATCCCCCCTGAGTGCCCCCCCGGAACACCTTCTACCTTTCCCACCACCGGCATTACTATGTCTCAGTTACAAGGATTGCCTGGAAGTAAATAGTTTTGTTGCTTAGGATGTAAAAAGTAGGGTTAGAGCATGTAGCCAAGGCCCATGGATGTAAAATAATTGAATGCTTGGCTTATACAGATTAGGGAGGCCATCAGGTGAAGGCAGGCAAAGGCAAGCGGGACCCTCTTCCCCTTTTCCTTGAGTAGGATAATGGCACCATGTACAGTACACATGGAGAGGGTCGAGATGCCCACTGTCTCATCCCTCTGACACAGAGATACAGGTGCATCCAGATCAGGTGTTAGCCACTGTATACTATAGTATATGGTAGATGAGAGCATTATTTGTACAGGCCTGGGTCATCCAGTGCTTTATCATTTTTTTCTCACCCCAGGATCACCAAACGTTGTGGTACCCCTGGGGCTGCATGTACAAAGTTGGAATAAAAATCTTTAACAATGAAATAACATTAATGTTCCAGGTACCCACTGACCAACAAGAGCACAGGACATTTCTTTGCCATTGTATAATTATTCTGTATATTGTAGATGTTAAGTAATAGGTTGGAAGGGGTTGTCACAGTAGTGGGTCAATATCACAGGTGGAATGTTTAGGGAAAGGCGGTCTTTGGGACAAGGGGTAGTATTTTGTTTGGGACTATGATTACTCAGGGTTTTTCTTTTAAGATTTTTAGTGGTCCTTCTAAAAGGTCTAGCTAGGTTGCATTACTTTGGTTATCTTTGGGGATTTAGTAGGGGGATCCATTGTTGAGGGGGGTCATTTTGAATATTTAGGTTGGATTTAGAAATAGTTATTTTTTGGGGGGGCGGACTCTGAAGGGTACAAGGGACTATTCTGAAATGGAGGGTAATGAGTAGAAATGCCCATAGTCTAGATAACAAGCTCCACAAACTGGTGGCCTTGATGGAAGGGGACACCTGGATATCGTGGCAGTCACAGAAACATGGTACAGAGAGAACCATGACTAGGATGTCAACATACCAGAGTACACAATCTACAGTTGGTACAGGGAGAGTAGAAGAGCAGGAGGAGTGGCTCTCTACATAAGGGAAGGGATCAAAGTAACAGAACTAAAGGGTAAACGGAGGAGATGATGAACTGTGGGTTACCCTGGAGACCAGAAATGGCACCACAATCTGCACTGGGGTTGTATACAGACCCCATCTCAGGGGGAGTAAATGGACACTGAAATGACAGAAGGCATCCTTAGGATGGCAGAAAAAGGGGAGGTATTGTTGACAAGGGATCTGAATATGCCAGATATTAACTGAAGTACCTTTGCTGCAGCCACATCCAAGAGCAAGGCTATTCTCGATGCTCTACAGGGGGCATGCCTCAGACAGCTAATGTTGGAACCCACAAGGAAGGGAGCAGTCTTAAACCTGGTACTCTCAAATGGGGACAGAGAGAGGATCTCAAATCTAGAAGTGGGTAGCCATCTGGGAAGAAGTGACCACCAGTGTGGTTCATGATAAACACAGCTGAAGAGTCAAGCCATACAAAAGTGAGGGTACTGAGCTTTAGGAGGTCTGACTTTGTCAAAATGGGAGAGTGCCTCAGAAAAGCACTAGCAAACAGGCAAGAAGGAGGGGTTGAGGAACAATGGGGAAACATCAAAACTTCCTTCACAGAGGCAACAAGCCTTTGTGTGAAGCAAATAAATCAAAACGAAGGAAAAAACACTATGGTTCTCAAAAAAGTTGGTGGGGAAGGTTAGGAAGAAAAAGATAGCATTCAGGAAGTATAAAGAAACATATAAGGAGCAGGACAGAAAACAGTACCAGTTAAAACAGAAGGAAGCAAGAAAGGCAATCAGAATAACAAAGGCCCTAACCGAGGAAAAGATAACCAACTCGGTTAAGAAGGGGGATAAAACCTTTTATAGGTATATTAGGGAGTGAAGAAAGACCAAGGGAGGGATAGTGAGGCTTAATAAAGGGGAAGGTGAGTGGGCAGAGAGGGACAGTGAAAAGGCAGGCATACTCCCTGCACGAGGGAGGGAGCTGGATGTCATTGTCCACCTAGGGACAAATGACCTGGCTAGGAATGGGATCCGAGCAGTGTAAGAGGAGTTTGTAGAGTTGGGGAGGGGCGTTAGACAAGTAGCTCATACGGTAACCTTCTCGGAGGTGCTGCCTGTCTATGGCAAGGGTGATGCTAGGGCACTCCTCACCAGGGAATTCAATGAGTGGTTGAAAAACTGGTGTGGAGCTCAGGGTTTTGGCTTTATTGGGGACTGGGAGCCACCTGGAGGGATGCAGACCTATACTGGTGCGATGGTCTGCATCTGTCCCAGGGGGAACCAGGATCCTAGGTGAGAGGTTTAAATGCTTCATTGGCAAGTATTTAAAGTAGCCAAGGGGGGAGGCACTAAAAAGAAGCAGGGAAATCCCAGCCTCCCCCCACAAAACATGGTAATTAGTGAGGTAAACACCAAGGTAGAGAAGTTATTAGGGAGCAGGACAGAGGTAAATGTAAAAAAAGGCAAAGGCAGTAAGGACAGGAATGGGGCTAAAAGGGGTAAGGCTATCAAAAAGTGGAGGGACAGGGAGGGTAAAAGAGGAGGAGGAGTAGCTCTCTATGTAAAGGAAGGGATCAAAGCAACAGAACTAAAGAGTCAACAGGGAGCAGATGAGGCACTCTGGGTCACCCTGGAGACATGAAATGGCACCACAATCTGCACGGGGGTTGTATACAGACTCCCATCTCAGGGGGAGGGAATGGACAAGGAAATGATAGAAGGCTTCCTTAGAATGGCAGAAAAAGGGGAGATATTGTTGATGGGGGACCTGAATATGCCAGATGTTAACTGGAGCACCTTTGCTGCTGGCACATACAAGAGCAGGGTCATTCTTGATGCCCTACAGGGAGCATGCCTCAGACAGCTAGTATTGGAACCCACTCGGGAGGGAGCAATCTTCGACCTGGTCCTCTCAAATGGGGATGGAGAAAGAATCTCAGATTTAGAGGTGGGTAACCATCTGGGAACAAGCAACCACCAAACAGTGTGGTTCACGATAAACACAGCCATACAATCAAGCCATACAAAAGCAGGAGTATTGTACTTTAGGAGGGCTGATTTTGAGAAAATGAGAGAGTGCCTTAGAAAAGCACTAGCAAACAGGCAAGAAGGAGGGGTGGAGGAACAATTGGGAGTAATCAAAACAGCCATTACAGAGGCAACAAGCCTTTGTGTAAAGCAAATCAATAAAACACAACGAAGGAAAAAAAACGCTATGGTTCTCAAAAGAGGTGGCAGGGAAGGTTAAGGAGAAAAGGATAGCATTCAGGAAATATAAGGAAACACAGAATGAGCAGGACAGAGAACTTTATCAGTTAAAGCAGAAAGAGGCTGGGAAGGCAGTCAGAATAGCAAAGGCCCAAACCGATGGGAAGGATAGCCAATTCTGTTAAGAAGGGGGATAAGACCTTTTATAGGTACATTAGGGAGCAAAGAAAGACTAAAGGAGGGATACGGAAGCTTAATAAAGGGGAGGGAATGTGGTTAGAGGGGGACAGTGAAAAAGCAGGGATACTGAACGAATATTTCTGCTCAGTATTCACAAAGGAAGAGGAGGAGGAGGTACCTAAACCAAACAAGAGAAACACTCTGAAGATGGGGGTTGATACCAGTCCATTTACAGAAGAAAGAGTTCTGAAAGAACTAATAAAATTGAAGGTGGACAAAGCAATGGGGCCTGATAGGATTCACCCAAGAATTCTAAAAGAACTAAGGGTAGAACTAGTGACACCGCTGACTACTCTCTTTAACAAATCATGGGAGGATGAGTTGGTACCTGAGGACTGGAGGAGGGCAGATGTGGTTCCTCTTCACAAAAGTGGGAGCAGGACAGAGGCAGGAAACTACAGACCAGTTAGTTTGACCTCAGTGGTAGGGAAAATAAAGTTGTTCTCGCAATTCATGTTATTTAAAAATTGTACATTTTTGTTTCTTTCTCATCTTTTCTCAAGTATAAATGGTGTATGCCCGTGTTGGGAAAAGTTTTTCCCAAATAGACAGTTTAGTTGGACAAAAATATAGAAAGTTGTATATTCATACCATACCTGCGATAATATTAGGCTAATTCAATTGTACATTTTACACAATCTTTATTACTCCCCTCAAAAACTATTTAAATTGGGTAAGCTGCCATCTCTAAAGTGTATAAGGAGTTGCCATTCTAAAAGCAATTTACTCCATGTTTTCTGGGGTTGTCCCAAGGTATGGCCTCTTTGGGCAGCTATTAGATCTAACCTTAAATTATTTTTAGGACTGGACCAATTTTTTATCCCAGAGGTCTGTATAGTGAGGAACTTCCCCTCTAATTCAGCTAAACATCAACAGTTTTAATTGCTATGATCTTAATTACTGTTAAGATAGTTATATGGAATCAGCAGGATCAGTCCATTCTTATTTATTAAGAATTGACTTAAGACCTTCTGTATAACTTGTGAACTAAGAAGATGATTGTGAGTCTACGTACTGAGCTTGGTTCATATTTTCAAAACTGGAGCGGGTAGCATGCATTTTTATAAATAGCTGCCTGGAACACGACTCCTTTCTTTTACTTCATTGGTTCTTATCACTGTTGTTATCTTTTTTTAAATGTAGGGCTTTTTGATGATTTCAATGGAGACATGGTTTTATTTGTGTTTATCTAACAAAAGTTTAATGTTTTAGGCCTCATCTCATTTACATTGGAATCACTGGACCCAGTTTTGGAACAGATACGCATGGCGTAATGTGTCTTGTGCCAAAACAAATGGCTCAAGTAGCACTTTGCAGCATATGTTCCGATATTCAGAATTCCAAGAGGCAGCCTGCAACATGTCACAGGCTGTCTGTGTCCAGGTGGACCTATGCCACCTGTTTGCCCAGTGGCATGGAGA
The DNA here is from genome assembly GCA_016271365.2 of Neoceratodus forsteri. Taxonomy (NCBI): domain Eukaryota; kingdom Metazoa; phylum Chordata; order Ceratodontiformes; family Ceratodontidae; genus Neoceratodus; species Neoceratodus forsteri. Next base: position 1,066,048,689 of record CM028131.1, on the reverse strand, counting down.
AAGGAGGGGTTACAGCAGCATATGCACCCTATTCAGAAAAGGCAGCTGCCGTAACCCAAAATTGCTATTCTGGAAGGTCCCAAGGAGGACCTCTGGCAATGTACAATTAGACCAGCTATATGCTGGCTCCAGTACTCTGCTGGCTGCTGTGCCCATGAATCTAATGCCCTCCACCCAGCCCAGACCCTGCACACTGCTGTAGAACCCACCCATATGCATAATAGGACCCCCACCTGCCCCTGATCCCTGGCAATACTGGGATCCCCTGGCCTGATTCTTGGTTATGCGGTGCGGTGCCACCACCACCCCACCCCATGTTGGTGAACTGCTGCCAAACCCCTGTATGACCCACCAGGGCTTGCTGACTCATTTTGGGGTGTGAGGCTGGGGGTAGCGGTGACTGCGCCCTGTCGATGGGCATGTCTGCAGCTTGTGGCACCCTGTTCAGGTGTGCTCTTCCTTTGGTGCACTGGTGGGGGTGCCACAACTCACAGGACACAGTGGCGGGAACCCTGCCTGTATTGGAATTGAGTGCAGGGTTCATGTTGCAACAGCATAAATCACAAGTTGCCTTTGGTGGTGACTTGCGACATGCCTTTTTGAATCGGGCCCACTATGTATCTCTGCTGAGTATGGGTTGAGGGTTTATGGGGGGAGGGGTTTGTTGTATACTGTATATATTGTATGGAGGGGTTACATTTTTGTTATGGTTATTTACAGGTTGTTAATTGTGTTTTGCAAGAATATTTTATTAATATGTGAAAAATAAAATAAAATTAAAGGAAAGAGATCTGAATAATTGCAGATCACTATTACATCTGAGAGCGAGACATGATCCTCCTGGAGTGTTGAAATTTAACAATCATACCGGGTAACAGCTAGCAGCTGGGAAAAATACACCTCCTAAGCTGTTGATAAATACCACCAGCCTAGGTAATCAACAAGTACTTGGTGATTTTAAAAGTATAGACAAGATACCTCCCAATTATATAAAGTACAACATTCTCCAAAAATCAGGAAAAAAAAACTATTCCTGCAAAATTTTGAGCAACATCTTGTTTTATATGTTAACGGATTGAGTTTACAGCCTCCAACAAGTTATCCCTCCCCCCACCCATTGTTTTGCACCTTTGGCAACAGACTGAGGATTAATTATAACAGATGGAACAAAAAAAAAACACCCAGTGAACCATCAAGGAACTGACTCAAACAAATTGCGATATTTTGAACTAAAAGTGGCCCAAATGGGACTACATCAAATTAAGGTTGAAATGGGTAAAAATAATGACTACCTAGCTCAAATAGTGTCATTACTTACACTATCAGCAGAGGAGAATCAGTTAAAAAGATCAGGAAGCCCCAAATGATTTACTGCTAGATAGCAATGGCAAAAATTAAGAGTAAAAATGTTAGATTAGAGATAAAGAGAATAGAAGAAAAAAATGTGGAACAAGAGGGGATTTAGACAGAGAACCAAGTGATAGCCATGAAAAAATGGAGGTGGGGAAGGAGACTTGGGGAGATCTGATGGGGGTGTTATTAGGACTATAAGAGCAAGGAGATGCCCTGGGGCCAAACAGGAATTAGGGAGTGGACAGACACATTTAATCCCCATATCCAGGGAGTCCACTGGAGCAAGTGGGCTGGTAGCTGAAGGGCCAGTTGCCACTAAACATCCTTTACAAGCAGTGCTATGCAATGCCAGATGATGTGGAATAAGACTGCTAGTATAGTGCATTTTATATCTATTCCTCAGTCAATCTATGTATTTTATATCTATTCCTCAGTCAATCTAACTTGCTTCACTGAAATCTTGCTTGGTCACAATGCTTGTCTGATAATGGATGCAGCTATCTCAAATGGGTTTTCTGTGGTACAGTGCCCAAGGAAGGACCATGTGGGGGGGGGCATCTGTTATCGATCTGAGCTGAACCTGGTGGTTCTCCAAGTGGGGGACACCCCATTGTTTGAATGTGTGGCTGTGCATGAGGGGTCCATGTGCAGGTTGCTGGAGCCTGCTGGTTTACTGGTCTCTGGGATGTGATGGGGATTTTCTGTAGGAAATCATGGACTTTGTCACCGACAGGATATTCTAATCCCCTAGATAGTTGATGCTGGTCAATTTCAATGCCTGGATCAATAAAGAACTCTTACATTTTGGGCAAGGTTTCCCACTGAGAATGGAATCCCTGGACCTTGCACAAGCAGTTGCTCTGTGACCCACCAACATGGCCATGCCTTTGACCTGGTATTCTCTCTCTGGGGCTTAAGGTAGAAGAGACCAAGATTGACCAGATCAGCTGGTCAGATTATAGTGCCAACAGGTTCATTTTCAGGGGCCCCTTCTGCAGCCCACCCCCTGTGGAGGTAGTCCAGATCTGTCCTTTGTGAGAGCTTTGGTCAGAGGGATTACTGGTGGTGCTAGATACCTTGGATATGCTGGCAGCTTGAATCATGGGCCCAGAGGAAGTGGTGATGGCTTATAAAAGTCATCAGTGCCACCTTTGACTTTGTGTTGACAGTTTGTGTATGTCCACTGGTTTTGAACCTTGGCTCACCATGGTATGATGTCAAGCTGAAGGTTATGAAAACAAAGGGGCAGAGGTTGGAGCATTATTGGAGGAGATTCAGAAACCAGAATGATTGATTGGCTTTGATTACTCATTACAGTGAATATCAAAGGGCAATTACCCATAAGAAGGCAGGATTCCTGTCCAGGGAGTTTGCTGCTGGAAGAAATCAACCAGCTCAGTTTTTCCAGACTGTAGACAGACTTCTTTATCCAGCTTGTCTGGAGCCCATTCAATCTGTTTCATCCACTAAATGCAAGGAGTTTGCTTGGTTCTTTTTGGACAGTGTGTCCTCTATTTGGGCTGAGAACTTGCCAAATTAGCCATTACAGCCCAACAGGGTTGAACCAACAGGACTCAACAGCATTCAGTATTCATAGGACAAATTTAGGCTAGTTATGATGGAGGAGGTGGATGAAGTGATTCTGGCACAATGGCCAGCTTTTGTGAACTGGATTTGGGACCAACTCAGCTACTGGTGAGTTGTGTTGTCAGCTGGGCCCAGTGTTCACTGAGATTGTTTGGTACTCCTTGTCAGAGGGGATTTTCCCAGTTTCCCTGAAAAATGCACTGGTGAAGCCCGTGTTGAAAAAGTCATCTTTGGACCCGGACATCCTGGCAAATTACCTACCTGTCTCTAATCTCCCCTTTTGGGCAAGGTTATTGAGAAAGTGGTTGCACTGCAACTTGAGGAGAAGAGGGATCTGAGGGACACAATAGAAACACTCAAGTACCTTAAGGAGATTAACAAGGTGCAGGGGGTAGACATCTTCCAATATAAGAGATGTACAAGAACGAGTGTGCATGATATGAAACTGGAATGTGGCAGGCTGAGGGAAATGTGAGGAAGGAAGAAAGAGACTTGGGCATCATCATCACTGATGACCTAAAATCATCCAAACAGACCTCTAAAGCAGTAGGTAAGGCTAGGGGGTGTTAGGTGTATTAGTAGGGGATCACAAGTCGTAAGAGGGAGGTAATAATCCCTCTGTACAAGACATTGGTTAGGCCCCATCTGGAGTACTGCAGTATTGGAGGCCACACCTTCACAAGGACATTAATTCAAATTGAGGCAGTCCAGAGAAGGGCAACCAAATGGTGCAGGGACTGCATCAGAAGACATATGAGGACAGATTAATGGAGCTCAATATGTATACCCTTGAGCAAAGGAGGAGAGAGGTGATATGATCGAGACATTTAAACACCTTAAGGGCATAAACAAGGTGAAAGAGTCTAACATGTTTAAATATAAGAAAATAGCAGGACAAGAGGACACAGCATGAGATTAGAGGAGGCCGATTAAGGGGAATGTGAGGAAATCTTTTTCACAGAAAGGGTGGTAGATGCATGGAATGGCTTACCACAAGAAGTGGTGGCTATGAATACAGTGCAGGGCTTCAAACAGGCATGGGATAGGCATAAGGGAGCAATACAAATGACTATGAATAGATAGGTCACTGACAGAGCAAAGGCCGATGGCACATTTATAAGGTAGAAAAAGAAATGGGCAGACTGGATGGGCCTTGCGGTCCTTATCTGCCGTCAACTTCTATGTTTCTATGTTTCTATGTTTCTATGTTTCTATGAATTTTTTCTTCACAGAAAGGGTGGTAGACATGAGGAATAGACTGCCACAGGAGGTGGTTGTGACGAGCACAGTGAAGGGTTTTAAACATATATGGGACGGGCTTAAGGGTACCTTAGAGGTGAGAAGGAGGGGTGAAAAGCCATTGATCAGGCAGGGTCAGATGCCACAAACTAGCGTATGGCTTTCTGGCAGACTGGATGGGCCTGGTGGTCATTACTTGCTGACAATTTCTGTTACTATGTTTCTAAGCAGCAAAACTAAAATTAAATAAATTTAAAGTGCACCATAGAAGTCCAAATTGCTGTTAACACACGGCGCACCCCCTAACTCTTTGAAGCAAAAAATAGAGTCGCCATGTTTTTGAAAATCTACGGCCCTCCCACATGCACATTATACCCTATCACAGGGCATGCCTGGAACCCTCACATCACACAACCAACCAATTAAAACCTACAAACTCAACACCATTGAAAAAAACAGACCTAACAGGGCAGAAGAATAATACAAACATACGAAAATGGCAGCAGATAAAGGCCTCACACCTAACACATCTGCTCAGTTGTGCAGCTCACAATTTAGACAACTGCTGCTGCCCCCCCCACCCTGCCTTGCCCTTCTATCCACATTGTTTCCCTAGGCTAAGTTCCCCACACCGGTCAACTGCCCTCCTACTTGTATTCTGCCTCTGACCCTATCCCACACCCTTTTAAAACTCCCCACTGATTTCAGAGAGATTACCTCCTCGTGCAGTGTGTTCCATGCATCCACTACCCTCTCCATGAAGTAGTACCTTCCCATCTACCTCCTGAACCTACCTCCTCCAGTTTCAGACTATGCCCTCTCATGATGCGCTCCCTCTTCAATCAAAACATACCCTCAATCATATCACCTATTTCCCTTCTATCCTACTGGGAGTACTGGTTGAGCTCCCTCAACCTATTCTCATAGTGTTTCTCTCCCATCCCCCTGATTATCTTGGTTGCCCACCTCTGGACACCCTCCAAAAACTTGATGTCCTTCTTTAAATTGGGGCACCAGAATTGCACACAGTACTCCAAGTGAGTCCTCACCAATGATTTGTACAGCAGAAGGATTACTTCCACCTAAAAGTGATCCTCCTAGCAATGCACCTAAGCATTTTGTTGGCCTTAGCTGCCGCTTTTCTACACTGTGCTGAGTGATTCAATATATCAATATATGAGTGAAGTAAACTGAGTGACTCAAATATGAGTGACTCAATTAGTGTGCCCATAGGAGCAGCGATGGTGAGGTTATAGCGAGGGGAGGGAATAGCGAGGGATTAGGGACAGAACAGCAATGGCAAATGATGGGGGTTTGCATGGTGCTATGGGCTAAATGGAGGAGTTCAGCCTGCTGCTGCCAAGCTGGTCACCTGGCCTGGTGGGTACAGATGCCACCTTTAGTGCCAATGATCCTGGGTTCGGGACTGCAGGCAGATGTTTTGCACTGTTTCTGGTGTTGGATTTTTTTTTTCATCCTCTGGTTCTGTTGCCCCAGCCGCCGTATCCTCCCTATTTACTGGGGCCCCCCTCCCATATAGTCTCCTGTCCCCCATTGTCCACCCCCCAAGATGATTATTTTATTTGAATTGTCGTTCCATCACTGTATTAGTGGCTGCTGAGGTGGATTCCATGCCGATTTGGTATTCAGTGAAATGTACTCACTCTTTTGCGAGTAGCCATAAAATTCTTGCTGTTATGACACTGAACCAAGTGATTCGTATTCCCTGTGACCACCACCCCCACATCCTTTTCCTCCACTGAGATGGATAACTGCTCCACATCCAAATGGTAACTGTACTCTGGGTTTCTGGCTCCAATGTGCATGATTTTGTACTCCTTAGCATTGAAACCCAGCTGTCAAGTTTTTGACCAGTGCTCAAGTCTTTCCAAATCCTCCTGGAGTACCCTTCCTCCTTCCACACTGTCCACCACTGCATCCATTTTGGTATCATTTGCGAACATGCTCATCCTTCTCTTTACCCCTTTAGCTATATCTCAGCTATAAAGATGTTAAATAGCATTGGCCCCAGAACCGAGCCCTGTGGGTCCCCACTGATGACTGTCCGCGGTGTCGAGAGTCCCCCCCCACCACTACCCCCTGCTGTCTGTTCCTCAGCCAGTTCCTTATCCAAATGACTAGCTTCTCCCCTGCTCCCAGGTTCTTCAACTTACTAGTCAATCTCCCATGCAGCACCGAGTCAAAGGCCTTGCTGAAGTCCAGATACAGGACATCAACTGCCTGACCGCCATCCAATGCCTTAGTCACCCAGTTGAAAAGTCATCCAGGTTTGTTTGACAGGACCTCCCCAGGACAAACCTATGCTGCTGGTCATCCTGAAGATCATTATCTTCCAAGAATGCCACCATCCTCTCTTTTAGGATAGTCTCCATTAGATTACAAACAATGGAAGTGAGGCTGACCAGCCTGTAATTACCCAGCTCATCCTGGGGTCTGCTGTTATTGAGGAGCACAGCATGTGAAGTTCTGCAGTCTAGAGGCACACATCCTGTCTGTAGGCAGGTATTGAACAAGTCAGTCAGAGATGCTGCCAGGACCTCTGCCAGTTCCTTCAGGACTTTTGGATGTATCCCATCCAGTCCTGGCATCTTGTCTGTCCCTAAGGCCTTAAGGCTCTCCAGCACTGTTTCACAGGGATCTCTCCATCCGTTATCCCCTCTCCTCCACCACTGTCTACCCTGTAGTTTCCCTGTGGGATGGGCCTGTCTCATTCCCTGATAAATTCTGAAAAGAACTACTCATTTAGTACATCTGCCTGTTTAGCCCCCTTCTCTGTCAACCCTCTGTAATTCTTGATCCTAGTGATCTGTTCCCTGCAGCTCCTCCTCCTCTCCCTCACTTATTTAAATAAATATTTTTTGCCTTCTCTAATCCCCTATGCAATCCTTAGCTCCTTTGATGCCTTGGCTTCCCTTGCAACCCTGCTCACCTCCCTGGATTTCTTGTTGTACTCTTCCTTATCCTTCTCCCTGCAGGTCCTCTTGTAGGTTTTGATGGCTGTCCCTTTTTCACTCACCCTCCCTTGCACCTCCTTGGTTCACCAACTTGGTTTTCTGGACCTTGCCTTCTTACTCCTGCTACTTGTGCAGGGGTTGGTGGCCTCTACCAGCCCCACCTTCAAGATTTCCCATTTCTGGTTGGTATCCATAGCCAGGTTGATGATGGCTACATACCCCCCCTCAAGTATGGCTGTCATCTTGCTGAAGTCCACGCTTTTGAAATCCATGACTCTGGTTATGTTAAGTGTCACCTCCCTTTCCAAATCAAGGAAAAACTATACTCTGCAATGGCTAGTCCCTGCCAGAGGGTCCTCAATCCTCATAACTTCTACCTGGTCACCATCTGGTAATACAAGGTCTAAAATATTCCCCTCTCTGGTTGGCTCATTCACCTGTTGTAACGGGAATGCATTCTGGAAGGCTTCTAGTATGACTTGTTCCATAGTGCTAACAGAAGTCAGTGCTCCAATCCACACCCGGTAGACTGAAGTCACTGACCACCATTGTCCTGCCCCTGCTACAGTGCTTCTGTAATGTAGCCACCAGCTCTCTGTCAATTTCCTCATACTGGGAGGATGGTCAGTACACTACCACCAGCCTAACACAGCCTCCACAATTAATTTGCCACTCTGGCAGAGCATGGTTCCTCTATGGAGGCACCTGCAATGGAGAGCAAGGAGGATGCTGGGAACCTCCACAGTGGACACCCACAGGAGGGTGGCACAGGACCCCATAGGAGAAGGAAATGACTCCTGGTGGGGGACTCAATTGTTAGGGGAGAAGAACTGGGGGAGGGAGAGGAAAGGGAGGTAAGGTGCCTACCCAGTGCCATGGCTTGGATGGACAGGAAATGAATCCTCAGGATTGTGGGAGCAGCTGCAAGGGGTGGGGTGAGCTGGATGTCATTATCCACCTAGAGACAAATGACCTGGCTAAGAATTGGATCAGAGCAGTGCAATTGGAGTTTGTGGAGTTTGGGAGCAGCCTTAAATAAGTAGCACACACGGTAACTCTCTCAGAAGTGCTACCTGTCTATGGCATGGATGAGGCTAGGGTACTCCAGATCATGGGATTCAATGACTGGTTGAAAAACTGGTGCAGGGCACAGGGATTTGGCTACACTGGGGACTGGGGCTCCACCTGGAGGGATGCAGGTCTATACTGGTGCGATGGTCTGCATCTTTCCAGTAGGGGAACCAGGAACCTAGGTGATAGGTTTAAATGCTTCATTGGCAAGCATTTAAACCAGCCAAGGGGGGAGGCACAGAAAAGGAGAAGGGAAATCCTAGCCCCCTCCAAAAAAATCAGGATAGTTAGTGAGGTAAACACCAAGATAGAGCAGTCGATAGGGAGAAGGGCAGGGGTAAATGGAGGAAAAAAAAAGCAAAGGCAGTAAGGACAGGGATGGGGCAAAAAGAAATAAGGCCATAAAAAAATGGAGGGTAATGAGTACCAATGCCTGTAGTCTAGATAAAAAGCTCCCCGAAATGGTGGCCTTAGTGGAAGAGGGATACCTGTATATCGTGGCAGTCACAGAAACATGGTACACAGAGAACCATGACTGGAATGTCAACATACCAGGGTACACAATCTACAGGAGGGACAGGGAGGCTAGAAGAGGAGGAGGAGTAGCTCTCTATGTAAAGAAAGGGATAAAAGCAACAGAACTAAAGTGTAAACAGGGAGGAGAGGAGGCACTGTGGGTTACCCTGGAGACTGGAAATGGCACCACAATCAGCACAGTGGTTGTATCAAGACCCCCATCTCAGGGGGGAAGCAATGGACAAGGAAATGATAGAAGGCATCCTTAGGATGGCAGAGAAAGGGGAGATATTGCTGATTGGGCATCTGAATATGCCAGATGCTAGCTGGAGCACCTTTGCTGCAGCCACATCCAAGAGCAGGGCCATTCTCGATACTCTACAGGGGGCATGCCTCAGACAGCTAGTTTTGGAACCCACTTGGGAGGGAGCAATCTTAGACCTGGTACTCTCAAATGGGGACAGAGAGAGGATTTCAGATCTACAAGTTGGTAGCCATCTGGGAACAAGTGACCACCAAACAGTGTGGTTCACGATAAACTTAGCTGTAGAGTCAAGCCATACAAAAGTGAAGGTACTGGACTTCAGGAGGGCTGATTTTGTCAAAATGGGAGAGTGCCTCAGAAAAGCACTAGCAAACAGGCAAGAAGGTGAGGTGGAGGAACAATGGGGAAACATCAAAACCATCATCACAGAGGCAACAAGCCTTTGTGTGAAGCAAATAAACAAATCAAAACAAAAGGAAAAACAACTATGGTTCTAAAAAGAAGTGGCAGGGAAAGTTAGGGAGAAAAAGATAGCATTCAGGAAGTATAAGGAAACATAGAAGGAGCAGGACAGAGAACTGCACCAGTTAAAGCAGAAGGAAGTGGGGAAGGCAGTCAGAAAAGCAAAGGCCCAAACTGAGGAAAATATAGCCAACTTGGTTAAGAAGGGGGATAAAACCTTTTATAGATACATTAGGAAGCAAAGAAAGACTAGGGCAGGGATACTGAGCCTGAATAAAGAGGATGGTGGTTGGGCAGAGAGCAACAGTGAAAAAGCAGGGATACTGAATAAATACTTCTGCTCAGCATTCACAATGGAAGAGCAGGAGGAGATACCTAATCCAGTCAATAGAAGCACTCTGGATATGGGGGGTTGATATTAGTCCTTTCACAGAAGAAAGGGTTCTGAAAGAACTCCTAAAACTGAAGGTGGATGAAGCAATTGGGACTGATGGGATTCACACCAGAATTCTAAAAGAACTAAGGGAAGAACTAGTAACACCACTGACTACCCTTTTTAATAAATCATGGGAGGATGGTGTGGTACCTGAGGACTGGAGGAGGGCAGATGTGATTCCCCTTCACAAAAGTGGGAGGAAGACAAAGGCAGGAAACTACAGACCTGTCAATTTGACCTCAGTGATAGGGAAAATGATGGAATCACTTCTGAAGGAAAGAATTCTGAAGTACCTAGAGGCCAGTGGGGCACGGGACCCAAGGCAGCATGGATTCACAGCAGGAAGGTCATGTCAGATAAATCTAATTGATTTCTTTGACAAGGTGACCAAAGTAGTAGATCAGGTAGGGGCTGTGGACATGGCATACCTAGAATTTAGCAAGGCATTTGACACAGTCCCACACAAAAGATTAATAAACAAATTAGCTAGCCTGGGAGTGGGTCCTAAGGTAGTAGCCTGGGTAAAACATCAGCTGGACAACAGGACACAGAGGGTAATAGTAAATGGAGTCCACAGTGAAGAAAGAGGGGTCACTAGTGTGGTACCACAGGGTTCATTACTGGGGCCGGTCCTTTTTAATGTCTTTATAAGTGACATTGCAGAGAGACTGGAAGGAAAAGTATGTCTCTTTGCAGATGACACAAAGATCTCCAACATGGTTGATACGCAAGGTGGGGTGGAAAGGATGAAAAGGGATTTGGCAAGGGTGGAAGCATGGTTAAATGTATGGCAGCTTAGATTCAATGCAAAGAAGTGCAAAGTAATGCACCTGGGAAACAAAAACCCAGGGGAAGAGTACACAATGAGGGGTGAGATACTGACAACAACAAAAATGGAAAGGGACCTGGGGTAGTCATACCAGATGACCTAAAGGTGGGAAAGCAATGTGATAAGGCAGTAAGGAGTGCTGGGGGGATACTGGGATGACTAGGGAGATGTATCACCAGTAGAAAACCGTAAGTTGCTGTCCCTGTGTACAGACAGTTGGTAAGACCACATCTGGAGTACAGTGTACAGTTCTGGTGACCCCATCTCCACAAATACATAGACAGGGTGGAGGCTGTCCAGAGGAGGGTGACCCAAATGGTGCAGGAGGAGACATATGAAGAAAGACTAAAGGAGCTTAAGATGTATAGCATTGAGGAAAGGAGGGAGAGGGGGAACATGATAGAAACTTTCAAATACCTCAAGGGAATCATCAAAGTCCACGAGGGTAGCATCTTTCAGAAGAAGAGATGTGCAAGAACAAGGGGGCACAATTTGAAGTTAGAGGTGGACAGCTCAGAGGTAATGTGAGGAAGTATTTCTTCACAGAGAGGGTTGTAGATACATGGAACAGCCTTTCTGAAGAGGTTGTAGAGTCAAAAACAGTAGGGGAATTCAATAATGCATGGGACAAACATAAGGCAATTCTAATGAAGGGTAAGAGGAAGTAGACTGTTGGTTAACTAGGATCTGCAGCTTATCCATTACATAGGGAAATGGGCAGACTAGGTGGGCCAAGCAATCCTTATCTACCATTAGATTCTATGTTTCTATGTTTCTGACCTTTCTGCCCTTCACATTCTGTATGTTAACCCACAAGGTATCCACCTTCCCCTTCCCCCTTCTTCCCAACTGCACACTGTCCTAGCCCTTACAAATAAAGCACTCCCCCCTTTCCATTTAATCTGTCCCTCCTATACAATCTGTATCTCTGGATCATTAGGTTCCAGTTCTGTTACTGGTTTGCCCATGTCTCTGTGATGTCAGCTATGTCAACCTTCCCCTCTGCCATCACTGCCTGGAACTCTGGTAGGCTGTTCCCTAGGCTCCTTGCATTTATGGAGACCACCGTCCAGCCAGTCCCCTGGTCCCCCTTATCCTTCTCTTGCCCCTCACTTCCTCCCCTTTTTAAATTTCACACAATTCCCTTATTGCCAGCTGGGGGGGGGGAGGCAAAAGGTCTGCCAAACTTTGTGTCTCAGAATGCTTCTCAAGTTTTAGCCTCCCCCCATCTTAGTATAAATTATATGTGGTTGCAACAAGCTCTTCTAGTTTCAGCTTCAGGACTCCTGATCCCTCTCTGCTCAGGTGAAGTCTATTTAGGGCACACAAGTACTTATTTTCCCATGTTGAACCCCAGTCCCCCACCAGTCTAAACCCTGTAGTTCTACACCAATCTGCTAGCCATTCATTAAACTCCTTTACTCTTTGTTTTCTGGCTGTATTTGCCTTCAGTACAGGCAGAACTTCAGAGAAGGTAACTGTTTGCCCTTCCTTGCTGCATATCCTGGCCTGTACACTGTTTCCCTCCAAATCATTTGTACCAAGGTGCACCACTATGTGAGGCTTCCACCTTGACACTTTACACATGTGAGAATAATGTGCCTCACTTTGTGTGCTGTCATACCTGGCATGCAATCCACCCAGAAGAACTTTTCCTGTCCCCCTTGCCTCCCCATCTGATACCTTTTAGCATGGAGTCCCCCAGTATGATGACTCTTCTGCCCCTCCTTGCTGCCTTCCATTAACTCCTCCCTCTTCCTGACCCTTGTCCCGCTCTTCCAGATCTCCTACCTTGCTATTGTCTCCTACTGTACCCAGCTCCTCCTGCCCTGTGCTCCCCTCTGGGATTCGATCATCTTTCTCCCTAGAATGATTTCTGCCCTTCCCCTTTCTACTAGTTTTTACTTATCGCATGTTTGCCCCTGTTTTCCCCTTTCTAGTACCTGTCTCTGGAATGTGTATGTTCCCCCTTCCCCTCTTCCTCTGCCTATTGTCATGTTTGCCCCTGTTTTCTCCTTTCCAGTCCCAGTCTTTGGAGTGTTTGTATTTCTCCCCTCTCCCCAGTTTCCTTGCCACCCTTACAACACTTGTCAAGTGGTGTGTCTACCTTGCCTACTGTCCCTCTGTGGGTATCACTGTTTCTCCTACTCTTCCCAACCTCAATTACATCCCTGACCTCCTTCCCCTCATCCCCATACACTAGGCTAGTCAGTGGGGAGTATCTACTGCCATACAACATCACTGTGTGTTGTTTGTTTCCTGATGTACCACCCTGTGAGTCTGACTGTTGCTTAGCCAGTGCTTCTCTTTTCCCTTTTGCTCTAACCACTTCCAACCTCCCTGACTCCAATATCACCTGGTCCTGATCAGCTCCTGCATGTGGGCTGCTTAGCTTCCCTCCTTGATTGACAACTCTTCCCCCTCCCAATCTATTCCTGTGCTCCACCGGGACCCTGGTGCTCTATCCAGGCACATGCCTTCACCCTGCATAAATCCCATCTCAGCCAGCTGATCTCTTCCCTGAGGTGACTAAGCTGCTTGCACATGATGTATCCCCCCTGTCTCCATGCAATCCCCAGGAAGATGGCAGCCCCACTTCCATTGCAACCTACCACCCTACCATTAATTCTCCTTGTGCTGCTGGTCTCATACCAACCCCTTTCACTTGCTCCTTCTCTAGGCTGTGGCCCTCATCAGTTCCTCTGTCTCACGATCTACTGTCTCTGTTCACTTCATTTTAAAGCACTTTTCCCCACAAAACAATACAGTTGCAGCACTTACATGTCTTTCTTCTTCTTCCTCTTCTGTTCCTCTGTCTTCTACTTCGGCATCCTCTACCTATTCATTTCTCCCTCTTGTCCCTCACCTCTGGTCTGTTCTCGTCTTACTGCTTACACTTGCTTGATTGGCTCCTCAGAGTGTCCTAGACTCTATAAGGGACCCAACCTAAATGTTTTATATGTCTCAGAAGTAGTGTAAGGATGTGTGTTGACCTATGTCCTGTGATGTAGTAGGAAGTGATGTAAAATCAGAAATGTATAAAGGGAGACAATCCCTCGAGTTGGGTGGGATGTGGGGTGGGTGGGAGGTAGTGCCCTGTCCCAAAAGTAAACAGCTCAAAATATCCCTGCTAACGCTAAAATATAATGATGACCAACCCTTAAATCGCTGACTGGAAAGTTATGCTCCCAACTCCCTAAAAGAGTATTATATCTGCCTGCACAATTAGCCTTTGCTTAGCCTAGATATGTGCCCAACTCCTTAATAAAGTTTTATATCTGCCTACACAATCTGTTTTCTGTATTCTTTGTTTCATTTTGTTTTATTGTTCTTTAGCATATCAATTTAAATAAAGCTAGTCCCCTGTAATGTGATGCCTGCACTCCCTGCTGCTTAAGGTACAGATTCAACTATTTACAAACAGCCAGAAATTTATCAGCAAACAGAAGCCCTTACTGCTTACCAAACAAAATGGCTAAGCCCACTAAATTTCAGTTAGGAAACCACACAGCAATTTAAACAAAGCTAATACTCTGTAATGTGATGTCTGCACTTCCTGCTGCTTAAGGTACAGACTCAACCAATTACAACTGCCAGAAACTTCCCAGCAAACAGAAGCTCCCACTACTGCCCAAAGAAAATGGCAATGCCCATTCACAAAAAACAAAAACAAAAAAAACACTAAACTGAACCTTTTTTTAAAGGATGCACACTAATTAAGAACTAAACAAAACACCACAATAGGCATCCCTGTTGCATAAATTGAATACCTGATGGCCATCTGTTGAATACATGATTTATATGAACTTGCTGAGAGTGACCTCGGGACTGTTGCTCATGGCTCTGCTATGTTCCACAACTCATGAGGTTACCCGAGGTCACTCTTGTCTCATTCACATAAATCATGTATTCAATGGACAGCAATCAGGTATCCTGTATTTATATTATGTTTATATTTTATGGTTTTCTTATGGCTGTTTTAGGCTGCTACCTACATAATTTGTAATGGCACCCTAAGCCTTAGGGGAAGGTACCATTAATAAATAAAATCTACTACTACTACTACATATTACTTTATGTTAATCTGAAGATTCTAACAGTAATAAAAGGGGTCAACAGTGGATGAGTATTGCAGCAAATGCACCCACAACAATCTACACATTTTATTTCAGTTATAAAGTACTGGTTCCAGTTTAAGCTAGTGCTGAAATTAGCAGCTTGTATAGGCGATAAGGAGATAACGAGAGGCATTAATGAATTGAACTAATGAAATGGACTGACACATCATTATCTGCACCTTGGCAATTAGCTCTTTAGAAAAAAACATGAGTTTAAGTGGGGGACAAGACACGAATTCGGATTAACTGGCAGTTCGGTTAATCGGAATTTGTAAAATAGGGAGTTACCTGTATATCCAAATGATTAAATTGCAGTATTGAAAAATTGAAGTAAAAAAAATGCACAGATACTTTATTCAAGTGAAGTTTGAGGATTGGATAAAAGCATTAACTTACTAGAACCTGTCCAGACAAAGTACTAGTGACACATTGTAGCCCAGCCTTGTGATGTGTGTGTAGCATAGCTTTAGTTAGAAACATACATAGAAACATAGAAGTTGTCAGAAGATAAGGATCTCTTAGCCAACCTAGTTTGCCCAGTTTCCCCTGCCTACTGTGCCGTCACAAACCCTGCTGAATATCCGGTCATCTCCTCCCCTCTCTTTACAACCAAGGTCCCCTTGTATCTGTCCCATGCATGCTTGAATCCCGTCCCCATTTTGACACCCACCACCTCTGCTGGAAGGCTGTTCCAGGCACCCACCACCCTCTCCATGAAGAATTATTTCCTCACCTTTCCTCTGCGCTTCCCCCCTCCAACTTCATAGCATGACCCCTTGTCCTTTAGTTTCTTTTTCTATGGAAAATGCTATCTTCCTGTTCCTTCTTAACACCTGTTAGGTATTTTAATGTTTCTACCATATCCCCCTTTCCCGTCCTGTCCTCCAGAGAGTACATATTCATTTTCTTGAGTCTCTCTTCATAGGGCTTTTGATAAAGGCCCTGCATCATTTTGGTAGCCCTTTCTTGTGCTGACTCCACCTTATTAATCTCCTTTCAGAGGTGGGACCTCCAGAACTGGACACAGTACTCAAAGTGGAGTCTTACCAGTGATCTGTAGTGTTGTGTGAAATAAGCAAATTTGGTTACGCAAAATATTTCACAAAATTCATGCATTTCGCTAAATATGTCACGAGTGCGAAATGTGAAATTTCACCTGAGGAGTGCAAAATTATGCCTGCGAAGTGTGAAATTTTGTCGGCAAAATGGTAAAATTTGCTGCTCACGGGCAAAATTTCACAATTTTTGGGTGAAATTTTGCATTTTGCAGTAAACATTCGCAAGTTCACATTACGCAAAATATTTCATGGAACAGCAGAATTTTGTGAACTATTTCACATGGTGAAAATGCCAATTTCACAACAATTCCACTAGCAAAATTTTATTTTGCAACTTCTCTAGTGATCTGCACAAGGGTAATATTACCTCTTTCTTCCTACTGGTGAAATCCCTCCTTATGCATCTGAGCATTTTGCTAGCCTTTCCCACTGCCTTATCACACTACTTGGCTACCTTCAGGTCATCAGAAATGATTACCCCTAGGTCCCTTTTCTCTTTGGTGGTTGGCAGTACTTCCCCTCCCTATTGTTACATAGCCCCTGGGTTTCTGTGCCCGAAGTGCATGATTTTGCACATTTTCACATTGAAACACAGCTGCCAAATCCTTGACAATTCTTCCAACTTTTTCAAATCATCCCTCATTTTTTCTACCACCACCCCTGGTGTGTCAGCTCTGTTGCAGATTTTTGTGTCATCCGTGAACAGGCATACTTTCCCTTCAAGTCCTTCTGCAATGTCACTGATAAAGACACTGAAGAGGACCGGGCCTAGTACTGAGCCTTGAGGCACCTGCTGGTCACCTTGCCTGCTCCAGAGTGGACACCATTTACCACCGTCCTCTGACTCCTGTTGCTTAACCAACTTCTTTAGCCAGTTTATAACTTTTTGACCCACTCCCAGACAGTCCATCTTGTTCACCAGTCTTCCTTGTGGAATGGTGCTGAAGACCTTACTGAAATCCAGGTAGGCCACATCTATCACTCCTCCCTGATCCACTGCCCTGGTCACCCAGTCAAAGAACTAGATCAGGTTTGTCTGGCAAGACCTTCCTCCTGTGAAACCATGTTGCCTTGGATCCTATAATCCACTGGTTACAAGGTGTTCCACTATCCTTTCATTTAGAAGTGTTTCCATTAGTTTGCCTACTACAGAGTCAGGCTGATAGGTCTGTAATTTCTTGCCTCCTCCCTGTTCCCACTTTTGTGAAGTGGGACCACATCTGCCCTCCTCCAGTCCATAAGAACCTCCCCTGTTTCTAATAATAAGTTGAACAGAGTTGTTAGAGGTACAGCCAGCACCTCTTTGAGCTCCCTCAGTATCCCAGGTTGTACCCCATAAGGTTACATTGTCTTGTCTACTTTTAATTGTGTTAGTACCTTGAGAACTTTCTCCTCTGTAAAAGGACTGAGGTCCACCTTCCTAACATTTATGCGCTTGTCCCTTATCTTTGCCCTGCCACCTACCCCTTCTTCTATAAATACTGAACAAAGGTATTTGTTCAATATGTTTGCCTTCTTTTGGTCCTCATCCTTTCAAACCCCTTCTTCCCCTTTATCATTACTATTCTCCCTTTGGTCTTTGTCTTCTTACTTATAAATCTAAAGAAAGTTGTATCCCCTTCTGTTACTGATTAGGCAATATTCTTCTCTGTTTGTGCCTTTGCACTTCTAACTGCTTTCCCTGCCTCCCTTTGTTTCTCCTGGTAGATTTCCCTACCCCCCCCCGGTATATTTTTGTATTTTCTAAATGCTAGTTTTTTTTGCTTTTACTTTTTATGCTGCATCTTTAGAGAACCACAACAGTCTCTTTTTTTCTCTTAAGCTGCTCTTGTTAACCTGCCTGACACAGAGGTGGGCTACTTTTTCAATCCCCTTCTTCACTTTGGCCTATAGTTCCTTAATTCCCTCTAGATCCTCTCTCCCTGCCAGGGTGACACTTAGGCATTCTCCTATTTTCCTGTAATTGGCCCTCCTGAAGTCCAGGACATTTGTCTTAGTGCAGCTCGGTTCTGGCCCAGTCCTTACTGTATATTGAACCACACTGTATGGTGATCGCTGGACCCCAGGTTGTCACCCAAGATGACGTCAGCAACACTGTCCCTATTTGTCAATACCAGGTCTAGTATCACCCCCATGCATGAGCTGACCTCTTAGCTAGTTGCATGAGGAATGCCCTTTGCAGGGAATCCAGGATGTCTTTACTTCTGACTGTTGCTGCAGCTGGTAAGTTCCAATCCACATCTGGTAGATTGAAGTCCCCCTCCAGCAAGACCTCCTCCTTGCATGCCATTCCTAGGATGACATTCATCATGTCCTAATCCACCTCTCCCCCTCCCTGTGCTGGAGGTCTGTAGACCAATCCTATGTGAATAGTGACCCCTCTTACCTGTTTCCAGGGTGACCCACAGTACCTCAGCTCCTTCCTGCTCTTCCTGTATGTCCATGACTTTTATTTTGTCCATAACATAAAGTGTCACTACCCTTTCTTTGCTGGACAGAATATACCCTGGTATGACCACATCCCAATTGTGGTTTTCATTCAAACTGGGATTCGGTAATTGTAACCATATCCAGGTCTGCTTCTTCCATGGTGGACTGTAGGTCTGCAATCTTGTTGCCTAGACTTTGAGCATTTGCACACATGACTCTCCAGATTGTGCTGCCATCCCCCCCATTTCCCATTTGCCCCCTTTGTTTCCGCTACTATCTATCTCATTAGCACACGTGGGGCATGTGTGATTTTGTATTTTCTTGAAACTTGGCTTCCCAGCCAAATGCCCTTTGGGGTAACCTTTGCCTCGGTGTTTGCGCACAGGGGTTTTTTGTCTTTAAATTTTTTTTATTTTAATGGGTTCACCACAATATATCCCAGGCACACTGCCTTAGGGGTAGCTGGTCCATTCCACTGGGGTGTCAAACAGACAAGGCATACTGATGAGTCCTGGTAGGACTGAAACACGTGTCTATGTCTTCTGTTAGCACCCTTTGCAATCTGTGGAGAGGCCTTTGGCACCATGCAATTCTGCTTAAAGTTGGACCAGCATAACATTCTGTGGTGATTTGCATATGCAGCCCATGATGCTTTGCATTGTGGGGCATGTGTGATTTTGTATTAGCACACTTGCCTTCTATCCCCCAGATTCTGGATATTTGGAAGCAAACATTAGAAGTAAGAGTCCTTACAAAGGCAATAACATACTGGGTGAAAATAATACATATGGAATCAGAAAAACTGTCTATCAATGTTTGGCAAGACTTATTTGATAATCAGAATAGAGTCTTGTTTTTTCAAATTAAATCATAAAATGAGAAGCCTGGGCATACTGTAACTATAGGACTATTATAGGCTGACTCATATAGATTCATACTCTACATTAATGAGGGAAAAAAAATTTGAAAGATGTTCATTTTCAAAATCATCTAGGTAAATTCATTGATGTTTAAGGGAGTTTGTTTCATCAGGAAAATATCGTATTGGGAGAAACTCAGTTTTATCTTAGCTTTTGTGAAAAGGCAATCCATAGCCAGACAATGTACTGATGTTGCATTGGATTATGAGACTAAGGAAACTTATATTGCATGGAACAAGGAAAGTATATGTAGGTAATTGTGCACGTATATATAAAGACAATGAAAGATTCACCATTAAGCATCTGGTTTCTGATTTCCCCTCTTGTCCAGTACAAGGGAAGAAAATATTTTCTTGACCCTCTTTTTGAGGGAGGGTAATCAAAATAACTACAGGAATGTTCTTGAATGAACGTTCTTTGGTAACAACAAAAGCCATGTTTTTGCTACTGCTGCATTTGCTGTTAAGACAATCATGAATTTGAAATAACTATTTTAGTGTTATACATGAGGGAAGCTGCTTGCATAAAATTATCTTTTTAAGAAATGTGCATCTAAAGTTTTGTAAAAAATACTTTGTCAGAATTTTTTTTAAATTACTGCATGCTATAAACATGTGATTTTATGCATACCTTTGATACAAAATAAAACAGAATGGAACTGAACATCAAGATGTGGCTTGGATGAAATTGTGCATGTGCCATATCTCTAGACCCCACCTTAGTATTAGTTGTAAATAATAATATATTTGTTTACCAACTTTCATAGTTTGGGAATTGTCACTTTTCATGTACAAACTTTATTAGGGCATCTGCTTAGATAGGAGGCTCACTTCCCAATAATGAATTTTCACAGCATGTTTCAAAAACCAATGTGCAGTTAGTAAAGATCACAGCAGTCTGGCTGAGTCTGTGAGCTGCAGACAGTCTTTGAGCCATGGTGAGGGATTCATTATTTGTGAAGTGAGCCTCCCGTTCCACTAAGCACTTGTGATGTGATGATGTTTATTACATGAGGAAGTGACAATTCCTGGATTAAAGAAGTTTGCAAACAAATTAAATATTATAAAAGGAGAACACCAAGATGGGGCTTGGGATGAAGTGTTGCATAGACCATGAAATGTCTCTTATGACATCTGGAGTGTGGTGTGTTAAATAATAAAAGGACTTTAAAGATTTAATTATATTGGAGTACAGAGCTCCATAATTAACTTTTTCATACACAGGAAAGTATCATTATGATTTACCTTATAAGTGGTGAAGCCATGAGGGATGTCAATAGAGGCCAAGACTCAGAAGAAAAATATATTTCCGATAACTAGACTAGCACCATAACACAACTGATTTATAAAACAGATTCCAGATATGTTTTACTTGCCTTGTTTTCTTGTTGGTCTCTCTGCTATAAGCATATGAGAATTCTCTGTAAAGACATGCCCTTTCTATTTGCATCTTCATTCTGAGAACAGTGTAAGTGTGCATGCTGATTACAGAAGGTGTCAAATGTTACTAGTTCCCCTATTCAAAATATGAAAAATACTACCTTTTTTTAGTGTTATGTTTCCCAGTTTCATGTAAAAGAGTGTACTGTAGCTTACTGGTAATAGGAGCCCTTGATTTCTGATCTGCAAGGTGAGCACATTCCCTTCATTGAAATAAGTGTACAGGGACCAGTGACAGTAAAGTATTTAGAAACAAAAAATAACTTACTACTGATATCTTGGAATATAGCTGGCTTATTCATGATTGCATAGATTTTGTGAATCAAGCCCTAACATTATGCTTAGAGGAAACCTGGCATCTGGCAACTAATGATGTTACACTAAATGATTATTCCACTTATCATATCCCAGGCAGCAAGCATTATAAATCTGGCAGGCCTTCAGGTGGCTTAGCCACCTAGTTCAAAGTTACAGAAGACTTATCAGCTGATTTATTATTTTCTAATTGCTTTTCTGTTCTTTCTTGTTAAATTGAGCTCACTGAAATTTTGCTTAATTAATGTCTATGTATCCCCTTGTAATTGAAAATGTTTTAATATCAAAATTTGGGAGTATTTAGATGATGTTATACATAGGTCATGGGCCACAACTGCATATGAGAACATTTTAATGTGTGGTGACATTAACGCTAGACTATACAGCTATGATGGATTCTCTGATAATGAAGTACAAAATTGGCATGTTAAAATGCTTTTAAATTTCCCAGATCCTCTCTAGATTTAAGAATCAATGACAGAGGCCTCAAGCCTCCCAGCGAACCCTAATTCTACCCACCCCTGCTTTCCCTTCACTTATCATATCATACCACCTGTTCTTAAATATCATCACTTGTTCACTCTCCCCTGCTCTCATGCCCTATCTGTTTATTGTCTACTCACACTAGCCATCCATTGTCTCACAACCACCACCCTGTCCACTCTCCTCTCACCTTTTCCCTACACCTCTCATGCCTCTTCTTTGATCAGCCTCCAATTAACTCTCAAGTCCCATTTGTGAACTACCTTTGACCTTCAATGTCAGCCAAGGCCTATTTCCATTTATGCAATAGGTCACATATATGTCAACACTATTAGCTCAAGTGCTGTGTTAGCTTTGCATATGCTCATTGTATACTGTTGTCTTTCGCTCTTATTTTATATCTTTTTTTTTGTTCTCTTTGCTTGTATCCCACTATGTTCTGTATCAATATGTGATTCATTTGTCTATGTCCAGGACCACTTTGAAAATAAGCCTGCTCAACGGTGATATGCCTGGTTAAATAAAGTTATTGATTGATTGATTGTAGATATTTTAACACCTTACAATTTAGCACTACTTAATGGAAGACTTAAAGGAGATGCTGTAGGTAATTTCATGTATTATAATAAGCTTGGGCCCTCAGTTGTCGACTATGTATTCTGGAATGATAGCATGAATATCTTGGATTCATGTGTGATTTCCCCCAGAGTTGACAGTGATCATTTCCTTTGATGTTACAAAGTTAAGAAACCTTTTGTCACATGTTATGACAATTTAGAAATAAGGAACAATGTTAGAGATGAACGGAATCATACTTGCATTAATGAGATTGGTTTCCTTATATGTAGGTATTTCCCTAAAATGGACTGTACCCTATGAAGTGGTTTACTCGGTTTACTCAGTTTCAAAGGACAAAAGAAGGCTACTGCCCATCGAGATTGTCCCCCACCACATTGGTGGGACAATTACACCCTGCAGTTGTAGGACATGAGCTAGCTATCCAGCCCCTTTTTGAAGACTGTATTAGAGCTACTGTTTATTAAGTCTTGAGGGAGGAGATTCCACAGTCTGGGGGTTCTTACAGTAAAGTAGTTTAACCTCTTCATTGTTTTAGCTTTAGATACAAATATCTGGTTGTTGTGATACCGTGGGGTAGTCCAGCTGGAAGAGAAATGTAAGCCACAGTCACGCATTAACTCCTGAGAATTCTTGATTTTGTACAATAGGAGAAGGTCACCTCTAGTATGTCTTGTGCGTAGTGAGTGTAACCCTGTAACTCTTAATCTCTCTTCATAATCAAGTTTGGATAAATAGGGGACCATTCTTGTGGCTCTTTTCTGCACCCTCTCAACCCCATCGATGTCCTGCACCAGGTAGGGGCTCCAGTAGGGGGATCCATAGTCCAGATGGGGCCTGACATAAGCTCTATACAAGGGGATTATGCATTCCTGTGTCCTAGAAACAAATGAACGTTGGATTCGAGTGAGCAAGGCATTAGACTTCCTAGCTATCATCCTGCAATGATCACTAGAGGATAATTTATTATTAATGGTTACCCCAAGATCACGTTCTAATGGTGACACATGGAGGGCCACGCTGTTCAAAAAATAAGTCTGCCTAGGGTTGTTTTTATCAAAATGTACAACGTGGCACTTATCTGAGTTGAGTGTCATTTTGTTTGAAACTGCCCATTCTTCGATGGATTTTAGGTTATTCCTCATAATTTTCCTGTTTGTCGATGTAAGAACAGAGCCACACAGTTTGGTGTCATCAGCAAATTTTGAGAGAACATTTTCAGGGCTAGTCTGCAAATCGCTAATAAAGATGTTAAACAGGGTGGGTCCCAACACAGACCCCTGAGGGACCCCACTGGTCACACTCAGTGGGTGGGTAAGTGAGCCATTAATTCTAACTTGCTGATATCTTCCATTTAACCAACCTGACACCCAGTTGATTATGCAGTGAGAGAATCCCATATCATTCATTTTGTCAAGTAATATATCATGGGGGACTTTGTTGAATGCTGTACTATAGTCGAGAAGTATCACATCCTCAGGAATGCCATTATCCATTGCTGTGCTGACATGATTATAAAAGGAAACCAAGTTAGTAGTACAGGAGTATCCCTGTCTAAAACCATGTTGTGTAGTGTCAGTCAAGTTACCCCTAATAGATTCGTGCTCTAATAGACTCTTAATAACTTTATCCATGATCTTACTTACAACAGAAGTCAGACTTATTGGGCGGTAATTTTCTGGTCTAGAATGGTTACCCTTTTTAAAGATAGGGACTACATTAGCCATTGTCCAGTCCTGAGGGATAATTCTCTCATATAAGGATTTGTTGAATATAATTGAGAGTAGCTTTGTAATAGCAGCTGCTGTGTCTATTAGAAATTGGGGGCTGATGTTATCAGGACCTGGACTGGAATTAGGTTTTAGGGATAAAATTGCCTTTAGTGTGTCATCCTCAGTGATGATGTAGGAGGGGGTAACATTGTTTGCAGTTTTGAATCATTTAGGAATCTCTTTATTGGTGAATACTGAGCAAAATTGTTCATTAAAAGTGTCTGCCACATCTTTGTCTGTTGATATAATTGTGTCATGTATGCATAGGGGCCCCATGTGTCTATTATTTATCTTTTTATTATTAAGGTAGGAAAATAGTGACTTATGGTTACTTTTGGTATGGGCTAGACGAAACTCAAGTTTTTTTTTAGATTGCAGAATAACTTGTTTTAGTGATTTTAGAGTTTTCCCTATATTGGGTGAACAATAATTTCCTGGTGTTACCCTTACTATTTTTGGCTCGTGCAAATAACCTTTGCTTCTTCTTTATTAGAGCTTTGATAGTTTTGTTAAACCACAGGGGTATTTTCCCCTTTTTGTTATATTTTTTTGTTGTGGGAACATATAATTTTTCTAAGTTATAAATGGAAGTTTTAAAAAAGTCCCAAGATTTTTCCATGGTGAGAGAGGATAGTGCTGTATCCCAAGAAATTGAATTTAATTGAAAATTGATACCATTGAAATTTGCTTTTTTATAGTTTTTCAATTCAGTACAGTTGGTGGTATGATGACAAAATGACAGTGTCAGGGAAATGGAGTAGTGATCACTTGATCCTAGTGGTGCACCAATTGTAACCTTGGATATTAGGTTCACTATATTAGTAATAACCAAGTCCAGTATATTGTCACCTCGTGTTGGTTCTGTAACGATTTGTTCAAGGCCCATATCGACCATGAGTGTGAGAAGGTCTTTCTCAGCCCGCGTACTTCCAGATAGAGAATACCAATTTATAGTGGGTAGGTTGAAATCACCCAGTATGAGGATTTTTCCTTTAGAGGTCATGTCTAATATTTCATTATTTAAGCAAGTAGAATATTCTTTGTTTGATGTCGGGGGGCCTGTAGCATGTCCCTACCATCAGCTGTGGGTAGCCCTTGAACTGGATGTTAACCCAAATAGATTCAGTATCGCTTGTTGAGGGGATTTGAGATGAAGGTATGTCATCTCTAACATATAGACATACCCCCCCCCCGTTTGTCCCTGGTGGTCCTTATGATATAGTTTATACCCTGGGATGTGCTGGATCCAGGAAGTATCAGGGTCCCACCAAGTTTCTGTAATAGAGATGAGTCCATATTTATTCAGTTGACACATAGCTTCAAGTTCAGCCATTTTAACCTGATTTAAAGATCTAGCATTTAAACTGAGTACCTCACACTCAGAAGTGTCTGTAGTAGGTTTCTTTATAGAACAGGATCTTCTGTCACTGATCTCACCCCTGTGTTTTAGTTTAAAAGTTTGTTAATGGCTGTGGTAAAACTTTTTCCCAGGAGTGAACTTCCCCCTGCAACTGAGGTGGAGTCCATCCCAGCAATACAGTGAGTCCCTTAGATAGAAGGTTTCCCAATGTGTTAGACAGAGAATGTTCTGTCGGAGACACCATCGTCTGAGCCAGTCATTAAATGCCTTAATCTTTGTATTTATAATATCAGGCACTCTCGGTATGGGTAGAATCTCTGAGAAGCAAGCTATGCTATTTTTTTCCGCTAGTACATTATTGAGAGCTATGATGTCCTGTTTGAGTTTGTCAATACTACCTCTATTTATATCATTTGTACCTGTGTGCACTATGAACACTTGATTTTCACCTGTTCCTTTTAATATACTTTTAGCAGTAGTAGTGATATCGGAGACACGAGCACCTCTCAGGCTAGTGCAGGTACGGTTGAATTTGTCCACATTGCATATAGGGCATTCCAGGTGTTTAATAATTGAATCACCAAGAACAAAGATTTGTTTGGTTATTGGGTGAGGTTTTGTGTTGTTAGAGTTCGGTGGTAAAGTGACTGAGTTGTGATTTTGGTTTTTTGTTTGGGATTTATTTTGTTTGGGTGAGGGGAACGCTGTACAGTTATTCACTCTCCTACGGGGAGGACTACTGACTAGGGGGACATTACAGGTAGAATTGATAGTGACGTCATGGGATGTGACATTTATATCCTGGTTGAGTGGATCATATTTGTTAAATAAGGGCAGGGGTGACATATTGCATCCAATCTGTCCCCCTCTACGTTGGGATTTACCCTTGGGTACCATTGCCCAACTATCAGACTCCTCTTGAGTACAGCAGGGTAGAGGAGGTCATGACATTAGTGCTTATAACAGTTGCTGTCTCGTCTGCAGATGGGGGAACTAAAGATAATGACTGTCCCAACATAGAGTCAATATAGTCCTCCAATGCTTCGATTTCAGGACCAACTGTTGTGGAAGCCAGTAAACAGGCAATTTCTTCCTGGAGGGCTTCCACTATTAAGCATTTATTACATACAAAATTGGCAGTCTGGGGACCAATAGCATACATAGCGCATGACAGACAATAGTTATTTGGAGTCTCCATGTTGGTATGACAAGAAGAACCCTTGGTGAAGTAACTATGTATTATCAAGATGTGTTTACTTACAGTTTAGGGGCCCTGGTCCCTGCAGACCCGGCGGACACGGTAGACACGCACGACGCGCGTGTCTCTGTGAGCGTCTCCGCGTGCTTCGCCACATGCCCTGCACGTGCTCACCCTGCTCACTGCAGGGGCAAGCCTTTAATGTGGGGGTGACCCAGAAGTCGATCCAGGGGTCACGGGTCCTCGCAAATTTTACAGCACAGCATAGACTCTGCAGGTATGGATTTACCTTGCTATTACGTTTTTACAGTGGCAATAGACAAAACACATAGATTCACTGGCAGAATGATGCCAAATTAGACACAGAAAGCCCCCCCTAGCTGGTGCATGGACTGTCTACGGTTGTCCTGGCAACCAGCTCTCCACCTGGGTCCTGCCTCCGTCGGCAGTGCAACAGGGCTCAAACACTCAACAATTAAACGTTTGTTCTGGAGTTTAAAAACAAGTTGGTCCTACCCAGCACAGTCAGGGAGCTGAATGTGATTAGATGTCTCTATGTTAATGTATATTTACTATTTACTGTTATTTTTATATGTTGATATGTGCCACTGTTTATTTATTTTATTGTAATGGTCTATGACTGATCAAATAAAATTAATTAATTCATTCAGACAGAAAAGTACACTGCAAGGTTGTATGATGCAAATCTAACTTAAACTCAGTTTCATTTGGTAGCTTTCTGTTCATTTGTTTGTAAACTCTCTTTGTTGATGTGATATTGAAGAGGTCAGTTGTTGGATTCATCAGATGGCAGTGGACAGCTCTGGCTGTTTTGGTGAGGTATCTGTATCACTGGCTCTGCTCCTGAGAATGGTGATGTGGGGATTGTGGTATATGGATCTGCTGTAAGTACACATTGGGTGTTCTGTTGGCAGGGTGGGGTAACACAGTGTATTGGTAAGGTTGAGGATGCACAGTGGGTGTGTTGATGTGAGGTGTTTTGGTAACAGCAGCTGGTTTAGTCAGGTAGTTAAGGCCATTCTAGATCTTTATGTGGCAGAAACTACACAACCTGTGTTGTAGGTGTCAGACTCACATATAATGTGTTAATCAGATAAGATATAGAGTAGGTGTATTGATAAGGTGGGGTGACACGGACTCTGTTACTTGGGTGTTGGGGTGACAGCGAGTGTAATACTGGTGTGTCTTGGGGAGGGCTATTTGTGTTTCTTGAGTTGGGTTCCACCATCTAAAGTGTTGTGGTAGACCCAGAGTAAAAGGTCTACTTAAGATGGTGAGTGAGGTCTACATAAGATGGTGAGTGAGCGCTGCTAGTGCTGATCTGGTGTTAGGGGGTGGTTAACTGCCTGTGTTGGTGCGGGGTGGTGGCAATAGCTATGCTGTTGTGGTGGGAGACATTACATGTTTCCATAAGGTGGTGATTTGGCCCCACTTGTGTTAATGTGTCTGTGTGTGGGGGGGGTTGACTGATGAAAGATATTGTAGGTGTGTTGGTAAAGTGAGGTGGTGACAATGACTATGTTTCTTGGGTGTTGGGGTCACACTGACTGTGTTGCACATCTGTATGGAGGGACTGGATTCTCTGTCTTGCTTGAGTTGTGTTCCACCATGTGTGTTATTGTGGTGGACCCACAGAAAAATGTGTACATAGGACGGTGAGTGAGCACTGCTAGTGTTCATGTGGTGGGGGGGATGGTGAACTGCCTGTGATGGTGCAGTGCAGTGCCAATAGCTGTGATGTTGTGGTGGAAGGCAATAAATGTGTCTATGAACTGTTGGTTTGTCTATGCTTGTGTAAGTGTATGGGTGTGTAGGAGGGTGGTTACATTTGGTGTTGCTGGAATGGGCGTTATGCTATTTGTGCTATGGTAATGGAGTAAGACTACTTGCACCTATGTGCTGCTTTGTAAGTATATATGTATATGTGTGTATATGTGTGTGTGTGTGTGTGTGTGTGTGGTGGTCTATGCATCAGGAGTAGTTTACTATGTGCTGCATAGTACTGTATATGAAAATTCATAAATTTGTCAAAAAAAAACACGATTGCAGATCACAGTGAAAGTATCAGGTCTCACAACAACATCACATGTCTGTGGGTGTCATTAGATATACACCTGTCTTACTAATACAGAGTAGTGTGTTCATCAAATATACAGTAAGTCAGATAGACATGAACAACATTACAGAATAACACAATAGACATTGTAAAAGGTGCAGTGATCTAGGCTACATACTCAGCAATGATTATTGTCTTACTATGTAGTTATAATTTGTGTAAGAACAGTTGTATGTAAGTCAACATTATTCTTTTTATCTGTTTCTGTAACCCAACAAAAAATGACAAAGCACTGGACAGACAGGCAGGTCAGGAAGCTGATGTGTGCCCTGCAGTATAAGGAAACAGCATGTGTCTATTTCAAAGCAACCAATCTTGCCATGAAAAACATCTGGAAGGCTGTAAGTCAATACCTCACTGAAAGGGGTATTGAGAAGAATCCTAAACAGTGACACCAGAAATGGAAGATGCTCTGCTGAAGGTATTTTGATCTTCAAAAGGCGGAGAAAGTCAGCAAGAGGGAGAAAGTGTGGTTTGTCTGTGGTAAGAAATTGTGAGAGAATTTATTTACTTATTTTATTTAGTTAGTTTTTTCTGACCAGGAAAGGAGGACTAGACAATGCTGCCTATTTTCAGCCTCATTCTTGTGGAGGGGTATACAGATGGATGCCAACTGATATTGAATCATATTAAGCTGTTGGTGGTATTTTAGTGAATGGGGGAAATTTGGATAGGACACTGGGGAAATTCCCCTACTCACCAGTAGGAGGATCCTTGTCGATGGCAGACTCTCAGATTGGGGAGTTGGCTGGTGAACCTCCAGGAGTAGAGATCTCCGCTCTTGCTGGTCCAGCAATGGAGATTGATTCTACAGTTACTGAGGCTGCAAACACAAATAGTGCTTCTGATTCAGTCAGCATGGATCTTGAGCTAGCCGAACAAGATCTACAAAAGAATCTTATGGAGGAAAGAAAAATGACTATCTGAGCTACTTTCTTCAGTTGAACATCACTATATGATTCAACGAGGGATAGTGTGATAATAGCACGGCAAGATTTGCGCATGCAGTATGGGTGCGTAAAAAATACCGCATCATTTAAAGAGCACACTTACAGTTAAGCGTGTAGTTATAATAGCGTTCATAAACACAGACATCACCAGTATATATGAAATTGCACCTCCAGAAAAGTCGATGATTAACCGCACATCAGCACTTAATTTTACCACACTTTTAATAATTACATAAATAAATAACAGAGAAACTATCCAAAGTAAATATAACAAGGGCTCAGACTAGCATCGGAGGATGCAGAAATATACCATTTGGGAATTACTGCCACATTTTGGTTTCCCGGTGTCACAGAAGACAGGATGGCAGGGCAACTGTGTGTTATAACTGAATAAGGCTACATTGGCAATGCTCAGCTCTAAGATACATAAATACCTGAAACAGAAACTCATGGTCAACACTTTTTTTGTATTTTCAGCACTGTGAGATGGACACAATGCACGTTCTCCTGCTTGACCAGTCCCCCACCCCATCCTTTAGCTGCAGTACAACGAGGACAGCGGCACATACCATCCACTATCATGTCCTTCTGTTATTACATTTCACCTTGTAGACATCCCAGATATTTTTTTCCTTTTTACATGGAGAAGAATGTTGAATATAGTGACATATTTACAGGAAGCAGACCACATCAGAGCTCATTAATCTGCTTTCTGAATTTGATACCTGGACAACATGGTCATGATACCACAGTCGCGCTTACACTAAGCGCTCATTTCTCATTCACGCTATAATGAACCACGCTGTTATGGTAGCGCTATTTTCATTCGCACTATTTTTGCCATGCTATTATCTACAGATACCACTCAATGACAGAAACGGAAGGAGGAAAAGAGTAAGAGAAAGCATTTTCCTGCAAGTTCAGATGGTAATGTGGGGAAAGAAAACCCTCAACCACAATATTTCTCTTTGGAACAACATCTGCTCCTAATTCAGACAATCCTAATGACTTACATTCAATGGACTGGTCTTCAGAACTTGCTTTACACTGTGCGGGTTGGATTCAAGTGGACAATGGTGAATGGTCTCCGGACCCATAATCACTTTGCCCAGCACAAGTTCATCTGTGGAAATGGTAGCCACGACTAGGACAGAGCAATCATCAGGAAATCAAAATGGACACCCTGAGAAGATCCCGGATTTGTCCACCGAGCAGCATCATGACTTAGCCAACACGACGATTTCTTCTGTAACTCCAGCTACCATGGTAGTACCGGACAGGCATGCTACACAGGAAGCCCCTGAACTTACTGATTCACAGATAGTATAGGCACTTAGAGACACTGGACAGACACAACAGGACTATCCCTCTCTTGGACAAAACCCAGGTCAGAAACCAAGTTTTTCTAGTTTGTTTCATGCTCCCCTGACAAATGCTAAACATTGTTATACCATTAGAATTAGATATACAAGTGGGCTAGATGAACCACCGGACAGACTATTTGTTGGAAATTTTTGTATTAAACAGTCTTTACAGTTTTCTCCCTCAGAGGTGTTTGCTTTTATCCACGCTCCTGGTGAACATAGCTTCGATGTAAGCTTTCACTCTTCAGCCCTTCTAGATAGATTTTGGCAAATGTATGCTAGCATTAAGAATTCTTAAATATGGTCTCACTTTTATGTCATTCCCCTGTCTAAATCCACTGTTAAAATGGTAACTGTTTTGTTCAGCAATGAGGAGGTCAATGTATTGGTTAGAGCAACGTTGTGAGGTGCAGGGTTTACCCAACCCCATAATTGATGATGAAGGTTTCTGGACAGGGGGGTGGCATTTCAAAATCCAGTTACAAGTTACAGATTCTGGGGTGCAACATTTACCTGCCATTTTTTTTCTAGGGAGAGACTGAGGCATCCTATTTTATCCTGGGATGCCTCATACCTGTTTCAAATGTGGTTCCCCTAGACATGTGAGTAGCAGCTGTGATAAAATCAGATGCAGCATGTGTGGGATGCTAGGACATTCTGTGGCCCATTGTACCTTCACCCCCAAATGTAGTTTATGTGAGACAGAAGGCCATACTTTCACAAACTGCCCTTGGGCATCACAGAACACATCAGATGCAGATTTTGTAGAGCAACTCACCCCCCACACAATCAACCTCCCCTTCCCCTCAGTCATCCAGGAGGACACCTCTTATGGGGGTGAGAAATCCCAGCATTCCTCAGACAGAGGAGATTACCTCAAAAATCTCCAGTACTGATCCCCAAACCCCTCTGGTTACACAAGTTCCAGAAGTACCTACTCCCATTTCCAACCCCAATTCTCAAGCTGAGGAGAACAGCAATTTTGAAGATGTGGCAGAGATTCCCCTCCTAACCTGCAAGCTTTTCAGTTGGTAACACACAGAAAACGGAAAACCAGGCTACCTAAGCCTCCTTCAAGTCAACTCCCTCTGCAAAACCAATATGGAGCTTTGCAGTGTAGGCAATACTGAGATGGAGGATCTTTCCAAGGCATCCTCTGTTTTGGAAGTATCATCTAAAAACAAGGATCCCTCCACGCTGAAACCTAAAGTAAAAAAGAAACACTGGGGTTCTAGATCCAAAGCAAAGGTTGTTTCATAACACACCCATAAAAAAAAACTGAATAAGACTTGGTTAAATTATGATTGATTTTGCAGGCACCTCTCTTAACATGGACAGCTTAAAGAATGAGAAGTGTAGGAAAATGACTTTCATGGTATTTGATTCTTGCCACTTAGATGTGATTTTCTTCCAAGATATCAGGATCCACCAGTACTCTGAATCCCTTAGAACATCTTCCGATTGGAAATGGGGACCATGTTAATGGTCATTGGGGGTAGAACAGTGTAGAGGGGTAGGAGTTGATTTTTTTGACCACACTGTTAAACTTCTGATAATAGTAGAAATTCACCAAGGAAGAACATATTAATAGATGTGCTGATTAAAAACAATGTATACCATCTCATTAACTGCTACCACCCTCAAATGAAAGTGAGTAGGAAGGATCTTTGGAAAGAAATACAACCCTTCGTATTTACTTCTAAAATAGTTATTTTGGGTGGAGATTTTAATTGTGGTGGTTACATTCAGCTAGAAGTAATAAAATGGAGAAAACCTTTTGCGATGTGCTAGCCTTGAAAAATATAATTGAGCAAGTAAATCTAAAAGATGCCCAAGGTTTTCTGCATTCCCATCTACTTTGCACCTTTTATAAAGTGTTACTATCATCTTGCATTGATTATTTCTTTGTACCCAACACAGTTTCTGTCCAAAACTCACAAACACAAGTTATTTCAACATCAGACCACTGTCTTATTAGCATCCATTTGGGAAATATTCCAAAGATAGCCTACGGGAAAGGGTTGTGGAGACTCAATATGACTGTCTTACAACAAGCCATTCAGGGCCCTCTAGCCAAATTAATATCAGCTAGAAAATCAGTTGTTTGTCTATATGATAATTTAATACAATGGTGGTTGGATACAAAAAAAGATTTTACAGTATGTTTCAAAGCTCTTTCAAGAACTTATTTTATTTTTATTTATTTAGTTTTTGTTGACCGAGTAAGTGCAGTAGACAAATTCTTACCTATTTTCAGGCATGACCCGGGGGAGGGGGATACAGATGGATGCCAACTGACCTTGAACCAGAGTAAGCTGCTGGTGGTATTTTAGTGAATGGGGGGAAATTTGGCCAGGGCACCTGGGAAATTCACTACAATTTTAACTACAAACAACAAAACCCTTATTTTTATTTATTTAACCAGTTGCAATTTCTATAAGAAAGAGTGCACTCTATGAATAATGTTTTCCAAAAAATTGCTCAAACTGAAAAAGAACTTCAAAACACACAATATAACAGGCTTCAGTCCTTAGAAACTGAACAAAAGTTCAGAACACATGACAAATCCTCCTTAACAAATCCATATGAAAAGTGTAGGTATAGGAGACAGAGTAAGCACATTGCACAATTAACATCTCCATCGGGGGACGTTGTTTGCTCCAAAATGGGAAGTTTGGATTTAATAGATAAGTACATTCAGATTAAATTTAGTACACAGTTTACTATTTCTGATGAGACAAGACTTTGGCTTACGTCACTATCCTTACCCCAATTTTCACCCATACCGCAAGCCTTATTAGCTCAATCTATTTCTTCCCTAGAGTTAAATAATGCTATTTCATCCCTTAACTTAAATACCACTCCAGGTGCAGATGGCTAACCCCCAGGATTTAGTTCAAGTTTTAATCAACTATTACAAACATCAGAAATTCCTCAAGATATGAATACTGGCATATTTTTTTTTCTTTTTAAAAAAGGGGACAAAACCTTACTAGCTAACTAGAGACCCCTCATGCTATTAAATGGAGACCTTAAAATCTTAGCCAAAATTCTTAACTGCAAATTGGTAAATGCCATGACAAAGGTTATTCATGCTTCCCAATCATGTACAATTCCAGGGCGTAGAATTACCGACAACTTACTCCAGTTTAGGGAAATAATTAATTCTAGTCACACTTCACAAACCCCGGCATACATTCTTAGCCTGGACCAGGTCCAAGCTTTTGATAATGTTTCTCACGATTTTATATGGTACTGCCTTACATCCTATGGGATTCCATTACAATTTACTGCTTTGTTACAAAGTTACTATAAATCCACATCAGTATCACCATTGTTGCATGGATGGTTAGGAACAAAATAGGAAAATATACCAAGGGGTTCAACAAGGCTGCCCACTGAGCCAGATGTTATATATCTTGACTTTTGGACCCAGTTATTAGAATGTTAGTTTCCAGCACTATTAAAGGTATTTCAGCTTCAAACCTACCCCCGGTGAAAGTATGTGCCTATGCTGACAACTTAGTAGTTGTTATTCAAAACCAATCAAATTGTAAGCAAACCTTAGATATTTTAGGGACCTTCTGCTCCCTTACTGGAGCAGAAGTAAATTATTCCAAAAGCTTTTGTTTAATCACAGGGATCACAGCTGACACAACAAAAACAATGATAAGGGGTATTCCAGTTCTTTACACACCTCAAAAGCTGTTAGGTATGTATTTTGGCCCTGGGGACATGGCTGAGTTTTCTTGGAAACAGAAAATTGAACAAATAAAACCCCGGATTCAATTATGGAACAAATGGAAAATGGGAAAATTAAAACGTATTTTTATGATTACTAACCACCTCATTCCCTTTTTTTATATATTAGCCATGTGTTTCCCATACCAAAACACTTAGAAAGTACACTCTTAGGATATTTCTTTTCTGTATTATGAGGCAGTCACCTTAATCCTGTTAAAAGAAGTATAACTTACCTCCCCATTAACAAGGGTGGTCTGGGTATGGTTAATCCCATTGGCTTTCATTTTAGCATCTTTTTTTCACTAATTTTGCTCCTAGTTTGAAATGACTACATCCTAGTTGGTCACTTTGGCTCCTCAACCAAATTCAAGGGGTATTTTCCCAATCGGGTGAAGACACTGGCCTTTCCAAATTTTTTTAAAACTCACAGATTCACACTCTATCTTAAATATAGTTTGGATAAAATAAAAGTGTGGCAAATCAAAAAAAATCTTCCCTTTTTCTCCTTACTAGGAAAGGTGTATATCAACTAATCATGGATACCCAACTTCATGTTGATCCCTTTGAGGATAGAGATGCACAAGAAAAACTTTGGATTTGCCAAATGCTTTCTGAGAAAAGACTCCCTTCAAAAATATGGGATATGGTATGTTTAGGGGCACTTGGCAAACTAAATGTTAAAAATGATTTAAAACACAAGGAAGTAACAGAACACTACTGCCCCAGACCAGGATGTGGTACTACTTTAAAGACTATCCCTCATCTGTATTTTGAGGGCCCCTATGTCTTAGACATATGGAAGGTAATATGTAAAACCTGGAGTTGCCTCCTCTTCCAGTATTTGAATTACGATACATCCAAACTACAACTGGTGTCTAATCATTAGGCATCCTTTAATAAAAGTAGCTTGTATGTTTTCTTTGGTTTCATTAAATATTGGATTTGGCAGAGTAGGTGCAGATTTTCCTTACTGCAACAATATGTGTCTTCACAAGAGTTAATGGGCATGATTACAGAAGATATTCAAAAGCATAAAGATCATGAATGCACTGTGTTTTCTAGGTCACACTTTCTAGACCTTTCGCATAAATTCCCTTGAACCCTGTTTAGGGTTTACTTCCTAAGAGTTAAGAATATTATTCCCCCCTTGTTTTCTTTTTCCTTTTTTTTTGGCAGGGATTAATTAACTACTGGCAACCTAGAAGATGTATGTCTAGAATACTCTTTTAAATTATTTTTTTTTTCCTTTTTGATGGATTTACCTTATGATTTATAAGATTTGTAATCATTAGTGTTGCTGTAATTACTCAAATTGTAGATATTTTATTTTAACAAGAATCAAGAATGTATGCATATAACCTGTCCTCTTTTTTTTGCTGTTTCTGCAGAGCCATATGAATGTATTTTATTTTGTGTGGATTAACACTGTTGGAATATATTTGATTGTGAAGTTATAACAATAAAAATTCCTGTACTCACCTGTAAGGGATAGTTGGTGGGATGGCCACTTCGGGTGAGCCACAGGAGGAGATGGACATACTGGAGACAGAGGAGCAGACCTCCTCCTCTGTTCCAACTTTGCTAGAGGCCATTGTGACTGATTCCAGAGAAAAAAGTAAAGATTACATAAAACCCAGTGAATGTTTGCCAGGAAAAGAAAAAATAATTTTTCCAGCAAGTGAGCCTGTAGACGCAAGCGCACATATTTTCCTATAGCAAATAGAAGAAGAAAATGAAAGGCATGAAATACAAAACAAAATCCTGCAAGAAAATCTTTACAAAGTGCAGTGGGAGAACTTGCCTATCACAGGATGGGGAGCAGCTGTCAGACCAGCGTTTGAAAGCTGTGATGCAGCACCATCAAATGGATTAACCACATCAAAGGATCATCTCATGAGTGACACACAGGTACAATATTTCCTTCTTTTATGAAACAAGTAAACGAGGCTGGCAGTAAAAACACTGGTGACAGCATGTGCCCAAAGCCCCAAGAAGAGGAAAACCTGGGAATTAAAACTTAAGCCTTAAACAAAATGAGACCGGGGGCATGATTGGAAAAAATGACACAGGAAAAAATGTTGACATCACTTTAGAGGGGAGCATAAAGTTAAATGTGGAAACACAAGCAGACAAATGCTCTGGGCAAAAGGATAAATTGGTGCCAAAACTGAAAGCAAAATCAATAAAAGACAATACATATGACCTCTCAGAAAAAGAAATAGTGTATCAAATGAGTGCCCATGACCAAACAAATGCAACATTGTTTTCATGTTCTACAAAGGGAGTAGGAGAGAAAATCGATTTCAAAGAAGAAACTAAAATTAAAAACAAAAGAACTGCAGTAACTTTTGTTAATAGGAACATTTCTGTTGATGTTTCATGTGCTAGTGATGATTCAGCTGATGAAATACAGACAAAAAAGATCCAGGAGACCCAGAGTACTGCAACTGCTGTAAAACATGCTTTCTCTATAACCAACCCTGTCTCCCTTGAGGAGTGGTCACCAGAAAAAGCTCTTATCGAGGCGGGCTGGGGAAAAAAAAAGAAAATGGCACATGGCTACCTGACCCAGAATGGAAGGATACAGACCCTATTCACAAACAACACCTGAATAGCACCCAATGGTACCCTTCGAACAATTACCAAAGAGAGCTATATCACCTTCAAGGCCTAGTGACTCTGTGCATGCACAAAACAATATTAAAACAAAACAACTTGAACTAGTGGCCCAGACAGGGAAAGAACATTAATGAGGAGCACCAGAATACAGAAACCCCAGCCCAAGAAAATCTTCCAAATGAGGACACCCCATAAAGACCACTACTTTCAGAATTATTTTCAAAAAATTAAAAAGAAGCAACTTCATGCCATAATGTCATTAGAATTAGGTACAAGGGGGGAATAAAAATCAGACCTGATAGACACTTTGTAGGGAAGAAATCATTAAAGGAATCATTACACTTCTCACCTAGGAAACTGTTTGCTTTTATTAACATTTCTGGAGAAGATAACTTCAATGTAAGTTTTCAGTCCTCTTATGCATTGTAGTTTTTTTTTGGCAAAGGTATAGTCAAGTTAAGTTTTCTCCCTTATGAACTCCTTTCCCAGTTATTCCCTTGAAAAAAACTTTAAATTTGCTACTATAATGTTTCAGAATGAGGGAGTCCATGTAGAGGATATAACATATTGGCTATCCCAGAAGTGTGATGCATTGAGCCCCCCATAAGCAATACTAAATTCAGAATTGTTCTGGACTGGGGGATGAAACTGTAAAATCAAACTTAGACAAATAATACAGAGATTGAACATGTGCCTATCTCCTTTCTGTTAGGTAGGGACAGGGGTATGTTTTTATGCTGGGCAGCCTCAGGCCTGCTACAAATGTGGTGCCCAAACTCATCTATCTAGTGTATGTGACAAGCCCAGATGTGACAATTGTGGGGAAGTGGGACATAATAGCCATCAGTGCGCAAACCTGACCAAACATGATTTATTTGAAGACACTGGACCATGTATTTGCAAAATGCCCTTGGGCAGCAAAAAACAAAGCCTCAGTAATCAGTCCAGAACTTCTAATTCAGAAAGCACAAGATGCAGCTGACAATACAGAACATGGTGATAGGCAAGGGCCACACCCTAACCCTAACCCCCTCCCTCTCCCTCTTCCTCCAACTCAACCAACAAAGGGAACACAAAAAGGGAAACTAATTCTGAAGGTCCTCCTCCTAGTCCTGACATTCTGGGAAACAAAGAGAACCTAGTGGTGATTGAAGAATTTCCACCTGTTTGCTATTAGGACCCCATAGATGAACCTCAGGAAGGAACTGCACCAAATAAATCCTCCTGTAAAACTGTCCCACCACCCAGGAGAGTTACTAGACTTTCCAAAGCTCCCCCCTCCATCCACTCCTCCTTTAGCATCTCAAGAACATCAAGAAATGGAAACCTCTAACTCCTATGCAGTATTAACCTCATCATGGGGAGACACAAACATGGAAGTGAGGGATACTGGAAGCAGAGACAAAGGGCAAACTACAGTGGACTATAAGGGGAAGAAAAAGAAAAAAGAGGAAAAACAATTAGGGGAAGAAGAAATAATTTATGGCTAGACTAAGTTTAGGATCCATAAACATACACAGTATTTTAAATAATTGTGAAGAGGCAAGCAGTATTTTGGAACCTTCATGAAGCTAACATAGACATAGTTTTCATGCAAGAAATGTGGATGTCATCTGTAGACCAAGTCTGGATGTTTACAGCAGAATGGATCTGGACCCCGTCATACTGGTCTTTTGGCCCTGACAAAGTTGATGGTATTGGCATCCTTTTTAACTCATAGTCCTTTTCTCTAAAAAAACTGATAGATCTAGTCCCAGGCAGGGTTATGATTATTGATGGATTATAGAATCAAAATTTATTTAGATTTATTAATATTTACAGCCCCCCAAAAAAGCTGATAGAGTGACTATTCTTTCCCAAATTCAACTGTTTATAATTATATCAGCATACATTATATTTGGGGGTATTTCAATTGTGGACTACCAAAGGAAAATTTATCTCTAGAGAAAAAAAAATACTGTGATTCAAATACCCTGAAAAAATGTATTCAAACAGCAGAATTAAAAAACTGTAAGGGAAATCAGAGTGTTTGACCACCCTTTATTTATAAATGAGGGAAATAGACTACCCCTATAGATCACATCTTTATCTCACAGAATCTAGAATTAGCAAGCTTTGGGACAACACTGATTGAATTCTCAGATCACCTTTTATTTAAAACAGTTTTCACACATGAGAGAGTTTTAGTACCTAGAAATAGATGGAAGTTGAACATATCTACTCTTCAGAACTCAAAAGTTCAGGAGGGGATCACAAAAATACTATGGGCAAGAACATCAGTTTTTATATATGTTAGTATATAAGAATGGTGGGCAGACACTAAAAAGGATCTTAATCACTGGTTCCAAACTTATGGGAAAAAGACAGAAAGAAATACATTTTTAACATATTTAAAATTGCATAATCCACTTCAATATCTATACACTCAAGCAGCATATTCTAGATATGATTATACAGGGCAATTAGAATCAGTAAAAGAAGAAATGTCACAGTTAATATGACAGAGCAAAAACCTTAAAAGCAGAACTCCAATATAAAACTCAGAAATCCCCTTTAGGAGACCCATATGAAGCTTTTAAAAATAGAAAGATTAGCATGGGATTTGAAGAGTTAATAGATGAGGAAGGACATAGGCAAGATACAGAAGAAGAATTACATAAAATTATAACCAGCTTTTTTAAAACACATGACATGGTAAGCCCCCCCTTCTGAGGAAATGAACAAATATCTGAAGCAAGTAAACCCCCCAGATCTCCCAATAAATATATCAAACCTTTTGTCTCCAATAACAAAGGATGAAATAGAGACTACCATAAAAAGCCTAAAATTAGGAGCATCCTGGGACTGGATGGCCTCCCCTATGAATTTTATAGAACCTTCAGTAAAGATATAACAAACTGTCTAGTAGTGCTGTATGATAATTTCTTTAACACACAACAAATACCAGTAGATTTTACATCAGGGTTGGTGATCTTTTTTTTAAATCTGGGAACAGATTACAGCTGAATAACTTGAGGCCGAAAACCCTGCTTAATGCTGACTTTAAAATTCTGTCTCAAATTCTTAATAAAAGATTAAGAGAAACAGCATCATCCCTCATCCATCCATCACAGTTCTACGGGCTGCCAGATCGGAAGATTCAGCATGCAGTGATGCTAATTAGAGATATAATAGAGTTCAGTAATATGAAACAGAAAATGTTGTACAATATCTGTGGACCAATGCAAAGCTTTTGATAGGGTCTATCATCCTTTCTTATTTGCAGTTCTGACCTACTATGGAATCCCCACAGAATTTATCAAATGGAAACAACTGCTTTATTCAAATGCAAGAGTTCATCCAATAATTAAAGATAAAGTAACACAAATGATTAAGATAACTACAGGGGTAAGACAGGGGTGCTCATTAAGCCCCCTTACTCTACATTTTCACCTTAGATCCTCTCCTATGAGTACTACAAGGCTTAGATAAGTGGCAAGGAAAAATGGGGAAAAAGATGTCAGACACTTTGAAGGCACAGGCCTATGCTGATGACCTTATAATTTTCATGCAGACACACAGTCAAATACCAGTGTTATTGCAAGAATTTTGTAGTTACTCACAAGTGTCAAACTCAAAAGTTAATATAAACAAATGTAAAGGGATATTTATAGGGTATTTTTCCTCTTCTGCTACAAATCTACAAGGGATAGAGATTTTTTCAATGCCTCAGAAAATCTTAGGAATAACCTTTGATCCACAAAATATGACAGCAGAAAATTGGGATAGTGCTTTACAAAAAACAGAACAGAAGGTACTTAGATGGAAAGGATGGAGACTTTCCAAAACAAAAAGGGTTCATATCATAGTTCATAGTTCATAGTTAAATACATGTTCAGTAGGTATTTCTACCTTTTACGAACACGCCATCCTTCATGGATGGAAACAGAATTTAAGGTCTCCTTTTTCTTTGTCAACATTTGATTTGAACATAGTTATAGTTTCGCTGTTGACTATACTGGATGGTAAGTTATTCCAGAGATTAACAATCCTTTGAGAGAACCAATTATTTCTTTTTACAGTATTATTGGGGGTTCCTTTAAGATTTTGTGTATGAGATCTGGTATGTTTGTTACTTATATTTCTATCTAAACCAATAGTTTCAAACATTAAGTTGTTATGGAATGCTTTATAGGTTAGACATAAATCACCACGGAGTCACCTATAGTTAAGAGAATAGAGATTTAAATCTTTTAATCTACTTTCGTAATCTAAATTTTGCAATCCATTTATTTTCTTAGTTGTTTTTCTTTGAATATTTTCTGTAAGTTTTTTTGTTTTTAATTAAGTAAGGTGATACTACTGAACTGCAGTATTCTAGATGGGGTCCTACTAAGCTTCAGTACAAAGGCAGTATAACTTTGGCCTCCCTGCTTTTAATATTTCTAAAAATGCAGTTTAGAATTCTGTTTCCTTTTTTTGGCAGCTGAAATTGTATGTTTGTTAAAACTAAAGTCGTTGGAAATTATAACTCCTAAGTCTTTTTCATAAGTAATTTGCTCCAAGTAAGTCTTATTGATCTTGTAAGGATAACAAGGATTATTTTTCCCCAAGTGCATCACCTTGCATTTGGTCTCATTAAATAAAATACTTTTTTCTATGGACCAATCTACTAGATGGTCTAGGTTTTTGCATTTCATTATTATCGTTTTGATCTTTTATTATACAACCTATTTTGCAGTCGTCCAGCAAACTTTGCTAACCAGCAGGAATTATTAAGGGACACATTGTAGAGATCAGAATGTTAAACAAGGTTGGGCCAAAACAGACCCTTGGGGAACTCCACTTGTGACCTGGCCTGGATTAGATAAATAACCCTTAACAGACACTTGTTGGGTTCTATTTAGTAACCAAGCTTGAATCCAGCCTATAATTTTAGAATCTAGTTTTAATTTGAGTAATTCGGATATTAATATCCCATGTGAGACCGAATCAAAAGCTTTGGAAAAGTCCAAAAAAATCACATCCACTGAGAATCCCTTATCTAATGCATTACTCACTGGTTCCAAAAGTACAGTAAATTTGTTTGGCATGATCTGTTCTTTGTAAATCCATGTTGATGAATGTCCAATATGTTATTTTGTCAAGATGATCAGTAATTCTACCCTTAAGTACTCTTTCTAGAAGTTTGCACATAACATCAGTTAAACTAATAGGTCTGTAATTTTGCTCAAGGTGTTTATTGCCATTTTTAAAAATAGGAATAACTATAGCTTTATTCCAATTTGTTACTGTTTTTTCTGTGTAGACTGACAAGTTAAATAACAAGGTTTATGGCCCAATTAGTTGATCTTTTAAATTTTTGATAAATAGTGGAGGGATACCATCGGGACCCGGGGAACTGCTATTTTTTAGTTTATCAATAGCTTCCTTAACTTCATCTTCTGTTATATATGGAAAAGATGATGTTATAGTATGCTCCATTACTGGATTAGACATATTTTTTTGAAAAATGTTTACAAAGTAATCATTCATTTTATTTGCTATTTCAACTTCATTAGTAATTAGTTGTTGGGATGCCTGTAATGGTCCTATGGTAGGACTGTTTTTTTTTAAAGAACCAATATAATTGTAAAAGGTTTTTTTGTTGTCTTTGACATTAACAGCTAATTTTAATTCTAGATGTTTCTTTTCTTTTATAATCATGTTTTACTTTTGTTTGATATTAGCTTGTATTTATTCCAATTTTCACTTTTTTTTTGGTTTTATATTTCTTGTATGAACGGTGTTTCTTAGCTAAAATTTTCTTTATTTTATAATTCCACCATAAGGGGGCTCTTTTGTTTTTTATATATTTCTTTCTACTGGGGACCCAAAGTTTTATACAAGTGTTTATTTTTAACATAAATTTGTTGTAAACTAAATTGATATCCTTATCTTTCAGGTCGTAAGCCCAGTTCCATTTAGATAAGTCTTGCTTGATTTTGTTACAGTTTGCATTAATAACATCTTGTACAGTAGTACAGCCAGATGTTGTTGTTGAATGAGGTAGATTCATTATTATATGGACCATGTTATGGTCACTGTTAACTAATGGTTGATCTATTGTGACTTTTTCTTCTGCATTGTCAATATTGGAAAATATCAGATCCAGGATGTTATTACCTCTATTAGGAGAATTTACTAATTGCCTCATGTTGTTGATGCACATTAGATCTAAAAATGAGTTTTCCAAAATGGTATTTGCTTTTAAATTTATCCAATCAATATTGGGAAGGTTAAAGTCACCCATTAATAAACAGTTTTGATCTAATATATTGTTTTCAATATTGTTTATGAATTCTAAGTTTTCTTTTGAGTTGAGATTTGGGGCCCTATAACCTAAGCCTACCAAGACAGTATGTTCATGTGTAAGATTGATTTTGGTCCATGTTATTTCACTAATGTAGTTTCATTGTATTTAGTTGCACTATAGCTTTTGAATCTATTATGTATATATAGTGCAACACCTCCACCTCTGGTGTTAGTACGATTTTTCTCATATTTTGTGTATCCCCTTATTTCAGTTCCCCAGTCCTCATTTCTAAACCAAGTCTCCGTCACTGTACATATATCGATTTTTTGCATGAATATAATCTTCTAGCTCATTGATTTTATTTAAGAGACTTTTTGCATTCAACGCCGACCCACTGGGCGCGGTGGGATTTCGCTTCTTGACATGGTGACCGGGTTCAGAACGGACCCAGGTTGTCGGAGGGCCGGCCGGGGGGAGTAGGATCGAGCGCCCATAGGGCAGCTCTCCTACTCTGGGGGGAAGGTGTGGGCAGTGATTGGTGCACTGGGGACCCCTGGTGGAGGCCGGGGTGTGCCCAAGCATCCGACGCTTACGTGTTCCTGGGAGGTGGGGCAGGTGGTGATGTGAGGCATCAAGGAGCATGGCCCCACCTCCACAGAAAACTGGGAAAACAGCCAAGCACCTGTCGCCATTAATGAAGCCCGCCGCGGCTTCCGATATGTCCCCAGGCCGACCCCCGACCTAAAACTACGTGCCCGGGACATTACCCCCGTGTCACGGGCCCCCACCATGGGGGGAAGCCACGGGGTATCAGGGGGGTGGCTGATTTGGGGACAGAAGCCGGTGAGCCGTGAATGAACGGATGAGAAGGCGGCAGGCGGCTCGAGGGGGAAAAAAAGTAAAGTGAATTGCAAAAAAAAAAAAAAGAGACTTCTTGCATTCAAGAGTAGTATGTTAAATTCAGTATTATTAAATTGAGAGTTTTTACAAACTTTTATGATATTTTTAGTTAGATAGTTTTTAGGCTGGTGGGGTCTAATAGTATTTAGAGTTTTCAAATTCTTTGGACACTCCCCCTCATGGCTTAGTTTAAAATTTTCTATGTGGACCTGCATATGTTTTCCCAATAAGTTGTTCCCTCTTCTGCTAAGGTGTAGACCGTCATATGCAAATAGTTCTTCCCTCCTAGTCATATCATTAAAACAT
The DNA here is from genome assembly GCA_016271365.2 of Neoceratodus forsteri. Taxonomy (NCBI): domain Eukaryota; kingdom Metazoa; phylum Chordata; order Ceratodontiformes; family Ceratodontidae; genus Neoceratodus; species Neoceratodus forsteri. The sequence goes on along the minus strand of CM028131.1, from coordinate 1,066,003,993 downwards.
TCTTATACCATGTTTGTTATATATGGCCATGATCCCCACCCCCCGTACAAATAGAAACCAGACTTTACACATATTTCTTCCAGATGCTATGGGGAGCAGGCTTAATCCTATCAGGCTTTGTTTCACCTACCTGCCAAGCTCCAAGGGGGACTTGGGATGGTAGATCCAATAATCTTCTTTCATTCATTATTTATAGTTCAGACAATAAAAATGGGACTAACCCTATAGGGAATTGATACCATAAATTTATCCAGAATGTCCTACAGACTTACTTTACAGCATGGACTAACACTCCTCCCAAAATCAACCCCACATGGTAATTCCAAGTTACTTAAAACCAGTGGCACAAAAACTATATAAATGGGGAATAACAAAAACCCAGGTATGTTAAAACACAGGATCTAATTTATACAGTACTATTTTGGAGAAAATATTTCCAGTTGAACCTGAATTTAAGGACTATGCTACCTTTCACAACAAATTTATTTTAGCACAACTAAATAATAGTGGGATATCACTTCATATCTGGGAGGTGTTGTGTAACAGCATGTGGGAGAATGAACATTAGAGGCAATAATAAACACAAATCACTAGAGGAAAGGTATTGTCTATATAATACTTGTCAAACAACCAAAGAAACTATGAAACATTTCTTATATGAACATATGAATGTGCCAGCAGAAGCAGACCACCCGGTCTATCTAAGTCTGCTCGAGTGTGCAGTTAGTATCCCTAGTTTGCAGCTGCCCCACCCCCTTCCCTTTGTCATTCCACTGCTGCCCCCCACCCTCACTATCCCCTTATTTGACTGTTCCTATGCAAAACCTTTGTGGTATTTCTTAGCTAGGAAATGAAAATTACCATGGTTAACAAATTTAAATCATGAAATTCTAGTTATAGGACATTACCCATTCTTGTATAATAGATATGACAAAAGTACAGTAGCTGTGTTTTTTTGTTGTCTGAAATTCTTTATATGGCAGGCTAGATGCCAATGGGTTCTTTCACAAAGATTAATGACCTATGAAACTTTTAGTTCACTTGTGGCACAAGCAATGTGATCAATTTATTTAAAAGATATTTCAGCTCACTCATCAGATAAAGTACAAAAATGGTGGAAAGGATTCTTATTTTTTGTAAAATATAAATGAAAAATGGATGGTCATATTTTACGTTCTGTTCATGAATTAATGAAGTATGAATAATTGTGTTTTTTGTGATGCCTTGTATTTAGTATATCCTTTTTTTCCTTTTGTAAAAATGTTAAAAATGTGTTATGATGTGACTTTCAAAAAAAAAAAACTCTACTCTTCTAGTAGGGGGGACCTCTGGCCATGAGTATGGCCACTGCTGGAGAACTATGAGAAGGAACAGATGTGCAGGTGTCAGAGGAGCTAGTCTTCCCCTCTGCGGGTACAGTAATAGAGACTGAATTAATCTTTGATGCCCCAGGCTCGACGGAATTAACGGTAGAAGCACCCAACGAGACATTGATCTCACAACAACAAGAAGGAGTGCGTAAGAAAAGTGAAGTAGATATTCAAGCCCCTCACTCAGAATGACAATCAAATATCAAAGACACAGAGGAATTACTTACGAGTTTAAATGAAGAAGAGATTCACTTTAAAAATAGGCAAAAAGGAGCTGCAGAATGCTAAAGCGGCAAAGATCATTCATTAAAGAGTTGTGTTGCTAAGGGATTTGCCAGCTGCAGAGTTCCAGCTGTTTACCTCGGGTGCAGCAGCAAATGTGACTACAGTACAGCAGACACACAAATTCCTGAATTTGAGAATACAGAGGGCTTGCACAAGGACAAAACACTGGAACAGCAACCCAAAATCACCTTTCTGGCAAGTACCAAAACTTCTAAATTATTTATTTATAAATTTAAAAACAACAGAACAAAGTTATGAAAAATTCCATAAGTTTTTAAAAACAAGACAAAAGGGACTGATTATGTACTACCCTTACATAAAATAGGAATTTTGCCAAATGAAGATGAAGAGAAATTACCGTATATACTCGAGTATAAGCCGATTTTTTTACACCCAAAATTATTGCTGTGCTTTGCAGGTCTCGGCTTATACGTGGGTCTATTCAACCAAGCAAGTAGTGATCCAGTTTTGAGTGCTTTTTCAGATTGAGTTTTGGCACATGTTCAAATAGTTATCAGTGTCACTAAGGCTTACTACCCTATGCATACTGTAATCTTTTGAAGATGAGCTTGAAAAGAAAACGCAGCTCATATGATGTAGCATTCAAGCTGCGTGTTGTTGAGTGTGCAGAGGCCACCAATAACTTGGCTGCTGCTCAGCAATACACTGTAAATGAGAAGCAGGTCAGATTATGGCACCAGCAAAAGTTGGCATTAACTGAAATGCCAAAGTCAAAATGTGCCTGCCGAGGTCACCATGCAGCATTTAACCTACTGGAGGCTGATCTGAATAACTGGATGTTACAATGCCAAGAGAGTGGCTATATTGTAACAATGCTGGCAATTCATATGAGGGCTCTGAATATGGCCAAGGACCCGAAATATCAATGTGTAGGTGTATATTCTTTCCTCGCATCTGCTGGATGGTGCTCCAGATTTATGGAGCACCATGGATTGACATTGCACCACAGAACAAAAATAGCACAAAATCTTCCACCAGACCTTGAGTTTAAGGTGGATAGCTTTCAATGTTTTGTGTTAAAAATGCACACACAGTATGCTTATGACCTGAGGCAGATTGGAAATATGGATGAAACACCGATGACATTCGACCTGCTGTCCAATAGAACTGTAAATCCTATGGGTGGCAAGACAGTTCTAATTCACACCATTGGGCATGAAAAGACCCTCTTCATGGTCATTGTGTCCTGTCATGCCGATGGGACCAAGTTAAGGCCCCTTGTTGTTTTTTAAGAGGAACACACTACCAAAAAATATGACTTTTCTGTCTGGCATCCTTGTCTGTCCTCATCCAAAGGGATGGATTGATGGATGAGACTGTACTTCAAGTGTGGCTTCAAAAATTCTGGCATACACGTCCTGGTGCTCTGCGCTCTAAGCGCTCATTTCTTGTGCGGGATATGTTCCGTGCGCATCTGACAGACCCTGTTAAGAAATGTGCCAAAAAAATGAAGACTGATCTGTGTGTAATCCACGGAGGTTTCACTTCCATCCTTCAGCCACTTGATGTTTGTTTAAACAAACCATTTAAGGACAGAGTGAGAAAGAAATGGAGTGAGTGGATGTGCTCATGTAGTTTGTGAATGGATTGTTGCGGCTTGGGAATCGATACCCAAAGACATGGTGAAAAAGTCCTTTTTAAAGTGCGGTATCAGCAAAAACATGGATGGGACTGAGGATGATGCCCTATATGAGGAGGATGAGGGGGATGCAGAAGAGGCAGCAGATGAGGATGAGGAACTTGACGTTATCCCGTCTGACATGGTGACAGAGAAGAGCCTCACAGAGAATATGCACGCCTTGGGTATTTCTGATAGTGAGCTGTTAGAAGAGGATGACTAAAAATGCTGTGGGACTATGGTACACTCCTATGCTCTGTTGCTAATTTTTGATGTATGCTTAATATACAATGTTTGCTCAATGATAGAGAAATAAAATGCGAAGCACTGATTTCATTGTGTGTTTTTTAATTGCCCCTTTCATTGGCTGTAAGCATTTTCTAAATCATTTAGATGCATAGAAATATGCCTCGGCTTATACACGGGTCAGTGCTTTCCCAAAAGTAAACTGCTGGTTTGGGGGGGGGGGCCTGGCTTAAATGCAGATTGGCTAATACATGGGCATATATGGTAAGCAATATGTTGAAGAAAGTTTTGACTTTAGCAATAGAGGGAAATATAAATATAATACAGTTTATTAGTGTATGTAGGCCTATAGACAATCTAGAATTAGTACTGCTGGTATCTGATCAATTCTTTATGCTGAAAGCTATAGAGAAGCACAGAAATCCAGGTGCGCTGCTGACTGAACCCTGGGCCGAATCTCATAGCCATGATTGGCTGAAGTCCATAAGCACCAGCAAGTGATTGGCTGCTGCTGCAGCTTCTTTCCCCATTGGACCATTGTTTCTGCAAGCCTGCTTAGGCTCTGTTTCTTCCCGACTTTGGACAAATTCATTTTTTAAATCTTTTGGGCTGGGTTTTTTTGAAGATTGCTAACCATGGAATGTTTATGCTGTGGGTCTGTGTAAAACTGTGTAAAATTTTGCTTATATGATTGGCTGAATTGATCTGCTTTATCTTGTTCCTGCCCCTTCCTCCTCCTGCTTATATTTTTGTCTTTTGAAATCCCACTCCTCTTCCCTAATCTACCCTGTTTTTTTGTCCTAACTTCTGCAATTAGCTTCTGTGGGGTGTTAATCCATTGGCACTAGCCAAATGACCCCCATTCAGTTGCTGCCTGCCTGCCCACTCCTCCCATCTAATGTTTTTGTTGCACTAGCCCATCCCCTGATTTAACTCTGTCTAGTATAGTTTTCTGAGCCCTGAAAGTAAACCTCTCCCTCTCTATATTCCCTTCCAGGAGCAGCCTGCACCTAGGACTCATCATCAGAACACTTGCAGCACAGGCTGGACAGCTAGCCTTGTCAGCTCTCCCTCCCCACCATTTGTGAAGCACAGAAATCTAGGTGAGCTGCTGACTGAGCCCCAGGCCGAGCTGTGATTGGCTGAAGCCCATAAGCACCAGTAAGTGACTGGCTGCTGCTGCTGCGGCTTCTTTCCCCATTGGACCATTGTTTCTACAAGCCTGCTAAGGCTGTTTCTTCCCAGCTTTGGCCAAATTCAATTTTTAAATCTTTTGGGCTGGGGTTTTTCTCCCGCCCACCCTCTCCCAACCGGCACTCTTTAAATACAGTACGTTCCCCTTCCCTTCTGACACTCCTTTTCTAATTGGGCCAAACAGTACAGTGCCCTGCTGTTAAGCACCATTTAACCAATTCCTTCTTGCTCTTCAACATTGCTATATTGAAGCCATCTACCCAATTTTCCTTCTTCCTCTCTGACTGTCTGCTTTAAAATTTTTATATAAAATAAAAAATATATATATATATATATATATATATATATAAAAATATACATATAACAATAAATAAATAAAACACACAATACCACTGGCATCTATTCCCTGAACTAATCTTCAGCTCCTAAACCCAAAAAATGAAAAAAAAAATACATTCCTTAGCATTTTCTCTGGTGTACCTGGTAGGTGCCCTTCTCAGCCACCTTGACTCACATGCTGTGCCTGCACCTATACTGTTGCCTAATACTGCAGGAATATGCACTTGTGGACTATTGGATTGTATGACTGTCCTGCCATTCACCATGGGGTGAATTATTCATTCAGATGTACATTGTGGTACTCACGCTAGTTGGTACATGGGCAATTTTTATCACTCACAGTCTACCTCATCACCAGCACACTCTCTGACCTTTTCTACTTGGGTGATTTTATATGTCTCCTTGGGCCTGCTTGGCCTTGGCATTGCCCAATCTTCCTCTGTTCCTTTATGCCATCGTAAAAGGGGACGGAAGCATCCGCTTAGACTCTTTTCTTTTTAATTAAGTCATCTTTATTGGCTTAGCTTGCATAATCGAGACAAGTAAAACAGTATAAGAAGATACAAAACATAATCACCGAGTAAACATACATGTGGTGAAAATAGCCAGGTAAGCATTCATATCTCCCCCCCGCCCCTTCCCCCTTTAACCCCCTCCCACTTCAGATACCAAAATTAAGGAAGGTAGCTACATATGGTTTACATTAGTCAAGATATGTTTTCCAGTAGATTGGATTCATACTGACTTAAAAGGATTTGTATGGTGATTAAGACCTGGCATTTATCCAGCTGCCGGATTTGTTTGCAACAATAAGAGAGTTTCCAACTTATTCCATTTCTTATCATAAGATTAAGGACAGTTCCTGAGGGTAGCTATTAATTTCTCAATTCTCAGGCTGTGCAGGATCTCATTTAGCCATTCTGAGTATGATATTTCATCTTGATCAAGCTAATGACGTAGAATCAAGCATTTAACTGTCGAGGAAATGAAAAAAAATATGAAACCTTCTCTTCCTGACGTGAATTATTGAGAGGGAGCCCATAATGCAAATTTCGGAGGAAAAATATTCTGATAGTCATAACAAGGGGTCAAGTGTGTTTTTCATTCTTTCCCATAATCGGGTTACCTTGCTACATTCCCACAGAACATGAAGTAACGAGCCTTCAGCCAATGCACATCTAGAGCACATTGCTGAGGGAAGTTTCCTCATTCTATGTAAGTGCACTGGAGTAAAATAGATATTTTGGAGTATGTAAAATTGGGTCAGGTGTAACCTATCGTTGATGAGGTATTGTTGCAGGTCAAGCCAGATGCACTCCCACGTTTGGGGCAGAGCAGGTAATGTCTTGTCTCAGTAATGAGATATCTGCTAGACTCTTATTAAATGCCCTAAAAAAATTATTACTTTTGCTGCTTATATGCACAGGCAACATTGAATTAAAGCCCAGTCCTTCACACCCCATATCTGCTCCTTCTAAACTTCCTCAACTAAAGGGGATGAGCTTCTTGCACATAAATGACTGAAGCCTACTAAGGAAATTTGATGCATTACAGACATGGATTAACCTGTCTAAACCTGATGTCTTGGTAGTTACTGAAACATGGCTGAGAACCTCCATATAGGATAACAAAATTAACATTCCCTCATTAATGTTTTTTAGGGCGGAAAGACATACACGGGGGGGGGTAGCAATTTACATTCAGGACGATTTTATTCTTTCTGTAGTTGATGCTGCTACAATGCCAGGGGAATTTGAATGCATTATCATAAAAGTTCAACTTTCTCATTCACTAACCCTCTGTATAGTGGGGTGCGATAGGCCTCCCTCTGCGGGGTTTAAGGTTCTGAAATATGTGAGTGACTTCTCAGGCATAATATCCTCTGAGTTCATCATTTTGGGTGACTTCAACATGGACCAGTCTTCTTCTGTTGACAAATCCCCAAAGGATATCTGTGATACTTTTGGGCTCACACAACTCATTAAGGATGCTACCCACCCTAATAAAAATAACCCGGCTCACAGATCACTACTTGATCTAATTCTGGTTAATAAACCTCATCTATTCTCACATGTTGGTGACTTCTCAGTGATCATTGTGCCATAGCCTGTGTGAGGTTGGATCCAAAAATAATTTCCTCTTCCAGGTACACTTTTATGAGAAACCACTGGTACTTCGACCCATACCCCTTCATTACTGACCTTCGGCACTCTAGCAGGCAGGACTTTTACCTAGCCCACATGGTGGATGAAGCCTACCAAGCCTTCCATTCTATTGTCATTGGAACTATTAGTAAACACACTCCCCTAGTTAAGGTTCAGACTAAAAAGAGATCATGTCCCTGGTTTACAACCAGTCTTAAAGCTGCACTGCTCCACAGGGATGCCCTTTAGAAGAAGGCAAGAAAAAACAAACAACCTGCCTATTGGGCAGCTTTTAGAGCTGCCAGAAATCAGTGCACCAAGCAAATTAGGGCTGAGAAAGCTAGATTCTTCCAGTCTGAGCCTAACTCCACTTCTAACAGCATAGCAATATTTTAGAGAACCTTAAAATATATAAAAGGCCACAGTCTGGCCTCCTCACTCCCCCAAAAAGTTTCTACTGATGACTCTTCCACTACGAACAAGCAAGAGATTCTATATCTGTTTAATAAAAACTTCTCCACTGCTGGGTTAGTGTTTGACACTTCACCAGCCAGCAACCTTAGATCGCAGTTATGTGTCCAAGATTCCACCTGCCATGCTTTGGCCTCCACCATGCAGGATGCAGCTGTCACCTTCAGCCCTGTCTCTGTGAAGCAGGTGGAAGATTTACTTCTCAGCTTAGATATCAGAAAGAGTGCAGGTGCTGACCAACTAGAACCCTACTACCTAAAATGGCCATGTTATGTTTTGGCTGTTCCAATCACTCACCTTTTCAACTTGTCCCTTGCCCAGGGGGCTATTCCATCAAGCTGGAATATTGCCCATGTCATTCCCTTATTTAAATCTGGTGACCCAAGTGATTTAAATAACTATAGGCCAATATCCCTACTTCTCACTCTATCCAAATTGCTTGAAAAAGTTGTCAACGAACAACTTAGACAGCACCTGGAGAGCTCTAGCCTCCTTAACCAGGTACAGTCTGGAATTTGTCTCTACCACAGCACTATTTCTGCACTTGCCAAGGTTTCCAATGACTGGAAAAATGCATTGGATGCAAAACATCATGTGTGTGCTTTGTTCCTTGGCTTCAGCAAAGCTTTCAATAAAGTGGATCACAATCTGCTCTTGGTCATTCTCAGACACATAGGTTTGGACAGCAAAGTTTTGAACTGGTTCTCAAACTACCTTACAGGATGGAAACAGCAGATAAAGGCAGATGGGGACCTTTTCCCTCTGAAAACATCTTCTAAAAGGCGTGCCACAAGGGTCTATTCTAGGCCCTGTACTATTTGCCTTATATATTAACAACATCGATTCAAGAATTAAATCAGCAAACTTACATTTGTTTGTTGATGACACCATTCTTTATGTTAATAGACCCACACTGGAACTTGCTTGCAGGGACCTCCAGCTTGAATTCAACCTCCTGCTGAAGAATCTTTTACACCTGAAGTTACTTCAAAAAAAAAAGGCTATGCTCCTCTCTCCGTCTTTCTACACACCTAAACCAAGTTCTGTTGGTTTTGTCCTTTACGTAACCACTCTGCTGGGTGAGTCCCTGGAATTCATGGAGAAATTTAAGTATCTAGATGTATGGATTGACTTTAAACTATCTTTCATCGACCACATTGAAGAACTCCTGAAAAAATTAAATCAGAGATGTGGCCTCTTCTTTAGGATTACACACCTACTAACCCAAGAATCAAAAATTAGGTTAGTCCAATCTACCTTTATGCCACTATTGGACTATGCTGACTTCCTTTATGACCAGAGCCCTAGTACTGCTTTGTTAAAATTAGAAACAGTTTATCACAGAGCTCTTAGATTTATTACAGCTGTGTTATACTCCACTCACCACTGCACTCTCTATGAATTAGTAGGCTGGAACTCACTCAGTTTTAGACATCAAAGGAATGCTGTCTTCTGGACATAAACAACAATTATTAGCAAGCTCCGTCATTATATTTCAAACTGCCTGCCTCTATGTGTTGTGTGTTGTTACCCCTTGAGGAACTACTCCTATATTTCACTTATCATACCTAAGATCAGAACTCACTATGGTAGATCTGAAATAAGCCACGCCCTCCCTGTTCTCTGGAACAACATATAAAAAACTTTGAAACTTGCTATCCTTATGAAGCTGTCCTTCTTCAAAATCCTATTTGGATGCACCTCCAAGGAGACATTTAATTACCTCCACTGATGACCTTCTGTCTAGGCACACCTTTTCTGCCTTCACCCTTACTTTGTGAAACCGTTCATGGGTTATAAAGTCCCTGTCCTTATCCACCCCCCTCTGGCTACTATACCCTATTGCTACTCCTTACTTCCCTAGATCATTACCCTCTCACCCTATTTTAGCCACATTGTACATATGTATATGGTTATGATGTATATTCAGAGTATTGTATTGTTGATATTATTTTGCATTTTTTGTTCTGTCTTGATATAACTCTGTCACTATAAAACTGCTTTGTATTCTTGACCTACCCAGGTCCACCTTGCAAATTACTTCTCTCAATGGTGTTTTGCATGGTAAAATAAAGATTGATTGATTGACTGATTGATTGAATGTGACAGAAGAAATAAGGAATATGGGAACGGAAGTTGGCAGTGTCACATTTTTGAATTTGACATTTCCTGAATACTATAATTCAGTAAATGACTCAGTAGACAAAAAAGGAAACAATACATTATCCATATTTGGACTTGATTATTTACCAAAAGAAACTAAACAAAATCTGAGAGTAAAGGTAGGGGAATTATTGCAGAATATACTGAAAATGAAAAATTTGAGTAGTGCTCTTGGCAAAGTGATTAGATGGAACAAAGATGGGCAAATAACAATGTGGATTAATAATGAGCAAGTGCATACAGAGATTCTGAGGAAATCATCTGTACTAGATCAGTTGGGGGTACTCATCATAGATGATGCCCCAGTAGGAGAGATGGGGAATGACATTGAAACCTCAGAAATCTGGATACATTGGACAAGTCTGCCAATAGGTTTTCACCACTGATGAACCTAAGGGAAGACTGACAGAACTGTATAGAAAGGACTAAGAGAATAGAGTATACTGATGATGAAAGGAAAATACAAGAACCAAATAACAACAATAAAGTTTTAACTTGGAATGTGTCTGATCTAAAAAAAAAATTATGTGATCTGGAATTTATTGAATGCATAAATAAAATCTGACTTACTGTACTATGTCTCTAAGAGACCCGGTTAAAGGAGAATATAGATGTGAATGGGTATATTTCATACTTTAAAGCAGCTAGTAAAATTAAGAAATATGGATGGATTTTAGGTGGAATCCTGTCATTAAGTAAAAATTAAAGTGGAATCAGAACAAAGGAAATAGAGATAGAAGATGAAAATATAGTAGGTGTTAGGATCTGGGAGGGGAACAATGAGGTTGTGCTCCTAAATATATATTTTCCACCAAAAACCATGAAACAAAAAGAAGAAAATATATTAAAGGGCTTTAAACAGTTTTTTGAGGAACAGCTAAACACAAATCCACAGTGTAAAATAATAATAGTGGGAGATTTCAACGCAAGGGTGGGACAGTATCTGAATCCCCTGGAAGAAATAGCTGAAATAATAAATGACAATAAAACATTGAAATATTACAAAAAATCAGAAGTTGGTAAAATAAATGAAAGAGGAATAAGTTTCTATAAAATAATGACAGACTGGACTTTTTTACTTTTGAATGAAAGACTATTAGATGATTATAAGGGAAATTATACATACATAGGACATAATGGAGCATCAATAATAGACTTATCATTGTTATCATATAATATGATCCCAATATTTAAGAACATTAAAATAGAGGAAAAAAGCAGAAAGTGCTCTTGCCCCCAGTAGAAGTAAGAATTGAAATAAATAAAAAAAAAAGGAATTGACAAAAAAGATAGACAGGATCAGTAGAAAAAGAAACTGTATTCAATGGGATGTTATAAATCAACATTTTTTTTTAGAAAGTTTAGAGGTATATGGGATAATAGGTAACATCAAGAATACAATAGAGAGTAAAAGTGAAAAAAACTGCTTTTTAAAATTGGAAAATATTCTTACTAGAACAGTCAATATAATAAAGAAAAGATGTTTATCACAAGAAAATGGTCTTGCTGTTAAAACAGTAAATGCAAAATAGCAAAAAGGAAATTGAATAAACAACTAAGCATGACGATTGAATCCTAACAAAAAGAAAATAGGAAGATACTTAACAAAGTAAGATAATATAATAAAAAAATAAAAGAAAAAACACATAGACAAAGTTTGGAGGGAATTTGAACAAACAGTAGATGAGAAGGATAACAATACATTTTGGATAATGGTTTCAAATGGATTAGATTATTATACAAAGGAAATAGAGAATTATATAGAACCAACTACTTGGGTACAATATTACAAAAAATTATGTTGTGAAAACAAACCAACAGATCCCTTAGACAGATTTGAATGGGTACCGATGGAAAGTGTAATCACTAGAGAGGAAATTGAAAATTCTATAAAGGCATTTGCAAATTGAAAAGCACATGGTCCTGATGGGATTCCAATGGATGTTTTCAAAAATGGGGCTGAAATGTGATCAGAATGCTTATTAAAAATATATAAATACGTAGAAAAAACTGGAAATATTCCCAAATCATGGTCAGAAAACATGATAATCCCAATATATAGAAAAGAAGAAAGAAATTATCCTAGTTTTTATAGACCAATAAGTTTATTAAATAACACCCAAAAAATATTCACAAGGATTATCAGTCATAGGATTATGGATTGGGTTAAAGAGAATAAAATTATAGATGAAGCACAGACTGGATTTATATGTGCACATTCTATAGCAGATCAGTGCTTCACACTTGCACATATAATACACAAATATAATAAGATAAAGAAACACAAATTATTTTGTGTATTTGTGGATCTTAAGTCCACCTTTGATAGGGTAAACAGGACTTAATTATGGGTAATACTTAAAGCATATAGATTAAAAGAGACGTTGATCAATGTCATAATGACTTTGTACTAAAATAATATGACAATTGTAAGATACAGTAAAGATTGTAATAGAAGCATTAAATTCAGTATGAACAAGGATGTAAAACAAGAATGTGTACTATCCCCAATATTATTCAATCTTTTTATTAATTGGATACTTAAGAAGCTTTAAAATCCAGAATTTCAGATGCCGAAAGTGGGGTCTAGGTGTTGCCTCTATCTTGCCTACATGAGCGATATAGTACTTATATCAACCAGCTTCTTAGGAATAAAAAGAAGCTTTAATTTTCTGCAAAAAGAAATGGAAAGTATGGGCTTAGAAATAAACTATGACAAAACAAACTAATGCCATGTGGCAATATAAATAAAAAGACAATAAGAAAATATAAGATAAAAAAACAGTAATACAGAATTGGAAACAGTAACAAACTGCTGTTACCTATGAGTACAGTTTACTAATTAAAATAGGGAAAACAAAAGAAAGAAACGGAGATGAAGGTAAAACAATTCTCAGATGCAGTGAGAGTTTTTGAAAATAAAGTTGTGGAAGATCAATAAAAGGTTGTGTCAAACTAATTAACACAAAAATAAGGAACCAAGTGCTATATGGAGCCAAAATATGGGGTTGGTAATTTAGAGATACATTAGAATGGAACCTTTAATAAACACTTATTATAAACATATTTTGAGGTTACCAAGGAGTGCACTGACTGCCCTTATAAGAATGGAAATAGGACAGCTACCAGTACAATGCAATATAGAGGAAAGAATGACAAAGTATTGGCTGAAGGCGTATACTATGGAAGAGACTAGGCTACCCCGTAAAGGCATTGAGGAGGCAATTAGTTATGCCAATCAATACAAAATATTTCCAAGCATACAAATAGTTGATAAAATTATTAAACCGCATGGTCTGCTAAATTATATTGTAGATATACATACAAGACCACTAAAAGAAATTCATATCAAAATAAAGGAAAGGATAAGAGATGCATACACACAGAAGGATATGGGGTTAAGTAAACAATATAAAATTAGTAAATGGCTCTCAGTTAACAAAAGGAATTTCAGATTTGAGAGCTATTTAAACATTATAAAAGAGAAGGAAATATTAGTGAAATACCATTTTGAATACTATGAAAGTCATAGAATAAAAACATTCCATGGCTAGGCTGGGAGGAGCAGCTACAAATGCCAAACAGGAGAGGATGACATAACCCATCTGTTGATACTATCCCCACTTTATAATAAAACAAGAGATAAGATATTGGGAGATATATTGGCTACCCTTGAAATGGAACCAAAGCAGATGGCTACATGTCTACTGAGATCCAGTTCGGCACATATACTAGACAAGGTAATTTCTTTGTACAAAATCGTAGACCAGAGAAAATGACATGTTGTTGGATAATTAAATTAAGAAGCAATCAAATGGAAGTTAATTAAGAAACAGAGAAAAAAGAAAAAGAAAGGTAATGAACAAGCATACTGGATATGTTTTTAATTATTTTTTTTTTTCTGTTAAATATTAACACACAAGTACTTTTTTCAGATGTTTTATGCAATTGAATGTTTTGGTCTTGATTTTATATGATCATTTGTGATATTGATATTATAATGACATAAATTGTCAATCAATAAATTGTCAAACTGAAACTGAAAATAAAGTATATAAAAATTAAAAAAAAAGTCCAAGTTTTCCAGTCTGGATGTATGTGGTTGAGGTGGCAGTGGTCAATGTTATTGGAGGCAAGCTTGGCATTTCATGATGTTGTGTTAAAGGAATAATGCCTGACAGGGTGGGTGTTATGATGTGATAACATCCCACCTTGGGTAGTTGGGCTCAAGGCCACCAGCTGAGGGAGTCCAACACCCGAGAAGGGATGTTATCCCAGCATAACACCCACCCTGGAGGGCATTATTCCTATTATACAATGGCTTGTTGTTTTATAATAAAAAACATTATTTTAAAGAATGTTTTTGTTAGTGTGTAAAAATATTTTTGTTTCTTAAGATAGATGCTAATAAAGCAAATGCTCAGTGATGAGTGTGAGCAGGGATGTTATGCCAGGATAACATACCTGCTGTGATGGCCAACTGACCAATCAGAAGCCAGGATTCTTTCTTGCCATTGTATAGTTACAGATTTTCTACTTTGTCTGTGGCCATGACATAGGAGAGGGCAGATGGAAGTAATCAGATGAATGCACACAACAGCAGCACAACTTGGGGAAAATATAATCACAGGAAAACAAAATTAAATCATAAAGAAAGTGATTCAATTGATAAGAAGGAAAGGATGGATCAAACACTTTTGAGTTCATGCTTCAGTCATCCTCATCAAGGAAGCAGACCCCACAGTCTTCCAGACTGGAGTTGTCCACACATGTTATTATTTCTCTGTCAGTGCTTCATCTGCCTCCCTGTAAGGCAATTCATTAATGCTGATAACACCAGGTTTTTCAGATTATTCTTCATCGACACCACCACCTTCATGTGGTAAGAAGGCAGACATGATTGTGTTACACAGAATGTGCCACACATTCATTTTAATAAATGTTAGCATGCCAATAATTCTAGAGGACAGATTTGTGTGCCTGTCCAACACAGTGGCCCCTGCTGAACTAGATACCCTCTCCACACTGACACTTGTGGATGGACAGCTCAGATATTTGACTTCTATGGAGGTCAGTGCTGTCCAGTTAGTGACCTTGCTACTCCAGTACAGCAGTGGCTCTTCCAAGATGGTAAAATGCCTGGTGCCCATGAAATGTGCATCCACCATGAGTTGTGCTTAGAGGTGTTGTGAAGTTAAACTTCTCCCATCAATTTCACATGAACTGACAAAAAATTCATACTTCACGGAATTCGCAGAGTTTTCAGAACACTCCCAAACTTCGATTTGTGTGATTTGCATGACATTTTCTGCGAAATTCTTCTTTTTCTAATGCGAAGCACAAATTTCACAGGTGGAGTGTGAAAGTTACAGCCAAAATTCCACACTCTGTGGCAAAATCCACAATTATTGCAGCCATGAATTTTGTGAAATCAATCTGCCAATTCCACGAAATGCACGCATTAACTTGCAGAGTGAGTTTTGGCGGACTTACGCACACCTCTAGTTATGCTGCATGCAGTCCTGCTTTCTGATAAGTCTCCTTCTTATTTTCCTCCATGTCTTTAATTCCCACCTTTCACTAATCATCCCAAAGCAGAGTTATTGTCATTTTATTTGGTTCCCATGCCTGTTTGTCCAACCCTTTTACCATGCGAAGTGGTAGCAACACCCGATCTCTGATCACTTTCATGTTGTACCTTATATAATTGGACCTTAACATCTGTGTTCCATGTACCCATCATATTAGCTGATCATTTATATTGTGAAACTGATCATGCCCACCCGCAAGCATCAGTGACAGGCCCTGTTTATATTGTGAATCCAGTATGGTGGCAATACCAAAATCTGCAGAGTGCAGAATGTAGGAAATATGGCTATTGCAGCCCAACACATGGAGCATGTGTTCCATTAAGACTTAGCTTCTGCTATCATGACATACCTCTAGCACCTGCTGTACATTCAACGGCATCTTTCTCAGTACCCTTAGAAGAGGGATAGCCTGGCTGATAGAGGCAGTGTTCCCACTCACTGCCTCTGTTGCATGTTCAAATGGCATTAGAATCATGATCAGGTGATCCATCAGTCACCAGTGCTCTGTTGTCAGAGACATCAATACTACAGAACTGTCACAGCTTGTGTGTAGCAGCAGACATTCTCAGATGGCTTTGTACTGCTTGTACAAGTGCTCAATCACGTACAGTGTCGAGTTTCATCTGGTGACGGTTTCCAGCTTCAGATGGTGCTGACACAGTTCGTTCTGGATCTGCAGGTGCCTTAGATGGTCATGGGACTTTCTGCGATGGGCAAAGTGGACAGAGATGGGATGGGCCACAGTCAGCATGGACATGATTTGAGGATATGCTAGAACCTCCTTCACAATGAGGTTAAGACAGTGTGCCATGCATGGAAACCTCAGAACCCCCCACGCATCACTAATGCATTTAAGCACATTCAAGCAGTTATCACTTGTAATGAAACCTGCTTTCAGAGAATGGGGGTGCAGCCAATCAACAGTCTCTAACAAGGGCAGTTCTAGCATTTTATGACCTATGTATGGTCCACTTACACTCTTCATTACCAGCGTGACATGCTGGTGAATACTTGGACAGTTGCTACCGCTGAAAGTGGGCTTGATACAATTTTCCCCATTCTAGTGTCAAATATTATCCCAGGTACCTGTGCCCAATGAGATGTAATACACAGATAGGAGCTACCAGCTGTTTTGCCACTGGTCCTCATAGCCATACTAAGTTGTATGTATGGGGGATGCTGAATTCACAAGGACATGTATTACTGTGCGTGACACAGTCCTGTAAAGTTCAGGACTAGCACAGATAGAGAAGCAGCTGTGTGACAGAGTCTGCTGTCTGGGATAGACATACACTATCAACCTTTGGAATCTAACATTCTCTACAAAAAGAGAATGGCAATAGATCAATTGCCAACATTTCAGCAGTTGCTGCATTCAGTTCTTATACAATAGCATGATTTGAGGATATTCTGTATGACACTTAAACGTGATGCAGTATAGGCTGCACCTTTCAGGATGCTGGGATACCAACTAGCTGGACTCTGCATGGCAGCATGGCTGGTGGGGTAGCATTTGACTCAGGGAGGTCTTAGATGCTGCATGAATGAATGGCATGATTTTTGGTGTTTTATGGACTGGGGCTGATGTGCTTCAGTGACTCTGGCTTCTAGTACTCAACCCACCACTGCTACTATTGACACTACTAGGCAATCCCAAAGACATCTCCTCATCTCTGCAGTAGTTCTCCATGGTCAACTCTGCCTTAACACAGACTGTATCTGTGCCACTTAGGGATGCCTTGCCAAATGAATATGATAAGGGAGAAGACACCCATGCACCTGATTCCCTTTGACACTGTGTTCAGTGTAACAGGTGTCTAAACTTGAGATATGTGTGTGTGTGTGTGTGTGTGTGTGTGTGTGTATGTTGATACCTAGTGCCTAGGTGTCTCCCAATTTTTTTTATTTTTTCTATTTATATTTTCTGCTCCAGCCGCCGGTAGCCCGGTACCATCTGCCGTTCACGCTTCCACCCCCACATCATCCTCGCACCCTTCCGATACCCCGTGGCTTACCCCCCACGGTGGGGCTGCGGCACTGGGGACACATGCCGCAGGCGTCGAACTAGGTCGGAGGGCTGGCCTGAGGGGGCTAATTGAAGCTGTGACCGGCTTCATCAAGGGCCCCTGTGGCATACTCCCATTTTCCTTTTTCCGGGAGGCGGGGACGTGCAATGACGCGGAGCGTCCTGCCCGCCTCCAACGCTACTATTGAGTTTGGTAGTCGCACACCTGGTCTCCACCAGGAGTCGCGCAGACCCGAGCACTTCCCATCCCTCCCCGGAAGGAGGCAGTCCATGGGCGCTCTGTCCTTCTCCCTAGCCAACCCTCCAGTGACCCGAGTCCGTTCCCGAACCCGGGTCGCTGGTGTCACAAGCGGAAATCCCACCGCTGCGCTGGCGGGCCGGCTTGTCTCCCAATTTTCCCATGGCTAACATGCACTTGACACAGCTGGTAGATAGCCACTGTTTCATCAGCTGGTTCCGTCATGCTAAAATCTCCAACTATAAATTTTATAGCCCTTGTTTTTACATGGCGTTGGACCTGATATTGTGATATTTGAGGGCTAGCAATTGATGTTTTGGGGGATGATTTCTGCACTGCTAGAGTGAGTGACTCATGCTGTGTTATTGGCTCAGCAGTGATAACAGGAGCAACAGTTGGCAGATTGGGGGGCTTTGATAATTTGCTAAAATAACTGGTGTTCACAACACTACTGGTTCAGCAGCATGATCTTCACTTTTTTATATTTTCAAGGTCTCATGGGGTCCAAATCATCATCCCCATCCTCACTTAGGCTGATAACCTCCTCCTCCTCCTCCTCACGTTGTCCACCCTCTCTTGCCTTTTCATCATCCTTTTATACAACAGTCAAATCTCACTTCTCAGACTGTGAATCATGGTCAAGTTCATCAACACCCTCATTAGGAAATGGTAACCTATCAACCAGATCAAGCTCACCATTACCGCAAAAGCAGACACATGGACAACAGCAATCACCTCCTCATCCTTGACTGCATTTCAAGAACATACATTTTTCTACTTCTTGGACTGATCCTGTTGTCTCTGCCTCTCTCAGCAGTGCCAGCACCAAATAGCACTGATGCCACAGATGCAGCAGAAAAAAATGTGGCCACACTAATGCCACCACCAGTTATGCAAACTACTCCTTTGTAAGTAGTACTACTGGCCATTGATGAAGCTGCATCAGAAGTAGTTTTTTTTAGTTCAATGCCCTTTCACATAGAAACATAGAAACATAGAATTTGATGGCAGATAACGACTGCTTGGCCCACCCAGTCTGCCCATTTCCCTACCTAATGGATAAGCTGCAGATCCTAGTTAACCAGCAACCTACTTCTTTCTACTCCCAACCCCTAGAATTGCCTTATGACTGGCCCATGCATGCTTGAATTCAACCACTGTTTTTGACTCCACAACCTCCTCCGGAAGGCCGTTCCATGCATCCACAACCCTCTCTGTGAAAAAATACTTCCTTACATTACCTCTGAGCTGCCCCCTCTATCTTCAAATTGTGCCCCTTGTTCTTGCACACCTCTTTTTTTGAAAGATGCTACCCTCTTGGACTTTGTTGATTCCCTTGAGGTACTTGAAAGTTTCTATCATGTCCCCCCTCTTCCTCCTTTCCTCGAGGCTATATATATTAAGCTCCTTTAGTCTCTCCTCATATGTCCTCTGGTGCAGACCCTGCACCATTTTAGTTGCCCTCCTCTGGACAGCTTCCATCTTGTCTATGTCTTTGCGGAGATTGGGTCTCCAGAACTGCACACAGTACTCCAGATGGGGTCTCACCAGCTTTTGACTCACATAACATATGATCTTCTTGGCAACATTGCCGGCAACTCGAAATTTACTCAAGCGTCTCTGTCCAGGCCTTTCTTTTTGTTAAATATTTTTATTGAAGTGTAAACAAGAATGCAAACAACCATACATACCAGTTACGCTGACAAGGTTAAATATACAATCAGAGGTACAGTATAACACTTATCTAGCTCTAAAAGTCATGTTATAATACACCAATATGGCACATATTAAGAGGAGGGTGAGACAATACAATTAATGGACCACAAAGAAATTTGTACATGCTGAGCACTTACAGGTATGGTAGACAATGGGTGACAGGAAACACTGGGCAAAGGTGAGTTCAAGAAGAGAGGGACTGGGAAGAGAGGACCTAGGTCACATCAGATACATGTCCCACTCTGGGGCGTCTGGCAAAGGTTGCTACATTTGTAAGAAAAATTCATTAGACCTGTTTGCTGTCAACTGTACTTTTTCTAAGACCAAACAATGTTTCAGATTATTGGCCCATTGCTGGACAGTAGGGGTACTGGATGACAACCAGGATTTGGCAATAGTTTTCTTGGCAGTAACCAAGGCAAGGGATCAGAGAGGTACAACTGCTGTCCTCTGGGGGTGACAGGGTCAGCTCCCAACAAGAGTTCTAGGGTGGACATGAGGGGACTATATCCCAAAACGGTGCTCATAATATTGTGAATCTCATACCAAAAGGTGTGACTTTCAGACAAGTTAGGGCTAGGTGCAGCAATCCTGCATTATTTGATGAGCATTTGAGACACACACTGGAGTTCTATAGATTCATGGTATAAAACCTTTTTGCAGTTAAACAGTTTATTGATTTTTATATTTCAAACACAACAGGTTACATGAAGTAAACAATTCTTGTTGCATATTACCTCATACAAGGGGGATGCAATAACTTGAGAAATACATAACCTTGAGAGAACCATAGATCCTAGACAGCAGTTGTAAGCGTACATACTGGAGATTGAGAAGTACAACTGGAAAACCTTATCTTGCTCTGCAGTAGGGTTGTGATCTCACATTGCATGCAGTACCATTTTCTTGTAACCCGTGGATTAGGCAGATTGGAAACCCTCCTGCCCTGGAACAGAACATATACACACACAAAGTACCTAGTCAACTGTAACCAGACTTTAACTATGAAACATTGTGGTAGAACCTGACAAGAATTATGTGAATATATTCGTGGTATCTAAACCTTTTCCAAATAGAACATGGCATAGCCCTCCTTGTAGTAGGGGTGGGCTAAATTGGGCCTAAATGACGCCTGTCTTGGGTTTTGTGACGCGCATAAAGGGGTGCCAGCACTTGTTGTATGCTGATAGGCAGTTATTGGCTGAAAATGTTTACCTTTCCATGGCTGCTATCTGTGTGGTGGCTTCTAAAATGGCCCCTATAGTAAGAACATGTTTACTTCACCAGTTACAGAGGATCAGCCTTTTAGCTTGCATTCCCAGTATTTCTTGCCAGCCACCTATGTTCTGAGAGGGTTAGGTGGGGAGCTTCAGACTTTAGGCTCAGTAGAAACAGAGGTGCTGACTGTAGAATTTGCTTCCACAGAATTTGAGATCCCAAATAACATACCTGTCTGCAGTATGACTGAAGCATCGGACATGCCCAGAGGATGTGGTGTAGGTGTCCTTTATGAATTAGGCATCTCCTGCATTTGTCAGTGTCCAGTAGTTTGTATGTGTGTAGAACTGCCAGAGTACAGTACCACTGGTGCAGGACCTTGTTTTGTATTAGTCTGCTCCTAGTCAGTGTATGCATTATGGGCAGTTTTCCAGCACTGACACCACTGCTGGTGTGTAATTGTTATATTCAAGGCATTTTCCCATCTAATCCTGTAGGTTGCTGACTGGCTAGGCACTTTATCACAGAGTGCCGAGTACATTCCACTGGCCTGTTCTTTGGGTATGGAAAACCAATCTGTTAAAGGAGAGGGATCAGAGTTCTTATTTTTAAAGTGGATCCATTGTCTAACCGCACTTCTAAGTTGAAGATATCTCAAGAAGTCAGTGGTTGGTAGATCCCATTTGGCACAGAGTGCTTCAAATGTGTCCACTAGGTGGTGTGGGGTTGCAAAATATCTAGGGCATATAAAATCCCTTTATTAATCCAGTGAAGCCAGGATATGGTGTTCTGGTCTATTTGTATATTGGGGTTCTGCCACAGTGGGGCATGTACCTTTGGATGTGGGTTGGTATTTAATTTGTGGTGCAGTTGCACCCCATATTTGATCATGGGGCCTATAGTGTGATGTGCATTAATATGTGCATGCAGATGAGAGTACAAAAGTGAGACAAGTTTACTCATGACATTCTGTGCAAGTTCCATAGCTACTCACTGGTGGAGTCATATGTAGGTGCTTTAAACGATTGTAGCATCTACACATTCTGATAGGCCAGTTTATATACTTTGAGCCAGAGCAAATTCAACCCCCCATCCTGCCAGTGGGCTTTTAGTTTGTTACGGCTATATCTTGGTTGCTGCCCTTCCCAGAGAAGATTGCCAAAGAGTTTGTCTACCTTTTTAAATCATCCTTTGGGGGTGAGCAGTGGAAGATGTGACACAATATAGAAAATCTTAGAGGCTCTTACCATTTTGATGACAGAGATTGTTCCAGCCATGGTAAGTTGTGAGAGTTTCCACCTGTCATATTCAATCCTGCAGGCACCTATGAGGGGTTGTAAATTTGTGTCACAGACTTGGGCAATGTTTGGCTTATTTTAATACCCAAGTATATGATACCTCCTTGTGCCCATTAGAGATCATTTTTGAGTATAACACTTGGTTGACATTGGGAGTTGAGGGGCATAACCTTGAGCCTGGAAATCATGGTGAAGTTGTGCAGCAGGTGGAAGAGGGGTGGGAGTGGGAGATGTATGTTCTCTAGAGGGACCAGGAAGTTGTCTGCATACATGAGAGTGGAATAATGTTGCTGCCTATCAGGATGCCTTTACTGTCCCTTTGCTGCCTGATTGCTGCAGCAAGGGGTTTCTACTGACAGGACAAATAATAGAGGGAAGAGTCAACATCCCTGCCTGGTACCCTTCTTGAGGGGAATGGGCTCCAAAAGGAGGGAGTATGTCAACACTCAGGCTGCTGGGTGAGAATATATAGCTCTTACCCAGCGTTAAAAGTTGTCCCAAGGCCTACACCTGATGTACACTACCGGTCAAAAGTTTTAGAACACCCACATTTTTCCAGTTTTTATTGAAATTTAAACAATTCAAGTCCAGTGAATAACCTGAAATGGTACAAAGGTAAGCGGTAAACTGCTAGAAGTTAAAAAAAATGTTTAGGTTATCAAAAACTGCTGTAGAGAAATTGCAAAGAAAGCCAAGGTGTCAGTGAGTACAGTTTCCTATGCCATCAAAAGGCACTTGGAAACTGGAGGAAACTCTGACAGGAAGAGGTCTGGCAGACCCAAAGCCACAACAGAATCAGAAGACAAGTTTCTGAGAGTCAACAGCTTGCGTGATAGGCGGCTCACAGGACAACAGCACAGAGTGACTGGCACCCTGAACCAAAAGGGCTACCACAGCATTTTGCAGTACCATGCAATACCCTCTGGTCTACACCTAGTTGGTCAGGGGTTCATCCTACAGCAAGATAATGACCCAAAACATACCTCCAGGCTATGTCAGAGCTACCTTCGAGGAAAAGAACAAGACAGTAGGCTTCAAATCATGGAATGGCCAGCACAGTCTCCAGACTTAAACCCCATGGAGCTGGTTTGGGATGAACTGGACAGAAGGGTGAAAGCAAAGCAACCTACAAGTGCAACACATTTGTGAGAACTTCTGCAACAGTGTTGGGAAGAACTTCCCGAACAATATTTGATGTCCATTGTAGGAAGAATGACACGAGTGTGTTCGGCGGTTACAGTATATCTGCAAAAGGAGGCTACTTTGATGAGTCAAAAATTTAGATTAAATTTTGTTAAACAAAATGATTCTATGATTTCTTTTTTATCTCCAATTGTTTATTTGTTCTATGCTTTAATTTCAGAGTGCATTGAGACATTAACCTGCGTAAATTTCAATAAAAACTGGAAAAATGGGGGTGTTCTAAAACTTTTGACCGGTAGTGTAGGTAATCCTATTCAACAGAAACAAAGGCCTTCTTAAAATCTACCACCAATGTGGCTGCAGGGGTTGAAAGGCCTTTTGATCCATATATTAGGTTAATTAGTGATCAGATGTAATCTGCACTGTATCATCCTTGTACAAAGTCAACCTGGGATGTGTGTTTCAACTGGGGGAGCAGGATGGTTAGTCTGATAGTTAACACTTTGGCATAGATCTTACTATCTATGTTTATTAGGGAGCTGGGTCAATAATTTTCAGGCACCATAGGGCCCTTTCCTTTTTTGGGGGAAGAACTAGTATTATTGCCTTCCTTAGTGTCAGAGGTAGTAGACATTGAATATCTGCTTCTGCATACGTTTTACATAGTATGAGAAATATAATTGGGGTGAGGACCCAAAGAAATTCCACCGGGAGGCCATCACCCCCAGGAGATTTGCTTTCTTCAGGGATAATAGTGCCTTATGAGTTTCTTCTTCAGTTAGTGGGACATCTAGCTCCTGTGCCTCTTGTTGTGTGAGTTTGGGCAGGGTGAGTCCAGCTAGAAAATCTGAGATTCCTCGAGGGGGAGGGGGAGGAGGAGGAGTATAGGGTAGCATAAAAGGCCTTCAGATTATTAATTTCTTGTGGTTTGTTTTGTACATGACCTAGATGATCACTGAGGCCAGCAATATGCCTTTCAGACTGTTGCTGTTTCAGTTGAAATGCCACGATCTTTGCCCTTTTCTCCCCTTCAGTACATGTGCTTTATGCACAGGAGTGTGACCTCTGCTTTCCTCTAGATAAGTGAGTTGACCTCCATCTGGAGTCCTAGGACTTTTCGGCCTAGTGGTGAATGGGGATTGGCATTTGTCTGGGGTTTAAATTGGGCTTTGGCTATACTTGTCTCACACTCCAGCTGACTCAGGAGATGTTCCCTTTGTTTTTTGCCTATGGACTGCATAGCCAATAATTTTCCCCAAATTGTTGGCTTAAAGGCTTCCCATGTGTTGCCAGCTGTGGTGCCTTCCACCAGATTCTCCTTAAAAAAGATGTTTTGCCTCTTCTTTGGCCCAAGGTAGAAATTGAGGGTCTTGGAGCAGTAGTGGATCCAGCTGCCAAGCGGGGAGGTTGCTGTGCATTCCCCTCATTCAAACTGGGGTTGCAGAGGGGCATGATCTGATATTATTAGGGGGAGAATGGATGAGCTCAGTGCTACCTGAGTTATGTAGGAGGATGTTAACCAGAAGTCAAGATGGCTATGAGAGTGGTAGACTTCTGAGTAGTAAGTGTAATCCCGGTCTGTGCGGTGGAATACATGCCAAGTATCAGAAAGCCTGAGGTCATGCATCATGTTGCCCACTGCCTGATCACCTCTGTAGTGTGTCTCTCTTCCCATTGAGCTTCTGTCTATGATGGGGGTCAGAGTGAGGTTGAAGTCACCACCTAGTACTATTCGGGTATTTGATCCAGCAAGTAGTTTGAGTTTGCTAGCCATGTCATTGAAGAAGGCTGGATCATCTTTGTTTGGGGCATAAATATTCACCAGAAGGATAGGTTCAGTCGGGGTGGTCATTAGGGCCAGGATCCATCTGTCTTGAGGGTCTGCATCTTCCTGCGTGACTACCCATTTCAAACATTTGTGAATTAAGATTGTTATGCCCCTTTTGTGGGTTGGGGCTTCTGCATATATCTCCTGGCCTATCCAGTCTCTCAAAAAATGTTAATGCTTTCCCTTTGTAAGTTTTGTCACTTGGAGGAAGGAGACCTGAGACGTTATCCACTTCAGGTGTGATAGCACCTTTTTCCATTTTGAGGGTGTTGAGTGCCCGGACATTCCACATATGACAATTTATCTCATCCATAGTCTAGACTGGAGGTAGGTATGGCTGAATCAGTGCTGTACAAACCTCAAGCTGGGGGAACCAGATAACATCTGCTGTGAAGAATCAGGGAGGGTGAGTCAGAAATACTAATCTGCCATTTGTGAAGGCTGAGATATCACCATAATTGTATTTGTTCAGTTATTTGCATCTGTCTAGAGTTACAGTTTTACAGATCTACCTTTATACTGTCTATAACACTTGAAACAGTAAAGCAAACAATGTTTTTATGTTTCTATGTTAGTGTGTAGAAATATGCCATCACACTGTCCTTTTAAGAAGCACCAGTGGTGTTGTATGGTGTAAACAGCCTGGGCTGGGTCTAAGTACAGTGGAGCTCATGACTGGCCAAGCAAAGCCCTAGTCTACACCATTCTGCCATTAA
Source organism: Neoceratodus forsteri (assembly GCA_016271365.2). Classification (NCBI taxonomy): domain Eukaryota; kingdom Metazoa; phylum Chordata; order Ceratodontiformes; family Ceratodontidae; genus Neoceratodus; species Neoceratodus forsteri. The sequence continues at coordinate 1,065,978,368 of CM028131.1, read as the reverse complement.
TTACAGAGCAGTAGAATCCCCTTCAAATACTGCAAATATTTACTCTTTAATTCTTACTGTTACTGAATAAATAAGTTGTTTATATTGCCTATCTATTCCTCCACTATGGGAGCTGCCATCTTTTGTCCTGAACTCCATGTCTGAACAAATTGGAGCCAAGGGGTCCTCAAAGGGTCCTTATTACAGTGCCTTGTTAGTGAAACTGTGAACTTTCATTGTTGGTGCCTAAATTAACAAATGAGGGCTCTCGGACTGTGATTGACAGTGCAGGCAGCCAACTGGAATAGAGATCTTGGTCCTTCAGTTGAAACTGTGTATGAACAAGTCAGTCCTTCTTGAGCTCTCAAGCTGAAGACAGAAAAGTGTGTCGTAGCTGCAATTCACAGGGAAAGGGCCTATTTTGCCTCCCTGCAGGAGCTGGAGAACTCAGACTGCCTAAAAATAGAAAGAAAAAGACAGTTGCAGCAAATAGGCTGGGAGTTCAGCTTGAGCCACCAAGAAGGAAGCAGCCAGCATGTGGGCTGAGATGAACACAGGGAAAAGGCCTGACTTGCCTCCCTACAGTAGGTTTTGACTCCTGAGGGGGTTGATCTGACCAAGCACTGTCTAAAAGCAGAAAGTGGGTTTCTCAGCCATGTATGTTAACCTGAAAAGCTTGTTTTACACCAGAGAGAAAAATTCTTGTTTCTGAACTGTCCTAAAGTGTGACTAACTACTGTAAGAGATTGCTTCAGGGACTACTGATGGAAAGTGGAGCCTGCTTCTATGAAAATTGTGGCTTGCCAAGTGCCAAGAGGGAGAGACCACCGTGGGCTTTCCCCAGCGACTGCAGTGGAGACTGCAAGCAACCAAAAAAGCAAGTTTAAAAATGTTCATTACGTTAAGTTTCCAGTTGTTGGGCCTATGCCACTCTTGGCCCAAAGAGACTATTCCTGCACTGTCCCCAACATTTTCTTGGAGGGAGACCAGCCTTGGGGAGTCAGACCCTGCAGAGACTCAAATCACAGGTTGCAGCCATCTACAGGGAAAGGCCATGAAGCAGAGGTGGGTTGTGTTGGCACCAGTCCCCATCAGCATTCTGGAAAGCCAGCAACTCCAGGGGTCTTCTGCCTGTCTGGGTGCAGTGAGTATTACCAGGGTAGCCTCCTGCAACAATCCAATAAATGTTTGTGTCAGCTGATTTGCTTGTTAAGTTTGGGTTAAAGTTAACCGTGATTACAGGCCATCCGGCCAAGAATTACAAGTGTGTGCTAAATGCAAATTTGTTTCATCTATGTAATAACACCTTTTCTTCCATCAAGGGCCCCAACCAGCTGCAGCGCTGGCCTACCCATGGCAACACTTCAGGCCTACTCCCATTTCCACCTGGAGTACTCAACTGTGTGAAAAACTGATTAATTCAGAGACTAACTGACAAACGGTAATTGCAATGTTTGATTTCAGCACAATAATCATCTGCCTAAATTTTAGCCCATCCCTTGTTCAAGTCCCCTTAATAAATCTGATTTGCTGTTTAAGGTTAACTTGACCCATGAGAATATTGTTACCTTGTCTTCCTTTACTGAACTATTTGAAAGTAACTGTAAAAGTATATGGTCATTGTTGAAACTGTTTCATTACAGGAGGCACAGGGCATATGTCAGGAGACCAGACCCTGTTGGTAAGTGTGGTACATCTGAGCATATCATTAATGCTTTTGAGCAATTGTGCACTGAAGGTCATATACTGTAATTTTAAAGCCTTGCATAAAAAGCCACTAGTGGGCATTGTGGGTAAATATAGCTTCCAAGAGGGCTGTATTAGATTAGGTCATAACCCACTAAGTCATTACTCTGGCTGAAGGCACCATTATTGCATCAATACTGTTGGTAGGAAGACCACAGTACTCATTCATTCTGAACCCAGGCCCCTCATCCTGCAGTCAGATAAGCAGGCAGAGGCAGTAGCCCTTGGTATAATAGTGCCAGGGTTATACAAATTGGAGACACCACTGGGATTACTGCCCCTATTGGCTAAAATATAAAATTGTTACTATTTTTTATATGAGTGCTAGTGTGAAAATGGAGAAATTCCCCTGGTTCTAAATTTGGGATTCTGCCTCACAAAATGGCTGTGCACTGCTTGATGGGGTGGTGTGAAGCAGAAGAAATTGACCCACACCCTGCCTTGATGCTGTTAGATATCCCCTTGGGTACTAGCAAAGTTGCAATACAGGAAGCAGTAAATAAAGTTAAGTGTTTAGATAAAGCCACTGTCCAAGGGTGAAATGCTGATTTTTTTGCTCAGAGTTTAGTGACCCTGATTGAATATAGTACTGTACCCCCATGGATATGGAGAAGGTACCCCTTGTTATTATCCTGGATGACTCCCAGGAGGGTTGAAGGGTGATCACTATGTATAGTGGGACATCCACAACTGGGAAGTCACCTCAGACTAAAGGGTGAAGGGAAAAGCTAGGAAAACTGTTAGCAGCTGAAGGACAGACCTTTGAGGATTTAAAGAAGTCATTAGAGACCCCCATGGGGACTACTGCCACCAATTACTCTCTGACACTTTCATCTGTGTCTGTGTCTTCCTCACCTGCACCCTCCCCTGTATTGGTACCCTCAGTGAACCTCAACTCCTATTGGAGGCTAAGACTGTTCTCTGGCACAGTTCCCACACCACAGGGGAAAGATGATTTAGAGACTTGGATGGACTATGCATCCCCCCTGGTCAAAGAATGGCAATGTGTTGAAGCTGAGAAGAGGAAAAGGCTCAAGAAGAGTTTAGGAGTCCTGCACTGGAAGCAATCAGATGTCTGAGGTCCACCAATCCTGATGCTTCAGCCAATGAGTACTTATCTGCATTAGAAAGTGTCTTTGAGAGTACTGAATCCAGAGAAGACTTAATGTGGAAATTCAAGTCTGCCAAACAGTGGAAAAATGAATGCTTGTCTGCTTAAGTAACTCACTTGGAAATGGTCTTGCAAAGAGCTCACAGAAAATGTGGGGTGCTAGCCAGTGACTTAAACAGGGTGAGACTAGAACATATCTTCAAATCAGCCAAGTACTCAAGGGTATTAATGCTTAAGCTAAAGTTTCATGACCATAAAGATGATCCTCCTGTATATTGTTGGCTTATGAAAGAAATCCAGGAGGCTGAGAATGAAGACACATTTTTTGACCCTTTTGTGGGTGCTGCCCAAGCTGCCCCAGCCCCAGAAGAACCTGCTGACAAAGAAACTGCTCTTGACACCCAGTAGCTTGCAGATTTATTGAAGAAACTGAAGGAACTGAAAGCTGGTGTGCAAACTGCTGTGGATATGGTCAAAGGTCAAACCATTCACACTAAGGCAGTGGAGGCTGTTAGTGAAACTCTAATCATTGTGAAAGGCACCAGTGCTCAAGTCCCTGGTAGAGAGTCAAATGGTGACATGCTGAAAAAGATGAGAGAATTAAGAGGCTTGGTAAGGGTCCTTGCCCAGTCATCTCGTCAGCCTTCAACCTGGAGAAGGTCCAGTGGGACTGATCCTGAACCTAGGACCAAGGATGAACACAAGCCTGCCTCTTATGATAACCACAAACAGATGGAAGAAACTGTTTGACCTTCTAACCCCAGACCCAATGTCTTTTGCTCCCATTGTGGAGAGGATGGGCACACCAAGAGAATATGGTGAGCCCCTGAAGACTTGCAGAGAATAACAGCAAAGCTGTTCACCAAGGTTAGACAAAGCAATATCAAACCTCAGCCCTAACCTCCGTACAAGCCTTATGTTGCCAAGTCTGTGGTCACATAGCCAAAGAATAATGCTCATCCTGCTTGGGCAGAAATGGTGTGTCATTCCATGGAGGCTACTGTACATAAAGATGGAATTCCGGCCCAAGCCATGTTGGACAGTAGATCCCAAGTTACGATAATATTTAAAGATTGGTATGACCAGCACCTCTCTGACCATCCCTTACAGCCCCTGGATGGACTGCATTTGTGGGTGTTAGTGATAAATCCTATCCCTATCTTGGTTTTCTGTGAGTGTGGCTTTCTTTTCCCTCCTCTGTGGCCAGTGTAGGAAATCCTGTGGAGACTTTAGCCATAGTGTGTCCTCCCTCTGGCCTGTAAGATGGGATTCCAGTGTTAACTGGTGTCAACGCGCATATGTTTGGCTGCCTTGCTCAGATATGCTAGGAATGACAAACATAAAAGTCTGTGAGAGTTCCATATATTTATGCCATGGTACAGAAGGTGTATGAGATGCAAATGCACCCTGCTGAGAGCAACAAAGATGAACCGGTAGGATTTGTATGGAAGAAGGAGTCATCAGCTATTGTTCTACCTCCAAACACCCAGTGTAGTGTCAGTGGGGAGGTATGATTGCAGAAGGATGTGACCAACAAAATATTAATGCTGGATGCCCCAGAAGAAGGAAATTGCCTGAAGGACTTCTAGTTAAACCCAGTGTGCTTTCTGTCCATGTTCATGCTTATGTCTGCAGTATGGTGGTCCAAATTCACAACAATACAGATCGAGACATCAAGATAAGCCAAGGTTGTATGTTGGCAAAGGTCTATTGTGATGACATCACTGTCTTGCCCTCTAAGTGCCAGAATGGAGGAGAATGTGATGTGTCATCTGAGATGTTTGATTTTGGGGAAACTCCCATCATGGATAGCTGGAAGGACTGAATCAGCCTGAAGCTGGCTTTGCGAACCAAGGTATTCTCCCTCAAGGAATGGGATGTTGACTGTTTAACCAGTGCTGAACACCGTATATGTCTACATGATGAATGATCCCTCAGGGAAAGATTAAGATCCTTAGCTCCTGCCGACATCAACAACATAGGGTGCCACTGGCATGAGATGCTAGCAGCTGGCATTATACAGGAATCCCACACTCCTTACGCCTCCCCATTCATAGTAGTACAGAAAAAGAATAGTTCCATCCATATGTGTGTGGACTACATAACTTTAAATAAAACAACTATACCTGATCAATATACCATGCCACACATATAAGATGCATTAGACTGTCTGAATGGGGATCAAGCGGTTTTCGATCCTTGACCTTCATAGTGGATACTATCAAATCTCGATGGATCCAGAAGACAGAGAGAAAACAGCATTCATTTGCTCATTGGGTTTTTATGAATTTCTTCTCATGCCCCAAGGCATTTCAGATGCACCAGCAACCTTTCAGAGACTAATGCAGCATGCAGTGAGAGATATGGGCACGGGGTCATAATGTCACAAGACATTATGCCGTGTGCAAAAATTATGCTGCCAATACAGCACAATTTCTTGCATGCAGCATAATTCTTTTTTTTGTGGGGGGCAGAGCTCCCCGCACTCCCCACTATGAGGGGCTATGCCCCCTGAACTCTCCCAATAAGGATTCTCAACTCTGGGAGGGGGGCTCACCTCCAAATCGCACAAAGCGTGAAGAAAAAATAAAAGTTTCTGGGACCGGGAATCAAACCCAGTCACAGATGCAGCTTCTGGGTTCCTTGCTGCAGTGGCTCAGTCCATTGAGCCATGGCACCTGCTCAGCAGAGCCCCATCCCAGCAGAGGTCTTATCATCTGCCTGGGATAGTGCCAGTGGTGCAATACCAAGTACAGCAGTATTTGCAGTATTGCACAACTCACTGTCTCGTACAGTGGTATTCCGGGTTAGTGCTAGTGTCATACGTTATTAAGCATACAACATTATGACCAGGTAGAGGAGATATGAATCTCCTTGAATGTCTTGTATACTTCAATGATGTTATTATCTTTAGAAAGGATCTTGAGAGCATGAAGCCCACTTATTCAAAGTGCTGGACAGGCTTGAAGATTTTGGCCTGAAGCTGTCGATTGACAAATGTCAGTTTTTCCAAAGTTCTGTAAAGTATGTAGGCCACATTGTGTCCTCAGGAGGCATCCTAACAAACCCTAGCAAGGTGGAAGCACTGATCAGTTGGCCAAAGCCCAACAACTTGAAAAAGTTACAAAGGTTTCTGGGTTTTTGCAGTTATTAACACCATTTTGTAAAAGATTACACCAAGGTACTCTGTCCAATGCTAAACTTCACTCAAGGGTACCTCCTTACTCATAGAAAGTTCAAGAGATGCCTTGCTAAAGAGACTGAGGAGACATATTTTAAACTTAACTAGTTTTTTGGCCTGAGATGGACTCCAGATTACAACACTGCTTGTCAAGAAATCATTTACCAGCTAACTTACGAACCTGTTCTTGCTTATGCGGACCCTTCCAAACCCTAAATGTTACACACAGATGCTAGCCTGAGTGTCCCTGGGGCAGTACTTTACCAGAACCACCCAAAAGGACCATGCCAGGTGGCATTTGCCAGCAGAAGTCTAACACCTTCAGGAAAATATTATCCAGTGCATAAATTGGAGTTTCTTGCTCTCAAGTGGGTGATCATGAAACAGTTTCACGAGTATTTGTATGGTGTAAAAATCCTAGTCAAAACTGACAACAATCCGTTAACATATGTCCAGACGTCTGCCAAACTAGATACTACTGGACACAGGTTGATTTCAGCATTATCATCTTATGATTATGGAGCGGAGCACTGACTTTGTCTGAACCACACTGATGCTGATGCTCTCTCCAGAAGACCTGCCTCAAAGCAACAATGGATGCACCTTTTGGAACAGTCAGTGAAAGCTTTATGCCACAAGTTTGATAGAGATGAAATTCCATCTTCTGAAACTGTGAATTGCTTGGCAGATTACTTGGGACCTCCTGACACTTGCCTACCAGTTGCTTATTGCAATTTTGCAGCCTTAAATTTAAGTGCCTTACCCTAGCTGACATCCAAAAAGAACAGTGTCATGGCCCAGTGATCAGACAAGTCCTAATTGCCCTAAGAAAGGGGGAAGATAGTTCCAAAATCAGGTCCAATTACCCCACCACTGCTTTACTGTTACAAGAAGGAACTAAGCTTAAGATAAGAGAGAAACTGCTATATAGTCAAGGGGAAATTGTGAAAGACACAACTAGTGTTGCCTGTAAAGTTCAAGTATATAGTGCTAAAGGCTTTACATGACCACATGGGGCACTTCAGTAGCAAAAGGACCCTGGATCTGGCCCATGCATGCTTTTATTGGACCAATGTGGGTGTGGACATTGATCAGTAGGTGTCTCCAGCAGAAGGCTCAACCACAAAGGGCTGCCTCGCTAGTCAATATAACAACAAGTGCCCCAATGAAGCTTGTATGTATTGATTTCCTGAGCCTGGAGCCAGACTCAAAGAACATTGCTAATGTGTTGGTAGTAATAGATCACTTTGCATGGTATGTTCAGGCCTATGCAACCCTAGACCAAAAGGCTATTACTGTAGTAAAAGTCCTTGTGGAGAAGTTCTTTATCCACTATGGTGCCCCTCAGAGAATACATCTGGATCAGGACTGGGACTTCAAAAGGCACCTTATTAAAGAGCTATTGTCCATCTGGGGTGTAAGAAAGTCCAGAATAACTCCCTATCATCTGCAAAGAGATCTGCAACCAGAAAGGTTTAATCAAACTTTGCTTGATATGCTCGGCACCCTGCATCCTAAAGATAAGCCCAGGTGGAGCCAGCAAATCAGTACATTGGTACAGTTCATGCATATAATTGCAAAAAAAATGATGCCACAGGGTTTTCACCATACTATCTCATGTTTGGTAGAGAGGCTCATCTTCCTGTCGATGTCTGCTTTGGAGTTTCTCCTGATGGGGTTCAGTTAGACAACTACTTGTAGTATGTTAAGAAATTAAAAGCACAATTAAATCATGCCTACCAACTGGCCAACACCATGGCCATAAAGAAAAACCTGGCTAACAGAGCATGTCATGATAAACGTATCAAGGCCAATGAACTAAAAGCTGGAGATTGTGTGTCGATGTATAATCTCATTTTCCAAGGGAAACACAAGATAGCCAATTGTTGGAGCCATATGCCATACATTGCAATCAGCAAGCTGGATGATTTGCCAGTATACAAAGTGTGTCTAGAAGAGGATTCTCATACTGTAAAGACTATCCACAGAAATCACCTTCTGCCAATAAGGCAAATAGTTCTAGACACCACACCTTAAGATACTGCTCCAACTGGGCCTGTGACTAGGTCTGCTACTTGTAACAAAAAAAAAAAATCAGTCTCCGGCTGCCCAACATCCAAGGTCTTCAACCAGTAATGCCATAGTTGACAATGGTGCTGATTTTTAAAATAATGCCAGTGAACTTGGTGTTGCCTATCATCCATCTTTTGAACTAGCTCAGCTGTTCCAAGGCACCAATATTGCTGCATCCAGTAATAGCCTGGACAGCCCAGTAGTTTCAGACAATACTACTTTTTCAACTGCTTCTATACCTCCGAAGAGTGATGTACAAAGTGTGGCCTCTGACATGGCAGATTCCCTTTGCTTAGTGGAATTATCTGATATTGAAGTGTTTGACTGACAGAGAAATGGTGAATCAGCCAGGAAGTCTCAATGTGACGATGGGCTAAGTGTGCCAAATGAATTATTTCACATCCAAGAAAGTATTACTGTTCCTGAAAGTGCTGTGCATTGGACAATTCCAATTTTGTTGAAATACCTCTTTCTGATGAAAACGAGCCTCAAGCACAAGAGAAATCAAGTGCTATACTAAGTAAAAATATCGCAACCAATTCAAAACCACAAGAGAATGCAGTGGTACACCCTTCTTCAAAAGCTTCTTGTTGCTGGACAATGAGCCAGGAGTCATGAACCAGAATGCTACTGTTGAAGTGGCAGTGATGGAAGGGGCGTGGCCTGACTGAGGGATGAGATGGCTGCTTAGTTCAGGGGCTCAAGGATCATCCAACCTATCTTCAGTCTTTAGACGCTTTATACTTCACTGCAACCTCAAAATTTCAGCTTAAAATAGTATTACTACTTGGCCTCCTCAAAAAAATCAGCAAAGAAGCAAGCTCCGCTTAATTTTTCAGCAGCAAAATTGAAGCAAACGGCAAGCCAGATCCAGAAGCTCATCGCAAACATGGCTTCTACTCCCAGCGTGGGCCCTGATGTAGATCAGGCAAGTACCTCTGATTGTTTAGCTCATCAAACATCGGGAACTATGGAAACCCTGCTTAACAGCATAAAATTTGATATAACCAGCCAGATGCATGCAGGTTTCGATAATATTGGATCTCAATTAACACAGCTACAACAAACCGTGAATGGAGTAAGCGACATGGTGGAGTCGTACTCGAACCGGCTGGGAGTCCTGGAACAAAGGGTGAGCGACCGGAAGGACCCCTACCAGAGAACGGAACATAATTTAAGCCAAGCCATGAGAGAGATAGAATCCTTAAAGGCAACCCTAGATGACCAGGAGAACAGAGAAAGAAGGTGCAATGTACGAATAGTTGGTATGCCGGAGGGGTCTGAGGGGAACGATTGTGTGCAATTCATAACGACCTGGCTTAAAAATAAATTGAGCTTACCGGCTGATTCCCTGCTTGAAATATAGAGAGTTCATCATTCTCCCATCTGAAAGCCTAATCCCAATGAGCGCCCAAGGCACCTGATAGTTAAATTCCTAAGGTTTTAAGACCGGCAGCAGGTGCTGGAGAAGGCCAGAGAATTGGGTCACATTCAGGAACAAGAACATGTTGTGAGCATTTTCACAGACTTCTCAAGATGGTTACAAGGGGAACGGCAGGCCTTCACACAATTCAGGCATAAACTGCACCAGCTAAATTGCCAATTTTCCCTTCTATACCCTGCTCAAATGATAATCAGACCTCACAACAAAGACAGTAGAACGTTCACTGATCCAGATCCAGCAATGCGTTACGTGGAGCAGGAATTGGTCAGTCAACAGGCTGATCCAGAGGTACCCCAAAGAGCAGAAAGATGAAGAGCAAATCGAGCTGAATGGACTAAATATATGTTTTGATATGTATCTGGGTAAAAGTCAAAGTTTGGAAGCTTGGGCTTCTTATGTGCAAGTAGGTTTTATCTCCTTTAATGATGTATGAGGTACGAGCGATGGGGGGGCAGTCGGCAGGATGTGGCGTTCCTCATCAGATAAAGGGTTGTAATTGAGGCCTGTAATGGAAGATTTTCCAGCCTATAAGGGCTGGGCCTTGGAATCCTTGTTTCCCGATCATTTGAGGTGTGTGTTAGGCCGACTGCTATATCCCTCTCGCTCTACAACGCAAGTTTATCCAGCAGAGGGCAGCACATGTTTAGGCTCTATTGTGTCTTCACAGCTATTTTTCTAAATAATTAAATTTTATACTTGGTTGCAGGGAAGACGTATATTGTCTGTGGGAGGGGTCGAAGGTAGGGGTTTTGAACTTTATATATTTTTTTCTCTCAGTCCTTTTTAGTGAAATTTCTTAGTTTGTGACTCAGCTTCGCGGATGGTTCATAGCAAATTTGTGGTTAGTGACCCTTGATTACTTGGGGAAGTAAGTGCTATTTTGTTTAAGTCTGTACCAGCATTAGAGGGGACTAGGGGAAGCTGAACCCCCACTCTGGGGGACTCATGCCTCCTGTCTCCCTTCAAGGGTTTTAGGTATTTTGTAATCTATAACTTCTTATAGTGTTTCCTTTTGGAAAGTTAGGTAAGTAAGGAGCTGTTGTAGATGGAAATGCCCTCGCCTCAAAAGAAGAGTTTTCCTCGGGTCCCCCCCCGGGGACCGAGGTAAGATGGGGAATGTTCCTTTCATTTAATATTTGTTTACAGTGGGTTGGATGGCCCCTTCCCAATGCATCCACAAAAGGTAGTGGGTTTTAGTGGGTGTTAAGTTAAGATGGGAAGTAGTCAGGGAGGGGAGTTAGTTGTAGAGAGTAGCTTAAGTTGGTTTGTTGGGTTTGTTGGGATATAATGGGGGGCTGGGGGAAGGGAAAAGTTCAAATGCTGGGGAAAAATCATACAATTATGGTTGGTGCACTAGCTTATGAGTGTGGGGTAAAAATACAGTATTACATATTTGTAAAATTTATAAAATGTCATTGTTAACGTTCATGATATGGAATGTGTAGGGAGTTAAGTCGGTGGTCAAAAGGAAAAAGATATAGTTATACTTTAAAAAACAACAAGGGGATGTATTGTTTCTGCAAGAGATCCACTTGAGTAAGGAGGAGGTCCAAAATTTGCAAAAGGCTTGGGGGACGGATGTTGTTGACTGCCCCTTTTACATCTAAAGCCCGAGGAGTGGCAGTATGGTTTCATCTTCATTTAAGAATAGAACTACACAATATGAAATCTGACCCCCAAGGGAGATATGTCTTGGTGGATGTAAGTATTGAGGGTTCCAGATACACTTCGATGTCAATTTATGGCCCAAACATAGATGACCCAGTTTTTTTTAATCATTTAGTGATAACCTTAGCTCCCTATTCAGATAATTTGATTGTGGGAGGAGAATTCAGTACATACTGGGATCAGTCTTTGGACACCTCAGTTGTTCGTAGTAAATATCCGCCTAGAAGTTTGAGGGCCTTAAGAGCTTTAGCAAAAGACAGGGCATTAACAGAGGTATGGAGACATTTTAATCTAACTAAACGACAGTACTCATACTATTCTGCACCACATCGATGTTTTACTAGGTTGGACTATTTTCTGGCATCGCCTAATCTGTTGAAAGGCCTGAAAAATCCACAATATGGTCCAATTTGTGTGTCGGATCATGCACCTTTGGTTTTTGGCCTCCCTAAAGTGGGCCAAAATTGGCCATTTAACCAGTGGAGGTTGGATCCTACTTTACGAAACTCCCTAGACTATAAAACCCACAGTCAAAAGATAATAGGTGATTTTAAGGCCCATAATAAAAGTAATGATACATCTGCAGCAGCAATTTGGGAAGCCCTTAAGGTAGTAATTAGGGGGGAGTCAATTTCATTTGCTGCAAATTTAAACAGAGTAGCTCGGGAAAGGGTAAAAGAACTTGAGGAACGTATACTACAACTAAAACATGAAATTTTGCAAACCAATACTTTTCATAAGATGCCATAACTCAATAGATTAAAGGGGCACTGGGCTCAATTGGCAAATAAAAGGATAGACAGAGACATTATAAAGGTAGAGGCTAGATCATATTTTGAAGGGGACTCTGCAGGGAAATGGCTAGCCTGGAAAATTAGAATGAAGCAGGCTGATAGAGCTATAACTTCTATTGAATATAGTGATTTAAAAATTATGTCAGACCCACAATGAATAAATGAGGAGTTCCATTATTTTATAAGACCCTATATATCTCAGAGGCCCCGGAGTGGGCTGATCCTGCATTATTGATGCAAAATATACAATTACCCCTAGTTGATGATATATCAAGAGATCAACTTAACAGACCCCTCTCGATGCAGGAAATGAAGGACGCCATATGGGACTTGAATTTAGGGAAGGCCCCTGGCCCTGATGGGTTGTCCATGTAATTTTATAAGTTGTTTTGGGAAGATCTTCACCAGCTGTTTAGTGATATGGTTGGAGAGGCTATGAACAAGGGTGTGTTACCGCCTTCTCTCCAGATGGCCACTATCATTGTCCTTCTTAAACCAGGTAAGGATCCAACCATGTGTGGGTCCTACAGACCGATCTCCTTATTAAATGCGGATTATAAAATCATAGCAAAAATTATTGCTGCATGCATAGAAAAGGTTTTACCTTTATTGGTCCATCAAGACCAATGTGTCTTTGTGAAGGGGTATCAGGCAAAGCACAACTTGAGACATACTTTAAACATAATGCATAAGTGGTCTGGAGGGGAGGAAGATCCAGGTAGAGGCCCTTTAGCTCTCAATGCCGAAAAGGCATTCGATAGGCTGGAATGGAAGTTTATCCTTGCAACCTTAAACAAATTCCGTGTGGATCCAGTAATTACGAATTGGATTAAGGTACTTTATGCTTCCCCGAAAGCCCAAATTTACACTAATGAAACTATGTCCCCGGCCTTCTTGCTGTCTAGGGGAACTAGACAGGGATGTCCCCTATCCCCACTACTATATGTTTTGACAATGGAGGTACTGGCTTCGGCCATTAGACAGCACCCTGAACTCAGTGGATGTGAGGTGGGAGGCGAGGATCATAGAATATCTCTTTTTGCGGATGATATTTTGTTGTTCATAAAAGACCCAACAACGTATATCCCAGCATTGACTAGATTATTTACAGAGAATGGCCCTATCTCGGGGCACAAAATAAATTGGTCCAAGTGTGAATGGCTTCCATTGGGGAGAACAAAACAAAATATACAGATTCAGAACTATAAGATTAACCTAACCCCACCATTAAAATATCTAGGGGTAGTCATTCCTAGTAAACTGTCATCTTTATTTCATTTAAATTATCTCCCATTATTAAAAAAGATCAACGATCAATGTGATATGTGGAAAGGTTTCCCGTTGATCCTCATAGGTAAGGTCAATCTTGTTAAAATGTTTATTCTACCTCAGTGTCTCTATCTTTTTCAATCCCTCCCAATTTGGATTCCTAAGTACTTTTTCAATCTTTCAAAGGAGCTATATGTACTCTACTATGGGGTACAAGGAGACGTCGAATTTGACAAGATTTCCTGTGGAAACTGGTATTGGAAGGTGGTCTATGCCTTCCTAATATGCCCCTATATTATTTTTTGGCCCAAATCTTAGCCTTACAGTATGTTTTTGTAAACGGAAGTGGGATACAGACGTGGGTGAAGGTGGAGAATGAGGGTGCATCCCCGAGTCTTACTTTAGTTACATTTGCCTCTATGTTAAGTGGTAAGCCTACACAAAAGAGAAAAAATCCATTCTCCAGAGCATCAGTGAGGATTTGGCTGGAGGCTCATGAGATCATGAACTATCTTCCTGCCCTTTCTCCGGAGTCTAGTATCAGGGGTTGCTTGTGGGAGGAGGATAAGCTCAAGGAGGTAGAGAGTCAAGTATTTAACAAATGGGAAGGAGTAGGCCTCAACTGTATAGCCCAACTACATGAAGGGGATAATTTACTTCCATACTTAGATTTGGTGAAAAGATTTGGTTTGCCCCCTCAAAGTTTTTTCATTTACCTCCAGATCTGCAATTGTTTGCAATCTTGGTACCCAGGTAGAATATTACTCCGGTCCCCGCTGGAGGAACTTTTTCAACAAGTAGGGTCTAAAATAAAGGTGAGGATCATGAAAAGGTGTTATAGTTCTCTTCTCAATGCTCTACCAGACGTGGGAATGAGCTTGGAATATAACTGGGATAAGGACCTAGGAGAAGAAGCATTATCACTGGGAGACTGGAAGATGGTGCTAAAAAGAGGTTTACAATGCTCTATTAGTAATAGAATATGGACTATCCACTCTAATATATTACATAGAGCATACTTTACCCCAGTTCTAGCCAATAAAAATGACCCAGAGCACTCAGAGAAATGCCCCAAATGTAAAGTGGGAAAGGGTAACTTTATTCATTTAATTTGGGAGTGTCCAGTAATACAAACATTTTGGAGAGGAGTGGTAACTATAATGCAAAACACCATTCAAGATTCACAATTGGTGGGTATTCGTGAAGTAATATTGGGCCTTCCTGGAACATCTTGAAATGGTAGGGAGCTGGATCACTCACTTTGGGTCTTAGGTATGGCAATAGATAAACAGATAATTGCACACCATTGGTGCTAGGATATGTCCCCTATGATAACAGAATGGGCTAGTAGCCTTCTAAAAAGCATGAAATTAGAACATACCCAATACAGAGCAACACGTAGGCAGGAAAAATATAACAATATCTGGGAACCTTTAGAACATGCCATCTCACAGGGGTGGTTTCCTGCAATCTAGGAAGGGGTAGCCAGGGCAAGCTGGGTTAATTTCACCCGGTTACTCGACACCCATTCATTTTAGCTGTATAGGTGTTTACTATAGGTTGGTTTCCTTGTCATGCCAGGTCTATGTCACTCTGTATTTAACTACCAGCAAGTTTAAAATCCTAAGAGGGAAAACAATCTGTTGGGATTCATGCACATTCCTGTATTTAGAATGTATTTAGGAGGTATTTCGAACTGTAATAATTTAAACTCTTCATTTTACTTTTTTTTCAATGTACTGAAATGATAACATGTAGCCTTATTTTATTCTTGTAATAAGCAAGTGCAGTTGTATTGCCCACCTCTGTGAGGTTTTTCCAGTGTACTGGCCTACAAATAAAATAAAGTTTGAAAAAAAAAGAAGTGTCAGTGACAATGCCCCCAACTCCTAAACATTGAGAAAGATTTGTAAAACCTGTGGTTCAGCTCACTTATGACGTGCCAGGAAAGCCTGTGGAATTAACCATGAGTGTAATTCATAAAGAGGTATACATTACTGCAAATCCCCTGCCTAAGCTACTATTCACTGCAGCATCCAAGGTAATAGTCAAGCCCTCCATTCAGTATCTTGGGGTTGCTCTTATAGAGTTCCAGGGGTTAGCTGAAAACCTGCAGGTCTATTGTCCACATGGGTCAATGTGTAAAGGTTTAAAGGGAGCAAATGTCTTTGCATATAAGTAATTGTCTGAAACAATATGTGAATGGTGAATTTAGAATGTTGGATAAAAATGCAATTATTTTGAACAATGTAATTGCTAAAATAAGTAATAGTTAACATTAAAGCATGCTATATTGTACATAGTTATATTATGCCTCTGTGCAGATTTTGTATATAATAACATAAGGTTTAGACCCGTATATAACAGAAGGTGCTAATAGCAACTGTTATTTGCATTATAGACTTGATGTGGACACCAAGTTTCCTGGGCAGGGGAGAGTGTAATCCCCCAAATTCAGGGGACTTACCTTGAGTATCTCCCTGGACTCCTCTGATGCCCACTGCCTGACAGCCATCCAGAAGGAAAAGATAAATCCATGTGTGGCGATGTCCTTTTGTCCTACCTGAGTGTGCAGAGTTATGCCACTGCACTGCCTCTTTAAGAAGTTCCAGTAGTGTTGTATGGTGTAAATGGCCTGGGCTGGGTCTGAATACAATGGAGCTTACAACCAGTCACACAAAATCCTAGTTTTCTCCATTCTGCTGTCAATTACAGAGCAGCAGGAGACCCTTCATGTACTGTAAATATTTACTATTTAAGTATTACTATTTATTTATTTAAGCATTTAACCAGGAAGGCATGCTGAGCAGGCTACTGATCGATTTCAGATGTGTTACTGTTACTGAATAAATAAGTTGTTTATATTGCCTAACTATTCCTCCACAATAGGAGCCACCATGTCCTGGACTCTGTGTTTGGATCAATCAGAACCAAGGGGTCCTCAGGGGATCCTTATTACAGTGCCTTGTGGGTGAAACTGTGAACTTTCCTTGTTGGCACCTAAATTAACCAATAAGGACTCTCAGACTGTGATTGACAGTGCAGGCAGCCAACTGGAATACAGAGATCCCAGTCCTTCAGTTGGAACTGTGTATGAACAAGTCAGTCCTTCTCGAGCTCTCAAGCTGAAGAGAACAAAGTGTGTTGTAGCTGCACTTAGCAGGGAAAGGACCTGTTTTGCCTTTGTGCAGGACTTGGAAAACTCAGACTGCCTAAAAACAGAGTGAAAAAGACTGTTGCAGCAATTAGGCTGGGAGTTCAGCTTGAGCCACTGAGAAGGAAGCAGCTGGCGTGTGGACTTAGAGGAACGCAGTGAAAAGGTCTGACTTGCCTCCCTGTGGTAGATTTTGACTCCTGAGGGGGGTTGATCTGACCTAGGACTGTCTAAAAGCAGAAAATGGGTTTCTCTGCCATGTATGCTGATCTGGAAAGCTTGTTTTACACCACACAGAAAAATACTTGTTTCTGAACTGTCCTAAAGTGGGACTGACTGCTGTAAGAGTTTGCTTCATAGACTTCTGATGAAAGTGGAGCCTGTTTCTGTGAAAATTGCCTCTTGTCAACTGCCAAGAGGGAGAGACCACCATGGATTTTCCTCAGTGACTACAGTGGATACTGCAAGCAACCAAAAGATCAAGTTTAAAACTGTTCATCACTCTAAGTTTCCAGTTGTTGGACCTATGCTACTCTCAGCCCAAAGAGACTATTCCTGCACCAGCCCAAACATTTTCCTGGAGGGAGACCAGCCTTGGGGAGTCAGCCCCTGTGGAGACTCAAATCTCAGGTTGCAGCCACATGCAGGGAAAGGCCATGAAGCAGAGGTGAGTCGTGTCAGTCCCGGTCCCCATCAGCATTCTGGAAAGCCAGCAACTCCAGGGGTCTTCTACCTGTCTGGGCACAGTGAGTACTACCAGGGTAGCCACCTGCAACAATACACTAAATGTTTGTGACAGCTGATTTGCTGCTTAAGTTTGGGTTAAAGTTAACTGTGATTACAGGCCATCCGGCCAAGGATTACAAGTGTGTGTTAAATGCAGTTATTTCATCTGTGTAATGATCCCTTTTCTTCCATTAAGGGCCCCAACCAGTTGCAATGCCAGCCTACCCATGGCAAGCTTTGGGCCTGCTCCAATATCCACACTGGGTACCCAACTGTGTGACAAACTGATTGATTCAGAGACTAACTGACAAACAGTAATTACAGTCTGTTTGATTTCAGCACAATAATCATTTGCCTAAATGTTCACCCCTTCCTTGTTCAAGTCCACTTAATAAATCTGATTTGCTGTTTAAGGTTAACCTAACCCATAAGCATATCATTACCTTGTCTGCCTTTACTGAACTATTTGAAAGTAACTGTAATAGTATATGGTCATTGTTGAAACTGTTTCATTACAGGATGCACAGGGCATATGTCAGGAGACCAGACACTGTTGGTAAGTGTGGTACGCCTGAGCATATCATTAATGCTTTTGAGCAATTGTGCACTGAAGGTCATATACTGTGATTGTAAAACCTTGGATGAAAAGCTACTAACGGGGTCACTATTCCTGTATTCACTGTTTTGCGGTTTCACTGTGATTGGAGTCTCTATTTTGTCCTGTCACTGTAATTGGACTCGCTATTGTGTCCTCTTTCGCTATTCTGCAATTCACTGTTGTGTAGAGTCGCTATTTTGATATTTCCATGAATTGCACAATAGTGGTAGTGCAGCATTTATTCTCATTGACTGTGCTGCATTCTGACTGTCACTACAGTACATGTGCTGTGTTATCAGTAGCTGTTTAAAGATAGCTATCATCACTGGATACCCCTCCACCTCAGCCAACATCCAGGAGAATTTGGGTGTATGCAGCCCCACTAGATGAAAGGCCAATTGCAAAGCCCAATAATAATGTAGAAAAAGTGGGAGTCCTCCCCCCCATCCCAACCCCTGTGAGGCTGGGAGTTGAAGTATACTCCTTTTGATACGGGTGAACTTCCCCTTCCACAAAAATGTGTGTATAATGGAATTTAACTGTTTAGAGTGGGCAAGTGGGACCAAAATAGGCAGACAGTGCTGTAAATAAAGACCCCTTGGTAATATGGTCATTTTGACAGTGTTGATATGGCTCAACAGGGAGAGAGGCAATGACTGCCACCATTCACAGTCCTCTGCAAGTTTGAGGAGTAGTGGTCCATAATTTTGAGCATAGAGAGTGCTGAGTTTAGCTGAGATATGTATTCCCAGGTATTTGAGATGGTCCACCATAAGCAGGCCACCTGAATTAGAGATTAATTGAGCTCTATCAAGCTGACCAATAGGGTGTAGCTTGCTTTTGTTCCAGTTAATTTTGTGACTGGACAAGGACCAGTACTCACGCAGGAGGGAGTAAAACTCAGGCAGGTCATGGGCAGGGTCCAAGAAATCATCGGCAAATAGAGCAACATTGTGCTCACTCCCTCCCCTCCTAAAGCCCTGGATGCCGACTTCCTCATGAAGAGCTGCTGCCAATGGTTCCAAGAAAAGGATGTATAGAAGTGGGGATAACGGGCACCCCTGTCTTTACCACATCTCAATGAGAAAAAGGGTGTCAACTCCCTGTTGACCACAATTTGGGCCATGGTAGAGGTGTACATTGCCCTGATCCAATTAATGAGTTGAGGACCAAAACCCATATGTCTCAGGGTCTCAAACATGTACCCCCACTCCAAGCAGTCAAATGTTTTCTCAGCATCTTAGGTGAGAATAGCTACTCTGTGCTGCTTGGATGATTTCCCCCAAAGGTGGATAATATTGAGGGTTCTGTGAATGTTGTGTTTCCCTTGGAAGCCCTGGACAAACCCAGCCTGGTCCGAGTGTATGAGGGATGTGAGAATTGGTTTGATGTGTATAGTTATAGCCTTGGCAAGGATTTGACAGTCTGCAGTTAACAGGGAGATGGGCTGGTATGAGGTGTAGAGGGTGGGAGCATTACCCAGCTTTGAGAGAACAGTTATGGTAGCTGACTGCATGGAGGCGGGGTAAGATGCCACATTCCAAGCTTTCAATGAGCATGTCGAGCACCAGTTTGATGAGGTCACAGGCAATATTATTTATTTATTTAATTTAATTTATTTATTTGTTGACCAGGTGAGTACACTGATCCCAGGGACCATTTTCAGGCACAACCCAAGCCATAAAAGTGGCACATATACATTATTACAAAAAATGTAGGTACATACAGTAAGAGTACAGGAGCACATAATAAATACAAAATAGATGCAAATATATTCTGAGAATGAACATTTGTATTTAAAAGTATAGGAACAGGATAATTAGATAAAGCAAATATGGTGGTATAGCAGCTGATGGAAATAAGTAAAGGTGTCAGGTAGCTCTAGGGAGCAGCTGCATAAAGATTTGGGGAGGTGGGTGAACAGTAAGTTGGATTTATAGGTCTGTGTGTGGCCAAGAGTGAAGATGGAAGATGGGAGGCTATTCCAAAGAGTAGGAGATGCAGCAGAGAAAGCTCTCCGATTCATGTTCGTGTTGGAGTGAGGTACATTTTGCAATGATAGAGACGAAGACCTCATCGTCCTAGTGAATTGATTATAGCAGAGGAACCTACTTAAGGGAGAGACTAAGCCAGCCATAAGGGTTTTCTGTATAAGAGCTCCCAGTTGAAAGTCATGATGGGCCTGGGACGAGAGCCAACCTAGTGTGGTGTACAGTGAGCAGTGATGGGTGTTCAGAGGGGCTGAGAGAATAAAGTGACAGATACAGTTATAAGCAGTGTTTAAATGGATGTCTTCTCTGGATGATGTCTGAGCAATGACGGGGGGCAGTAGTCAAGGAAAGGGAGCATAGTGCCCCTCCAATCACCAGTCTTGCTGTGGGGTAAGAAAGTGTTTCAGGTGGTAGCAAACACCAACTTGCTGGTGCACTCTCTTGATAATGTACATATATGTTCACTAAACATTAGGGAAGGGTCCAATGTGACACCCAGCTATTTATACGTCTTGACATGCTCAAGAGATGTGCCATCAGGGGACGAGATTGTGAGTGAAGTGACCTTAGATGCAGATAATTTGTTGAGCTTTTGACTGGAACCGAATAGCATAGTCAGTTTTTTTTAGTGTTAACCAGTAGTCTGTTAGTGGAGAACCAGTTATGTATTATATTGAAGTCATGAGATAGCGAGAGGGACAAAGAGGTGATACTTGGGTCACTTCTGTAAAGGTTCAGGTCATCTGCATACATAATTTTTAGACAGTCTGGGTTTACGAACAGCAGGTTGTTAACGAGTAGGGAGTAGAGAATTGGGCCCAGTATTGATCCTTGCAGGACACCACTGGTTACCTCTGGGGCAGATGAAAGGGCACCACTAATGTATACACTTTGTGACCTACCAGAGAGGTAATGCCAAAAACCAGTTTGACATCTCCTCAGTGAAGCCAACCAAGGACAGTTTCTGAATGAGAAGGTTGTGATCGATGAGATTGAAGGCTTTTAATATGTCAATGAAGAGGCTCCAGTTAGCCTACCCTCATCAGCAGCTCTGAGTACATGGTCAGTGAAACAGGCTGTTGCTGTGGTGGTGCTATTGCCCTTCCTGAAATTGTGCTGTTGGTGGGAAAGTAGACCATTATACTCTATGTGGTCTGACATTTGGCAGAAGAATATCATTTCCAGAACCTTGCTTAGGTGTGACAGTATGGAAACTGGTTTGTAGTCCTCCATAAGCACAGGTTCTCCAGATTTAAAAATGGGAAATACTTTGGCTTGTTTCCATAACCAAAGTATGGAGACAGTAGTCAGGGACACATTGAAGAGGAAGGCCAGGGGTTGAGTAATGTATCCTGCTGCTAGTCTCAAGAATCCAGGGGCAGAACCCATCACTACCTGCTGTACTAGATTTGGGCAGTCCCACAAGGAGTTGATAAATCCCCTTTTGACTGGTGAACTTAAAGTGGAAAGGGGTAACTGAAGAATGGTGGGGAGCACCGGTGACCTCATGGTCTGTGGTCCAAATTGAGTAAAATTTATAAAAGATAAGGCTGCAGGTTTGTGAATTTGCGGTTTAGTAGATCAACAACGATATAAGGCTTAGAGACTAGGCCAGTGTTGGTGACTAGACTAATGAAACTTTGCTTGGTGTCTGAATTTATATGGGAGTTAATGGAAGACCAGAATTTGAGGGGGTCACTCAGGTTTTTTGTTGATTTTTGAGATATGAGGCCTTTGGGAGCTTGGTCTTATGTTTGCAGCTATTGTGGAGAGCACGGTAAGCATTTCTCAAAACTGGCGAAGGCTTTGCTTTATACTGACAGAAGGCTTTATCCCTTTGTTTCATTTTTTGGAGCAGCTCCTTAGATAGCCATCTGGAGTTGATCCCACTGACCCTCCAGGTTTTTATTGGGCAGATCCTTTCTTGGATAGAGGAAAGCACTGAGGAGAGGAAGCCTAGAGCAGAGTCAGCATCATTTAGGGAATAGTATGCAGACCAGTCCATCACCAGTAAACCAGCTCTAAGAAGCTCACGGGACAGTGTTGAGAAATGTTTTAAGGATATGGTTTGGGGTGGGGGATGGGGTGTCTTGCAAGTCCAGGTGCAGAAGGGTGGGGGGTGGTCACTAATAAAGTCATCTGGCACTCCTGATGCTGAGATTCTGTCAGTTGTATTTTAAATGATAATCTAGTCTAGCAGGGAGTGATTTTTGGTCCAGTTATTATGTCGACTATAGTAGGAGAGTATCTGAGTGAGGTTTAATTGCTTTAATTAATTTTTGAAAAAGTCAGTGAGCAAACCGTCGGGGCCCATAGCTTTACCTCCTCTAAGTACCCTAATAGCTTGGTGAAGCTCATCCATGCTCAAAGGGGCATCAATCTCTTAGGCTTCTGGGGGACATATGGATGGGAAAGGAGTCTTCACAAAAAAATCTTTCAGTTGTTTGGTGGTGGGAGAATACCCTGAAATGTAAAAAGTTTTATAAAATGTCCCAAACTCAGCATCAATTTGGGATGTGTCCGAGGTTTACAGGCCACATTGATCTTTAATTTGGTTAATGGTACTCTCTTTCTCTCTCCTGACATTGCAACTGCCAGGTGAGGTATTTTAACCCTCTATCCCCATCAAAATATGCTCCCTCTTGTGACAGAAGTATAGAGTGATCAATACATGAGCTACTTAACAAATAAAAGTGACACTTCAGCTTTTGGACCACACTATACATGGAGCGTGTAGGCCTGCGCATATGGGCATCCTCTCATTCAACTATTTTGGTTCAATGCTACTGCAGCTCTGATTCTGAGAGTTTTTTGATATGAGCCACATAGACAATAACTTCACCCCGCCTGTATGCCTTTAGTGCCTTCCATCTACTCCCATGCAAAGTGTCACTCCTTGCATTATACAGCAGAAATTATTTGATGGTCATTGACTTAAACATAAGAAAAGATTTATCATAAAGGAGTAAGGGGTCGAGGTGCAATGGGCAGCAGACTGGGGATGATCCCAGAGCTGAAATAACCAATGTCAATAACATAGAAACTTAGAAACATAGACTTTGATGGCAGATGAGGACTGCTTGGCCCACTCAGTCTGCTCATTTCCCTACCTATTGGATAGGCTGCAGATTCTAGTTAACCAACAGCCTACTTCTTCCTACCCCCACCAGCATTGCCTTATGTCTGTTCCATGTATTCTTGAATTCCTCCACTGTTTTTGACCCCATGACCTCCTCAGAAAAGCCATTCCATGTGTCCACCACCCTCTCTGTGAAAAAATACTTCCTCACATTGCCTCAGAGCTGTTCCCCCTCTATCTTAAAACTGCCCCCTTGTTCTTGCACATCTCTTTTTCTGAAAGATGCTACCATCTTGGACTTTGTTGATTCCCTTGAGGTACTTGAAAGTTTCTATCATGTCCCCCCTCTCCCTCCTTTCCTAGATGGTATACATATTAAGCTCCTTTAGTCTCTCTTCATATGGCTTCTGTTGCAGACCCTGCACCATTTTAGTTGCCCTCCTCTGGACTGCCTCCATCCTGTCTATGTGCTTGTGGAGATGGGGTCTCCAGAATTGCACGCAGTACTCCAGATGGGGTCTCACCAACTGTCTGTATAGAGGGATAACAACTTCCTGTTTTCTACTAGTGATGCCTCTCCCTACGCATCCCAGTATCCCACAGCCATCCTTACTGCTTTCTCACATTGCTTGCTTACCTTTAGGTAATCTGATATGACTACCACAGGTCCATTTCCATTTTTGTTGTTGTTAATACCTCCCCCACTATTGTGTACTTTTCCCCTGGGTTTTTGTTTCCCAGGTGCATTACTTTGCACTTCTTTGCATTGAATTCAAGCTGCCATACTTTTGACCATTCCTCCAAACTTGCCAAGTCCCTTCTCATCCTTTTCACACCCCCTCTTGTGTATCAACCCTGTTGCAGATCTTTGTGTCATCTACAAAGAGGTATACTTTTCCTTCCAGTCCCTCTGCAATGTCACTTATAAAGGCATTAAAAAGGACCTGACCCAGTGCTAAACCCTGCGGTAGCCCACTAGTAACCCACCTTTCTTTGGAGTGGACTCCGTTTACTATTACCCTTTGTGTCCTGTTGTCTAGCCAATTTTTTACCTAAGCTATCACCCTGGAACCACTCCCAGGCTGGCTAATTTGTTTATTAATCTTTTGTGTGGGAATATGTGAAATGCCTTGCTAAAGTCTAGGTAGGCCATGTCCATAGCCCCTTCTTTGTCTACTACTTTGGTCATCCAGTCAAAGCACTCTTAGATTCATCTGACATGACCTTCCTGCTGTGAATCCATGCAGCCTTGGGTCTTGTGCCTCACTGGCCTCTGGGTACTGAACAATTCTTTCTTTAAGAAGTGATTCCATCATGTTCCCTACCACTGAGTTCATGCTAACAGGTCTGTAGTTTTCTGCCTTTGCTTTGCTCCCACTTTTGTGAAGGGGAATCACATCCACCCTCCTCCAATCCTTAGGTACCACATCATCCTCCCATGATTTGTTAAAAAGGGTAGTCAGTGTTGTCACTAATTCTCCCCTTAGTTCTTTTAGAATTCTGGGGTGAATTCCATCAATAAGACATGGTCAGAAATTAAGATAGGGGAATATTTGGCAGAGAGTGGTGAAAAGGAGGGAGGAGCTGACCAACAACCTATCCAGTCTGGCATAAGAGTGCTGGGCATGAGGGAAAAAGCTATACTCTCGGCTAGTCAGGTGTAGATGCCACCATACATTGACTAGGTTATACACAGCTTCCATGTTCCCCAATGCCCTTGTATTCTTGGAAATAAGGATGGGAGCAGG
The DNA here is from genome assembly GCA_016271365.2 of Neoceratodus forsteri. Classification (NCBI taxonomy): domain Eukaryota; kingdom Metazoa; phylum Chordata; order Ceratodontiformes; family Ceratodontidae; genus Neoceratodus; species Neoceratodus forsteri. The sequence continues at coordinate 1,065,953,807 of CM028131.1, read as the reverse complement.
ATTGGATCTATCAAGATTTGTGTCATGGACACAATTGTAATCATCCTCTAGGATCCATGGGCCAGGGAGGGAGGCCAAGTCTACAGCAAACTGCTGGAGAAAACCTGGGTCCTCAACAATTGGAGCATAGACTGAACAAACTGAGAGAGTACTGACACCAGCTAATGCCACATTGGCTAATACAGATCTGCCAGCTGGGTTCGCAACCTTGTGGAGGATAGTAACTTGAACCTCATGTGGAAACCAACTAGCCAGACCTTGGGCCTTAGTCAAAAAGCTGGAGGTGACCCAGATTCCACCCATGCTGGCATTGGTCTTCCCAGCCTCCATGTCAGACATGTGTGTGTGTTTCCTGCATCAATAAAGTCTAAATCTTAGATCTTTTAATCTCAGTTGAAACGTGCCTACATTTAATAACAGACTTTAGTCCATTAACATTCCATGTAGCTATAGTCACTGTTTTAGCCATTGTTTAACCAGTTATGAATCCATATATTAGCTGGAGAATAAATCCAGCTGGGGGTCAAAAAATTGCACAGATGTATTGATAGCAAAGCAGAGGTTTCAGAGAGACCAGTTACTACTAACTGGAGATAAGTGATTTGAGTAGTGATGTTCATGAAACCCATTTTCATCTCCACCTGCATGTTTGCTTGAGTAGCAGGTACCCCCGCCAGTGACTGCTCCAGCTCCATCATACCACACTCCTGCTCGTGGCTGTTTGGGCCTATAAATGTGTTCAGGCTTCTGGCCCTGATTGCTGCTCCCTTGGAGGCTCAACAGAGTTTATGTAAGTTTCAGCTGCTTGCTTTTTTGCTTCACTGTTGCCATTTACCCTTACTTATCGACAAGCAATGATTTTGCTGCTCTGCCATAATGAATGTCTGCTATTTTGGCTTAATTAGAAGATGTGCACAGAGGAGCTAAGCTAAAGCATGTCCACCAAGCAGTCGAGCTAGCCATGCCCCCTCTTTCCAGGCATTTTGATATTGGCATTTTAAACAGTGCAGTTAAACTAAATACTGGCAGCAGCAGAGACAATGCAACACCTCACCAGAGAAATGTGATCTTAATCACAACGCAACAGTTCACTGATTTAACAGTTGCTATGGTAAAAACACCACAAAAGTAAGATTTGTTTTTTTGAGTTTTTTTAACACGATACATGACAAGGATTAAGAAGACTCACAAGACAGGGGTAATTCTTTTTTTTTTATACTTTCTTTTTCTCCCTCCTGGTATTTCCTACCCTCTTGGTCCTACTCCTTCGGGCCTCTCAATGCTCTTTTGCCATCCCCTAGATCTGCCCCTAGAGTGCCTCCTCTCCCTCCTCCTGCACAGTGGGGTCTTGTCTGGTGTGGCGGTCTGAGCGGAGGGGCCATCATCCAAGACCGCAAGGGTGATTTTCCCCTTAACTTTTTTTTTTTGGCCACATCCCCTGGGGCGCCGGTGCTTGGGACTCGTCTGAGAGAAACGATGCTGGACGCACAGACCTCTCGTGGCGTGCCGTACACATCCCCCTCCCTGACCCCTAAGTAGGAGTCGCCCGTCCCTTTCAGGAATCGGTGCTTCCACAGAATTCCTTTATGGGAGTAGCCGGGCCTTCTTGTCCAGGTATCCCACCCTGAGGGAGGAGACCATCGTGAGGACGCTCAATCCTCCTCCCCCGCTAACCCCCAGCTCCCCAGGTCCGTTACCGAACCCGGGTCGCCGGCGTAGCGCGAGAAGACAGGGGTAATTCTAATGAAGTTACTGTTAAGCATTACAGTAAAACTTTCACTTCAATAACTGTTCACAGTTTATCTTTGTAGGTTGGAAGATTTCCTCAGAGGCATAAATTACTATCTGTACATGGATGACACAATAATCTATGCTCGTACCTATCCCTCTTAGTGGTATGAGAGAAGCTGCAATGGGGCTTTAATGAACTTCAAAACGTTTTTATATTTTCAAAATTAAAGATGAAGGGAAAACTAAACTCATAATCTCTGGATCACCTCCAAAACTGACATGTTCCCTAATTCCAATGTTAAAAAAATCACTGCAAAAGATGGTACCCTTTTAGAGCAGGTCAATACCTATAAATATATAGCTATTGGTTAGACCCCAGTGGTTCTGGCAGTGCCAGCATTGATGCCCTGAGAAAGAAAAGTGGGATTAATTTAGGATTCTTGATCCTGAACTTCACATGAAAATTATCAATGCAGAAATGTTTCCATTGTATGAGTATGGGGACATATGTTATTGCACCTCTTAAGATAGGTTGAGCCATTTAGATGCACTGTATAATCAACTAGCCCACCTGGTATTAAAATGCCTAAAAAAACACATATCACTGAAAACTATACAAAAGACTGGGTTGGACCTCACCTCAGTAAGAGGAAACTACATAAGACAATTTGGGCTGTTAAAAGTGTATGCTTTGTGCCAGAATACTTAGGGAGTTGTAATGATTTGCATACTATAAAATATTCCATAGGAATGCCACATCCCTGGAACTGGTTGTACATAGGAGTAGGATTGTTCCACATTTTTGGAATCAATTGCCCAAAAAGTTAAGGGTTATTTCAAGCAAAAAGCCTCAGTTAAATAGGGTGAAGTTATAGTTTCTAAAGACAATCCCTGAACTAAATGTTTGCTGTCCAGTGTACAGTACATGGAAGTAAAATTATGTAGTGTGTTGCATCATAGTTACTGTGTGCTCTGTACCTATTCTATGCATAATGATTTTTGTGTGTTATAATATGATATTTATGACTGTAAATAACATGTAATTTTTGTTGTACAGTCAGACCTGTTTAATCCGTGCCTCATTAGTCTGTATGTCTGACATTCCGAATGAGAAACAATGCAAACAAATTTTATCTCAGGTTAATGACCTATTTAATACATAAACCTGAGATTCCAAATCCGTTTGCATGTTCTCTTTAACCAGACTGATTAATTCCCCTTGTTTGTGACCTCCTTAATCCGTTTCTAGTGAGATCTGGTGGAGGTGCTAACCGGTCTTAATAGAGTGTGAATTGGCAGTGTTCTTAATCCCCTCTAATCCTTTGGCATGTTACCACGGCTGAATAAAACACTTCCCGAGTGTATTCTCCTGCTGCTGCCAGTTTAGGTTCTTCTCATTTCAGCTTCAGTTCCCAAACATTAAAGTGGCAAGCAGTTTTAAAATTTTAAAAGTGCTGTGGATTTTATTTTGTGAAGCTCGGTCCCCGACGCCCATTATGCTCCGCTGTTTAGAGCTCCATTCCGCTCTGCTTCCGTTGTTGTTTCTACTGCCTTCATTGCCAAGAAACACTTTCTTACTGCTTGTTCTTCTCCCCAGTCAACCTCTGTAGAGCCCTTCATTCCACTCCCTGGTCAAGCTATGTAGAGCCCTGTTTGATCCTGTTTCTGCCTTCCTCACTGTGAAAACCTGCTGACCCGGTCAAGCTGCGTGAGAAGCCCGGTTCCCGTTCCATATGATTTTATTGATTTCTGTTCTGTTTTAATGAGTGCAGCTACATGATCCTGTTTCTACCCCTCTTTTCCATGAAACACTGCCCAATCACGTGTTCTGCTCCCCCGGTCAAGTTGTGTGAGAAGCCCAGTCACCCTCATTCCGCTCCCCAGTCAAGCTGAGTAGAGCCTTGTTTGACTCTGTTCCCATTGTTGCTGCTGTTGTGCCCTTTCCCATCTCTGCACAGTTCCTGATATATGCGTTCAGCTCCCCGATCCTGTTTCTGCCTTCCTTGCCAAGAAATGCTGCTTGGTTCCCATCCCACATTCAGCTCCTGTCCTTTAATTTGCTCCCTGATCCCAATATAAGCGTTCAGCTCCCCGATCCTGCTTCTGTCTTTCTTGCCAAGAAATGCTGCCTGACCCCTTGTTCTGCTCCATGGTCAGTGCTGTGGATTTTATTTATTCTTTAAATCAGCCTTGTTGTTTAAAAAAAATCAATCCAGTGGAAAGTAGTTTTAAATGTTTTAGAAGTTGCTGCTGTGGATTTTATTTATTCTTAAAATCAGCTTGTTTAGAAAAAAATCAATCCAGTGGAAAGTAGTTTTAAAAGTTTTAGAAGTTGCTGCTTATGTGCACCTAAGATCAAGAAGAGATGTCTAATGCTGTGGATTTTATTTATTCTTACCTGCACTGTACTGTATTCTAAATTGATTAATTTTCTACAGTAATAAATCTTTAAAAAAAATCCATCATCTGGTCATTGTTTGGTTACTACGTAGATTTTTATTATGTAACAAATTTGGCAAACACAAATGCATATGGATTAACCAGGTCTGACTGTAATTGATGTGTAACTGATGCACGACTAATGGGATGTCATTGTAAATTAGCTGTGCTCACTGATTTTGTATCCCACAATAAAACTGAAATTGAATTGAAACTGACTCCCTGCAGTACCAATAACACAAGCACCCAGACTCAGCACCCACTGACACCATCTTTTTGTTATGTCTCCCCCCACCGGAGTCACAATAACATGGCAATGGATTTTTTAACAGTAGTTTCTGTTCTGAGTGAGTGAGTGAGTGAGTGAGTGTTCAGATTTTCCAAAAGATGCCAAAGAAGAACAAGAACATCATCCTGGAGTGACAGATGTTTGGAGGTTTCACAGTGAGCAGCATTGTTTGACTACTGAGCTTGCCTCATACTTTATTCCTTCTCCTAGCTCCCAGAGCCACCACACCCAGTCATCATTAATAGGGCCTTCTATTGCTAGTTATATGGGACCTGATGGAGGAGGGTCATGAAAAAAGATGGTGTCAGCAGGGTGATGGGGCTGAGGGTACTTGTGGATTGAGGAGGAAGCATGGAGTGTACTGGCTCTTGAGACATTCCAGTGCCTGGGTGGGAGTGTGGGGGGTGAGATATTTCAGGGGAAGGGGTTCTGTATGGTTTCATCTGATTTTTGATAAATAGGTAAGCGTTGTGTGATAGATCATATTGTAATGCACTTGAATATCCAAAAGCAAACAATTTTCAGGCTGAGGCAGTGGCTCAGAAAGTTGCACACTTGCCTATGGGGTCTTAAGATCTGAAGGTCTTGGGTCTAAGTCCCACACTAGGAACTTGGGTAAACACCCAATACTAACACTATGATGCAGCACTGTGGGGGGTGCTACACTGTTGATACATTGAAACATAGAAACATACAAGTTGATGGCAGAAAAGGACCACAAGACCCATCCAGTCTGCCCATTTTACTAATTTGCTCCTGCTGCCTCTACCAGATCAGCGGCATCAGCTATGCCCCCTTTATATGTATGTTTCCCTTGTGCCTATCACATGCCCTCTTGAATCCCTCTACTGTACATGCTCCCACTACCTTCTGAGGCAGGGTGTTACATGTACTCCACCACCCTGTATGTTAAAAAGAACTTTCTCATGTTACCCCTTATGCAACCCTCCTCCAATATCATGTCATGCCCTCTAGTTCTATTGTACTTTTTATACTGAAAGATGCTATCCCCTTCCACCTTATTTATGCCCTTAAGATATTTGAAAGTCTCAATCATGTCCCCCCTCTCCTGTCTCTGTTGCAATGTGTACATATTGAGGTCCCTAAGTCTATCCCCATATGCTTTGTCATGCAGACCCTGCACCGTCTTAGTTGCTGTCCTCTGCACTGTTTCCACCCTGTCAATATCCTTATGCAAGTGTGGCCTCCAAAACTACACACAGTACTCTAGGTGAGGCCTAACCAGTGTCTTGTACAGTGGGATCACCACCTCCCTCCTATGGGTTGTAATATCCCTCCCTATACACCTGTCCATCAGATGAAACTTTAAACTGAGGTAACGTCTGCACACCTTTGCAAGCTGTCCAGGTGGAAGTTAAACATCCCATGGTACTTCTTGTAAGAGCTGGGGATTGCCCTCAATACACTGACCAGCAATCCTCTTGCTAATAAAACAGATCCATGTAGCCCACTTGATAAGGTACACCTCAGAGTCACCAGTCACAGCTATGTGTACCTTTCCTAGTCAACAATTACTAATAAATAAATAAAATTAATAATCTAAATTATTCCGAAACAGACTATTAATGAATGCTGCTCAACATGATACAATTCTTGAACCTGTGTACCCATACAAGACTCTTTCAGTGGAATTGTTAGAGAATGACCATTATTTTATTGAGACACCTACTAATCTTGACTGTGACAAACATTAAAAAAAATATAGGATGATTTTTGAGTCTGACTTTAGAACCTATGGTATGAACACCTCCAGTTGCTCACTAACCTGCCATAGTAATTTATCACTGAAAGTTACCAAGCTTTAGACTGCTGTCTGGAGATCAAAATATAGGCTAAAGTATTACCCTTTGTTTTATCACATTCTGTTCAGTCCCTAAATAATGGTTCCACTGAGTTAAACAAAAGGAACAGTCTCGAAAGCTGATCATTTATTTTGACAGTCAACGAGATTAAGGCCAGTGCCATTTCTTTTATTAGTTGGCAGACTCTTTCCTGTACTGATAGAGGTACTGTAGAACATTCTCCTTGGCACTAGCTTCACTTCAGCTGTCAGGATCCTCATGATAATAGGAATCAAGTTGTTCAGAACAACGTTGCACTCTAGTCCAGCTACTCATAGAAATCACAGAAATGAGCATCCTCCACAGCCAATGGTGCAATTATTTTGCTTAAAATAAAGGACTTTCTGGAATTAGTAAGACAACTTACATGCTTAAAATAAAACTGATGTTTAGGCATTAGCCAAAAATGCCAAAAGAAGAAGATAGTGCTAAAATCTTAGTATCACAAAATAAAGACTAGAGACCTGAAATTTTAAACACTCCAATATGCTTTGCAGTTGTTCCTGCACCTTTTATAACATTTGGATGGTGCTATAGATAATAGAACAATAAGTCCCTCTCATGGTTCTACTTTGTAAACATTCCACTTAGTACCCTGGAATGTCTGTTAAGTTTGGTTTGTGCTGTACTGTTTGATACAAAAGTATTCCCTTTCCTTTTTGACTGCTTTTAGCACCTAAGTAAAAGGGGCAACAACAAAACATGGCCCCAACCCCAGATTTATCACCTCTTACCACAGTTCTCATACCCTCAAGTTAGTTGAGGGAGTCCAGGTTTCAACATGCACAGAGTTGGGACTGTTTTATGGATATTATGTGGCTGATAATTATCTGTCTTGCATGTTCAAACGTTCAGAAGAGGATAATTAAGCCATCTATGAGATGCTGCTATCCTGTTGTTAAGTTCATGTAGGATCCTTAGGTACCATGGGTGGTATGAATTTGAATATACAGTAATTTGATAGCACCTTGCACTGATGAAACATATGCTCAGTCATGCAGAGGACAGAGTTTTGCAATGTGAACACCTATTGCTTCATATGGAACTGGGGCAGATTATTTTCTTTTGCAGCTCCCACAACTGTTGCCTTGCTTTGGATGAGCAGGCAAAATAGCCACAAATGTAGTGTGTACAGCAACTCTGATGTCTGCTTGAATAAGAATGTCCTGCTATACCTATTTAATACAGTGTGACATACATAAAACTTCTTTGAATCATCAATTCTCTACTGATAAAGCAATTGAACAACCTAGTGGTGTGATCCAAGCTGGAAAATCTGGTATGAAACTGGTTACTGGATAGGCAACTAAGGGTGGCCATTAATAGAACTCACTCTAATGAGGGTAGAGTGACCAGCGGGGTGCTGCAGGGCTCAGTACTGAGACTGGTCCTTTTCAATGTCTTCATTAGTGACATTACAGAAGAAAGGAAGGGAAAGGTATGCCTTTTTGCAGATGACACCAAAATTTGTAATAGAGTGGATACTCGGTGGTAGAGAGAATGCATGGGGACCTTGAGAAACTAGAAGAGTGGTTAAGGGCATGGCAGTTGGAGTTCAGTGCCAAAAAAATGCAAAATCATGCACCTAGGGCATAGGAACCCAGGAGCTGAGTATAGGATGGGGGAGGTACTGAAAGTCACTAAGCAGAAAAGGAACATTGGGATTATCATATCTAATGACCTCAGAGTGGCAGGGCAGTGTGACAAAGTAGTGGGTAGCACCAGGGGGATACCGGAATGCATAGAGAGAGGTATTACCATCAGGAGGTGGGAGGTGGTGTTACCACTGTATTGCTTGCTGTTGAGACCCCACCTGGAGTACCATATCCAATTCTGGAGGCTGCACCTCATAAAGGACATAGACAGGATAGAGGCAGTCCAGAGAAGGGAAACTAAAATGTCTCAGGGGTTGCATCAAAATCCCTATGGGGAGAAACTGTGGGATTGCAACACGTATACCATAGAAGAGAGGATAGTGAAAGAGGACATGTTAGAGATCTGCAAGTACCTCAAGGGCTGAACAAGGTAGAGGAGGGGATTCTCTTTCAAATGAGAAGAAGCACCAGGACCAGAGGGCATGCAATGAAGATGAAAGGGGGGAAGGAGAGTTTAAGAGGGATGTGAGGAAGAACTATGTCACTGAAAGACTGGTAGAAGCCTAGAAAAGACTGTTAGCAGAAGTGGTGGAGACAAAATCTGTAAGGGGCTTAAAGCATGCATGGGATAGACATAGATCAATGAAAGTAAATAAGCAGAGAGGAGGGAGAGCTAATGGAGACTAGTTAGGATCTGAGGAGGCAGACTAGGCAGGAACCATCTAAGCAGACAGGGTGAGTCAAGCAGTCCTTTTCTGCCTCTGTTTCTCTGAAGAGGCAGACTAGGCAGGGACCATGTGAGCAGGCTGGGTGAGCCAAGAGGTACTTTTATGCCTTTGTTTCTAATATTTTGCCTTATTTTGTCTATTATAACTGCACATAGTTATAAAGCATCCTTTTAGAGACAATCAATGCAGCCAAGTGTTAATTTTGTCAAGTAACACAGCTAAGATGTTAGCTGCAGTATGTGTGTTTGGCATGGAGGTCACTGCTAGAGTTGTTTTCTGGGAAACTACAGGTATTAGGTGTAGAAGCAATTCCCTGACATGGTGCATGAGGCCACAGACAAGCCCAGAAGTACCTAGTGGGCTGTTATTTTCATGAGAGACACAACAGAAGAGAACCAGTTGCTCCTCTTATCAGTGATCAAGTCACAATTGAATTGGGTCAACTGTTAAGTATGACAAAGCATTGACAAGCACCATGAGGAAGTATCATTGACCTCCAGCACAGCCTGATTCAAGAAATGTGTATGCAAAGGAATTCTTTATTTGGGACAATCTTGTGCCATCAGCTCCCAGACACCTGCATTCTCCATGAAAGAATATGGTAAGAGATGATCAACTGTAAACATTTTTGCTCTGGCGGCACTAAATTCCTCAGATTCTCTGAGAGTATATTAAATTTACTGCTAGTGCCTCTATCATTAGGGTTGAGTAGGCACTTTAAAGTTAAATCATGATTTTCAGACACCTGTATGTAGGCTGTTTCTTGACAGATTTTCACAAAACCTATTAAAATATGATCTATTGCCCAGAATATCACATCACAAGTTTGATGACATTTGGTAGAGCATTTTTTTATTTGCCAGAGATGCACATAAATTGAAACTATACATGTTACTGTGATATGGGTATTTCATATACTGCATCACTCTAAATACCATTTTCATAGATGCAATTTGTCATTTTCACAGATATACTTTTTTCTGAGTCCATTTGCAAAAGTGGCAGTAAAGCTACCAACAAAAACATTGTTGGGAGTTAAAGGGAAAAGTTGGGTGATCAAGACTGGGTTAATAACTAAATGAAGCCAAAACTGTTAAGACTAAAGGTTACAAATAAAAACCAAAATTGAAGTGTTGCTTCAGAATTAGTTTTACTGGGTCCATATATGCAGTTTGGTGTTTTTGTATTTAGTTTTTTTTTTCATGAAGACATAAAAAAACTAAGTCCTAAATATTGCTAACTACACTGATTTGAGTACTTAATGTCTGTGTTTCTCATCCATATTCCAAGACCAGATGCCTAAATTTGGTGTCAGACAATATGGTAAAAAAACACTGAAAGTGGTCACTGGGTGCTTAAGTATGGTGACATTGAACAATCCCCATTTAAGGTGTCCAATGCCAATGTCAGAATGTAACATTTTAAAAATGAGCAAACGGGGACTGGAAGCCCATCCCCAGTGCTGCTGACCAGCCCCCCTGATCCCAACACAGGTGCCCAATCCTGGTGTCACACCATACTTCCAACACCATTATTTCAACCCAGTGTCAGAGTTTAACAAATAAAAAAACTTCCCCACCCAGCAGAGTGTAATATTTGAAATTGCCACCCTCTCTACAGCTAGCCAAGCAAATACTTGTAATGATGATTCCACAGTGGGTGACACAGCCTCACTCAATCTCAGCTAGCCACTATCTTTTGCTGTGGTGTGCTGGCTGAGGGAGGAAAACTGGTAAAAAAATCTAACCCCCCAAAACACCCAAACTAAACAAATGTGCAGATTTAAATTTCCCCCAAAAGATGATAATTTGTTGTCCTTAAAAATATATTTTGGGGACAGAGTTAACAGTGCCTATTGGGTGGTCATGAGGTGGTGGTAAGTACCATTCCCCACAGATCTTGCTATAAGATTTAAAAAATTAAAAATGTTATAGGTGATAGGAAAAAAAAATACAAAAAACCCAGAAGTCCCAAAACATGCAAACCGTGCATGTGCTGGGACTTAGTTTTTTTTTATGTGTTTATTTTAAAACTGTTTCTATCATACATAGCTTTTAAATTTTTTAAAAGAGTTTACCAATGATGAGGGATGGGGTGGGTATCACCCTTCAAAACCACCTAAGCGGCTGCCTTTGGAGCCGCTTGATGGGTTTGTTTCTTTACATGCGAGCCTGTAAAAAACCAACATACAGGTTTGGTGCTGTGCCTTATGGGCTTGCCCACAAAGCCCTCTGCAGGGATATATGAGGGAATGCCAACACTCACAGTCCTGACACCCAGAAGACTGAGCCCGACATCTCAACATTGCACTCACAATATAGATCACCATCCTGACTATGGAATGCCTGACACCGTAATTATTCTATTTCCATAGGTGGGCGGGGGGCTCTGCCCCCCTGCACCTCATGTCATGGGGGTCTTTGCCTCATGCACCCCCCTAAATTAATATAATCAACTCCGCATAATTTCAAGTTAGGGATGCGGGCATTCCACAGATATTAGGGTGATCCTTCAAGCAAAAGCAATGTCAGAATGTTGGGCTTGGTCTCTTGGGTGTCGATAAAGTGAGTGCCAGGCTTTTAAAATGATACCCTGTGCAGGGCTACTTAGATATCTTCATGGGATTAAGTGATGCTTAGAAAATGGACAAAGAAAATTCTCACTTCTGATTGGCTGAGACACTTATTTAGGTGGGCATCTATCAGACAATAGATGCCCACCAAATAAAAAGCCCCAGCCCAGACCTTCCTGATAACCAGCAAAGTATCCTTGTGCCCAGCACCCTGTTTCCTCATTGGCTGAAGCACTGGGCACACAATCTCAAACTGTCACCATTTTTTATAACACTTAGCGAGTGACTTATGCCCCCCACTACCATTGCCACCACCATAAAAAAGAAAGTAAACGTTAACTCAGCGCAACATTTAAAAAATTAATTCTAAATAAATCAGCTATCGAACTTCCCCACACCACGCTGATCACCAGCGCTCTGTCTGTAGTCAGAACAAAAAAAAAAGCAATACGGTTGTCAATGAAATAAACGTTGCCACCGGAGCTGCTACTGCCCCTGTCACACACTGGTGGTACCGAAGGCGGCATGCTCCGTCTGTGTCTATCTCAGTCTCTCCCAGTCGGGTAACATTTATTTATACAAGTCCCTGCTGCAGAAAAAAATCACAGTAACCCATATAACAAACATCGCTTGCAAAACGTTTTCCAAAAGCAGAACAGTGTGAGGAACCGATGTGGACAGACCCATTTCCTCACGGCTACCAGCCCCTCAAAAACCAGCCACTGTAGTAGTGGCACCTACCCGGGATTGATGCCGCATGTCTGGGCAGCCAAATAGATCAGTGCTGCCTCCGCTCCTCACTCCGTGCTCCTCTCATGCCACTAAGGTATGGCACTTTTTCATCTACCTCCTTGGTCCACACAAACCATCAGCCGAGCAACAGAAAAAAAAAGCAAATTGCCCTGCACATCTCTGCACAAGATGAAATTACTTCAAGATGAAATTACTTCCGTTTTTTTTTGAAACTGGAATAACTTCCACGGTCTCACCTGTGACTTGCAGTGTTCACGCTCCCCATCAGTGGACAGCATTTAACACTGCACTTCTTGCCGCAGCAAGGAATGGCATTAACTCCTCTGTGTACTGTTAAATCACAAGACATTTTAAAAAAAAATAAACTGAAGTCTCACAAAGAGCAATCTGCCACTTGTGCTGACAGCCACTCTCTCTATCCTACAGCAAGAGCTGCCACTTACAAAAACAAACTTCTGTTGCCAGTGGCGATGGGGGGCATGAACAAAGAAATGAAATAAAAAAATGGAATAGAAAAGCAAAGGTGCCTCATCGTTCAGGTTGGGGGAAGGGTGCTTTCTAGTCATTCTGATCCAGGTGGAGGAACTATTTTACATACTAACATACTATTTGCCAGCAGATTAGGCCTTACGGTCTATTGTGTCTGCTCGAACCTTAGATCCTTAGTTGGGTGCCGAGGCCCTCCCATCCCTTGTGCTCCAGAAACCCCTATCATCCATCCCCACCCTCCTGGGACAGGCCATCATCTGATACATCCACTTTCTCTGTCTGTCCCACCCTCTCTTGAAGCCCTCCACTGTGGATCTTTGAATCAGCTCGCCAGGTAGTGCATTCCAAGGGTCCACCACCCTCTCGGTGAAAAACCTCCTCCTCTTTTCCCCCCACACCCTTCCACCTTCCAACTTCAAACCATGCCCTCTGGTGATACCTCCCTGCTTTAGTCTAAAGATCCCCTCCATGTTTACCCTATTTATTCCCTTGAGGTATTTGAAGACTTCAATCATGTCCCCCCTGTCTCTCCTCTCCTCCAGTGAAAACAGGCAGAGCTCCGCAAGTCTGTCCTCATATGTCAAATCCCCTAGCCCTTGTATCATCTTAGTTGCCCTCCTCTGTACCCTCTCCAGGGGCTGTATGTCCCTCTTCAAGTGTGGTCTCCAGTACTGTACACAGTACTCAAGGTGTGGTCTAACCAGTCCATTGTACAGTGGCAGAATCACTTCCTTGCTCCTAGAGGTGATCCCCCTTACGATGCATCCCAACATCCTGTTTGCCTTGCTAGCCACTCTCCTGCACTGCTCAGAGTTATTCATACATGCATCCACCATAACCCCTAGGTCTTTTTCCCCTATTGAGGCCTCCAGTGCCTCCCCTCCCAGGGTGTACCTGTGTTTAGGGTTTCCCCGACCAAGATGCAACACCTTTCACTTGGTGATATTGAAATTTAATTTCCATGTGTGAGCCCAGCTTTACAGGGTGTCCAGGTCCCCTTGCAGGGCCAACCTCCCCTCTTCTCCCTCCACTACTGCTCCCATCTTGGAGTCATCAGCGAACAGACTCATTTCACACCCTCTACCCTCCCTGATGTCTGATATGTATGCATTAAACAGGATCGGACCCAGGACCGAGCCCTGCAGTACCCCATTACCAACCTCTCTAGGGTTCGAGAGCTCCCCACAGACCACTACTCTCTGGGTGCGTCCAGCTAGCCAGTTTTCAATCCATCTGACCATCAAGGGCCTACTCAACCTCATCAGTTTCTCCACCAGACCATTGTGGGGACAGAGTCAAATGCCTTGCTGAAGTCCAAGAATAATACATCCACAGGCTTTCCTGTCCAGTTCTGATGTTACCCATTCAGTAGAACTCCACAAGGTTGGTTTGACATGACCTACCTGGCACAAACCCATGTTGCCGACTATCCAGACCTCCCACCTCCTCAAGTACACCCCCAATCGCTTTTTAGTATACCTCCATTAATTTTCCCAACCGAGGTCAAACTGATGGGTCTATAGTTACCTGGTACTTCCTCGACCCCTCTATGGATTGGCACCATGGGCCTCTCGCCAATCCCAGGTAACCTCCCTGTCTCAAGTGACCTGTTGAAGAGCTCCGCCAGGGTGCAGCCAGTATGTCCGCCAATTCCATAGTACTCTGGATGAATGCCATCCAGCCCAGGAGATTTGCTTTCTTTAGGGCCTTGAGGGCTAACCACACCGCTTTGGCGGAGGTAGCATCATCCGTCCCCTCCACCTTACTGGCCTTTTTATCCTTATCCAGATGTGACACCCCTGGGGTACCTCTGCCTGGTCCCTCGCCTCTTCCACCACCCTCCTTCTGATCTCAATCTGCTGAGATGGCCTTAGTTTTTCTCCACTCCCCCAATGTGCTGGAAGAACCCTTTTCCCTCCATGTATCCCTACGCCAGCCTGCTCTTTTATTGGACTTTGCTCCCTCACCATATGGGTGACTTTTCTAGATGCAAGATGGTACACTTCCTTATCCCTATCCCCTCTTGTTGTTTTATATTTTTTGTAGGCCACCTTCTTTTCTCTGACTGCTACCTGTACCTCACTGGACCACCAGCATGGTTTATGTGACCTTGCACCCTTACGTTTCAACTTAGCGCAGATCCTGACTGCCTCATGAAGTCCCCGTTTTATGACCTCCCATCTTCTTTCCACACTTGTCATTGATGTAATCCCCTTCAAGTGATCCTTGAGAATATTTCCCATGCCCACAAAGTCTGCCCCCTGAAGTCCACTGCCAGTGTCCTAGATCTCCCCCCCTCCTCCCATGCTTATTGAAACCAGACAGTATTGTGGTCGCTCCCAGTCAGGGTCCTGTACAACCATGTCCCTTACCAGATCCCCATCTTCCAGAACCACGTCCAGGACATGCCCCTCCCTTGTGGGCTCCATCACATGCTGTGTTAAGAACACATCCTGGAAGCCATCCAGCAGCCTCTGCTCCTTGGCAACCTTAGAGGACATGGTTCCCCAGTTTGTACCTGGCATATTAAGGTCCCCCATCAACACCACTCCTTCCCCTTTTGGTCCACACTGGGCAATGATGTCCAGCAAACCATCATCTAGAACATCACTCATCCTGGGGCCTATATACTATAATTCCAGCTTGACCTCATTCCCTGCTGGGGATCGTGAAGGTGACCCATAAGACCTCCACGTTTCCTCTGTCTCTTCTACTCCTAGCAATTTCCATGTCATCTCCAATGAACATAGCCACTCCATCCCCTCTGCCCTCCTTTCTATCCTTCCTAAGCATAGTGCACCCCCATACATTTAAGTCCCAGTCATGGTTTTTGTTGGCCCACGTCTCCATGACTGCCGCTACATCCACCCCCCCACCAAACAGCATGGCCTAGAACTCTGGCAACTTGTTTCCCAAGCTCCTGGCATTTACTAACACCAACCCCCAACCCTTATCCCTGATCCTCTTTGTCGAACCCCACCCAGATTCCTTATACTTCATCCTCCTCTGCTCATCCTGAAACCTCCACCCCCAGTCTGTTTCCCCCTCCCCCCCTTGGGCTGGAAAGCTACTCCCCTCATCTGGAGGAGAGGGCTTCTGGTCAGCCCCTTCCTTATCCCTTCCCCCTCACAAGTTTAAACCCCACCTTTCTTGAATGTAGTCAGCCATCTCCTGTTTAAGGACTTCCTTCTCTAATGGGGCAAGATGAAGCCTGTCCTTGGCATATAGTCCCTTATCCTCCCAAACTCCATTCCAGTTCCCTAACACCCCCAACCCACTCTCCTCACCCCACTTTCTGAGCCAGTCATTAACCTCTGTGAGCTTCATTTTTTTCTCCACTGAGGCCTTTGGTACTAGCAATATGTCTGAAAAGAAAATGTTGCATCCATTATCCCGACAGACTCTGGCAAGTTCTTGGAACCTTGCTCGGATTTCCAAAACGCTATTTCCTCTAGATCGTTAGTTCCCAAATGCACCAGGAAATCCGGTTTCCCTCCACAATCCCTAACCATTTCATACACCATGAACTTTGCTCTGTGCACTGTCAGCCCAGAGATACTCACTACCTTCACCTGGCTATGGCATCCACCCCTGTCCCTCCCACTGGATACCCCTAATCATCGAGTCTCCCAATAGCAGAACCTTAACACTGCCATCATCCTTATGGTTACCTCCACTATGCCCTCTCAGAACCCCTTCTCCCCCTTTATTCATGATCTCAATTCCATGGGAGTCTTCCTGCCTTATTAGAGACCCCCTTGTCACCCTCACCTTTCTGCCTCCCTCGTTATTTTGCCCACTTAACTCAAACCCCCTCTGAATAAGTGTCCCCTTTAACCCTCTCTTATCCAAACCATTTATCCTGTCCCTGATGGTTTCCCCTTCCCCCACACCACCATCCTCCCTCCTTGTAATAGTACCCCTGCCTCCAGAGGTTCTCTGTGGGTCCCCTATAGCTAGGGCCCCATCCTTGGTACTTACCCCCCTGCTGAACGGGGGCTCCTCTCCCACCTCCTTGTCTCCCAGTTTCTCTCCAATCATGCTCTCCTCCCTCATGTCTGCAATATGTTGCATCTCCCCCATTTGCTTAACATTTATGTTCCCCTTCTCCCTCTGGGAATATTTCCATCCTTTCCATTCCCAGTCTGTGATGCCCTATGGGTATCCGACTCCCTCCCCCCCGGCCTCTGTAAAAGTTTCCTCATTTCCACCAACCCCTTCCTCCCCCTCTAGGTTGCTTAGTAGCTCAAATTTATTATGACACTCTATGTCAGCCTCCATTGAGTAACCCGAGTTTCCCCTGACTGCACCTCTAAACTGCCCCTCTTCTTCCCCTCTTGCTCTGTTCACCTTAGGAGCTCCATTCCCACAGTCTGCTGTTTTAGGCTTCTCCACAACAGCCCTTCCTGAATCTTTCCCCTCCACTCTCTTTGTATTCAAAATGTTCCCCCGTACTCTTTCCCCTTAGCGTCAACATCCCTATCTAAGGGTCCTCTGTCCCTAATATCCCCCCTTCTACTTGTTTTAACATAACGTCCTGTAATTTCAGAGTGTTGCCCCAGCCTTCCCTCAGCCCCACCCTTCTGCTGCCCATATCCACATCCCTTATCCTTGGACACCCCTCCAGCTCCCCAGCTACTCCTTAACCAATATACCTCACTCCTGATACAAGATAGCTGTCTACAGAGTGGGCAGCCTCCCTCTCTCCAGGCCCAATTAAAATTATTGCCATCCCACAGCCTGTGCAGCCTACAACCCTTCCAAAGATGCCTGCCACGGTGGAATATGGCCACCCTGTTTATCCCCCTCTGTTTATAATGGCACACCACCTTTTCTCAGTCCCTTTCCCCTTGAATACAGTTTCTCTCTATACTGACTGCAGTTATTTACAAACCCAATTTCAACCCCACCAATAAAGTTCCCAAGTCTCACAAACACATACAGTCCAGTGTGTATTCAGTCCCACTAACAGTGTGTGTATGCAGACATCAGGTACCGTATGATGTCACAGGCCCACCAGCTCCTGTTGCTTCGAATTTCAGTCCCAAACAGAAATACTCAGTCCTTCAATCCCAACCCCAGTGGCTTTTCAGCATTTAGAAAGCCTACAAAACAGAGGTGGGTGGGAGGAATCTTACCAAACACCAGGCAAACAACACATTTAAATTTCACTCTAATTATCACTGCCAAACAACTGTTCCCAAGCCTCCAAAGTTACAATATCACAGCCCAAGTAACAGTTCTAACTCAAGGTAATCATTTTAACACAAAGAACTAATTTCACTTACAAAACTATTCAAATATTTCAGTTAAAACAGAATATAACCCAGACCTCTGTCTTACCAGCCTGTTGCTTATGTTCTAAGGGAACAATGAAAGCCAAGGTAATTCCTGTTAAAGACAAGGTAATTCCTGCTAATGTCCCCTCCCCCTAACACCAGGCAAACAACACATTTAAATTTCACTCCAATTATCACTGCCAAACAACTGTTCCCAAGCCTCCAAAGTTACAATATCATAGCCCAAGTAACAGTTCTAACTCAAGGTAATCATTTTTAACACAAAGAACTAATTTCACTTACAAAACTATTCAAATATTTCAGTTAAAACAGAATATAACCCCAGACCTCTGTCCTTACCAGCCTGCTGCTTATGTTCCCAAAACTTGCATTAAACTACTATTTTATTAACAGCTTTTTATTGACCTTTTTTTTTTACAGTGCCCATTTTCTAAGTGCAATAATACCCTCCAGGGTGGACAGTATGGGCAATACCAGACTGCCCAGGGGCTATAAGGCCCTCCATCTGTGGCGTCAGGCTTCATCATGCCCCTGGGCAGTATGGTATTGCCCAATACCACCCACGCTGGAGGGTATTATTGCTTGCTCATAACACTTCCTTGTCTGTAGAAAAATAATTTTTCTCATTCTCATCCAAGGTCTCTGAGGAAGCAATGAGAAAAGTTTCAAAATACTAGCCGGTGGTGTGCTCTTGTAGTAGTTATGGGGCAGAATGCTTGTTTCATGCTGCAGTAAAAAATACAGGATTTTTCCAGGGACTTGGAAATGTTATTAAAATCATTTAATGCCAAGCATATATGAAAGTAGCCCTTTCTCCATTTTTTGACATGTTACATTTTATTAGAGGAGCCATTGTCCTTAGAGGCAGCACTGTCAGGAGACAAAGATTCAGTGTTGTGCCATATAAGACATCTGTTTGCATAGATGATGCACAAGGCAATCACAAAGTAAGCAAAAGGTCGAAGTATGTGTAAGACAGGTTGGGTGGGTAGGCCATTTGCAAAATGCACTATAGGCCCAGTTCCACTTGGTACAGATTGGAAGATTTGGGAATGGCTCACATAGCCATTAGCAAATCATGTTATACAGTCAGCCCATGGTCAAGTGGGATGTATCTTCTACTTTACAAATGGCCCACATAACCATTCACAAAGCATACCATTGGCCGAGTGCTTTATATATCTTTCTGAAAAAAGTAAGGAGACTCATTACAACAAACTGACTATGCATCAGCTAGGGTTGAAGCTTAAAGCTACAAAAGTAAGAAAATGCAACATTAGGTTAAAAGTCCCCTGAGCCATTATAAATCTGAGTCTAGGCATTCCTTGAAGTTTGACTTTTACAGTGCATCATTGGCATTGCCATAATTTCAGGAGTCTGTCTCTAAATATTGCTATGTTAATATTTTTAGATGCCTTTAAGACAGTCCCGAAGTTAAGACAATGCCAGCACTGCATTTCATGATTGTTTAAACCACAAGAAACATCAGGATATATAGATTAATTGTGGTTCAGGGGACTTTTAGTTCAAAAGTTGTACTTCCTTACATTTGTTGCATTAAGTTTCAGACCTAACTGATGCTTTAGTATTTTGCAATGAATACATACACTATTACAGTATGACAAAATAACTTAAGATGATAACTGCCACCCAAAGGTGACTCCTGCTGTAATGAGAAAAAGGAGATCCTCCCCTTGATTTCCCTGAAGTTTAAGTAGCAATAGTGGCGCTTCCTTTATTGTTTCTCCTCTTCTTCATTTCATTGCCCACCTTGCGTGTGTGTGATGAATAGTAGGCATGGTAGTAGATCATTAACCCTGCTCTGGTGTTTTGCCCAAATCAACACATGGTTGTGTTTAAGGTGGATATATTGCCCCATGCCAAGATGTGATACTCTTTTACTACAGCTGACATGTGCCTAGCATATTTGGTATATTGCCCAATTCTCTTCCAGGTGATCAAAATTAGTGATCTACAGGCAGTAATGACAGCCACCAAAGTGGACCTGGTGGCCATCATGGAAACATAAGCCACTGAGAACAATGGCGCTTATGCACTAATGGGGCATAAGGTATGAGCCAAAGACATGTACCCTGCCTGCTTAGCTCTGCGGCCTGGACAGGCACAGGGTGCACAGTATGTACAACCAGAAGCACCTGCAGGGCACCTGACTGTGGCCCCATTGCCCTAGTGTGCAGGTTAATGCTGGCGGCCAGGTGTGGAGAGGTGTACCTGGGCTGGCATCCAATTACATGCCTAACCCGGGTCCTGAAGTGGATCCCTTGCACCCTAGGAGCATGGGTGTGTGGGAAGTCATGGATCCCACATTTGTTGAAAGTGCAGGCACTCACCTGAATGGCTGACCCAGCCCTCCCCATCAGCCTAGTGGGCTGGGGCAATATGGAGGGTTGTCTCCTCATCCCACCACGGCCAACAGGTGTTTACCTTGAGGGTGCACAATTGGTTACAGTAGGGTACGAGCTGCCAAACCCTATATCCCCCTGTGCTTGGCACTACATGCCTTAGTGAATGGTGCATAGTGCAGGCATGTCCACGACACTGCCCCCGACTGCCCATGGAATGTAGCTGCCCGTGTGGCCAGGGAATCCACTGCACCACTGGCTGGTGCACTGTCCATGAATGCTGCCAGGGTTCTGCAGGACACCCGCCATGCAGCATTCCCACTTAGGGTTGCCTATGCACCTCAGATACACGGCACATAGGCAATCCATGTTTTTGTGCATAGGGCTCAATGACTGGGACCTCTCAGTCCTGGGTTATTCTCTCTCTGTAGACAGAAAAGGTGGTTGCGATGGGATGTGGGGTGGCACTATATGTTCGTGATGGTATAATTAACATGCCAGTTAGTACAAACAAAAAGGAGGAGGTAGAATCACTGTGGGTTCAGCTCAGCTCAGCCTCTGGAAAAAAAATATGCATTGGGGTAATTTACAGACTGCCAGGACAGACAGAGGAGAAGGATGAGGAATTCATAAAGAAAACCAGAAGCACGACTCAAATAGGGGAAACTTTGGTAATTGGTGATTTAAACATGCCAGACTTCAACTGGAATAATCTAGTTATAAGATCATCAAGAAGTCAGACTGTGGTAGATGCTTTACAGGACTGGCTACTCACCAAACTGGTTAGCACACCTACCAGATTGGATGCCATCCTTGATGTGGTCTTCAGAAACTCAGAGGTAGTTGAAGATGTTAAAGTTGGGGAATTACTGGCAAATAGCAACCACAACTTAATCTGGTTTGCATCGTCATCAGGGGACGGAAAAACTCAATCCAGGGTGGAGGTTTTGAGCTTCAGGGGAGCCGACTTCAAAAGAATGAAAGAGATGATCAAATACAACAAGACCAGGGTTCATGAAAAATTGGAGGTTGAAGACATCCGGGGGGCTGGTTAAACAAGCCATACTAGAGTTCACAGATCTTTGTGTGAGAACGGTCTCAAAAAGAAAAAAAAATATTAAAAAAAACATATGGCTCACTTACGAGGTCAAATCACCAATTAGAGCCAAAATGGAAGCTTACCATATATACAAAAGGAACCAGAATGACAATGATTGGGACTTCTACAATCAGAAAAGTAAGGACACCAAGAAGGCTGTAAGGCTAGTGGAAGCATTGACTGAACTTCTAATTGCTACAGGTATCAAATCTGGCAACAAACAATTCTTTTAGTACATCTGGGAGAAAAGAAAGACAGAAAGGGGATGGGATATTTAAACTCACTGAGGGGGCCAGGATCATCAAGGAAGATGGGAAAAAAACACTGTCCTTAACAATTTCTTATGTGTGGTGTTCAACAAGGAACAACAATGGACCATTGCCTGAAAGTGGCATTAAAATAACCAATAGAGGGTTCCAATGTATGGAGACTCTGAAAATTACTGCCAACAGAGTTAAAGAGGCACTACTGCACCTAAAGACTGATGAAGCACCAGGGCCTGATGGACTGCACCCAAGTGTACTAAAGGAACTTACTGAGGAACTGGCAGACCCATTGACACATTTGCTTAGCCGCTCACTTCTGACAGGTATGGTACCAGAGGATTGGAGAAGAGTGGAAGTAGTACCTCCCCACAAGGGAGGAAGTTGGGAGGAGACTGGCAGTTATAGGCTGGTCAGCCACACATCTGTCGTGGGGAAATTAATGGAAACCCTAGTTAAACAGGATATAGTGGAAAACCTGGATAAAAACAATCTCCAGGATGACAGGTAGCATGAGTTCATAGTGGTCAGATCAAGTCAGATGAACCTCATTATGTTTTTTGACTGGGTAACTAAGGAATTAGATAATGGACACCCAGTGGACCTCCTGTACTTCAATTTCAGCAAGGCTTTCAACTCAGTGCCTCACAATCGCCTGCTAAAAAAGTTGGAAGAAACATAGAAACATAGAATTTGATGGCAGATAAGGACCACTTGGCCCACCCAGTCTGCCCATTTCCCTACCTAATGGATAAGCTGCAGATCCTAGTTAACCAACAGCCTACTTCTTCATACCCTACCCCCTAGAATTGCCTTATCACTGTCCCATGCATTCTTGAAATCCACCACTGTTTTTGACTCCACAACCTCCTCAGGAAGGCTGTTCCATGCATCCACAACTCTCTCCATGAAAAAATACTTCCTCACATTACCTCTGAGCCATCCCCCCCTCAATCTTCAGATTGTGCCTCCTTGTTCTTGCACACCTCTTTTTCTGAAAGATGCTACCCTCTTGGACTTTGTTGATTCCCTTGAGGTACTTGAAAGTTTCTATCATGTCTCCCCTCTCCTTCCTTTCCTCGAGGCTATACATATTAAGCTCCTTAAGTCTATCTTCATATGTCTTCTGGTGCAGACCCTGCACCATTTTAGTTGCCCTCCTCTGGACTGCCTCCATTCTGTCTATGTCTTTGCGGAGATTGGGTCTTCAGAACTGCACGCAGTACTCCAGATGGGTTCTCACCAGCTGTCTGTACAGAGGAATAACAACTTCCTGTTTTCTACTGGTGATGCCTCTCCCTATGCATCTCAGTATCACCCCAGCCCTCCTTACTGCCCTCTCACATTGCTTTCCCACCTTTAGGTCATCTGATGTGACTACCTCCAGGTCCCTTTCCATTTTTGTTGTTATCAGTATCTCACCCCCCATTGTGTACTCTTCCCCCTTGGTTTTTATTTCCGAGGTGCATTACTTTGCACTTCTTAGCATTGAATCTAAACTGCCATATATTTGACCATTCCTCCAGCCTTGCCAAGTCCCTTCTCATCCTTTCCACCCCACCTTGTGTATCAACCCTGTTGCAGATCTTTGTGTCATCTGCAAAAAAGACATACTTTTCCTTCCAATCCCTCTGCAGTGTCACTTATAAAGACATTAAAGAGGACCGGTCCTAGTACTGAACCTTATGGTACCCCACTAGTAGCCCCCCTTTCTTCAAAGTGGACTCTGTTTACTATTACCCCTCTGTGTCCTATTCTCCAGCCACTTCTTTACCAAAGCTACCATCTTGGGACCCACTCCCAGGCTGGCCAGCTTGTATATTAATCTTTTGTGTGGGACTGTGTCCAATGCCTTGCTAAAATCTAGGTAGGCCATGTCCACAGCCCCTCCTTGATCTATTACTTTGGTCACCCAGTCAAAGAAATCTATTAGATTTGTCTGACATGACCTTCCTGCTGTAAATCCATGCTGCCTTGGGTTCTGTGACCCTATGGCCTCTAGGTACTCAACAGTTCTTTCCTTCAGAAGTGATTCTATCATTTTCCCAATCACTTAGTTTAAATTAACAGGTCTGTAGTTTCCTGCTTCTGCCCTGCTCCCACTTTAGTGAAGTAGAATAACATCTGCCCTCCTCCAGTCCTCAGGTACCACCCCATCCTCCCATGATTTGTTAAAGAGAGTAGTCAGTGGTGTCACTAGTTCTACCCTTAGTTATTTTAGAATTCTGGGATGAATCCCATCAGGCCCCATTGCTTTGTCCACCTTCAGTTTTAAGAGTTCTTTCAGCACCGTTTCTTCAGCGAATGGGCAAGTATCAACCCCATATCTAGAGTGTTTCTATTGTTTGGTTTCTGTACTTCCCCCTCTTCATTTGTGAATACTGAGCAAAAATATTTGTTTAGTATCTCTGCCTTTTCACAGTCACCCTCTGTCCACCCCCCTCACCTTTATTAAGCCTCTCTATCCCTCCCTTGGTCTTCCTTCACTCCCTGATGTACCTATAAAAGGTTTTATCCCCCTTCTTAACTGAGTTGGCTATCTTTTTCTTGGTTTTGGCCTTTGCTGTTCTGACTGCCTTCCCTGCTTCCTTTTGCTTTAATTGATACAATTCTCTGTCCTGCTCCTTCTGTAATTCCTTTTACTTCCTGAATGCTTTATTTTTCTCCCTAACCTTCACTGCCACCTCCTTTGAGAACCATAGTGGTTTCTTACAATGTTTTGTTTTGTTTATTTACTTCACACAAAGGCTTGTTGCCTCTGTGATGGCAGTTTTGATTATTTCCCATTGTTTTTCCACCCTTCCTTCCTGCCCATTTCCTAGTGCATTCCTTAGGCACTCACCCATTCTGGCAAAGTCAGTCCTCCTGAAGTCCAGTACCTTTGCCTTTGTATGGCTTGACTCTACTGCTGTGTTTATCATGAACCATACTGTTTGATGGTCACTAGTTTCCAGATGGCTACCCACTTCTAAATCTGTGATTCACTCACCATCTCCATTTGAGAGCACCAGGTCTAAGATTTCTCCCTCTCAAGTGGGTTCCAATACTAGTTGTCTAAGGCATGCCCTCTGTAGGGCATCTAGAATGACTCCACTCTTAGAAGTGGCTGCTGCAAATGCACTCTAGTTAACATCTGGCATATTCAGATCCCCATCAGCAATATATCCCCTTTTCTGCCATTCTAAGGATACTTTAAATAATTTCCTTGTCCGTGTCCTCCCCCTGAGATGGGGGTCTGTATACAACCCCTGTATGAATTGTGGTGCCATTGCCTGTCTCCAAATTGACCCACAGTGCTTCCTTTTCTCCCTGTTTACCCATTTGTTCTGTTGCTTTGATTACTTCTCTTATGTAGAGAGCTACTCCTCCTCTTTTACCCTCCCTGTCCCTCCTGTAGATAGTGTATCCTGGTATATTTACATCCCAGTCATGGTTCTGTGTGTACCATGTTTCTGTGACTGCCACACTATTCAGATGTTCCTCCTCCATCAAGGCCACTAATTCAGGAAGCTTGTTACCCAGACTATGGGCATTAGTACTTATTGCTCTCCATTTTTTGATGGCTTTACCTCTTGTAGCACCATTCCTGTCCTTATTGACTTTGCTTTCTTCATTTACCCCTGTCCTGCTCCCTACTGACCTTTCTGCATTGGTCGTTACCTCATTTAGTACCCTGTTTTGTAGGGAAGGTTGGGAATTCCCTGTGCTTATCAGTGCCTCCCCCCTTGACTAGTTTAAAAGCTTGCCAATGAAGCATTTGAACCGACCACTCAGAAGACGTGTTCCCTTCCTGGAGTGATGCAGATCATCCTGCCAGTATAGGCTGGTATCCGTCAAGGTGGAACCCCAGTCCCCAATGAAGCCAAACCCCTGTGTTCTGCACCATTCATTCAACCATCCATTGAATTGCATGATGTGAAGTACCTTGGCCTAACCCTTGCCATAGACAGGCAGCACCTCTGAGAAGGATACTGTGTGTGCTACTTGCCTTAGGCCCCTCCCCAACTCCACAGATTCCTCCTGCACTACTCTAATCTCATGTTGAGCCAAGTCATTCATCCCTTGGTGGACAATGATGTCTAGCTCAGTCTCCCATGCAGCTGTTCTCCTGAGGATGCGCTTCTTGTCCCTCCAAGCCATGGTGCCAGACAGGCACCTTACTTCAGTTTTCCCTGCTCCCCTCAATTCTATCCCCCTAATGATTGAGTACCCCACCAGGAGCTGCTTCCTTTCCTTGTGGTGTTCCCTGCCTCCTTCCTGTGGGACTCCCTTGCTACAGTTGTCCGCAACCTCCATAGTCTCCTCTGTGGTTGCATCCATAGGGGAACGATGCTCCATCAGAATGGTATATGGATTGTGGAGTGATGCAACTGACTGGATGTGCCTCTGTTTCACCACTCTCACCCTCCCTGAGCCCACTGTGGTCCAACTGCTGCACTTTCTTCACAATCTCTGAGGTAGTGGTGGTGGCTCTGGTGCTCCCTGGGTGGGGGAGGTTGCCTTACTACTGTCCAGTGTGGCCTGAAGATGGTCAACCTCCTCCCTCAGGGCAGACAGTTGCCTGCAAATAGGGTAGCATCTCAGCCTCTAGAAAGACTCCTGGAAGATTGGTGCCCCACAGCCAGTACATTGCACTACCCCCCACCTAAGCATTGCTGAAAGCTTAGTCAGGTGGGTGGGGAATTGGATTAGGGATACAAGTCAGAGGGTAGCTGTCAATGGGGTGTGGTCAAGTGAAGGTAGTGTCACTAGTGGTGTGCCCCAGGGATTGGACATAGGCCTGGTCCTGTTTAATGTGTTAATCTGTGACATTGGCATAGATATTCAGGGTAAGCTTGAACTATTCACAGATAAAACAAAACTGGGTAGCAAGGTTGACAGCAGGGAGGCAATTGGGGAACTTCAGAATGACTTACAAAGGCTAGAAAGATGGTTTAATGTCTGGCAGCTGAAGTTCAATACAAAGAAGTGCAAGTTGTTGCATCTTGGTTAAGGGAACCCTAGGAAGGATTATTAGCTCAACAGGGTCAAACTCAGCACCTCTCAGGAAGAAAGGGACCCCGGGATCATCATATGCAACACCTTTAAACAATTGACCCAATGCAACAGTGCTTATGGTGAGGCAAATAGAATGCGTATTCAACAGCAGGAGCAAGGAGGTGATCCTCCCACTTTACAGGTCCCTGGTGAGACACCACTTGGAGTATTGCATCCAATTTTGCAATCTGCAGCTTAAAAAGGACAGGGATAGGCTGGAAATTGTGCAGAGAAGGGCAACTGAAATGATACTGGGCCTCCATGGGCTCTTGTATGAAGAATGCCTGAAGGAGCTAAACTTATTCTGGCTGGACACAAGGTGGGGGGACATATGATTGAGACATTCAAGTTCTTGACAGGCATAAATAAGGTGCCATACACAGAACTATTCCAAAGGGTGACCCGCTAAACCACAAGGGGGCATGAATGGAAACTATGAGGAGGGCGCTTCTGAAAAGATCTAAGAAAGCATTTCTTCATGGAAAGAGTGTTGAGCCCTGGAATGGCCGACCAGCGGAAGCAGTGAGTGCAAGGACCATAGTAGCTTTTAAACACTGGTGGGATAGAGCAAGGGCTCTAGGGGGAAATGCTGGAGCAGAAAAGGGTAAAATTCAAAAGTGGGCCTGGATTCTGGGACATATAGAAGGTCTTGGAAACTGTTGGGCAGGCTAGATGGACCCACAGTCTCCTGCCGTCACATTCTATTTTTCTATGTTTCTATCAATAACACAGTACTTCCACATGAAAGATTTGTATGGGTATCGGTATCCTTCTGTGGTGGAAGTGGGGTGTTGGATCCCCACTACTGCTTTCTTAGGCTGTGTGGCTTGTGACTGTATTTATTGAAGGGACATCTTGAAGTGACTGGATTTCCCCACCATATTGTTGTCAGTATCATCTTTTGGAGCTTTTCCCCAAGACTGAATAATGGGATCAGTTACTTGTCACTGGGTGCACACTTTTTAACTCTTGTTTATAATACTGAAGTTCCAATGAAGCATTTGTTACATCAACAGCAGCACCATCAGTAGTCTGTATTTCTTTTTATTTGTCTCCTCAGATTCCTGCTCCCCTCTTATCCTTGACAGCCTTGTTCTTGGCTGCCTCACTTTCCTTAGATGTTGGAACTACTGTGGAGGTAGGCAGAGGCTAACTCTTCCTGCCTTCCACCTCAGCAGCAAAGTCGTCTGCTGTCACCCTGCCACTGCCTTATGATACTGAATGGCTACTGCTAGGACTACCACATGTGGTGCTGATGACCTCTGTTTTCCATTTTCATCCTGATGAAAATCCTCCTGTCCTTACATTTCCTATCTATATCCTTTCCTTGAGTCCCCCTCATCATACTTCACACTCCCGGCCTTTCTCTTTGTCCTCTGACCGCGCCTTGTCTCTCAGCTCTCCTACTTAAGTATCTCCCTTGCTGTCCTTCTCAGGTCCTCTCCTGGCCCGTTGGGGCTTGGGAACCCTACATCTCGACCCTCAGTGCTGCTGTGGACCCTCCGCTGCCTGCCCAGGAACCTCTGAAGATCCACCTGCCCTGCCGTAGCCACCAAAGATCTCTGCCTTGCCCCTCCAGGAAGCCTGTTGCTAGGGACCGCCCACTGAAACTCACGCCCAGAAGCAGAACCAGGAGCCCGGCCGCACCCTGGTCCTTAGACCCGCTAAAGCCGCAAAAGTCACCAGGTACGTTTTTTCACCGATTCCAGCTGCCGGTTGCTTCCAGCTCAGTCTGAAGTGCTGCCTGGCTGTACTCTCTCAGGAAAAGAGGCTGTTTTCACCTGAACTTGTTGACTTTGGGGAACTTTTTCGACCTGGGACTAGGAGTGCCGATCAAAAGCGCCTCCCTACCCGCTTTAGGTTAACTCCGAGCGGTCACAAGACTTAAGTGATACAGCCCCTTTGGTGGCAGTTTGTCCTTACCGGCGCTTTGTGCCGGCCCCCACCCTCCCCACCTCACCCACCCTGGTCGACGCTTAGATTTATAGTACCTGAGCGCTGTATGACCAAGTGCCCACTTTCCCATTGGTTCCTTATACTCTCTCACCGCTGAGGGTGATCTACCCTTAATGTCTGCCAAAAGTTCATAATCTCCTTCGCGCCAAATAGTCCTACCCTGATCTTTTCCTTCCTCCAGAACACACCATACGTTTTTTTTCACCCCCCCATTAAAACTCTCCCCTTTATCCCTAACGCTACATTTTTGCTTTCCTTCTCTTTTCTACTACCTGCTTTAGCTCTATTTCTCTGAACCTAGCTCTAGCCTTACCTCTCCCTCAACCCTACCCGAAAAAGCTTTTCAGCTGCTCAAATAAAGGATCTCGGCACAAAAGTGAGAAACATGTCTTCCTCACCTACAGTCGCACAGTGTCCTCACGGCAGACCAAATGGGCTTATTATTCTAATCTGCCTTTTTCTCCTTTGGGGCATGAACAAAGTCTCTCTGACACTGCGCTGCAAGATTCTCCAAACCCCCCCCCCAGCCACTGACTTTAGTCTCTCTAACCTCATGATTGCAGACTTACAACCCAAACCCTCTTGGGTACACCTTCTCCTTAACAAAGGCTGCACTTATCGAGTTCTGCATTTCCTCAAAAATAAGTGGAAGGTACGTAGGAGTGCCCTAGACCTCCTTAGCACACCGCTTATGTTCCTAACATCACTCCTGATTAATCTTTCTGGTGATATCGAGCTGAATCCAGGCCCCCCCTGCAGTGGGGCTGCCCTGAAAGTGTTAACCAGTCAAACTAAAGGACTACTCATATCGCATATGAACATCAGAAGCCTACTGTATCACCTGCCTGAAGTGGAAGCATGGCTCAAAACATATGATCCCGACATACTGTACCTTTCGGAGACCTGGCTGAAACCTAGAACCCCCAACACCATGTGCACCATACCTGGCTACTCATTTATTCGGCGGGACAGACCGGGGTCAAAGAGGGGTGGAGGTGTTGCCCTCTACCATAAGTCTTACCTGAACATCAGTATAATCTCTGACCCCCCAAACCCCCCAACTACGTGTGAATCAATGCATGCGCTCCTTGTCACTTGGTTCTAAAAAACTCCATATAATCTGTATTTACAATCCACCCTCAGGAGGAGTGAACGGGCTCCAGGAAGCACTCCAACTAACTCTAAAATACATCAATAATAATGATGCTGTCATCCTTGGTGACGTTAACCTGACCTGGCTGGATCCCTCCCACAATACCCTGGCTTCATTAGTGCAAGGCATACATTTTCACCAGCAAATAACGGAAAACACTAGATCGTCAACACCGAAGGCTGGTACACTTATTGACTGGATCCTGACGAACAGACCTGAACATATGATTAGCTCAGGGATCATGGCTGATTCCATCACTGACCACTCTCCCATCTACTGTCAATGGTGTGCTGGTCAGCCACCCCCCCACCTCGCCTGGTCACTTTCACGAACTTTGCAAACCTGGATGAAAATGCCTTCCTCCTGGATATATCACACATTGACTGGTCGGACATATTCCATGTAATGAATGTAGAGGATGTCCTAAATGCTTTTCTACTGCATTTTCTCCCTGTGCAAAACAAGCATGCTCCAAAAGCCATGTGAAGAGTCAGGGGAAAACAAACCAGATGGCTCCAGAAAGATCTCCTACAACAACTTCGACGCGGGGACAAATACTGGAAAATCTTCAAAATTTCTGGGTTGCCTAGGGACTACTCAACATACAGACAGCAAAGGAATTTCTGCAGAAAGAACATAAGGCTAGCTAAAAGCTTGTACTATCAGAACTTGCTAAAAAACTCAGCCCATGATCCCCGTAAATTTTGGGGGCACATAAAAACCTTCCTGGGGACACCTCAATCAGTTACACCCTCTGATATGGTTATAAGCGGCTCCGATTGTAATAACCCCATCACCATAGCAAATGCCTTCAACAATATGTTCTCTGACCTCTCATCCTATACCAGTGCACTGCCTTCAGCAACCCCACCTTCCAACAATATGCCTCTGTCTGACTCCGCCTCCCACACCAGTAACCCAAAACCTTACCCCCTCTATTTCAAAGCCATTACTGGCACTCAGGTACTGAACCTACTAAAGAAAATATCGGAATTTACCAGTCCTGGTTCTGCACAACTGGAACCTCGCCTGTTAAAACTAGCTGCACATTTTATCTCCAAATCACTAGCAAGAATTTTCACTTTGTCCCTTACCAGTGGCATAGTACCAGAACTATGGAAAATGGCCATGATCTCACCAATCTACAAAAAAGGGAACAAAAATGACACCTCTAATTACAGGCCTATTGCAATACTATCCCCACTTAGCAAAATCCTTGAAAAACTGGTTGCCACACAGATCCAGGGATTCTTTGATACTACTAAGCAGCTCAATGATGCACAGCATGGGTTCAGGAAAAACCACAGCACTATGAAGGCTCTAGCTAAGTTCACCACAGACATCCTCTCTGACATGGAACAAGGAAGGCTCACAGGGGCTGTCTTTATTGACCTTACCAAGGCGTTTGACCTTGTGGACCACCCCCCTGCTCCTGTCCACCCTCTGGAAAATAGGCTGCTCCTCCCCTGTACTTAACTGGTTTAGGAGTTACCTGGCAAACAGGTCTCAAGCTGTTAAGTTCAATTCAGCCTTTTCCTCCACAGTGAAAACGAACGTCGGAGTTCCCCAAGGCTCTATTCTGGGGCCTCTTCTATTCACATTATTTATCAGCAACCTTCCAGATGAAATACCTGACTGCTCCTCGCTTCTCTATGCAGATGACCTGGTCATCTATGCCAGCTCACACAATGTTGAGCACATTAACATGTCACTAAATAGAGCCTACTCCAGCGTCCAGAAATGGCTATACTCCCACCGCCTTATTCTTAATTCCACCAAGACAAATGCCATGTTACTAGGCACTACACAAAAGCTTCGATCGTGTACCACCCCTCTGAATATCCTTGATCAAAAATGGAAATCCTCTACAGGTGGTTACCTCCTTCCGTTACCTGGGCATCCTACTGGACCAATCTCTTGATTTAAATCTACACATCCAAACCACATGCAAAAATGTTAACTGCAAGTTGGGAGCAGCCTACAGAATGAGCTACATGCTTACATCTTCTTCTAAGCTAGCCATAGCCAGGGGGATCCTACTACCTACGCTCACCTATTGTGCGCCCATACTTACTTCTGCCCACAAATCCGCACTGCACAAATGGGATGTAACCTACAATAATATATGTCGATATGTTGCTAAAGCACCATGACTTCTACATCACTGCCAGCTATATACTGACCTTGGGTGGCTCTCCCCCTCGGCCACCAGGAGCTACTACCTGGGCTGTCTAAATGACTCTATTCTCAGACAAAGACAGCCTGCTGCACTTGCTAAATTACTTCTTCCTTCAATCCCTAACCGTGAGCTAAGATCATCAGACAAAGCCCTTCTGGATGTTCCCCGTTGTCATACAAATAAAGGAACCGGCTCATTCCAATATGCAGCCCCTAAGTTGTGGAACCAGCTCCCTCTGGACCTCAGACATGCACCCTCGCACCCTGCCTTCAAGCGTGGGCTAAGACTTCACCTGGCCACCCTAGATCAATGTACCTGCTTTGACCCAACCTGATCTCCCCATCTCCCCTGCTTCTACTCCCTCTCCTTGCTACCTGTCTCCTCACTGCTCTCCTCCTTCTTCCTCCAAAGACTTACCCCTTTCCTTAAGCCCTCCCTATCTTTTATCTTGTATCTTCTTATCAAATGTCCATTTTTGATGCAAATGTACTATATAGATATGTCTATGTGAATGATTGCCTTATTTTAACTGCTATGTGTTATTCTCTTAACTATCATCTTTTTTCTTGGGCAAGGTCTAATTTGACTACAGACAAATGTTGGTACTGTAAGGTTCACTTCCCCTTTCCCCTACTTCCCCTACTCCTTGCCACCGAACATCCATGGCCAAGGACTGTTACCGGCTTGTATGCCCAGTTTTGGAACCATGAGCTCGGCTGCACATACCCACCTACTACCGCTGAAGCCGTAATGTGTGCCGTAATTTTTCTCACCCGTCCACTACCTCCGAACATCCACGCCCAGGGACTGTTACCGGCTTGTATGGCCAGTCTCGGAACCATGAGCTTGGCTGCACATACCCATCTACTACTGCTGAAGCCATAATGTGCACCTTATTTTTTTCTCGCCCGTCCACTGCCTCCCATTTCTTTCATGCCTGACTGTGGGACCATTGAACCTGGCATCCCCCTAGCCTGCTGCCGTAAATGCCGCTGGTATATCTCACAAATTCCATGGGCTGCCGGCTGCTGCTCGCCAGTTTATGGCTCCTTCCTACCTGACTTAGCCTTTCTCCCCGATATGACTCACCCCCCCTCCTCCATACCACATTTTTGGCTGACTACCCCACCACAGTCTCCTTGCCTGTACCCTTCCCTGCCACTCCACTCCATCTCAGCTCAGCGGGAGAACCACAAACCTGGCTAAAATCTAGTGCTTTTTCTGGTAAAGCCGTAAGTTTCCCCTACGGCTCTCAGACTCCCTGATCTTTACCCTTTACTAGTACCAACACTCCCCTGTAACCTCCTTGTACTGTACTGTTGCTCACTATCTAGACTAGCCTACACCATGTTAGCCTAGCTGAAATTGCCTCTGTATTGTTATGAATGTACTCTGTACTGATTGCCTCAATTGTAATGTTGCTTCCCTGTGTTATCCTGTATTGTACTCTCCCGGGTCGTGCCTGAAGATAGTCACCTGCTGGCTAGCGCACCTACCTGGTAAAAAAAAGCTAAATAAATAAATAAAATAAATAATATACCACAATCCGCACTAAACAGAGGATGCAAACGCTGAGCAGTACAACAGGGCTGTTCTTTCCCAGTCCAACACAAACAACTGGCTGAAGTTTTGCATAGACAATACATATTTTTGCTATAATATTTCTGATAGCGGTGATGGGGAAATGTCAGCTATCTGACCTTTTAGCAGCACAACAGGACTTTTACTACATAGCCTTAGCCATTTTTTTTTGGTTTTAGTTTTATTTATTTATTGATAACTGGGTAAATTGTACTGAGACATGATTCCCTTTTTCAGCCATGACCCAAAAGAAAACAGGGAGATGTAATACAGTGGACTACATTTTTTTAATACTCTTCAATAATAAAAATTAGCAACAGTCTGTGCAATAAATGAGCATACATTTATGTACATTATATGATATCATAAAAACACATAAACAACTGTTGCGTGGTAAAGCAAAAAAGTTATTTCTGTAATAATTCTGAGTTCTTAGTTGAGAGAAAATATGCACTGTTTAACCTCTCAGTTGCAAAACAAGACTGTTGTTTTATAGCCCAGCACAAATTGATTAAATAACTTTTGTCTTGTACAATCAAGCTTGATTTTTTTCCCTGTAATACACCCAAATTCTATTAAAACATCAGCCCACTTCAAAAATCACAGATATGAGCACTCACAAACAATGGTAAATGCAGACAGCATTAAAGGCAGGATATCATCAAGTTTTACAATACCAAATAAGTTACTTTGTTTACAGATACAGCAAGTGATGTGATCAGATACTGTATTTCCAGATATAACAATATTCCTAAAGTAATTCTATCTGATTGCTCTACAGAAGTATTGCAGGAAGGCAGGGAATTTCTTTATAGATATTACAGAAATTTCAGGAAACATCTGACCAAGTTAGTTGCTGCAACTGTAAAGTTACAAGCCTTTGTGTAACCTTGATTTATCTGTCTGTCAAAAAGTTAGATTTTGTGAAGATAAAAGCTGTTGATGCCATGTGGTGTCAGCTTGGGAATTTACATCCTAGTTCATACACCCAGCAACACTGTCACCAATCCTGAGCTTTGTGACTCACATCCCTCTCGAAAATTTATTTTTTTTACTTATTTATTTAAGTGGGTGGACACTTGGGTAACCAGTACCTATTTACTAGGATAACACTTGATTATCAAAGTCAGGACGGACGTCAGCCACAGCAATATACAAGTACAATAGCATGCAGTGTGCAAGTAGTAAATAGAAGCATATTGAGAAAACAGAGAATTTGATAGGAAGAAGGGCAGGGGTATATGGATAAAAAGGCAAAGGCAGTAAGGACAGGGATGGGGCTAAAAGGGGTAAAGCCATCAAAAAGTTGAGGCCAGTGAGTACCAATTCCCATAGTCTGGATAACAAATTCTCTGAACTAGTGATCTTGATGGAAGAGGGAAGCCTGGATATCATGGCAGTAACAGAAACATGGTACACAGAGAACCATGACTGGGATGTCAGCATACCATGGTACACAATCTACAGGGGGGACAGAGAGGGTAGAAGAGAAGGAGGAGTTGCTCTCTACATAAGGGAAGGGATCAAAGCAACTGAACTAAAGGGTAAACAGGGAGGAGAGGAGGCACTGCTGGCCTCCCTGGAGACAGGAAATGGCACCGCTATCTGCATGGGGGTTGTATACAGACCCCTGTCTCAGGGGAATGAAATGAAAAGGAAAATGATAAAAGGCATCCTTAGGATGGCAGAAAAAGTAGAGATATTGTTGATGGGGACCTGAATATGCCAGATGCTAAATGGAGCACCTTTGCTGCAGCCACATTCAAGAGCAGGGTAATTATTGATGCCCTACAGGGGGCATGCCTCAGACAGCTAGTGTTGGAACCCACTCAGGAGAGAGTAATCCTAGACCTGGTACTCTCAAATGGGGATGGAGGGAGAATCTCAGATTTAGAAGTGGGTAGCCATCTGGGAACAAGTGACCACCAGTGTGGTTCACGATAAACACAGCTGTCAAGTTAAGCCATACAAATGTGAGGGTACTGGACTTTAGGAGGACTGACTTTAGCAAAATGGGATAGTGCCTCAGAAAAGCACTGACAAACAGGCAAGAAGTATGGGTGGAGAAACAATGGGGAAACATCAAAACTGCCACCACAGAGGCAATGAGCCTTTGTGTGAAGCAAATAAACAAATCATAATGAAGGAAAAAACACTATGGTTCTCAAAAGAGGTGGTGGGGAAGGTTAGGGAGATAAAAGATAGCATTCAGGAAGTATAAGGAAACACAGAAGGAGCAGGACAGAAAACTGTACCAGTTAAAGCAGAAGGAAGCTGGGAAGGCAGTTAAAATAGTAGAGGCCCAAACCCAGGAAAAGATATCCAACTTGGTTAAGAAGGAGGATAAAACCTTTTATAGGTACATTAGGGAGCATAATGAGAGACCAAGAGAGGGATAGTGAGGTTTAATAAAGGGGAAAGTGGGTGGTTAGAGGGTGACAATGAAAAAGCAGGGATATTGAATGAATACTTCTGCTCAGTATTCACAAAAGAAGAGGAGGAGGAGGTACCTAATCCAATCAATAGAAGCACTCTG
Organism: Neoceratodus forsteri; assembly: GCA_016271365.2. Lineage (NCBI taxonomy): Eukaryota > Metazoa > Chordata > Ceratodontiformes > Ceratodontidae > Neoceratodus > Neoceratodus forsteri. The sequence continues at coordinate 1,065,917,882 of CM028131.1, read as the reverse complement.
GATGGGGGGGGTTGATACCAGTCCATTCACAGAAGAAAGGGTTCTGAATGAACTCCTGAAACTGAAGGTGGACAAAGCAATGGGACCTGATGGGATTCACCCCAGAATTCTAAAAGAACTAAGGGGAGAACTAGTGACACCAAAGACTACCCTTGTAACAAATCATGGGAGGATGATGTGGTACCTGAAGACTGGAGGAGGGTGGATGTGACTCCCCTACACAAAAGTGGGAGCAAAGCAGAGGTGGGAAACTATAGACTTATTAGTTTGACCTCAGTGGTAGGGAAAATGATGGAATCGCTTCTGAAAAAAAGAATTGCTGAGTACCTAGAGCCCAGCAGGGCACAGGACCTAAGGTAGCATCAATTCACAGTGGGAAGATCATGTCAGATGAATCTAATAAATTTCTTTGACTGGGTGACCAAAGTAGTAGACCAGGGAGGTGCTGTGGACATGGCCTATCTAAACTTTAGCAAGGCATTTGACACAGTCCCACACAAAAGATTAATAAACAAGTTAGTCAGCCTGGGTAAAAAATTGGCTGGACAACAGGGCACAAAGGATAATAGTAAACAGATTCCACTCTGAATAAAGGAAAGCTACTAGTGGGGGACCACAGGGTTCAGTACTGGGACTGGTCCTTTTTAATGTCTTTATAAGTGACATTGCAGAGGGACTGGAAGGAAATGTATACCTCTTTGCAGGCAACACAAAGATCTGCAACAGAGTTGATACACAAGGGGGGTGTAAATGATAAGAAAGGACTTGGCAAGGTTGGAGAAATGATCAAAAGTATGGCAGCTTAAATTCAATGCACAGAAGTTCAAAGTAATGCAACTGGGAAACAAAAAACCCAAGGGAAGAGTACACAGTGGTGGGAGAGGTACTAACAACAACAAAAATGGAAAGGGACCTGGGAGTAGTCATATCAGATGATCTAAAGGTAAGCAAGCAATGTGAGAAGGCAGTAAGGATGGCTGGGGGGGGGTAAACCATGATGATAGTGACTGCATATGGGTGACTGTCAAAATGGCGAACCATATGATGGCGCTATCATCATGGGTGATGGTAGGGGGATGGCGAATGTTGCAACTGCGAGGGTAGGGTGGGCAACAGGAAGGGAGGATTTGCAACAGAACATGGAGGGATGGGGAACAGGGTTGTAACCCTGTAGTGTGCCTGCTTCCACTGAGCCAACCATGTGGTGTGGTGGGTAGTGTGGTTGGCTCTGATGGAGCAGATCCTGGGTTCAAGACTGGGGGTGGGTAAAATTTTGCTGCATTCCGCAGCTGCAGGACTTAATTATTTTTTAAACTGGGCTGTGCCCCCCTTCCCGACATGCACCCCCCTGGAGTTGAGAATCTTTAGTTAGGGGGTGCAGGGGGTGCAGAGGGGTACAGACCCCCACATGCACAGTTTCCCAGTCACCTTTTACTGCATATTGCTGAAAATGTTTTTGATGATAATGCAGGTTGTGATAATAGGGATCACCTTTCAGCAGTCACTATTATCACATAGAACCCAGAGGGGATACTGGGATATATAGGGAGAGGCATCACCAGTAGAAAACAGGAAGTTGTTATCCTTCTCTACAAGCAGTTGGTGAGACCCCATCTGGAGTAGTGCATGCAATTCTGGAGACCCCATCTCTGCAAGAACATAGACAGGATGGAAGCAGTCCAGAGGAGGGCAACTAAAATGGTACAAGGTTTGCACCAGAAGCCATACGAAGAGAGAGACTAAAGGAACTTAATGTGTATACCCTCAAGGAAAGGAGGGAGAGGGGGGACATGATAGAAACTTTCAAGTACCTTAAGGGAATCAATGAAGTCCAAGAGGGTAGCATCTTTCAGAAAAAGAGATTTGCAAGAACAAGGGAGCACAATTTAAAGATAGATGGGGGATGGCTCAGGGGCAATGAGAGGAAGTATTTTTTCATGGAAAGGGTGGTGGACCCATGGAACAGCCTTCCTGAGGAGGTCATGGGTTCAAAAACAGTGGGGGAATTCATGAATGCATGGGACAGACATAAGGCAATTCTGGTGTAGTTAGGAAGAAGTAGGCTGTTGGTAAACTAGGATCTACAGCTTACCCAGTAGGTAGAGAAATAGGCAGACTGGGTGGGACAAGTGGTCCTTATCTGCCATCAAAGTCTATGTTTATGTTCTGTGTAAACAGTGTTGGTACCTGGGCAAAGTTGCCAAATACAAATTAAGCAAATAAAGTCCCGTTGAAAGCTGCTTTTCTGAATGTTCAAAGAAAGAGCATTGCAGAACTTAGCAGCTAGTGTAGGAATGAAAAAGTTTTTGAGCACAAGCAATGTTTTTTAAAGGCAATGACAAACCATATTTAGCTGTGGATGAGGACACTAAGAGGCCTTGAGTGGGAAGAACATAGAATTCCTGACTATGAACCTTGCCAAAAACCTCTTTGTGAGCCATCATGCCAAATAGTACAGTAGTTTGAGTGATACTCAATGTTCAGCCAAAGGAGGGTGAAATACAAATTGTAATGAGGGGTGTAGGAAAGGACTAGAATGAAATTCACAGCAAGAACAAATCAACAAGCTTTTTTAGAGAGCACTTAAGCCTTCAAGAGATCAGAGTCAGGAGCTGTTGAGCAAAGTATGTTTCAATAGTCAATTAAAAAGGAGGAAACAGAAAAATTGGACAGCTTATTTTTTAGTTTTTTGAATAAAGTTATATATGTTGCAGTATAAAAGGCCCAGACACTGATTAACAGATTTGATTAGGTTATCAATATGGATGTACAGTATTTTGACAGTGTACTACCAAGACTCAGGCCAAGGCACTTACATAATGCATCATTAATCTTGATTACAGTATTATCCAGTGTAATAATGTTCAAGAAGAGAGGATTAGGTCATTATCTTGTAGACCTGAAAAACATCATTGATTTTCTTATTTTATGATTGAGGATTAGGTGATTATCCAAAAGCAACATTAAAGATTCTTGGAAAATGGAAGCTGGGGGGAATATATAGCATTTGATTTTGGGAAGAGAACCATATAATTGATATATAGTAAAATTTCTGAGTCAAAGCACACTTGGGAGAGCTCAAATTAAAATGTAAAAACAATATTTCATTAGCTAAACACAATTTGCTCTATGTAAACCTTACATAATTTGTGCCCTATACCACTCCTGGATGTTTCACCCTGCACACATCCAGAACTTTGCACCAAGATCCCTTTGCAAAATTGTGTACCACAACCCTCCCATGATGTGTATTAATAACCCTCCTTTATTTTGCACAAAGACCTTACATTTTACATATTGCCCCCACACCCGTTTCAAAATCTGTACCCATTCCCTTCCCAATATTTGTACCTCAAAATCCTTCTGCAATTTTCACCCAGAAACCCTCCTAGATATTGTTACTTAGAATCTTCCTTAAATTTTCACCTTATAAGCCTCCTGAATTCTGCACACTGCAGCCCTCATGAAATTTGTAACTCACATTCCTCCTAAAATTGGTACCCAATACACCTCCTGAAATTCATATCCCATACCTTAACCAAAATTTGGGGATTGGTGTGGAGTGATAATTCTGGGTAGAAAGTTGCACAGTACAAATTTAGTGAAGGATGCAGGCAAAATTTCAGTGGTGGGGGGTGCAGTACCCCCATTTCAGGAGATATGCAAGTACACATTTTGGTCAGTGTGTGTGGCTAAATTTTTTTGGGGGTGCACTGATCAGCTAGTTTTACTATTACATTGATTAAGTGCACAACTGCTATCATTTATTCTGAAGGCAGTCAGCAGTTGAAGAAGGTGCATTGTGCCTGTCGCTTTTGGACATAAGAATTGCATGCTAGTGGGAAAAGGGTGGGATCATGGTGCGGCCAGGTTGGCAGGGAGATCGGAGGGACATTAGTCAATTTCTTAAGTGTAAATGAGTGATTTTGATTCAGGATGGTGGCAGGCCATGGTGGCAGGCAGATTTATGATCTCACATCATGGGAGTAATACAAAAAATGTGGGGTCTGGGGCAGGAAGAAGGAACTGCACATCTGAAAGAACATGTGGGATGGGAATTGCATGACTTATTTGGCTTGGGCTGGGGAAAGTAGGTAGGAAGTAGTAAAAAAAAGTGTGTGGGGAGGTTATTAGCAAAATGGGTACCCACATATCAAATAACTAAATATTTGTCTACTGAATACTGAATATTCAGTCAAACATTCAAGAAAAGGTATTCACACAGCCCTCTACACAATCTGTAGTAAGCGTACTTCATCTAACCATAGTATGTAGTAAATATATTTGCCAAATTATTGCAATTCAGTTGTTTGTCTTGGATATTCTGACATTTCAGAGTAGGTCAACTCCTTTTAAAGCAACAATAATTCATTTGAGTCTGTGCATGTATTCGTAGACACAGGTATCTTCTCCTCTATCTATACTATGTACAGAATATCTGGATATAATATTGGAAATGTTCTATAATTTTAATAGAATTTCCTATCATATACAGTGCTCCTTATGAGGATGAAGCACTCTGCTATAAGCATGTTATTGTTTCCTGCATGACAAGTTGAAGTAACTGCCATGGACTTACCTTGTGTTCCTGCAGGATCCTGCATGATACCAGTGTCAGAAACTGTGATGCGAGCACTTAATCCTGGTAGGCAGCACTGAGTGCAAGCAATAAGACACAATAGGGGCACTGGTTGCAATGGGTTAATTCATGTCCAAGTGCACAGTGAGGCATGAAGCTCTTGCACTGAGAGTCTTCAGCACTGGGAAGTGCACTGACCCATGACAATTGGCTCTCCTGGAGTGTCTTAGTGTACTTATAAAATGGGTCCCCTGTAAAAGAGCTTAAAGAATAAAAACAAAACAAAAAAATTCATATGAAGATACTAAAATATTTAAGATTTTTATTCTTTTTCTAAAAATAAAAAGTAGTCCCTGTTCCAGAGCACCCGGAGGATGGACCTGCTGGTATAACTAAACTTCTCTAAACTTCTCTACTGGGACTATATTTCCCTCCTTCCCTTCACCCCCCGCCCCACCCAAAGGCAGTTTTACTTTCATAGGCACAAGATTTAACTGACAACAGGAACTTCCTATTTGGGAGCAGGAAGTGAGTGATCACAGAGCCACCAAAGACTCACCATCCTAAAAGGGCAAGAGTAGCTCTCCGCCCTCCCCCCAGCTGCTGGAGGTCTGACTCTGAGCAAGTAAGGAGACTACTGAGAAATATAGGAACTTCTTGTCTCAGAACAAGAAGATCAAGAGCTAAAAGGGCACAGAGGTGTAAGTAGGGACAGAAAAAAAAAAGAAATAAACAAACAGAGGAAAGAGTAAGTATTCCAAAGAACAATTAGGGGGCCAGAAATAAGACATGATGGGAGTGGTGCAGTGCAGTTGCTGCGGCACAGCAGTCTTCCGGGAGACATTCTGGAGGATGCAGTGTTGTCCCATCTGCAGGCACCTGTCTGGTCTGAGGGATGAGGTTGCTCATCTCCAGGCTGAATTGGCCAGGATTTGTGGGACCTCCTTTCCCACCCAGGGACCACCAGGGTCACTGCCGTTGCCTCAGAGGTTGCCAAAAAGGAGGAGCGGTTGGACCACAGTGGGCTCAGGGAGGGTGAGGGTGGTGGAACAGAGGCGCATCCCTCCAGTTGTACCTCTCCACAATTTCTATGCCATTCTGGAAAAGTGTGGTTCCTCTATGGAGGCACCCACAGTGGAGACCAAGGAGGATGCTGGTAACCTCCAAAAAGGAGACCCACAGGATGGTGGCATGGGACCCCACAGGGAAGGAAACAACTCCTGGTGGGGGACTTCATTGTTAGAAAGGTAGAACTGGAGGAGGAAAGGGAGAGGGATGTAAGGTGCCTGCCTGGTGCCATGGCTTGGAGGGACAGGGAGCGAATCCTCAGGATCACAGAAGCAGCTGCACAGGGGAGGGAGCTGGATGTCATTGTCCCCCTAGGGACAAATGACCTGGCTAAGAAAGGGATCAGAGCAGTGCAAGAAGCATTTGTGGAGATGGGGAAGGGGCCTTAGACAAATAGCACACATGGTAACATTCTCAGAGGTGCTGACTGTCTATGGCACAGGTGAGGCTAGACTGCTCCACACTATGGGATTCAATCAGTGGTTGAAAAACTGGTGCACAGCTCAGGGATTTGGCTTCATTGGGGACTGGGGGTCCAACTGGAGGGATGCAGGCCTATACTGGTGAGATGGTCTGCTTCTGTCCAGAAGGGGAACCAGGATCCTAGGTGATAGGTTTAAATGCTTCATTGGCAAGCATTTAAACTAGCCAAGGGGGGAGGCACTGGAGAGGAGCAGGGAAATCCTACCCCCCAAAAAAAATCAGAGTACTAAGTGAGGTAGACACCAACATGGAGATGTCGATAAGGAGACGTGCTGGGGTAAATGGAGAAAGTGACAAACGTAATAAGGACAGAAATGGGGCAAAAAGGGATAAGGCCATCAAGAAATGGAGGGTAATGAGTACCAATGCCCATAGTCTGGGTAACAAGCTCCCTGAACTGGTAGCCTTGATGGAAGAGGGATGCCTGGATAATGTAGCAGTCACAGAAACATGGTACACAGAGAACCATGACTGGGATGTTAACATACCAGGGTACACAACCTACAGGAGAGACAGGGATGGGAGAAGAGGGGTGGAGTAGCTCTCTATGTAAGGGAAGGGATAAAAGCAACTGAACAAAAGAGTAAACAGGGAGGAGAGGAGGCACTGTGGGTCACCTTAGAGACTGGAAATGACACCACAATCTGCACAGGGATTGTATACAGACCCCTATGTCAGGGGGAAGGAATGGACAAGGATATGATAGAAGGCATACTTAGGATGGCAGAGAAAGGGGAGATACTATTGATGGGGGACCTTAATATGCCGCATGTCAACTGGAGCACCTTTGCTGCAGCCACATCCAAAAGCAGGGCCATTCTCAATGCCCTTCAGGTGGCATGACTCAGACAGCTAGTTTTGGAACCTACTCATGAGGGAGCAATCTTAGACCCCGTACTCTCAAATGGGACAGTAAGAGGATCTCAGATATAGAAGCGGACAGCCATTTGGGAACAAGTGACCACCAAACAGTGTGGTTCATGATAAACACAGCTACAGAGTCAAGCCATACAAAAGTGAGGGTTCTGGACTTCAGGAGGGCTGACTTTGGCAAGATGGGAGAGTGCCTCAGAAAAGCACTAGCAAACAGGCTAGAAGGAGGGGTGGATCAACAATGGGGAAATATCAAAACTGCCATCACAGAGGCAACAAGCCTTTGTGTGAAGCAAATAAACAAATCAAAATGAAATAAAAAGCCACTATGCTTCTCAAAAGAGGTGGCGGTGAAGGTTAGGGAGAAAAAGATAGCATTTAGGAAGTATAAGGAAACACAGAAGGAGTAGGACAGAGAACTATATCAGTTAAGGCAGAAGGAAGCAGGGAGGGTAGTCAGAATAGCAAAGGCCCAAACTGAGAAAAAGATAGCCAACTCAGTTAAGAAGGGGGATAAAACCTTTTATAGGTATATCAGGGAGTATAGGGAGCAAAGGGAGGGATAGTGAGGCTGAATAGAATGGACGGTGGGTGGGCAGAGAGGGACAGTGAAAAAGCCGGGATACTGAATGAATACTTCTGTTCAGTATTCACAAAAGAGGAGGTGGGGAGGTGCCTAATCCAATTAACAGAAGCACTCTGGATAGGGAGGTTGATCCCAGTCCTTTCACAGAAGAAAGGGTTCTGAAAGAACTCCTAAAACTGAAGGTGGACAAAGCAATGTGGCCAGATGGAATTGACCCCAGAATTCTAAAAGAATTAAGCAGAGAACTAGTGACACCACTGACTGCCCTTTTTAATAAATCAAGGGAGGATGGTGTGGTACCTGAGGACTGGAGGAAGGCAGATGTGATTTCCCTTCACAAAAGTGGGACCAAGACAGAGGCAGGAAACTACAGACCTGTCAGTTTGATCTCTGTGGTAGGGGAAGTGATGGAATCACTTCTGAAGGAAAGAATTGTTGAGTACTTAGAGGCCAGTGGGGCACAGGACCCAAGGCAGCATGGGTTCACAGCAGGAAGGTCATGTCAGATGAAGCTAATTGATTTCTTTGACTGGATGACCAGAGTAGTAGACCAGGAAGGGGCTGTGGACATGGCCTACCTAGACTTTAGTAAGGCATTTGACATAGTCCCACACAAAAGATTAATCAAATTAACCAGCCTGGGAGTGGGTCCCAGGGTGGTAGCCTGGGTAAACATTAGCTGGACAACAGGACACAGAAAGCAACTGTAAATGGAGTCCACTCTGAAGAAAGAGGGGTTACTAGTGGGGTACCACAGGGCTCAGTACTGGGTCCAGTCCTTTTTAATGTCTTTATAAGTGACATTGCAGAGGGACTGGAAGGAAAAGTATGCCTCTTTGCAGATGACACAAAGATCTGCAACAGGGTTGATACACAAGGAGGTGTGGAAAGGATGAGAAGGGACTTGGCAAGGTTGGAGGAATGGTCAGAAGTATGGCAGCTTGGATTCAATGCAAAGAAGTGCAAAATAATGCACCTGGGAAACAAAAACCCAGGGGAAGATTACAATTGGGGGAGGTAGTAACAACAACAAAAATGGAAAGGGACCTGGGGGTAATCATATCAGATGACCTTAAGGTTGGCAAGCAATGTGAGAAGGCAGTAGGGAGGGCTGGGGGGATACTGGGATGTATAGGGAGAGGCATCATCAGCAGAAAACAGGAAGTTGTTATCCCCCTGTACAGACAGTTGGTGAGATACCATCTGGAGTACTGCGTCCAGTTCTGGAGACCCCATCTCTGCAAGGACATAGACAGGATGGAGGTAGTTCAAAGGAGGGCAACTAAAATGGTGCAGGGTCTGCAAGACAAGCCATATAAGGAGAGACTAAAGGAGCTTAATATGTATACCCTTGAGGAAAGGATGGAGAGGGGGGACATGATAGAAATGTTTAAGTACCTCAGTGGAATCAACAGAGTCCAAGAGGGAAGCATCTTTTAGAAAAAGAGATGTGCAAGAACAAGGGGGCACAATTTGAAGATAGAGGGGGATGGCTCTGGGGCAATGTGAAGAAGTATTTTTTCACAGAGAGGGTGGTGGACACATAGAACAGCCTTCCTGAGGAGGTTGTGGGGTCTAAAACTGTAGGAGAATTCAAGAATGCAAGGGACAGACATAAGGCAATTTTTGTGGGGGGTAGGAAGAAATAGGCTGTTGGTTAAATAGGATCTGCAGCTTATCCTCTAGGTAGGGAAATGGGCAGACTAGGTGGGCCAAGCGGTCCTTATCTGCCATCAATGTCTATGTTTCTATGTTTAGTGAATATGCTTTTTTAAAATATAGCTTTTTGTTAAATATTTTTTTTCATAAAACAATTGCCTTTGAGTTTAATCCTGGGGTTATATATATATTTATATATATATATATATATTTATTTCCGGGGGAGAGATAGCAATGCAGACAGTTTATCAGGTGTTAAGAGAAAGAGAGAGATAAAGTGAGAGAGACAGAGAGAGAGAGAGAGAGAGAGAGAGAGAGGTGTAGCTGAGCTACAACAACAAGAAGAGCGACTTCCTGTGTGACTCTTTAGAGTGCCTGGGGAAGGTGTGAGGAAATCCTGACAGCTGTTTCTGCAGTAGCAATAATTAATTGTGAATTTAATTATGTCTGGGAGTGGTTTTCAGGTTAGCATTACAATGTGTTCAGTGTGGCTTACAAGTGAAGGGTCTGTCTGCAGCTGACTAAGGAGCTGGGGATGGAGAGGAGCAAGTGAGTGAGCAGGTAGCATGAGTGAGAGTGAAGACATGTAGGTGATGTACTGGGTGGCAGTTGCTGTCAATTCAGTGAAGGAGTTATGGGGCCCGTGATGGAAAGTTATAAAAAAAAGAAGAAAAGGTGGGAGAAGGGCATTGAGGGTTTACATTAAATTATAGGACGTTGTACTGTGGGAGTGGTAGGGTAGAATTTAGAGAAATATTTTTTGCATGTTATTTACTTAAATGATGGCAAGTGTGAGTGAGTGGGTTTTGTGCATTACAAACATGGCTGCCAGAATTTATTTTCCAGAAATTTGTGGTAAGCATGGATACATGTGTGTAGTACATCCTGGTTTTTAGAAGTATTCCCAGACTGGTGATTGCCACCAGATAAGGCACATGGCTTAGCTAATCAGGACACATCAAATTCCTTGCACATTTTGTAAGTAAATGTATTACAGTAAAGCTAGCAGTTGGAATCATTGACAAACAGTTAAATGTTTACACAAGCAACATATTTAAAAATTCCAACTAGCAAACTGATGTTATATAAATCAAATATGCAATGGCCTAACTCAAAATACATAATTTATTATCACTTGGGATGGGGCAGAACTTTCATTACATAATAATTGCCCTGCCGCTCATGCATTTTGGTCTTGTCTCCTTAAACTTGATGATCAATTGCTTATTTTGAGTCAAGCTGCTGCATATCTCCTATGTAGCTAGATTTTTAAAACAGGTGTGCAGTATAAATAAGTTATGTAAGATAAATGTGTTATCTTTGCTCACAAAGTACAAGATACTGTAACATTTTATAGTATATGGCATGGGATATTGTGTATAGAAGTCGATACAGCCCCAACTGTTGTCATACCACAGTGGTGATGTAGCTACTGTGGTATGAATTGTCACTGTAACACTACGGTAGCTATATTACACACACACTCAAAACTGAATGTTTGCAGTTTTTACCAGTTTTAAAAAGCAAACCAATCTCTCACCCAGCTGCAAAATACCCACCCACTCAGTCAGAAATCGTGTCCTTCTTTTTTTAAAAATTTTATTTTATCATAAATATCTTTACTTTGAAAACAATGTCCCATACTGAGTGACAATTGTCATTAAGTGCTTCAGGTTGAATCAACACTGATCCAAATAGAAGTACTTAATGAGGATTATTGCCCAGTTCAGGACATAGTTTTGAAATTAATGATATTTAATATAAAATAAAAAGCTGGTAAAATCAAAAACAGAAGTGTGCAAGTTATATATAAGTGTGAGTGTATATTAAGTAGTTGGGTACAGTGTTAGCATATTGTCTTTAAAACTGGTGAACATGGATAACGTTCTATTCTGAGGGGGTGGGAGTAGACAACTGTTTTCATTTTAAGCCATATACTATACAGAATAATATATGGGCAACCATGCCCAGCTCAACATGTGTTTCCCTATAGGGGTAGAGATGACATTAGTGAACTCTCAAGCCTTACTCTTGAAGTCCTTATGATGTTATCTTAACTCCTTGATGGAAACACAATCATGTTGTGTATTGTTGCCCATACATTATTCTCCATATATTGCAAGTTACATAGGTCACAATTACTGTATTGAATGCGGGTACATTGCAATGGACTGGTGAACCAGACAGCAGCTTTCACAATGGAAGTGACATCACACTAGCTAAGGACCACACAGTCCTCTGTATGTCATACCAATCTAAATCTTATCCTAGGGCCAGTTCCACATGCATCATGCAGAACTGGATCTGCTTCCAGGAATCTTCAACACTTCTATGCAGGTTTGGCTATATCATTAGATAAATGATTTTACATATACATGAATGTTACCATATTCTTATGTTGCCATATGCTCATGCTGTCTGTAGCCTTTTTTTCTATAAATAACTCCTCCCCTGTGGGTGTGTACAGTATGGTGATAATTGTTTGCCAGAAGGTGTTGTCCCACATCCATTGCTTGCTTTCTAAATTTAGTACCCAAACTGCAAATTTGTTCCATCTGTCCCACAGGATTTATTATTTCTTCAGATCTATGAATGGCAACTTTTTTGCTTCCATAGTGTTTTCCTAGATGTTGGTTTTCCAAGAAACTGGTTTCTAAGCTGGTATTACTCCTTGATATTCTTAGGTTCAGCAAGTAAACAGTAGTTTTATTTTCCATACCTCTCCTATGAGGAGAGACTAAAGGACCTCAATATCTACACCCTTGGGGAAAGAAGGCAGAGGGGGATATGACAGAGACCTTAGGATATCTCACGGGTATAAATAAGGTTCAAGATGGAAGCCTTTTTCAGAGAAAAAGATGCTCAAGAACAAGGGGTCATGCTATGAGGTTGGAGGGTGGTAGGCTCAGGGAAGATGTAAGGAATTATTTCTTCACAAAAAGAGTGACAGGTGACTGGAACAGCCTCCATGTAGGGGTAGTGGGGAAAACACTGTAGTGGGGTTCAAGAAAGCATGGGATATGAATAAGGAAACATTAGTGGTAAGGAAAGGGGGGCAGAGATCAAGTATGGTCTGAGGTGTTATGGTAGGTAGGGAAAATGGGCAGACAACTAGGTGTGCCATACAGTGCTTATCTGCTTTCAGTTTCTATGTTTCTATGATTCTATGCTTCTAGGTTACTCTCACAAGAATTTAAATATTCCATGAAGTTTTCAAAGTCCTGTGACAGACTGTTTCACAGTAGCAGCATGTTGTATATATATATATATATATATATATATTAATTATGTTCTCTACACAATATTACTTCTTGGATTATAGATGAACAAATGAACTTTTGTTCAAAAATACATAACCCTCAAGACTCGCCAGGCTTGAGGCAAAAGTTGTACCATGGCAGTCCCTTTTACTTGTTTGAAAAATGTTTTATTTAGCAGGAACTAATTGCATGTAAGAACCAATTCTGCAACATTTAGTAGAAAGTGGGTGGGGGATGATACTGTTGCAGCATTGACAGAAGTAAATTTTCAGATCTGTGATACCATCATTGTTTTGTATAGTAGAGTATAAACTCTCAGTGCACAGTGAGACCACTGTAACCTGTTCATCAGTCAGTAAGTCTTGTGTAACCAGAACCGTGTTTGCCATATCCTGCATATGTGAAGGTAATCATGTAACCCAGGGTCTAAGAAAAAAAAGTTAATATATTTTGACAAAGATTCTGTAATACTGCCTATACTGGCCTCTATGGACCTAACTGGGGGCTTAGTTGTATTTTAATTGATCCTGGGAAGTAGACAGAGTGATGGTTTTATTGGCTGCTCATTTCTCTTGTTCTGAATGTTTCTTTTTAAACCAGTACAGCTTGATGTTTTTCCCTTTTGGTAGCAACTATATAAAGTTTCTTCCATCTAGCACTGTAATTGTAATAATCAAATTGTGCATATTTTTTCTCATCATGCTGATTTCTGTATACATATAAAAAAATGTAACATCCCTTTTTTGGAGGCGGAAAGCTTTAATTTTTACGGCTGTGGTGGTCATAGCCCTGCAGATGTCTTGCTATGACAGTAATGAAAGGGAGCTCTCCAGATACCGAATGAACTAGATAACATAAGAGGTTTGTTGAATCACTGTGCTAATTGAAGCAAGCAGTTTGCAGTGTTCATTTGAGCTGATCAGGCTTGAAAGCACTATTTTGTTCAGTGTGGGTTCAAGACAGATTCATAGCTCATAAACATGTCAGTTTAATCAGAATTTCAACTGTAATTGAGATTAATATTTCTTCTTGCCTATGTTGCACTGAAATGCAAAAACTAGGGGATTTTTTTAGCAGCCTTCTTTAAAAAAAAGAGTTTCATTCTATACATGAATGCAACATTATTAGAGAAATAATTAGCTGGGAAGTACAGCACTACAGATAAGATGTAGCAATAGTAAGGTTAAAAGCCACAAAAGGAATGGTATGCAGATGTACAGGATCATAAAACATACAATGCTGAAGTCTTAGAGAAACTGAATGACACACAATTGTAATGTCAATGCTGGCACTGTGTAAACATGTTTCTGTCTGTAAGTATTTGTTCATTTGTCAATATTATTTATTAATATTTAAGCTTGCACTATTTAAACATGTTATGTCTATAACTTTGTGTTGCACTGAAAACTTAATATCTGATCTATATGGGGTTCTCTCTCCCATTCATTCCATCTAACTGCAACTCTACTATGTATTTCTTTCATATTACCATCAAGACACAGTCTACACAAAACTTATTTTATTATCACACCTGCACTAATCCTGCTCTTCTTTGCATTTAATTCCAGCTGCCATTCTTTAGACCATTTCTACAGTTTTTAAGGTCTTCCCTCATTTTTTTCAACCTCCCTGGCATGTCCACCTTATTGCATATCTTTGTATCAGCTTCAAAAAGGCATACCTTCCCAACCAATCCCTCTGCAATGTCCCCAGTAAAGTCCAGATAGGACACATCCACCACACCTCCCTGATCCTCTACCTTAGTTACCCAGTCATGCTGTAGATTAGTACAAAGAGTTAGTGCAAAACACAGTACTTATAAATGCAGTAAAAGTTAGGGTTAGACGTATAAGTAAATCAATGCTGTATAAGGCAGTGCATGTGTGTTAGTGTGTGTGTGTGTGTGTGGCAATGCTCTTTGTGTATAGACAGTGCACTGCTATGCTGTACTGGAATATATATATGCATATATGTGTATATGTATTTGTCAGTGTGTGTGTATCACAACAATTAGAAAGTGCAGTTAGATGGCTCAGTGGTTAGTGTAAAAATTGTTAGTCTACATTTCCTTGCTATCTAGATCAGTTTCAGCCTTAAGCATGTCATTGCTTATTTAAATGAGGTGTCTAGTGGTTAGCCCCCCACCCTATGATGTCCCTCAGAGCCTGAAAAGAAGAAAACGGTTCATCTGTGTCTTTTTTTTTAATCTGTAAAAATGTGTGTAAACAGTGCATTGCTATGTTATACTGGAATATGCATATATGTATATATGTATTAATCAGTGTGTGTGTTTCACAGCAATTACAAAGTGCAGCTACTGTAGTTGGCTCAGTGGTTAGTGCAAAAATTGCTAGTTTTATGAGCTGTCCTTATAGGACATATTATTTCATTATGTAAATCATTAAATAGCTAGTATACTGAAAGTCCATATGTTTGTAATTTGTCGCCTATATACATTATTAACTTACTTGATAATATTCAGGTATCTTAGTTGACCAATTCATTTTTGCACACTTTACAGCAACTTGCATGTCTTGCATTACAGACATACATTAAAAGAGATACTGTGGTCTAATTCACCTCTTGTATCAGATGCAGCTCTTCTGCTGGCTATTTTTAAATATAAGTTGGATTTCGTTTTTTACTGTAATGCACATTCTAAAATGCCTATCCCGCTAATATTTCCATTATTAGCTCTTACTCTTGTTTGTTAATAGGTTCAGTGTGTTGCTTATCTTATTTTCTTGCATCATTGTTTATTTATTAAATTACTGTTTTTATCATTAGCTTTATAATACAGTGTGCCTAGACAAACTTTGTAAGCAAGTGGAGTGATGTTATAATGCCCATGTATAAATCACAGGTCCGGTCCCACAGTATGCAGTTTTGATCTACTAAGCTTAAAAAATATACTGGCATAACTAAGAAAGTGACATATAGCATGACCAAAGTGGTTGAGGGTTTGAAGAACATTGGCTGTGAAGATCATATGACAGAATGTGGTGCTGCTTTCCATGAAAAAAAAGAAGAGGTGACATGCTCATTGTCTTAAAATATTTAAAATGGATAACACCATCAGGCCAAATGCAGCTCTTCAAGAAAGATACATACAGTAAAGAAGAAAACATGTTATCACTTAGAGATGAAAGATTCAAGGGGAATATCAGGATTAATTATTTTATTGAACTTGTGGTGGACAATTGAAAGAATTTGCTATAGTAAGTGGTATCAACTAAGACTGCAACAAACTTCAAGTTTAAACTTGACAAGAACTTTGAATAAAAAGGGTTAATGTGTGCCTACTGAGCAGGTGGAAAGGAGGAATTATATAGACTGATCATCTATTGTCTTCCTTAAAGCTGGATTTACTGTATATATGTGTGTATGTACATGCTGTAAGTATATTTTGGATGGTTATTAATGAACTGCTGAGCAAGCCTCATTGTCATAAAACTGGTAAAACATTAAAAATTAATGAGTTGTTTTTGAGTTTCTGTAGTGTATGAAATTATTTCATGTACTTTGAATATGAGAAGGCAATACATGAATTGATTATCAGCTCATAAAAGAAAATCAGTATCAACCCATTAGCAACAAATCACATAGGATTTGATATGAACATTATGGTATACATTTCTTTTGAAGCAAACACTAAAGATTCTTGTTTCTGAAACATTTATCTAATTAATCAAAGATTAAAAACTTACTAAACTGCTTAAGTTTGCAAGAATACTCATTGACCATATTTCAGACTATCTTAGTTTTCTGTAGCATAATAAAACAGCTGTTGATTGTCTGTGAGATTAGAGACACCTTGTCCTAAAACCCAACTCTGTAACACCATAACTGATAGAATAGAATTAAAACATTTGTCCTGTTTAGTTATCTAAATTATTACTATTATATATTTATTTCAAAAGATTCACCAGGAAAGACATACTGAGCTGAGTAACAGCTTGTTTCCAGATGCATCCGGGGGGGGGGGAGGATCATGGGAAAAATATAGTATTTACAATACATACTAGGATAAGCTGTACAATGAAATGAACATAGTATTTAAAGTACATAGTCCATAGTCAGATAGATTGTACAATGAATTGGCATACAGCATTACTGTGCATAGTAGGCAGAGCTAAGCAGCAGCAGAATTACAGTATGCATACCTAGGTTCAGCATATACAACATACAATAGGGCTAGTCAAAAGGTAAAGACAACATAAAGATACACAGTGAAGAAGGGGAAGGAATATAGTAGGTACGGACTGAGGTGGGGTATACAGGAGGAGACCAGGAGGTAATGGTAGAGGTAATGGAAGAAAAGGAGTTTGAGGGAGAAGGAGGGAAGTATACAGAGTAGTGGAGTAGGGGTGGAGAGCTCAGGTGGCGTTGCAGAAAGGAGAGGTGAAGTCTTGGAGAAGAGAAGAGAGGGAGTGAAAGGAGGTGGAAGTGCAGATGGGGAGGGTGTTCCAGAGTTTAGGGAAGCAGAAGGAGAATGCAGCTTGGCTGGAAGAGGACAACCTAGATGGGAGTACTAGAGTCTGGCAGTCAGCACTATGAAGGAAATAGGAGGAGTGAGAGGGAGCAGACAGTAGAGATGTAAGGTAGGAAAGGAGTGAGCTCAGCCAGTACTTGGCAATATGGGTGGAAGCATGTGAAAGTCCTCTGACTTCATGAGATGGAAGACTGAGTGAGGTGTAGAGGGAGCAATGGTGAGTCAGAAGAGGGCAGTCAAGAACAAACCAGCAGAAGGAGTGATAGAGGGGGTCCAGTCTGGTTATGGTGGACTTTTGGGACTGCCATAGGCGGCTCTCCATAGTTGAATATGGGGAGAATCATTATTTGCAAAATGGCTCTGTGCACCAGCAGGGGAGATACACCCTCTGTTCCAGAACAAGGCAGCTAGTTTTGAGTGAAGCTTTTTGTGGATAGAGTCCATGTGAACAGAAAAATCTAGGTGCCGATCAAGCCACACACCAAGATACTTGAAGGAAGGAACTTCTTCAAGGATGGACCCAACTAGGGTGTGGAATGAGGGGAAGGCTGGAAGTCTAGAGAGTTTTTGCCCGGTTCTGAAAGTCATAGAGATTTTTTTTTTCTTTTGCATTAAGGAACAGCTGATTAGAGCATAACTAGAACTTGATGTTGTCAAAATCCAGCTGTAGGCTGGTTATCAGATCAGCAGGGAAGGAGCCAGAGGCACATATGACAGTATCATCTGCATACGTATCTATGGATGCAGATGTACAGGCAGAAGGGAGGCTATTTAGAACAAAATGTGCAAAACCACTATGGCTGCAAATGCATTAACTAGATAAGGGTGTTTCATGGGCTTAAGCATAAACATGAAATGCATTTAGTAAGGCCTATGATACCGTTCCACATATAAGTGTTGTGAACAAGCTGGGCAGCCTGGGAGTGGGTCACAAGGTGGTAAACTGGGTTAGGAACTGGTTGAATGATAGAAGATAGAGAGTCAAGGCAAATGGTGCTGAATCTAAGGAAAGGAGGGTGACCAGCAGGGTTTCACAGGGATCAGTCCTGGGCCCAGTCCAGTGTAATGTCTTCATAAGTGAAACTGTGGAGTGGCTGGAGGGGAAAGTGTGCCTTTTTGTGACTGACACTAAGATCTGCAAATGGGTGAACACTCCAGGAGGGGTGGAAAAAAATGATGAGGGGCCTAGGTAAACTGGAAGAATGGTTTGAAGTGTGGCAACTGAGATTTAATGCAAAAAAGTGCAAAATTATGCATTTAGGTTGCAGGAACCCAGGGGAGGATTACGGGGGGGGGACTGATGGTCAACAAACAGGAAAGGAATCTTGGGGTAATCATATTGGAGGATCTAAAGGTGGCTAAACAATGTATCAAAGCTGTGGGAAAAGCCAATGGGGTGCTGGGGTGCATAGGGCGAGGTAACACCAGCAGAAGGAAGGAGGTGGTGATGTCACTGTGCAGATCATTGGTGAGGCCTCCTTTGGAATATGGTGTCCAGTTCTAGAGGCCTCTTCTCCATAAGGATGTAGACAGAGTGGAGGCAGTACAGAAGTACAACAAAGATGGTGCAGGGCCTGCACCAAAAGTCATATGAGGAGAGACTGGGAGACCTCAATATATATACCATGCAGAAGAGAAGAGACAGGGGTGATATGATAGAAACCTTCAAATATCTAAAAGGCATAAATAGGGTACTGGGGGGTAGCATCTTTCAGAAAAGGAGATATCCAGAAATGAGGGGGCATGACATGAGTTTGGAAGGGGGTAGACTAAGGGATACCAGGAGGAAGTATTTCTTCACAGAAAGTGTGGTAGATGTATGGAATAGACTCCCACTGGACCTGGCATAGGGGAACCCTAGCAGTAGGAACAAGGAAGTAAAGCCAGTTATCAAGTAGGGTCTGCGGTAAGCACCTTTGTTCCATCAGAACTGAGAGATGAGATTTAAAAGCTGCTGTGTAGTGCCCAGAGTTACTTAACCAGTTTATCCTAGTACAATTGTCAATACTTAAGAGTCTTAGCTCACAGTACTACCTAGTGACACAAGTCATGGACCAATCTGAACTTTGTATTCATAGTAGATTTTATTTTCAGTGTAGAATTATTTTGGAGAGACTTTTTATGTAAAAGGAAAGAAAATAAAACAATGACGTGAAGGACATTATTGTGTCTCATACTGCAAAGCTGGGTTATTCATAAAAACTTTATCCGGAACCCCATCTGATAATTCAGTTCCCTGCATGTACTGTTCGTCATTTTAGCCCATACTTTATGAAAGACCACAGATGTGAAAACACATTATGGGCAGGATGTGAAAAATGACAGCTGCACTGTTTATGAGGTAGTGTGATAAAATGGCTATACTGAAAATTTTGAGTGACGATACTGAAAATGATCAAAGTTACATGTGATTGTATACAGTTTTGAACAATCGGGTATAACTCAGCCATTTTTTGTAGTTGTTTCGCCATATTTTCAACATGGCTTTTTTGGGACCCTAACTCATGAATAGTGCCACTGTCATTTCATTCACTTATGCCAAAATGTGATTTAGAACAGTGACTGCACCATTCTGTGTCACAGGTGCAAAAAATCATTTTAGGGAGAATGTGAACAATGACAGCTGTACTGTCCAGGAGCAGGGCAGGCAGCAGCAGTGGGAGAGAGAGGGCGGTTTTGTTTCGCAGGGGTGTAGCCAGGACTTTCAGATCTATACAACAAGTGGACTCATTGCTACCCCCCTCATTGTCCATGCCATGCTACCCCTCCCATTGTCCATGCCCTGTCCCTGCCCTCTCACCTGACACAAGCGTCATTTTGTCTGTGGTGTATACTGTAAATATGAAAAGTAAAGATATAACACACATACTCCCATTCCCGAACAATAAAAAGGCCTTCCAAATCACCTGTGTCAGACTAACAGACTTGGAAGCCAGTGCGGGGGGGCAGGGAGTTGCCAATTTTAATTGATTGAGTTCTGCCCACAAGGTATGAATGGGACCAGTCTGTAGCTTGAGGGGGAAATGTCCTGTAGCAGGGAGTTTTGCAAGGAGGAGTGGGTATTACTATAGTACCATCATTTAGAAAAGAGCTTTGAGTTGAAAATTAAAATAAAACTGACTGTTTCATATAGGTTATTACAAGACTGTGAAAAGAATAAATCCCTGATTTCTGCATTTTATCACTGCATATAGTAGGCACACTTTCTTATTCATACACTACACATATAAAGTGATTGTTCAAGAGCATGGAAGAAAGTAAATATAAGGCAACTGTTTTTACTATAAAAATAACCCGAGTGCCATACCTTCCCAATTGCTTCTGATGTATGTTATATATGTCTGGTATATTTTCCACATTTATATCTAGAGATCTCTAACCTAAGGCATTTTTGCTTCACTGCATAAACACACAGTTTTGCCTTGTGGAGAAAGACCCATAAGTTGCATGTTGCAGTAGATAATTTATTCCACTTTATTCAAAATTATAGTCAATTATCATGCCTGGTTACATTTACATGAAAAAATGACTGATGCATGAAACTATAGTATACTTCAGTATAATTTAATGTGCCCATACAAAAAAATAAGTTAGCAAATAACTAGTGATTACCCTTTCATTAGGTAATGGCTAACTAAAAAGTTAAACATCATGCCTGATCATTGCTTGAGGAGTTTTTCTCAAATAATGTTTAACTTTTGCCATCTAGCAATTAGATGGGAATTGATTTTGTTTACTTATTTATTAGTTGAGAAATTAGACTGAAAAATACTGTAGCTAGGAATTAATAGAAGTTTTCTACTTAAACATAATCCAGCTTGAGAGTTAGTTGTTTTTATGACTTAGAAAATGTTTCAGTTGTTTTACTTGAAATGCAAGAAATGGTTCAGTTATTAATTACTTGAGATTTTAATTTAGCATATTTTGCAGTCACTAGCTACTTGATAATGGACTCACCTGTCCAGGAGTACGGTCCACTCTAGGGGCAGGATTCACAAACAGGATGCACCCAGCACATCCGATATGTGCCATTACAACCTCAGCTTGTGCACTGGTGCAATTCTGGCAGGGGATTGATGTGCATCACACACCACCCTTAATGTTATGTAGCACATCTGGAGAGGTTGGGCAGGGGGCATGCCCATGCATATGGGGTGCAGCCCCATTCACAATCCACATTGTAGGTGCATCCCCAGAGCAAGTCCGGAGATGTGCCTCCTCAAGATAAATCTACAACAAGTAGATTATGTGGGTGTTCACTCACTGGCATGCTGCTGTACTGCAGATAGGAGATGGCAGCTTTCCCACTCTAGCAGTCCAGTGCTCCCTCCCTACCTGCCATCCCAATTGTATGCAGCACACTGTAAGAGTAATTAAAACATATGGGACTCCCCTTCCTGCCCACCACTCTGATTTTATGCTGCAGACTGTGGCGGTAAAGGAATAATCACTGTCCCCCCCACCAGCTTAACCTAATCACACATTTTCCGTAATCCCTTAAGTCAATCCGGTGGTCCAGTGGACCCCCCACCCACTCAGGCACCCCTGCCCCACCCCACCTTCATGGCATGGTCCTAATGTCAGTGGGCAGCTCAACCCACCCACATGCTGCCACAGCCACCTGCTGATAGAGCTATCTGTGAATGACAACTATTGTACACCTGGAAGCCCATTAGTGGATTCTGCCAACCAATGCACTTGCAATGTGTACTGTACCCTGTCAATCACAAAGTTTCCCAAGTCTTGATAGAATGGAACTAAGATGGAACACCAGCATGCACAACATTCACTCTATCTGAACAATGTTGGATATGCCTGATCAATGCTAGAACTGCCTCCACTACCCTCAGCCACCAGAAGGAACACCACCACCACCATCCTACCTGTCCTATGTGGTGGAGGGATTGCAGTGTTATGCCCTGACGACTGCCAAGGCACTGAATGGCAGAAGGATCAGGGGATGATTACCAACTATGCACCCCAATCTACTTTCCTGTTACAGAATAGTAGGTGGGGTTGGGGATTACTAGTCTTATACCCTTGATCAATACCTCTGCCCGGGGGAAGCCATATTTTCACCAGTCAATGCCCCAGTACTGAAAGACATGCTTCTGGAGGATATTACATAGCCTTTGTGATTCCAGTTGC
Source organism: Neoceratodus forsteri (assembly GCA_016271365.2). Taxonomy (NCBI): domain Eukaryota; kingdom Metazoa; phylum Chordata; order Ceratodontiformes; family Ceratodontidae; genus Neoceratodus; species Neoceratodus forsteri. Next base: position 1,065,895,734 of record CM028131.1, on the reverse strand, counting down.
TGCCCATCTACTGCATAGAGTTTGGGGGGATAGGTGTTGCCAATATTCTTTGCTCAACTTGAACAATTCTGCCCCTTCCCACGCAGTCTAACCCTATTGGGCACTTTTATATTATAGTTTAGATTTTGGTCTGTTCCATGCCTGCCCTGACTGTCATTAGCACTCTTGCATAGCAAACGCTGCACACCCTGTCTGCCAGATTTCTTTTCCACACCCTAGGCAATGTCCCAGCATGTTTGCCTGCATAAATCATTGAATAAATATTAAATTATATTCTATGATCCACTGAGACTCATGTGTTGTGGACAAGATTCCAACTTGTCAGCCTGGAACAGCGCAATTACATATCTGGAGTCATCTTTTTTATATTATACTGGTATAACCCCCACCCTACAAATGGGGGTTCCTAAAATGTCTTCCTGGGCTTGCCTAAGGCCCACTGCCAAGCTGGTGTTCTGTGTCTAAATCATTTGAATGTGCTATCATGAGAGTGCCCTGTTAGTTTCTGTGCCTGTTTCTGTAAGAGGTATTTATCTCACGGTTTATAATTAATTTGGGTGGGGAACGAGTCGTTTCAGGCTCAAGTCCCACCCAAGCAGCATTACAGCTGCTTCAGTCCACCATCTCTAAGTGCACAGAGGAAGCCCTAATAGGATCTGTGATTGTTTGCTGATTATCTGCTTTAGTGATAATAATATAGTAGTTTGTCTAACCTGCTTTCCTTTGCAGCGTGGACTTTCTGCTAAGAGACACCATTTTGGTACTGGACTGCCAGTTTGGATCAATCAGTACCACGGGGACCTTAAAATGGAGACTGTCACCGGAAGTCTTGTGGGAGTGAATTTCTGTAGGAATTGTAACTTTTACTGTCTGGCACCTAAATGGACCTGGAGGGGCAGCCCTTTCTGTGACAGACCGATGGACCAACCAACCAAACCTTTTGGATCACTAGGAAATCCCAGAGCTGCCTGCAGCAGTACGTCAATGTAGAGTTGGAGTTAAGAGAGTGAACTGCTCGAGTAATTCAAGCAGCTGCTTCTGCATGGTAGCGTGGGGATTGGGCAGGAAGGCTGTGTCTGGCCTGCCTGCTACCATCTTCCAGTGTGAAGAAGCCTGCAATCTGACATCGGACTTTATCCGAATTGCTGTTATTGAGACCAGAATCCTGAATTGTGAGAGAGTGAATTTCACCTGGTGTGGACTGAAGACTTGCTCCTGGAGCGGTCAGCCTGTCAGGAATTGAAGAGAACCACAGAGCATATGGTTAGCACAGAGGCACTGCTTTATTGCAACCGGACTGTCATCCGAACTGTGGTATCTGGCTGTTTTGGTTATAATTGTACTGAATGTGTAATGTGGGTCATAATTTGGTTCCCCACACCGCTGAATGTGTTGCACTAGCTGGATGTTGCATCCAGCACCTAAAATGGACTGCAATCTGAACTGTTCACCTGGTCTGGGCCTTAACATCTCGGCCTAGACTGCCACTCATGCTGCAGAGATTCATCCGATGAAAGACCCGCTCGGCGCTTTGGCTCCCTGCTCAACACTGTCAAACAGGATTGACCATCATGGTGCATCGTGTGGGACCTGCTTCCCCTGGCAAACAGAATACCATCCTGAGGTTTTTGTCCTGTAAATCCTGCCTCCTGGTCTGGGTAGTGTGAGTAACCATCAGGGTAGTTTCCTGCAACAAAGCTCAAATTATTGTGGGTCTTGGGTAATGGGTGCTCAAAATCTGCAATGGAGGGGATAGAGGAGGGATTGGAGATCAGCAGGAGTGGAGGGGAGATCACTAGGGAAAGCCCAATAGGCAGAAGTCAGGCTGGTAAGATGATTAGGGGGGATGAGAGGAGCAGAGCAGAGACAGGGAGTGAGGTGGAAACAGGGAGAGCAGTTGCAGAAGACACAAAGGGTGGGATATTCAGAATGCGCCAGGCAGGGATGCAAGCCTGGGCGCAGCGCAACTGGGATGCACCAGGGAGTGTGCTGGGCGGTATTCAACGGTGCTGCACCATGGCTCAGCACCATTGAATATGGCAATGTGGCCACCCGCATGGTGCATGGCGCAGTGGTACTGTGCCAGCGCAAGTGGCAAAAGAGGAGCAGGGGGCTGCGTCAGCACAAGTGCAGGTGTGCTAGGTGCAGGAACCATGATATTCAGTGGTGGATATGCAAATGGGGCCATAATGTATGCAAGGTGCAACTGGGGCCATTAGCATGTCATTATGGCCCCATTTGCATGCAGATGAGCCTATCCCCGGTGACATGCGCCTGGCGCCCTGCCAGTCTGCAGCCATCGGGGACTGACGCCCCCTGCACATCCCGGCAAAGTGCCCCAATGCCCGATCGTGGGCATAAGTATAATAAAGGACACTTTAAATATCCCTGGTGGTCTAGTGGACCGCTTCCAGCCAGATCGCGGGCATAAATATGATAAAAGACATTCTAAATGTCTCTGGTGGTCCAGTGGACCACTTCCAGCCCGATCGGACTTACAAGGCTATTCTAGTGGGGGGTAGGAGGAAGTAGGCTGTTGGTTAACTAGGATCTGCAGCTTATCTGTTAGGTAGGGAAAGTTAGACTAGGTAGGCCAAGCGGTCCTTATCTGCCATCAAAGTCTCTGTTTCTAAACTTCACAACAGGATCCTTTATGCAGAGTGGGGGTGGGGTGTTAGGGTTGGAAACTGAGGGTTGGGGAGGGGTATTAGGGTTGGGAACCCTAAGATGTAATTTCCCTACTTTTGATGCTGGAGCCCTAATGGGCCATTAATGAAGTTTTTTGCAGAGAATATTTTTATAGCGATGTGTAGTTCTGTTTTTATGTTTCTTTTGGCAAGAGCAAAAAAAAACAGTTCTTTCTGGTGTAGATAGAACATTAAGCATATAAATTATTGTACTTATGTTTTGATTCATTTGTCAGGAACAAAAATAACAGTTCTTTTAGAGTAGATAGCCCAAATTAGCATCCATACCTTTTTCTGTGTTGTGGATAGCCATTTCCACCCACCGATCATGGGCATGGGTAAAATAAACATTTTAAATTATCCTGGTGGTTCAGCGTGCCCCCTCCCACCGCCCACTCAGGCCCGCCACCCCTCCCTCTGGTCAGCAGTGGATGGCAGCACCCACTGCCAGCCGGCCGCCGCGACTGACTGCATACAGTACAGCTGTACACCCATTGGTCCACAGCGTGGACCAATGGGCGTGCAGACCGTACCGTACAACACAGTCCAGATAAGTGAATCCTGGAATGGAGAACATCATCAGGCATTCTCAAGACACTTCCAGAATGGTGCCAGTTAGGGCTGTGCCAGATTGAACTTCTGCCAGTGGAATTTTGGTGAAAGGCAGACTTTCACTTTCATGAAGTTTTGGAATATATTTTGGCAATTTTCCCAGAAATTCTGGCCTAGATATTTAAATGAGATATGCCCAGCACAACTGAGTTGCTTTGTACATTCAAGTGGGCAATTTTAATAGAGTACTTTGGAAAAATACTTGTTGTTTTGTCTATATTTGGGCATTGATTTGGATGTACTGTACCAGACATAAGAAATAACAGCAGAATCAAGCTCCCATAAAAGAGAATAGACCGATAGATTGATTTAGTAATAACCAAATTAGTATGTGTGGAGGATTGCCTGATCAATGAAAAGGTATTAAATAACATTTGCCAACAGGTAAGATTTTTAATAAGCATTACTAAGTTTAACCCCCAAAAGTACTTCTTGTCAAAAAAGCAGTAAAAAAACATCTGTAAAGACCCGTGTTCATTTGAACAAAAAGACAGAGTACCCAGTAATATTGATGTCTTAGTATTGCTGAACAGGAACTCATCCATTGGTTCAGAAGTGCAAGATGTTCCTAACAGTTCAAATAGGCATAGCAGAGTCCCAAGAAGCAACATGTTTAGTCAGTCAGTAGGAGGCACTCAGTCCTAAGCAGTCAATTGTTTTATCAATTACAGCAGAACAAAGGACCCCCAGTAGCTGGAATCACCATGAACAGGGAAAGAACTGACACTTCTAATACCTGAAAAGGTAAGATTAACCAGCATGGGTCAGATGGAATGCTGTAGTTCAATTATACTCAGAGCCTTTTATTCAGTTAATAACCTACTGTTCTACAGGTAAAGAGCCTTTTACAGTGTGGCCTGCCAGGCTTCCAACTGGGTCTAAATTGGCTAGGTCAAACTCCCCCTCTGCCACAGGTAACGCCTATCCAACACAATAACCCAACTGTTCAGCAGAACTAACAGTGACTCCCAAATGACTGACTTCACATTTGTCTCATTGTTCCCCAAGCCAGAAAATAATAAACAGATAATAAAAACTATACCCTGTTAAATTAAAACTCTATATTAATATTCCAACCCCCAAATTTATACCCACTGATCTACCCACAAACAGCACTTCTACCTACAGTACATAATGGTAAGTTATTAGCTAAAAGCAAAAAACAATTTTCTTCCAAGTGTGAAAAAGATGAATTTCTTCTCTCGAGTGGCACTTGCGTCACTCACATTCGCACCTGGGTCTTTGTAGTGGATAGTCCCACCTTGTCGGAGTGTCTGGCGGCTGCTGACTTGTCTCATAGTCCCAACACCAGCCATTTCACATCAACAGACACTCAATGTTCAAAACCAGAAAATAGTCACAGATTCAGCTACAGTTTACAATTGCAGTCACAGTTTCCATGATGGCTCAACTCAAACAAACTGCTCTCACCACTGTCTGGCATCCTGTGCTGTTGTTGTAGATCTGCTTTCTGTGTGAGCAGCTTGTGGCTTTGTAGTGGTAGCACTGCCTTGTGGGAGTGCCTGGAGGCTGCTGACTCACCCCCAAGTCCCCACAACAGCAGCTGTTTCAAACCAACAGACACCCAGTGTTCAAAACCAGCAAACAGTTATAGATTCAACTACAGTTTACAATTGCAGGCATAGTTTCTGTGATGGCTCAGTGCAGTCTTAGCTCAAACTGCTGTCACCACTGACTGGCATATTGGGCTGTTGCTGTAGATCTGCTTTCTGTGTGAGCAGCTCAGGGCATTGTAGTGGATAGCCCTGCCTTGTGGGAGTGTGTGGCAGATGCTGACTTGCCCCCGAGTCCCCATTTCATGGGTGAGGTAGAACAGACAACACAGACAACAGTAATCAAGGTACAACACAAAAAGCATGCATGATTTTTTATTAAAAATAAATTAAAAAACAAACAAACAACAAAATAAAAACAAATAACTTGCATGACAGTAAAGAAAAGAAAAAAACAAGACAAAAAGCACAGCTCATAGAGTATGGTTGCTAACTCCCCAACATCTTCTGTGCTCAACCTCCCCAATGAGATCTAACTCTAGGAGATCTTACCAGGTTCACTCCCCAACCGAATCTGATTTTGAGGTCCTCAGGTTGGATTTTTATAGCCAGCTTACTCCTCCCCAAAATCTAATCCCCACCTTTAGTAAACTTCCCCTTATACAAAAACATCCTTTATTTTTAATATTTTTATTACAAGACTCCGTGAAGAACAACAGGCAAATTAATATGCAGCATTGCTTTCTTTATACTGCATATAATTATGTGTCTTTATAGCATGTTTACTAGTTTAGTAGAAAAGGGGCTACATTAGGCATAAACTCCACCCCTATTTTAGGTGATGGGCATCTGGCATTTCTATAAAAATAGCAAGTAAGGTGCCACTGACTGTCTATAAGAGCTTACACCAGGGTAGGAAAAAGGCACTGATAGGTACAGACAGCCATGCCATAAAGCAACAACTCCAGGGATCTCCGTTTCAGTAGAAGTAAAGAAAAAAAAAAAACACCACAGAATTGGTAATAAGAATATTTACATCATTTGAGTTGTTGTATCTGTGACATCACTTGTCAAGAAAAAAATAAAACCACATTTGGTCAGGGCTGTCGGCTGCTCCAACTCTGTTCTGATACTGAGTATCCAGCCTGAGTAGCCAACAGCGTACCACTGACCTACGGGGTGAAAAAGAACTGGCATACTTGTTCTGCAGTTCATTGTAGAACACAAGAAAAATGCCATAAACAGTGTGAAGGAAAACAAGAGGTGGGAGGGATACAGGGGTTTTATTCACCGCCCTTTTGCCTCTTGCACTTACAATATTTATTTATTCACTCTGATAAAGCTGCTACATGTGGCAAGCAGTGAAACCAATTTAAGAACAAGCGCGGCTCGTCCCTCGCATACATTCGAGGGGGAGCTGGCTGCCAGAACATTCAGAGCTGCACTATTTAGAGTTTGAAGTGTTGCAAGCTGCTTTTATCCCATGCAGCAGCGCAATGCATACTATGTTTTTCTTTATTTCTGAATTGTCCTTCTGAGCTAACTAAACAAGAGAAAAAAGGAAAAAAAAAACTGTCTGAGATTAAACACCCTGCTGTTGCAATCCAAATAATTTTACACAGCTAGCATCTTAATACTTATACTTTATAGCGTGGCAGTCGGATTCTCATAAGTGTTATTTCAGGCACTGACTTTCGGAGGTTAACCCAGTATTGTGTGGTCACAAGGATCTGGGGACAAGAATAAAAAGAAGGAAGAAGGGATAGTAAGGATATTACAGTAGTTGGCCATCCCACTGTAATAGAAATACAGGAACATAGAAAATGAAAGGGGACAGAAAAAGTTAAGAGAGTGCTGTTGCACAACAGACTTGGGGGGGACTCAAACCTAAGCAGACTCACACAAATGGGGATGGGGAAGCGACATACCTCCATCACATACCCCTCTACTCAAGTACAAACAGGTGTCAAGTTACTGGTTTGAAACCACATTCCCTAAGATACCAGTTCCCTAGGGAATGGGATGGAGCTTCCACCCACCCTCACACAAGCTCCACCCAGGCACCCTAGCACAATACAATCAAGAATTAAAGTATGCCAGCCCGGTGGTGTAGAGGGTTGAGGCATGGGTGCCTTACCTCTTACCATGCCGGTGACCCGGGTTTGGGAACAGACTCGGGCACTGGGGGTCGGCAGGGGAAGGGGAAGGATTGAGTGTCCGTGGGACTGCTCTCCTCCCCTTGGGTGGGTTGGGAATGCATGGTTGCTCTGCAGTAGCACCCCGTGGAGACCGGGAGCATTGCAGAGGGATCACCATAAGGGGAACACCAAAAAAACAGAAATACCACTCTGGACTTGCCAGATGATGGGTGCCAGCCCAGAACACCTCCAAAAGACTCCTGCAGGGCCACCAAATGCCTCAGTAGTGCCGGGACCAAAGGAAAAATAGTGTGCCAGTCTCCTCCTGCCGGTGCCTTCCCTCTCAGGGGAGAGGGACCCTCCCTGCACTGGGTTACGCCAGGCTATCCCATGGTTGGCTGCAGATCTGAGGAAAGGAGGGTCTTGTGTGGGAGATAGTAGGAAGAATGTCTATGGGGTCATGCCAGCCCGAAGGAGAGGCAGCTCCTGAGCATGACAGGAGTAAAATAGATAACACCAAAAAAAAAAGGAATTAAAATATAACAACAACATAACATCATTTGCTCTGGGGTATGTAGGTATTCAGTTATCTATTAACATAAAACACCAAGATGAGTTACGCCTACCCTGCACCATACCTGGATAGGTAGTCAGCATCTTTATGTTGGCTATCAGGTCTATGCTTAATATCAAATTTGTAGGGTTGTAATGCTAGATACCATCAAAGGATATGAGCATTCTTGTCCTTCATCTGATTAAGCCAGCGGATTGGGATCAGTGACCAGTGTAAAGTGATTCCTCCACAAATATAATTTTAAATTCTCAATGGCCCATTTCACTGCCATGCATTCTTTTTCTATTGTGGCATATTTACATTCTCTGGGGTATAGTTTCCAGCTGATGTACACGATAGGATGCTCTTCTCCCTTGGCAGTCTGGCATAACACTGCTCCTAGTCCTGTTTCTGAGGCATCTGTGTGTACCTTGAATGGTTGCTAAAATCAGGGGATCGTAAAACAGGTGAGGCACAAAAGGCTGCTTTAATAGCACAAAATGCAATATCACAGGCAGGGGACCAAGGAACCTTATTAGGCACTTTTTTCTTGGTGAGGTCAGTTAAGGGAGTTGCAGTACTGATGAAGTCAGGGATGAATTGCCTGTAATAACCTGCCAAACCTAAGAAGGATCAAACTTGTTTCTTGGTTTCGGGGATGACACACTTTACCACTGACTCCACCTTCTCAATTTCAGGGTGAATTACCCCATTACCCAAAACAAACACTAAATATTTGGTTTCTTTCATTGCTAAGGTGCACTGGGAAGGATTAATAGCAAGACTAGTGTTTTGTAAGGCTTGACTGATGTTAGTTAAGTGCACTATGTGAGATGACCAATCAGTACTGAACACAATCACATCATCAAGATACACAGAGCAATATCCTGAATGTGACATCAGCAGGTGGTCCATATACCGCTGGAAGGTTGTGGAAGCTCCATGTAAACCAAAAGGGATTTACATGAACTGGTAATGGCCATTCGGGGTACTGAATGCTGTTTTGATTTTTGAGTTCTTCTCCAAAGGGATTTGCCAGTATCCTTTGGCAAGGTCAAGTGTAGAGATGAATTTAACCTGTCCAATTTGGTCGATAATGCCATCTACTCTGGGGATGGCATAACTATCAAACTGTGAGACCTGGTTTAATTTTCTAAAATCCAGGCAAAGACATATGTCCCCTTCCTTCTTTGACACTATCAAAATAGGAGAGGACCAAGGACTGACAGAAGGTTCAATAATACCGAGCTGCAGTAGTTTGTTTATCTCATGCTTTACCTCAGCTCTGACACGTTCTGGCAGTCTATATGGCTTTTGCCTAATGGGATCGGAGTCCATTTTGATTTCATGACTGACTCCAATGGCTTTACCTGGTACACTCATAAAGGTGTCCAAATGGTGTTGGAGAAGTTGGTTTAACTCTCTGTGTTCATTACTGGATAGGTCAGGGTTGATTTTAATATCATGCATGGTTTCAGGGCCCTCTAGTCTCCTATATGCTATCTCCAGCTCTGTATCAGGGTTCTCTTTAATGACATACAAACAGAGTTTACTGTCAGATCTATCATTCCATTTCTTAAGCAGACTGGCATGATATACCTTCATAGCCACACATCTGTCAGGGGTTTCAATTTTGTAAGTGACATGGCCAGTTTGTTCTTTAATAATATATGGACTCTGCCACTTCATTAATAAACTTATTCTCAGATGTTGGAAGTAGCAATAAAACCTTATCCCCTGGGTGGAATAGTTTTTGTTTGGTTCTGACATCATAAACCACTTTTTGTTTTTCTTGGGCTACTGCACAATTCTGGTGTGCTTGTTGGGTATATGTCACTAATCTTTGATGGAGTTTGGTCATATAGTCCAGAATGTTGGTATACTTGACCATGGTATCACCTTCCCAAGCTTCTTTAACCACATCAAGTGGTCCACAAGGATTGCATCTATATAATAAGGCAAATGGAGATAATCATGTGGAAGCTTGTGGTACTTCCCTGTAAGCAAAGAGAAACAGGTAGATAATGGTCCCAGTTTTTCCCTTCTTCAGCCACAAACTTTCAGATCATGCATTTTAGCATCTGATTAAAACATTCCTCAAGTTGGTCAGTTTGTGGGTGATAAGGAGATGTTCTAACATCTGTTACTCCTAACACTTTGCACAGTTCTTTTAATAATTCAGCAGAAAAATTAGCACCTTGATCGGTTAGGATTTCTTTTGGGATGCCCATGCGACTAAAGAACTCAATTAACTTCTCTGCTATTTTGGGGGGAGTGTTATTGTTCTCAGGGGAAATGCCACTGGATATTTTGTGGCATAGTCACAGAGAACAAGTATGAATCTATTCCCCTTTTTGCTTTTCTTTAGAGGACCAACTATTTCCATTGCTATCCTTTCAAATGGATGGGACACTAATGGGAGGGGTATAAGGGGTACTCCCCTCCTTTTTACCTACTTGACCAATCTGTTGGCATTCAACACAGCTCTTACAATATTCTGTCACCTCCTCTTGTAACTTAGGCCAATAAAAGCATTGCAGTAACCTAGCAGCTGTTCTTTCTCTCTCCCAGTATGATCAGCACTGGGTAGATCATGCCCCAGGAATAAAAGATCCTGCCTGTACTTTTCAGGAACTATCAGTTGTTCTACTTATTCCTGGGTGTTGGAATGAGTACATACTCTGTACAGTATTCCGTTTTTCTGGATTATAGCAGGGGCCCCAGGAATTACCACTTTCCCTAGCTGTGAAAACAAAGGATTAAGAAATGCATCTGAGGTTTGTTCATGTACAATATCAGGCATTTGGAAGGTTAGTATTGCATCATTAATCCCTTTAACATCATGTGTCCCTTCCCACTCCCTCTGTAGCTTCCTTTTTTCTGCTTTTGTTCTCTTTGGTCCCACAACAGTCCCAAACACATCATCCTTGAAAGGAAAAAATGTTCCCATCTGTTCTTCTTTCTTCTTCTGGGCTCTGGTGGTTATAGCTATTAACTGGCTATCACAGGAATGCACTAATGTGCTGAAGTCGAGGTGATCTCATCCAATGATAAGGGGCACAAGTAATGTGGGTACCACCCCCACATTCAGACTACTCTTGTGTCCATTGATGCTCAGTTCTGTTTCAACAGTTGGGTATTGATGAGTATCCCCATGAATGCAGATGACTCCTGTTGACATAGTAGTTGTGGGAACTGGAAGGATTAAATCAGCATGGACTAAACTTTGCCTACTACCAGAGTCCACAAGTCCCTCTATGGGCGTCCCATTAAAAGTTGTGCTTTGACAACAAAATTTCCCAAGTTCATGGAGGCTAGATAAGCAGGGTATTTTTTTCTTTTTCGGGCAGCATCTAGCAATGTGTTCTGAACCATGGCAGTAGTGATATATAATATTTGGATCAGTCTTTTTCATAGAAAAATCCCTTCCATCCCCTCTTTGTTTCATAGTCCTGGACACAGTCCCAGACCCAGATAAAGGAATAGCTGGAATTCTTAATGATTGGATGGTAGTCGTGGTGGTCATAGAGGAAGCAGGCAAAGGGGTGTTCATCCTTTGGTAACCCTTTCTCATAGGTTGACTGGCAGAGAGAAAATCATCTGCTAGAGTGATGGCATTCTCTGAACTTTCTGGGTTGTGCTCCCAGATCCACAGTTACACGTCATCTGGCATAATGGTAATAAACTGTTCCAATATTAATTGTTCCATAATAACCTCCACACTTTTCCCATCGGTTTGGAGCCACTTGGTACCTCAATCATTTAGGCGTGTAAATGTCTCTCTTGGAGTGATATGTGTTTGGTGCTTTAGTGTCCTGAATCTCTGCCTGTAAGTCTCAGTGTTTATATCATATAATTTTAAGAGTTCCTTCTTAACAGCAACATAGTTACTTGAGGATTGACTGTTCATACTGGTATAAGTCAATTGCACTTTTCCAGTTAAGTGAGGAGCCAGTCGGACCACCCATTGTATTTGGGGCCAACCACATGCCAGAGCCACTCTTTCAAAAGTAGTTAAATAGGACTCAATATAATCTGAGGATGTCATTTTTGTTAGTTTTATGTCTCTAGCGTTGGTCTTGGCTGCTTCCTGCCCAGCCCCAATAATCTGGAGGGCACACATTGTGTCTGCCCACCTTTGGTCTTGTCTCCTTCTAGCTTGTTCTCTTTCTTGTAAGTCTAGGTTACTACGTCTTTCTATCAGTATCTGTCTTACAGCAAGCCATCGCAACAGTGAAGGTATATCCTCAGGTGGAGCATCTTCTGGTTCTTCAGCTGGCTCACTCATGCAAGTATCAGGCTCAGATTCAACCTTTGGAGGGGTATCTTGCTTGATCATGGGCCTAGTGATGGGATTCAGAGCAGGAGCTAAAGGTGCCCCAGGCTTGGCCACCTGTGTCCTTGTCTACCCCTGGAAGTGCAGCAGCTTCTTCCAGCTTATGGACCATGTTCCTACTGCTGTCAATAGTAGCCTTGATACTAAGACCTGTATCCCGTGCTGGGAGTACCCCAGTATCCTTGGACCTCCAATCATACCCCACTCCTGGTACCAAATGTCATGGGTGAGGTAGAACAGACTACACAGACAACAGTTATCAAGGTAGAACACACCAAGCAGGTGTGATTTTTATAAAAAAAAATTTAAAAATACAAGAAAACAAAAGCAAATACTTTGCATGACAGTAAAGAAGAACAAAAACAAGAGAAAAAGCACAGCTCGGACAGTATTGTTGCTAACTCCCTAACATCTTCTGTGCTTGACCTCCCCAAGGAAGTCTAACTCTGGGAGATCTTATCAGGTTCACTCCCCAACTGAATCTGATTTTGAGGTCCTCAAGTTGGCTTTTTATAGCCAGCTTACTCCACCCCAGAACCTAAGCTCCACCTTTAGTAAACTTTCCCTTATACAAAAACATCCTTTATTTTTAATATTTTTATTATAAGACTCCATGAAGAACAACAAGCAAATTAATATTCAGCATTCCTTTCTTTACACTATATATAATTATGTGTCTTTATAGCATGTTTCTTAGTTAGTAGAAAAGGGGCTACATTAGGCATAAACTCCACCCCTATTTTAGGTGATGAGCCTCTGGCATTTCTATAAAAATAGCAGATAAGGTGCCGCTGACTTCTTATAGGAGCTGATACCAGGCTAAGAAAAAGGCATTGATTGGCACCGAGAGCCATGCCACAAAGAAACAACTCCAGAGCTCTCTGTTTCAGCAGGAGAAGGAAAAGAAAAAAAAACACCACAGAATTGGTAATAAGAATATTTACATCATTTGAGTTATTGTATCTGTGGCATCACTTGTCAAGAAAAAAATAAAACCACATTTGGTCAGGGCTGTCGGCTGCTCCAACTCTGTTCTGGTACTGAGTATCCAGCCTGAGTAGCCAACAGCGTACCACTGACCTACGAGATAAAAAAGAACTGGCATACTTGTTCTGCAGTTCATTGTAGAACACAAAAAAAATGCCATAAACAGTGCGAAGTAAAATGGGAGACGTGAGGTTTACAGGGGATTTTATTCACCACCCTTTTGCCTTTTGCACTTACAATATTTATTTACTCTGATAAAGTTGCTGCAAGCAGCAAAACCAATTTAGGAACAGGCACAGCTCATTCCTCTCTTACATTCGAGTGAGAGCGTGCCACCAGATCACTCGGAGCTGCACTATTTAGAGTTTGAAGTGTTGCGAGCAGCATTTACCCCACGCAGCAGCACAATGCATACTACATTTTTCTTTATTTCTGAATTGTCCTTCTGACCTAACTAAACCAAGGGAAAAAAGGAAAAACACCGGCTTGAGAGTAAGCATCCTGTGGTTGCAATCCAAATCATTTTACACAGCTAGCATCTTAATACTTATACTTTATAGCGTGGCAGTCGGATTCTCATAAGTGTTATTTCAGGCACTGACTTTTGGAGGTTAACCCAGTATTGTGTGGTTACAAGGGTCTGGGGACAAGAATAAAAAGAAGGAAAAAGGGATAGTAAGGATATTATAGTAGGTGGCCATTCCACTGTAGTAGAAATACAGGAACATAGAAAATGAAAGGGGACAGAAAAAGTTAAGAGAGTGCTGCTGCACAACAGACTTGAGGGGGACTCAGACTTACACAGGCTGACACAAACGGGGGAAGTGACATACCTCCGTCACACCCCACACCAGCCGTTTCACACCAAGAGACACTCCATGTTCAAAATCAACATACAGGCACAGATTCAGCTACAGTTTACAATTGCAGGCATAGTTTTTGTGATGGCTCAGTGTAGTCTTAACTCAAACAAACTGCTTTCACTGCTGCCTGGCATCCTGGGCTGTTGCTGTGGATCTGATTTCTGTGTGAGCAGCTTGGGGCTTTGTAGTGGATAGCCCTGCCTTGTGGGAGTGTCTGGCAGCTGCTGACTCACCCTCTTGTCCCAACCAGCTGTTTCACACCAACAGACACTTGGTGTTCAAAACCAGCAGTCACAGATTCAGCTACAGTTTACAATTAACATATTAACATACTAAAAGCCAGCAGAATAGGCCAAACAGTCTTTCATGTCCGCTCGTTAGCCAGCCCCTATTGGGTGCTAGTTCCTTCTCCCCTCCGACCCCCGAGGGTGTCAGTTTCAGCTTCAGTATACCCATGCATCTGTCCCACCCCCTCTTGAAGCCCTCCACTGTGCCCAGTTCAACTAGATTCCCGGGCAATGCTTTCCATGGCTCCACCACCCTCTCAGTGAAGTAATGCCTTCTACGTTCTCCCCTATAGATTCCCCCTTCCAACTTCTGCTCGTGCCCCCTGGTTGTGCCCCCTTTCCTTAGCCTGAACATTTCTTTGGCTCTGCCCCTGTTAAACCCTTTCATATATTTGAATACGTCAATCATGTCACCCCCGTCTCTCCTCTCCTCCAGCGAGTACAGCCCAAGAACTCCCAGCCTTTCTATATAGGACCTATCGCTCAAGCCCCAGATCATCCTGGTTGCCCTTCTCTGAACCCTCTCCAACAATGCTATGTCCTCCCTAAGGTGAGGCCTCCAGAACTGCATGCAGTACTCAAGATGTGGCCTAACCAAGGCATTCTACAGAGGAAGAATCACCTCCCTCTTCCTGGACGTTATTCCCCAGACCATGCAGCCCAGAATCCTGTTTGCCTTTGCCACAGATCTTCTGCAGTTTTCAGTGTTGTTCATTTTGGTGTCTACCACCACCCCCAGGTCAGCTTTCACTCATTGTGGCTTGCAGCGAGAGCCCTCCCAGGGTGTATACATGACCTGGGTTTCTGAACCCTAGATGCAGCACCCTACACTTCCCTGGAGTAAACCTCAGTCCCCACCTCTTTGACCAACCCTCCAGGGTATCCAGATCACTCTGGACTGTCTCTCTCGCTTCCTCCCCATCAGCCAGTGCTCCCAGTTTTGAGTCATCCGCGAAGAGGCTCATCCTACTCCAAACACCGCTCCCTATATCGGAGACATAGGCATTGAACAGGAGTGTCCCCAGTACTGAACCTTGGGGAACCCTACTGAAGACATTCCTAGGGGAGGAGACTATCCCACCAACCACTGCCCTCTGTGATCTATTCGTGAGACAGTTTTCTACTCATTTAAGCAACTGTCTTCACACCCCCATTCCCCCCAACTGTGTCAACAACCCAATGTCGAGTAACGAGTCAAACGCCTTACTGAAATCTAGATATAGAACATCCACTGGTCTTTGTCGGTCCAGGGTCCCTGTCACCCAGTCATAAAAATCTATGAGGTTGGTCTGGCATGATCTCCCTGGGACAAAACCATACTGTTTGTCATCCATGTGCCCCAGCCCTTCCAGTTGCCTCCTGAGCTTCTCCTTTATGAAGTCCTCCATTAGTTTGCCTACCACCGACGTCAGGTTGACAGACCTGTAATTTCCCATCTCCTCCCTAGACCCCACTTTGTGGATAGGCACCACATGAGCCACCCTCCAATCCTGAGGCACCCATCCTGTCTGCAGTGATGCATTGAAAAGTGCAGCTAGTGGTGCTGCTAGTTCATCTGCCAGTTCCTTCGGGACTCTCGGATGCAGCCCATCCGGTCCTGGTGCCTTGTCAGCTTTCAGCACCCTTAGGGCCTCCCTCACACTATCCTCCGTGATTTCCCCCTCCCTAACCTCCCCTTCAACAAAGCACCCATCCCCTTCTAGGCCTGGCCCACCCAGTACCCCTGCCTCTTCTGGTCCTCTCCTCTCCAGTTGTCCTCTCCTCTCCGCTGTCTCCCCCCTCCTATCTTCCAGCTGAATGGATCCCCTGTCACCTTCCATAAATACCGAGGCAAAGTACTTGTTAGTACCTCTGCCTGCTCCCCCACCTCCTGAGCCCCTCCCTTCCCACTCCTAATCCTGGAGATCTGTGCTCTCCCTTTCCTCTTTTCCCTTATGTATCTATAAAATCCCTTTACACCCCTCCTGATATCCCTAGCCAGGTTTTGCTCCATCCTTGCCTTGACTCCCCTCACCACTCTTGTGACCCTTCTGGCTGTCAACTCGTACTCACCTCTCTCCCTGACCCCACTGGAGCTCTTAAAATGTGCATAGGCAGATTTTTTATCCCTCACCACCTCTTGCAACTCTCTGATCTACCAGCACGGCATGTTGGCCCAATCATTTTTACGCCTTACCCTTGTACATGAACTAGTAGTCTCCTGCACCCCATTTTTAATGGCATCCCACAAGCTACTGACATCCATGTATGGCCTAATCTTGTTCAAGCTCCCCTCAGAATCCTGCCCATGCCCACAAAATCTGCCCCCCTGAAGTCCACTGCTTCTTTGTTTGAGCGGTTGTCCTCCCCCTCCAGACACAGTAGAAACCAGGCCGTGGCATGGTCTCCTCCTGCCAGTGGACTACACACCTCCAGACCCCTTATCTGGTCGCTGTCTGCAAGGACAACGTCCAGTATCCTCCCTTCCCAGTAGGTTCCCCCACTGTTGGACCAGAAAGGCATCCTGAAACACATCCATCAGTCTCTGCTCCCTGGCCCCCGCTGATGTCATAGTGACCCAGTCTGCCCCTGGCATATTTAGGTTTCCTATGACCACCACCCTACCCTTTCCACGGTCACAGTGTCCCCTGATATTCTCAACCAATTTTCCCTCCAAGTCCTCATCCATTGCTAGGGGTCTCTGTATACCACTCCTACTTTCAGTCTTTTGCCTCCCCTCGATTGCAAGGTTACCCAAATTGCTTCCACTCCCCCATCTGCCTCCTCCACTCCACTAACCATTATTTCATCCATGACTATCAGCGCTACACCCCCTCCTCTACCCTCTTTTCTATCCCTCCTGAATATTGTGTAGCCCTCCAAATTGAGGACCCAGTCATTTTTCTTGGTGGCCCATGTTTCCGTTATTGCTGCCACATCCGCTGATCCCTTCGCCAGCATCGCCTGGAGCTTGGGCATTTTGTTGCCCATGCCCCTGGTATTAATCAGGACCATCCTCCACCCCATCCCCCCTCCCCTACCCAATTGACTCTGCCCCTTTGTCTGCTCTCCTGACTCCATTTTATCACTAGACCCTCCCCCCTTTACAAGATTAAACCCCACTTCTTGTTTATGAATTCAGTGAGTTTCAGTTTTAGGATCTCCTTCCCCTCTAGGTTAAGATGTATCCTGTCCCTGGCATACAACCCCTTATTGTCCCATGTTTCCCCCAAGTCTCCCACCAGCCCATACCCTTCTGCCCTGCACCAGTCCCTGAGCCACTTGTTCACTCCTCTGAGTTTGTGCTTGGTCTCCCCAGATGCCCTCGGTACAGGCAGAATTTCTGAGAAGGAAATTGAACTCCCTATAGAATGGCAGACTCTGGCCAGTTCCCGAAACCTCAACTGGATTTCCAGATCGCCATTCCCTTCCAAATCGTTTGTGCCCAGATGTACTAGGAAATATGGGGATCCTCTCATTCCAATGCTAATGAATATAGCTGGAATTTAGCCTTGTGAATGGATAGGCCCAGGATACATTTAACCCTGACCTGGCTGCTTCTTCCCTCCCCTACTCCCTCCCACTGGATGCCCCTGGTCAAGGAGTCCCCTAGCAGGATCACCTTCAACCCCCCCCAACTTACTGGCCCTTTTGATCCCTTCCAGGCTTTTCCTTTTTCATCGACCCCCAGCTTACTCTTCCCACCCCCTTTAGTCCAGGGATCAGTAGTCTGTGCATGTCCTACCAGGCTCTTTCTTCTGCTTGCAGCTCCCAGTTTACTCCTCACCCCCCAACCTCCTGAGAGGCACTGCTGCTCCCCCTGATCCCCCTGGACTCCCTATTAGGGTCAGAGTCCACAGGTCCCATGCCCAGACACCCTTCTACTGCTTCCTCCCTGCCTCCAACCCCTCTGGTCTTGTTCTCCTCATCCCATCTGGCATATTTCTCCCTAACCCCTTCTCCCCCTTCCTCATCAGATTTCTCCTGCCCAGACGCTGGCCTTTCCAGAGTACCCCTACTGTCCCCTCTCCTTGCTGACTTCCCAGCCAGAGTGTCTGCTTGACCCCAGTTCCTCCCTCCCTCTGTCCCCATCTCCTCCCTTGCTCCAACCCCCTTGGTGGCTTGCTAGTCACCCCTCACTGTCTGCCTGCCCTCCTGCTCTGCTACCTCCTGCCCCCACCCACCCAGCTTGCTGACCAATCCCTCTCTCTGACTGCCTGCTCCCCCCTCCCGTCAGCCTCAAACACCTCCTCACTTGGGTACAGCATGGTGTATCTGTTGCTAAGTGTGATGCCTGCCCCATCTCATTTTCTCCTATCCCCCTCCCTTCTTTGCACCTCTCGATTAGCCCCCCCGTGAGGTGTTTTCCATCTGTTTGCAATGCGCCCTACCCCTCTGGAGTTTCTATAGGGCCCATGCCTACCTGCTTCCTGGGGCATGCTGCAGTGGCCTCTCCTCCTTCCATATGATCAATTCCACTCCTTCCCCATCCTTCCTCCCTCCTCATGCCTTCTAGCTCCCTTCTGATACCCTCGACCTCCTCCCTAAGTCCTGCCAACTGAAAACACACTGGACACCCTCCGAATCTCCATGCCCAATTTAAGATTATTGCTGCCCCGCACCCCATACACCCAACCACCCTGCCAAAGATTCCTGCTCTGGCTCATCCCGAATCAACCCTCATTTTGGTGTGAGCAGTGCCAACCGCTGGCAGAACCATTTCTGTTTTTTTGCCCACCCACAAGGTCAAATAGTAATAAACAATTCAGCACAGTTAAACAATTCAGCACAGTTATCACAGCTATCAGCCGTATATACAGCAGGTAGTCAATGGTGCCCAAACAGACACAGCATACAGTCCCCCTTTCCTGCAATCTGCCACAAACCAGACCCAGTTTCATTCTTGCCCACCCCTCAGAGATCATTACAGTATTAGTTTACATTTATCACATCCCACAGCTGCATATAGCAGGTAGTCAATGGTACCCAAGCAGGCACAGCTAACAGTCCTCCTTTCGTTCCAGCAGCCGTAGCCCAGTCACCCTCTCAGCCTGCTCTTTGCAGATGATCTCAATTGTCCACACAGGCACAGCATCCAGCTCCCTTTTCCCAATCAGTAGTCCAGGACACCAGCAGTAGTCCGGGACACCCACTCACAACCTTCCCCCATCCAAGGCTCCACCGCCACAGACTATTTAATAGAGGTCAGGGCCGGTGGGTGGGTGGTGTGGGACAAAGAACACAGCAGCTCTCCCTCTCGCGACAGGGCTAATGGCCTTTCTAGCCCAGTCGCACAGTTAAAGTTCACACACTCTGCGCTGATTGGCCCCACTGCTCCTTGCTCCTGAGCTGTGGTGGCCCTCTGTTCACTCCCTGTCTGTCGATGCGGCCTCCTTCTGCCCCCCAGGGTCCTCCTACGGCCACCGATGTGGTCCCTCTCTCTCTCTCCCACTGCCAATGTGACCCCAGAATCTCCTGCCCCATCTCCCGCCACAGCTCGCCAGCAAACACAGCAGCTCTCCCTCTCATGACTGGGATAATGGTCTTTATAGCCCAGTCGCACAGTTAAAGTTCACACACTCTATGGATTATGGATTTTGTATTTTATGTGTTTGTGGAGGCAGTATAGCGCAGTGGTTTAAGGCTCTGAGCTGCAAACCTGGACACCTGGGTTTGAATCCCACAGCCCCCACTTGCATACTATGTGACCCTGAACAAGTCACTTAACTTCCTTGTGCTCCCAGGTCACACCTGTAAACAAGTTTCAGCTTAGTGTGTCTGTCCAGGTAAAAATAAATAAAATTATGGTTGATATTTTTACTTTGTGCAGCACTCAGAGTTTGTCTGGATAAGCACTTTATAAATAGAGTTGGACTGGAATAGTTGGAAAATATTTAATGTTTACTCCCTGTCCCTTGTCTACTGTCTTTGTTACCAAAGGAAAGAAATCTATCATGAACCCATAGTGCCTCTTGTCCTGCAGTCCATTCACCTACAGAAAAGATCCTTCCCCCAGAACTTACCCCTGATAGATATTAAGCTGACAGGTCTGTAGTTTTCTGAATCTTCTCTGCTCCTGCTCTTGTGCAGGGGAACTACAATCACCATCTTTCAATTACTTTGTACCATCCCTGCCTCCAGTGAGCTACTTGAATAGCTTGGCTAGCGGTTCATCTAGGATCTACCCCATCTACTTATACTCATGTGGATGTATTTCATTTAGACTCGTGGGCTTATTCAATTTAGGTGTGCTTAAGACCTCTTTATACCCTTTTTGCTGGAATGCAGTCCACTTTCTTTTCTCCCCTTTGCCCTGATGGCACAGCCAAACATTAATTCATTGTTTTCCACTGTGAAACACCAAGCAGAATGCAAATAAAGTATATAAAATAACTACAGTTTGTACCTGAATACCAAAGAATACAAAAATACCTTGAGCAACCACATCATTAAAAATAATCAAGAAGATGATTAACTTTTCCAAATGGCATCCACCAGAAAATACTATATTTTGAGGTTGTACTTTTTTGCTCCATTTTATATCTGCTTGAAGAACCCCAGATTGCATAGTTGCTAATGGCCAAGTAATCCTTCTGCTTAGAATTTTTGACCATTAAAAGCACCTTAAACTGTGACCAATTGTTTACAGGTGTGTCCTTAGAGTGGATTACAATTCATGAACATGTTAAGATGATAATTAAGAATGCTAACCAGAACACAGAGACACATTTCCTACTCTTGCAATAATTACCAGTCCTTATAAGGTGAAACCCCCAATAATTTCTTTTGATATTATAATGTACTGTATATGAAGAAATGCGAAGCACCAATATATCTCATCGGCGAGAATGCCGACCTCCCCCACAGCGACGGCACAATAGCGATGCAGGTATTGTGCCACCTCTTGTATCTCTGTTTTCTGTGGGGCTGTGCCCCCCCACACCCCCCATGTGGCGGGCTGTGCCCCCCACACCCCTCAGTCTCTAGGATTCCAACTCCAGGTCGGAGTTGGTCTGGGGAGAGGGCGGAACACTGGGGGAAGGTGAAACACAGAAAAAGGACCATTACAGCGAATGTCGCCATAATGGTCTTTTTCCGTGTTTCGCCATAGGGGTGTTGACCACAAGGGGTGCTATGGAAGAAATGGATGACAGTGATTTTGAAAATGTAAAAAGATTCATATATCCTGCCTAGCCTCATACAACTAATAAGACACTATCTGAGAGTATCCAGTGTACCTCAAATATTGTCTGCCTATTCATAGAAATCACTTTATGTAAGGTTGAGAAAAAAGTAACAACATTATAAGACTGGGACAACTGGAGAATCTGCCAAAAATAAACATGCAGTGAATCCCTTTTGAAACATTTTATTGGGCAACAAATTATAGCCTTTAAATTTTCTGTCATAATCAGGCTTAGATCACTAAGTGGTACACCTCATCCACTAGGAATTATTTTCCTGTCTCCCTTTTCCCCATCCTGGCTGAGGTGCAGGGAAAACCTATCCTCTCTCTCTACTCTCTTCCTTCCTTGACTGCTCCTTCTTGCTTTTGGAATCTGGTTTCCACAAACATCACTTTACTGTATCCTCCCTCCTTTGAGTCATTGATTCCATTGTGAAAGGTATGGACCAGGGGCCATATCACTGTCATTGTTTTCACTGATTTGGCTAAGACCTTTGATACAGTGGCCATTTCCCAACTTATTGGGTAAACTAAGGTGGATGGGGCTGTCTGATGTAGTAGTGGGGTGGATCCACTCCATCTGTTCTTACTGGTACCATTCAGTCCAGATCAGCAACACCATATCCTCCCCTCTGCTCAGCAGGTCTGATGTTCCTCAGAGGTCCACTCTTTGCCCTGTCCTCTTTTTCAGTTTATAATTTTCCTTCCCTCAGGCTGTGTCTCCTCACTCATCCAGATGTATGACTATGACACATTAGTCCCTGTTTCCGGGGCCTTACTCCCTGAGTTGGTACTACAGCTTCAATGGGACTTTGATAATGTTCAGTGTTGGTTCCACTCAAACCGCCTTTCACTTAATGTCAAAAAAAACTGTCTTTGATAAAAAGCAAAAGGTAGCTAGGACAATGCACACTTGTCTTCAGGACTCTAAATGGTGCCCCACTTGAAGCTATATCTGACTTTAAGTATCTTGAACTGTGGCTGGATCAGTGCCTCAGCTTCTCTACCCACATCAATGCCATGCATAAAAAACTCCACCTGACACTATGCATGCTATACTGCAACAAATACTGCCCAATGCTCCTAGTTTGCAGCAAGGTTATCCTCAAGATGAACTTACTTGTGTTCAGCAGTGCAGACATTGTCTAAGTGCTGGGAAAAAACAAGGGAAAAAAAACACTCATTAACTTGAAGTCCTAAACAAAGTGCTAAATAATTCATCAGAAAGAATATAAAGAATTGTATAGCACAATAAGCCAAATTTTTGGCACAGTAGTAAAGAGACTGAAGCCTTAAATTAACACCACAGCACTTTGAGGTTGCAATGCCTCCTTTTCAAAGAGTTTACACTTTGTATGGGACTTAACGTGAATCGGGCTTTTTCCCGTTGTTTTGTCCTGCTGACTCCCTTCAAAGAATCATCTAGATTCACTGGTCAGCACACCATTCCATTATTGCCAGAACTGGTCTTAAGTTCTGTCACCAGATATATCCTGGTCAAAGTGGATCTGCTTCTTCATTCCTTCTGTAATAGTGTCCTAAATGCCCTACCCCCTTACCCATCACTGTTCCCTTTATTTTAACTTCACTTTCTCCTTCAATGAAGCCTAACATCTTTCCCATTGTTTCTCTTTCCTGGATAAATGTTGATTCACAACCATCCCATTCTATCTCCTTTCTCTCTTCAGCTCTACATCTTGTAACTATACTCCCTCCACTTTTCAAATGCTCACTCTTCCCACATCCCCTGCTGTAAAACATCAGCTGGTCAGTCCTGTCCTTTTCTGCATCATTTCCAGCACTCTAAAACTATCTTCCTCTCCTATTCATCACTCATACTCACATGACTCTGTTAAGCCACTCCTTCTTATGTGCCAGTCTCTTTCTACCATACTTATGCAGCTAGTTACTCACACCTGTTTTGGCTGGTGCATTACCTTCCCCTTACTATCACTGTACCCCCCACACTGTTCCAATCCTTTAGTGATGTATTACCATTCACACAGTTCATTTTTGCAGATTTGTTCCACTACTTTAATGTTTCCACTACTTAAGCGATTTCGTGGTGTAATATCAGTAATACAGTAAATGTCTGTACACTTGCAAATGTTTGTGCCTTGTGTGATATTCTGTGTTAGTATATTACACTTGTCACTTTTAGTCATTGTAAATTCTTGCAAGTTTATAACTATTGCACCTTTCACCATCTATTATTCTGTTTTGTACATTCCACTTGCCACATTATTGGGTATTGTACTTTATGTTTATAATTTTTGTTTATTTTACTTCTTAACACATTATAACCCCTCCCCCACTCCAAAGTTTCAAAATAAATAAATAAACAAATAAGTAATGAAATTAGTATTAGAAGTTATTGTAATCATGACAAGTTTTCCCTAGGCTAATGTTCATGTTGTCACAGGGAAAAATTACACCAAAGTAATGCTGATCCACTGATAGCATATGCTCAGTGATCTGTAAAATTTAAGATTTTAAAATATTGCCATAGCTTTACTTAACTACTAGTTTGTTTCAAATAATTTAGCTTCATGAACTTTAACTTACAGAAGGAGTCATCCTGTCAAAACTTGCTACTGCTGAAAGAATAGAAATATTGTTGAATAAAATTTACTATTAGTTTAGTGAGAGTTTCCCCACAGATACGGGCCATTAATATCTCTTTGCTTACTTCTGCTGTGAAAATTCATACATTATCTTCATCTTTTCTCTATCCATGTGCACTCTCTTATTCTCTTTATACCCTTCTTTGTACCTTCAGTGCCATTAATTCTACTTGATAGATATATGTTAACAGCAGAAAAAGGCCCATTGGCTCACTCAGCCTGCCCAGTACCTGTCTGCATCTGCACCCATCCTAATGTAGGACCAGAACTAGTCTACCCATGGCCCTGACTGTATTTCAACACCCTCTCCCTAGCCCAGTCCATTCATTCCCTTCCCTTGACTGGCTACCCTCACTCTCATCTCTGGTTTGGACCATTCCACTGCTCCTATCCCACCTGTGTTTGAAGGCAGCAGTGGACTTCACATTGACCTTTTTTTCTTTCAGTGTGTTCCATTTCTCCAATTCCTTTTATGTAAAGAAGAACTTCCTTATTCCCCTTCTGAAGCTTCCTGTAGCAGTTTTCATCCATGGCATCTAGTTACTATGCCCTTGCTTCTTGTGAACAGGGCACTGTGGTCCACATTATTAACACTGCTTAGGTACTAAAATATCTCTATCATGCCTCCCCTCCCTCCTGGCCTCCACTGTGTACATATTAAGTCTCTCCAACCTCTCCTCATGTGTCTTCCCCTGCTGCATCTCAATTACCTTTGCTGCTCTCATTTGCACAGGTTCTAACAGGTCCCTGTCCTTCTTCCTCTGTTGTCTCAAGAACTGTACACAACACCCCCAGTGAGGTCTCTCCAAGGATCTGTACAGGGGCAGAATCATCTACTTCCTTCTACTAACAAACTCCCTCCCTATGCACCCCAACATCTTCATGCTTTCTCTGCAGCATTCTGGCATGGGAAATGGGACTTTATGCTGTCTTTAATAATTATCCTCAGGTCTCTTTCCTCTGACATCTGCTCCACTCCCATTCACCCTAATCAGTACACTGTTTTTGGATATTGTTTTGCCAATGTGTATGACTTTACACTTCCTGGCATTAAATTTGAAATGCCATAACTAGGACCATTTTTCTAGTCTGTTTATGTAAGTAAGTAAGAAAAGTTTATTTAAAAAATACTTTTCCAATGATCAAAGCACTTTACAAACAATAAGCAACAATACAATATTAATAATATAAAATCATATAAAATCATATAAAATAAAATGTCTGTTTTCATTCCTTGCATTTCCTCCACTGTATCCACCCTACCATCAATTTTGCTGTCATCTGCAAATGGACCAGTTTTACTCTGGATTCCCTTCTCTGTATCACAGATGACTATTTAGAAAAGGACCACCCCCATGATCAATCACTGTTGTACTCCACTTGTGACCGCTCTGATTCCTGATTATTCTCATGGACAACTACCCTTTAGCAGTTCCCTCCAGCTAGTTGCTAATCCACTTAGTTAATTTATAACTCATGCTTAGATCCCTCAGCTTTTTACAAGTTTCCTATGAGGAAAAGAATAAAAGACCTTGCTAATGTCCAGATATAGTATGTGTACTGCTTGACCTTTATTGACTGCTTTCATGACCCAATCTAAGAAGTCTAATAAGTTTGTCTCGTATAATGTGAATGAGACAAACCTATGTTTCCTCTTGTCCTGGAGCCCATTGACCTCCAGCCATTCCTTTATATTCTTAAACAATAATGACCGAACAGCCTGTCATTTCCTGGGGATTAACTACTGGCTGGGGGGGAGGATGGCCTTAGAAGCAGCTGAGGGCTAAACCCCACTGATTGTTTTTTATTCTCTAAAAAGTGATCAGCTATGATGTCATTTTTGTGATTACACGTATAACTGCAATAATGACACTTTTTAAAGTGTTTTTTTCTATTTTTTCTTTCATCGCAGCCTGCACTGAGACTGTTGCATGGTGACACTGGTGCTTTAAAATGTGTGAAGTGATGCTGATGTGGTGGTGTGTTGGAGCAATGGTGACATGCAAGATCTTATACTAAGCATGATACAAGGATTATGGTTTGGTGAACCTTTTCTGTATGCTGATCACTACTACAGCGCCTTACTTACTGATACTGTACACTGACAGGAGTGCTAAAAAAACTCTTGTTTTGCCAGCGCTGCTGTCACTGTAGAGAGCACTATCAGCTGAGTGTTGCTGCTATGCGGGGCATTTCTAAGAGATTTCAAACTGATACAGCAGGCAATCAGTGAGCTAGTTTAGCTCATGAATAATTAGTCTTATAATCCTTTTTAATGGTTTCTAACAGTTTTTTTTTCAGGATCAAGGTCAGGCTTACCAATTGGTAGCCCTTTGGGACCACATTGCTCCCACTGATGTAGAGTGGGACCACATTGGCCTCCCCCAATCATTTGAAACCACCCCTGTTTCTATGAAGCAGTTAAAGAGACCAGTTAGTAGTCCTGCCAGGAACCAGGCAACCTTTCTTAGCACCCTAGGGTGAATACCAGCTGGGTTTTGTGAATTGTCCCCTGAAGGATCCTGAGTCCCTCGACTTTCCTCCCCACTGCTATTCTTCCCATCTCTGATCCATATTCCTTCCCACAGGCTAGAATCCAACACTCTGGGAGTGGTCCCTCCACCTCATCTTTCATTTAGAAAATGTCTGTCCTCTTCTTATTGTCTTCATCTGTTTCCCCTCTTCTGTTCAGCCTGATGATTCCCCCTTTGTTCTATGAATTAGTGTCTTCCCAATATTTTTATGTAAATCATTGCTGTAGAGAAGTATGACTAGGAAATAAATCAAGGTACTGTTCAAAAACACATAGTAAATTAGCACGGGCCATCATGCCAAAAACCAAAACAATGCAGGAATATACCATACTGTAAACAGAGCGAGCACATTGCCAGCACTCGATGATAATGGCAAAAAGCAATACCAGCAAAAATGGCAGTCAACTCTTTTTTTTTTTTGAGTGGGGGCCCCTCTCCCCAACACTTCATTTATATAATCAACTCTAGGTGGGAGGCACAACACAGGTATGGGGAGAAACACAGGCGGGGGAAATAAAGTCGCACAATGTAAAAAAATGTAAAAAAAAAATCAGCCAGCACCAGTGGTCTGAGACTGGGATTCAAACCCTGGTCCACAGATGCACAGCATTCCTCTACTGCCAGTGGCTCACCCCTCTGAGCCACAGCAGCTGCTTAGCAGGTTGCCTTCCTAGCAGAGGTCTTACCCACTGTGTAGCGTCCTATCAGCCAAGCATGACAGGGTACAAAACCACTCTTGCAACATTTCTCCATTGCAGTGTTTTGTACCCTATCGCTCTATTGCCCCATGTTCTGTGTGGTGCGCGGTTTTGACTACACTGTACTGCATACGACAGATTGACCCAGTACCTAGTAAATCTAGATCATTATGTTTTTAATGTGAGAGCCAAATTTCAGTCCTTATGTGTACAGTAGCTTTCGAGATATCTGTTGTTATGAGGGGAAGATACATTTTTAAGCTCCCAAGGACCCTGGGTAATTTTCCCTGCCCTACAACAATCTCTCAAAAATATGCTGTCCAAATTGAAATATAGATAAACTTTGATGGCAGAAAAAAAGTCCAACATTCCATCTAGTCTGCCCAATTACCTCCCTGACTCCCAGCCCAACCTAACACCAGATCTGAGTAACTGAACCAATTGCACTGCTGGTGCCTCAGCAGACCCATCCCCAGGTTGCCCCCCCCCTTACCTTCACATGGGCATCAATATCCCATTGTATCTTTCTAAATTGTGTTTAAATTCAGTCAGAGACATTGTGCAGAACACCTCTGAGTAATTTGTTCCACTCATCCACTACTAATTTTGTGAAAAATAGTTTCCTTGGAGGTCACATGATACAGCTGAGCTGAGAGCAGCTTTTTTCAAGGGGCTCTTCCTACAGAAATGAACTCAGACACAATCTGCACCCCAAATTGCTCATCTGTTGGATTATGAGCAACCAGCCTGCTGCCCCTGAAGTCATGAAGCCAGATTCACACCTTTTAACTGAGCTAAACATACATAAAAAGCTAAAACTAGAGGAGTTGCCTGCTAGCTCAGATGTTCCTACATTCAAGATGGTTAACACGCAGCCTGAAGCTGACCCAAGCAAAATCAGCCAAGACCTCTCAGAAATCAAGCATTTCATGAGCAGCGTTGCCGATCAGCTACCAAAAATGAACATTGCTCTCAATGCTGTTAAAGGGGCCTACGATAACTTGGGCTTTAGATTCCCAGAAGCTGAAGAACGGATAAACAAGCTTGAAGACTGGGCCTATCCAACACAGTGCTGAGTTTCTGTACTTGAACGGGAATTTATACTAATCTGGGACAAGCTGGATGAGTTCATGGTGCATCCTTTGATAAAACACATGTCTCCGTGAAATGTGTCAGGTGAGAAGGACGTTGCATTGAGTGGAGGGGATCAGGAAGATTACCTGTTGTGTCCTGGAGTGGATTTGAATGTTGCATTTTAAAAGCTTTGGAGCACTTCTGTGTGGACTTCAATAAAATCAAGCACTTGTCATTCATAACCAGGTACGTTCTCTTCCTTTTGTGAGACTACAATGATTAATTATCTTCTCAAACTGTGTTGGTTCAACTTCACACAAATAGTCTGTGGCATATAGCAAGTGCCAGTTCCTACCAAACATACTGGCAAGCTGGATGAACAGGAAACAAGGAGCAGGCATAACAACTTGAGATTATTTGGCCTTCTAGAGAAATCTTAAGGCACTGATATGATTGATTATCTCCAACATCTGCTCCCACAGCTTCTCAATCATTATTGAGATTCACCAGTGGAAATAGACCAGGGGCTCCTGGTTCATACTGGTCCTCCTCTGGCTATTCATAACACTTGCCCACGGCTGATCTTTTTCAAGCTCCTCCACTACCAGGATAGAGAGAAGATCCTGTCTAAAGCACAACAGAAAAAAAACCCTCTCTCTCAAGCCTGATTACCCTAAGAAAGTGGTGGACAAATGTATATTTTTCAATGGGATCCAGGATGTTACCCAAGAGCGTGTTCTGAAGTGCATCTTGAGTCCCCCAGCAGTGGTCTGAATTATGATTGGCAAGCCTATAGAGACTCTTACCAGTCCTACAGATGTGAGACATTATATTCTGCAACATGGAACACAAGCTGAAATTGAGAGACCCAGAGGTGGTGACACAGTTTCACATCCTAAGCCAGAATGAGAACCCACCCCGAACTCGAACCTGCAAACTCAACGGAGGACAGGATTACAGAGACTCAGCAGTGCTCAGACCTGCAGTGGAAGAGAGTGAACTCATGGACCTCACACATAGTAACCTGGCTGAGGTGACTTAAGCAGCATTCTTTAGTATAGATCATCTTTATTATTGGACATTGGCTTTTCAGCCCATTCCTCCACTAATGGGTACTGTCTTTGGGCATTGGGTGACCAAAAGGGGTTATTTCCCTGTGTGATTGGTCAGCTACTGCCATCACACCTTGTGGCACCGACTCCATTTCCTTACATTTGGTGTAACAGCTTAGGACATTTTGCAATAGTTATAAATTGGCTTTAAAGGGTGTTTTGTTGCAAAACAGGTTAGCAGAGAGGAGTGGGGGGGGTGATTTCATTGCTTTTATTGTGTTAGTTCCATGGATGGTTTTAAAGTTGTATATGTCACTTCTTTATCTCTAATAGCTAAGTGTCTCTTCCTGCAAGATATTTCCTTACCTAGCTGCATGATGGACCCTACCTGTATTGCCTTTGAAGCCCTCCTCTTTTAGCTTCATAAACAGGCACCATTGTCCCAACAGGGAGTCCTGCCGTGATTCATTTATTCCACCTGAGGGCGTGCTGCTCCTTTTTCTGAACTGTTTTGGTGTGGGGCTACTTCCCCACCCTTTCTAGTGGCCATACACCTTTCACTGCATAATGTTGCCCATAAAGTATATGGAACTCATGGTTACTGACTGTATAGGTACTCTAATTTCTGGGGCAGTGAGTAATGTGTGAGGCTGGAGCAAGGTGCAGGGGGTAGTAGTAGTAAGTAGTAGTAATATATTTTATTCAAAAAGCCACGAATTGGATAGGGGTAGCTGGGTAGACCCAACTTTGCTAATTGTAGTGATCTGGACAAAATGGCTCATTTTAGGAAACACTCTAGCCCTGATAACCTGGTACTTGATTGAGTGACATAATCTTTTTTCAAAGCTTAGCATCAGCCACTCATCAAAACTGGGGGGCATCTACCTCAGCAGCCTTCAGGAAATGGGACGTCTCATCATAAGGCGATGATTCTCTCCTGCTCCCCATCAGTAGGATGCCTGTTATAGCCCATTTCTCCACTAATGTGGTCTGTCTCAAGGCTTGGGTGACCGTGAGGTGTTATCTCCCTGTGTGATCAGTCAGCTACTGCCATCACCCCTTGTGGCCCTGACTACCTTTTCTTACTTTTTGTATTACAGTTTGGGACTTTTTGCAGTAGCTTTAAATTGACTTTATAAGGGCTCGTTGTAAAATTAGTTGGGGAGCACCTTCATTGCATCATAGCGATCTGGACAAAGGCTCATACTAGGCTACACTCTAGCCATGGTAACCCAGTGCTCAAGACTCAGCTGAGTAACATGATCCTTTTTCAGAGTTTAGCATCAGCCACTCATCAGAGTGGGGAGCATCTACTTTGGTGGACTTCAGGAAATGGGACGTCACATCATGAAGTGATCATGCCCCCTGCTCCCCATTAAGAGAATGCTCTTTTTTTAGAGTCTCCTGTGCAGTTGGGCAATTCTGCTGCATAGCCTAGTATTCTGACAGGGCATACAAAAAAATAGTAGACCTCACAGGCAGGTGCCCACAGGCTTATTTTTCTGCCACTAACTTGGATTGGAGAGATTTGGGAAGGCAGATTACACAGGTTTAGATTAGGCAGTAGCCCTTTTGCCATCATGCTTTGCTAGCTATAGATTTAGAGGGAGTACACACTGTATGTTTTGTACACAGTTGACATTGTAAGTTGTTTTTTATTTCAGTTGTTAGCCAGTTCTTCAACACTACAACTCTGGTTAATTGTATTGTGAGACAGAATGCTGGCATATGTGTAACTGTTGTCTATGCTGAGGGTGGAAGGGGGAGAGCTCTTTCGATCTTCTACTTATGACATATAAAACTATTTCCTGGAAAGTCTGTGGGCTAAACAGCCCAGTAAAATGGAAAAGATTTGTTACATACCTCAAACCCTTGGGGGAGGGATAATATTTTTGCAGGACACTGACCTTATTAAATAAGAGTCAGAGAAATTAGACAAGTTTTTTTTCGCGGGGGACAAGTACTTGAGTCATCCTACTCATCTAAAAAGAGAGGGGTGGCTATCCTGTGGCACTGCAGTGTTAACTGGGTGTCTGAGCAGGTTAAAAGAGATATGGAGGGGAGGTGGTTATTAGTGAAAGGTAGGTTAGACAGCATGCCCTTCATATTGGGGGTGATGTATGCTTCCAATAACAATGATCCCCATTTCTTTCATGAATTGTCTCAATCTTTATTGGATATGGGGAATAGCTTGGTTTCACTTGGAGGGATATGAATCAGGCCATTCATCCACTATGTGACAAGAGTGGTACCCCCTCAAGATTACCCTCTGCTGACAGCAGAGCTCTTACTTCACTTTTGAGGGATCATGGCCTCCAGGATGTCTGGAGATTGGAGAATCCATCCAGCCATGACTAAACATATTATTCTACTTTACACGATACCTATAGTAGAATAGATATGATACTACCATCCGGCTTTGTAGCCCAAGGGGCAATCCACTCAGTTATTGAACTCATTTTGATTTTAGACAACTTGCCACTCACCTACAAGTTACATAGCAGGACCCTTGTGGTAGTGGACAAGTGCTGCTGATGGAATGTTAGCCTCTGTAGGGGTGATAATTTTAAACTATGGCTGTGCCAGGAGGTTAAGACTTATTTAGATTGTAATCTCAATGTGACAGTAGTGGACAAATGAGTTTGAGATGGGCTTAAGGCCTTCCTTTGAGGCCACATTATATCCTATACCTTAGCAAAGAAAAAAGATAGGACCCAAGAATTGCAGTTCTTGGAGAAGCAGCTATCTGAATTACAAAAATGGCATAAGGAAAGAGTTCACACTTTCACATTACTCCATGATATGCAAAGCTTCTAGTATAAAATTAATGCAATAAACTCCCAAACAGGCTGAATTTGCTTTATGTCCAACTAGACATGGTTACCGGGATTCAGGCCATTTGTTAGCCTGTTGCTTAAAGAGCTGCTAATGCCTCAATGAAAACTTTGAAAAACATAATATTTATAGTAGATGCAATTTAGCTTGCATTCTATATGTATTCAATAGATTTCACCTCCCCATTACTAATTACTGAGTTCATCTGCCTTTTTAAGTTACTCCCTACTTCATGTCATAGTCCTCTGTTGTGACATCACAATCTGTTGCCATGGGAGTAATTGTGATGTCACAGATAGAGCATTATGACCTCAGGTAGGGAGAAAGCCACAGGAATAAATGAGCTCTTCGATAGCAAAGATCCCGTTTTCATGCAAATGACCTCAGTAATAAATAATGGGGAGGAAAAATACAGAACTAACATAAAATACAAGCTGGATTATGTCTAAATATTATGTTTTGTTAAAGTTCTCCTTATGGTGGCAACTGCTTTTTCAGAAAAATGGAAGCAGACACAAAAATCCCAGGAAGTCAGAAAGGGTTGAATTTATTAACAACCCCAGAAGAGATAAATGCAGCTTTCTGTGAATATTATGCAGGGTTATATGTCTCCAAGTTAATCCAGGGAGCTCAGTCTGTCATGAACATTAAAACATTTTTTGAGTCCATAAAGCTCCCATTTCTCACTGAGGAGCAACGTTGCAATCCAGGGAGTCCAATCACCCTGTAGGAAATACAAACTGCTATAGGAAATATCTCAAGTGGAAAGGTGCCCAGCCCTCATGGCTTTCCTATCAAGATCTATAAGCTTCTAGCTGATTTACATAGCCCACTGCTTGCTTCCACATTCTAAGAAGCTTGGGAAACTACTTAATTGCAAGAATCCATGATGGAAGCCATTATCTCTGTACTACCTAAAAAGGGGAGGGATACCTATCAGTGCTCCAGCTACCATCCCATCTCCCTTTTAAATGTGGACTACAAAATATTGGACAACCCTTTAGCCTTAAGATTGAATAACGTTATGCCACTATTAGTCCACCCAGACCAAGCTGGGTTTGTGATAGGGAGAGATGGGGCAGATTACATCAGGAGATTGGTCAACCTGATATGGGCCACAGAATCCTCTCCAGACTCTGTGGCAGTTTTGGGACTAGATACAGAAAAAGCATTTGACTCTGTTGAATGACCCTACATATTTGCCACACTCCCAAGTCTTCAGCCCTGGTGATACCTTCATTATGTGGGTCCAAACTCTCTACTCAGCCTCACAAGCCTGGGTCCTTATGAATGGGTGCATGTCAGCTAGGTTCCCTTTGGGAAGACGTATGCAACAGGGGTTCCTCCCATCCCTGGCATTATTTGTGTTAGCAACGGAATCTCTAGCTCAAAAGTTTTGTGAATCCCAGCATATTCAAAGGATTTCCCTGGGGTTGGAGTTGTATAGTGCTTTTTTGGGATGACATCCTGATCACACATAAAAATCCAGATAAGTCAACACTCACTTTAATTAGCCTGGTGGATCAGTTTGCAGACTTTTCAGTCCTACACAACAATTGGGGAAAAACTGAAGTTGCGGCCTTAAATTCAAAATGCACTTCCCTTTCTCTTTAAGGCACAGGCCTGTCTGTGACAACTCATCCAGTAAGAAATGTGGGCATCCCTATCTCCCCTAGAGATGGGTGAAGTTGCCAAAATTCACTCTGCAAATTAATAGATGAATTTCATGCAATTCACCAAGTGTGGATCGATCTGCGAGGTGTGAATTTCCATCCTTAAGGTGCAGAGTTTCACCCGCAAACAGCAGAATTTAGGCCCTCGAATGACGGAATGTCACCCCAAATGGTGAAATTTCACCATTCTTGTGCGAAATTCTGCCATTTGTGGGTGAAATTCCACACTTTATAGTGAAATTTCTGGCTAAGTCACATATGTGAATTTTCAGCCTAATAGTAAACATTTGAGGGTTACTCTGCAGAGGCAGTGGGTGAGTTCATCAGTGAATTTAGGCTTTGCAACATCTCCTGCACATAGTTTGTAGGGTTTTTCCTAGTTTTTCTTCCCATTCCCATCCTCTTGTCTCGGCATGGACATGAGGGTGTGGAGGCACGCACCATCGCATTATGAGACACCCTTTCTTCACATCACCCCTCCCACTTGTGCTATCACTGGACCGCCACCTGGCGACGGTGAACCTATGGAGGGGCAACCACCTCCATGGGAGAGGAAATCTGCCCTTAGGTGTCTCAGTCCTGCTCCCCCCCATGTAGGCTCCCTGATGACCCAAGGTCCATTCTTGATCTTGGGTTGCCGGTATGGTGCAAGGTAAGGTGCCAGCGCCTCAACCTTCAGCACCACTGGGTCAGCTTACTTTATAAGATCTCTACTCTCCCCCCACTGGAGGGAGTGGGTTCAATTAAACTTCTCTCTGCTAATAAAATCTCTGAGGGATGATGCTGACAGATAGAAACATCTCCACCTCTTGTAATGGGGGAAATACTAGTCACTGTAAATTATGGTACTCCCTATGATTTTATATTTAATCCAGTACTTACTGTTACATATTCCAGAATCCCTTTGGAAATCCTTGGAAAAGCTGGTAAGGGACTTAATATGGCAGGGAGGTAAACCCATAATATCCTTGCTAAGAATGATTGCCCCATGGTCCAAAGGAGGTTTTTGCATCCCTTTTTAAGGCTGAAGTGGGTGAAGTCCTGCAGACCTCTTGGTATGAGAAAAGGACTCCCGCATTCTTTGTGACTGAACAAAATGTTTGAGAGACAACACAGTCACCTCCCCATCTGTGAAACACTCCATGCTGTCTACATAGTTCTTCTTAAACCAAACATGAGAACTCCCTATATTTCTTCACAAAAGAAAAATAGATAATGAAACCATTACAGCAGAGGGGCAAGTAAATAAATCACAGATTTCCCTCAGCTTACAGCTCTGATCTCTCGTTCACAGGCTGACCTTTTGTTGTGGCCCCACCCTGCTGATCTACACCAACTGACTGATTTGGCAAGCGGCCAGGAGTAAAAGGGAAAAGTTATTTTCACTTGTTGACAGCAGCCAACTGCATTTCCTATCACCCAGCAGCTAAGCACGTCTCCCTTGCTTTCAACAGTACTAAGCCCCAAAGGTGAGACTTCTGTGTACCCAGCTCAGTTCAGCAAGTGGAGAAAGAGTAAAAATGAACAGGCTTTCTTTTCCTTTTTATTCATAGTTTGCCTAGTCATGGCCTGGGAGGCAACGTAGGATTACCTGCTCACACGCACACCTTGCACCATGCATGCATGCGGCCAGCAGTACTGGTCAATTTAGGAGCTATTAGTTTTCTGCTCATGGCATGCCTTGAACTGAGTCATTCACTGTCAGAGCAGCATAGTTAGTAGCAGCATCAGGCAGCGATTAATTATTTTATCCCATGCCCATCAAATCAAGTGCTGGTCTAGACAAGGATGGTGACTCTGGTGGAGTGGATGGTGGACCGAGAGCCAGAGTTCGATCAGGTTCAACAGGGACCATCAGGAAGTTTGAAGGCAGCAGAGGGAGGTCCTCCACTTACTTTCTGAGGTGAGTGAGTGAGTGACTAAGTTATGCAAATTAATTGTAAGCTCCTTACTCCCGGCACTCTACTGAATGCAATCTCTGTATTCTGTGTCCAGATCTTCCTGACCTCCTTTTGGTGTACTTTTTACTTTTGACTGCTAAAAACAGTCACACGTGAAATTAAGTTACTATTCACATCAAACTGGTGAACTCAAACCAAACAATTCACACTTTACTGGATTTGATTTAAATTGTTTCCGGTGTCAGACACAAAGAGGTTCCCAACACTCTGAAGAAAATGATCTGAAAATAGTCATAAATGGGCTTGTATAGTGCCCCCCAAAAACATGTACTTTGCATTAAATAGACATCTGTAACAGAAAGCCAGCTGGCATCATTTGTAATAGGCAACTGAGCCAAATGGCTTTTTTTTATCATGTTGCTAAAAAAATAATTCGCTACCATTGGTTACTGTTTCTTATGCCATGTAAGGTGTCCATTTGAAAAAATAGCTAAAACAGAGGGAGAGGCTAAATAAATAGGGGGAATAACCAAATGGCCAATTAACTTTTTTGAGTCTTCGCCAGCAGTTGCCAGCATATACAAAAATAAAAACTCCATTATTCAATCCAAAGCAGTGACTCCTGCCTCCCTGCCTATCCTATGATTCTGAAGGCTATGCTGTTGGATGATAAGACCTCGATTCTGCCACAATACAGATGTGTGAGCTCTGCCTCTCCAGAGTTTTTTAAATAATTCTCAGAATGGACATCACTATATCTTAAATGAAGCAGGGATTTGTTTTGCCACTAAGAATAGAGAGTCTGCATTATTTAATGGATCTGTAATATGTGAATCATATAAAATGACTTGTAGTTCTTTTAAAACTTTACAAGAGACAAACAAAGGGCAGGTTCCATGTATGGCAGCATGCTGAACTACTCTGGTTCTGTCAGTTTCAGACTGCTTTACTGTAAGTAGGGCAAAAGTTCTTTTTTTTTTTTCACAAATAAAATTTTATTACAGTTTGTTACACCAACCAATCACAAACAGCAAAGAATTACTATAAAACATAAGGTTAAATCACAAACAATGATAAGAAAAGAATCCACACTGAGAAGAAAATCCCACCATGCCCCCACCTCCCTCTCCCCCCGAGCACACATACCACCAAAGAAACCAAACAAGAGGGGACAAAAACAACCTGGGGCTCAAACTCAGCAGAAAAGGGTCACGATCCTCCCACCACCATGCACAAGGGCACCAGTGCTTAAGTCTCCAAATGGTTGTCTGGCTGTTGCAATCTGCTGGTGACTGCTCCCATAGTTCTCAAATTATCCTTTTTAATATATAGATTCTTTACCTTTTCTGGTCCTGAAAGAGTAGTAAAATGTGGGAGGGCTTAGAGCAAAACAGTCTGTGGGTGGTTGAAGGTATTACTTCTAATGTCATATGGTGCTTTCTGTGAGCATAATGTAACTGGTCTGCACTGTTGTGGACTGGAGGTGTTGGTCATTAAAGAGCCTTTGATGGCTGCCTGCGTGTCGGGTCAGGCGGGGGCTAGAGTGTGGACTCTCAGGAGTGCAGTGGCCTGGACGAGGAACCAAAGAAATCCTCCACTCATTGATTGTAAAAATGGTGATCTAACCTTCATCGATAACTGGGATTCCTTCTACAATAAACAAGCATTTGTAAATGCCAAATATTGATTGCGTTGGTCCTTTGAGCTCGCTCACTGCCCCTGTGTCACTCGCTCTTTCTGTTTTTCCCAGTGCTGCAGGCTGCTCTTTTGTACTGGGCTCCTGCCTGCATTGGCACATTTTTCTGCCCGCAAATAAATCTGCAGTTGTCCCGACAGAGCTCTGTTGAGTTGGGTCACTACCCCCTCTCACTTGCTCATTTTGTTTCTGCTGGTGCTGCAGGCTGCCCTTTTTGTACTGGGCTCCCACCTCTATTGGTGACTTGTTCTGCCCACAAAGAAGTCTGCAGCAGTCATGATTAAGCTCGATTGAGCTTGCTCACTCACTCCCCCCCCCCTCACTCGTTCGTTCTGTTTCTCCTACTGCTGCAGGCTGCCCTTTTGTACTGGGCCCCTGCATGCATTGCTGCCTTTTTCTGCCCATAAAGAAATCC
Source organism: Neoceratodus forsteri (assembly GCA_016271365.2). Classification (NCBI taxonomy): domain Eukaryota; kingdom Metazoa; phylum Chordata; order Ceratodontiformes; family Ceratodontidae; genus Neoceratodus; species Neoceratodus forsteri. Next base: position 1,065,858,090 of record CM028131.1, on the reverse strand, counting down.
GCAACAGGCCCAACAGAGCTCCGTTGAGCTCACTCACTCCCCCTCCCTCACTCACTCATTCTGTGTCTCCCGCTGCTGCAGGCTGCCCTTTTGTACTGGGTTCCTGCCTGCATTGCTGGCTTTGTCTGCCCACAAAGACATGTGCAGTAGTCCTGACACAGCTCCTTCAAGGTCACTCACTCCCCCTCTCTCACTCGCTCATTCCATTTCTGCCGGCGCTGCAGGCTGGCCTTTTGTACTGGGCTGCTGCCTGTGTTGCCGCCTTTTTTCTGTCCATAAAGAAATCTGCAGCAGTCATGATAGACCTCTGTTGAGCTTGCTCACTCCCCCTCTCTCACTTGCTCATTCTGTTTCTCCAAGTGCTTCAGGCTTCCCTTTTGTATTGGGCTCCTGCCTGCATTGGCCCCTTTTCCTGCCCACAAAGAAATCTGCAGCTGTCCCAACAGAGCTCCATTGAGGTCGCTCACTCCCCCATCTCACTCACTCATTCTGTTTCTCCTGGTACTGCAGGCTGCCCTTTTGTACTGGGCTTCTGTCTCTGTTGGCATTTTTTCTGCCCACAACGAAATCTGTAGGAGTCTCGACAGAGCTCCATTGGCCTTACTCACTCCCTCCCTTCCCCTGTCTCACTCACTTATTCTGTTTCTGCTGGTGCTGCAGGCTGCCCTTTTGTACTGGGCTCCTGCCTGCATTGATAACCTTTTCTACCCACAAAGAAATCTGCAGCAGTCACAATAGAGGTCCATTGAGCTCGCTCACTCACTCCCCCTCTCTCACTCATTCATTCTGTTTCTCCCGCCGCTGCAGGCTGCCCTTTTGTACTGGGTCCCTGCATGCATTGCTGCCTTTTTCTGCCCGCAATGAAATCTGCAGCAGTCCCAACAGAGCTCCGTTGAGCTCACTCACTCCCCCTCCCTCGTTTGTTCTGTGTCTCCCGCTGCTGCAGGCTGACCTTTTGTATTGGGTTCTTGCCTGTGTTGGTGGCTTTTTCTGCCCACAAAGACATCTGCAGCAGTCCTGATATAGCTCCATTGAGATCGCTCACTCCCCCTCTCTCACTCGCTCATTCCATTTCTGCCGACACTGCAGGCTGGCCTTTTGTACTGGGCTCCTGCCTGCATTGCCGCCTTTTCCTGCCCACAAAGAAATCCATAGCAGTCATGATACACCTCTGTTGAGCTCGCTCACTCCCCCTCTCTCACTCACTCGTTCTGTTTCTCCTGGCACTGCAGGCTGCCCTTTTGTACTGGGCTCCTGCTTGCATTGGCCCCTTTTCCTGCCCACAAAGAAATCCACAGCTGTCCTGACAGAGCTCTGTTGAGGTCGCCCACTTTCCCTGTCTCACTTGCTCATTCTGTTTCTCCTGGTGCTGCAGGCTGCCCTTTTTTACTGGGCTCCTGCCTCTGTTGGCATCTTTTTCCGCCCACAAAGAAATCTGCAGCAGTCCGACAGAGCTCCGTTGGCCTCACTCACTCCCCCGTCTTACTCGCTTATTCCGTTTCTGCTGGTGTTGCAGGCTGAACTTCTGTACTAGGCTCCTGCCTGCATTGCCACCCTTTTCTACCCATAAAGAAATCCGCAGCAGTCATGATAGAGCTTTGTTGAGCTCGGTCACCCCCCCTCACCCACTCGTTCTGTTTCTCCCACTGCTGCAGGCTGCCTTTTTGTACTCAGCCCCTGCATGCATTGCTGTCTTTTTCTGCCCACAAAGAAATCCACAGCAGTCCCAACAGAGCTCCGTTGAGCTCACTCACTCCCCCTCCCTCACTCGTTCATTCTGTGTCTCCTGGCGCTGCAGGCTGCCCATTTGTACTGGGCTCCTGCCTGCATTGTCACCTTTTCCTGCCCATAAAGAAATCTGCAGCAGTCCCGACAGAGCTCAGTTGAGCTCGGTCACTCCCCCCCCTCTCAGTCGCTAGATCCTAATCTGTCCCAAACACTGATTTCCGACAGCAACTGTGGTATTCTGTGCCAGAAGCGTGGAAACACATTTCAGCCAGGATGTGAAAAATGAAAGCTGTACTGTTCATAAGGAGGTGTGAACAAATGCCAGTGCTGAAAATCTGGCGTGAAAATATTACTAATTTGCAAACTTACAAGGGTGCATGGAAACTGTGCAACACACGGTCGTAACAGTCATTTTATGGAGTTTCATCACAAAATGTTCAACATAGGCATTTTAGGACATCTGCTAATGAACAGTGTCACTGTCATTTTCATAATGTGTCCCAAACATGGATTTCCCAAAGTGACCACGCTATTCTGCGCCAGAACTGCAAAAACACATTTTGGCCAGGATGTGAAAAATTACAGCTGTACTGTTCATAAGGAGGTGCAGAAGAAAGGAAATGTTGAAAATCTGGAGTGAAAATATTATTAATTCATGAAGTTATGAGCGTGCGTGCAAACTGCGCAATGCATGCTCATAACATAGTCATTTTATGGAGTATCATCACCAAATTTTCAACATAGGTATTTTAGGACCTCTGCTCATGAACAGTGCCACTGCCATTTTCTTAATGTGTCCTGAACACTGATTTCCAACAGTGACCGCGCTCTTCTGCGCCGGAAGTTTGAAAACACATTTTGGCCAGGATGTGGAAAATGACAGCTGTACTGTTCAGAAGGAGGTCTGAAAAAATGCCAATGTTGAAAATCTGGAGTGAAAATATTGCAAATTTGCAAAGTTACAAGTGTGCATAGCAACTGCGCAATGCACGCTTGTAAAACAGTTATTTGGGGGATTTTTCCCACCAGATTTGCAATATAGGCTTTTTGAGAGCCCACCTCATGAACACTGGCACTGTCGTTTTGTTAATTGGTCCCAAAAGGTGATTCTGCGCAGTGACCGTGAAATCACCTTTCGGGGTTGATCAACACCATGACAGTGCCAGAATTCATGAGGAGGGTTCCCAAATACCCAATGTTGAAAATGTGGTGCAAAAATTCCAAAAAATGCCCAGGATATGCATCAAAATTGAAAAAAACCCTATTTATGCCATTATACAGCTTACTGGCATTTCCTCAGTTCTTGGTCGGCTTTGAAGAGTGCAGACATGTTCCTGGTCCACCGAAGATCATCACGCTGGGCTCCGGAGGTAAGTATGGGGTGAGGGGGATGTGGGGAGGTAGGGTGCGCAGAGGGTGGGCGTGGGTTGGGGAGTGACCGCCGGACTAGATGAGGGACCGTTTTTTGGTTTACAGGTACAAAACAAAAATATATTGCGGGACATTTTTTTTTTTACAGTGGCATTTCTGGACATTTGGCACACTGGGGTGGGCTCCAAGCATACCAACCAACTGTTGGCAGCCAGCTGTAGCCGATGGGGGATTGGACACCCCCATTGGCACAAAAGCAGGGGGGGGCACAAAAGCCGAGAGGGATTTTGCACCCCCTTGGCACAACTCTCCCGCTACTGTTTCAGGGCTGAACTTATGCCAACAGGGAGTGGGCTCCCCCATCAAAATATCAAAGTGGGAGGGGAGACATAATGCCGACAGGGAGTGGGCTCCCCGTCTGCAAGTCATAGCACCAGGGATTGAAGCCGATGGGGATTGGGGCCCTGTCAGCAAAAACACGCTGCTGTGGGCAGGGGCACATGCTGCCAAGGGGGATTGGGTACCCCCATGGCACTGGGGGAAAATTAATAATGTTTGGGAACATGGCAGGAATGCTCCACCATGTTCACAAACAATATTACAGTAGCAACGTTCCACCCAGCAATGACAGGTCACTCCCTCGTTGCAGCAAATGGCTGATGCTGCAATGATGAGGTGGCCCCTGATTGCAGCAGCTAAAATTTTGCAAGTTGGTGGCACGCTGGCTGAACTAATGTCAGCAGCAGCATGCCATGGCATTGGGGGAAGTGGGCCAAGCTTTTAAAGGCTGTGGGGGCATTGGCCACAAAAGTGCCATGCCTCCATAATCTGCTTCTGGAGAAAGCTGCCGCAATATGTTTCTTGTGCATGAGCGCAAACAACATAAAAAGGAAATGTTCTCACATGATGGTCTGCATCTAAATAAAAATGGGGCTAGGCTCTTAGCAGAAAATCTTGAGGAAACCTTAAACTTATTATGACTCAACTGACTAAAGGGGGAAACAGTCAACAATAAAATTCCCAGAAAAATAAATAAGAATAGTGATACCATTAAACCTAAAACAAATCAAATGCTCTGTAAGGATCTTTTCTTCCTCTTATTTAATGCTAGGAGCATGAGCAAAAAGATTCATTACTTGCATGCACTTATAACTACTAATCCTTGTGACATTATTGCAATTTGTGAGACATGGCGGTCTGATAAGATTGAGATATGGGGAGCCAAACTGGAGAGGTACACTTTATATAGTCAGGAGAGGGAATGTAAACGTGGTGGTGGTGTTGCATTATACATAAAAAATAATGTAGTTTCAGTAGCTGTTACACATAAAATAAAAAATCCCAACTCAGATACTGATTCCATATGGATAAAAATATGCGGTTGGCTTTCTGAGGCAATAGTTGTTGGTTACATTTATCACCCCCCATCAGCAACTACAGAGGTCACAGAACAGCTTTTGACAGAAACAAAGGTAGCAAATGAAAGGTAGAGATAGTTGTCCTAGGAGACATTAATCTACCCACCATTGATTGGGCAAACAACCAAGCTTCTGAGTCAGTTGACATTATATTTCAAGACAACTGCAATAAAACAAATTTAGTGCAGCATATTTCCACCCCAACTAGAGGCAAAACATACTGGATATGGTGCTAACTTCTAGCCAATTAAATATAATAAACTGTACAACATTACCCTGAGTAGGAAATAGCGACCATAATTCCATACATTTTTCAGTGCAGCGTGAATATGTTCCAATACATGGCCAAACAGAAATGTTTCTTTACAATAAGGCTGATGTTAATAAAATACATCATACCCTGGAGCAATTTGACTGGGTTTCATTACTGAAAAATAAAACAGTAGAACAAATGTGGGAACTGATAAAAACTGTAATATTAGGCATTAGTGAAGGCTATATCCCTTTGATAAAAAAGAATAGGAATTCTGTCAAAAGACCGATGTGGTTTAACATTAAAATAAAAAAAATAATTAAAAAGAAAAACAGATGCTATAGTAAATTTTTAAAAACTAAATCGGTTACTGCTAAAACATTGCTAAAAAAGCACATAGAGATTGTAAAAAAGAAATCCATAAGGCCAATAAACAGGCAGAGATAAACTTGGCACAAACAGCTAGAAAAGATAATTATAAAGCATTTTTTGCTGACATAAACTCACTTAAAAAAACTAAAATTAAAGTTGGATCTACAGTATAATACATGACAATCATACAATATCATCTGATTCAGATATGGCTACCATATTTAATAACTATTTCTGTGAGGTTTACAGACCAAAGTCTGGGCCACTAAACACAGATACAAAAACAACTAGAAACCACATTGAAATAAAACAAGAAGAAATTAAAAAAAAAACAAATTCATAATCTAAAACCTAATGCCTCTCCAGGCCCAGATAGAATTTCTGTACATATGTTACAAATCATGTCCGTACATATCCTACTCCCACTACCAATCCTTTTTGAAGCATCAGTTAATACTGGAAAAATCCCAGATGACTGGAAGATAGCCCACATGGTCCCATTTTATAAAAAGGGTGACAAGGCCTATGTCAGTAATTATAGAGCAATCAGTCTGAAAAGTGTAATAGGGAAAATCCTAGAGGGTTTGGGTAAAGAAAAATTAACTCAGGAAAAATATCTAAATGACCCAGACCAATATGATTTCAAGAAGGACATAAGCTGCACCACCAATCTAGTCTGTTTCTTTAAGAACATACAGCAAGTAGGGCCTTAGAAGAAGGTATCCCATGTGACGTCATTTATTTGGATTTTAGTAAGGCTTTTGACCTTACCCCACATTGGGCAATAATAGAAAAATTTAAAACTGTACAGGCAGATCCCATTATTACAAATTGGATTATAGGCTGGTTATCAGAACGAAAATGTGTCTCCATAATGGCCACCTAGTCAACATAGGAGAGGTTAGTAGTGGAGTCCTGCAGGGATCAGTGTTGGGACCTTTCCTATTTCAGATATTTATTTCAGACTTCACTAATGAACTAAACTGTTGGGCAACAAAATATGCTGATGATACCAAAACTGGTGAACCATGCAAAACCATTACAGAAACATCTAATCTCCAACAAGATTTAGACAGTATATCCATTTGGGCCCAAAAATGGCACATGAAGTTTAATCTAGACAAATGTAAAGTGATGCATATGGGCAAAAATAATAATAATGTAACATACATTTTTTGTGGGACACTGCTAGCCTCAAGTAAAACTGAAAAAGATCTGGGCACTATGGTATCCAATACCCTCAGTACTGATGAACAAATACAATCTGCAATAAAAAGGCATAATAATATAATTTGGTCAATCAAGAGAAATATAACTACAAGGGACAAATCTGTTCTAGTCCCAGTATACCGAGCCTATGTTAGACCACAACTAGAATACACCTCACAAATATGGTTTCCCTATAGAAGAACTGAAAGGGACAGAATGAAAAAAGTGCAGAGGAAGTACACAAAAATTATTATGGGAATGAAAGATCTAGAATACACAAAGAGATTGTCCCAACTAAATCTTATATCTGTGGAAACATGAAGGATGTGTTCTGATTTATTGTTTATGTATGATGTAATGAAGGATCCTGCCCTATTATGTGATCTAAATATCTCCTTTAAACCTGATAATAAAAACACTAGGGGTCACCCGCTTCAGATAAAAGGAGACAGATTCAAACATAGTCCAAGAAAATATTTTTTTCACTACCAGAATTGTGAACCCCTGGAATTCTCTACTAGAGAATATAATAATAAGTAAAACAAAAAATGAATTTCAATTCAAGTTGGATAGATACATTGCATAGGAGCCACAATACTTTACATTAAGGATAAGTATACCTCAAAGCATACATGGATTTATGCCTCCTTGCTTTGTACAGTCCTCAATATAACCTCAGTATTGTGGGGGGGGGGTATATATTGTTTAGAAAGGACTCTTCTTTTAAGTGAAGGTCCTCTCACTTTTGGGAAAGTTACAGGTTTTTCAGTCACCATTTCAGCCCGCCCCTTCTCTGGTGAGAAGTTTCAGTTACAGTGGAGACAGATGTGTGTTAGCAGCAGCAGTGGGATGGCTTGCTGAGTGGGATTTGAACTTGCTGCTGTTTTTCTTTAACTAACTGCGAACTGGTTGGGAAGGATTGAATTTGCATGTTTCGTGCAGTCCTTGGGCAAGGAGTTAGTTGGTGGAAAGGTTATTTTTGGTGCGCCTTCTCCCTTCTTTCTCTGACAGGACTGCTACTGGAGGGAGTTGATCTTTTTCTGCAGAGATGTCAGCGTGCTGTGGGTGGTTGTCCTGTGGTGGAAAATGATCTCTGACTAAACTTTTTTCTTGGTAGCATCAGCATGTAATTGAAAAAGTATGCCTTTTTCCTCCCCAAACATGTATAACATGATCTACCCTGCAGTTTTCTCTGTCTCACTTATTGTGTGCTAAATAAATGTAGTGCTGTCCTTGCCCATGTGGGTGCACTGCTCACCTCACTAAAGAAATCTGGAAATAGTTGTTCTAATTGAAAAATCACAGTTTTCAAAGTTCATGCTATCAGCCCTGTCTAAATCTAAGCATCTAAATAAATGCAATGCATTGCAGTCACATCAAATAATTCCAGTGCAGAAATCCTCGGTTAGTTTCACTGGGGTGCCTAACTCTCAGTGCAGGAATTGAAGTCCATTTTTTTTTTATTTTTTTGTTTTGTAATTAAACTTTATTGAGTTTTTTTATTCTTTCACCCAACAAATATAAATGAAGAGCCAATATAATACACATTTTAAGTCAGACTAAGAAAGTTATAGGTGGAACACAACAAAGACAAAAAGAAAGTATCCGTTCCTCACAGAGAAAGATTATGTACAATAATGGGCCAGGATTTCCACCAAAGACACCATTTCTCTTTCCACCAGAAAATGAAAATAAGGAAGCCAATGGCCCTGGAACTAATCTTGCTGAAACCTTAGATGGGCTGTAAGTCCTTCCATGATCAGAATCCGCTGACAATTTTTAACCCAAATATCCACCGTGGAAATCATCAGCTTTAACCAAGATTGAGAGATCGACTTCAAAGCCACCCCAACCAAACTGTAAAATAGATACTTAGAATTAGTACCCCTAAGCTCTTGGTGAGGTAAACCAAAAATCCAAACCGGAAAGAGAAAGGGTAAATCAACTCCAAAACTTTTTCCAGTCACTTCTGCTAACTGTTTCCAGTAGGAAATTATGCCTGGGCAGGGCAAAAAAATATGAGTGTGCTCTCCCCAACACCCACAACCCCTCCAAAATCTATCCAAACTACACCTACCATAATGATTGACCCACACCAGGGTATAAAAATACCTCAAAACCACTCTCGTCTGAAATTCTCTCCACCCAGACAAAGCTGTGGTGAAGTGAATTCCCTGCCAATCCCTAACCCAGTCCTCATCTGTCATCTGAACCCCTGCCTCCACCTCCCATTTGCACTTAAGAGGGGCCAGCATGTTAAATCCAATTGTTGAAACCATTGCTAAGACTTGGAAATAAAACCTCTGTCTTCTGGCCTATCCAACAGAGACCTTAAAAAGAACCTGAAAGGATTCTGAATGGTCTATAGCCTCCCCAATAGGCATCCATCACATAGTGCCTAATCTGAAGAAAACAAAAATAAAATCCTGTGTCTGGAGATGACCATACTCTTCCTTCAACTGAAAAAAAAGATTTTAAAACCACTCCCTCAAAAAGCTGTCCCAATAAGTGGAGGCCAAGGGAAACCCAGTGCTGGACAGATGAGTCCACCTTACCAACACAAATGCCAAAACGCAGACTAATGGGAGATTCTCTGCAAACCCCCCATTTAAAACCTATCTCTTTACAAATATCCTTCCACAACTACCACATGTGAACAAACCATGGATTATCAAATTTCAAGGAGAGAGAAAAATTCTGATCAATGAACAGTAAATCCAACAAATGAAGAGGGAATTTAGAGGCCAATTCTAAGGCTACCCATTCAGGGGGATTCCTTAACAAAGAAGTTAAAAATCACCTCAGCTGGACCGCCCAAAAATACTTTTTAAAATTAGGTACAGCCAAACCCCTTCTGAACTTGGACATCAATAGAACTTCCAATCTCACCCGAGGTCTTCTCCCATTCCAAATAAACTGCAACAGCATATGTTTTAAATAGAGGCCAAAAGAAGGAAGGCAGAGAAACTGGGAGGGATGAAAATAAAAAAGAAAACAGGCAAGATATTCATCAAAACTACCTCAATCCTCCCACCTACTGATAAGGGGAGTTATTTCCACCTAGTACAATCTGCTCGTACCTCCTTGAGCAATTTATCGCAATTCAGGCTGTACAATTTTGATTAATCCAGAGGAATCCAAATGCCTAAGTATCGGAACCCATCCCTGGCCCAATGAAAACCCCAGTCTGAAATAACAGCAACATCTGGTGGTCACCCTAAAAACCTTATTTCTGTCCAGTTCACATTAAGTTTAAAACCAGAAAGACAACCGTATTCCTCTATTAAACTAATAGCCCCAGGGACCACCCATACTAGATCAGAAATAAAAAGCAGGGTATCACCTGCATATTGAGAAATACGTAAATCTCTACCCCCAAACTGTATACCCTTGTAAACATCAGATTGCTGAATAAATGCCACTAAAGTCTCAACACTGAGGGCAAACAGCAAGGGGGAGAGAATGTGCCCTTGCCTAGTATCCCACAATATAAAGAACCTAGGAGATAAAATTCCATTCACCTCTATCCGTGCATTAGGGGAGGTATACATATTACTAAGCCAGCTACAAAATTTCATCCCAAACTGAAATTTGGACAAAGTACCCATCAAAAAGGCCAAATCCTGGCAGTCAAAAGCCTTTTTCAGCATTAGTAGAGATTATCGCTTCTCACTACCCCCTCAGCCTAGACTTAGATGCCGACAAGCCATTTAACAACTTCCTAATATTGTCTTGTAAATGTCTGCCTAGAATGAAGCCTATCTGATCGGCATGGATGAGAGTTGGAATTTCCTTCTGTAACCGTAAACTAATAGCTTTAGCAAAAATTTTGAAATCATAATTAAAAAGGGTGATGGGTCAAAAATCAGCACATTTATGCGGCTCTTTCCCAGGTTTCGGCAAAACAATAATGATCGCCTCATCCCAGGTTTTCAGTAGAGTCCCCCGTTCATGCGCTACGTTACAAATCTTAGTCAATAGAGGAGCTAACTCTTGGGCAAAGATATTATAGAATTCTGGAAGAAATCTTTCCAGGCCTGGAGATTTCCCCAACTTCAAAGTTTCAATCATCTCCCCAATCTCTTCTTCCATCAATGGGCAATCCAGCCTATCCTGTTGCGGTCGGGTTAACACTGACAAGGAAAATTTGCCCAAAAAAGCCTCCACTTCCCCTTCATGATCCTGCACCCTCTCCCTGCAGTATAGAGCAACATAATCATAAAAAGTTTGAACTATGTGATGAGGTTCCACATAGGACACCTGTGGAAGAGTATCCGAAATAATAACTGAAACATAACAATCTGCTTCCTCAATCTGATAGCTAACAATTTGCCCACCCTAACCCCACCCACATAATATTTCTGCCCCATAAAGCATAAGGCATTCTCAACCCTACAATGCACTAACCCATTTAACTCCTTCCCTTATTGCAAAAGTTTAGGCAAACGTTTAGAATCCTGGGTCAGTTTATTCTCATACTGCACTAAAAGTAAATTCTCTTCTAACTGAGAGTAATGCCTCCAATATTCCCTATTCTTAAAGGAAGCCTGAGAGATCAAATGGCCACAAAGAACTGCTTTGAGCCCATCCCAGACATACCTCAAAGCTGTGCCCCACCTTTGTTCTCACTTAAATAAAAGCGAATCACCTCCTGCAATGAATCCTCAAGCGTAGGGTTGTTCAACAAACCAGCATTTAAATGCCATCAATCCTCCTAATGAGCTGGTCCTAAATTCACCTTCCCCAAAACTAAAGCATGATCTGACACAGAAAAGAGAAACATCTTAAAACTTCAAAACATGTAAGCCAGCGTATTTTGGGTATAAATCCTATCTAGTCTGGCATACAGATTCATTCCTGGAGAGTAAAATGTAAATTCTTTGAGTATAGGATTTTGCAACCAGAAGGGATCTGCCCACCCCCTTCCAAAATTGATGTACAGAGTAATTTCAAACCCATCTTGCCTCCCTGTGTTGAGGCTGCTGCTCTATAAAGCTCACTGCATTCAACACAATTCCAGTCACCCACACATATAAGCTGTCCAGCCAGCAGAGAGGCTAAAAAAGAAAAAATCCTCCAGACAATTCTCCAGACAGGGGTGTTGGAGCATATATCAAAATTAAATGGATGGATCTACCCAAATATGTGCCTGAGACCCCAACATAGCAACCATCTGGATCTGTATGCACCTCCTTCAGATAAAAAGGAAATCTCCGCCTAAGAGAGCCACCCTCACTTTCTTCTACGAGGGGTGTGCAGCCCCATACACCTTGCCTATTCAAGTGCATCTGAGTTTCAAATGTTCTGCAGCAGAAGTTCAAATTTCCTGTAAAAAAAAACACATCACAGTGAACCCGATTAAGTTCCTGCATTCAAAGAACACATAGTAAATGTTCCCATTATATAGGCAATACCACACCATAGAAAATAAAAAGTTCCTCCTTTCAAAATAGGGTATCTAACCTTAAAATACAACAAACCCTCAAAAATAAACTAACCCAATCAAACCTCTCGCCCTCCCACTACCACCTCCCTACCACCTCTCTCCCTCCCAACACACATGATAAACCCAAAAAAGGCAAAACCCCACAAATGCCAAACCTGTATACAAACCAGGACCTAATAAGGTCCCCCAGCAGGCCTTGATGGAGTGAGGCCTGAAGAAATTACCTAGTCCCTCCCCAGAAGAAAAAGACCCCCTACCAATAAGAGGTCTTGCAGGTGAATATGACCTAGTTCTCCTAGGGGTCTATCACATTCTGTCCCCTCCTCCAGAAATACAGCTTCTGGGTAGATACCAATATAATCCTCTGTGTATACCCCCTGAACACCACTACCCATAGAGCAAACCACCATATACCAACTCCCACCTGTCCCTTCACCCCCCAAAAAGTAATATAATCAGAAACATCCCCAGCACAAATAAACCAAAATAATGACACCAGCCACAAAAACAATACCAGTAGTATACAAAGGACTCCCCACGAGCAAAACATCAAAGAACCAGATGAATTCAGACATCATCCCTCCAATAAAATAAAATAAGCAACCCACCCTTCAGATATCATCAACTAAGAGAAGAGCCCCCTTATCCAATTCCTCTCTTCCTAAAAAGAAACCGCAATCAAAACAAAAAATATAAATAGTTCAGATAATCCACCATCTGTTGTCTGTCAAACTGGGATTCCACGCCTCCTCTGGTCACCTTCTCGGGTATACCCTCCATACTGTCACCAGACTTCAAGGCCAGACAAGCCACCAGATCCATGAAACTGCAGAAACCAAACAAAACAGAGAGAAGAAAAGAAAAAAGGAAGAGGAGGAGAAGGGAGAGGGGAAAAATACAGCAGGAAAAAAGGAGTGTATTGCAATTCCAAAAATAACAAATAAGGAAGAAAAAAAAAAGAAAAAATCTTCCTAGCTAATGCTGTCTTATCTAGTCCAGTTTATATTAGGTGCCACCAAATAAATCATAGTCCAGCTGAATTCAGGTGTTGTTCCAAATTCAGAAATAATGAGGTTAAATCACCATATTTAAAACTGTCCTACTCCATGGTTCCAGAAAGTTCCACCATTAAAGGAAGCCAAACAAAGGATCCCAACTAGGTCTGCAGCCTCAAGCCTCATCCAAAAGTCAAAGTTCCTCAAAATTGAATGTCCCAAACTCCCGTGACCAAAAGGAGGTTGAAAGTTATCATCCTGCCACACCAGCTATGTCCATCACCCTGGATCCTCCCTCCTAAAGGTCTGCAGCAACGACTTCATCTCAGCCAAAGACTTTTCTGCACAGCACTTTTTACCTGAGGGGGAAACCTGGGACCACTTGCTTCTTCTTATGATCTGATAGGTCCCTCTTCTTAGACCAGAGCTTGCAAGCTCACAATTCCTAAAGTGCCACATTCAGATCTTAAAAAACTCTGCTTCCATCCACAAAATGAATCGGGCAGGGTAGGGGGTGGAAAATTTCAAATGGCACTGCTTCAGAACCTGGAGAATTGGGGCAAAGACTTTGCATCTGGCAGCCACATCTGGAAATGAATCATTGTCAAAATGGATCCTATGCCCCTTATAAAGGATTTGTTTTTCCCCCAGACCCAAATCAAAATAGCCTGCTTAACTACAAAATTGAAGAAACAGCAGACTATAGAGTGAGGAGGTTTATTCAGATCAGATGGAGGAGCAAGTAGCACCAGATGTGTCTTCTCAATCAGTAAGTGGCATAGATCTTCAATATCGAGCACTTCGGGCAATCAGCTCTTAAGAAAAAAAAATGCCTCCTTTGTTTTCCTCTTACTCCAGCAGGCCATATATGTGCAAATTATTCTGACATAATCAGTCTTCCAGATCGGAGCATTTCTCCTCCAGTAGACTAATATCTTGCAATAACTTAACAATGACCAGCTCAGTGTGATCAAGCCTGGAGTCAGTAGCAGTCTGGTGGAGTTCCATATCCTTGAACTTTGAGTCCAGAGCTACTAGGCTACCAGTTAAGGTTTCCAGCATCCCCCTCATCTCCAACTGAAATGCTCACAACTCTTCCAACAGAAGAACGGTTGAAGGAGACTCCATTGTTGCGGAGTTGGAAGCCAAAGGAGCTGCAGCCATTATCACTGGCTAGAGTCCCTACTGCAGAATATCCAACAGGTCCAATCTCTTTGATCCAAAAAAAAAAATAAATAGTTGCCCCAACACTCACAAACCTCCTCCATACAAAAATGGCCTAAAGTAAATGGTACAGATGAAATGTAGAAGGATATTTAGGGGTTAAACAACAGAGCTATGGGTTCAAGCCACCATCTCCCATGGTGATATCACCCAAAGTCTTTTTTTATTTTTTTAACTTCCACCCACCGACCCTCCCTCTCAGCACCCACCACCCACTCACTCCAGAAACATTACTGTGGCACTGGGGTGCCCAGTCCTCCAGTGCAGCAATCCTTGGGCATTTTTTTTTGTTCACCTTGTACAAAAAAAATACATCCATCAATTTGTTTGGTGGCCGTTAACAGTCCCCCCGCATGAGCCTCCCACTCAGCACCCACCACCCCACACCCTTTCCAAGCCCATAGTTACCCATGGGGGTCCAATGCTGTAATCCTCTCTGGACCACAGACACACCTTCATTCTTCAAAGCTGGACAGCGAACTGAAGAAACAGGCATAGGTTCATAGGTTCATAGGATAATTACGAGATCAAGGGACAAGCCCATTATGATCACGCCACCTAGCCTAGGTGGAATTCATATGTTGATTCATCCATGTACAGATCAAGTTTTATTTTGAATTGGTTTAGGTTTTCACTGTGCACAACATCATATGGGAGTGAGTTCCATGTCGGGATAATCCTCTGTGTAAAAAATGTATTCCTCTTTACGATCCTATTTATATTAGATTTCAATTTCCGGTTATGAGATCTAGTAGCACATATGAAAGGATACCAATCCAAATAGATTGATTCAAACAGGAATTCATCCTTCATTGCCCTATAAAGTAAGCATAAATCCCCTCTCAGTGAGCGGTATTCTAAAGAATACAAATTCAACTTTTTTAGTCTTTCAATATAGGGAAGGGAATTCCTGTCCATAATATGCTTTGCAAATCTTCTTTGAACTCTTTCCCTCGATCTTATATCTTGAATCAAGGTTGGAGCACAGAAAGAAGAACGATAATCAAAATTTGGTCTCACAATACTGGTAAATAAGGGAATTAATACCTCCGGCTCTCTGCTTTTAATATTTTTTAATATTCAGTTAGTAAGACGATTACTTTTTTTAACTGTATTATTTAGGTGTTCACTGAATTTTAGATTATTTGTAATATATAGTCCTAGATCTTTTTCGGAGCTTGTTACACCTAACTCATGATTATTGATAATGTAATTAAAGCATCTGTTTTTCTTTCCAAAATGCATAATTTTGCATTTTTCATAATTAAATTTCAATTTATGCATATTAGCCCAATCTGACATTGATTGTAGATTTGTGTGTAATTTTAGGGCTGAGGCTGCATCATTCACAATTCCACCTATCTTAACTTCATCTGCATACTTTGTTAGCCAAATGCCTTCTGTAGTGCTCAGACTAGCTATTAAGATGTTAAATAAGATAGGACCCAAGAAACAGCCTTGAGTTACACCACTTGTAACTTCAGTCCAGGCCGATTTATACCCATGAATATAGACTTGCTGTCTTCTGTCAGTCAACCAGAAAGAAATCCAGTCAACTATATATTTATTTAAGTCCATTTTTATTAAGCAGTCTATTAATATTTTGAGTGATATGGAGTCAAAGGCCTTTTTCGAAGTCCAGGAAAACAACATCCACTGAAAAACCTCTGTCTAATGCTTGACTAATGGGTTCAAAGAAATTTATTAGATTTGTGTGACAAGATTCTTCCTGGTTGAAAACCATATTGTGCAATGTTCAGAAGTCCTTTGTTCATTATATGCACATTAATTTTTTGACATATGAGTTTCTTCATGATTTTCCCCACACAAGACGTCAAACTAATTGGTCTATAGTGATTTACCTCCTGCTTAGATCCACTTTTATATATTGGGACAAATAAAGCATCTTTCCATTCTTTAAGAACCTCTCCAGTAGCTATTGATTCATTATAGAGCAATGTCAGGGCCCCTGCTATTTCCTCTGCTACCTCTTTCAGAAATGTGAATGGAATATTATCTGGTCCAATAGAGGTAGTAGATTTAAATGTTTTAATGGTTGTCAAAACATCAGCAGCAGTGAATATTACTAAGGGTTCTAAAGATCTTAAATTTATTCTTGATGGTGTTTCCGTTTTTGAAGATGCTTGCAAAATGTTGATTAAAATTGTCTGCCATATTTTGCTCATCACTAATTATTTTACCATTAATTTTTAATGGACCAATTTTGCTTTCTATATTTTTAAGGGTGCCTACATAATTGAATAATTTCTTCTTCTTGTTTAACTGTCTACTAACTAGACTGTGTTTGAAATCTTTCTTTGCCTTCTTAATAGCTAATTTCTTTTTTTTTTTTGCTTTTTCTTTGAATTTATTCCAGTTATCAACTGATGTGTTTTTCCTGTATTTATTAAAGGATTTCTTTTTGGCATTAACTAGTCTTTTAATAGCTTTAATAAACCATGGAGGCTGAAGTTTCTTATTTTTACATTTAATTCTTATTGGAATCCATTTTTCTATACAATAATCCATTTTTGCTTTTATCCTGGCCCAGATCTATTTTACAGATAGCCCGTGTAATTCTTCTTGCCAGTTCCAATTTAATAAAAAAGTTTTAATTGGCCTAAAATTAGCCCTATTATAAATACATAATTTGGTTATGCCTTTAGGTTCCTTTTTAAAATAATTTGTGGACCATTTGATTACTGAATGAACAGTATCCCCAAGTGGTGCACTTATTTTTGGTGTATCGTATCCATCCCCAAGGTTTGTTAGTATTAAGTCAAGAATATTACCATTACAGGTAGGTTCATGGACTATTTGGTCTAATCCCAGGTGTGCCACTGTACTTAAGAATTTATTTTCCTGAGAATTGGAGCTTACAGAACTAGTCCAATTAATTTTCGGAAAATTAAAAATCACCCATCCGTACTATGTTCTCCAATTGATTCATGTTCTGCAAGTAACGGCAAAAGATATCATTATGATTAGAGTCCATGGAAGGCTATCTATAGCATAGCCATAGGCATGTGGTTCAACATATTTCAATAAAGAGAACAAAACAGCTTCCCTTCCAGGGTTTCAGTAAATGATCACTTTGATTGGACTTGATTATTGGAAAAGTTAAAAAGTTTTAATACACACTTATTCCAAAAAACAGGTACACAGCAAACCATGAAATAATCAATAGCACCCCCCTGGCATCAATGTTTCACAACCTGTCACTTTTTTAAGATGTCATAAACATTTGGAAAGATCTATCCTTATAGCTCATCACCACCACCATGTGGTATAAATACACCAATATATAAAGCAGGTTTTAAAACAACACACATTTTATTATCTGACTAATTCACCCCAATGTGAAAAAAATGTCCTCTCCATACATAAAAAGCAGAGAAACACACTGTATTTTATTAGGCACATAATTACATGCTCTGCTAGCTATGTTTACATTTTCATCTACTTAATTAAAGCTAATAAAAAACTAGAAAACTAGAAGTTCATGCATATATAACACAGTTTTTTACACAATGGCAAGAGGAAAGGAGGGAGGGAGAAGGGAAAGGTGAGCATTATGGTTAAATAGATCATACAAAGAGACCACAATTATGTATGTTATTAACTATTCCTAAAAATCACATGAGAATATATAGATAAATCCTTACAGTAAAAAATGTGTAATACAAGAAGCCCACATACGAACATTGCTTATTAATACTGTACTCCAAAAAATACATTTTAACCTTTCTAAAAATGCATTTAACTATTAAAGTCTCTTCTTCAGAAAAGGGGCCAGTTGAAAATACTCATTCAAACCTGGCTGATATGACGCTTTCAGTCTATATGGCCAATACGTCTCTCTGAATAAAAGAAAATTGTCCAGATCCCCTCCTCTTTCATTTAACATCACTTATTCCAATCTCATGAACATAAATACATGTTTCTGATCTTTTTTTTCTCAATTATATGAGCTGCTAAGGAATTATTAAGTTTTCCATGCCTAATGCTACACTGATGTTCCAGGATGCAATCTTTAAATCTTCTCGAAGTTTTTCCAACATAATATCTATCACACGTACAAATTGCTAAATATACAACTGCCTCAGTGTTGCATGTTATCAAAGTGGTTATCTCATGTATCATCTGAGTCTGGGGCAAACAAAATTCTCTTCCCACCTTGATATACTTGCATGCTGCACAATTCTCACATCGAACATTTCCTCATATATTTTGAATCTTTCTCTTATCTAGTTTTTCATAGCTCTGCATTAACAAATCTGTTTTGAACTTAGTGGAATAACTTGGGCATTGTTTGTATATTTTTGGCCAAAATTTTCAACATGAATTTTTTGGGACCACACTTCATAAATAATAGCACTGACATTTGGTAAATCTGCCCCAAAAGGTGATTTGGGGGTCCCTGCATGAGATTGACTTTCAGACAGGAGCTGAACATTTTCTCTGCCCTTGTTCATGAGGTGGGGTCATAAGAAAGCTATTTTGAAAATGTGGTATAAAAATATTGAAAATCAATAAAGTTATGAGCTTGACCTGAATTTTGTGAATGCAGACTCATGGTCATTTTCAATATTTTTACCCAAAATTTACAACATAGCCATATCTTTATAGCACCTCATGAATGTGACAGCTGTCATTTTTCAGATCCTGGCAAACGTTTTTTTTTTTTTACATCCCAAAATGTGAAATTGTGGTCCCTGCATGAAATCACCTTTTGGATAGGAGTTGCAAATTTTCTTTGTCCATGTTCGAGAGGCGGGGTAGGAAGAAGGCTATTTTTTAAATTTGGTGTAAAAATATTTAAAAAAAGTTATGAGGCTATGTTGAGTTTTGCAGACACAGGCTCATAAGTTTGGTATTATTCAATATTTTTACCCCCAAATTTTTATCATAGCCATTTCTTTACAGCACCTCATGAACGTGATAGCTGTCATTTTTCAACTCCTGCCCAAAATGTGTTTTTGCATCCCAGAAGTTGGTTTTGCAGTCCTTGTGCAAAATCACCTTTAGGCCAGGAGTTGAACATTTTCTCTGCCCTTCTTCATAAGGCAGGGTAATAACAAGGCTATGTTGACAATTTAGTGTAAAAATATTACAAAACAACAAATGTATGAGCCTATGTTACAATTTGCAAACACAGGATCATCATAACTTTGGCCATTTTCAATATTTTTACCCCAAATTCCACCCCTGCAGCCCGATCGGCTCTGGCCAGAGTTTGTTTTAAAAGTTATTAACTAGCATCAGGCCTCAGACAGATTTGGATGTGGCTTTATGGTGACAGATGCAGGAAGATAACCAGATGGATCACTATAGAAGAATATCTGGCACAAGGAACATCACTTGGAATGATTCTATGGGATTCAACTAAGTTCAACCAAAGCTCAGATCCACAATGGTGGATGCGCTGGCTGAGTGAGAGGAGGCTCATCTGCTTGATCCATGTGGGATGCCTGAAATAGAATGGAAGAGAGTCATGAAGGGCACCCTTTTTTTTTTGTTTTTTTGGGAGGCTTGTTTTGAGCCCAGTTTGGTGTTTGTAAATGTAAGGAGGTGCCCTTTTCTTTTGCTGACTTTGTGTGTTCTTTTTTCTCACTCATCTGCCCCTCTGTTGCTCTTTTCGGTCTCCTCCATCTGGCAACTTTGCAGCCTTGGTAGTGCCTTGTACATCCCAGTAGGTCTTTTTGAGCTGCGGTGGATTTCAGTGTTTCTTCAATTTCCCCTTTTTTTTCCCTGGGGTTTATGCTCGAGTGGTGACGCTGTTTTAGTCGCTCAGTTACACAAGGCACGGGAGCATCTTTGGCTCTGAGGAAATCCAGCCAAGATATCTGTTTGTTGGTGGATGTTTTGTGGCATAAGAGACAGTTACCCCCCCTTTCCTTGATTATGTCATGGACAGAACAGCAGAAGACTCGAGTGTTGGCAGAATAGCTGGGATTATCTTTACGATACTGCTCATCTCCTTCGGATTTCTCTGCAAAGAAAAGTGAAGAGATGCATGCCAGCCAACCCTAGCCATAAAGATAAGTAATAAATGGATGAAAGATTAGTCCTTTCTTGTTGCAGATAAACTGACTTTTAAACATTGTATATTGAGGGAAAAAATACAAAGAAGACAGGTGCAACTACAAGACTTTGGCTCTGTGTTTGGATTATCAGGATTCTGCTTTAATAAAAGGAAAGCACAGGCAAGGATCAGACATATATGATGCTTACATGATGCATAGTACAGCTAAGTGAAAACTTTCTTGAACTGTGTATTTTGGGAAAACTGGGCAACTCTAAGCTCTCTTCTTGAGTTCTTTTTTCATCCTTTGGCATTGAGTGTTGGGCTCTATTTAAATGCTTGTAATATATTACTGCATTCAACTGTAGTTTGGGAAAAAAGGCACAAACAAAACAACAGATAAACATAGAAACATAGAAGTTGATGGCAGATAAGGACCGTAAGGCCCATCCAGTCTGCCCATTTCTTTTTCTACCTTATAAATATGTCATAGTCCTTTGCTGTCAGTTGCCTACTCATACTCATCTGTATTGCTTCCTTATGCCTATTGCATGCCTGTTTAAAGCCCTGCACTGCATTCATAGCCACCACTTCCTGAGGTAGGACATTCCATGCATCCACCACCCTTTCTGTGAAAAAGAACTTCCTCACATTACCCCTTAATCGGTCTCCCTCTAGTCTCATGATGTGTCCTCTTGTCTTGCTATTTTGCTTATATTGAAACATGTTAGACACTTTCACCTTGTTAATGCCCTTAAGGTGTTTGTTTTGATCATATCACCTCTCTCCCTCCTTTGCTCTAGGGTATACATATTGAGCTCTGTTAATCTGTTCTCATATGTCTTCTGATGCAGTCCCTGCACCATTTTGGTTGCCCTTCTTTGGACTGCCTCAGTTTGGTTACTGTCCTTGTGAAGGTGTGGCCTCCAGTACTGCACACAGTACTCCAGATGGGGCCTAATCAGTGTCTTGTAAAGAGGGATTATTACCTCCCCCTTATGACTTGTGATACTCCTACTAATACACCCTAACATCCCCTAGCCTTACTTACTGCTTTAGAGGTCTGCTTGGATGATTTCAGGTCATTGGTGATGATGATGCCCAAGTCTCTTTCTTCCTTTGTAACTGCCAGCAACTCCCCTCCCAGCCTATAGGTGGCTTCAAGATAAAGGGGAAAGAAAATAGGACTGTGTATATTTGCTTAAAGAGGATGGTATAGTACTGCTAGCTGGCATGCTAAAGGATTTTCGTTCAGTAAATCAGTTGAGAATCTGGTTGGATTGTACAGAGGTTAAGATTAAACATTTTCTTGAAGGCTCTTCTATTAATGAGCTAAAACACTGTCTAAAATGTTTAAGTAGACAAAAATTAGAACAACTTTTGGTAGCAGATATTAAACCCACAGATTCAGAACTGGCAAATAAAATAACTAACTACATGGTCAAACAGCAGCCTTTAACAGTTAAACTATCCCTATCCCAACACAATTTATTAGAACATCTATCAGACACGGCAGAAAATAAAGGTAATAAAGCAAAACCTGAAGTAAAACAGCCATCTGAAAAAAAAGAAGACAAAATAACTCTACCTTTAATGAATGATAGTGATAATGAGCAGTTAGAAAGTAAAGAGGATCAGAATGCAAAACTAATGCGAGAAATGAAAACAGGTTTTGATTCAGTGAAAAATCTGATAGGAGATCTTTCTGGCCAAGTCACTGCAATTGCTAAACAACTTGAGTCTTTGAATATAAGAACAACAGATTTAGAAAAAAGAATTGGTAAAGTAGAAGATGAAACGAGTCCTACATTCAAGCAAATTTAAGATCATACAAGAGAACTGAAAGTCTTACAAGAAAAAGTAGATGACCTAGAGACAAGGGCAAGAAGAGGAAACATGAAATTAAGGGGTGTTCCTGAAGGTATAGAAGGCTGTAAGACAATTACATACTTTGAACAACCTTTGTCAAAAGCCTTAGGCTGTGAACATCCTAAAAACAAAATTATACTGGACAGGGCACATCAAGCCTATAGAAGCCCTAATTTGAAAGGAAATGCACCAAGATTCATATTTGTTAAGCCACTACTCTACCAGAACAAAGAAGATCTTTTCAGAAAAGCAAGATTAAACAAAGGAATACAGGTCAGGAATATGAAAATACAGGTTTTTCCAAATTTGCCACAGCAAGTCTATATGAAACAAATAAAATTCAAATCAGTCAAAGATCTGCTATGGAAAAATAGCATCAGATTTATGATGTTACCCCCTGCTAAACTAAAAGTCTATTTAAATGGGAGGACTTGAATCTTTGTTTCTCCCCAAGAAGCAGAACCTTCAGTTAAAAGATTCTTATCTGAAGCAGGCAACTTATTAACAGGGCATTTTAGGTCAGCAAAGGGCCAGCAGCCAAGAAAAAAAGAAGATGGAAAACATGCTGACAATGAGAAACGGGTGGATGCAAGATCAAATTTTGAAGAAATGAATTTTGCTCCCTCTACATGCTCTGACATGACAATCTCCATTATTGAAACACAATCAGATTATGGCATGGAGAAACAAATAGACTTAAAAGAAATCCCTCTAGTGGAAAAATAAAAGAGAGAAGAGGAGAAGAAAAGAGGGGAAAATGGAATTATTAGGTTACCAAAGAGAGAATGGAGGTGGGAAGGGGGATGGGGGTGGGATGGAAGGAGAGGTACAGAATTATGGTATGTTTTTTCTTTTCAGGACATTCCTAGTAGCAGTCAGATTAATTCTGCTTTCATACGCTCATCTAGTGGGCAGATTTCCTGCCCATCCCTCCATCTCGATGGTTCAAGAAGAGGATATTCCTGATCCAAGAAGTTGGGGTATTGTTAGGGGGGAAGGAGGGGGAACATATATCTATATATATATATAATATATATATATATATATATATATATATGCATAATACCAAGCAGGCAGGTCTTACACTCCTTTTTACAAAAAAACAGGATTCATAAATTGTTTAATATGATGAAAAATATTAAGTGCCCTAATTGCTCTTATGTACATAATAATAAAATATGGTTTATTCGGAAGATCTAAAGGAGTCTTTCTGCTGCAGATGCTCTTCTTGGAACATAAGAGGTCCTAGAAATAGAATCAAGATGAGAAGTATTGCACAAATATGCAAAGATAAAAATATTGAAATTTTAATATTTCAAGAAATGTATTTCAATCAGCAAGATACAAAATACTGTACAAACTTGCTGAAGGCTTGGTGCTATTATGGTCTGTTTAATTCATCATCTAGAGGAGTAGCAATTTTTATAAGAAAAACATGTTGATTACTTGCAATAGAGCTTTGACAATAATGGTAGATATGTTATGTTAAACTTACAATTCAAAAATCTGGAAATGACATTACTAGGACTATATGCACCAAATGATGACTTCCCACAGTTCTTTTCAGCTATTTGTTAACATTAATACAATACCCAACTCCTTACATTATTGGACTGGACTTTAATTTAACATTGAATGAAACTGATAGATCCCCAGGTAGTCAAGAATCAAAAAAGAAAGCCCTCAAATAATTACTAATGATATGAAAGATTTAAACTTAGTAGACCCATATAGAATAAGTGAACCTGATAAAGAAAGGTACTCTTACTTTTCTTTAAATCACAGAGTCCACTCTCGTATAGACTTTATGCTTACGTCAGCAACATTGTTGCATTATATTAAAAATATAGACTATGCTCCCATAACTCTATCAGACCATGATCTAATGACTTGGGATCTGATACTACAGAGGAATGTATATACAGATAAAATATGGAGGCTGGATCATACAATCTTGCAACATCAAACAAATTATCTGAGCTTCCAAAATATTCTTAACAATTACTTTTTGGAAAACAAGGAAGAAGACTCTTCAGTGTTTAGTATTTAGGAAGCAATGAAACTAATAATAAAATCATACTTTACTACATATACTATATACAGAAATAAAAAAATATAAGGAACAAAATCAACTTTTAGAAACAAAATTAAGAGAGGAACAATGAAATTATATTCTCTTTGATGCTGACTACGACTTACACAAATTATTAGCAACCAAGAATGCATATAATGAGTTAATGGAAAAAAAACTAGGGTGGCACTTTGCAGATCAAAATCAAAGTACTATTACCTGGGGTAACTCCTAACAAACTGCTAGCCTGGCAATTAAAACTGAAGAAGCAAATAAAATAATAACTAAAATTAGGAACAAGAATGGAATCATTTTAACAGATCCAGTTAAAATCTTGGGTGTATTAAAAGAATATTACCAAGATTTATATAACAATTAGGAGCCAGCAGAGAAATACAATATTGACTCTTTTCTTGAAAATATTAGATTTCCATATTTAAAAATGGATCAAATAACTCAGCTAGAACAAGAAATTACAGATCAGGAAATACATGACGCTATTGAAAATTTATCAGCTAACTCAACACCAGGACCCGAAGGCCTTACAATTAACTACTATAAAAAATTCCTAGATATCTAAGTTCCAAAACTAAAAACCAATCTTTCATCTAATTGCAACGAATAAAAAAGTACCAAATTCATTCAATGATGCTTTTATCATTTTGATTTTAAAGTCAAATAAAGATCCATATTTACCCTCATCATACAGACCTATATCACTATTAAACTGTAATTACAAAATATTCACAAAAGTGTTAGCAAACAGGTTAAATAAAATAATGAATACTCTGATCCATCTGGATCAAGTAGACTTTATACAAGGAAGAAAACTTATACACACTGTTAGGAAGAATTTATACATTATGGAACTTGCTAAACAAAAAGATACAGCCATGATTGCACTTGATGCCTAGAAAGCCGTTGACAGGGTTGCTCTGGGCTTTTTTGATGTCTACCCTGTTGAAGGTAGGGTTGGATAACAATATGCTTATTTGGATCAGAGCAATATATTCTAAACCTAATGCTAAAATATATGCTAATACTAAACTTTCAGACTCCTTTAATGTACACAAGGGAACAAGAAAGGGATGTCCCCTATTTCCAATTTTATTTGTTTATATATAGAACCTTTAGCTCTGTATATAAAGAATAATATTTTCAGAATAAAGTTAGGAAATAAAATTTATTCTATTTCAATTTATGCTGATGACATTTTAGTTTACCTTTCTAATATCAAGGAATCATTAAAGACATTATTAGGTCTAACTGAAAAATGTACAACTGTTTCAGGAAATAAACTTAACATTCAAAAAACCGAAATGATGCTATTGGGAGAAACTACCTTATCAAACTCAAAACTAATTTTCACACCACAAGACTGTTTTAGATATTTGGGCATAATCCTTACTAAGAATTTAAATGGATTATATAAAGCAAACTATATTTCATTAACAACAGAAATTTTGAAGGACGTAAATAAATGGATACAACTCCCTTTAACTTAATGGGACAAGCAAACATTGTAAAATTGAATATTCTACCAAGAATCTTGTTTCTCTTTCAAACATTGCCTATTGCCCTCCCAAAAGACTTCTTTCAAAAATGGGGAAAAACAAAATCAAAAATTTCCTATGGTGAAATAAAAGATTCAGACTAAAAATTGAGAAAATGTATGTTTAAAAAGACAGGGGAGGTCTAGAACTACCCAACCTTAAATGGTATTACAGGGCAGCTCAAATGGAAGCACTACAGGATATTTATCAACAACAAAATGATTCTGCTCAATGGCAATCAATAGAATTAAATACAACAATCTATTGCTCTCTAAAAGAAATACTGGACATTTCTTTAACAATTTTGCCTGAAAAAAATCAAATTACTAGATTCTTACTGAACTCGATCTCAATTTGGCAGGATATTATTAAAAATGTAGGATAAAGACATTAAATTACAAGATCAATGCCTTTATATAATAATCCAGTATTAAAACATCTGCAATTAAATAAAATCTGGAAAGACTGGGTTAAGAAAGCTTTACATATGATAGGAGACCCATATTCAACCAGTAAAATAACTCACTTCAGTGATCTGATACAAAGATTTAATATTAGCAAAAATAGTTATCTGCCTTACTTACAACTAAAAAGTTATATTAGGAAACATTGGAATTTAGAAAGGGAAATTCCCAAAACTCCTCTGGAAGGCTTCTTTCAAAATCAAGAGAATCTACAAAAAACAATAGGTAAACTATACAATATGCTGAAAGAAGCCCTACAACAAAACATGTCAAAATCAAAAACAACATCAGAAAAATAATTAGAATAGGATATAAGGCTAGAAGAATGGCAGAAAATATTAACTACTCCTACTACCATCTCTAGATCAATAAGATTTCAGCAAATTCAATATGGTTATACTATACATCAGTTAGACTTAATAACTTCACTTCTTCAATTTCAGACCTCTGCCCTAGATGTTGAAGCAACAAAGGCATGAACATACATATGTTTATTGTATGTCCAGTGCTAAAAAACATTCTGGAAAAGCATCATAAAATGTGTAGACCTTATACTCAGTACTAAATTTCCATTTGACCCAGGCAGATTTCTTCTGGGGCATATTAAATTAGAAAATCAGGAACTGGATAGCAATCAAAATATCTTTCTACAACTAGCTATTATTGTAGCAAAGAAATTAATTCTACAAAAGTGGAAGGAAGAAAATCCACCCCAGTTTAAAGAATGTAAATCAGCCATGATAGATGTGGCAAAACTTGAAAGGATATACTATAAAACTGAATTTATGGAAGACAAATTTGACCAAATTTGGCAACCTTTTTTAAACAGAATAATGAGAGAATGAAGTAAAATATTAGGGATCACACCAGCAGGGGAAAAAAAAACATATATATAACTCCAAATAAAAGTAAACAAAAATATAATCTTTGAAATGATGAAGGGCATTGATTACCCGAGAAACAAACTAAATGGAGATTTAAATTCTGTTTGGCATGGATGACGGTATCTCCTTTCTGAGCAAAAAAAAACACAAAAAAAAGTTCCACCAAAGCTGCCCTATTCATGACAACACCCTTAGTCTTTGTAGTGACCTAGGTAAAATAATTCACTTCCCTTGGCAGGTGCCTTGGTGGCCACTATGAAATAACCCTAAATTGTTAGTGGTGGGCACATCCATATATTGGCGTGACTGGGACATGGGAGGATCTATCATGTTGCAGATCTATTCCACTCAGATTCTGATCTCTTTAAGAATTGTGTCAAGATCTATTCCACTCAGATTCTGATCTCTTTAAGAATTGTGTCACTATTAAAGCTTAAGCCTCCCTACTGCAATCACATCTGTGAAGATACCTACAGATTTACCATCTAATTTCCTCCTATACTGACTCTCAACTCAATTTGCCAGCGAGGGGCATCTGGGATGATATTCTAAGAGTGGCGGGTTGGGGACAATTTCTTAGTACACCACCTTAAAGAGGTCAGATTTACAAGGGACTCCTGCAAGAATATACCTCTTCAACAGATAAACTAAAAGCTAGATAAAAAAAAAAACAGGTTGGTTGTTGTATAGAAGAGAAGGATTGGGACTGTTGTTCATCTAAGTCCTATGGATCATGTAGGGATGCAGGGGGAGGCTCATGCAACTGAAAATACTGCATCAGTGGTATAGGACACTGAACAGCTGAAGAAGATAAACACTTCTGAATGCTGGAGATGCCACCAGCAAGAAGGTACATTATAACACATTCTTTGGTCCAGTCCTAAACTGACTGGCTGTTGAAGTCAGCTGCAGACCAGAATTTTGGGTGCGCTGCAGTGCCTGATACCTATGGATGCATCCCGTATGGTACTGCGCAAAACTAACAAACTTTTTGTTCAGCAAAAATTCCCTCACCTATAGTTTATGGTGGCTATTACAGAAACCAAACTGTAAGTGTATAGAAAAGGGAGGTCAGAAACTATACCTGCCATAAATGAATGGGAAGACAGTATGTACAAATGTGATAGTTTGGAACACTTGTTCCAGATCTCCTCCCCTCAAAAAGAGACATCACACTCAATAGTGTAGATTTGGCTGCTCAGTCGGCAAAATCTTTTATTGTCCATTTAAACATAAATATATACATTTTACAATATTGAGTTCCCCTTATTTTCTTTATCATATTTTATTCCACTCCTCTTTCTTAATTTTGTATCTCTTTGTTTCTCCCCCAGGCATCGAAAGCCGAGGGGGTCCAGTTCCACTCCTTACTCGGGTGTAAACCCGAGCTGGTCTTATACTTTCTTTCATTCTGGGCAGGTCCAATTCCTGCTCCCCTTTTTCTTGTCCATTTTTAAGGGTGTCCATACCCTTTTACCTTCTTCCAGATCTTGGTCCCCCCATTTTGTTTTCCCTAACCCCCATACCCTTCCCCCCTTTTTCCTTATCAAATTTTTCTTTCCTACCCTCCCCATCTTTTAAGGGTGGTGGGTGGGTCTTGAATTACTTACCTAAGAACCTTAGCAGAAAGTGGCAGAGCCCCTCTGTGCTGTCCCTTTTAAACCCCTTGTTGCTCCTCCCTCACTCCCCCTTCTCTGCTTCTCATTGGACCTTATCCCTCACCCCTTCTGATGCTGTGATGATGTCAGGGGAGACCTCCCTCTTTGTGACCTCACTTCCTCCCCTTCCTTCCCCTCCCCTCCTCCCCCTTTCTCCCATCCCCTTCTTGTCCCTGATGACATCCCCCGTCTCTTCCCCGGGTCCGGTGGCCTGGAACAATGGGGGTTGCCCTTAATGGCAACCCATTTTATCCTATATAGCTGCAGACAAAATGACCTCCTATTAAAAAGTGTGGGGATCCTATATCTCCTGATCCTCATACTGTTTCTTGGGGGTGTATTCCTTGTGCATCCCAGAATAGTCCAGGTTAAATTGTGATCCCTGGACATGGGAGATTACTACCACTCAGGCCCACCCCGAGCATGGTTACACCACCTAGACATCTGATTTCTACAGCCAACCCAGCTGGACAGGAGCTGTTCCTTACCCACCACTCTGTCACACATATCATTCATTTTGCTGATTCATTAAAACCATTTCTACTGTATTCATTGTTTGTACTGATCTTTTTTCTATGGTTTGTTTCCTAGTATGTTATTGCAGTTGAGGTGAATGTATACTAGAGGACTTTATCTCTGTAACCAGAGGTATTTTGGGTCTTCATTTAATTGTTCATGTGGTATATTTCAGACCCTTATCAAATGATAATGTTCTCTATATTCAGGAATTAGTCTGTAATCCAAGGAGCATCAGTTCTGGCCAGGTTTTGAGAACTACAAAGGCATCACTGGTATGTTGTAAGTAATTATGGTTCATAATATAAAACCTCAATAAAACATAAATTGGAAAAAAAAGAAACATAGCTCCTCACACCCTTCTTGAGTTATCCCCTTATCAACATCTACCAGTGCCCTTTATTCATGCTACAGACATGTCTAGTGAATAGTTCACTGTGATATACCTTCTTTATTCCTATTCTCTACTATGACCCCACTCTGTCTCTGGTTGCCAATGTGTACATGTTGAAACTGCCCAGCCTTTCCTCATACAATCTTTCTTTTTGCCCCTAGATTTTTTATTGCCCTCTTAGGAATAGTTTACAAGTGGTCCCTGTCTTTAGAAAGCTGAAACAAAAGCTTAGGGTAAACCTGGTCTGGTACTAGCAGACTGAGTTGGCCGAAAAGAAGTAGGAGTTTGTATAAGGCAGGATAGCAGATATATCAAAGCAGATAAAAAAAGAATAATAAGAAAAAACCCTGGCTTGGTTCATGAGAGAGGTGAAGGAGGTGGTTATAGTGAAGAAGGTGGCAATCCATGAATATAACAAATCCCAGTCAGAGGACAGCAAGGAGATAGAAGGGAGAGTTATCAGAATGCTATCAAAAAAAAAAAACAAGGTAGTGAAAATGGCAAATGCATCTATGGAACACAGAATAGATCAAGCTGGGAAGGCTAAGGTAGGAGTTCTTCAGCTACATAAAGCAGAAAAGAAAAGGCAAAAAAATGGAATAGAAAAAAAGAGACACCTGGGTTGAAGTGGATGACCAGATTGCCAAAATCCTGAACAAATACTTCTGCTCAGGCTTGATGGTTGATAAAACAGACCCTCACCTTGACAGTGGAATGTGGGCAAAGGAAGAACTGAAATGGACAAAGAGAACCACTATGGAAAACAGAGTACTGAAGGGACTACTGGGGTTGAAGTCATGACTAAGTCACTGGTATGAGATAGGCTGTAACCCTGGGTGGTAATGGAACTGGACATGCCCTGGTTGCTTGGGAGTTAGTAGATATTATCTGCCTCCATAACAGCAGAGATAAGGGAGACCCAGGAAGCAAAAGGCCTGTAAGCCTGACATATGTTAAGAAGAAGGGAAGCAAACACACTGGGAGGAGGACCAGAGGATGGCCAGAGGATGGCCAACAGCAGAAAGACCCAGCACAGAAATCCCAATAAAATACAGTAAAGCAGCACAGATGGCCAACACACAAAGGGAGCAGAATCCCCAATACAAAGAAAGAAAGAAAGAAGGCAGCAGCAACCTGTGTCCCAAAGGCATGAACTGAATGACCCTGACAGAAAAGCTGAGAGGAAAATAAGAGTAGTGTCAAGAACAACATGCAAAAAAGTGGAGCACCACACACCAGACTATAGCAACAAGCAGCAGACAACCATATGGAAGGAAGCCAAGAATGAAGAAGCAAAATAGAGGAGAGCAGAGGCAGCAGAATGCCACCAGCACATCCAGAAGTGAGGACACTAGAGGTTGCCAATAGCAGGAATCCAGCAATGGTAGGTGTCCCAGAGGCATGTCAGCAGACAATGAGCTGACAAGCAACCACAGCAATCCTTTTCAATATGGCTAAAGCATTTGATAAGGTTCCCCACTATGAGTTAGTTTCCAAATTATTGAATATGGGATTTAATAATGATATAATTAAATGGATAAATAACTGACTGCTAGACTGTACTCAGTCAGTATGCATAAATGGAACACTGTCCATACCAAGTAGAGTCCCCAGTGGTGTACCCCAGGGATCAGTCCTTGGACCAATGCTATTTAATCTATTTATATCCACTGTAAACCTGAATATTACCAACACCCTCACCAAATTCGCAGATGATACCAAATTGAGGGTTGGGGGGGTGGAGTTAATACTTACCAAAACTACATAACTATGACCAAGGACTTGAAGAAAACAGAAACATGGGCAAATAACAACAAAATGACTTTTAATTCAAACAAATGTGTGGTACTACATTTTGGAAAGAACAACCCTCAATACCTTATACTTTGAACAACAAACACTTAACAGTCGTAGAAAAAGAACGTGACTGTGGTATACTAGTAAACAACAAACTATCAGCTAAAGACCACTGCAAAAAATAGCCTTACCTGCAAACGGACTGTTGAACTGTGTCTAGCATTCCTTTACAACTAGAAATGAACATAGTATCCTATCACTATACAGATCATACATTCGGCCACAGCTTGACATGGGTTTGGTTTTTTGGAGTCCATATTTGAGACATGATGTAGAATTAATGGAAAAGGTGCAG
Source organism: Neoceratodus forsteri (assembly GCA_016271365.2). Lineage (NCBI taxonomy): Eukaryota > Metazoa > Chordata > Ceratodontiformes > Ceratodontidae > Neoceratodus > Neoceratodus forsteri. Next base: position 1,065,826,488 of record CM028131.1, on the reverse strand, counting down.
TGAAGGATCACAACATTAATTTCAAGGTTAAAAAACTCAAGTTACGAACAAAAACTAGCACACATAGGACTTGTCAGATTAGAAGAAAGAAGGAAGATTGGTGATTTACTGGAATTATTCAACTACCTATATAATCCTATATGAAAAGCAAAATGTGGATTTAACTTTATTATGTCTCGTCAAACCAAGTAAATAACAAAATGAGAAATTGAAGTATGTCAGAACATGTAGAGTTACATACTGGTTGTGGGGGGCATGGTGTGTGTTGCCTGCCAAATCTTCAAACCTTAGCCATAGCCCTTGGAATAACAAAAAAAGTTTATCATATTGCATTCTGTGTTTGATTTTACTGTTTAACAGCATTGTGCAGTTTATCTTCATGGTCACTCAGCTTGGGCCAGATGTATTTAATACTGAAGCTCACTCCACATTTTAAACCCCCCACATGGTCAATACCAGTGGTGCTGCTCTGATGTGGCTAGTCTCCTGGAACATGAAAGGAACATGCTGATGAGTGCACTCTAACAAACATCACTCTGTGGATCCCAGACCTTTGACAACATCAAAACATTTACCACAGAACATTAGTACTATTATTGGGCATCAACATCAGTCAAGTTTATTAAACTTCCACTGGCAAGACATCAATAACTCATACCAAATTGATATCAAGACCAAATTCTCACCTGCCTCTACCATCACTACCATGAATATTAGTATTTTGACTTGCTTATCCATCATTACAGCGCTCTCAGATTAAGTTACCATCTTCTGGATCTAAATATTGACCTCTTCTATCTCACAGAAACAAGGCTCTCTAGCAGTGACCATGTGACTATTAACAGCTTAGTCCCCAAATCTTTTAACTCAGTGTTCCTTCCTCATACCCTCCATAGTGGCAGGGAACTTCATGTAATCTAGAGAAACCACTTGACCAGAATTCAGTCTGTCACCTTTCCTTTTGATTCATCAGAAAACATGGATATGTACTTTCCCATAGCATTATTTTGTACCATGAAGTTGGTCTACCAACCCCCAAGGTGTCTGATGTCTTCCTTTGAGGATTTCTCAGAACTCTTGTCAACTGTAGTGCCTCAATACCCATGCCTTCTGATTTTAGTGGATTTTAATTTCCACTTAGACCAACCAGAAAACCAAAATACCAAACATTGTGTCAATTTCCTTGATCTTTTTAACCTATCTCAATATCTCAATGCTCCTACTCACTGCAAGGCTCATTGTTGGCTTAACCTTGTTATCTCTCAAGAACTTCTAATCTCCCCAATAACTTGCTATGACTGGGCACTCTCCAATCATTCCCTACTTCACTTTAATGTTGATTCTTTTTTCATTTCTGCAAACACCAATCTAGATACCCCAGACTGGACATTCCTTCCATTCAATAAATCTACTAGAATTCAATTCCACTCTAAGCAATCTTCTCAGATTCTCAGTGAATCATAAATCATTGAATGCTCGAAGACCCTGACCATACTGTACAATAACACCATTTTTTGTCTGAGAAAATCTTGCCTCTCTTTGACTAGTAAATGCATCAACTTATTCACCTAACTCTTGGTTTTCCTCTAGATTACTCTCTGAATAAAGGAAATGCAGGAACTCAAAAGAAAATGGCATAAGCATGGCCTAATCATCTTCTGTGAATTTATGAACAGGTCAAAACGACAACCTAATCTACTGGAAGCTTAAAAGAACCATTATGAAGAATTAAGTGTTACCCAAAAAGGTAATCAGAGGAAACTCTTTCAAACTAGTGTCACTTATCAAGTCTCACTGCCCCAAACTTTCCACCTTACTTGCTTCACACTATCTACATCATTTCTTTGACAAGTTGAAAACAATCCCTTTACCTACTTCTTCCTAAATTTAAATCCCATGGACTCAACTGATAGCTGTTCCTCAACTTTCTCATTCCTCAGCCCTCTTACTTAAGTTGACATCCTCACCATGTTAAAAAACCCTATCTCAAAGCATCGCAAATTAATTCTGCCCCAATCTGGTTAAGCAAAAGCTTGTTCCACAACCAAACTCCACTCATTAACTCCATCCTTAAGTCCCCTTTATCAAATGGTGCTTTTCCTCTTCTTTCAAGATAGCCTTAGTGTTACCCATCTTAAAAAAATATATATATATATATATATATATATATACAATGGCAAGAAAATGTCCTGGACTCTGATTGGTCAGTGTGTGTCCAGGAAATTGAGGTTATCTGAGTATAATCACACTATATGAAGTCCAGGCACACACATGATCGCAGCACAGCAACATAAAATCACTCTGCCCACGACACACAAAAGTAGAAACTGCCAGCTCAAATATGCTGCTCGGAAACCCGCTGTACAAATGTCTGCATGGCACCCTTTCAGTCATTCCTGCTGGCAACCCCACCTTCACTGTAGTTTCCACAATTCACTTGCTGCCACCAGCTGCAACAACCTTCTAACCCCTACACTATTCCTGCGAACAGAAAAATGTTTTCAGTGAGAAAGAGACATAAACTAATACAGCATTTCAACTTCCCCCTCAGTGGCAGTGCAAGCTTTTTTAAACAACCTTGCTCCTGCCCACTGCACAAACTGCTTGCTTCCTGATTATGGCCACTTTGACAAAAATAAACAAATAAATGAAATTGCACACACTGATACTGCCAATTCAGAGACACTGATAGTGCCACTGTAGAGAAAAATGTTTTACAGTACCTGCCATCAGCTTCAAAGTAACAGCCCCAAGTGGCATAGAAGTTCGTGAACAGCTCGGAAGTTCCTCCCAAGTGTAAGAAAGAAAAATAACAAAATTAACAAAGGAAAAAGTACTTGTAAAATCTAGAGGCTTCACAGTCCAGATGGAAAAACGTGAGATGAAACACACAAAGCCAGCACCACCAACCAAAAAAACAAAAACAAAGCCAGCACCGCCAACCCAAAAAAAAACACAGCTCCACCTACTGGATTAACAGAATAGGAACTTATTTTTTATGTAAATATGCTTCCACAGTCAAAAATAAAAGACAAAAATATTTACTAAGTATTTTTGATCTTCTTTTTATTTTATTTACAAATGAACCATTGTACACTAGCAATAATGCACTCCAGGATGTGGATCATGCTGGGATAACTTCACTTCTGGGGGTGCTGGATGCATTCGGCCTGTGGCCTCATGCCCCAACTACCCCAGGTGTGAGGTTATCCCATTATGACCCACACTATGTCATGCATTATTGCTTATCTGTTAAGTCCAGATAGCCTAATACTATACCCACCAATCGCCCAGTTGCCATTTATTTCCAAGTTGCTAGAGACAGCTGCAAACCATCAACTAAAGAACTATCTTACTGAAAATCAACTTTTACCTAAATTGCAATCTGGTTTCAAAAGTGTGCTCTGTACTGAAACAGCCCTTATACACACTTGAAATGACATTCTATTATCAATCAATAAAGGAATCCCCCACTGTTCCATTGCTGTTAGACATTTCATCTGCATTCAACACCATTAATCATGAAATATTGCTCATCCACTGAAAACCATCTTTGGCATTACCAACACTCTTCTGAGCTGACTCCACTCACTCCTTAATGGTAGAGCTCAAATCACCAACTTTAACTCTTTCACATCTTCACCTAATCCGGTGACAAATGATGTTCTGCAAGGATCTGTTTTGGCACTTCTCCTTTTTGTGCTATACATGGCACCACTGACAGACATTATCAGAGCTCACAGTGTAACCTACCACAGTTGCACAGATAACACCCAGATCCATGCCCTAGTTATCAACTTGTTACAAGCTACTCCAACTCGGATGTCTCTGTGCCTCACCAATGTCCAGTCATGGATGACAGCAAATTCTCTTTGTTTGAATGTTAACAAGACCATACTTCTTGTATGTAATATGAGAGCAAAGTCAAATAATTTTGCCTTGTTCAACTTAGGTTTACACCTTGGTTTCATACAATTCATCCAACCAAAGCAGTCCGCAACCTCAGTGTTTTTTTTTAATCAAACTCTCCATCTGGAATCCCATGTTGGCAGCATAGTGAGCTCTGCTTTTTATCACCTATGTTCAATTGTCATGATTCGCTCTTCCTAAGCTCTGAGAATGTGCTACCTTGACCATTGTTTTATCTTCTCCCATTTGGACTACTGCAACTCCCTCCTATCTTGTGTTCCACTACAAACATTGCATCACCTTTAGCTTGTTCAAAATGCTGTAGCTCGAGTCCTCACCTGCTCTCAGAAGTTCAAGCACACCTATTCATTTCTTGCCAAACTCCATTGGTTTCCAGTTCAATACAGAATTGATTACAAAATGATTTTTCTCATTTTTAAATGCCAGCAAGGACTTGCTCCTTCAACTTTATCAGAACTGCTTCATCTTCCAAATCATTGACTTTGTTCTTCTGATGCATATCTTTAAACTATGTTGACCACTACACTGTCTACTTTTGAGGATCATGTCTTTTTATCCAAGGCCCATGCCTATGAAATGAACTTCCTCTGGATATCTTGACCTGCAGTAACCTATAACTACTTAAAAGCAAACTAGAAACCAATCTATTCTAAATAGCTTTCATCTCTTCCTCATCACTATGTATCCTGATTTTATTTGAGTGCTTGAGTAGCACTTTGAAGATTTTTAAATGCACTTTAAAAATTGTATTCATTTTTATAATTATTAGTAAAAGGTTGAACCATCCTGTTAAATTTGGGAAAGTGCTCCAACACCTGAAATTGCTTAATGTTGCCCCAATCCAGGAGACCTTTCTCAAACAATGTTATGCTTACTGACTGAAAAAGAGGTGAGTTGGTTGAGTACCTAATAGCTCAACCACAATCAAGGCAAAGGGGTTGTCATCTTGATCAAAAGGTCACTCCGCTGAGAGGTTGAGAATGTTAAAGGGGATACTACTGGTAGGTAGGTGGTGTTTATTGCTGAAGCAACAATGGCAGTTGGTGCTGCAGTATTGGTAAATGTCTTTGCCCCAAATTAAGATGTTATTCTCCAGTGTTAGCCAGGACATGTCAGAGGTCAGGAAGAGGCCTCTATTCCTGTCATTAATGCATTAATGCGGGTGTCTTTAGTTTAGCACTAGACCCATTCCTCATCAGGTCAAAGGTTAATGTGGATGGGTATCCCAGGGCTCAGGACTCCCTTCTCAACCTGATGTCTGAATCATGGCTAACAGAACCCCTCTGGCTGGGACTACACATTATATTTTCTCATACAGTACATGATTCCCACAGTCTCATAGATTTTTCTTAGTGGAACAGATAGCTGACCCCGAGATACAGGAAACTTCTTTTTTTTTTTTAATTCAACTTTTATTAAAGTTTACAATACAGTGAACGAATCCACAATAGACTTGACATAATGAGAGTAAAATTATTACAAAATCTATAATGGTTCATTCTCCCCTTATCCTCCCTCCCTCCCCCACCCACATAACCCCCCTCGAATCTCAGCGCATTATACCAACAAAGTTATGGTGTACACTGTGAGAAATGTGTGTTTCAAATTTGTAAAGCATATAGGGTTTGTAAAGGGCCCCAAATCTTGTTGAATTTCTTAATTTTGTTAGAAAGGCTTGCAATAGTCCTCTCCGTTCTGAGATTAGCGAGAAGTTCCTGGAGCCACTCAAGATAATTTAAATTATCAGAATCTTTCCAATGTCTAAGGACCACTTTTTTAACAGACAAAGAAATTAAAGCCAAGTGATATTTTCTACACACCACAGAAATAGAGGAGAAATCATCCAGTAGGCATACTTCGGGTGTAAACAAATCTGAGAGTCCTAGAAAAGGGTCAGCTCTATGTTTAATAGTGGCCCATAGTGAAGCCACTCTAGGACACTCCCAAAAGATGTGAAGAAGGTCTCCAGGCTGCAACTTGCAACTTGTACAGAGCGGAGAGGAGAGAACACCCAGCCTGGCAAGTTTCTGTGGGGAATAATAAATATTATGTAAAATTTTAAATTGTATTAGCCTAAGTCTATCCTGTAACAAAAATTTATGACAATTGTGCCAGAGAAGGGACCAATCTAACTCCTTATCTGGAAAGAGAGAGTACCAATAAGCTACTGGGGCAAAGTTGTCAGGATATGCCCACATAAATAAGTGGCTGTATAGTTTGGAAACAGCATGGGGGGAGCAGGCCAATTCTGCTAAGGTGGGTTGAAACCGGATATGAGTTCTGGGAGGTGGGATAACTCCAAATACTTTTAGCAGGAGATGCTGAAGCTGGTAAATCTTAAAAATACTTTTACCAGGTATCATAAACTTGTGCATGATTCCAGCTGAAGAAGACCACTGCCTATCAGTTATGATAAAGTCTTCCAGCTGACAATTTCTTAACTGAGGAAGCCAATAGGGTGACAGTGGTTTATTGTCTAATTGTAAATTAGGATTACCTCTTATGGGTTGAGATAAATCCTTAATATTATCGTATTTGAAAAAAGCACACAGTTGAGCGTGAGCCTTAATCGATACTGCAATGGGAGAGTTGCGAAATGATTCGGGAAGGGATCCTAGTTTGGTATATAACATTGCACTGGGAAGGTATCCATGCTTTTTGATAATGGCTAATTCCACTCTTAGCCATACCGGGATATAACAGGATCGAGCTGATAATTGGTCCGTTACCAGCCACATAAGATATTTACTGGCCTGACTGGCCCAATAATACAGTCCAAGATGTGGAAGCTTAAACCTCTCTTCCCTTGGGTGCAGCTTAACTTGTGAATGCCATCCTCGATTTTTATACCCCCATACAAAATTGGAAAACATACTGTGAACTTTTTTAAACCAAGACATCAGAAGCCCAATATTCAACATGTTAAGGGGGTTAAAAAGGCGTGGAAAAACATTCATTTTAATTAGGTTAATCCTACCCCATAAAGAGAGAGGAAGTAGGGTCCACCTGTGAAGATCTTGGTCTATCTTATGAACCAGTAAATCTAAATTTAACTGCTTAAGTCGAACCATATTTCGTGTCAGAATGCTTCTGAGATATTTAATAGAATCAGACTTCCACGTCAGCCCAAATGTGGTAACTTCTTGTTTATAGACTCTATGATTAAGAGGAAAAACCAGGGTTTTACCTATATTAAGTTTATAATTAGAAACCTTGCTAAAATCCTCTATTATCTTGAGAATAGGGGGAATGGATGTAACTGGAGTCGTTATTTGCAAGAGGAGGTCATCTGCATATGCTGCAACCTTGACTTCATGACCATTTAGGGAAATACCTGAGATATCTTGAGCTCTCATCAATCCCTGAATAAGGGGCTCTAGGTATATGTTAAAAAGGAGCGGGGACAAGGGACACCCTTGCCTAGTTCCCACAAATAATTTAATCGGATATGAGATCACCCCGTTGCAGGAAATTCTAGCTGAGGGTAGTAAATATAATGAGTGAACCCAGTTCTGAAATTTCCTGGGAAAACCAAATGCCTCCATCGCTGCAAACAGATAGTTCCAATAGATCCTATCAAAAGCCTTTTCGGCTTCCAGGGAGACCAGAGCCATTGGGAGAGTGGCATCCCTGAAGGCCAAAAAGACATGAGCCAGAGTTCACAGGTGGTCAGCTGATGATCTACCTTTTATAAAACCAACCTGCTCATCCCCTATTATAGAAGGAAGAACTATGCTCACATGATCAGCGAGTAATTTGGCTAAAATTTTAATATCATGATTAAGTAGGGAAATCAGTCTATAGCTAGAGACCAGGTCACGTGGCTTATCTGGCTTGGGCAGTAAAATGATCAGGGCTTCAAAAGGGGAGGAATCGGTCACTTGACCAGAAAGAAGAAATCAGAAAAGCGGCAATAAAATGGGAATTAGTTGCATGGAAAAAACTTTATAAAAGTTAGAGGTAAACCCATCCGGGCCAGGAGTTTTATCAGATGAAAGAGATTTAATTACCCTTTCTATTTCATCCTCAGAGATAGCAGACGTTAATGTAGCTTGCTGAGACTTGGTGAGGGAAGGTAAATATAAGTCCCTCAGATATTCCTGCAGATCATCCTCTGAGGGGGGAGTTAACATGGGACCATATAAGTCCTGAAATTAACAGGTAAATTCGTCTACTATCTCTGAAGGTGAAGTTTTAAAGGAGTCACCCTCTGAAGAGCGAACTGCAGCAATGAATCTTGGAGGTCTCTTGTTGTTTAACATGCATTGTTAACATCTGCCCAGCCTTCTCCCCTTGGTCAGTGTAAACTGCATTCGTTCTTAAGATGGAAAATTTGGCTTGCTCCCTTAACAAGTCAAGGTAAGCATCCCTCAATTTGACTAAGTCCTGCCTAAAAGTCTCCGAAGAGGCTAGGGAAAGACTGGATTCCATACTCCTAATTTGAGGCAAAAGATGGGAAGTTTTATTTTCCCGCTCTTTTTTCCTTTTTAAGGTTAAGCCAATTATAATCCCTCTCAAAAAAGCTTTAAGAGCCCCCCATTCCATATCGGGTCGCCCTATAGGATTATTATTTAAAACCACAAACTGCTGTATTTGAGATGCTATATATTCAACATTATCCGGTTCCTTCAAAATTTGATTATTCAGCTTCCATCTACTTCCCTTCTGAGGTAATGACGAGACTGACAGTTGACAGGTTACTGCGGAATGGTCTGACAGTGGGCCCAAAACAATATTAGAATCCACAACCCCTGGTAGAAGATTTTGAGAAATAAAAATGTAATCGATCTGGGAGGAGGTGCCATGTACTGGCGAAACAAATGTGTATTCCCTATTTTGGGGGTGAAGTACACGCCACACATCACATAACCCAGTGGAGTCTAACAGGTCCCTGAAGGCCCATTGAGCGGGCAAGAGGCTTTGACGGAATCGGCCCGACCTATCTACGGACTGATTGAATACCAAATTAAAATCGCCTCCTATTATCATGGGGATATCAAGGAATGAATTCAAAACTTCCAGTATTTTAACAAAAAACCCTGGAGTATCCATGTTAGGGCCATAGACACTGACCAGAACAATGTCAAAAGTATGTAATTTAACCTTTACAAATAAAAACCTCCCAAAAGGGTCGGAAATAGTTTTGAGAGGTTGAAAAGGGATATATCTATGTAAAAGAATCATGACCCCTCTACTTTGGGTAGTGCCTTGTGCAGCAAAAATCTGCCCCACCTGTTGTTGCCTCATCTTGTCTGCTTCAATACTGAGTAAATGCGTCTCCTGTAATAACATAATTTCTGTTTTTAAATGGTTTAAATATTTCAGAATTTTATATTGTTTGCTCTTATGCCTTGCCCCTTTAACATTCCAAGTGATACAATGAGTATTCCTAGCCATTACCCTTTGGAGACGTAGAATACTTCATAAATAACCACCTATGCTTACTTATGGTCTTACTACTACCATTTGTTGAGTATATGCTGCGCTTGCCCACCCACCTCCCACCCCAACCCATTCCCCCCATGAACCCAATATAAAACCCCCAGAAAATAACCCCAATAGCATTCGATAAACCCCAACCCCTCCCACTCCCACCCCATATATCGCCTGGTACATGATAAACAACTCACCTCTACACCCCTACCACCCTCCCCGCTCTCAACAATTGGTTTAGCTATTCTAATACAACAAACATTTCTGACCTGATAAACCAGTGAATAACTTCAAATGAACAACACTTGTATTAAGTACACCAGTGTCCAAATATATGAACTGTAAAAAATATTAAACCCACCAAGCCATACAGCTTGAGGATAACAATTAGACCTAAACACTGTACCAACCTTGGGATAGAGCGCAAACAAATGGGAGAAGGCATTTATCTTAACGCTATTAATCAAGTGAAAAAAACAGTGAGGTCTTTATCTAAAGGCATCTAGTCAACCCCTCTTCTAATAAAGTAATCTCCCTTCATTACATAACAAACCAAGCAAAACTTATGTTAATTGCCCCCTTCAATCGCTATTTCCTTGTATTCAGTAACAGGCAAGAGACCTTTCCCAGTGTAAACCCGATGTAAAGTCTGTTGATGGGATTCTACATCACATACAGTCTTTGGTGCCATCTAGAGATGAAAAGTCCATACTGCAGGTTTGGGTTACAGAACGGGCAGTAATAGGTCACTGGTGAGGAAGGTTGCATTGTCCCACATTTCTAAATTTCTTCAAACAGATCTGAATTAAGGCGCAGAAGCATAGAGTTCAAAAAACCAAAAAACCTTAAAACACTTTATACGAACCGCATTCGCATCTTCCTCAGATTCTTAAACTCGGTCCCACAACCGCAGTCGATAACATGGAAAGCCCCATTAGGCGCAGAAAAAGAAAGCTGGATGGATTGACACGAGTGTTGCAGTACATGCAGGAAGAGAAAAGGAAAAGGAGGAAATTATCGGCTGAGATATATTCCCCTTTACCTCAGCGGGTAGAGCGCAATACTGGTAAAGCAGATACAGCATATTTTTACTTGAGTGACTAGGTAGTAGAAACATAACTGAGGTCGCAAAACTCTCAAGGTAAACGGTACCCCTGACCTTCCAGCTTCATGTAATTGTTACTAGTCTTAGCCTTACTCAATCGTTATGACAAGGCCACCTGTTTAGCTGCTTATAGACTGCCTAACTTTCTTATTGTATGCATCACTCCTGTTTGTACCAACTTGTTGTATTCCCCCATTGTTGCATTCATTATTGTTGTAACATACTGTTGTGCTGTGTTATGTCTTCCTGTGACAAGGTACCTTTGTAAATGAGCCTCTAGCTCAAAGGTTTTCAAACTGCTGTTCAAATAAACAAATGCGTACGAACCTTCAGGGAAAACCAGCAAAGCCCCCAACAAATGGCAGACTCTTTTAATTAAAACCTTGACAGGCAATCAGCTCTGCTACATGGATTGCCACTCAGCCATATCCAACCCCTACCTCAGGGATTATGGAATAAATCTGGAAATGCAATCTTGAGACCGGCAGCTGCGGACTCCGCATCCTCATATGTAGACCAGGAGCCTGCCACAAGCACTTGCAATCTGGTAGGATAACTCATCTTGAATTTGATGGCTGCTGCTATTAGCTTCATGACTATTACATGATAAGTGGCCTGTCTCTGGCGCACTGACAGGGGTAAGTCTTGCGTGACTCTTATCCTGGATCCTTGCCACATAAGGTCCTTGGTTTCCCGCACTTTGGATAAAAAATGCTGCCTCTCTTGGTAATTCAGAAATTGAAAAATAAAAGTTCTAGGGGCAGCTCCTTGTGGTGGCATTGGTCGGAGCGCTCTATGGGCTCTTTCAATTATATAGCCAGAGCCGAACGGAGATGGACTTGCTACTCTCTCTATGAATTTCCTGGTGAATTTGATCGGGTCTGCACCTTCTTCACGTTCTGGCAAGCCTATTAATACCGCATTATTGCAGCAGCTACGGCCCTCAAGGTCTTCGACCTTATTCTCCATCTTGGCTAGTCGTTGCCGCACGGCCACCAGTTCTGGACTAAATTGGTCTTGCTTGCACTCTAGCGAGTGTATGCAAGCCTCGTTGTCAGACGTCCTCTGTGATACGGATTCCACAGCGTTAGATATACTTTTGATTTACCCCAGAATCATCTGTATTTTGGATTTGAAGGGCTGAAATTCTTCGAGAAACCTGGTGAGGGTAAGAGGCTCTGAATCTGCATTCCCGGCACCAGTAGTCTGCAACTGTAGTACAGTAAAGGCCTTGGTCTTCTTCGGGGCTTTCTCAGGAGTCGCTGGAGGGGTATGTTTGGGAAGGCTTTTCTTCATTTCTATTTTCATCTGCCCCTCGTGGCATAAACACCGGTTGCAGAGAAGGTTCCTACAGCAAGTAAGATAGTTCACCACTTCAGAAACGAAATTTAAATGGTATAAAACAGAGCGGAGGGCAGGAGCTCATGGAGGAGAATGCTACTCGGCGCCCTGCATCACGTGACTCCGATACAGGAAACTTCTATAGCCAGTATCATGGTCTCCAAACACATCCCTGTTTCCCTGTCATTTTGTCCTACATCAATAACACATGGCTCTTCTAGATGGAGGTACAATCCACTACTACATCAAAACGCTGTATATAAAGTCTGTATGCTGAAGGAAGTGCACAGTATGTGAAGCCTTTAAGATGTTTCTCAAAGATACAATCATCTTGTTCTCCTTCTTGTAGAAGACAAAGATGCAGAAGACAGAAGTGGAGTCACAGGGGTGCAAAGCTGATCTTACAACCCTAAAAAATCTGCTCAGAAAGACTCCCCATTCTTAATAGTTGCTGATAGGGCAGGTGACAGGACTGAGGTACTGCATAGACACTATCATGCTCAACAAAGTGTAATGGCAGCTCCTCAGCACCAAACACACCTTATGGGAATCTGGGAACAAGGGTTGCATGCTTTTGACAAACTATCTCAGGAAGCAGCAGTTGGAGTCTTTGATCCCAGCACTCCATAAGCCTGATGGTTCCTTTGCAATTTCCTTACTGGAAATCAATGAGGTCATGTTGGGGGGGGGCAATAGGAATAGTTACACATCAGAACAGGGGCCACACCCCCTTGCTGTCTGATTTTATGGAGACCACTCTACTTCTACAGCAGCTGGTAGAGATAGTGTATGATCTAGAGGCACTTTTGCCTCAAGAGGAGATAAAACAGGCCCTGATGGCATTGGCTAGATGTAAGTCCCCAGTGAAAGATGAGTTCATGGTGACCTGTACCAGTTGAAATCCCAAGCACATTATCCTCCCTTTCTGCCTTCCCTACTAGAAGCATGTGATCATATCACATTACTTCTTACCATGACAGAGACCAACATCACACTACTCCCTAAGAAATCCAGTGGTTCCACTGACTGTGCAAACTACCACCCTATATCTTGGCCAAAACTCTTGCAAGAAGTTTGTAAAAATCCTTCCCCTTCTTGGAGCACCACATGCAAGCTGGATTAGGGAGGCAGTATAGCGCAGTGGTTTAAGGCTCTGAGCTGCAAATCTGGAGACCTGAGTTTGAATCCCACAGCCCCCACTTGCATACTGTGTGACCCTGAGCAAGTCACTTAACTTCCCTGTGCTCCCAGGCTGCACCTGTAAACAAGCTTTCAGCTTAGTGTGTCTCACCTGGTTAAACAATTGGAAAAAAAAATGTCAAAAAGATAAGATGGGGCAGACAGAATCCTTCCCCTCTTGCACCTGTTTTGACATGCCAGGGTGATGGATCAACCAATGCTGTGCTGGTTGTAGATTTCTTTAGCATTTGACTTCGTTGAGTGGATCTATCTTCACCAGATACTGGAAGGATTTGACCTTGGGTCACTATTTTAGAGCTGGGTTTCCATTACATACCAGGTCCCCACTGCAACTGTTTTGACCAATAGGATACTTTCTCAGCTTTTTAGCCTTCTGCAGGGGACAGGTCAGTAATACCATCTTTGCCCACTGCTATTCCTGTTCGTCCTGGGACCCCTTGTGAGTAGAGATATTGCAAAGTTTAAATTCACTAGCGAAGTTTCAAAATTCACCTTCATGAAAAATGCTGCAGATTGCCCATTTATGCACTTTGCAGTGAGTTTTTCTGGGGAACTGGCACTTCTTCAGGCAAAAAGGTGGCACTTTGCCAGCCAAAAACTTTGCAAAGTCAGCAGGCAAACTTTGTGAAATAATTCACAAATAGAAGTTTGCTAACTTTGGACATCTCTGCTTGCCATGAAGTTGCTGAATTTTTTTTAATTTAAATATTTAGTAACTGGAAAGGCACACTGAATCAAAGCTTATTTCCAGGTGCGACCCGGGAGAAGGGGGTACAAGCATATTACAAACATGTCACAGAAATAATTAGTTAGGGATTGAACAAGCAGTGGAGAAAACATTTGTACAGAATCACAGGAGCACAGCAGTACAGGATATACAAAGCAAATTAATACATAGTGGTATATAAAAATGCAGATGAGATGCAGTCAATGTACTCTTGTAGGAAATTCATGTGAGTAGCGAGTGTGAAAGCTTTATTGAGGTGATTGGGTACCAGAGTGGCAGGAACATGTAAGGGTGGTAGTGCGTGAAATTGCTGTTTGATAGCGTCAAAGGAGGGTGAGTTTCTTAAGAACGGGGAGAGTTTATTCCAAAGGAAGGGGAGCCTGTAGGAGAAGGCGGATTTGCCCGATATGGAGGATGGTAAGGGGGGTGAGAAGGTCTGGGAATCCCTGGATCTGAGGCTGTATGGGGATGGATTTGCTGGGGACAGACTGTCAGAGAGGAAGGGAGGTAGCAGGTTGAACCAGTATCAATCACTCAATCAATCAATCAATCAAAATTTTTATTTAAAATTATTTTATTTATTTATTTAGTTGTTTAACCAGGTATAGCACACTAAGCTGAAAGCTTTTTCACAGGAGCGACCTGGGAGCACAAGGCGATTAAGTGACTTGCTCAGGGTCACACAGTATGCAAGTAGAAGCTGTGGGATTCAAACCCAGGTCTGGTCTGCTGGATGTCACCAGATTTGCAGCTCAGAGCCTTAGACCACTGCGCTATTCTGCCTCCAATTTTTCTCCAAAATTACAGGGGGAGGAGTTGAAAGCAGGCCCCTAGCCTGGAGATTTCCTATATATTTAGCCAAGGATCGGGCATTCAGGGAATATCTGGCGGAACAATGGAAGCTCTATGAAGAGATGAATGATATGGGTGAGGTTTCTAGTGGCACTCTCTGGGAGGCGGGTAAGGCCTACATGAGGGGGGCTATAATAGCATATGTGGCTAAGATTAAGAAACAGAGAAGGGGTAAAAGGTATGAATTAGAAAGGCAAGTGAAAGAGTTGGAGAAGTGGGTAGGAGGAGGAGGAGAAAGGGGAGAAGCTCCTAAGTTGTTGGCAACGGCGAGGGAAGCCCTTAATTCTCTTTTGAGGGAGGAAGCAGAGAAGACGTGGTTCTTTTGCCAAAGGAGGGTCTTCGAGTGGGGGAATAAGCCCGGGCCCATGTTAGTGAGGCTGATGAAGGGGGGAAGATGCCCAACTCGGATCCTCCGGATCAAGGGGGAGGAGGGGCAAGTCATTACAAGCTCAAAGGTTATAGCAGAGCATTTCGGGAGTTTCTATGAAAAGCAATATAGGGCAGAGCACATGGGGCAGGAGGAGTGTATCTGAGAGTTTTTGAGTGAGGTACCCTGACAAAGGATTACAGATGAGCAGAAGGAGGTGTTGAGTCAGCCCATCTCAAGAATGGAAATTCTAAGTGCCATACAGAAACTGCAGGAGGGAAGGGCCTGTGGGCCAGATGGATTTCCTGTCGAGTATTATAGGATCCTGGGGGGGCAAATGGCAGATGTGTTGAAGAAAGTATTTGAGAGAGGGGAGGAGGGACAGATTCTGGTACTACCTGACTCATGCTACGAGGCCAATATTTGTTTGATACATAAGAGGGGGCAGGAGGAGACCGACTGTTCAGTTTACCGACCGATATCTCTTCTCAATGTGGATATGAAAATTCTAGCCAAAGTCCTTGCCACGCATCTGGAGAATATTTTGCCGGAGGTGGTCCACCCAGACCAGACCGGGTTCATCAAGGGGCGGCAGTCCTACCACAATGTACGTAGACTGTTAAACATTGCATGGCAGGCCGGCCAGGCTGGAGACAAGATGGGGGTGATCTCTTTGGATGCGGAAAAAGCATTCGATAGGGTAGAATGGGATTACCTCTTTGAGGTGGTGACTCGGTTTGGTCTGGGGGACCCGTTTATAGGGTGGGTCAGGGTTATGTACCTAAAACCTAGTGCGCGGGTGATGGTGAACGGATGCCTATCTGGGAAATTTGGGCTGGGAAGGGGGACGAGGCACGGTTGTCCGTTGTCCCCTCTGCTATTTGCCTTGGCAATCGAACCTCTGGCGTCGGCGATACGTCAACATGAGGGGGTGGTGGGAGTGAGTGATGGGGAGGGAAGAGAACATAAGGTGGCGCTTTATGCTGATGATATGCTATTATTTTTAAGGGATATGCGTGGCTCTATGAGGCACCTGATGGATATTGTTGAAAAGTTTGCAGGTTTCTCCAGATATAAGATTAATGTTAGGAAGTCTGAAGCCATGGGGTTTCCAGACATTGGCTTGGAGGTATGGCAGAAGGGTTTTAGGGTTGTTAAGTCAGATTTTAAGTATTTGGGGGTACGTATTGGGCGGAGGTGGGAAGAGCTTTATAAGTTGAACTATCACCCCCTGATCAAATTGATATTGGCAGATCTGAAGAGATGGATGCAACTACCAGTATCTTAGATTGGGAGGATAAATCTCATAAAAATTAATATTATCCCCCGCATCTTATACCCCATGCAAATGCTGCAGATAAGGCTAACACAACGATTAGAGAAAGGGTTCACGGACTTCATATGGCAGGGGAAAAAGCCCATAATAAGTCTAGCAAGGCTCAAGGTGGATAGATGTAAGGGAGGGCCTAATTTCCTGGACCTGGGTACATATTACAGGTCAGTGCAACTCAGGTGCATGACAGATTGGATTCATAGGCCTGAAGTGGCTAGCTGGGTAGGGCTGGAACAAGAAGGGGCCACTGGGAGGCTCTCAGCATACCTTCATAGTAAGGTGTTGCGAGCATACAGAGACTTGGGAAGTGGTAATCCGTTAGTTCAGGAGATGTTGGAGGCTTGAGATCATCTATGGCAATGAAAGGGATTGGCCCAGAGGGAGACTGTCTTGCTCCCAATTGCGAGAAACCCCTTCTTTGTCCTGGGAATGGAAGATAAGGGGTTTCTAGAATGGGAAAAGGGAGGGGTGGTGTGTGTAGGGACACTGCTGGAGAAAGGGGAGCTGAGTGAGTTTAATAAGGTTAGGAGAGAGATAAAATTAGGGGCTTCCCATTTATTCTGGTATTTGCAGGTGAAAGCATATGTAGGATGCCTGGGCACGGGGGGAAGTGATGGTTTGTATCCAAATAGAATAGAGCGGATGGTATGTCAGGCTAGGAAAGACCCAAAAGGGTTTGTTGGGAAAATGGCTAAGCAAGATAAGTTGAGACTGCCAGACCTGATGGGGCCCACAAAGTCCCTTTGGGAAAGGGACATAGGACTGCAAATCTCAGAGGAGAACTGGGAGTTGGTGCTAGGTATGCCAGAGGGAATCATGATATGTAACAAATTTAAGGAGGCCTTCTATAAGTTCTTGCATAGAATTTATTGGCCCCCAGTGGCAGTGCATCGAGCACATCCCGCTGTATCACCGAACTGCAGAAGGTGTAGCAGGGGGTTGGGCACCTTCTTTGACTGCTTTTGGACATGCCCGGTTCTGGTTATGTTCTGGGGGAGTGTAGTGCAGGAAGTAAACAGGGGGATGGGGGGCCGACTGGTCCGTGACCCCTTAGTTTGTCTTTTTGGGGTGGAAATAATAGAAGGGGAAGAGGAGTGGCAACTATTACCTAGATGGTCAAGGGTGTCGTTTGTGCTGGCAAGACACTGCATTCAGAACACCTGGGTTGCTGGAAATGGGCCCACACTGGCTGACTGGTGAAGGCTGGTTATACGCTCATTGGCTTTGGAGAGGCTAACGTGGGTAATTAGAGATAGGGAGGAGAGGTTCTTGAGGGACTGGGCCCCTTTTTTAGTGACTTTGAGTATGTCCGAAAACTTAATGCTCCACACGGGGTGGAACGTCTAGGCCCCAGGGTGCTGGATAGGTTTGGGGGAAACATCCCTCCTGGGTGGGAGTGTGTAAAACTAACAGTCAGCCTATGGTTTAGCGTTTTTTTATGGCCCTGGCCTTCTTGCGCAATAAGAATAGTAGTGGATCGGATGAATGCCCTTTGTGCTTTATATTATGATGTACGAGGGAGTGGGGATACTTGAACATATATAAGACTCTGGGCTATGTTTGCACACTCGACTGCACTTCTGTAAATGGAATATGTATGATATATTAATGGGATAACCGGGTTTCTTTTTTTTGTGTGTGTGTGTCTGTACTTGTTTCTGCCTGTTGCTATATGTAGTATGTACAAATCTTTGTGTCAGAAAACTTTTAATAAACAGAATATTCAAAAAAAAAAAATGTTATTTATCCAGGCGAACATCGTTGAGCATGCTCATTTACAAGATGGACCTGGTTAGCTCCGGGTCAAATCGTACAATGCATGCAGAGATATTTGCAATAGAGCCAAATAACAGAAGTAAAAAACAATTAATGCAATTGATGCAAGTAAGTACTCAATGTTACATCAGTCATATCAGTTCAGCATGCTTCTGTAATATTTAAGTAGGACATAAGATAAGTATTTGGCAATAAGTGTGATAGACTGGATGTAATGGTGATGGGAGAGGGATGTTAGGCCAAGGGAGGCTTAAAGGGGCAGTGGTATGTTCTGAGAGGGGAGTTTGTGGCAAAGCGGCAGAATGTATTTAAAAGGTTGTCTGTATAATGATGAGGCAGGGGAGGTGCTGTTAACAACATTGGCATAGTCGAAAATGGGTGCAATCATCTTGGTTAGGATTTCGTGGCTGACTGGCAGAGGGAGGGCCTCTCTATTGTGGTAGAGCATACTGAGCTTGGGGTGTAATTCTGAGGTGATGGCTTCTATGTGGTATGCCCCCTATGCCCCGATAGTTTGGGTATATCAGTGGAAGTGTTTAAATACTTAATTAAACGCACATGACCCTTCTTCTCACCCTGCAAAACCTGCAGAGATCCCTTTCCCCTGTCATGAGTGTACTGGACAGTTTTGCTGCCACATCAATTCGGACTGTTAATTGGGAGAACACTTCAATAGCCCTCATTAAATGGGCCTGCATAATTGAATTTTGCAGTGTGTTGCAGGTAATCTCGGAGGGCAAATACTTTACAAGGTATTTAGGTATTAAAATCACCACAGGTAGGGCCAAATCTTTTACCTGCCATCATTTTTCCCCTTATTGCTGAACTGGAGTATGAAACACATTGATGACAGCAATTAAGCCTTACCCCAATTTAGAAGGTAGAGGCTATACATATGTTCACCTACCTAAATTTACCTTTGTCTTTTGTAATCTGTAGTTACAAGACCCTGACAAGATGCTGGACAAAGTGAATGAGATAATAGGTCATCCATTCCTTACAGATAGGGTTATGGTGTCTACCTAATAGGCTGTCAATGCACATGTGACATCAAGGTTGAAATTCAACCCTAGACTAGTTTGGGTCAGTTTCCAATGTGCAACTGACTAGGCTACAGTACCAGGTCTTTAGTCTGGTTTCAGCAGCCAAAGCATGTACGGACAAAGTATTCCTCTGAAGGTATGAATGCTTCTTTTATACTCTGGCTTGTGATTAACCTCTATACTATTAGGCAGGCTATATACTATCTCTATTAATTCAGCTTTACATCTGTACTTGGTCATCTTGGACAGCCAGACTTGATTCTACAGGGCTGACATTGTGAATGCATCTATTTACAGGTACTCCAAGGCATTGGGACCTTAGCTTCAATGGCTTATCTTTTCACATTTCAAATAACCTGCCTGCATTCTCTGTATGTCACATCCTATATGGGCTGGTGCATGTATGCAACCCCTAGGTCAGTGGCCACATAGCAAGCTGTGCTGCACCTCTGCAGAAAGCCCCCCTGCTAGCATGGCTCCCAAGCTATTCAGCACAAGTGGCGCATTGGAACCCCTGCCAGAAGGTCCATGTATATCCACTCCTCAACTCAAATCACTCTTTTTGTGGCACATTTGCTCCATTCCTCCATTTCAACACTGCTTCTCAACCTCAATCTCTGCCAATATGTGCCTCTGGAGTGTATCCAGTGCCCAATGCCTGCTCAAGGAAGTGGTGACCACATTCTCCTCCTGACCGAGTATCATGATCAGAACCCACCTGCCCCTTTGTTTGCCCTGGCCATCTTGGTGGTTTCATCATGAGCTATTATGGATTCCCCCATCCCCTTCCCTTCGGTCTTCAATGTCACTTTCTAGACATCGGCTTAGTGGCAGAGGCACACTTCACATGCTGCCATCTTGCTCATGGTGCACTCCTGGCATCAAGTCACAGATACCAGCTCAATGGCACAGGAGCACTTTGCCAACTGCCATTTTGGTCATGGTGTCTCCCAATATCACATCATGGATGTCAGCCCAGCATCACAGGTGCACTTCACCCACTGCCTTGTTGGTCATGGAGCACTCCTGGTCCCTCAGGAATCACCATGCCTTGACAGCTATCCAATCTCCAGATTGTAAATCTCTCTTCTCCTATCACCCAAAATGCTAAATGGGTGTTAGACCAGTTTTCTTTAAGCCTGCCTTCTGAAGTTTTTTGACATGCCAGCCAGCTGTAGTGGGCATATTGGCAAGGGAGCCACAGCAGCCCATACAGGACATTTTCATCAGGCAGCCATTTTGATGTGCCATGCTGCTCCAGGCAGCCATGTTGGGAAGGGATCCACAGTAGTCCTTATAGGATAGTCTATCGAGGTAGCCTTTCAGCTGGAGGTGCTTAAACTTTATTGATGTAAAGGGCCCTAGTGGGGCATCCATATTACATGGGTATCTATTCTTGCCTAGTGCCTATAACTCATATAGGTCTTTCCCTATGCCAGGTTGGCTATAGCCTCCATGGTTCTCCAGTAGTTGGCTACCTCTCACAGACCTATGTTCTCCTGTTTTTGTGCCTGAATTACGCCCAAACATATTACTAATGTCCATTCCCCTTTCTTCTTTTCTCACCAACAGGCATGATGAATAGAGCCAGCAAGTGCAGAACGTGCCCTGTGCCTCTCACCCTGCAGCAAATGAGCCATTTCTATTCAAGCTGCACTGAACTCCCACATAAATCCACATGGCATTCTACTGTACCCATTGGACCCATTCAGAACACAGACAGCACCTACTCCACATGGGACACTGCCTCTCCCTTGAATCAGCCAAACACCCAGGTGGTGAACACAGCAGCTGTGATACTCCAAAATCAACAGATGATCCAAGTACAACAGCAGTTCATGGTGGCAATGCTGTAAAAATTGGCAGAGATAGCAGGCCAAAGTAGCATGAACCACACCAACAAAGATTCACATTGCAATACAGTTACAACACCCTCCAGAGTGGGCACAGGTGACTCAGACCCTAATGGCACCAGCCCAGACAGCTCACCAAAGGACAGAAACCCCAGAGACAGTGGGAAGGACTCAGATGTGGAGTCTGAAGGTGAAGACAAACCCACCACAGTCCAAGCCCACCAATCACTCACTGCAAAAATGTACTTCCCTGAACAGGTGCCAGTACTACTGTGCCGCATCATAATTACGGTGGGATTCGAGGAACCAACACCACCACCACAATCCATGTTCATGCCATGCCTCCTGCTAAAAGCCAAGAAAGTCTTTACCTTCCTGATATGCAAAGCAATCGATGAGGTCATCACAAAAGAATTGGGAAGCTACTGAACCAGCATGCATAACAGAACACAGATCATGGGACAAGATGTATCCAGTGCAGGAAGCCAATGTGAGGATTATATGTGCACCACCTACAGTAGATTCAGAGATCACTGCTCTAAACAAGAGAATGGTCCTACCATCAGAGGGCACTTCAGGCCTCAAGCAGCCTACTGATAACAAACTGAAAGAAATGCTCCAAAAACATTTAAGCTAGCAGAAATGGGGGCAAGGATGGCCACTATGGCAATTTACCCCACTAGAGCCCAACTGATCTGGCTACAGGACATGCACACAAACATTAACCCAAAGTCCCCAGAAGCTCAACTCATAGAGCAAGCAATTCAGACAGTCAGATACTTTACAGAAATGGCAGTAGATTCCCTAAATATTATTGCTAGAGTGGAAACCATCTCCAACAGGGCAAGAAGAGCCATCTAACTCAAACTGAGGAACACAAATAATGAATCCAAGGCCAAGCTAAGCAAGCTACTCATCAAGAGCTCCTTCCTTTTTGGAGGGGGCATAGACAAATACATTGTAAACAAGGAGGATGGCAAATCCCTTGACAAGGTCAAGCACTCAAAGTCCACTCACTTGCTCACTAGATGCAAGTTTTGTACAACAGGAAATTTTCTAAACTAACATCAAATGCAATATGACAACAGGAGAACAATGATTACCTCAACCATTACCAATCCAGTAACACCTACCAGCTGCCAACAGCAATGCATCCCATGGTCAGGGTTCCTTCTCTAGAAGCAATCCCTTCCACACCGGCTTCCTCAAGACCCAGCCGGAGTAATGACTATCAGCTTTGTACCCTGCAACTGGATCACACACCAGTAGGAGGGCAACTACTGTATCACTGTTCACCCATCAATGGAAACAGTCAACAGAAGACAGATGGGCACTGGATATTATAAGCAAGTGATACACAATAGACCTGGCAACAGTTCCAAGAACTGACAGATCAATTATCTCCCTTCCTCCCACTACTTAAGATCAGGTTGATAGAATACTTGGAAATGAATGGCTTGCAGGATGACAGGCAGCATGGCTTGAACAAGGGAAAGCTCTATCAGACTAACCTGATAGAGTTTTTCGATGGGGTCACACAGATAGTGGACCAGGGATGAGCAGTGGACGTGACCTATCTGGATTTCAACAAGGCGTCAACACTGTTCCACATGGTGAAATGGTGCAAAAGCTGGAAAGACTAGGGATGGACCTCAGGATCTCCAGATGGGTGGAAAACTGGTTGAAGGGAAGGAGTCAGACGGTGGTGATAAATGGAACCCATTCCAGGGAACTGGTGCAGACCAGTGGGGTGCCATAAGGGTCAGTGCTAGGACCAATACTTTTTAATGTCTATGTTAGTGACCTAGCGGAGGATCTGAAGGGAAGGGCGTGCCTGTTCACAGATGATACAAAGGTCTGCAATAGGGTGGATTCACCTAGTGGGGTGCAAGCCATAAGATGGAACCTGGAAAGGCTGGAGAGGTGGTCTGACACCTGGAAATTGAAGTTTAATGCACAGAAGTGCTCGCTGATGCAGCTGGGAAGGAGGAGTAGGAGGGAAATTTACTCCCTTGGGGGGGATTAAGGAGAAGGAAATGGAAAGGTACCTGAGGATTATGGTATCGTGTGACCTCAAGGTGGGCAGCCAGTGTAGTAGGGTGATGGGAATGGCAAATGGAATGTTGTCCTGCATTACAACGGGTTTTAATAGCAGGAAGAGGGAGGTGCTAATGCCGTTATACAGAACCATGGTCAGACCGCATCTGGAATATGGGGTGCAGTTCTGGAGACCTCACCTATGAAGAGATGTTGAGTTGATGAAAAGGGTACAGAGAAGGGCAACCAAAATGGTACGAGGGATGCTGGATGTACCATATGAGAGAAGTTTGAGAGAGAGATGAATTTGTGCACTCTGGAGACTAGGAGGGAGGGGGGGACATGACTGAGACCTTTAAGTATCTGAAGGGAATAAATAAGGTGGAGGGCGATAGCTTGTTCAAATTGAAGAAGGGAGCGAACACGAGGGGACATAGCCTCAAACTGGAAGGTGGGCAATACAGAGGTAATGTCAGGGGCAGTTTTTCATAGAGAGGGTGGTGGGGGCCTGGAACAAGCTGCTAGAAGAGGTACTGGCAGCTGAAATGGTGGAGGGGTTCAAGATTGCTTGGGATAGATTTAAGAGGCTGGGAAAAGAGATGGAAGCATAACAGAAGGAGGGAGGTAGGGTATTGGGCAGACTAGCTGGACTGTGGGGCCTTTCTCTGCCATCACATTTCTGTGTATCTGTGTATTAAAGCACAAGGCATGGCCTGCCCAAATCTATGCCCTAATACAGGGACTGCTTTGAATCAAAGCCATCATGGAGGTATCACTGGAGCAAAGAGGTAAAGGGATCTATTCTATTTTCTTTACAGTACTTGAGAAAAATAAGTGAACTACTCAGAGTTTTAAATCTAAAATTCTTAAATATCTCAGTCTGATAAGACCATTCAGGATGGAGATGGTCAGGTCAACCCTGAGAGCCATCCGCAAGGGTGACTACCTAATGTCCATAGATCAGAAAGATGCCTACTTGCACATCCAAGTCAAATCTTCTCATTACACATTCATGAGGCTCTACATATTGGGGAAGCACTACCAATACCAAGTGCTTCCATTTGGTCTCACCTCAGCCCCAAGAGTTTTCACAAAAGTTTCAGTTGTACTAGCTGCCAAAATGAGGAAGCAGGACATACAAGCCATCCTTACCTTGATGACTATCTCATCAGGGCATGGTCCTGGCAACAAGTGTACAGCCACACTCAAACTATGGTCTAATGCCTACAGCAACATGGATGGGTGATGTACAAAGGAAGGCAATGGTTGCAAATGCAAGGAGCCTAACAAACGAGCTTCCCGACCTCATGGCCACCATGGCAGAGGCGGGGCTAGACTGAGTAGCTCTGACAGAAATCTGCTTTATAGAACACCATTATTGGAATATGACAATCCCAGGGTACAACCTTTATAGAAAGGACAGGAAAGGGAAAAGGGGAGAGGGGAGGGGTGGCAATATATGTACAGGAGGATATAAACACCATAGAGACACAGGGGTCTTCCAGTGAAACAGAGTCACTGTAGCTGGCAGCTGACACTGGTAATGAGACAATCATTGAACTGGAGTTATATATAGACCCCCCTCACAGGAAGAAAATGAAGACAAGGAGCTACTTGTGACAATATAAAAAATGGCAGACAAGGGTGAGGTGACACTGGTAGGGTATTTTAAGCTACCTAACATACAGTACATTGGAAAACAAATTCAGCAGCAACAACGTGAAGCAGGTACTTTTTAATGGCCTTATTGGGGGCAGGTCTGAGGCAGCTTGTAGATTCTCCAAGAGGTGAAGACATACTAGACCATGTTCTCACAAAGGGTGAGAGGGTAATGGACACTGAAGTAGGGTGCCATCTAGAGAATAGTGACCTAAGTATAGTCACTTTCAACATTATCACAGCTGAGGACACCAGTCACTTCAACATTAGGGTTCTAGATTTTAGGAGTGCAGACTTTCAGAAAAAGAGAAATGGCCTAGCTGAAATCTTAAAAGAAGGAGATGGGGAGGGGTTGAGGAAATCTTGGAAAACATTAAGGGCTCTATCAAGGAGGTCATGGACCAATACACCAAAACAATAAGTAAAGCAAAAAAGAAAAGAAATCCACTATGGTACTCCAAAGAGGTGGCAAGTATAGTAAAAGAAAAAAAGGCTGCCTACAGGAAATTCAAAGCATCAAATAAAGAAGACAGGGAATCATACAAAGAGAAACAAAAGGAGGTCAGTAAATTAATAAAGCAAGCTAAAGCCCAAACTGACATAGGGATAGCAGGAGGTGTAAAAAGAGGGGACAAGACCTTCTTTATGTACATAAGGAAAAAAAGGAAGACCAAGGGGAGAATAGCAAGACTACAAGCAGAAGGGGGAACATAGAAGAGGGGGACAGGGAGAAGGCAGAAGTTCTAAACAGATACTTCTGTTCTGTATTTACAGAGGAGAAGGGAAAAGGACCAGCACTAAGAAGAAGAAACTGCATCCCTGGACTAGGGATTGATACAAGCCCCTTCACAGCAGACCAAGTCTTGAATGCGTTAAATAACCAAATAGTGGACAAGGCCATGGGACCACATGTCATGCACCCCAGAGTCCAGAAGGAACTGGGGAAGGAATGTGCAGCACTCCTAGCAGATCACTTCATCAAATCATTGATGAGTAGGGAGGTTCCCAAGGACTGGAAGAGGGCAACTGTGGTCCCATTTCATAAATCTAGTAGCAAGGAGAAAGCAGGAAACTACTGCCCAGTGTGCTTCACTTCTGTGGTGGGAAAATGTATGGAATCATTACTCAAACAGAGGATAATAGCATTCCTTGAAGTGGGGAGGTCTTGTCAAATTAACAAAAATTGAATTCTTTGACTGGGTTACCAAGACAGTGGATAATGGATTGGGGGGGGGGGTGGCAGTGGATGTAGTCTACTTGGACTTTAGCAAAGCTTTCAACTCTATCCCACACAGAAGGCTGGTAAAGAAGTTGGACTACATGGGGGTGGGACAGGAGGTGGTAGTGTGTGTGAAAAATTGGCTGCATGATAGAACGCAAAGGGTGCAGGTAAATGGCACATTATCAGCAGAACAGAAGATAACCAGCGGGGTAACCCAGGGTTCCATGCTGGGGCCTCTGCTATTCAATGTATTCATAGTTGACATTGCAAATGAGCTCGAGGGGAAGATGAGTCTGTTCGTGTATGACACCAAGATATGCAACAAAGTGGACTCCCCAGCAGGACAAATGAAAATGGAATCAGAACTAAAGAAACTGGAGGAGTGGTCTAGAGCATGGCAGCTGAATTTTAATGCCAAAAGTGCAAGGTCATGCACATAGGAAGTAGGAACCCAGAAAGGGAGTACTATTTGGTAGGACAAAGACTAGCAACAACCAGCCAAGAGCGTGATCTGAGGATTTTAATATCAGACAACTTGAAAGTGAGCACACAGTGTGAAAAGGCAGCAATTAAGGCCAGTGGCATGATGGAATGCATTGAGAGAGGAATCACGAGCCAGAGGAGAGAAGTGGTACTGCTGCTGTATAGGGCATTTGTCTGTCCCACCTGGAATACTGTGTCCAGTTTTGGAGACCACACCTCAGAGAGGACATTAACAGAACAGAGACAGTACAATGGAAGACAACAAAAATGGTACAAGGTATACAGTACATCAAATGTCATATGAGGACAGGTTACATATGAACATATGAATGTACCAGCAGAAACAGACCACCCTGTCTGTCTAAGTCTGCTCAAGTGTGCAGCCAACACCCCTAGTTTGCAGCTTCCCCACCCTCTCCCCTTTGTCATCCCAGGGCCACCCCCCCACCCTCACTCTCCCCTGTTCCCTGTTCCATGCCCTTTTGAAGCTGTTCACAGATTTACATGATACCATCCATTCTGGTAGGGCATTCCATTTTGCTACCACCCTCTCTGTGAAATAGTGTCTCCTCATTTCCTTCCTAAATCTTCCCCCTTCTATTCTTAGCCTGTGCCCCCTGGTGATCCTCCCCCTCCTTAACTTAAAGACCCCATCTGCCTTATCCTTATTGAGTCCCCTTAGATACTTGAATGTCTCTATCATGTAACCCCTGTCCCTTCTGTCCTCCAGGGTGTACATATTCAGATCTCCCAGCCTGCTGTAATAGTATCTCCTCTTCATTCCACATATCATCCTTGTTGCCCTCCTCTGCACCCCCTCCAGTAGCCTGATATCACGCTTTAGGTATGGCCTCCAAAACTGCACACAATACTCTAAGTGTGGCCTTACCAGTGATCTGTAGAAGGGCAAGATCACTTCTCTTCACCCGGATGAAAAAAACCTCGCTATGCACCCCAGCATTTTGTTCACTTTTGCAGCCGCTCTCCTGCACTGGGCAGTGTTGCTCATGGTCCATGTTATCATTACCCCTTGATCCTTCTCCTCTTCAGTGATCCCCAGCTTAACCCCCACAGCCAGTATTCTCTCTTTGGGTTCTTCAACCCAAAGTGCATAACCTTACACTTATTTGCATTGAACCCCAGCTGCCACCTCTCTCACCACTCCTCTAGCTTGCGTAGGTCCCCCTGAAGCTGCTTCCATCCCTCCTCTCCATCCACCACTGCTCCGATTTTGGTGTCGTCAGCAAACAGACTTACCTTGCTCAACACACTGTGTGCAATGTCTGATATGAAGATCCCAAGCAATACTGGCCCCAACACAGAGCCCTGTGGCACCCCACTCATCACCGGCCTTGGAGTTTAGAGGTCCCCTCTCACCACCACCCATTGCAGCCTGCCACTCAGCCAACTTGTAATCCAGTTTATTATTTCTGCCCCTACCCATACCACCAGTTAGCTTCCC
This sequence comes from Neoceratodus forsteri, assembly GCA_016271365.2. Taxonomy (NCBI): domain Eukaryota; kingdom Metazoa; phylum Chordata; order Ceratodontiformes; family Ceratodontidae; genus Neoceratodus; species Neoceratodus forsteri. Next base: position 1,065,798,665 of record CM028131.1, on the reverse strand, counting down.
CCCAAGCCACCCATGAGGCACCAAATTGAAGGCCTTGCTGAAGTCCAAGTAAAGAACATCCACCACATGACCCTTATCCAACTCACCTGTCACCCAGTCATAATATCGTACAAGGTTGGTTTGACAAGACTTCCCTGAAAAAAACCAATGCTTCCTCACATCCTGGAGGCCAATGTCCTCCAGGTACGACACCAGTCTTTCCTTTAGTATCATTTCCATGAGTTTGCACACTATGGTGGTGAGACTTACCAGATGATAATTACCTGGTTCAGCCCTTGGCCCACTCTAGTTTAATGGTACTACATGTGCCATCCTCCAGTCCAGTGACACACATTCCGATTCCAGTGAGGTGCTGTACAGATCCGTCAGCGGCTCCGCCATCTCCCTCAGCACCCTGGGGTGGATACCATCTGGCCCTGGTGCCTTGTCTACCTTCAGTGCTCTCAGTCCCTCTATGACTCTACTTGCCTCAATTCTTCCATCTGTCACCTCCTCTCCCCTGTCCCCACCCTCCAAGCCCATGCTGATAGCGGTCCCCCCTTTTCTTCCATGAACACTGAGCAAAAGTATTCATTCAGTGCTTCTGCCTGCTCCTCCCCCTTTTCATCCACTCCCCAACCCTTTTTATCCTCACTATTGTCTCCTTGCACTTCCTTTTCTCCCTGATGTATCTGAAAAAGTCTTTCTCCCTCCTCCATTAATTCCCTGTGCTAATCTCAGCTCCCTCTGGGCCTTGGCTTCTCTCATTTTTCTGGTCACCTCCCTGGACCATCGTGCATATTCCTCCCTGTCCACTTCCTTCCCCGACCTCCTAAACCTCTGATGTGCCACTCGTTTTGCCCTCACCACCTCCACAACCTCACTGTTCAACCAGCATAGTTTTCTTGCTCTGGTCCTCTTACTCTGTGCCTTGGTGCAGGCTTCTGTTGCCTCTTTAACCCCCCATTTAATAATATTCCATTTCTGCTCCACATCCATCTCCTGCCTTATGCCAAAGTCTGCCCCTCTGAAGTTTACCACCCAAGTGATTGATTTCTCTGGCTCCCCGCACATCGTGATAGTAAACCACACCGTTTGGTGATCGCTGTCGGCTAGTGGGTCCTCTGCCTTTATTTCCCTCACTGCCTCCCCATTCAACAATACCAGATCAGAAGCGTTCTTTAGCCTAGTAGGTACAGTAACCAACTGTGTCAGGTGACCCTCCTGGATCGCATCCAGGAGAACTTGCTCCCTAGCACTGGAGGTGACCGGAATGCTCCAGTCAACCCCCGGTAAGTTAACCACCTTCCCCTCTCTACATGACTTTTCAGTTTGTCCCACTAAATCCCTGTCAAGCTCCTCAGACTGGGATGGTGGCCTGTACACCACCCCAAACCTCAGTTTCCTACCCCTTGAGTCTAGGAGCTGCAGCCAGATTGCCTCTGTTCTCCTTTCTTCTCCCTCATCCCTTGTGCATTTGATCCCGTCCCTCACATAGACTGCCACCCCACACGCCCTTCCCTCCTTATGGTCCTTTCTGCATTATTTGTATCCTGGGATTGTCAGATCCCAGCCCTGGTGCTCAGTTGCACACATTTCTGTGACAGCTGCAATATCCACCTTCCACGCTGCTAAGAATGCCTGTAGCTCAGGGGATGTGTTTCCTAGACTTCTTGCATTCAATAAGACCACCCTCCATAATGCCCCCTTCCCTTTCCTTCACTAGCCTCCATCTCCTTCCTTCTACTCCCTCCTTTTTGGCCACCCCGAGTCCTTCCCTGCTAGCCTGGGGGCTAGGCTGTGACTCCACTCTATTGGATCCCTGCCTACCTGCTGTCCACTTGCCACCCCCCCATCTAGTTTAAATACACCCTTGTTGCAATATACCTCCCAAGTCTTTGCTCTTATACCTCCTTCCCCTCCCCACTCAGGTGCAGCCTATCCCTTGCAAACAGATTGTTATATCCCAGAAACTGCCCCAACTGCCCACAACCCCATATCCCTTAGTTCGACACCATTCTACCAACCATGTATTCAACTCTCTAATCCTCTCCTTTCTCACTGTGCTTGCACAGGGTACTGGGAGCACTTCAGAGAAGGCCACAGACTCCCCAGTCTCTTCGCACAACCTTCCCACTTCCTCAGACCTCTCCCTTGTCACCTCCACCATTTTCCCCGCTGGGTCATTTGTCCCACATGTACCACAATGTGTGGTTTCCTCCTACCCTTCTTTATGCACCTTAGGATTGCCTGTCCTGTCATGTCTGCCTTTAATCCTGGTATGGACTACATCCATATCTGACTGTGCCTCTCCCCCTTGCTGCCCCAACTGATCCCCTTGAGTATGGAGTCCCTCAACACCAGTACACCTCCCTCCTCTTTCCTTGTGCCCGTTGCCACCCCCCCACCCAGGTTTTCATTCTTGAAGCCACTCAAGACTGTGTTTTTACCATGTGCCCCAGTGTCTTCCCCGTCCCTCCCAATTAGGACCCCTCCCCATCCTCCTGTTTGACTGCCAACCTCCCTCTCCCTCCTTGCCTCTCCATGTATTATCCCTCCCCTGCCATACCATGTTCAATCTCTCCACTAGTAATGCCCCTCACTCCCTCTTCTTTGTGAGTGTTATCCCTTGTGCAATCACCTACTGCATCCTCTTTCCCATGTGTTGCTAGTAAAGTAAACATGTTCCCTATCCCCTTTCCCTTACTATGTGCTTTCTCCTCCCTCCTGCCTACTGCTGCTCCTCTTTGTCTATGTCCTACTAGAGTCCACACTTCATCAGCTGGCTTCCTGTCTAGTTTGCCCCTACCCCCTCCCTTGACCCAATGTTCCTTCTCTGTGGTGTCCCCACAATACTCTCAGATGTCAGCCCTCCTACTGACGCAATCCTCCCCTCATTCCTCAACCTCCCCAGCTCCCAGCCAAGCCACTGAACCTCTTCCTTGAGCCTCCTTAGCCTGTGGCACCCTCCCAGCCTCCACAGTATATTCATCCGCATTGCTGCCCCACAACCATTGCACCCAACAATCCTACCCATGGTCCACACTACCTATACAACCTCTCCACACTAACTATCCCTATAGTAAGCAGAATTAACTAATCCTAGCCCAGCCTCTAACAGAAATTTTACCTGACATATTCCAGTTGAAGGCCCCCACAATATCCACCTATCACACTAATCAGCAATTCATTCTGGATGCTGTACTCCTATTTGAGACCTACCTATGCTTTTCCCTGCCCTGTGGCTGCATTGTTGGCTAGAAATACATGAGCTTCAGCTGAAGCCCCTTCCTCCAATTGCAGGGCAGGTGTTCCCCTATAAATGAGCTGTGCTCTGGGGAGGGAGGGGTGGGGGAGCATGGGATTAGGGCCCACACCCGACTCTCATGAGAGTGTATCAGCCCTGTGTCTGCCCCTCACTGCACCTCCAAGCACTGCAGCCTCCACCAGAGGAAGGTCTCACACACACACACACACACACACACACACTGTATTAAACAAATCAGCACTACTGCCCTAACGACCACAGACTGAAAAAGAATTTAAAGCTGATCCAGCAACTAAATCCTTTCTCCAACTGCTCAGAAAAAGAAGGTTCAGACAACCGCTGGCAGACCCCAACTGCTTTTGCAGTACTATTACGTGAGAAGCCCTGGTATTTAAGCCCCAATGAGATGTAAACTGATCCTGGCTGAGAAGGACAGAATCTTCCAGAAAGCTGCTCACAATGCCTGTAGAAAAGATAAATGAATATCCAGCTGCCACTATGGATCCCCCACACCACACAACACTAATAAACAAGTCAGCACTACTGCCCTAAAGTCCACAGGCTGAAAATGAATTTAAAGCTTATCCAGTAATTAAATCCTTTCCCCAACTGCTCAGCAAAAGAAGGTTCAGACAACCTCTGCCAGATCCCAACTGCTTCTGCAGTACTGCTATGTGAGAAACCCATGTTGGCTGAAGGATTTAAACATGTACTCCCTGGAACAAAGGAGGGAGAAGGGAGACATGATTGAGACCCTGAAGTACATTAAGGATATAAATAAGGTACAGTTTCAGGAACTTTTTGATTCCAAGAAGGGTAGCAGAATGAAGTCATGATCTTAGATTGAAAGGGGGAAGTTTAGAACCAATGTTAGAAAGTTCTTCTTCACGAAGAGGGTGTTGGACGCCTGGAACCCTCAGAGGCCATGAGAGCTAAAACAGTCCAGAGGTTTAAAAATGCTTAGGATATGCACAAAACAATCATTTAAAAGAGAGGATAACAGGGCGGGGGGTAGTAATCTATGGTGTACTGACAGAAGGGTGAAACCCTCCCAGTGAAATCCCCCACAGTGACATTTTCAACAAGTTTTAAAAATGTCGCTGTGGGGTACCCACTGGTGAAATGTCACCCTTTCACTGAGTTTCACCCACCCCTTTTTGTTAACTCTGACTCAGAGTTAACAATCTTTAGTAGCAGGGTGTGGGGGGCACAGACATCCACATGGGGGCTTTGGGAGCATAGCCCCAATAGAAAAACAGACCAATGTCTGACAGGCAAAATTTTGCCTGTCAACATCGGGAATGTCTCTATGCCAAGCGTGGATAACAATGTTGTCACATTGGAATAGGTAAACCCTAATCTATACACCGTGGGCAGGCTAGATGGACCTTGAGGTCCCCTTCTGCTGTCACCTTCTATGCTTCTATGATAAATCACAGCAATAGCTACCACAAACCCATTGAGTTAATAGAACACCTGGGAACACTGATAGATACAAGTACAGGAACAGCAAGATCATTGGAAAACAAGGTCAACAACATCACAGAGAAGGTGCGCACTTTGCAAAGGACAAGACAACTGACACTGAGACGTTGTTCCAACATCTTACTATCTGTATCTAAAGTGAAATCCCAAGTTGGCAGATCTTCTATCAGCTTTGTATTACTTCAGTTATGGAATAAGAGCCAACAAATCCTAAAACTGGCTAGTCCAATTAAGCTGTCCGAATTCAAAACACTGTATGCAAGATTCTTCCCGGAGCCCTGCAAGTGCTTTAATTGATATGCCTATGTTGTCCTGATCTGCTTCAACTCACTCAATTGTATCCATTATGCTCCCCCCCCCTGTTTACCCTCCTCCTCTCCATTCCTCTATGCTTTCCCTCTCTCTTCTCCTACCTAATCCTGTAGGTCTCCCTAGTAACATTAGCTGACATTGCCCAATTGCCTTTATTTGCTGCTCTCCCAATAGTATTATTATTATTATACTATTACTGTAATGTATTGCAGCCTTTGGGAGTTTGTTGTATACGTATATATGACTATTGTAGTCTGTGTTGTTGTCCACCCCTTTGTACTTTTCACTTACATGTTTTTTTTTCTTTCTCTTCTGCTGTACCAACAAATATTCATTTTGTATTACTGTTCTAATTTGTATATTCAGCCATGCCCACCTTGTAAATGAGCTTGCTCAATGGTGTTCCACCTGGTAAAATAAAGATTGATTGATTGACTGGAGCAACTTTCCAGGGTCATTGGCCTCATAGCAGCATGCATCTACCTGGTTCCATTGGCCCAATGGAATATGCGACAAATCCTACTACTGGAAATACAAAATGGATTAATATGGACATAGATCTATCAACAGCACTTGAAATCCCCCCAACGGATAGTGATAGTATCTTCCCTCCAGAGGTGGATAAACAGGGACAACCTGACCAGTGGCCTAGAACTGGACATACAACATGAGATCATAATAGACACAGATGCCAGTCTGATGGGCTGGGGTGCAACCCTCAGCCAGTACACTGCATAAGGCAAATGGCCATTGGTGGAATCCAAACTCCTAATCAATATGCTGGAATGTATTGAAGTATTCCGAGCATTACTCAGCTTCAGTGACAGCATAAACCACAAAAATGTACTCATTAGGTCCATCAAGCAAGGTCACAGTTGCTTACATACAGAAACAAGGTGGAACCAGATGCAGGGCAATGCAGAGGGAAGTTGCCAAAGTAATGAACTAGATGCAGAAATACTTACAGTGCATTGCTGCCATACATCTGTCAGGCAAACTCAACATGACAGAGGACTGGCTGAGCCATCAACAGATCCATCCAGGCAAGTGGAGACTCAAACCACATCTTTAAATTAATAGGCAAGTGCTGGGGGGGGCGCAGTCCAAATTAACCTCATGGCCACCAGTAAGATTATCCAATGCCCCAGGTTCTTCTGCAGGTTCAGGGAGCAACAGTCCATGAGGGTTGACACATCACTGCAATGGGCTTTCCAGGTGTCATACATCTTCCCACTGCTCCCATTAATTATGCATGTCCTCCAGAAGAGACAGCAGTCCAGAACCACAGTGATATTGAGAGCATCTATTAGCAGAGGAGGTCCTGGTTCACCACAGTAGATGCCATGGCAGTGGGTTACCCATGGAGAATCACAACTAGTCAGGATTTGCTACAACAAGGGCCAGTGAGCAACCCAAATCCTCAGAACCTCAAGCTGATGGCCTGACTCCTGAGAGGGGCACATTGATAAAGGTGAGCTACAACCTCTCAGAAACTAACACACTGACACTATCTAGAAGAAGCTCCACTACCTCAAAGTACAGGTGACACTGGGTGACCTTTTTGAATTGATGCAGTACTAACTCAATAGCCTTGGAACTTGCCTCCATTGCTGATTTCCTGCTATTTTTACAAGAAAGCCTAAAGAAGGGCCTCTCCCCATACTCACTGAGAGTTTGGCTACATGCCATAGTTGCTCCATGCAAAAGGATAGACAACACATTCCCAAGGGTGTACTCAGATGTCATACACATTCTAAAAGCAATGACAGTCATATGCCTCAGAGTCAAACAAGTGACTGCTCCTTGGGACCTAAACCTAGTGTACAGGCAATGACATCTATACCATTTGAACATCTGAAGATGGTAGACATAAAATGGATGACTAACTATGATTTTCCTGACAGCCGTGTGCTCAGCAAGAAGGACAGGAGAGCTTCAGGCATTGCCTTGTAGAGAGCCATTTCTAATGATACATGACAACAGGGTGGCAATGAGAACCATACCCTCATTTATACCCAAAGTGAACTCCAGTTTTCACAGAAAAGAGACAATAGAGCTTCCAACCAACTTACCAGCAAAGGAGATGGACACAGACCCATGTCTGTTCACCCTAGGAATGAAGAAAATAATCAGCGTATATTTATACCTGGACAGAACATAAGACTGTCACAAATCAGACAGATTAGTCAGTCTCATTTCAAGGGTACAAGAAGGTCCAAGCAACTTCCCATTATACAGTTTCATCTTGAGTGAAATCAGCCATTCAGGAACCTACAGAACAAGCTCAAGGACACCACCCAAGAGCTTTACAGCCCACTCCACCAGGAGCATAGCTATCTCCTGGGCTGAAAGGAATATGGCCAACACAGAGGGAATCTGTGCAGAGGCCACTTGTACTTTGATGCGTACATTCACTAAGCATTACAGATTTGATGTTGCACCCAAAAACAAGACCAATTTCATTCACTCAATGTTCCGGGCAGTGAATGTGCAACCGACTGAAAACAATGACTCTTCCTACCTTTCTGACTTGGGCACTGCTTCTTTGAACCCTACCTGTAAGTGCCTCAGAGATTAACCTCCACAATGGTAGTTTACTCACCAGGTAAAGGTGATTGTGGGGTATACATCTCTGACGCACTCCATGGCCATCAGCGAAGATCACTGTGTTTAGACAAAGCTGTGCCACATCCCATTGCACCACTTCCACCAGAATGCCATATGGGCTGATTACCTATCGTATGTAGCAATACAAGCTAAAATAGTACATTCTTAATAATTTCTGAATCTATCTCTTCTTTGCCCTAGTCACAAGCCTAAAAGTTTAACCAGTTTGTTTACAGACCATAGCTTTGGAACACATCGAAACTGGCCCAAACTGGCTAGACCACCTACTACAGGGTCGAATATCAACCTTAAGGTAACATGTACATTGTCAGCCTATCAGGTGAACACCATATCTGTAAGGAATGGGAGTGCCTCAGAGATGCATACCCTCCCTATCACCTTTACTAGGTGAGTAAACTACCATTTCCTCTGAGATGGAAAACCTCAAAGGCTTAGAAAAGCCAGTCTCAGGGCTCATTAAAAGCAGAGAGCGTTGGCTTTTTCCTGGTTCAAGGGCTACTGTATGGCATATTGAGTAGCACAAGCAGTCAGATGTTGGAGTCTGCCACTGAGTCTTCCCCACAATGTGCTAAACCAAAGAGAGATTTATTAGGCAGATTTAGTCTGAGCACACTGCTGGGCAAGAAGCCAGCACATAAAGCATTAGGGGACCCTATAATAGCAGAAGTCCAGAGGGCTTGAAACAAGTGTATGGATATTACCAGGAGCACAAGGGTCTGTGGAACCCTCCACTTCCCTTGACATATTTGTGGTATAACCCCAGCATTTTGGTGGGAGAGTGGCCCCTAAATTGACAGAGCTCACTCACTAAGGAGATTCTAGTCTTAGGTGACATATGTATGCCATGCTCCCCAGTTCTACTCCCTTTTCAGCAATTATTTGATAAATATGAATTGCCTAAGTCTTTTCTGGAAGAATTTACAAATTTAATCTAACTAGGGTGGTTAGTAAGGTTTATAATATCCTAAGGGAAGCATCTGACCCCTTCTTCAAGCCTGGGAGGCAGATCTGCATCATCCAATCTCACATGATGTTTTGAAGGCAAATGAGTGATCTAAACAAATAGAGTTCTGTCCTTAGCTCATGTCACTTTTCATTCTCTCTCCCACAGCCAGAGAGTCAACCACATACTGATAGGAACATCACTTGAGGGCCTGCCACCATGTTGTCCTGCCGTTCCTTAAGCTAGGTGAAGGGGTCCTGGAGGAATTACATTACCAAGGCAGGCATTTACTCACAGGAGATGGTGGGGTGTTCACTGTTCCATAATCCTGTAATAGTACAACAGTATGTGAGTAGCTACATTGCTTTCCTTTTCTGGGCCAATGGGAACCTCATAGGTTCAGACAGTTCAGCTTCAGGCACTTGTGTCATTGACATATCCCTTATTAAGATATGTACATAACACTGGGAACACAGTTATTGGGAGTAGTACTATGTTATAAAACAAGCTACCTTAATTGATGACTAGCTACATACATAATTGAAAGCAAAATTAGTTGATGGTGTATAACAAATGTATTTCACAAGTGTTCAATATTTCTTGTGTTTGTGGAATCTTAAAAAATCAGTAAAAAGTATGTTAAAACAATGTACACAATGACTCTATTTACAGAGTGTAATGACATATATATGAAGTGCATCAGAACTACCATATACCGTATCCCTAAAACCAACTATAGTTATAAAATGAGGATAGTTTCTAGGGGTGCCACTCACTTCCTATTCCCAGTCCATCAAACCATAAAGAAGGGCTGAGATCAGATGTTTGGAGAGACAATCATGACCTCTTCCCCAACCATTTGTCCTAGCCAGGGTGAATAAACATGACGATCAGATCTTTCATAAGTACCTTATGCACTCATGGGGCTAAAAGCAGTCATGCCTGGCAATTGGCATGCCAATTAGTCTGATCCCATCTTAAGTTATTTATAACCTGGCCACCCAGCCTCTGTTGGTGAGCATGATTATTTCCGGTAACAACTGCACATAACTTGGGGAGGGAGGATGTACTGTATGACCTAAGAAGGCCTCCCTTCATGTTTGTTTTAAGCTGACTCAATGTGTTATCTGTAACTAATCCTGGGTCGCCCCTGAAAAAAGGGACTGTAATGGTCCTAGTGGGCACACCCAGTTAACAAAATTAAATAAATAACTAAATACATGACCAACTGATCACACAAATCAGAGTCCAAGCCTCAGTGCATAGGGGCTATATATTTTCACCACATGTATGCTTGATAATTTTTCACATAGTAAATAAGTTTATACAAATGACAACAGGTTAAATAAATCACTCATGAAAGAGCCTGACTGTAGCATCACTCTGTAAAGACCAATCAGTCTTATACAGTATCAATAAAACTGCTACAGTACTCAGATTGAGAAGACTTTACTAAGAAATGGAACACAAACACATGAGTCAATGTGTTTGTGAAGTGTCAATGCCAAGATCAATGTTAATGTATGGTCTGCATTCCAGTGACAGCACAGAATTGATTGTGGTATTACTCTACCTGTATCGAAATTAGATAAAGGTGTTGAAAAGTAAAACCTATCAAAGCACATGCCAGAGAAAACGTGTATGTGTTTAATATAGAACAACATGTCCATTTGTTTCTTGAGGCATTTCAAATCCCAATGAGATATTTTCTATTACCACAGTAAAAATTTCAATTACCTTTCATACAGAATTCATTGCTGCATGTTCTAACCTAGATTGTCCTGCAATACAATGTTGTGTAGTCAAACATTCAACAAATGGAACTTTTATTAGCCTTGGAGTTCATAACCGGAACTTTTTAACAAATATTTATTTCTTTCGATTTCTATACCTTTCATAATAATTCTTCTTTGTGACTTTTATTATTTTCACTTCTTTCATTTTATTATTTCAACATCTTCACACATAGTTACAAAGCACAGTAGCCTTCCTCTGGAGGAATCTACAGAAACTACAGTCCCAGGTAGCTTTAATTGCTCTTAATTATAAGGTTTTCAGTAAAGCTATGTCGAATGCAACATTATATTGTTAGAACTTGGGTGGAATGGCAATTCTGCTTCCAAAATACTTTATGGAATTTTCTGAAAACTTTCACAGAATTCTTACTTTTTTAAATGTAAACTGTGGAATAGTTTTTTGCAATTTACATCATTCACAGAACATTAATCCATACTTTATGTAATTGCAGAATACTAACCTGCAGTGTTCACAAATCATCTGCAGAACACTAATCTACTATTTACATAATAATCAGAATTCTTCTGGCTGAATATTACCAATCCATTTCTGATAGAATTCTACAGAATTAGTCAGCATTTTTTGAAATTATACAGAATCCCATTTCACCAGAATTTCAAAATTCAGCACAACACATATAAAATTCTTGTTTACAATAATGCAAGGTAAACCTTAAACTGGTGAACATACATAATAAGGGTGATAAAATGAATGATATCACTAAGAAAATATGCTAGTATATAAAACTTAGAAAAAAAATAACTGTGTTTCATATAGTTCTAGCCCCAGGCCCCACCCTTTTAGAGAACATAACTATTTATTTATTTTTCCTATATGTGCAATACTTATTTATGTTTAATTTGAAGCCATACACTTTTTTAGCTGATGCTATATTAGATAGACATCTACAGTATTTCACAAATCCACTATTCTTTCTATGAAATACTCTTTCTAGACATTCTTTCTAAATCATCCATTTTTAATGGTCCAACTATGCCCTCTAGTTCTCGTAACAAAAAAGAAATGCACACTCCAGAGACAACTAAATGTGTTTTCCTGGGCTATTGTCTCATAGCCCCATGCAAGCAGAAAAAGTGGAAAAAAGGGTGCACACACCAAAGTTGGAGGTATATGTTTATTGCAAACATACCATCATGCTCCAGGAATGCCAAACACCCCTATTAGCACCTCTTGGAAAGGCTTCATCAAGAGCAGTGTTTGGTTTAAAAAAAACAAAACAATGAATAGTGACCCTTATGAATTAATAATGACAATTAATGAAATCAGCACAAATATGCATTTGGCAGTGTTCCAACATAGAAAGCAGTCTTAATAAATATGCAACAAGTAATGCATAAATAGAAGTGAATAAAAGACAACATATTTGTATCTCACCATAAATAGTATTTTAAAAATACACAAAATAGTCATTAAATTTGTTGTGCTAATTTAATATACATGGCTAGTTTGAAATTAATCTTGACATGCCTTCAAAAAAGGCCAACCTCTACTTTCCTGTTCATTTAATCTCAAATGGTCAAGAAAAAAAGAGTGGCAGGGCGATCGGCAGGTATTGGGAACAATTACGTGAAATGGGGGAAGGACATGGAGGTTTGCCTGGGTTAAAGGCAGGCCCATGTGTCCCAGGTCACCTGACCCAGGAACAAGGTGCTCAGTCAGGCAGGAAGAGGAGGAGGGGTTAGGTAAGGAGCAGAGGAAGATAGGAGGGGAGGGGCAGAGCTTAAGATAAGTGGCATGGGGAGGGGAGGAGTATAGGAAAGGCAAGAGGGGATTGGTCAGGGGTAGGGAGAGAGAAAAAGGGGAGGAGGTTTAAAAGGGGCTGCACAAGCAGCTTCTGCCTCACAGTTCCTTGCTAGCTGGTGTTTTGAGGTACTAGCAAGCACATCAGCCAGCAGATTTTATCCTTGAATTGGTAGCTGAACTCACTGGTGAGAAATTGGGTTTTTGGTACTGTGGTAAGTATGCATTTAAATATATTTTCATGGAACAGCTGCTTTGTATGGAGTTTTAGAACTGTAGTAAGGAGGCAACATGAGCTAGCTGGCATGATGTTTGTAAAAGGTGCAGAGTTGAAAGTGTGGTTTTGTACAAAAAAAGTCCAACTCATGCAGGTGTGTTTAACTAATGAAATGGTTAAGAGATGAAGGAGCATGCAAGGAAAGATCACTGGCAGAGTCCCCAAGATTGACTAGTAGTGTCCATATGGGGACAGAGCTGAGTGGGGAACTTAAAAAAAGACAGCATTGGTTATGGGAGGAGTAGAGCTACTGGAGTATTGGGTAGGGCAGACACAGCTGGTGAGTTTATTTTGGTTGTGGCATCCCTGGGCCGTGGATGTATGGTGCTCCAGTGGTTTCTTTGTTTTCAGTTTGCTGGCAGAAAGGAAGCACGTGGTACCAGAGAGCAGAGAGATGCAAAAACAGTATGGTGGACAAATGAGAACTGAGTGGTAGTTTAAAATGAGACAGGGGTCTGTATTAGTATCCAGCTAGGAGCACTAAGCAGGTATATCTGAGAGGCAGCTGTGGTTTTTGCCCTCAAGAATAAAAGAGTCCCAGTATTTAAGCTTTGCCAGAAAGTTATGTGGCTAATGTTAACAAATTTCTCTTTTTTTGGAAAGGTACACATGAGTTCTAATACACACCACTTGCTGCATGCAGTACACATGTAGAGATAACATAAGGGGCAGGGCCCCGTGGATAGGACATGTGGTTGGGTGAAATAGAGAGTGTCCAGATCCCTTCATGGTTTTGTTTATTTAGAGGCTGTGCAATAAAACAAAATGCTGAAATCTTCAGCATAAAGCAGCCTCATGGACACAGGAAGGCTGTGTGATTGGCCCGACATGTTTTGGGAGAGCAGGTGGATCACGTGGTTGCCCGCCATTTTTGGACACAGGCAGTCCACCTGTTTCAGTAGCCATTTTGACACACCAGAATTAATAAATGGGTAGCCTGGAAGGTACACACTACAAGGAAGGTTTTCACTGTAACTGATGCCTATTTAGTTCAAAGTAATGCCTTGCGGGAAAGAGGGCTAGTCATAAAAAAAAATTCATACATGGCTGCGTTTTATACATATGGCTCCATATTTTGCAATATGCAGAAGCTGGAGCAGCAAGGGACATGCTGGTAAGGGGGGGGCACCAGGAGGTCTGGGCACTAAAGGCCATAGGTGACAATGTGAAGGTGACAGGACACACATGAGGCCATGTTCCAGGGATAGGAAAGCAAAAGACTTTTGGGTATATAAAAAAAAATGAAACAGCTGCAACTCCAAAATTGATCCTAGCTGGCACCTAAAAAAAACAAACAAAAAAAACAGGGAAAGTTTGTGGAACTCAGATTTTGCAGGCCATTTACCAGTTTATTTGTGTTTCAGATCAAACCATATAAACATGGCACAAAGAGGGAGCAAGAACTCAAAAGAGGAGGCAGTACAGCGGGTGATGGAACTAGAGGAAAAGGAACAGAGGATGTTGAATGAGGTGGATGACACCCAGGCTGCACCTGAGCCTAAGGGCCAAGGAAAAAATGGAAGAATGGCAGTACAATGGGAGCAAAGGGTGGCAGGAAATGATCCAACGCCAGCTGAGCTGGTCCTGCCCCAGCCTGAGTCTCCACAGCTCTTCCCTCAGCCAACACCACAACATAGCCCCATTCTGCCACATCCTATGCCACCCCCAGCTGACTCCATCAGAACCACAGGCCCCTACTGGGGTGCCCCTCCAAGGACTCCAACTCAACCAGCTCCACCACAGAACAACAGAGCACCAGACATGCCCATACAGCCAGTACCCGTACTATCACCGGCCCCTGCAAAACCAGGTATAATAGACATAATGCTAGAAGGTAGCATAAAGGAATATGTGGAACAAATGAAAGGTTCCATGGGGGAGAACAGTATAGATCAATTTGAAAAAGTGCTGGGGGAAAACAAAAAAGGTAAGACAGAGTGACCAGGACAAGAGGCAGGTGGAACAGGGGGCATAGGAGGTTTAGGTATGGATATAGGTACCCCGGGTATGAGAATAGGGAACCATGTGCTGCTAGCCACAAAGGAAAAGATTTGGAAAGGAGAATACATGGACATATTCACCCGATGAACAAAGAAATGGAGAAAATGTATAAAGAGAAGGAGAGTTTCAGTAAGAAGGATATGGCTGTGGCACTGTTTCTTTTTTTTTTTTGCCAGGCCCCCCGGATGCTCATCCCAGCTCTGCTAGCTGCTCCCAAATGTCCAGCTGCCTGGTGGGCACCCCCTCCCAATGGACACTGGGGTAGGTGAGACCTTGCTTGCCCCCCAGGTCGGGGCCATGGGAGCGGGACCCCCCCGGCAGACACAGGTAGGCAACAGGATAGCAGCAGGGCCAGTGTCATGATCGGGGGCCAGCATTTTCTTTTTCTGCTGGGATCCCAGGGGCGGGGATGTGCAATGACAACCAGCATCTGCCCTGACTCCTGACGTACGGTGCTGGCCACTGCAGTGCCCCCAGCCTCCGCTAGATGTCTGCAATGCACCAGTAACTCAACCCCTCCTCCCCCCCCAGAGAAGGAGATCAGTCCTCAGGATGTGCAATCCTTCTCCCCCCCCGGCCGGCCATCCAACTCCTGAGTCTGTCCCCAAACCTGGGATGTCGGTGACGCAAGTGGATGTCTTGCCACTGCACTGGTGGGCTGACAGCAGCAGCACTGGTTTTATTGTGGAGAGGGGAAGAGGCACACAGTTTACGGTGGAGGACATGGGATGCGTCAACAGTAAGTTTTACCTATTTCAGCACCATCATGCAGATGAAGTGCCCAGAACTGGCAACACCCCTGCTGGCCTTCTTTCTCATAGTGCACAGTGCCTATAAGATGAGAGGGGAAAACAACTGGATACATTATGATGAAATGTTCCAGCAGAGGATGACCTTGCGTGGCAATGTGAAATGGGATAAAAGGCACTATGATATTTGTTTGGAGACCATAACTGTGGCTGAGGGAAGCAAGGGAGAATGGGCTAAAGGGGCCAGAGGCCTACAAAAATGCTGCTGGGGATACAATTGGGTGCAATGTTCATGGCCAAATTGCTGTTTCAAACACAAATGCTCAAAATGCGTGGGGTCCCACCTGGCTTCCAGATGTAGACATTATGGGGAAAGGAGTCTGCCCTTTTGGGCTGGCCATTCAGGATTTCAGAGGTTGTCCTGGGGGCAATGAGGGAGGGGGAGAGGTTTTGCTGGGGAGAAGGGATACGAGCAAGGGGCAGAACCTAGGAGGGATAGGACCAACAGAGATCTTCAGTACCGGATGGCAGAGACACCTGTTAGTTTAAAGGTATTATGACAGTGGATACAGGGTTACCCGGGTCAGGAGGCTGCAAGGGTACTGGTAGAGGGTTTCTCCAAAGGTTTAATTTTGCACTTCCTGGGTTACAGGATGAGTAAAACCACCAAAAAGTTGGGATCTATTAAGGGCAAAGAGGGGGCTTAGCCAAGAAAATTAGAAGGGGATAGATGCCAAGAGAGTAGAGGGACCTTTCCTGGCTCCTCCTTTTGATAAGTTTAGAGTGCCCCCACTGGGTTTAGTCCCCAAAAAACAACTGGGGAAGTTTCAGGTGATACATCACCTCTTATACCCAGAAGGGGAGTTAGTGAATGATTACATTAGTGAAGAGGACAGCAGAGTGACCTATGCCACACTAGTGAAGGCAGTAAGAATGCTTAAAGCCATAAAGGGAGTATGGCTGGCTAAGACCCAGATTGAAGCAGTATTTTGGTTGCTTCCAGTCTGGCCATAGGACTGGGATCTACTGGGCTTTCAGATAGAGGGGTGGTCTTATTTCAACAAGACCTTGCCCATGGGATGCTCGGTAGCTTGCGTTACTTTTGAGACATTCAGCACATGGCTACAGTGGTTGTTTACATAGAAACATAGAAATTGTTGGCAGATAATGCCACTAAGCCCATCCAGTCTGCCAGGAGGCCCTAAACATTGTATGTGGCCACTGACCCTATGTGATCAATGGCTTTTCATCACTCCCACCCCTCTCAAGCTTCCCCTGTGCCTGTCCCAGACATGATTAATCCCCTCCACTGTGCTTGCCCCCACTACCTCTTGTGGCAGACTATTCCAAGCATCAACTACCTTTTCTGTGTAGAAAAACTTCTTCACATTACCTCTTAATCTACCCCCTTCCAATTTCTTATTGTGTCCCCATGTTCTAGTACTTTTTCTATTATTCTCTATTGGAAAAGGTCCCCACCTGCATCTTGTTTATGGCCTTGAGGTACTTGAAAGTTTCAATAATGTCCCCCCGCTGTCTTCTCTCCTCCAGTGAGTATATATTGAGGTCCCTTAGTCTCTCCTCATATGTTTCATGGAGCAAGCCCTTCACCATCTTTGTTGCCCTTCTCTGGATAGTCTCCACCTTATCTATGTCCTTGCACATGTTTGGCCTCCAGAACTGCACGCAGTACTCCAAGTGAGGCCTTACTAATGTTTTATAGAATGGCATCACCACCTCCTGCCTCCTGCTAGTGATACCGCTGCCTATGCACCCCAGAATGCCACTGACCCTCTTTTCCGCCTTTGTGCACTGTTTTGATACCTTAAGGTTATCAGAGATGATAACTCCTTTCCTCTTTGGTGACAGTCAGCTCCTCCCCAACCTGAAGCTCTCCCCAGGGTTCCCTCTACCCAGGGGCATTATTTTGCACTTCTTTGCATTGAACCTCAGTTGCCACATCTCTGACTGTCTTTCAAGCTTCTCCAGGTCCCCCTTCATTTTCTACACCCTTCTGGAGTATCCACCCTGTTTCAGATCTTGGTGTCATCTGCAAACAGACAGACCTTTCCTTCCAGCCCCTTTGCGATGTCTCTAATAAAGACATCGAACAGGATTGGTTCTAGTACTGATTCCTGTGTTACCCCACTAGTCACCCCCCTCTCCCCAGATTGTACCCCATTTACCACCACTCTCTGTCTCCTGTGTGTTAATCAGTTCCTAACCCAGTTTTCCACTTTGCCTCCCATTCCCAGATTACCCATCTTGTTAATCATCCTTCTGTGTGGGACGGTGGAGAAAGCTTTGCTGAAATCTAGGTAAGCAACATCTACTGCCACTCCCTGATTTATTTCCCTAGTCACCCAATCAAAAAAATCTATTAGATTTGTTTGACATGATCTTCCCATTGTGAATCCATGTTGCTTCAGATCCTGAGAACCGCTGGATTCCATATGTGCCACTATCCTTTCTTTTAACAGTGTCTCCATGATCTTACCCACCACTGAGGTGAGGCTGACTGGCCTGTAGTTCCCTGCCTCCTCCCTACTGCCACTTTTGTGCAGTGGGACTACATGTGCCATTCTCCAGTCCTCTGGAATGACACCTGTGTTGAGTGACTCTGTTAACAGGGCCACCAGAGGCATTGCTAGTTCCCTTTGCAGCTCCTTTAATATCCTTGGGTGGATGCCATCTAGCCCCATGGCCTTATCCACCTTCAGCTTTGTGAGTTCTTCCAGAACTCTCTCCACTGTGAATGGACTGGTGTCCACTCCCCCCCCGCCTCTGCAACCCAACTGTGGTTCTTGACCCTCCCCCTCCTTAGTGAATACTGAGCAGAAGTATTTGTTCAGTATTTCTGCCTTGTCCAGATCCCCCTACTTATATTCTCCCTTCTCCCCTTTAAGCCTCACAGTTCCCGCCCCCGGTTTTTCTTTTTCACTGATGTACCTATAAAATGCCTTATCCCCTTCCCGTAGACATTCAAGATACGCCTCCATGTCCTCCTCCCTTTGGCTCCCTTTATATTTCCTGAAACTCAGCCTTTTAGCCCTGACTTTGTCCCCCACCTCTTTGGAGAACCATAGTGATTTCCTGTTTCTTTTTTCTTTTGTCCACTATCCTAACGCATTGTTTTTTTATATCCACTATGGCTCCTTTCAGTTTCTCCCATTGTTCTTCCACCCCCTCTATTACTTCTCTCTTCCCCAGTAGTGCTTATATACATATACCCATTTCAGTGAAATCCACCCTCCTGAAATCTAATACTCTTGCCTTCGTGTTTCTTAACTGAGTCCATGTCTCCATGTTGAACCACACCATGTGTTGGTCATTGGACCCCAGCTGCCCTTCCGCCTGTATTTCTTCGACTCTGTTCCCATTGGCCCATACCAGGTCCAGAATTGACTTGTCCCTGGTTGGCTCAAGCACCAGCTACCTGAGTCCAACCCCCTGCAGGGATTTCATGATGACTGTGCTTCTGGCTCAAGCAGGCACCTGGGTGGCCCAATCCACATCTGGCATATTGAAATCCCTCAGTACCAAGATTTCACCATTAGCTGCCATGTCGTGTATGTTCTCCACTAGTTCCCTGTCTACTTCCTCCCTTTAGAGCATTTAGGGTGCAATATGGGCATAGGATGATCACACATTATCTGGATGATTTCCTCCTGCTGGGGAGGGGGAGGGGGAAGGGGCATGGGCAGTATGCTTAGGCAGTTTTGGGACATGTGCAAACAGCTGGGGGTAACCCTAGTGGAGGACAAGACAGAGAGGATGAGTCAGAGATTAGAATTTTTGGGGATTGAAAAAGATGGCGAGGAAGGGCTGTTTCATTAACCAGCACATAAGGTACAAAAGTTAAGGATTTATTGAGTGCCCTAAAGGGCCAGAGATGGGTGTCCCTTTAGATGGTACAATAGTTTTTAGGTCATTTAAATTTCACGTGCTGGGCAATAGCCCCTGGGAGAACAGTTACATGTTGATTAACCAAGGCAACAAAAGGGGCAACCAAGTCCCATCATTGGGGTAGATATTTCAAAAGGAGTCCAGGAGGATTTGGAAGTTTGGGAGGAATTCCTGGGGTTGTATAATGGGGTGACATTCTAGCAAGAAAAATTGGTTTTCAATGCTGATCTGGCACTGTATACAAATGCTGCTGGGGTTTTTGGCATGGGAGCGTATTTCAAGGGAAAATGGTTTTCAGAACAGTGGCTGGAAGAATTGGTAAAAATGAGTGTGACACGGGACATCACATTTTTAGAGATCTTCCCCATTTGGATAGCCACTCTGGTATGGGGAGAGGAGTAGCACAACCAAAAGGTGACATTTTGGTGCGACAACAGGGCAGCAGTGGACTCACTAAACAGGAGAGGATCCATGTCTGAGATAGTGGTGAAGGTTATGAGACAGTTGTTTTTTTCAGGGCTTGAGGCTGAACATGTCATTCAGGGCTTGGCACACTGAAGGGATATGGAACATGATAGCTGACAGCCTCTCCTGTCTCCAGTTGGACATGTTTTGGGCCATCGCCCCAGAGGCAGAAAGCCAAAAAACAACAGTACTGGCACACACACATGGAAGACTGGCTGGAAGGAGCTGAGCTGCCTTTCCAGAACTCTTGGTCAGTAAGAAGCCTGAGGACAAATGAGAGTTCATGGAGAGTTTTCCAGGCTTTTTGGGAGAGGCAAGGCATGCAGGTAAGTGGGGCAGTCACGGAAGGGCAGGTAGTGAAGTTTGTGGTGAATACGAACATACGAAGGCAGAAAAAGGCCCACAAGTCTATCAAGTCTGCCCAGTTGTGCAGCTGTTAGTTTCATATTACTACAGCTGCACTGCCCCACCCAAACCCCTTCCTTCCTTCTCTTTCCTGGTCTTTCCCCCCTTTGTGTTCTTGTCTGTACTAATCCTGCCCTTGACTCTATCCCAATCCTGCTTAAAGCTACTCCACTGTCCTCAATTTGATTAATTATTCCAGCAGTGCATTTCATCTCACCACCACTCCCTCTGTAAAGTATTGCCTCCTCATCTCCCTCCTGAACTTTCCCCTTCCAGCTTCAGACTGTGCACCCTAGTGACCCTTCCCCCCTTTAAGTGAAATAATCCTCCCTCTCTGACTTTGTTTATGCCTTTCAAGTACTTAAAGGTCTCTATCATGTCCCCTCTTTCCCTTCTCTCTTCCAGCGAATACATGTTGATCTCCCTCAGTCTTTCCTCATATTGTAACTCCCTCAGTCCCATGATCATTTCGTAGACCTGCGTTACACTGCCTCCAGAAATCTCACATCCCTTTTGAGGTATGGGCACCAGTTCTGCACACAGTACTCCAAGTGTGGCTTCGCAGTGATCTATACAAGGGAAGGATGACCTCCTCCTTTCTAGAGGTAATCCCTCTGGCAATGCATCCCAGCATCCTATTTGCCCTTGCTGCTGCCCTCCTACACTGTGCTGATACCTTCATGTCCCCTGTGACCATTACCCTGCAGTCCCTCCTCTGAAGCTATTACTTGCACTCCCTCCAGCCAGAAGCTGGTCCTGGGATTTCTTGCTCTGAGGTGCATGACCTTGCACTTCTTAGCATTAAACCCCAACTGCCGCTTCCTAGTCCAGTGTTCAAGTTTAGCTAGATCCTCCCTGAGTGCCTGCCTCCCTTCCTCATTGTCCACTTTTGCAAAAATCTTAGTTTCATTTGCAAATAGGCTGATTTTACTCTTGACCCCCTCTGCAATTCTCCAATGAAGACATTAAACAAAACGGCCCAGCACTGAACCCTGTGGTACCCAACTTATTACTGGCCTTGGCTTGGATGTCTCTCCCCTTACAACTACCATCTGTTGTCTGCCCTACAACCAGCTGTCAACCCAGCCATGTCCCTCAGCTTGTTCATTAACCTCCTGTGGGGCACCGAGTCCAAAGTTTTGCTGAAGTCCAGGTACAGGACATCCACAGTGTGGCCTTCGTCAACCACCCTAGTGACCCAGTAGAAGAAGTCAATCAAGTTAGTTTGGCACAATCTTCCCAAGACACACCCATGCTGTCTCTCATCCTGCAGACCATTACTATAGATAAAGGTTATCAATCTCTCCTTTAGAATGGTCTCCATCAACTTCCCCACTATGGAAGCCAAGCTTGCCGGTTTGTATTTGCCTGATTGGTCTGGTGTCCACTCTTGGGAAAGGTCACCATGTGAGCCATTCTCCAGTCCCTGGGTACCTTCCCTGTCTCCAAGAAGGTGCTGAAGAGGTCCATCAGAGGGCCTGCCAACACCTCCACCAGTTACTTCAGGACCCTTGGGTGTACACCGTTTGGTCCTGGTACCTTGTCCACCCGCAAGTTTTTAAAGCCCTTCAGAACAATCTGTCCTCTTGGATGACCCCATCTGTTATCTATGCCCCCCTTCACCCTTGACCACTTTCCCCTGCAGTATTGGGCCATCCCTTTCTTTTGTGAACATTAAGCAGAAGTACTCATTGAGTGCCTCCTCCTGTTTTTCCACTTGTTCCACCCATCCCTCATCCCTCTTGATTCTAACAATGTCATCTCTAAAACTCCTCTTCTCCCTTATGTATTTAAAGAACCCTTTTCTCCCTCTCTGATACCCTGAGCCAATTTCAGCTCCTTTGCTACCTTGGCTGCCCTGACTGACCTGGTCATCTCCCTAGATGCCTTTGTGAACACCTCTCTATCCTCCTCACGCCCAGATTTTTTTAACTTAATGAAAGCCAGTCTTTTTCCCTCACCTTCCGCTCCACTTCATTGCTGAGCCAGCTAGGTTTTTTGGACCTGGACTGCTTACTCTGAGATTTGGCACATGTGTTTGTGGCCTCATTCAGTCCCTTTCTAATAGCTGAGAGGTGCCGAATAGCTGGAAGAGTGGGGTAGTGCATGCCACCATGGGGTGCATCTCTCAGCTATTGGTTTGGTCTGTAACCTGAAGGGTTGGGGAACCTGGAAAAAGGGTAGATCATAAAGAGGATGATGCAAGGATGGATATGGGTCCAAGGTAAGGAACTAGACAAGAGGTGTCCAATTTCTGAAGTTTTGCTGGGAAAGTTTATGGAAGCCCTACTGAAGATATGCCACTCAAGGAGTGAATCAGGGTTGTTTGGGGCTATATTCATGGTGATGTTCCACAGGGCATTCTGGGTCAGCGAGGTATTGGGCCAAGGCTGTACAGGAGGGAAGGTAGGTTTTCTTTGGGAAAAGACACAATGGCATGGGGAAGGGATGGGGCTAAGACTACAGAGATCAAAAATGAATCAAGAAGGGTGAGGGGTGACAGTTGCACTGAAAAGGCATGATAACCCTGGGATATGCCGGTCTGGAAGTTACTAGTATATGCGGCAGTCAGGCCCTCGGAGGGGGGGCCCTTGTTCAGACACGGAAGCGGAGCCTCAGCAACAAGTGCACAGATGATAGCAGTGCTTAAAAAGGGTTTAGAGTTTCTGGGGGAAGACCCTGGTAGTTAATCCTCCCACTCATTCAGAACTGGTGCTGTATCAGAGGTGGCAGCCTGAGAGGATCTAGTGAGGATGTAAAGAGGGTGGGGAGATGGGCCTCAGACTGTTACAAAATGTGTGTGAGAAAACTGCAATACTGGCAATATTTTCTGTTTTATTGCAGGAAAAGCAGCCTGGTTACAGGCAAGGATCATACCACTATGGTAAAAGGGGGGGTGAGGGGGAAGGGATTGAACTGTGCAGAAATTCTCATGCTTCTTCTGTTTTAGTCGCAGGTCATGGAAAATGGCTGGAAGTTTGGATTTGTGGCCACTCCTTCATATATTGGGCAGAGCACAGAGTGGCGATGAAAGCTGGGGAAAGGCAGTTATACATTGATTGGAACAGCATCAGACTAAGCTGGAAGGAATCTGGGGGATGCGTTGAGCACAGTTATTTCTGCTGCTGCTGGACATGAGGGCAACAAGGCCAGTGCCAAATTTACTAGTTATTCATCTTGGAGGCAACGACTTGGGCACCCTGCCATGGCTGGACATTTTCTTTCAAATCAAGGGGGACATTATGGAAATCAAACAATGGTGGCTTGAAATTGTAGTAGTGTGGTCAGATGTATTGTCACGAAGAGGAGGCATGCAAGAGAGCAGAAGACCATTAACAAAGCCAGAAAAAGGATGAATGGGAGGACTGGGGTATGGATTAAGTCATTAGGGGGAAGGGTCATAAAACACATGGGGAAAGAAGAGGAGGGCACATGATTATTTAAATCAAACAGGGTACATTTGTCTGACATGGGGATCGACCATTTAACGCAGAGATAGTAACAACAATAGAGGGTTGGAGGGAGGAAGGAAGTGATCCGGAGGTGAGGAAGAAAGAAGCCCATCTTCAATGTGAGCTGGAGATGGGCTGGTGAGAGAAAATGGGGAAGGGGGGAGTGTGGGGGGTAGGGGGCGAACCCAGCCTGGATGCACATCGAGGCTGGGGGATAGGCTACTCTGGGTGTACACCTAGAAGGACTGCAGAGGAAGGGCATGGGTATACACCTGTACCCGGCAGAAGAGATGGACAATAGGAGAAAAAGACCCCCAGGTGTACACCCAGGGGACAAGAAAATGAGATCCAAGAATGTAAATAAATTTTAAGTTTTGGTTATGATGAGATTCTAATTGGATGCTGACAAGTGTGAACGTAAAATACAGTTCTTATGGAAGTAATAAAATTATTGGCCAACTAAGCACCCAACAAAATAAGGTGTGGTCTAAATCACTGTGGAAAGGAATCCCGGGACAAGGAGGTTTGCCTGAGTTAAAGCCAAGCTCATTTGTCCCCGGTCACCTGACCCAGGTACAAGGGGCTCAGTCAGGCAGGAAAGGGGGAAGGGCTTGGTAAAGAGCAGAGGAAGATAAGATGGGGAGGGAGCAGAGCTTAGGATGAGTGCCGTGGGGGAAGGGAGAAGTATAGGAAAGGCAAGAGGGGATTGGTCAGGGGTGGGGAGAGAGAGAGAGAGAGTGGGTAGGGGGTTTAAAAGGGGCTTCACAGGCAGCTTCTCTCTCACAATTCCTTGCTAGCTTGTGTTTTGGCCCACACACCTGGCCAATTAAAAAGTGGAAGGTGAGAATATTAAAAAAAAATGTATGTGTATAGATAGATAGATAGATTTGTAAATGATAAAGATGAGTGGAGATAGAAGGATGGGGATAAGAGAGGACAGACTCTATACTGCTGAAGGTGGACAGCAGGTGGAGTCTGGATGAGGAAAGATATGGTGACAGGCGACTGCCGAAGGTGGATGGCAGAGAGCAGGGAGAAAAAGGGGAAAAATGGGGGGGGAGTGGGGGATGGGGGGATGAACCTGGCCTGGATGTACATTGAGGCTTGGGGATAGGCTCCTCTGGGTGTACACCCAGAGGGACTACAGAGGAAGGGCATGTGTGTACACCTGTACCCAGCAGGAGAGATGGACAACAGGAGAAGAAGGACTCCAGGTGTACACCTGGGGGAGAAGACAATAAGATCCAGGAATGTAAATAAAATGTAAGTTTTGGTTATGATGGTATTCCAGTTGGATGCTGACAAATGTGAATGTAAAATACAGTGTGTTATGGAAATAACAAAATTGTTGGCCAACTGAGCACCCAACAAAATAAGGTGTGTTCTAAGTCATTGGGGAAGGGATCCAGGTACAAAGAGGTAGTGTCTCTGACCAGCAGATGTATAATAAAGGAATAATGCATGACGGGTGGATGTTATGCTGGGATAACATCCTGCCTTGGGCGTTCCACATGATTTGAGCAAAGTTATAAGAGTGAGAGCAATATGAGCGATGTCATTTTGGTGACTGCAAGTGCAGTGTCATACATATGAGCGAGTGCCAAAATGGCGATGATGTGACAAATGTTTTTCTGTGAGGAGCTTTCCCCCCACACACCCCCTTTGCATAGGGCTTTGTTCCCTGTACCCCCTTACCAGAACAACAAACTCCAAGGTTGTAGCACCTCAGAGAGGGGGCAAAGCATTTTGTTTTCATTTCAGCGATCGACCATATGTTCGGGTACCATACTTGCAGTCACTGAAATGCCGTTGCTCAAATTGTTCTAGCTCTTTTAACTCCATTCAAATGACATGCTATTACCTGGTGTGGTTGGGCCCGAGGCCACAGGCTGAGGGTGTCCAACACCCAAGAAAGGATGTTATCCCAGCATAACACCCTGGAGTGCATTATTCCTATTATACAATGGCTAATCATTAAAAAGAAGAATAAAAATAAAAATAAATATTTTTAAATCAGTTTTTTAACTTGATTGTTGTGTGGAAGTATATTTATTTAAAAAGAAGTTTTTTTTGCTGTTCAGTGTTTATCCTCTATGTGGAGCTGTGTTCTGTATCTGCTTGCCAGTCTCGTATGTGGTTTGGTTTGTTTCCATATGGCCCCCGTCCCCTGCACTATGTTCTTGTTGGGGTTCTCCTGGTGCAACTTTGTACTGTGTTTAAAAACTGTAGGGGTAGATTTTAAAAGTGGGGTGATATGTTAACCTAGCTACCAATGTTGGGAGCTCCCATTCTATCACCACTGCTGCTGCCTGCCCATTTACGCTGCTGTGAGGATGTTCAAAAAGAGAAGAAAGGAGGTAGGTAGGTAGGTGGTAGGAAGAATGTATTTTCACTGCATTGGTTCTATGTGTTCCTGTTTTTCTTGTTTTGTTTTTTAAAGCAGAAGTTACTTGAGCAGTGGAAACATTATGAAAAGGGAGTTACAGTGACTGTGAAAGCTGCACTCACTCACTGGTTCAGTCACTGAGTCACCTGGTGCAGTTGGTCCATAATGGCAAGTTTCACTTAGCTATTTTAAAACAACAAAAAAATTACTCTTTGGGATGTGTTGGTTATGGTTTTGATTTTAGGTGGTTTCTCTATTGTGGGAGAAAGGGATTTATACTACTGTGAAACCGATGATCGGCAACACAACTTTCACTTAGGCTGGGAGCAGGGAGCACTGAAGTCGATGGCAGGGTCAACTGCGGAGTGATTTTTTTTAACATTTACTGCGGTCATAAGTGAGGTGGGACTAGAGCCAGGATGTTATGCTGGGATAACAACCTGGGTCCAGCCCCATACGGACCAATTGGAGGCCAGCACTCTTTCTTGCCATTGTATAATGGAATGAATCATAACTATTTGGGATTCAGATATTGACTATACAGGGCTGTTCATTTTATATTTTACACTACTACTGTATATTCACTATTTTACTGACATTGTCCTATCAAGGTCAGTCAATTTTCACTACCTACAGTACCGCAGAATGTCTTTTAATAATATTATTTATTAATTATAAGTATTTATTACAGTGATGCCAAATCTCAAATTAAGATTGTGCTATATGTGAAAGAAAGTGAGGACAAGGTATATGGAAGGGATGAGGAAAGACAGGAAAACAATAACTAGGCTAAGGAAATAAAAGTATAATCTTCTGTTATGCCCCGTCTTATGATGGGAGAGAGGTAACATGGTAATGAAAAGATACAAAATTTAAAAATGACAAAAAATCTTAAAAGGGCCTATTATGTTTCCTAAAAGTGGCCCAAAAAGCTTTCTTCATGGTGGTAATGTAGATACCTATTGTGCACCTGGCAGAAACATGTATTATATGTTTATTTTATATATTGAAGCTGCTGAATTAAAACCTCTAATTTAGCTCAGCACTTACATAAGGATGCTAAAAGAACCCTTGACCATTGCTGAACCCCCATTTTAGCTAAGAGATACTAACATAAAAAAATCTCCTAACCCCGATTTATATTTTGTAACAGTGTTATAATATTGAAGAGGCACATTCAGAAAAGCAATTAATTTATCCCAAATATATACAAAACTTTTTTATAATAAGCCCGATATAAACCCTCTGCTGTACTACACCAAATATGTAATAATGACAATAAGAAGGGGAATAATAAATATAAAATACCAAAATAAAGGACAAAGGTCAACTAAACCCCAAGGGGCAAGGCTTTGTTATAAACCAAATATTCTTTTGTTTTAAACAATATTATTCCTAACTCATATATAGCAGAAACTGGCTCAATCAAATAACTAAAAACAAATCACAGAGTGCTATCACCATGACTCAGTAGTGATATTTCATTCAACTTTACAGAAATGGTGCAAAATATATTTCATTGTTCAGGACATTTGGATACAGTGGTCCAGATATTCAAACTGCGCCAGTCTGAGGCGCAAGCCCCTTCGCCGCTCAAAATAGTTGCGCAGGGGTGTGGCCGGGGTGATATTCAAAGGAGTTGCTGTTGAGCAACTCCTTTGAATATCACCAACTTCTTTACAAGATGGCGCAGTGGAACTATGCCACCGCAAGTTGCCAGAGTTGAGCATTAAACTTGCGGTGGCGCAAGTACCATTGCGCCATGCGCAAATTTCCGATATTCAAAAGGTGACATGCAAATGGGGCCATAATTTATGCAAGGCGCAGGGGGGGCCATTTGCATCTATTTATGGCCCCATTTGCATGCCATTTGCATGTAGGTGCGCCGATCCCCGAGGACTTGCTCCTGGCCACCCTGCCAGGCAGCAGCCGTCGGGGACCGACGCACAATGCAGCCCGATCGCGGGCATCACAGTTACATGACACCCCCCCACACACATCTCCCACAGCCCGATCGCGGGCAGAACACGTATGTGTCGCCCCACACACATTATTCTCACAGCCCGATCGCTGGCAGAACACGCATTCATTTCTGACAGCCCATCGCTGCAGAACATGCATATCTCATTGTTTTCACAGCCCGATCGCGGCAGAACCTGTATGACCCTCAGTGTGGATCGCTGGCAGAATATGATCGCCTCAGCGATCGCTGGCAGAATGGGTTGGGGAAACACAGCCTTCCCCATCTTCCTGGTGTTGTGTTCTTCACCACGGTTTCTCCACCCGCCCCCCCGCAGCGGCGGGTGATAGAGCCACCGTCGCCTCGCCGGCGCCGACCGACGCTGCTGGCAGCCATTGGGCGTAGCCCATAATCAGAGATGATAGTCCATTTGTGAATGATCATTCATAATCTGGACTGTCATAATGGTATAAGGCACGCCCATTGCTGTAGCTCTGCACCAATGGGCGGCAGCCCCACCGACAGTCAGTCGGGCGGTGGCGGGCGGCAGGCGTGGTGGGATGCTGTCGCCTACCGCTGTGGGGAGCGGGTGGAGGGGCCTGGTGGGTGGGGGACACTCAGACACCAGGGAGATGTTTGGGGGTTAGCTAGACATTCTGCCCGCGATCGGGTTTTACGGTCCACTGGACCACCAGGGAGTTATTCGAGTTGGGGAGGGGTTACATCTCTGCCCGCGATCGGGCACTGGGGGTTCACAGGTTCCTGCCCGCGATCGGGCTGTGGAGATGTGTGTGGGGGGTTCATGTATTTGTACTGCCCGCGATCGGGCTGGGGAGATGTGTGTGTGTGGGGGGTTCATGACGTGTACTGCCCGCAATCGGGCTGTGGGAGATGTGTGGGGGTTCATGTAACTGTGATGCCCGCGATCGGGCTGGTGGGGGCACAGGGACCGAGTTGGGGCCAGCCAGGGTGGCAGCTGCTGTGTTGGCGCCTGCAATACAGCAGCTCACCTGTGGGTGGCCCTCAACTTGATCCTTTTTGGGCTCAAGGTTGTGTAGGCGAGGTTGGGGTTGCGCGATGCACAACTCTGCACAACCCGACTGAATATCAGGTTGCGCAGGTTATGCATGGTTCCTCCCCCTCCTGTTGAGCATGCATTCATTTGCATTGCTCTTTTGCGCAACCTGTTGCCAGTGGAGCAACTGCCTCCTGCTGAATATCGCAGAATGGCGCAATGTAGGACTTGCGCATGCGCAACCCTGTTGCGCATGGAGCAACCCTTTTGAATATCTGGGCCAGTGTGTTTAGATGATAAATCCACTCTGTTTTCTTTAGTAGTGAATTTAATCTCTTTTTCCTTTTCATTTGACAGAATATGGTCAAGTACTCTAAAGTACAATGCTAAGATAGCTGAGTTGATCTTTATCATGGAGTATGCAGCAGGAAATGTACAGCAAAGTGACTTAAGGGAGCTACGGGAGGATTTGGGAAATAAAAAAGAGAGTAAGAGTTCAGCCATGACAAATTCACCCCCAAATGGGGAATTTCAGCATGAAGGAACTAAACCTTGAACCTGGGTCCACCCCTCACATCTAGATTATGGATAATACACAAGTGGTTGTGGCCACCTCCTGGAATGTGAGGGGCATGATCTCACCAATAAAAAGGAAAAAGGCTCTAAACAGGCTGAAGCAACTTAAAACACAAGTGACGTTAATCCAAGAAACTAAATTTACTAAACCTGAAGCATGTAAACTGATGAAAGAGTGGGTAGAATGAGAAACCCACAGTTCCTCAGGGAAAACGAAGTGTAGGGTCTCTGTTCTCTGCCACAAAAAATTAAAATGGACCCCAGTGGAACAAAAAGCAGATGTTGAAGGGAGGTGGGTTCTGGCGAAGATATCCACCCCTACAGGGCTGGTCACTTTGGTCAACATCTATGCACCCAATGAGGATGCCCCGGTGTTTTTTAACAAAATCTCCCAAGCCCTCTTGGACTTAGTCTCAGATGACTCTGATATAATATTGGGGGGTCAGTTTAGCCATGGATTATGTACTGGATAGGTCAAACTCAAAACCTGAACCCCTCCTTAAATCCCTCCAAGCATTGAAGAACCAGATATCCTTGCATAAATTAGCAGAATCATGGCGGATCGTGCATCCGGCAGAGAGGGACAACACATACTTCTCTGTGGCTAGAGCTACGTCCAGCAGATTTGACTACTGGTTCACTACACCCAGACTTACCCCCCCCCCCAAGTGGAGGATGTTAAAATATCCCCCCCTCTATATATCTGACCATGCACCTGAAACCATGACATTAGGGATTGAACCTCCGACTTCCAAGTCTGCAGCCTGGCACTTAGACCCACTGCTACTGCAAGACAAAGACTTCCAAGTACAGCTGGCATCAGAGACTAAAAACTTCTTTCTCAATAACTCAGAGGGGTCGGCCCCATCATCTCTGATATGAGAGGCCTTCAAGGCCACAATCCAAGGTATAATAATAAGTTTCGCTATCTTCTGCTGGAAACAAAGAGATAAGGAGATGACGAGGCTGGAAGCCCAATTGAATCAGAAAGAGGTGCTTTATAAAACAGACCCTTCCAGACTCGCTAGTAAAAACCTGATATACGAAATTATGACACTAAGGAACCAATTAAATTACTTAGTCTCCAGGAAAGTGGAGTTATAGATACGCAGGATGAAATACAAATATCGGTCATATGGGGAGTAATCAGCAAAACTATTATCATATAGGCTCAAAAA
Source organism: Neoceratodus forsteri (assembly GCA_016271365.2). Taxonomy (NCBI): domain Eukaryota; kingdom Metazoa; phylum Chordata; order Ceratodontiformes; family Ceratodontidae; genus Neoceratodus; species Neoceratodus forsteri. Next base: position 1,065,768,122 of record CM028131.1, on the reverse strand, counting down.
GCAGCAAGCAGAGCGACATATACTGTAACACAGTTTAAGGACCCTCATGGTGACCTACATGTTGCACCCAAATTCATTAACCAAACAATGGTGAACTTTTATAAGACCTTATACAGCACTCCTGTAACATAGGATGTGCAAAAACTCTTGGCATTTCTGACAGGCCTAGAATTATCCCATTTATCGGAGACAGGCAAAGTAGCATTATATGTGCCATTTACTAAGGAGGAACTCAGTCTGGTCATACAGAATATGGTGCCACATAAATCACGAAGGGGCGATGGGTTCTGGGCAGATTTTTACCAAGCCATAAAAGAGTCGATAATACCCTCCATGCTAAACATGTTGCAAGAAGCGCACCAGAGTGGGACACTGACCAAAACAATGAGTGAGGCAATCATCACTGTCCTTCCTAAAGAAAGTAAAGACCTCTCCCTTCCAGCTAGTTACAGGCTTATATAGCTCATTAATGCAGATGCAAAATTATTAACTAAGGCCCTGGCATCCTGATTAGAAAAAACTCTGCCCCTTTTGATACGTCCATCACAGGTAGGCTTTGTTAAGGGAAGGGCCAGAGCCAACCATCTGAGGACCATTATCACACTGACGCAGTTCTCAACTATTCTTTCCACTCTAGTGGCCAAAATAACAATGGACTTTAAAAAAGCATTTGATTCCATGGAGTGGGAATACCTACATGCAGTACTAGAGCTCTGTAACTTTGGGGATAACTTCAAAAAATGGGTTCAAACCCTTTATAATAGCCCTAAAGCAAGACTACTTACAAATAACACCCTCTCTGAGCCATTTACACTACAGAGGGGCAAAAGGCAAAGCTGATCACTTTCACCCATGGTCTTTGTACTGGCAATAGAACCCATAGCGGTAGCACTGAGGTCTCATCCGGGTATAAAAGGGTTAGAAGTGGTGATAAAATGCTACCATACTATGCTGTATGCAGACGACTGCCTCATTCTAACAAAGGATATAGCTAGCAGTTTCCCACACATCCTTGAACTGCTGGACTTGTTTGCCAAAATATCAGGACTGCATATAAATGCTAATAAATCTGAGGTACTCCACCTCAATAACCATACAGTACCTGAACTTATAGCAATCTCAGGGCTGGTATGGGCAAATAAGGAAATTAAATACCTGGGTAATAAAATAGCCAAGGAAGTACAAGGCCTGGTGCACAGGAACTTCAGTCCAGTACTTAATACCCCGCAGAAGGAAATGGAGAGATGGGAACAGCTCAACATCTCAACCTTTCCATGGCGGATAAGATAGCAGCCAATAAGACAATGCTCACGTCTAGGGTCTTCTATCTACTATCCCACCTTCTGATGGAGATTCCAAACAAGTGGTTCAAGAAATTAAATGTCATTATAGGGAAATTTCTGTGGGGGAAGTCCACCCTGAGATATAGCAGGGCCAAACTAAGGGCTTCATGGGCTAGAAGGGGATGGTGCCTGCCACACTTTCAGCTTTATGCCCATGCCTTCATAACTGCTAGGACCTGTAGGATGTTCTAAGCGCACACCTTACATAGCCCAGACTGGGTAGTATTAGAATCCAGCGTGCTACAGGGAACCCACCCCTTAGCATACCTTGTAGTTAGTCTTCCCAAAAAATTTCACACATGGCTAACCGTAAAAGCAGCACACTGTGCCTGGTGAAAAATAGGGAAAATAGCTAAAGCATGTCAGAATCCAGGGATATATACTGTACTTCCTTCTGGAACAACCCCAAGTAGTACAGAGACCGTAAGCCCTTTTACTGGAAATCCTGGCAGGATAATAATATGCACAGGACTGGTGATGTGCTGACCTTAGACAGTTAGAACCTTGAATCCTTTCTAACCTTGCAATCTAAATACAATCTGCAGAAAGCAGATTTTTTGGAAGTATATACAACTCAGAAATGTATTTCAGGTTTGGTCAAAAGCAAAATGTCCATGTGTGCTGTGTGAACCTATGGAGAAAGGGCAAAGCATAAAGCAGCCAGTTCAGGCTCGGGTAAGCACATCTGTAGTCCTTGGAGGCTGCATATATATAAAATGTTGAGCGATAAAGCCCCTGACCCATCACAATCAGCCACAGCAAGGTGGCACAGAAAACTTAAGGTAGACATATCAGAGGAAGAGTGGCAGCAATGCTGGAGCACTGTAAGAAAGGCCTGAGGCGATCCACGCAGCCTACTCATACAAAACAAAATTCTTCACCTATGGTACCATACCCCAGCCCAACTTAAATCCATGAGTCTCCTGCAGCACGACAACTGCTGGAGATGCAGAACCCCAGGAGCTGAGCTGTTGCATGTCCTGTGGCAGTGTGACCTCATCTGACCCATTTGGTGTAGGGTACTGCACAGCTGTTCGGAGATCCTGTAAAGCACTAGTCCATTCTCCCCCAAAATGTTGATACCAGGTATAGGACAAGCCAATTACCGTCCTGTCCCATCAACAGAGACTCTGGTTGATACAGGCCTTGGTAGAGCTCAAAAGTCAGATCCTTAGGAAATGGCGAACAACGGAAAGTCCCTCATTTAACGAATGGCTAAGGGCAATGGAAAACTTAGCAACCTTTCTAGAATGTCCCACTTTGCAGCTCACACAATCTATAAGTTCCTTGACAGATGGAACCAGTTTTTGCAATATGTACTAGACAAGCTGGAACCCCTATCAAACCTTTGGATCAAGGATCTTCTTAAGCCCCTCTGAAGGGCTGTCCTGTGCTTGCTGGTCTTCTCAGATTCAAAGATTGTGTAAGGTCATAGTGGTGTAGCACACTTACCCAGAATGATCCTCTCCACATGAAGGGTTCACTTGAAACTGATTCCATCACTTTCCCAAAACATAGCTCCCAGCTGCCATGAAGTAGTATATGCAATAACCACTCAGCTAAGTATGTTAATGTTTAATGCTGTTACTATATAGATATATATGCTTGTGCTCTCAGGATGGCAGCTGCTGGATTCATGTGCCACACTGGAGGCTGGGGACCAGGCCCACTGAAGAACAGGTGGAGTGTCCTGGGTACCTCCTAGGCTTTCTGGAGGGTCAGCTGGTGGGCTGATCTCAACAGTGGCCAAAGCAGTGGTTCACAGAAATCTCTGGTGGTGGTCCATCGCAGGGTGCTGGTGGGATTCCCCTTTATCTCTCCATAGTTGACATCGCTGGCCCTGGGATATAGGACCTTTGGAGACTACTGCTCAATCTGAACACTGGAAGAGAACAAACTTTGAACCTGGGTTACTGTCAGACTTTTCTTTTGTTTTCTCTATTTTGGGCCCAAATGAAGTACATTGAGCAGTGAGAGTGCCTATCAGTTTTACTTCAAAGTTAAAATCTGGTGGTCTTCGTAAGTGCTATGTGAGAGATAGCACCTGGAAGACTGCTTATATCATCGTCCTGAAGAAGTGGGAGTTCTTCAGGTTAATAGTTTCAGAACTTTGAGACTCTTACTGACTACTCATTTTGGTCTACTATCTTTACATACTGCCATAAACAGTTGGATAATTTGTTCATTGTAATCGAGATTTGGAGGGGGGTTTCTTTGGGGAGCTTATATTTGTGATTGTGGATTTGTTTTTGGGTGTATGGTGTATCATTGTGGTGCATGAGTTTATTTGAGATTGTTGTGATAAATGTATGAGTGTTGTGGTGTGTGATTGCTGATAAGGTGATTGATTGACTGTTGATAGTGTGGTGATTGCTGCTGCTGCCTGCGATGTTCTGTGAGGATAAAATAATTGTCAGGCGCTGTTCCCCACCAGGTTCAGAGACCTCTGCCCTATCGACTGCCCCTTCTTGTCACCGGAGGCTTACAGGAATTGTCATGCCTCAGGGATAGTCAGGAGAAGGAAAACAGGGGGGCCCTAGGTTTGGTGAGGGAATGGAGAGGGGCAATCAGATAGAGGTAGTGAGGATACAGAGATGCCCTGGGGTCAAATAGATCCAGAACAAGGGTCCTCCCTGTCTGGGTCCCATACTCAATGGCTCTGACAAGTGCAGGCAGGTAGCGCGATCATCCTTGATGGCTCATCCTACTCAGGCGATGTGTAACGGCAGGTCTATTAAAAACAAGACTGTGATAATAGCAGATCTTGTTGGTATATTGAACGTGGCGCACATCACCAAGACCTGGCTGAATGAGAATATGGGCCCAGTATTGGCCTCAGCTGTTCAGCTGGGTACTTGGTGGTACACCGCCTGACGATGGATTGTAGGGGCGGGGGTGTGGCCATTTGTTTTAAAATGGAACTGGGTCTTGTGGAAGTGCCAGTGGGGTCCACCAGATCCTTTGAGTATATCATGGGTGCAGGTGTGGGATGCACGATACTCATCATCTATCATCCACCCAGGGATGTGAGAAAATCCTGCAGGAGATCACGGACTTCATTGTCAATGAGGTATTAGGATCCCCCATATGGATAATTCTGGGGGATTTCAATGCCTGGGTAACGATGAACTCTCGCATTTTGGTCAGGATCTCCTCCAGCTTATGATGTAGCTGGGCCTCACACAGGTTATTTCCTCCGCAATCCACATTGGTGGTCACTCATTGGATCTAGTGTTACTCCTGGGGATGTAGATCTCCAATTTGGTGGTGGTACCTGTCAGTTGGTCTGACCATCACTCTGCAGGGTTCAGTTTCATGGCTTCCCCCAATGGGCCTGCCCCTACAGAGATAGTCCCGTACAGCCCTTTGAGGGGGTGACCCCAGAGGGCCTAATGGCAGTGCTTGCCCTATCAGGCTTATTGAGTGAAAGCATGGGTCCTGGGGATCTTGTATTTGTCTATAATAAGGCGCTGATGGATGCCCTGGATTCCATTGCTCCTGTTCATGTTCAGCCACTCACTCTTCGCCCTAGGTCCCCATAGTTTGATGGGACCTTGAAAGAGTTGAGGACAGTGGGCTGAAGGTTAGAGAGGGCTTGCCGAAATCCAGCATGGAGGTTGACAGGCTTAGATTGATGGATCATTATATTGTCTGTCAGTTGACAGTCACCTGTAAGAAGGCAGAATTCCTGTCCAGGGAGATTGTTGCCATGCAGAATAGACCAGCTTAGCTCTTCCGGACTGTGGACAGAGTGTGCAATCCAGTCTGTCTGTGGCTTGGAGGAGCCTTATCACAAGAAAGATGTGATGAGTTTGCTTGATTGTTCACTAATAAAGTTGTCACCATCAGGTCCAGCATCTGCCCAGCCCCCTCTATGGGGGGTTGCAGAGGTCGGCAGGAGGTTGCAAGCATCCGGTTACTCTGGTCCGACTTTGGCTGACCAGATATCATAGATATTGTGAGGGTCATTCAGAGTTTGTGGCAACCAGTTGTAGTCTGGTGCCAGACCCAACTCATCTCCTTGTGTGGTGCATTGAGGAATATGGTCCAGTCTTTGCTGAGATAGTCTGGAACTTATTGGGGAGGATGGTCTTCCCAGACCCCCTGAAGGAGGTGGTTGTATGACTGCTCCTGAGAAAAACCTTCCTTGACCCGGACTGCCTCTCTAACTACAGACCTGTCTCTAACCTCCTCTGTGTTGGGAAGGTTATTGAGAAGGTGGTTGCACTGCTGCTGGATAATCACTTATCCAGTCACAAAATTCAGATTTAGGAAGAAGTATAGCACCGAGATGGCCCTTGTTCGGGTGCTAAATGATCTTCTAATAGCAAGAGACTGGAGGTCCCTTTCTATCTTGGTACTCCTTGATCTCTCAGTGACATTTGACACTGTGGACCACGGAGTGCTATTGGAATGCCTGCAGCTCATCTGTGGATTGTCGGGTACTGTCCTCAGATGGTTTCAATCTTTCCTCAAGGGTAGGACACAGAGAGGGGTCTCAGGAATTTATTCCTCTGATCTTCTCCCCCTATCCTTGGGGTACTGCATTGTTCCATTTTGGCTCCCATGTTGTTCGCAGTGTATATGCTGCCATTGGGGGACATTATTAGGTGGTATGGTCTGAGTTTTCACTGCTATACAGATGTTACTCAGCTGTACATGTCCTTTGTGCCTGAGTGGAGAGATGTTCTCTCGATGTTTAACAGCTGCCTTTCTGAGATCCAGGACTGGATGAGTGCTAGTTGGCTGAGGTTGAATCCAGATAAAACTGAGGTGTTGGTGGTGGATCCTGATCATCGAAAGGTGGGTCTGTTGGCAGGACAACCCTCTGGTGTTTGGCTTGGGGGTGTCCAGCTTACTACCTCAGATAGGGTGTGAAACCTGGGTGTTATCTTTGATGATGGTCTGACCCTAAAATCACAGGTGTCAGCCATTGTCAAGGTTTCCTTTTACCATCTGAGGAATATCACCCGGGAGAAGCACCTGGTCCCTTCTGAGGATCTTTCACTACTGGTCCATGCCTTCATGACCACTCGCCTTGACTACTGCAATGCCCTGTACCTAGGGTTACCAGGGGTTGATATCTGCCACCTGCAGCTGGTGCAGAATGCAACTGCTAGGCTTTTGACTGGTGCATCTAGGACCAGTCATATTACGCCTGTGCTCCGCAGACTGCACTGGCTACCAGTGCAGTCGCATATCACCTTCAAGGTCGGTTTATTGACCTATAAAGCCCTACATGATCAGGGACCCTGCTACCTGCAAGATCTCCTTTCTCCCTACTGCCCCTTCCAACTGCTCTGATCCATGGACAAGGGATTGCTAGAGATTCCTAGGGTGCGACTTCAAACATCTGAGGCCCGTTCTTTTGCTTTTATGGACCCTACCCTGTGGAATTCTCTACCACGTCGGATTAGGGAGTGCCTGACCATCCAAAGTTTTAAAACAGAACAAAAAACTTACATCTTTAGCCTGGCACTTTTAGAGTGTGATTAATATTATTTAGAATGAACTGTCACCTTGTTTTATGACTCTGCTGTTTGTTTAAGATGCTGATGTTTTAATTATTGTATTTAATTGCTGATGTTAATGGATTTTATGTACAGGCGCCTTAGATTGCTGGAAAGGTGCCTTTTTACAAATAAAGCTTCAGTTGAGTTGAGTTGAGATAGTCACTTAGTAAATCACTGTGGTTGTTAACTAATACCTGTAGACTCTTTTATAGCAGCATTTGTATTAGAAAATATGTCATAATGTGATGCTCTCATGACATGTACTGTATACGTACTATGAAAGTTATAAGCTCAATAAAAAGATTAACTGCCAAAAAAGTACTCTAAAGTATATAATCCCAAGGTTAGCCCATCCACTGCAATCCCTGAAATGGTTACCTACAGCATTCTGTCTGTTCCCCCACTGAACTGAGTGAACATGCTCCTGTGTTCTGTCCTATGCATGTCTATTGGTTCTGCTCACATAGAATCTGCCACAGATGTACCACCTCACATAAACCACACAACTTGTCCTAAAGTCAGAAAAAACTTAGTCCCAGATTTATCTGCAGTGACTGGGTTGATAAATTTAAGGCCTGTAACTGCATATTTACACACATTGCAACTGCACCATGTGTCAAATCCATTTGTGCTATTCACATTTCTATGCCTGAGATCAGCAAAGTGGCTGCTTCTTAGGTGGACCTTCAAATTAATTCCCCTCCTTTAGGAGATTCTCTGTGCTTTTCCTACCACTGCCATTGATCTCAATTCTGGATCCCCTGTCAATATTTGCCATTTGTTTTTGATAAATTCCACATTTCATTTGCATTTAAATTGTATTCTGTAACAAAATTCACTTTCATTTCTGATTTTTTGTGTTTGCTTGCATGCATGTGCAAGAAACACATTGCGTCAGCTTTCTTCACAAGGGGGTTCTGGAGGGGTGGCAGTGTTGTGCCGAATGGCAGCAGCCCATTCAGGGGCTGGTCTCTGCTGGGCCAATAGACGAGCATGCACTGGATCACCACAGTTAAACAAGCAGGACACAACATCAAAGAAACTGAATGAACCACTACAATCAGGGAGCACCCTGTCAGTATGCAATCAGCTGTTCGGTATGCTCCCTAACTGCAGCAGCCAATTACAGAGCTGCAAGCCACCACCCCCCGTTTCGTGTGCCTTCCTGGTGAAACACTTAAAGAAAATAAAAACCGACGGGGTAGCCCATGCCCCATCAGCATAATTCTCCCCTTTACAAAATTGTCCTGTGCTGAGGGGGGGTTTCCAATCCCCCTCAGCTCTTTCCACCACCCCCACACCTCTATATGCCAATAGGGATGCCCAATCCCCCTGTTGGCATGCCCCTTATTCATTTTGCCGACGGGAGCCCACCGCGCCGGCATAATGGTCATGTCCCCAGTGTCTTGTCTGCCGAGGAGGTGCCCAGTCCCTCGGCTCTTGTCTCCCCACCCCTGATAGTGCCAGTGGGGGTGCCCGATCCCCGTCGGCTGAAGCACCCCCAACAGTCAGGTGGCACGCTGGGAGCCCACCCCAGCGTGCCCAAACAAAATGTCCCTGTAAAAAAGAAAACCTTCCCATGATGTTTTTTTTTTAAATAAACCTGTAAAGTAGAAAATGGTCCCTCGTCGATTCCTCCCCCAACCCACACCCACCATCTGCATAACCCTCTTCCCCACACTCCCCCACCCCATACTTACCTGCGGAGTCTGGCGCAACGATCTTCCGTGGACCAGGAACACATCTGCACTCTTCAAAGCCGACCGTGAACTGAGGAAATGCCGGTAAGCTGTATAATGACATAAATAGGTTTTTTTCGACTTTGATGCACATCTCAGGCATTTTTTGGAATTTTGGCACCGGATTTCAACATGGGGGTTTGGGACCCCTCCTCATGAATTCTGCCACTGTTATGGTTTTACTCAGCCCTGAAAGGTAATTTTGTGGTCACTGCATGGAATCACCTTTTGGGACCGATTAATGAAACGACAGTGCCAGTGTTCATAAGGTGGGCTCTCAAAAAGCCTATGTTGCAAATGTTGTGGAAAAAATCCCCAAAATGATTGTTTTACGAGCATGCATTGTGCAGTTGATATGCATGCTCATAACTTCGCAAATTTGCAATATTTTCATGCCACATTTTCAACATTGGCATTTTTCCACACCTCCTTGTGAACAATACAGCTGTCATTTTTCACATCTTGCCCAAATGTGTTTTCGCATTTCCTGTGCAGAATAGCACATTTGCTGTAGGAAATTAGTGTTCGGGACAGATTAAGAAAATCACAGTGACACTGTTCATTAGCAGAGGTCCTAAAATTCCTATGTTGAAAATTTGGTGACAATACTCCATAAAATGTCTCTGTTACGTGCTTGCATTGTGCAGTTTGCATGCAAGCTCATACATTCACACATGTATAATACTTTCACTCCAGATTTTCAACATTGCCATTTTTATGCACCTCCCTATGAACAGTACAGCTTTCATTTGTCACATCTTGCCCGAAATGTGTTTTCGCAGTTCCAGCACCGAATAGCACGGTCACTGTAAGAAATCAGTGTTGCGGACACATTACAAAAATCACAGTGACACTGGTCATTAGCAGATGTCCTAAAATGCCTATGTTGAAAATCTGGTGACAAAAGTCCGTGAAATGACTGTATTATGATCGCGCGTTGCGCAGTTTCCACGCATGCTCATAACTTCGCACATTTGCAATATTTTCACTCCAGATTGTCAATATTGCCATTTTTCCAGAGCTCCTTATGAACAGTACATCTGAAATTTTTCACATCCTGGCCAAAATGTGTTTTCGCACTTCCGGCGCAGAATAGCGCAGTCGCTGTGGGAAATCCGTGTTCAGGACACATTACGAAAATCACATTGACACTGTTCATTAGCAGAGGTGCTAAAATGCCTATGTTGAACATTTGGTGACAAAAGTCCATAAAATGTGTCACGAGTGCGCGTTGCGCAGTTTCCATGCATGCTCGTAACTTCGCACATTTGCAATATTTTCACTCCAGATTGTCAATATTGCCATTTTTCCAGAGCTCCTTATGAACAGTACATCTGAAATTTTTCACATCCTGGCCAAAATGTGTTTTCGCACTTCCGGCGCAGAATAGCGCAGTCGCTGTGGGAAATCCGTGTTCAGGACACATTACGAAAATCACATTGACACTGTTCATTAGCAGAGGTGCTAAAATGCCTATGTTGAACATTTGGTGACAAAAGTCCATAAAATGTGTTACGAGTGTGCATTGTGCAGTTTCCACGCACACTCATAATGTCACACATTTGCAATTTTTTCATGCCAGATTTTCAACATTGCCATTTTTTCACACCTTCTTATAAACAGCACAGCTGTCATTTTTCACATCCTGGCCGAAATGTGTTTTTGTACTTCCGGCACAGAATATCATGGTCGCTGTGGGAAATCCGTGTTCGGGACACATTACAAAAATCACAGTGATACTGTTCATTAGCAGAGGTCCTAAAAATACCTATGTTGAAAATTTGGTGACAAAAGTTCATGAAATGACTGTATTATGAGCGTGCGTTGCTCAGTTTCCATGCATGCTCGTAACTTTGCACATTTGCAATGTTTTCACTCCAGATTGTCAATATTGCCATTTTTATGCACCTCCTTATGAACAGTACAGCTGTAATTTTTCACATTTCAACCGATATGTGTTTTCAGACATGTAGCATAACATGGCGTGGTCGGTGTGCAAAATCAATGTTCGGGACAGATTAAGAAAATCGCAGTGACACTGTTCATGAGCAGAGGTCTTAAACTGGCTATGTTGAAAATTTGGTGACAAAAGTCTATTAAATGACTGTGTTATGAGTGTACATTGTGCAATTTCCACGCACCCTCATACATTCACAAATTCGTAATCTTTTCAGTCCAGATTTTCAACATTGGCATTTTTCCACACCTCCTTATGAACAGTACAGCTGTAATTTTTCACAACCTGGCTGAAATGTGTTTTCGCACTTCTGGCACAGAATGGCATGGTCACTATGGAAAATCAATGTTCGGGATAGATTAAGAAAATCACAGTGACACTGTTCATGAGCGGAGGTCCCAAAATGCCTGTGTTGAAACTCTGCTGTAAAAAATCCCCAAACTAATTACATTATTGTTGTGCTTTGAGCAGTTTCTATGCACACTCATGACTTCACTAGTTTTTTTATATTTTCATTCCAGATGTTCAGCATTGCCATTTTTTACACCTCCTCATGAACAGTACAGCTGTCATTTTTCACATCCTGTTCAAAATGTGTTTTCACACCTGTGGCGTCAAATGCTGCAGTCACTGTGCAAAATCACCTTTCAGCTAACAAACTGATAGTGTCTCTGTTCATGCGGTGGGATCACAAAAAGCCCATGTTGAAAACTTGGAGTAACAATACCAAGAAATGGCCAGGGTGTTAGGGTTTTCAACCATAATGCCCTTCAGCCATCAGGGATATGACTTGGAATTGTCAACAGTAATGCTCATGCCATTCTACCCCCCCCCCACTTGCACCCTGCAGCAAGTGACAGGCTTAGAGGTGTGCCTTGGACTCTTTGGCCCAAGAATCCATCCCATTTTCCTGTACAGCACCCATTTCAGCATATTTCCTTATGGAATGAGATGAGTAAATCCTGAACACCCAAGGCACACCGCGACACTTGTCAGTGTCTGCAGGGTAGGGTGAGAGAAAATGTTGTGACAGTTATGGGCAATGACCCAAATGCACAGCCCAGTGCCTGCCCATCTCTGTAGGGTGGGGATAGGTTCAGCGTCAGTTCAGTACTTCACTGCCATTCCTATACTGCATGGGCACGATTCTCATAGGGGCCTTTGTCTGGCACAAGCTTGGAAAGCAGCATCTTGCACCAATGCCTGGTGCACCAGGGACCCTGCGCCTGATTCAGGTATAGGAGGGGTCCCACTGGCTAAGTCCCCACACTAACACTGACCAGAACCCTGCAGAAAACCCCTGGTGCACTGCACAGGTCCACTGCAGGCCACCAGAAACTAACACAGGACCCCCTGTCCCACTAGGTAATGGGCATGTGGACCCAAACTTATGGGTCAATGTCCCCCCACCATGTTTGGTGCAATTGGCGCCTGGCCATAGAAGTGAGTGGTGGGATGTACTGGGCACTGGGGAGCAGTCTGCACTGGTGTACGGGGGAATTTGGGCACCACCTGCTGGGGCATTGGTGGGCACTGTACCACCATACGTTGGTGCTGCAATAGCACCGATAGGGCAGGAATTGGGGATCAGGAGAGCCGCATCAGGACGGGGGTACCAACATGGTACATAGGTGGCACCAGGGAGCTGTGAGTGGTGCCATTGGACCACTAGGACTGGGGCCACATATACGAGGCCATACTCTGAGGTGTATGATGGGTGGACCGTCACCCATGGTATGCCGCACACAGGCTTGTCACCCAGGGGAGAATGTTTAAGTCCCCTTACGGCTGCCCTAGCTGATCTAAGGACACTTAGAATTTCTCCCACCAGGAGATGCCTGTGAATCACAGGATGCAGCTTGCATCGGTCATAGTCCCCCTACCGTCACGCCGCAGTGCATTGCAGGTGCAAGCCCTGTTTGGGGCAGGTGGACTGCGGTCGGTGTGCGAAATCAATGTTTTGGACACATTATAAAGATCACAGTGACACTGTTCATGAGGTTTTAAAATGGCTATTTTTATAATTTGATGACAAAAGTCCATAAAATTACTCTTTTACGAGCATCCATTGTGCAATTTCCACACACCCTCGTAAGTTCACGAACTTATGAACACTACAGCAGTCATTTTTCACACCTGGCTGAAATGTGTTTTCGCACTTCTGGCACAGAATAGCACATTTGCAGTAGGAAATTAGTGTTTGGGACAGATTAAGAAAATCACAGTGACACTGTTCATGTGTGGAGATCCCAAAGTGCCTACAGTATGTTAAAAGTCTGCTGTAAAAAATCCCCAAACTAATTACATTATAGATGTACATTGCACAATTTCTATGCATGCTCATGGCTTCACCAGTTTTTGTATATTTTCACTCCAGATTTTCAACAGTGCCATTTTTTACACTTCCTCGAACAGTACACCTGTCACTTTTCACATCCTGTTCGAAACGTGTCTTCGCACCTGTGGTGCCAAATGGCACAGTCACTGCGCAAAATCACCTTTCGCCTAAAAAACTGGTAGTGTCACTGTTCATGCAATGAGGTCACAAAAAGCTCATGTGGAAAACTTGGAGTAAAAATACCAAGATTGTGATGGGTCCTCCCTGGCTCTACTGTCTCAAATTGTGAATATGCCATTGTTCTATTCCTCTGGGTTATCACTGGCCTCTCCTATCCCCCTTTGTAACTGCTTGATGTACTCTACTGTACAACCCATATCCTGCAAAGCCTTGTTGCCTGTTAAATTCTGATTACTGCCTGCCTCCTTTGTCCTGTGTTATTATCTTCCTCCCACTGGCTATGTAAATGTCCCCTGATGTTGCTGCATTGACCATGTTTATGACTGTAGCCCTTACTTATACCTGCTCTTATTGTTTGCCTGTTGTACCTGAATGTATCTTTGTAATCTCCCGGGTTGCACCTGAAAATAGGCACTTGGTTGTCTAGTGTGCTTACCTGGTGAACAAAAGCAAGTAAGTAAATAAATAAACACCCAGGGCGTTAGAGTTTTTGACCATAACACCCTACCCTGTAAGGACTGACAGGCGTCAGGGGTGTGACTTAGGATTGTCAACAGTAATGCTCATGCCATTCCATCCCCACCCCCACCATGCAGCCAGTGATAGGCATCGAGGTGCGCCTGGGACTCTTTGCTCCCACAGTTCACCCCATTCTCCTATACTGCACCCATTTCAGTGTATTTCCTTATGGAATGAGGTGAATGTAAAGCCCAAACACCCCAAGGCATACCTCAACACTTGTCAGTGTCTGAAGGGAAGAGTGAGATGAGATGTTGTGACCTTTATGGGCAACAGCCCAGAGGCACATCCCAATGCCTGTCCATCTCTGCAGGGTGAGGGTGGAGTTGGCATCAGTTCAATACTTCAATGCCATTCCAATACTGCATCTGTCTAACTCCTGCACTTCAACTGCTAATGCCAGCAAGCAAACATTCGGCATTGACAAATGCTTGTTTTTCTTTTCTTTTGATTTTAACAAGGTCTACATTGGCAACCATTCTTACCTTACTTTCAACCTTTTTTGTTATTTTGCAGAGTACCCTCTCTGTGTGAACCTGGTCAACATCATCTGGACTTCCTTTCTGTATGTTCCTTCCAATGTACAGTTCTTTCTGATCCAAAGGAAATGATCATATGGGATGCTGTTGACCAGGCTCCTTGGGTGTCCACTCTCCACGTGTAAAAAGGCTATTAACAGCCATTGGTTTCCTTCAGAGTTCACAGATTACAAATTGTTCAGGTCCCACCTCAAATTTGATATCCAGAAATCCAATGTTCCTCCTATCTGAATTTTAGGTACAGGTTATGTTTAATGGATTCACATTTAACTACCCAGTGAAATCACTGATTGTATTCTCTCCCTCACCCCAGACACATATGATGTCATTAGTAAATCAATACCATTTATGTATGTTTCTGAGGTGGGAGCAGAGTCAGCAAAAACTATTTGGTCTTCCCACCATGACGTGAAAATGGTAACATAAGAAGGAAACAATGCTGCCCCCATGGCAGTACCCTGGTGTTGTACGTACACATTTTGGTCAAAAAGGAAATAATTATGTCCCAGAATAAAATCTCAGTAAATCCAGAATAAATTTCTTGGGTTCTTCTCTCAAATGCCTGTCCACAGCAATGGATTCTTTTCAGGCTGTTATGCTGTGCTCATGTAGAATACATGTATATGAAAAGCTTATGACTGTAGTGACCCAGCATAAGTTGTTCTGCCAGAAGAACCCTTCCATTTTGTTAATAATGTCCACCAAATTCTGTATATAACTTGAGATCTTCACTACAGTTTGCTTCGGGAAAAAAATCCACAAATCTGGAGGGACCCTCACTTAGCCACCCAACCCCAAATATAATTTTTTGCCCTGGAGGGTCCCTCACAGATTTGTGGACGTTGGGCAGTGTGTAGAATGCTGGAGTAATGGGTTGGTTGCTGATCAAATAAGTTGCTTCTTTGTATGTAATTGTACCTCACTCCATTGCTCTTTCAATAATATCATCCAGTTCCCTCTTATTTATTTAGTTTTTGTTGACTGGGTAAGTGCACTAGCCATAAAACAACTATTTTCAGGCACAACCCGGGAGAGGAGAGTACAACATACAGTGAAAGTAATACAGAGAAGTAATTCAGACCACAGAGAAGTAATACAGTTTAACACAGATGGTGGGGTTATAAAATTTTTCATCAGAGAGCTGTCTTTTGAGCTCTCTGACATAATCCTTCATATTCTGAATGACCACCATCACTCCCTTGTCAGTGATTCAAACTGTGACCTCTGACATCTGTTTTAAACTTCTTAAAACTGCCCATTATTCAGTTCTCATATTATCAAATGTATTATTTTTCTTCATGCTAAATAATTTTCTGATATCTAACTGTACCAAATTTTCAAAAACCATTATAGCATGATGCCTGGGGGCATTTGGACAAATTCTATTTTTGGTTTAAAATCACTCTCCTATGCAGCCCATAACTGCACATCATCATTATTTTGTACAGGAATGGACGAAAGTATATGTGCATTATTATTATTATTGTTTTTGTGCATAAAGATTTTTATTGTTTTCAGCTTTGTTACATGTTAATACATTCGTGTGGTGACTGTTTCAATACAGTAATGTTCTTACAGCAGTCAATTACAATAACCTGACAGCAGAAACAGGAAAATAATACTGTGGATTGGCAGAGGCCCCCCTGTCTAGGCTTACAACAACTGCCTGCTAAGTTTGGTTTACAGGGGGTTATCCAAAACCTCGCATCACTATGTAGAAAGACTGCAGAGGGCCTACCTGGTATGATCCGGAGTATCCACTCTGTGAAGTGATTCTCCCCAAAGAACTTATGCTAGCTGTAGTGCTCACCTGTTAGTGCGCTGATCTGCAACAAAAACAAACATACCACACACACAAAGCATCTTGTAAAAGACAACCTGGGTTGGTAACAGCTATTGATCATAGATTGTGCATTGTTTAAACAACTGGCAAAATAGGGTATTAGGCCATGGGGTTCTACTGACATACCACTTGCCCACAGGGTTTGTAGTGATCATAAGGGGGGAAAGTGTCTGATAGATCCGGTTTAACCAATCACCTCTCTAGGCTTCTGGAAGGTAATAAATGGTTGCCATAATGTAATGAATTGGGGAAGGTTATTAGCCACAACATGTGTCATTTGTGGCAGGTTAGCCACCTGTGTGATAGCATTCTGAATTTCTGTCACTGAGGGTACCTCCTGCGACCTCCATCTACAGAGAAGGGAGTCACTTTGTCTGCATACTGAGGATTGCAACCCATTTCTGGTCATGCAAGTTGAGATGTGGGGTATTTGTGCGGCTGCGTAGTAGCATCACACTTGGTGATAGGGGTATTGGCTTGTGAAGGATTTGGGAGCCCACAGCACATACTCATCGCCACAGAGGCTGGATTTGTGGGCACTGCCAAAGTATGTGAAATAGGTCTCCTTTTTTCCCCTTACACCTCCAGCAGGGGTCGTCCTGGGGTCAAGCTGGCTCTTTATGAAACCACTGGGGTCCGATACTATGAGTGGATGATCTTGTTTTGCATTAGTACACTTCTGGTGTCGGGATATGGCCTGTTCACCAGCTTTACCCATGGCTGTTTCCCACTTGGTTTTAGAGGCCAGAGTTTGTGAAGAGAGACTAAACCTTGGTGCTGAATATATACAGCTAGTTTGGCCCCTTTTTAGGGGCAACCAGTGAGCACGCGGTATGGAGAATGTATTGGGGGGGGGTTATTTCAATGGTAATTGTTGACAGAACTTCTTAGCTGCAGGAAATGCCAAGAATCATTTGGGGGGATCACATATCTGTCACTCAGTGCTTGGAAGGTATCTAAAGAGGTAGAGACCTGGGGTATATAAGACCTGGAGACACGTCAAGCCTGCCTCACCCCAGATGGCCAGTGTATGGGTTTTTAATCCACCATGATTTCTACATTCCCCCACAGTACAGTTAGGCCTGTTGGGGAGGGGTTGATTTTCAGTTTCTTGTGAAGCTTACCCCAGTATTCCAGAGAGAGACTAATCATGGGATGGATGTGGATCCCCCTTGGAGGGTGATTGTACAGCAACAGGGGAAGGTGTGCCACCTTACTGTATACCAGTTTCATGCCTAGCCATTGGGGGGCACTCTGGGTTTGGTTGGTGAACCACTTGAGTGTTTGGGTAGTCTGGAAAGCCCTTTTGTACCCCTCAAATCATGGGAGGCACCACCCCCTTCAGACCAGTGAGAGCTCAACTTATTTCTACTGTTCCTCATTTTTTGCCCTCCCAGATGAATGCCCCTACTGTCGAGTCAAACTTCTTGAATCATTGAGGGGAAGTTTTAAGGGGACATGTGATAGTAGGTACATAATCCTGGGGTCCTTGACCATTTTAATGTCTGATATTTTGCCCACCATTGTAAGATGGAGGGCCCTCTATCTATCGAGCTCTGTACAGATGCTGGTGAGCAAGGGTTTCAAATTTAGCTCCCATGACCTGTTTAGATCTGGGTTTACACAGATTCCCAGATATGTGATGTCACCTGGTGACCAGCGGAGGCTGTGTGCCATGACCATGTTGGGTTTACTTTTGCTGTTTGTGGGGAGGACCTCTGTTTTTGTTTGGTTCAGCCTTAGGCCAGGGAAGATGGTAAACTCTGAAAGGGTGTGTAGTAGTGGGGGAAGAGCGATGATAATGTCAGCCAGTGGGATCAGAAGATCATCCACATGCATAAGAGTGCTGTACTCCACCTTCCCAATAGTTATCCCCTGAATATTAGGATTCTGTTGGATTGCCACGGCTAGGGGTTCTACTGCTAGTATGAAGAGCAGTGGTGACAGTGGGCAACCCTAGCGTGTGCCCCTGCCTAGGAGAAAGCAGGGGGATAGCTTCGAGTTAGTGAGGATTCTTGCTTTGGGGGATGAGTAGATTGCTCTTACCCAGGATTTAAAACCTTCCCCAAATCCCATTGTGGCTAGGAATTGTTGCACAAAGTCCCACTCAAGGGAGTTGAAGGCCTTGTCAAAACTGATTGCTACAGCTGAAACTGGTCTGGGAAGGGTTTGGGCCTTGTATATCAGATTCACCAGCGACCTGATGTGGTCCGTGCTGTATCATTCCTTGACAAAGCCCACCTGCGATGGATGAATGAGGGCTGGAAAGAGGGGGTTAAGTCTGTTCACAAGTAGTTTGACCAGTATCTTGCTGCCTGCATTCAGCAGTGATATAGGCCTGTAACTGGCCATTTTCAGGGGGTCCTTCACCTTTTTTGGAAGAGCTGTTATTATTGCCTCCCTAAAGGAGGGAAGGAGGGAGGGCACCCACCTCCAGGGTCTCGTATATACCTGTTGGAGGATCAGTGTGATTATGGGTTGCAGCATTTTCCAAACTTCCAGAAGGAAGCCATCTCCTCCTGGAGCTTTGACCTTCCTTAGGGATCTCAGCGTGCAGACCACCTCAGCTAAGGTCGGGGGCGGGGGGCATCTAGGTCTAGGACCTGCTGCTTTGATAGTGTGGGAAGGTGTAGGTCCAGTAGGAAGGGGAGCGCTCCCTTGGGGTCTGGAAGAAGTATAAAGTGTGGCATAGAACTCAGCCGTCACCTGTTCTCAGTTTTAGGTTGGACTATTCCCTGTTTATCAACCAGCGCAACAATATGCCTTTCTGCTTGTTGCTGTTTCCGGCGGTACGCAAGGACTCTCCCACCCTTCTCTCCTCCCTCCCAATATTTGTGTCTGAGGAGTATGATTGAGACTTCCGCCTTCCTGGACAGCAACTCATTTACTTCCATCCTCAGGGTAGCCATGTGACCACTGATCTGGGTTTGGATTGATGGGCTTTTGAAGGACTTAAATTCCCTGTCTGCCTCCTTAAGTTGTTTCTCCAGTTCCTGTAGGCAGAGTTCCCTCATTTTCCTTCTTCTGTGAGCATAGCTCATGATCGCCGCCCCTCCCTCTGGACGGTGGCCTTAAATGCCTCCCATGTGTTAGCAGTTGAGGTGTCCATAACTGGATTGTTTTGAAAATATAAAGTGGCCTCTTGCTGCAGCCATGTGGCAAATTCAGGGTCTCACGGAAGTAGGGGGTCCAGTCTCCAGGATGGGGAAGCGGCAAGTGGGGGGGCATGCATATGACAGTTGGACCGGGGCATTGTCGAAAATGACCAGTGGAAGGATGGTGGTGTCCATGGTGCTTTGGTGATGACTGGGGAGGTGAGCCAAAAATCTATCTAGCTGTGGGAGCTATGGACAGGGGAGTGAAATGAATAATCTCGTTCTGTGGTGTGAAAAATTCTCCAACTGTCTGAAAGGCCCATATCCTTCTGCAATTGTGCAAGACCCTGGACACTCCTTGAGTGGGGTTCATTGTTGGAGGGGCATCTATCTAGGAATGGATCAAGGATTAAGTTAAAATCTCCCCCCAGAAGCAGGGGGACGCCGTCTGGCACAGCCTCTCCCAGTTGCTGAGCTAACCCAAGAAAGAAGGATGGCAAGTCTTCATTAGGTCCATAGATGTTGCCTAAAAGCAAGGGTCCCTCTGGCATATCCATCAGTGCTATGACCCACCTCCCATTTGGGTCCTTAAACCTCTTCCTAAGAGACCAATGCAGATTTTTATGTATAAGTATTGCTACTCCCCTCTTTCATGAGTGTGCTGATGCATGAATGACCTGGCCTACCCATTCCAACTTAAGTCTATCCTGACCTCCCTCGATCAGTTTGGTCTCTTGCAAAAAGGCCACCTCTGCTCTCAATCTCTTGAAATGCATGAGCACCTGCTTCCTCTTATTGGGGTATTAAGCCCCCTCACTTTCCAAGTAATACATGATATGTCACCCATAGGGGTATGGAAGTAGGTACATTCTTTGGGAGTATTTTAAAGAAGAGGACGGGGCTGCAGGGCAAAGTACAGGGCAGTAGTCCCCTGCTGGGGACCTGGGATTCTTCTGCGAGCAGGACATGCTTTAGGGACAGTAAGTGGCACTACCCGACCTATACCAGCTGATACATAGCTATTACAAACTTTATCCTTCATGTGTGAGGGAACAACAACATTTGACAGCCTAGCAATAAAACTATATACAACATTACATACATTCCTTTCATTTGGGAAGTGTAGAGGCATCCTGGTGGCCGCCTTCGTGAGGTGTGGGCCTACCTCTATTCCCTGGGCACCTATATTGAGTAGTGAGCCCTAATGCTCCCTACTGCTGAGACCAGGGTGTGGGACCCCTGGAGTGCTGCAGGTTTGTTATAGTGAACCTTGGTTTGTAGATCAAAATTGCCTTCAAACCTTGAGGGAAGGCTGCAAAAGACAGTGGTAGAGGTTGAGGAGACAGGGTTTAGGAGGGAAGAGGGGGTCAGTTCCTGCCAGATGCTAGGGCGTGGAGAAGGAACCAGGGGTGAGGGGCGAGAGCCTGTCTGTTTAGTGCAGAGGAGGTTGCACAGTGTGATCAGGTGCATAGGGTCTCCACATCTATGAGTAGGGCGCTGTGTAACAAACTTTGTAGGGGGTGTGTGGGAAAACTTCACATCCCTGTTCTTTTGCTTGGAGAACTCTGGGGGAACATGGGGTCCAGTACCTTGGGATACCTTGGTGTGTCTTGGGAGGGTGGATCAGTGACTATCGGGCATTATCGGGAGATTTGATCTGAGGGTGCTGAAATAACAGCTGACAGCTTCTGCCTTTTGGTCTCAGTTCACTCCCCTGGTGTGATGCGTGCAGTAACTGGAAAACTAGCTTCTCTTTCCTAGGTGGCCCCCTTCCATCCTACCATGTGGGGACATATGTAGAGCATTGTGCTTAATTTGCCAGACCCCCCCAGATTTCAATTGGTAATACCTTGCAGTCAGCTGTTGGTTAAATGAAGGGGGAAGGAGGAGGATCACTGGCACACTGGAGTTTGGTTTGGATAGAGAGAGAGAGAGCTCAGTGACCCTCTTCTCTGAATCCAGCACATCAGTGTGGCTATGTTAGCCCCTGTGATATCCCTCCCAGTGTGGGAGCAGGGCATGTGGCTTGAAAAACAAAGCCATTGCTTCCATGATTGAGCAGGATGGGGGGGGGGGGGCAAGCTGCACCTTAAAAAAAGAAATCTAGGGCTGGGGCTTAGCGTTCTCAAACAACCTGTATGGTCCGGAGCTACAGTTTAAGTTCACCCACCCAGAAATCCCTGCCTCCACCAGTTACATGTCCAAGTCAGCGATAATCAGAAACACAAAGTACTTTTACTGGTTAATTGAGCTACAGCCTTGAATTAAGACAGCAGAAGGGAGGTCGCTGGATTCCTGGAGTATAGCTGAGTCAAGCGAACTCAGCGACACCTGCAGCTGGCTATTCCATGTGGCTCCTTTCACCCCTGTGGATTCCCTCCCAGTATGGGAGTGGAGCAGTCAATAAAATACCAAATGGCAATGCTGTGGAAATTACAGGCCTGGGAGGGGGAAGGCATTACACAACTCGGGGACCAGGATTCTTGGCTGGCCTGCTCGGAAATCCATGCGGCCAGAGATAGTTATGTGAGTATGTCCTCAGAAAAACCCTTTTCCCCTTCCAACCCCAACCTGCATCAAGAAAACTGCATAGTGGACCCTTTACTTATCTGACCCCGATGAAAGGTCCATCGAGTGCTAAAGGCCTGGAGCAGCCTGAGTCGGGCCGCTGCCTGGCTTGCTGCTTCTCAGTTGGGCTTCTTGGTTCATGCACAATCTTGGTTCATCCATGGAGGCAACACTGGAGCTGCTGATCCCTGTGTCAGCTGTTGCTACAGGTAAGGGAGTTGGCTGGCTCAAGGAGTCAGGAGACATTCCACTGGAGCCCCGCAAGTCTTCTGAAACTTCTCCGGGGTTCTTGGATGTAGGGCCTCATATCTCTTTTCAGAGCAATATTCCTGAAGTGAAACAAGCTCCCCAGTCTCCATCCTACATCACTCTGGGGACTCACTGGGCCGTCTGTCGGAGGGGTGCTCCCTCTTTGCATGCCTTCTTGGGGCATTCCACTTTCTGTTGTTTTTAGGGGGAACCTCCCAGGGAGCATCTGGGTTCATCAACCAGTCCTCCATCCTCTCACTCTGAATGGATGACCTCCTGTCCAACCCCTTGGAGGCCTCTCAGGGGAGGACTTGCTGGTGGGCTGGGGAGCTAAGTTATTTAGGCCAGGTTAACATCAGGAAGTCCATAAGGGCTTCAGGAGAGTCAAAAGTTAGCAGTTAGCCCTCAAGCCTGTGTGGCTGGCTGTGTGTGTTTGTCTCTGTCAGTAGTTTAATTTTTGTGGATTTTCCTGTGTTTCTGCTTGGAGGAACTGGACCATTCTTGGACATAACATCTATGAACATTTCCTGGACTAAGAAACTGCAAAACATCACCACCAGGTACTGACATTCTCATCATAAATCAACTTTTTTGGAAGCCATCAAAGCCAAAAGTAAGGTCAGTAAATCTGTTATACAAGCACTGAGTTGTGCAGTGCTGCATTGAATCCACATTTCTGTCTGACTTGTTCTTAAAAGATGTGTACTTGTCTTTGAGGTCTATTCACAACCATTTTGGAGAACAAAGGCTAGATACTAACAAAGGATTTTTACATCCTGCATATGACCCAGGCCAGAGTTCATCACCTTCAGGAATTTAACCCCTTCAGGAATTTATCACATTCTGGGTCTTTGAGCTACAATAACAGTTTTCTGGTCCCTGGTAGTTCACCATTTCCTGTGGATTTGATTATTTTTCATCAATCACGTGGCACCTCTGAGAACATGGCTTTATATATTGTGCTCTGCAAAATCACGGGGCAAATGCAGACCAGCAAGGCCAAGAGGACTAGATGCCCTACAACAAAACTAGTCTGCAAAATGATTAAAGCGTACCTTCTTAGGATACTACTTATGCTACTTCTGATATCTGGAAATGTTCATCCTAACCCGGGGCCTACTAGCTGAGCACCCCATGCCACAAAAAGGCAGGAGGGGTACCTCACATTAGCCTCAATCAATGTCTGCAGCCTCCTTAACAAACTTAACATCTTGCAAACCTGGATCCAGCAACATAGCCCTGATGTACTCTCTGTTGTCGAAACATGGCTTAACCCCAAGATACCAGATGCTGCAGTCACCATCCCTGGATACTCTATATTCAGGCAGGACAGGGTTTCCAAATGAGGTGGAGGCTGTGCCATCTACCTGAGGAATTCCTATCTGGGTCAAGTCTTCCCGTTCTCAAACCCTAAACTACCCTCGCAGGTTCTTGTTATTAAAGTTCTACTCGGGACGCACAACAAGGAGCTCACCATTGCCTCTGTGTACCTACTCCCTAAAGATCAGCCCAATGGATTTATGAGCATATTGGAAAGCCTGCAGGGATTATACCATAACTTTGAACTCATAGTACTAGGCGACTTCATCATAAATTGGCTATCGCTGGAGGCCAAAAACTACAAGGATGCTGTCACATCACAGAACCTCACCCAGCTTGTTACCACCCCCACCAGATGCAACTATAGCACAGGGTCGCACACACTTCTGGACTGGATCCTTACTAATCACCCTGAATAAATCTCAAAAGTCTCAGTGCTCCCTGATGGGATCAGTGACCACTCACCAGTCACATGTACCTGGACAAACAAATTCATTAAGCCCCCTCCTAAAATAATCTACACCAGAGTGTTAAAGCAGGGGTACCTTGAGCTACTAAAGACACATCTAAGCCACCTGGACTGGACACCAATCGACTCTGCCATTGATGCAAACCAAGCCTTAGACATTTTCATCAGCCACTTCACTGCGGCCTGCAATATCTTTGCACCTCTCAAAAAAGGTCAGGGGCAGAGCTAACCCTTGGATAACCCCCGATCTAATCACTTTACTCAAACATAGGGATCATCTCTGGCACTGTGCCCATGCAACATCCAAATCTGGGGATATTCAAAAGTGTAAAGCTGCCAGAAATGAGTGCACATGGGCAGTTAGGAGCGCCAAAAGCAAATACTTCAAGGAAGCTCTCTCCAACTCCTAGGGTGATGGAAAAAAATTTTGGAGTAATTTGAAAGACCTTACAGGCAAGGACCCTAAGTCACCACCCACCATGCTCAACATAAATGGAACACCAACATCTCAGCTGTACACAATAACCACTACCTTTAGCAATGTGTTCTCCAACTTGGATAGTGTTATCCCTTCTAATTTCTTTGATGCCCCCTCTAGTAGTAACCCTCCTGCAACTACTCCTCTCCTACACTCTGCCCCACAATTCTAATTCAAGGAGATCCCAGTGCATGAAGCCAGAACCTATATTCGGAAGGCCATTCACAACGCAGGCTACAGCGGTGACTCCCTTGACCTGAAGTTGTTAGCACTTGTCCTTGAAGAAGTCCTTGAACCCCTGACAAAGGTCCTCAATCTATCACTAAGGATGTCCCAGTTCCCACCTCTCTGCAAACAGGCTACCATCACACCAGTACACAAAAGTGGAGACAAATCACTGCACTCCAACTACAGACCTATCTCCATCCTCCCTCCATTGTCTAAGGCCTTGGAGCGGATCGTCTCAGACCAACTAGTCAGGTACCTGGAAAAATACGACATCCAGTGTCCTGAGCAACACGATTTCCAAAAAGGACACAGTACCACCACTGCACTATTAGAATTCACGGGCTTCATCCATACCATGCTCGATCAAGGAAACTGTGTAGGGGCAGTATTCATCGACCTTTCGAAAGCCTTTGATACTGTGAACCACCCACTCCTACTCAAGCAATTATCAAACATTGGGCTCTCCAATGAAGTGCTGCTCTGGTTTTCAAGCTACCTTGAGGAGAGGGTCCAGCAGGTTAGGATTGCCGGTGTCACCTCAGAAGAAAAGCCAGTCCTTTCAGGGGTCCCACAGGGGTCCATCCTGGGGCCACTACTCTGCAGCCTCTTCCTCAACGACCTTCTCAGTGTCTGCCACCAGAAATTACTGCTCTACGCTGATGACGCAGTCATGTTCACCAACCAACAAAATGCAGAGCTCCTTGAGAAACAATTACAGCTTGAATTCATGTGCATCGAAGAATGGTTCAAGTCACACAAACTGGTCATGAACTACAGCAAAACAAAGGTTATGACCTTCTACAATGCCAGGAGCAAGTACAAATCTCGTGACCTCACGTTCCTGATTTTAAATACCTAGGTGTCACATTGGACAGCTCACTCTCCTACTATCAGCACATAGATTCTGTCGTCAAAGTCATCAGCATCCGTATAGGCCTGCTCTAGATGCACAAACACTGCATGACTCCTGACACTCTCCGGTTGGCTATCAACAGCTCTGTCACCTCCATCATCGATTACGGACTAGCAATTTATGGCTCTGACTCTGCCCTCCGCAGAATTACAGTTGCACTCAACAAAGGATGCAGGCTGCTAACTGGGGCTGACCGACTTACACACACTTGTGACCTGTACACTCGGGCAGGATGGCTTCCTCTCATCAGCCGGATACAGTATCAAACCTGCCGCTTAGCCAAAAAAGTCCTCCTCAGGGTCATGCCCCGGGCATTGAAAAGCTCCTATTGACCACCACAGCTAGCGAACTAGAAGTTCACAACAACTAACCTTCCTTGTCCCCAGATGCCGGACTACCATGGGCCAGAGGGCCTTTGCCCACAGAGCACCACAGTGGTACAATACTCTCAACAAAGAAACTCTTACTGCTGCTGCTCTTGGCCCTTTTAAGAGACAACTCTGACTTCATCTCATTTCAACTTGTCGTTGTGACTGCCTCGCCTAATCAGGGGACCACCGTTCACTGCCCTCCACTTCAGTCTTGACAGCTACCTCTCCCCGCCTTGCCCCCTCCTACCTGCCTACCCCCTTGCCCCCTCTCCCTTGCCTCCCCCGAGGCATTTTCTGACTTTTATCCCTCCCCTCCCTCCCCATTAGAGCTCTTACCTCACCCTCTACCCTCCGACAATGGCTTTCCTGCCTGCATACCCCCCTCACCTGCAGCACTTATTTCTAAGGTGCCCTTGGCTGGTATGTCATGCTACCTAACATTTGCTTTACTTTGAATTACTGAATTCCTAAGCCTCAGTCTCTTACTACTTTTTATTATGTAACTATGTGTTACTATGTTGACCTTTGTATGTATGTATACCCCCATTCCTTCGATGTGGAACCTGTGTAAACGAGCAGTTCCTGCTTAAAGGTATTTGTAATCCTAGATTTCAATAAAATAAAAAATAAAAAATAAAAAATTAGCAGGATCCCATTGTGCTTGACTCTCATGGAAGCCAGGTATCGCATGGAGAAGAACAGTCCTACTTTATGCATAACATGCCTGGCCCCTATGTAAGCTTTCCTCCTGTCTGACAGATCTTTAAATCTTGGTAGACACTGATTTTGTGCCAGCATCGCACCACCTGCTGCTTCTCCCTTGCTCTGCCATTATCATGTTTTTTTACTCTGAAGTCCATAAATCTGGCTATTATAAGATGTGGCCTGTCCTGTGGCTTAGGCATTAGAGCCAGGGAACAGTGCACTCTCTCTACCTGGGGAGGGTGAGCTGGATCAAGCTTAAAAATTTCTATTAGGGCATTCTGTGGGAAGCTCTCCATGTCTCTCAATTCTGCACTTTCTGTAAAGCCCAAGAATCTTAAATTGTTCTGACGACCCCAGTTCTCGAGGTCATTGAGTTTGCTGCACATCTGTAGGATGGTGCGGTGCTGGTCCCTCAAAGCTGAAGTCAAGTCCTGAACTTTTATTTCTGTGGCATGCACCTTCCTTTCAGTTTGGAAGATTCTTGTTTCCAGTGTTTGAACCACCTGTGTGTTTCTATTTGTTGCAAGCATTACCTGGGCCATTTGCTCCAGTAAGTGACCAAACATAGCTCCAAAGAGGGATTTCCACATGTTGCAGGCTGCTGCACCATGCTGAAGATGAAAGTAGGCCCCTCTCCAGCAGGCCAGGAACTGAGTCAGATTACTGGTGGTGAACTGCCGATTGGGCTGAAATAAGTGACTATTCTGAATCCTGATGTTCCTCTTACTCACTATAGTCATTTTTATACAGATTTTATCGCAGATATATGAAGGATTTAGATGGATTTACCCTCTTGGTTGGTGAGACAGTATACTAAGCTGCCGTGCTGTTAGGCACTCTTAGTGGCAGCCACATGAGCGTTATTATTAACAAATTCATCAACATTTAAAAATGAGTCTTTATTAGAGTCCATATTAGAAGCATCATTCACATGTCCCATATTAAATATGCAGTCACTGGCAAAATTAAGTTCTTGTCAGGACTTCTCAGACCCTCCACAGTTGTGTTCCCACTTAGACGGTAAAGTTTTTCGCTGTTGTTCCTGATTTAAAAAAATAAATATCTATCTATCTATCTATCTATCTATCTATCTATCTATATATATATATATATACAGTCTAACTTTCTCAAAAGTTTGTAGATATCCACTTCCAGTTGGAATCTATCAGTCTCTTGAGAGGGAACAAAGGATAAACCTTTAGTGAGAATCTGCATTTATATCAGTTAGCTCTTTATTTGATAGATTTAAAACTGATCCGTTCATTGTTTCTTCTGTTGGTTCCTCCAAGTGGTAATTTGGTAACTGCCACCATTTCCTCATCCCCCTCCTGGTTTTTCTTTTTCTTTTCAGCTTTGTTAGATTGTTCTCTTGCACTGAACTGCAGACTAAAACAAACATGTTTCTCTGCTCTTTCAGGGTTAACATTGATTTGATTTTATACCAGTGGATTATTATATCTTCTACACCTAGGCTGCCCTTTATTGTTTGACCTTCCTTGTTCCAAGATCTTGTGAGTATGTTCATCCACGAGAAGACATTCCCAAACTCATAATCTCTCCAGTCCCTCTCAGTCTTAGATTTCTTTGTGCCTCTGCTTCTTTTTCATGTTATGCGCTTTTTCTTTAAAGGGCACTTTTAATCTTTTTTCTTTGCATCATATTTTTTTCTGCCTAAAAGCATGCATTTAATAATTGCTTACCTTCTCTAAAAATCATTAATGTTTCCGGTTATTTTTCCACTTTCCATTATTAGTAGAACTGAACTGTGTGTTAATGGTGTGATTAAACCCAACCTCATTTTGTTTCAAATCCATAATCTTCTTCAATTCTTCCTGAACATTAGGCACACCCTCAGACAGTACAGACATTCATGATTCAGTAGCCTCCTCTCCTCCCAAATGCATCATGAGTGGCCACATTGTCTGAGGGTGTGTTCCCAAGTCCAGGAACGATGTAGTGGGAGTTGATCAAAGAATGTAAACAAATATGTTTTTGTGTGGTAACGGCAGTATGGTGGCCAGTGTGTTTTTCCCTTTTTAAAAGAAATAAAGGACCAGACTCAAACTATCAGTTTCATCAGCAGTCTCTACAGAATATGAACAATCACAACATGTGTTTTGTTAACTAGGGACACTTTGAGGCCTAAGTGGATTGGCAGTATCCCTTTAAGAGACTGTGTGAACTCTTGGACTGCTGATTGCATATAGTATTCTTTTATTTCTATCACAGAAATCTGTTACAGGTATAGTCACTTTTTTCTATAATACAATTGTTTATCTTGTTCTGTAAGTATTGTGACCAGAGCTTTGGAGCAGTCCTGGTCAAGTGTCTCAGATGAAGGGGGTTTTGCAATCCCTCAATCCCCCCCCAGCACCCTATCCTTTTTAATGTACTCTTCTAATGTGACTCCTTCTTACCAATAATCAGTTTCCTTTAATGTCAATTTTTCCAGCTCTATTAATTTATCTTTTAACTCACTGTTTAGTGTTTGCTCAGTTTCTGCTTTTGACAGTCGTGTTAGGGAATCACAATGGTGACTGCTTCTCTCTGTTCTGGAAAAGCCAATGGGAAGATATTTTTTTATTTATTTATTTAGTTGTTTAACCAGGTATAGCACACTAAGCTGAAAGCTTTTTTACAGGAGCGACCTGGGAGCACAAGGAGGTTAAGTGACTTGCTCAGGGTCACACAGTATGCAAGTGGAAGCTGTGGGATTCAAACCCAGGTCTGATCTGCTGGATGTCACCAGATTTGCAGCTCAGAGCCTTAGACCACTGCGCTATACTGCCTCGCATATGCATGCAATGCATGCAATAAAAATATAACTCCGACTTTGGTGTGTGTACCCTGTTTTGCTTTTTCTTATACCTTCTAGTTCTCTCATCTTTTCTTAAATTTAGTATCATTGTCATATTAGATGGGGTAATTTTTCTCACCAATTCAAAAACAGTTATCACAACTCCTTTTAATCATATTTTCCTTATGGTGTGCATCGAATATGAATCAACTATTGAAATCCTTGACTACTGACCATGTTTGATGAATACCCAAACACAAGGGTGGACTTGAGGTATTCAGTGGGAAGCATTTGATGAGATTTTGAGATCTTATGAGATCTCTTTAACCAATACTCATGCAGTGCAACAATTGTGTGGTCCCAGTCTTTTGGGACACCTTCTGGAGACCGAGGTGCTACTCCATTTGTACTTACCTCTCTGGGTTGTGGGCAGAGGTTACTGAACTGCAGGCTGAACTGGTAAGGGTACAGAGGACTTTGTGCCATACCCATTTTCTACCAAGTCTGTCACTGCTCCCCCAGATGATGCCTAGGCAGAGTGGATGGACCTTGTGGGCTTGAGGAGAGTGGATGTGGTGGGAAGGGTGCGCAATCTTCTGCCTGTTTGACTGCAGAATTCTTTCACTTCGCTGGCAGGACAGGGCAGCTGAGAGTAGGCACCTGTTACAGTGGGAAGGGAGAAAGTGAAGTTCTTATAGGCAGATGCACCAAGGAAAGAGGGAGAGACCCCCAGTCAAGGTAGAAGCAGCTTTTGTTGGTCATCTTTATCGATAGGGGTATAGAATTGGGAGTAGGGGGAGGAAGGAAGAGGGAGGTGAAGTGTTTGAAGAGTACATTGTCTTGGAGGGATGGAGAGTGCATCCAAATTATGCTAGGGAAGCAGGAGATGGGATGGAGCTATACATCTCTGTCCACCTGTGGACAAATGACTTGGCAAGGGATAGGGTAGGGGTAATGAAGGGTAATTTCTGGGAGTTGAGAAGGGGCCTTCAGAAGGTAGCACACAAGGTGGCATTTTCCAAGGTGTTCCCTTTTCACTGCCAGATTGATGCAAGGGTACTCCACACCAGGCATTTAAAGATTGGTTGAAGGCATGGTGCATGGACGAGGGCATTTGCTACCTTAGGTACAGGGGGCCACCCTGGGAGAATATGGACCTCTATAAGGGCGATGGACTGCATCATTCTGGGATGGAGACCATAGCCCTTGTTTGGAAGTCTAAATGCTACTTGGACAAGCATTTAAGTTAGCCAGGGGAAGAGGCAGTAAAATTTCCCTCTGGATAATGGAGCAGCAGGAAGGGAGGGTTCGGGAGAGAAAACTCCCTTAGGGTAGGGTTGAAGAAAGGCAGGGATGGGGTAAAACTCAGGTAAGTAGGGTAGAGGAATGAAGGAGACAAGGAATGAGAAAATTGCAATGGTAGGAGGAAAGTCATTAACGGGAGGAGGAAGCAGGGTAGTGGGTAGGGGGGAAAGGAAGAAGTTGACAGCCATATGTGTCAGTGCAAGAGTCTTAGAAACAAGATTCCTAACCTGGAAGCCATTATGGTGGAGGCTGACCTGGATTTAGTTGCCTTTATGGAGTCATGATGCACTGAGCACCCCAACTAGGACATAGCCATACCAGGATATTCTATGTTCAGTAGATACAGGGTAGTGAGGATGGTAGAAGAAGCTGTTTTATAGGTGAGGGAGGGAAGGAATCAAGGCCATGGAGGTACAGGGGCACCAAGAGGAAGAGCTGGAGGTGATGTGAGTCACCCTGGAGACAGGCTCTGGGTCCACTATCCTCACCAGGGTAGTGTACAGGTCTCTAGCACAGGAAGACTAGTTGAATACAGCACTTGGGGAAGCTATCATCAGAATGGCAAGTAAGGGGGAGGTGCTGCTAGTCAGTGACTTGAGCCTGCAGATTGTGGAGCCTTCCAACTGCAGCTTCTGTAAGGAGTAAGGCCACAGTGGACTCCCTAGCAGGGGATTTTCTCAGGCAGCTAGTCAAAGAACCCACTATTGGGGGCAGTGCTGGACTTGGTACTTACAAAGATGGATGGTGTTGCAGAGGTCACAGTGGGCAGCCCCAACAGTGATCACCCTACAGTATGGTTTAACATTGTGATAGAAACAGAGGCTAACTGCATGAGGCCGAGCATCCTGCACTTTAGGAGGGCACATTTTTGAAGACATGGGAGACTACCTCAGAAGCTGCCTCAAGAGGAGGGGATTTCCAAGGAAGGGTGGATGCACAGTGGGGACAAAATACGGGAAAGAATAACTAAAGAGTCTAACCTCTGCATAACGAAAGTAACAGCAGAAGGAGAAAGAAATTGCTATGGCTCTCTAAGGCGTGACAAAGGTAGTGAAGGGAAAAACGGGTGGCATTCAGGAGGTTTAAGGAAACACAGAGGGAAGAAATCAGGGAAGTATACTTAGTAAAGAAGAGGGAAGCAGGCAAGGGTGTGAGAGGAGGAAATGCACAGAGAGAAGAAAGAGTTGCCAAAGGGGTAACTAAGGAAGTAAGACTTTCTTCATATTAATAAGTCTGAAGATGAAAGCAAGGGGAAGAACAGTGAGCATTAGAAGGGTGGCTGGAGGAACTGCATAGACGTGGACCAAGAAAAGCAGACATCCTGAAAAGGTACTTCTGATTAGTCTTCAGACTGGAGGGAGGTGGCACAGACCACCAGGGAGTAGCAGGAATTGGGGGTAGGGTGGAAACAGTTCCATTTTCAGAAGAAAGAGGCTAAAAGGGATTTGCAGCTCTAAAGGTGGTCAAAGCTAAGGGACTGGACAGGATATATCCAAGAGTTCTAAAGGAAGTCTGGAATGTGCTAGCTGTCCCACTGACAGCTTCATTCAACAGCTCACTGGAAACAGGTTCCAGAGGATTGGGGAAGAGCTGACATGGTCCCTCTATACAGAGAGTGGCAGCAGGGAGGACGCTAGCACCTATAGGGGGTCAGTCTTACATCAGTGGTGGAGAATTTAATGGAAACCTTGCTGAAGGAAAGACTGGTCCAGTACCTGGAACCAAACTGATTGTAAGACCTCAGGCAGCAAGAATACACAGAGGTGGGAGGTCATGCCAAATGAATCTGATAGATTTCTTTGACTGAGTGACCAGGAAAATAGATCAGGGGAAGGCAGTGGTATGTGGCCTATCTGGACTTCAGCAAGGCCTCCAGCTCTGTGCCACAAAGGAGGCTAATTAAAGAAACTGAGCAGATTGGAGGTGGGATCCAAAGTGGTCAATTGGGTTAGAAACTTGTTAACGGGTAGGAGACTGATGGGGGTGGAAAGCAACACTCACTTCAATGATGGAGGAGTGACCTGTGGTGCCACTGCGAGCAGTTTTGAGACTGGTTCACTTCTATGTCTATAAGTGACATTGCTACAAAACTGGAAGTTAAGGTATGCCTTTCTGCAGATTAATTCAATATATGCAATAGGGCAAACACATGCAGGAGGGTGTGGAGAGAATGAACAGCGATTGTAAGAAGTGGTCTAAAGTATGGCAGTTGGAGCTCAATGCCAAAATGAGCAAGATCATGTGCTTAGATTATAGGAACCCAGGCACTGATTGTAGGGTGGGGGAGAGTACTGAGGGTCACTAAACAGGAAAGTGACCTTGAGGTTATCATATCTGATGACCTGCAGGTGGCAGGGCAGTGAGACAATACAGTGGGAAGCACCAGTAGGATGCTGGGGAGCACATGGTGGGGTATATGAACCAGGAGGAGTGAGGTGGTGTTGCCACTGTATCAATCAGTGGTGAAACCTCACCATGAATACTGCATCCAGTTTTAGAGACTGCATCTCAGAAAGAACATAGACATGGTGGCAGGAGTCCAGAGGAGGACTCCTGGAATGGTGCTGGGGTTGCACAAGTAGCCATACAAGGAGAGACTGAGGGTTCTGAATGTGTACACCCTGGAGGAGAGGTGTCATGATAGATACTTAAAAGTACCTCACAGGGGTGAACAAGGTGCAGGAGGTGAGGCTCTTTCAAATGAGGTGGAGCACCAGGACCAGAGGTATATGATGAAACTAGGGGCGGGGGGTTTAACAGATATGTGAGGAAATACTTCTTCACTGAAAGGGTGGTAGACACCTGGAACAGACTACCAGCGGACGTGGTGGAGGCAAAAACAGTAGGGGGGCTTCAAGCATGTGTGCAATAGACATAGGAATGTATAGGAAAAGAGGCAGGGAGGAATGAGGGTCACTGGAAACCAGATCGGGAATGTGAGACATATTAGTCTGGGAACATCTGGGTAGACTGGGTGGGTGAAAATACTTTTCTACCAACAAATTTTATGTGTCTATGTTCCTCAGAAAGCTTTGCAGTAGGGCTGTGTGGCAGAAATACACACACAGATACTGCACTTTTTACAAATACAAATATCCTATTTGTATTTGTGTTAGACCACATAAAGTAGTATTAGACATTGGTTTAGGCTGACGTGAAACTCATATGACTATTACTGCTCATTACATGATTATCTACTTATTTGAAATATAGAAACATAGAAGTTGTCAGTAGGTAAGGACCACTTGGCCAACCTAGTCTGCCCCAAATTCCCTACGTATAGTGTTATCAGGGACCATACTTGGACTCCGGCTTACACCTCCCCTCTTGCTTCTAATATCCCCTTGTGTCTATCCCATGCATTCTTAAATCCTGTGACCGTTCTAGCCCCCATCACTTCCTCTTAGATGCTGTTCCATGCATCCATCACCCTCTCCATGAAGAAGTACTTTCTCACTTTTCCTCTCATCCCGCCCCTCCAGTTTCATATTGTGACCCCTTGTCCTTGAACATCTTTTGCTTTGGAAAATGCTCCCTTCCTGTACATTGCTTATTCCTGTGAGGTACTTGAATGTCTCTATCATATTTTTCCCCCATTCCCTCCTGTCTTCTAGGGAGAACATATTTAAACCCTTAAGCCTTTCTTCATATGTCTTCTGATACAGGCCCTGCACCATTTTTGTTGCTCTCCTTTGCATTGCCTCTACCCTGTCTATGTCCTTTAGGAGATGGGGCCTCCAGAACTGCACATAGTACTTGAGGTGGGGTCTCACCATCGATCTATACAGAGGCATTCTTACCACCCACTTTCTGCTGGTGATACCCCTCCCTATGCATCCGAACATTCTGCTAACCTTTCCCACTGGCTTGTCACACTGTTTAGCTACCTTCAGTTCACGAGAAATGATAACCCCCAGGACTCTTTCCCGTTCTGTGACTGTTACCACCCCCCCCCCGAGTTAGTAGGTTGCCACCAGGATTTTGTGCCCTAAGTGCATGATTTTGCACTTTTTACGTTGAATCTTAGCTGCCAAACTCGTGACCATTCTTTTAACTTCTTTAGATCCTCCATCATTCTTTCAGCCCCCCTGGTGTGTCTATTCTGTTGTATATTTTTGTGACATCCGCAAATAGGCACCTCTTCCCCTCCAGTCCTTCTGCAACATCGCTAATAAAGATATTGAAGAGGACCAAGCATATTTCATTGAAACCTCTCAAACCCTTTGCTCGTATCATTCTTTATAATGGAAACAAGTCTGAATTGTAAAACAAAATAGTTTGTAACCACTGATATGCAAACAAATGCAACTATAGATATACATACCAGAGACCAAATGTAAATATAAATATCAAGAAAAAAACATCCTCGTGTACAGCCCTGTTTTTCAGAGCTCAAATAATGTGACCTGCAGATCCACAGAGGCCACTAGACTGAGAGTCTAGATAGAAGTTGTCTCCCTGACAACTGACTAAGTGTCTGTTCACTGAAAGCATTGATCCAGGGTCATTTGATTAGCAGGACTGACTGAGGATCAGCTGACAAGTAGTACTTAAAGGAAAACTACATCCTTATATCTTGTAAATTTTGTTTCCATGTCAAAAGACAACTCTTTTCTTGTAGCTGTTCGGGATATACATGTTTGCTTTAGTTTGTTTTAACTGCTCATGCCAGTCCCTGCAACTATTCTGGGGGTATCCGTCTTATGTTTTTTTATATCTCATTGTCCTTGAGAGCTGCAAGGACAGTGATATCCCATGACAGAACATTTTATTTATTTATTTAGCTTTTGTTTACCGGGTAAGTACACTAGGCAAGTATTATGCCTATTTTCAGGAATGACCCGGGAGAGTACAACATAGGGATACAGAGTGGTACAGAAAAAATACAGATACATCATTACAACAGAACAACACAAGGAAGTACATAAAGCAACATTATCCAAGGTGATGCAGAGTAGAGAGGCGTGTAGAACACTCCTGACAAACAGTGGTGAACCACATGGAAACACCAGTTAATAGGTCAGAGACAATTTTAACATATTTTTAACACACTGTCAAGCTGTATAATCCTAGACATTATCAGGCCCAGTTGGGTGCCCTGGTACGTGGTTGAAATTCTGGGGACAGAAATACTAAGATCTAGTTGACAGGAGACACTACATTAGGGAAGCTTGGGGCAATCACAAGCTGAATCTTGTTTCAGGAAACCCCATAGTGATTTGCGAAAGCACTGATGGGAGGAGGCTGAGCGAACATACTCAGGAAAGGAGTTTCAGAGTCTAGGAGCACATACAGCAAAGTCCCTCCCCCAGTAGGGGTTCGGGTGGGGGGAACTCTTAGCATCTCAGGAACCTGGGACCTCAGCTGGTAGGGGGAAGGGTCAGCAGGTGGTAGAAGCTGGGCCAGCCCCGGAGGGGTGCCCGTTCTAATCACTTTACCCACGAGGCACCCTACCCTGAAGTCCAAGTACTTAGCTGGAGAGAGCCAACAAAGTTTGTCATACAGCTGATAATGGTGGGTGAGACGGGGGGCACCAGGGCAAAGCAGCAGATGTTATTATACTTCGTGTATCATCGGGTGAGATGAGTTTTAGAGGTGCGAGCAAATTGGTGCAGACCATAACTGAGGGAGGAAAAGAGAACTCCTCTCGCTAGGGCCAGCTGAGCCGCAGGTGTGAGATTATATTTGGTCCTATAGGCCAGGCCCAGTTTGCAGTTCACTGCTCTGCAGATACTTAAAATATGACTCCCCAGGTCGAGTTGAGGGTCAAGTGTCACCCCAAGGTATTTGACGGAGTTCACTATTGGAAGGGAAGTTCTGTCCAGACAGGTAATACCCAGCAGGGCTGGCAAGGCCTTAATTTTGGCAGTTGAACCAAATAGCATAGCCTGCATCTTTTTCAGGTTGAGTACCAGTTTATATTTGGTTACCTAGCCCTGGACATTATTAAAATCCTCTGACAAGCACTTGTTGAGAGTCACAATGTCCCGGGAGTGGGCCATTATGACCAGATCATCCGCATATAGGGTGGCACTGCTGTTCATTACGGCCGTTGGAAGTTGGTTAATGAAAAGGGAGAAGAGGAAGGGGCCCAATACCGAACCCTGGGGGACACCAGAGGATACAGGTAAGGGCTCAAAGAGGACTTTGTTGAATCTAGTCCGCTGCATTCTACTATGCAGGTAGCCCTTAAGCCAGTTCATGGCAGAGGGGGAGAGGCCAAGTGTACGTAGCTGATTACAGAGCAACGCATGGTCGACAAGGTCAAAGGCTTTGGACAGGTCAACAAATATGGCCCCAGAGAGTTTGCCCTGGTCCATGTTTGCTCTGATGCTAGAAGTGACAGACACCAGGGCTGTGGTAGTGCTGTGCCCCTTGCAAAAGCCATGCTGGACCAGGGACAGCAGCCCATGGACCTGTAAATACTCCAAGAGTTGCACTGCCACAACCTTTTCAAGGAGCTTGCTGAGCGATGATAGTATAGCAATCGGACGATAGTTGTCCGGTATTTTGGGATTGCCCTGCTTCAGAACAGGGACTATCCTAGCCTCCTTTCAGATATCAGGAAATTCCCCCAAGGCAAGTGATAGATTAAAAATGTGGGCAACTGGGGGGGGCAATATAGGAGACACCTAGCTTTAGAAGCTTTGGCTCCAGGTTGTCTAGGCCAGGGTTGGAGTACTGGGAGAGGCCAGAGAGGAGACTCAGCATGTCCTCAACTGCACTGCCCTGAGACAGAACACTTGCCGGGAGGGGTGGTCCTCCTGTCCTGCAGGGGGCGAGGGGATAGAAGTGCACTCTCCTGGTGGGAAGAGTGCAGAGAAAGCCGATAGGTCTGAGAAGTGTGTGTTGAGGGAGTTGGCTATGGTGTGGGGATTGTCACATGATGTCACTTCACATGTTTATGCCATGTATCTCTGTCCTGAAAGTACAAAATACCCTGAAAAAGGTCTCTGGAAACATACACATTGAATGTGTTCAAAGGGAAAATCATAGCATTACAACTCAGACAGTTGCACAAAGCTAACTGAGTGTAAATGTGGTATTTTACACCTTGCTGTGCCTTATTTTTTTTAACCATAATTAAGCAGCCAGGCATACTGTTGAATCGGAAGGGTGTCAACACATCATGTTCTCATATGCTAATGCAACCCTCAGGGACAATAAGATTTCAACAACCAGAAAATGGAGACCCCCAGGTTAGTACATGGGATAGTATGAACAGTGAAAATCAACTAAATCAATCACATGCAGTATATCTCTAACAGCTACATAAAAAGAGTTGTCTGTTGACTTGGAAACAAATAAATAAAATTTACAAGATAAGAGGGTGTAGTTTTCCTTTAATGTCTGCAGAACTGAGCCATTCAGTAGCCAACTTAGGCTAGCGGTTAGAACAGAGGACTGCCAACCCAGAAGTCTGACTTCGTACTTACCCCAAAATATTTCACCAGATTGATGATCAGTGGGAGGGGGGTGCTGAAACAGTAAACAATAAAGGGAGTTGAGTACAGGGGAGAATATGTCAGTATACTATTATAACAGTACACTAACCTCAGCAGAGCACAGGCATTGGAATGATACAGGGCCAATAGTCAGGAAGCAATCCCTCCAGAGCTAGAGTGGGTGTACTTTACTTCTGCTTTAACACTTGTGTATTTCTGGAGTTGCGGTACTTCCTGCTCAAAAAATACTATAAAAGACACAATATTTCTCTTGCAGTTTGTGTTTAAGTGTACTGTCACACTTGACTTTGTTTTTTGCAACAAGTTGACTTTCTCCTGCTGCAGCTGCTGCTCTCTTAGACATGTTTCCTGTTGAAATGTTTTTTAGAGCTGGGCAGCTTTACTGACCAGTTCCTATTGTGATGGCATGGAAGAGGGGGCAGTGGTCTTTTACCATATAGAAAGTATAAGGGGGTTTGGTTGTGTGTCAGGCTAATTGCTCAATATGAGTGAGCAATGTGCCTTTTCATTTGCTGAGTGTCCTGTGACTAAGGCTATTTCCTTTGGCAGTAAGGTTGACTGTGGCCAAGAGCACTGTGAATGAATGGAGAACCTCTCTAGAATGTATTGAGCACTTCCTTGCAAGTACATGAGTCAGTGCATGCATGTTTGTGTTGCCAGGTGCCTGCTCCAGATGAGATGCAACAAGAAAAAGTGCTTTGTTGGAGTGGAACTGATAAAGAAATTTTATTCAGATGAATGAATGTTATTCAATTTTTCATTTGCTATCCTAGCGTGGTGTAATCCATTTCGTGTTGAGCCATATGTTTCTTAGGTTCCTGTCACTCTGATTCCTTTCCATGGCTTAAAGGCTCCTTATTTCCTCATGCTGCATTACATCAGCTCCTGACTATACAGTCACTTGTGGAGCAGCTCAGTGATAAGGCTGACAGTGAATGCAATATTTCTGAGTCTGAGAATTTAGCAGTAGGAAGCAAGTTATCTGAGGATGATAGCAAAGTCACTGAGTTAGAAACATAGAAACAGACCATGACAGCAGAAAAAGACCAGAAGTCCATCCAGTCTGACCATATTCCCTATAATCTCCAGAACCTATTGTTCCTCCAGGGTACTAACCCTCACCATTCAATCCCCATTCACTTCCCTGGTCTTGTCATGCCTGCTTGAATCCCCTGACTTGTTTGCACCGGTATCCCATGAGAAGGGCGACCACTATTGAGTGCTTACCAAAAGGGCGACTCAATAGCGGCGCCTGTTCTCAGGGTTAGTGGATGGGGGGGGGTGAATATGGGTATAGTGACATTGTGTCACTATATGTATACGCACCTGGTGGGGAGCGAGCACGCTGTGTGATGGGCAGAAGGGGAGGGAAGGTATGTGAGGTGTAATGCGACTGTGGGTTGCCGAGCTGGCCATGTGGCGTGGTGGGCTCATGGCAGGCTATGGTTCAAAAGGTGCTGGTTGCATCAGGATTTTTGCGCCAGTCTGAGAAATTAATTTTTTTTTCACACACACACCCTGACATGCTCCCCCCTAGACTTGAAAATCCTTTAGTAGGGGTGTGCAGGGGTGAAGCCACCCACATAAACAAAAAAATTAAAGTCCCCCGTGCCCTTTTGTTGTGCGCCAGGAGTGTATGTCAGCGAAATGGATTTTCACCGATGTACATTCGTCCTAACGGAGATTGCCTTTCCGTGATTGCCGTTATCACATAGATCCATTTGTGCCTAACATCTTGTCCAAAAGACTGTTCCTAGATTCCACCATCCTTTTTGTAAAGAAGTACTTCTTCATATCCCTTCTGAACCTCCCTCCTGTTAATTTCCAATCATAACCACGTGACCTCAAGTTGGTATTCAGGGTACATAATTCCCAGTTTACTTTGTTAATTCCTTTAAGGAACTTGAAGGTATCTATCATATCTCCCCCTTCCTTCTGGTTTCCAGTGGGTACATACTGTATTTAGTGCCTTGAGGTGCTCCTCAGAGGATCTGCCCTGTTGGACCTGAATATTTTTTGTTACTCTGCACTGCACTGTTTCAAACCTAGCCCAGTCCTTTCTGAGATGCAGGCTCTAGAACTGGATGTAGTACTCCAGGTGAGACCCCACTGGGGATCTGTACTGAGGAAGTTATACCTCTTTTTTTCTGCTATCTATACTCCTCCTGATACATACCAGCATCCTGGTAGCTTTGCTATAGGCCTTGTTGCATTGGCTCATTTGTTTAAGGGAGTTACTGATGATAATTCATAGATCCCATTCCTCTTCTGTAGTGGTAAGTCTCACCCCACCCATCCTGTACTCCATCTTAGGGTTCCTTTTCCTTAGGTGCATTACACTGCACTTTTTGCCATTGAATTTTAATTGCCAGACCTTTGACCACCCCTCTAGTTTTCATAGGTCTTTCTGCAGATCCCTTATTCCCTCATCACTATCCATCCTCCCACTTAGTTTTGGGTCTTCTGCGAATAGACACAGCCTGCCCTGGATTCACTCACCACTGTCACTAATGAACATATTGAAGAGGACCAGATCCAGAAGAGATCCATATGGAACCCTGCTCGTAACCTTCCTTTCCTCTGATTTAACCCCACTAACCACCATCTCATGCCACCTCCCTTCTAGCCAGCTATCCACCCAGTTCACTATGGTTTTAGCCATACCCACTGTTTTGAGCAACCTTTTGTGTGGTACCACTGAAGTCAAAGTACAACAGATCCATTGCGTGGCCCTTGTCTACTTCCTTGGTCAACCAGGTTTGCAGGTCAGTCCAGAGTTGTCTGAACAAAACTTTGTTTCTAATGATGCATACTGTTTGGCTTGATTTTGAGTGAGTTTGAAGATGAACAAGCGGGCACTTCATTTGGAGAAACGTGAGGTAGCAGTCTGATTTCAGTGTATATATAGACTGGTTCACTTCATGTCTTAATTGTATGGAAATACTTCATTGCAAATTTCCAAACAAGTGTAGACCCCACCAGTATGGATGGTGCATCGCCTGACATGTTTCACATCCAGGATGATGCTTTAGCAAAGTCTAGGTGCATGACTGTGACACACTCTTTTATACAAACAACTCTTAAAGAGACAGTAACAAGTACTAATATGCATCATGACTTTTTGACCTCCAGTAAAAGATGCCTCAAAGTAGATCAGTATAAGTATTTAAATATAACCACATAAATATGATAACAAAAACATGTTAAAAATGTACATTCATAAGTGTTTATAAGGATATTGACTACTATGTGAAACACTTAGGCATATAATTTAGACTAACAATGTTGTACTATATTTTTGGTTACAGGCATTTAGTGCTTTCTTGTAACAGCATGGTATTCTCGAACAGACTCCACTTTCCCTTTGGCAGATGCTGTGGTAAAATTGTTTCACTTACAGCATTAAATAATCAAAAATATAGGAATAAAACTGTTTGGTTGCCACAAGAAGAGAACGTAAACACATATGTTTATTTTCGATAGTACAAGTGAATCTCACTAAAACAGAACAGTTACTAACTATAATTATCTTAAATACGGGGTAAGATCAGAACCTTTATTGAGGCCAGGCCATTATGTGGCACCCACAGAGACTAACAGTTGTACCAAAAGGAAAAACACATAACAGTCAGATGGAAACCTTAAAAAAAAAGCTTTAGTTTTACTTACATATCACAATTTGAAAATGCCCTGAACAGTGATGAAAAAAGTAATCCTCACATAAAGGGCACTGATAAAAAGAACTGATGCCTCAGTAATGCCTGATGTTTTGTATCATGTGACTGTAATGCTTCTTCAGAGGCACATGCCTATGTTAGTCATATATTTTTATATAGTACAGTTAAAGGGCCATACAATAACTCACAAAACATAATATACAGTGCATGAACTTCAATCACATGCAGAAATGGCAGGCATTCTCCTAAAAACAAAGTGCAGCAGTGCAAATACAAAGTACCAAAACAAATGTAAAAACATAAAGGTAAATAATGCTGCACACAACTTCATCCTGGATAAAAAGTGCATAAGTATGCATGTCATTTTCCCTTAATAACAAAAAGAAAAATCACCATAGTTAATCACTGGAACAGAAATAAAAAGTCAGCTTTAAAGGTATAATATCTTTCTGCACCAAAACAGACTGACTACTTTTTGTGGAGTTCAATTTTTATAATGTGTTTAAAAACTAAAAAAAACAGTTTCACAAATTTAAATGGCCTATTTGGATCAAAGAAAATAAAATACAGAATGCCACATGATTATGAAGAATTTTTACATGTAATACAGTGTGCCAAGTGGGTCAAAAGGGAAAGTCTTAAGGGCCCTAAGAAATAATAATAGACAAGGCCCCCCACACACAGTAGTAGAGTTTTGTATCTCAAAATGTGGCAAACAACCACAATAAGGGATACCACAACATTTAAAAAAGTCCTACAATACTTTAAAAATGGAATTATTTCCAGATAACAATTTAGAAACATAGAAACACTGAACATAGAATTGGTCAGCAGAAAATGACTGGTATGCCTATGCAGTCTGCTCTATCTTCCCCTGCCTATTCTGACACCTTGGACCCTATTTGGTCATCAGCATCTCTCACAACTACCTTTCCTCTACTATCCCGTGCATGCTTGAAGCTTTCCACTGTTTTTGCCCCACCACCTCTCCCAGACATCCACCACCATTTCTGTGAAGAAGTATTTCCTCAGAAATGGGGATAAGGGGCAGACGATGGGCCAGTGGGGTCCTTTTTTTGCCACCAAGTTTCTATGATTCTATGATTCTCACATCACTCTTAAACTCCCCTTCCCCAGCTTTATTGCATGCCCCCTGTTCTGGTGCTTTTCCTCTTCTGAAAGAGATTCTCCACCAGCACCTTATTCACCCCTGGTTTTGTTACAGTATATTTCTTTTTTCACATTTTAAGTTTAACAGCTGCTTGGTGACACATTCCTTCTGGCTGTATTTGCCACCTCTGTATATACACTTTTGTTTTAATAGCACTGGCTGTTAGAAGATCTCATCTAGTGAATTACTATACTCCAATCTAGTGTTTTTGGAGCAGGGGTTGGCAACCACCCAATTCATATTCAAGAACCAAGAACATTTGATTACGGAAACATACTTTATAAAGCTCAATACGTTTGTTGAAAAGTAAAAGGTGGATAAAAAGTTAAAAAAAAATATGGTTTGAAGAAAAGCAACTTTAAAGAATACAATCAAAAGTGCTATCCTCCAACAACTCCCAAGGCTTTTCCTTCACAAAACAGCATTTCCTTCACTTGGCATCTAGCTTTCAGAGATGATCTTCAGTAAAGAACCCTGGAGGCAAGAACGAAAGCTGCCACAGACACATAGTTTCTTCTCCTTTGGACCTGGCTTTTTGTTCAGATAGACATTCCAAACTGATATTCATGAGCTTGTGGAATTTCTTTCTCCATTTCCTCCTGCACTTTGAGCTCTTCCAGTTTGGATATTTGTGACTGTGGAGATAAGTTCACTCCTAGAATTTAGGTAGGAGAAGAAGGTGGTATCTTAGCAATGACAGAATTTCTGCAATCCAAAAGGAATTTACAATGGTAGATTGTCCCGGTACCTCAGGGGTAGTGGCGAAATATGTACCACCCAGTGTTGTACTGTAACAGTCTGGCAGCTGAGACAAATCTTTCAGGTGAAATATTATCATTGGAATGGGAATGATTTTGCTCTCCTGGCACTTGGAAGACATGTTGAGCTGATTCTGTCTTTCAGCCCTAAGACCAAAAAATATATATAACTTTTTACCTCAAACAAGAAGCATGTCCTACAGTTGTTTCTGCTTTCTTAACACGATTGCTAATATATTGGGAAATTAAATGATCACTTATGAAAAAAATATGCTTTAATCTAGGCACCGTTATTGTATCAAGTGTGTTTATTCAAAACTGTTCTCTCATTAAAAGGTCACATCACCAATCTCCTCCCCTCGGTCTCTGTGACACATTTTCAGTTCTCAAGGGACTAAATCTGTGTTGGCCTGTTTCAGCTTACAATACATGTTTGGTAGTGTAGTATTCAATATTTCTTCTATTTGTTGCCCTCATACGTTCCTCCATATGTGCTTTCAGTTTTCTTTTAGTGAGTTAGTATTTAAGTGGGAGGGGCAAAACACTTATCAGGAGAAACAGTCATCCTCAGTATGGGGTGGGCATGAGGAGAAAACTGAGTGTACAAATCAATCAATGGAACAGATATTGAATACTACACTACCAAACATGTACTGCAAGCTGTGCAGGACAGCAGCAGCTAAGGCCAACAAGATGTCAGGGTGTATTGCCAGGGGAATCACCTCACAAGGGAGGGAGGTCATCCTACCTCTTTACAGGTCACTGGTCAGACCGAACCTGGAGTACTGCGTGCCGTTCTGTTGGCCCTAACTAATGAAGGATGTAATGTTACTGGAGGGGGTCCAACGCAGAGCCACCAGGATGATCACAGAATGGAGGACAGACCCTATGAGAACAGACTGAGGGAGCTCAACAGGTACTCCCTGGAGGATAGGAGGGATAGAGGAGATATGACTGAAATGTTCAAATATATGAGGGGCATAAACTTGGTTAATACAGGTGGGAATTTTACATTGAAGGGTGGGAGAAATGCTAAAGGGCACAGTCAGAGGTTGGGGGAAGTTTAACGGGGAGATGAGAAGATACTACTTCACGGAAGGGGTGGGGGATGGGTGGAACACACTACTGGAGGAAGTGGTAATGTAAAAAACAGTGGGCAGTTTTAAGAAGGGATGGGACAATGTCATGGGAAGGTCACTACTGGAATGGGGGAAGGCAGCTGCAAAATACAACACTGATAGCT
Organism: Neoceratodus forsteri; assembly: GCA_016271365.2. NCBI lineage: Eukaryota > Metazoa > Chordata > Ceratodontiformes > Ceratodontidae > Neoceratodus > Neoceratodus forsteri. The sequence continues at coordinate 1,065,723,338 of CM028131.1, read as the reverse complement.
GCACGATCAAGCAGACTTAATAGACCCTAGGGCCTGTATCTGCTGTCAGTTTTTGTAAGTTCATAATCATCCCTTGTATAGGATTGGATGGAAGTCAGTCAACCAAGGGTACAAGGGTGGTTGCAAGTCAGTCATCCAAGAGTACAGGGGAGGCTGCAAGTCAGTCATCCCAAGGCACAGGGCAGAATGCATGTCAGTTATCCCAGGGTACAGGCCTGGCTACAAGAAAGTCATTCTAGGTTACAAGGGGGGTGCAAGTCCATCATCCCACTTTATAGGGAATGGTTGAAGTTTATAATCCCAGACTACAGCATGTCTAAGCCATATGGATATGTACCTCTTCAGTGCTATAATGCTTAGTGAAAAAGAAGCATGCTACACATGAGCATTCCATTAGGAAGGAAATTGGTAGGATACTGCCGCAACAAGATTGTAGGTAACAATGTAGGTTCTGCCACCATTTGAGAAGTGCAACTGTCACCTAAGCCCCATTGTGGCCTCTGTGAGTCAGGGTATTCCCGCTGTCCACCATCTTCTTAGGTCAGCCATGGAAAACTTCCTTAACCACAGCACTCTTGGTTGGCTTCCACAAGCCATGCAGGAACTCATTGAAAGCTGTTGTTGGGTGTTGACATCATGGTTTTGACTATGCATGACCACCAGCCTTATGTTTTTATCCATACTCTTGGTTAATAAACAAGTGTCTTAGCTTACCTTATGCACAGGTATCCATGATCAAACCAAGGCCTAAGAAACCTATATCTCTTATAGGCTAATGCAGACAAAAAGAGATGGTACACACCTCCTTTCAATTGCAGTAATTAAAGGTGAATATGCTATCTAAAAACTCCAAGGTTCCTGAACATCCTTGGTACCTCATTGTGGGCTATACGTGTGATTTTTATTGTTGCATACAAAGCATGCAAACATATTCATATCAGTCTGAACTGTGAGATGGCTTTTGGGGGCATGCCCCTCCTCTACCTATAGTACCACAACTTCAGAAATGGAATCTTCTTTCTAATTCTGCCCACTCTCTGCCTTTCTCTTCCTTTTCCCTTTGAAGTCCTTGCCCAATCTTAAGGCTGGAAAAATGCAAGATAGAGGGTTATCTTATACAACTCCTAATTCCTACTTGAAACCTTACCCCTGGTCTTGAGGGAGAAGAAGGAAGAGGCAGAGCAGATAGGAAGAGGAAGAGTGGTCCAGAGTTTGGGGAAATGATATGAGATGGCAGCTTGGCCAGTAGTAGATTTCTTGGGGAGAGAGGAAAAGGGAATGGGATACAGTGTTCTGGGGATGGGAGGGGGAGAGAGGGAGGATGAAAGGAGAGTGGAGAGGTAGAGAGGAACTGAGCCAAGCCAGAATTTGGAGGTGAAGGTGGTGCAGTAAACAAAGTACCTGTCATTAAGGGAAGGTTGGGTAAGGGAGGAGTAAAGGGAGCAGTGGTGGGTACAGGGCAGGCATTCCAAGGCAAAGCAGAAGAATTAGTGAAAGGGGGCGGTGGCCCAGTCTGGAGAGGGTGGACATGGGAACCCCCTTTGTTACTTCACACATCTGTTCTACTACCCACTGGACTTTTGAGCAGTAAATGCCATGGGGATAAATAACTTGCATCACACCTTGCTTTGCTGTCTCATATTGCTAGGTACCCTTTATCTTAGCGATGCCCCCGTTATCTCCTGGGACTATTCTATTAACAACATAATCACTCTATCAACTCCAATGCAGTTAAAATATACAGCTGGTACAGATTATCAGGGAAGTCCAGCTTCTGTTCGCCTTATATCCAGCACTATATGTTTTTACCTCACAACCTGCACTGGTAATTTATCCTGTCTGCATGAAAATCTATGCATCTTCCCTCTTTCACCAGCGTCCGCACCCTACAAATCCCCTTATACACCCTTACCGCCTAAGCAGGTCCAGCTATCACTCCTTAAAGTATTAATCTATGGACTCAAAAACTTCTTCTCTTACTGCTACTTTGTTCTGGGAACAGGAATTAAATCGCAGTCCCCAAATCCGTATTGAAGCTCCCTCTGAATTATCGCATCTAAAAGGCCTGAGATTCTTACATGTTAATGTCTGCAGCCTGCTCAAAAAGCACAATTTAATTCAGGCACGGGCCTGTCACACTAAGACTGATGTTCTGGTAATTTCAGAAGCTTGGCTAAGAAGTTCAATGCCAGATCATGAAATTAATATCCTATCATATAACATCCACAGGACTGAGAGGCCCACCGGTGGGTTATGGCATTTGTTATTGATTCAACTGCTGTACCAAGAGAGTTAGAAAGCCTCACACTAAAGGCCTCTCTGTCACCTGATGAGCCCACACTCGCTACAGGATGTTATAGACTTCCATCAGGGGGATTCAAACTGTTACCCCACCTCCGCAAATAGCTGGAGGAACCTAGTTTAGAAATTATTATTATTATGGGAGATTTTATCCTTAACTGGAACTCCCTGAGCTCCAAACCTATAAAAGAATTATGCGACACTCATGGCCTTAAGCAGCTTGTTCCTGATCATAGTCACCCAAATAGTAAGAATCCAGCTCATAGTACCATCCTTGATCTAATTCTTGTAAACAAACCCCACAAAATATCGCATACCAGGGTATTTCATAATGATATCAGTAACCACAAGCCCATAGCATGTGTGAGGTCTATACCAAAGCTCACATCCACCTCTAGCTTTGTGTATGAAAGGAGTCTCTGCAATTTCAACTGCACTGACTTCCTGACCATGTTAAGCCAGATAAGATGGAACAATTTCTATCTTGCACCTACGGTCACAGAGGCCTGCAATCTCTTCCAGAACCTTGTCCTGGATGTGATCAATAAACATGCCCCCTAGCAAAAATCAGAACAAGGAAAATGACCTATCCTTGATTTATTAGTGCATTAAAATCAGCTTTGCAAACCAGAGATGCACTATGGAAGAGGGCCCTGAAAAACCAAATCAGCGGCCAACTGGGTAGTATTCAGGGATGCCAGAAACCAATGCATTAAACTCAAAAGGACTGCAAAAGCAGACTAATTTCAAATGGCATTGGACTCCTCCAAGAATAATGCTGCCAAATTCTGGCAAATCTTGAGGAAAATAGAAGGGCATGCCACCAAGACTGTTGCCTGTGGTAACACTTTTACTAGCAAACACCACATTCTAGAACAGCTAAACAATCAATTTGTCACCTCTGGACTCGCCTTTGACATTTCTGCAGCAAGCAAACTTTGCATCCAGCCCCTCACTACCGACTAGAGGCGGGCGAAGTGGTCAGAATCCGCTACGTAGAGCGATTCACGTAGTAAGGGAGAATCCACAGAGTAATCCACAACGAGAAGCAAAGTACTTCACCTTCTAATTATGAACATAAAGTCCATGAAAGGGTTGACTTCGTGTTACTCTGCCTTTCCCCAATCACTTCTACACCAATTCTAATGCCAAGTACATTGATTTTAATGTACTTTGCATTACTTCAAGACACATTTTGCAGTGATTCATGGGATTGCAGGTCACATGGGCTCTAGATTGTTCTGCACAGCCTCAGTTCTGTATTGTGTGTATGTAGTGGTAGCTGGAGACAGTTTGCTCTCAGAGCTCTGGGATGCAAACCCTTTAAAAACTGTTCAAAAAACCCTTTTGAGCCATTTTCTTTGCTCAAAATTTAGTACATCAATTGTAGGAAACCCTCCTGTGCTCATATTATCGAGTGTTTATTGTTTTTGTGTAGATTTTGAATGTTAATTTATTTATTTATTTTTTTAATTTCTTTTTATTAAGTAGAGGTGACAGTTACATGTAATACAGTCATTATGATAGTATTGGTACAGTGATTTTTCTCATTGACACTGAGCTGGTATAACAGTAAAAGGAACAATTTTCACTTTCCTGCATCCATGTAGTTTTTTCCAACATAATTGATTCTTTTACCCTGCAGGTAAGATACCCCACTTGGATTCCATTTGAGTTGTACTCCCTCACCCAGGAAGATGGTCACTGTAGCAAATGTGAAGGCTGCTTTTATGGTTCTCGTGGAGCATAGCCCCCACCCATCTGCAGAATAATTATTATATGGAGAGGCTCAGGGGATAAAGTCTGGGTCATGTCTAGATAGATACAACACCCAAGGTCTCCACAAAACCTCAGATCCAGGGTATTTGTTGTGAAGTTTAGCCATGAGTGATTCCATGTAGTAAATATCAGAAACCACCCCCTCCGGTCTTTAAGAGTAGGAATAATCATAGACCTCCAATGCCTGGTTATGGCCTTCTTTGCAGCTAGAATGTAAATAGGTAGTAAGGTTCGGTGCCAGACTGGTCTATGGGGGAATAAAAAAAGGAGAACCATTTCTGCTGTAAATTTGACTCCCCTCTCCTAAACAATCTGACATCTCTTGTTGTAGTGCTCACCAATAAGGTGTTAACAGTGGGCATGTCCAAAAGACATGGCTAAGGTCAGTGCAAGAGCATGAACATCCCTGCCAACGCCTGTCATAGTGGGCAGGAAGATATTTAGTAAGGATTGCCAGTGAACGTAAAAAACGATTGTGGCATTTCCAGGCGAATTCACGCCATTTAATAGAATGAGTTACTTTGCATGCCCAGGGAGATGCTCACAACCAATCTTGTTCTGGAACTTCTAGTTCTAAATCCTTACACCAACTGTTCAAGAGTGAGAACGAGGAATCAGCCATCCCCTCTCTAAGAATTTTGTACATATATCTTACTTGGTGACCCCACATATGACCATTGATTGTATCCTCAAGGTATTTCCATGCCGTTGGAATGGGGTCTGGTAACTTTGCAGTCACCGCTCTCTGTCATAATATATAATTTTTGACCTGGGTATATCTGTAGATGTCAGTATCTGATAGGTCTTAGGTTGTTTTAACGGTTTCAAATGGAATGATGCCTGTAGGAGAGAGGAATTGCTTGAAGAATTGGAGTCACACTCTTCTCCATTTTGAAAAAGTATGGTCTGTAGTGGCCAGAAAAAATCTATTGTTCCCTGAGATATGTGTATAGAAGAAAAAAAGTGTCTTAAAGCCTTTGTGCATTTTTAACTTGTACCAGAGTTTCAAAATTTGAGCTGTAAAAGGTGTGTAATCCCGCATGGGTGGTATTTTAGTTACCTTAGATAAACTTACCTTGGTAATATCATATAAATCATTTATAGGGAATTCCAAGTCCTTCCAGGGCACATCATAGGTTGGGGACAGCCATAGAGATAATATTCTGAAAAAGGCTGCCGACGCATAACATTTCAAATTAGGGAGGTTGGCTCCACCTAGAGAAAGTGGGAGTTGTAGTAGGGATCTCCAGATTCTTGGCCTCTGGCCTTTCCAGATAAAATTTGATATAATTTTATCCCATGACTGAAAGTAAAAGTGAGGTGGGAAGGAGGGGATGTTCTGAAATAAATACGATAGTTTGGGCAGTATTACCATACGTATTGTCTTGATTCTTTGGAAAAAATTCAGTGGTAGCTTGGACCAGCGAGTGAGATTGGATTGGATTTTAATGGACAGAGGTTCACAGTTTAACAACTCCGAGCTACCTAAATTTCTAGGTAGGTGGATGCCCAAATATTTAAACTTTGTTTGGTACCACTTTATTGGATATTTGTTTTTAAGAATAGATAATGGGGCGAAGAATAATGGAAGGAGATTCGTTTTAGCTATATTTAGCCGAAAACCCAAAACTGCAGTAAAATGTTCTAGGGTTTCGCACAGCGCAGGGAGAGAGGTCTGTGGAGAGAGGGCCATCACCAAAATGTCATCGGCGAACAAAACCACTTTATGTTCTCTCTCTGACCCATTGGAACTCCTTCAGTCTAAACATTCTGTCAGATGGTTTTTGAATATTAATTTAGAACATTCAGTCTGTGTACTGACAGACATTGTTGAACTGTGCTTGAGGGGAGGGGTGTATCTGTGGTGGAGGTAGATTAACTGGGAGAAAGGCAGTCTTTCTGATTGTTTGGTTACATTTTTGTTGTGTAACTGTGTTCATGTATGCACAAAAATATTTTCAGTAATTTTTGACATTTTTTTGCTGATTGTTGTGGTGCAGTGCATAATTTCAGTTTGTTTCAAAGATTTGGTTATATTACTGAAGTTTGCAATTTGCTACGCATTACCTGTAGTGTGCGTGTGTGTGTGCGATGCATGCCATCAAGTCAGACACATTTTATTGTGCCACACAGTAATTACAACACTGTGAACCTGTTATCCATCTGTGTTATTTTGTACTGCTTTGTGGTATCTTGGTAGTGGACTGTTACTGCAGTGCTCTGCCCCCCCCCCGCCAACTGGCAAAAGGTATTCTTTTCCAGTTTTGGATTTATGAGCACTGGTTAAAGTGTTGTTGTGACTTTGCATCTGCATCTCTTGAGTGTGCAGCACAATCTTAATCTGTCTGTGCTTTTACATCTGTTTAGTGCCCAATCTCTATCTGCAAGCTTCAGTTGTTGCTTTTTGGCTTCCAATCCACCCCAAACTGAAAGTTCATAAATCTAAATTTGTTTAGCATTTTTCTTGGTGATGGTGATGCAGTGCTCAGGGTAACAGCTCTCCATGATTGCCCCCTCTACCCAACATCTAATTTCATCTTTCATACATTCAAAAAAACTACTATTCTGCTTACTTTTGGTCTGGACTGTATCCTTTTACAACCGGGAAGTTCTGCTGGGGTAAGAATTGAAACAGAGCTGCGCCTAGCCCTCCCGAAGCATACGCCACCCGTGACCCCAGAAAAACTCAGCATGCGAGCCAAGGCCCAGCAGGGTGCCAGCGGCAAATCTTCTACTACTACCACCGTGCAGGCCTTGGAAGCAACTCCACTCACACTCAAATGCTTCCTTTCAGAATTCACCCCTTTTTGGGATGATTTAAAATTTTTAACTACTGAAGTTAAACAGATGGCAACTGTGCTCAACAATATCTCTACGAGGATGGCGGACAACAAAACTCACCAAATTTCCCTGGTGAAATGAGCAAAATGCATGAATACTGAAACGGAGGATAACAGACATATGATTAAAAAGTTGGAGGCCAAAATTGAAGACCCGGAGGGGAGGAGTAGCAGAAATAATGTTGTAATAATAGGTCTTCCAGAAAAAGGGGAAGGGGCCAATACTACACTTTTTGTCCAAAAGCTCATAGAAAAACTAGTTGGTCCCTCTCCTTTTGGCACAGCCTACACCATCAAGAGAGTCCATAGAGCCTTAGACTGATGCCCGCACTGGGGTCAGCTCCACATCCTTTGATTCTCAAATTTCTAAACTTTCAAGAGAAACAACATTTCCTGGGCAAAGCGAGAGACTTACAAGAAATATTATGGAAAGGGACCAAAATCAGAGCTACCCAGGATTTGCCCACTGCAGTTAGGCAAAGAAGAACTTTATTCCATGTTATTGTCTCAAAACTAATAGCAGCTGGTGTAAAATTCAAAATGGGATACCCTGTCCGACTGCAGGTTCTGGTAGCTGGCAACTGGTCCACCTTTGAGGAGATAGACGTGGCTCAGACTACACTGCATGCGGCCTTCCCAGATTTGTTCCACTCTCACTGAGCTGAGATTGCAGAGAGATCTATCTATTGCTCTACTGGACATATAAGGCTTATAAGGAGATATTCTAATAAGTGGCCAATTTTAGATCATGGGGTGACTTGGTATCAATTGGGTAGCTTACATGGATACCTGGCCAGGGCTCAGCCAGCATGGCTGGCTTCATCAGAAGCCCCAGGCTTTACTGCATATTCCAGACATTATGCTTTTTCTTATTTTAGACAGTTGGAATCATTGAAGTTTTGATTGTTTCTGGGATGTTACGATCCTCGTTCCTGTGTTGAAAGTTTACTTTTCTGTATTTTATAAATCGCAGCACTCCTAGATGGACATGTACTTTACTTTTGACTTAAGCAGGAGTTTTAAAACAAAATGAAAGAAGAAGCTCCATATTTCCCTCACCAGACGCTGGTAATGCTGGTCTGTCACTAGAGGAACCATGCATTTTAGGCTTATGCGCTTCACTTAGCCATAAAATGGAGCCACGCTCAAAGTAAAGGCATGCTGTGAGACAATTATTTTTCTTTGGCTTTTTCTTTTCCAGGAAGACCGTCAAAACTCCAGACTAAAGCACAATTGGAGGAGTTTCCTCCTAATGGCTGCAAAGTTAATAACAGGCTGGTGAAAAGCCACAGGGAGTGTTTCTGTTATAGCTATTTAAGGAACTGATTGTAAATGGTCTAAATCCCTTAGGACTGCCTGCCAAAAAATACAAGTTTTACTTTAATAGCTATAGTAGACTGTAATAGTTATAAAAAGTTAGGGTACTTGTTGGGTGGAGGGAGGATAGAAGTGGAGGGGAGAAATTGTGAGTTCTGCAGATTGCTACCATAGCAGCAAGGGGATGTGGGTGGGCTGGGTTATTTTGGTTATACAGTGCATTTGTTTGGTTCCTGGTATCAACATGGGAATGTGTAGGTAAAGATTGGGGGGCCTGGGGGAAGCACAGCAAGGGCTTCCAAAAGAGATATCGAATTTTGCTGGTTCAATATTACTCTTGAAATTTTCAGGGTCTACTCAATAAGGAACAATGGCTAGAAGTGTGCATATTGCAATATGGAATGTGAAAGGGGCTAGACAGAAACTCAAACAGTATAAAGTGTTGAAACATTTAAATATTCTATCAGCGGAAATTTCCTTTATTCAGGAATCCCATTTGCTAGACTCTGAAGCGATCCAGGGCACTACCAATAGTTGTGGAACTATGATTTTATTAAATAGAAGCATCCCTTTTTCCCCCTACTCAAATGATTAGGGATCTTGAGGGTAGATATGTATTAGTACAGGGCACAATGTTTACCAAAGAAATACTGATAGGTAGTATCTATGGCCCCAATCAAGATACACCTGGGTTCTTCACTCAACTTCTCCTAACTCTAACCTCCCCCTTTAATCAATCCCAGTGATCCTGGGTGGAGATTTTAATCTTGTTTCTGAACCAAATTTAGACCAATCTGGCCGCCATCGAAAGGGACTCTCTCCTGCCCAATGTGCACTATGCGAACTGATGGACCAGGTTGGGTTATGTGATATCTGGTGGGTTCTTCACCCAACGGATAAAGATTATACCTATACCTCCCCAGTTCATGGTTCTTCTTCCCACATAGATTACCTACTTTGCTCTCACTTATTTATTCCTGGGGTCCTAGATGCCTCTATCTGACCTGGCCCTCCCTCAGACCACTCCTTGGTCATTTGTTATCTTTCCCTGTTATCTATACCTAAAGGGGAATCTCAGTGGAAACTTAATGATCAGTTGCTGAAGGACCCAGACATGGTCCAATCCATTCAGGACCATATAGAACAGTTCACCTTTTTATCATATTTCTTTTTATTGTAGTTATTTAATATATTTCTTTCCAAAAGTATATAGTAACACAGTTCTACATAAACAAGTCCAGTTTGAAGGGTTTTAAGGGCTTTGGAGGACGTCTGAGGTCTGGGGGTTTTCATTTTTCTCTATTTTCTTTATTGGACAATGTAATTGTTAATGGTTAATGGAATTATGGCTTCTATTTCATATGCGAGGTTAGGGCTAAGTAATATTTTTGTTGTAAATTTGAGATCTGAATGAATTAATAGTTGGCACAGTTTAGTCTTATTAGGAAAAGTTAATATGGAACGTATATATGATTTTTTGTTTCTCTCTCCAGATGAACTGGACTTGTTTATGTGGAACTGTGTTACTATATACTTTTGGAAAGAACAGTTCACTTTAACCAACCGTGGATCCATGGAATGGCCTGTCATTGAATGGTGTGCTCTCAAGGCATATCTTAGAGGGATCTTTATAGGTTTAGCATCTAAAAGAAAGAGAATTAGAGAACAACATGCTCTACCACAACTGTCCCAAATTAGGGCCATAGAACATACCTTATCCCCTCAGTCCCCAGAATCCCTTCACCAAGAACTAATCAGACTGAGAGCTGCATATCTAGAGCTATTGAGAGAAAAGGCAAAATTTGCTATACTCAGAACTAAAGCTTCCTATACAGACCAGGGAGAGAAGGCGGGACACCTATTGGCCCTTAGGATAAAACAACAGGAATTCTCTCATTTTATAGCTTCAATACACTCTCAGTCTGATGGTTCTTTGAAAACAACTTCCCCTGAAGACATTATTCCAGAGTTTATTGGGTATTACAAATCCCTGTATGGCCCAATGTCTGATTCCCCCCACTGAACAGGCACTAAATAGTTATCTTGAAGATACTAACTTGCCATGTCTTTCAGAAGATCAACAGAACTTACTATTACACCCAATTAAAGTAAGGGAGTTCGAGGACATAATTAGTAATCTTCCCAAGAATAAAACCCCCGGGCTGGAAGGTTACACAGCTAACTTTTATCAAAAGTTCAGCAAACATCTCACCCTTTTGCTCCTTCCTCTTTACCAACATATACTTTTTGGGGCTGAAGGTGATTGTTTGAGGCATTGATTGTCTTATTACCCAAACCTGGTAAGGCTCCTGAACTGGTCACTAATTATCACCCCATCTCTCTCCTTAATCAGGATACAACAATATTAATTAAATTGCTTATGTGAAGCGCTCTGTATTTAATTGCTACTAGGGATCATGTTCACAAGAAATCTGTATAACTCTTATTGGGGGTTTAAACTGAAACCAATATGAGGCCACGAAATACATTTTTTTTATTTTTTTTTATTTTAGTCTTTAGTAACCAGGAAAGGCCCACTAGGCACAAGCACCTGTTTTCAGGGGTGACCTGGGAGCACTGGGTGGTTAAGTGACTTGCTCAGTCACACAATGGAGGCTGTGAGAATCAAACTCAGGTCTGTGCTGCTGGAAGTACCAAGATCATTCATACCTCATTCCCCTAACCTCTAGGCTATACTGCCAGCCTATAACCATTTAGATTGTATATAAGTGCTTTTTGAAATCAGTCCCCTGGTTTATGTAGCACGTCATAGCTCGTAGTGTCTCTAACGTGATGGGGCTTAATAAAATAAATTAAAAACATAACCTTTATCCTTGCGTTGTAGCGTCCCTTAATTTTTAGCCATTGGGGACTGTATTTAAAAGAAAATAAGGCTATGCACTTGGTTTGAAGTTATTTCCCTCTTAAATGGCATATTTCCAGCTTAGACTGATTAAGTGGGGATAAAAATAATAATACTAAATCACGTTAAGAGAAGCACTGGTGTATTTTTAAATCTAGGAAGGAGCTATTTCTTGCTCTTTGGTGATTGAGTTTGATTATTGAAATACTAGCCCAAATACTGATGCATCTTTTGAAGTAATTATGAACTAGGTTGGTGCTCATAATATTAATAATAATAATAATAAAAAAGCCTGGTTCTATGGTTAATTAAATCAAGGAACCTAACATGCACAGTATGTGGGCTTAATAGTATGTATATATTGACAGTCTCTTGATTGAAGATTCTTTTTGAAATAAATGATGCTCACAGTGATGCTTTAATGCTTCCAGATTTGCAATAACTGTGATTTATATGAGCTACTAAATATGTACAATCCTTTAGGTGTATAGTCATTATTTTTATCATTTTTGATGATTATATTCAGTAGAATAATCTAAATGTTGATTTTTATTTTTTTAAGTTAATTCATTAATTTGAAATAGCTGTTAATGAATTACCGATGTCATCTGCAAGGGACTATAAATACGAACTACTGTCTCAGTAATATGGCCCCCTCATGAAGCCTTAAGGAGAAGGCGAAGCACTGGGGTTTTTTTTTTTACCTGTGTATTTGATCAGCATTAATGTTATAGAGCAAGCTGGCTCAGTAATAAGCCATATTTTGAATTGAAGCTGTTACTGACTTGAAGTTCTTATTCTCAGGAGTGCAGTTATACTGTTCTTTATGAGGTACAAGGCAAGGCTGCCCCCTTTCCTCACTACTCTTTGTTATTTATTTGGAGCTGCTGATCTGCAGACTGGTCAATTGTCAGTTGATTCAGGGCATCCCCATACAATCCCAGGAAACAAAGGTCTCAGCATATGCTGATGACTTCCTTCCCAGCTTTCTTACCTGTCTCATCCATTCCCCCAATGTTAGAAATTATTGCAGAATTTAGTCATTTATCAAACTCTAAACTGAATGCTAGTAAGACAATTGTCTTTCCCCTTAACCATAAAATATTTAAACCAGACCTAATAGCACTAGGACTCCTATGGAAACAGGATTCCCTAAGATATCTAGATATAGAGCTCACTAAACATTTAGGCAACTGTTTAAAAGTTAATTTGGATTCCCTGGTGCTCACAATTAGTCAGGATTTAAATTGCTGGTCATCTCTCCCGATTTCCATTTGGGGCAGGATTAATTTGCTTAAAATTAATGTTTTCCCATGTATTTTCTACCCCCTTAGTCTACTCAATACGTGGCTCTCATTACCCTGGTTTAAGAAAGTACATAGCCTTTTCATTAAATTTATATGGTGCAATAAAATGCCTAGACTAGCTTTTCATAAACTAGCTGCTCCCAAGTTGAGAGGTGGATTACATCTTCCTCACATTGGCCTACACTTTTGGGTGAGTCACACCAATAAATATCTCCATTGGCTTTTACCAGAATCCACTGTTTGTTCTCCAGTGTGGCTGAAAATTGAATTAGCTCAGATTCTCTCCTGTAGTCTTTCTCCGGACGCACTTCTACATATACAGGAAAAGACTCTTCCTACCAAACTGAGAATTACCCCAATAGCCACTTCACTTAAGGTCCACTCCCAACTTTGTAATTTTCTTAAATATAAACACATTATTGACCTATCACAACCTATATGGAGCAATCCTAATTTCTAGATAGACAGTAAGGTTTTATCTCCCCTTTGGTTACCTTACTTAGGGCAGGGCCTACTTGCTGGTCTGGTCACAGAAGAGGGCTCGTGGCTTTCAACTGTGGAAATTTTACCTAAATTTAATATTCCCAATGTACATATTTTTTAAGTTTTTCAACTTAAACATCTTTTTATAAAAGAATTGGGAACAAATCCTTTCATACAAGCATGTTCCCCCTTTCTTAGTGAATTGACTCCACTAGTGGGCCTTCCCCAGGCGGTTTCCAAGATTTATGGAATCCTCTTTAAATGGCTTCACCAGGGCTATTTCAGCCCCATGACTTACTTGACCACCTTCTTTCCTCACAGTATGATAGACTGGTCTACCCTATGGCATAACTGCCATAGGTTTATAAACCAGGATAGACTTAGGCTCATGCAAATGCACATACTTCACAACTTATATTAGTCCCCACAAAAATTAGCTAAAATGGGTTTAATACTCTACCCCCTTTGTAACAGTTGTCACCTAGAAGAAGGCACCCTATATCATATTTTCTGGTCCTGCCACAAGGTGGCTTCTTTATGGGTCAAGATCAAACAAAGAGCTGACCCTTTCCTAGGTCTAAAAGATCTGTTTACTCCTACAGTCTGTCTGCTGGGGGATTTTTCAGGAATTTCAGTTCTTAGGAGCAAATACTACACAGCCCTCATATCCACGTCAGTTAAAAACTGGTATTGAGGCACTGGATAGACCAGGAGGAAATTTCTTATGGGGAATGGCTTACTGAGCTTTTAGCTAACCTTAAAACAAAGAAAATGGTAGAAAGTCTGACTAATAGATTAGACAAGTTTAAACAAATCTGGGACCCAGTCAATACTCTATACTCTTTGTAAACAATATGTACTAGACTCTTTTAAGACAGGTAAATCATTCCAACTGTAGTTGCTGTGCGGGGGAGAGGAACAGGGTTGGGAGGGAGGGAGGTTAAAATGGGGAGGGAGGGAAGGCCGGTATTATTACTATTCAAGGTATTCATCTATGTATCATCATTGTAACTGTTGTCTATATGGAAAAAACATTCAATAAATATTGAATTGAAATGAAAAAAAAAGAATTTTCTTGATGATCCTCAAAAATGCCTGCAAAGAGACATGCAAGCAAAGCTGTTTCTGGCCATGGCACTGTTGCCAGTGGCAAGACTGGCCAGGGGACTGGTAGTACGCAGAAGTGCATAGCTGATGTCAGTAAAGGGATTTCTCTGTCAATTTTTTTTACAGCGCAATCTGTTGATTCACTGATAGTTGGAGGAGATGATGTTGTCCCCGTTGGTAGTGTTAGTGCAGTTGCTGCTGGCATGAGTATTGCTGCCCCAAGTTCCACTACTGACCAGTTAACCATTTTAGAGAGGCCCCCTAATGAAGGCCTAACCTCCAAAGTGTAGGGGTCATTTGTGTGGCTTGTTTTGCCATCAATAAATTTGCACTAGCAGTGAACATTTTTTCTTACCATTTATTCATCTGGAGTGCTGGCTTTCTGGTTTTGTTAAGTAGGAATATAATGATGACAAGGACAACACTTTTGTACTTTATTTTATTTCAGCTATTTTGGGGCATAGTTCTTACCATTTTTGGGAGGTAAACAAGGTTATGCAAAAGAAAGACGTAACAACACTTAACATTATACACGTAACAGTGCACAATTGGTGGAGACTAACAACAACAAAAATGGACAGTGACCTGTGTCAGATTACCTAAAGGTATGGAAGACATGTGAGAAGGCAGTAAGGAGGGCTGGGGCTATGCCAGGATGCACTGGGAGCCAAGACAATAAAATGAAGTCCAAAAATGGAAGTTCTTATCCCTATGTACATATATTTCGTAAGACCTCATCTTAGATACAGCCGTACGGATGAGAGCATATCTCTGCAAGGATATACACAGGATGGCATCTGTACAAAGGAGGACAACTAAAATGTTGAAGGGTATGCACCAGAACAAAGCCAGACAAAGAGACACTAAAGGACATTACATATAAATGCAAGGGGGGGGGGCATGATAGAAACTATCAAGTACCGAAAGAGAATCAACAACATACAAGAGGGTAGCATCATCCAGAGAAAGAGATGTGCACAAAGAAGGGCCCAAAATTTGAAGATAGAGTGGGGACAGATCAGGGGCAACATCAGGAAATATTTTTAACACAGAGGGTGGTAGGTGCAAGGACAAACTAAAACTAATGATCAGTGTTCTGATGGGATAGTAGCAGTTGAAGCATCCCCATAATTTGTAGGTGCTGCCCCTCAATTCACTCCAACTGCTGCTCAGCATTGTCAAGATGGTGGTTAAGAGCCTCCAACTCACTCCACATCAGGCCCAAATTGGCCTGTGTGGCAGATAGTTGGACAGGGTTGCCACCATCACCTGCTGCCAGTTGTAGTGATGGAGCAGCCTGTTGGTCCGTGGCCCTTCCCCACTTCACACCACCACATACAGGTGAATGCTGTGCTGCCCTCTCTTCCCCAGCAGTGCCAGCAGGTGCATTACTGCCCTGTTCTGCAACCTTGGCCTGCCACTGTACATGGTTGTGGTAGTACAGGTGGGTACGCTGACCACCTGTGCCAAGGTGAGTTCCTGTGGGGCCACGGCGCACCTCCACACCACACAGATTACATTTCACTACACTGCTGTCCTCAGGCAGTGTAATAAAGAACTCCCACACTAATAAGGTGCTGGGAGGACCAGGCACAGGCGGGGGGGCATGTGTTGTTGGAGCCAGGGGCTGCTGCTGCACAATTGGGGAGGGTGGTGACCTAGACTGTGTAAGCCATGTGATGTGTGTGGGCTGCCTGTAAATTCTTACTCTGCCTTTAAAGTGAAGTAAGGTGGAGTGAACAACACAAAGTCATTATCACCATTATTACAAGGCGTAGTGGCAAAGTAGCATTTTTTTAATGGGCATGTTTTGTAGCCTGAAAATATCACAAAGTGGTCTACTTCACATCTACTTTGCGGGTGGAATTTAACTTCCCTGCATCTCTACCACTGACCCATCTCTCCCCCCTCATCCCTGGATTTCTGGCAAGCATCTAAGTTTAACTTTAACCCATTATCATAGAAACATAGCCTTTGACAGCAGATTAGGACCACTTGGCCCTCCCAGTCTGCCCATTCCAGTACCTATTGGATAAGCTGTAGATCCTAGTTAACCAACAGCCTGCTTCTTCCTAACCCCCACCAGAATTGCATTATGTCGATCCCATGCATTTTTGAATCCCCCACTGTTTTTGACCCCACAACTTCCTCAGAAAGGCTGTTCCATGTGTCCACCACCCCCTCCATGAAAAAAATACTTCTTCAAGTTACCCCTGAGCCGTCCCCGCTCTATCTTCAAATTGTGTCCCCTTGTTCTTGCACATCTCTTTTTCTGAAAGGTGCTAACATCTTGGACTTTGTTGATTCCCTTGAGGTACTTTAAAGTTTCTATCATGTCCCCCCCTCCCTCCTTTCCTCGAGGGTATACATATTAAGTTATTTTAGTCTCTCTTCATATGGCTTCTGTTGCAGACCCTGCACTATTTTAGTTGCCCTCCTGTGGACTGCCTCCATCCTGTCTATGTCCTTGCAGAGATGGGGTTTCCAGAACTGCATGCAGTACTCCAGATGAGGTCTCACCAACTGTCTGTACAGAGGGATGACAACTTCCTGTTTTCACTGGTGATCCCTCTCTCTCTCTATACATCCCAGTATCCCCCCAGCCCTCCTTACTGTCTTCTCACATCGCTTGCTTACATTTAGGTCATCTGATATGACTACCCCAGGTCCCTTTCCATTTTTGTTGTTGTTAGTGCCTCCCCTGCTATTGTGTATTCTTCCCCTGATTTATTGTTTTCCAGGTGTATTACTTTGCACTTCTTTGCATTGAATCTAAGCTGTCATACTTTTGACCATTCCTCCTACTTTGCCAAGTCCGTCTAATGCTTTCCATCCCCCCCTTGTGTATCAACCCTGTTGCAGATCTTTGTGTCTTCTGCAAAGAGGCATACTTTTCTTTCTAGTTCCTCTGCAATGTCACTTATAAAGACATTAAAAAGGACCGGTCCCATTACTGAACCCTGTGGTACTCTGCTAGTAACCCCTCTTTCTTCAGAGTGGACTCAGTTTACTATTACCTTCTGTATCCTGTTGTCCAGCCAATGTTTTACCCAGGCTACCACCCTGGGACCCACTCCCAGGCTAGCTAACTTGTTTATTAATTTTTTGTGTGGGACTGCATCAAATGCCTTGCTAAAGTCTAGGTAGGCCATGTCCACAACCCCTTCCCGGTCTACTACTTTGGTCCTTCTTTCAAATAGGTCAAGGAACTTTTAATTTCTTTGGATATTAAAAAAAGCTTTGGAACCGATGAGCTTGAACCCCTTTTTCTTAAGCTAGGATATCACTCTCTGACAGCACCCATCACTCACTTATTCAATCTGTCCCTCACACAAGGGGTCCTTCCATCCGCTTGGAAAATAGCACACATAATCCCTCTCTTCAAGTCTGGTGATCCATGTGACCTTAACAATTATAGGCCTATAATTACTGACTCATACCACTGTTACTCACTTTATCAAAATTACTCGAAAAGCTAGTTAATATACAGCTAAGAGAGCATTTGGAAACCTCCAACATCCTCAATCCTTTACAATCCAGATTCAGATCAAAACATAGCACGGTATCTGATTTGGATAAGGTGACAAATGATTGGCAAACTGCACTCAGTGCCAAAAAATCATATCAGTGCAGTCTTCTTGGACCTGAGCAAGGCATTCGATATCAAGGATCATTAAATATTACTGTACGGCAGGAAATATTAGCTTTCAGTTCATTTTTTCTATATTAGCTTAAGTGACAAAAGCGCTAAAATAAGCTGATCACTAATATTACAGGGAGCATAGTGCTGTAACTGGACATGAAGCTGATGCGCTAATTCGATCGGGTGCTAAATAGTACTGCACCCCCTCTCCACGCTAAATAAAGAGGGTGCTAAAATAAACTGCTATACAGTATTACATAAGTTAAATGACATTGGTCTCGATGCCACTGCTATGCAATGGTTCTTGTACTACCTCACAGATAGACAACAACAAGTTAAAGCCCAAGTTGACAGTTCCAGCCAAAGACATGGGTAGATATTTCCTGAATTTTCTGTGATATTTCTAGAGAAAGCTTATGCTTTCTCCATTTACTCAGTAGGGGCAGCAGAGAGAAACTCTTTTAAAATTTGTGAAATATCTGGAAATATCTTGCCATGTCTGTAGCTACTACTGTGACCTCTCCTTGCCAAGAGGAATACCACAGGGATCTATTTTGGGGCCCCTACTATTTGTAATTTACATCAATGACATTGATTCTAAAATCAGGATGAGAAATGTCCACCTCTTTGCCAGTGACACAGTTCTATGCGTCACTGGGCCTTCCCTTGAGCTTTCCTGTTCAGAACTGCAGCAGGAATTTTACCTGCTTCAACAAAACCTCTTTACCTGAAATTTTTGCTTAATGCTAATGTAATCACCCAATCCCCTTGGGTTACTAGAATACCATCAGTTTGGACATAGGAAGGTACTGGGCAGCTGTTAAAGGTGTTTATTAGGAGCCCTTTACAGATGACATCATTGTTTACTCAGCTAGGCTAAGCAGAGAATGGATTATGTCATTTAGAAATCTCGCAGCAGTATAAGCCACTTTGGAATCAGCTGCTAGGGGTTGGTTTAGAATGTTCAGATGAGTGTAGTCTGTGGTCAGCAGTAGTGTGACATGGAACTCTGAATGAGCAGCAGTGCTCAGAGTGTAGGGGTGCCTGCCAGTCTCCTGTGAGATTGGGTGAAGGACCCCCGGCAGTTTCTAACCCTAGTGTGTGAGACTCAGCAGAACTAGAAGAAGTGGTGGAGATCGTCTGCAGAAACCCAGTGGGTAATTTTCTACAGAACAATGTGGTTTAGACTGTGTTTCTGTGGGTCCAAGGGGCAATCACTTAAAGACTCTGAAGAATTAAAGCTACCAACTGTCAGAGGCCTAAAACTGGGGTGATCTATCCTGACCATGACCTCCCCCACTGTGCCACTCCCACGAGAACTGCCGCAGACAACACTGCACACAATCAATTAAATTTTGCTGCTTGTTCTGGCCATGCTGCCCCATAGTAACACAGCTAGCAAACATCCAGATTAAAACAATACAACATTCTGCTGCAGCAAGTTCCAAATCATGATGTACAGAAAATTCATTAGAAGTAAACCTGCTTTAAATTGTGATCATACATTCAAGCTGCACGTATTGCTCCTCCTGACAGTCCCATCCAACCCGTTTACACTCACCTCATTTTCTGAGCAAACTTCACTTCAGTGACTCCCACCGCCATACCAGACTGTTTTCACATTTCCCTGCAGCTGATCAGGTTCGGGTACCTTAGTTCACTGCTGCCGGTCTTTTCTCTGTCTGCAGTCCCTCTCAGCTGCTGACAGGCAGACATCCACATGCACTTGTTTGCACTACTACCCAGTCTAATCTAACAGAAAGAAACATGCTTTACTGTGCTCCCACTGACATGCTTGCAGTGCAACACAGGAACTGGGGTTGAAGTTGAAAACTGCTGTCCAGCCTGAACAGCACCACAGTGATGTTGAAATAACTGTCACTCATGGATTAGCAGTCAGCAAATAAAAAAAAGGGACAAAACTGGGACAAGTAAGCAAAAATCAGGACAAAAGTGACATTTTTCAAAACTTGTGGGGACACTGGGATGTGCTGCCTAAAATAGGGACTGTCCTGGGAAAATAGGGACTGTTTGTAGCTTTATGAAGAATGTCAGCTGCTCAGAGAGACTGTGTGTGGAGTTATAGCTGAGATAATCTACCTGTGATGGGAAGAGGATGTTTTCCTTCATGTTTCCTCCTTAAGCCTTCATCCCATCTTCACAGATCTCTGTCGACCTGAGCTGGATCCATCTTGATCTCAAACTCTGCCCCTGCTGCCCCAGTTCCATACTCGGGGCCTCAAATGGTCCTAGGATATAACTGATAGTTATGCTTATGTACTTCTCACGGATTTCCTGCCTTATTTTCTTTGCGCCTACTTTTGTATGTATCATACTTAAACCATTTTATTACCTTGTATGTGTGTAATTTCCTTTAACTTACTCACACTGCGATCTTGTTCAAACTCTGTACCTGTTTTTGTGTATATTGTGCCTTTGCCATTTTAATTCTCTTGAAATCTGTATAATTTTCATTAATTTACTCACAATGTAACCTTGTTCAAACTCTGTGATATTTTCCCCTGGATTGCACCTGGAAATGAGCCTCAGCTCAGTGTGCTTTTCCAGGTCACCAATTTTAAATGAATAAATAAATGTTTCCTTGTCTGTATAAGGGGCAAACAAAGCCATGAGTACAGGTTAATGGGATTGTTCTTAGGAGTTGGTCTGGGTTGTATGTGCCCAGACATTAGGTTAGAATGCACCCGTCAGGGCCCCTGTTTCACCACAAACATGTGTTGAATGTTTCAATTTTTAAAGTCTGTGATTCCTTTGCAATCCAGGTGTATTGGAGGATCCATTTTGGTGTAACCCAGAAGGAATGGCAGAGACTGGTCATGGGGTAGGATTGGGCATAACTCTAGTTTGATTCCTGTCAGGGCTAACTGGTTCACGTATGGGCACCAGATTAAATTCAGCATGTTAACGGATGTCATCACATCAGGAGATGTTTTGAAATGTATTTAAAGTGTGTGGCAACAACCACAGTATACACTTTCTGGAAAAGGTAAAGTCCAGAGATTCTTAATATAGAAGGATGGCCAGTTTGAAATGTGAGTGAGGAAAACTTTATTCTAAAGTACCCAAACAGTTGTTCTGGAAAGAAAAGCCTTGCTCCTGTATAGATAGTACCAAACCTGGGGGACCACCCTGCTCTGCATTTGTTACCAACTTGCGTGAAGAAAGCCATACCATACAATTCCATCTTCAGTAGCAGACATTGCCTTTATGCTTCCTGAGTGTGAATTGTTATGGGGTTCCCACAGAAGTTAGACCTAGCGTAGCCCTGGCACCTCTCTCCCAGAACCTGGAGTAAATATAAATGTTATTTCGTGCCCTACACCCCCAACCCCTTTAGACTGCCATGCCAGATATTTTCCCCAGAGTAAGGGGGGGATGCTTATTGTTTTTGCCAACTTGTGACCTGTTGCCTTGTTTGTGTACAAATTAAGGGGGTTTTGGTTTCCAGACGCTGCTCTTGGCCAGGGCATGAGTTGCATGAAGAAAACTAAAGTCATGTTTCTCTCCCCCAAGCCCATGTTGTAAATGCAACTTCCCCTGGATCCAAAGTACCAGATCATGACTCTTCTTGGGGAATCGCTTGAGGCAGTGGACAAATATCTGGGGTTCTGGCTAGATTGTCAGCTTTAATTCGCTACGCATATTGAGGAATTGTTCAAAAAACTAAGTCAAAAGCTAGGGCTATTCTTCAGAATCAAGTATTTGCTTAACCAGGAAGCAAAAAAAAGGCTGGTCCAGACCACATTTCTTCCCCTTGGAGATTATGCAGACTTTCTCTACAGTTACTGTTCCAAGGTTGCATTAACTAAACTGGTCACACTGTACCACAGAGCATTAAAATTCATTACCAATGCCCCTTTCAGATCTCACCACTGTTCTGTCTGTGCACAACTTGGTTGGCCCTCACTTCAAACCAGGAGGTTAAAAAAAAATCCTCCCTATGAGCCTACAGAGCCATCACAAATAAACTCCCTCCTTATATTTCAGATCTGCTCAAATGCACATCAGGTGTATATTTGCTCAGAAGATATTCATACACATTGCTTGACATACCTATTATAAGACCTCGCTATGGCAAATCATCACTCAGTCATGCTCTCCCTACCGTGTGGCATACCATCCAAAAGTCCTTAAAATTTACACAAATTGTTGGTCTGCATACCTTTAAATCCTTGCTGGGATGTTTGTTGCAGGAAAATTGTAACTGTTATCCTTAATTTGACACCATAATTTCCTGAAGAACCTTTTCCTGGTGTGCACCACCTATATAGCACTAGTGTCCTTATTTAGTCTGTTGTAGGTTATGTTATTTCTTTTTTCCCCTCCCTTCTCTCTTGTTTCCAAAAAATATATTTCAAAGAACGTTAATGCATATATCTTACTGTTCTGCTGTTTTTGTTGCATACCTAGGTCTACATTATTAGGAATTTTCTACTGTAGTGCAAATAACAAATGTATGTATTGCATTGTCTTTCTCCTACCTTGTAGGAATGTTACCTTATCACATCCAATTCAATGAATGTATTTGTATTTGCCAGTACCATTTGTATAAATGTAATATCCATTGTATCGTACTTATTTATTGTATGCATTGTATTGCCTTATTCTATTGTTTCCATCCTGGACCACCTTGTAAATGAGCCTGCTCAATGGTGTTATTCCTGGTGAAATTAAATTGAATTGAATTAAAAATTGAATTGAATATTGTACACACTGTCACCATAGTTGAAGATTGGGAGGGTGATCTTCCAAACTAATTCACAGCAGGCAGGAAGTGGGATACTGGCTTTGTTATTCTACAGTTTACCCAGTTTGTGGTGTAGTTTGTGGTAGATGCCATCAATGAGCACCAAGAAGGCAATGTGATGGTCAAGACAGACCCTAAGGTACTCAGAGAAGGAGATGTCTTCAATCACAGTACCATTGTGAGGATGGAAGAAGGGGAGTGGAGAATGTTGGTGAGCCTCTGCTAGGAAACAAATGTCATCAAATCAAAGGAATCAATGGAGAATGGACATAGCTGAAGGGATACAGGACCTACAGGATGATCTGGAAAAGCTGGAGAGGTGGTCCAGTATCTGACAGCTTGGCTTTAATGCCAAGAAATGCAAATTTATGCACACTGGAGCCAAGAATCCCAGGACAGACTACTATCTGGGTGGAGTCCAGATATCTGCAACAGAGGAGGATAAGAACCTGGGAGTGATGATCACTAGTGACCCGAAGCACTCCATTCAGTGCAAGAAAGCAGCAGAAAGGGCAAACTAGATGCTGGGATGCATAGCTGGGGGATCAGTAGTAGGAGAGAGGAGGTTATACTGCCATTGTACAGGTCACTGGTGAGGCGACATCTAGAGTATGGAGTTCAGTGCTGGTGCCCATACCTCAAAAAGGATAATAACCTGCTGGAAGAGGTCCAGAAGAGGGCTACAAAGATGATAGTGGGTCAGCAGGGTGAGGCATACAAGTAGAGATTGAGGGCACTGAACATGTACTCCCTGGAGGACAGGAGAGAGAGAGAGAGAGAGCGAGTGAGAGACAGAGAGAGAGAGAGAGAGAGGGACAGACATGATTGGAACCTTAAAGTACTTGGATGGGATAAATAAGGTGGATAAGGAAAGTCTTTTTAAACTGAGTGGCAATCATAAAATGAGGGGGCACAGTCTTTAGCTGTGGTGAAAGGTTTAGGAGGGAGGTTAGGAAGTACTTCTTCACAGAGAGAGCGACGGACACTTGGCAGGACATATTTAAACACTCGTGCTACACTGCAGCGCTTTCATCAGCTGTTTCTACCTGCTGTAACACCGCTAAGCAAGCAGAATGCGATGTTTTACTTGTGCCATTGCTCCTTCTGGTAAGCCCTCATGAATTACTACTTCCCCAAGCCCAGCTGAGTGAAGGAGGGGACCAGAGGACTGCGTCAGCAAGAGGGAGGGGCAGGACATATTTAAACACTCGCGCTACACTGCGCGAGTGCAGTGGCACGAGTGTGAGTGGCGCGAGCGCCACTCGGGAGAAAAATCATCCTACGAGTTCAGTTGATAAATTAAGTTAAATAAATACTTGAGCATATAAAGTTTGGTTATTGAGTAGTGACATACTGCTCAAGTTAATTATTTTAATTGTAATAGGGAGAGTCTGATAGTTTGTGGAATAGAATTTTAAAATGGATTTATGCATCAGGCTTATGTCTTATGGCATTATTTCATGCATGCTGGTTGTGAAGGCTTCAACTCCCCAATTAACTGAAATTTCAAGTGCTTTGGCACTGGAGATTGGGTTTGATTTAGGCTCCAGAAAAAGTTTAATTACCAGAGGAAACAGGGATAAAATAAATGGGAGAAATTCATTTGCAAAGATTAGAAGTCAATTAACAATGAGAGTACCTGTTACTTTTGTAGTAGGTTTGAATAAACAAAAACTGACAAATTGTTTATTAGTTATTTTGATGATGGGAAGGGATATTGAAATAAATCCAGGCCCAGAAATCAAAAGTGAGTTTAAAATCATATATGATAACGCTCTATGTTTGAAAAATAAGTTGGACTTATTTAAATCTTGACAGCTACTGAGTCCCCAGATCTAGTCACTTTAACTGAATCATGGTTAACAAATAATATAAACACTAGTGAAGTTGAACCAGAAGGGTTTCTTGGTAATCGATTAGATAAGGTAGATAAAAAGGGGGGGGAGTTTTATTATTTACTAAAGAGGAACTAGTGCAAACAACGGTACAGTTTGCTGATCAAATAGGGCTTATTGATTGTCTATTAGTAAAGATTCATAAGTTAGCCCTTATTGTGGGGGTTACTGACATACTAACATACTAAAATGCCAGCAGAATAGGCCTAATGGTCTTTTGCGTCTGCTCATTTGGTCAGCCCCCACCCTGGGAGCTGATCTTGCTGCTTCCCTCGCCTTCTCTGGCTTTTCCCTTCCCAGTTCCAGATATTCTCACTGCATTGGATTTTGCTTCCAGAACCCTTCCCCTGTACCTGTCCCACCCCCTCTAGAAGCCCTCCACTGTCTCTGCCTTCACCAGCCCCCTAGGCAGCACATTCCATGGCTCCACCACCCTCTCAGTGAAGTAGCACCTCCTCCTTTCTCCCCTGAATCTTCCCCCCTCCAGCTTCCACCCATGCCTTCTAGTGGTCCCCTCCTACTTCCTTCAAAGCACCCTGACTGTTCCTCCCCTATTTACCCCCTTCATGTACCTGAAGACCTCTATCATGTCCCACCCAGTCCCTTCTCTCTTCCAATGTGTACATATTTAGCTCTTCGAGCCTCTCCTCATAGGTTCTGTCCCCCAAGCCCCAAATCATTTTGGTTGCCCTCCTCTGGACCCTCTCCAGGAGTTTAATGTCCCTCTTTAAGTGTGGCCTCCAAAACTGCATGCAGTACTTGAGGTGCGGCCTCACCAAGCAGTTATACAGAGGGAGTATCACTTCTCTCCTTCTGGAGGTGATCCCCCTAGCAATGCATCCTAGCATCCTGCTGGCCTTGGCTGCTGCCCTCCTACAAGTCTCTGAGTTGTTCATTTTGACATCCATCACCACCTCCAGGTCCCTCTCAGTCATTGAGACTTGTCGTATTCCCCCCCCAGGGTTGTTTATGCCCCTCCGAAATCTCCTATTGGTGCATTTGAAAAATTAGCCTTGGTCATTCAGACTAATACTATGGGCTTTGAATTGCTATTAATAGGGGATTTCAACGCAGCCTGGGGAAAACCTCATGGGACTGCATTACAAAGATGCTTTAAAATTCTAACTATGGAACAAGAAGTAGCATTTCCAACTAGAAAAACTTCTCAAAACAGCACAGGTAACATTTTGGACTTAATTTTTGTTACAACAGAATATCAGTTCAACAGCTGGAAGTGAAACAACCAATTTTGGGAGATCATAGCTCAATAAGTTGTATTTTTAAACCTATAGGGAAATAAATCTTTGTAGGTCAGGTCCCTTTAAAGATTAAAAAGAGGTGCTTTAAAAAATATAACAAAGATGTTTTTTTGGCCAGACTAGCTTCTATAAAATGGCAAAGATTATTTTTATTTCCCTCTATAGACCTGGCAATTAGGGAATTTTCTAAATGGTTTCTTGAGGTTTGTAATGAGCTGGCCCCTTTCAAATCAATGGTATAGAGGAAAACCCATGTTCCTTGGGTAACACAAAAAATGTAAAAGTTAATCAGAGGGAAATACAGGTTATGGAAAATTGCAGGGAAATCTCTAAGATCAGAAGATTGGGATAAATATAAAAAAGCTAGAAACTCTTTAAGACTTCAAATAAGGAAAGCTAAACAAAAATATTATGAAACCAAAACAAAAGAGACTACTGATCCAAAAAAAATTGGACTTTGTTAAAATCCTTTAATTCTTCAGTAAATGTAAAATCTCCAGTTCAAAGGGTAAATAGGGGTATTTTACAGCCCATTAGACAATCTGAAAATATTTTAAATAATTATTTTGTAGAATTGCCTGATTTAAATATTCCTCAGTCTATTTTAGGGAAAAACAATATTAAAAATAGTAATGTACCCAAATTTAGTTTAAATACTTTTCATGTAAACAGATAAAGGAAGAAATAAGAAAACTTAAAATAAAAAAAGCCTTTGGTCTGGATTATATACAAAATCGTTTTCTCAGAGATTCTCTTCAGGTTACTACCCCAGTAATAACTAAACTTTTTAATTGGAGTCTAAAGGAAGGAATTTTCCCTTGTACATGGAAGAATGCAAAGATTATTCCCATTTATAAAGGGGAGGGGGATATTTTTGTGCCTACTAATTATAGGCCTATTGCCTTATTATCAGGTCTCTCTTAGGTTATGGTTAAATTAGTTCAGAAACAACTCACTGATTATTTGGAGCAGTACTCCGTACTAGCAAAATATCAATCAGAATTTCACAAGGGATACTCCACGGGCACCGCGCTCACCGACTTGGTGGATATTATTGCTTCTAAATTGGAGGATGCCCTGTCAGTGGGCGCGGTGTTCGTGGATTTATCCAAGGCCTTTGACACAGTGACCCATGACCTGTTGGGGGAACACCTAGAAGAAGTAGGTATGGGTGAAAATTCATTAAATTGGTTTAAGTCCTATTTGGGAAATAGAACTCAACAAGTGTATATTGATGGCATATTTTCAGATAAAGCCCTGGTAAAGCGGGGGGTGCCCCAGGGCTCAATTTTAGGGCCAATCCTTTTTCTTATATATATAAACCAGTTAGTTGATAATGTAAAAAACTCTAGTGTTCGTTTATATGCAGATGACACTATCCTGATCTCTGGTGGTAAAACCCCAGAGCTTATGGAAGTGTACCTTCAGAAAGATTTTACTAGGCTATGCACATGGCTATCTGACTCAAGGTTAATAGTAAATAGCAAATAAAACAAATTTATGATATTTCAAAAAGAGGGAAAAGATTTGAACAAAAGAAATAAACAAATACAAATTAAAACATTACAAAATGAAATATTGACCCACGTTTTGGAATATAAATACCTTGGGGTCTGGTTTGATAATCAGTTAAAATTTGATTTTCAGATAACTAATACATTATCAAAGATAAACAAAAAAACTAGGGGCATTTAGGCAGTCTAGTTTTTGTATAAATAGAGTAATGAGGGAGACTATAATAATCCAACTCATTCTCCCCGTGTTAGAGTACGGTAGCCATGTGTACAGTCTAGCTACAAAGGGTTTGTTATCTAAAATTGATGTAATGTATAACCGTTTAGCTCGATTTGTACTAAGAAAGGACTATTGTGAACACCATTGTAAATTACAAGAGGAATTGGGTTGGTTGACTCAGGAAAGTAAAAGGAAACTATTTGGGGCAAAACAGATATATAAAGTGGTAAATACAAAACAGCTAGTGTATCTTTATGAAAAACTGGAAAAAAATCATATGTTTATAACACAAGAATTTTGAGTACTAGAAGTTTTGAGTTCCCTAAAATGGAAAATAAGTATAGTCATATGCGATTCCCAATAATTATGAATAGATTATGGATTTCCTTAAAATTAATTATAGGAAAACAGTATGAAAGCATTAAAGTGCTTTCATCTATTCTAAAAATTGAATTAAAGACAAAATGTGAGTGTTATGGATAAAATATTTGTCTGATTAGAGTGTTCTCATATTACTGGACCGTAGGACTAAATTTAATATTTGTTATTTGTGTGTCGTGGTATAAGATGTTATGTGATTTTGTAATGGTGTTATTTATATTGTATATTTGTTATCCTGTTGAATGTAGTTATGTGTAAATGTTTGTTTATGAAGCAATATTTTAAATCACAGGACCATCTTCAAAATAGGACTTTGTCCTAATGATGTGAACATTGACCATCTACTATCCTGTATAAAAATAAAGGTTTTACATCTACTACTACTGCTGGAAGAAGTGGTCTTGTTGAAGACAGTGGGCAGCTGTAAGAGAGACTGGGATAAGAATAGAGGAAGGTAAGAATCATGGGTAGAGAGGATGGGAGGAGTGGGGGGGTAGGGACAGTAGCTTAAGTTGTGGACCCAGCAATACGAGCAGACTAGATAGACCAAATGGCCTTCTTCTACTTGCTTCTTTGTATGTAAGTTAGTATGTATGTCAGGAAGACCATTGTGTTGGTATTGGTGGACAGTTGGTAGGATTAGAACCAGAACTGAATACTGTCAAAGTCCAGCACCATGTCAAAATTCCTAAAAGAAAAATTTCTTTAACAACAACCACTAAGAAACTAGAGTTACGGCAAAAACATATACTTGCTAAAATGCTGAGCAGTCAAAACCTCATTAAGCAGGCCAAGGAACCATGCCAAGAAAAACAGCTGTAACCAGAGCCAAGGCAATTTCTTTACAATGTTATGCAGGGGGCTCCACACCGCAGACTCCCCATAATTTAGATATAAGTATAACAACTCCAGTCCACGCTATAGTTGACATGACAATAATATCAGTGCACTATAATTGCAAATGCTATTTTTGACACACTATTATTCCTTAGCTATACTTCATACAACATACTGACTGATACTCTCAATGTCCTACTGGAGTCAAATATCATGGTCAGCAGCAGAGGAACCAGAGCCAAGCAGCACAGTGCAATTCTATGCATGTGAATGGACACAGAGGAGTGGTCATTTAGAAATATGAAAACGAGTATGGGGCCCAGGAGGGAATCTTTAGGAACATCACAGCAGATGGAGGGGATAGCACATCTTTGATAGGGACTGCTTGTGACCTGCCTTCAAGGTAAGAGCTGGACCAGCTGATCTAGGAGTCAGAGAGCCCAACTGCCAGGAGAAGTTGGCAGGACAGAATGTCAAAATGTTTGACCAAGTTGACGTACATGGCAGAAGTAAACTGGCCATGGTCCATATCTAATAGGATTAAGTCAGGCAGAGGAGGGAGGTGGATGTGGAGTGAGAGTTCCTGATGCCAGACTGAAATGGTATAAAAAAGGGGGAGGAGTCCAAGACAAGGGAGAGCCAAGAAAGAAAAGGTGTTCCTGGGGCTTGGCCAGGGAGGGAAGAAAACTTTGAGCTAATGGTTGCCAGGACAGGAAAGATTAACCCCTTTAGGGAGAGGCATGACAGTGGCTTTCTTCCTGGCCACTGGGACAGAGGCAGAAGAGAAGAGAGGTTGAAGGTGAGGGTATAGGGATGGCAATGGCAAGAGTAGAAAGATGTAGAAGCTATGATTTGAGACCATCAGAACTCACATAATTGTGGGGATTTAGAGCTAGAAGGCCCTTGACAGAGGTAGAGGGAGTGGATGGAGAGAAGTTGAAGGATTGCAAGGAGGCGGTGGTGGTGATTGAGTGGAATTGGTGAGTAGGGTGGAGGAAAAGGGCCCAGGTGGTAAAGGAGTTGAACATAGAGACTACAGAGGAGGGGTCAGTAGTGTTTGAGTTGTCAACCCTGAGGACAGGAGGATAGTACTGGGTCTGGGGAGAAAGAGGGAGTGGATTACTTTCCCGAATTTGGAGGCATGATTAAGGTTGTTCTGGAGTGTGGATGCAAAATTATTGGATTTCACCATCTTGGTAGCTTTGCTGCAAGTACTGTAAAGGGTCAAGTAATTTAAATGGACAGCAAGAAAGTCATTAGTCTTGTAGAAATGCCAGGATAGGTCACTAACTTGAAGGCAAGCCAGCAGCTCAGCAAAAATCTAGGGGAGGTGGTAATCCCGGATCACCGTTTCCCTGAGGGAAGTGTGGACGGTAGAATAAAGGCAAATATAGAGTACTGTATACAAATGTAAGAAATTTAGAAGATAAAAATAGGCAAATGGCATGCAATAACAGCTACAAAAGATTTGGATGTACCTGTAGTAGCAACAACTGAAACACAGGCAAGTCAGACCAATAGCCATCACCTAAATGTCACTGGCTATTACATAATTAGAAGGGACAGGGAGGATGGAAAGGGAGGATGTAGCAGTATATGTAAAAAAAAAAATCTAATGGTCTCAGAGGTCAAATCTGTCTCAGGAGGGGAGGGTGTTGAGTCACTATGGTGCTTTGTTTATTTAATATACTTTATCTCTCCTCCTTGTCTGTTCGGTCCCCATCATTTCGAACTATGGTGCATATAACTGATACTGGAGTAGGTTTAAAACAGTGGAATAATATCTCCGCTCTGCATCATAGAAAATCTGTGACAACCCTGAACTACTGCTAACATAAACTAACAGAAGCCTGCAATCTGAAGAAGTACAATTGAGGCTGTGTTTACTGTAACATTACAATTAAATTACCAATGTAAAAAGTGTGCTGTTTACATGACTGATTGTATATATTTTAAGTAAATAAGGCTTAAGTTGATGGTATTGCCTGAAAGAGATGTGTCTTAAAGATCTAGCATCCACTGTGTAACATTTTATCTGCTAACACAAACTTTTGCCAAACACTAAATTTGGGGCTGGCCCACATTGAAACATTTCATTGCTGCTACCTCTGATTAATTGGAGATACCTTTGCCTGTTTAATAGTAACTAGGTACTAGTCTTATTTTATACTGGTCTAAACTACGTTCTTAAATTACTGCTCTTTGATTTTGATGAAATCCTGAGTTTTGCACAGGTCAATTTCAGTTGTCTATTTCTGCATTTATTTTTTTCAAATTCAAAGTTTATTAAGATTTTTTATACAGAGGACAATTCAGCAAAGTACTTACAAAATGAAATCCATATATAGCCAGATAATGGAACTGCCCTCCTTCCTCCCTCCCTCCTCCTCCCTCAAAACCTGCACCTATAAAAAGATGCAAAGAGCCATACAGTTTCTACAAATATCTAGTGATTCAAGTAGGCTGTAAAGAGAACAGAGCTTGCAAAGGGCCCCATATTTTGTTAAATCTGGCAGTTTTATTACGGAGACTTCCTATGGATCTTTCAGTCCTGAGGTTGGCCAGAAATTCACACAAACATTCAGTATAAGAAATTATCTTGTTGTCCTTCCAATGTCTTAACACCAGCTTTTTAACAGACATTGAGATTAAAGCCATATGAAATTTGTGGACAAGGACCGGAATCCCAGAGAGGTCTCCCAGTAGACAGACCCTCAGGACAACAAATCATTAAGGCATAGCAGGGGATCAGTGTTCTGCTGGATATTCACCCATAACGTGGCCACTTTGGGGCAGGTCCAGAAAATGTGAAGCAAGTTACCTTCATTCTGTGCACACCTTGTGCAAGTGGGGGAAGGGGCAATGCCATAGCTAGCTAATTTTTGTAGGGTATAATATAGATTGTGTAAGATATGGAATTGAATGAGACAGAGTCTATCTTGGGTAATATAGTTATGACAACCTTGCCATAGGAAAGGCCAGTCTATGGTCATCTCTGGGAAGAGAAGGGACCAATAACTGGATGGACCAAAATGATCTGGGTAGATCCAATCATACAAGAATTCAGACATCTTAGACACTGCATGTGGAAGCCCAGCCAGAGGGAATAGTTTGAAGTAGAATGCATTTTTTTACGGGCTGCAATGGAGCACTCCCCATTGACTTCACCAATAGATGGCGCAACTGAAAAACTTTAAAAATATTGGATTTCAGTTGCCCCAGCTTGGAGATAATCTCAGAGCAGTCTCTTAGGCAAGGGATCCAAAGGGGAGAGATAAGTTTACCCTTGATCTTGAAACTGAGATTACCCACTAATGGTTGCATCAGGTCAAGGATCTGGTTGTATTTCAGGAAGGCACATAATTGAGAGTGCACTTTAATAGAGATAGCAATTGGGGATGTGTGAAGTTTCACAGAAAGAGACTTCACTTTTATGTGTAAAAGTGCAGAAGGGGACAGGCCATGCACCTTAATCTGAGCTAATTCCATTTTAAGCCAACTAGGTATATAGGAATGAGGATGTAGAGGATCCTCTGGAATCAGCCACTTAAGGTTTTTGCTGGCATGGCTAGCCCAATAATAGAGGCCCACATGTGGGAGCCAGAGGCCCCCACTTAACTTTTGGTGCTGCTAGTTTATAAAACGCCAGTCGTGGCTTTTTGCCAGCCCAGATGAAGTCAATAATGAGGCTGTGCACTATTTTTAACCAAGAGAGAGAGGGAGCCATAAGTTTAACAGGTTTAATGGATAGAAAAGCCGGGGAAAAACATTCATCTTAATCAGATTGATTTTACCCCATAAGGAAAGTGGGAGAAGGGACCATTTTTTTAAGTCATGGCTGATTGCGAGCAAAAGAGAGTCCAGATTTCTCTTTTGAAGAAGGGTTGGATTTCTTGAGAGAGCAATACCCAGATATCTCAGGGAATCTTTCTCTCAGGATAATCCCAGGGCCATGACCTTCTGTTTCAGAATTTTGTGACTGAGGGAAAATACAACTGTTTTTTTTTCCACGTTCAGCTTGTAATTGGCTAACTCACTAAATTCCCTAATGATCTCCAGCATCAGAGGGATGGATAAAAAAGGGTGGGATAGATGCAGTAAGAGATCATTAGCATAAACTGATACTTTAATTTCAAGATTATTAATTGTGATCCCCTGAATCCTTGGACAATTAACCAACCTACGTATAAGAAGTTACAGGTATAAATTAAAAAGAGGTGGGGACAAGGGGCATCCCTGCCTTGTACCAGATTTGAGAGAAAATAAGTCGGAAATTATTCCATTACTGGACACCTGGGCCGATGGGGATTTATATAGTGCTCGGATCCAGGTGAAAAAGTCTGGGGGGGAACAAAGGCATGAAGAGTACAGGATAGAAAATTCCAATTGACCCTATAAAATGCCTTCTTGGCATCCAGGGAGATTAAAGCAGCAGTATAATCTGCATCCCTGGTCACCAAGAAGACATGAGCCAAGAAGCGGAGGTGGTCAACCGAAGATCTACCTTTCATAAATCCAACTTGCTCTGACCCAATGAGGTCAGGGAGAACCCGGTTTATGTGTTCAGCCAGTAATTCAGTTAAAATTTTGATATCCTGATTAAGGAGGGGAAATTGGTTTATAACTAGTCATTAATTCAGGACTCTTACCAGGTTTAGGTAGAAGAATAATCAGGGCTTCAAACGGGGATTTGTCCACATCAGTACCAGAAAGGATATGCTGATATAGAGGCAGGAGTAGAGGAGCCAGTTGCTTCACAAAAACCTTATAGAAATTAGGAGAGAAGGCATCAGGCCCTGTTTTTATTCCTTGGGGAGTTCCTGAATTATTCTATAGAGCTCGGCTTGAGAGATGGGAGATCACAAAAACAGTTGTTGTGCTTCCAAAAGAGAAGGCAGATGACAGTTTGTAAGATGCATGTCCAGACTGTCCGGGGAAGGAGGGTTCAACATAGGCCTATACAACTGCTTATAATAAGAACTAAATTCTGCAGCAATGTCAGCCGGGGAGGTTTTTAAGTGACCATCTTTCGCTGATCAAATGGCAGCAATGAGTCTGGAAGGCTCTTGTTGTTTAATTCTCATTGCAAGCAGGTGGCCTGCTTTCTCACCTTGATCGGTGTTGGTTTTCAAGACAGCAAATTCTGCTTTCTCCCTCAGGAGTTCTAAACAGGCTTCATTTAGCTGTATAAGTTCCTGTTTGGTCTGTTCGATGGTGTTCAGGGATAATTTGGCCTCTAAATTTTTAATTTGAGAAAGAATTTTTAACATCTGACTCTCCCTTCTTTTTCTTTCACGCAGAAGCAAGACCGATCAGTAGGCCCCTTAAATAAGTTTTCAATGCACACCACTGAACATCCGGTTTGCCGATAGTTACAATTAAAGGAAACAAATTGTGCAATATGATCCGTGGTATGTTGTATGTTTCCTGAGTCTTTCAGGAGCTGGTTATTTATTTTCCACCACCCCCAAGCTCTGGGAAGAAAAGAAAATGTGAGTTGACAAGAGACCAGAGAATGATCGGAGGGAGGACCTGGGTGTATGGATGAGTCCCGCACCCCTTGGAGTAGGCTATGTGAAGTGAAAATGTAATCTATTCTTGAAGAGGTCCCATGGACTGGGGAGGTAATAGCATATGCTCTGTCAATGGGGTGCAGGACTTGCCAGACATCACAAAGACCCACCTGGTCCACCAAATCTCTCAGTGCTCTTTGCGCAGGAGAAAGACCTTAAAACTTAGAGCCCGTATGATCTAAGTTCGGGTCATATGCTAGGTTTAAATCACCCCTATGATTATGGGGGTCAAGAGCAAGGAGATCAAAGTGTTAACCAGCTGCATAAAACCCAGGAGAATCATGACTAGGACCATAAATGCTACAGAGCAAAATTTCACTAGTATGTAGCCTGCCCTTAACAAACAGAACTCTACCCTGGGGATCACTGACCACATTTTCCAGAGAAAATAGGACCGAGCATGTTATCAAAATCATGACCCCATAGCTTTGGGCATTGCCTCAGCAATGAAGACCTATCCTATCTGTTGCTTCCTCAACTTTGATGCCTCTGTGACCCTTAATTAGATTCTTGTATGAATACTACATTGACCTTCAACAAATGTAAATGTTTTAGTATCTTGTATTGTTTTAGCTTCTGCCTTGCCCCCTTTCACGTTCCATGAAGCAAAGATTATATCTCTAGCCATTGATCCACAACCATTGGTAATGCATGCCCTTTGTTAGAACAGAAGGTTTCCTCGCCCTCATATTCCTGCTTATGGCTCTATTGATGCAGATACCCCCCCAACCCCCTTTGCCCTTTAACTCATAACCCCCCTCACCCCAACACCAAAAACCAGATGACAGAAAAACAAAAGCCTATGTGCCTCTCCACCCTCCAAGCCCTCCCATCCCACCTTATTAAATCGAACTTCGTTCTGCAGTACACCACTCCATTATCCTACCCCCCTCCAGCCAACCTAAACAGGAATCCATATATCTAGGGGTGCCCTCTCTCACAGGAAAAAATGGGAAAGATCTGTGTACTAGAAATATACATCAGAGACCTTACCTAACATAATAAACCAGGACCCCCTTTCTAACTGGGAGTATATTATTAAACTTCTTACAACTGAAGACACAGTAGAGTTTATAATAGCTACAGAACTTGCAATACCATACAAACAATTTAAGCAAGTGCCCCCCCAGGACCTTAAGTCCTATATACCTTAGTAGAACCAATATACTAAACAGTTCTAATATACCAATCTAGTAAACGAAAGTGCCTATAAAACAACCTCCTAACTCTTTAAACTGTCACATTTGACACTAAGCCATAGCAGATTATCTTAATATTGGAGAGTCTCTTAGAGTCCAAAGATCAGTCCATAATTCACCTAAAGGAAAAGACAACGTTAAACCAACTGGCCACTTAAGCTCACAGGACCCAATAAGAAATAAAGCCGCTTATAAACGAAAAACCAAATAATTTCGCCTCTAATTCAAGGTCAGCACATCATAAAACTACCATCAGGCCTGTTGGTGGCAAGATTTAAATTAGTACTATCCATGAATGCAGAGAAAAAAAAACAGGCTCTGCACTCCCTCTAGCATTGGGAGCCGAGAGATGCATTGAACTAAACTTGCATAGCCGCACGAACATGTGCATAGGCGAGGGGAGAAGCCCAGGAATCAGCACTGCACCTAGACAGTCGCAAAAAGGGAACTCTCCTCCAACAATAATGGATCAGGAGCTGGTAAGGCAAACCAGGAGATAAAAACATCTCCCCTTAGTCTTGCAGGCACCTGCTTGAGTTGCTACTAATAATTATCAAGCAAACATGCAGTCAAAACAGGGTTGAAATCCTCCCAAGGGTGGAGCATTCTGTTTCAGGCTGCTAGCTCAGGGATCTTTAAATAAATCAGACAGAGCAGATTTCAGGCCTTTAGATGCTCCATCTGGATCTTCATATGTACTCCAACTACTGGCAATGAGAACCTGAAGGTGAGAAGGATAGTTCATGTTAAAATTGAATCCAGCAGCTACAAGCTTTGAAACCCAAGGATGGAATGCTGCCATTCTTTGCTGAACTGAAGCCGCTAGGTCCTGAGCCACTTTCATTTTCATTCCCTCCCATCTCACTTCATGTAACTCCTTCACTTTTATAAGAAAATGCTGTCGCTTTAAGAAATTGAGAAATCTGAACATTAAAGGGCGTGAGGGAGCCCCTGCCAGTGGAATGGGGCGGATATCCCGGTGCGCCTTTCAAATAACATACTGAGGCCCAAAAGGCAAAGGGCCAGCAATTTTTGCAACCATTTTCTGCACAAATAAGACAGTGTCCTGCCCCTCTTCTTTCTCTGGGAGGCCTATGAGGATCGCATTGTTCCTGTGGCTGCAGCCCTCAAGGTCTTCCACTTTCAGCTCCAGACGAGCCATTCTCTGTCATATGACAACAAGCTCAGGATCCATTTTCTCTGCTCATCTTTCTAAAGAGCAGATGCAGGCTGCATTGTCAGAGGTTCTTTGGGACACATCCTCCATCGCTTGAGTGAGAGATTTAATTTTGGCAGAAATGGATCTCAACTCATCTTTAAAGGGTGTAAATTCTTCCAGGAATTGCTGCAATGTGAGTGGCTCGCGATCAGAGGAAGGGCTCCCTGTAGTAGGCGTGTTCGCTTTACCAGAGGCCCTGTTTTTTTTTTCGAAGCCTTCTCCGATGTGGCTGGAGGAATATGTTTAGGCAGAGCTTTCCACATTTCTTCTTCCATGGAGCCGAAAGTCAGCTGGTAAATGTGGTAGATGTGATTGTTTACCCACCGGAATGGTTAGGAATCTTTTCAATGGGATAATGTAGCCAAAAATGAACTTATATTAGAATCAGTGGCTGGAGTGGTAAGCAGGAGCTGCTAGCCGGTGTGCTGCATCATGTGATCCCCGTCTATTTCTGCATTTGATACTCCTATACCTAGGCAACTGCTGATCCGCTGCCCATACTACTTAAATCTGAATTAATGTTAAGTTTTAAATCACTATTTCTACTGGTCTCCAGTCTATCACCCTACCTTGGGTATTTTGTATTGTTACACTAATTTTTAAGTAATTCTATTGTTGCTCTTTAATGAAAGTTCGAGTCTGTATTTTATGACTTCTCTTCTCTTATTCTAGTCCACAGACTGTTTGCTTTCCCACTTTGCTTCCCCTAGTTTCCCTCTTCTTATCTCACTCAACTTAATCCTTCTCTCCACTAAATTCTCCAGCTCTACGCCTTTCGATAGGTCTACTTCTGTTGCAGATGCATCCCCCACTACACTCCCTAGCCTGTGTTATTCTTGTTTCTGACTCTGTGGTCACCTCTACTAACCCTTCCCTCACTTCCTCTGTGGCTAGCCTCTCTGACTTTTCCTTCTCCAAAATACTGGTTAAGACTGTTCCATTCCTCACCCCTGGTTGTGTCATAGCCCTAAGCTACTATTAGGTGCCTAACTAAGAAGGGA
Source organism: Neoceratodus forsteri (assembly GCA_016271365.2). Taxonomy (NCBI): domain Eukaryota; kingdom Metazoa; phylum Chordata; order Ceratodontiformes; family Ceratodontidae; genus Neoceratodus; species Neoceratodus forsteri. Next base: position 1,065,685,832 of record CM028131.1, on the reverse strand, counting down.
CATATATACCTTACCCTAATGCCCTAGCTGTTACATTTGCTCTCATCTGGCTTATAGTCCTCACCTATCCCTGTCAGGTTATATCGAACCTAACCCTGGCCCGCAGCCTGCTCAGGACATATCCAACATCACTAGTTCCGACTCCTGGCCTCAGGCTCACAGCCTAAAACCAGCACACCTTAATGTTAGGAGCCTAATGGCCAGCTACTCTAATCTTGAAGCTTGGACCTCACACTATGACCCTGACATTCTGGATACCTCGAAATCCTGGTTAAAACCCTCTGTCCCAGATGCCATGTGTTCCCTTTCTGGATACAACATGCTTTGTGTTGACTGCCCCTCATCTAAATGGGGAGGTGGCCATGTTCTATTTTTGAAGCCTCAATTTAATGTCACTCTTTTTCCTACCCCCTTTTCCAGTCCTGTGAAGTCCTGCACTCCCTACTGCCACTCGATGGGACTAAGAAACTACATATTGTTCATGTCTATATTCTTCTGAAGGGTGGTAAACCAGGTCTAACAGAACTCATTGACTACTTGCCCTCTGCCATACAGATAAACAAAATCATCCTTATAGGTGACTTTAATCTAGACTGATTTGGGCCTAACTCCAAAAGCCTAGAGCCCATCATTAATAAGGCTCATCTCTCACAACTTGTATCTGATGCTACTAGATACTCCAAAAATTGGTCTCATCACAGTCTCATAGACTGGATCCTAACCAATAGGAAAGACAGTATCAGTGCTTCTGGGACTCTTGCTGACTCGATCAATGACCGCTCACTGTTTTTTTGTTTGTGGAATGCTAGTCCCCCTTCCTGCTCCCCTAAGGTTGTTACCATTACAGACTTCTCTGGTTTCAATCCAGATGCCGTTATTGCTGACCTTAGGTGTGTTGACTGGTCTTCTATCTTCTCCACTAGTGACATCTAAAGCATGGCTGAATATTTCTCCTCCACCCTCACCTCCCTCCAACAGAGGCACATTCTGACTAGCAGTTGCAAGGTTAGAGAGTCTCCGACTAGATGGCTGCAATGCCCTCTGCGCTTTCTGTTCAAAGCTAGAGACAAATGTTGGGCCAAATTCAAATCCTCTTCTTCGCACTCTGACTGGATTGCATATCACACCATGTGAAATGCTTGCAAAAGGGGAATCCAGATTGCCAAAAGCAAGTATTGTAGGGACCTTCTGTTTGCCATGGCTAGAGACTCTAAGAGCTTCTGGTTTCAAATAAATGGCCTCTTGGGTAAAAATCTAAGCCAAACCCCCCTCTGATATGGTTATTGACAATATCAACTGCAATAACTGCAATATCAACTGCAGACACTTTACCACTTGCTGGTTATCAGCTTCCGCCACTAGGGGCCACATAAATTAAAAAGCTAGGGTCCCACAATGTGGCTAGCAGGCCTACTTGCTATTCTTAGCTAGGCACCACTAGCATCACTACCCCACTCCTCCTTCCCTGAGGCTCACCACTATCTATCAGGTCCTCCCACCCTTGCTTCCCCCTCTCCACCCTCCCAAACCTCAATTGTCCACCCATCCCAGGTTGTTTTTCACCCCATATTGTTAGCTGGATCATTTGTCCTTCCTCCAGCCTTCCATGCAGGCTTAATAGCCCTGCACTTCAATACCCAAGCAACCTTAGCAGTCCCTAAACTGACTTTGTACTCTCTGTGTAAACACCTAAGTGCCTTACATAATTAAAAACACCTACTTATCCTGCTGCTGATGTTGTCCAGGGACATCAAACTCAACCCTGGCCCAACCTCCAGCCTCACCGCCCAACTCCCCCCCCACCCACGTTGCCCTGTGGACTCCAGCTCATGCACCTAAATATCTGCAGCATCATTAACAAAATTAGCCTCCTGCAACCAATTGTTCTATCCATTTGATATATCAATTATTACTGAAATCTGGCTGAAACTGTACATCCAGGATGCAGCCCTCGCTATACCTGGCTACCCTGTTATCTGCCTTGAACGCCCAGAGATCAAAAGAGGTAGTACCATTGCCATGTTTATCAACTCCTCAATACAATTGACACCAGTCCTGCTGCCCAGTCCCTCGACTAACATTGACGCCTTACTAATTAAACTCTCCCTCGCTTACACCTACCCCATATTTATAGCTGGTTCCTACTGCTCCCCAGACGCATCTACACCTGCCATTTCTGACCACGTAAGCACCCTCATCACACTGGCCTCCGGAGGTGAGTTATATATCCTTGGTGACTTTAACCAAAACTGGTTGTCAGGTAGTAGCTCCAAGCTACAGAACCTGGTAGCAGGACTAAACCTGACTCAACTAATCACAAAGACCACTCACCTAAACCACAACTCTACTCACCACTCTTTCCTGGACTGGTCCCTTACCTCACATCCCCATCTTATCATCACCTCAGGACTGCTACTAGGTCCTAAAGTACCACCACATGATCTACTCAGTTAGGAAAATCCATCAACATAAGGCATCCCCAGCCATACCATATTTACTAGATCATTCAAATCCTTAAACCTCTCATCTCTCCTACACGACTTAGCCAGCACTAAGGCAAGGTTCTCCACTATCTAGGATGCACATGCACCCCTCAAATGTAGCTGGGTGAGGGATGCCCACCTACCATGGATTACAGCAGACATTATGTCACTCCTCAAAGACAGGAATGTGGCTTGGAAGGTGTTCAAAGTCTTCGGCTCTCAGGCAGACGAGCAGAAGCATCATGCTCTGTGTAATGCCTGTGCCAGACAGATTCACAGGGCAAAGGCTAAATACTTCAGCGACACCCTCCACACCAACTTAAGCCATCCTTCTAAATTCTGGAGGGTGGTTAAATCTCTCTTCACCCCTCCATCTCAGCCTCCCACCACTGCCCTCAACATAGGTGGCTCCATGATCCCTGACCCCCTCAAAGTGACCTCTCACTTTAACTCCTTCTTTACGGAGTGCACCGCATCCTTTCTGACCTCCCTCACTCCAGATCCCCAAACCCCCTCTACACCAAGCCACACCCCCATAATACCCATAGCTGGCTCCACCTTCACCTTCTGTCAGACCTCCCCGGCTGAAGTCTATAAAGCCCTGCTTGCTCTCAATCTCCCCAAGGGAAAATGCCCTACAGGTCTGGATTCAAAGCTATTATACTTATCCACCACCACCATCGCTGCCCCCTGGCCTCTCTCTATAACCTCTCATTCTCCCTAGTCACTATCCCTAATGAGAGGAAGCATGCCACAGTCATCCCCTTCCCCAAAGGCGGTGACCCCTCTGCCCCCGGAAATTACCATCCAATTTCCCTATTTCCTATCCTGGCTAAAATCCCGGAACACCTAGCTCTTACGCAACTCTCCTCTTATCTTGATTCCTACTCTTATTTCACACCTTTTCAGTCTGACTTTAGGAAGTCCCACTCCACAACCACCTCTCTCCTAAGACTCATGGACTCCATCCTCACTGGCATGGATAGAGGACATATTACCTCAGCCATTTCTCCCATCTCTCTCGCTTTGAATCCCCTATGTCCTACCCCACTTTACCTCCCCCCTCCACTACTCTCCCTTCTATTCCTCCACTACACTCTTGCTCTGTCTCATGCTGTGAGAACCTGCATCTCCTCAATGACATCTCTCCCCACAGTAGTGCTAGCCTAGATGGGATCAAGCCCAAAATACTCAAGCTGGTTACCCACATTCTCGCCATCCCTGTTACATGTTGGTTTAACCTCTCTCTCCACCTCTACAGTGTCAAGCATTTGGAACTCAGTTAAGATCATTCCTGTGAGTCAAAAGGTGATCCTAAATCCATTCTTAACCTCCTCCTATAGCCATCCTACCATCCCTTAGCAAGCTTTTGAATAAACTTGTTCACTCCCAGGTTTCAGACCACCTGCAAAAATAGAATCTACTATTATAAGCCACCCAGCATGGCTTTAGGCCAGCTGACAGTACTTACACCACCCTCTTGCAGTTCACCAGTGATGTCAAGTCCAACATGGATAAAGGTTTGTTCACTAGTGCTATATTCATTAACCTGACAAAGGCCTTCAACTTGGTTAATCACTCCCTTTTGTTACACAAACTTGAGTCCCTTGGGGTCTCTTCCTCTGCCATACAGTGCTTCTTGAGCTACCTCGACAACCACTCCCAGTTTGTCTCATTTAACAAGGCTCTCTCTAGCCCTGCCTACATAAACATAAGCGTGCCCCAAAGCTCCATTCTTGGCCTGTTGCTCTCTTCTATTTTTATCAGTGACATTCTAAACTCCCCCTCCAATTGTGAGGCACTCCTGTATGCTGACAATCTGTAGCTTTATAATTGCTCAGGGTCACTGTATGATATAAATACCAAGCTTACAACTGAATTCTACAGGATCCAAAACTGACTTACCCCAAATCGCCTCCTCCTGAATAATGGCAAGCTTCAAACCATGCTCTTTAGGTCCCCCCAAAAGATTCATGCCTATACTTCTGATTTAGTTATCCAATGCCTTGATGGCTCCCTTATCTCCATGACTCATCTTTTCGAATACCTTGACATCACACATGACCCAGCCCTGGATTTCTCACAACATAAAACTGATATCTGCAAATCCATCAGTTCCAAGCTTGGACTTGCTTGTTAAATCTGTCATGCCTTCAACCCTGTGGCTAGAGTTGCAATCACTTAGGGTGTCTTACTCCCCAGACTTTGCTATGTACTCAGCTCTTTTTACCAGTCCAATTCCAGCTGCTTCATCAAATGGGATGTTGCCTACAACAATGTGTATAAGGGCAAGGTAAAGAAGTTTTATTTATATAGCACCCTATCCAGGGGCTCAGAGCACTTAACAAACATAATAATAAAATGCAATAAGTAGAGCTGTGTGGTATATAAATTTCCACCAGTGGAATGCACATGAATTGACCATTCCAATTCTGCAGAATGTTCAGAACAATTCTGTGGAATTTCACAACATTTAACATTTTAGTTATTTAGCTATAGTTTTAGAAGTACAAATTCAAACAACACCAAATTTGGAATGTAAACAGTACCCAATAGCTTACATGAAGAGCTACAGATTGAAAGAGCGAAGAGATATGGGTGGCCAAACATTTAATCAAGCTTACATTTTTAATTATTTTGAAACAATTTTAAAATTTCTTATCCAAATTTCTCCACAATATCAGGATTTAGAGAAGCACCTAGAATGCATACAGGCACCATGTTTTAAGTCTCAGACTTCAATGGGAACTGAGTTATAGGTAGCCAAATAGTATGCACAATTTGGATTTCTTTAATTTTAGTATAATTTTGATAGTATATATTGAAATGTTACACAAATTGACAGGTATACAAGCTATAACTACATCTGTTTGTGCACAAAGTTTCAGATTTCTAACTGTAAATGAGACTGAGTTATAGCTTGCCAAACATGTTGCCAACATTTAATTTTCAGTTAGTTCCCTCTAGATTTAAAACTACATACCCAAATTTAAACAGAGTTGAAACATTTGAACAACTATACCACATTGTCATTTCTGAAGAAGTTCATGTTTGCAGCTTTAATTAGGATTGAATTAAAAGTAGTCAAACTTTCACAACATTTAAAAATTAAATTTTGCAAGAAAGTAAACTGCAGCTTTATAAATCACATAAACTTTAAAACTAGAGAATGTAATACCATTAAATTTGATAGGTTCTTAGACCTTAGAAGGAGACTGTGTGTGCCAATTTTATTAACTGCTTGCTGTGACAAATTGCAAAATAACATCTGTACTTAAAGTCAGATCCCATGAGTCTTTGTGAAAATGATAGAATGTCATGAAAAATTTCATAAAACTGGAAGTTTCTAATTTTCACTCAGCTTTATCTGGGGGATTCTTATTAAAGGGTAGGGGTACAATAGGCAGGTAGTGCAGGGGTCACCAGGTTCTGGAGTTAGATGCACAGTTTCACCAAGAAATGAACAGCAGAGCTGGGTAGCACAGTAGTAGTAGACCCCCAGGTTGGAGTAAGAAAGCACAGAGTGTCAACAATTCTAACCTGAATGCAGGATATTTAAGCATCACATCCAGTACATTTATGATCTGGTGAGTCTGGTATACATACAAGTCTAGGACTTAGAGGTACTCAAAAAGATGTATTGAAGGAAGACAATGTCTTGGGCAGCAGAAGAAAAAATTCTGGCTATTTCAATAGGGTAGGTTGATAGAAAAAGGAGTAGGTGACTCATGTGTTAAGGGAGTTTTTCACTGTAAAGAACAAAGAGGATATCAGTGGGATCAGTAGTTCCACTGAGTCAATCTGGCTATGCCAAAATAGAAATGGGGGGGTAGTCACCTAGAAAGAAAAAGTAGGACCATAAAAAGCTCAGCCCAGCTTATCAAATAAAGTAGTGATATGCGCATTGTTAATGTTAAATTCCACAAAAAAAAATTATTCTGGATGCTTCATCTACAGTATATGCTATCATAAATATGTGAGAAAATGTAATGAATTATTTTTTTCTTCTGCAAAATTAAAACTGCTTCACCATTTTTTTCAAGTTGTGGTAGACACCTGGATATGCTGACTATGGATATGCATGTCAAATGTTAACTCTATGCATGCAAGAGCAGAGAAGTTACAAACATCCCCATTTTTGATAGTTTTCACAAAGTTTTGCAAATATTTACATAGAATATTTTGAGCCCCTGTAACTTAAACATCTCTTATCTAATTATTTTTATTATAAAAAGGTTATCTGTACTAATTTTCACATGTTTAGCTCCACAGGTGCCTGAGTTATATGTAGATGATATTTTTTCATGAAATTTTCTGAAAAAAATAAAATGACAGATTTTGAGCACATATACTTTTGAGATGATGCATCATATTGTCATGAAATCTGGCACATTGTTACAACACCTGCCATCAATAATCATGCCAAATTTAAGATCCCTGACCCAATGGATGATAAAGGTATATGCAAATATAAATATTCATGAAATGTTGCACAAACAATAAAATTACTATATTTGAGCACCTATAATTTTGTAATGATTCATCCGAATTTCATGATATTTAGCACAGTGGTGACCATAGACACCAAGAGTGAATATTCTAAATTTTGAAGTTGTAGCTTGAATGGCGGCTGAGTTATTACCAAATAACAACATTTTAAAAATTCCATGAAATTCAGACAAAATTCTGTTCAGTGTCATGGAATTCTGTGAAATGTCATCAAAATTTTTCAGATTCAGAATTGTTCCATTCTGCACAGCTCTAGAAATAAGACAACCCAATGAATACATATAATCATAAAAGATTAAAAACTTTTTCCAATAACTATATTTTAAAAGAGGCTTTAAAGGCCTCCATTGTGCTGGCTGATTTAATATATGGTGGAAGAGAATTCCACAACACCAGTGCAGCCACTCCAAATGCTCTATTTCTCGATCTCTTTAGATGGGAGGGTGGTACAACCAACACACCAGCCTCAGCAGAGCATAAGGGGTGGACAGGAGAGTATGGACACAGGAGCTTTTTTAGGTAGTTAGGTCCCAAACCACATGGGGCCTTGTATGCTAACAAGCCTATCTTAAAAGTGATGTACACACTCATAGGCAGCCAGTGCAGAGCATGCAGAACAGGAGTGATATGATCCCTCATAGAGGTACTCATCAACATCCTAGCCACAGCATGCTGCACCAGCTGCAGTCAATGCATCAAACCTCCAGACAACCCTAGGTACAGGGCATTACAGTAATCGAGTCAGCTAGCAACAAAGGCATGGATAACTGTAGCCAGGTCAGTAAGAATTAGGAATGGACAGATACTGGCAATATTCAGAAGATGGCAAAAAATGGCTCTGATGACAGAAGAGACCTGTTTTTCAAGGTCAAGATGGTCATCAAGAATAACGCCAAGATCCTTAACAGCACTGATCTCCAACAGGGGATGTCCATCAACCAGTAAGGCAGGCAGTCTCCCATCAGTGAGAATACCCCCATGACCTGGCTTAATCACCATAACCTCTGTCTTGTTGGGGTTGAGACACAGTCAGTTAGTGGATATCCAGTCATTGACCTCAGCTAAACACCTACTCATCATATCTGGTGCAGAAATGTCACCAGGGCACAGGACAGGTACAACTGGTATTATCTGCATAGCAGTGAAACCCCAGATTGTACTGCCTAATGAGCTCTCCCAGTGAATGCATATACACAGAGAACAACAGGGGCACCAAAGTAGAACCCTGTGGAATGCCACAAGACAGCACAAAAGATCCAGAGGAAAAAATTCCTAGGACAGCGCATTGTGATCTTCTGGTTAAATAAGAGCGAAACCAGCACAAATCTGCTCCAGTGGTGCCCATATAGTTGCACAGATTGTCCAACAGCACCCTGTGATCTACCATGTCAAACACTGAAGACAAGTCCAAGAGTACCAAGATGATATAGTGCACTCGGCCCCTCGCCATGAAGAATTAATGTGCCACCCTGACCAAAGCCATCTCAGTGCTGTGCCAGGGCCAAAAACCCACCTGGAGAGGTTCATAGATGGGCAACGTTTTCAGGTGTTTAACCAACTGGTCAACCACCACCTTCTCAATAAGCTTCTTCAAAAAGTGAAGATTAGAGATGGGCCTATAATTTGAAAGAACATCATGGCTGAAAGTTGACTTTTTAAGGAGGAACCTCACTAGAGTCACTTTCAGAGATGCAGGAAAGACCTCCTCACTTAATGACTCATTGACAATCTCCACAAACACTGGACCCAGGAAATCCAAGCAGCTCATGACAAACCACGTTTGTCCTAGGTCCAGGGCACAGGTGGTGGGATGCATGTTGGTAAGCATCCGGAGAACCATGTCTGCCCAAACCAGCTGAAACTCAGTCCAACTTGGCAGACAATCTTCACCAGCAGATCAATCACCCCCAGAAAAAACTGGACAAGAGGAGGTAATACATGCCCTTATAGAGGCCACCTTTTTGGCAAGGAACTGCCCAAACTGCTCCCACTTTTCTGCAGAAAATGCTGTCCCTTACTGCAGACAGGAGGGATTAAGCTAACTGTTGACAGTGTGGAACAGCACAACTGGATGATTTCTTGCCACAGCAATCGATGGAGAAAAAAAATCAGACTACTTAAGATCAATTGCCCACTGATACTCCATATAATGGAGTTTCAGCACCAACCTGTACTCCTCAAACCATGACCACCTCCAAGTATGCTGTAACCTACATATCTTAGCTTTCAACCGGCGCAGCTCAGCACAATATCATGGTGAGCAACACCAGGAAGTCAAGGGGCGAACATGGTAAGGTGCAATCAGGTCCACAGCCTTGGTCAAGGCTGTTGTATAAGCCTCAACCCCAGCTACTGAACCCTGAACACACGCTAGCATCAAATTCAAGACAACCAGTGACTCCAGGATTTGGCAAGGCTCAAAATTATTCTTTAGATGACACCGCATTGTCTTCATAGAAGGGGCTAATTTACATGGGGCCCAGCAATGGAATTCAACTGCATAATACCCACTACAAGGGTGCAAGCCAGGGTTTTAATTTACTGCCTTTTAAGCTTGGGAAGCACCACTGGTGCACTTTATTGAGGAGTGAATAGACCAGGTCATGTTACCACAGCATCTCGGTTCTCTAGCTGCTGTGGTGTTATTTTCTGCTGCTGCTCATTTACTGAGCAGTTTGTGGGAATCCTTAAGCACTCCACATACAGTCTGTTAGGCTGTCTTTTTAATGGCAGCACTATGGCTGGGCTAAGTCTGTAACCTGCATTGTGCATTGCTAGGCAACCATAACAGGAAGCTAGACTGTAACATTTCCATCCTGTACCCATAAAAATGCAAGCAGAATTATTGGAGCTGTGCTTGGAGGAATTGCACTATGAGGGTGCAAGCCACAATTTTAATTAACTGCCTTTTAAGCTTGGGAAGCACTTCTGGTGCACTTCATTGAGAAGTGAATAGACCAGGTCATATGACCACAACATCCCAGTTCTCGAGGTGTTGTGTTGTTATTTCAGCCACTGCTCACTAATTGAGCAGTTTGTAGGAGTTCTTTAGTGCTCCACATACAGTCTGTTAGGCTGTCTTTTTAAAGGCAGCACTATGGCTGGACTAGGTCTGTAAGCTGCATTGTGCATTGCTAGGCAAACATAACAGGAAGCAGGGGTGTAGCATTTCCACCCTGCACACATAAAAATGCAAGCCTCAGTGAGTGGAGGTGAGCACAGGGTGGACGCGATGCTGGCAGAGGCAAGTGTGTCTGCCAGTATCACTCCAGAGAAGCCAGTGGGCCAAGAAACTATTAAATAGGTTAGTCAGGTAACAAACATATTTTCTTATGTTGTTGCAAACTTATTTACAGGGTAACATGGAAGATAATACAATCCTACTTGCCAGGGGAAATTGGAACTATATATGAACTATGTAGTAATTTCACAATCATGCAATGATTAGATTTCAGTCCATAAACTTGTAAGCAATGCTCTGAGACAAAAGAACTCAGAGTTAGGTGGATAGGGTTGGAACTGGAAATCAAATCCCTTAGACTCAAGAAAACAGCAGAGGGAGTGCAAGAAGATGCATTAAAGGCAGGCAAACCTAAAACCACCTTTGTCATTGGAGATTCAATTATCAGATACACAGATAAATAATCTACTAATGGAAGAAAAGAAACTGTAATCTGTGATTGTTTTCCAGGTGTGGGCCTGAAAGATTTGAAGACTTTAATACTACAAATTATCAAGAATGTTAAAGGGGAAAAGCTTATAATCATACATGGAGGAACAAACGACTTAAGAAATAATGTGGGAGTGAAATTCTATTAAAATACCAGATGCTATACAAATCATTAACTGAAACAGGATGCAAGGCTGTACTATCTGAAATGTTGCCAGTGTCAATGGCCAATCACATATGGAATCAGAAAATACTTAAAGTAAACAATAGTCTGAGGAAATTGTGCTTATATGGTAATGTCAGATGTCTCAGATCTTGGGAAAGATTTTATGGGTAAAGAGATCTATTTGCCAAAGATGACCTCCATTTAAGTAAAAAAGGAACTAGAGAGTTGGGTAAACTCATTAATAAGAAAATCACAAGGGAGCATTTAAACTAGTGCCAGAGGGGGAAGGGAAACCTCATTTAAGAACTCAAAAAATATAACACTAAACATATGTATGATCAAATCAATATACTATCTGTCAATGCACAAAGTCTCAACAATAAAATAGATGTCTTGGAGGAAATAATGAAGAAGGATAACATCCATATATGTGGGGTGACTGAGACATGGTGGACCACAGATGGGTGGGAAAAACACATCCCAGGCCATCAGTTGTTCCATCAAGGTAGAATAGATAAATGGGGAAGTGGTGTAGTCCTATATGTGAGTAATTTGTTACAGGCAAGTGAGCATGAAATCCCACTAGAGTTTACAAACTCAGTAGAAAAAATATGGGCAAAAATTAATATTCCAAACAAAAAGCAAATTATGGTAAGAGTTTGTTATAGGGCACCCTAATGCACAACTGAGCAAAACATTATGTTTGTAAATGCCCTTCATGAACTAGGATCCAAACAAAGAACAATGGTTATTGGAGACTTAAATATCCCTAACATAAACTGGAAAACTGGCAAAGGTCAAACTGAATCGGAAAAAAAATGTATTGGATTGCTTAATTAGCAACAATATAAAACAGCTGGTAAAGGAGAAAACTAGGGGGAAAAAATCTCTTAGATATTGTCATCAGCAACTTCGATATAGATTCAGTGTCTTGTGAAGTAAGAGAGCCTTTAATGGAAAGCAACCACAGTATGGTGCAAATAAGTGTTCAGGAACAATGGATAGCCACCAAAGGTATCTTCAAAATGAAATGTTATAATAAGACAAACTATACTAAAATGAAGACATTTCATCTTGGGAGTGAAAAAAAGTATTAGAACAGTTACCATTAGAACAACTATGAACTAAATAAAAAAAAAAAGATAAGAGTTCTGAGTTTGATCCAAAAAGGGAAAAATATAATAACAAAGGAAAGGTACCTATCTGGCTAAACTACACCATTAGGAAGGGACTTGCTAAGAAAAATAAAGCTTTAAAAACACATAAATCAAGACTAACAAATAACTCATGGGCCAAATACAAACAAGGTCTGAGAAAATGTAAGTATCTAATAAAAAAAGCAAAACAAGAAGCTGAGTTACAACTAGCCTTGATAGTTGGTGATAACAAGAAAAGTTCTTTAATTATATCAACGGACAAAGGGGTGGACACCAAAATATAGGACCACTTAAGATAGCTGAAAACATAATTGATAAAGAAACAGACATGGTGAATGAATTTAATAATTATGTTGTAAGTGTTTACCAGTTAAAAAAATACATAATTCTACCTCCTCTAGGCATAAATACTAATAACAATGTAGGGAAATATGAAGTCTCATACAAAAATGGTTAAGGACAAGTTAAGCCAGTTAAAAATCAACAAATCTCCTGGGCTGGATAATATCCATCCATGGCTACTAAAAGAATTAGCAGATGAATTGGCAGGACCACTGGCATTACTGTATACTAAGTCTATCTCAAGTGGCTGGGTGATTACAGAATGGAAACTGGCTGATGTAACTCCAATTCATAAAAGAGACACAAAGTATAATGTACAAAATTATAGGCCTATAAGCCTTACATCAGTGGTGGGAAAAATACTAGAAGATATTTTAAAGGGCCATACAGAAGTTCATATGAATGAAAATGGAATTAGTGATATATACCAACATGGTTTTATACAGGCTAGATCATGCCAAACCAACTTATATTACCTGTAGATGTCATATACTTAGACTATAAGAACGCCTTTGATATGATTCCCCATAGAGGCAAGGCAAGGCTATTTTATTTATAAGGCACCCAATCCTGGAGGATCTGGGTGCCGAACATAAATAAGAACATACAACAGTAAATGAAAACATAATAAAACCTCATTAAAACCATCACAGGATTAAAATTCAGCAAAATAGAGGTTTCCAGAAGTCAATCTTCAAGGGAATAGCCAAAGCTAAAGATGGTATCAGCAGTCAAAGGTCAGGCTGAAGAGGTGGACCTTTAGCCTCCCCTTAAACCCCTCAATCAAGGGAGACTCCAGGAATGCAGGTGGAAGTGAGTGCCACAGGGTTGGCCCAGAGACACTAAAATCACGGTTTCCTGAGGTCTTGAGCCAAACCCTGGGAATGTTCAGGAGGCCCCTGGAGGAAAAGCGGAGGGAGTGAGCAGAGGACACCAGTGTCAGGAGTGCAGACAGGTAACCGGGACCTAGCCCATATAGGGCCTTAAAGGTGAGAAGACCCACCTTGAAAAGGACCCTCCACCTGACTGACAGCCATAGCAGAGCACGCAGAACCAGGGTCACATAACTGAACCTCAAAAGGCCCATAAGTAACCGGGCTGCTGCATCCTGCGGAGGGTCCCTCCCAAGACCCCAAAGTACAGAGCATTACAGTAGTAATGAGAGAATTAATTGAACAATTGATGGCCTTTAACCATGATATATACATTGTACACTGGATTCATGGTTGAGTAATAGGAAACAAAGAGTTTCAATCAGAGGCTTCAAGTCAGAGATGGTCAAAGTCACAAGTGGAGTTCCCCAAGGCTCTGTATTAGGCCCATCACTTTTTAATCTCTATGTATCCACGATGCAAACTTCCAAAACTTCATGGCTTTGCAAATTCGCTGACGATACTGAAGTGGGTCTAATAGTAGAAAACAAAGCAGCTTGCTTAGTACTGCAACAAAATCTTGATAACATCACAGAATGGGCAAATTGCCACAAACTGAAGTTTAATGAAACCAAATGCAAAGTTATGCATTTTGGACCAAAAAACAAAATGTTTAAATATCACCTTAATGGCACTCCACTAGAAGTGATGGTGAAAAGGACCTAGGTACAGTATAATACAGTAATAACAAGCAAGCTGTTGTTTACTGATCATATGTGACACATGGCAGCCAGGGGAAACAGAATTCTTAATTGCATACTTAAGAACATAAAAAGTAGGGATAGAGATGTGATTGTGCCACTTTACGGAGCACTGGTAAGGTCTCAGATTGAATATTGTGCTCAGTTTTGGGATCCCTACAAACTACAGAATATACAAACACTTGAGAGAATTCAGAGAAAGGCTACAAGGAGTATTAAAAATCTATCAAATTGAAATTATAAACAGAGATTAGATGAATTAAAAATATTCTCGTTAGGATACAGATGCACCAGAGGGGATATTTGCCTTGTATATAGGACTTTTAGAAACCAGAACCTCTGGGAGAGTTTGGGCCTGCAAAGAAACATTACCAGTAGAATGTCAAGAACTCACAACTAAAAACTGTTGGAGGAGCAATATAAAACCTTAAGACATGGTAGGTGGCTAAGCCAATGAGTGGTAAATATCTGGAGAGCACTACCAGAGTCTATTGTAAACTGTCCTATGACATCCTTTAAAACAGCGATTAATCAACATTTTGGCAAACAATTATAGGATCCCTATATTTTAGAATAGATTGATTCTTTATGCTGAAAGCTCTTGGCTTGTAATACTTCCTATTATTCCTATGATAATGATACGACCTGCTGACCAGATCATCCATGACCACCATAATGTCAAGCCCAAGTGAGAAGACCAGGTCAACAGTGTGGCCATTAATGTGTGTCCTGGAGGCAACTGCCTGAGATAATCCCAGCTGAGACATCAGCTGAAGGAGCTCTTGTCCAAAAAGACAGGATTCATTATTGACCCAGGCATTAAAGCCTCCCAGAACAAGAATCCTAGGGGACTCTAACACCTGTTCAGTGATGAAGTCTTGCCATCTCCTGCAGAAATAGACTCCCACTCCCCAGAGGTCAGTAGATGAGAACTATTCTGCTATTGACTCCCGAGGCACATTTAGCGACCATACATTCAAAAGACACTGGTGTTCACACTGGGAACACAGTGAGGCCCAAAGCAGATCTAAAACAGTTTGCCACCCCGCCCCCTCTGCGGTCCCTTCTCTAGCAATGCAAAACTGAATAACTAGGAGGAACAGAAGCCACCAGCACAGGGCCAGCATCATTGCCCGACCAGGTCTCAATAATGCAAACAAGGTCAGCTGAGGAATCGGTGATGAAAGACTCCATCACCGCTGTCTTATTCCTCATTGACCTTGCATTACAAAGAACAGCCCGAAGGGGATGAGCCAAGCTGGTCGGACGAAGTATCTGCTGCCCCATGACATCTGGCAGAAAACTAGGGAGGGGCACCAGGTATGATGGTCCTCTGTCCTGGTGTCTTCTCCTCCCTGGGCATTTCCTGGTCCACACTACACTGATCCTACCCTCAACATTACCAAACTGGGGACCCTCACTGCGGTAGGTGCTCTGTCCCTGTAGGACCCCCAGCTCCCGACAGCTGCTGAACACCCATGCCAGCAATGACAACAGGAGCACTGAAAAGGGATGGAGCGACTGCAGGAAGTCCACTGAGTAGGTAAGCCCTTTAGCCTGCACACCTCTACACATATTTTGACAACCTTAACCAATAAAGGAAAAGAAAATGAAACACCAAACACACAACCAGCAAGCACACACCAATCATACAACACACTAATTTACATTAAAAACACAATAATATCCCCCCACCCAACCCTTATACAAAAGTTACAACAGATAGGAGAATCCAAGCCTGTTAAAAAGGAAGAAATTCTGTATATAGTCCAATGTTCACAAAATAAGCAGTCTTCTTTTCTTGTGAAATGAATTTAGTAAAATGGATTCACACCCAGTTCAAGAAAAATCTTGTGAAAAAAGAAGCCACAGGAGCTCTCACAGGAGTCTAGATTTGCCTAGTCTGTTCCTCATCTCACCCACCACTGCTCTGATTTTAATTGGCTCTTCCCCTCTTCCAAGCATCTTTTTATCCCTGGATGCTCAATTGACAATATCATTGGAAACTCCCTACCTGCCTTGTTGGCCTGTATGCTTACTCCCGCTGACTCTGCCTACGAACTGCGGGCTAATACTCAGGCCCTACTAGCTGTCTCCAAATGCTCCTCCATGATGGGAGAACAGGCATTTGTTCACTTCACCCCTAAAGTCTGGAACTCCTTACCCTCTTATCTTAGGGTCTGCAAGTCTTGCTCTATTTTCAAAAGTCTTTTTTTCTGCTCCTTAGATCTGCTAATAAATGCTTTTGCTCCTGCCCTTTACTATCCTCTCCTATTATACTGGATCCCACGCCCCATCTATTTTAGTTTTCTAGAATCAGTATTGGTTGCTTACATGCTAGACATGCTTGTTTATATACTACTATAGTACCTTAACTTATTCTGTATTATATTTTGCTCTTCGGTAACCCTGCTCATTTACTTCTATTGACCAAAAATTGTTTTGTCTTATCCTATCACTGTTACTTTTGACTTATTATCTTTCACACTTGTATTAATTAATCTGTACCACATCACTGCCCTTTTCTTTGGCTGATGTATGTGATTGTCTAGGCCACTGATTTACAGTGATTAAAATACTGACGTTCCATTTTCAGGACTTGAAATTCTGGGAACTGGACTGGTGATTGTCAGTCTAATTTCCTGATTTTACCAGGACTATTCTGTCATTCTTTTAGTATGTGTATAAATAATTACAATAACAGAAGGCTCAATATGCCCAGCATTAAATTATTTGAATTGAACATAATACAGGAAGCAAGTATAGGAAAAATACAAGTTCTGTAGCTTTAAAGATCCAGTATAAAATGACAAATTCCGTGAAAGTCTTTGTTTTTACTGGTGTTCAGGCAGTCCAAATTATGGAATTTGACCGGAATTTCCTGTAAAAACTGTAAACCAGTGGCCTTTGTAATTGTGCATGTTATTCTGCCTTCTCAAATATTGTATTCTTCTTGCTACCTGCTTTGTACTCTCCCCGATCATGCCTGAAAATAGGCATGTTTTGTCTATTGCACTTACTCGGTAAAAAAATGCTAAATAAATACATAAATATAGACCAACCAAACTAACTCCAGAAGTACCAGCTGAAGGGGGAGTTATACAGGACAGAAAAAAGAGGGCACTGGTTCACCCAAAGGGTGGTTGCAGCTTGGAACAGATTACTGAGTGAGGTGGTAGATAGTAACACCCTTCTCAGCTTTAAAAATAAGTTAGGTACATACTGACATATTAAAATGCCAGCAGGTTAGACCAATCGGTCTATCAAGTCTGCTCAAATTGCAGCCCCCAGTTATGTCACTGGAGCTGCCCCCCCCTTCCCAATTAGCACCCTCCCTTCCCATTCCACTCCCCAGAGCATCATCACCATACCCTGCACTCCCCACCCACACTCTACCCATGTACCTGTCACAACCCCTCTTGAATCCCCCCACTGTTTCCACTGCCACCAGTTCCCCTGGCAGTGCATTCCATGGTTCCACCACCTTTTCCTCCATGAAGTAATGTCAACTCACCTCATTCCTGTATCTCTCCCTGACCAGTTTCAGGCTATGATCTCTGGTGGACCCTTCCTCCTTTAATTGGAACAGACCATCAGTGTTGACCTGATTTTTCCCTTTCAAATATTTGAAGACCTCTATCATATCCCTCCTGTCCCTTCTTTCCTCCAAGGAGTACATATTCACCTCCCTGTGTCTCTCCTCATAAGATCTGTTCCCCAGACTATGAATCATCTTTGACACACACCTCCTGACCCTTTCCAGAAGAGCAATGTCCCTCCTCAAGTGCAGGCACCAAAACTGCATGCAGTACTCCAGGTGCGGTCTCACCAAGCAGTTGTACAGGGGTAGTAGGACCTCCTTTCTCCTTGATGTTATTCCCCTGGCAAATCACCTGAGCATTCTATTTCCTTCACCACTGCCCTCCTACACTGCTCTGAGTTATTCAGTTCGGCATAAATTACAACCCTGTGATCTTTTTCACCCTCTGAGACCGTCAGCTTCACCCCTCCAAAAAGTAATCCTGCCCATGGTTCCTAACATCCAAGTGGAGTATGCTGCACCTCTTGGCATTAAACCTTAGCTGCCAAGCGTGCGACCACCTATTTTGCACCCCCAGGTCCTCTTGTAGTGTCCTTCTCCCCTCCTCTCCATCTACCACTGCACCCAGCTTGGAGTCATCAGTGAAAAGACTCAGTCTGCTCTTGATTCCCTCCACGATGTCTGATATGTATGTATTAAACAGCAGTGGCCCCAACACCAACCCTTGAGGAACCCCACTGCTGGCACTTCTAGGAGACAAGACCTAACCCTCAACCACCACTCTCTGAAACCGATCAGTTAACCAATTCCCAATCCAACCCAACAACTTTTCCCCACCCCATGCTCCTCAGCTTCCCTATCATTCTCCCTTGAGGCACTGAGTTGAAGGCCTTGCTGAAGTCCAGGTATAGGACATCCACCGGTCTTCACCAGTTCAGTGACCTTGTCACCCAATCATAGAATTCAACTAGGTTGGTTTGACATGATCTACCCTGGATGAACCCATGCTAGTGGTCCTCCTGAAAGTCATGCACCTCCAGGATTTCCACCATCCTCTCCTTCAATATGGTCTCTAACAGTTTCCCCAACACTGATGTACATAGAGTACCTGAAGGACAACAGTAACCACAACAGCTTAGCTGGCATTGGACATACTTGAGGGGCCTTGGCCTACACTTTGTCCATAAAATACTATAATACTATGAACCAGAGGGGAGACTGGGATGAGAATATGGACAGGGAAATTAGGAAGGCAGTTTGACAGGTTGGAGCTATAACCATGGCTGACATGAATCTCCCAAATACAGGCTGGGTCACTTTGATGGCAGTAAGCCAAAAATGCAGAATTTTGTAGAGGTAACACAGGATGGGCTTTTTATAGAATGAGTACGAGAGGCAATGGGAGGGGTTGGATACAATTCTGGATCTGATCATTTTTCAATCAGGTCATTATCAGGGATATCACAATTCAGGATCCAATCAGAAAAAGCAACCAGAAAAGCATTGCATTCAACAACTATACTGTAATCTTAGCAACTGCAAACCAGCACTGTAGTCTCTGATTTTAGGAAGGCTGACATTGGCAAAATTATAGTACAGTAATAACTGAAGGTCAGTTGAGGGATATGCACAAACTAGAAGGGACAAATAATAAGTGGGTAGCAATAAAATTGCAATAATCAAAACCACACAAGATTGCATAAACTTGTTGAATGGGCCAAACAAACAAACAAAAAAAAAAAAAAACCACGTTGGTTAGACAAGCAAGTAGGGACGACCATTTAGGATTAAAGGAAAGCTTTGAAATTATGTAAGTAAGGGGAAATAATGAGAACAAAGAACTGCATACACTGTAAAGACAAGTTTAAGAAGAGCAAGGATATCCAACAGAAGGAGGCAAAAGTAAACACAGAACTAAGGATATCTGAGGTAGTCAAAAATATTGATAAAATATAAAATCAGAAGAAGAAAAAGAATAACCTATTTATATAGCACTTTTCATACACATTGCATCCCAAAGTGCTCTATAAGCAATGTGAGACTTTTAGTGATGTGACTTTAAATGTGTAGTGGCAACAATTTTGCAGATCAACACTCACACACAGCCTTGGAAGATTGCATGAAACAATTTTTATAGGAAGGGGAATGTTGCCAGGACACTGCAGATGATCCCCCTCTTTTAATTTTTGCTTATACAGTTTTGCTCCAATAAAAAATTCCCCTGACAAAATAAAGGAAAACTAGGAACACCAGAGCTACCATTGCAAAAAATTATGCAATACTCAAACAGTGCAATCTTGCCAAACATGCACAATTATAAACTTACAGCCTGTGTGTAAAAAGCCATTGCTAAGAACTATAGTTCTCCGTGTCCACTCAACAACTTCTGACAACTTCCTCAGGAGGTGGAGCTTAGTTGAAAATGGGGACACTATAAGTAACCAGCCCATATACAGTACATATTCATGGGTGTCAGCTTAAGCTGACAAATCGGAGGCTGCTTAAACCATGAATACGTTATACATGGATACATAGAATTTGTTGGTGTGCCATCAATACAGCAACACCCATACAGCGACGGCAATGTGGGCGCTGCAACCTGATCAACAGTCATTCTGTTGATTATGATTTTGCAGCACCTGCCATTTTGCCAGCCCACTGGTGATATGCTGTTTCTCCCCTACACTTCCATCCTGGAGCTGATTATATTATAGTCCTGGGGGTGAGGAGGTGTAGTATCCTGCATGATAAGCAGTCTTTCTCACTGTGGTGGTGTTTTGCTCCCATTGGCTGGTGGTATATGGGCTGTTAGGGCAAAATTGTCGATCTGATGTTTGTCATGATTTTTGTTATTAAACTGGCTTGGTGGAACCAAATTTGTTGGCTGATAAGGACCAACTGGCCATCTAGTCTGCCCATTTTACTACCTATCTTGATGGAGAAAAAACATTTTAACTCATGCAGTACATGCCAAAATGTATTCCCCACTCTGAAGTGCTTGAAATGAGCAAAAGTGCTAACATTAAAAACAAGTGATTAGGAAAACATTCCCTGACAGAGATTTGAAAAAGCTGATATTATATCTTAATAATTATTTAGATTTCATATTGTGGAACACATGGCAAGTTATGGAAACCATTGTAGAAACATATTAAATGTAAATGCAGGGTATATAACATACATGATAAACACAGGTTGACTGTACAAGAAGTCCAGACTTAATTTTTGAATTAATGGTAATTTCAGTCCAGATTTGAAGAACAATGATTGCACTGTACCTAAAAAAAGGAAAAAAAAGATTTTAAAATACAGTGACAGTAAAAGAGAGGATATCATTACTTCAATAATTGAAACATTAAAAACACACAAGAGCCAAGACTAAGGGAACTGTAAAATGTTACAGAGAATAGAGAGAAGAATTTGGTGGTTTGGGGGATGGGGTGCTGGGGAAAGGAAGAGGGCCTGGGGGAGTCACAGGAGGAAAGGGACAGGGACAGGTAACAGGAGAAACAAAGGGAGGTAGGGAGGGTAGTTAGGAAAGATAAGGCACAAATGGAGGGACACATTGTGAAATCAGTCACGATGGGGAACAAAACCTTTTACAGGTACATCAGGGAAAAAAGAAAGGGAAAGGGAGGGATTGTGAGACTGAAAAGGGAGGACAGGTGTAGCACAGAGGATGACAATAAGAAAACAGACATACTGAACAGATACTTCTGCTCAGTCTTTACAGAGGAGGGGGCAGGATATGGACCAAAAATAAGTAGAAAGGGCAGGAGGGGCACAAAAATGGATACAAGTCTGATTCCAAAGGAAAGGGTCCTGAGGGAACTGGAAGCAGTAGGAGTCAGCAAGGCTATGGGACCAGATGGGGTACACCCCAGGGTGTTGACAGAGCTAAGAGAAGTGGTGGCCAAACCTCTGGCAACCCTGTTCAACCTATCATTGGTAAAGTGAGGTGCCCAAGGACTGGAGGAGAGCTAACGTGGTCCTTCTGTACAAAAGTGGAAACAAGGAGGAAGTAGGGAACTACAGACCAGTCAGCCTGACCTCGGTAGTGGGAAACATGGAAATACGTCTGAAGGAAAGAATTGTGGAACACCTAGTTGCCAATGATCTACAGGACCAAAGGCAACATGGTTTTACTGGAGGGAGGTCATGACAGACCAGCCTCATTGAGTTCTTTGACTGGGTGACCAGGTAGGTGTATTGGGGGGGCAGTAGATGTAGCCTGCCTGTACTTCAGCAAGGCCTTTGATACTGTGCCACATAGAAGGCTGTTAAGCAAGCTGGAGAATACAAGAGTGGGCAAGATGGTGGCTAAATGGATAGGGAATTGTCTGGATAAAAGGACACTTTGCAGAAGGAAAAGCGACAAGAGGGGTACTACAGGGATCAGTGCTGGGCCCAGTCCTTTTCGGTGTCTTTATCAGTGACATTGCAGAAGGTCTAGAAGGGAAGATTTCCCCGTTCACAGATGTCACAAAGCTCTGCAACAGGGTGGACACACCAGAAGGTGTGGGTAGAGTGAGGAGATATCTGCAGAAGCTTGAGGACTGATCAAGGGATTGGCAGTTGGGATTTAATGCCAAAACATGCAAGATAATGCACATGGGATACAAAAACCCAAGAACAACATATCATCTGGGGTGGGGCATAGAATGCTCCAATCAAGGAAGGAACTTAGGGGTTATCATCTCAGATGACCTTAAGGTAGGTAGACAGTGCAACAAGGCAGCAGGAAAACCAAACAGGATGCTGGGATGCACAGGCAGGGGAATCACCAGCAGGAAAAGGGAGATCATAATTCCACTATACAGGACATTAGTGAGGCCACACCTTGAGTACAGTGTCCAGTTCTGGAGGCCTTACTTACACAAAGAAATAGATAGTGTGTAGGTGGTTCAAAGGAGGGCAACCAGGATGGTGCAGGGATTACATCACAAACCCTATGAGGAGAGGTTGAAGGACTTAAATATGTACTCCCTGGAGGGGAGGAGGGAGAAGGGGGATATGATGAGACATTATACAATGGCAACAAAGAATGCTGGGCTCTGATTGGTCTGAGTCGGACTGCACCCGTGATATTATCATAGCATAACATCATGGATCTAGTCCCAGCAGACAGACGTGACTGCATGACATGAAAAGAATCACTCCATTAACATGTTCCAGTTGCCCACACTTGACATGTCTGCAATGGAGTTTGCCAGTACATTCTTATTTTCAAAAAAAAACTGAACTCCTCCCACTCACAATATCACAGCAACCAAATATACCAATGGCATTTCTTTGATAGCAATTCTACCCACTCCACAGCAGCATATCCCCGGTTTAGCCACACATTAAACAATGAAGCTGAAGCCATCATTGTGATCAGCTTCACTTAACCCGCAGTCAGCAGCGCGGTTTTGAAAAAGGCAGAGCGCGTCTCTCTCTCTCTCTCTCTCTCTTCAGTTGTGCTGAATCACGTCGGATACCTCCTGCATTGGCATGATAAATTAAACAAAAGCCTGGTCTTGTAACTACTTTGGTACACCCCAGCTACTGTCCACTGTATTTTTACAAAACCTGTCACTCGTTCCCCTACTAGCGGTGATGAACAACATGTCCCCATTTAAAAAAAAAACAGAGCACGCGCCTCTTGACTTAATGATCAGTTTCCCCACCTTCCTGCACTGCTGCACTAACGATGTTCACTTCAAACATACAGACTGGCTATAATTCTCTGGAGCTGCAGGAGTTCTTTTCTGAAATGTTTTTTTCACATTTAAAACACTTGTGCAATAGGAGGGAACTTTGCACATGATGCTTACCATGATACTTCTCCTGGTCCCAGCCTTAACTACTGCTCCCAGTCCCGCTCATAACTATCAATGTAAACAAAAAAAAAAAAGAAAGAAAGAAAACTTAGTCTTTCCAAACAGGAAAGACACACAGAAGAAAACTGCATGGGGGCGGGCATCCTGAAGAGAGACACCAGCCAGTCAGTAAGAGTGCCAACAGTGCCACCTTCTGGACAGATGGAAAATGACGGACCTTTTTTTTCAATCCATATACCTCCACCCAAAAAATGAATTAAAAAAAAAAATAAAAAAAATCTTACTTTTATTTTTAATTTCACAAATGAGCCATTTTATAATAGGAATAATGCACTTCAGGGTGTGTGTCGTGCTGGGATAACGTCACTTCTGGGGTGATTAGTCACACTCGGTCTGCAGCCTCATGCCCAATCACCCCAGGTGTGACATTAACCCAGCACGACACACACCCCATTGTGCATTATTCCTTTATTTAAATACCTCACGGGGAAGGAAAAGGTGCAGGAAAATAAAATGTTTCAAACAAAGAGATGCTCAAGGATGAGGGAACATAGGATGAAACTGGAGGGAGGGAGGTTCAGAGGGAAGGTGAGAAAGTACTTCACAGAGAGAATGCTGGATAATGGAACAGCCTGCTAGAAGAAGTGGTGGGGGCAGAAACAATTACAGGATTTAAGAAAGCATTGGATAAGCATAAGGAGATTTTAGTAGTCAGAGGAGGGGTATAACCTGGTTCCTGGAAAGCTTGGAGAAGCAAAGTAACTGTCATTAATGGGCAGATTGGGTGGGCTGAAGGCCCTTATCTGCCGACAATGTCTATGTATCTATATAGGCTAGAAGGCAGAGACAGGCAGAGACAATATATGGAAGCAAACATATATTGCAGTAATAAAATAAATTGCCAGTCAAAAGATCAAGAATGATAAAATACATTATCATTACAATTAATTATGTCGGAAAGGGGAGAAAGACATATTATTTATTTAAGTCCTGCAGTGTTGAAGTGTTTAGGTGGAAAATCCACCAACTCTCCCTTTTCAGCAGCTTTTGTTTATTTTGTTTATTGGAGATTCGGAAATACCTTTGAGTCAAAGACTCCTTTACAAAGGTTCCACGTCACAAATATTACAAACAGAGAAAGACAGGTTACATATCAGTACAGCAGTACATAGTCAGGTAGTTACAGTAGCATTTGTGAGGCTAGCAGAGAAAAAACTAGGGCAAGTTAGCGCAAACATACAAAACAAATGGCACATATATGCAGAGCTAGACTAGTGGGACACAGATAGTGGCAGGGATATGAGGGGGAATCCGGCCACAGTCTATGCCGGTTGGTATAGTGTAAGATAATTCAGAGGCAATCACAGTGGTTCGAAGACTGTAGGAGGGCTCTGAGGGCGGTTTTGTACAGTCCAAGTCTGTTCTCTTTTGCAAGTGGAGTGGGCAGACTGTTCATCCAGGACTGGGCTCTGTAGCTGAAGGGCCTCTGGTATAGGGACGTACGGCAATGGGGGACAGAGAGGAGGTGCTTACCATAGCTACGAGTATGCTTGAGTGTCAGTATTCAAATGGTGTCCTTCCCTCAGACTTTTTGGGAAATGCTCCAGTGCCATATATTGGAAACCTTCAATATTTTTTGGTGGCTTTACAGAAAATGTGCTCTTGGGGCACTGGACAACTAATTGTTCCCTGCAACGTGCATATTCCCATATTCTTTTCTTTAATTGTTTCTTGGTTCTTCCCACATAGAATGTATGACAAGAACTCCAGGCTAAATGGATGGCAAATTGTATAACAACTGATGGCTTGTCTTATTTCAGTTATTTTCTCAATTCCTGATATTGTGCCACTTTTATACTTCACAGCATGAGAACAGGTACAGCACCTCTTACAAGAATAGAAGCCCCAGGGCATATTCTGTAGGCACCCCTTCTTTGGATCTTCAAAGTGGCTGTGCATAAGCCTATCTCCTAAACTGACTGCTGTTGAAAATGAAACTTGATGATTTTCCAACCATTACATCAATGGTACTGTCACTAGTTAACATATGTGAATTATCTATAACAATCTGATTTTTTAGCTTCATTGTTATGCTCAAATACAGAGTTTATACGTTGCACTGTCCTAGTATTTTTTAAT
Organism: Neoceratodus forsteri; assembly: GCA_016271365.2. Lineage (NCBI taxonomy): Eukaryota > Metazoa > Chordata > Ceratodontiformes > Ceratodontidae > Neoceratodus > Neoceratodus forsteri. Next base: position 1,065,660,370 of record CM028131.1, on the reverse strand, counting down.
TACTAGTGTCAATAAAAATTCTCTCAGGGTTTCTATTGCTCTTCTGTAAGCTTGATTTAAAATTTTGTTAGAATATTCCCTCTGAATGAGTCTCTCTTTTAGTTTTTTAGCCTGGATTTCAAAACATTACAAAGGGGAACAGTTTTGTTTAACCTGTTGGTATTGACCTAATGGTATACTCCTAGTCAAGCTTAAAAGGTGCTTGCTGTCCACCATAAAGAGGGCATTCCCAGATGTCTACTCTTTAGATGTGTCTGTCTGTACAACTCCAGACTGGTTAACATAAAATCTAATGAAGCTCCACTGTCTGGCACTGATGTTATGTGTGAATTTTACATTTCTGAGTTACTGAATCAATTTACAAATCATTCCCCTCTGACTCAGTTCCTGACCATACACAGGATATATATATATATATATAAAGCAGCACGATCAGACCATCCCCCTCCCCCAGTGTGGATTACATCAATCATTGAACACAAACTGGTTCTGTCACCAGGCCAGGTACTAATTTGTGTACGATGGGGCCATAGTGGACCGCATTGCAGTACCCTGGACCTGGAGGTAAAATTGCTTATCAAAAAACCAAACAATTGCGATGAAACATAGAAACATAGAAGTTGCCTGCAGAAAATGACCTCTTGGCCCATCTAGTCTGCCCTTTACTGTGTTAATGGAGACCATACTCGATTGGTGGCCTCCTCCCCCCATCCCTGTTACTAAGGTCCCCCTGTACCTATCCTATGCATGCCTGAATCTTGTTACCATTTTGGTACCTATCACCTCTGCCGGTAGTCTGTTCCAGATGTCTGCCACCTTTGCATGAAGAAGTACTTCCTCACACCCCCTTTAAGGCCCCCACCTTCCAGTTTCATGTCATGCCCTCTTGCTCTTGAGCATCTTTTTCTTTGTAAAAGGCCACTCTCCTGTACCTTATTAATACCCTTGAGGTATTTGAATGTTTCTGTCATGTTTTCCTGCTGTGAAGTATAAAAAATGGCACAATATCATGATGCATGTAACCACTGCCTGAAGGATAAAGTAAGATGGCACCACTGGTGCAAAACCCTCTTGCTTAAGAAGAAAAATGCTTCAAAGCATTCAAACCTAAATCATGCGGGATATTAGTGTACAATCCACACACGCTGATTGTTAAGAAGAAAAATACTCTCTCCTGGTTATGTCCCTCATTCTATTTAAGATGTCCATGTAGGCTCTGAAATAGGCCAGTGTCTGGAACATTACCTCTTTCAGGTAGAAGTCTAAATATCTTGAAAGGTTATCAGACACAGAGCCTATACCTGAGACTGTTGGACAGCCTGAGGGATTTGGGGCATCCTTATGTATATTGAGAAGAAGGTAAAAGGTGGGACATATGAGATGCCCTACCTTTAGAAAATTTGCCCCATCGCAAGCAATCTCAGAAAACTGCAGAGATGTGTTAATCATTGCATCGTTTTTACTTTAAAAATGGGTTGTGGATTGCTGTATAGCCATTTATAATTTTTTTGTATCTGTCAATTGTCTTAAAGCCTCTGCATTAAATTTTTCTTTTGACATTACCACAACAATTACCACCTTTTTCAGCATTGTTTAATATAATATTCTGCATATTCTAAAGTTATTCTGTTGCTAACTTTTCTGGGGTGGAAATGTTGTAGTAATATCAGCTGAACTGAACAGAGAAGTCTGAAAGTTAACCACCCTCTGAAATACTTGTACAGAAAGAATTGCCATGGTAGGTGGCACAACCCCCAATTTTTGCTTGAAAGTTGTTTTTTTTCCATAAGCAAATGGCTGTACAATTGTTCTTACTTCTGTGTCCTCATACCCTGCTAAATAAGATGCAATTGCTATTTCACCCTCTACAAGCCTATCATTTGATAAAATATTTGGTGGGGTATCTAATAACCGATACAAGGCAAAGCTCACATTTTCCTCTGTGTCAAAATCTTCACTGTTAAGGATGATAAACAGAATTTCATCCTTATTATCAAAAATGTTTACTTTACCCATTGATGAGACTTCTTCCTTGGATAGATAATTTTCAGTGTTCAACATCACCAGTTGGTGTTGTAATCCAAAATGAATTTTCAAGATGATATGTCTGTACATTTGTACGGTTCAACCATTGCTCAAAATTTATCATGTTTTGTAGACAATTAAATTTAGACCTCTATACAAAGCTTGCAATAGTTGTTCTCTCAGTTCTATGTCCAAAATGTTAATTGCTTGTTGGATCTTGGTATTCTCAATCAATTCCTCACTGGCTATTGGGGTGGTTTGCTTACTTTTGCTGCCCCTGCCCCTCCGAATCCTCTTCTTCCTTTGGTCCTGCCTTTGAGACTTTGCCTCTTTCCTCCATATTCTATTTGAATGTTTCTAGAAAATTAACATATCACTCCTTCCTGTGTGATGACTCACTTCTTCTTTTGAACTTGATCCATCATGTTCTTTATTAGTATTTTTGTTTTTATTTTTATTATTATTAGGCCTGTATTTGATACAAATGATTAAAGTTTCAGTGCCCCCCCCCCATTTTGCTGCATCAAAGCATGCACTTTTTTCCAAATTAACTCTAATATTCTTACTTTTTATACTTTTTGGAGGGGCTCTTGGTTCTCATCATCCAGCTGAACCATGATTAAGCTTGGCCACTTTGGCAAAGTGACCTCCTCCATTGGTCAGGTAAAAAGCTCTGATAAGGCAAGTTAAAATGTGATGGTTTTTACCTGACCAATGGAGGTGGTCACTTTGCCAAAGAAAGTAAGAATATTAGAGTTAATCTGGAAAAAAGTACAGGCTTTGATGCAGCAAAATGGGGGGTGGGGGGATAAGGAACTGGAATTTTAACCATATGTTTCTGATGGTCACACACCAGGAGCCACCACACTAAATTTATTAAATTTTATTGTAAATACAGTGGTTGAGCTTGCAAACCTTTTGCACTGATCTATATTTGATACAAGAATGTGATCTTCCTCTGCTCCTGCCCTGAGCTGTTTACTACTGACAGATTTTGCCCACTTAATAGTCATTTAAATCACACATTTTTTTTCTTATTTCTTACTCATATTTTGCCACTCTTATGGTATAGCTGTATTTCCAACTCTTTGTATTCAGGCTCAGACTGATAGTTACTTGAGTTCACTTTTTTAGAATGTTGATTTCACTCTGGGCATCTTCTCAATTCAAATCAACCTCTCTTAGTCAAATTTTAATTATCTTTTCAGCAGGTCACTTGAGACAGGGAGGGTACCTAGGGATTGGCGAGAGGCACATGTGGTACCAATCCATAAAGGGGGGTCGAGGGAAGTACCAGGTAACTATAGACCCATCAGTTTGACCTCGGTGGTGGGAAAATTAATGGAGAGTATACTAAAGGAACGATTGGGGGTGTACTTGGAGGAGGTGGGGAGGTCTGGATAGTCGGCAACATGGGTTTGTGCCAGGTAGATCATGTCAAACCAACCTTGTGGAGTTCTATGAATGGGTAACATCAGAACTGGACAGGGGTAAGCCTGTGGATGTATTATTCTTGGACTTCAGCAAGGCGTTTGACTCTGTCCCCCACAGTGGTCTGGTGGAGAAACTGATGGGCTTAGGAGTAGGCCCTTTGATGGTCAGATGGATTGAAAACTGGCTAGCTGGACGCACTCAGAGAGTAGTGGTCTGTGGGGAGCTCTCGAACCCTAGAGAGGTTGGTAGTAGGGCACTGCAGGGTCGGTCCTGGGTCCGATCCTGTTTAATGCATACATATCGGACATCAGGGAGGGTATAGGGTGTGAAATGAGTCTCTTCATGGATGACTCCAAGATGGGAGCAGTAGTTGAGGGAGAAGAGGGGAGGTTGGCCCTGCAAGGGGACCTGGACACCCTGGAAAGCTGGGCTCACACATGGAAATTAAATTTCAATATCACCAAGTGCAAGGTGTTCCATCTTGGTCGGGGAAACCCTATACACAGGTACACCCTGGGAGAGGAGGTGCTGGAGGCCTCAATAGGGGAAAAAGACCTAGGGGTCATGGTGGATGCATGTATGAATAACTCTGAGCAGTGCAGGAGAGTGGCTAGCAAGGCAAACAGGATGTTGGGATGCATCATAAGGGGGATCACCTCTAGGAGCAAGGAAGTGATTCTGCCGCTGTACAATGGACTGGTTAGACACACCTTGAGTACTGTGACAGTACTGGAGACCACACTTAAAGAGGGACATACAGCTCCTAGAGAGGGTACAGAGGGAGGGCAACAAAGATGATACGAGGGCTAGGATTTGACGATGAGGACAAACTTAAGGAGCTCTGCCTGTTTTCACTGGAGGAGAGGAGAGACAGTGGGGACATGATTGAGGTCTTCAAGTACCTCAAGGGAATACATAGGGTAAACATGGAGGGGATCTTTAGACTAAAGCAGGGAGGCATCACCAGAGGGCATGGTTTGAAGTTGGAAGGTGGAAGGGTAAGGGGGAAAAGAGGAGGAGGTTTTTCACTGAGCGGGTGGTGGACCCTTGGAATGCACTGCCTGGTGAGCTAGTTCAGAGATCCACAGTGGAGGGCTTCAAGAGAGGATGGGACAGACACAGAAAGTGGATGTATCAGATGATGTCCTGTCCCAGAGGGGTGGGGATGGATGATACGGGTTTCTGGAGCACAAGGGATGGGAGGGTCTCGGCACCCAACCAAGGATCTAAAGTTTGAGCAGACTCGATAGACCATAAGGCCTAATCTGCTGGCAAATAGTATGTTAGTATGTTAAAGGTGTATTCATTAAGAGCCTCCTCCCACTCTGTCTTTTGTCTGAACCTTTTGTAGTCCATTGATAATGGTTTTGGTATTCTTAGACCCCTAGGAATTCTCTGCACTTCTACATATTTAGACAGTGTGGCTTGAATATACAGCAGTCTGGTTTCATCATTTAACAGTCTCTGTAATCTGAAAAATTGCATCTTTTAAGAAATGGCCATGCTAGCATTAGCCTGCTCATTACTTGCCATGCTGTCTGAGAACATAAGCACTGCTCTCTGTCTTTTATGTGCACTTTCTCCTCTGTTACTGAGGATCTTGATGGTGCTTTAAGGAAGCTTGATATCCCTAGCTCCATCTTGCCCAATTTGGTGAAGCAGAAGAGCTGAGAAATGGTGGGTGGCAGTAAACACTTATACAGTCTGAATCTTGGATGTAGCATGCTTGTCACTGTGCAACAAAAATGGCAATGTTACCCCCAAATACACTGCTGGCTGTAAAATATGGTAAGCTCTAAACAGTGCTGCTGAGTATATTATCCACAAACCACATGTGTGCTAAGTGGATAAATAACACAAGACTGAGACAGAAAGTTCAAGTTCAAGTTTATTGTAGGAAAACTCCATTGAGCAAGTTCATTCACAAGGAGGTCCTTTGACACAGACAGGTAGTTACAGATTGCATAATCAAAAAAAAAACAGTGCAAATTCAAGTACAGAATTATGGGCAAGCATTAACATGTTGCATAAAAATGACAATGACATAGAAAAATACAAGTACAGAAAAAAGGTACAAAGCGCTTGTTTCGGAGTATCAAGGCAGCTAATTTCTAGGTAAGTAAGAGGAAGCAGTAGGCTAGAGTTAGAGCAGTGAGCTGAGATTTAGAAGCAGCTGCATGTATCTTTTATTTCTGCTGCAGCCAACCTTTTAAATAGGCTGACAGGGACAGTACCAGGAAGCTTCAGTACACCTTGGAGATGGTTCCAGATAGTTGGGAGTACATTTGATATGGCCTGCTTGCCAAGTGAGGTGCGAGTTCTTGGTACATCAAAGAGGAGGAGGTCATTTTTTCCTAAGAGAGTAGGTGCTATGGGAAATACAGAAAAGGGTTGTGAGATAGTTCGGGAACTTGTTCAGGAGTAGTTTAAGAGTCCAGATACCATCATGAAGTGTGCTTCTAGTTGAGAGTGATGTCCAGCCAGCGGCTAGATACAAATCACAATGGTGGGTTTGGTAGGGTAGATGTGTCATGAACTGTATGGTGTGGTGGTAGAGGATGTCTAGTTTGTTGAATCCTGAGGTTGCTGCAGAGGAATAGATTAGATCTCCATAGTTGAGTAGCGGCAAGAAAGTGGCCTGGACCAGCCTAGTTCTGGTATCCAATGGAAAGAAGGACTTTATACAGAAGAAACCTAGCCTAATATTTAGCCTCTTTGCCAGATCGTCGAGGTGGTCATGAAAGGAAAGCTTGTTGTCTAAACACATACCAAGATATTTGAATTTAGAGGTGAATTCAAGGGGTTCACCTAGGGAGGTAGTGAGGAATTATTTGTGCATGTTTGCAAGAGAAGTGGAGGTGGTGTTTGGGGAAAGATCATGGCCTTAGTCTTCTTGGCATTGAGGAGTAGTTTGGCATTGATTAGGTTGATTTCTAGTTGTGCAAAGTCGGCTTGGAGTACATCACTCACTTCAGCCAGTGTAGGGCCTGATGTATACAGTACAGTATCATCAGCAAAGAAATGCAGATAGGACTGTGATATATGTGCGTCAAGGTTATTGATGTACAGGGAGAAGAGGATGGGACCTAATATGGAGCCTTGCGGGACTCCCTTGACAACTTGGAGGGATCCAGAAAAGAGGCAACCAGTTTTTACTTTCTGGGTCATTCCAGATAGATAGCTGGTAAACCACTGGACAGTAAGGGGGGGTTGCACCTACTTTTATTAGGCTTGAGACTAACAGATTGCAGTCAACAGTGTCAAAAACTTTGCTGAGATCTAAAAATACTGCACCAGCAACTTTCTTGGAGTCTATGGCTGTGATCCATTCATTGGTAACTTTGGCTAGAACAGTAGCTGTACTATGGTTGGTCCGGAAGCCAGATAGCACAGGGTTGAGGATTGAAGATGATTCGATATGGAGTTTCATTTGAGAGTAAACTAGCTTTTCAAGGACTTTGGAGAGAACAGGTAAGACTGAAATGGGCCTATAGTTGTTTAGGTCGAATGGGAGGATGTGGGCAGATTTCCAGCAGGAGGGAACAGTGGCAGTGGAAATGGAAAGATTGAATATGTGGAGGATAGGGGTGGTGAGGTTGAGATAGCCTAGTTTAAGAAAAAAAGGTTCTAGACCATCATCCCCTGCACTTTTTCAAATTTCTATGTTAATAAGTGAATCTTCAACTTCTTTATAGCTAAGCGGGCACAACTGGAGCGGGCGGGTCAAAGTTTGCGAGTCAATGTTATTACAGTCTTGGTTGCTACCACAGGCTGCATAAGGCAAAGAGTCAAAAGTTAGGCCAGAAGTTACAAAGTGATTGTTGATTTCCTTGAGGATTAGGCAGCTGCTTTCCATAGCCCTACCATTGCTGAGGATCTTCAGAGGGATGGAGGGGGCTACAGGCCGACCTTTGATGGACTTGAGTGTTTTCAAGATTTTTTGGGAATTCCCTTTTGCCTGTTCAAGGGTGGAGACATAATAGTTGGCTTTGCTTGCATGAATATGTTTAACACAGGTGTTTCTAGCTGCTCTGAATGCTTGCCAGTCAGATGGGCTTTTGGATTTTCTAGTCTTAGCCCAGAGTTTATCACAGTGTGGTAGTGTAGCCTTGAGATCTGATGTAAACCATGGGTTGGATGTTTTACACACCCTGACTTTGATCAAAGGGGCATGCTTGTTGGCCAGGGCAGTGAGGTTGTCATTTAGGACAGTGACCACCTCATCAATCGTTTTGGAAAGGCAGAGGTTTTGCCATCTAATTTTGCTCAAGTCGGATAAGTAGTCTGATGCATTAAACTTGCAAAAGGACCGCTTAGTTATGAGTGCTGGTAGCTGTCAAGCTATCATTTGTGATCGTGTACAAACAACCACCCCATGATCACTCATGCCACTGTGGAAGACTGCAGATTGAAGAATTTTGTGGGGCTGCATAGAAAGTATGACATCAAGGAGAGAACTGTTGTTGGGATTGGATGTATTGGTTCTAGTGGGTTAACTGACTAACTGGGCTAAGCCGACTTCGTCAGAGAAGGATTTCAGGCTGTGAAAAGCAGAAGAGCTGAGAAATGGTGGCTACAGTAACTACTCTTATGTGGGGTGACTATTTTAAATTTAAAATGCAAAACAACTGAAAACTAGGCACACCAGAGCTACCATTGCAATAATTTATTGAATGCTCAAAAGGTGAAAATCTTGCCAAACTTTTGTACCTGTTAAATTTTGTATGATTTGTATGTGATTCAAATGTAAACTTGTCTGTCCTGTAACATCTTGGCTGATATTGTCATGACCCCAGGTCATGCATGAAAAAGTGTCTTGGCTTGTTGTATTTACCTGGTAAACAAAAGTTGAAATAAATAAATAAATAAAATTATAAACTTATAGCCAGTGTGAAAAGAAATTGTTAGTACCATGAACTACAGCTCCCCATGTGCATTCAGTATCATCTTACATCTTCCTCAGGGGGTGCAGCTTAGTTCAAAACAGGGACACTATAAGTAGCCAACCCACATACATATCCATGGGTGTTAGATTAAACTGACCAATCAGAGGCTGCTCAAATCATGAATATCTTGGTAGAGAAAAAAACATTTTACTCATACTTACTGATAAGTCTTCCTCACTGTAAAGTGCTTAAAAAGTGCATATGAGCACAAATTTGCAAGTGATAGTAAAAGATTCATAAATACAGAATTGGCAAAGCAGATATATCTTAATGATTTACATTTTATTTTGCAGAACACATAACAAGTAATGGAAACCATTGCATAAATACATTAATTGGGAATGCAGGTTATATGGCTTCCATGATAAGCATAGATTTCAGACTGTCTGAGAAGTCGAGACTTAATTTTTGAAATAAGAATCATTTCAGTCCAGATTTGAAGAAGAATGTTTGTATTGCACCTAAAAAGGCAAACATGATTTTAAACTACAGTTACAGAAAAAGTGTGGATATAAATGGTGGACTCTACAGAGTTACATAGAAACAGACACTGCTGTCAGATAAAGACCAAGAGTCCATGTAATATACTGCGAACCTCCCCCCTTTACAAGTTTATCCACTGACTGGCTCTTCGGTACTGCTGGAGATATTTTTTCACCACACTGTTTCCTTCTGCAGCCTGATAATATGCAGCACTGCATATTACTTAAACTCTGTGAAATAGGTATCTGAAAGGATGGAAGACATTCACTGAGGTGGTGGGTCAGAATGCAAGGGCTTAATCACACCCACCCTGCCCCTCACCCAACCTGCCCCAAGCCCATCATTTCCTTTATATCAAGGGTTCTGACATCACTTACACAAAAGTGCAAAGGACATACATCTGTTCATTTCCTTAAAGGCACAGTACACTGAATAGGGGTAAAGACACTAACACGCTTGCACACACTGAAAAAAAGAAACAAAAAACATCTTAAACAGGAAGGGAGATAGACACGTGGGGAGTGATGCAGTGCACTGACTGTGGAGTGGCAGTCTTCTGGGACACATTCTGGAGGCTGCGTTGCTGCCCTATTTGCAGGCACTTCTCTGGTCTGAGGGAGGAGGTTGTTCATCTCCATGATGACCTAGCGAGGATTCCGGAAACCTCCTCCCCCACCCAGGGACCATCCAGGCCACCACCACTGCCTCAGAGGTTGCCAAGAAAGAGGATCATTTGGACCACAGTGGGCTCAGGGAGGGTGAGGGTAGTGCAACACAGGTGTATCCCTCCAGTTGTGCCTCTCGACAATTCATTCAACATTCTGGCAGAGTGTGGTTCCTCTATTGAGGCATCCACAGTGGAGACCAAGGAGGATGCTGGTAACCTCCATAAATGAGACTCACAGGAGGGTGGCACAGGACCCCACAGGGGAAGGAAAAACTCCTGGTGGGGAGTCAATTGTTAGGGGAGAACTGGGGAGGGAGGGAGGGAGAGGGAGGTAAGGTGCCTGCCTGGGGCTATGGCTTGAGGGACAGGAAGCGAATCCTCAGGATTATCGGACCAGCTGCATGGGGGAGGGAGTTGGATGACATTGTCCACTTAAGGACAAATGACCTGGCTGGGAATGGGATCAGAGCAGTGCAACAGGAGTTTGTGGAGTTGGAGAGGGGCCTTAGACAAGTAGCATGTATGGTAACTTTCTTGGAAGTGCTACTTGTCTATGGCATGGGTGAGGATAGGGTACTCTGCACCATGAGATTCAATGACTGGTTGAAAAAGTGGTGCACAGCTCAGGGATATGGATTCATTGGGGACTAGGGTCCACCTGGAGGGATACAGGCCTATACTGGTGTGATGGTCTGCATCTGTCCGGGAAGGGAACCAGGATCCTAGGTGATAGGTTTAAATGTTTCATTGGCAATAATTTAAACTAGCCAAGGTGGGGGGGAGACACTGAAGGGAAGCAGGGAAATCCCAGCCCCCCCCCAACAAAACAGGGTAGTTAATGAAGTAGACACAAAGGTACAGAAGTCAATAGGGAGCAGAGCAGGGGTAAATCTAGAAAAAGGCAATGGCAGTAAGGACAGAAATGAGCCTAAACAGGGTAAGGCCATCAAAAAATGGAGACCAATGAGTACCAATGCCCATAGTCTAGGCAACAAGCTCCCTGAACTAGTGGCCTTGATGGAAGAGGGATGCCTGGCAATCGTGGCAGTCACAGAAACATGGTACACAGAGAACCATGAATGGGATGTCAGCATACCAGGATACACAATCTACAGGACGGACAGGGAGGGTAAAAGAGGAGGAGGAGTAGCTCTCTACATAAGAGAAGGAACCAAAGCAACAAAACTAAAGAGTAAACAGGGAAGGGAGGAGGCACTGTGGATCACCCTGGAGACAGGAAATGGCTCCACAATCTGCACAGGGGTTGTTTTCAGACCCCCGTCTCAGGGGGAGGCAATAGACAAGGAAATGATAGAAGGACTCCTTAGAATGGCAGAAAAAGGAGAGATATTGTTGATGGGGGACCTGAATATGCCAGATGTTAACTGATGCACCTTTTCTGCAGCCACATCCAAGAGCTGGGTCATTCTCAATGCCCTACAGGGGTATTTCTCAGACAGCTAGTGTTAGACCCCACTCAGGAGAGAGCAATCTTAGACCTGATACTATCAAATGGGGATGGAGAGAGGATCTCAGATTTAGAAGTGGGTAGCCATCTAGAAACAAACGACCACCAAACAGTGTGGTTCACAATAAACACAGCTATAGAGTCAAGCCATACAAAAGCAAGAGTGTTGGATTTTAGGTGGGCTGACTTTGTCAAAATGGGAGAGTGCCTTAGAAAAGCACTAGCAAATGGGCAAGAAGGAGTGGTGGAAGAACACTGGGGAAGAATCAGAACTGCCATCACAGAGGCAACAAGCCTTTGTGCAAAGCAAATCAACAAAACAAATTGAAGGAAAAAGCCACTATGGTTCTCAAAAGAGGAGGCAGGGAAGGTTAAGGAGATAAGGACAGCATTCAGAAAATATAAGGAAACACAGAAGGAGCAGGACAGAGAACTATATCAATTAAGGCAGAAGGAGGCAGGGAAGGCAGTCAGAATAGCAAAGGCCCAAACTGAGGAAAAAATTGCCAGCTCTGTTAAGAAGGGGATACAACCTTTTATAGGAACATTAGGGAGTGATGAAAGACCAAGGGAGGGATAATGAGGCTTAATAAAGGGGAGGGAATGTGGGCAGAGGGTGTCAGTGAAAAAGCAGGGATACTGAACAAATACTTCTGCTCAGTATTCACAAAAGAAAAGGAAGGGGAGGTACTTAAACTGAACAATAGAAACACTCTGGATGGGGGGGATCAATACCAGTCCATTCACAGAAGAAAGGGTTCTGAAAGAACTCTTAAAACTGAAGGTGAAACATAGGAACATAAACATAGACTTTGATGGCAGATAAGGACCACTTGGCCCACCCAGTCTGCCCATTTCCCTTCCTATTGGATAAGCTGCAGATTCTAGTTAACCAACAGCCTACTTCCTGCAACCCCCTCACTACAATTGCCTTATGTCTGTCCCATGCATGTATGAATTTCCTCCCTGTTTTAGACTCAACAACCTCCCCAGGAAGGCAGTTCCATGCATCCAGCACTCTCTCCGTGAAAATAAATCCTCATATTACCCCTGAGCCATCCCCCCTCTATCTTTAAATTGTGCCCCCTTGTTCTTACACATCTCTTTTTCTGAAAGATGCTACCCTCCTGGACTTTGTTGATTCCCTTGAGGTATTTAAAAGTTTCTATCATGTCCCCTCTGTCCCTCCTTTCATCAAGGGTATACATATTAAGCTTTCTCAGTCTCTCTTCATATGGTTTCTGATGCAGACCCTGCACCATTTTAGTTGCCCTCCTCTGGACTGCTTCCATCCTGTCTATGTCCTTGCATAGATGGGGTCTCCAAAACTGCACACAGTATTCCAGATAGGGTTTCACCAACTGTCTGTACCGAGAGATAACCACTTCCCTTTTTCTACTTGTGATGCCCCTTCCTATGCATCCCAGCATCCCCCTGGCTCTCCTTACTGACTTCTCACATTGCTTACCCACCTTTAGGTCATCTGATATGACTACCCCCAAGTCCATTTCCATTTTTGTTGTTGTTAGTACCTCCCCTGCCATTGTGTACTCTTCTCCTGGGTTTTTGTTTCCCAGGTGCATTACTTTGCACTTCCTTGCATTGAATATAAGTTGCCATATCTCTGACCATTCCTCCAACCTTGCCAAGTCCCTTCTCATCCTTTCTACCCCCCTTGTGTATCAGCTCTGTTACAGATCTTTGTGTCATCTGCAAAGAGGCAGACCTTTCCCTCCAGACCCTCTGCAATGTCACTTATAAAGATGTTAAAGAGGACTGGACCCAGTACTGAGCCTTGAGGTACTCCACTAGTAACCCCCCTTTCTTCAGAATGTGTTCCATTCACTATTACAAAGCAATGAGGCATGACAGGATTCACGCCAGAATTCTAAAAGAACTAAAGGTAGAACAAGTGACACCACTGACTACCCTCTTTAACAAATCATGGGAGGGTGTGGTGGTACCTGAGGACTGGAGGAGGGCAAATGTGATTGCACTTCACAACAGTGGGAGCAGGGCAGAGGCAGAAAACTACAGACCAGTAAATTTGACCTCAGTGGTAGGGAAAATGATGGAATCACTTCTGAAGGAATGAATTATTAAGTGCCTAGAGGCCAGAGGGGCCCAGGACCCAAGACAGCAAGGATTCACAGTGGGAAGGTCATGTCAGATTAATCTAATAGAGTTCTTTGATTGGGTGACCAAAGTAGTAGACCAGGGAGGGGCTGTGGACATGGCCTACCTAGACTTCAGCAAGGCGTTTGACACAGTCCCACACAAAAGATTAATATACAAGTTAGCTAGCCTTGGAGTGGATCCCAAGGTGGTAGCCTGGGCAAAAAATTGGCTGGACAACAGGACGCAGAAAGTAATAGTAATAGGGGTCTATGCTGAAGAATGGGGGATTACTAGCAGGGTACTGCAGGGTTCTGTACTGGGATCGGTCCTCTTTAATGTCTTTATAAGTGACATTGTGGAGGGACTGGAAGGAAAAGTATGTCTCTTTGCAGATGACACAAAGATCTGCAACAGTGTTGATACACAAAGTGGGGTGGAATGGATGAGAAGGGACTTGGCAAGGTTGGAGGAATGGTTAAATGTATGGCAGCTTAGATTCAATGCAAAGAAGTGCAAGGTCATGCACCTGGGAAACATAAACCCAGGGGAAGAATACACAATGGGGGATAAGATACTAACAACAATAAAAATGGAAAGGGACCTGGGGTAGTCATAACAGATGACCTTAAGTTGGGCAAGCAATGTGAGAAGGCAGTAAGGAGGCTGGGGGGGGATATTGGGATGCATAGGGAGAGGCATTACCAGTAGAAAACAAGAAGTTGTTATCCCTCTGTACAGGCAGTTGGTGAGACCCCATCTGGAGTACTGTGCGCAGTTCTGGAGACCCTGTCGCCACAAGAACATAGACAGGATGGAGGCAGTCCAGAGGAAGGCCACTAAAATGGTGCAGGTCTGCACCAGAAGACATATAAAAAGAGACTAAAGGAGCTTAATATGTATACCCTCGAGGAAAGGAAGGAGCGGGGGGACATGATAGAAACTTTCAAGTACCTCAAGGGAGTCAACAAAGTCCAAGAGGGTATCATCTTTCAGAAAAAGAGATATGCAAAAACAAGGCGGCACAATTTGAAGATGGGGGGATGGCTCAGAGGTACTGTGAGGAATTATTTTTTCATGGAGAGGGTTGTGGATGCATGGAATGGCCTTCCCGAGGAGGTTATGGATTCAAAAACAGTGGGGGAATTCAAGAATACATGGGACAGACATAAGGCAATTCTAGTGAGGGGCAGGAGGAAGTAGGCTGTTGGTTAACTTGAGATCTTCAGCTTTTCCATTAGGTAGGGAAATGGGCAAACTAGGTGGGCCAAGTGGTTCTTATCTGCCATCAAATTCTATGTTTCTAAGCAGGTTGCTTTTATTAATCTACAAAGTATCTGCAGTAGCTTGGTTCTAACTGGATGAGGGGAACAGTCTCAGCATTATAACTTGCCAGCTGCATCTGTCTGTGCATCAGTGATAACTTTTTAACTATTGACCAGCCTTAGCTTATAGATTTCTGACCATTGCTGTTGAACTGACAATTTTTTGGAAATATGGATGACAGATGTGTTTGCATTGCAATATACACTGACTGTATGAATGTACATCCACTTCCGTGCAAATGACATGTTCCTTTCAAATTGCTTATCTTTGCATGGTAAACTTCTCCTTTCTTGTTACTCAACTATTTTGATATATTGTTATTTTTAATTACCTATCCAGGAGGAACAAATGATAGAACTCTCTGGAAGTTTCAGATTTTGCTTTCATCAGAGTTCTGTGGAAGTCTAGAAATTCTGCCTAATCATGGAGAATTCCATCAGAAGCAGAATTCCAAAATTCTGAAAGTGGAATGTTAAATGTGGAACCATGTTCAACAGTTTATGCAAATCACATAATTATTTTCTGCAAATTGTATTATTCTGTGGTTAACATTGAAATGCTTTTAAGAACAGAATTAAAAAAAAAAGAAATTCTGAATAGCATTTCAGAAGATATTGCCAGTCTGTATGAATTCCATCTGTGGAATTCTGCATTCCTCACAACTCTGTATAAGCTCATTAGGTGATATCCTTTCCATGTACACCATAATCTCTGCCTTTTCTGCCATTCCTATAGTAGTTAAGCATCTTTTTGTCCTCTTCAGTTTTTATAAGAATTCTCTTCAAACTGAGCAGCTAACAAGATATACATGCTTCCTTGACTGTGCAACTCTTCTTCCGCATCACCAAACAGATGTTCTGTTCAGTTTTTCATATCGGGCTTATTCAGGCTGAACAGCAAACTAAACATGAATAATTTCTCTGCTGTGCAACTCTGTTGTCCTAACTCCAAATGATGCTCTCATTTTTTGTACAGTGTGATAGGCTATTGTTAGGCTTATTTCGACTGAATAGTGAAAAAATACCAACTATTTATTAGTGCACACTCTGCTCTGCAACTCTGCTTCTACTTACCCTGTCTTGAAAACATTAATAAAATGATCTTCACTGTTCTATGGAAGACCTATCCATGCTAAATTGTGAATGTGTGAGTCATGTGATTAGCTGCCGTGAGTGAGAGTTTTCTTCCACTGCTCTGATCTTGGTATTCTCTATTTATTGTTTTTTTCCTTTTGTTGTCCATCAGTGCTCACTCTTTGGTATCTATCAATCTCCTTAATCATTCTGGTCTTGCTTGATATAAGTTTTCACCATCAGAATGGATGCGGAGATGAAACCTGCACCACTGTGTCATACTTCACCACCAACTCCCCAGTGGTACTGGAGTTCCAGGCGTACTAATCCATGTGCAGCTGATGAAAATTGTGAAGCTCCTTCCCAAGAGGTTCTTGCAGAGGAAATATTTATGCAGGAATTTTTTCCCCTTAAGGAAGCTTTCCTGACTTTAACTGGAGATCTAAAGACAATTAGACTGGCCACAGCGGAGTTTACATGGAGGGTTGGAGATGCTTAGGCCTGTCTGATCTCTCTCAACAACTGGAGGGCAAAGGTGGACCCAGAGTTGATTGCCCTACAGCAAGCAGAAGGTCACCTGTATGGAGACCAAACTGGATGATTTAGAGGGCCGGAGTCACCACAATAACATGATGATAACAGGGCTTCCAGAGTGGGTGGAGGGTCCTAATTCTATATTATCTGCCCAGATGGTATGTGAATGGCTAAATAAACAATCACCCTGTGGGCTATCATATGTAGTGGAATGGGCATATAAAGCTTTACACTATATGCCTCCCGATGGTGCCAAGCCAATACCTTTTATTTTTAAATTACTGAATTATTTGGAAAAAATCTATCTTTTGCAAAAGATTAAAGGATTGGAGGAAGTAACTTAGGAATGAGCTCATATTTGAGTGTTTCAAGATCTCCCTTTGATGGTTTGAGAGAAACATATGGCTTATCACCCAATTATATCTAAACTATTGGCAGCACATATTCCTTTTAAAATGTTATACCCTGCTTGATTACAGGTTTCTTTTATTAGGTCACAGAAAACCTTTGATTCTATATACCAAGCTCGGTGAAATTTACCAGTGTTGTTTTATTTATTTATTGAACTCTTGGAAATACACCTTTGAGCTGGAAGCTCATTTACAAAAGTTCCACGTCAAATGAACAAAAGACACTTAACATACATTACAAGACTGGAACACTGGGAACAGCAAAAGTGTAGTGTTACAGGGCACCAGTGCCCAAAACAGAGAATACAGGGATAACATACAATTAGATTACAATGTAACAACAAATGAGGATTTTAAACAGAAATAAATGTTTCTTTGTTGAGCTCAAAAGTTAAGCAGGATAAGTACTTCTTTTTCAGGTCCCATGAGAGAGGGGTTGAGGGACGGGTGGGGGGACTGTTTCAATTTGTTTAAAAGAATGACTTATCAGCATTCTCTTTGTTTTATAAAGCCATGGATATTGTGTTATATATACTGTGTATATATATATATATATATATATATATATATATATATATATATATGTGTATATTTTTCCTCATCTTTTTTGGATTTTGTTTTGAGTGTTAAGATGATTGATGACATCGGTTTCACTTTATTTGTCCCCTACTTGAGGATTTGGGCCTGTTTTTTTATGCCTGATTTGTTTCCCAGTGGATGCTGTGGCATTGTAAATATTGCCCTGCTGTCATATCTTTGAGGGAGGGTAATACTGGCCAGCATTCCAATTTTTAGATTTTGGACATTATATTTTCTTCTGGTCTCGTTATATAGATACCTTACTGATCCTTTGTGTTAGTTCTTCCATAGTGTAACTCTTTGGTATTGGATCGCTGGATCTTCCTGTTTTATGGACCAAGGATTTACTTCTCCCCTGTTGGTATGCACATTTATGTTCTACATCCTTAGCTATATAGAGTTTCCAGCTTGTTTTTAATTGTAACGGTGATGCTTTGTTTGTAACTACAGTAGTAGCCACAGACATTGCCAGCTATTCCAGATATTTTGCGAAATTTCTAAAGAGTTTCTCTCTGCTGCCCCTACTGTGGTAATGCAAAAAGCAGGAGATTTCTCTAGAAATATCACAGAAATTTCAGGAAATAGCTGGCAATGTCTGTGGCTACCATTGTATGGGAACTGGTCTGCACCTTTATCAAGGATCTCAGCTCATTTTTTAGCAGGAGGTGTACTGGACAGGCATACCTCATCATGGAGTTTGCATATTCTCCTTCCAATGGTTATTAGTATTGTCTTAATTATAGTTAGTCTATAAGTGTACATCTGTACATCGTTCCCTCCTATATTTGTTGTGGATATGTTTTGCATGAGTCTAGTTTATGATCTGTTTTATTCTTTTTAAGTTTTAAGTTTTAGTTTTATGGTTATTATTTTATAAGATTCATTGTTGGGAATGCTCATGGTTTTTTTTTCTGCCTTGTGAGCATTCTATTATCAGATCATGCTTGTATTTTTGAAGGGGGTTTTACCCTTAAGGTGGGGGGACATATTTATTGGCTTTTTTGGTACATAGCTGTCACTGGGGCTGATTACTTATTGGCTTCTTGGGATTACTATTTGTTATTTTGTTTATACATGTCAACTGGTGACAGTGGGTGCTTTTATGTTGGGCATTTGTGTACCTGTTATTCTTTTGATGTTTGGACTTCTTGGGTGGGTCAGGGCAGGTGGTCTCCTTGATAGGTATGATGTCATCAGGGACTGATATATTTTGGACATTTGGTCCTGGGGACTGGGAGTTGGGTTTTGACCCGAAATTTTGGATCTTTGTGTTGTGGGTTCAAATTGTTTTTGGGTAGATGAGTGTTGGATGGAGGTTTTTTTTTGTTTGATTTGGTTATTATTCCTTGTTTGTAGCATGGGGGGTCCAGAGCACTAAGTGGGTGATTTTTAATATTTATCCTATTGATTTTGTATAACCCCTTTTTCTTTTCTTGTTGTGCCTTGAGTGAATGGCTTTAATTATGTTTTTATAAGTTGGAATGTTAAGGGAGCCCAAGATAAGTACAAGAGTTATATGATCTTCTGACACTTTCATACTCTTAAGGTGCAGCTTGCCTGTTTGCAGGAGACTCACATGAGGAGAGATTGCACCTATTATTTCCACAGAGAGTGGGTGGGTCAGGTATATGGGACCAGTGACAGCACTAAAAGGGGAGGCGTTTTCTATTTTGATATCCCGTAATATTGCTTTTCAATTATTAAATGAGCATTGGGATCTAGGTGGGCAATATATTTTGTTACACCACATTTTGGGTCATGTAGAGTTCCTTAGTATTTCCATCTACGGGCACAATGCTGACATCCCCCAATTCTTTACCGAATTGGCTGCTCTTCTAGCTCCGTATAAACAAACTCCTATAATCTTGGAGGGGGACTGGAATTTGGCATATCAGCTGGATGATGATAGGTCAGTTTCATGTCAGAAAGGACTTACTCCTGGGTAGAGATGCAGCAAAATTAAATTCCACCTGTGAAGTGAACGCAAAGTGGCCACTTCACGTTATCATAATGCTACACAAAGTGAGTACTGAAAAGTGCTCACTTCACTTTGTTATTATGACTTTGCATTGTTATTGTGCCTTAATGTAAAATAAGGTGGAATGACAACAATATAGGCACTTTAGGCAGCCCCTCCACACATCACATGGCTTACAGTACTGTAAGTCACATCCTTCAGTCAGGCAGGAAGGAAGTGAGTCAAACAAGTAGATACTTTCACTTTCTCCTTTGCAGAGGTAGAAGGAGGAAGCATTTTGTGTAGGAGAGGAGAGTTCATTGTTAGTTTCTTTCTTGAGCAAATTCCAAAAACCCAAAAGCTTTTTCAAAAGCTAATTCTTTAGTTTTTTTGTACTGTTTTGTCAGTTCTATTTGGTGACCAATTTCTTTGTTTTATAAGTTTTGTTTTGTGTGTGTGTGTGTGTGTGTGTGTGAAGTCACTTGTCCCATCGGAGAGGGAAGGAGTGTTTTTTGTGTGATGGACCTGGGACAGTACGTGGCCCATGGCCAGAGGGGAGTGCACACATGTGGGGGTCATAGCTAGGTGATGTTGGAGTGCTCCAGACTCTTTGGTCCTGTCTCCCCCCCCTTCCGGAAGCAGCAGCACCACCAGTGCCACTGCCACATCCACCAAGTCCACCACCACCACCATTAGCAGCTGCAGGAGCTCCAGCAGCACCACCTCCACAGCAGCACATGGAGCCCTAGGTGTGTAACCATACTGCCATCACTACATCTGCCCCGCCTGTGCCTGGTCCCCTCCACAGCTCCCCAGTTTGGCAGTTTTTCAACTGTGTCAGGGGGGAAAGCAACCTTGTGGTGTGTCTGCTTTTTGGTGTACAGGTGCGCCATGACCCCTGGGGCCAGTGCAGACATATGCTGAACCATCACAAGGTGAAGTGGCAGGCTGCCACTGAACGGGCTAAACCTCCACCTGCTTGCCCTTCTGTGACAGTGGCAGAGGGTGCTGCTCCACCACTACCTCCACCACTGCCACCAGCACCACCCTCATCACCACCACCACCACCACTACCTGTTTTTCTCCCCGCACCAGTGGACCCCACAATGACTGCAATGCAGGCAGACATAGCACTTTTGTGGGCTGTGGTGGAGGAAAATAACAAGACAGCGGGTGCTGTCCAGCAGCAGGTGGGGCAGATCGAGCAATACCAGATGCAGATTGTGTTGATGCTCCATCTGCTGCTGGAACATCAGGGGATCCGCCATTAGCTTTTTTTTTCATCACACCTCTCCCTCCCCATTGCTTTAGTGTTTGTCTTTTATTTAAGTATGTTGCAGCATTTTTCTCGCACCGCAGCATACTTTATTTTAATAAAGAAAAGTCAGTGACCCGGAAGTATGGCAGATGCTAAGGGGCTCCATTATGTGTAAAGGTGCAACGGCGATGCACCATGCGCTTCAATACAAAAGTATTGAAGCGCATGGTGCATCTCCGCTGCACCTTTCCTTTGCTTTGCAAGTATGTCTCATTAATGGTTTATTATTTGGTTACTTCTTCACAGATTTCATCTGCATCCTTCTCCAGTCTGGTGATGATGGTCATGGTCATCAATTGAAATGACTTCTGTGTGTTGCATGTCTTCCCAAGCCCGGGAGTGGGGGCTGATGTTGAAGAAGTTCTTTCGTTAAGTCAACTATGACACAACAAAGCATCTGGAAGTTTTCTAAAAAAAGAAATGAAGGACTTCTTACAACTTGATTGCAGCAGTAAGACATTATGTTTAAGCCGTGGCTGTTTCACAGGTATCTGGATTAAGACAGATAGCAAGCCATCCAACTGCAATTATTAGATCACAACTTAATTTAGTACCAGGCTGTGTAACAAATACACTGTGTCAGTGTCCCTGCATCTCAACTGAAGTTACATTTCAAAGCCACATCTTGTCAAGTAACACAACCTGGATCCAACTTTTTCAACACTGTCATGGCAGCGCAGCTGCAAATTTGGAATACAGTGCATGATATGTTGCAGAAATATTTTTTGTGATGTACACGTCACCTAGTTTATGAATCCTCAGTCGGATTTGTTGCACTCTTATGAAAAAAAAAGGAACAGATGAAATAAAATTGATATATTTACCAGTATGGATTGGAAATGGATATTCCATAGGTTCCTGTAGACAGTACTGCTGCAGTACCATTGATCCAGACCTTTAGTGAAGGAGAGTCATTTGTTGTTAACTAGTAAAAAAACTAAGTAAGTTGACTGTTTGTGTTTGACCATTGCAGCTCAGAAAAGCAACAGAAAACAAAACACACAGCTAAAGGAAGTTGAATAGCAGAAAAAGCATTAGTACACATACTCACTTTATAGTTTTAATAATAAGAAGCTTTGTGCCTGTGGCTGATGGATGTGGTCTCCTGTTCGACTTCCTCTGCCTTGGCATGGTCAATGTAATGGAAAAACATTGTCACAATGACGCTGGTGGTGGGTTCTAGTGGTCATAGCTGTGGCACATGATGACATCTTCCTGCATCTGGTGGTGGTGGCAGTGGAGAACAGCGGTCTTATGGTGGTGGTAGTCCAGGGGGAAACACGGTCACATTCCCTATTGTGGCAGTGGAGAACAGCGATCTTATGGTGGTGGTAGTCCGGGGAACACACAGTCACATTCTCTATGGTGGCAGTAGAGAATAGCAGTCTTATGGTGGTGGTAGTTCGGGGGCCAGTATATATTGTGCTCTTTGTTATAAATGTGATGACGTGACATATGGAATTTGAATCAGTATGAGTGGGACAGTGATTTAACTTTATGAAAAAGAGAACATGTATCATACAAGACACATGACAGCCTTTTAACCACTTAAGTTAAAATCTGCCAACATTAACCTCATCATCATTCATCATCATCCTCAGAAAGAAAGCTGCTTTCACAGTCTTCTGTGTCTGAATTTGGACCATGGGGAAATTCTTTCTCCACTGTGTTATCATCTACGTCAGTGGTAGGCTGCTTCATGCTGCCACCAGGATGGTCCCTTTTCTTCAACATCAGTAAAACCATGAGTATGCCAGGGTATGAATACTGAGGTTGCAGTCTGAGCTGGTATGTGCCTCTCATTCCTTTTTGATGAATGTCAGCAAACTGACATTTGCAGGAGAGGTTTGTACGATGATCACGAGCTATTGCACCTGCTGAGCTGAATACCCTCTCAACACTCGCACTGGAGGGTGGGCATGTCAGGTACTTCAGTGCCACAGTGGTCAGCTCTGGCCATTCACTGACCTTTCCACTCCAGTATAAAAGGGGATCATCAGTGATTGACAGATACCTGTTTTCAGATACATATGACTCAACCATTCACTGTCCTGCTCCAAGTCCTGTGATTGATGCATCATCCTGTTCTCCAGAATCATTTATGTCACAAATCCCCACCTGGGACAAAGCCTCCCAAAGTGGGTTAACACCAGCCACTTTTGATGACAGACCAGCTGGAACTGCAGTCCCCTTCCCCTTACAGGATATACTTGATACTACTCCTCCAGGTTCACCTTCAGCCTGATTATGCTGCTCATGTTTCCTGACTGTGGCACGTGACTTCTGTGCCCCATAAACCAAGCGCACCAGTTGCCCACTGACATTTTTTACCTTTTCAGGCCTGCCCTCCAGTACTGAGGCAATTCCACGTTTGTATTGTGGCTCCAGCATTGTTGCTATTGTAAAGTTATCACTATACTGAATGCTCAAGATGTGACGATTTTGGTTGAATACTATCAGCATGTGTTTCAGCAACACTCTGCTAGCACTATCTCCTGTAACATCAAGGCTATGCTGTACATTCACGAAAGTCTGCCTCAGCACCTGCAGCAGTGGAATTGATTGGCTGATGGAGGCAGACTTGCCACTCACTTCCTGTGTGGCATACTCAAAAGTCCTCAAGATTCTTATTACAGAGTCCATGAGGCGCCACAGTTCAGTCGTCATAGACATGGAGGCCCCGGAACTGTCACACCTAGTATGCATGACACGATATTCTAAGATGGCTTTGTACTGTTCATACAACCTCTCTGCCATGTATAAAGTGGAGTTCTACCGGGTGACAACTTCCAGCTTCAAGCGGTGCTGCTGGAGGCTGTTTCAGATCTGCAACTGCCGAAGTTGGTCACGGGCCTTTGCAGAGCATGAAAAGTGAGAACAGATATGGTATGCGACTGTCAGCATTTCCTTTACATCAGGGTGCTGCAGAAACTCCTGCACCACAAGATTTAAACAGTGGGCCATGATGGGACCCAAAAAAATCCACCATTCGTGATGAATTTCACCACATTTGACCCATTGTCACTTGCTATGAACCCAGCTCTCAGGGACAGCGGGTTCAGCCACTTGTCAATTTCAGTCAGTACAACGTCCAACATGTTTTCCCCAGTGTGTGAACAGGTCACATTTCCATAGCTATCGTTGCATGCTGTAGAATTCCTGGAAGATTGCTACCACGACACTCCACCTTACTACACTGATTATTCACACTACCAACAACACAAACAACCTCTGACACCTGCACACAGTGTGCAGTTATACATAAATATGAACTCCCCACTGTTTAGCCACTTGTCCACATATCCATACTTAAATGGATGAATGGAAAAGAGGAATGTTGAAGGGCATGTCTTACTGAGTCGGACACAGTACGGTACAACTTGGGTATAGCACGGGTCGAAAAGTGTATCCTGGATGGGACTGTCCATTTTGGACAGGCACATGCAGCAAACCTCAGGAACCCAGAATTCTCCACAAAGGAGAAGGACCAAAAATCAATTGCCAACATTCCAGCTACAGCAGCACTAAGTTCATGTGACACTGTATGATTAGGTGGGTACTTCAGCTTATGCGCAAAAACTCTCTGTAACATGGGCTGACTTAAACCTTTTACATGGGGTGTGATGGCAAATGGTTTTGCTCTGTGAATGGCAGGGGGTGAAGCGTGGATGTGTGATGAAGACAGTTGCACAGGTGATGACAAACCCAGAAATGTAGTTATTTTCTCAGATGATTTAGCAACAGGGGTTGATGTACCACTTGCACTACACATACTGCATTGACCACCACCACTACCAAAACTGCTACTCTCACCACCACTGGAAAATACTTCAAAATCA
Source organism: Neoceratodus forsteri (assembly GCA_016271365.2). Taxonomy (NCBI): domain Eukaryota; kingdom Metazoa; phylum Chordata; order Ceratodontiformes; family Ceratodontidae; genus Neoceratodus; species Neoceratodus forsteri. The sequence continues at coordinate 1,065,636,196 of CM028131.1, read as the reverse complement.
TTCTACTCTTCCACATCATCATGCCTGTAGTAATCCTCTGCTGTTATTTCATCACTACTGCACACATTTAATTTTCTACTTGATGCTACGGTCATGGAAGGGGATAACATGCTCATTATGGTTGATGACGAGGGTGAAAGCCCCACTGTTGTACACTTATTAGCTGCCATCTTGTGCTGAGTCCACACTGCCATGTGCCTATTATTAAAATGTGTATGCTGTCCCCTGTGCCCAGATGGCTCCCCTTTTTACCTTGACTCACACACACCTGGCAAACCTGGCACATTGCAACTGACTCATCATTTGCATCTTCCACAAAAAAATCCCAAACAAGGGATTTTAATGCTCTAGTTTTAACATGTCCCCCCGATGCTGCTTATTGGACTCATTTTGTTTTAGCCATGAAGTGGGGGGTGTGCTACATGATTTATCAGGCAGGACACACTTGGACTGCAACTGACCACCACGACTACCTATCATTATTACTGGGTCATCATCATCAACTGAAACTGGTAAATCACAACTTTTTGCAGGAGGGGGGAAATGCAAAAAGACCCTGATAGAGCCAACTTGAGTTTCTTTTTCTCTGGTTCCCAACAGGGGTCACTTACATCATCATCATATTCATCAACATCATCCACATCTTCTTCTTGGATGCTGGCATATGGACTGCATGTTGCAACCACAGCAACATCATCATCATCAGCACCACCATCACCCAAATTTTTTCACCACACTGTGAATCACTGCATGGCAAATGCATGACCTGAACCATGGTGGAAGAAATATCACTTTGTGTGCTATTGTTGACATGATGATCAGAATCTGCATGTTCAGTTACTGGGATGTTACTGGGAAGTATGACATTATCTACACTGTCACTCACTGCCACTGCTTCACACTCCACTGTATTTTTGGACATGGTAAACTGGTCAGAACTGGAACGTGAGGCAACACTACTCATACCACCACCAGCAACTGCACTAACACCACCAGCTGGGACAACATCATCTCTTCAAACTATGAGTGAAGCTACAGATTGCGCTGTACAAAAACATTGAAGGAGAAATACCTTTCCTCACATCAGCAATGCACTTCTGCGACTGCATACTACCATGCCCACAGACACTCTTACCACTGGCAGCAGTGCCATGGTGAGAAACATCTTTGCTTGCACGTCTCTTTGCAGGCATTTTGGGGGATCAACAGGAATATTCTAAACAAAGTCAGATTTTGGAATGTTTATCTGGGTGGAGGCTGGGGGGGGGTGACGCTGGATGTGAAGCCAAAAAAACAACTGTGACTTCAACAACAGATACAGACACAAAGTTACAACAAGTTCAACAACACCTTAACTAATCAGTGGGGTTCTCAAGTCACAAACAATCCAATCTGGAAAAAAATACCTTTTGTCGGGGAGCAATGACTGCTGATTACTGCAGTGTAAAACCAAGAAAAGATACCACAATGGCAGTACAAAATCACGCAGCTGCAGTGGATAGCAGGTTTTCACTGCTTCGTCTGCAATTACACTGTGGCACTATAAAAGATATATTATTTGATATCACGTCACACACTGCACACACACATACACACACACACACACACACACACACACACACAGAATTTGTCTACAAGTAATGCATACCAAATTTAAAACTTCAGTAATATACCGGGTTTTTTAAACAACCTCAATGCTGCACCAGGTCCCTCCAGACCACAACACGCACAATCAGCAAAATAATGGCAACAATTACTGAAAATATTACTGTGTGTACAATAACACAATCAGTTATACAAGAAACATATAACCAAAAAACAAAGAACTCCCTATTTCTCCAACTTAAATCTACCTACAGCAGATATGCCCCTCCCCAAAGCACACTTCCACTGTCTCTCAGTACACACACTGAATGTTGTACATTAACATTCAAAATCCACATGCAAACAATAAATGCTCAATGATATGAGCACAAGAGGGTTTCCTACAATCGAGGAACCAAAGTTTCAGCAAAGAAAATGTCTCAAAAAGACTTTTTTTAACAGCATTTAGAAGGTTTGAATTACAGAGAGCTCTCAGAGCAGATGGTCTCCTACAACTTCCTACACACACTACTCCGAACTGAGGCTGTGCAGAACAATCTAGAGCCCATGTGACCTGAAATCCCATGAATCCCAGCAAATTCACATTTGGAGCTTAAACAAAGTGAAGTGAGGTGAAGTACATTGTTTTCAATGTACTTCGCCTTAAAAATTGGTGGAGTAGTGGTTTGGGAGGGCAGAGTAACGGAAAGTCATTGGTTTCAACGGACTTCCCGTTATCCATTTATAATGCAAAGTACTCTGCTTCGTGTTGCGGAGCACTCGGTGAATTCACCTTCACTCCCGAATCACTCTGTGGCGTGAATTGAGGCCACTTCACCCATCTCTACTCCTGGGCAGAGAAGCCTCCAGGAGCTTATGGATGGTCTGGGTTTGATAGATCCGTGGTGTATACTTCACCCATCTGATTGTCACTACACTTTTTATTCTATTCCACATGCCTCTTTCTCTAATCTGGATTATTTTTTGCTTTCCAAGGTTGTCACTTGTGAGATTTATTTGCAAGAGATTTCTGATCATGCCCCAGTCTATCTGCAACATACTATAGGAGCCCATAAGGAACAAGATCGAGTCTGGATGTTTAACAACCAGGTACTGCATGACCCAATTATTGTCTCTGTATGGTGTGATTATATTACTTCACACTTTGATTATTATAGAGGCTCAAGTAGTTTCCCTGGAAGTTCTTTGAGGGGGCAGCTAAAAGCGCTATTAGAAGTGAGTGCATTAGGTTGACCACCAAGAGTAAATGCCTTTACCAGAGCACAGAGGAGATACTGCTGTGTGGATTTTGAGGCCACTCTCACCTCAACCACCTTGAAATGTACCTGGCTTATTTTAAATTCATTAAGAGATTGCTATACATCTCTTCTTAGGGACAAAGATGAACTGGCTATTTTTCAGACCAAGGTTCACTATGCAGAGGTTGGCAAAAAGGCTGGATGGTTATTGGCCATTTGTTTGTGTCAGTTAGAGGCTTCTCAACTCAAGAAAGGTTTGCTGGAACCTGGTATCTCATAGTTGATCACCCATCCTTGAGCAATAGCTAAGGCCTTTCATACATATTATAGCTCATTGTATCAGGAGGATTTAGTTGATTCCTGTTTGGCAGAGCATATTTCACTTTATCTGTCATGGGTAGAGTTGCCCCAGCTTGATGCACAGCAAAGGGATTCTCTTATAGGTCCCATTACTCAACAAGAAGTCTCTCAGGCCATTCACAAGCTCCCTTTGGGGAAAGCGCCTGGTCTAGATGGTTTTTCCTCTTAATTTTTATAAAGCATTTGTTGTAGAACTCACTCCTATTCATGCTCAATTGTTTAATTATTTACACCCACACGGGCTAATGGACCCTCTTTTGTCAGAGGCCTGGATCACCTTTATACCTAAGAATGATTGTTATGTGAAGAATTATAGGCCCATATTCCTAATTAACACAGATTTCAAAATGTTTGCCAAGGTATTAGCCACCCAATTGCAATGGGTGTGGCATAACCTAACTGGGATGGAATAGGTGGACTTTATGGAAGGCAGAACTTCCAGTGATTATCTTCATAAGTTGCATCACCTGATCTCTGTGTCTGGGGTGGCCAGGGTCCCAGTGGACCTGGTCTCCCTAGATGCAGGGAAGGCATTTGACTGTGATTTGTGGTTGTTTCTTTTTGTGGTCATTACCCAATACAAGATACCAGATTAATTTATCTGGTGGATTCAAATCTTGTATTAGAGTCCATCTGCCCATGTGTGGTATAATGGGATTCTTTCCCCTAGTTTCTCCTCTGAATGTGTCACTAGGCAAGATTGTCCACTGTCTCCCCTTTTGTTTAATTTGTATCTCGAGCCTTTACTTTGATGTCTATCCAGTAAGTCACAGGTTCAGGAGACACGGGTCAGGAAAAAGAAGTATAAGTTCTCAGCTTATGCTGATGACTTGTTGCTCCATCTTGATCATCCTCGGACTTCTATCCTGGGAGATCTGAGGAAAATGCAGTAGTTTGCCGTGGTCTCGAGTATAGGTTAAATTTGGGGAAAACTAAAGTACGTGTGGGGGGAGAGTTGTTGAAGGATTTCTGTGCCATTGCATCTGGCCTCATCCAGTATCTAATTTTTATAAACGGTTTCAATTTTTATATCCTAGTGGGCCCACGGGCATTTGTTATTATTGGCAATCTGTGCTTGGGGTCTACTGGACTACAGAGCAGTGGCAATCTGTCTGATTGTTATTGTATAAATATATCAAACAGGACTGACATTGTCTTATTCAATTTAACATTTTACATAATTTATTTCACACCTTATTGTTTAGCTCTGATGGATTGTTTGCCTACCTCCAATTGTTATGGATGTGCTGGGGTACTAGGAACTCTCTGGCACATCTTGTGGGATTATATTAAAGTGCAACCATTCTGAACATCTAGTCAGACACACCTGGATCCCCTTCTGGGCCTTGAAGACTTGTTTACTCCTTCTGTTTGTTTAGTGGAGCATTATAATGATTCGGTCTGTGGCCCAAGATGGAGATACATGGCTTTGCTAGTTCTTGCAGCTAAGGTAGTTATTTTTTGACATTGGCTGGATGATAATGTTCCTTCTTTTTGGGAATGGCATCAGGAAATTTTGCAAACTTTGCAAATAGAGAGACAGATTGCCTCTCTCTGGGGTAGATATGATTTATTCAGGAAAAGATGGGAAACTTTATATGCTTTGTTATATATTACTCAGTAGTGTTTAGTTATACCCAAGGTTTTTGGATGGCTGCTCCATATTGTGTTTCATGGGTTCATGGCTGGTCTGTCAACTGTGCTGTTTTGGGTTTAGTGCTCTGGATGGGGATGGTGAGTTTGTCTGGAGTTGTTTCTATAGTTTGATTTTTTTGTTGTTGTTAAATGATTGGATTGGGTTGTGCTGTGCTATTGTCTGCTGTTTTTCTTGTTATTTTTTTTTCTGATACCATTGTAAAATGATTAAAGTATACTAATTTAAAAAAAAATTGTGAACATGCATATTTGCTTGTTTGGAGGTTTGTTTGTTTTTCTTTGTTTGTTTGTTTTTTGTTTGTGCTTTTTTTGTTTTTGTTTAGCAGACATTATTTCTTTTTCCAGATAACTCCTATGAATTAGTTATGTTTGCTCAGTTTTTGCAAATAATAATAATAGACTACCCAACCAAGCATCAAGTTCTGAATCTGTTCCCTGTGTGTTATCTAAGGAGAATGTCCTATAACATTTGAAAACTTAGCATCTGACAAATTACATGGCCTAGACAAAATTCATCCCAGACTTCTCAAAGAGGCTGCAGAACAGTTAGTACCACCTCTTACATTCATCGAATTGGTTGAGAAGGGGTACATGATATCAGATTGTTAAAAGGCTATTTTAACCCCACTACACAACCATTCACAACAGGTGAAGATAAGAAACATACTCTCGGAAAGTAAACCTGTCCATTCTGGTTTCCTGCAAGGGTCCATTCTGGGACCTCTCCTGCTTAGTGTCTTCTTGAACAATCTTCCTAAAGCCTGCCAAGGACTCATTTTTTTATATGCCAATGATGCTGTTCTCTTCATTAGTGATACAGAGCCTAAGGATCTTGAGATCCTGCTCCAGCAAAACTTTACTGAAGAAGAACAATGGTTTAATAAACATAAACTTATTATGAGCTACAAAAAGACAAAAATTATGTTGTTCACCAGTCCCCAAAACAAACACAAAGCTTAGCTACTCTCTATCACCTATGACGTGGGCACTAACTTGGAACTTGTCCAGCACTTTAAACATCTGGGGATTACGGTGGACAGCACCTTGTCTTATGCCCTCCATATTGCCAATATTGCCAAAGTTGTCAATGTGCATATAGGGTTGCTCCACAGGTACAAGCATTGCCTGACCCCTGATGCTCTTAAAGTGGCTATTCACAGCTTGGTGGTCTCATTCATCAATTATGGACTGGCTATATATGGGTCAGCCACTGATACAGCCCTCTGTTGCATTAAACTGACCCTAAACAACATTTGCCATCTCCTGATGGGATCCTTGAGACTGACACACCTGTGACCTTTATACCCAGGCTAACTGGCTCCAGTTCAAAAGTAGACTCTCCTACCAAACTTGTCTATTGGCTAAAAAAATCATGCCTAGGTCTAGTGCCCCCTTGGGTCCAGATGCTTCTTATCCTCTATGTCAACAGATTCCATACCAGAAGCTCTGATAGCCAGTTCTTCAAGGTCCCTCACTGTTGCACTTCCCAAAGTCAACGGTCTTTCACCTACCAAGCCCCACTATGGTTTAATTCCTTGCTGTACGATATATCCTCTGCTTCCAAACTGGGATACTTTAAACAGAAGGCTAGGCAACACCTTGTTGCAGCTTCTAGTTGTGATTGCTTCCACTAACTTGACCTAACTGTACTTTTGTCCTCTTTTCTTCTTCTTCCCCTCATTCTTGGACTCCATGTGCATCTTCTATTCCCCCATCACCTACCTAGACTCATACTTCCTCTCCCATATGCTGAAACCCCTGCCCCCTAACCCTCCCTACCTCTTATTATCTTTGTGCCCTTTGATGATGCTCCATGGGCTGATCCTTACCTCCCCTCATCCTGTTTGTGTCTGTTTTCCCAAAATCCACCAACAAGACAACTCCTACTGGGCTGACTGCTCCCCTCCTGATGATCTGTCCCTACACTCTGTGCCAGCCTATTTAACCTCAATGTCAATTCATTGTTTAGTCCATCTGTGACCATGTAGGCATTTTTTGATCCTGAATATTCCAACTCACTTTGTAATTCTATTTTGTATTTCTTACTTGTCGCAACTCCTTGCTTACTTGTTTATATGTTTGTAATCCTCTGACATGGAACCTATGTAAAGAGCTATCAGTTCAAAGGTGTTAATCCAATAGTTAAATAAATAAATTAACACAAATTAAGGTCCAGGGATAATCTGGGGAATTTCAGACCAGTGAGTCGTTATTGTGCAAATTAGCAGGAGGTTTCGTCACAGATCACACCACTGAATTTAGTAACAGAAACAACTTAATGGACACAAGACAACACAATTTCTTAGGTAGATCCTACCTCACAAATCAGAATGCCTTTGTTTAGGATTTTAGCAAAGCATTAGAAAATGGAATTTCGGTGGACGTTATCTATTTTGATTTTTAGAAGGACTTTCAACACTGTCCCACATCAAAAAATTATTAACAAATTGAGAAATATCGACTTAAACAACAGATTAATCTGTTGGATATCTAACTGGCTCTCAGAGAAGATACAAGCAGTTAGAATAAATGGGCATGTTTTCCTTTTGGGGAGAAGAGGCAAATGGAATACCACATGGCATACCTCTCAACCTCTTGTATCCTGAATCAGTGACAAGGCTTAAAAAAAGCAGAGACAAAGACCCCAAATCATGGACACATCTTAAAAATTGGTACTATTCATTCAGAATGCTGATAGAATAAGGGGGTTTGTGTTGAGATGCATTTTCAAAAGCAGAACAAGTTTGCAACTTTAATGTTTGAGATTATTTTGTGATTTTAATCCCCACTGTTCTGTCACAAAAACATAAATTTTACGAGGGACGGAGGAATATTTTGAAGCAAAATCATGGACATCCCTGAAAATCAGGAACAGTTAAGAGGTATGCCACATGGATCGGTCCTGGCGCTGTTACACTTCAATATATTTGTAAGGGGTATGCAACACAAGCTAGGGAGTTAGTACATCTAATTTGCTGACAGTGTCAAAATTGAGGTCTGATTAACTCCATGGAACAGCATTTGTCACTACAAGCAGATCTGAAGGCAATGGAGGATTGGACTATGGAAAATAACATGAATTTCAGCATTATAAAATGTGCAGTAACTCATTATGGGAATAAATGTGGTAAATACATATGAATTGAAGGGGTAAATTATAAGAAATGCTGTCCAAGAAAGGGACTTGGCTGTAACAATTGATACAAGGCCTCATATTGAAAAGGTTAGCATGCCCCTAACTAGTTAGTGTCCATGAATAAAATAAGAAAATCACACTTGAGAGTGTAAAAGTTGCCAATGGAAGCCAACTTTAACATTACAAAATACAAAGCCCATACATCGGCAAAACTCCCCACCACAAAGACTTCATTCAATGTGTTGAATTTGCATGCTTTAACCAGTAACTAAAGTGTTACATTCAAACACACTCAATTAATACTACCATCAATTACATAAATTAGTTACCCCACATGTGTAACAAATATATTCCAATAGGAAACATAATATAAACAACACCATAATTCAGTTAAGACTGCACACATTTTTGCATTTAAAATATCCACTTGCTACTTAAGAATGAATAAATTGTATAAGCATTAATAAAAGCAACCACACATGCAGTCTGTAAATATAATAATACCCCTGATCATTTAAAAAGGAATAGACCGTTTAGATAAAGAAAAGTGTGAAATTACAATGTTCTCTGTGTTGTCCAGACTGATAATAATGTGTCATAAAATAGCCCACACAGGTCCTAGAAATGTACATGTCAATTTACATTGTTTAACATAACATGTAAAAAATGGTTTAAACAAATTGCACCAGGACCTAAAAGCACATATAAAAAATAACTGAATTAAAAGCCCAACTTCATAAATCATATAATTAACAATTCATCTTATGGGCCAAGTAAACTGTTCCAAGATACGTAGACTACATGCAGTAACAATATATGTGCCGGCTAGACAAATCAAGGGTAAGGATAGAAATGGAAAACAATACCAACCATATGTCACTGCACCAATAATGACTGAATGTGTGGCTGTAATATACACACATCACCTGAAGTCTAAATTCCAAAACCTGTCACAGCCACAAAATCCGAGGCAGCCTGCAAAGGAATGTAGCAACAGTAACCAGAGGGTGTGTGTGTGTGTGGGGGGGGGGGTTTGTGGGATAAAGAAATAATGAATACAAGAAAAGAAAAAAAGAAAAAAAGGTGAAGAAAGGGACCAAAAAGGAGAGGAGAGAAGGGAGGTGGGAGGAAGAGGAGGAAGGGGAAAAAGAATGAATGCAATTAAATGATAGGTAAGAGGTAAAGCAGGATGCAATACAGTGCCTAAGGACATCTCCTATTACAGATAGGGGGAAGCTCAAATTTATCCATAAGACTATGTACCATAACCTTAAGACAGAAAATCCAATATTCCTCCCTATGGGATGATTTATTCAGTAAATCCCCTCCCCTTGGACCTATCATTACATGCTCAATACCAACAAAAGACTATTTATGCACCATAGGGTTCCCACTTTTGTGGGGTTTTATATGACAAGAGCACCCCCATAATTGCATGGCCCGAAATGGTGAATGGAAAATGGTGACTGCCACATGGGCAACTGGACAGGAACGTTAAATAGCACAGTGAGTGACTGTAGCAGGAGGTGGCTGGAAGGGCATCATGTACACGGTGAGTACTGCAGGGAAGAGGAGGCAATGCACGCTGCAACAAGGGCAGCAAGGGAAGGGCACTACGGACTGAGTGAGTGGTCATGGGGAGTGGGAGGGCAGCACCGCCCAGGTGGACTATGGGCAGGATCACAGCAACAGGAGTGGCACAGTGGTGAATGTATATAGCAGCAGAACCACTGGGACCAGAAGATGGACAGCAGAGTGGCCTGCGCGTCATGCAGGGGCGGAAGGGAGGAATATGTGAGGGCACAGCCAGGGGGCACAGTCTATGGGACCAGCAACAGCAAGCTGTGCGCAGCCCGAAGGGGGGGCATATGGAACAGACATCTCTCTGACAGATGTGCAGTGGCCGTGGTGTGTGAGCCCGGGTCAAAAGGGTGACTGCAGGGGATGTGGTGGCTGTGCAGGCGCCCATGGCAGGGTGATCCTGCAATGGGTAGGGGAGGAGGATCGCCAACTGTATGCCATGTGGTGCTGCACATGGCCATGTAGCCAAGCAATGGAAACAGGCTCACAGGGGGTGGTGCATGCTAGGGGCCACTAAGCGGACTGTCAGACATGGGATGTGAAGTTGCGCACCAGTCCAGCAGGTAGGCATAGTGGCTCATGGTGCTGTACTCTGCCATGATCACGTGGATCCAGGTATCCTGGTCATGGTACCGATGCCCGGGCTGTGGTGCCTCTGCCCCTGACACCAGCATTTCTGAACAGATGGCAGTCAGATGCTTCTCCTTCCTGAGGCAATCTAGGAGATGCCAGATGCTGGGGTGGCATGCACCGACCCGGGTGTTAAAGGCCCTGTGCCACTCATCCACCACATTGTTGGTACATGCCAGGCCCTGGAGGGTCACCTCATAGCAGTTCCACTGCTCGATGGGGAAGATGGCACGTTGGCACCCCGAGCACTCGGTGGGGTGACCTATCCAGTTGTCCTACATGTAGTCGAGCATGGGCTGGAGGACCTCCTTGTTCCTGGCCACATACTCCCACTCCTGCAGCTCATCAAATACTGCTGGCACATCTGCAGATGGGAGGAATGCCAGCACCAGCAGCATCCAGATGTGTAGGGTGAAGTCGGGGTCGGTGGAGTACCGTGCCAGGTTGTCCGGCGGTTGTTGCACCCTGCTCCACAGGGCCTGGGAGTAATGAAAAAGCATCCCTGGATGCAGGCTTCCGGGAAGACGGTACCAATCCCACACCAGCTGGCACACTCGAAGTCCAGACCATGACAGGTGCAATGTCTGGGTTGTGCAGCTTCAACTGGCCTAGCAGGTGGATGTAGGTCTGTGATTGCCTGGAACACATCAGGGCATAGACAGCGGGCAGGACCATACCAAATGCGATGGCATGGACAGTGTACAGCTGGCTGAAAAGGGTGGGGCATGCCCTGAATGTGCTGTTCATGAACCAGTCCATACAGCTGGCCAGCTGCTGCAGACCACAGTCCGTAGCATACACCACGATGTGGTCCTGCTCCCTCCCACTGTCATATAGGAGGAGGCGTGTGTCATCAGAGGCAAGGGTGTACTCCTCCGGGATGTTGATGTCTTTGACTGATTGTGGGGTGGTTGGCCAGCTCCATGCCACATGGTGCAAGCATTGTACTGTCCGCTGCAGCAGCCGCACTCCCAGCAGGTGACTGGCCACTGCCGCTGGGATGCTCATTGTACTTACCACAATGACTTGGGATACAGTGTCCAGCGTCCGCCGTGCCCTGTCCCGTAGTGTTTCTAAGATGCGCTGCCCACCCATGTCTGCTGCATCAGGGGCATGGTTGTGTTCCCTGATGGTGGCCACCACCGTATCCTCCACTGTGTGCAGGCGGGCTAGGCAGTGGTACCTGCGTGCCTCTGCACATCTCCAATACACCTTATCAGGCCCTTCCTTATGTCACCTATAGACAAAGCCACTATGGACAGCTATTGGCTTGCCCTTTTGGCTTGGAATGTAGTGCACCTCTATGCTTAGCGATGCAGTCCCATCTGACAGAGCTGCAGAGGATAGCTGCCTAATAGGCACTGTGTGCCCTGTCCTGTGTGCACCTGGCCATGCCCCCTTCCTGCCTGGGGACCATATCTGGCAGTGTAAGGCTGCACCCCCATCCCCCATGTCCATGTGTCCTGTGGGCCACCCTCGCTGTGGTCCATCATCACTGTTCATCTTGCCTTCTGTGCCTGTGCACTGCCCAGTGACCCCTGCCAGTCATGTGCTAGCCTATGCAGGTGAGTTGTTCTTTCTGCTGTGGGCTTCTGCTGGGGGGGGGTGCTCTGGCTGTAGTGCAGGTTGTGGTCCTGTATGTGCTCTGTTCTCCCCTGTTGGCTGCAGGGTGGTGCGACCTCCCAATGTCGGCCCTCTGTCCCTGTCTGGTCTTCCTATCCCTGTGTTCCCTGGAGGTGCCACCACCGCCTTCACTGGCCCCCTCTGGTGCCCAATGCCTCTGCCTGTTGTAGCCTTCTGTTCAGGCCCACCTTTGCTTGCTGTTCTGTGTGGCCTGTGTTGTGGACTCACCCCTCTGTGTGCAGGCCTGCTGGTGTTTGTGGTCTTGCCACTGGAATGTGTTGGAGGTGCCCATTACTGAGTGAAAGAGCTTTTCACTCTTCCACTGTCTGTCTTCCATTCTTTGTGCTCGATCTTTAGGCAGCAGTGCTTTTGGTATCACCCCCACAGACCATGCCGTTGTAGGAGCACTCTTCCTGGCAGCCCCCACAGACCGAGCCATTGTAGGAGCACTCTTCCTGGCAGCTACCCTTTTGGTTATGTGTTCAGCGGTAACATATACACAATTGCCATTATCAATTGCTCATATATGATTGCCAACACTTTCCTTAAGTTTCCTTTTTGTCTTGCCAACATATATAACCTCACAAGTACAGGTTGCTAAGTATATAATGTTGGTAGCATCAAAATCGATGAACCTTTTGATTGTAATATCTTCCTCCAAGTTAGAAGTAGTTTTTGTTACATGAAAAGGTTGACAATACTTAAATCAGTTACACCTATAGCAACTGGGGAGTAATGCTAATAGCAAGGATGAAGAACGTGGTATAGGCTGTAAACTATGAGTAACCAGGTCGGAGACATTTTAACTTCTTTTGTAAACCATATGTGGAAAGGATTTTGTCCATTCATTAATCTTTGGCTGATTAAACAAAATGTGTCAATTATCCTGAACGATATTCTCCACTGCACTAGATCTAATATTGTAAGTTTTTATAAAATTACATCTTGGGCTGGAAACATTGCTACTAGGAGCATGTTCATTCAAAAGACCCTCATGATTCAATTCCCTGACCCTCTGTAATCCCCCCATAATGCTGCTCTGAGCATAACCCTGCTGCTGGAACCTATGCATCATATCCTCAGCATGAATGGCAAAAGTAGGGTCATTACTACAATTTCGCCTGGCTCATAAAAACTGGCTCACAGGACTATTACTGAAGGTATTGCAGGGATGGCATGAAGTAGACTTAAATATGGCATTGTGGTCAGTTGGTTTGCAATATAAAGTAGTGTCAATACCGCATTCTGCATTCTTTATCAATACAACATCCAAGAACGAAATCAATTCAGTTCTACATGTCATTGAGGAATGCAAATTGCTATTGGTCAATTCTAAATACTGTACGAAAGACCACAATTGCACAGTAGTACCCCACCATACCATCAGTATGTTGTTAATATAATGTCGATAAAGACAAATGAGGTTCAAAAATGGGTGTGTATCAGGATCATATATACAGTGCTCCTCCCAACTTCCCAGATATACATTCACGAAGTTGGGGGTGAAAGTGGCACCCATAGTGGTGCCACTCTTCTGTATGTACTGTTCCCCTTAAAAACAAAAAGCATTGGCCTCCAAAGCAAATTGAGCCAATTGAACCAAACATTCTGTAAGGGGTCATTAGGGGATTCCCTCTGATCCAGAAATACACTTAAGGCTTCCAACCCATCATCATGTGGGATGACAGTGTACAGTGATTCCACATTGAGCGTGATCAGGATTTCTCTGGAATCAATGTGGATATCCTGTAACACTGCAAGGATCTCTTTAATATCCCTAATGTATGATCTCGTCCCCTTCATGAATGTCTAAATAAAGGAGTCAATATACACTGAGAGGTGTTCGGTAAGGGAATTTACCCCATCAGTCTTCTGGGTGGTGACATCAAACTCTTGTGCACCATTGGTAAGTTATATGTATCTATATAGTTTATCTCACTGAAATTCTTTGATATGAAATTCTGCTTCACTGACTGGTGGGTCCATCTGGGACCCATCAGGCAGTGGAGGAGTTAGAGGAGCAGCCAGAGCAGCAGGGCAGCTGTCCGTAGCCACAGGGGATCATAGAAGCAGCAGGACAGGTGTCCATAGCCACTTGGGAATGTTGAAGGAGAAGAAAGCATCGTGCGACCACCAAAAGTGCCACCAATCCAGGGATGCCCAAAGTCACTAGAGGTGGAGGAGGAGGTGGTAGAGGTGGAGGAGGCATGCAGCAGGGACACAGGATTTGCGGCAGCATCCAGGGATAGTAACTTTCGCTCTCACCCATCCTCCCCCGCATCTTATTAAATACGTGGTGGTTGACAGGGGTTGGCACGCTCGGAGAAGAGGGAGGAGCACAGGACCCCACAATCACCAGGAAGGAGTACAGGATGCCACATTTATCAGGGAGGATCCAATAGCAACACAAAGCAGAACTGAGAAGCTTCTCGGACAGGATGCTGAAAGGATTGAAATCACTTAAGGTACTGTGACTGTTAGGGGCACCTGAAACTTTTTATGGGTTCCTGTGGGGAATGCAAAGGGCCTTGAACAGTGAATTGACCCTTGTGGTAATTTCTGTTTTTTTTGGGGAGGGGGCCTTAAGGTACTGTGACTTTTGAGGGGACACCTGGGACCTTTATGAGTACACTGACCTTTTGGGGAACAATGCATATTGTGCTTTCAGTTTTATAGGGGAACCTGGAAAGTAGGGGTAAAATACTTGCCTAAAGTCTTAAATGCTATGTACAGGGCAATGCCAAGAATTAGGCACTAATGGTGAAATGCCTTTCTGTGAGGGGCATTTGATGTGAGGGACAAACTGCAGGCATAATGGTAGGATTCACTAGAGTTAACTGACCCTGGGAACTGTGAAGGAAAAAACAGGCTAAGTATATACCTGTGTGGGTGGGTGGGTAGCCACAAGGGGAGCAAAAGGGTCAAGCAATTAAATAGGCCCCAATGGTGATTTCTGGTTTTCTTTTGGGGGATGTGGAATAGTCGGGGCAGAAATCAGATGGGACGGGGAGGATGGAGGGGCCAGAAAAGAGGAACAATGTACAGAAGGGGTAGGCATGAAGGTTCTGAGAGGGGACAGGAGGATAAAACAAGGAGGCAGGGCAGGTTGTGATCATAGCAGGATAGTGAGATGTAGTGGATGTGGAGCAGCTGTGCATATGGACACACGCTGAAGTTTGGGAGCATGCCCTATATGTGTGAGGATGTTTCACCTGGAAAGTGAGATTTAGGAGTTAGGGAGGGTGGTGGATCACTTAATCATGGAAGGGGGCCACAGAGGGAGAAGAGGCAGGGGCATGGAAAATTGAGGTGAAAAATTTGTACGCTCAGATGGGTGGAGGGAGGGTGGGGAAAGTAGGAAAGGCAATAGACCAGTTAAAGTACAACACAAGTGTGAACAGAAAGAGGGTAGTACAGCAAGTGGAAAGTGGAGGGTCTTGCTACTCAAGGTAATCTTGGAGGAGAAGATGTAAACAAGGATTGGCAGGAAGTGGTCAGGAGGAGAGGGGGGTAGGGATGGAGCTAAGGGGGCTGGTCACGTCTGCCTTGGAAGAGAAAAGGGGGTAAAAGGCAATGGCACTGCAGGTGGTACTGTAGTGAGAAATAGGTATACACCTCTGCAAAATTTACTAGGAGAAGGCGGGTGTACACCTATACAAAAAGGATGTAGGGGAGCATGTGGGGAAAGAGAAGGATGATGGGGCAAGGGGAGGCAGGAGATGTAGGGAGAGGTAAGTTGGGCCCCTGAAAAAGAAGCTGAAGATGGAAGGACTGGGATTAGGAGTAATGAGGTTTTGGGATCGGGGTGAGATCAGACCCAGGGGAATGGGGGGGGTATATTGTTACGTCTGAGGGTGCAGATCATTCCTTGGGAGGGGGTGGCCCTGTTGTGGGGAAGGTAAACAGAATGAGGGTGCTTGGGGAAGGAGAGGCAAAGCAGGCATGCAAGAAAAGTAGGCAGGGCAATGAGAAGGGGGAAAAGAGGGTACTGGTAATGGGGGACTCCATTATTAGAGGAATCAGATGGGGGGAAACAAATGGGGCAAGGGTTGCTCTGTAAGCTTGGAATGTATGCCAGGAATGATGCTGTTTCAGGTAGGGTACCTTGTGCACTCATTTCTAAGAAAGTACGAAGGAGTGCTCCACATTGTGGTACACATTGGCACAAATGATGTGAAGGAGAACAGTGTTCAAGAAGTGCATTCCAGATATAGGGAACTGGCAAGATTATGTGTAGCTGAGAACTGCACCGTCTCATTCTCAGAAATCTTGTTGGTACTGAAGGGTGCTCTTGAAAGAAAACAGAAGATTAGGGAAATCAACAGCTGGTTAAGGGAGTGGTGCCCAGCTATGGGGTACGGGTTGGTGGGCAATTGGGGGACTACATGGGAGAATAAAGAACGTTTTGCTAGGGATAGGCATCACTTGAGTCAGGAGGAGGTCCTTAAGAACAAGCTTGGAGATTACATATCTAGGCGGTGGGATTTAAACTAGAGGATGGGGAGAGCTGAAAAGTATGAACATATGATCATACGAACATACGAAAAATGCCAGCCGAAAAAGGCCTTAAGGTCTACCAATTTTGCTTGGTTGTGCAGCTAGCAGTCCCTATTTTGCAGCTGCCTCTCACTCCCTTGCCTCCTCTTCCTTGACCCTCCATCTTGCTCTGTCCCATCCCCTCTTGAATCCCCCATTGTTCTACTAGATACTATCTCAGCTGGTAGTGCATTCCACTCAGCCACCACCCTCTCCATAAAAAAGTGCCTCCTTATCTCCCTTCTGAACCTTTCCCCCCTCCAGTCTCATATCATCGCCTTGGGTGTCCCTCCCCTCCTTTAGTTTGAAAAGCCCCTCCGTATGAGACTTGTATATCCCTGTCATGTACTTGAAGGTTTCAATCATATCCCCCCCTCCCCTCCAAGGAGTACATGTTCAACTCCCTCAGTCTGTTCTCATATGGTATGTCCCCCAGACCTTTGAGCATCTTAGCTGCCCTGCATTGCACCCCCTCCAGTAGCTTGATGTCCCACTTCAGGTATGGGTGCCAGAACTGTATGCAGTGCTCCAGATGTGGACTAACCAGTGATCTGTACAGTGGCAGAATCACCTCTCCCCTCCTAGAGGATATACCTCTAGCAATACAACCTAGCATCCTGTTGGCCTTTGCAGCTACCCTTCTACACTATGCTGAATTGTTCATTGCCCCCGTAATGAGCACTCCCTTGTCCTTCTCCTCCTCAGTCACCGCCAACTGCACACCTCTCAGATGGTAGCTGCTCCTTGGGTTTTTAGCCCCAAAATGCAGCGCCTTGCATTTTTTGGCATTGAATCTCAGCTACCAGGTGTCCAACAAAGACTCCAGCCTTGACAGATCCTCCTGCAGCACCTGCCAGCCCCCCAGGTCATCTACCACTGCTCTCATCTTGGTGTCATCAGCAAACAAGCTGATTCTGCTCTTGATGCCCCCTGAAATGTCCTCAACGAATACCCCAAACAGCACTGGTCCCAATACTGACCCCTGCAGAATTCCAGTCATCAACACCCTTGGGGATGATAGCTCCCCACCCACCCACCACTACACTCTGTTGCCTCCCCTTCAGCCAGTTCCCTGCCCAGTCCACCATCTTTACTTCCACTCCTGTAGCTTACTTCCTAGTCTCCCATGCAGCACCGAGTCGAATGCCTTACTGAAGTCCAGGTACAGGACATCCACTGCGTGGCCCTTGTCCAGTTGTTTAGTTACCCAGTCATAGTACTCCACCAGGTTGGTCTGGCATGATCTGCCGGTGACAAAGCCATGCTGCTTATTGTCCTGTAGCCCATTCGCCTCCAGAAGGGTCACTAGTCTGTCCATCAGGATTGCCTCCATCAGTTTTCCCTCGATGGATGTGAGGCTCACGGTCTGTAGTTCTGTAGTTCATTTTTGGGGCCACTCTTGTGAAGAGCTACCATGTGAGCCATCCTCCAATCCCATGGTACACACCCTGAATCTAGTGAGGCATTGAATAGGTCTTCCAGAGGGTCCCACAGTTTTCTCTGCCTCTTCCTTCAGTACCTGGGATGAATGCCATCCAGCCTCGGTGCCTTGTCCACCCTCAGTGCCTTCAATCCCTCCAGCACCCTGTCCTCTGTGATTTCCCCATCTGTCACACTCCCTTCCTCCTTACCTGCCTTCATTCCCCTCCTGAGTATCTCCCCCCTCTTTTCCATAGTAAATATCGAGCAGAAGTAGTCGTTTAGTGCTTCTGCCATTCCCCCCCTCCACTTCCACCCATCCCCTTTTGCTCTTAATCCTTACAACATTGTCCTTCCAGACCCATTTCTCCCTGATGTACCTGAAACATTTCTTCTCTCCCTCCTTAATGCCCGACGACAGCCTGAGCTCCCTTGCTGCCTTTGCTGCCCTTACTGTCCTTGTCACCTCATTTGCTTCCTTCAGGTACTCCTCTATGTCCTCCCCCCCTCCCTGTCCTTTTGTGCCTCCTAAAGGCTGCTCTTTTCCTCCTTATCTTTTCCATGACTGCATTGCTCACCCAGCTAGGTCTCTTTGCCCTCACTCTCTTACTCCTAGCCTTGATGCAGGTCTTAGTTGCTGCCACTACCCCCATCTTTATTATCTCCCACCTCTGGTTAGTGTCCATACTAGGGTTAATCTTGGCCAAGTACTCCCTTACTATTTCCCCCCATCCTCCCGAAGTCAACACCCTTGTCTCCGACACTACTCCTTCCCTACACATATCCATTGTGAACCATACCGAGTGGTGGTCACTCCCCGCCAGAGGATCATCCACCCTTAGTTCCCTCAAAAATGCCCCATTAGCCAGCACTAGGTCAAGGATGTTCCCTAACCTAGATGGTTCGTTGACCATCTACACCAGGAAATTGTCCTGGAAGGTGTCTAGTACTACTTGCTCCCTACTATTATTTGTGGCCGAGGTACTCCAAGTCCACTCCCAGTAGGTTGAAGTCCCCCACTATCTCTACACTCCCCTTACCGCAGGCCCTCCTGACCTGTCCTGCTAATTCTCTAATTCTTCAGTCTGGGAGGGAGGTCTGTAAACCACTCCCATCCTGACAGGCCTATTCCTTGAGTCCTGGATTTGCACCCACAGCAACTCAGCACTACCCTCCTCCCTCTTCTCCCGCATGCACTTCATTCCTTCCCTCACATACAGCACCACCCCTCCCCCTTTCCCCTTTACTCTATCCCTATGGAAAATCCTGTACCCTGGTACCGCCAGTCGCAGTCATGGTACTGGGTGGCCCACATTTCGGTGATTGCCACCATGTCCACTTCCCCTTCTGCCATGAGAGTCTGAAACTCTACAGTTTTGTTCCCCAGGCTTCTAGCATTCAAGGTGATCACCTTCTACTCCTTGCCTTTCTCTGTCTCCCCACCTTCCTTCCCCCTCTAGCATCCTCAGAAGTATCTGCCCTTAGTCCCCTATCCCTGTTATGGGGGTAGACCCATATGACTTCCCTTCCCATGGCCTCAGCTTGACTCCTGTCCACTTGCCACCCCCCACTCCTAGTTTAAATACCCAGCCTCTTCTATATAATCACTTATCCCCTTTTCCAACACTCTCTTGTCCTCTTTGCTTAAGTGAAGATGATCCTTCATGTAGAGGCTGCTATACATCTAGGTCTCTCCCCACCCACTAGCCTATACCCTCTGGCCTGACACCAAGTTCCAAACCATCTATTAAATTCCTCTATCCTCCTTTTTTCTTGCAGTGCTCACCCTGGGAACAGGAAGTACCTCTGAGAAGGCTACTGATCTTCCTGCTCCTTCACGTAATAGTCTCAGCTTCTCAAACCTCCCCTGTATTTCCTCTACGTCCCAGCAGCCAGGTCATTCATCCCTAAATGCAGAATTAAATGGGGTTTCTCCCTGCCCCTTTTAGCAACTTTCAGTACAGATTGCCCCACCCTCTCAGATGTCATTCCCAGCATGGCCTCTACCCATATGCCGCTGTGCCTCTCACCCCTGCTACCCCACTTGACTCCCCTTAGTATCGAGTCCCACCGCACTAGGGTTCCACCCTGATTCAGAACCATGTGTTCCCCATTCTTTCCTCTCCTCTCCTCCTATGCTTCCTCTTTCTCCTGCACATTTGCTCCCCCTTTCATCCCCATTACCCTTTCTCCATCCATACCACCCCCCATAACCCCTTCTTCATGGTTACCCTCTGCTGCACCTCTTGGCTCTCCCCCTCTGGTTTCTTCATATCCCCCAGGGCTACGAAGAAGACAGAGGGGTAGTAAGGCATAGACTCTTCCCCCAACCTGGAGGAGAACAGGGAGTGAGGACTATACCTGGGGGTGGCAGGATTAAGGAAAATTCTGGGAGGGGTTGGAAAGTTGTTCTGATAAATGCCCTGAGTCTGGGGAGTAAGATGCTGGAGTTGCAGGCATTGTAGGTGGAGGGGGGTTGGGTGTGGCTGCAGTCACAGAAACTTGGGCAAGCCAGTACTATGACTGGGAAATTAAAATTTCTGGTATAAAACACTTAGAAAGGATAGGACCATGGGCGGGGGGTGGGGGGCGGCACTGTTTGTTAGGAATGGGATAGTGTGCAGCAGAGATGAGGTGAGGAAGGATAACGTGGAGGAGGTATGGCCCTGATACAGGATAGTGATGCAAAGAGACTTAATCTTGGGTGTGGTCTACCAGTCACCCATGCAATCAGAGCACATGGATGAGGTACTAACTGACAATTTGAGGAGGAATTGGTGGAGGAGGAGGGGTGGGAACATGATACTAGGAGACTGTAACATGCCAGGTATGAACTGGAGTTCCATGGCATTTTCATCAGCAAAGGTGCAAAGAATGCTCAATGCACTCCAGGATGAATTTCTGACTCAGCTTGTTGAACAGCCAACTAGGGAGGGAAACATCCTGGACCTGTTCCTGGCCAATGGGGAGCAGGTTAGGGAGCTGATGGTGGAAGCCCCATTGGCTGGCAGTGACCACTCCATGGTGTGTTTTACCTTGGGGAAGAAGTGGAACCAAGCGAAGACCATGGCAGTGGACTTCAGGAGGGCAAACTTCGGGGAGATGGTAGATATACTCTGGGAGCATATAAGTAAACTCAGGACTGGGATGGACATGGAGGGGCAGTGGGGAATCCTTAAGTGGGGCATCCTGGAGGCCACAAAAACCTACACCAGGTCACAAAACAAGATGGCCAGAGCCAGGAAACCTTTCTGGTAGTCAAGGGAAGTGCAGGAGGACGTGAGGAAAAAGAGGCTGGCCTTTAGGAGGTACAAATGCTCCTGTAGCAAGGCAGACCTTGAGGGTATCATAGGATTTCCAGGGAGGTTAGTAGGAAGGTTAGAAAAGCCAAGGCGGATAATGAACTTAGACTGGCAAGAGAGATCAGGGAGGGGGAAAAGGAATTCTTTAGATATGTTAAGGAGTGGAGGAAGGGTGAGGGGTAGATTAGAAAGCTGAGAAAGGGGGGGTGAATGGGTCAGGGGGATGGAGCAGGCTTAAGTATTAAATGGCCATTTCACCTGTCTTCACTAGGGAAAGGGATGGGCCAATGCCTCAGGGACAGGGCAGGAAAGAGGTATGGGGGGCTCTCACAGATGGGGAAATCCAGGTAGGGAGGGTAAGGGAGGCTCTCAGGTCCTTGATGACAGCTAAAGCTCCAGGGCCAGATGGCATCCACCCAAAGGTTCTAAAGCAACTGGCAGATGTCCTGCGACTCCAATGATGGACCTATTCAATTCCTCCCTCCAATCAGGATGGGACCCTCTAGATTGGAGGTTGGCCCATGTCATGCCCCTCCACAAGAGTGGACCTCAGGATGATCCAGGGCACTACAGACCAGTCAGCCTGACATCCGTAGTAGGGAAAATGATGGAGGCCATCTTGAAAGAATGGATGGTGGAGTTCCTGGAGGTAAATGGTTTTCAGGATGAAAACCTACATGGGTTTGTCCAGAGGAAATCATATCTAACACACCTGGTCGAATTTTTCATCTGGGTTACATGGCCCCTGGATGTAGGAAAGCCAGTTGATGTCCTGTATCTGGACTTCAGCAAGGCTTTTGACTTGGTCCCACATAGAAGGTTATTTGGAAAATGAGGGAACTGGGTCTGGGAAGCAAACTGGTGGGGTGGGCAGCAAATTAACATAGAAACATAGGAACATAGACTTTGATGGCAGATAAGAACCACTTGGCCCACCTAGTCTGCGTATTTTCCTACCTACTGGATAAGCTGCAAATCCTAGTTAACCAACAGCTTACTTCCTCCTACCCTCACTATAAATGCCTTATGTCTGTCCCAAGCATTCTTGAATTCTCCCACTGTTTTCGACTCCACAACCTCCACAGGAAGGCTGTTCCATGTGTCCACCACCCTTTCCATGAAAAAATATTTCCTCACGTTGCCCCTGAGCTGTCCACCCTCTATCTTCAAATTGTGCCAACTTATTCTTGCACATCTTATTTTCTGAAAGATGCTACCCTCTTGAACTTTGTTGATTCCCTTGAGGTACTTGAAAGTTTCTATCAAGTCCCCCATCTCCCTCCTTTCCTCAAGGGTATACATATTAAGCTCTTTTGATCTATCTTGGTATGGCTTCTGGTGTAGACCTTGCACCATTTTAGTTGCCCTTCTCTGGACTGTCTCCATCCTGTCTATGTCCATGAGGAGATGGGGTCTCCAGAACTTCATGCAGTACTCCAGATGGGGTCTCACCAACTGCCTGTTCAGAAGGATAACAACTTCCTGTTTTCTACTGGTGATGCCTCTCCCTATGCATCCCAGTATCCCTCCAGCCCTCCTTACTGCCTTATCACATTGCTTGCCTACCTTAAGGTCATCTTATATGACTACCCCCAGGTCCCTTTCCATTTTTGTTGTTGTTAGTAACCCCCCCCCCCATCGTGTACTCATCCCCTGGGTCTTTGTTTCCCAGGTGCATTACTTTGCACTTCTTTGCATTGAATCTAAGCTGCCATACTTTTGACCATTCCTCCAACCTTGCCAAGTCCCTTCTCATCCATTCCCTTTTGTATCAACCCTGTTATCAACCCTGTTGCAGATCTTTGTGTCATCTGCAAAGAGGCATACTGTTCCTTCCAGCCCCTCCATAATGTTACCTATAAAGAAAATAAAGAGGACCGGTCCAGTACTGAACCCAGCGTTACCCCACTATTAACCCCCATTCTTCAGAGTGTACTCCATTTACTATTACCCTTTGCATCCTGTTGTCCAGCTAATTTGATACCCAGGCTACCACTCTGGGACCCAATTCCAAGCTGGCTAAATTGTTTATTAATTTTTTGTGAGGGACTGTGTTAAATGCCTTTCTGAAGTCTAGGTAGGCCATATCCACAGCCCCTCCCTGGTCTACTATTTTGGTCACCCAGTCAAAGAAATCTATTAGCATCATCTGCCATGACCTTTCTGCAGTGAATCCATGCTGCCTTGGGTCCTGTGCCCCACTGGCCTCTAGATACTCAACAGTTCTTTCTTTCAGAAGTGATTCCATCATTTTCCCTACCACTGAGGTCAAACTAACAGATCTGTAGTTTTCTGCCTCTGCCTTGCTCCCACTTTTGTGAAGGGGAATCACATCTACCTTTTTCCAGTCACTAGGTACAACACCATCCTCCCATGATTTGTTAAAAAGGGTAGTCAATGGTATCACTAGGTCTCCCCTTAGTTTTTTTAGAATTCTGGGGTGAATCCTGTCAGATCCCATTGCTTTGTCCACCTTGAGTTATTTTAGGACTCTTTCTTCTGTGAATGGACTGGTATCAACCCCCCGTCTAGAGTGCTTCTATTGTTTGATTTAGGTACCTCCCCCTTTTCTTCTTTTGTGAATACTGAACAAAAGTATTCATTCAGTATCTCTGCCTTTTCACTGTCACTCTCTGCCCACCTCCCCTCCCCTTTATTAAGCCTCACTATCCCTCCCTTGGTCTTTCTTCACTTCCTAATGTACCTATAAAAGGTTTTAACCCCTTTCTAAACTGAGTTGGCTATCTTTTCCTCGGTTTGGGCCTTTGCTATTCTGACTGCCTACCCCGCTTCCGTCTACTTTAACTGATACGTGGAGCTGTGTGGATCATAAAATTCTGCCTACAAAATGCCTGTGGAATGACTGTTCTGAATCCATGGAATTCTTCAGAATGTTTCTGAAAATTCCTCTGAATTTCACAAAATTTTAAATTTAAGTTATTTCACTATAATTTTAAAAGAATGTGTCCAAATAACACCAAATTCAGAACGTAAACAGTACCTAGTAGCTTAGATTTGTAGATTGAAAGGGCACGGAGTTATAAGTGGTCTAACATTTAATCAACATTTAATTTTCTGCTATTTTGAGATAATTTAAAAATTTCTTATCAAGATTTCTCCACAATATCAGGATTTAGAGAAGCACCTAGAATGAGTGTATGCACCATGTTTTAAGTCTCAGGCTTCAATGGAAGCTGAGTTATAGGTAACCAAATATTTTGCCAAAATTTGGATTTCTGTAATTTTTGTATAACTTTGATAGTATTCATTGAAATGTAAAAAACAAATTGACAAGTATACAAGTTATCACTACATTTGTATATGCACATAGTTTCAGATTTCTATATTTAAATGGGACTAAGTTAAAGACTGCTAAATATGTTGCCAGAATCTTAATTTCAGTTAGTTATCTCTCTCTTTTTTTTTTTTTTACTTTGTCTCTTTTTGCCTCCTTCTCTGCTCTCGGGGCCCACTCCTTCCTTCCTCTCAACCCTCCATTCCACCTCCGGTGGGATCTGCCCCTAGAGTGCCTCCTTCTCCCTCCCTGCACAGTGGGGTCTGTCCCTCTTTTCGGTGGTCCGGATGGTACCGAGAGGCTATCATCTAGGGCTGCCGAGAGGGGTTTTTCCATTTTCTCCCCTGATTTCCCTGCCCTCTGAGACGTCATGCGCTAGGACGTACGTCCCGAGTGGCGGCGTGCTGACACACGCCAAGCCCTCAGGCGCTGCCAATGTCCCCCCTCCCCGACTCCGGCGAACAGAGCCGCCTCCATCCCCTCATGGTTGGTGCTTCCACCCGGCTGCGAGGCGATGCAGAGCAGGCAGCGTTCTTGGTTCCACCCTGAGGAGGAGCATCCATTGGGACGCTCGATCCTCCCTCCCTGCCGACCCCGCCACCCGAGTCCGTTCCGAACCCGGGTCGCCGGCGTAGCGCAAGGTGTGGTGTCTAGCGCCTCAACCCTCAGCGCCACCGGGCCGGCTCAGTTAGTTATCTCTAATTTTAAAACTACTGTACATATCCAAATTTAACCAGGTTTTTTTTTCGGACTTTATTTTAAAGTTCAGCAGCGACAACACATACATACATACATACATACATACATACATGACAGGAACCCTCACCTAGGTGAGGAAAGTTTTATAGTACAGGTCTTAACAGGTAGTTGTACATTCCATATACCAACTGTAAAAATTGTAAATTACATAAGTGGTTCATCACATCTCTAAAACATCATTGTGTCTAAAGACAGGTAGATTGAGACACAAATATGAGAGGTAAATTTAACCAGAGCTGAAACATTTAAACTACTATAACACATAGCAATTTCTGAAAAAGTTCATATTTGCGGCTTTAAATGGGTTGAATTAAAAGTAGTCAAATGTTCACAACATTTAAAAAATTAATTTTGCAAGAATGTAAACTACAAATTTATAAAACCCTGAAACTTTTAAAACTAGAGAATGCAACACCATTAAATTTGGCAGGTTAGACCTTACAAGGAGACTGTGTGTACCAATTTTATTAATTGCTTGCTGTAAGAAATAATAAAATAACATCTGAACTTAAAGTCAAATACCATGAGTCTTTGTGAAAATTGTAGAATT
The DNA here is from genome assembly GCA_016271365.2 of Neoceratodus forsteri. Classification (NCBI taxonomy): domain Eukaryota; kingdom Metazoa; phylum Chordata; order Ceratodontiformes; family Ceratodontidae; genus Neoceratodus; species Neoceratodus forsteri. The sequence continues at coordinate 1,065,610,506 of CM028131.1, read as the reverse complement.
TCATGAAAAATTCAATAAAACTGGAATTTTCTAATTTCACTCAGCCTTATCTGGGGGATTCTAATTAAAGGATAGGGGTATAAGAGACAGGTAGTGTATGGGGTCACCAGGTTCAAGAGTTAGATGCACAGTTTCACCAAGAAACAGACAGCTGAGCTGGGTAGAACAACAGTGGTGGACCTCCAGGTTGGAGCAAGAAAACACAGATGGCCAGATATTCAGAAATGCACCAAATGCTAATGCAAGCCCAGCACAGTGCAACTCCAATGCGCCACGGTGCAGTGAGTGTGATATTCAAAGGCTACACAGCAATGTGCGCCAGCACAACACAGCTGAATATTGCAGGGATGCACCATGGTGCACCCAGAAGTGCACCAGGAAGCAACCAGACCTGCGTCATAGCACAACCAGAGATGCGCCAGGGAGCAATGGGAGAAGTGCCAAGGCACACAAGGACCAGCACCAGGCAATGGTGGGAGCAAAGCAGCAGAGGGGAATGTGTGGTGGGGCAGGCACAGCAACACAGCTGGGGACAGTGGCAGGAAGGCACAGTGGGCCACAGGTGACCACCAACTGCAGGGCACAGACAGGCAGCCAGCCCCCCCTCCCAGCACCAGGGCACTGGACGCAGGGAACAGGTGACACAATGGCCAAGGCAGGGCTTCCACTGGAACCCCCCCGCAGGATGCCAAGCCCCCACCCACCCAGACCATGGTCAGCCACACCCTAGAACATGGCACCAACACACATACCACACATCCTGGACAGCCAGCACATGGCCACCCTAAGGCACAGCCACCGACCAAGGGGCAGGACACCACCATGCACAGCCCACACAATGACACAGGCACACCACACAGACACCCACCATGCCACTGAAGCATGGCTTCACATGCCAGCTGCAAAGCAGACATGGACACAGGCAGTTAAGCAGGAAATCTGTATTAAACAAAACTATTTACAATGGAATGGGGTTGGAAAGGGTAGGAGAGTGAGGGAAGGGGACTGGGGCAGTGTCTGTACAGTGAGACAGGGGAATGAAGGGGAAGGGATGGCAGGGGTTAAAGGGAAACAGTGGGGTCCAACTATGGGTGGCCATGGCCTGCCACCACCTGCCGCCTCTGCCGTTGTCTGTCCCGGAGCAGCAACCGTCTTGTTTGTTGAGCCACCTCCAGGGTCGTGGATGTTATTAAAATTATCTGCTGTAATAGGCAGCAATACAGTGGCAGCCGCAACCTCCTCCGGTTGCCTATGACAAAGGAATGGGCTGGTGATCAGTGCAAGTCCCTAGGAACCATGCCCTCCCAATGTGCACAATGGGCAGTGGGAACACACACACTTGGAGTGGCACCCTGGTCACCCACAGTGGGTGGGCCAATGCCTGCCGGCATCCCAGCATGCCATAACAGCACACAGCAGTGGTCACTGCCGCCCAGTGGCCACCTGACTGTGCAGTGACAGGCAGTTGGCATAGGGCTGCAGCAGCACCACAGCAGCACTGGTGGCAGCCGGGTGCACACCTGTCCCACCAACAGCTGATACACATGTGCAATGGCTGCCCCACAGTGGCATGCACACCGCACAGTGTGCAGCACACAGCTGACACGGCACATGACACAGGTGGCCATGGCCACACCCTCACCCCAGTTGACCACCCAGTACTGAGCAGAGGAAGACAACAGTGCCTACCTGCCCACTGCGGCGCCACATGCGCCTGTCCCACTGCCACTCCACCAGTCAGACCCACACCTCCAGAAGATGGTCCCACAGTGGCCTGCTGCACCCCTCCAGGCACCCCCACCACTCCTGCATGGTGCCAGTCTTCAGGTCCTAGGAATGGAGCACAGACAGGCACACATCAGAGAACAACCATAGCATGTGCCCACCACCCCCACCCCTGTGCACAGTGTGCGCCCCAGCCTGACATGACCCACAAGACAGTAGCGCAGAGCACCCAGTGGCCAGCAATGCCACACCACATGGCACACGCTGACAGTGCACCCCCCACAGGGCATGTCAGACAGCCCTGCCAACACCACTATACAGTGGTTGTGCACACATGCAGTATGTGATGACTTACCTGGCTGTGGCATGGCCCCCCTGCGGATGTGTGCCTGCAGCAGCCTCAGCCTCTTGGGGTCCCGCCACATCATGTTTCCGTACATGTGGCGGCATTACTCACCAGTCCATGGCACCCTGGTGTCCCAAACCAGGCCTGCAGCAATGGCCTGCCAGATCTCAGTTCTGGCCAGCTGCAGGGCTCCTGGCCAAACAGACCAGGTGCATGTGGCTGCACATGGACCACAAGGTTGACCAGCTCCAGGTCTGTCCAATTCCATGCACGTTGCACCCCCTCACCACTCCATGCTCTCCACACAAGGTGCTGGTTCACAATGGCGGCCAGTAGCGCATGTGCACAATGTGTGCAGGATACACGCCTCATGTAGGCATGCACTGTGTAGCTGATTGAACATTGCCATGGATACATGGCATAGGCATGGCCCACCCAGCATGTGGTGGTGTAGTCCCAAGGGACATAGGGTCAAGTCAGGGGTCACCCAGTGCACAGTGCGCCGGAGCACAATAGAGACCATAGTGCATAGTATGCCATGGCCTCTATTGCGCTCTGAGCGCACAGTGTGTGATAGGACAGTAACATAGGCCACATGCACCATGGCCCCTATAGCACTCAGAGTGCACTGTGCATGATAGGTGGGATCACATGCCACGACGCATGCGTACTGTGGGCAGCGCATTGCTCATGTCATGGCATTGCCCCACGACGTGAGCCAGAGCAAATATATTGCACATGGAGCAAGTGCACAATATTCAGCCACCATATGCTAATGAGCTCATCAGCCAATGAGCAGTGCACCGGAGAAATTATCACGCCGTTACTGCTGCACCACAGCTCATTTGCATGCGATGCGCTATAAAGGCGCCACACAACAGCACAGGCCATGGACTGGTATTGCAACCATCTGATGTAAGTTGTGCCTGCTGTGGGACGAGCTAACACAGCAGAGTGGATGGGGTGGGCAGCTGCCGGCAGTGACACACATATCCTTGTCCACAGGTAGCACTGTGTCCGAGCGTGAAGAGAATGAGGAGCTTGGGCCTGCCCACAAGTGCAGGCCCAACTTTATGAAAGCAGACACCGATGCCCTATTAGAGGCCTACCTCGACAGGGAGCAACTGCTGAGTGGTGCCACAGGCACACAACAGGCCAGGGCTGCGGTCTGGGTGTAGGTGGCAGCAGCTGTAAACCTGCAGGGCAGCCACCAGTGGTCTGTGCAGGAGTGCAGGAAGAAGGTGGGCACTGATAAACACCGCATACAGGAGAAGGTGGTAGCCATACGGATAGCCAGGACAGTCACTGGTGGGGGCCATGCTGCTGTACCACAGATCACAGTGCAAGAGGAGCTGGTGGCAGCCACCATGCATCGCAGCACCATTGAGGGCGTGCCGGATGGTGGCTTCCAGACAGAAGGAAGCCCATCACTGCATGGTAGTATGCCATGCCTGGGGAAGGGGCCTGCTGGTATTGCAGCACTAACACATCTGTTTTATCTTACAGCACCAGCATGCCAGCATGTAGTGGCAGGGCCACCAGCGGCAGCCATGGGGGCTGGCCCAGCCCCAGAGGACCAGCCATCCACCTCCATGGGCATCCGGGGGCCCAATCGGCTGCAACACACCATTGCAGTCCAGCCAGATGTCCTGGACTTGGTGTCAGACGAGGCCCTGGCTGTGTTCCAGCAGGATGCCAACCATGGCATACTCTACGTGGAGACACAGATTGGGGTGGGGTTTGAAACTGATGATGCCATGACCGTCATCCTGGACAGCATGGGTGGTGTTGTGGGGAAGACACCCATACCCACTACCATCACTGGCAACACAGCCAGTGACCTGTCGGCAGCAGAACAGCTGCCCGCTGCCATCGCTGGTGCTGCTGTGTGCAACAGCCATGGCAGTGCTGTGTGGTGGTGGTGGTGGTAGTGGTGCATCCGATCAGGTGCTGGCCAGCATTCAGGGGCTGGAGGGGCAGCGGTGGCAGATGGCTGTAGAAGGCGGGTGGCTGAACACAGAGTCCACCACTGGGGTGCCAGGCAGTGACCTACCCCATAGGGACCCTGCTGTGCAGAGTCCACCTGAGTGGCGGGCTGTGCAGCGTGGTCATACAACACTGGTGGGGCGGTGCTTGCGCCCAAGCCCCCTGGGTGCCAACCCATTGTCAGAGTACTACGCCGATTGCCGCGGCTCCGTGGAGCAACAAGTGCTGCTCGTAGCTGGGGTGCGTACACTTCGCACAGAGGTGCACCAGGCAACTGAGCTGCATGAGAGGGGCAGCACACAGGTCCTGGAGGCTATACAGCACCTGCAGGAGGACACGACCGCATTCCTGGATCGCATTGCCAATGCGATCATGGTTGGCCTTGCACCGCTGGCTGTCGTAAGGCATTGCCGCCAGACACAGACACATTGGAGTGCACTGTCCACCCCATGAACCCAGAATCGAGTGACTCCCTCCATGTTCTGCTGTCAGCATCCCAGGCATGCCTGGGGAAGGCCTGTTCGGGTGCCTACACACCCCTGCACGAACCCAGTCACATACCCGCAGTTCAAACCCTGGGGAGCAGTTGCATACAACCCCTGTGACCATTGAGCAGCCAGTGACTGACGAGCGGCCCCAGTGTGGCCGCACCCATGTCTGCAGTGGCTATGGTTCCATGCAGTAGACCTGATGTGCGTTCTGCCCTGTCTGCAGTCTGTGGCCATTACCCTGTGTGCACATGGGTGATGTGTGTGAGTGCATGCCACAGTTGTGGCAACTGTGTGTCACACCGCATGCTGCCTGTGTGCGCACCTGCCCGGCCAATGGCCCATGTGGCATGTGCATGATGAGAGCAGCACAGCACTGGTTGTGCCTGTACACTGATGCCCTGCATCTGATCCATCCCACGTGCTGGCATCTGGCCGCGTGTTTGTGTGTGTCTCTGTGTGAGTGTGTGTGAATGGGTGTTTTTGTACGGCGCTGTGTGCTGTAGTGTGTGGCTGTGTGGCACTGCCACCCCTGCCCCATGCCTGTGTGTGCATGCCCATTGCCATGCCTGCCCATGCCCATGTGCCATACCATTGTGTCTGGCCACTGCATGGTTGTTGCTGCACCTACCTGCGTGCGCTAAAGTGATCCTGTGCAATTGTGTCCTGGTGCTGGCATGCCATCCTTTGGAGCCAGGGACCCCTCTGCCCTGGGCGGGCTGCCCACTGCCACCTGGCCCATTGTCCTCGTGGTCCCCACTGCTGTTCCCCTCTTCAGCCTCGACAGCTAGCCCATGGTCAATGGCCATGTTGTGCAGTATGTAGCAAGCCAGGAATAGGCCACAGGCTTTTGAGGGGCTGTACTGTAGGGCACTGCCAGACCTGTCAAGGCAACAGAATCATGCCTTCAGCACCCCAAATACATGCTCAATGATGTTCCGCATGCTGACATGTGCCTCATTGTAACAGTCCTCTGCTGGGGACGATGGGCGCCAGTAGGGGGTGAGCAGCCAGGGCCTGAGTGGGTAGCCACTGTCACCTGTGTGGACAGATACATGATTAGCCTAGTGTCCTCTGTCATTGTGCCCCTTCCCATCCCTGGTGCCCCCACCAGCACACGTGCCCTACCTGCCCCGATCACATGCCCTGCTGTTCCCAGCTCCCCATGGCCATCCCATACTCACCCACTAGGTGAACTGTGGAGAAGTCCCCACTCTTGAACCTGTGGCACAGCACAGAGCTGTGCCAAATGAATAAATAATGTGCACTCCCAGGGTGTGTGGCACACACATTGGTTATGCACCCCCTGGCATCACACACCACCTGGCAGTTGACACTGGGGTAGTCCTTCCTGTTGACATATGCTACGCCCTCAGGGCCAGGTGGCATGCGGATGCCCACATGAGTGCTGTCAATGGCCCCAAGCACACCAGGCATCCGTACTACCCTGTGGAAGTCCTGCATGGTTGCTGTATGCTCTGCCTGTGTGCTGGGGAACTGGATGTATTCTGCAGCATGTGGCAGCAGGGTGTTGAGGAACTGTGTGAGGGGGCATGATGTGGCCAACTGGGTCATGCCTGTGGTGTCCCCTGTTGGTCTCTGGAAGGTGCCCGTGGCGAGCAGGCACATGACAGCTGTTACCTTCATCTCCACTGTCAGGGTGTGGCTCTGTCTAGTGGGTGCCTGCACCTCTTCACCGCACAGCTCACAGAGCTACCTCAGAATCACCTGGTTCAGGTGATACTGGCCCATGATCTCCATATCAGAGTAGTTCTCGAAGCTGATGCAGGCATTGTACCACCTGTTCTGGGTGTACCGCCAATGGGCCCATCCATGGCCATGTTGCTCTTCTTCCTACCTCCTCACACCCCTCATTATGGCCTCCATCTGGAAGGCTGCACTGGCCATGGCCCCTGGTGTCCTGTCTCCTCCTGGGCGGTCAGCTCCTGTGGTCTGCTTGCCACTGTGGGGCAGTGCCTTTCACTCTGCCTGGCTCTCTCTTGCTTCCCCTGCCCCTGACTCACACTCCACTGTTACCTCAGTCCCACACCCCTGTGGCTACCTGTTCTACTCCCTCAGTCCCTCACAGGCTCTGTCTCCCTTTTTCCTTCTGTTCCATCCCTCCATGGTCTGGTGGCTTTCTCTCTCTCTCTCACTCCCCTCTGGTGCAAGTGCTGTCCCCCTGTTTGCACCCTGTATTGATAGACTCAGGTCTGCTTGGCATACCTGGACATTGCTCCACACTTGTGCCATGGGTTGGGAGTTGAATATTGCACTGTGCCGCATATTCATGGGCATACCCCCTGCCCTTGCGCATGCATTCATTAGAGTTGCACATTGGCGCACTGCTACTTGTGCTGCGCACTGGTTCCTGCTGAATATTGCTCCATGGTGCATTTCCGCAGTTGCACAGGTGCAACCCAGTTGCGCCACGCGCAACTGCTTTGAATATCCCGCCCCGAGTGTCAACATTTCCAACCTGAATGCAGGATATTTAAGGATCACATACAGTAAATTTATTATCTGGGGAGCCTGGTATACATGCAAGTCTAGGACTTAGAGGTACTCAAAAAGATGTAGTGGGGAAGACAATTTCTTGGGCAGCAGGAAGAAAGAATTCTGGCTACTCCAACAGGGTAGGTTGATAGGAAAAGAAGTAGGTGACTCACATTTTAAGGGAGTTTGTTACTGTAAAGAACAAAGAGGGTTTCACTGGTATCAGTAGTTCTATTGAGTTAATCTGGCTATGCCAAGAGAGAAGGGGGTGTAGTCACCAAGAGAGGAACAGCAGGTCTGAAAAAAGCTCAGCCCAGCTTATCAAATGAAATAGTGTTATGTGCATTGTTAAAGTTAAATTCCACAAAAAATTCTGAATGTTTCATCTACAGTATATGCTATCATAAATATGTGAGAAAATGTTACTAATCATTTCTTTTCTTCTGCAAAATTAAAACTGTTTAACCAATTTATCCAGTTGTGCTAGACACCAGGATACACTGACTATGGATATGCATGTCAAATGTTAACTCTGTGCATGCAAGAGCAGAGAAAATACAAACATCAACATTTTTGATAGTTTTCACAAAGTTTTGCCAATATCTACATAGTAAAGTTTTGAACCCCTATAATATAAAAATCTCTTATCTAATTCTCTCCATATTTAGATCATTCTATAAGAATTACAAAAATGTTATCCATACTAATGTACACATGCCTAGCTCCAAAGGTGCCTGAGTTACATGCAGATGAATGTTTCTCATGAAATTTTCTGAAAAAATTAAATGACATATTTGAGCACATATCATTTTGAGGCAATGCATCATATTGTCATGAAATCTGGCACATTGCTAGAACACCTATCTTCAAGAAATCACATCAAATTTAAGATCCCTCACTCAATAGACATTTAAGGTATATGCAGATAAAAATGTTCATAAAATTTTGCACAAACAATAAAATTTGAACATTTGAGCACCTATAATTTTGAAACTATCCATCCAAGATATTTGTCATGTTAGTGGACATTAATCAAAGGAATATACTTTTCAAATTACAGCACTCTAGCTTAAACAGTGGCTGAGTTATAACCAAATTACTAAATTAAAAACATTCCACGAAATTCTGTGAAATTTCATGGAATTCTGAAAAACTTCAGAGGAATTCAGTGGATTCGGAATTTTCCCATTCCACACAGCTCTACTGATACAGTTCTCTGTCCTGCCCCTTCTGTAATTCCTTATACTTCCTGAATGCTATATTTTTCTCCCTAACCTTCCCCGCCACCTCTTTTGGGAACCATAGTGTTTTTTACTTTGTTTTGTTTTCTGTATTTGCTTCACAGAAAGACTTGTTGCCTCTGTGATGGCAGTTTTGATTTTTCCACATTGTTCTTTCACCCCTCCTTCCTTGCCATTTGCTAGTGCATTCCTTAGGCACTCATCCATTTTCCCAGAGTCAGCCCTGTTAAAGTCCAGCACTCTCACTTTTACAGTCATACGAACATACAAAAACACCAGCAGATACCAGCCTAACGGTCTGTCTAGTCTGCTCAATTGTGCAGCTAGCCCCTCACCTTGCAGCTGCCCCAACCCCCCACCCTTTTCATAATTACCCCCCTCTTGCTCTGTCCCATCCCCTCTTAAAGCTGCCTACCATGCTACAGGTTACTACCTCCTCAGGCAGAGCATTCCACCTGTCCACAACCCTCTCTGTGAAATACTGTCTCCTGACTTCCCTCCTGAATCTTCCCCCCTCAACTCTCAATTGGTGCCCCTTATGACCCTCCCCCTTCTGATCTGGAAAATACCTTTCTGTTTTAGTTTTGTTTATCCCCTTTAGGTAGTTAAAGGTTTCGATCACGTCCCCCCATCCCTCATCTCCATTGGGGAATACATGTTCAGCTCGTCCAGCCTCTCCTCATAGGAGTATTCCTCTAATCCCTGGATCATCTTTGTCACCCTATGCTGTACACCCTCCAGCAGTCTGATGTCCTTTTTCAGGAATGGGCACCAGAACTACACACAGTATTCCAGGTGCGGCCTGACCAACGACATGTAGAGGGGCAGGATCACCTCCCTATTTCCAGACAAGATTTCCCTCGCTATGTACCCCAGCATTCTGTTGGTTTCCACTGCCACTTTTCTGCACTGAGCCAAGTTATTCATACTCCCCATTATGAGCACTCCTAGATCCTTCTCCTCCCCGGTGCATTCCAGCTGTACCCCCCCTAGGTGATAGCTCCTCCCCTGGTTCTTCACCCCGAAGTGCAAAACCTTGCACTTTTTGGCAGTAAACCCTGACTGCCATACCTCCGACCATTCCTTTAGCTTGGTCAGGTCCTCCTGCAGCCCTCTCCACCCTTCAATGTCATCCAGCACTGCTCCCATCTTTGTGTCATCAGCAAAGAGACTGATCTTACTCTGTAACCTGTGGGAGATATCAGCAATGAAAATCCTGAACAACACCAATCCCAACACTGATCCCTGTGGCACCCCACTCATCAGATCCCTCGGCATTGACAGTACCCCCACCACCACCCTTTGCTGCCTACCCTTCAGCCAATTGGTGATCTAGTTTACCATCTTTGTTCCCACCCCTATATATTCCAGCTTCCTCCCCAGCCTCTCATGTAGCATGGAATCAAAGGTCTTGCTGAAATCCAAATACTGGACATCCACCGCATGGCCTTTGTCCAGTTCCCTTGTCACTCAGTCATAGTACTCAATTAGGTTTGTCGGAAAGGATCTTCCAGAGACAAACCCATGCTGCTGACTGTCCTGGAGAATGTTGTTCTTCAAAAAGGTCACCAGTCTCTCCCTTAGGATGGTCTCCATCAGTTTACCCACAATTGATGTGAGGCTCACTGGATGGTAGTTGCCTGGTTCATCCTTGGGTCCGCCCTTGTGAATACGTACCACATGGGCCATCCTCCAATCCATTGGCACGCTGCTTGTGTCCAAGGAGGTATTGAACAGGTCAGCCAGTGGTTCTGCCAGGATCTTAGCTAGTTTCTTAAGTGTCTTAGGGTGAATGCCATCTGGACTCGGTGCTTTATCTCCTTTCAGTGCCCTTAATCTTTTCAGCACTCTATCTTCTGTGATCCCTGTATCAGTCACCTCCCCTCTTACCCACCCCTCCTCTTCCCAGTGGTGCCAGCCCCCACTTTCCTTTGTAAACACCAAGCAAAAGTCATCATTTAGTGGCTCTGCCTGGTCCTCCCCCTTTTCCACCCAGACCCCGTCCTTTTTTATCCTCACTGTCTGATCTTTGTTTTTATGCCTTTCACTGATGTATCTGAAGAAGTAATTCTCTCCGACTGTAATGCCCTGCATCAATCTCAGCTCCCTAGAAGCCTTGTCTGCTCTGACCAGCCTGGTAACCTCCCTGGACTTCTTCTTATACTTCTCCCTGTTGTCCTCCCCTCCTGATCTCTTTAGTCTCTGAAATGCCTTTTTTTGGCCCTCAATTTCTTACTCCTTGTTCTGGTACATGTCCAAACAGCCTCCACCAGCTCTTTCTTAATAATATCCCATTTATGGCTAGCATCTATGCATGGTTTAATACCCACCAGATGTCTCCCCACAATATCACCCATCCTTTTAAAGTCCACCCCCTTAAAATCACTCGCCCTGGTCCTTGTACCTCCTGATTCCCTGCCCATATTGAGCGTGAACCATACCGTGTGGTGGTCACTCCTGGCCAAAGGGTCCTCCATCTCCAGATCCCTTATAGCCTCCCCATTTGACAGTACTTTGTCTAGAGTCCTATCTAGTCTAGTTGGCTCCTGGACTAACTGCACAAGGAAGCTGCCCTGGAAGGCTTCTAAAATGACCTGCTCCTTTGCACTTGTGGTGGTTTGGGTGCTCCACTCCACCCCCGGTAGATTGAAGTCCCCCACCACCACAGTGTTTCCTTTCCTACAGACCATTCTGATTTGCTCAGCTAACTCCCTATCCAGGTCATCCCCTTGGGCACCACCCCCATCCTCAATATCCTCCCTTTTAAGTCTTGGAGCTGCAACCATAGGGCCTCTGTTCTGCTTCCCTCACCCTCCTCCCTTATGCACCTTATCCCCCCCCCGTACATATATTGCCATGCCTCCCCCTTCCCCTTAGCCCTGTCCTTCCTAAATAACCTATAATCTGGGACCATCAAATCCCAATCTTGGTACTGGATGGCCCAAGTTTCCATGATGGCCACAATGTCCACCCTCCCTATTGCCAAGATAGCCTGTAATTCTGCTGATTTATTACCAAGGCTTCTCGCATTCAGAGAGACCACCCTCCAACCTGTCCCTGCTCCCTACCCTCTCTTGGATAGCCCCCTCTTAATCCCACCCTTTGCCCCTGCTCCAAGTGCCTCCCTACTAGCCTGGAGGGTAAGCTCATTTGGTTCCCCTCTCTGGGATCCTTGCCTGCCATCTGTCCACTCGCCACTGCCCTACCTAGTTTAAATCTACCCTCTTAGCTATGTATTCCCCTATCCTCTGCTTTAATACCTTCTTCCTCTCCCTGCTTCAATATAGCCTGTCACCTGCATAAAGTTCATTGTTGTCCCAGAGTCTGTCCCAGCTGTCTACCAACCTGTATCCCCTGGAGCGACACCATTCCCTCAGCCATATGTTAAACTCCCCAGTCCTTAACTTCCTCACCATGCTAGTGCAGGGTAATGGGAGCACCTCTGAGAAGGCCACCAATTCCCCCAGTTCCCCACACAGCCTGCCCAGATCCTCAGACCTCTCCCTCACAACTTCCACCATCTCCCCTGCCCGGTCATTCATACCCACGTGCACCAGGAGGTGCGGTTTACTCCTACCCCTCCTAAGACACTTAAAAATTGACTGCCCTGCCTGCAGTTAAGCCAGATATGGACTCTGCCCAGATGCAACTATGTCGTTCCCCCTTACTGCCCCATCTTATCCCCTTCAGTATTGAATCCCCAGCACTAATACCCCTCCCTCACCACTCCTCATCCCTCCCTCCACCCTTTTACCTTGGTGGACTACTGCTAAATTTCATCTCAGCTGAAACCCTCCCTTTCCTCCCACGGATACCCTCCACACCAGACATAGCTCTGCTCCCTAATGCTCCCCACACTCCTCCCTCCTTCCTTCCACCTTGGGCTCCCCACCCCTCTACTAAGTCTCTTCTATTCACCTCACTAGCCTTGCTCCTCTTCCATTTACCCTTAATCTCTCTTTCCATCCTTGCAGCTGTGCCCCTCCCCAATTACCACCACCACCATCCTCTGCCAGCCTCCTGTCCCCTGTGCCAATCTCTCTTTTCCCCCTGCCTACCCCCTCCTGTAGATCCTAACCTCCCCTTCCTCCTCCACTGTTACCAGCACTGCAAACCTATTACTTTTCCACTCTGAGGTGTCGGGTGTGGGCTCCTTCCTCCTGCCCCTCCCATGCTGCACCACACTTTAGTATTGCCCCTCCCCTCCTCCCCATCCCATCTCCTGAACCACTGTACCACCCTTGTGGTATCCCCTGCTGCTCCCCACCCCCAGCAACCTCCCCCTCCCTCCAACCTCCTCCCCACCCAGGCAACCCTCTTCCCTTCCTCCATCCTCCTCAACTCTCCACCAAGCCACTGCACTTCATCCTCTAGTCTCCTCAACCTGTCACAGATTGGACACCCTCCTATGGTTTGACTCTACGGCTGTGTTTATTGTGAAACACACTGTTTGGTGGTTGCTTATCCCCAGATGGCTACCCAGTTCTAAATCTGAGATCCTCTCTTCATCCCCCTTTGAGAGTACCAGGTCCAAGATTGTTCCCTCCTGAGTGGGTTCCAATACTAGCTGTCTGAAGCATGCCCTTTGTAGGGCACCGAGAATGACCCTGCTCTTGGATGTGGTTGCAGAAAATCTGCTCCAGTTAATATCAGGCATATTCAGGTCCCCCATCAACAATATCTCTCCTTTTTCTGCCATTCTAATGTTTCTGTGACTGACATGATATCCAGGTGTCCCTCTTCCATCAAGGCTACTAGTTCAGGAAACTTGTTACCCAAACTATGGGCATTGGTACTCATCACCCTCCATTTTTTTATGGCCTTACTACTTTTAGCCCCATCCCTGCCCTTACTGTCTTTGCCTTTTTTTTTCATTTACCCCATCCTGCTCCATATTGACCTCTCTACCTTGGTGTTTACCTTGCTAGCTACCCTGTTTTGTGGGGGCTTGCTAGCAGGCAGCAGAGGCTGGTGGTAGGGGGTGAAGTCTCGACACCCAAAGTGATCATCAGCGGGATCCCACAGGGTTCAGTTTTGGGCCCTATTCTTTTTAACGTGTTCATTGCAGACATCGGAGAGGAGGTTGGTAGCAGAATAAATTTATTTGCTAATGACACTAAACTGGGGGCAGTAGTAGACAGCAAGGAGGGTAGGAGGGCACTTCAAGAAGACCTAGATAGGCTGGAGAATTGGCCCACATGTGGCAATGAGGGTTTAATGCACACAAATGTAACGTCCTGCACATAGGTGTTAGGAACCCTGGGTATACTTATCACTTGGGAGGTTACAGCTGACTGTTGCGATGAAGGTGAAGGATCTGGGGGGTGATGGTGGATGCTAAATAGAACCACTCTGAGCAGTGAAGGAGAGCAGCATCCAAGGCAAACAAAATGCTTGGTTGTATTGCCAGGGAGCTAATGTCCAGATAACAGGAGGTTAAACTTCCCCTGTACACCACATTGGTGAGGTTGCATCTGGAATACTGTGAGCAGTTCTGGTGCCCCTGCCTCAAAAAAGATATCACACTACTGAAGAAAGTTTAGAGAAGGGTGATGAGGATGATTAGGGGTCTGGAGGGGTTGTTGTATAAGGATAGACTTAGGGAGCTGAATATATATACTCTGGAGGGCAGAAGGGATTGGGGGATATTACTGAGACCTTCAAATACCTGAAGAGGTTCAACAGATGGAACAAAGAGGGTCTGCTCAGGTTGAGGGAGGAGGGGACTATGAGAGGCCATAGTCTAATGTTAGCATGGGGCAGTACAAAAGGGAGGCGATGGGGCATTGCTTCATGGAGAGAGTGGTGGTGCCCTGGAATGTGCTGCCAGATGATCTTGTAAAATTGGAACTGTGGGTGGTTTCAGGGCGTCGGCCACCTCCTGCCTCACCTGGCTCCTAGACCTGTCCAGGGATGCCTCCCCAAAACAGTGGGCCAAAAAGTGGCTCAACAATGGCAACCAGGTTTGCCATTTCAATCTGGCTCCACTGGGCAGCTCTCCTCCGCGCCATCTCTCTTGCTCAGTAGGTTCAAAATGGCACTCTGCAGCGCGGTTCCACCACGTGCAGATGCTGCCCGGTACAGTGCTGCCATTCCCTATCGCGCTGTCACAGAACAGCGAGATAGTGGTGCACTCATGCCTGACGCATGGCACCTAGGGGGCAAAGGTCGGGCACAGGGTCAAGGGACTCTGGCCCATGGATAGGCACAGCGCCATTGGAACCCAATGCATGTAGTGCGATTGGGTGCCTGTGTGTTACCTCCAGTAGCGGCCTGCCGTGCTGTTGCCCCAGTGCGCCTATGATGCCCCAGTGCCACAGCGCCATATCAGTGAACATCGCTGTAGCGCCACTGGCACAATAGTGGCCATGCCCTGCATTGCCTGCCACGCACAGCAAGTCAACAGCGCGGCAGGCGCATGCTTCAGCAACCCGGGTATGCGCAGTTAAGTGTGTACTGCACATGTCACAGAACTGCACCCTTGGCTCAGCACGTTCAACAGAACTGCACAAAGCGCAACAGCGCAATATTCTGCCATCATATGCAAATCAGCTAATCAGCCATTCAATGGTGCAGCACTGCAATTTGCATCCACTTAAAGTTGCACCTTGCCTCATTTGCCTGGGTTGCACTATAAACGTGGGCCATTGGGCTGCACTGGCCATAGTCAGTTACTGCAGTCTATTGGTGAGCTGCATGCTGTTTGGGAGTGTGGACTGTGGATTTTGGGACATGCATGGGACTGCACAGTCACAGGTAACAACTTTCATTCTCACAGGCTAAATCATGACTGAGTGAGTTGTGGGAGAGGAGGAACAGAGTGGTGGGAGGAGGAGGAGGCCTAAATTCACCAAGGCTGAGGCGGATGCCCTGTTTGAGGCCTACCTGGACCAGGAGCCACTTCTCAGCGGACAGCAGGGAACACCACAGGCCCGTGCTGCTGCATGGGAGGAAGTGGCACATGCAGTGAACCTGCATGGCAGCCACCAGCACTCCGTGCAGGAGTGCAAGAAGAAGATGGGCACAGACAGGAGGAGGATAAAGGAGAAGGTGGCTGCCATCAGGGCAGCATGAGCTGTGACAGGTGGGGGACAGCCAGAGTTGCTACGCCTGACCCCACAGGAGGAGAGGGTTGCTGGCAGTTTGCAGCATTGTGCCATTGAGGGTGTTCCAGGTGGTAGCTTCCAGATAGGTGGTAGCCCGTCACTGCATGGTAGGTCATGGCCTCTCTATTGGCGGGGCAGGGTAGGTCACATGCAGTAACGCGACTTTGTTTTCCCTTACAGATCCTGAGCATCTGCATGGGTCAGCAGTGGTGGGCCTGTCCACTGAGGCCAGTCAGATGGAGATGGAGGAGGGCACATCCACCTCCACAGGTATACGCGGCTCAGTGCGACAGTGGGCCTGCCTGGCTTTCTGGACTGATGTTGTTGGAACAGGTGTGGAGGAGGCTCTGCCCATGTCCCAGTGTGCCAGCATCAATGGATGCCAGCATGCTGTGACTCGGGCTGGTGCCGGGTCCGTCACCAATGATGATGTCACTAACGCCATGGGCAGTGACATGTGTGTACCACAGGATGGCCACACAGCAGGTAACATCGCAGCCATGGCTGTGGGTGGTGCCGCCGTGGATGCCTGCATGTCATCACAATCCCAGCCTGTGCCTGTCAGCACCAGTGGGGCAGCACTGGTGTGTGTACAGGACAGTGGGATGGTTTGCGGCCACTGCGGCAGCATCAATGAGCCCTGGGGAGTGGCAGCCAGAGGGGCAGCATCAGCAGTCAGCCAATGGACCTGGGGGTACATTGTCAGGGGGCGGCATCAGTGCACCGCCTGTGGACATGCCCAGACCTGGTCCTGGTGTGCAGCACCCACCCTCAAGGGGTGCTGAGCATCAGGGCTGCACACACCCTGAGGGACAGGATGCCGAGGAGGCAGATGACCTCTTGCTTGAGCACACCAGCATACTGCAAGCATCAGTCAACCAGCAGATGCGGCTAGCAACGTCAGTGGATGCACTGCATGCGGCTCTGGAGTGGGCAGAGGAGCGTTGCAGCAGAGACACTGCTCTGATCCTGGCAGGGATGGATCAGTTACGGGAGGATGTGACCACTGCCATTGACAGGCATTCACTGCTGTCATGGCCACAATGGGCACACAGTTATTTGCCCATGCGTCGCAGACACCACCCAGTGCACTGTCCACCCCCGCGTTTCCAGCATCGTGCGACACCATCCTTGTCGACACCGGGTTCAGCTGTGGGCATCCCAAGCATGCCTGGCGCAGGTATGTTTAGTGTACTGCAGACCCCTGCGTGAGCACAGTCGCGTTCACACAGTGGAACCCCTTGGGGACCATTGGTGCCAACCCATGAGTCCAGTGATCAGCCTGTCAGTGATGGCGGGTCTCGGCGGGGCCGCCCACGCATCTGTGGTGGCCGGGGCATTGTGGCACGTGACTGACCTGTCTCCCAACATGTCTACTGTCTGTTACTGCCCTGTGTGCATTATGTCATTCAGCGGGCAATGCAAGGGTGGGTACCCGGCCCTGCACGCGGACACACAGTCCATTTGCACACCCTCCCAGCTCCTGTCCACAGTTGCGTGTGCATGATGATGCCTGCATTGCGCTGTACACCAATGTGCAATGGTGCTCAGCATCTGACACACACACAATGACAGGCACTGGGCGTGGAGGTCTGTGGACATGTGTGTGGCTAGGGGTGGCGTTCTGGGTCGGTGTTCCTCCTACCCTTTGTGCATGTCTGGTGCATTGTGTGTGTGTGTGTGTGTATGTGTCTGAGTGCCATGTTAGACCTCACCCATCCCTGGTGGTGTGTGTGGTTCTATGTCCGGACAGTTCCCTTGACAGCATGCACCCCTGGTGTGTGTCCATGCGTGTTTGTGGGTTGTGCCTTAGCCACTGGTGGTTGCACATGGCCCCATGACTTACCTGGGTTGGCTGAAGTGCTCCTCCGTGATGGTGTCCCGGTGCAGCTGTGCCAGCCAGAGCAGTTGGGGGTCCCGTCAGCTAGGGGGCTGCCCATCACCATTGTCACGGCGTCTCATCGTCCCCATCGCTGTCCCTCTTTGACCTGTACGGGTTATCCCAATATCATTGGCCATGTCTGCAGGATGCAACAAGCCAGGAATAGCCCACAGGCCTTTGAGGGGCTGTACTGTAGGGCACTGCCGAGGTGTCCAGGCAACGAAGCGTGCCTTCAGCATCCTGAACACCCGCTCGATGACATTACACGCGTGGTGGCGTGTGCCTCATTGTAGCGTGCTGCGATGGGGTCGTGGCCGTAGGGTGTGAGCAGCCAGGGATGGAGTGAGTATCCACTGTCACCTGTGTGTAGATGGTGGAGGTTAGTTTGGTGATCAGCATCGCCCTGCCCTGGGCCATGTAGGCCACTACCCATGTCACCTCTGACCATGCCCCCCCAGGCCCTATGATTGTCTGTGTGGTTTGCATACTCACCCACTAGGTGGCCAGTGGGGATATCCCCACTCTTGAATCTGTGGCACAGTGCCGACAGGTGCCAGATGAAGGCATCATGTGCTCCCCCAGGGTGCGTGGCACAGACATTGATTATGTGCCCCCTGGCATCGAACACCACCTGGAAGTTGATGCTGGCATAGCTCTTGCAATTTATATATGCAGCCCCCTCAGAGCCAGGAGGTGTGTGGATGGCCACATGGTTGCAGTCTATTGCCCCTAGCATGCCAGGCATACATGCTACCCTGTGGAACTCCTGTATGTTTGCTGTGCACTCCGCCGGTGTGCTGGGGAAATGGATGTACTCCGCAGCATGTGGCAGCAGTGCGCTGAGGAATTGGGTGAGGTGGCATGATGTGGCTGACTGGGTTATGCCTGTTCTGTTCCCAGTTGGTCTCTGGAAGGTACCCATGGCGAGCAAGCACATGCAAGCTATCACTTTCGTCTCCACTGACAGAGCATGGCTCCGTCAAGTGGGTGCCTGCATTACATCACTGCACAGCTCACAGAGCCACCTCAGAATTGCCCAATTCAGGCGGTACTGGACCACGATCTCCATATCACTATACAGCTCGAAGCTGGTGCGGGCTCGGTACTGCCTGTTGGGGGCATACCACTGACGGGCCCTTCCACGGCCATGCCCACGCCCCCCTGCTGCCCGCCTTCTCACCCCCCCATTACTGCCTCCATCTGGATGGTGGAACTGGCCATGTCCCTGGCTTGTGTTCACCCCCCCAGCAGCTGTTTCTGTATTCCCCCCACTGTCCTGGCTGCTACTTCCCCTGCACCAGGAACACCTGACTGTGCTGGCCTCACTGCTGTGTGGCAAGTACTTCCCTGTTCTGTACTGTGGCTCCCCACACCTTCCCCTAAGCCTGTGGGTTCCAGGTGCCTTTTCCCTGGCCTGTCCTGTGTGTCCCTGCTGCCCATTTTCTCTTGCTAGAGTTCAGCCTCATGTGCCTTCCCTGTAGCATTCTTGCACCTCTCCCTTGCTTCTTTTTATTTTGGCTCATTTCTGCTATGGCGCAACTTCCACTGGCTCCCCTATTGCGCATGGCGCATGTTGTTGAATATTGCACTGCGCCATTTATGCATGGTTCCTCCCCCTTCAGTTGCACATACATTCATTATCATTGTGCTGTTGCTCAGTGTGATTTGGGGGGCACAACTGCCTCCTGCTGAATATCGTAGAATGGCACATTTTCGGACTTGAGCAGACGCAACCGCATTGCGCATGGCGCAACTCTTTTGAATATCTGGGCCTTTATGTATTATATTCTTTATTTTTGCTTGATCAGACTGATCTGATGGGATAACATGTTTAGTTTAAATAAAAAAAGGTGTGCGTGGAAGGGAAGGCATCTGATATTACGATGAAAATTTGTAAGGAATATTAGCTATATAATTTTATTGTCTGTCGGCTTACATCGGTTAATTTGTAATTTTTCTTCTTTTTACTTATCTTTCATTTTTCTTATCTCCCCCCCCTTGTGGATTGAATTGACCTAGATCTATCTTTATGTTAAAGGTACGCACTAACAATATAAAATTTGCAGACGTATGTGTATTTAAAAAAAAATAGCTAAAGTGCTTATTACTTTGCAAACACAGTTGCTGAAAAATAATAACAATTATTATATAATAAAAAATAAATTGTGTACGCCTGTATTGGCCCTTGATTGGCTGGACCATTATGTTCCCATTACCACCCTGCCTATAGTCTTACCATATGGTCCACACCAGTAGTCTGACTGTATGCTGTCCGCTTGAGCGAGAGAGTCCCACGTGGATCATACAGCATGTCAGGACTAGGAGAAAGCCCTGCCCGTTATACTCACTCAAGTGATGTGGAAAGGGGTATAGAAAAGGGACTTGATAAGTATAACCTGTGTGCCTTTTATTTAAGCTTGTTTGCAGATCCAAATCATAAGTTGTAGGAGCTGTCAGAACTGCTATTTTATTCAAGGAATTTATATCTCTTAGAGAACTGCTGAGGACAGCGGGGGTAGGGGAACAGCTTCTGGTTTGCAAGTTGTCTTCAGGTGCTTTCACCCCCTTGACTGTTGTCTATCAGCTATATACCCCCTCATTCCTTGCTGATGACAGAGCTATGGTACCAAAATACTCCCATCTCGGTGGTACCAACTGGTTTGTTTTTCATACGTAATGTAAGCATGCCATGTCCTGACTCATCAGTCTGCAAATTATAATATTGGAGTAAACAGATTAACTGGTGACAGCTCCCACCATTCCTATATAACAGACATTTCTACTTTCATGTAAGGATGTGTCAGCCTTGCAGCCTGTGCCACGAAGTGTGTTTTTTTTATAATTAGCCCCGTGCTTAACTAACAGGGAGAGCTACAAACTTTGCTTCAAGGGGACTTCAGAAAAATATACCTCCCTACGAGAGCGCTTGTGTCCCTGCCTTATGCCTCACCTCTTTACATTCAGGCTGCAAAATTAACTTTAAAATAGCTGTCACATAGCGATTTTAAAACCTATAGAACATCCTCATACTTTAGGATGCAAAGAACTTTAGCCCAAAAATAAACACGTGCACCAGGGAGAAAATGTAGTACATTTCAGCTGAAATTAACAAGAAATGTTCGTACAACTGGCCCAGTGTCTATTATATGGAGACACTATGGGCTGAAAATGACAGGCCCAGCTCACCAGATTATAAATTACAATGCCCTTCATGGAGTTACTTATGCTGCTCCTTGACAACTTACAGTAAATCACTGGTTGGGGCCTTTCTTCCTTGGCGTTCCAGGCTCTTCAGTGCCCAAAGTGGTCAGGTTAGGAAAGGGGGTATCTGCTGTCCTGTCTGCCCAAGATTATTACTTGGTACTTGGTACTTGGTAGAGTGGACAAAAGAAGGCCGAAGCCCATCGAGGATGTCCTCCACACATGTGGATCATTGGTTGATTATGTTCTTTCCAGAAGCCTTTTGTCAAGTTTAATTTTAAAAGTGTTTATATTTTGACAATCAACAATGTCCTGCGGTAAAGCATTCCAAACTCTCGGGGCTCTAACAGTAAAGAACTGTTGCCTTTTGATTGTTCTGGTTCTATTAATCACTATTTGTTTATTATGTATTCTGGCTACAATCTTTCTAGATGAAAAAGATAGTCCACATAAACTCATTAATGTAGGTGAATGTATAATCTTAAATAACTGGAGTAAGTCACCCCTTAATCTTCTAAACTCAAGAGAATAAAGCCCTGTTCTTTGAACCCTAGTAGCATAATTCAGTGAAGAAAGATGTGGTATTATTTTTGTTGCCCTTCTCTGAACCCCTCAACTCTATTGATATCCATAGCCAGATAAGGACTCCAGAGGGTGAACCATAGTCAAATGAGGGTCTAATATGGGTCCTGTACAAAGCCATAATACCTCCTCGGTTTTAGGCGAATGTGTTATTTATTCTCATAAAAGGGCATTAGTTTGATTAGCAACTTTATTACAATGGCTGGAAAAGATAGTTTGTTGTTTACAAGAATACCCAGATCTTTCTCAATAGAGGATTCCCTAACTATTATATTATTAATATAATATGTTTGCTTAATGTTATTTTTACCCATATGTAACACTGAACATTTAGATACTTTGAATGACATTCTATTAGTTGCTGCCCATAGTTCAATTCTCTTAAGATCATTTATGAGGGTATTCCTATTTGAGTCACTGTCCACAGGACCGCCCAGTTTGGTGTCATCTGCAAACTTTGATAGCATATTATTTGATAAAATAGTAAGGTCGCTAATAAATATCCCAAACAGTATGGGACCCAACACTGAGCCCTGTGGGACACCACTCAACACCAATCCCTCGTCAGAATGTTCCCCGTTAACCCTAACGGTCTGTGTTCTTTTATAGAGCCAATTATTGACCCAGGACACAATACAGTTAAAAAACCTAGTGATGTAAGTTTATTTATTAATATGGAATGTGAAACCTTGTCAAAAGCCTTACTATAATCAAGCAGTATAATGTCTACTGGAATGTTTGAATCAAGGTTCATGCTGATTGAGTTATAAAAAGCTAGCAGATTAGTGGTACAGGAATGCCCAGCTTTAAACCCATGTTGCGTAGTGTCATTTAAATTCAATACCAACATCTCCTCTTTGATCAAGTTTTTAATATGTTTTTCTAATAGCTTACATTAGTCAGCCTTCAGTTTGTTGGTTAGCAGCATCTCAGAGTGTGTGGAGAGATGTTCATTTGGAGGGTCTTCCACCACATCCAATGAAGCATATCTGTTGGGGCCAGCTAACTGCTACAAGCTATGTGCTGAGTCGGGGGAGTCCAAGCTGTGGCTATGGTTTCAAGACCTGTGGCTATCAACTGGAGTATCTTTATTTGTCATTCCCCTCACATGATGTCTTCCCCTTTGCCTCTTAACCAGCTGCCAAGATTTGTTGGTAGATGCCATTGATTGATGATCATTCTCCTGCTGTGGAGGTTCTGACTGTTGATGTGGTTTGCCTAGAGGTGGGTGAGTGTCCATCTGGGTGTCTGGAACTGGGAGGGCTTGCTTGAGTGCTAAGAAAGTGGTCCACTTTCTCCAGTGGTTGAAGAAGTGCTGGACACTATTAATTAGAACAAGGAGTGTGGCTGGGTACCTCGTGGAGTAGTGGTATCTCTGTTGCGCCAGTTGTTATCTGGCCGAGGTGAAAGCCCAGCAGAGGCAGGATAGCTCAGCTGAAAGTCCTAGAAGAATCTAATTATATGATCATGCCATTGTACTGGGCCCCACTCCTGGTCCAGCCCTAGTATATTGTCTCTCACTGGAACTTGAGAAGTTTAGCAATAATTGGTCTTGGGGGTTATCCTGGCTGAGGTTTGAGGGCTCAGCTGCAATGGGCCCTCTCAAATTTGATGGGTGGGCACTCTTGAGCATTTAACAATTGTGTTATAGTGGACTGTAAAAATTTAACTATGTCTGCAGTTTCACTGCTCTTCAGGAAACTGATGTTGCTGATATTGTTTTTCCTGGAGTGGTTCTTGAGGTCATCTATCTTTTCAAGAAGGCAAGTGATATTTGCTTGTTGGTCCTGAATTTGGCCTAATTTTGATCCGTTTTCTTTTCTACCTCCTGCATCCAATGCTCCACTTTGGTGATTCTGGTGCCCATATTCTGTAATTCTTGTTTGGTGTCTGACATTGTTATCTTAAACTTTGCCTTGTCCTCTAATATTTTTGATAACATTTAGGCTAAAGTCTGTATCTGTCAGTTACGCTGTGCTACTCATTCTCGGTATTGGTGCACGGGGGATCCAGCACTTTGTAGACATGCCCAGCACAGGGGTTGGCAGTTCATGCCTCTGCTTCTGTTGTTCCAAAAACCTCAAGTATGGAATAATGTTTTTTGTAAAGATTACAGCTGTTCTTTGCTGATATCTTTGATTTATTTTGGCCGTGCCCTCTTGGAGGATTTTGCCGAATTCAACTTCTGTAAATTATGCTGCCATCTTGTCTGATGGTTGGCCGTGCCCCCCCCCCCCAATTATTCAGGTTTTGAGGGGGATACTACATCCAGACATGTGGGACAGTGATGGATGCCACAATGGCATCATTCTGTGCCAAGCTGTTACGGGGTGAGTGGGAGGGCATCATGATTTATGGCCAGGTGATCAATGCACACACAGACAAAGTCTTTAGATAGTACCATTTTACTGATGACGTGTGTGTGTGCGTGTGTGTGTGTGTGTGTGTGTAAGGGGTCACAGGAAAATGAAAAGAAATTCATTGAGTGGCTGAATGTATACAAATACAATTTGAAATTTACGCGCAAAAGTGTCCTGTGGAAATCAGTTTCCTGGATGTCATACTTACATTAAAGAAAGGAAGTGTTACTAATAAAGGCTACAGAAAAAAGATTGCCATAAACAGCATCTTGAGAGCAGAAAGTACCCATCCAAAATTTCTTATAAGGTGTATCCCTTATGGGCAGTACATTAGATTATAATGAAACTGCTCAGACATTAGTGCATTTTTTTTTAAATATAATTTTTATTGAATATTTTCCAATTTCACATCAATACAGTTCCATTCATCAGTATGCAAGATGAATCAGTAGGCTTATATTATAACTTACAGAGTTACATTTCATCAGACACAATATCCTTAACCGCATTATCAACATAGTTATATTTCCAGGCTAAGTTGTATGTCATTACTTCATAAGGAAAAACAAAACCGGAGTTTTTATGTTCCATTTCCGATCTTTTATGAGGTCCTCTTCTTATCTTTCCTCTACAAACTTATATTTTGTTATTACTATTATTATATGGGAGGCCCTAAATTTATCTAAGCTGGGGGTAGTACACCGATTCAGCCCCCCGATGGATATCTCACAGGTAGTTCAGTCGTAACATGCATACCTCGAGCAGGCTAATCTTCCCTCCCTTAAGGGACAAAGTCTGGTTCCCTGAGCGTAATGTACATTATCCACTTACTCCATTTTGTAGTACAGAGTGCTGTTTTATTATTCAGAGAATAAGTGATCCTTTCTGCCTTATATATACCATTTACTATAGCTTTCCAAGTCTCCAAGGTGGGGGTCTTATTAGTAAGCCAGCATTTAGTTATTGCCTTCTTGGCTGCCAATAACAGCTCTCCTAAGAGGGGACCACTATAAGGGCCTCTTAAATGACTGGGGGGATATGTAATAGAAAAAATTCCCCTGTCCATGGGAGCCCTGGGCCCCAAATCACTTCTAATTCCCCTCGGAGGGTCCTCAAAAAGGGTTGTAATTTCTGGCATGTCCAGAACTCGTGTGTGTGAGCTGTCATTTCTCCACATTCCCGCCAACAGACAGCAGACCTATCCCTATCATAGTGTGAAGTTATAAACAGAGTGCAAAAGTACCTTATGAGGAGCTACCATGAAAACAAATGCCATGCATGGGAGCTAGTGAGTCTGGAAGCTGATCTGCAAACCGCATCCCATGTATCTCTGGAGAGGTGGAGGGCCAACTCACCCTTCCACTTCTCCATCACCCGGTAGGAGTTTTCCCCTGATGTTTCCATCAGTGATCTGTATAGGGCTGAAATAGCGTGTGGCAAATCCCTAATGCAGAGAGTCTGAAGTAGCATTTTTATCAGGGGTGGGTGTTCATCCTGGTTTCGTACCCTTGCTGGAAGGTTATTATAGAAGTGCCGAATTTGTAGGTAGTGGAAGAGATCTGTGGATCTTAAGTTAAACTCTTGTTGGAGTGTGGTGAAAGTCTTAACCTGTGAGCCTGTCACTAACTGTGTCAGGCTAGTAAGGTGTTGGTGTCTCTAGTCCTGAAAAGTATGATCCGTACATCCGGGAGTAAAGATTTCCAACCACCCTATGGGGAGCAGCAAGGTCAGATATGGGAGGATCTGTAAGGATTTCCAGATCGTGTGCCAAGCTCATACTTGGTGAGTGATCCAGGGATTTTTCAGGGTCTGCCCCAAGGTGGGAGGGGGGCTACAGTAAAATAAAGCTTGTTCCCACTCTGCGTTAGGTACCGTCGCCTCCTCAATCTCTTTCCATCGGGCGGTGGCATCGGGTGCAAACCTCCTAATCAGGAATGTTATATGCGAGGCCCAGTTGTATAATTTGAGGTAGGGAGGGCCAGTCCTCCTTTAGATTTTGGTAATGTAAGGGTGTTAAAGCTTACACTAGACCATTTGCCTGCCCACAGGAACCTGGAAATTACTTTGTTCCATTCCTGAAATAATTTTGCTGGTAGGTTAAGGGGGATGTTTTGAAATAGGTAGAGAGCTCTTGGAAGAATTACCATTCATATAACCTCTACCCTTTGCACCAGGTTCAATGGGAGAAAGTTCCATCTCTCCAAGTCATTTTTCATCTGGGTCAGGAAGAGGTCGTAGTTATAGCATAGGGCGTCTTCTGAA
Source organism: Neoceratodus forsteri (assembly GCA_016271365.2). Classification (NCBI taxonomy): domain Eukaryota; kingdom Metazoa; phylum Chordata; order Ceratodontiformes; family Ceratodontidae; genus Neoceratodus; species Neoceratodus forsteri. Next base: position 1,065,584,831 of record CM028131.1, on the reverse strand, counting down.
TTGTGGGATAAAAATATACCCAAGTATTTAAGTTTGTCTAATTTCCAGCGAAAAGGGTATCTGTCCCTGAACCATCCCGAGAGGTCGAAGTGGAAGACAAGGGTATCCATTTTGCTGGTATTCAGCCGGTATCCTGAGCTAGTCCTGAACTCCTCAAGAACATCAAAAACTATGGGGACTGACCTGGTAGGGTCCAAATCGAAGAGAAGGACATTGTCTGCGTATAACGCTATTCGATGTTCCGAGTCAGCCAGCCTGACTCCCTCTACCCCCAGGGATTGCCTTATTGTCTGGGCTAACGACTCAATAAATATAGCAAAGAGGCCTGGAGACAGGGGGCAACCCTGCCTTGCGCCTCTACATAAGGGGAAGTATTTAGAATGATGCCCTGATACTTTAAAGCAGGCTTGTGGTGAGGAATATAAATATGTGATGATTGCTATGAAAGGGGGGGGACTCATCTTATGCATAGTGGAAAAAAGGAAGGGCCAGGACACTCGGTCGAATGCCTTCTCAGCATCTAGGCTGAGAAGGACACTCGGCATCTCACTGGAGTGCATTTTCTGGATTAATTGTAACGCTGTATGGGTATTGTCAGTGGTAGATCTGCCCCCAACAAATCCCGTTTGGTCCAAGTTAATCAGATGGGGAAGAACTGTAACTAACCTTCGGGCTAGGATGGACGTGTAATATTTATAATCTACATTAAGAACCGATACTGGTCTATAAGAGCTACATTGTAGGGGGTCCTTTTCGGGTTTAAGAATAAGTGAAATTGTAGCATAAGACCAGCTGGGTGGGGGGGTGTCGCCCTGCATAACTTCGTTCATAACATTCAATAAAAGGGGGCTTAATGAGTGGGCCATGCTTTTATAAAATTCTGTCCCAAATCCAACTGGGCCTGGGGATTTTTGAGTTTTTGATTTGGCAATTGCTGCGCTCAGTTCCAGTAGGGTTATGGGGGAAACCAGCACAGCCTGTTGGTCCGCCGTGAGCTTGGGCAGGTCCAGATCAGCCAAGAAAGCATCAATCTGATTGGGAGGGGTCTGTTGTTCAGGAGTATATAACTCTTGGTAGTATTGGAGGAAAACCTGGGTGATCTCCTCCAGTTTAGTTAGTTGCATACCCGTGTTTGGGTTCTTAATTATCGCAATTGTGGACATCTTACATTGTTTACACAACCTATATGCTAGTAGGCGGGAGGCCCTTGGGCCTATCTCTCCATACTTCTGCTTTAGAAAGGCTAATGCCATTTCTGTTTGCTGAATACACATGTCCTCCAATTCTTTTTTTGCCCTTTTAATTTGGGGCAGAACCGAGGAGTCACCCTGCTGATGTACCTGCTGTAGGCATTGCAGAGTCTGCTCAAGCTGATTCCGCCCCTGCTCCCTTACTTCAGCAAGCATGGCTGCATGTTTTATTAGGTGGCCCCTAAGGACAGCTTTCAGGGTGTCCCACCGGATAGATGCTGAAGTGTCCGGGACTAAGTTATCGCCTATGATTTCCTCAATTTTTTCTTTCAGGAATTCCTGGAATGCTTCACTCTTAAGGTGCGCCAGATTAAGCCTACATCTAGTGGATCGCCTCCCTGCCCCCAAGGACCAAACGGTCACTATTGGAGCATGGTCTGTGTGAGCTATAGCACCCATTTTTGCATCATTTAATTTATCTAAGTTTTCTTTTTGTGTGAAGCAATGATCTATTCTAGTATAGGTGCCATGTACTGCTGAGTAGAATGAGTAACCCCTTGTTCTAGGGTGCAGTGACCGACAAATATCCAGCCAGCCAACCTCTTAAGTGAAGCGCCTAAAAAATTTATGTGGGGCGGGTTGCTTACCCTTCGCAGGTTTAGTGGAATCTAGTAAAGGGTTTGGGGTAGTATTAAAGTCTCCTCCAAACAACAACACCCCTCTGGTCAGGGAAACCACCTTGTCTAGTAGAGACCGGACTGTAAGCATGTTTGCCCCTGTGGGAAGGTATATATTCACCAGCGTCACTTCCCTATCCCATAGCCAACCCTGTACGATGACTAGTCTACCCTCAGGATCCACCCACTCCTTTATTAATCGAAATGGAGTGTGTGAGAAGAATAGTATAGCCACCCCTCGCCTTCTACCTCCATTTCCCATTGCTGAAGCAAACACCTGGGAGAACCCTCTCCTTTTTAGCTTCTCATGTTCATTTTGTATCATATGCATTTCTTGTAAAAATGCCACATCTGAATTAGATTTTTTTAGAAGTGCCATAATCCTAGACCTCTTAATAGGGCTCCCCAGGCCATTCACATTTAAAGAATACAATGTTACATGTTGACTATTCATTCTTTTTATATATCTGGGCAAAGCAGTCAAGATCGGAAATGGAGACACCTCCCATCGAAACCTCTATTAAGTCTTTTGAAAACGGCATATTAATAAGCCTCTGTGGGCTCCAGGGCCCAACTATGTTGTTGGTAAACCTCCTTGGGTACTGTATTTTGTGAATACTAACTATAACTTGAAATTGATAGAAAACTCGATATCCAACTATTAAAAATAAAAACAAACTTTGAGGGGAGCTAGCCTCCCTTACTCGATGGAACCTGGGAAGTAAGTGGGCCAACAGGGCCAATTTAACTAGTTTGGTAGTCCATCGATTGATGGGTCTTTCATCACAGCTGCCACTCATTGTGGCCGTGGTATGTAGTCATATTACACACCTGAGCTCCTGTTGTTTTTAGGGGCTCAAGACACTAACAGTGTTAGTGGGGGGAGGTGGGGTAGGCAGATCCCAACCAAGGTAAGGCTATAGCCAAGTGGGAATAGGATGAGCAATAGGAGTTGGGACGTCTCCTTACTCTCCCAGACTGCCCCAGTCATCCTTCTTTGTAAGTTGAGAGTATGACATATATTCTGGTGAGAGGCTAAAAGCCAACTTGATTTGAGGAGCAAGAATTAAATCCCACTATTCTTTATTTCAGTAAATGAGGGAGGGGAAATACCATCAGTATTGAATTCTACCACGCGGGGCCGACCCCAAGGCTCCACTAGCCCAGGGACGCCACCCCCCAAGGGAAGGTTTGTAATGGGTTTTAATATCGCCATTCCTTTGTCCTTCTGATGTATTAGTGATTTAACGTGGGGTTAATATAGGGTTAGTAGCCATCTGTCCCAGTCACCAGCAACAGGTATAGACTTCCTCCTTTACCCTCGTATATCCAACTCCAGGGGTTTGTGAGGCAGAGGCTAGAGGGAGTAAAGTGTAAAGAGGGAAGTACATAGAGGTTTATAAGAGTGTGATCCTTATCTGTATGTTAGTCAAAATAGGGAAAGGGGAGGGATGAATAGGTCTTAGGCCATATGTATTCAGATAACCTCCTTAAGTTAGCTACTCTGTTATACAAAACATTAGTAAAGAAGTGAAAGGAAACTTAGTTAGACTGGGACTTATCTGCGCCTGTCATCATGCATTATGAAGCTTCTTATTAGTCCCCTCTTGCTGGTTGGGTAGGTGGGGGCATCTTTTAAAAGACACCAAGTCCATCTTCAGATGCTTTCCATTTTCTAAGGATCTGGGTATTGAGAAAACAAATAATGCCCCGAAAAGAGTACATAAGTGATCACCAGCCACCCTCAGGTTGGCATTCTGAGGGGTTTCAGCGCAGAGATCCATTGCTCATTTTCCTCTCAGAGGGTTTATCCGTAGGGCCACCCTGCAACTGATTATGGAGGGAGTTGGTAATTTGCTGGATGTCTTCTCTGCCTTGCTGCCTGTGACCCTCCCTGTTCCTCTTATTCCAGACTTGCTGTGATAGCTTGGCCACCAGTGAGGGTCTCTGGCTCGAAGGGCCCTGTGGAGTTTCAATGCCTCTCTTTTTCAGCTCGGTGATCTCATCCGATGCTGATTCGAAGGTCTGGGTGCCATCGGGGAACATAACTACCAGCTTTGCAGTGTAGGGTGTGCGGAAGCGGAGGCCTGCTGCTTTTAAGATTCGCAGTATCGGAATATATTTCCTTCGTCTACTCATCACCTCCGGGGTGTAATCATTTTCCAAGTACAATCTCTGGGACTGGAGGAGCACCTTGCCCTGTTTCCAGGCTGAGTGCAACACCGCTTCCTTTTCTTGAAAACGTAGGAACTTCACCAGAACAGCCCGCGGGCAGGCCTCAGCGGCAGACTTTGGGCCTAAGGTGTGGTGCGCTCTCTCCAGCTCCAAAGTTAAACTTTCTGGTAGCTTTATAGCATCCCTAATAAGTTGCTTGATGAACACTAACACATTGGAGCCCTCTGCCCCTCTGGGATTCCAGAAATACGGATGTTGTTCCTTTGGTTGCGGCTTTCTGCATCCTCCGCTCTCGCCCGCAGGGCTTGTACCTCTTGATGCAGTTGCATGATGGCGCGCTCTGTGCTGTCTACTCTGCGATCTGTTGCAGTGGCCTGCTCCTCCAGTTCTTCTTGCTGCTTATCCAGCTTTGTAATATCTGTGTGGAGGGCTGTTACTGCCACTCTCATTTCCTTACGAAAATCTCTCAACTCAGAGAGCATAGTAGCCATTTGCCTTTGAATTGTTGAGAGCAGTGGCTGCAGCGATCTCGTCCTACTGCGTCAGGAGGGAACTGAGGCCTTGAAGCCTTCGCTGCCCGAATCCCCCTCTGACAATCCTGTTTCATCTCGCTCCTCGCCCGGTTTTAAATTAGCACTTTCTCCTCTCTTTGGCATTCTTGCTTGCCTCTGCACATTACTCTCTCAGTCTTTCCCTTCAAAATGCTTTAATTGAGGCTGTTTTGCTGGGACGGTCTAGGAGCCAACTCGTTATGCTGCCATGCAGTAGGGTGACGTCACCGGAAGATGCAGATATTAGTGCATTTGATATTCAGGCAGAAGAGTTAGAGAAAAGATTCTTAGAGGTTATGAAATGAATAATCTAAGAAATGCAAGAGAGAGAGAGAGAGTAAGAGACACAGAGAATAAATCTTCTTACTTCAAAGTATAAAACAAAAGAAAGCAGGCATGTCACTCTTGTGACAACAAAATATAACTCAGTAATTGAGAGACTGGACCAAATTGTTAAAAAATGTTTGCATATCCTGCTAACATATGAGGTTTTAGCAAGAGAAATTGCAGTCACCCATGGGATTACTTATACCAGGGGCACTAGCAATAGAGACTGACTAATCCACAGTTACCTTCAACCAGTTATATACCTGCCTACGTACACGACCACAGGGATTCCATAAATGTGGTATCTGTATTGCGTGTAAGTGTGTAGGGGGATACAGGTAAGCATTTCAGACACCCAGATAGTGATACCAGGATGGAAATTAGAGAATTCATCTTGTGCTCTGCAAGCTTTGTCTTATATGTGCTCTGGAGTGGTATCCCATGTATTAGGTGACCACAACTGAGCACTTTCAAAAAGGGTGACTCAGTCACAGCACTTTTACACAGGGCTACCGGGCAGGGAGGGCAACCAGATAGGGGTTCGGTGACTATAGTGACAGGATGTCACTATGTATACACGCACACGGGGGTGGGTGGGAGGGACCACGCTGTGCGACCGGTACAAGGGGATGGATGGTTTGTGGGGTACAGTGCAGCAGTGGGCTGCCAAGCTGGCAGTGTGGCATGGTGGGTTGGTGGCAGGCAGGGGTTGGAAGGGTGCTGGGTTTGGTTCTGGGCGTGCTCTTTTTATTGCGCCGAGTCACAGGTTTTTTTATTTTAGGTTTGCACCTCCCCGACACGCACCCCTGGAGTTGAGAATCCTTTAGTAGGGGGATGCAGAGGGCACAGCCCCCTGGGATCCACAATACCATTCCCCCCATTCTGACACCCCCATAAAAGCCCAGAGCAGCCCCCATCCCTTCTGCAGGGCCCTTAAATCAGCTCCACTAGAGCTGACTGACTCTGAATGAATGAGCGTGTGCTTGCACAAGCACATGCTCATTCATTCATGCAGATAGCGTGCTGCAAGTCACTGGGCCTGGCAGCCATGGATGTGAGTGGAGGACTGTTCTGGTGGCCCCTTGGGGCATTGGGGGTGGGCTGGGCAGAGTGGGGGCTGGTGGGGCGAATGGTGTACTGGTTAATTGCGGTGGAGGGTACTGCCTGAAGGGTTGGGGGGGTTCCACTAGACACCAGTGATGATTTCAGAATATTTATTTAATGTCAGGAGTGGGACTTGAGTCCTGGACTGAATGGAGCAAGCAGGGTGGGGAGGGCACTAGACATGTTTGGGGCCAGTGATCTGCAGGGTGCAGGGTTCCACTAGACACCAGGGAAAATAAATATATATATATATATATTTATAAAATGGGTAGGGAAATTGTTGTTGTTTTATTGGATGATGAGCATCACATGACCGTGCGTATATCAGAGCGCGACCGCACACCTGCACTTTACCCTCCCTCCAAAACAATTTTGACATTTTATAAGATAGATAAACCACTCACAGGGTGTGCGGTCATGCTCCCCTCTGATATCACATGCGCCTTGGGTGATGGCCTTGCTCAACCTTGCGGCCTCATGTGACCTAGCGTACACCAAGGCGTGCGATATCAGAGCGCCACCGCACACCCTCAGAGTGGTATATCTATTACATATATATATATGCATATACATACACACACATGTGTGTGTGTGTCTATATATATATATATATTTTTTTTTTTACACTGGGACTGGGGCATTAGACCACCAGGGATGAATTCCCCAATTGTAACATCTACTTGCTTGGGTTTTTAAGTGCAATTTGCACTTAAAAATACCCCAAAGCAAGGTGAAGTCACAAATGGTGAATTCCGGGTAATTTTTAAAAATTACGCAAAGTGCTCAGAGGGGCAAAATTAGTGACTTTGTGTCAATTTCACCCACTGAGTAAATATTCACTGCATCTCTAATGCCAAATAGTAAGTCTAATACCCTAGTTGGTGTGAATTTCAGGGAAAACACAGAGGAAATATCTTTCTGGCCTAGCATTCATTGGACTAGAACAGGTCAGCTCCCCCTATGTGGGGTAAGGAGCAAATGAAAACTCCTCTTGAAGGAAAGTAGATGTTTTTTTGTTTTTTGTTGAAAGCATTAAAACCGATAGGACATAATGAAATTATTGCCCTTAAGCCCTTTGTATAGAAGAGTAAACATACGTTGTGTTACTGTGATTGTAGAGTCATATGTTTTTTACATATTTATTGCAGCAAGCATTACTTCTCACCCTTCTATCTTTGCAAATGGGATAGACATGCTGTGGATCTCCTGCAAACATGGCTTTATCTTCCCTATCTGTTACCATTGAGATGGTCAGGTTTGGAAGCAAATCAAGACTGTAACTTGATGAATGCAATGTCAGTTTTGCTTAGACATGCTAATATTAGTGTTCATTATTGTATTGCAGCTATGCATTATATTGATAATTTCTGCTAGTCATATTGATGTGGTAGCCTAGGAAAGAAGCATAGCAAATTGATATACAGTACTAAGAGGCAATTTGTACAATAGGAAGTGTTATTGTGATCTGATACTAGCAATACCCTGAAGTTTCTTAGAAGTTGCAATGACTATTGTAGTTATTACAAACTATAAAGAATGATCTTAATATGCTCCCTCCTGTTTCTAGTTAGTGAGTTGCAGGGCTGTCCTGTTTGTTTGAAAAAATCTCCTTATGATAAAAAAAACTATTTCAGAGATATAATTCAGTAAGAGAAAGGAAAGTGATAACATTTATGTAAATAATAATAAGTTTTCTATAATGACCTGTTTTGGTAATCACTGAAAAAACACTCTTTTTGCACAGTTGTCATTTGTATGTGATGTCATAATGATGGCAATGACTTCATTAGATAAAAAGAAACTGGCTGCCCACTACTCAGGCCACACCCCCTGATGAAGGTTTAGGGCTGAAGTGCTGGGGCTAGCAGCAGGAGTGAGTCAGAGGTATTTACCTTTCGAAAGCAATAGCACTTTATATGAACATGTATTCAACTCTATGACTGAATAAAGAAGTTAGTCATCAAAAACGTGTAATTCTGACCCCCTCTACTGGTTGTAAGTGCATGTCACCTCTTGTGATTTAGTAAAACTGCTTTGCTACCCAGACGTGCACTGCAATCCCTGCACCACTAGCATAAAGTGATAGCCAGTTCCTAATATCATGCATGCAACATATTGATTATGAAGGAAAACTGAAGTACTCTACTCTTTACTCACTTGAACACAGAGGAGTCAGGTGAGACATGATATTAATTTATAGATCTTTACGTAATGGTACACTTGGAGGCATTCTCAGTCTGGCAATAAGACCACCTAAATTATCCAACACAAGAAGCCACAGATATTGGTTAAAGGGGCAAACACCAAGAACATCTAAACTGTCCAGTTTCTTCACACAGAGAGTGATCTTGATGAGGAACAGACTACCGCATAATGCAGTCATGGCAAAATCAATTCATATTTTCAAAAAGAAGTTGGACAATTTCATGGAAAATAATGTGGTAAAGAGTTATTTTCACTGATAAGTGGCTGGTGGACTCAATGGAAGATCAATCCCCTTCTACCAGTAAAGCTGATGTGGTCATGTGTTCATTTCTTATAAACTCATTTCATTAAAATTGAAAAATACCGGCTACTCAGATATCCAAATGGAGCAGAATACTTGAGTATCTGTCCCCTTTGCAATGAATATTAAATGAAAACAACATTGTTGTATTTGCACATCCCTCTTTTCTGTTGTAAGTACAACCTCAGGTCAAATAGTCTGTCTTGTAATTTCAATTCTGCATACCATTACCATTTTCCTGTTGGCTGTGTAAATGATAGTGTGTGCTGTACTCATCATTTTCTTCTTTTCTTTATTCAAATATTAGAACAAATAACATTGGGAGTTGGGCTTTGTATGAAGGAAGTACTTTTATCCGTCTTCTCTGGTGTGTTTACAAAAACCACAAGTGTTTATGCTTATCAATTTTGCTCAGGGTGACAAAATAATCAGTTTGTTATCATTTTGTTATGTCTCAGAGAATTGATGTCCCCAATGACATCCTAAAGGACTATTAGCTGTTTCGAAAATGTCTTTCAAGATAAGGCATCTGGAATTCCATTCCAAGTACAGTGAGAAGCAGTGCATAATTCTTTCATTGAATAACATTCTAAGCTTCATGCTGTAGTTGAAGAATGTTTATTGCTTGACAAGCCATCACCACATTTCTGCAAGGTCTGTACATATTTTCATATAACCTTGTGAGCAGATTTAGCAGTTTCAAATGTGATACATTGGTTATGTAATAGTTTTCTAAAAAAGGAAGGTCTAGATTAACTTACAGTTGCACCACTGATGTTTAAAATGAATTTGCATACTTGAGAACTCCCAGTTTGGAGATAAAAGCATAATTGTTCATTCTCTCAGCAAAACAAGCAATGCATATGGGCAATGCACAGCATTGTGGCATATGTAAAATGTTTCCCTTGGGCAGAATTCATTGGGAGGCATCATATGTGACATCTTCAGAAGAATCAGTTCTATGGGTTAAAGCCAGAAAGGACAAAGTTTGACTATAGACACTGGAGTAGGATTTAAGAAAATAACTTCTGACAAAGTACAATCAACTATGGAGAAAAGATACATTTTTATTTTGAAAATATCAGGGGTATCCTTTTCACAATCACTGTTGCTGGTGCTGAAAAATGTGTGGATTTTTTTTTTTGTCACAAAAAAAATTAAACTAATCTTGTTGATTTTTCAAATCTTTTATTGGAGATGATAGTTTACTGACCTCCTTAAAATACAAGTGGTCATTTTGTAGTCTCCATGCCACTTTGAGCTGGGTGTGCAGTGGTGTATTTTTATTTCTGCCTCTTTGCTTTTTTTTCCTGGTACCATGAAAATCATGCTAACTTTAATATATTTCTGGCATTTTCTAGCCAGTGCCGTACTTTCTTTTTTTGTCCCATCCCTGCTGCTTTTCACAAGTATTGTATTAAAAACATTTTTTTTTATGAATTTTATATGTAACAAAGACATTTTTGTCTGCAATTTGCTGCATTGTATATGTATGTTTGATTATGTATTGTCTGTATGTAATATATGTGGGTCGCACCTGTAAAAGGAACTTGTTTCCAGTGTGCTTACCCGTTAAGCGAATAAACAAACAAACAAACAAACAAAAACATTCCCATAGGCTGTTCATCTCTACTGCCAAGAGGAACCACTCCAGCAATAATAGTGGGTCCTAACAAGAACACTAGGAATCCTGAGACCCAGTTCCTTTGCAGTGATTGTTTTTTTATACCATTGCACTGCCAGCCAATAGCACTACTCACACATGAAGCATGCAACCAGGAAATGAGTGCCCATTCCATAGAAGCAATGCACATCTGAGTCCCAGCTGTTAGTGTGTAAAGGTTCACACCCATTACCAGGTTGAATTGCCTGTGACCAGGTAGCAGCATGCTGTTGCAGAGGTACAGTACATGAATAATGCAATGCAGAGACCAAGTTGCTACTGTATGTGTTGCACATAGATGCCCTGCCTGAATGTACCCCATTTCCTAGCCCCCAGACAAGTATAGTCTTTTTAGGCTCATGAACACCTTTGAATAAACCTAGTGTTCAAGCACTCTATTGATTGAGTGGTCCCCTAGGAACTCCTACCAATGTGTTGCTACCTGATTATCCAGTGCCCCCAAAATGTATCCAGTCAATAGGCCATAGTGCATGGTAGAACCATTGTACCTATAGTACTTTAATTTCTGCCTGGTTTACCAGGCAGTTGACTGAGTATTATGCAGGATGTTGAAAACTGTTTTTCATGGTTGTCATATCTTTCAGAATGGCCCAACAATTTTCATATAGCTCCTCCCTCCTTTCCCAGTTAGAAAACTGTTTGGAACTGCTCAAGATGGGCTTCTGACTTCACTTACTCATAGCTTGATCAGGTTGCAATAGCTATTAAGCAGCTCCTTTCCTGACCCGGAAAGGGGCATGAGCTGACCGTAAGAATTTTATCAAAGCAAGCCTGCATTATACTGTATGTACCTTTTAAATAATGCCATTTTTTCTGATGCATCTCCTGTTAGTAATCTACTTAGTAAAAATGTTAGAGAATCTCAATTATCTAAACCCCGATTATCCAGATCTCCTGATTACCCAAGCTCTGACATTGTTTTCCCAACTCTGGTTTGACAAATGTTATGGAAGCCAATTATCCGAACTCTTGATTATCTGAACAAATTTGATGTCTCCCACAGCATTTGGATAATCAGGGTTGTACTGTATTGTGAAAAGGCATGCCCTCTAAAAAAGATTTTGCCTAGTAAGGTGACCATCTGATTATATGGGAGCCATAAAATTAGAAATGTTACATTCTGTAGCTATTCCATGAACTATCGAGGTGTGGGACATTTATCTGTATTCGGGTATTCGAGTCTGCAGTTATTTGATCATAATGTAGTACATTTATAAAAATGCAGTAGACAATGGGAAAAAGCACCACAAAATAGAAAAATGAGGTATTCACTGCTCAGCATGGGCAGAAGGTACAGTACTAGTAGACTGTAGAAACAGACTGTATTGATGAAGAGTCAGAGAGCTTAACTGACAAAGACATTATCACCAAGATACCAATCTAAAAATAAAATTGTACTGAAAACAGCTCCTTAGAGAGATTATTTGAAGAGAGAGGCTAGGTCAGAGCTTGCCTAGTTTTTAAAGTGGTACACCATTAAAGAAATGATTAACATCATGGCAGAGGCTTGGGAGCAGGTGACAGCGGACAAAATTAAAAACTGATGTCAGGAATGGACTTGGCATACCTGTTGATGCAAGGGGCACACAGGAGTTAATACAGCATGATATTCACGACAATTAGACTGCTGAACCCGAAAATCTGCAGGATGAGCCAGATAATACACTTTACCTGGGAAAAGACTTGGGGTTTGTGAATGACATACATGATCCAGGAGCATTTGTTATAATGGGAGACTATTGTTAACTAAATAGGCATATCCTTTACATCAAGGGTGGGCAACCTAAGATAATCAGAGGGCCACAGATATGGACCTTGAACACCCCCAAGGGCCGCAAGACCCCAGTTTACCACAGTTACAAGCCAAATTTATATATTTTAATTAAAAATGAGCTATATATAACATATCCATCACAGCCTTCAGCCTATCTCCATTGACTACTGTAGCATTGCACAGAGAGCCTCCTGATGTATATATGAATGGATGAGGGGGCCACATGTTGACCACTGGGGGGCTGCTTGCAGCTCTCATGCTGTAGGTTGCCCACCACTTCTTTAGATGTTCTGTCTGACAGGTGTGCCAAAAACTAAACAGAACATCTGTTTTGGAGACCTGCAGGGAAGCACCAAGCAAAGAGTAGCAAAGCACACAGAGAGAGGAGTTAAAAATGAAAGGGTTCAGACTATATCTGTTTTGGAGACAGGAAAGTAAATCTGAGTTATGCAGTGGAGCAAATATTCATCATGGTTTTAGGCTTTTTTTAATTGCTGTCTGGCCCAAAAGTTACAGATGTAACAAGAAATACATTTTGTAACTCAGTGACTGGCTATGCAAATAGGACACATCACATTGTGAAAAAAAACATAAGAGATTCTGAATGATTTATAAGATCACTGTTGTTTTAACAGCTGTGATCATAAAGTCATAAGGTCAGTCCAAATGCCAAGCACAACCACATCCAATATCATTACTCCAGAATCTTTGTCACATAGATGAAGAACACAGATTAGAAAGCCATAAGTAATAAATATAGTATATAATTTAATTCAATTCAGTATTCGAAAAGTTGGCAGGCAGCTGACAGCCCATTGTCTGGCTGTGACTAGTATGTTGGCACACGATTCATTTAGGAGAATCAAGCAGATGCATCTTGAGCATAATAAAAAGAAGCTGCTGCACATGTTCAGGCTGCAGACAGGAACAATGTGAATGAACAGTATCTTCTGCAGTTCCAAGGGTATGCTTGTCTGGAGGCACACAAGATATTTACATGCTATCTGAGACAAGCAGGACATGATTGTTTTTTGGTGATCCAGTAGGCAAGAGGGTCAACATTAAAGTCCACGGTCAGCTCATTCAAATAATTAGTGAGTATTGTCACAACCCCACTCAGCAGGTCAGCCCTCTACTCCCAAAGTGCCAACCTCTGAGCGTAGAATTGTGAACAGTTTAACAGAAAAAGGTAACCCTCTTGTCTGTTTTGTGGGTTTGAGTCTCCTTTGTCCCAAGTTCTGGAGGGATTCAAACTGATAACCTCTTGTTAGTGTACCCAATTGTCAGGCTCAGATAATTCTGTCTTTGGGGGGCCAGATATCTTTGCATATGGGCACCTAAACAAGTATTACAAAATAAGCCCTTAGAACTCTATGTAAGACCTACAGAACTCTTATCTGTTTCCCAGTTTGGTACCACAATAAGCTCATGCACAGTGTCAACTATAACTATCGATGCTTCACTTATAAAAAAAGAAGTCTCAAGGCACACCAGGCAGTTTCTGTTTTTAAAATATATCTTTACTTTAAAGTAGGTAAAATAGAAAAGCAGTAAACACAGAACAAGATATCCCAACACATACAATCTTAAAAACAAAACAGGTTTAAAAGTGCAAATTCCTACAACCCATACACTCAGACTGGGCTTACTTTCTTAATCTTTCGGTGCTTCAATGTTCCTCTTTTCTCAGTCAGAAAATGAAGGTGTCTCTGTGAGGTCTGCTCAGTATCTTAAAAGCAATTTTGAGCCGGCCTTCTCTCTGAGGTCATCTAACTATGCCTTTGTGTATTAAAATTTATATTTTATAACACAGGATGCTCTAATAAGATATTTTAACAAAATTGGTGACCAATGAATCTCCTCTCTACACGTGACTTGTCAAAACCGGTCTGTGATCTGCTTCACACTGACATCAAAGTCTCTTTGATGTAATTCTAGCTTCCTTAGACGACACTCCCCAACACATGCATATTGGACTTCTTGAACCAGTCTGCAGTCTGTTTCCTACAGACATGAAGGACTCTTTGATGTAATTACTGGCTATCTTGGGAGACACCCCAACACATGCATTTTCTCCTTCTTTCATGACACCTAGTGCAAATCAAAGGATTTTCCTGAGGACGTCATGAATGGATATTTTATTTCCTGGGCTTCAAAGAAAACTTAACAAAGTAATTGCAGTTCAGATATCTGCAGTTTAAGCTACCTCCTGTCCTTTGAACTTATCCCTGGGGGTCTGATGTGTCAATTTTAGCAAGATAGCATTTTCTCCTGACAGACACTTCCTTACATATTTTATATTGCAGAAAAAATATCATATTGAAATCAGAACCAGCTGTCCACATGCCACAATCTTCCCCACCTAGACTGAATTTGGGGGCGTCTATCCCCTGCATGGGATGAGCTTCCCAAATCAGTTCACTCCTCAGGCACACGAGACAGCCCATCTGAGTTCTGATTGGTCACTCCAGCCCTATGTAGAATGATCATGTCATATCCTTGCAAAGCAAGACTCCACCTTAGCAATTGACCATTGTTTTTCCCCATCTGTGTCAGCCAAACCAGGGGGTTGTGGTCAGTCTGTACCACAAAATGCTGCCCATACAAGTAGGGCTCCAATTTCTTTAGGGCTCACACTATGGCAAGACACTCCTTTTCCACCATGGAGTATGCTTGCTCCCTGGGAAGTAACTTTTTACTCAGGTAGGCTATTGGGTGATCCCTCCCTTGGCTGGATGTCTGACTCAGTACTGCCCCAATACCCACATCTGAGGCATCAGTCAGAACTATAAAAGGTTTGCTATAGTCAGGACTTGTCAAAACAGGAGCACTGCACAGTGCCTCCTTTAGTTTGGAAAAGGCTTCCTCATAGGCTGCGCCCCAGGTAATTTTCTTTGGCATCCTTTTCTTTGTCAGGTCAGATAGGGGAGCAGCCAGGGCACTGTAATTGGGTACAAATTTTCTATAGTACCCTGCTGTCCTGAGAAAACTTCTGACCTGCTTTTGAGTTTCTGGTCTGGGCCATGCCTGGATCACCTCTATTTTTATTTGGTTAGGATGGAGCTGTCCCTGGCCTACCATATGCCTGAGGTATGCCACCTCTCCCATGGCCACCTGGCACTTCTCTGCTTTGACAGTGAGCCCGACCCTCTGTATCCTGCCCAGCACTTCCCTAAGGTGGGATAGGTTTTCCTACCAACTGGTACTAAAGATGGCAATGTCATCCAGGAATGCTATGGTGTACTCCTCAGCACCAATTAACACCTGGTTCACCAACTTTTGGAAAGTAGCCGAGGCATTCTTCATTCCAAAAGGCATTACTTTAAACTCAAATAAGCCTATCGGAGTGATGAAGGCTGAACTGTCCCTAGCTCTGTCCTTTAACTCTACCTGCCAATACCCCTTTGTCAGGTCAATGGTCGTAAGGTAGGTCGCCCCTCCCAATTTTTCCAGGAGTTTGTCTGTCCGGGGCATTGGGTGGGTGTCTGACTTTGTGACTGCATTCAGTCCATGATAGTCTACACGGAAACAAGTCGAGCCATCTGGCTTGGGTACAAGGACTGCAGGTGAGGCCCAGGGACTGTGGGATCTCTGGATTACCCCTAAATCCAACATCTCCTCCACTTCCCTCCTAATGTCCTTTGGATAGCCTATGACACCTGATATCCTGTCCACTGTATGGGCGTCTGTGTCCATGTCTTCACATTATGTGTTGCTAAGGGGGTTAGTCCAGGCTTGGCGCTAAACAATGGGGCAAAGTCTGCTAAAACCTCCCTTACTTTCTGGATCTGGCCTGAGGTCAACTGGGGAGACAATTTTACTGCCTCCACAGAGGACTCCCATTTACTCTCTTCTAGCAAGTCCAGAAGGGGGGGACTCCTTCATCTCTTCCCTCCCCATGACTACACACTGCAAACACCATGTCAACCCTATTTGCATATGGCTTCATCACGTTGACATGGTACATCCTTTCTGTCTGTCTATGGTCAGGTAACTCCACAATGTAGTTCATGTCATTTACCTTCCTAACCACTTTGTATGGTCCTGCCCATTCAGCCTGCAGCTTGTCTTTCCAGACCGGAATAAGGACCATGACTTCCTGACCCACCATGTACGAGCGAGCTCTGGCTCTGTGATTGTACCATACTTTTTGCTTCTGTTGGGCAGCTGCCAGGTTGCTCTTGGCTGTCCCCATAAGCTCCTTCAGCCTTTCCCTAAACCTGAGGATGTAATCCACAATGAGAGTTCCCTAGGTGGTGTGCTTGCCTTCCCAGTCCTCCCAGATCAAGTCTAGGGGCCCACGTACCCAGCATCCATATAAGAGTTCAAAGGGGAAAAATCCTGTCGACTCTTGGGTCATCTCCCTGTATGCAAACTACAGGTGGGGAAGGTATTTCTCCCAGTCCCTCCCATGCTGTTCAGCAAATGCCCAGAGCATTGACTTTAGGGTACCATTGAATAGTTCCACAAGTCCATTGGCTTGTGGGTGATACAGTGTTGTGCATCTCTGCACCACCCCACACTTCTCCCATAAACATTTCAGCAGGTCCAACATGAAGGAACCCCCTCGATCGATGATTACCTCCTGCAGAAACCCAATATGGGAGAAAATCCCAAGTAAGGCATCTGCCACTTTGTCTGTCCTCAGAGAGGATAGGGTGACTGTCTCTGGGTACCAGGTGGCATAATCCACCACAGTCAGGATGAATCTCTTCCCTGAGGAGCTGGGGGTATTTAAAGGCCCAACAATATCCATTCCCACCCTCTGGAATGGCTCCTCCACTATGGGCAATGGAATCAGGACGGCTTGGGTTTTCTTGCCAGCCTTCCCTATTTCTTGGCACCGGTGACAAGACCTGCAATACTCCTTCACCTGCTGGGTGAAGTTAGGCCAGTAGAAATTCTGAGCCAACCGCTGCATAGTACGCATGATTCCCAGATGACCAGACAAGGGAATATCATGTGCAATTTTGAGCAACTGCTTATGATACCCCTGGGGAATGACAAGCTGCCTGCCTAGCATCTCTCCCTCTGCCTGTACTGCCTGAGTATACATAAGTCCATTTTCCCAATAAACCTTATGTCTGCCATCACCTCCCTGTGCTCCATCAGAGTCTGCCCAAGCCCTCAGCTTCTCTAAACTAGGGTCATTCCTCTGAGCAGCTGCAAACCCCTCACTCAGTCCCAAGGCATGGGATAGGTCCCCTTCAGTCACTAAACTAGAGGCCCTAGCACTAACATCAGGGACCTCAGGATCACTGTCAATCCCAACCCTCTGACAAGGGGTCATCCCTCCCTTTGCAGAGTAACCCTCTGTAGCTGTGTGGTTACTTGCTACTGGAGAAATTTCTACCCCCTTTTTATCAGTCTCCCCATCTGGAGACCCAGGCTGTGGAACCAGCCTCTCAGAGGTTTCCACACTGGTTTCTGTGGGATTCAGAGAAGTAAAATTTTCCCTTGCTGCTTGGCTACAGGTAACTGCACATACCATCCCCTGCTGGAGATTGTTAGCCAGGATCACATCCACTGCTAATGTTTTGGCTACAGCCACCTGTTGCACAGTTCTCCCTGTTTCACCCCAGTCCAGGAGAACACTGGGCAGTGGCAATGTTTTCTCTTCACCCTTGAACCCTTGGACAGTGACATATTTATTGGGTATAAGCTGACCAGGCTGTACTAGATCCCCTTTTACCAATGTCAAGGATGCCCCTGTGTCCCTTAACCCCTTCGTCTGTACACCATTCACCATGACTGGGTGCATGTGTTCCCTCACGTTCACTGGCATGCTTCCAGGGACACACAAACAACCCACTTATTTTCTAGCACCCGGTTGTGTATTATGGCTCACTTTTTTGGGACACTGTCTGGCAATATGCCCAGTTTCCTTACACAATCAACATTCAGTTATTCTCTCAGAGAAATCTTTTCTCTGAAACCTGGGACTAACTGGTTTAGGTGGAGGCAGTGAGGGTTTTATCTGCCCTGAAGTCACGCTTTTCCCTTTCTGCACTGCCACGCCCACCCCATTTGCTCTCAGAGCAGGACTGCTCTTGGCATAGTGGTCCTAGAGTTCAGCAGCCTCTTGCACTGTTTTTGGATCTCGGTCCTCTCGCCAGGTTTTTAGCTCTGCTGGGCATGCCCAATAAAACTGTTCTAATAAAATCACATTTTCAATTTTATCAACAGAGTTTGCCTCAATTCCTTCCCACCAGCATTTTAAAAACTGACTTTGTTTCATGGCTAGTTCCTCATTGCTCATATCAGGGTTTCTCCTGAGCTTATTGAATTTAGCTCTGTATGATTCAGCAGTTAATTCAAATGTTTTTAACAATGCAGCTTTTAGTTTGCTGTAATTAATACTGTCCTTATTGTCCATTTGACACAATGCATCCCGAGCTTTCCTGGTAAGTAGCAGGGATATCTGGAAGCTCCAAGACTCTGTAGGAATTTTAGCCTGAATACAAACTTTTTCAAAAGAATTTAAAAAGGCATCCATATCTTCCCCCTCTTTAAATTTGGCTATTAATTTGGAGTTCAATTTGTAACTCAGTCCTGCAGTCCCAGTTAAACCCAAGCCACTTACCTGCTCTGGTACCACTGGTTGGAGTCGTAGCTTCTCCAGTTCCTGTTGCCACTGGCACTCCTCTCTCTTCTCCTCTGCAGCTTGCTGGCACTCATGCTCCTCACGATCTGCCTCCCTCTGTTGTCACTCTGCCTCTTGCTGTTCCCTCGCTGCCTCTTGGCTCTCTCGCTCCCTCTCTTTCTGGAACTCTAGCTCCATCCTGCGCAACTCAATTTGCAGCCTGAGTACTTCTGGATTCAGGATACTGGTGACCATCCCCCACTGCTGTGGTCCTTCACTGACAGTGGCCCTGCTGTCCTCCTCACTGGACCTGGACACAGCACTGGCCACTAGCCCTGCCACACTCGAGGTTTGGTCCTTTTCAGTCACGGTTGGTGACTCGCTGTTCTAGGTATCTGCTACCATCAGGGCCTCTATGAGGTTCTGCTTTTTGGCTGTCACCTTGAACGAGACTCCTCTGTCCCCACACAACTGCTTTAAGCAATCTACAGTGTGCCTGCTGTAGTTGGAAGCCAGCTGTCCTGACTACTGCTACACTGACTGGCACTTTAGAAAAAAAAATAAAATGGGTAGGAACTTGACTGTAAGCCAAGGGATATAGTTGTTTCCTTTTGAAATAAAACACTGCCTTTCTTTTTTTCCAAGTGAACTGAACAGTCTCAAGCTGACACACTGAACAATAAAGCTTATACCACCAAACTTTATATGTCATCGCTGCCAACCAATCTGTCACAACCCCACTCAGCAGGTCAGCCCTCTACTGCCAAAGTGCCAACCTCTGAGCATAGAATTGTGAACAGTTTAACAGAACAAGGTAACCCTCTTGTCTGTTTCGTGGGTTCAAGTCACCTTTATCCCAAGTTCTGGGAGGGATTCAAACTGATAACCTCTTGTTAGTGTACCCAATTGTCAGGCTCAGATAGGTCTGTCTTCAGGAGGCCAGATATCTTTGCCTACGGGCATCTAACCTGGTTTTAAAAAATGAACCCTTTGAACTATATGCAAGACCTACAGAACTCTTATCTGTTTCCCAGTTTGGTACCACAATAAGCTCATGCACAGTGTCAACTATAACCATCTAAGCTTCACTTATAAAAAAAGAAGTCTCAAGGCACACCAGGCAGTTTCTGTTTTTAAAATATATATTTACTTTAAAATAGGTAAAATAGAAAAACAGTAAATAGAGAACAAAGATATTCCACCATGAACAATCTTAAAAACAAAACAGGTTTAAAAGTGCAAATTCCTACAACCCATGCACTCAGACTGGGCTTACATTCTTAATCTTTTAGTGCTTCAATGTTCCTCTTTTCTCAGTCAGAAAATGAAGGTGTCTCTGTGAGGTCTGCTCAGTATCTTAAAAGCAGTCTTGAGCCGGCCTTCTCTCTGAGGTCATCTAACTCCTCCTTGGTGTATTAAAATTTATATTTTATAACACAGGATGTCCTAATAAGATATTTTAACAAAATCGGTGACCAATGAATCTCCTCTCTCCATGTGACCTGTCAAAACCAGTCTGTGATCTGCTTCACACTGACATCAAAGCCTCTTTGATGTAATTCTGGCTTCCTTAGCCGACACCCCCCAACACATGCATATTGGACTTCTTGAACCAGTCTGTGGTCTGTTTCCCATAGACATCAAAGACTCTTTGATGTAATTACTGGCTATCTTGGGAGACACCCCAGTACATGCATTTTCTCCTTCCTTCATGACACCTAGTGCAAATCAAAAGATTTCCCTGAGGACGTCATGAATGGATATTTTATTTCCTGGGCTTCAAAGAAAACTTTACAAAGTAATTGCAGTTCAGATATCTGCAGTTTAAGCTACCTCCTGTCCTTTGAACTTATCTCTGGGGGGGTTGATGTGTCAATTTCAGCAAGATAGCATTTTCTCCTGACAGACACTTCCTTACACATTTTATATTGCAGAAAAAATACCATATTGAAATCAGAACCAGCTGTCCATGTGCCAGAAGTATCTGCTCAGCAGAATGTGGCAACAAACATGTCCTCTGATTCTGCTTTTTCAGCAGAGAACTCGTGAGTAGTGAGCAGTCATAATGATGTGTTTTCAGAATCTGAGGTACAGTGTAATGGGCCTGTGTTGGTGACTCACCATGTCTTCCTACATCAACAGGCAACCTCACTGTCAGTGGCATGCCTCCACCAACATCTCTGTCACTTGGGCTGCCAGTGTGACTCATTCCAATTGTTCCAGAACTGTCTGAACCCCAGCATCATCCTAATGGAACAGATTCATCTCCCTCAGGATGTTCTCAAATTCATTGTATAGCTACTGCTGGTACTCACTCATTATGTGACTCTGCACGGCCAGGTCCAGTACCTCACATATGAATCTGGGGTCTAGCATTGTTGTGAACATGTAGCTAGTATTGTCATTTATGACTGTAAGCAGTGATCTTAATTCCCTAGTATCCCCTCAATGAGTTCCTAGAAAGGTTCTGGAAGTGAGTCCATAGTGCTGTACTCCTGAAAACTCTCTGTGGTTGACATGAGAAGATGAACCACTGGAATGGCCTGTTCAGTGAAGCTTTATTGGAGCTTAGGTCATGGGTGCATTTCTTAAAGGGAGACAGAGCCTGGCCCTTACCTAAAATGATGCTCCAGTCCTAGTGTAGCAGTATCCCACCAATATCCTGCATTGTAGATAACTGGTACAGAACAAGTTTCTGTTCCAGCAAGTGTTGCAGCATAGGAAATGTGCTGTAAACCAAACTGGTTCTGTAAACATGATGGTGGTTGATTATGTACAGTATGTGAAATGTTTATTATAATTTGGTTAGTAGTTATTTTTTAGCACACTGGTACATGTCATCTTACATGACTTCCTTTCACCAGCATTTAAAGAGTGACAGGAGATGTCAAGCTTATGCTCTGAAGAAGGTAAGGCTATGCACCGAAATGTAAACATGTTCACTTTTTAATGCGTGGCACTGTCCCAAGAAAGCATTTTAGCTTCATGTGTTTGTACTTACACATTCTAAGTGAATAAAACTATGAATTAAAACTAAAACCTAAAGTGGAAAGTTTGAAGAGTTTGCCTTCTGTAGTCTTTAGAAACTATCTCAGTCTTATTGCTGCATGACACGTCTGGTCTGCAAAGTTTGCAGCTTTCTATTGCCTTGGCAGAATAATAGAAATGGCTACATATGCTCTTGAAGTAATGTATTGACAATATAAGAAGCACCCGCACCGCTCTGGAGAGCACCAGTGACCCCCTTCCCCATGAACCATGTACCTGAAGATAATATTCAGAGGGTTGAAGAGGGCTTTTTTACACAGTAGCTGCTCATCCCCAGAGCTTAGTTTTGGGCCACAGTTAATGTGGTCATTGGGTCAAGATTATCTTATTAAAGGGTAATTAAAATACTTAATTAGTTGTTTTATGCATGTCAAAAGTGGTCTAAATTTGGTTAGACGTTTTCTAAAAATGAAAATAGGTTGGAAAATAAGTTAAGAACTAGGAAATACATTCTTGTGCTGTTGTTATTGTCGGGGACAGTACACCCCTAACCAGGACCCAATTTTCCACACAATAATGTTGCTGACTCTAATTATCAACTGAAAAATGGGTCTGCTCTGAAGTTAGTCCATTTAAATACCAAAGTTTATTGGCAAAATGGACTGAATTCACAGCTTGGATTGAACAGAATGAATTTGACATTATTACTGCATCTGAAACATGGCTTAACCAATGTATTTTGTACTCTGATGTTTCACTCCCCAACTGTAATTTATATAGGAAGGATAGCTTGGGGAAAAAGGAGGGGTTGGAATGGAATTTATGTCTCTACTAGATTGCAGTCTGTTAGATTTTCTGCTTCTGATTCTAGCTCTGTATGTGATTTAATTTCAGTAGAGGTTATTTTAGGTCAAGAAAAGCCTTTGATTGTTAGTTCTGTTTATGTGCCACCAGGAAATGTTTTATCAGGTCTGGAACTGTTATCTAGTCTTCAGTATAAGATTTATCTACTAACCAAGAAACAATTATAATGGGAGATTTTAATTGTGATTGGGAGAGGAGCAAAGAAATAATAATATTAGGGAGACAGTTATAGAACTAGGCCTACATTAATTGATTAAGTACCCTACTCGATATAATTATAAGACAGGGAATGAGACAATCCTGGACTGGATATTGATCACTCACTCCGATAGGATCCTGTTTTCGAGGATCCTTTTAGATAGTTTGAGTGACCCTTGTCCTATCCTATGTGGATGGTCAACTAAAAGAGAAAAAAAATTCCCCTAAATATATAGAATGTAGGAATTTTAAATACTTAACTACAGAGAAAAATGATTCCGCCTTTTCTAATGTAGTTTGGTCCCCCATGGAAACCATTAGTGACTCCACTGTTTCACTAGATAATGTTTCCAAAAAATATTCTTGCCATAATTGATAAATTAGCACCACTAAAAATAATGAAAATAAAGGCTAATAAACATCATTGGGTTTCCAGTGAATTATTACATCTGATGTGCTCCCTGGATAAGAGCTGGAATGTTTACAAGAAACTTTGAGATACCACTTCTTTACAAAATTACAAAACTGTAAGGGCCCAATTCCAAAATGGGTATGCATGTTGCAAGGTGACTTGCACCAAACCCAATGGCACAAGTCGCACCTTGCGCCATGCGTTACGCCAGTCAGGATTCCAAGAGGCAGCCTGCACCATGGCGTGGGCAGCCTGTGCCCAAGGGGACATCTGCCAACCAAGGCCCCTGCGGCATGGCAGAAGGGGGTGTTATGGCAGCAGCTGTGCCCTATTCCAAAAAGGCAGCTGCTGTAACCCCCTTATACCATTCCAAGAGCTACTGTGGCACTGCAGGGTAAGACCAGCTATTAGCTGGTCTAAGGGGCTTCCAACATGGCACAGGGCCTGTTGCACCCCCTGCAGTGCCGTAACCAACACATGGCCATGCCCCATGAAGCCCCCAACACATAACAACCCCCCCAATACTGGGGTGCCACCGATCAGCACCCAGGCCCACACTGTGCCATTGTCCCCCATGCCAGTGCCACTTGGCCAACACCCCCCATGGCCTACAGGGGCTTGCAGGCATGTTATGGGGCTGGAGGACTGTGCCCTGCCATTGGCAGCTTGCAGGACCCAGGTCGGGTACACCGTCCCTGTGGAGCAACCCTGGCAATGCCACAAAGTCACATGGCATAAGTGCTGGGGACCCTGCCTATTCTGGAATACGGCGCAGGGTCCACAGCATAGTGGCAAATGTCACAATTCGCATATGCCAGCAAGTTGCAGCATTCATTCTGGAATCGGGCCCTAAGAAACAGATGTAAAATAGAAGGTAGGAGGGCAAAGACTCAGTATTTTCTATAAGAACAAAAAAATGCTGAGGGAAATGCAAAGAAGACATGGAGTACCTTTAAGCAACCTTATGTAAGGGAAGGGATTGGATGTGTTATAGAGGAGGCAGAGGAGGGCAGGTCAAAAGTAATTTGGATACAGCTTCACTCCCCAAAGGGGGCCAGGGGCCAATTGGGGGTTGTTTACAGGCCCACATTTCAGAAAGATGACATGGATAAGGAGCTAAGGGAGCAGCAAAGGAGACTCTGTGGCAATGGGAGCACTGTGGTGGTGGAAGACTTCAATCTACCAGGGGTGGATTGGAGCATTCCAGCTACCTCGTGCACCAGGGAACAGATCCTCCTGGAGGCAATACAGGATGTCTTCCTGACCCAAAGGGTAACAGTACTAACAAGGGGTCAAATATTCTTGACCTGGTGCTGGAGGATGGGGAACATATCATGGATGTACAGGTGGAGGAACCCCTGGCAGGTAGCGATCACCACACAGTGTGGTTCTCTATCAACTTGGGTAGGGAGATCGCCAATACATAAACAAAGGTCCTGGACTTCAGAAGGGCTGACTTTGGCAGGATAGGGCAATTGTTGAAAACACACGTGGATAATATCCACCCTGACATGGATGCAGAACAGAAATGGGCAATCATTAAACTAGGACTGACTGAGTCCACCAAAGCTTGTGTCAAGAGCCAGCAAAAGAAATCACGGGCCAAGCAACCAAGCTGGATGACTAGGGAGGTAACGGAGAAGGTGAGGGATAAGAGAAGGGCTTTCTGGACTTACAAGACAACCACCAGGGCAGAGAACAGAGAGGATTATGGGAGGAAAGCCAGGGAAGTGTGCAGAGCAGTAAGGGCTGCTAAGCAGCCAGGGAAAGGAAATTAGTGCAGGGGATTAAAGAAGGGGAAAAGGATTTCTTCAGGTATATCAGGGAAAAGAGGAAGAGCAAGGATCAAATAGTTAAGATCAAGAAGGGCAGTGGGTGGGTAGATAAGGATGCAGAGTCGGCAGAGGTATTTAATGGGTACTTCTGTTCAGTGTTCACAAGGGAGAGGTATGGGCCGGTACCTGAAGGGAAAGGGAAAGTGGGAAGGGGGGAGGCAACCATTGGTGGGGTCATCACAGTGGAAAGGGTGCTGGAGGGCCTTAGGTCCCCGAGGATGGACAAGGCACCTGGGCCAGATCTAGTTCATCCCAGGATGCTGAGGGAGCCGGCAGAGGTCCTGGAAGGGCAATTGGCAGACCCGTTCAACACCTCGCTAAATATGGGGTGTGTGCCCAGGGACTGGAGAGAGGCGCATGTGATACTGCTCCATAACAGTGGGTCTAAAGACGAACCGGGGAACTACAGACCAGCAAGCCTTATCGCAATTGTAGGTAAACTGATGGAGTCTGTCCTCAAACATAGGCTGGTGCAATTTTTTGAGTCAAATGATCTACAGGATGACAGGCAGCATGGGTTTGTCTCAGGCAGATCCTGTCAGACAAACTTAGTTGACTTTTTTTGATGGAGTCACAAGGGCACTGGGCAGGGGCCATCTGGTGGATGTATTCTACCTGGATTTCAGCAAGGCCTTCGATTCAGTGCCACATAGTAGGTTGACCTGCAAGTTGAAGAGTCTAGGAGTAGGGTGCAAACTGGCCAGATTGGTTGAAAACTGGCTGGGGGAGAGGCAGCAGAGGGTAGTGGTGGGAGGCGAGGCATCGGAGCCCAGGGCTGTGACAAGTGGTGTCCGACAGGGCTCAGTACTGGGACCAGTCCTGTTTAACATTTTCATTGCAGACTTAGCAGTAGGGATCAAGAATAAGATCAGTCTCTTCGCTGATGACGCCAAGATCTGTGTCGAGATGGATGGAGTGGAGTGGGGCAATTTACTTCAGGAGGATTTGGCAAAACTAGAGGAGTGGTTGCACACCTGGCAGCTTGGATTCAATGCCAAGAAGTGCAAAGTGCTGCATCTTCGTGCCATGAACCCAGGATATAGTTACTGGTTGGACAGTGTCAAACTGCCCACATCCAACAAGGAGAAGGATCTGGGGGCGCTGGTGACTAGGGAAATGAACCACTTTGCTCAGTGTAAAAAAGCAGCAGCAAAGGCAAACAGGATGCTAGAGTGTATAGCAAGGGGATTACATCCAGAAGTAGCTAAGTCATATTGCCCCTGTACAGGTCCCTAGTGAGACTGCATTTGCAGTATTGCATGCAGTTCTGGTGCCCTTACTTGAAAAGGGACATCAAACTACTAGAGGCAGTGCAACGAAGAGCAGCAAAGATGATCCTGGGGTTTGGAGATAGGCCTTATGAGGAGAGACCAAGAGCAAGCAACATGTGTACCCTGTAGGATAGAAAAGAGAGAGAGAGAGGTAACATGATTGAGACCTTCAAGTACATGAAGGGGATGAAAAGAGTAGGCTCCATGGGTGGGTTCACTCTCAGGAGCGAAAGAGATACCAGAGGGCACTCCCTGAAGTTGAAGGGGGGCAGATTCAGAAGGGAAATGAGGAGATACTACTTCACTGAAAGGGTGGTAGCAGAGTGGAATGCACTGCCTGAGGAACTCATATCATTGCAGACTGTGGGGAGCATCAAGAAGGGGTGGGACAGATTCAAGGGGAAAGTACATACTGGGAGGGGGCATGGTAAGGGGAGAGAGGAGGTGGAGGGTTGGAGGGCAGCTGTAGTCTGATGGACTGATGTGCTGCACACTCAAGCAAACTAGGTAGACCATAAGGCCTGTATCTGCTGGCAATTTTGTATGTTCGTATGTTCATAATCATCTAATGTTTAGACAGAAAAGGCAGTCCATTATTTCCCTGGAGACGGATAATATATTAACTACTATAGTGAGCCAGTTGTAGTTTCTGAAATTTTTAATAAATACTTTGGTGGCCTTGATTCTTATAGGTCTCTTTTTTCAACAGCTGTAAGTGAATTTCAGACTGGTGTTGTTGATTATTTTCCTAAGTTTTATTTTAAAATGGTTACCCCAGAAGATGTCCTAAAATATATTTTGAATAGGGAACACCATCCATCCTTGTGTTCTGATGGTTTGGATTTTAGGATTATTAAACTTGACACAAAATCTTTGGCTTATCACTCTCCCTTGTTTTCAGTGCTTCCCTATGTTCAGGTTTATTTCCTGTACAATGGAAATGTTCCATTATTAGACCAATATTTAAATTAGGGAACCCAAACTCAGCTCAAAATTATCATCCTATTTCCCTTCTCTCATTATCAAAGATATTAGAAAAGATTATTTTTGATCAGATTATAGATTTTCTCAATAAGTATGAGTTATTAACTCCACAACAACATGGTTTCAAACAGAAACACAATATGGAGATGGCCTTGGTTGGTACACTAGCTGCCTACAGGGGGCTCTTGAAAAAGGGCACTCTGTGGCAGCTATTTTTGTGGCCCTCACCAAGGCCTTTGATTTAGTTGAACACGGCCTTATAACTGGGATTCTTCAAAAACTTCATTTTTCCCCTGATGTCATCGCCTGGTTCACTGACTACTTAAGTAACAGAGTGCACATAACAGCTATAGAAGATTATGTTTCTACATCTAAATCAATTGTTTGTGGTGTCCCCCAAGGGTCAATTTTAGGGTCACATATTTTTTCTTTGTATATGAACCCGGTCCCCAGTGTCTTTTCACAGACATCAGTTATTATGTATGCAGATGATGCAGTTCTTTTTGGGGTAGGAACTAAGCCAAGTGATGCCATCATGAAAGTTCACGCCAATTTTATTACTCTACAGAACTGATTGCAACAGAATTATATGGTTATGAATATTACAAAAACAAAGGCCATGTTTTTTTTTTTCAAATAAACAAAGTAAAGAAGAATGTGATCCAGTATTGGATCTAAAAGGGAATATAATTGAATGTGTTGACCGTTTTAAGTATTTGGGGTTGACTTTGGATTCCTATTTAACATATGAAAATCATACCAATGGCCTAAGAAAAACTATCCTTCAAAGGCTGAGTGGGCTTCACGGGGTGAAAACCTGCTTAACCCCAAAATCTCGGGTAGTGTTGTCCCATAGTTTTTTGTTGAGTGCATTGGACTATGGGTTTATTGTTTACACAGGTACGAATAATAATTTATTGGCACGTCTTAGGGTTACATTTAATACTGTACTTAGATTTATGCTTAATGCCCCATACCGTACACATCATTGTGTTTTATATCAGAAGTATGAGTACTTATCTTTTGATAACAGAATTCCATTTAAATATGGTATTTTTATGTATAAAACTACCTTTGACCATTTTCACAGTTCTGTTTCTAGTTTATTTAGTAGGGTTACTAATGGATGTGGGACTAGATCTCAAAACAAATACTCCTATAAACTCCCATTGTGCCATAAAGCTATTGGCCAAAAATCTATTACTAATAGGGCTCCTAAATTTTTTAATTCACTTCCTTCTGAACTTTTGAGTAGTAAAACAGTTGATATTTGTAAGAAACGTCATGTGATTTATTTACGAGAACAACAGCACTGTTTTTGTTAGAATGGCTGATATGAATTGTATCATGTTGTAAATGTATTTGATTGTGTAAGTTGTATGGTATTTATATTTGTGTATGTATTATGTTTGTATTTTGTAAACCACCTCTTGTCACCTGTGAAAAGGGCATTTTGCTCATCAGGCCTACAAGAATAAAAAATGAATGAAATGAAAATGATTAAAGTGGCAGATTCCCTGGAAGTGGCCATCATAAACTGTTTTGACCATGTTCTTCCCTTATCTATAATAAAGAACCCTG
Organism: Neoceratodus forsteri; assembly: GCA_016271365.2. Lineage (NCBI taxonomy): Eukaryota > Metazoa > Chordata > Ceratodontiformes > Ceratodontidae > Neoceratodus > Neoceratodus forsteri. Next base: position 1,065,556,127 of record CM028131.1, on the reverse strand, counting down.
CATGACAACCTTTTTGTACTAATCCAGGCATCAAGCATTTCTTGCAAACACATAAGAATGTTAACACCAGTGTGTTCTCTCAGGACTGCAACACTAAGGAGGGAAGACATCCAGGGGGTATGGGGTACTGCTATAGCCCATGACAGCAGAGGAGGAAGAAGTGGCATCAACAGCAGTTATGCCACCATGTGCTACTGGTGTAGGTGAACAGCAGTGCATAATGAGTGAGAGATATGCATGTGGTGAGTTTGTACTAGGGGTGGGAGAAAGTTGCGAATTCCACTTTTGCAGAACTTCCTTGAAATTTCAGAAATTTTGCTGAAATTTCAGAACTTTCACCTTTGGCGAAACTGGGATTTTCCATGGATTTTTGACGGGTTCCACAGACTTTTTTGTGAACTGCAGAAAAATGCAAAGAAACTGTGGAATATTTTCTATCCACAGTTTAATGAACTGTCAGTGAATGAGCGCGTGCTTGTACAACCACGCGGTCATTCACTGACAGTTCAATGGGCCACCAATAGTGGAAGAGAGAGGAGGGCTGTGCCAGTGGCCTGCCTAGGGGCAGGGTGGGGGGGGGGTAGTGGCAGATGAACTGTAAGGGTGGTGGTCCAATAGACACCAGGGATTTGGGATTACTTTTTTTTGTAAGGTATTGGGGATGGGGGGGTCCACTAGACACCAGGGAATACTGGGAGTAGAGGGGGATGAGTCAGTGGACTGCCAGCTGTTTTTTTGTAGATTAAGGGAATCCAGGTTAGGGAGGGCGGTCCGATAGACACCAGGGAAATAAAATGTTTTTGGGGGCCATGATCTGTGGGTGTGGGGCCACTAGACACCAGGGAGGGATCAGAGTTTTTGTTTCTTTTTTACCGGGACCCACAGGCCATGATTCTTGGGTAGGGGGGACCACTAGACACCAGGGATCAGGGATTTTTTACTTGGGACCCATGATCATTGGGTGGGGGGTCACTAGATGCCAGGACAGTCTGAGGGAGGGATTGGAGGTTTATTTATTTATTTATTTACTTGTACCCTTGATCAGTGGGAGGTGGATTAATGAATTAAACTGCATTTAAAAAAAACCTCAGAACTGACCACTGGCAGTGATCCAGTCTGCAGATTTTTTTCCCCCCACTTTAATAAATTAACCCACAATCTGTATATTCATTCTGCAGTTTTAAGGTGGAATTTCCACAAAAGTTTCAAAAATGATTTCTGAACTTTTGAGGAAGCAAAATTTGTGCTTTTGCAGAAATTCTGCTGGCGGATTTTTTTTTCACACACCCCTAGTTTGTATTGGTCCATATATCAGATTTACAGTGGAAAATCCTGCCTGCAGCCTAGTTCTACAATTTCTCCACCTGAGGGTGGCATGCCTCATAGATACTTGGCATGACTGTATGAGAAAAAGTAGTCTGAGATGGGATGAGGTACTGAGGCTGCAAAAAATTCTGAGGCCTACAGAATCCAAGGTCCTTAACAAAAGAATAAGGTTGCAAATCCATTGCAACCACCTCACTCATTAGTTGTGTGTTCTGAACAGCTGTGAGGTGACATGGTAAGATCTTTGTGCAGGCCTGAAATGCTTCCTTTATTGAGTGTAGGCTTTTAACACTACATATCTGCATCCTGCCCTAAGCTTTGACATGTCCCTGCCAGAGTACTTGAGCAATGATTGTAATCAATGTTTTTCTGGTATTTGGTCATTGGCTGACTGCCTTTACTACCATCACCACCAGCAATACCATTAACAGAGTCAGAAAATGTTTTTTCTGTTTTGTATGATGGTTTACAATGGCATGAAGAGACAATGCAAGCAGGGACTTTATCCAAGTTAGCTGCCTCTGGATGTTTTTTAGAAGATGGTTTCAAATACATGTATTCAGTTTATCAATATTTTTACCATGGCTAAGGCTCTGGGCAGAGTTAGAACATAAAGTTATTTTCTCATCCTCCTTTTTTAGAAAAATATGTCAAGATATCCCTTGAACTTGAACAGCTTCCTGACCATAACCTTCTTTTATGCTGCTTGGCTAATGACCACCAGATTCAGTTTGGAGTGGTGTAGAAGATTGTTGTGAAATGGACCCAGATACAATGTTAGAACCACTAGGACAACAAAAGTTAGGGTGGACTTCTTAGTTTTTTTAGCTGGAGGTTGATGTGATGGCCAAGGAGGAACAGTGGAAGATGTATTGTGCCTGCAGTCAGAAGCTGATTTTTGGAATCACGTTTAACCTGAATGCCTCATTGTGGAATTAGGTGAGGACTCAGTTTCAGCATCCTCACAATCACTCAGGTCATTATTCTCAAAGGATATGTCATGGAACAGATCTTCAAGTCTTTTTAAATGGTCTGGGGTAGGAGAATATTCTAACCCAGAAAACATTGCCTCACTGTCCTCATCACACTCAGAGGAACTGTTTACAGGATTTACCCACAGGTTCCTGGCTAATTACTTCTATCATGAACTGTGATCATGATGGTACTGGTGAATTTTATGATGGTGGTAATGGTGTCAGCAGCAGTGGTACTGGAGGTTATAGTGATGGTGGCAGTGGCAGTATTGCATGTAGTAGTGATGGTGGCAATAGCATATGAAGTAGTGGTGATGGTGGCAGCAGAAGTAAAGGCAGTGGTGATAATGGTATTGGCAGCGGTGGAAGTAGTGGTGATGGTGGTGCTGGCAGCAGTCAGAAAGGTTCTGATGTGACAGTTGGTGTGGCAATAGCATCGATAACAACAGAAGTTGAGACTTGCGCTGGAACAGTGGTGGTAGCAGTGGTACTAACAGTCCTAGAAATGGCAGAAATAGCAACTGGTCTGCTTGGAGTGAAGGAGACAGATAGCCAGCAAATACATGTTGAAAGTCAACCCCTGCTGTCTCAATTAATTTTGGAGAGGCTGGGCCACAGGTATTTATTGACAGTCCTTGCCTTTGCCTGTTTGCCTGACATTTTACTCATCAGATAAACAAACAGAAAGAAAAATACGTGAACTTTTTTATTTTGTAACATTGATTTTATTTTTTCATTTTCTTTCTGTATTTTTTATTTCATGTTTTATTTTTATGGTTTTCAGACAAAAATGTTAATATTGCTACAGAAATGTCAGAAAGATTAGCATAAGCTGAAAAGGAAAGTTGTCCTCACCTACTGTATGCACACAAACAACATCTGTGACATCCAGCGAAAGAAAAAGACTTCAAGAATGTTTATATAGGTTTTTTTTTGTTTGTTTTTATTGTATAACAGCTAGTACATTAGCATATGTGTATGCTGTAAAAGAAAGATGCACCCTACCTACCCTATGGGCACAGATGTCTGTGGTGCCCAGAGAAAAAAAAGACTTCAACAATTTTTTTTATATATGTTTTTTAACTTTATACTGTATAACAGGTAGTACTGTACCATAAGTGTATGCCACAAAGCAAAGTTGTCCCCTGCCAACCCAAGGATGCAGATAAACTCAGTGGCACCTGGAGATGAAAACACCAACACTTTTTTTATGGTGGTGTTTTTACCTTTTCACTGTATAACAAGCTAGTAAAGTGATATGAGCATATACTACAAAGCAAAGTTGCCACTTGCCTACCCAAGGGCATTGATAGTCTGTGGCATCCGCTGATGAAAATACTTCAACAATTTGTTTTATATAGGTGTTTTTAAATTTGCACTGTTACACGCTAGTAGAGTTACACAGACATAGCTCACAAAAGGAAGGTGCCTTCTGCCTAAAGGGCACTGATAAAGTCAGTTGCATCCAAAGATGGAAACACTTCAACAATTTTTTTATATGGGTGTTTTTAACATAGAAACAGAAACATAGAGGTTGATGGCAGATAAGGACCACAAGGCCCATCTGGTCAGCCCATTTCTTTTTCTACCTTATGAATGTGCCATTGTATTTTGCTCTGTCGATGGCCTATTTATTCATACTCATCTGTATTGCTCCCTTATGCCTATCCCATGCCTGTTTGAAGCCCTGCACTGTATTCATATCCACCACTTCCTGAGGTAGGCCATTCCATGCATCCACCACCTTTTCTGTGAAAAAGAACTTCCTCACATTACCCCTTAATCTGCCTCCCTCTAATCTCATCCCTTGTCCTCTTGTCCTGCTATTTTTCTTATATTGAAACATGCTGGACTCTTTCACCTTGTTAATACCCTTAAGGTGCTTGAATGCCTCGATTATATCACCTCTCTCCCTCCTTTGCTCAAGGGTATACATATTGAGCTCAGCTAATCTGTCCTCATATGTTTTCTGATGCAGTCCCTGCACCATTTTGATTGCCCTTCTCTGGACCACCTCAATTTGGTTAATGTCCTTGTGAAGGTGTGGCCTCCAGTACTGCACGCAGTACTCCAGATGGAGCCTAACCAGTGTCTTGTAAAGAGGTATTATTACATCCATCTTCAGACTTGTGATACCCCTACTTATACACCCCAACATCCCTCTAGCCTTATCTACTGCTTTAGTTGTCTGCTTAGATGATTTCAGGTCATCAGTGACCAAGTCTCTTTCTTCCCTTGTGACTGCCAGCAACTCCCTTCCCAGCCTATAGGTGGCTTCAGGGTTTCTCTTCCCTATGTGAATGATCTTGCACTTCTTTGCGTTAAAGCAGCAGTGAAACGAAAATGGGTTAAAATTTGACCCCGCCTTTTTTCTTCTTAATCGATGCCAGATGTCTTCCAGTTTATTTTGGTGGTAACATTTTCAGTTTTCATTATCATTTAAGAATTTTATGAAAGTTCTAAAATAATTATTTCTCAAGAAAAAAAGATGGCCACCTCATTTTTGCATAGAAATTATATTGAGGACCCGAGGAAGAGGGTAAGAGTCCAGACAAAAATTCAACTGTACAGTACACAGCACAGGAAACATCCAGAAAACCCAAATATACAGTTCTGCCATTATTTTTCATAACTATAGCAGAAAGTTAGCTTTTTGGAATAATTTTTTTCGTTGCACTGCTGCTTAACCCCAGTTGCCACTCTTCCAACCATTTTGCTAGTTTATCCAGATCTCTTCTCATTCTGCCCACCCCATCTGGATCATCTACTCTGTTGCAGATCTTGGTGTCATCTGCAAACAGACAAACCTTACCCTCTAGTCCATCTGCAATGTCACTGATGGAGATATTGAAGAGGACTGGCCCCAGGACTGATCCCTGAGTTACCTTACTTGTGACTTGCATCTCTTCTGTCTGTGTACCGTTTACCACCACTCTCTGTTTTCTGCTCATCAACCAGTTTGCCACCCAGTTGACCAATGTCTGACCCACCCTGAGCCTACCCAGCTTATTAATCAATCTTCTATGTGGAACAGTATCAAAAGCCTTGCTGAAGTCAAGGTAGGCAACATCAACTGCTCCCCCTTGGTCCACCACTCTGGTTACCCAGTCAAAGAAATCTATGAGATTAGTTTGACAGGACCTTCCTTTTGTGAACCCATGCTGTCTTGGATCCTGTGCTCCTATGGATTCCAGGTGTTGCACTATCCTTTCCTTAAGAAGTGTCTCCATAATCTTGCCCACTACTGAGGTAAGACTGACTGGTCTGTAGTTCCATGCCTCCTCCCTGCTACCACTCTTGTGGAGTGGGATCACATGAGCCCTTCTCCAGTCTTCTGGGACTGCTCCTGTGCTCAGAGACTCACTAAATAGTTCTGCTAGTTCCACCCTTATTTCCTTTAGTACCCTGGGATGTATGCCATCAGGTCCAAATGCCCTGTCCACCCTGAGCTTATCGAGATCTTGTAGGACCCTTTCTTTTGTGAATGGACTAGTGCACACCTCCCTACCCCCTGTGTCCATGGTGCTGAGCTGTGGGCCCTGCCCTATCTTTGTCTTCAGTAAATACTGAGCAGAAGTATCTATTTAGGAAAGATGCTTTTACATGGTCCTCCTCCTCACACGCCCCCTTATCTCCTTTGATCTTAGCAATACCCCCTCTGGACTTTCTCCTTTCACTAATGTATCTACAGAAAGTCTTGTCACCTTCTTTTGCTGTTCGTGCTAGTGTTTCTTCAGTTTGGGCCTTTGCCTGCCTTACTGCCTTCCCTGCTTCCCTTAGGGAAGTTTGGTATGCCTCCCCATCTTCATCCTGCTGCGTTCCCTGATATTACCTGAAGGCCAGCCTTTTGGCTCTGACCTTTTCTGCTACTGTGTTTGAGAACCAAAGTGGTTTCCTTCTTCTTTTGCACTTCCTTTTCTCACTAACACAATGGGATGTTTCTTCAATTATTGCATCTTTAATGCTTGCCCTCTTTGCCTGTACCTCCTCAACTGTATTTCTTTTTTGCCAGGGCTAGCTTAACTCTGTTGTCCATCTTATCAAAGTCAGTTCCACTGAAGTCCCATATTTTTGCCTTGGAATGGTATGATTTTGTTCTAGAGGCCAAATTGAACCATACCATGTGATGGTCACTGGCACCCAGGTGACCTTCTACTTGGTGATCTGTGATCCTTTCCCTGTTAGTCAGTACTAGATCTAGGATAGCCAATTCCCTTGTGGGTTGTTATACCAGTTGTTTGAGGCCCTCCTCCTGCAGGGGAATCCACCGTGTGTCTAGTTCTGGCAGATGTCCCTGCTGATATTGACCAATCTGTATCTGGCATGTTGAAGTCTCTCATTATCAGAACCTTCCCTTTAGCTGTCATGTTTTTGTATATATTCTAACAGTAACATATCTATGTCCTCCCCCTGGTCTGGAGGCCTGTATACAACCCCAGTTCGTATGGCTGTCCCATTTCCTGTTTCCTGGGTGACCCACAGTTCTTCTGGCTCCTTATGTGTATTCTGAATTTCTGTAGCTTTGATACTTTCATTGACACAAAGGGCCACTCCACCCCCCCTTTTTGTACCTAGGTCTCTTCTGTACAGTACATAGCCAGGTACTGAAGTCTCCTAAGTGTGGTTACTGGTAAACCATGTCTTGCTAATGGGTACTATGTCCAGTTTAGCCTCTGTCATTATTGCCTACAGGTCTGGGATCTTGTTTCCCAGACTGTGAGCATTTGTGTACATGATTTTCCATTGGTCAGATTTTGGTGTGTTAGTTGTTGGGCAAGGCCTGGCATTTCCCCTGTGCATCATATGGGGAGCAGGACCTGTTTCCTTACCTGGTGATGCAAATGAACTACAAACATGCTGAACCCCTGTTTGACCACTAGCTGAAGGAGCAGGCATGTTCTTCCCATTCAACATATGGGGTGCTGCACCTGTCTCCCCATTTGCTAGTTTAAATATTCTGCAAAGATGTCAAACTTCTACCCTAATGCACTGACTCCCCCAACTGCTTTTATAACAGAAGCTATGCCACAAAACAAAGGTAGCCTTTGCAATCGAAGGGCACTGATAGTCGGTGGCTACCATAGACAAAAAAAGACTGCTACCATTTTCTTTTATAGAGGTGTTTTTAAATTTTTCTTGTATAAGAGAAACTAGTATAGTAACATACAGTAAGTGCATGCCACAAAAGCAAAGGTGCTCCCTACTTACCCTAGGGCACAGATAAAATTGTTGGCATCCAGAGACTAAAAGACTTCAACTATTTTTTTTTAATAGTTTTAACATTTTTATAGACCTTTTTTAATTTAATTTTATATTTATTTTTTAATTGGTATTGTTTTCAGAAATAACAGCATCTTACAGAAACAGTGCAACTGTAAGTGTAAGTCTCAAATGAAAGGTATGTGTTAATCTGCCTACCATATGGGCACACACAAAGTCTGGGTTTCAACAGGGGAAAAAAGTCTTCAGTGTTTTTTAATAGTTTTTTTTTTTACTTTTTACTATATAACAGCTAATACAGTACCATAATATATTCCACAAAGCAAAGGTGCCCCTCACCTACCAAAGGGCAAAGAAAAGGTCAGTGGAGTATGGAAATGGAAAAACCATCAACAATTTCTTATATAGGTGTTTTTAAGTTTTTACAGTATAACGTAAGCTAGTACAATGACATAAGCATATGCCACAAAGCAAAGTGCATCTGGCCTACCCAAGGGCGCAGGTAAAATCATTGGCATCCAGAAACAAAATGACTTCAGCAGTTTTATATATAAATGTGTATATGCATATAGTTATTTGCTGGAAAAAAAAACATCGTTAATGCACTAGCTAGGGTTCCAGCAACAAAGGTATAGGAATGTGCTGCTAGGGTTTCCAACCATAAAACCCCACCCCCACCCTGCAGGCAGCAACAGGTGTCAGGTGTGCCTTGGGGTTGTCAACTCTGACACTCATTAAATTCCATGTGCAAGTAAGCTGAGATGGGTACAGAATATAAGAATGGGGTGAGCTTTAGAGTTGACATCCCCAAAGCACACCCAATGTCTGTTGCTGCCTGCAGGGTGGGGGTGGGGTGTGTAGGGTTTGAAACTGTAACAACACATTCCCCTACTTATGTCACTGGAACCCTAATTAGAGCATTAATGAAATGTTTTGCAAAGAATGTCCTTACTTTTTGAGACAGTATAATCATAGCCTTAATTTTTGAGATATTGTAATTGTACCCATATTTCCCTGTGGGAGCAGAGGGCCCTGTGCTCCCATCAGTCCATAATGGTATCCATATTTGTGTGGGCCCTGTACTCCCATCCATCCATAATGTTTGAGGTGTTGTAATTGTATCAGTCCATAACAGTATCCATATTTGCATGTGGGAGTGCAGGGCCCAGAGGGCCCTGTGCTCCCCTACATGCATAATTTTTAAGATAGTGTAATCATCTCCAATCCCATGGTGCACATTGCCAAAGGAACACCTCACATTGCAGTGTTATCCTGTGGGAAACACAGCAACATTTGAAACTTGTATAACTCCACAACAAAGGAATATGTTTTCACCAAATCAGCAAGAGGCACATCTGTGGGGCAAGCACTTTGTGTCCTGAACATTTCAGACACAAATTTAAAACCATGTCTTATGCAGTGGAGTGACAAAGAAACAACTGGGTATACCTCACAGTACAATGTTATCCTAAGGGAACAAAGGAAAATGTAACCCCTCACAACTCCAGAGCAAATTAATCTGCTTTCACCAAACCAGCAAAAGGCACATCTGTGGAACAAGGCCTTTGTACCCTGGAAATTTCAGACCAAAATTCCAAACTTTTTCTTCACAGTGAAGTGACAAAATAACAGCTGTATAAAAATTATTTTTTCACAAATTGCAAAACAGGATCCTATTTCGCGTTTCCTTTTTTTAATTTTCTGAAAAATGCTTTTTCACAAATTGCAAAACGGGATCCTGTTTCATATTTCTTTTGTCACAATCTGCAAAAAAGGATTTGGGCATGTTCAAATAACACATTTCCAGGTGATATATCAAAAAACTAACAGCAGAATCCAATAGAATGGGTCCTGATTAGCAGAACACATTGGTTACTCCAGAAAACATAATTTTTTTTTTAATTTGGTTTGCCTCACTAAGAAAAAACAAAACAGCAGCAGCAGCATGGAAAAATATTCCCCATTTGTGACACAGGAATACCTATTGGTGAAAAAGGATTACCTGTTTTAGACAAAGGATCCTATTCTGAGTAGGACAACTAACTGGAGAGTGAAATTCCTGTAGAAAATAATGGTACATTTTTAAATGTAATAACTTTAGAACAGATTAATATTTGTTCTCCAAATCTTCAAAAGGCACATCTGTGACCCCAGACCGTGTATCCTAAAAATTTCAGACCAAATTCCAAAACACTTTTGTGCTGTGGTGTGACAAAGAAATGACAAGAACAATTATAATTTTCACATTTATTCACTCTGTATCTCAGCACCCACACACCCAACTGGAATGTGGCTTGGCAAGTCAAGAGATTTTGGTCCCTGATGGTTCTTGCAAAATTTCATGCAAATCAGTTGAATGACTGTGAAGTTATTAAAGTGCAAAATGTTGAGTTTAACCTAGAAGTGGTTGTTAAACCCTAAATGTAGGGGCATAGTTTTCCCTATATCTATCTATCTATCTATCTATCTATCTATCTATCTATCTATTGCAAAAAATGTTGTTAATGTGCTAGTTAGGGTTAAAGGAACAAAAGCAGGGAAATATGGCATTGGGTTTCCAACCCTAACATCCCACACCCATCCTGCAGGTAACAACAGGCATGGGGTGTGCCTTGGGGTTATCAACCCTAACATTCATCCAATTCCATGAATAAATTAGCTGAAATGGGTAATGTATATGAGAATGGGGAGAGTGTTAGGGTTGAATACTCAAGGCACACCCATGCCTGTTGCTGCCTGTGGTGTGGGAGTGGGGTGTTAGGGTTGGAACCCCTAATGGCACATTTCCTTGCTTTTGTTGCTTTAACCCTAACTAGTGCATAACAAATTTTCTTTGCAATCCATTTCCTTAGTTTTTGAAACAGTATAATCATAGCCTTATTTGCCTGTGGGAGTGCAGGGTCCTCTGAGCCCCAGGCTGCCATCAATCCATAATTTTGAAATAGTGTAATTATATGCTTATTTGCCTATGGAAGCATAGGCTTTCTGGGCCCTGCACTCCCATCCCTCCATAGATGTGTATATGTATGTTGCTGTGGAAGCACAGAGCCCAAACAATTTTAGCAAAACTGCAATCAAATTGTCACCATAGCCTTCTTATTACCCCACCTCATGAACCCGGTACTGAACATTTCCAGATCCAAACCAAAACATGATTCTGCACCACTGCAATGTCATGCCACACCACAGATGTGAAAAGACAGTTTGGCCAGGATTTGAAAAATGACTGCTGCCACGTTCATGAGGTGGTATAAAACTATGACTATCGTGAAAATTTGGGGTCAAAATATTTTAAACTACCAAAGTTATGAGTGAGCATAGGAAAATGTAAAGAATGCACATAACTTTGCCATTTTTACATATTCTGACTCAACATTTTCAACATACTCTTCTTATGACCCCACCTCATGAGCAATGGCAGTGAAAATTTTGAAATCCCACCCAAAAGGTGATTTCACCAAGTGACCACAAAATCAACTTTTGGGCCAGATTTGCATAATTCCACTATCATTGTTTATGTGGTAGGGTCTCAAAAAGGCCATGTGAAAATTTGATATAAAAATATGCAAAAATGGCAAAATCATGCATCAAAATTGAACACCTCATTGAAATACATTGAACCACACTTACCTGTTTCTCATATTACAGTTGGTGGTTCCAGCAGCAAGATAAGTCTTTCATGAGACAGTGGATTTTCACCCTGGACCTGTTCACGTGAGTGAGGGTATGTAGAGGCTGTTGGGGGTGCAGGGTGGTCTGTGGGAGGTTGAGGTGGGGGGAGTCAGATCAGCTAGGGGTCATTTTCTTTTTTACAGGTTTAAAAAAAAGATCTGAAGGGACTGTTTTCTTTCTTTCATTCAGGATGGTGATCAGGGGGTGGGTGCCACTAGACAACAGGGAAAAAGGAAAAGGTCAAGGGGGACAGTGATTCAAGGGTAGGGGTTTCACTAGGCACCAGGGAAATGTGTACCAATTTAGGGGTCAGTGCCTAGAGGGTGTGGGGTGCCACTAGATACCATGGAAATGTATAACAATGACAGAGACAGGGATCGGAGGGTGAGGAGTGCTACTAGACACCAGGAAAATGTATGAAAATGATGGGGACAGTGATCGGAGGACAGGGTGTCAATAGACACCAGGAAAGTCAATCACAATTATGGGAATGGGGATCAGAGGGTGAGGGTTCCACTAGACACCAGAGAAATCTATCACTCTTATGGGGATGAGGATTGAAGGCAGTGGTAACATTTGCCGCACGGAGGTGCCATGCAAAGCTCTGTGCCAGGGCCCCTGCCAGACAGTGTTGTCAGCTGTGAGAAGTAACATAAGCCTCCTTAGCTCTGTGGGCCCAAGTAAGCAAGAGGGTGGTGGTAGACACCTGTAGTATGTGTTATTTATTCAGGAAACCTCAGCAGCTGAAGACCTCGCAGTCACTCAGTCATTATCTATTTCATTGAGACAGACATGCTGCTGTACACAGGCTGCTTTGTTTTGGGGCACTGAGTTGATTCCTAGTCAGAAGTCACTTCTTATCAGCCCCTGTCCTGAAAACTGACAGGTGAATAAAAGCTGACATGCATTAGACAAATACAGCAAACATTACTGTCTTTTGTTGTGCTGTCATTTCAGGGTTCATTCACTTTTTTTTCAGTACATCTGTCTCTTATTCTGCTGCATGCTTGTCATTCCTAGAAATTCCCTCCTTCTCCCAAAATATCCCAATTTGGGAGGGGGCTGCCCATGAGTGTACAGCTTTGCTGTACTTAAGAGAGCATAAGACTTTGAGTGTAATATGAAACTGCAAACATTTTAATGTTTCTTATAAAATACTGCCTTGCAGTGGACTGGCTTCCCCCCAACCTGTTTTGCAGGGGCACAGGGTCATGTTGTTGCATACAAAAACAGCATAGCACTATACTGCACTGTCAAAACAGTGACTAAAAAACACAGCAAAAGTCATGTTTTCTGCAGAGGGTTCCACCCCATCCCACCCCCCATTACAGAGGACTGCAAACCTCCTCCAGTTGGGGTGAAACTCAGGGACAAGGTGAAACTCAGGTGGGGGGGGGGCATCATGAACCACACAAAAGACAAGACAAAAAAAATTTAATTAACCTAATCTGGGACTGGGAATAGAACCCTGGTCCACAGCTGCTCCATTGTACTCCAGCACTGATGGCTCTACTCCCTTATCCACAACAGCTGCTAAGCTAATCCCCTTCCAGCAGAGCTCTTATACTTTGCAGGAAACAGCTACAGGGTCAACGCTACTGCTTCACACTATTTGCGTCATGTGGCATTGTGTACCCTGCAGCTGTTCTTCCCCGCACTGTTACTGTTACATGGTTTTTCCATGCAGCATTGTACATTCTACATATTGACCCAGTACATTTTGCAGGTGAGGCCAGCCAACTGTGGATGGTCAGCTTCATTTGTTAATGTGACAGTTCATTGCCACAGATCTGCTTGTCCCTACATGTCACAGTCCTCTAATGTATCGGTCTGAGAGCTACAATAATTCACAGACTGATTGAATCCTCAGGGTTGATGACCTTTCTCTTACTTTCTCCCTGAAGGCAATTACACCACCTGTTCTTCCTTAGTTCTATCATTTGCTTTATTCATTGTTCAAGTTCAGTTTTTATTGAAAATCACATGTGTATAACATAATTGTTTCACACGCCAAAGACATGACATTTAAAATGATAATAAAATTAAAAATTAAAATAGATAAAATTTCCAGTAAGTTAAAAAAAATGAATGATAAATTCACATTTCATCTTTCACAGTGTGGAATAATTGTACAATTATGTGCAACAGAATGGAACAATACATGATTTACATGCCTATAAACAATGATCCTTTTCTCTTGCAAATGGTTCTATGTTAAATTATTTGTTAAATGCTACTTTTTATTTTAATTGATTAATCCCAACTACTCTATGAGTGGATAACGTAAATTTTGCAAGAGAATACAGTATTGCCACATTATCTGTGTTTAGTAAATGATGTAATTTCTCATCTTCTGCTGCTTTTTGGTATTTTACCAAGAATTTTGACCGCCATTTGTCTCTAAGACTTTTTAGATATATACAATCCAATAACATATGTTTGGTTGTCCATTTCCCTAAGCATCTGATATTACAATCTTGGCCTTTTTGATATTGCATCCATTTTAAGCTGTATGCATGCATATAGTAATTTACATCAAATTTCAATCTGGCTATAAATTTGATGTGCAGGTCACTCTCACATTTAATGATATATGTTTCTCTTTTGTGAAATTGCTTAAGTTTACTAAATTTATTTATTAACTTTTGTTTGCCAGGTAAGCACATTAGACAAGGAATGCTTATTTTTGGGTATGACCCAGGAGATTACAAGACCGTGGTTTGCAGAACAGTGCAAGGGAATTACAACAATGTAAAATACAAGCAATGAGCAGGGTGATACAAATAAACAGGTACAGGATGAACAGAAAAGCATATACATCAAGGCTAAGAACAAGCAAACAATAGTTACATTTCATCGAAAAAATACAAGTGCAATTTGTGCCATTTTGAGGATGGTAAGAGCTGAGGTGAAGGGCATGCAGGGTAGATAATTCCTCGTACTAGAGCTCAGAGAGGGTAGGGGAATCAGGGAAGTCGAGGGTGCACTTCCCTGTTTTTTTTTTTTTTGTTAAGGTCAGGAGTTCTATATCTGTTTGTTTATATGTATCCAGTATTCTGAGACTTACACTTTTAGCCAAACTATTCAAATCAATGTCAGTTTCTATTTCAAAGATAGAACTTAGACCCATTTTCCTTTATCTGATATCTAGTTCTTAAACCAGGTCCAATTTTTGAGAACTCTTGATTGTCCTGCTTATCAATAGGAGATACTGTCCAAGCAACAGCTATATAAGACTGGATTTTCCTCCTTATTTTTATATATTTTTAAAGATAGTTAAATTGTCTGACTTCTGCAGTTACAACTAGCAAAACCAAGCTGGTTTCAGCTCTCAGAAATTCTGATGGAATCAATTCTCCCCATATCAGGCACTTGGGTTAATACCCCAATACTGACACTGCAGTGCAGCATGAGGGGGTGCTACACTCCTGAGGTGCCATCTTTCAGATGAGATGTTAAACCGAGGTCCCATCTGCCTGTTCTGGTGGTATGTCCCATATGTGTGCTTATTTGACGTAATATGCTATTCATCCTCTTTGTACCTTTATCTGTATTCCCCATGTTGTATTCTCCCGGGTCGTTCCTGAAAATAGGCATAATACTTGTCTAGTGTACTTACCCAGTAAACAAAAGCTAAATAAATAGTTCAAGTGGATGTTAAAGATCCCAAGGCACTTATCAAAAAGAGTAGGGGAATTTTTTATTAAGCAAAAAGAAAAGCGTACAATCAAATCAATAATTCATTTCTCAATACACAATACATAAACATCTGTCCAATGTGCAAGATCATAACAAAAGCTGATTTTCTATTTACAGTCATAATTACAATACCTTGTAGCAGAAAAAAAATTTTTTGGGTGGGGGAAATGTAAACAAACATAAAAGGTGTACATAAATTTATCACCTTCACCCTAAACCAAACCTTTTAACCCTTCAATTCTTGAATTAATAGACTATTAATCCAAAATCCACCCACAATTTTCCAGTATTTTTTGTGCATAACCCTTGGGAGCTTGGATTCTTCAGTGTGTGATAAATAGCTTGCAACTGTGTTTGAATTTGACACAAAATTTGTTCTGCAGTATAAGATTTCTGCTGCAGCAAAAATGCACATCATGTTTGCCATAAGTAAAACCTACAGAAAGCAAATATGAGTCATAATGTGCTAGGATCATATGAGGACAGGTTATAATTAAAGACACCATACACTAACATTTCATATGACATGGGGATCAGATGCTTGTCTTTCCATTTGTGCAGTAATAGGGTCCATACGGATGCACTGAATGAGCATTCAATGAAAAAATGATACATTGTCTCCAGAGTTTCAGGGCAGGTATTTCGGGGACATATTCTCTCCTCCATTAATTTGTGTTTATGGTTGCCCCGAACACCAAGGCACCCATGGCATGATAGCCACGTGACATCCCATAGCTTCAAGGGAACTCTATTGTCAGTGAGCTGCTGAAACACTAAATTAGGGTCTGTACTACTTCCTTGTGGGTCTTTAATTAGAGAGGTCTCAGAAAAGTTGTTATCTAATATATAATGATTCATCTGTTTTCTTGTTGATGTGAGTAATTTATCTGGGGCAATATGCTACTGGTGAATTTTGAAAAATGCGGGGATCATATACAGTAAAGGGACATATTTCCTGACGTTTCTAGGGAGCTCAAAAGGCTCCTGATTCCATACCAAAAGTAGAGGAGCAGTTAGATGTTTAACTATGGAATACCAGAATGACAAAGAGGCCTGTAAAATATGCAATATGCCTTGTGAAAAAAATAAGGTATGAAAAAAAAACACTATGGGATTTATCATCCTCATGCCCCCAAAACAATAGTCAGGGTAGGTATACTGCCTTTTGACAGGGTTTAACCTGCTGCCCCAAAATCCGTAGAAGAACACATTGTAGACATTGGCCTCTAGTGCCAATGGCAATGGATATATTGAGGCCACATATAAGAAGTGGGGGAGAATAAGCATTTTTATTAGAAATACTCTTTTCCTTTTGGATATGGATCTACCTTTCCAGGACATTATTGTCCTATTTGCTCTTTCAATGGCCAGCATCTAATTATGGGAAGAGTCATCATTACTACCAAAAAAGATCCCCAATATTTTAGTAGGGCCAGTAGCCACAGGTATCCCAGAGAACAGACTGGCTTGTGCAGGTGCTGACTATGATGGCATGTATAACACATAACTTTTGTTATAATTTAGCTTTGACCCAGACTGATTTTCAAAAGTAGTGATGATTGCTGTCAGATCAGAATATCTGAGAGAGGGAGTGGTACAAATGCATAGATAGTCTGCATAGGCTATAATGGCTGGCCGTGGTACCCTGTTGGTAAGAGTATGTGTGGGATTCTGGGGTGCTGTATAATCTTTTGCAGTAGGGGATCTATTTGAAATACATGTAGTATGGGGCTTAAAGGACAGACTTGGTGTACCGCTCTTTGCCCTAAAAATGGTGACCCAGGGGAGTTATTTATATGAGGAGTGATCCAGACAGTGTGGTATAATAGTTTAATCCACTGAATAAATGTTTGTGGAATATGGTAATGCTCCAAAACCCGAAATAAGTAGTTATGATTGACCCAGGCAAATGCTTTCTCTTGATCTAGGGAGATTAGCATCGCAGGATTAGCTGTAGAGGAAAAATATACAATGTTTCTTAATAAGGAAAGGTTTTGTTTAATAGATCTGAGTGGGACTGCACATGTTTGGGGCTCAGCCAGAAGGAGAGGAGCCACTGCCAATATTCTATTCAGCAAAATGGAAGCTAGGATTTTATAGTCAACACTGAGTAAACTAAGTGGTCTCCAGTTTTTTATGTCTGCCCTATCTCCTTTTTTAAATAATAAAATTATAATAGCATCAGAAAAATGCATGGGAAGTGAGTGTGATAGCAATAAATTATTGAACACTATTGTCAGAATAGGAGCAACTATCTCTATGTAATGCTGGTAGAAGTCAGTAGTGAGGCCATCTTGTCCTGTGGAGGTAAGTTTTTTCAGGCGGAAAATGGGCTGTTTGGTTTCTAACACTGAAATAAAAGCAATAAGGGAAGATACTTGATCCTGAGAGATATTTGGTATGGTGATGTTTGTCAGAAGGTCAAAAGGTCTCTTAGTGGGTTACACTTCCCCAAACATGTGCTGCAAGTATTTCTGTGCTATGTTTTTATATAAGGTAGTGTAGTACAATGAGTATTCATGTCTGTATCCACTAAACTCTCTATGTAGGTGGCTTCCACTCTGTCTGAGCATCCCTTGAATAAATCCAAGAAGGGTTTAGAGTTCTGAATGCCACACTGTGCCTCCATTGTTAAAGACATGGCTCTATTATATTGGCGGGACTCCATTTGAGTTTTGACCTCTTTAATGGCCTGAGCATTTTCAATCTGATTTTCATATGCATAGGAAATAAGATCTTGTAACTTTTGTCTTAGTTTTGAATAAATAAGGTATGCAGATAGAGTTTTGGACCTAGCTTTACTCTGAAAGAATTTCTTTAAGTCCAATTTCGTGTCCTCCCACCAATTTAGGGGAGAGGGACAGGCATCTAGAACAGTGCACCGGGCTCTTAAAAGTTCTAAACATGCTACATCTATACCAGGATCTGCAAATAAGGTATTATTTAATTTCCATCTGGAGATAGGGACATAAGGCAGAGGTCCCCCAGCAGGAGAACAGGTTAAGGAGACTGCCATAGAGTCCGAGGTCTCACAAGGGATAACTGTCCCATGAGATACAGTAATGCTATTAGATAAAAAAAGAAAGTCAATTCTCTTGGCATGTTTCCCCCTATAATATGTTTTTTTTTTTTCCATTTGGATGTATTGCACTCATTCCATCATTCATTTTAGCAGTAACTAAAATTTTATTCAGGGCAGTAGAGTCTCCAAACATTTTTTTTTTGTACCCCCTCTATTGCTCAAGGCTAATCCACAGTTAAAGTCTCCTCCCAAGATTACTTGCCTAGAGGTGTGCAATTACAGTTGGATTAGGTGAAAAACCTCTGATCTGGCAGCAATACTCTGGGGGGCATATACATTAGTGATTCTTAATTTTAGTTTCCTAAAGATGCAATCAAGAAGCATAGCCCACTAGGGAAGAATATCCAGCACATTAGTTATATGAAAGTGATATCCAGAAAAAAGAATCTCTAACCCATCGCATAAATCATCCCCATGAGCCCAAAATGAGGGACCCCTTTACCATTTCAATTTAGCTTGTGTGATTTCATGCCTTGTTTTCATTCTGGTATCCTGTAGCAGGTAGATGTCATGAGGCAAGTCTGCTAAAAATTGTATGGTGGTAAGTTGTTTGCGGAAGGACTTCATACTGCATACATTTAAAGTGAGACACCTTATGTTAGTGTCAGTATGCATAAGGGGTTAGGCAGAGAGGAAAAAATAAAAGGAAAATTCACCTTTTGGGAGGGAGTCTTTTCTCAGCTTCCGAAGTTTTATCCTGTTCCTCCAGGGGGACCACCATTTTGGAACAGGATGCCCTGGAGGAGTCAGATTCCTCTTTCTCTTCCTCTTCAGTATCCCCCCATTGTTTATGCTTTTTTGCTAGAGCCTGGAATTTGTTTCTGGTTAGGATTGTCTTCCTAGGGGTGCAGGCATCAGATTTCCTTTTCCCCTTCTGTTTCCTAGAGCTCTTCACCGAAGTAAATCCCCTGGGCTTGGAAGGGAAGGAGGCTGCATATGGCCCTGATCTGAAACAGCATCTTCTATTATGGGGTTGATTCATTGCCAGTGGGGGGGGGGGTCATCTTGTTCTGTTTCCATGACTGCTACAGTGGAGGGGGGTAGGGCCACAGGTTCAGAAGCTGAGGTGCCAGTTGTCTCTGTGTCTTGCTGGGCTGGAGGGGCTACAGTTAGATATGCTATCTCTTCTCTGCATTTGAGAGCCTGTGTCTGAGAATCTGATATGAGACCCACTTGGTCCTGTGGGGACCTGTCTAATCTGTTATGGTCAGCCCATGAGCATTGTTGATACATGTGGCCTTGCTCATCGCACAGATTGCAGAGTAGGGGGTTAGGGCAGCCTAAACTAATATGTTCATAGGCCAAGCATAAAGTGCAATGGGGTTTGTTGCATGAGTAACTAAGATGAGTCCGAGACCCACACTTATGGCAAGTTCGGGGCTTCCCTGGGTTAAAACAAATGCCCTTATCCCTCCCGATGTAAAAACTATGGGGAGATGTACAATGCCTCTCTCATTCTGATGCAGTTGGACCTTAATTTTCCACCCCCCGGTCCACACAAAATCGTCATCCAAAATAGGTTGGGGGGTATCTAGAATATCACACCTCTGGTGCAGCCAGTACTGCACATCAGCAATGCTGACATCCTCACTCCTAAACAACAGTGTAATAAATTTCACAGCAGGCTTTGTAAGGAGAATAAGGAGAAAAGCAGCCCATAAAGGAAAAGTTTTCACTAGCTTATACTTTACCCAAAATGATTCCAAAGTTGTCATAGTTTTGAAACTAATATCATGAGTTAGTTCCCCATGTACATGAATAAAAGTAAACAATTCAGATGGGCTAATACCTAACATGTCCTTCAGCAGATTGTGGAGAACTGTTTTCCTGGTTGGAACAGTGGACACATCTCCTAAATATTTCAGCTTTACAGTGTTACGCCGCTGAGCAGGCTGTCCTACAGCTGTAAACAAGTCACTTAATTTGAATGGTTTGTCTGTGTTCCTAGTACCTGCTTGAGGGAATGAGTCTCTCTGTGTAAGTTCAGGAGGCATTTCCTTGTCAGAAGAAGAAGAAGAAGGAGATTCCAGTTGTGCACTGTTGGGGTCCATGGAAGGTAAATCCTTAGACTGTAAATATCCTTCTGCTGTTTTAGAATAGTCCTGAGCACTCCCAAGAGCCTTTGAGGGTTGTTGCAAAAAGGCTGCTGTTGAGTGAGAAGTTTGGCTGACTGGTTGATCTGCAGAGATTATCTTTGCAGCACTGACACGGTGAGGACCAGGGATCTGTTTTGCTAGGTCTCTGCCATCTGGCTGCTTTTAATACAGCTGCAGGGGACCAAGTGGTAGAGAAGTTGTGTTGATTCCTGCTTGTCTGCCTAAGGTTTAAAGAGGCAGGTCAATTAGAAGTCTTATCAGAAATGTTTGTCTCAGCATTACAGGGTGAGAGAATAGTTTCAGCAGAGCATCCTGCAGCAGCAGGATAAGTTGCTTCTGGTATATCAACATTTGAGGCATTTTCCTCTTGTACCAGTTGCTTCATAAACTCCTTATGCATATTGAAGACTTGTCTTAAGCTGTCTTGAGAAAAATCAGGTGAAGATACAGGTATTGAATTAAAGTCAGTACCTTGAACATCTCTTCTATCCTGAATGAGAGGAGTCATGGGGGGGGATTAGAGTTGTCTTCTGCATTAAAAGTAGCATTTCCAGCTTCAGATTCCATTCCATTAGATCTTGTTGAGTTTGACTAGTTAGCAGCAGCCCTGCTAGATTCTCCTTCCACCTCACATCCTCCATCTTGGACGTCAGCCATCTTCTGCTGTCCAGCTCCAAACCGAGCCCCTCCACTCTGCAGAAAGTCAAGCCCCCTGCTGGCAGAGTAGGGTTATTTCCCTGGTGCCCTGGCCAGATTTCCCCCCATTCACTAAATACCACCAACAGCTTAATCTGGTTCAAAGTTAGTTTGCATTCATCAGGTGTCAGTGTGGCTCAGTTGGTAGCACATCCGCCTCTGGACCAGAAGGTCATGGGTTCTTGTCCCACACCGGGATTGGACTTGCACCTAAAAATCGCTGGCATCCGAGTGCAGTATTGGGGGGTGCTGTACTGCTGGGGTGTGCCGTCCTCCGGATGAGATGTTAAACCGAGGTCCCTTCTACCCATCCTGGTGTTGTCCTGATGGGTGTCCAGGTGGAAGTAAAAGAACCCAGGGCACTCTTCGCAAAGAGTTGGGAACATTCCTGGTTTCCTGGCCAACATTCCCCTTCCCATAAACCAGTTCATGCAATTATCCAGGCTGTGTGTGGGTGATGATGTGCGATATGGCTGCCACCACACATTCAGTCACTTCACTACCAGTCTAGCATTGCTTGTAAAGCGCTTTGGATGTATGAAAAGCGCTATATAAATACTGATTCTTCTTCTTCTTCATCTATATCCCCTTCCCCCGGGTCGTGCCTGAAAATAGACAGAATTTGTCTAGTGCACTTACCCGATCAACAAAAAATAAATAAAAAAAGTAGTTAAAAAAATTGTGGGAGTCCCAATATTAACCTAATGAATAAGTTCTGGATTGGTTCCAGACAGTTAACTTTATCTGGTTGACCCCATATTTCTGTACCACATAATATGGCTGAGTTAACCTTCATTTCATAAGTTTTAAGGAGTGCCACAGCCAAATTGTTTATATATTGTTTGGAAAATGTGTTAATCTCAAGGATAGCTTGTCTAGTTCTTCTTTGTTTTCTTCTATGTGGCATTTCTATGTATCTTTGTCCCTAACTACTACTCCCAAATAACAAAATGTGTTCATTTATTCTAATTATGAGTTCTCTATGCTCCAATGAAACTTAAAACTTTGAGGTTTATTAAAGACTAAGATTTTGGATTTTTCAACATTAATTTTCAATTGTAAAGCCTTTAAAGTGGATGAAATATAATTTATGGCACATTGTAAGCCATTAGAGGTTTTGGAAATTGGAATCACATTATCTGCATAAAAGATCATATTGAACTTATTTCCTAATATTTTTGGTGCATCAGTGTCCTGTTTATTTAATTTATTTACCAACTAATTCATATAAATATTAAATAGTGGTGCCAATAGGCATCTTTGCTTGACATCTTTCTCTGCTTTATGTGGTTTAGTCAGTTTGCCATCCCTACTATAATGTATTTGTATATATGTATTCGTGTATAACCTTTGTATTAGCAAGAGTAACATGCCATCAATTTTCCAGGCTTTAAGTTTTTCCCATAAGATTTCTCTATTAAAATTATCAAATGTGGATGCAATATTTATGAATGATAAATATAGTCTATTATCCTGTTCTTTAGATTTCTTTAATAGGTGCTTCAAAATATAAATACAGTCAGTTACACAAAACTTCCCTGAACACAAATTGCCGATTGCTTAAAATATTATGGTCTGCAACGGGGGGGGGGGTTATATTCAAAGGGAGGGGATGTGTTGCACATCTCCAGCTTTGCCCAAGTGCAGCAATAATGTATGCTGCGCATCTCAAGGGGCCGTGCCCATGAATATGCATCACATCCCCATATTCAGCCAAGATAAGTGGTGCAGCTGCCCACGCAACTTGGAGATGTGTCACACAAAGTTAGGCATGGAAGAACCATGCCTAAGTCCCAGCCACCCACAGGTGAGCTGCTGTACTGCACACAGTAGCACAGCAGCCGCCAGCCCCTGCAACCCAGTGGCAACCCTCCCCCTTGCTGTTCTTTGCCTGTTCTAGCAGAGAACAGCAAGAGGAAGGAGCTGCTGTTATAAATGTACTTCTCTACTAGGACTAAAGAAGTAGAACTGTACTTCTGGGACCTTCAATTTAGGGTAAAAACCAAAAAAGAGTTAGTGTGTTTGTCTGAGTTGGCTAAAGTGAATTGTTGTCTGTGCAATTATCTAGGTGTAGAAGGAACTGTGAAGTAGGGGGAGTGGCTTAGCTAGAAGGAAGCCAGGTGTTTTGGATTTAAAAACTGACCTAGATAGCGTCTAGCAGAGAACAGCAAGAGGAAGGAGCTGCTGTTATAACTATACTTCTCTACTGGGACTATATTGCCCTCCTTTCATCACCTCCACCCTTAGCTAGTTCTACTTTTATAAGCACAGGATTTGACTGACAACACGGTCTTCCTGTTTGGAAGCAGGAAGGGAGTGATCACAGAGCCACAAAAGACTCACCATCCTAGAAGGAAAAGAGTTGCTCTCCGTCCTCCCCCCTAGCTGCTGGAGGTCTGACTATGAGCAAGTAAGGAGACTACTGAGAAATATAGGAACTTCTTGTCTCAGAAAAGGAACTTGAGGAGCTTAAAGGGCATGGAGGCAGTAAGTAGGGAGAAAAAAATAAAATTAAAAATAAATAAATAAACAGAGGAAAGAGTAAGTATTCAAAACAACAGTTAAGGGGCAAGAAATAAGACATGATGGGAGTGGTGTAGTGCAGTGGCTGTGGAGCAGCAGTCTTCCAGGAGATGTTCTGGAGGATGCAGTGTTGTCCCATCTGCAAACACCTCTCTGGGCTGAGAGAGGAGGTTGCTCATCTCCAGGCTGAGTTGGTCAGGATTTGGGGGACCTTCTCACCCACCCAAGGACCACCAGGGCCACCGTCATTGCCTCGGTGGTTGCCAAGAAAAAGGAGTGGTTGGACCACAGTGGACTCGGGGTTGGGTGAGGGTGGTGGAAGAGAGGTGCATCCCTCCAGCTGTACCTCTCCACAATTCATATGCCATTCTGGCAAAGTGTGGTTCCTCTATGGAGGCACCTGCAGTGGAGACCAAGGAGGATGCTGTGAACCTCCACAAAGGAGACCCACAGGAAGGTGGCATGAGATCCCACAGGGGAAGAAAACAACTCCTGGTGGCTGACTTTATTGTTAGGAAAGTAGAACTGGGGGAGTAAGGGGAGAGGGAGGTAAGGTGCCTGCCTGGTGCCATGGCTTGGAGAGACAGGGAGCGAATCCTCAGGATTGCAGGAACAGCTGCACGGGGGAGCTGGATATCATTGTCCACTTAGGGACAAATGACCTGGCTGTGAAAGGGATCAGAACAGTGCAGAAAGAGTTTGTAGAGTTGGGGAAGGGCCTTAGACAAGTAACACGCACGGTAACCTTCTCGGATGTGCTGCCTGTCCATGGCATGGGTGAGGCTAGGGTGCTCCACACTATGGAATTCAATCAGTGGTTGAAAAACTGGTGCAGAGTTTAGGGGTTTGGCTTCATTGGGGACTGGAGGTTCACCTGGAGTGATGCAGGCCTATACTGGCACAATGGTGTGCATCTGTCCAGGAGGGGAACCAGGGTCCTAAGTGATAAGTTTAAATGCTTCATTGGCAAACATTTAAACTAGCCAAGGGGGGAGGCACTGGAAAGGAGCAGGGAAATCCTAGCCCCCCCAAAAAATCAAGGTAGTTAGTGAGGTAAACACCAAGATAGAGACGTCTATAGGGAGCAGGGCAGGGGTAAATGGAGATAATGACACAGGCAATAAGAACAGGGATGGGGCAAAAAGGGGTAAGGCCATCAAGAAATGGACAGTAATGAGTACCAATGCCCGTAGTCTAGGCAACATGTTTCCTGAACTGGAGGCCTTGATGGAAGAGGGATGCCTGGATATTGTGGCAGTCACAGAAACTTGGTACACAGAGAACCATGACTGGGATGTTAACATACCAGGGTACACAACCTACAGGAGGGACAGGGAGGGTAGAAGAGAGGGTGAAGTAGCTCTCTGTGTAAGGGAAAGGATAAAAGCAACAGAAAAAAAAGAGTAAACAGGGAGGAGTGGAGGCACTGTGGATCACCTTAGAGACTGGAAATGACACCACAATCTGCACAGGGGTTGTATACAGACCCCCATCGCAGAAGGAGGGAATGGACAAGGATATGATAGAAGGCATCCTTAGGATGGCAGAGAAAGGGGAGATACTGTTGATGGGGGACCCAAATATGCCAGATGTTAACTGGAGCACCTTTACTGCAGCCATATCAAAGAGCAGGGCCATTCTTGATGACCTACAGGGGGCATGCCTCAGACAGCTAGTGTTGGAACCCACTCATGAGGAAGCAATCTTAGACCTCATACTCTCAAATGGGGACAGTGAGAGGATCTCAGACCTAGAAGTGGGTAGCCATCTGGGAACAAGTGACCACTAAACAGTGTGGTTCACAATAAACTCAGCTGCAGAGTCAAGCCATACAAAAGTGAGGGTACTGGAGTTCAGGAGGGCTGACTTTGGCAAAATGGGAGCATGCCTTAGAAAAGCACTAGCAAACAGGCAAGAAAGAGGGGTGGAGCAACAATGGGGAAACATCATAACTGCCATCACAAAGGCAACAAGCCTTTGTGTGAAGCAAATAAACAAATCAAAATGAAAAAAAAGCCACTATGGTTCTCAAAAGAGGTGGCGAGGAAGGTTAGGGAGGAAAAGATAGCATTTAGGAAGTATAAGGAAACAAAGAAGGAGCAGGAGAGACAACTGTACCAGTTAAGGCAGAAGGAAACAGGAAAGGCAGTCAGAATAGCAAAGACCCAAACTGAGGAAAAGATAGCCAACTCGGCTAAGAAGGGGGATAAAACCTTTTATAGATACATTAGGGAGTGTAGAAAGACAAAGGGAGGGATAGTGAGGCTGAACAGAATGGACAGTGAGTGGGCAGAGAGGGACAGTGAAAAAGCGGGGATATTGAATGAATACTTCTGCTCAGTATTCACAAAAAAGGAGGGGGAGGTACCTAATCCAATTAACAGAAGCACTCTGGATAGGGGGGTTGATCCCAGTCCTTTCACAGAAGAAAAGCTTCTGAAAGAACTCCTAAAACTGAAGGAGGACAAAGCAATGGAGCCTTGTGGGATTCACCCCAGAATTCTAAAAGAATTAAGGGGAGAACTAGTGACACCACTGACTATCCTTTTTAACAAATCATGGGAGGATGGTGTGGTACCTGAGGACTGGAGGAGGGCGGATGTGATTCCCCTTCACAAAAGTGGGAACAAGACTGAGGAAGGAAACTACAAACCCGTCAGTTTGATTTCTGTGGTACGGAAAATGATGGAATCACTTCTGAAGGAAAGAATTGTTGAGTATCTAGAGGTCAGTGGGATACAGGACCCAAGGCAGCATGGATTCACAGTGGGACGGTCATGTCAGATGAATCTAATAGATTTCTTTGACTGGGTGACCAAAGTATTAGACCAGGGAGGGGCTGTGGACATGGCCTGCCTAGACTTTAGCAAGGCATTTGACACAGTCCCACACAAAAGATTAATAAACAAATTAGCCACACTGGGAGTGGGTCCCATGGTGGTAGCCTGGGTAAAACATTGGCCGGACAACAGGACACAGAAGGTAATAGTAAACGGAGTCCACTCTGTAGAACGGGTGTTAATAGTGGGGTACCGCAGGGTTCAGTACTGGGTCCAGTCCTTTTTAATGTCTTTATAAGTGACATTGTAGAGGGACTGGAAGGAAAAGTATGCCTCTTTGCAGATGACACAAAGATCAGCAACAGGGTTGATACACAAGTGGACATGGAAAGGATGACAAGGGACTTGGCAAGGTTGGAGGAATGGTCAGAAGTATGGCAGCTTGGATTCAATGCAAAGAAGTGCAAAATAATCCACCTAGGAAACAAAATCCCAGGGGAAGAGTACACAATGGAGGGTGAGGGAGGTAGTAACAACAACAAAAATGGAAAGGGACCTGGGGTTAATCATATCTGATGATCTTAAGGTTGGAAAACAATGTGAGAAGGCAGTAGGGAGGGCTGGGGGGATACTGGGATGTATAGGGAGAGGCATCACTAGCAGAAAACAGGAAGTTGTTATCCCTCTGTACAGACAGTTGGTGAGACCCCATCTGGAGTACTGCATCCAGTCCTGGAGACCCCATCTCTGCAAGGACATAGACAGGATGGAGGCAGTCCACAAGAGGGCAACTAAAATGGTGCAGAGTCTGCAAGAGAAGCCATATGAGAAGAGACTAAAGGAGCTTAATATGTATACCCTTGAGGAAAGGAGAGAGAGGGGGGACATGATAGAAACTTTTAAGTACCTCAGTGGAATCAACAAAGTCCAAGAGGGTAGCATCTTTCAGAAAAGAGATGTGCAAGAACAAGGGACACAATTTGAAGATAGAGGGGGGAAGGCTCAGGGGCAATGTGAGGAAGTATTTTTTCACAGAGAGGTTGGTGGATGCATGGAACCACCTTACTGAGGAGGTTTTGGGGTCTAAAACTGTGGAAGAATTCAAGAATGCATGGGACAGACATAAGGCAATTCTTGTGGGGGGTAGGAAGAAATAGGCTTGTTAACTAGGATCTGCAGCTTATCCAGTAGGTAAGGAAATGGGCAGACTAGGTGGGCCAAGTGATCTATATCTTCCATCAAAGTCTATGTTTCTGTGTTTCATCCCCAACCCTGATCATGGTGTACATATGGAAATGTGAGCGTCCCCATTCCCTGGTAGTCTATTGGAACCCCCCCCAAGCCCTGAACCCTATTCATCATAGCAGTGCCCGAGCCCCCCTATCCATAGTGTAGTGGCCTCCCTCCTGTCCCAATCCCTGTTCAAAATATAATAGTAATCCTCACTCCTTTCCATAGTGTAGTGGCCCCCCATCCCAATTCCTATTTGAATAAAATAACAATTTTTTTTTTCAGCCCTTTTTCCACAGTGTAGTGGCCCCACTCCCATACCGATCTCTAATCAAATAAAGAAAAATTAATTTTCCCAGCGTTTTTTCCATAGTGTAGTGTCCCCCCACCCCACCAACCACTCAGGCACCCATGTCCCAACCTGCTCCCCCATCCCAGCATGGCCAGTCAGCCGGCACGCAGCACAGCCCTCCGCACACCTCCACGGCTGTCAACTGACTGAACTGTCAATTAATGACAGCTTACAGTAATCACTACAAGCCCATTGGCTGATACTGTCAACCAATGGGCTTGCAGAGTGTATTGTAAGCTGTCATTCATAGCTTTGTGAATGACAGCTTACAGTACACACTGCAAGCCCATTTGTTGACAGTGTTAACCAATGGGCTTGCAGTGATTACTGTAAGCTGTCATTCATTGACAGTTCAGTCAACGAGTAGCCTTAGAGGTGTGCGGAGGGTTGTGCTGATCACCAGCTGATTGGCTGTGTTGGGACAGGGGGGTTGGGTGGGATGTGGGTGACTGAGTGGGTGGTAGGGTACGGGGGCTACTACACTATGGAAAAAGGGCTGTGAAAATATTTTTTTCTTTCTTTGAATGGGGATCAGGATGAGAGGGGTGCCAGTACACTATGGAAAGGGTTGGAGATTACCATTATATTTTGAATGGAGATCGGGACAGGAGGGGGGCCACTACACTATGGAACAGGGCTGGGGTTTGACATTACATGGTACTAGGTGGGGGCAGGCCACCCTGCACATCCTGCCGGGTGCATCCCTGCTAAATGTATGCAAATGCAGCCATAATGAGCATACAAATGGCCCATTTGTGCCTTGCATGCCTAATGCTCCCTTATATCTCAGGGTGGACTTAGGGGCCCAATATAAGCAAACCAATTGGTGCCTGAACCTTGCCCATCTTAGGGACCCTGAGTTCCTTGAAATGGTCCAGGAGGCTGTACCTAGAATTAAACAAGAAAATACACAACATGCAGTTGCCCCCACAATTCTGTGGGCTACTTTAAAAGTAGTATTAAGAGGAGCGATCATACAATTTTCAAGTGAAATGACAAGTGTCATTAAAAAATGGCAGAGGGAAACAACACATAAAGACCTGCAGGAGGAGCTATTACATTTACAGCATTGGCCAGATCAAAAGGACCCCACAATATGACAATGATTAAGAATTGCAAAACAAAAGCTACAAAAAATAGTAGACCAATCGGTACAACAAAAACTATTTTATCTAAAGTTAAGACATCATGAGGGGGGACCTAAGGCCTCCAGAAATTTAGAAAGACAATTGAGAGAACAGAGAACCAGAGCTAACATTATCAGCATGGTAGATCCTAAAATAGGGAGATTAGCAAAATGACCCCAGGAAATTAGACTTATTCTACAGCAGTGTTACCACAAGTTGTACACTAAAGAGGAGGAAATTCCCCTAGACAACATCAAATCATATTTACAGAGTTTACCAATACCACGAATCAGCCCACTACAGGCTGAAGCTTTGCTGGCACCAATCAAAGAGGGAGAACTACTCCAAGTTCTAAAAAAAGCTCAGACCCTGAAGGTGCCAGGTCCAAATGGGTATCCCTCTAAATTTTATAACAAATTCAAAAAGCTGCTACTACCCATACTACTCCCGGCCTTACATGCGGTTCAGGAGGGAGCCCCCCCCCCACCCACATGGCAATATGCCACCATATCAGCCATGCTTAAACCCCATAAAGATGTTAAACACCCCTCCTCATTTTGCCCCATTTCAATGCTAAATTAT
This sequence comes from Neoceratodus forsteri, assembly GCA_016271365.2. Lineage (NCBI taxonomy): Eukaryota > Metazoa > Chordata > Ceratodontiformes > Ceratodontidae > Neoceratodus > Neoceratodus forsteri. Next base: position 1,065,526,768 of record CM028131.1, on the reverse strand, counting down.
GATTACAAAATGTTCATGTCGGCCATGGCCTCTAGAATAAACTATTTACTACCAGGTAGTATTAACCTTGATCAAGTGGGTTTTATTAAGGGTAGACAGGCCCACGATGCCATAAGGCATGCACATTTCTTAGTAGATTATGCCATAGAAAGACAAATCCCTTTAATGCTACTGGGGTTAGATTCTGAAAAGGCATTCGACTGGGTCAGCAGGTCTTTTTTATGGCAGACTCTGGAGCACTTTGGATTCCCAGAACAACTTACTAAACAATTACAAAATATTTATGCCTCCCCTAAAGCAAATGTTAAGGTGGATGGGGCACTTTCAGATACATTCCAGCTCTCTAGGGGCACACATCAGGGATGCCCAATGTCCCCAATGTTGTTTGATCTATATCTTAAGCCCCTGGCCATTGCCATCAGATCTTCTCAGGACATAGAGGGCCTTCCATTGGGAGGTCACCTGTACAACATATCACTATTTACGGTCGATATTCTGCTGGCTCTTACCGATCCTGAACAATCCATCCCAGAGGTATGGAAACAGCTACAAACATATGGTAGGCTAGCAGGATATAAAATTAACAAATCAAAAACCGCTGTATTGACGTACAATTACCTCCCTCCCTCCCACTTCAGAAAAGACTTCCCCTTTAAGTGGTACAGACAAGAGATGAGATACTTGGGAATAAAGCTCACAAGAAACCCCATTCATGCAGAACTCTCAAATATCGAACCTTTAACCCTAAAATTGACAGAAGATCTATCTCGTTGGTCACGTCTTCCCCTAACCTTTTTGAGTAGGATAGATACAATTAAGCAGAATGTATTTCCCTGCATATTGTTCTTTCTTCAGACACTGCCTTTCACCCCAGCTAAAACATATTTCCAGGCATGGGACAGAATGATATCCTGCTTTATTTGGAGTGGAAAACATCCCAGAATTAGAGATTCTTTTTTGCAACTGGCCAGAGAGAGACAGAGAGAGAGAGAGGTGGCCTTAACCTCCCTGACCTCCAAAAGTATGCAATGGCAGCACAGTTAAGGGTAGTCCTACACTGGCTAAATAAACAATATGATGCACACTGGAAACAATTAGAAGTAACCTGGGGAGACCTATACAACACTCAGGAGCTCCTTTTTGGGACGCCCCCCAAGTGCCAAGGGATAATGAATTATCTGAAGTTCACCAGGGAACCCTTAAAAATATGGCTTAAGGTCAGTAATAATCATTTTGCATTCCCTGAAAAATTGTTCTTTGGAACACTGAAGTATAATGCAAATTTGACAGCAGGTCCCTCAGGCCCCTAGGTAGTTCAATGGCAGAGATATGGCATTTTATTCATTTTCCAGTTAGTGGGCAGAACGGGTCTCCTTCCCTTTGTCTCCCTTCAGAAGGACTATCACTTACCTCGTAAATATTTTATTTCTTATTTACATCTTAAATCATACCTTCAGCCATAAGAATGGTCACTCATGGCGCTAAGTGAAAACCCTACCCAAATAATACAACTGTTATAAGTTCATATCAGAGGAACAACCTCGGATCACCTGATTAGTAAGACATATAAGGCCTTAAATGAAAGACAGAGAGACTCGACCAACTCAATCAGGTTTAGATGGGATCAAGAACTGCAGGTACCAATCAGTGAGCAGGACTGGAATGACTCTGCTTTACCAACTATAACAATCTTTTTCTCACCATACTGGTGTGAATACATGTGGAAACTCCATTCTCATTTCTTCCGTATACCAGCCTTGGTGGCCAGAATGGGAGAATTTGGGGAAGGACAGTGTTGGAGAGAATGTGGGGATGATAGAGCAAATCAGAGCCATGTCCTTTGGTCATGTCTTAAGCTTTCCAAGTCTTGGAAGGAGATCCTTGAGGAGCTGGGTGCAATTTATGACAGCACTGATTTATTCACTCCCACATTTATATTGACTTTTATTAAACCAAAAGGTCTGCGAATTGACAAAAACTTGCTGAAACAAATTTTAACATTTATAACAACAGCCCACAAAATTATCACTAGACTGAGGTTTACAAATAAAATACTCACTAAAAAAGCCTGGATTGTTTTGTCTAGGGAGATATATGCCCTTGAGTGACTCTCGGCCAAGATGATGGACAAAGTTCAGAAATTTGATGTGCAATGGCAAAAGTGGATATCATACCAACTAAATCATTATGATGATTTTGTACCTTAAGCTATGTACTGAACATGTAATTTTGCTCTTCTTTTGCACTGAAAAGATACTCGGGATATGATCTGTGATACTCCTTGAATTTTAATGGGAATAGAATCTGGGAGGGAAAGGGGAGGGCTCACCATGCTATGCCTGATTTGCTTTAAATGGATCACAGACTGAACTTAAAATGAGTAATTATGATTCTCTGGATACTGAAGTAATAAAATGTTGATTTATTTTCCCCTAATATGATTGCTGCAAGTATACATGTAATGTATAGTGATGTTATCAACTGGTATTAATAAGTGATGTATTGCTGCCTGTAAAATTGTTGCATTTATAAATTAAATAAAAAGACTAAATTTAAAAAAAAATGAGAGAACAAGTCCAGTGAGAGGAAGACGTTGACAGGCCTGTCAGGGGAATGACACATGCAAAGGCCTCAGAGGCAAAGATTAGGAAGGCCTGACAGGTGAAAATCAACATTCTTCTTTTCTTCAGCCAGCTGTCATTTTCCTGCAAACTGCTGCTGTGGTGTACCACCACCAACTGCTGATACCAGCATGGTACCAGTTGAAACAGCTTTATGCAAACGCCTTTGAATCTACAAACTGTAAGTTCTTCTGGCTGCAGCTCTGACACATTTTCTGTTTTAGCTAGCTAGCTAGTTAGAAAAGGGGGTTATGTCCTGGGCAGGACTGCACCAAGTTTAACGCTGCACCCTGGCAGTAAAGTTAAGAAAGGCTGCTGTGTTTAAACATTATTGAGCCCCAATGAAAGTATTCTTTTCACAGTTACAAGACTGTTTATCCCCACCACATCCCTGCTTTTTGGAGTGACTCCAGTGAGGTACTCAGCACAACTGACTGACTAATTATAATAGCTGTTTGGGGGGAAAGCTGAGTGTACCCACAGGTGGGAGGTGTGGGAGACACTGTGGAGTATAGTTGTTGTTGCCATTAAGTATTGTTGTACTAATTTTCTTCCCTGTTTCCCCCCCCCCCGCCATATAATAAAATGAAAAGATGGTTTATGGTACAATTTAGTATTGCTGGTTATTGGAAAGTGTAGACATTTACTGTATAGGAAAGGCACTGTGGGGCAGTTACTGTATTTTCCTGGGGGCTTGTAACCTGGATTTTTTCCCACAGGTATCTGGTATCACTACCCCAGGTGGGGACATCTCACCATTCTACAGCTGTATATCATTATCCAGTTGTAAACCCAGGACAGCCTCCTTGGAGGAATGTACAGTGTGGACCCGAGGGTCCCAGAACAGTCCAGATGAGTCTGGTGTGCTACTACAAGTGGAGCCACCACTGGGATCTATTGTCCCCTAGTGGCCACCTCGTACATTTGAATTCTGGAAACAAATGTTATACCACCCTCAAATTGTGAAAATTCACTACAGCACTTCAAGATTTGGAAGATTGGTGTTGAGGAGAGAAATTGTTCTGTAGAAAGGCCCTCTTAGTGACTGGTATTTCAGAAAGGTTTCACAGATCCAAAATTGTTGATGAACTGTTGGCATTAGATTGTTTTGACATCTTAAAGGTAAAAGGACTAAGGTACAACCATAACAATATGTTTGCTTTGATTAAGAGTGATACTGAGATTGATGTTGACAAGCTGCCTACTACTTTCTCCCTGTGGGGGATGGTTCCCCCAGACCTTAGTGATATATAACAGTAATAAGAAAATGCCTAAGGATCCATCATATGACGATGATTTTAAAGTGAAGTTTAAACTGTGGTTGAAATCAGAGGGGAAGACTCCCCAAGACATGCAAGAACTGTACAAAGCTAACAATGTTAACTGCTTGATCAACCCACAGCTTGGTTAGCTGCTTGGGCACCAGGGAAAGGGACAGCATCCTACCAGAGACTAAGACCCTTCTCCAGGAGAAGACCAGTGCTGCCCAGAGCAGATAACTTTGAAAGTTGGATGGTCAAGCCACTTCTATAGTGCAAGATCCCCAGTGTCCCAAATCTGAGAAGAGACGTCGGCTGTGGGAGAATTTGAGAGGACCAGCCATGGATGGCATTGAAGTGTTGCAAGACACCCAACCTGATGTTACTGCCCAGATGTACCTCAACACCCTAGAAAGCATTTTTGTGAGCACTGACAGTGGCATCCACATCCTGAGAAAGTTACATGGGACAGAACAATGAGAAGGTGAAAAGCTGTCTGAATACTTGATCTGTCTTGAGCAATTAACACAGAGAGCCTACCATAAGGGGGTAGTGGCTGTCCAAAACATGAATAGGCTGCAGTTGGAACAAGTCCTAGAGGAAGCTGGACAATCAGAGAGCCTACCATAAGGGGCTAGTGACTGTCTAAAACATGAATAGGCTGCATTTGGAACAAGTCCTAGAGGGAGCTGAACAATCAGAAATGCTTCAGATGATGTTGCTGTTGGAGGAGCAGCTGAGTAATCCCCCTCTATATGGTGAATTGATGCATGAGGTCCAACAGAAAGAAGATATAGCTGCACAGCAAGGCCTGATGACAGCACCTCAGAGAAAAATAAAGACTCCTGTAAGTCAAGACTCACCTGGGTGAGACAACAGTGGAAACTGAGGATTTGAAGAGCTAAATAAAAGAACTGACCCAACAGGTAGCTACACTATGGACTACTAGGGAACGAAATGAGCAAGAGACAACTCCATCCTGAGGGGTTGGAGATATTACACTGGTTGGAATCTGCCATGGCAGAGCCAAAGAAAGTATAGTGCCATCCCCCAGGATGAACCCCACTTTCAAAGCACTCTGCAGTATGCTGCAGCAGACCTGCTGAATAAAGCAATGTAAATTAAATGGCAATTAGTCCATTTTGTCATGTAAGAAACTGTGGCATTCAATTCATCCTGGCAGCATCACATTTTCCTGAATGACAAAAGGGCCTAATTGTCATTGAAATTACATTGCTTTATTCAGTCGGTCTGCTGCAGCATTCTGCAGCATGCTGCAAAAGTCTACAGAATTGGGTTTCATCCTGATGGATGCCACTGTACATTAACTATTGCCAGTAGTGCTGGATTTTTCTGTTACCGGTGCAGTGAAGTGTTAACATAAGTAGGTAGCACACTCGCCTCTGAGGCCAGGAGATCAGAGGGCTGTGGGTTCAGTTCCCACATCTGGCACTTGGGTTAATATCCCAGTACTGACACTGTAGTGCAGCATGAGAGGGGTGCTGCACTTCTGAGGTGCCATCTTTCAGATGAGATGTTAAACTGAGGTCCCATCTGCCTGGATTGGTGGTAGTTCAGGTGGATGTTAAAGATCCCATGGCACTTATCGAAAAGAGTAGAAGAATTTTTTATTGGAAAATAATATAACAAAGCAAAAAAACTAAACAAACACAATAACATACATTCAAGCAAGTTACTAATATGTCAGAAAGAATACACATTCCACAAATTATCATATGAAAAGCAAATAAAAAAAAATCATCAAACTAATACACTCCACCCCTTTTTTTTTAAACTTTAAGTAACCCCTTCAAACAGTATTAATGGCAATGCCCTCCACCAGAATGTAACTAAAGCTGCTGGTAATGATTTCTTCTCAGATTCATAAACATGAGCAATTTCTTTCCTAATATGACATTTTAACTCATGTAATGTAGTTTGTTTTGCTGAAGGACAAACAGACATCTATTATGCCATATACACTATTTGAAAATAGCAAAGAGGACTCTAAGAGTACCAGGATAAAAGATTTTCCAAGCGGGCCCAAAATTCCCATAAACCAAATCTGAATATGTTATCTCAGCAAGCATTGGTAAAGACCACTTATGTGCCAACTGAGCCCACAATGGTGTTATAAAAGGACAATCAAAAAAAAGGTGTGTCATAGTTTCTACTTGACAAACACAAGTCTCCCTAACACAATACCGCTCTTCCAGTTGTTTATGGGCTTGATTCCCTTTAACATTTAATTTATTGTGACAACACAGCCATAAGGTATCCCACATTTTTACTGGGCTCCTACCATCCATTAATTGTTTAAGTAAATATTGACTGTGACAAGGTAAGTCACAACAGGGTGATAACAAAAAAATCTTATTCAAAATAAAGGAGTATAATAGCTTTCTATTTTGTAAATCCAGCACCTGACAGGATACCTGCCATTGTTTTTTTTTTTAAAAAAGCTCAACAAGATACCCCGAGGTCCCTGGTGGAATCTTAGTAAAAGGTTTCCACGTCGGCGCTTGGCACTTATCTATAAAGTATTGAGATCTAGATGTGAAACTCTGAACCCAAAAATCCAAATGACCAGCTATGCAAGGGTAAACATTGGAATGAACAAAAATAGTAAAGAAAAACAATACCGGATTCCCCATACTGAGACCCCCTTGTTTTATAGGCCAATATGTAATTATCCACTTGACAGGGTTCAACCTACTGCCCCATAAAAATTGAAAAAATAAATTATAGAGACGGGCTTCTAAATGCATTGGAAGAGGAAAAATATAACTAACTAATGAAAAAATGGGAAGAATAAAAGTTTTCAACATATAGATATGCTTTTTACATGACATGGGAAAAGATTTCCATTTCAAAATGTTATCTTCTGCAACAGAAATAGAGGAAAGCCAATTACTGTCTGCCGCTGAAGGTATTCCAAAATCAGACCCAAAATCTACATCTTCTCAGACTGGATAGCTATCCCCCCAATGTCAGTAGAAACATCCTGTAAAGGAATCTGTACAGTAGTACCAAAACTTTTTTGTGTATTCAAGGTAGATCCAGAGATTAAGGAAAAAGACTGCACAATTTCAATAGCTCACACACCTGAGACCTGATCTGCTATTAAAACACAAATATCATCTGCGTAAGCCAGGGCACTAGGAAAAACCAGGTCCTTTTTGTCAGAAATATGTCTAATGGAAGTGTCAGTATTCAGTCTCCTGAGAAGAGAGTCTATAGAGAAAACGTACAAAAGGGGACTTAAGGGACAACCCTGACGCACCCCTCTTTTTATCCGAATATGAGATCCCTTTAACCCATTTACTATCGCAGTCATGGAAGCATACCTGTACAGATTTCTAATCCAGGAGACAAAATCTTTTGGCACCCCATATCTCTCCAAAACTGCAAATAAATAGTTATATGGAACTCGATCAAAGGCTTTTGATTGATCTAAACTAAGTACATATCCTTGTGTACCAAACCCATTAAAAACCTCCCGTATTATTTTCAAATTAGTAATCATAGAACTGTCTGGAATGGCACATGTTTGGGTATGAAAAATTACTTTCTGGGCAATATTAGAAAGTCGAACTGAAATAAGTTTATATAGAATTTTCCAGTCAGAATTCAAAAGACTAATAGGACGCCAATTGTCTAAATGTTCTTTATTATTTTTTTGTTTAAATAAAAAAAATTAAATTACTATCTGCTAATGCAGCAGGTATTGGCAATATTCTTGAACAATTACGTTAAAGACAGCTGTTAGGTAAGGTAACAGTACAGATTTTGCTTTTTTATAGAACTCATTTGGAATTCCATCAGGACCAGGGGACACAGTATTTTTCAAATGGCTAATTACCAAATCAATCTCAGCACTGGTGATAGGCCGACTTAAATCACAAACACTTTCAGGGGATAATAAAGGAATATTTAAGGAATAAAAAAAATTATTCCAATCTTGTGGCTCGTATTCCTGTCCATATAAAATCTGGGTATGGTAGGACACTTCTGTTACAATGTTTTGATTATCAGAAATCCGGGAGCCAGTATGAGAAATGAATAAGGCCATATATTTGGACTGAACCTGCTGGTTACTACTGTCAAAAGGGTTAACCACTTTGGCCGCTCCTTTCCTCCCATATTTTTGTTCCAGAAAAAGAGAAGTGGATCTGTCATACTGACATGTACACATTTCTGCTTTCAATTGCCGAATCTGAGCAGAACAATCTAACCGAAATTCAGTTTACCAGGATAGTAATTTCTGCAACTGACGATGGCAATTTTGGTATTTAAAATACCTACTAGATGAATAGGCTTTGGAAAACCTTTGGCAGAATTTTCTGATTTCCAATTTAGTATCCTGCCACCAAAAGGCTGGATTATCAAATAATTCAAAAACTGAAATTTTGTCCTGAAGAACTCTGTACAAGTCCTGCCAACCATGATCCTCCTCTAAAACAGAGATATTCATTTTTCAAAAATTATGTGAGACCGGTTTATTAATAGGATGACCTAAAGATAAAACTAACAAACAATGGTCAGAGTATTCACAAGGGAGAACTGAATACTGTACACCCGGCAACCAGTTAGAAATAAAGAAATAGTCTATCCTCGTGGTGAATCTGCCACGATGAAATGTGTGTGCAGGAGGTTGTGGACCAAAAGAAGCCCCACCATGAAGATTAGCTGTAACATATAAGGAATTAAGAAAATTTGAATCAGAATACAATTTTTGTGTTACCCCAGTTTTATCTGAAAGATATAAAATACAATTAAAGTCCCCCCCAAAACAATTATTGATTTTGATGAATGAAGAAAAGGTTGAATAGTTTTAAAAGTAGCTGTTCTCTATGATTTAAGTTGGGGGCTATAAATATTGATTAGTCTCCACTCTTGTTGTTGAATAATTACATCCAAAATAAGAACCTGACCCTGAATTAGGTCAAGAAGTCTAATGACCTGTACTTCTAAGTTCTTAATAAGAATCCCTACTCCAGCACACACTTCTTCTGACAAAGACCAGAAAGATAATCCACCGCTCCAATCACAAGATGCCTGACTACTCTCCCAAAGGGAGTGCAGCCTGGTATCTTGAACAGAAATTATGTGGAGTGATATAGAGGCAAGGAAAGAAAAAATAGCCCGTCTCCTTTTAGGATTTTTAAGGCTGTTGGCATTTAAACTGCCAAATGACAAAACATCCCCCATTTAATCCAACAAAGACCTCAGGACTTCTTTTTACCTCTCCCTTTTCCCGGAGATTTCATTTTACACCTCTTTTTCCTAATGGTCTTAGTATCTCCAGAAAGCTGATCAGTGTCTTTCAACATATCTACCTGAGAAGAGGCTACAGAGGAAGCAACTGACTCCTCCTCAGTCTCAGTGGCCTGTTTGCATGTATGTAACACAGCAAATCTATTTTTTGAAATAAAATCAGAGGACTGAGGGTCAGAGGAAGGAGGAACCCCTTTAATAGTGGAGCTTCTTGTCTGTCTTCGGGTACCCACCGGCACCCAGTCAAAATCCTCAGGATGGGGCATAACCTCTTTTGGATTACAAATGTTGGAGGAAGTAGTATACGATCTATGTCAGACTGTAACACGGTGACAGCAGATATCGAGGGCTCAGATAGATTAACCGTACTCTCCTCAGCCGGTGCAGCACAGGAAAAAGATGGAACCTCACCTGAGGTCTCCTGAGGCAGTGTAGGGGTTATGTGTGTCATAGTAGAATGTAAAGGGTGAGGGGAATGATCAGGAGCAAAAGGCCAAAATTGAGGCCTAGCCTGAGCAGTCCGTTGGACCTTAGAGACAGTCTCATCCTGACTTTCTGCTGGCATTTCAGGGTTGTTATGGGAGGCCTAAGGATACTCTCTATATGAATGGGAGGCTTCTTCACAAAGGTTACAATAAGTTGGGTGAGAACAATTAATACTCACATGTCCTGAACCCAGGTAAGAGGAGTATTTGAGCCTATCACAAGCATTACTTAGATGTGTATGGGTCCCACACCTAAAACACGATTTAGGCTGTTCTGGATAAAAACAAAACCCCTATCTCTACCCAAATAAAAACAACTGGGTAAATGCTGAATCACACCATTCACTACTGGTAATTTCACCTGTAATTTCCATGCACCTGTTCAAAAGAGCTCGGAATCAATAATAGGATCAGGTAAACCAACACAGTACATTTAGAAGACAACCACCTCACAGTATCATCAATTGCCACCCCTTCATTTTTAAACAGAACTGTAATGGTTTTTATAGTAGGTTTAGTAAGGGGAACAGCAAAAAAAGGTGACCATAAAGGAGCATGCCTGACTGCCTGATACCTATGCCAGAATGTGTCTAAATCCACTGATGTTTTAAAACTGATATCAAAATAGTTATCCCCTGCGGTATGAATAAGGGCATAAATATCAGAGGGTGCAAACTGTAAACTGGCTTTGATTAAGGTTTTCCCAACATACCTGTATAAGCGATCAGGAAATACAGGTACTTCCATCCCACCCCTATATCAAAGCCGTACAGCATTTTGCCGTTTGGCTTGTTCAGGAGGAGAATGAAAAAGGCCAGCAAATGATTTAGATTTCTGTTGATTATTAGATTGTTCATGAGCTCTAAGAGCTGGAGCTGGAGGAACTGTAGATGAAGACACATTAGTCCAAGGAAAAAAAACACCAGAGGAAGTGTTAGGGGCTCCACTGTCCACAGAGTCAAGAGCTTTACCATCTCCCATCCCAGATTGAGTTTCAGGGAGATCATCCAACTGCAACAAATCTGGTGAGTTTGTCTGTAGAGAAGAGAAAAAAGACCCTTCTTTCAATGTAACCCCCACAGTAGCAGGAGTCTGTTCGGTAGGAAGTAACCCCTCCAGTTCCTGTGTTCGAATCCCATCAACACGCCAGTCAAGGTTCTGTGTGAGATGCAAACCTGAGGGCAACTCAAGAGGGTCTGAAATGTCTAACAGGTCTCCCTGAGGTGCAGGGCAAGGCCCCATAGGAGAGGCCCAAGAATCATCCAGAGGAGACTTTTCCCACACCGCTCCTCGCAGCACTTCTGCAATAGTTAATCCCGTAGCAGATACATTTTCATCGAAAGTAACCCCAGTTGAAAGAACAGCAAAAGCCAGTTTCAGTCCGTGACCCTTAAAATCCCACTGTCAAGACTCAGTTTGTGGGGATTCAACTATCCCAGATACCGGGTTAGGTAAAGAAAAAACAGTACCTGAAGTGGAAGCAGGCGAGCAAGCGGACGATGAGCTCGCAAACAGCTGAGCCGGGAGACACAAACCCTGCACCTGGTCTGCACTCTGCAGGTATACTACGTCAGCCATCTGATTCCCAGACGAAACCTCCATGCTAAAACTGGGGAACACACACGAGACTCTAGGCACTCACCCGTTGGCGAAACACAACTGCCAGTCTCTGAATTACCATGAAATGCCACCACAGCAAGAACTTGGGAGCCGTCAACAGCTGACTCTACAGTCTGACTCTTCGCTCACAGCTGAGCCCTGTCAGACAATGTCATTTCCCCAATGACAGGTCTCCTATCCGCCAGAACCAGCGATTCATCTAAGGAGTCTCCAGGAGCCTTTGCAAGTAAATCAACTGGAACATCAGGTACAGCACAAGGGTTACTCTCCATACATCCAGAGACATTTAAAACATCCATAGCTTTCGTAGGTGAGTTAGGAATGGATTCAGAACCCAAAACCAGGTTTCCACTTTCCAAGTTGGTCTCTAGCTGAGGGGAGATAGGGAAGGAGACCAACTCCCTACCTCCAGTGCGTCCGCACCATCCAGCATCCAACTTCAAGTGGCCATCGCAGAGAAACGGCCGAGCCCCCTACCGACAGAGTAGGGGAATTTCCCCGGTGTCCTGGCCAAATTTCCCTCCTTCACTAAAAATACCACCAACAGCTTAATCTGGTTCAAGGTCAGTTGGCATTCATCTGTATCCCCTTCCCCAGGTCATGCCTGAAAATAGGCAGAATTTGTCTAGTGCTCTTACCCGGTCAACAAAAACTAAATAAAAATAAAATAAATAAATAAGAGGGGTACCAAAGGAGGTATTGCAAAAGGCCTGTAAATTCTGATCTGGTAGTGTTAAAGTTATTGAAAGAGAAGCATATGTTAGAGAAATGCCAGTTCAACCCAGTAAAAGAGTGAACCATGGTTCCAGACCAAACCTGTTCTATGAAACAGATGCAACCAGTTAACGTTACTGGCCCCAGGATCCCCCCCCCCCAGGATTAATAGGACTGACTGCTATGGTCCCAGCCAAGATTGAAGGAGTGGATAGTACTGTGCTACTTGATAGTGGTGCACAAGTGACTGTTGTGTTTGAAGACTGGTACCAGAAATATGTAAGTCACATGCCTTTGAAACCTTTGGAAGGACTGGCTATCTGGGGGAGTGAGTGACCAGCCTTACCTGTATCAGAGATGCATTGCTAGTCACATCAAAATTCACCAAAGTGTGGCTGGAGTCCAGGCCCCTATAGAGGCACTTGCCTTGGTGTTCCCTAGTACCAAGATGGAAGAAGAGGCCCCAGTATGGATTGGGACAAAAACCAACATGTTTTAGAGACTGGCTCAGCTATGCCATGAGATGAGGGGTCCACAGTCCATACACAGCCTAAAGACACACCCCTGGATCTGATTTGTATATATGAAGGAGCCCACTTCTGGTAAGCCAGACACTGAAGATGAATGAGTGGGTGTGATTCACAGACAAGATGCTTGCCCTTTGGTTTTACCCCCCAGGTGCTGAGTGCCAAGTGATGGGAGAGTTATAGTTTGAGTTGCCTGCCAGAAGCCATGCATATATTGTGGACACACCCACGAATGGAGAGGAACCAAATTACCTGTTGGCACAGAGAGGGGGGTGATGCTGCCCACAGTATTCCCATTGGAATGAAGAAGATTAATGTCTTGGTGAGAAATGGAACTGACAAAGAAATGACTATTCAGAAAGGATTCCAGGGTTGCAGCTTAGTGGCCTAAACCACAGCACTATGTTGCCTCCTACAGGTAAAAAAGCTTGATCCTAACTTGTTCAACTTTGGAGATTCTCAAATACCTGAATCTTATAAGTGGAAATTGAGATATAAGCTAGCCGAGAGGACTAATATTTTCTCCACCAGTAAGCTTGATGTTGGATGCGCCCATGGTGAAGAGCATCACATATGTCTGAGTGACAGCCGACCCTTTTGAGAAAGGTCCAGATGACTAGCTCCAGCAGGTGCAGAAGATGTAGTTAGATAGATAAAAAACGTTTATTTTTTAACATGATTTTAACTTTTAGGACGGTAAAGCCCTGTTCATCAAAGTTATCCTGTAAAAGATTACAATTTCACAAAAGTATAGATGACTTATGAGACGACTTTACAGTAAACATTTTTGAATGTTAGCACACAGGAATCACACTGAATACATACAAATACAATTATAGACCATAGTTGACAGACAGTACATAGAGAAAAGCTGTCTATGAATTTTAACCCCAAGGAATAGACTAAGGAAAAAAATACACTCATAGAATATAGACTAAAACATGAAGAACAGCTGTTTATAAATTTTAACTCCAAGGAATGGACTAGGGATAGATGCATTCTGAAAATATATACTAGAACTGTGCTCACCGGTAACCATATACTTCACAAAAGGATGAGGGGGAAAAAGGAATAACAAATACTAGCTAATATTTAACAGGAAAAGGTAAAGCAGAAACATTATATATCAAGATCAATTTGCATACACATTTATCTACCCAGACCAGGTCATAGGCCCTACCAAGGAGAATATACCAGGATTAAGACACAATCCTACAAGAAGCAGTAGAGAACAAAATTTACACAGAAGGAGCATAGCATGAACATTCATCTTTCCAAGCTAAATCTAGACATCATTTAAATTGTCCTATATTTTTCACATTTCTAATTTCTGGGGGCTATTTCATTCCATATTTTTGGTAAATAGAAATGCCTTTGCATTCTACTATAAGTATTAACTTCCAAAGGGATTTTCAGACATCTATGCTTTAAAACCCTTAAGTTGTACTTACAGGAGAAGGAGGCATAAGAATAGTTCATTTTGTTCTCAATATTAGTATTTCCTCCATATTCGACATATGCTCTATGCCCAGCTCATTTTTTCCTATGGTTTACAAGGAACTACAATGATGGGTGAAGTAAGGGCATCTCAAGACATATCTTACCATTTTATAATGTGACTTGTCCAGCTTATTTAATAAAGTCTTTGAAGCAAACTGGTATATTACACTTCGGTATTCTAGAATTGGCAGAAGTAGATGTAAAGCCACTCTATTTCTAGTTTCTCTAGAAAGAACTGAGGTTCTTCTTCTGAGTACACCCAGACTAGTATTGACCTTACTAACAACACTGGTTATGTGCTCAGAAAAGGTAAGACTGTTATCTATTTGTACTCCTAAATACTTATAAACCAAGACTTGCTCCAAGATATGTCCATCTAATGTTTGTATGTCTAATTTTTGATTATAACATTTTTTTTTACTTTTAGGATTAAACAGCATTACCAGGGTTTTCTCTACACTAAGAATCATTCTAGATTTTAATAACCAGTGTTGCAGGATATTAAAGTCTGTCTGAAGAGTTTTTTGCAGATTATCCATATCTTTTGTTCTGCCTATTAAGGCCATATCATCTGCATATAAATTGATTTTAGTATTTTTTATATAGGATGAAAGTGGATTTATGTATATTAGGAACAACAGGGTGCCAAAGATCGACCCTTGGGGAACACCCCTGAAACTTCCTTCCTTGACTGATAATGTTCGATTGATGCATACTTGTTGTGTATGCTCAGTAAGATAGGAGAGCATCCATCTCTGGACAGGTTTTGACATGCCTATTTGAGCCAATCTCCTTGATAGTATGTTAAAGTCAACCAAGTTAAAGGCCTTTGAGAGATCGACAAACCCTGTACCAACAGACTCCCTTGCCTCCTTCCCATTTGCCACAGTATCAATGAAGTCTGTTAGGGAGGTGTCCCTCGACCTCCCAGTCCTAAAACCTGCCTGACACTCAGCTAGTAATATATTTTTCAAGATAATCATACAACTGAGCACTGACTAATCACTCAAAGCTCTTTGAGATAATAGAAAACAGAGTTATTGGAAGATAGTTTGTTTGATTGTTTTTTGGCCCACCCTTGAACACTAGGGCCTGAATATTCAGACTGCACCAGGCTGTGGCGCAAGCCTGGGCGCAGCGCAACTTAGCTGCACAGGGGAGTTGACAGGGTGATATTCAACAGAGCTGCACTATGACACAGCATCACTGAATATCACACCCTGGCCACCCGCAGTGTGCATGGCACTGTGGCACTGCACCAGCGCAAGTGGCCAGAGTGGAGCAGGGGGATGCGCTAGCACAAGTTCCGTTGCACTAGGTGCAACAACCACGATATTCAAAAGTGCATATGCAAATTGGGCCATAATGCATGCAAGGTGCAAATGGGGCCATTTGCATGTCATTATGGCCCCATTTGCATGCAGCTGTGCCGATCCCCAGTGACT
The DNA here is from genome assembly GCA_016271365.2 of Neoceratodus forsteri. NCBI lineage: Eukaryota > Metazoa > Chordata > Ceratodontiformes > Ceratodontidae > Neoceratodus > Neoceratodus forsteri. Next base: position 1,065,511,320 of record CM028131.1, on the reverse strand, counting down.
TGCGCCTGGCACCCTGCCAGGCAGCAGCCATCGGGGATCAACACCCCCTGCACATCGTGGAAAAGTGCCCCAATGCCCAATTGCAGGCATGTGGAAATGAAATACAGGTCCTATATCCCTGGTGGTCCAGTGTACCACTTCACACCCGATCACAGGCTTAAGTATAAAAGTTATTCGTCCAATATCCCTAGTGGTCCAATGGGCCGCTTCACACCCGATCGCAGTCTTCTGTATGATAATAAATCATACAATATCCCTGGTGGTCCAGTGGACCATTTCACGCCTGATCACGGGCTTCTGTATGACAATAAATAATCCAATATCCCTGGTGGCCCAGTGGACTGCTTCACACCCGATCACTGGCTTATGTATAAAAGATATTCATCCAATATCCCTGGTGGTCCAGTGAACCACTTCACGCCCGATTGCGGGCTTCTGTATGACAATAAATCATCCAATATCCCTGGTGGTCCAGTAGACCACTTCACGCCTGATCGCGGGCTTCTGTATGACAATAAATCATCCAATATCCTGGTGGTCCAGTGGTGCCCCCTCCCCACCGCCCACTGAGCCCCACCACCCAGCTCCCCAGTCAGTGGCAGGTGGCAGCACTCCACCCGCTTGCTGCCCCACACTGCTCGCCAACTGATTATCAGATAGATTGATGCTCATTGGTCTACAGGTGTGCCACATGTAGCCCATACTATATTAGAAGAAGTCCAGATATGTGAATGGATCCATTCACATATCTGGACTGTAGTATAGAGTGGCTGCATGCCCATTGGCCCGCCTGTGGACCAATGGGCATACAGTCCTATTGTACGGTGTCAGTCAGCGGCAGGTGGGTGGTGCTGCTGCCCGCCACTGACCGGGGTAGCGGGGTGGTGGGGCTCAGTGGGTGGGTGGGAGGGGTACCACTGGACCACTAGGGATATTGACCTCTCCTTTGTACTACTTATGCCCAAGATCAGGCTACAAGCGGTCCACTGGACCACCAGGGATATTGGACAAATTATATTCATACAGAAGTCTGCGATTGAGAGTGAAGTGGTCCACTGGACCACCAGGGATATTGAATGAATTATATTCATACAGAAGCCCGTGATCGGGCATGAAGCAGTCCACTGAACCACCAGGGATATTGGACGAATTATATTTATACAGAAGCCCGCGATCAGGCTGCGAGCAGTCCACTGGACCACCAGAGATATTGGACGAATTATATTCATACAGAAGCCTGCGATCGGGCATGAAGCAGTCCACTGGTCCACCAGGGATATTGGACAAATTATATTCATATGGAAGCCCGCGATCGGGTGTGAAGTGGTCTACTGGACCACCAGGGATACTGGACGAATTATATTCATACAGAAGCCCGCGATCACACATGAAGTGGTCCACTTTACCACCAGGGATATTGGATGAATTATATTCATACAGAAGCCTGTGATTGGGCTGCAAGCAGTCCACTGGACCACCAGGGATATTGGATGAATTATATTCATACAGAAGCCTGCGATCAGGCATGAAGCAGTCCACTGGACCACCAGGGATATTTGATGAATTATATTCATGCAGAAGCCCGCGATTGGGTGTGAAGCAGTCCACTGGACCACCAGGGATATTGGACAAATTATATTCATACAGAAGCCCGCGATCTGGCGTGAAGCGGTCCACTGGTCCACCAGGGATATTGGACGAATTATATTCACACAGATGCCTGCGATCAGGCGTGAAGCAGTGCACTGGACCACCAGGGATATTGCATGAATTATATTCATACAGAAGCCTGCGATTGGGCATGAAGTGGTCCACTGGACCACCAGGGATATTGGATGAATTATATTCATACAGATGCCCGAGATCTGGCGTGAAGCGGTCCACTGGTCCACCAGGGATATTGGACGAATTATATTCATACAGATGCCCGCGATCAGGCGTGAAGCAGTGCACTGGACCACCAGGGATATTGGATGAATTATATTTATACAGAAGCCCGTGATCACACTGCGAGCAGTCCACTGGACCACCAGGGATATTGGACGAATTATATTCATACAGAAGCCCACGATCGGGCGTGACAGCGGTCCACTGGACCACCAGGGATATTGGACGAATTATATTCATACAGAAGTCCGTGATTGGGCATGAAGTGGTCCACTGGACCACCAGGGATATTGGACGAATTATATTCATATAGAAGCCCGCGATCGGGTGTGAAGTGGTTCACTGGACCACCAGGGATATTGGACGAATGATATTCATACAGAAGCCTGTGATCTGGCGTGAAGCAGTCCACTGGTCCACCAGGGATATTGGATGAATTATATTCATACAGATGCCAGTGATCAGGCGTGAAGCAGTCCACTGGACCACCAGGGATATTGGATGAATTATATTCATACAGAAGCATGCGATCAGGCATGTAGCGGTCCACTGGACCACCAGGTAAATTTGACGAATTATATTCATATGGAAGCCCGTGATCGGGTGTGAAGCGGTCCACTGGACCACCATTGATACTGGATGAATTATATTCATACAGAAACCCGTGATCAGGCGTGAAGCAGTCCACTGGACCACCAGGGATATTGGATGAATTAAATTTATACAGTAGCCCACGATCGGGCGTGAAGTGGTCCATGGGACCACCGGGGATATTGGATGAATTATATTCATACAGAAGGACATGATCGGGCATGAAATGGTCCATTGGACCACCAGGGATATTGGACGATTTATTGTCATACAGAAGCCTGCGATCAGGCATGGGGGGGCGCCGACACGAAGGTGCAACCGGAGCTCGGGTGGCCACTCACTGGTGGCAGCTGCCATGTTGTGTCCTGCAATATGACAGCTCACCTGTGGGTGGCCAGCTGTTGTTCCTTTTTTTTTTGGCTCACCTGTGTGCAGCGCAGGTAGGGGTTAGCATATGCATGGGCTCCAGCACATTCCAGGCTGAATAGGATGTGTGGGTATGCATGGAACGCCCTGTGCCGGATACATTACTGATGCATCGGGATTTGTGCCAGGCTCAATCCCTGTTTGAATATCGCACCAGGGCGCATCAGTAGGTTGCGCATGGTGCAACACTGTTGCTCCATGTGCAACCCTTCTGGAATTACTTTAGAATTTTTCCAAGAATCTGGACAATTTCTTTGTTGTAAACTGAAATTAAATAGATTGGTAAAGACTGGGCTTATTTGATCTACTGAGGACTTTAAAAATCTTGTTTCTATTCTATCCAGTCCTATTGCCTTCTGTGTATTTATTTTGTTATCCGTTTCTTCACTTCATTAATTTTAATTGCTCTGATATAGAAGCATGGTATATCCCTTGTAAAATGTTCCTCTAGATATAAGTATTTCTGGTTACCATCATTTTGATTACTTCCTTCCTGTTCTAGTTTTATATCTGGGAGATAGCAGAAATATTGGTTTAAACAATCAGCCACTTGCCTTGTTGTCATCTCCCTTCCTTTTCCATTCTTCAATGTTATGTCCAACTGATTCTTTTTCTTTCCTTCAAGATCTTTTATTAGATTCCAGCACTGAGCAGGATTTTTTGTTTGATTGATTTTGTTTTGATAATATATTTTCCATGCTATTTTTTATCACACTTTTACATTTATTCTGAATTTTTTTAAACAATTCCTAATTCTCTACCCTTAGAGATCGATTTGCCTTTTTCCAAACCGTGTCCTTCCATCTTATTTGTTTTTTAATTGTCTCATTTACCCAGGGGTTATGTCGATGTCTTTCCTTAGATACTTTAAAGGGGGCATTTTTATCACATATCTCCATATAGATTTTTGTGAACTCGCTAACTGCCATATCCTCTTCCAGAATCAGATCTATTCATTTCCAGTTTGTTTGCTCTAATTGATGTTGAAAGGAAGATTTGTTAACATTTTTGTAATCTCTGATGTATCTGCAGTTTGACATGCCAGTTATGTCATAATTATGTATTACATTACATTCAAGGCAACTATGGTCTCCTAGATTTGGTTGACCCACCATATAGTCCAATACATTTATGCCATTTGTTATGAATATTAAGTCCAAAATGTTCCCTGTGCTGGAATGAGTGCTTTTACATGTTGGAATATTTACAATTTGTGTGAGTCCCATTGATTGAAATTCAGTTTGAAGCTTAAGACTTCTAACTACTCCCCATGCTGCATTGAAGTTGCCTATTAAAATGGTTTCTTTTTGTCCTATCAAATCATTTAACCTTGTAGACAAGGCCTCAAAGACCAACATCTTTATTTTTGGATGAGAATATATTACCCCAAAGCACATTTTTAGCCTAGTTATAAAGACTAATATTATCTCCACACCCTCGATGTTTCCTGAAAAAAGAGTCTCTACTTGGCCCAAATTGGTTTTAATATAGAGGACTACCCCTCCCCCTCCACTTGGTCTATCATACCTGTAAAAATCATAGTTTTCTTTATAAAATTCAGAGTCTCTGTATTTTTTAGTGAGCTATGTCTCAGTAATACCCAAAATGTTATAATTATTTTCATATATCCAATGATCTAACAGAGCCTGTTTTCCAGCGACACTTCTGGCAATGTTGTGGGCTATCTTAATAGTGCCATTTTGTTTACCTGGATCCGGATTTGGCTCAATATATCCGCTAGCCAAGGCAATGTTGAGGAGAGAAACTAGGCCCTTACTACTGTTAAAGTTACTAAGCTTCAAGCCAAATTGATTTGAATTTACCCTTAAATCTAGGGACCCCATTATAACAGCAAATATGGACTTTATTTCTTCTACTAAGTCCCCCAGTTGGAGGGATTATTCTTGTTAAGGCTGTAGAAAAGGAGCATATTCTGAGTTCAGGATCAGAGTGAATTCCAAGAATTTGTTTATCCAAGGCTGCCAAAGCCAACATTCCCATTCAGAAAGCAAGATATACCATGACTACAGAACTATAAATGCAAGTTAGTAATTATATTAAACTTCAAAATTAAAATTAGCAACCTACGGAGTCTCACTAAGTCTTAACTCTGTTAAGGCAAATTTAACAGCGTGCATAAAGTGATACAAACCTAAAAACTGCAAAATATTTAAATAAAATAAGATTACTACTAACTTTACTTATATAACTTAAAATTTATAACCTAATTTATTTTCAGGAAAGGCTATTTCATCTAATACGTATAATTTAGTTGCATAAAAGTGCCACTAATATACAAGTCACGTAGACTGAGAAAACCAAACAGTCCCTCATTAACAACAGTTTACATTTAAACTAGGTTTTCTTTTAAAAATAGCTCTAAGCAGGTAGGTCAGCATAAATATGTAAACATAGAACACTACCTGTCCAGAGCTACAGTTTAAGAGGGGCTAACTGTAGTCTTTTACTTCAAGCTCCTCTGAATATTTTCTATACCGAGTGGTGCTTGCTCCACTCACACTTGTGCCACTTTGCTCGCGCAGTGAGCAGTGTGAGTGATTTATGTTGTTCTGCCCCTCTTCTTCTGCTGACGTGTTTGGCTGTCCTCCCACTAGGTACCAGCAGGTGTAGAGTAACTAATTTCACCAGTTACCAAGTCCAGATTTCTTTCGGGGAGTAGTGTGGCAGAAACAGGGGCACTGGCACAAAGACACCAAGATTGGTCTGCAGAATGATGGTACAGCTCTTCTCAGGTACAGCAAACACCAGCGGTAACAGTTTCTTGCTTAGTTCACAAACACTTTCAAGATTTACTAGCCACTGGTATTGCATCCAAATCTAGAAGCCCTTATGCAACCCCCACTGTGGTAGTCCATAAAAAGAATGGGGCTGTTCACTTGTGCATTGACTACCGGACTTTAAAATAGTGCACTATTACTGACCAATAGACTGTACCACATGTGGAGGATGCTCTGGTCTGTCTCACTGGCAACAAAGGGTTTTCTGTTCTGGATCTGTGAAGTTGGTATTACTAGATTCCCATGGCCAAAGAGGACAAAGAAAAAAGAGCATTTCAATAAAGCAAGTAAAATATCTATGGTGCTCATTAGCCCTTCGTAAGGGCAGACAGACCAATGTATCTGGAGCAATATAGATGATGAGTTTTTTATGTGGGAGTGCAATGAAAATGACTTGAAGGAATTTCTTGAATACATAAATTCGAGAAATGAAAATTTAAAGCTCACTTCAAATTACAGCACTGAGGAGGTACATTACTTGGACTTATTTATTTTATTTTATTTAAAATTTGATGACCGTGAAAGGCACACTGAGCCGAGGCTCGTTTCCAGGTGCAACCCGGGTACAGAGGAGTGCATAGAAGTTATCCAGAAAAAATAAGACCAACAATTTCATATTTACAGACAGATTGCACAGAAGTTCTTGGTTACAGACAGTAGGTACAACATCTAGAGCTTACAATAAAAACATTTGATCTATATGGAAAACAAAAAACTGAAGACAAGGTTATTTAGGAAAGAAACTGACAGCAATTCAATTTAGCATTATCACAGTCATCATCCAAAGCATACAAAAAATGATATACCTTATGGTCGGTTGCTATGCATAAAGAGAAACTGCAGTGAAGAAGAATACAGATTGACTGAGTCTGCAGAAATGAGCAGCATACTGCTAAGGAGAAGGTATGCACCAGGAGTTCTATTAAATGCCGTAAAAAAGGTGAATACCAAAAGTAGAGGAGATTTGCTAGTGGAAAACAGAGAAAAAGAACAAAATAATGAACAAATATGTTTTAATATGACTTATACAGATAAATATGGGGAAATTAAAAACATTGTGAAGAAACACTGGAAGGTGTCAGAAACAGATAATAGCTTAAAAGGAATGATGGAATCTGGTCCACTATTCAGCTATAGAAGGAATAAGAATTTAAAAGATTAACTGGTCACGACACTATTCAAAGAATAAAAGGCAAATCTGAGACCAGATTGGCTGCCCTCATTACCCTGGGGAAACTATAGATGCAGTAAATTGTCCACAATGTACTAGTACAAGGGACAGCAAATATTTCTGCCACCCCAGATCGGGGAAAAAATACCCAATAAACGGTTTTATCAATTGTGCAAGTGGAGTAATTTATATGATTAAATGCCCATGTGGATACACATATGTGGGACAGACAAAAAGAGTGCTAAAAACAGAATTGGCGAGCACAAAACCAGTATTAGAGTGAAGAACTTAAAGTATGCATTGGCTAAGCATTACTCAGAGGCAGATCAGGGATCGGCTGCCTCAGTAACACACGCACAGGGTTAGAGAAGGTCAATCTACCTGCATGAGGTGGTGGCCTAAAGGAACTGTTAAAACAATGAGACGCCTGCTAGATATATGAGTTGGAGACTATGTGACCAAAAGGCTTAAACGAAGACAGCATACAGTAGTCACTTATGAAATAAGAAGAAAAGCATAGTGGAGAACAAACAGATTGAGCATTTTTAAGGAGTAAATGAAAAATAGAAAGATAAACATCTCTCCCTGTTTTAAATATAAGGGTGAAGAAAGTAGGGACAAAAGTATATATAAGACTTTTTAATTTACACACTAAGGTTTATATGGCATAGGAGCATGTCAAGTAAAGGAGAAGGAATGCATTCAAGTTTACACAGTGGATAAAAATGAAGTAAAAAAAAACCTTATAAAATTAAAAATTAAAAAAGGCTTACAAAAAATCCTCTAGATATAATACTTCAATATTGAGCTTGCAAAAGCAATTTTAATTTATTTTAAAAGGCTAGTCCAATAAGCCAGGAGAATGAATGATAGCAACAAAAAAGCTGTCCAGGTTGTTAAAGTTATTGGTTGCCTAGGAGACAGGAGATGTGCAAAAGAGCAGCCCTGTCCCACAACCTATCAGCTCTGATGATGGGGGCCAGGTGAGCTCCGAAACTTAAGCATGTGATTTGGGTGTTGGCTAGAAACTGAAGGTGAGAAGCAAGAACCTATGCAGCACAGTATAGCAGCACACAGGCAGTCTAATGGCTGCCAGCTTTCCATATGGAAGCTATAGAAGTGCTTTTGCTGTACGCGAAAGTCAAATGAAAATAAATAAAAAAGAATCTGGCTGAACCTGTTGAAGGAGGCACAAAGGAGAAGGTGTTCTTTTCCTTCAGCAACAATGCAACTTCACACTATGGATTAGGCAATTGAGCCTTGAAAGCAGAAACAAGCAGAGACTCAAAGGATGAACTGCCGGAAAAGAAAAATGGGTACAGTGACTTTATAAGCTTTATGAAACCTGTAAAAACATTTGCTACAGTCTTTTTTTCCACACAAATAGGACACACTATTGCAAATGTCTAAATAGAAGTGGGGGCCAGTTTTTGTCATACTGCTAACTGAAATAAAACATTCAGGAAGTGAAGTGTATACTCTGAATGGGTTTTGAGTTTTCTGAACCTGAGTACATGTAGAACTGTTCTGTTTAGAACAAACATTCACAGAAGAAAAAAGAGCTTTCATATGCCCCTTGGGATTCTATCAATTTGAATGAATGCCACAAAGTTTCTCAGGGGTCCAGCGACTTTCTAGCAGTTGATGGAAAAAGCCATGGGAGACATGAATCTGCTGCAAGTAATAGTCTATTTGGATGACCTGATTGTTTTTGGACATACCTTAGAGGAACATGAAGAACGCCTGATGACAGTTCTAGACACACTCGAAAAATTTGGACTCAGGTTATCTATCAACAAATGGCAATTCTGTCAACACTCTGTAAAATACTTTGGGCACATTGTTTCAGACAATGGAGTCCATACTGATCCTGGCAAGGTCAAGGCCCTCACTACCTGGCCTAGGCCCCATAATCTGAAAATGTTGCAATCCTTTCTTGACTTCTGTGGTTATTATCGAAAGTTTGCTCAAGATTTCTCCAAGGTGGTCTGACTGCTTACAAATCTCTTGCAGTGGCATCCCCCTACCATTTACAAGAAGCAGAAGGGGAAGAAAGAGATGCACCAAAAGACTTACTACAAAGTTAATAAACCATTTGGAGACAGATGGAATCAGAACTGTGAAAATGCATTCAGAGACATAATTAAAGCAGCAGTGCAATGAAAATGGGCTAAAATGTGACCCCGCACTTTTTTCTTCCTGTTCAATGCCAGATGTCTTCCAATGTATTTTGGTAGTAACATTTTCAGTTTCTTTTATCATTTAAGAATTTTAAGAAAGTTTTTTTTTTTTTGCTATTAAATTGTTTATTCACGTTTTCAATTTTTTACAAAAATCTGGATCAAACAGAATGTAAACAAAAAGGGTGAGAGTTGTTGGTTACAGACAGGGCTGCAGCTATGAATTTTGGGGCCCAGGATAAGTCACTTGAAATGGGCCCATGTTTCCCAAACCACCTAATGCCAGGGGCAATGTCAGCTCCTCAGGTGGGCCTCTTCTGAGCTCAGGGCCCCGGACAACATCCCCACTTTTCCCCCAATTACTGCGGCCCTGGTTACAGATACAACTCAACAGCAGATATGTATTTCAGTAATAGTTTAGTATGTATTTGCCAGTCTATCTGTGACAGACCAATCAGGCTTCGGGTTCTTGGAGAGGCAAGGCTTCCATGCTCCACTACTGACCGTCAAGGTAGTCTTCGTGGGTTCGGGTGCTGTCTAGGCTTCTGACACCCTGAATAAAGTCAATTTAAGAAAGTTTTAAAGTAATTATTTCTCAAGAAAAAAAATGGTTATCTCATTTTAGAGTAGAAATAATATTGAGGACCTGAGGAGGGTAAGAATCCAGACAAAAAGACAAATGTATGGTACACTGCATATAAATCATTCAGAAAACCTAAATCAACAGTTCTGCCAATATTTTTCATAACCATAGCAGAAAATTTGGTCTTTGGAATAACTTTTTTCATTGCACTGCTACTTTATGAGACTTACTGAAGCTCCTGTGTTGGTCTTTGCTGATCCCACCAAGCACTATTTCTTAAACACGAATGCCAGCATGGATGGGCTGGGAGCAGCACTGTATCAAGAGTACCCAGAAGGACTGAGACCTGTTTCTCTCACCAGTGGAAGCCTGACACTTAGTGAAAAGAACTATTCAGTGCAAAAGTTAGAGTTTTTAGCTTCAAAATGGGCCATCACAGATCAGTTTCATGATTACCTCTGTTCAGCCAGGTTCATGGTAAACATTAACAAAAATCCTCTTGCCTATGTCAACATCACTGATAAGTTGGATGCAGCAGGTCACTGTTGGTTTTCAGCCCTTTCCATGTACGACTTCACCCTCGAGTACTGGAAGGGTATGAACAATAAAGATGCTGGTGCCCTGTCTTGTAGGCCTCACCCTACAGATGAGAACCAGTGGACACTCATGACTCCTGCAACTATAAAAGCTTTATATACAAAATTTGTGGATACAGATAACGAGATGCCTGATTGTTATCCCAGAGCTATTGATGAGATGGGAGCCCACCCTGATGCTATACCCGAAGCCTCTTACAACTTTAAAGGTTTGGACATCAGAAATTTGCCCTGGCCAAAACAGTGAGAACAAAGAAGGTCGCATTGGCAAGATTACAGACTAAAAGGAGTAATTTCCACTTTGGAAAGAGGAGAGGGTCCAGACAAAGTGCTGAATGATCATTCAGATGTTCTGTTTTGTTGAGAAAATGGAGCAAGTTGTCCTTGAATGCTGGACTGCTTTTCAGAACTAAGACCCCAAAACAATGGCCACCTGTAACCAGTTGGTACTGCTGTGGAAATACCTCAAAGTTGTCCTCAGAGCATTGCTTGATGACAAGGGGGCACCTTTGGTTTGAGCATACCCTGAACCTTGTTTGAAGCTTATTGTATTGTCCCAGAATGGTATCTGATGTGGAGAAACACTGCAAGAATTGTGTCAAGTGTGGTCAGAGAAATATTTTGCCCAGGAAAGTGGCACAGCTTGTAACCATTAAAAACACTGAACCATTAGAACTGGTATGTATGGACATTTTGTCACTGGAATTGGAGACCAAAGGTTATGGTCATTTTGTAGTCCTCACCAATCATGGTACAAGGTGTGCACAAGCCTACAAAACTAGAAATCAGAATGCCAAACTGTTGTGCAGAAACTCAAGGAGTTTGTAATGCAGAATGGTATACCCAAGCGTATTCACTCTGATCAAGGTCCTGACTTTCAGAGCCACCTAGTGAAGGAATGTTCCTGCTTCCTACATGTCCTGCTTGAAGGAACTACAGTGTAGCTGTCTGTGTTTGTCTCTGTCAGTAGTTTAGATTTTGTGGATTTTTGTGTGTTTCTGCTTGGAGGAACTGGACCGTTCTTGGACATAACAACTATGAACGTTTCCTGGACTAAGAAACTGTAAAACATCATCACCAGATATTAGCATTCTCATCATAAATCAACTTTTTTGGAAGCCATCAAAAGCAAAAGTAAGGTCAGTAAATCTGTTATACAAGCTCTAAGTTGTGGAGTGCTACATTGAATCCACATTTCTTTCTGACTTGTTCCTAAAGGATCTGGGCTTGTCTTTGAGGTCTATTCACAACCATTTTGGAGAACAAAGGGAAGACACTTACAAAGGATTTTTACATCCTGCATATGCCCCAGGCCAGTGTTCATCACCTTCAGGATTTTAACACATTCTGGGTCTTTGATCTACAGTAACAACAGTTTACTGGTCCCCAGTAGTTAACCATTTCCTGTGGATTTGATTATTTTTCATCATTTGACTCCTGGTACCTTGGACAAAATTACTATATTACAAATCCCTGAACATAACTATCTTCATGGTTTATTATTACTACATCAAGAATGCAACCTAACTACATGAGCAGGCCAGGGTATACAGACCAAAGGGAAATGCCTTGAAACTTGCTACGATGAATATCTGAAGCCTAATTCCAAAGGTGCCTCAACTGCAGGTGTGGGCCGCCCTACATAGCCCTGCTATACTTTGCTTGACTGAGACCTGTCTATCCACCCGGGTCAGTGATAATGAGATAGTGTTCCCAGGCTACAATACTTTTAGATGTGGTAGGAATGGGAAAAGAGGTGGCAGCTGTCTCATTTATTTATGGAACACCCTACAAGGTGTTGTGCTCCCCATTACAACCTGCAGCATTGACCATGAGCTCCTTGCAGTTAGAATCAGTTTTGGTGAACATAAAAAATCTCTGGTCATTGCATGAGTCTACCTCCCACCAAAAATGGCCAAAGATGATCTAATTAAACTATTAGGGTCCTTGACTGGCATTAACAACAACTGTGAGCTCATCGTGACTGGGGACTTCAACATCAATTGGCTCAGTAATGAATTGACCAACCAGAAGGATACCATAGCCAGCTTTCTCCTCATGCAATTAGTCACGGAGCCCACTAGAATGAACCATAAGACCGATAAGCACAAGGTCCTGGACTGGCTTCTTGCACGCTCACCTGACAGGATTACCAATGTCTTGGTACTAGCGGATTGGCTAAGTCACCTGTCTATGGTCCAATAAGTTCAAAAAAGTGCCACCTGTCTTTGTGAACAGCAAAATTGTCAGGAAAGGGCAGCTCTCAGCTTTCAAGGAGGTACTTTCTCAGATTGGTTGGTCTCCTCTTAAGGTACTGCATGACTGTGACATAACACTCCAGTACTTTATTGATAACTTTAATAGCATTTGTGACAAATTTGCTCCGTTCAAAAAAAAAAAATACGCAGCCATAACTATGGGTGGATTACTAGTGACCTTCTAGATGACATGAGGGCAAGGGTCAACCTTTGGTATCAAGCCAGGTTCTCCAGTAAGCCCAGTGATGTTCAAAGATACAGGGCAGCCAGAAACAAATGCACGCATCTCATCAGGAATGCTAAGGCTAATTCCTATAAGGATCAATTGGAAAGAATCTGGAGTGATGGGAGGCAGTTTGGGGACAATATAAAGGCACTCACAGGGAAGGACAACAAAACACAGCCATCACTGCTAAACATTAATGGCACAACTACCATGGATCCCCACACCATTGCCGAAGAGTTCAACTCCACCTTCACTGATCTTAGCTTTGTTACACTGGCTGAATACCTCAAGCCTATCAAAGCTGATCATCAACTCACACCCTCAATATTACTTCAAGAGATTTATTGTCAAAGAAGCACTGAGTTATGCTAAAAAGGTCCTGGGGAAAACCAGAATGGGATCAGACAACATTGACATGAAACTGCTGGCGCTGGCAATCAACGAAGTCATCGCTCCCATCACTACAATTTTCAATAAATCCCTCCAGCTCTCCAAATTTCCTTCTCCTTGCAAACAAGTGCTGGTGACCCCAGTGCATAAGGGAGTGATAGGTCACTGACCACAAGCTACAGGCCCATCTCTCTCCACTCCCCCCCCTCTCTAAAGCACTGGAAAGGATTGTGGCAGACCAATTTACTGACTATATTCACAAATACCAGCTGCAATGTCCCCAGCAGCATGGCTTTAGGAAACTCCCCAGCACGGACACTGCACTGGTGGATTTCCCTGAGTATGTCCATAAGGCATTGGATGAGGGAAAACTAGTTGGGTCCATCTTCATTGACCTAACAAAGGCATTTGACACAGTCTGCCACCCACTCCTCTTGTCTCAGCTGCATGCCCTTGGTGTTTCCCCAAATGCCACTCTATGATTCCAGGACTACCTAACCTCCTGGTCTCAAAGGGTCAAGATAGGTCACTCCATATCTGCATCCAAGGAAGTCTCACTAAGGGTGCCTCAAGGGTCCATCCTGGGTCCACTGCTCTTCAGCATGTTCCTGAATGACCTACCCAATGCCTGCACTAGCAAAGTCATTCTATACGCCAATGATGCTGTCCTGCTTAGCTGCCACTCTCTCGCATAGAGCACCTACCGGTTGAGCTAAATCATCCTTCCAGCAACTGGAGACCTGGTTCTACTCACAAAGGTTGCTACTAAATTACAAAAAAAAAACAAGACGATGCTCCTCTCTAGTCCCCAACTGAAAAGAAGACACCCAGAACTAACAATCGCAAATCACCTGACTGCCCCACTGAAACAGGTTCACTCCTTCAAGTACCTGGGTGTCATTGTGGATAACACCCTCTTGTATGCTCAGCACATTGACATGGTGGTGAAAGCTGTGAACACTAAATTAGGGATCATGTTTAGGCACAAGAAAAGCCTAACTGCTGAAGCCTTCTGGCTCTCAGTCTGCAGCTCTGTCTTCTCCCTGGTTGAGTACAGGCTGGTGGTTTATGGCGCTGCCACTGGTACAGCCCTCAAAAGGGTTGCCACTGCCCTTAACAAGGCTTGCAAACTACTGCTAAATGCTGACTGCTTCACGCACACTTGTACCCTGTATGGTCTGGCCCACATACTACCGCTTCAATCCAGAATCAGATACCAAACTTGCCTGCTAGGGAGAAAGGTCATGCTCTCCTAACCCCTACCTGCATTGCAGACCTGGTAAAGGAAGCAAGCTCCAAATACAACACATAAAGAAAGGTGACAACACAGCTTGATGTCCAGTTTCATAGAATTTCCCTAGGACAAAGATCCTTCATGTATCGAGCTCCACTATGGCTAAATGAGATCCCTGCTGCAGCTCTTAATACGACAAATGTTCGGTCCTTAAAAAAGAACTGAAGCAACACCTGCTGAACTCAAATGCCTGTGACTGCCTTACCTGAATCCATATCTTCAACCTGGATACCCCCACTTAAACACCTCTGACCCTCTTACCTGAGTCCATATCCTCAACCCAGATACTCCCCTCGTCTGTCTGAGCTTTCCTCCTGTTTTACCTACCCTGGCCCCAACCTGCCATTCCTAGTCACCCTCCCTCTAGCTCCTTCCAACTCTCTCCCCTCCATGCTACCCCAACACCTCCCCTTTCTACCGACTCTCCCACCCTAAATATTCTCCTTCTACCAATCCCTTTCTCTCTCTCTCTCTCTCTCCCTTTCTCTCTCTCTCCTCCTCTCTTTCTCTCTCTCTCTTTCTAATCTACCCCTCGTTCACCCCCCCCTTTCTTTCTCCTACCCTTTCTGATACTCTACCTTGACAGGCACCCCTGGGGCAGCTATGATGTACATTTCTAATTGGGAATCTCCTCCTGCTGTTTAATTTCAGTTGTCTAGGTTACTCAAATGTATTTATTTATTTTCTGTATTACATAGCAATCTTATGTTTTGTTTTAACTGTCAAGTTTTTGTTATGTCTCTGCTGTTTTACATCCTGACTTGGAACCTTTGTAAAAGAGTGAATACTCAAAGGTTGTTTCCGAATATTCAATAAATAAAATAAATAAATAAATAAATTTCTTGCTGTCCATGGCATTCAGCAATCCTGCACCACTCCCTACCATCCTCAAGGGGACCCGCAGCCTGAAAGATTTAATTGTACCTTGTTAGACATATTAGGTATGTTGGATCCAAACAGAAAAGAAATCAGAGTCAGCATGCTCCTAGGTTGGTGCATGCCTACAACTTTACTCGAAACAGTGCTACTGATGCTTTACCTTACCTGTTAATGTTTGGCTGAGAAACCCATCTGCCAATTGACCTAAAGTTTTATCCTGTCAAAAAATTTAATTTTAACTAATTCACTAACTAGCTAACTAACTAACATTCCTAATTCAGTACTGAGAAATGAACCAGATTTAAAACCTGAACCAACAGACAGTGCAAATATTGGGTTGGAAGAGGAAAGGTACTGGTATCAATCTCCTGCTGAAGTACTAAGAGAAATGGTAAATCCTATGGACTGGGCACAAGCCGATAGAAAAGAGGCAGTCTTCTTCTATGGTGCAGACCCTAATGCTGACTCATTAGAGACAAGTGCCACCCCAGGTGGAGACAAAGAGGCACCCTTTGCAGACACTGATGTAGAAGAATTGGTGGACTTTTCAGAAAAGACTGATCAGGCACCTGCCATTCCAGACCAGGCCCCTGTACTGGACACATTGCTGGAAGAGGGCATCGCACACCCTATTCCTATGGAAGATGCAGTGGTCACCTGCAAGGCTAATAGAGCAGTTAAACCCTCTCTAAAACTAACTTGTGACTATCCTGCTGCCTCCACTGAAAGTCCTATCCAAATGGTGCATACTGTAAGTACCTGATGGTGGTGGTTTATTCCCTGCTTATAGCTGCCAGTCACCATACTGAATTCCGAATGAGTCTACTAAATGTGCCAACAAAATGACTAATATGGTTAAAACGGATGCCAAATTTATTGATACTGTGCTTACCTGTGTTAGCATTGCACCAACAGTCAGACAGGATGGAGGTGTCTAGTTAGAAGCTGAAAGGTAATAATGTTACATTTGAAATGCCTGAACAGTGAGGAACTAAGAACAGTGTGGAACTAAACTATCTAGTCAGAAGTGTTCCTGAAGATAAATATGTGTTGAATTTTAATGGCTTGTTGAGGACACCAAGTTTTTTTGGAGGGGGGCATATGTAAGCCTACCAACCCAGGTTGATCTTACCTTGGGGGCTATGGCCCCATGGGATTCCTCCAAGTGGCACCAGGAAGTATTTGGACCTGGTTTGCAGGTCTGATCTGTGTAGCTGCGATTGATAGTATTCTGATCCTTGGCCCCATGTGAAGATAGGGCTCATGGTCCAACCACTGTTTCATCACCTTCGGGCGTTTGAGAGTCAGTGCTCGGTCCACTGGTAGTGAAGGGTGGACTGAGCTGAATATAAACAAAAAACATGGCAGACTAAACCTTCTGCTCAAGCGCGGCTGCCCATCAGAAAATTTTATGGAACTGTGGCTCCAAAAGGGTGTTTAGTGCGTGTGTTGCGGCCAATATTTAGCTATATCCTTGGCTCCAGGCCAGGCAGCAGAGCTGGGGATCATTGTTGGACCCCCTTTGCGTGTAGGAGGAATGGGTTTCTGTCTGGAATGGCATATTAATAAAAATAAGAGCTGAGCTGTATGGGGAGAAATTTAAACAAATATGGTGGCACCCATTGGGTTTGCTAGGCAAAGGGTTGTTTGGTAAAGTGAAAGGGAATCTAGACAGCCCAGGAACAATGCAGCCAATAGACTGGCAACTGGGAAAAAACTATAAAAAGGACTGATTGCCCATGAAAAGGGGAAAGATTCCAGAGAATCCAGAGGGAGCAGAGCAGGAGAGACTGCTGTGGGCTTCTTAGCCCAAAAGGCCTGCCTGTTGCCCCATAGCCTCCCTGGCCCCAGTGTCTAGCAGTAGACAGAGCACCAGAGAAATTCTGCTGCTACAGGTGAAAGGAGTGAGTTGCTGATCCTGTTTCCTGAAGCCAGATTTGAACTTGGAGCCATGAATGTTGGTCTTGCTGCTAGCTGCCTGCGGAGAGAAAGAGATCTGCAGCACAGAAAAAGAGTTTGCAGCCGAGTTCAGAGAGACTGTGCAATTAGTGTTTTCCTCATGGACAGGCAAGATTTTAAGAGCTGCATATCTGCTGTTAGCTAAGAAGTTGTGCATGCTGAGGCTAGAGACTGAGCCAAAGTCCAGCTATCTTACTGCAACAGAGGAAAAAAGTGTGTGCCAAGTGACAAGTCTAGGGAACAACCCGCCTGCCCTATCCCTCAGGCCAACAGAGAAGAAGACCAGTGAGAAGAAGATGTTGAGAGGTCTGTCAGGTAAATACCACATACAAAGGCCTCAGTTTCTGCAAACCCCTTTGAATCTACAGACTGTAAGTACCTTAGGGCTGCAGCTCCAAAGAGTCTTCTACTTTAGTTAGCTAGCTAGCTAGTTAGAAAAGGGGGTACCTGTATGGAGGTGGAACAGAGATTCTAGCACACACAGTAGACAGGGTGAATCAATTAGAGAGAAAGTAGGGGGAGGGACTAAGAGGGGGATAGAAGAGGGGAGGATGGGCTGGTATGGCTAAAGCTCCAAGGAGATGCCCCAACAATAGAAGGCATCAGGGAATAAGAATGGGAAAGGAGGCGCAGTGGAATAAAGACGAGGACAGGAGACCGAGACCAGAAAAAGTCGTCTTGGACTCTCAGGTCTACAGTAGGCACCATCAAACTATATTAAGGGGTCCAAACCACCTGTGCATGTTCTGATGGAGCCATGTTCTGGTTTAGGGGCATAAACAGTAAGGGGACTATTATAGGAATAGGGGCACAACAGAGAAATGAGCGAGGGGGGAGAACGTGAATGCATACTAACAGTTACAACTGGAGTGGAGTGGAAGCTGGGAGTTACTGTCAGGAAACCAAACCTGCTGAACCCCCAGGAGGCAGCAGCTCCACATACCAAAATAGAATGTTTTTTGATGATGTTTACAGTAGACAGGCTATGCTGTAAATTGAAATTGAACATGTTATGTTCAAAAGTTGAATGTTTAACTGGCTGGGAGATACGAGAATTGAGTCGGCAAAAGTCACCTGAGAAAAGAAGGATGTGGGATTCAATGAAAAAGAAAACCTTGGGTCTGTCCATGGATGGGGTAATCCCACCCCCAAGGGTAGAAGATATAATAAAGTCCTACAATAACTACCATAACAGTATGATCCTGGAATGTCCAAGGTTTCTTGACACCAAATTAAACGTTAAAAAATGCACAATAGTGGTGTGCAAAACTGACAAATTTCGTGGGGCGAAATGCGAAATTTCACCCACAGAGTGAGCAAAATTTCACCCTCGAACCAGCAAAATTCACCATTCATTGGCAAAATGTCACCACCTGTGGGTGAAATTCTGCAATTTCGCCACTAACATTCCCTGACCCTGAGTCCCTGGTATCTGGAAAGTGGTCCCCATCCCCACCCCCAGCCTCTCACTGGCTAACATTTAAAAAAATATATATAGCCTCTCCCTGGTGTCTAGTGGTTGCCCCCCCCAGCCAATCTCTGGATGAAACTGATTAAAGCCCCCAAGTTACCCTCATGTCCCTCCCGAGTCCAGAGTCCTCCTGACTCTCCTTTAGCAAATAAATAAATAAATAAATATTCAACTCCCTGTTGTCTAGTGGACCCCCCACCCTGTCAGCAGATAGTGCCCAACCTGCCCCCCCAGTACCCCGGTCTGGCCACCAGCACAGCCCTCCACTCACCTCCACAGCAGGCAGTCCGACTGAGCGCTTCAGTGAATGAGCATGTGCTTGTTCACTTAAGTGCTTAGTAGTGCTCAGCAGCACTTCAAAGAAGAGCACATGGAGGTTGCCATTTGCGACCTTGCTGATACCATCACTCAGAGACTTAAATGACATACATTTCACCGCTATGTACAGGTCTGGTCCAAAGCATGAACAGGCTTTACACCCACCTACAGCACATTCCCATCGAAGGCCCCCACCCTGCAATGGGTATTACATTCAAGATCCCCCCTTCCCAACCTCCCTCAGAGATAGGTGTCCCCTTTGTTCCATGGGAGAGCTGTCCATACCTGCGGTAGCTCGGGGTTTATACAAGGCTGCAGTCAGTCAGCTCATGCTGATTTTAAACCACTTTTTAAAATCTTTTGCCCTGTCTTATCATAAAATAACTTCAAGGCATTTAGCAGATCTGCATTATAACCTTTCCCTAATGACCCAGTCTGGATCCATGACTGGTCATCGACAAAATTTTGTCGAACCACCAGGCAGCAAAACTGCAGGTCAATCGCATTTTGCAGTTGGCTGCCGGTTTCATAGGAAAACAAGCGTTTTCTTCGGGGGACTTCACCCCCCTGAACCCCCCACATGAGGGGCTGCACCACCCACACCCCCCCAATTAGGATTCTCAACTGTGAGTCAGAGCTGATTCGGGGGGGAGGTGCAGGACCCCCGACAGACAGTGCTAGGTTTGAGCAGGTTCCCTACAGCAACGTGACATTGTTTTCGTTGTAGGGGACCACGCTGTTGAAATGTCGCTGATAGTGCGACATACCACCCAGTCCCATCTTTCTTTCCTGGAGTTGGGGATCATAATACTGCCATCTAACCAGCGAGAAGGTCTCAACATCTGCTGTAATTTCACCCCGCTCCACTGCTTGACTGTGGCCCATCTCCGGCTGAAATTGAATAAAGCCCCCCTCCCCCCGAGTTACCCTCATGTCTTTCCCAAGTATCAAGTTCTCCCAACTCTCCTTTAGTAAAAAAAAATAAATTAATTAAATGTCCAACTCCCTGGTGTCTAGTGGACCTCCCACTCTGTCAGCAGATAGCGCCCACCCCACTCCACCCCAGTACCCCGATCGGGCCATCGGCACAGCCCTCCACTCACCTCCATGGCTGCAGTCAGACTGAGCACTTCAATGAATGAGCACATGCTTGAGCAAGCACGTGCTCATTCATTGAAGCACTCAGTCAGGGCTGCCGGTGGTGGAGGTAGTGGAGGTCTGCCGTGGCCCAATCCGTGTACTGGGAGGAGTGGGTGGTGCTATTTGCTGACAGGGTGGGAGGTGGGGGGGTTCACTAGACACCAGGGAGTTGGACTTTTTTTTTTTTTACTAAAGGAGAGTTGGGAGGACTCGGGATGGACATGAGGGTAACTTTGGGGGAATTTCAGGCAGAAGAGTGGCCAGGGGCAGAGGGGCAACCACTAGACACCAGGAAGAGGATAATTTTTTCCCCTAAATTTTGGCCAGTGAGTGGTGGGGGACCACTAGACACCATGGAGTGGCACTCTCAATCTCAGGAGGAGATGCCCATTTGCAGGTGAAATTGCAGGTTTAATTTTGCCATTTCACCTCAATTACCAGAAAAATTTTAAGTGGCGAAATTGCCGATTTCATGGCAATTTTTCCAGCAAAATTTTATTTCACAACATCTTTAGTGCACAACACCCTAAAGAGAGAAAAAGCAGATATAATCATGTTACAGGAGACTCACCTTATGAACATAGAGCATGGCAAACTAGTGAAGGAGTGGATAGGTGCTTGCTATGCAGCTTCATTCAATGGACACAAAAGAGGAGTGGCCATTCTACTGAAAAAGGGTTTGACGTTCGAGGAACAAAGGGTGGTATGGGATCCCAGGAGAAGTAGATACATATTTGTTCAGGTGGTGTTGCATGGGGAACAAATTGCATTAGGGAACATTTACGCACTGGCACAACATGACCCAGTCTTTTATAATGAAATGATAGAAATACTCCAGAGGGAACAATTCCCAGTCTGATTTTGGCCGGGGACTTTAACTGTGCGATGTCTGAGGTGTTAGATAGAGCAGAAGGAGAAGGTAGATCTGACGGAAATGTAAGTATGTGGGCAAAGGGACTTGATGAGCTGGATCTAGTAGATATATGGAGTGAGGCCAACCCCGGAGCAAAGGAGTACACATTCTACTCCAATCCCCACCGCACCTGGTCGAGAATTGATTACATTTATGCCCCAAGGGGTTTGTATCCTAGGATAACCCACACAGATCTTTCACCAATAGCAGTATCTGACCATGCCAGAGTAACTATGACTTTTCAGACTCACACAAGAGAGGGCAGGAGGGGAACCTGGAGATTCCCAGCATATGTGATCTCCTCCAAGCCATTCAAAGAGTTTCTACAGGAGCACTGGGGCCACTACATAAGGGAGAACCAGGGAACAGCACCCTCGAAGAAAATCTTATGGGAGGCAGAGAAGGCATATGTGAGGGGGATGAGCATCTCATATATGGCACAAAGGGCAAAAGAATAAAGACAAAATTAAAGAATTGGAACAAGTTGTTAAAACTTAATAAAGGGACACCTATGTAAACCCAACCGAGGATGGCCTAAGATAACTGATGGTAGCCTGGGAGTAATTGAACTTAACCATAACAGATGGAGCCACAAGAGCACTATTCTATGACAGCGTATTTATGAATGGGGGAATAAACCAAGCACAATGCTAGTGAGGCTAGCAGGGGGTGAGAGGGGGTCCACAACAGTAACGGCAATTAAAGACAATCAGGGTAGGGTATTCAATCAGAGCCAGGACATCAGGGCAAAATTTTGGGAATACTATCAGAAGATGCATATAGGGGAACGTAGGGGTGCAGAGGGGGAAGCAGGAGCATTTCTGGAGGATCTGGAATTTCCACAATTAGACAAAGAGCAGAAGAATAGGCTGGGGGCACCCCTGATGGTGGAGGAGCTTGGGCAGGCCCTGAACATGCTCAAAAAAGGTAAGGCAGTAGGGCAAGATGGGCTGGAGGTAGAATATTACAGATGTATAGGGATTCCAGGCATAAAAGCTTTGCAGACCATGGTCAAGGAAGCTGATGAGGTGGGCATACTAGATGAAACATGCTACCAAGCCACAATAGTTGTACTGCCGAAACCAGGTAAAGACCACACAATGTGTTTGGCCTACAGACCAATATTGCTACTAAACTGTGATACTAAGATAATAGTTAAGGCATTGGCAAGGAGACTGGAAGATCTCCTTCCATCTTTGATAAGTGAAGATCAGATGGGATTTGTGAGGGATAAGAATTTGTATAATGATGTCAGAAGGCTCCTAAACATGGTGTGGGAGTTCTCTGCATCAGGGGAAAAGATTTGTGCTATCCCTAGATGTGGAAAAGGCCTTTGACAGGGTCGAGTGGGCATATATGTATCAGGCCCTGAGCAAATTTGGACTGGGGGAGGGATTTCTGAACTATGTAAAACTACTCTATGCAACACCCATGTCAAAGGTGATGGTAAATGGGGAGTTGTCAGGAGAATGTAATCTAGGTAGGGGCACTAGACAGAGGAGTCCATTGTCCCCCTTGCTTTTTGCCTTGACGATTGAACTCCTGGCAGAATATTCAGAAAAGGCCTGATATCAAAGGGGTCAATGGGGAAGGAGGAAACACAAGATATCGCTCTACACAGACGATATTTTGTTGTTTGTGACAGACCCCAAGCAATCACTAGAGTGCATCGGTGAAGCACTGGCTAAGTTCTCCAGATTCTCAGGCTACAAAATAAACAAAGATAAATTGGAGCTAATGCAAGTGGGTGGAGGGCCGCAAATAGAAATATGAAAACAGACCTTTAAGAGAATTTGCACCTCCCTGACGTACCTGGGGATTAGAGTAGGGCCAATGATCTCAAGTTTGAATTGCCTGAATTACAGGGGCATGGTAAAAACATTAGAAGGAGACCTGAGGAGATGGAGATCTCTCCCCATTTCATAGATGGGACAATTGAACTTGTCAAAAATTAGCCTTCTCCCATGCATCCTACACCCCATCCAAATGCTACCTATGGGACTTACAAGGAAAGACTTGTAAAAATTAGAAGCATAGTGCACCAGGTTTTTATGGCAGGGTAAGAGACCAAGACCAGCCTTAAGAAGATTAAAAGGAACAACTGCAAAAGGGGGCCTACAATTCCCAGACTTAAAACAGTACCATGTAGCAGCTTAACTTAGATTGATAAGGGAGTGGCTGCTGGAAGACAGGGGAGAAAGCTGGGTGTCCCTAGAGATGGGGGAGGAGAAAGGCTTGACTATGAACTACTTGGATAAAGGTGGAAGTAGAAAATACAAGACAAGGAAGAACCCTAACCCATTGGTGGTACATACATTACAGGCATGGAGAGTGGCAACCAATCTGGTGAAGGAGGAGGAAGACAGGACCTTGCTAGCCCCAATCAGGGACAATCCAGAATTTCTACCTGGAATGGGAGAAATGGGATTTGCCCAATGGCAACAAAACAGAGTTCAGTGTTTCAGGAACATGATGGACCTGGGAGGAATTAGAAGCCAGGAGAACTTATTACATGCATGTAATATAGAAAGGCAGCATATGTTTAGATATCTACAGGCCCAGGCGCATATAGGGGTGATGCACAGAATACACTCAGGGGAGTCTAAGTTATATGGGTTGGAGAGAGAAGTAATGCTATCACAAGTGAATCCAAAAGGCTTGATGGCAAGAATATACTCTCACCTGAGGGAGGCCACACCCAGTCAGTCCATAAGAGTAAGGCAGCAATGGGAAAGAGACTTGGGAGAGGAGATCACAGAGGAAAATTGGGTAGTAGTATGTGACTCACACATGGGACTACTATGGTTCAATAAATACAGGGAAGTCCAGTATAAATTCTTACATAGGTTATACTTGCCACCGGAGGTGGTTCATAAGTTGTCACCAGGAATATACCCTCTGTGTGGTAGATGATAAGAAGCAAGAGGAATGTACATACTTTACTTCTGGGACTGGCCAGTACTGAGAGTATACTGGGCAGAGATTAGGCTACAAATTGAGCAGAGGACAGAGATACAGATAACCAAAACACATATATCCAAGCTGCTGGGTATGGACCATGTAGGGGAGGAAAGTTGGGACCCCCTCAGAGTAATAAGGGTGCTACTGACACTAGCAAGGAAATGTATCCAGAACACCTGGGTGTCATGTATGAAACCCACTGTCAATATGTGGTTGGACCTGGTGGCCCAAACACTACCCTTGGAGCGGGTCACATACGAATTAAGAGAAAGGACAATTATTTGATTGGGTCTGGGGAACTGTGATGAGCTCCTTCTCACCAGATGAAGCAATGGTATTGCATCTTAATACTATAATTTGAGAGGGGGAAGCTAGTAGGAAAAGGAAGAATGAGCACATATAAGAAGTAGGGAATAAAAGAAAAAGTATGCCAGAATAAACTTCAGGTGACAATACCCCACAGAGGGAAAACAGATCTTGTTGGGTCAGTTGAATCTCCACAGCTAGAGGTTAAAAAGTTAAAAAGTTAAAATATTAATTAAGGATATTTGTTGTGTTTTGTTAACCTAAAAATGGGAGTGTACAGAATGTGGATGCAATAGGAAAAAGGGACAAGAATGCATTAGTATAGACCTAGCGTGTGTAATGCACTATGTATGTATATGTATATTAGTGGAAAACGTATAGTTGTAAAATCTTGGGAAAGGACTTGTGCTGTATTTATGATGACCTGACACTCAATAAACAGATTAAAAAAAAAAGAAGAAGTGAAAAGGGGGTTATTTCCTGAACAGAACTGTGCCAAGTTTAAAGCTGCACCTAGGACATGAAGATAAGAGAAGTTTCTGTGTTTAAAAGTTATTGGGCCCAACAAAAGTATTCTTTTCACAGTAACAAAGCTGTTTATCCTGGTATACAGTTGTAACAGCGATGCTCTTACAGCGACATTGTTACAGCAACAGCAACTCACAGTGTCGACCGGGTTGCCGGAGCGATGACAGAATCATTGACTCCAGAGATTGGTCGCTCTCCCCCAAGATCCACTCCCCCCTGGAATTGGAATCCTTAAGTCCAGGGGGGGTGGGTGGCAGAGCCCCACACATGGGGGGGCACATGAACATTGATTGGGTGTCAGTGCATTTTCCAGTCAGGGACCAGAGTAGGTGGCATCAGGCATGTTGTGTTGCTCTAGGGGAGGTCGCCGACATTCCTGTCACCGCGGCATGGTGAAACCATTTATCCTCACCAGATCCCTGACTTTTGGAGCAACTCCAATGAGGTACCCACCACAATTGACTGGCTAATTCTAATAGCCATTTTGGGGGAAGCTGGGTGCATTCACAGGTGGGAGGTGTGGAAGACAATGTGAGCTATAGTTGTTGTTGCCATTTAGTATTGTACTAGTTTTCCCCAGTTCACCTCCTCCCTATAATAAAATGAAAAGTTGGTTTATAGTACAATTTATTATTGTTGGTTCTTGCAAAGTTTATGTATTTACTGTGTGGGAAAGGTACTGTGGGGGCAGTTATTGTATTCTCCTGGGGGCTGGTAACCTGTAATTTATCCCACAGGTATCAGGTATCACTACCCTGGTGGAGGAACCTCACCATTCTACCCCTGTATATCATTGTCCACTTGTGAACCCAGGCCAGCTCCATCAGAGGAGTGTGCAGTGTGGACCCAAGAGCCCCAGAACAGCCCAGGTGAGTGAAGGAGGGTTGCAACACTTGTAATTTGTTATGGTTCTAGGAAATTCAAATAATAATTTTATAATAATTTTATTTATATAGTGCAATTCAAGTATCAAAGCACTTTACATGCAACATTTTAAAACAGTTCAATAAAATCATATAAAACATGCACAACAGCATCAATTAAAAACTTCCAAATTCACAATATTTCACATGTTAAACGCCTGTTTAAATAAATATGTCTTTAAACTGGTCTTGAAACTCTCCATGCTCTCACACTCTCTTGTCCTTATCTGTATACTGCTTTGATGTTGCATATCCAAGAGGAATACCCCAGCTGGGATCACATACAATGTTGATATTCATTGTACTCTGCAAACTTTCTGTCTGAACATGTCTGCATTGCATTGTTCCCATGTTAATGTCAATTTTGAAATCTCAGAAAAAAACACTGATTATGAAAATATGGCAGACTGCAGAGCAATCACCATTGGTGGCCACCACCAGGCCGTTTGTAACTGCAAGCCTACAAGCTCCATAGCTCCCTATGTGCCACATACCTCCTGTGACATGTAAGGGGTTGCAGTTTGCAGGTGCAATCAGGATAGTGCCTGGATGGTGTATTGGAACATGCTGCTAGCTTTTGCAATGTGCTTTAGGAGTGTTCCAATGTACTGTAATCTGCATCTGGCACTAATTTGGTTCTGGTGCAAAATGTTTGCAGGTATAGTCCAGGAACTTTGAATATCTTAGCCTAAATGTTTTCACGACATGCATAATGTGAGAGTTTGGTATTTTGAAGAGAAAGAATTTCAAATTTGCAACACTGATGTAAACTTTTTAAAATAACTTTTACAACATAGATGTTATATCAAAAATAATTATGCTGACACTGTTAAGGTGATTTGCAGATCATCAATGCATCATAGGCATGTCATCATAGCATAGCTATATTGCCATGAGTCCAAGTTTTCATTTAAAAAAAGGTTCAAGAAATAATTATTCCAAAGACAGACCTTTCAAAGCATAATGTAATTCACATAAGGTAATCTTGGAACTGTAAGGGCTACAAACTTTATTTAATATTGAAATGTATATCCCACTGCAGTATACCAACACAATCATTATTACCATTTCACAATGAGGACATACTGAAAACCACTTTCACAGCTGGACATTATTAAAGTATTCTGCAGCACATATACTGAACTCCTATGTTTTATACCACAATGATTATTTTTTTTTTAATATGTCAATATTCTCTGTGTAGACATAGAATTGGATAGGAAGAATAAGACAGGACTGGATGCGATGGGATGGGATGGGGTGGGGTGGGGTTGGATACGGTGGGATAGGATATATATTGACATAGGATAGGATAGGATAGGATAGGGTGAGTGTAGGCTAGGGTAGGGTGGGGCAGGGCAGGACAGGACAAGACAGGGTGGGGTAGGGTAGGGTAGGGTAGGGCAGGGCAAGGCAGGGCAAGACAGGACAGGATAGGACAGGATAGGATAGGAACTTTATTTATATAATGCTTTGCCAGAGCCCAAAGGGCTTTACAATACAGAAAACATTTAAATTACAATGAATATATCATAGCAGCAAAAGATCTTAATTCTGCAATAAACATGTACAGTATATCCTATACTATTACTAAACCATATCAATCATCACAGTTGCATCATCATGCATTGATAATGCAACTACTATTTTGGAATTTCAACCCATACATTTTTGTGTCACTTAAAATGCATTTCTAAAAGGTAATATAACAGTATAGTTGCTCAACTACTAAAACATCTGTATGTTCAACAACATTTGCACAATGTTTCTTAGTAGAAATCACAATCTACAGAAAAGTACAGTTTAATACAATAACCAGTTAATTTTGTAATATGTTGGCATTGTATAATTAGACATAGTGGGCCTGATTTTTCATGACAGCTGTAGATCGCCGCAGGGCACTTGCAGCAGGGGGCCGGACACAAGTGGCGACTTGCGGCAAGCAATGTGGCAATTCCAGTTTTACAAACAACTCAGCCACAACTCCCTGCCACAAGTCCATGAAATGAATGCAGGTCTTAGGTCTGCTCCCCCCTTTCTTCTTTTGCAGCATTGGGGCAACAGTTCTACAGGACTTGCGATGAACCTTTGTCACAAGCCACCGTAAAGTGAGTTGATTGTTGCAGCTGCACCAAACATACTAAAACGGGGGCAAGATGCAGTGAACAGTTAGGCACAGTTGCAGCAAACTTTCCACTGGATGCAGGGATATAGAATCAGCGTTTTTTTTTCTCTTTCACATGGACACAGGGCTTGAGGTGTTAGGGTTGAGACTCTCAATTCTACTACACTATTCTTCCCACCTTCCACAGACCAACAGGCCGGGTGTCCTTGGGGGCCAACAGCCCTAACTCACCCCATTCCATGTGTAAGAAAGCTGACATGGTATAGTATAGGAGAATCGGATGAGAGTTATGTCCAATGACCCCAAGGTACTCCCTGATGCCAGTTGGTCAGTGGAGGGTAGGGGTTGGTTGGTAGGGTAGTGGAGTGTTAGGGTCTCAACCCTAACATCTCATTTCCCTATGTTTGTCACTTCAACCCTAACTGATGAATTAATGAAGTGTTTTGCAATGAATTTCCTTACATTTTGAGACAGTGTTATCTTACCCTTATATGGTTTTGGGAGTGCAGGGCCTGGAGCCCATCATTCCATAAGTGTACAGACATTATAATGAACTTTATCTCCCTGTAGTATTGCATAATGGATGGCCCAGAAGTCCCATTACTGCATAATCATATACAAATGTGGAGATCACTTGATGCCTCTGTAGGATGCGCAGCTGTCAGACCGAGCTCCCGCTCCAGCTCCCATAAAGATCGCCAAAGCTATCTGCCGACTTCTGATTCCTGTGTGCCTGCTCGTGGAAGGCACTTCTGAAGGTGCCAGGGGTGACCGGTAAACATTGCCGTACCTCGATATCAAACAAATAGATCATACGTGCCTACCTCTGACAACGGGGCCTACTGAAAGCATGGAGGCGGAGATGCGCCAGGCTTTGCCTAAGCACACACCCCCAGAAACGCCAGAGAAGGGCTCGAAACGTTCGAAAGGCACATAGGGGATTCCATCTAAACCCGCTGCCTCCAATGCTACCATGCCAACCCAGACACCTCTTTCGGAGCAAAAGTTTATGGAGGAGATACAATCCTTCAAGGAAGCCTTAAAGGAGATTACTAGTGAGCTAAGGACAACTAGGGGTGAACTATCGGAAACTAACCGGGCTATCTCGGATGTTGCAGCTTGCACTACTTCCCTCGAAAGCTGGAAAGAAAGGACGGAGCCAGAGATAATGGCTATAAGACAGCATCTACACAAAATTGAAGCTAAACTAGAGGATTTAGAAGGCCGAAGCCGTAGGAATAATATAATAATTTTTGGCCTTCGAGAGGATGCCGAGGGCTCCACACCCATCTTGTTCCTTCAAAAGCTACTTACAAAAATTGCTGGCCCCTCTCCCAATAACACAACCTATATAATAGAGAGGGCTCACCGCTCATTACGCCCTAAGCCTACTGCTGGTAAACCCCCAAGGCCAATGATCATCAAATTCCTCAACTTCCTAGATAAAACATATATTTTTGGCCAAGTTAAAAGTCTACAGAAGGTGTTATGGGAAGATCACCCCCTAAGATTTGCTCAAGACCTGCCGGCCATGGTAAGGCAATGGAGATCGGAATACCACCCTCTTGTCTCAAAGTTAATCGCTGCAGGGATTAAATATAAAGTGCAGTACCCATCGCGTCTATCAGTACAGCATGAGGGGAATTGGGTTTCCTACGACACTGCACAGCAAGCCAACACAGCATTACAGTCTCTGCTCCCCGACCTATTTACCCTCCACTGAGGTTGTTGGATGAAAGCCTGAGGTTACTTTCTTTCTTTTTGCTCCCATTTCGTTCACTCTAAAAAGAAGATGTTCCTGTTGTCTAAAGGAGTTTATTTCTGATAATCGACCACAAGAGGGCGACAAAGACCGTGACTCTGAGACGAAGAAGCTATGGTCACCTCTAATAGCACCAATTAGCCACTTCGTTGCTTGCTTGAGGACAGTCGCCTGGTTACTTTTCGATTAGCTAACGAGTCTGACTTCAGACTGGATGACACACGTTTGGACAGGGTTCTCCCCCCTTTTTTTTCCCTCTTTTGTGGATGATTGACTCTTGACACAGTCTCAGCTACCCCCTTTCTTGTGAAGAGGTTGTGTGATACTGCCATCTCCTGCATCTTAATTTAGGAAAAGTGGATGGTTTTACCAGGCATATGACTCTGTCCTAATTTGCTGAGGGATCGAACTTCTACATCCATGGCTCTAAATATTAGTGTTCCTGATCAAAGGATAATTCCCCTCTCCCCCCCCTTTTTTTTTCCCCTAATTCTTACACACCACTAGGCGAATTTGATAGCTCAGTGCATTGTTGGCTAAATTAAGTAATCAAGATAATGTATATACATGTTAGTTATGTGGTCTAGGGAGGGGCTGGGGCGGGGGGCAAGGTCTGGGGATTATTGCAGTCCATTCAGTGCACCATGTTCTGGCACAGGGTGGGGGGGATCCCATAGTGGGTGGTATAACCTGGTGTCTCTGGGGTGCAGTAATCATGCCTTGAGGATTGTATAGTATCAAGGACCAGGTGTTTAGACTTGGCAATAAGTATGCTGGCTACCCTACTATGTGGGAAGGGAAATGGTTACGGGGAGTGGGGAAGAGGGTTAATGGTCTTTCTCATTTACTCATAATATACTGTGTTTCTTCTATGCTTACAAATGTTGTTGCATATTCTGTAATGGTAGGAAGGACAATTAGAGAGGAAGGCTGGGGGGAGGGGGATGTAGCCATCTGGAATTGGGAGTCTACACTAGGAGAAGGGAATGGGAAAAGGGATAAATATTATTTGCCACTGGGTATAGATACTGTGGTTTACAGGGTTACTGAAATCTATAGATATGGGGATGTTTTTCTCAAGCGGTATCTCATGATTTCTTCTGTCCGCTCATGGCTGTGTCCCTAAAGTTCTGTTCATGGAATGTCAAAGGTGCCCAGTCTCCCACTAAAAGAGCCAAGATTCTCTTACATCTCCTGAAGCTTAATATTGATGTAGCCTTCCTTCAAGAGACACATCTACCCACAGCACAGACTGTCAATTTTAAATGATCATGGGTGGGTACAGTGCTGGGGGCAGGGTTCGACAGGCGCAAACGGGGTGTAGCGGTGTTGATAGCACGACGGATACCCTTTAAACTACTAGATTCGGTTATTGACCCCCACGGCAGATATATTCTACTTTGAGTGATTTTGTTCCACACGGAATTGATACTGGGCTCTGTTTATGGTCCAGTGGGAGATGAACCACAATTTTTCAATAACCTAATGACTAAATTGGACCCCTGGTCTACATTTCCCATGCTAATTGGTGGGGATTGGAACCTAGTTTATAATAACCTAATGGATAGATCCAACCCCAGATGTTCCTCCCTTACTCCCGCACAATGGGCATTGAGGGAAATGATGGATTCCCTAGGCCTTGTTGATCCCTGGAGGACTCTCCATCCTTCAACAAAAGACTACTTGTTTCACTCTCTGCCACATAACACGGTATCGAGAATTGACTACTTTTTGTTGGGGACTGAGCACCTACCAGGGGTCCAAGCTTGTGATTACTTAGCAAAAGTGATCTCAGATCACCACCCAACTCTACTGCAATGGGTACTACCTAATTCGATGACCCATGACAAGACTTGGAGGTTTAACCCCCAACTGTTAAAATCGGAATATCTAAGGGGGCAGCTCAGTAATTATATAGAAAAATTCTACGAGTTCAATTCTCCTTCCATGCCAAAAATGGATATACTATGGGGGGCTATGAAATGCTCATTATAGGAGAGGCTATCCATATAGCCTCAGTAAGAAAAAAGAAAATTCCCCATGAATCCTCCTTATTACTACAACAAATTAGAGTGTTAGAACAAGCCCTTACGTCCTATTCTAAACCTGATGACCTAGAAAAACTAGAAAGCCTCCATTTTCAATATAACACCCTTCTCAGGGATAGAGTTGAGCACCTCCTTTTACATTCTAAGATCACCTATTTTGATCAAGGAGACAAAGCTGGGAAATTGCTTGCTATGAGGCTCAGGGCACAGGTGGCTGATAGGCTTATTTTAGCCATAAGAGATGCCTCAGGCACCCTCCATACTTCTCCCAGGGATATTGTCTCCTCTTTCCAGGATTACTATCAGACGCTTTACTCATGTTCCCCTATTCCCTTTAATCATACCACACTGGACCAATTCCTTCAAGATGTAGAGCTTCCACAATTGTCCCAGAATCAAATTTCTAGTCTACAAGCCCCTCTGACATTAAATGAGGTCTACCAAGCCATTGACGCCCTACCGGCAGATAAGGCGCCAGGCCCTGACGGCTATACATCTAACTTTTATAAATCATTCAAAACCCATATAGGCCCTAAACTCCTTGAATTCTATAACTATGTTTATAAAAATGGTCTTTCAGACTATAGCCTTACCTCTGCTACCATTGTGGTTCTATTAAAACCAGATAAGGACCCTACAATGCTGTCAAGCTACCTCCCAATCTCCCTTATAAATGTTGATTTGAAGATCTTAGCAAAAATCCTAGCTAGCCAATTAGCTCAAGTATGGCAAACATTGTTAAATCCCGAACAGGTGGGATTTGTGGCTGGACGCCTGTTAGCAGATCATCTATGAAAAATCTCCCATCTCATTTCTGTGTCCAGGGACTCTGACATACCATCAGCCTTGATGTCCCTGGATGCAGAAAAAGCCTTTGACTGTGTGACATGGGATTATCTATTTAATCTGCTCCTGAAATATCTCATTCCAGCACAGTTTATACAATAGATTAAAGTCCTTTATTCCTGCCCGTCAGCCCGTATCTTTTGTAATGGAGTCTTCTCCTCTCCTTTTACGTTACATCAGGGCACCCACCAAGGATGCCCGCTTTCTCCCTATCTGTTCAATTTATTTTTAGAACCCCTAATCAGAAAATTGAATACTTCTGCCTTAGTTACTGGCATTCATATCAACCATCTCCAATACAAAATATCAGTGTATGCAGATGACATTTTACTTCATATAACTCATCCATCCAAATCTATACCGGCTTCACTGGATATTATTCAGGAATTTGGACATTTATCCAATTATAAATTAAACTTGTCTAAGACAGAGGTCATGCCTCTAAATAACTGGACCTTAAAGGCTGATATCCAACACCTGAGACTCACATGGATAAAAGATAAATTGAAATACCTGGGTATATATTTATCACTATCTAACTCCAGAATGAAGCAATATAATTTAGATCAGTTAATAACACATATTAAAATTGACCTGAATCGCTGGGCAATGCTTCCTATCTCCCTATGGGGCGAATCAACATTATTAAAATGAATATTTTGCCTCGGTTGTTATATCCCTTTCAATTATGTCACCAATATTTACCTAAGTCCTGGTTTAATCATGTACATGGTATTATATCCAAATTCATCTGGATACACAAATCTCCTCGTAGGGTGTTGTCCAAGTTACAGAGACCAAAAGAGTTAGGGGGCTTACAAATTCCTAATATATATCTTCATTATCTCGCCACTAATTGTTTAGTCGTTTCGTAATGGCTGACTTCTGCTCCGACTCCCAACTCTGAAACCTATGTTCCATTGTGGTTGCAGATAGAGAAGTCGCTTTGTACCTCAGCCGGAATAGATATTAGATCATTACCATATCTTCCTTCTAATAAGGTCCCAGGACAGCTTAAAAGTACTCCCATTATAAGAACCCTTCGTATCCACAAATAACTAAATAATATTATAAGGGATTCCATGGAGAAAGACACCTCACAGTGCATTCTGGGTAACCCCAATTTTAAAATTGGGGGCAAGATTATTAATCATATGTTTTGGGCGGGGGGAAATGAGAAAAAGGTTATAGATCTAACAGAGAACCATAGATTACTAACTTTTCCAGAGATAATGGCTAAATATAAATTGCCTGTTACTTTTTGTTTTAAATATCTCCAAATTTCCCAGGTCCTAATAAGGCATTTTGGTAATGGTTTATGGGATCATTATCTGACTGGACCTATTCTCAGCACGTTGCAAACAAGGCCTAATTCCCATTAAATCTCCTTTTATTATAAAGAGCTGTGTAAAAGAGTTACAGATCTAGAAGGTACTCCCCATTATACATGGGACAGGATTCTCCCCCCAACCTCTGAGGGTCCCTGTCAATGGTCACAAATTTGGAAAAGGCTATAGAAGGACATTAGGTGGGATCATTACAGACTGCTTCAATTTCAGATAATACAGGATTTATATTATACTCCTGTAAAACTTTGTAAAATGGGTAAGCTCCAGGTGGATCTGTGCACCAGATGTGGGAAGCAGCAGGGCACATTGTTCCACATCTTGTGGGAATGTGATAAAGCTTCACCTCTCTGGGAAAGTATAAGTTCTAGACTTAACCCACTCTTGGGATTACAAAATGCCTTCCAACCAGAAATTTTCATTTTAGGGGACTCGAGTAATACCCTTATTGGAAACCAAAGGAAACATATGATGTTAATCTCTTTATGTGCTAAGAAAGTGATACTACGTCATTGGCTAGATCAACAGACTCCCACATACACAGAATGGCATCGTGAAATTCTCTTTGCTCTGCAAGCAGAATACACCATAGCAAGCTTTTCCAAAAATAGTAAAAAATCTCAGAAGATTTAGGCCCCTCTACATACCCTGTTATGTATCTAACATCCCCTGTATCTGTATTGCCCTAAAATACATGGAGTAAAGCTGGAAGTAGGTGGCCGCTCCCACTGGTTCTTGCTATTTCCCCTTGGTTTCCTTTTTCCTTTTTTTCTCTCTTTCCTCCTCCTGGTGGTAAGGGGGAAATGAGGGTGGGGGAAGGAGGTGGGTGGTTTATTGTTTTTTCCCTTTTTCTGTTCCTTTTTACACCATCAAGTTCCTAACAGCAGCACAATTTACTTCCCTTTTCATGGCACCAAATATTGGCTATGGATTTGCAATAAAGGGATAAGGGCTCCAGGTTGTTGCTGTAGTGTAACAGGTCATGCTATGTAATGGTGTTCTGGACCTGTTTGTTGTATGGTAAACTTAATAAAGCTTACTAAGTAAGCAATAATACCCAACAGGTTGGGCGGTATTGTGCTATACCGGACCGCCCAGGGGCATAATGAGGCCCGAAGCCACAGGCAGAGGGCCTTATAGCCCCTGGAGGGTCCGGTATAGCACAATACCGCCCACCCTGGAGGGTATTATTGCACTTAGAAAATGGGCTACCTGTGGCATTTATATGTAAGACTTGATAAAATTAATAAAGAAATTAAAAAAATAGAGCTATTAAGTTAAAGACTTTTATGTTGTAAAGTAGTCCCTCCTTTTTGTGCTGTTCTGTGTCTTAATACCCCTGACAGAGCTATTCTGTTCTCTCCCCCCACCCCTTACCACATCGAGAACAAAATAGGAAGTTTATTTTACAGTTTTTTGTATGGTCATTTGAAAAATAGTTTTCTCTTTCTTTCGCCAGATGCCCCCCCCCCAACACACACTCAGAAGTTACAAGTTTGGGCTACCCTGCCATACAAAAGCATGAAGTGCAAAGTGACAAGTTCAATGTGGCAGGGCAGCATACAGTACTGGTGTTTCTCTTTTAAATTAAAAATACGGTATTCAGAGCATAAATGCGGCTTTTGAGAGTGTTGTCCAGCTGCCGCAAAAACTCAGAAGTTGTGACTGAATGACTTTTTTTTGGTAATCGTTGCGTGTCGTCAATGCAGAGTGGCTGGTAGTTTTCAGTTGGGAGAGTCCAGGAGCACATGGCGAGATAGAGGTGAGTGAGTGGAAACAAACGGCAGCAGCACTGATGCTGATCTGTCCCCCCAAGCAACAACAATGGCATTATAAATACTTTTAGGAGCTTCGTTTTAACTTTCCTCTTAATTTATTTTTTATATTGTACGTTGGAAAGCGGGTGACCATGCAGAGGAGGGGGGCGCGAGACATGAAGAACGGTTTGTGTGGCTGGCAATGAAACTGGCATTTCCGTGGTGGGCAAGGTTCTGCTGTATTTGTGTGTTGTGGCTAATCAGTGTTTTGTCAGTCTTATAGAGCAGAGAAAATGGCAATTAGTGTGAAAATGGCATAGATACATGATGAGAAAAAAAATTGTCAGATTGTGGCGGTAGGGAGGGAGGGGGATGGTTGAATTACTCGGGCTGGGTGTGAGGTCTCGCTAAGCAAGAGAGAAAAAAATGGCAGGCATTTGAAAATTAAATGAGGGGGTTTAGCCAATTAGGGAGCAGGGTGGGGAGCAGGATCCTGGTGATGGGGCTGGCTGGGCTGGGGCTTTTTATTTGGTGGGCATCTATTATCCGATAGATGCCCACCTAAATAACTGTCTCAGCCAATCAGAAGAGAGAATGGTCTTTGCCCATTTTCTAAATATGAAATCATATCCATATGTGGGAGTGCAAGGCCCTATGGAGGGCCATGTGTTCCCACCTACCTATAATTGTAAAGATGCAGCACAGGCCTAGACACATTCCAAGTAAACCTTGTGCTGCAGATGGCACAATATCTCAGTAACCATAGCAACCTTGAAAAAAATTCCACTTCAGTTGTAATCATAGACTGGTAACCTGCATGCATGCTTAGTAGACTTAAAGGTGTACTAAGCTGTTTTTTAGCGAAAAATCCATATCTCAAACTGTTTTCAAGATATAGGCACTGAAAGACTCCATATTTGCCACAGTGTTATCCTACGGGAAATTTCTCAAATTCAGAATGCCATAACTATGTAACCAATGCAAATGTTTACATCAAACCAGCATAAGTCACATCTCTGGGACACCCAATTTCTAACTTACAAGTTTCAAGTCAAAAGTCCTAACTGTTTCTCTGCAGTGAAGTGGCAAAGAAACAGCAACCCTTAAAAATTCCTGTTCGTTAGGTGTCAAAATCCTTGTTCGTGAGCCAAATCCTTGCTCTTGCGGTAGGGCCATCTGGTCATCCCCTCACGAACAAGGATTTCAACAGCTTATGAACAGGGTTTGGCTCATGAACAGGGATTTTGACACCTCCCAAACAGGGATTTAGACACCTCATGAACAAGGTTTTTTTTTTATAATTCCTGTTCGCGCAGTGTCAAAATTCTTGTCTGTGAGAAATCCCTGTTCATGAGATAGGGCCATCTGGTCGCCATCTCACAAACAAGGATTCTGACAGCTCACGAACAGGGTTTGGCTCATGAGCAGGGATTCTGACATCTCCTGAACAGGGATTTAGACACCTCACGAACAAGGATTTTTTTTTTTATAATCCCTGTTAATGAGGTGTCAAAATCCTTGTTCGCGAGCCGAATCCCTGTTCATGAGGTGTCAAAACTCTTGTCTGTGAGAAATCCCTGTTCGTGAGATAGGGCCAACTGGTCACCATCTCACGAACAAGGATTTTGTCAGCTAATGAACAAAGATCAGCTCACAAACAGGGATTTTGACACCTCACGAACAAGGATCGGAAGCCAGTCACGAACAAGATTTTTCAAAACAAAAAAACTATTTTTTGAGAAAAGTAAACAGAATCAAAGCCATGGGTTTGTAGAGGGTGTCACCCTGAACAAAACTCATACTTCAGTCTCCACAGAACACATCCGTGGGGCAAATTACAACATTTTGTTTTTTGCAAAAAATGAAAACAAGTTGGCGGCTCGCTAACAGGGATTTTTTTCATACGAACATACAAAAATTGCCAGCAGCAAAAAGGTCATCATGGTCTATCTCTGCTGCTCAAGACTGCAGCTAGCTCCTTATTCAGCAGCTGCTCTACCCCCTTCCCTTACCCCCCTTTATCCTCCCCTTTTCCCTGTCCCAACCCTTCTTGAAGCATTCCACAGAGTTACATGCCACCACCTCAGCTGGTAGTACGTTCCACTTTACCACCACCCTCTCTGTAAAGAAATGCCTCCTCACATCTCTACTGAATCTACCACCCCTCCAATCTCATGTCATGTCCTCTAGTGTCTCTCCCCATCCTCCTCCTCAATAGACCTTCTGTGTCTGTTTTGATTATCCCTTTCATGTGCCTGAAGGTCTCAATCATGTCTCCGCGTCCCTCCTCCAGTGTGTACATGTTTAACTCTCTTAGTAACCTCATATGGCATTTCCCCCAGGCCCTGAATCATCTTCACTGCCCTACACTACACCCCCTACACCAGCCTAATGTTCTTTAATAGATACGGGCACCAGTACTGCACACAGTATTCCAGGTGGGGTCTACCCAATGATCTGTATAACAGTAGAATAACCTTCCTTCTTTTTGAGGTAATGTCCCTTGCAATGCACCCAAGCATTTTGTTAGCCATTGCTGCTGCCTTTCTGCATTGTGCAGAATTGTTCATTGCTCCCCTGATGTGCACCCCCAGATCCTTCTCCTCTTCTGTTACCTCCAGCTGCACCCCTCCAGATGGTAGTGTCTCCTTGAATTTTTTGTTCCAAAGTGCAGCACCTTGCATATTTTTGCATTGAACCCCAGCTGCCATTTCTCAGACCATGCCTCCAGCCTTGCCAGATCCTCCTGTAGCCCCTGCCACCCCCCGGTCACCCACCACCACTCCCATCTTGATGTCACCTGCAAATAGGCTGATTTAGCTGCTGATGCCATCAGAGATGTCTGCAATAAATATGCCAAACAGCACTGGGCCCAACATCGACCCCTGTGGAACACCACTTGCCACAGGCTTAGAGACTGAGTATTCCCCACCTACCACCATCCTCTGCTGTTTACAACCCCAAAAAACAACCCTCATGCCTGTTCCTGCATGCACTGTGGGGGTAGGGTCTTAGGCTTGGGAGCTCTGAGGTTGTATTTCCCTACTTTTGATGCTTCAATCCTAATGCTGCATTAACAAAGTTTTTTGCGATGAATTTCCTTACTTTTTAAGAAAGTGTAATTATAGCCTCATTTGATTATGGGAGAGGTAGGAGCACAGGGGCCCTTTGGGTCCTGTGCTTCCCAACCATGCCTGTTGTAATTGTCCCTCATTTCCATGTGCGAGCACAGGGACCTTTTGGCCGTGTGCTCCTATCAGTCCATAGTGAGTGGTAGGGCCCTGTGTTCTCATACATGCCTATTGTACTTGTTCTTCATTTCCATGTGGGACTGTAAGGCCCTCCAGCCCTGCACTCCCATCAGTTCATAGTGAGTGGTGGGGGCACAGGGCCCGTCAGACCCTGTACTCCCATCCATGCCTATTGTAGTTGCCCCTCATGTTCATCTGGGACTTCCATCAGCACATTAAATGTTGTGGTATCACTGTGCCCCACAAAGCAGTACTGCTGCCATGTTGATAATGCATGCTCCAGTATAGGTCATATGTGCCCCTTTCGTTACAATTCACCAACTGTTTGAAACAGGGCCTGGTGACATGCAAAAGAACTTAATACACCCAAAGGTATACTAAACTACCCATAGCACCAATGTTGTATCTTGAAGCATTTTCAAGATATAGCATCTGAAAAGTACCCCGACCATCACAGTGTTAGACTAAGGGAAATTCTGAAACTTCAAATTGTTATAGCTCTGCTGTGCAGTAACATTTTTCCATCAAACCAGCTAAAGGCACATCTCTGGGGCAAGTCCTTTGTACCCTGAAAATTTCAATCCAAAAGCCCAAACTATAATATTTTTTCACCAGACCTTTAAAAGGCACTTCTGTCACCTAAAGGCTTTGTACTCTGAAAATGTCAAACCACAGCATAAAGACATTTCAGAGATACAGGTAGACAAAGAAACATGAAAAAACTGGTAAATGTAGGCTTTTTGTTAGTTTCTAGCTCATAAACCACACAACAGATTTGCATGAAGTTTAGCCCATCAAGTGCCTTGCTCCCAGAGATTATGCATGGCAAGTGTCATGCAACTTCATTGAATGGATCCAAAGTTATTAAGATTCAAAGTTTTGGGTTTAATATAGAAGTTTGCGCTCAACCCTAATATACTGGTGTTACTGCACTAGTATTATATATATACACACACATATATATATATATATATATATATATATTATAGAGGCACAGTCGCACCTCTATATTTAGGTATATGAAGCCACTTCTATGTTAAACTCAGAATTGTGCATGTTAATAACTTTGGACCCATTCAATGGATTTGCATGAAATTTGGTATGCTCAGTGGGGCATGGTAGATCTCTTGATCTGCCAAATTTCATTTTGGTCAGAGTTACGGGTTTTGGGCACCAAACACTGAAAAATGCACCCTTCTCCAGTTATGTGGGCAATTTTTTTGATTTTGCCCATGGTGCTGTGCAGCTGTTGTGTGGCGTGCCACTCTGCAATTTGGCACATTGAAAGAACTTGGGTCAAGGAACATGCCGCTTTTTGTTTGGTAAAAAAATATTAATCCATTCAAAAGTTATTAAAGTTTTACATTCCCATTATAAGTCTAGGGAATATTTATATGATTATTTTGCGAAAGAAGAATGGAGTTTTGGCCATCTGGTCTCTCCTCATGATCAAAGAATTTGCAGGCTTGTGATCAAAGAATCTTTGATAGCGAGGAATTCTTTGATTGTGAAGACCACTATATTGTTTTGATTTTGCAGTCGGAAAAAAACAAATATCTCGGCTCAGGAGTGACTTCTGAAGTAAAACTCTGATCAGTTTTACTCAGGGGCCTTCCCTCTATTGAGTCATGCCTGTGGTTTCTTCTAATTCTGTCCAGAAATAGAGTTTCAAAGTTTTAAATTATTTGATCGTGGCTCGCTAATGATCTTTGATTGCGAGCCTGCAAATTCTTTGATCGCGAGATTCTTTGACCATGATCTGTGATCACGAGAGTGTGACTAGATGACCAGATTAAAAAATCAAATTTCTCAGCCTAGGGGTGACTTATGAATTCAAACTAGGATGGGTTTTGCTCAGGGGGCTTCATTCTATTGAGGCATGGCTGTGGTTTTATGTATTTCTGTGTAAAAATTGAGGTTTACCATTTTTTATTCTTTGATCATGAGCCTGCAAATTCTTTGGTCATGAGCCTGCAAATTCTTTGATCACAAGATTCTTTGTTCGTGAGGAAGGGACTAGATGGCCAGATTTGGAGGGACCAGATAGCCCAATTTTAACAACTTTTAAAATTAAATATCCCTGAAACAGTTTGGTCTTTTAACTTGAAATTTGGAGGGTGTTGACAGGATATCCTGTAGATGTGAAATATGGCGTTTAGGTGTTGGAAGATACATTTGTTGTGGAGATATTGCGTGGTGCAGTTTACATTTTGCAGAGAACGTTTTGCATTGTGGTAGTGGCTTAAAATTTATAGGGTAGCTAGCTTTACTGCCATGGATGTACTTTTCAGTTGTTAGGTGTGTAAAATGTAAACAGGTGCAGAATTCTGCCACTCCGACAAATGAAAATCTCAAACATTAAAATGCCATATCTCGGACACGATTTGGTCTTTTAAATTGAAATTTGGAGGGTATTGAGGGGGTGTCCTGTAAATGTGAATTATTGTATTTAGGTGTTGGAAAATAAATTTGCTGTGGAAATATTGCATGATGCACTTTATGTTTTGCGTATAGTGTTTTGCATTGTGGTAGTGGCTTCACATTTATAGGGTACCTAGCCTTACTGCCATGAAGGTAATTTTCAGTGGTTAGGCATCTGACATGTAAACAGGTGTGGAATTATGCCAATCTGATGAGTGAAACTTTGCTTTGTTTCAAGGTGGTGGGAACGTGGGGCCCAAAGGACCCCACA
The DNA here is from genome assembly GCA_016271365.2 of Neoceratodus forsteri. Classification (NCBI taxonomy): domain Eukaryota; kingdom Metazoa; phylum Chordata; order Ceratodontiformes; family Ceratodontidae; genus Neoceratodus; species Neoceratodus forsteri. The sequence continues at coordinate 1,065,469,695 of CM028131.1, read as the reverse complement.
CTCCCAACCATATGTGCTCCCACCAATACTTATAATATTCAGTACTTGTGCTGTTATGTTAGGCAGAAATTTGCAAGTTGGTGGGAGCATTGGGCCCTTTGGGTCCCGCACTCCCACCAACTTGTGTGACTTTCTACTTTTCTATTCTTCTCAAAAAGTAAGGAAATTCTATGAAAAAAACTTTGTTAATGCATAATTCAGGGTTAAAACACAAAAAGTAAGGAAATGAAACCTTTAGAGTTGCCCCCCCCTCGTGAACCCCCCTATCCTCCCAAGATTGACAGATGACAGGGTGTGTCATTGGGGTTGTGAGACCTAAATGGCACTGAGGCTGACAGTGCAGGACCTGGGTGGGAACAAGGCACCGCCAACAAGGTGGACACAGCTGAACACCGGATGGTCCATACACCTGGCAATGACACGTGAACACACACACTGGTGGTTCTGGATGGCATGGCTGCCCTGTGACCTGACCACCCTGTACACATGAAACACACCCACCACATGACAACTGGACCGGTGCTGCACACACTGTGCCCCACACAGCATGACTGTGGTGCACATGCGGGCCTGCGGTGGGTAGGGGAACACACGGGGCCATATCATGGTCAACACGGATCAGCATGCCAGGCCCATGGCTCCCCCATGATGGATGGCAGCATGTGGCATGCGCATGCCGTGAGCCAGCTGGTACACCCACCAAGGGTGTGCTCAGCATAAGGACTCATCACCACAAACCCTCCACCCACCCACCCTCCACACACAGACAGAGTCATGCCACAATGCCCACAGAGTGGCCTGACATGGCTACACACATGTGACAGACCTGCATACACCCAGAGGCCCCTACTGTTGTACAACACACCCATTCCAAGCCTACCCTGGTGCACAGTCTACCACTGGAATGTACCCTCCAGAAGTGCTGCTCATGCCTCCCGACCACCAGTGGTCTACAGTCCCCGGAATGCACCTGCATCACCATCCACAGGCAGACCATCTGGCAGTTGTGCCCCTGGTATGGGCACATCTCGCTACAGGGTGAGATTGTGCAGCATGGCACAGACCAGACCGTGAATGCCCTGCATGCCTTCCCCAGTGCCAGCATGGTCGTCCTCCCGGTGTGGTCCAGGCAGTGCATCTTCAGGAGTCTGATGGTGCTCTCCTTGCTGTTCCTCATCTTCTGATATGTGTGACTGTATGCCTCCTCCACAGCTGTGGTTGGTGCCAGGATGGGTATCATCAGGTTTGGGCATAGGGGGTATCCACTGTCACTTGTTTCGGGAGAGAAGGAAAGGTGTTACACACATGCCGACATGCCACTGTACAGGTGTCCCACATGCAGAGGGTGATGCCGCCATACTCACTTAGTAGCCAGCTGTTGATGCGCCCTGCATGGAGCATGCCTCAAAGGTGTGATGCGTCCAGAATGAAGGGGTCATGGTGGGAACCGGGGTACTTTGCGCAGACATTGGTGGAGATGCCCCGTGCATCGCACACCACCTGGCAGTTCATGCTGTGGAAACCCTTTCAGTTCCTGTATGCCGCCTCAGGCATCAGTGGGGCCAGAATGGCAATATGGGTGCAGTCAATCGCACCCATCACATTAGGCACACCATGCATGTTGTAGAATGCCTGTTTTTTATGCCATACATCATTGGTGACTGAGGGGAAGATGATGTGTGTGTGGGCATGTGGTCCAGCAGGGTATTCATGACCTCCATCACAGCCCAGGACACTGAGGACTGGCATACACCCACTATGTCACCGGTCACCCTCTGGAATAAGCTGGTGGCATAGTATGTCAGGGCACAAAGCACCTTCATCTCCATGGTCACTGCCCTCAATCAGCATGTCCGCAGGGCTGTCTTGTCATGGACCATGTCACAGAGCGTGACCATCATGAGCCATGGCAGACAGAAGCAGTCAATACAGTGTATCTCCCACAGTATGGAGGCATCCAGCCATGGGCAGAATACCCCGGGCAGTGACTGTCGCCACCTCTGCAGCAGCATCTTCTCATGGAGCAGCTGAATGTTTAACAGTCGTCCGGGACACATCCTGTCACTTTGTGTTGTTTCCGTTGTAACGTGTGGCCACTGGGTGCATCTGTTTTATACCTCTGTGCACACATGCATGTGCCTTTAAAGGGGTGTGTCAGGCTGCATGTGCATGGTGGTCCTCCATAGGTAGTGTCCACGTGTGGGCACAAATGCCCTGGGACCCATGTGTCGTGCGTTGCCCAGTGTACACCATGGCGGACATGGCGGAGGTGGCCATCTACAATGTGGAGACATTCCTGCTACACCTGTGGCAGGTGTCTGAATCCAATTTCTGCAACTCAGGGGGTTACAGGACCCTGTGGCTGGTGCATGGCTATGACTGATTGAGTACTGGGCCATCTCTCTTGGATTGGTGTCTGTGCAGGGTATGTATGCTGTGCTGTGCCTTAACCCATGTTCCCTCTCTCTGTTCCCACACAGGATCAGAAGGGAAGACACCAGAGGATGGAGTTCACCATGGTGGAGCAGCCAGATGGTTCCCCAGTTATGGTGCTAACACCCACAAGGAGGAGATGGAGATGGCTTCTACTATTACCACTCTACATGAGCAGAGAAGTGGTAGGCAGGTGTGTCTGGTACCTGGAAGAGTACACTGACATCTGGGGGGTCACTGTCCCATCTATGCTGAGCGCATGGCGTGGGCAGGGCCATGCTGTGGGCAGGGTACTGTGTGTGCATAGGCTAGTGTGCAGTTCAGTCATGTCCCCAAGGTACAGTGCAGCCCGCTAATGGGTGGGCAGGTCATTGTTCAGTTCAGTTTATTGTGTAGGGATAGCTTCCATTGAGCATGATCATTCACAAGGAGGTCCCTGCTACAAAGTACTAAACATCACAGACAATCAGTACAAGGATACATCATTGTAACACAGCAGGTATATCATAGTACATAGAGTCGATTGGTTGTAGCAAATACGTAGAGACAAAAGCATCACATGACAGTAAGTTTACCACCCCTAATAAAAATCATCACAGACAATCAGTACAAGCAGTACATCATAGAAAAACAGCAGGAATATCATGGTACGTAGAGTAGGTTGGTTATAGCAATAACATAGAGGTAAATTAGAAGCATCACTTAACAGTAAGTTTACCACACCTAATAAATATGGGAGATAACAACTTAGGTAGAATGGAGAAGAAGGAAGGAAGGAAGGAAGGAAGGAAGGAAGGAAGGAAGGAAGGAAGGAAGGAAGGAAGGAAGGAAGGAAGGAAGGAAGGAAGGAAGGAAGGAAGGAAGGAAGGAAGATATATGTATGCCAGTATACACAGGAATCTACAAAGATAATAGGAGAGGGATGGGGAGAAGGTAGACCCGCGAGGGAAGCTAAGTTCAGTTGCAGGTTTCAGCAGTGATCTCATGTACAGGTACCCTACCAATGAACACCCTAACTGATAAGGGTATGGAGTTTTAGGGTAGCTTGAAGCTTATTCCAAAGGCAGGGAAGATAAAAGCTTATAGATGCCCTACCAAACCGTGTCCGATAATTTGGCACGTTCAGGATAATATATGCACATTTTCTGAGGGTATAGGTGCTAGTTGAGCATTGTCCCAATCTACGTGTGCGGCCATAGGCTGGGACAGGCACTGCATGCCCGTTGGGTGTGTCACATTGCCATACCGCACAACACCTGCCCCTGTATCAGGGACGGGCCTGGTGGCCACGGGGGTGACTGTCCATTGTCAGGGCCTGTCTGTCCCCATGGGTGATATATACCCAGGAAGGTAGTGCCATTGGGAGCGCCCATGATCCATGTGGTATGCAGTGGTCATGTCATCACCACTGGTGTATGGTGTGAATCCGTTCGTGCATTACCCTCTTATGTGCACAGGTACCACAGTCCAGGGGAACAGTGGTTCACACCATGGATGTTTATGGGCTGTCTCTGCACCCATAACCATCAGGTGTGGTTTGTCTGTCACTGCTGTCTTCTGGGGCTGTGTCTGGTACACATTGTGTGACATGGTGGTCTGTGCAGCACAGCGCTGCAACCACCAGCCCATGTCAGGCATGCTATCCCTGTGTGACCTTCTTGCACGCTCTTGGTATGCTCTGCCATGGTGCCTGTATATGACATACCTCGCAAACCTTTGTCATCGGATTGAGGGACATGGGCCCCCATAATGGTGGACAGTGTGGGTCACAGATTCTCATAATGAGGAATGCATCCTCAGTCATTGACATGCAGGCTCAGTATACTGTGTTGAACATTTCTTTTACTTGTGCATGGTTGTTTCATGGTTTGCTTTATGGCATATTTTCCCTTACATTCTGGGTTTACAACACTTTCCCTGCATGTGCAACAGCATCCCGATGTGGGACGGGTGAGAGGCAGGTGGTATTGAGGGGTAGTTGGGGGACGTCCCTCGTACTGAGGGACACATGTGTGCTGTGGTCCATCAGTCGGTGCACTGGCCATGGGGTTGGCTGTGTTCCTGTAGCCGTGCCCATGCACCCTCTTGCATCCAGCGGTGTCTGGCCCACCATCTGGGGGGGGTGCCGCTGTGTGAAACCGACCATGCATGGGCATTGCTGGTGTTGGTGATGTGTAGGGACAGGGTGATGTGACTTTACTGTGCCTCTATTCTCCACAACACTACCATGGACCCATCAGGAGGATGATGCTTCAAAGCATCAAGATGGTGCTGGTTGCAGTGACCGACATCAGCAGCAGCAGTGATGAGGAGTGGCCATGGGGCTGCCACGTACCAAATGCAGCAATGATGGAGACAGTGGCACCAGATTAAGAGGCACCAGCACCGCAGTTGCAGCCTAGTGATTCCCCTGCATCCCATGTCTTCAGCTGCTGATAGATGATCATGCTTTACGTATCTGTGCTCCAATAAAGCATTTGTATGGTGCACCTTTGTGTGTTTACTGTGTGCAGGGTGTGGGTAGGGGTATGCCCTACTGGTGTTGGTGGGTGGGGTTGGGGGCAGGGGGGGCCAGGGGGCTTGTGCATGGCTGCCACACATGCAATGGCTGTGCTGGTCACTTTCCACCACTGTGAGCCTGGATGGGCATGGTGTCCATGCCTTGTGGGGGGGCCTCATTCTGGTTCCACCCAGTGTAGTGTGCCATGCCCACAGCTGGCAGTCATGTGTGTTGTGCACTGTTGTGGAACCCTCACATGGCTGTACACCATCCTGTGTCCTCTGTCAGGTACCCCCATGCCACACACATGACAGATACATGCCTCAGCTTGTGGGCATTGGTGCTGCAGCTATGTCATGCCACGGGTCATGTCCTGCTGGTGGCATGGCAGGGTCAGGACCATGTGTCCCACATGCTGTGGCAGGGCCTTTTGCTGCACACCACACACTACTGTTGAGTGTGTGACATGTGGCCCTCCCACCCCACTGCCGATCCAACGTGGATGTCGGTGGACATGGTACTGCCATGCCCATGTCAATGCACATGCAGTGCACTGCTCACAGTGGTGCTGAGCAGCTGTTCTGGGTGGGGGGGGGTTGGTGACACTTTGTCAACTCAGTCAGGCCCTGTGCCCTGACCCTAACACTAGCAGCGTGGCCACACTAAACCGTTATCAAAAACGGTTACTGAGTAGTGTGGATGCACTGAAAGGGTTTAGCTAAACAGGTTTTAAAAATGGTTTTCAAAAACAGTTCTGTATTGTGTCCAGAGCCATAGGTCTACAATTATTCCTTTTGTTTCTGTTTCCAAGATCTTCTACACTTGCATGAGTAGCCATAGCTTTAGTTTGTTTTCAGTCATTTCTGTTTGTTACAGTGACTTTTAACCTCCATTATCCTTATAAAGGTCCTCATTAACTAATTCTTCCACCACGTAAAAAATGTGTTGGTCACCCTCATCAGTTTGATCAGTAAGAATCTTTAAAGTTTGCTATTCGGTGTTAAAGCTTACAGACCTTAAAAGGTTGCTAAGCACATCTTTATTTTTTTCATTTCTCTTAATTGGCTCTTATTTCCTCAGTTTCCCATTTCTCTAAATCTCATCCTTGCCTGTGGCAATAATTTTAGGATTGCTTAACTTTGTGCTGGCATCTTATATTAGCCTATCACCTACTCATTCTTTCTGTTGAATTTGTAAAGTGAAAAGACAATAGGCCTTATATTTAATGGTAGTGCAATGCAGCATTTAAATCCCATTTTGTGTCATGCATGGAACACAAAGCCATATTTAAACCACAGCAAATATAGCTGGATGACTGAAAATTGCACTAAAAATAGTTCTGGGTAACACAGTAAAAGCTGGGCTCTAAAACTGCAGTGCTGTTCAATGCAGCCAAGTACTTTACAACTATACAGAGTGACACTATAGTGAAATGGCAGGAGAAAAGAAAGTGTATTCCATGGATAGACAGACAAAGCAAATAAACAAATATACAACCATCACAAATCCCAATCTTTTTTGTAAAATTAGTTTATTGTACTGATCATAAACAATATAACTTACAGATGAAGTTGATTATAAACAGTCAGATTGATCAACAACTCATACATCAAGGACAGGTGTGTAATATAAGCATCCTCAGAGAGGCAAAGTCCATAAAGTCAGTCACAGCATGTAGAATACTTCAAAAATTGTAAACAAATCCTGGATAAGAAGAGTTAAATTTAAATCATATACTGTATATCCAATGCTTGCAAACTACTACTTAGGGAGATCAGTAGGTATCTCTAAAAGAAAAGACTCTGTAGGTCTTCTTTGCCGTATTCCAGGGCCCTCTCCAAAGGGAACCACATTGTTGTGAGGCATACCTCTCAACTGTGACACATTATGAGGTACATCACTCATTTTACCTCTCAGAAACCCTCTGTCTCACATGGCACAGGTGATATTTCACACTACCCACTGACACTCCAATGCAGAAATTCATAATAATCTATGATACTCAATTGTCAGCAAACATGAATAACATTAGTGCACAGATTTAGACAGTGTTCTGAGCTTGCAATGTCATTTTTGATGATGTATCACACATGTTGCCCATTTGTCACACATACTGTCACACATTTGAGTGATGAAAGGTTGAGAGGTTTGTTGTGAGGCTTTATACTGCACACACTCTAGGGGCTTGCTCTCTAGGAGATGTTTTCACCACTCAATCACTGTTGGAGATCTGTTGCTTATCCACTGCATTGCCAATTCTTGCTTACCTATTTACCATTCCCAGTCACTACATGGGAAGGGTGAGGAAAATACCCCCTTCCCCAGGCAGAGGAAGCCCCAACAAAATTACACCAGGGTCCATGGGTATCTGTGTCTGGCAAATAGGAAACCAAACTCAAATCTATTGTATAAATAATGACACACGCACACACACGCATGCACACATGCACACTCACACACACAAAAACACACACACTCACACACACACACACACACACACACTACTACAGGCCACATCATTACCACCCATCAGAAAACAAAAATAATATAGAAATAAAGCTAATGTGCATTACCTCATGGGAAAGTCATGAAAGAACAGCAACAATACAGGAGCACACCCACAATAAGAAAATTGTCCAACCACTAGCCAACACGTGGCTCACCGTAATGCAAACAAAAGTGACCTAGCACTCATTATTTTCTGTTAAAAACTGCAATACTTGCCAGTTTCTTTAGAAAAATATAGTATTTTATTTGAAACAAACACAGGTATCGAAGAGGTGTAGCCCAGGGAGAACTCCTCACAAATGACCAACATTTCACGTCCCTTGTGAACACTCTATCAGGGTGTATTGCACCACATAATGTTCAGTATTTATATTACAGTCCATTAACACCATTATTTAAAAAAAGTGCAAATTCCTACATTTTTAATTTCATCAACCATTAGACATAAAAAAAATCCTAAAATGTGGGCAGGACATACATGTAATATTCTCTTTATAATAGGTTTCCATAAAAAGAAGAAATAGGAAAGGGGAAAAAATAGAATATATATAAATATAAATTATATATAAATATGTCTTAATAGAAGGGGGAGAAGGGGAGGAGAAAAAATTCTCAGTTACAATATCAAGTACAAAAACTCATACTTTTCTAGTTTCTCATATTCATTTTTCATAATCAAATTTACTTTCAAGAAATACTTTTTTTTCCCTTTTTATATTATAACAATTGTGACAGTTCTATTTGATCATTTAATCCTGGCCATTCGAGAGCTCCCAACTGGGATATCCTGTAAGCTTCCCTATTTGCCAGTCTATTTTCTACATCCCCCCCCATTCCCAAAGACACCCTATCTATACCTATAAAGAGAGGAATATGTTTTGAATCCTCCTTTATGCTATGTATATGTTGTGCCATAGCATATTTCAGATCTTTATTTTTTATTGCCAGCATATGTTCCCCCATTCTTTCCTTAAATTTCCTTTTGGTCCTGCCCACGTAATACACACCACAACTGCATGACAACAAATATATTACACGCTGAGTATCACAAGTTATAAGATGTAATACTTTATATTTTTTCTATTTTTTGGACTAATGAAAGAATCCTTTTTGCTCAACACATTACAATACTTGCACCTGCAACATTGTGTGCAGCCAGGAGATGGTGAACCAACGAAACGTTTATTATTTTTTAACTTTTCTACTGGTTGTATACTATGAAGAACCCGGTCCTTAATATTTTGTGCCCTTCTATATGTAACTTTAGACAAATTACTCACTATCTCCTTAAGACGCGGTTCCGTTCTTAAAATTCCCTAATTACTGGTTATTATGTCTTTAACTATATGGGCACTCTCAAAAAAAGTTGTTACAAAGTTCAACTTATTTTGTTCAGTTGCATTTCTTACTTTTTCTTGCAGCAGCTGTTCTCTAGGCATCGAATCCACTTCTTTTTTAGATTTTTCTATGACCTTGTGACCATACCCCCTCTCCCTTAAGCAATCTGTCAAATCTGCTGCACATTCAAAATAATCCCCCTCTTCTGTACAGTTTCTTTTCATCCTCATATATTGTCATTTGGGGATATTCTGTATAGAGTGTTTAGGATGACAGCTACTAGCTTTTAAGAGCGTATTTCTATCAGTAGGTTTTCTAAAGAGGGATGTCACAAGGTCACCTTCCATTGTTCTAGTAATTGCCAAATCCAAAATGTTAATTTCTTCCACATTATACTTTAATTCTGGTGAGGGATTACTGCCAGCTCTGCTGCTCCACTGCCACTTGGGTGACCACAGGTGGCAGTGCAGCTAGACTGGCTAGTGGGAGGGATACATCAGTAGGTGTCACATGCCATGTGCTTGTGTGGGGACACGCTTGGCACACCCTTGTCCCAGGGGTGTTTTGAACAAGGAAAAAGGATGAAGCTGCCTGGTCTGCAAGCCCCACACCTGCGTAATCCAGTATGGTCCCTCCCTAATTGGATTCAGTCCATGTCAGAAGGTAAGAGGGGACCTGTGTCACCCCCACCAGAGGAGGGGGAAGCTCTGGGAGAACATGGAGAGACCCACAAAAGTCCTGCTGGATGCCAGGGTGATGGGGCTATGACTACTAATGGGCAGAAAGAGGCCATTGAGGAGAAAAAAGTACAGACATTGTGTACACTTAATAACCACGGTACCCATTGATGTCCTATGTGAGATAAGTAGCCATGCACAGCAGGCATTGAGTAGGCAACATATGCATATGTCACATATCACAGGTGTGCAACAGAATGAATAAAGTGCAACAACTGTGCGCACATGTGCATGCCTCAACAAGCCTACAGAGACTAGGGTTACCTTTTTGTCAATGGCCCCACAAGAACAGGTCCTCTGTCGTGCCCTGATACCCCGGTACCATAGTGTGCATGTGTGTGCCAAGACAATGTAGGTAGGTTGGTTCAAGTTTATTAATCAGTCATTAAAAACAATTACTACAAAAGTGTTACATCAGTACACGTACAAAAAAATATAGAATATAAAAACATGCAAAAGCACAATTTATAAAACTATAGGTCCTTAGACAACTGTTATAGTATTCATCATTATTTTTCTAATTTTTTTGTTTATGGTGAGGAATTTATTGACCCTTGTTATAATATGTGGGTCCTCTGCAGTCTGAAGGATTGTTATAGTAGTATTAGAATCAACAGATGCTAAACTGTTGAGAATTGGCTGAATCCATTTATACCTGGCTTTATTGTACCAGGAGAAATTCAGAATTACATTCACCAGATTCTCTTTGTCCTTCCCAGTACATGAGCACATTGAATCTTTGGGGTCTATAGATTTGTTGTATTTAGCATGTCTGAGGTTTGACTCAGATAGTTCTTACTTTAATTGAGTGTAAATTTTACGAGAGTTAGGATCTTCTAGATTGTCCAAAAAGTATCTAAACTTATGCTGACAATCAAAATTGCTATACTATTTAGCATCCCTTGAAGATTTGACTAAGGCCAGATCATATTTTTTTTATAAGTTATAATTTTCTTTTTGACATAAGGCATGCACTGATTACTTATAAAGATGTTATTAGATAAGTACAATGACAAGTATGCCAGTGGGTGTTTCCATAAAGCTTTTTTAACATTTATATACCATGGTGACTTTTTACAACCTAGGCAACCCCATTTTAGTTTTTCTTCATATCACAGCCGAACAAGTCTGTCAGCTAGCAATTTAGGTGTTTTAATCCAATAGTTAATTAGTCTGGCATCCACAGATGCCTGTAAATTAGATAAACCCAATTCTTTGCGTATGAAGCAAGAGGGAATTGATTTTGGGCAACCTAGTGGTGACTTCAATAATTGTATGACCAGCTTCTCCAGCTTTTCCATATAGTAGGGGCCCCATATTTCAACACCATGCAGTGTCTGGGAATTGAATTTTGCCTCTATTGCACTAATAAGTAGTCTGACAGAAAATCCACCATACAGAAAATTAAATTGAGCCAATGCAGAAACTGTCAATTTGTTTTTTGATAAAACTGCATCAAAATATGACTTCCAAGATCCATTGCTGGCAAAAGTCAAACCCAAATAAGGATACTTATTGACTACCTGTAATGGAACTCAGTTAGTACTCCATGTAAATTTAGGAATTCTAACTCCCATAATCATAATCTTAGATTTTTGTAGATTAATTTTTAAAGACAGTGCTTCTGATTGTATGGAGAGATATTCAGTTCATTCTGCAAACCTCTAGATGAAAGGTAAAAATGTACCAAGTCATCAGCATAAGCCAGTACACCAAAGGGAAAAGTATTAACCTTAGGGGTTAAGTGATAGATGCCTGAAAGTCAGTCAAAAGCCCATTAATATAGATATAAAATAAAAGAGTGGCAGGTATGCAGCCTTGCCTGACCCCCTTTTTATTTATAAATTGGTCAGATAGTTGATCTCCTGCTCTTACCTTGGCCCAACTATTTGAATAAAAGTTCCTAATACTGTTTACTAGTACAGGAGAAATTCATCAGTTGAGCATGATGGTCCAAGAGTGGCTCTATTTTTTGTGTCGAAGGCTGAACTATAATCTATATATGCAATGTACAACTTTTGTTTCCGCAATTTAACATATTTTTCTATCAAATGCTGTACTATAAAACAATTGTCAATTGTGGAATGGTTTCATGGAAACCCACTTGAAGAGGGGAAAGATTCCCTAATTTTCCAAGTTCAGCATTTAATCTGTTCAACAGCATCTTTGCAAATTGTTTCCCAGTAACATCTAGTAGGCTTATTGGCCTGTACATCTTGGGATCATCCTTTGGTACATTTTTGTGGATCGGTATGATAATGGAACCCAAGAAGGGGGAGACAAAATTTTGGACAACACAACAATTATAAAAAAATCAGTAAAATGTTTGCCCACTCATCTGGCATACGTATGTAAACCTCACCAGGTATTCATTCAGGGTCAGGTGTTTTCTTTCATTTCAGCATTGAAAGTGCTAGAAGTATTTCAGATTTTGATATAGAGTTAAAATTTAACTCTATATAGCTTATATCAAGAGATATCCAGAAGCGAACCAAATCAGAATCAAAAAATATCTCCGTGAAATGTTGAGTCCATTTATCCAGTTTGATATAATTGTCTAATTCTGTTTGCCTTCCTTTACAGCCTTTGGCAACCATAATCCAAAATGTTTTGGAATCTTTATTCAGTATTGTCACTATCATGTTTTCCCATTGAGTTTCATGATATAATTGTTTCTTTTTTTAATATAAAGATCCTATAGGTCTTCCTGGTGCATTTTAGCTTAAATATGCTATTCCTGTCCACCTTTCCTTTTGCAGTTTTTAATGCAAGGCTAAATTGTTTCTTTTGAAACTGGTAGTCTTTGTCAACCACCATAAGGGTTGTTTTTTTTTTTTCTTCCTAACCTTTTTACTGTACACGTGAGAGTACAGTTCTTTAAATAAGGCATGCATGTTCAAATTAATGCATTCAGGGCTCATGAAACTAAATTTTTATTGTTTGAAGTAAATTAAAAATAGACTTGTTATTTCTTTTACAGTATTCTCTAAAGCTGTTGTCCATGTTAACTTCTTGGAATTCCTCACTATAGTATTGTTCATTTGAAGAACCAACATTAAAGTGAAGAGCTTTCCCACTAAGTGAAATTGAAAAATGGTCACTTTCTGTCTACATGTGTACAGTAAAGCCTGCCCATAATTCAGGGGAGCCTCGCCGCAATATCAGCTCAATTAGAGAAGCTTTTAGATTAGTAAAATAAGTGGGAGCACCCTTTAAGTCACCATTTAGTGGATATAATAAGTTTTCTTCCATTAGCTTTATCAAACTGTGTCCATTATGATTATAGCTTTGGTCAGTGGCCAATATTATGTAACTACTGGCAGTACGGAACATACAACCCCAAATGTGTACGGACTATTCACTCCAGGACATTTGGTCATAGACAAAATATTGCAGTACATCGGTCGCATGAACAGAATATTGTTACCGTAATCGTTGCTAGTAGTAGCTATTATTTTTTTTCAACGGACAAATAGTTGCAAAAGAGGTAGCTTACTGGACAAATGGTCACTCGTGAGACAATTAGAAGCTCTGTCCCTCCCTTAGGAGGTCTTTCTGAAAAGGGTTCCGGGGAGCATATAGTCACCTAAGCAATGCTCCATTAAGTTTATATCATGACTGTTTAAGAGAACTGAAGAGCTCCCATTATTGTTCTCTCCAGCTCCAAATTGTTATTTCTTTAGGACTATTAGTGCAAGAATTATCACATTCCCTAGTAAACTTAGTTCCTGAACCCAACAGTGATCTTTTTGTTATACAGTCTGAATTTTTACACTGGATGATACCAGCACCATTTCTTAATAATGTTTGACTCTCAGTTATTATTGTCTTCTGAGATTCAGTAACTGTATCCTGTTTATTTACACTGTTTCCTTAGTTATTACTGGAGTGGAGGTTAGTCTATCATTCAACCCCAAAACTGTTGTCTATGCCACATCCTTTTCCTTTTCCATTTTTTCCTTCTCCCTTTATCTTCCTTTTGCCTCGTGAAGCTGCACTTTCATTTAATTATGGTTTTTGTTGGCTGTGCTTTACTTTTGAGTTTTTTATTTTTACCTAAGGGGGGATAGCTCCTCCATTTTAAATTGAGACTCACTGTTAAGGAGGACAAAATGTCACCATTTTCCTGCCACTGATATAAGGTCGACGTATGTATGAATTGACTTCGACTACTGTACCAGCGGCATTAGTAATTTTCGGCATTATCCCTGCAGTGTTGTGTCCGCTGCAAAATTATATGCTACTATTCATTCCAGGACATTTGGCATCTCCTGCCTTACACATTGGGAGGAATTTAATGAAAATCCATCCCTCTTCTGCTGGGATGGTCTACATCTCAGCAGAAGGGAAAGCTCTCTTCTTGGTCGCCAGTATCTATCATTTATCAACAAACATTTAAACTAACAAAAAAGGGGGAGATCAGGCTAACAATGCCATCTCTTAATACTTTACCACCACAGAAATTGAATGTCCTCTCATTTAATGCAAGATCGCTTAATAAAAGCAAAATGGCAGAACTAGAGTTAAAGATACATGAATTTAACATAGGACTTATTGCCATTACTGAAACATGGGGAAACTCGGATAAACAGTGGACAAAGAATATCCCAGGGTTTAAACTTTACTATAAAAACAGAGCTGATAATCACAAAGGTGGAGGGGTGAGTCTTTACATCACAAATAGTATACCATCTTTTGAACCCTCCTCATTGACTCAGACTGAAAGCATCTGGGTTTATTTACAACCCAATGGTCACCCCCAGATCCTGGTTGGCACTTGTTATCGCCCCCCTTCAGACATGGCATATCTTAAACAACTAACCTTGGAAATTACCCAAATAGCGGATAAAGGATCAGTAATTGTTTTAGGTGACTTCAATCTCCCTACTATAAATTGGGATACACTATCAGGTACTAATCAATATGATTTACAGTTAATCTCAACAATCACTGACCTTGGCCTCACCCAACTAGTTAGAGAACCCACACATGGGACCAATACATTGGACTTAGTGATAACCAATATGGAGGCCTCCCTGTCCAACCTACAAGTTCTGGATCCATTAAGTAACAGTGATCACATGACGATTCAATTTTCCATTCCTCTAGCTCATAATACCCCTATAAATAAATGTAAAATAAAACCATATGAGAAGGTGAATTTCATAAAAATGAATGAGCAATTGGCAGTAATACCATGGGACTCATTACTTTCACCACTTAATATCAATAATGCATGGAACACTTTTAAGGACATTGTGCATGACTTAGAAAAACAATATGTCCCAGTAAGAAAGAAATACAATAACAAAGGCAAAATCCCTGCTTGGTATAACAATAAAATAAAAAAACTCAGTAATCGTAAACGCAAATTATTTATATGTTTAAAAAAGTGTCAACCTGAACTACTAGAGGAAAAGTTATTAGAATATAGGAAAGCAGTTAAATACCTTAAAACGTTAATTACTTTATCTAAACAGAATTTAGAATTCAGAATAGCTCACACTAAGGACTCACACAAGAGTCTATACTCATATTTAAACAGTAAAAAGGGAGATATAAAAAAAATAGGCCCATTAATCATAGACAACACTACCATTCTTTCTGATAAGGTTACTGCAACTGAATTTAACAAATACTTCTGTTCAGTTTTAGAACAAGATACCGATACTATAATATATGCCAAATCTAGTACTCCACTTAGTTACACCATCACTATCTCTGACACCTTCAAGCTTCTAGATACACTAAAATCAACAACAAGCCCAGGCCCCGACAATATAACCCCCAAATTTCTTATGGGAACATACAATTATATTGCTATCGAACTCACTATTATTTTAATAAATCTCTTAGTGAGTCCAATGTTCCCTCAGACTGGAAAACAGCTACCGTCATGCCAATCTTCAAAAAAGGGTTATATCATAAAGCTGAAAATTATAGATCCATCAGCCTCACTTCCATTCCATGTAAACTATTATAAAAACAGATTAAACTTTTAATCGAAGAGGAGATGATGGCATTGAATTTAAATGATATCACGCAACATGGGTTTAAAACTGGGTACTCCTGTATGACTAATCTGCTAGCCTTTTATAATTCAGTCAGCATGAACCTTGATTTAAATATTCCAGTAGACGTTACACTGCTTGATTACAGTGAAGCTTTTGACAAGGTCTCACATTCCATATTAATAAATAAACTTATATCACTAGGTTTTTCTAACTGTATTGTGTCCTGGGTCAATAATTGGCTTTATAAAAGAACACAGACCGTTAGGGTAAACGGAGAACATTCCAACAAGGGATTGGTGTTGAGTGGTGTCCCCCAGGGCTCAGTGTTGGGTCCCACACTGTTTGAGATATTTATTAGCAACCTCACCATTTTATCAAATAATACTATATCAAAATTTGCAGACGATACTAAATTGGGTGGACCAGTAGACAGTGACTCAAATAGGAATACTCTTATAAATGACCTTAAGAGAATTGAACTATGGGCAGCAACTAATAGAATGTCATTTAATGTATCTAAATGCTCAGTGTTACACATGGGTAAAAATAATATTAAGCAAACATATTATATTAATAACACAATGGTTAAGGAATCTTCCATAGAGAAAGATCTGGGTATTTTTGTTAACAACAAGCTGTCCTTTTCTAACCACTGTAATAAAGTTGCTAATCATACTAATGCCCTTTTGCACAGAATAAATAACACATTTACTCTTAAAACTGAGGAGTGTATTATGGCCCTGTACAAGACCCATATTAGACCCCACTTGGACTATGGTTCACCTTTCTGGAGTCCCTATTTGGCTATGGATATCATTAGAATTGAGAAAGTTCAAAGAAGGGCAACAAAAATAATACCACATCTTTCCTCATTGGACTACTTAACTAGGCTTCAAAGAACAGGGCTTTACTCCCTTGAATTTAGAAGATTAAGGGGTGACTTACTCCAGTTATTTAAGCTCTTACATTCAGCTACGTTAATGAGTTTATGTGGATTATCCTTTTCATCTAGAAAGATTGTAGTCAGAATACATAATAAACAAATAGTGATTAACAGAACCAGAACAAACACAAGACAGCAGTTTTTTACTGTTAGAGCACCAAGAACTTGGAATTCTTTGCCGCAGGACATTGTTGACTGTCAGAATGTAAACACCTTTAAAGCTAAAATTGATAAATGGCTCATGCAAAGAACATAATCCATCAATGATCCACATGTGTGGAGGACATCCTCGATGGGCTTCGGCCTTCTTTTGTCCATTCTACCAAGTAACCAAAATGTCCGTACGCCACCCCAAGCGGTATTATCAGAAAGCCCATCAAATTTGTCTATTTCAGCATTAAAGTCACCAGTTAATAAAAGATAGGCCATAGGGAACTTTAACTGAGCCTGCCTGCTGGTTTCTGTAACATTTTCCCACATACAAACTGGGTAAAATTTGGACTTATAAGGAGGGATGTAGCAGTTATGAAAATTAATTTCTGAATCTGAGTAAAGTACTTTGATACCAAGAAAATTATTTCCAACTCTACACTCTCCATACCAGAGAAAACACTCAGCTTTATAAAAGTGACTAGGCCATCGTTCCTATGTCCAGCTTTTGCGGTTTCCAATTTAGACTTCTGCAAGACAATATCCATTCATCTCAATACTATCTATAGGGTCATGCCATGTCTCTTCAAAACAGATTACATGATACTGTTTGATAAAATTCATCCAATCCAGGTCATACAGTTTAGACTTTAGGCCAGCTATGTTCCGAGAAATAAGAAAATTGCACTGAGGGTCAGGGTCTTCAGAATTAGTTTGAGAAGTTATTTAAGAAACAGCAGGAGTGAGTGGATTCAGTCATTCCATATATTCAGACAGTGCCATGTACATGGACAATGTACAAAGTGTGTGCTCACACATGTGGTGTCAACAGAAGATTGGCCAGTTTTGCTTGTATGGTGACATGGAAACAGATGTTGTTATATCACACATGTAATAACAGTAGAGCTGTATGGAATGGGAAAATTCTGAAATCATGGAATTTTGACAAAACTTTGTGAAATTCCATGAAATTTCATGGAATTTCATCAGAATTGTGTGGATTTTTCAAATTTAGTAATTTGGTCATAACCCATCTGTCCTTTAAGCTGGTGCTCTGATATCTGGCATAACACTCTTTTGGTGGAGGGCCAATAATGTTTCACATATCATGACATTTAGATGGATAGTTTCAAAATTATAGGTGCTCAAAATCTGTCATTTTATTTTTTTGTGCAAAATGTCATGAACATTTTTGTCTGCATATACCTCAGCCATTTTTTGGGTCAGAGATCTTAAAATTGGCATGATTCCTTGATAACAGGCGTTCTAATACTGTGCCAGATTTCATGACAATGTGATGCATTGTCTCAAAATTATACGTGCTCAAAATCTGTCATTTTTTTGTGGGAAATTTAGTGGAAAATTTTCATCTGCATATACCTTGGGCACCTCTGGTGTTAGACATGTGTAAATTAGCATGAATAACCTATTTTTAATGCTTATAGAATGATCTAAATATGGAGATAATTTGATTAGAGATTTGTAAGTTATGGTGGTTCAAATCTTTACTACATAAATATTTATGAAATTTTGTGAAAACTCTCAAAAATGTGGATGTTTGTAACTTCTATGCTCCTGCATGCATAGACTTAACATTTGACATGCATATCCATAGTATTTATATCCTGGTGTCTAATACAACTGAATAAATTGGTTTAGCAGTTGTAAATTTGCAGAAGGGAAAAATATCAGTAACATTTTCTCACATATTTAAACCACCCAGAATTATTTTTGAGGAATTTAACTTTAACAATGCACATATCACTACTTCATTTGATAAACTGCTGTAAGCTTTTTGCAGTCCTGCTGTTTCTCTCTGGGTGACTAGCCCCCCCCACTTCTCTTTTGTCATTGCCAGATTGACTCGGCAGAACTATTGATCCCACTGATATCCTTTGTTCTTTACAGTGACAAGAGAAGATGGCAGGTTTGATACATTTTTTTGGACCAGCAAGTGTCTTTTACAAAGATGGAATTATACACAAGCTTTCGGGGCCACACAGGTGAAGAAGGGACCTGTGTGGCCCCGAATGCTTGTGTATAATTCCATCTTTGCACAAGACACATGTTGGTCTGACAAAAGGTATCAAACCTTCCATCTTCTCTTGTTTTGCAAGGACCAATACAGCTAGAATTTCTTCTTCTTTATAGTGACAAACTCCTGTAAAACATGAGTCACCTACTCCTTTTCCTATTGACCTATCCTGTTGGAATACGCAGTATTCTTCTTTCCTGCTGCCCTAGACATTGTCTTCCCCCTCTACATTTTTTTGAGTACCTCTAAGTCCCAGACTTGCATGTACATTAGGATCCCTGGATCATAAATTTACTGGATTTGATCCTGACATATCCTACATTCAGGTTGGAATTGTTGACACTGTGTGCTTCCTTTCTGCAACATAGGGTCTACCACTGTTGTGCTACCCAGCTCAGCTGTCCATTTCTTGGTGAAACTGTGCATCTAACTCTTGAACCTGGTGACCTCCTGCACAACCTGCCTCTCATACCCCTATCTTTTAATTAGAAGCCTCCTGATAAGGCTGAGTGAAATTAGCAAATTCCAGTTGTATGGAATTTTTCATGAAATTCTACAATTTTCACAAAGACTCTTGGGATTTGACTTTAAGTACAGATGTTATTTTGTAGAGCTGTGTGAATACCTTTTTCTGACTATTCAGCTGAATATTTGGTATTCGGATCCCAGATATTCATTATTCAGTATTCAGTATTCAATATTCGGCCAGGAAAGTTGCCTTATTAAAGAATTGCTACAGATGTTCTTAAAATGGTTTCAGGAGGAGGAGAAGAGGTCACGGCAGTTTGGCTTGTACACTGGTGCCAGAGGTTGTCTTGTACTGCTGGTGCTCAGAAAGAAGAGGTAGAGGTGAAAACCTCTATATGGTCACACAGGTCTCAAGACGTACTACAAGAATAACATATGACGCACCCTTAAATAATTGTGGCCATTAGCAAAATCAAGTAATAAAACATAACAATTCCCATTGGATAACACTGGTACTTCAACAGGCAATAACTCCATCAATATTTGGAATTAAGTGACAACATCTATATGGTTACAAAGGTCTCAGGGGGTACTAAAAAAATAAAATATGCTGCACCCTTAAATAATTGTGGCCATTAAAACAAATTCCGGTCAGATCCACCACAGCTGCATAATGAAGTTAATGAAGTTGTGTGGAATTGTTAAGGAGGTATGGGGAAACAACACAATGATTTGTAAGTAGTAAGATTTGTTTTAGTTTCTGTTCTAAGGAAGGCATACATGTTATTAGGAAAATACATGGAGGTGTACACTGTAATGGAAGGAACAGGAAGCAATATAGGTTTACAAAAGAACCCCAGAGCAAATGCCACTGATGTATGTGTTATCCCAGATGATATTGGCCAGACAGCCAAATTTTAAAGAAAACACAATTGCAAATGCTAAGCATCAAAGGAAACAAATGCAAATCCCCATGATGTTACAGAAGGTGGCAGTACATGAAAAAGTAATGGCTGGCATATGTTCAGCTTTGGGATTATTTACACAGTTTTTTTTTTTTTTTTTTTTTAGAGAAACAGGGTTTTTGTCCATGAGGAGATGTAAGTTATATTTAAGCAATGTGTTGATGTCAGGAAGTCAGGAGTAATGATGATGGACTGTTAGCAGAGAAAATGTGATAGTAACTTTCAGAGGGGATCGCTTTTGATGAGGGCAAGGTAGTTATGCTTGTGATAATGGGAATATTAGGAAAGTATGTGGTCTATGCAGAAGTGGAGTACAAATATGCACAGTTTCATAGGTATGTGCTCAGAGTGCAGGCAAATGTGATATGCAGGTTTGTTTTAGAAATAGGTAAAAATAGTGATACATGCAATTGATAGAAAGATAGATAATTACATAGACATGCAGGCCCTGTCCACACTACACTTGAAAAAGCTGTAATGGATTCAAACTGTTACAGACTGTAAACATTACAGTGTGTCCACACTGCCAGTGAACAGTGTGGATAATGGTTTGAAATAGTTACAGCCTGTCCACATTGAGTGCGATAGTGTGTGTGGTCTCAACCCTGTAGTAGCAGTGCACTTCCCATGGTGCACTTGGTGATGACAGCTGCATTTTGAGATGCCCTCCTACATGTCCTATGGATTACTGTGTATATGGCGCAGTCATATTATGTAAATAACCATATTTCACTTTTATGAGATGTACTTATGTTGTGGAGGTGACAGAGAGAGGTTTGAGGGAGGGGGAGATCTGTATGTTGGAATCGGGGGCTACATCAAAGAGAGGGAGGGGAGGGGAAGGGAGCGAATGGGGGGGAGACATGGCATTAGTTCTGCCAGTATTAGGACACTTGGGCACAACAGACATTCATGTACTGCTGCTGTATGGCTGAAGGCAGACCCTCTACTATTGCCTTCAGTGTTCCCCACTGCTCCACTGTACAGAGTGCCACACATCTATTGTCCACCACAGCAGTGCTCCATGATGCACTCAGGAGCTCCACTAATGTATGTGTTCACTACTGGCACTGCTCTGCAGGCAGTATTGCTGCCACATCACACATGGCAGGCAGAGAACTCCCAACACTCAGCACAGTGAGAAGAGTAATCAAGAACAGTACATGGGTACAATCATGAGATGGCTCTCAGGAAGGCACGTGTGGACAGAGATGTAGGTTAGGTGGGGACATGGGGTGCACCTGGGGGGTTCACATACAGCTGTCAGGTTACTGTGGTATAGAGGCATCCTAGTATTGCTGCCTACACCCGTGCTCCACACTGCCATCTGCATATGTCCTGGTATCCTCCGACCTCCCTGCATGCAGTGAAACAGTGCTGCAATGCATGCAGGTATAGTGGGAGACTGGAGGCTGCACAGTGAAGCATTTAGACACAATTGCAATTAAAAACTAATAAATGTGTAATGCTGTAAATAAGAGTGAAATAACCATGCTGGTATGCACACCTCATAAAGTGGTTCTTGGAAGGATACAGATTGAGGATGACACAATTAAAGAGTAATCCACCCAGAATTTGCAAAAACATATGTTATGCAGAGTGTTTTGATTTTTATGTAAAGTCCTGGTGTGTCCTTCCCTCTGTCTGCTATTAGGAGTTTTTCCTAAATTAGACTGCTAGCTTTAGGGTAGTTGTATGACCCCTGGGGATCTCCATCACGAACTGGTTTATTGCCTTCTGCCTACTACAATACACCCATGTCTCATGTGACAGTGATGCAGCCAGGCCCATAGATTTAGCATATGCAGTGCTTTTTAAAATCAGTTCACAACAGCAGAGCTTTGTAACTGTTCTTATCCAGTGAGCACAAATGGCAACAGTTACAATTTAGCAGACACCTGAGAGCTACCTAACTAGGGTTTCTGCAAGAAAAGAGCTACTAAATAGCTCTAATTCACTATTTGTGTTTTCTGAGTGTGTCATGCGTAGCTAGCAGTAATATGTGTTTTCATTTTAAAATTTAATTTCATCAAACTATGCACAACAATAAAAAGCACAGAAATTGCCCCAGATCATCATTGCTATAATTAGTAAAGACTGTAACAGTTTTCTAGCAGAAAACTCACTCAGTTAGCTCTAAAGTATTTACTAAACTGTAAATGTAGGTACCAGCAATCTTTTTTTTTTTTACCAGGAGAGACACACTAAAGCTTGTTTACAGGTGTGACCCAAGTGATTTGCTGAGGGACACACAGTATGCACATGGAGGATGTGTGATTCAAACCCAGGACACCAAGTTTGCAGCTCAGAGCCTTAGATCACCACGCTATACTGCCTCCTCTGTTCTAATATGTAGAACTGACAGTTAGTGCTGATTTTGCTCAGTGACATGATTTCTAATTTTTTGGGGAGGTTACAAATGTGAAGTATATTTTTAATAAGGTATAAAAATATGTATGTGTGAGTTATTTAGTTTGGTGAATATTTGTTTTATTTGAAAAAGTGGGATACACTAAATGTGTAGTGCAAAGAACCATTGTAAAATGGAATCAGATGTGTAGCTGAAATAGTCACTGTCATCCTGTTGTTTTCATGCTATACCACACACAGGAGAAAAAAGTGACTTTAAAGTATTTGCAGTTTCTAGGCTGTAGCTTCACACCATACACTTCGTTTGTAAAAAAAAAAAAAATGAAAATCATGTCACAGAGCAAAATCAGCACTAAATGCTAGTTCTACCTAATAGAATGCTGGTACCTACATTTATAGTTTAGCAAATACTTGAAAGCTAACTGAGTGGGTTTTCTATAAGGAAACAACTAGAGTTTTAACTAATTATAGTGCTAATGATCTGGGCAATTTCTGTGCTTTATGGTTGTGTATAGTTTGATGAAATTAAATGTTTTAAAATTAAAACACTCCTGCAAGCTAGACCTGACACACATAGAAAGCAACAATAGTGAATTACAGCTTAATTTAGTAGTGGTTTTCTTACAGAAACCCCAGTTAGCTAGCTCTCAGATATCTGCTAATAGGCTAATTTAGGAAAAACTCCTAATAGCAAACAGAGGGAATGACACACTAGGACTTAACATACAAATCAAAACACTCTGCATAACATATGTTTTTGCAAATTCTGAGTGGACTACTCCTTTAAAACTGCAGCCTCTTGCTGTACTGACATGCTTCAGCTGATGTAAAATACAGAGTGAGGTGATGGGGGCAGGGTTGGTAGACAGGTCTGAATAACACCATATACCCACCATGAGGGACTTTCCATCTCTTGGAATGTATTTGTGAAAATGTGTGACCAGGAGAGGAATGTAAGCTGAGCCAAGGCTGTTTAAACAGTGCAGTATAAGGATGCAGTTTCAGACTTTTTCTTTCCTTCTGAAACCTAAGCTCTGATGCCCCAGGCAGCTCTGATAGTCAATTGTTCTAGCATGAGAGATCCACCTCATGCCGCTCCCACATGAATCAAAAAAAGGTGGGGTGGATCTTTAGGAGCTTCTTGGGTGGAGGTGGGGGGGCGGATCTTACTCCCACCAAAAAACGAATGCTGCCTCCCAGTAGTCAGGTTCCAGTTCTTGTACCTCCCACTTAAGAAAGAAAATAGTGCACTGCAACCTTTGACTAACATGAAAGTGTATTTATGTGAGGTCGGAAACATTTCTTGGAGAAGGGTAAGGTGGAGGAGACTATTTACACCTTCAGTCAGTTTCACAGACAGAAAACATGACATCACTCCTTTTGTACATGCAAAATGTCTGCAGGCTGTGCCTACTGCAGCCATAAAACGCAAGTAATAAAACATGACGATTCCCATAGGATAACACTGGAACTTCAACAGGCCATAACTCCATCAATATTTGGACTTAAGTGACAATCTCTATATATCGTCACAAAGGTCTCATAGGGTACTACAAGAATGACATATGCTGCACCCCTAAATAATTGTGGCTTTTAAGAAACGCAAGTAATAAAACATAATTCCCATAGGATAACACTGGAAATTCAACAGGTCATAACTCCATCAATATTTGGAGTTAAGTGACAGTCTCTATGTGTTCACAAAGGTCTCAATGGGTACTACAAGAATAACATATGCCACACCCTTAAATAATTGTGGCCATTAAAAAAAGGAAGCAATAAAACAAAACAATTCTCATAGGATAACACTGGAACTTCAACAAGCCATAACTCCATCAATACTTGGAGTTAAGTGAAAATCTCTATGTGGTCACAATAGTCTCAAGGGGTACTACAAGAAATGACGGTGCTGCAAATGGAGTAGATAGATAGCAGCACCAGTACACTGTTCTGACAGCAGTCGAGTAGCGGGCTGCTTATACAAGCAAAGGACTAACAAGCATACCTTGTTTTTGTCACCACAATATGTGTCCGCTTCATCATTTCCCTGCTGTCAGTGGTGCTTCTTACCCAACTAAATCAACAGATTGCTGTCAGAACATTGTGCTGGTGCTGCTCACTAAGTTTCAAGAAGTGTTCCTGTTATTCTGCCAGCATCTGAATCCTCCTCTAATATGGTGGCTGCATGGCTTCAACTGAGCCATTGGAGTCTGCACTCTAGTCTCTCTATATATTGAACTCTATGCTACACACTCAGAGTGAGGAGATCACATGGTGTTCCTGGCTGTGAGCTGCAAAAGTAGCCTCTGATTGGCCAACAAAGTTCAGTGAGATTTTGAAATCTAACCCGCCGAATAGTGCATCTTAAATAGTGGCCGAATAGTGGACTATTCAGAATGTCCATTCAAATATTCAGCAAGCCTACAGTACTATTCATGGTATTCATGAAATATTGTTCAGTCCCTGCACAGTCCTATTATTTTGCAATTTATGGCAGCAACTGATTAATAAAATTGGCATGCCCAGTCTCCTTGTGAGGTTTAAGAATCTGCCAAATTTCATGGTATTGCATTCACTAGTTTTAAAGTTTCAGAGGCTTAAATTTGTAGTTTACAGTCTTGCAAAATGTAATTTTTAAATGTTGTGAAAGTTTGACTACTTTTAATTCAATCCCATTTAAAGCTTTAAATATGAACTTTTTTAGAAATGACCATGCAGTATAGTAGTTTAAATGCTTCAACTCTGGTTAAATTTGGATACGTTGTTTTAAAATTAGAAGGAAATAACTGAAATTAAAATGTTGGCAACATGTTTAGCAGGCTATAACTCAGTTCCATTTGAAGCTAGAAATTTGAAACTGTGTGCATATACAAATGTCGTGATAACCTGTATACCTGTCAAATGTTATAACATTTCAATAAATACTAGCAAAACTATACTAAAATTACAGAAATCTAAATTTTGGCAAAATGTTTGGCTACCTATAACTCAGCTTCCATTGATGTTTGAGATTTAAAACATGGTATATATACTCATGTTGGGGTCTTCACTACATCCAAACATTGTGGAGAAATTTGGATCAAAAAATGTTAAAATTATCTCAAAATAACTGAACATTTAATTTTGATTGAATGTTTGTCCACCCATGTCTCCACCCCCTTTTAACCTATGAATCTGAAATTTGACACACATTTGTATGTCATTACGTTCTGTTTACATTCCACATATATTGTTAATTGGATGTATATTTTTAAGATTATAGCAAAATAACTGAAATTTAAAATTTGGCAGAATTCTGCATAACGTTCATGAAAATTCCATGAAATTCCATGGAATAAGAATGGGCATTCCATGGTCATTCCCTGGGTGGAATTTTTACATTCTGCACAACTTTAAATAACAGCCATATGCAGCTGATCAGCTGACAACAGTGAGTGTTAGTGCAGGGCAACATTTATCTTCTGAAAGGCAAAATTCTGGTAACATTCTGATTTTGTTTCTGTGAAATTTCACAAAATTTCTAGAATACATCACAACATTTTACCAAAATTGTTATTTCAGTTATTTCTATTTAATTTTGAAAGTACTTGTCCACTTTGCACCACATTTGGTATGGTGATGTTACTAAGGTCAATGGAGAATTGTCCCAAGATGCAAATTTCTACCTCTGTGACTAAGTTATAATCCCCCAAATATTCTATAATTTTAAAATAAAATTTTGCAAATATATAAACTCTGGAATTTTAAGCCCCTTACTGAATATCACAAACATTGTAAGATTCATTCACCCTCAGTATTAGGCTTTGAGACCACCCCCATGGCCCAACAGTAGAGTGTCACGCTGCCATGCTGACAACCTGGGATCAGAAACAAGCTCAGAAAGTCATGTCTAGAGGCAGGCCATGGCCAAGACAGCTGCAACTCAGCAGTGCATCTCATTCAGAGAGGGTTGGTAGTGGATTCCACCACCACAGCAACCCCTGTGGCTGAGCCAGGAAGCTTACTTTTGCCACAGGGGAAGCTGTGGTTATACAAGACTGACTGAAGCCCCACCTCATCACAGGAGGCGGGAGGGAAAAACTGTGGGAGAACAACCTTGTAGCCAACTGAGTTATCGCTAGATTCAGCCTGATTAGGGTATATCCCTGTGAACAGGGAATATCTCTAAGAGATGAGCTGCTGGCCGAAAGGAAAAACAATATGGAAAAAGAGGATGTGTGTGTCAACTCTCTAATCTTGTTCAAAGGCTGGCCAAGTTATAAGCAACCAAATATTTCAAAATAATATCAGCAATCACAGTTGAATTTTATGAGTATTTGTGAAACTCTGGAATACTGAGATACTTTTGTTGAAGTCATGTCCATACATTTTGACCCAACTGTACAGTTCAGTTTCTGTGGTACAGAAAGTTAAATGCTGTGTATGAGGCAATAAGGTAATTATTCATTGGAGGCTCCATAGTAAAAGTATAGTGGTGTCAACTGTCAGGTCATAATCTTGAATGATGAATCATGAAGAACAGTCATGAACATCACTGGTACTAGTCTGTCTTCTTGCAATTAATCAACTAACCACTAGAACTCGATGACTTACTGACCTGTGGTTGCACATGCAGCTTTGTTTCTGTGCATTGCCACTAGCTGACTCTTTAACAACCCTGTAGATAACAATGTATATTTTTACTATTTGAAAACAGTGGCACCACGTGATGCCAAGCTTTATGACTAATTGCACTTTAAACCATTGTGACAGAAGCAGCTGGATATTTTTAATCATGATGGAGCATGATACTGGGCACCACTGTTGCAGGAGTGCTGGAGGGACACTGTAGGGCCATGATGCTAGTGCAGGTAAGGTGATTCAGTGGTGGTTAGTGCTTTGTTAAAGTTAAATTCCACAAGTGGAATTCTAGTGGCATTACCTATTATGTGGCTATGATTTTTTGAGCAAATTTTGCTTATTTGTAATTTCTATAGAATTAACAGTACATTTTTACCTAATAAACCACATTTATACAGCTTAATTGGATTCCTGGACATATTTGCTTTGGTATGCATGCCAAATCTTGAGTGTATACCTGCAATCGCAGTGGTGCTATAAGCATCCAACTATTTCAAAACTTTCCACACAATTTAACAGATAATTAAATTGCGAAATTTTGAACGCCTGTAACTGACAAGTTTTGTAACAAACTACCCCTGTATTTTACAATTTCTAAAACTCTTGCAAGAAAGCGTGCACACACATTTTCAATCATCTAGCTGCAAAGGTGGCTGTGTTCTAAGCATAGAAATAGTTTAAAAAATGTTCACATAAATAATAAACTGCCAGAATTTGAGCCCATATAATGTCCCTGCCCTCAATTAAATGTCAAGAAACTTGGTATCCTTTTATAGGGTGCACTACAAACAATATTTATTTATTTTTTTAACCAGATATAGCACACTAAGCTGAAAGCTTTTTTACAGGAGCGACCTGGGAGCAGAAGGAGGTTAAGTGACTTGCTCAGTATCACACAGTATGCAAGTGGAAGCTGTGTGATTCAAACCCAGGTCTAGTCTGCTGGATGTCACCAGATTTGCAGCTCAGAGCCTTAGACCACTGTGCTATACTGCCCCCTAATATTCTTGCCAAATTTTAGATATCAAGCTGTAAGACTGACTGACTTATGACCAAATTAAGGAATACTGGAACATTCCACAGAAATTCATACAATTCACATAATTTTCATAAAAATTCTATGAAATCAGAATTTGCTAATGTATGAGTGCAAAACAATTGCCAAGTAACACCACCCTGAATGGCATGCAGTCACATATGTCTGAATTATGTAATAACAAATAAATAATAGTATAAAGGCAAATTTCTTTCCTTGATCACTTCTTTTACCTTCCAGAGAGTCAACTTGAATTTTGTTAATTATTCTTTTAGCTTTTTATTTTGTATAAGCTGATAATTTTCCACTTTTTAGGCTTGGGAATCATGTTTTGATTTATTTAAAATGATCAGCTTCTCTGCTTCTTTATTTAGTACCAACTTATATGCAAATCTTAGTTTTTCAAGTTTATTTTAAATGAAAATATGCTTGTGTTTATAAATGTAGTTTTTTGTGCTATTTTATTACCTTTCTTGAGCTTATTTTACTTTGCTGAGTTATTTTCCTTATTGTATAGGAAGTAATGCCCCCCCCCCCCAGATTTACCTTACAGGAAGCAGGACTGCAGCAAAAGCGGTGGAGGCATAGTGATTTATGTAAAACAATGACTGTCTTGCTCAGTCATCAAGAAGGAAGCTTGCTCTGGCTCAGACAAACTGATTCTATCCCAACTCACCCTCCCTTCTACTCTACCAATTCTCATCAGGGTGATCTACACCTCCCTGGGCCTTGCACAGGATGCCCTAATTTTTGAGTGTCCTCCCCTACCCCCCTTACTGCATCTGGTGAGCTACTCCTACTAGGGGACTATAACCTAGACTGGCTCACCCTCTCTGCCAAAACTGCCACATCCAAATTAGAGGCTCTTAACCTCACCCAATTAAGTATTGATCGCACCAATTATAATCCTTGTGCAGCAAACCACTCCCTAATTGATTAGATCCACATTTCCCATTCACATAGAATTTCCACTGCTGATATATTGGACACATTCCTAAGTGACATCTGTATTACACACTATAACAGAAAAATTAACTTCCAAAATCAGCCCTGAAATACATAATTACCCATCCTCTAAATTCACTAAACACCAGCTCTCTCCTGCATGACTTAAAACATGTAGACTGGGACCCAGTCTTCTCAGCATCTGACATCGACTCAGCCCTATCCAGCTTTCTACATACTTTAAATAAGGTCTGGGACTCCCATGCCCCCGGAGTTAAATCTAGAGTCAAAAAGCACCACAACCCATGGATCTCAAGTACATTAATTGCCCTCTGTAAAGCTCATGACAAGGCTTGGTCTCTAGTTAAAACCACACAAACCCCCCCAAACTAGACAGGCCAACAACTTCACTAGAAATGCCTGCACCAAGGCTATAAGACAAGCCAAAAACTGAATACTTTAAGTCCTGTTTAAACACCACTCATTCTTCCTCCTTCTGGAATGTGGTCCACTCCCTTATCACCCCATTCTCATACCACCACTCCAACTTTGAAGCATAATGCCCAAAGAATTTCTGACCCTGTCAAAATAGCAAAAATCCTAAACAATTTCTTCACCACCTGTGCCCTTCCTGGTCTGACCTGCCCCCCCCAGGGCCTCATGTGGCTCCCCCTAAACCCTACACAAAACAATTTCCTCCTCACTCCCACCTCACTGGAAGAAGTCCTTAATGCCCTCTACTCCTTGAACATCTCAAAATCCAGCCCCGCTGATATTCCCCCAAAACTTTTGCATATATCTGCACCTGCAATTGCTGTTCTCCCCAATTACCTACTAAACCGGTCCTTCTCTTCTGGCAATGTCCCCCAAGCTTGGAAATGTGCTTATATAATCTCTCTCTACAAGGGTGGTGACCCCTCAGTATCTGGAAACTACCAACCAATCTCCCTCCTCCCCACTATTGCCAAACTGCAAGAAGCTCTTGTCCAGTCCAGACTAACAGCTTCACATCCAGAAATTTTCTCCCCTCATATTAGTCTGGGTTCAGAAAGCATCAATCCACTATATCCTCATTCATTCTCATCTCCGGATACATCCAGTCCACCGCTGACCAAAGCCAACTAACTGCTCAATCTTCATTGATCTAGCAAAGGCTTTCAATTCTGTTTCCCACTCCCTGCTCCTTGACAAACTCAAGGTAGCCAGACTTTCCCATCCTGCAGTTCAGTGGTTCAGATCATACCTTGAAAATAGGCTCAGTCAGGATTGCAGACTCCACTTCCCTCCTCTCCCCATATTAGCTGGTGTCCCCCAGGGCTCAATTCTAGGCCACATTCTGTTCCCTGTATTTATTAACAACCTCCCATCTGTCTTTTCAAGATTCCTTATCCACATGTACGTGGAACACACCATCCTTTTCACATCTGGCCCAGTTCTAATTGTACTCTCTTTTCTTCCCTCAGGAGAACATCCCTATCTCATCATTGTTTCAGCCACTCCAGCTCCTTCATATCCAAATTCTGGTTCAACCTGCTCCCCCCTTACCTATCAGAGAGGCTAACACCAGCTGCAGTTTTCCCATACTCACTGCGCTTAAGGGACTACCATTCTTTCTTCCTCCCCAAACCTTCCTCGTCCACTGGCAAATCCACCTTCACCTACAGACTCCCATCTTTATGGAACCAACTTTCACCTCTCCTAAGAAACTCACCCTCTCACTGTATAACTTACACAACTGTATATTTATATCATGTATCTGTTATGTATTTTCTGCTTTATATCCCTTTCACCCTTCCCCGGGGTTCACCTGGAAATGAGCCTCGGCTCAGTGTGTCTTTCCCAGTTATCAAATGTTTAAATAATATTTAGCCCTTAGTACCACCTTGTTCCTCCCAGACCCTCTCTCTGCATGCCTGAACTCCATTAATTCAGTCCCATCCCTGTGACTCTCAACCTGCTCCTACCCCCTTATTTCCTCTCCCCCTCACTAATGTCTTGCCACCCAATCCTGCCTTTACCTCATACTCACCTCCACTTTACTTCACCTATCACTTGTTGCTTTCCTAGCTTCAATTTTTCCAGCTCATGTCCAGGATTGTGCCTTTTAATCCCACGCTCAAGCACCCCCTTCCCCACTTTACATGCAACTATTTTGAAAAATTTAGGACATGAAACTTGTGACAATGCCTGTTCCCAAGGCAGCTGGTTATACCTCTCAAACTTGTTAATTACAACTGCTTGTAATCAACTACAAAGCTGCTGTCTTGTCCATCTATTATTACTATGTTAGATACCTGTATTTCTGTCTATGTGAATTGTACCATTGTAGCTGTTGTAACTGTTGTATTGTCTCTTGACATGGAACCTTTGTAAAAGAGCTCATAACTCAAAGGTTAATTCCTAAGTGTTAAATAAATAAATAAAAAAAACTTCATTATATCCATTAGACTGAAAAAGTCTCCATTTATTTCATTATTAATTGCTTAAAATTTTTAGCTTTTAACAATAAAGGGTCCATGGGGGACAGAGCCAGCTGTTGGTGTGAGTGGAGGTGTTTGTGTAAGGTCCTGCTGCAGACACGCTAATGTCTTATTTTTATCAGATTTTATAGTAGGATTGAAGACTGGATTATAACATACTTTGCTGCTTGCTATCCGAAATTAAATTCAAAAATGACAATAGTGAAAGGGGTTGCTTCACAGACCCCAGCAACTGGCTTCTTTCAGTAGAAGCAACCTTCTGGAGGCACACCACTGCTGGAGGAGAAACCACCTGAAACCCTCACAGCATTGAGTAGGATCACCAACATCAAAAACACATTAAACATTTTGTGTAACTCTGTGCAAAATATCAAAAAGATATTTGATGACTGGTATCAGTTCAGCAGACAGTATCCAGCCATTATGAATAGGTGGGTAAAATATCTGACCAAGCAGAGAGTGCAATGGCAGTATCAATGAAATTGGTGCATGAAAACATACACTTAAAGCAGCAGTTCAGCAAAAATGTGTTTCAAAAAATAGTCCAGCTTCAACTGCAATAAGGACAAATATTAGTATACCTGTCAAATGTACTTATCTAAGAACTTTGTACGATGTGCACCATGAGTCTTTTTTAATTTTTTGATTCTAACTCTTGCCAGGTCTACAACACTGTTTCTATGAAAAATGTAGTGGCTATCTTTTTTTCTTGCAAAAAAATAAATTAATACATTTATAAAATACTTAAATTTTGGTGGAATTAGAAAATTGTACCACCAAATAAAACTGGAAGATACCTAGAATCCTTCAGAGTGAAAAAAATAGCGTCTTTTTTTTGTTTGCCAGATTTTGTTGCATTGATGCTTTAAAGCTCCCTTTGGAGCACACAGAAAATGCACTATGAGTGAGAAATCTATGAATACTCAGTTTGCCTGATGGATTTGAGACTGCTGACCTGATAAAATTTATGGAAGAAAGGCTACCCTGGCATTCTAATTGGGACTCCCCACCACCGCCAGAGTACATTAACAGAATACTGGCTCAGTCCTCACAGAGCCACTGAAATTGTTTACACACTAAGAACTGTTCTGGTTACCCTGTCCAGAGTTGTTTTGAAAGACAGGGCACTTCACTCTACAAAGAGACAGTAGGAATTGTTGACTGGAGAAGCTGTGATATAACTTCACCCCATTCTGTCCTTTGTCACTCGTTCTAAATTAAACAAATTTAAAGGAGTCAACCAATGGTTGAGAAATGTGGATATTCCATTTGTACTACTTCTGCCGGCTTGACTAATACTGGAGGTATGTGGGAAAACATATTTTCTTAAAGCCAGAGAATGCCAGTTAATTGCTGGATTAACTAGAAAAGGCAAATGAATGCATGGCAGAAGTGAAGGAAAGGGTGACTGATTCTGAGGGCTTGGATGATGCAGCATTATCAGGAGTAAGAGCATAAAGTTTGAATAGTGTGGTTGGGACTGTGAGCCGGTAAAGGAGAATGAGTTTCTCAGGGATTACCTGTATTGAACTTTAAACCCATTTACAGACGCTGTGACATTTTTTCTATTTGAGTCTGAGGACATTTGCATCTGTTTGAGTTTGGGACTGTGCTGCTGAAGCACATGGTCTCTCGGATGGCATAATTTCTTTTGGTGATGCCATATTTACTGATATGTAAGACTGCTGAACTACCATACAAACAATTCTGTGACAATTATACTGCAACCCATGTCTGATTGTTACATAGTCAACCAGGACCTTCATTTTTAGGTCACATAGCCATACATTTTCTAAATATTGAGCAGCTGCAATTTCTGCTATGTGCCAGTTTGAAAATGATTTTCTGAAATGTTAGTCCTCTGTGTTATGTGTATTCACTGAGGTTGCATAGAAACATAGACTTTGACGACAGAAAAGTACCACTTGATCCACCCAGTCTGCCCATTTCACTACTTATTGGATAAGCTGCAGATCCTAGTTAACCAACAGCCTACTTTCTCCTACACCCCACTAGAATTGCCTTATGTCTGTCCCGTGCATTCTTGAATTCCCCCACTGTTTTTGACCCCATAACCTCCTCAGGAAAACTGTTCCATGTGCCCACCACCCTCTTTGTGAAAAAATACTTCCTCACATTACCCCTAAGCTGTCCCCCCCCAGTTAAGCAATAAACCACTCCAGGGTGTGGGTTATGCTGGGATCTACCCATGACTGGCATGGTTCAGTCATGAGGCTGAAGGCCGAGTGACCAAACCATCCAGGCATTTGTAAATCCCAGCATAACCCACACCCTGGAGTGGTTTATTGTGATTATACAATGTCCCCTTCCCTTTTTGTGTTGAAAAATATTCAATTTATTCTTGCACAAGAAAAACAAGTTCCCTTTTAGCAGATAAAATATTGAAGAGAGGCCCAAACTGAGGAAATGATAGCCAACTCAGTTAAGAAGGGGGATAAAACCATTTATAGGTATATCAGAGAGTGTAGAAAGACAAAGGGAGGGATAGTGAGGCTGAATAGAATGGACAGTGGGTGGGCAGAGAGGGACAGTGAAAAAGCAGGGATACTGAACGAATACTTCTGCTCAGTATTCACAAAAGAGGAGGAGGGGGAAGTGCCTAATCCAATTTACAGTAGCACTCTGGATAAGGGGGTTGATCCCAGTACTTTCACAGAAGAAAGGGTTCTGAAAGAATTCCTAAAACTGAAGGTGGACAAAGCAATGGGGCCTGATGGAATTCACCCCAGAATTCTAAAAGAATTAAGGAGAGAACTAGTGACACCACTGACTACCCTTTTTAACAAATCATGGGAGGATGGTGTGGTACCTGAGGACTGGAGGAAGGGGGATGTGATTTCCCTTCACAAAAGTGGGAGCAAGACAGGCAGGAAACTACAGACCTGTCAGTTTGACCTCTGTGG
Source organism: Neoceratodus forsteri (assembly GCA_016271365.2). NCBI lineage: Eukaryota > Metazoa > Chordata > Ceratodontiformes > Ceratodontidae > Neoceratodus > Neoceratodus forsteri. The sequence continues at coordinate 1,065,435,229 of CM028131.1, read as the reverse complement.
TAGGGAAAGTGATGGAATCACTTCTGAAGGAAAGAATTGTTGAGTACCTAGAGGCCAATGGGGCAAAGGACCCAAGGCAGTGTGGGTTCACAGCAGGAAGGTCATGTCAGACAAATCTAATTGACTTCTTTGACTGGGTGACCAAAGTAGTAAACCAGGGAGGGGATGTGGACATGGCCTACCTAGACTTTAGTAAGGCATTTGACACAGTCCCACACAAAAGATTAATAGTCAAATTAACCAGCCTGGGAGTGGGTCCCAGGGTGGTAGCCTGGGTAAAACATTGGCTGGACAACAGGACACAGAAGGTAATTGTAAATGGAGTCCACTCTGAAGAAAGAGGGGTTACTAGTGGGTACTGCAGGGTTCTTAATTGGTCCAGTCCTTTTAATGTCTTTATAAGTGACATTGCAGAGGGACTGAAGGAAAGTATGCCTCTTTGCAGATGACACAAAGATCTGCAACAGGGTTGATACACAAGGAGGCATGGAAAGGATGAGAAGGGACTTGGTAAGGTTGGAGGAATGGTCAGAAATATGGCAACTTGGATTCAGTGCAAAGAAGTGCAAAATAATGCACCTGGAAAACAAAAACCCAGGGGAAGATTACTCAATGGGGGAGGGGGTAGTAACAACAACAAAAATTCAAAGGGATCTGGGGGTAATCATATCAGATGACCTTAAGATTAGCAAGCAATGTGAGAAAGCAGTAGGGAGGGCTGGGGGGGAGCTGGGAAGTATAGGGAGAGGCATCACCAGTTGAAAACAGGAAGTTGTTATCCCTCTGTACAGACAGTTGGTGAGACCCCATCTGGAGTACTGCGTCCAGTTCTGGAGACCCCTTCTCTGCAAGTATATAGACGGAATGGAGGCCGTCCAGAGGAGGGCAACCAAAGTGGTGCAGGATCTGCAAGAGAAGCCATATGAGGAGAGACTAAAGGAGCTTAATATGTATACACTTGAGGAAAGGAGGGAGGAGGGGACATGATAGAAACTTTTAAGTACCTCAGTGGAATCAACAAAGTCCAAGAGGGTAGCATCTTTCAGAAAAAGAGATGCGCAAGAACAAGGGGACACAATTTGAAGATGGGGGGGGGACAGCTCAGGGACAATGTGAGAAAGTATTTTTTCACAGAGAGCACGTAGAACAGCACATAGAACAGCCTTCCTGAGGAGGTTGTGGGGTCTAAAACTGTGGGAGAATTCAAGAATGCATGGGACAGACATAAGGCAATTTTTGTGGGGGGGGTAGCAATACATTGGCTGTTGGTTAAATAGGATCTGCAGTTTATCCTGTACGTAGGGAAATGGGCAGACTTGGAGGGCCAAGTGGTCCTTATCTGCCATCAAAGTCTATGTTTCTCCCTTAAAACTGAGGTAATTATGTTTAGTGAGTACGATTTTAGTTTTTTAGTTTTTTTAACTTTAATTTTTCTTTATAATCACATGTTGGAGATGGATACTGGCAGAGTTGAGTGGCTGGGAGAACAAGAGGTAGGGAATTCAGTAGGTACAGAACAGCACGGGGGGGCATCTCTGAGAGCGGGTCTCAGCATTTTTTGGTTTTGTTAAAGAAAACTGGGACCAAGTGTCATTATTATCTACACAGAGGAAGATAGGGATCCAACATTCCTTGCAGCAATGGAAGTAGTTAGGAGCCAAGGAAAACTGAAGGGTTGGTTATAGATATGAGCTGAGGCAAACTGAAGGGCAAGTGAGCAACTGTCTGTATCCAGAAGAGAGAAGAGATAAAGTCTTGTCCTCACTTTGCCCTGAATTCAGTTTCTGTGGTACATTAATTTTGGCAGATTTACATGTATTTGAGGAACAACATAGGTTCTGTACTATTCAGAGTGGATTTCGGGACTGAAATAGCAGAGAGACAGAGGTTTGTTTTTTTTATTTTGTAAACTTAATTGAGGATAACAATAGACGATAACAGCAAAAACAAACAAGAAGGAAGAACTCGTGAAGTAGACATACAATAAACCAATTGCCAAACATGCGGGAGAATAACAATATATCAATAGTTTAACAGAGAAATACAATAAAAGTTTATGTAAATTGTAAATTCCCACCTCCCACCCCTCAACCTGCCCACCTTCCCACCCCACCCATCCACTGGAAGACAGTAGATACCATAGACACCAGTAGGTGTAAATAGTCTCATAAAAAAGAAAATATATTATGGTTGCTATCAGATATCATGTGGGGCGTATTGGAACAACTATTATTCTAATACTGAGGGATCTTGAAGGAGATTAAAGCAAAAAAAAAAACAATGGTTTACTCAAAGGGTTAAAAGGACATAAAGTGGTTCCCAAACTTTCTTGTACCTGCTTAAGCAATCTGTCATGCTGGCAATTATCCATTCTGTTTGTAACAGTATTTCTCTATACCATTCTATAAATTGGGGGGTAGACTGGTCACATCAATGCCTAAGAATTACTTTCTTGGCACATGCCAAAATCAATGCCATATGAGATTTTTGATTGCCAATCAACTTATTACTGAATTCCCCTAACAGGCATATTTCAGGAAAAAATGCTTCTGTTAGGACTAAAATAGGATCAAAACATGATTGAATGCTACTCCAAAGAGGAGTAACTTTTTCACAGGCCCAAAGGATATGAAATAATATAATGGACTATTAATTACATCTGGAGCAAGTATCTGATGAGAGTCTACCCATTCTACGCAATTTAGTCAGAGTGTAACAAAGGTTATGAAGGATCTGATACTGCATAAGACGATATCTGTTCCATTTTATATATTTGTAATTGTGCCTTCAAATGCCTTGCCAATCACATGAGGTGTTGGATTTAGGAAGTGCCTGGTCCCAGTAATAGAACAGGTGACCTTCTCTATTAGAGAGGCTCTCATGTATTTTGTGGTAATAATATGAAATAGTGTGTGGTGCAGAAGCAGTTGAAACTAGGGAAAGGACTTGCGTACCATATTAGCTATTCCACAGATCAGCCACAAAATGATGCATTAGCATATGGGACAGCTGGAAATATTTAAAACATAGTGAAGAAGGCCACTTAACTTTCTCTTGTGCCTCCTGTAAGGTAAGGAATTTCCCATTATGTAGAAGGTAATTTACCGTATTTACCCCCTCATAAGGCCAGAAAGCCTTGGTAAGTGGATAACCTGCAATTGTAAAATTTGGGCTCCCCACTAACGGTTGTATCACATCCCTTTGAGGCTGGACCTCTTAAACATAGAGCATAATTGTATGTGAACCTTAAGTGATGTCTCTATAGAAGTACCTAGAAGGGGGACAGGAACTAGAAGGGGGACAGGATCAGATCTTTACAGTACAGTAGCTTATTCTTGTTGTTTTTACATTGTTTCTTGTGGATTCTGCTTGGTAGAAGGTTATTTCTTTTCGTTCTTACTAATTCTAAGGGGCTAGCAGGGCATTGTTTGGGGCTGTTGGAATTTTGAAACCTGTTTTGGCAGCTATAAGTGGGCTCATTTGTTTAATGTTTCACTGTGTGGCAGGCTGCATTTGTAGAGACCTATTTCTTCTGATTTAAAAACATAAGTGGTGTGATTTAACTCGGTCTGTTTCTTTGAATTGGAGACCTATATCTTCTAATTTCAAGCCTATTTTGATGTGTTGTTGGTGAAGCTGTTTGGAGTCCTGTTTCTTTGGGTAGCAAACCTATTTTGGGGGCTTTGAGTAGAATTGTGATTCATTGTTGCTGGCTTCACTAGCTGCAAAGCTTAGTGCAGAGTGGGGGAAGGGTGCCAATGGTCTGGCCAGGTCTCACTCAGCTAGGGAGGCAGAGCTGAATCAGGTGTGGTGTCTGTTGCTTTGGCTTCTCAGAAGGAACTAGAAGGGGGACAGGATCAGATCTGTACAGTACAGTTGCTTCTTCTTGTTGTTTTTACATTGTTTCTTGTGGATTCTACTTGGTAGAAGGTTATTTCTTTTCTTTCTTACTACTTCTAAGGGGCTAGCAGGGTATTGTTTGCGGCTGTTGGAATTTTGAAACCTGTTTTGGTAGCTATAAGTAGGCTCATTTGTTTGATGTTTCACTGTGTGGCAGGCTGCATTTGTAGAGGCCTATTTCTAGGTGTCAGCGTGGCTCAGTTGGTAGCACATCCACCTCTGGACCAGAAGGTCATGGGTTCTCATCCCATACTGGGATTGGACTTGCACCTAAAAATCTCTGGCATCCGAGTGCAGTATTGGGGGGTGCTGTACTGCTGGGGTGTGCCATCCTTCGGATGAGACGTTAAACCAAGGTCACTTCTGCCCATCCTGGTGTTGTCCTGGTGGGTGTCCAGGTGGAAGTAAAAGAACCAAGGACACTCTTTGCAAAGAGTACAGAACATTCCCAGTGTCCTGGCCAACATTCCCCTTCCCATAAACTGGTTCATGCAATTATCCAGGCTGTGTGTGGGTGATGATGTGCGATATGGCCACCACACATTCAGTCACTTCACTACCAGTCTAGCATTGCTTGTAAAGTGCTTTGGATGTATGAAAAGCACTACATAAATACTGATTCTTCTTCTTCTGATTTAAAAACATAAGTGGTGTGATTTAACTGGGTCAGTTTCTTTGAATTGGAGACCTATATCTTCTAATTTCAAGCCTGTTTTGATGTGTTGTTGGTGAAGCTGTTTGGAGTCCTGTTTCTTTGGGTAGCAAACCTATTTTGGGGGCTTTGAGTAGAATTGTGATTCATTGTTGCTGGCTTCACTAGCTGCAAAGCTTAGTGCAGAGTAGGGGAAGGGTGCTAATGGTCTGACCAGGGGCCCCAGCTACCTGATTGTTTCTGGAAGACTTGGGCTGGTCCCACCCCCCAAGCACCTCATCCCACCCACCCCTGGTCCATTATTTCCTTTATACCAGGGGTTCTGACATCAGTTACTCAAATGGGCAAAGGATATGCACCTGTCATAGCAGAAGCAGACATCCAGGAAAAGAACAGCAGCAAGTGAAGAGGTGACTGCTAGCTCAGTGGAAGGAAGTAAATGCAAATCTAGGAGCTTTCATTGTTACTTCTTCGCATTGCTATTGCATTGAGGAAAGGAGGAGTAGGAGTTTGAAGAAGGTTGTGCAATAGCTACTTAAAGTCTCTTTTTGAGTGTGGATAGGAAGGATAGGAATATAAAAAGCAGTTGCTCAATCTATCTAAACATGTACAAAAAAGGGGGCAAGGGAAATAAAGAAAATAATGTTTTGCACTGACAGAGGTGGGAGAGGGGAGAGGGGAGATTTAGGGGAGTGTTTGGTATCCTGCATCTGGAAGGGTGGGGGGTCGCTGGTGGGCAATGACAGCAATGGGTAGGGTGGTAGGCTGCAACAACTGCGGTGCACCAATCTTTCTAAAAATTGCTTGGAGTGTGGGAGGTTGTTTAGTGTGCAACCACATAGAGAAACTTCGAAAGGAGATCTAGGGTCTGCAGGAGGAACTAAGACATGCAAGGCAGATTGGGGGTGGGTTTAGCCCAATATTGGAGGGAGGAAGAAGGAGAGATGAGGGAGGGCAATTTAAGCCAACAGTGGTGAGGAGAGGGTCAGAAGAAGGGAAGCAGAGACAAAGGGGCCCAGACCAGGAAGAATGATTGCCGAGGAAACCAGGTCAGGAAACAAAAGACAAATGGAAGGAGGAGATAGGGGCTTGTGAGGGAGGTGAAGAAGTGGCAAAAGTCATGGAGTGGAAAGGAGAGAACAGGTTACTATGCAGAGAAAAGGAGCGGGCATTTGTGAAGGGTCATGAGAAAATAGTTTTGCACTGCTAGAGAGGAAGAAGGTGGAGGAGGGAAATGATGAAATTAGAGGAGTAATTGATAAATGCCTGGACAAAACTGGAGTGGGGGGAAGTTCTGTTGGGAGAATTGCAACAGGGGCAAAAGGGGGAAATAATGTGCAGGAGGAAGAAGAGGAGCTGGAAATGAGAGAGGGAGAGGAATGGAGGCAAGCAGGGAGTAAGAGTGGTGGAATCTTAGTGCTGGGGGACTCAGTACTAAGAGGAGTCAGGTGGGGTAGCAAGGGGGAGAGACATAGTCGCATTTGGGTGGAGGCCATGCCAGGAATGACAGCGGAAAGGGTGGGACAATCTGTTCTGAAATATGCTAGAAGGGGTAGGGACAAGCCTCATTTAATTATACATCTTGGGACAAATGACCTGGCTGACAAGGCAGTAGATGTAGTCCAGAGGAAATTTGAGGAACTAGCACATTTATGTGAGGGGGCAGGAAGATCAGTAACTTTTTCAGAGATACTTCCAGTGCCCAAGGCAAGCACAACAAGAAAGCTGAGAACAGTGAATTTAACAGATGACTAAGAATCTGGTGTTGTGCTAAAGGGTATGGGCTGTTGGGGGGGTGTGGAGAGACCTGGGAGGACAGTAGTCTCTATGCCAAGGACAGACTACACTTGAGTGAGGAGGGAAAGAAAGTGTTGAAACAGAGGATGGAAGAGTACATAGAGGAAGTTGGGAATTTAAACTAGGAGTGGGGGGTGGCAATTGGGCAAGAGATATGCAGAGACCACAGGTTGGGAAACCATATGATCTTACCCCCCATAACAATGACAAAGGTCAAATGGCAAGTACTATTGGTGATGCTAGGAAAGGAGGATAGGATGGGGGGGGAATGGGTGGAAGGTGGTTACCCTTAATGCTAGGAGCCTTGGGCGGAAAACTGCAGAGTTAGAGGTGCTCATGGCAGAGGGAGAGGTGGACATTGCAGCCATCACAGAAACATGGGCCACCCAATACAATGACTGGGACCTGTCTGTACCAGGGAATAGGTTATTTCGTAGGGACAGGGTGATTGGGAAAGGAGGGGATGTGGCACTACATGTGAAGGAAGGACTGAAGTGTGTAAGGGAGGAAGAGGAGGAGGGTAGTACAGAGTTACTTTGGATGCAAATCCAGGATTCCAAGAATAGGATTCTTAGAATGGGAGTGGTGTACAGGCCACCATCTCAGATGGAGGAGTTCGACAGGGAACTAGCAGAACAGATCAGGAGGACCTGCGAGAAGGGTAGTGGTGACTGTGGGGGACTTCAACATGCCAGGTGTGGACTGAAGTACCCCAACAACCAGGAACAGAAGGGAGCAGGTACTGCTGGATGCCTTCCAGGACAGCTTCCTGTTGCAAATGGTCAGTGAACCAACCAGGTTAGAAAATACCATTGGCCTTGTGCTGGCAAATGGGGACTTTGTGAGAGAACTTACAGTGGAGGAACCGCTGTCAGGGAGTGACCACCACTCAGTATGGCTCACATTGCATATGGGCAAGGAAGGAGTGGAATCAGGTACAAAAGTGCTGGACTTCAGGAGGGCCGATTTTGGGAGGATGGGGGAAGTGTTAAAAGGGTACCTGTCCAGAATTCAATCTAGTATGAACACTAACCAGAGGTGGGAGCTCATAAAGCTGGGGACAGTGGAGGCAACCAAAACCTGCTGCAAGGCCCAGAGCAAGAAGGCTAGGGCTAAGAAACTGAGCTGGTTGAACAAGGAGGTCACGGAAAAGGTAAGGAGAAAAAAGAGCTGCCTTTAGGGATTACAAGAAAACAGGGAGGGGGAGGACAGGGAGGAGTACATGACAGAATCAAAGGAGGTGACAAGGGCAGTAAGGGGAGCCAAAGCATCTATGGAACTCAGGGTGGCACAAGGCATTAAGAAGGGGGAGAAGGACTTCTTTAGGTACATCAGGGAGAAAAGGAGCTGTAAGGACCACATAGTAAGGATTAGGATGGAGGGGTGTTGGGTGGAGGCAGGGTGCAATAAGGCAGAAGCACTAAATGAGTACTTCTGCTCAGTATTTACTAAAGAGAAGAGGGGGGTGACACCCAAGGGAGGAGAAATGGCAGAAACAGGGGGGGGAAGGGGTGACAGATGGAGAAATCATGGAGGTCAGAGTTCGGGGAGGGTTTGAAGGCACTGAGGGTGGACAAGGCACCAGGCCCAGATGGCATCCACCCCAGAGTATTGAAGGAGCTGGCAGAGGTCCTTGCAGGACCTTTGGCAGACCTATTTAATGCCTCACTACATTCAGGGTGTGTACCTCAGGACTGGAGGATGGCTCATGTGGTGCCCCTCCACAAGAGTGGCCCCAAGGATGAACCTGGAAACTGCAGACCAGTGAGCCTTACATCCATCGTGGGTAAGCTAATGGAGACTATCCTGAAGGAGAGGCTGGTGGTCCTACTACAGGCCAAAGGACTACAGGACAGCATGGCTTCATATGGGGCAGATCCTGCCAAACCAACCGGGTGGAGTTCTATGACTGGGTAACTAGGCAACTGGACAGGGGCCATGCAGTGGATGTCCTGTATCTGGACTTCAGTAAGGCATTCGACTCGGTGCCGCATGGAAGGCTGGGAAGTAAGTTAGTAGGCACAGGGGCGGGTGCAAAGCTGATGAGATGAGTAGAGAACTGGCTTCAGGGAAGGCAACAAAGGGTGGTGGTGGGTGGGGAGCTCTCACACCCAAGGCTAGTGATGAGTGGTGTTCCACAGGGCTCAGTGTTGGGACCAGTGTTGTTTGGGATATTCATTGCAGACATATCATGGGACATCAAGAGCAAGATCAGTCTGTTTGCTGACGATACCAAGGTATGAGCAGTGGTGGATGACCTAGGGGGATGGAAGGGGTTGCAGGATGATCTGGCAAAGCTTGAAACCTGGTCAGACACCTGGCAACTGGGGTTTAATGCCAAAAAGTGCAAGGTGCTGCATTTTGGGATGAAGAACCCAAGGAGGAGTTTCCAGCTGGGGGGAGTGCAGCTAGCCCAGACAGATGAGGAGAAGGATCTGGGGGTGCTCATTGCAGGGTCAATGAGCAACTTGGCACAATGTAGGAAGGCAGCTGCAAAGGCCAACAAAATGCTGGGTTGTATTGCAAGGGGTATATCCTCAAGGAGGGAGGAGGTGATTCTGCCACTGTATAGGTCATTAGTTAGACCGCACCTGGAGTACTGCGTGCAGTACTGGCGCCCGTATCTGAAGAGGGACATTAAGTTACTGGAGGGGGTGCAGCACAGGGTGACAAAGATGATCAAGGGGCTGGAAGACTTATCATACGAGAGGAGGCTGAGGGAGTTGAACATGTACTCACTGGAGGACAGGAGGGACAGGGGGGACATGATTGAAACCTTTAAATACATGAAGGGAATAAACAAGACAGGTTCAGAGGGTCTGCTCAAAATAAGGAAGGGGAGGGACACCAGGGACCATGGTATGAGACTGGAGGGAGAAAGGTTCAGGAGGGAGATGAGGAGACACTTTTTTACAGAGAGGGTGGTGGCTGGGTGGAATTCATTACCTGCAGAAGTGGTATCCAGTAGAACAGTGGACTGCTTCAAAAGGGGATGGGACAGGACAAGGGGGAGGGTTAATGAAGGGGAAGGGTTGAAGGAAGGGGCAGCTGCAGAATAAGGAGGTGCTAGCTGCACATTCGAGCAGACTTGATAGACCTCTAGGCCTTTATCTGCTGGCAAATTTTGCATGTTCGTACCTTTCAAAGGTCTGGGAAGTGTTTTACAAGTGATAAAGAGAATTGTATGGATATCCAGACCATATCTAGCCATTGAGGCGTATAGGGTAAAGAGATGTCATCCGATTTTTGCCTTAACCAAAGGAAGAATCTGGAGCAGTAGATGGCCAAATAATATAGAAACAGATTTGGTACTTTCAGGCCACCTCTCCTTAGATCTCATTAATTTATACAAGGCCCTTTGAGGTGGCTTATTCTGCCATATAAAATTAGAGATTATTCTATGTACCTGGGTAAGCCAAGATTGTGGTAGTGCTTGATTAAGCATCAGAAGGGGATACAAGATACAGAGGAGGACATTCATTTTTATTAACTCAAGCACCCCCACATTGACATAGGCAGGAGGGACCATCTATCCAAATCAGTCTTAATACAAGTAACCACTGAGTCCAAATTGTATTGTTTCATTTTGGATGGAGAAACACTTAGATAAATGTCCAAGTATTTTAGTTTGTCCCTAACCCAGACAAAGCCAAGGTGCTCCACACTAGCCTTCATTGCCACCCCATTCAGAGACATCATTTTGTTTTTGCTAGATTCAGTTTGTAATTGGAGATTTTCCCAAATTGATTGATTACATCTAGGGCAGTAGGCAATGAGACATCAGATAAGGTAACATGTAACAAAATATCATCCGTGTATACCGCTAGCTTATATTAATTTTGCCCCAGAGAAATACTGGAGATTTGTGGAGTAGCATTAATTTTCATTATTATGGGTTCTAAAAAAAGGTTAAATAATAAAGGAGAAAGGAGACATCCTTGCCTGGTGCCTTGTTGTAAAGGAAAGCTTTTGGAAAGAGCCCCATTACAAAGTATACGGGCAGAAGGGCAAGTGTAGAACACCTTTATCCAATTAATAAAAACCAGCGGGAGATGAAACTTAGGTAGAAGATTGAACAAATAATTCCATGAAACCCTATCAAAAACTTTCTTTGTGTCCAGGGAAGCCAACACTGTGGGAGTGTAGGATTCCCTTGAGGCAGAGAAGAGGTGAGACAATTTGAGCATGTGGTCAGCTGAGATCCTCCCTTACACAAAACCCACCTGCTCCCTACTGATAAGAGGTCCCCAAACGTGGTTTAATCTCTTAGCCAATATTTTAGCAAAAATCTTGAGGTCATCATTAATGAAAGATATTGGCCTATTATTAGAGACCTTAAAAGGATCCCTCACAGACTTCTGTAACACCACAATACTAGCCTCCATAAAAGAAGTGTTTGAGAGACCTTTAGCAGAGATGTAGTTAAAAGCATCAAGCAATATGGGAGCTAATAAAAGTTTAAACATTTTATAAATATTGGATGTATATCCATCCGAACTTGAAGATTTATCCAGGGCCAGAGAATCAATGGCCTAACGGACTCCGCTAAGTTTAGAGGAGCCTGTAGGATATCTACTTGTAACTCGTTCAAGTGAGGTAAATCAAGATCCTGGAAAAAGGCTTCAAACAGAGTAGGACAAAAAGAGGTAGAGGGTGGTGTGTATGAGCTCTGATAGTATGACTGGAAACAGGCTACAATATATTTGGGAGAGGTAAGGAGTTGGCTTGACTCTGTGTGGAGAGAGGATACGATCCTGTCCATAAGTTGAGAGCGCAGATGTAAAGTCAGAAGCTTCCCAGCTTTTTCCCATTGATTAAAGTACTTTACTTTAAAGAGCAGCAATAAATGTTCTGCTTTCTCACCCAGTAAATGATTATATTGTGATCTTAAAGCCCTGGTGGGGGTATATCGAGGAAATTTGTTTCTCCAGGTACCTGATCTGACCCAACAAGGGGGTAATTTCTTATGAGGCTTGATTTTTACATTTGGAGGCCCAATGGATCAACTCGCCCTGGAGGGTGCATTTTAGTGCCCCCCCCCCCGAGCACATCCAGTTTAGTCATAGAAGGGGAATTAACATCTAGAAAAGAGGCAATACATTTTTGGATATGATCAACCAGTTCTGGGGACTTGAGCAACTGATTATTACATCTCCAGGTCTTATTCCATTCTAAGGAGGGAGAAAAAGACAACTGAAGAAGCATGGGATGCTGGTCAGAAATTACTTTAGCCCCATAATAACATAATAAAATACCTGATAGGTTCTGAGACCCCAACAAAAATAAATCAATCCTGGAAAAATAATTATGAGGGATAGAGTGACAGGAGTATTCTAGCTGGTTTGGGTGTATTGCTCTCCAGGGGTCAACTAAACCCAAGGTATCCATAAGTTCTTGCTGGGCTAGTTGTCCTGGGTGTTGGGGCTTGGTGAAACCCACTGGACTTATCTAGGTCATTACAAAAAACAACATTCCAGTCCCCAGCCAGAAGAATAGGAAGAGAGGTCCATGGTGCTAACAGATATATATTAAGGAGGGGAGAAACTTACGAGCTTTAATTGTGGGGCCATATATTACACCCGGGATAACTTCAAAGTGGCCTAAAAGGGCACATACAATCAAAAACCTTCCCTTGGGATCTGCCACCTCCTGAAGTAAACAAAAGGGAACTCTTCTGGCCACTAGAATGGCCACACCTTTCTTGAGGGAATCAGAGCCAGCTCCAAAGGCCTGTCCCACCCAGAATCGCCTAAAAAGGGAGACCTGGGTTTGGATCAGGTGAGTCTCCTGGAGGAAGGCAACATCCACCTGTAATTTGTTTAAATGAAGCAGAACCTTTGCCCTTTTCATGGAAGATTGAGCACCTTTGATGTTCCAAGAACAAAAGCAGTAACTAAGCAACATTTTTGTTACCTATAAACCTAAAAACACAACCTGTCATACTGTATATTGATATGAATTTAACATGAATAAATTTGAATTAGTTATTCCTCTCTCCTGATGGAAACCCACCCACCACCTCTCCCAACCGTACAAAAGGTCCAGCAACCATAAAGCCATGTCAAATGGTATGAAAGTCAAACAAGTCAGCCCAACATTGTCACGAATCTCCACACAATCACATAACAACTTGTAAAAAAAAAAACTTACATTTCCCCCAATTAGGGATAGTGCCAGAAGTCCAAAGAGTATAATCCCAAATCCCCTGCAAATCAGATCCCCCAACTTCCCTGAATCCCCCCAACCCACAGCATAGACCAATTTCTTGAAGATTTTCCTTTCCCAGTCGCTACCAAGTATAACTATTACAAGACTTGCCTTGGAGATGCACTGCCCATGCGGACCTTAATCTGAGTAATAACTGAGGCCAAACAGGAGTAATCAGTATAGAGGTTCCAAACCAGTAAAGGGTAGTAGAAAATCAAATGAGCCAAAAAAACTTGTACTACCCAAAGAAGGAGGAGTGACATAAAGCCTCAGTCCCAAAGGCAGAGAATCATGCCCTTTTCATTGGATATACAGGAGCCCTACCAGGTTTACCTATGCAGAATCGACAACACCTTTGCTGAAGTTCAACATTGTGAGATCCCCAATGTTGACAGGCAAAATGTTGCTTGTCTGACATTGGATTGTTTCTCTAGGGGGGCTGTGCACCCCACACTCCCTTCTAAAGATTATCAACTTTGAGTCGAAGTTGATTTGAAGAGGGGGGGGGTGACTCATGGCAAAAGGGTGAAATTTCACCCTTAGGTCCCTCACAGTGACAATTTCGAAACCTGTCAAAATTATCGCTGTGAGGGATTCTGCCATAAACGTTTTGCTGTTCGGTCAGCACACACCCCCATCCACTGTTCCAGCTCATGAAGCCTGTGTCCATAAGCAGCATTCTATCCCCAGGTCCCCCTGTGCCCCATCCAAAGACAAAAAGAAAAACTATCTCCCTCATAAAATACTGATATGAAGAATATTCCCCTAGAAGCTACTACTTCATATTAGTGTCCTGAAAGAGAAAAAGGACAATGTGAAGCAGGTACCCCATGCTAAACAAATAGACTGGCAGGAGCAGAGCAAAAACAATTGCAGTCGTTAAAGTTTAACTAGATATCTAATATAACCCAGCCATATTCCCCCCCCAGATACCCTGGAGTATGGAGGGAATAGGGGCCCAAATTGTTGCTGACCCAAAAACATCATTAGCCAGACTCATGAGGTATAACATGAACCATTGAACCCCCCCCACACACACACAAACATACCCCCCCAGGAAGCAAAATTGTCCTGCGTATGGTCAAGCCATATAAACATAAAGGTTCCTGAAAAGGTAAAAAAGATCAACAATGTCCAGAGAGTTGAACGGAGAAATTGGTTAGTGATGATATCAATTCTTGTCATCCAGAGCAAAGATGGTGCTGGAACTTCAAAGTCTGTCACAACAAGCCGAAATTAGTTAGTGTGGAAGCGGTCAGCCAAAAACTAATATCAATGTAAAAAGACCAGTTTAGAAATGCCAGCCAAAAGTCTCTGATCATGGTAGGATTGAACATAGTGCCCGAGTACAAATTGGAGTTCAGGACCCAGAATACTTTGTCCGCATATACAAAGGGCAAAGAGGAGCCACCCTCAGACTCAGCCAGTTGATTGGAGAAAACAGCTTTGATTCAGGATTCTCTTGCGGTGGAGGACTAAATTGCAGAGTGTAGCAGTACTGTTCACATAATGCATGCAAAGCTGAGAGGCTTACTTCCAAGAATTACACACAGGATCTAAAAATAATACCAAGTCATCAGAGGGAGGAAATTGAACTAAGCATAGCAGGTTAGGAAGCAGTTGAACAAAAAGATAAAATGTTAAAACCAGATCACTGCTCCCTGGCGACAAGGATCATAGAATGAGGTGAAATCCTGCTACGATGTACAAATTCTGATTGAATTAGGCTGGAAGCATGGAGTTAGAGTCAGTGAGCTTTAGGTGGGATGAAGGAATCTTGAAGAAAAAATAGGAAACTAAGGGTCAAGTTCATGAACACTAAGAAAATACCTCTGGGGAATCATGGGGGAGGCTGATTCTTTAAGTGGGGATAGTCACAAGCAAGCCGGCCCAGGATAACAAAAGGTCTTACCAGCCAGAGAAAAGGGGAAAGGCAGGTCCATAATAATCCTCGAAGGATTCAGAATTCTTGATCGAAGAGGGAACTATAATATCAAGGGTAGATAAGATCGATCCACTCTTGTTACAAGCATAGTGTAAAGCCCACAAAACTAATATGTGGCCAGAAAAAGTCATCTGTCTCTGAAGAGGTCCGGCAGGAGCTTTTCAGATCACTAGCAGCTTGTTCCCCTGTATCAAAAGAGTGCCAAGATCCCTGTATCAAAACTTATAATCTGGCAAGGTACAGAACACAGAACCTGATACCAGCTGCAATAAGTTTAGTAATGACTGGGTGGAAAGCAGCCTGTTTTTGTCTAGTGGCAGCCGACAAAACTTGTGAGACATAAAGCCTTGTGCCTTTCCATGTAATTTCTTTGAGCTCCCGTATCTTCTGTAATATATGCTGCTTGTCAACAAGATTTAGCAATTTGAGAATAAATGGGCGAGGTGGGGCACTAGTAGGCAGCCTGAGGCATAGTGACCAATGAGCACGCTCCCCAACATATCCAGGATTATTAGGAGAGGACCCTACTATGCGTTCTAGAAGCTTCTGAGTGAACAGAATCGGGGGAGAGCTCTTTGCGTTGTCCGGTAGACTAAAGCCTATCAGTGAAACATCAGTATTTTTGTTCACCTCAGTGGAGGTGGTATGTTGTTATGTCGCACTTTTCCTCGAGTAAAATCTGCTGAACTTTATGCACTTTAAATCTGTGTGGAATGTAGTTATATAATTTACTATACTGAGTGGTGAGTTCTTTTTTTTTTAAATTCAACGTACTTTATTTAAGTCAAAGTTGTACGTGTAGCTTATAAGGCAATTGAAACAAGGAACAAAGAATAAGACATGTCTTTGTAACCTTGGGGTTACATTGGCTCGATTACAGCTATTACTATATCTATAATTATAACTATCCTCTTTATTGTGGGTGGTGAGTTCTGTGACTATCTGCTCTCCTACACCAAAGATGACTGGATTATTTCTCCGACTTCTCCCCTTCAGGTCTTCTAATTTGGTCTCCATTTTGGTCAGCTTTTGATGGAGGAAGGTCACTTCAAGCTCCACTTGGTCACGCCATTTCTCAATGGAGTGGGTGTGGGCTTCCACATCTCCAACCCACCAACCCATCTCCCTGAGGTCTGCTCACAGGGACTTAATCTCATCGGTGAGATCCCGAATGTAATATTTTAGAGGCTACAGTTCTGATAAAAATTTCTCCTCAGAAAGTGAGACTGGAGCTGGGGTAACAGTTGTAGAGCGTTCAGCATTGGCTCCCTGGACCTTGGGCCTCTTTGATGTCTTGTCTGGTGTCTTAGGTGGGGTATGGTGCGGCAGCACTTGCCGCATCTCTGCCTCCATAATTATCACTGAATTCTGAAAACAAGTGGCAGACCTCAAAAGCGGATGACTTCCAACAAACAGTTGGATAAAAATAATGTTAAGTTCGTAGCTGTTAAGTTGCCAAAGAGAGTATATATTAAACAAAGCTGCTGGAGTGCAGGTTAGGAGCCGCACCTTCTTCAGAGGCATCATGTAACTCTAGAGACAGACAGAGTTGCCGGTGTTGTCAGGTTCCATGTCCCAAGTGGGAATGTGTGTCCTCCACTGATGAGGCCCAGACACAGTGCCACTATATTTGATCCATGTGCAGCGATCACGATCATTAAAAAAAAGGTTTGGGTAGCAGCTCTTATAAAATTATGCAAAATCAGTCAGCATCCATGTGGGATGACTCCGATAAAGACAGAGGAAACATTACACTTTACTTTATGCTGGGGAACATCGGGGTGGTAAACGGAAAGAGCGAGTAACGTATTTATTTTTCACTGTTGCTCGCTCTGTACATTTCCCAGTCGCCTATATTGCTCAAGTGTTTTAGTTTTTTTTTGGGGGGGGCAGAGCTCGGTTCAAGATAGTGTGCTTGAGAGAGAGAAGAGAGAAATGACAGACTGATATGGTGGCTGTAATGGAGGGAGAAAGCTGATTCAGAGTTTCTTTTTTTAAATGAACTCCTTGTTTGCAACTACCGTTTTCCGTGCTGGTTTACCGGAGAATGAATTATGGCAGCTTAGATTTTTTTAATTTTTGGGGTCGGATTGACTTTTTGGCGGTTTGGATGGGGAAATACAGTACTTATTTTGAATGTTCCGCTCTCTTGCTTTTGGGAAATTAATACTGCAGCTTTCATGGTTTGACATTTGGGGGTTGGACTGATTCTCTTTGAGATGTGGCTGACTGGCACCTTTTTCCCATGGGTTATAACTCAACTCAACTCAACTTTATTTTTATAGCGCCTTTCAGAGCTAAGGAGCTATGCCAGGACTTGCCATGGGTAATTATTGGACCCCACTGTATAACTTCAAATTGTGCCCCCTTGTTATTGCACATCCTTTTTTCTGAAAGATGCTACCCTCTTGGATTTTGTTGATTACCTGGAGGTAATTGAAAATTTGTATCATGCTCCCCCTGCCCTCATTTCCTTGAGGGTATACATATTAAGCTCCTTTAGTCTCTCTTCCTATAGCTTCTGGTGCAGACCCTGCACCATTTTAGTTGCCCTCCTCTGGACTGCCTCCATCCTATCTATGTCCTTGCATAGATGGGGTCTCCAGAACTGCACACAATACTCTAGATGGGGTCTCACCAACTGTCTGAACAGAGGGATAACAACTTCCTGTTTTTTACTGGTGATGCCACTCCCTATGCATCCCAGTATCCTCCAACCCTCCTTACTGCCTTCACACATTGCTTGCTTAACTTTGGGTCATCTGATATGACTACCCCAGGTCCCTTTCCATTTTTGTTGTCGTTAGTACCTCCCCCCCCCCCATTGTGTACTCTTCCCCTAGGTTTTTGTTTCCCAGGTGCATTACTTTGCACTTCTTTGCAATGAATCTAAGCTGCCATTCTTTTGACCATTCCTCTAACCCTGCCAAGTCCCTTCTCATCCTTTCCACCCCCCATTGTGTATCAACCCTGTTGCAAATCTTTGTGTCGTCTGCAAAGAGGCATACATTTTCTTCCAGTCCCTCTGCAATGTCACCTGTAAAGACATTAAAGAGGACCGGTCCCAGTACTGAACCCTGTGGTACCCCATTAGTAACCATCATTTCTTCAGAGTGGACTCCATTTACTACTACCCTCTGCCTCCTGTTGTCCAGAAAATTTGTTACCCAGGCTACCACCCTGGGACCCACTTCCAGGCTGGCTAATTTGTTTTTCATTTTTTGTGTGGAACTGTGTCAAATGCCTTGCTAAAGTCTAGGTAGGTCATGTCCACAGCATGTTCCTGGTCTACTACTTTGGTCAACAAGTCAAAGAAATCTATTAGATTTGTCTGACATGACCTTCCCACTGTGAATCCATGCTGCCTTGGGTCCTGTGCCCCGCCAGCCTCTAGGTACTAAACAATTCTTTCTTTTAGAAGTGATTCTATCATTTTCCCTACCACTGAGGTCAAACTAACAGGTCCGTAGTTTCCTGACTCTGCCTTGCTTCCACTTTTGTGAAAGGGAATCACATCCGCCCTCATCCAGTCCTCAGGTACTACACCATTCTCCTATGATTTGTTAAAAAGGGTAGTCAGTGGTGTCACTAGTTATCTCCTTAGTTCTTTTAGAATTCTAGGGTGAATCCTGTCAGGCCCCATTGCTTTGTCAACCTTCAGTTTTAGGAGTTCTTTCAGGACCCTTTCTTCTGTGAATGGACTGGTATCACCCCATCTAGAGTGCTTCTATTGTTTGGTTTAGGTTATGGGTTGTCATATTTTATAGGCGAGCAGAATTTATAATAATCTGTCTTACATAATGCAGTTTATTGGGGGTTATGTCCTGGTTCTTATTTGTAAAGGCTGGCTGATTCTATGTACTTCTCTCTCAAACAGTATGCAGGGTATTTTGGGGACTATTTCCTGTTATAATTGTTGTTTCCATCTTTAATTCCATTGTTTCATGGTATTGGGGGGCAGGTTAGTCCCCACATCTACCTTTTTCTTCCTTATTAGCAACACATGAAGTATATATGTCTTGTAGGTGGGGCTCCTGTGTCTCTATTACCAATTTGCTCCATTAGCAGTTTATGTCTGCAATATGTGATTTTAATGTTCACTGTAAGTACCACTTTATCTATTTGTACAAGCTTAAATATTTAAGCCATGCTCCATGACAGCAATAGCTTATGCTTTTAATCTGCTCACATTCATTCCATTATTCCCCTCCTAGAGTATATTAACTCTAGGCATTTCATGTTCCTGCTTAATGACATTGCCAATGTAGTGATAGGTTACATATGTCCTGGATGTAAGTTTTATGTGTGCTTTTACTTAAAATTGAACTGAATTTTATTTATATTTAAACATGTTAAGATTATTTGGCAAGCCTGTTTTCAAAATCATCCTGGATAAATCATACTGTTATAAGATCATAATATAAAATACAGTCAATCAAGAGAATTACTGTACTGTAGTACTTAACACCTGCAGTATTAACAATTACAATACATATACTACACGTCTCACTCTATTATATACATTCACATAAAAATTGACACCACTCAAAGCCTTTTGAATGTTTTGCTTTGTTGGCATTTGCACATATTCAATGGGAGACAGTTTCAGGGTGTGGTGGCCGTTTCTAACAAAAGGAAATTTGAGTAACTCATAATTTGACCTTTGACACCATTAACCCGCTACCATCAACCTCACTTAGAGTGTATTTTAAACCTTTGTAAAAGCATATTTTTTGTTGAATAGCTGGGAGCCAAATCTTTTGTACAGTTCTACAACAAAACAGACAAGTTTTTTTTTCTTATACTAAGCAATATCCAATTTAGCTCTAAGAGTACAGAACAATGGTTCCTCTCACTTGGGTGACCTACTCTTCCAAGGACAAATCTTGCTACTCTATATGACTTAGATCAAACACGAGCAATGCTGCTTTATTTGCTTGGCTACCACATTTATTTTTTCACTAGTCAATGGACCAAACTTCCATAATTAAATTAGGGCATAATGACTGTATTTGCAATCTGAATTCTAGAATCTCATGGTAAACCATGTTTATGTTTTCTTAGTGCACCAAATATTTGCGTTCACTTGCACGCATGCACAAGGAATGTTTTGAGACAGTAAGACTTTTTGGAGGTGTGTGACCTTCCTTTCCAATGCAGTGCTGAGTGTAGGGGGCATGACCATACCACACCAATGGATGTGTGAGCTGTCTATGACAACAGGTTGGCTGCAGTGGTCTTCAGTTGAAAGAAAAGCACTGCTGCAATCAGCAGTGGTAACGTGTGTGTATTTAGCATATTGACATCAGCCTTTTCCCTACGGCTAATGAAATTCCTCCCACTTCCTCCCTCTGCTGCTGTGCTGTCCTCCCTGCTCCCTTGTTATTGCCCCCACAAACACATTGTATGTGCTGACGGGGTGCCCAATCCCCATCGGCTCCAGGACCCCCCAACAAACACCCAAGTGGCATGCTGGGAGCCCATCCCAGTGTGCCCATTGTCCCTGTAAGTAAAAAACCATCCCAGGAGGTTTTTTTTTTTAAACCTATGAAAACAGAAAACCATCCCTTGTTGTGTCTGTTGCCTCCTCCACCAACCCTCTGTGCACCCCACCTCTCCACACACCCCTCACCCCATACTTACCTCCAGAGACACAGCGCAACAGTCTTCGATGGAGCGGGAACACGTCTGCACTCTTCAAAGCTGACCAAGGAATGAAGAAATACTGGTAAGCTGTATAATGGCATAAATGTTTTTGTTTTCCAACTTTTTTTTTTAGTTGTTTAACCAGGAGTAGCACACTAAGCTGTAAGCTTTTTTACAGGATTGACCTGGGAGCACGGGGAAGTTAAGTGACTTGCTTAGGGTCACACAGTATGTAAGTGGAAGCTGGGGGATTCAAACCTAGGGCTGGTCTGCTGGATGTCACCAAATTTGCAGTTCAGAGCCTTAAACCACTGCACTACACTGCCTCCCTGGTGGATACTGCGGTCATTTTTGCGAATGTTGTCACCAAATTTTCAACATAGGGTTCTTGGAACCCCACCTCATGAATTCAGTCACTGTCATCATATGGTTATTCGGTCCCAAAAGGTGATTTCACAGCCACTGCATAGAATCACCTTTTGGGACCAATTAATAAAATGACAGTGTCAATGTTCATGAGGTGGGCTCCCAAAAAGCCTATGTTGCAAATTTGGTGAAAAAATTCCAAAAAATTACTGCTTTATGAGAATTTGTAATATTTTCACTTCAGATTTTCAGCACTGGCATTTTTTCACACCTCCTTATGAACAGTACAGCTGTCATTTTTCACATCCTGGCCGAAATGTGTTTTCACACATCTGGCACACAATGGCGCAGTCACTGTGGGAAATCAAAGTTCGGGACAGATTAAGAAAATCATAGTGACACTGTTCATGAGCAGAGGTCACACAATGCCTATGTTGAAAATTTGGTGAAACAAGTCCACAAAATGACTGTTATGAGTGTTCATTGCTCAGTTTCCGTGTACGCTCTTGAGTTCGAGAATTTTTAATATTTTCACTCCAGATTGTCAACTTTGCCATCTCTTCACACCTCCCCATGAGTGGTACAGCTGTCATTTTTCACATCCTGCCTGAACTGTGTTTTTGCACATGTGACGCAGAACAACAAGGTCACTGTGGGAAATCAACGTTCAGGACAAATTTACAAAATCACAGTGCCACTGTTCATGAGCAGAGGTCCCAAGTGCTTTCATGAGGTGGGGGTCATAAAAAGGCCATGTTGAAAATTTGTAGTGAAAATACCAGCAAAGGCCTTTAAGGCTTTAGGATTTCTAATCATAACATCCCACCCTGTACAGACTGACAGGAATCAGGGGTGTGCCTTTGGATTGCCAGCTATAATGCTCATGCCATTCCACCCTCACCCCCAGCCTGCAGCCAGTGATAGGCATAGAGATGTGCCTTGGACTCTTCTGCCCTAGAGTTCACCCCATTCTCCTATACTGCACCCATTTCAACGTATTTCCTTATGGACTGCAGTGACTATAAAGCCGAACACCCCAATGCACACCTCAACACTTGTCGGTGTCTGCAGGATAGGGTGAGGTGAAATGGCATGACCATTTTGGGTGATGGCCCAAAGGCTCATCCAAATGCCTGTCCATCTCTGCAGGGTGGGGTTGGTGTGACTTCAGTACTTCACTGCCATTCATATTCTGCATCTGTCTAACTCATGCACTTCCAATGTTAATACCAGCAAGCAAACATTTGGCATTGACAAATGCTTGTCAGAAGTGCCAGTGTTACAGCAATTGACGAGTACAGTTGAAGTGGATGCTGCAAGTAACTGACTGCTGTATCAGGAGTCTGTGACGTGGGAATTTCAAAACTTGCCACGCACTGTCTCCCAATACAAAAATACACAGGGCCAAGCTGATGGAGATTAACATAATGAGCATAAAAATAAATGTGAACTCTAAACATTGAAACATACAAAAAAACACACACAAATGCCACTGTTTCTTATTTATTTTTATTTAACAGTTAATTTCAGCAGACAATCGTTTCCTATCAATGAAAATTAAACATTGTACTAATAAAGGCATGTGTTTCCCCAGTGTTCTCAGGTTGTACCTCACTGTTTGATGATATGTCTCATATTGTCCCCCATTCTGACCATCAGTATCCCATATTTCAAAGACAGAAAGTTAAGAAGTATGAGGCTGAAATGTAAATGAGATGCAAGAGGAGTTGCAGAGAGGTACTCTGTGGGACATGGGTGCTCAACAGACATGGATACAATTAAAAGGGGGGCATGCATATGTGCCAAACAGCACTGCAAATACCTGCAAGCAAATGTTTGGCATTGACAAATGTCTGCTGTGATACCTTCACACATAACTGATCAATACGATAGTAAAATTTTAACTCGAAGTCTTCCCATAGTCCCAGGTACTTGTAGACACTGATCTGCTGTAAGGTTGACTCAGTTCTGTAAATATTTCAAGCTTACTTGGGAGCTTTACTATTTTACCTGAATGAAACAACTTTGTATTATTTATCTTTTTAACATCAATAATAATCTGATTTTCAATTAACCAGCTCTGGAAATTTAGAAAGTCCAGTTGCAGTTTTTCACCAATTAATTCTGGGTCTTTATCTGCATAGAGCAGGACAATGTTGTCCACTTACTTTTTTATACTCTCAGATATTACATTATTTGGTAACTCAACTATAAACACAATGAATAGTCGGGGACCTAATACTGACCACTGTGGTACACCTTTGTTCTGTTTTACCGGTCAAGGATTAGAAATAGATGTACCAACCCGTACCAGTTCTGTACGGTCCTGTAAATTTTACTTGAACCATAATGAGGCCTCTTCACTAAACCCTTTATCAACCAATTGCTTGATCAAGATTTCATGATCTACAGCCAGCCTAGTGGTGTAGCAGTAATGCTACCTCCCACCATGCTGGCAACCTGGGATCAGGAGCAATCTTGGGTTACTGGGGGGGGCCAGTCAGGGGAAGAGGATAGAGTGTCTGCTGGACTGCTCTCCTCTCCTCTCCTGAAGAGGAAGGAATGCCGGTTCCACCATGTGATTACCACCAGGTGGAGACCTAGTGGTAGGACAGGTCTAGATACAGCAAAAAGGGAGGGACTAGTAGGACTTCAGCAGAGTGTTCATGCCTCCACATGCATATGCTGATATGGGCACCCCAGCTACTGTGAGGGAAGGATCAGAAAGAAGAAAAAAGGTCTAGGAGGTGCTTCATGAAGCCAGGCCCAATCTTCTCCAGTCCACACCACCACCCAACCCCTGGAACAGGATAGATTGTACTGCAAGTGAGAGGACAGACCTCCACCTCCTAGTCCCACCACAGATGCCAATCCACAGCAGGAATCCTGGTGATTGGGAGTTTATAGGTGACAGTCGGAGAGAGTGGGGACTGGCTTGACAGCCAGCTGTTCACCCCATGTGAGAAATACCAGTATGGTGAAAAAAGATATGATCTATAATGTCAAACGCATTAGGTAGGTCACAAACACTGCTCACATGCATTGTTTACTATCCTGTGCATAAGAGATGATGTCTATGAAGTCCAACAAAGCATTAATTGTGGAATGTAGAGCCTGAAGCTCAACTGCTGCTACTTATGAATTTCCCTCTCTAATATTTTAAATACTAATGACAACAGTGAAATGTTTTTATAATTATTTGCCATTGTAGCATTATCTCCCCCCCCCACAACACACACCTCAAAAATCAGTGATATTTTTGCTGATTTCCACATTTTTGGAAATGACCCACAGCACAGACTCCAACTGAGCAACTTAGTCAAAGGGGCATCTATAACATCTGTTTCCTCACACAGCAGCCTGGCCTCCAGGACATCCAATACCCATGGTTTATTTACGGTTAGAGCCTTCAATTGCTTCCACACATCACTAGATTGGATGATTTTGAACCTGAAGAATGTTTATACTCCCATCTAATGCAATGGAAAAGACCAGGGTCAGTTTGGCATTGGATTTATTATTTTCTGTGTCAACTTGTGGTGGGAAAGTTAATAAATTATTCTTTTAGAGTTTCAGCTATACTATTTGGATCTGTTCGATCTTCTTCTGTATTTAAGGTATTTGGCAGTTAAACATTTACAGGTGACTATAGCTGTTCTGCTGTCTTCCAAAAATCCATCAGCCCTCCAGCAGCTTCAAATTTCCTTTTATAAAAAGTGGCTTTGGACTAGCTAAGTAATTTCTTACATTTATTTCTCATTATTTTTATGTGACCCACTCACATTCTCTATTCCATTTTTAGGGCTGCAGTGGTCCTAGCCCTGCAGACCTCTAGATATGAGGAAAGGACAGCTGCATTCCTTCTGACCGAACAACATGGAGTTTCAACACAGACACCTCCGCATCTGTGAAGCACTCCACTTGCTCTCTCTATAGGCAGTTGCACTGCATTATTTTTACTGTCAGCATGACAGACAATTTCTTTTTTTTTTAAATATTATATATATATATATATCCCATCCGACCCTCCTTCTCAGCACCCACCCCCCCAAAACACATAGTAGTGGCACTGAGGGTGCCCAATCCCTCGGTGTCCCAATCACAAAATCCTGTTACTGACCCCCTGTCCACTATCGTGCATGCACGGTTATTTGTGCCTTCTTTAAAATATATTTATTGTGTCTTCTCCTCATTTGACCCTCCCTCTCAGCACCCACCACCTCACTCCCCCCCAGAAATGTAACAGTGGCATTGTGGGGGTGCCCAATCCATCAGTACAGGAATCCTCATTTGTTACCTTATTATTGACACCCCCATTCACTATTGTGTATGTGCTGTTATTTGTCCCTTTTATTTTTTTAAATATATTTATTGTCATACCCCCACAAAATATAACAGTGGCACTGGGGGGGTTACCCAATCCCCCAGTGCAGGAATCCTTGTTTGCATTTTTTTTTAACCTGTAAAAAAAAAAGTCCATTGATGTCTTTTGTGGCTGTTGTATTCTCCTCCCCACCCGACCCTTCTACTCAGCACCCATCACCCTGCACCCCCAAGCCCTTACTTACCCATAATGGGGCCAATGCCATAATCTGCTCAGGACTGCAGACATGTCTTCATTCTTCAAAGCCGGACTACAAATTGAAGAAACATGTATGTGGTTTGATGTATTTCAATGGTGTTTTGAACTTAGCAATGTAACTTGACCTTTTTTATATATTTTTGTCCCCGATTTTCAACATGCCTTTTTTGGGACACCACCTCATGAGCAATGGCACTGTCATTAGGCAAATCTGCCATGAAAGGTGATTTTCTGCTCCCTGTGTGAAATCACCTTTTGGACAGGAGCTGAAACCTGTTCATGAGGTGGGGTCAGAAGAAGGCTATGTTGAAAATTTGGTGTACAAATATTAAATAACAACAACGTTATGAGCCTATGTTGAATTTTGCAAATGCAGGCTCATACATTTTTGATGTTTTTACCCCAAATTTACAACATAGATATTTCTTTACAGTACCCCATGAATGTGACAGCTGGCATTTTTCAAATCCTAGCCAAAATGTTTTTTTCACATCCCAAAAGGTGATTTTGTGGTCCCTGCATAAAATCACTTTTCAGGCAGGATTCAAAAATTATCTCTGCCCTTGTTCATGAGGTCGGATCATAAGAAGTCTATGTTGCAAATTTGGTATAAAAATATTAAAAACAACAATGTTATGAACCTACATTGAATTTTGTTAATGCAGGCTCACAACTTTTGTAATTTTCAATATTTTTACCACAAATTTATAACGTTGTCATTTTTTACAGCACCTCATGAATGTGACAGCCGTCATTTTTCAAGTCCACACCAAAATGTGTTTTTGCATCCTGAAAGTCAATTTCACAGTCCCTGCACTAAATCACCTTTTGGCCAGGAGTTGAACATTTGCTCTGCCATTTTTCATGAGGCAGGGTCATAACAAGGCTATGTTGAAAGTTTGGTGTACAAATATGTAGTGATTTTCACTATTTTTACCCCGGATTCCTCCCATGCAGCCGTATCAGCTCTGGACAGATTTTTATTTTGTTAACTTCCACAGTCAGTCCCTCATTCTAAGACATTTTAAGATTTTTTTTTACCAATCCATGGGTGACTATTTAACTTTTTTCTCACACTATGAAAGAATCATGTTTTTAATATACATCTCTAAATACTTCTAGGAAGAAAGAGACTGCATTTTTCAAATCATCAAAAATGCAGGTGGTAACTGCAGGTCGGGGAACTATTGAAATCCTGGCCTGCAACATGCATGTCCCACAGGGCTCAGTACTCAGTCCAGTGTTATTTAACACCTTTATTGGGAACATAGTAGAAGGGATCATTAATAAAATCATCCTAGTCACAGATGACACTAAGATCTGTGTCAGGGAGGACTTAGTTAAGCTTGAGCATTTGTAAGGCATCTGACAGTTGGATTTCAATTCTATGAAATGTACGGTCATGCACCTGGGAGTCAGGAACCCAGGGACTAGCTACTTGCTGGGGGAAGGGTACAGGTAGTCATTTCAGAGGAAGAAAAGGATCTGTGGTGATTGTCATGGGGGCATGAAACACTCTGCTCAGTGCTGGAAACCAGCTGCCAAAGCAAACAAAATGCTGGGGTGCATCACCAGAGGAATCACCTCAAGGAATGAGGAAGTTCTCATGCTGTTGAACAGGTCCCTGGTTAGACCACAGTTAGAGTACTGTGTACAGTTCTGGTACCCATATTTGAAGAAGGACATCAAACTTCTGGAGGGGGTGAAGTGAAGGGTGAGCAAGATTATGCTGGGCCTGGGGGACAAACCCTATGAGAAGATACTGTGGGAGCTCAACATGTACTCCTTGGAGGACAGGATGGAGAAGGGAATATGACACAGAAATCTTCAAATACCTGAAAGGTATAAATAAGGTTAGAATAGAGGGCATTTTCAACTTGAAGGGGGAGGGGTCCATAAGGGGGCACAGTCTTAAATTCTTGGGGGGAGGAGATTTAGAAGGGAAATGAGGAGGCACTATTTCACAGAAAGAGTGGTGGCAATGTGGAATGAATTGCTGGAGGAAGTGACCTTACTGAAAACTGTGGGCAGTTTTAAGAGGGGGTGGGCCAGGGTCAAAGGGAAGGTCAATTCTGTGGGAAGGATTTGGAGGGGTAGAGGGGGGCAGGGGATGATAAATTGAGGGTGGAAATGGAGGGGCAGCTACAGCTGAATAATCAGTGTGCTGCACACTCAAGTAGACTTTATAGACCGTTGTGGCCTGTTTCTGCTGACATTTTCATATGTTCATATGTATGTAAATCTGGAATTACATCCAGATGACTCCAGTTGACTTCTTTGAGATCCTTAAAAAAGGCTTCCTTATTGAGATTTGTGAAATACCTCTAGTTTGTTAAAGGGGACAATTTTATTTCAAAACAGTGACTTACATCTAGCTCACAACTGATCCTACAATGGTCTTCAAGTACTAAGGGACCTACAGTGCTTCACACTTATTTACTGTTAGGTTTTTGATACAAAAATCAAATCAATAATGGTTCTTCTTTGGCATTTCTGCTTATCCTTGTAGGAACCCTAATTATCTGATCTAAATTTAATATACCAATGACTTCCCACAATCTTTCTGCCTTTAGTATCTCTCCAGTAGGTACTAAAATCCCCTAGCAATGGCACATTTTCTTTGGTAGCATTATTTTCCAAGCAATGGACTATGGGCTAGATTCACAATCATAATCTTGCTTCCCCTTTGTGAATAACCGCAGCTGCAGGAGACCTGCAGATCTGCATGTGGCAACCCACCTGAGCTGGGTTTCTCCTGCAGCTGTGGATTTTTTGGGACATTCATGAATCTAGCCCTTTGTCTTCAAAATGTGATGGTTTAATCTAGGGAAGGGAAAAAAATTACCTCAATTATTAGTCCTGCTTTTATTAGTTCTATCAGAATGCCTTCATTTCCATTTATTGGCAGTGTGGTATTGATTATAACAGGCCCAGTTTCCTCACTAACACTGATGAAAGCCCTCCACCCTTTCTTTTTCTGTCATACTGATATGTATTTACATATATTTATGTGATACATACATGTGGTGGCCTTCCTTTACCTGGACTTCAGCAAGGCATTTGATTCTGTACCTCACAAGAGGATGATCAGGAAATTGGCAGATCTCAGGGTTGGAAAGAAGTTAACCAGATGGGTGGAAAACTGGCTGAGAGGCAGAATCCAGAGTATGATGGGGGTGAGCTATCTAGCACCAAGGAAGTCACAAGTGTGGACCCACAGGGCTCAGTGCTTGGACTGGTGATGTTCAATGTCTTCATCAACAATGCTGAGGATGGCATTAAGGGCACAATTTGCCTATTCATTGATGACACCAAGCTCCATTAGAGGATGGACACTGCAAAAGGGATACAGGACCTAAAGGAGTATCTGGAAAAACTAGAGATATGGTCCAGGATTTGGCAGTTTGGCTTTAATGCAAAGAAAACACAAAGTTATGCATACTGGAGCCAAGAACCTGAAGACTGAGTACAGCCTGGTGTCTGCATCGAAGAAAAAGAATGATCTGAATGTGAAGATAACTAGTGACTTGAAGCATATCACAATGTAGGAAAGTAGCAGCAAAGGGAAATAAAATGTTGGGCTGCATTGCCAGAGGGATCAACAGCAGTTGAGATAAGGTAATACTGCCCCTGTACAGGTCATTAGTGAGGTTTCTTCTGAAATACCATGTACAGTACTGGTGCCCATACCATAAAAATGACATTAACCTGCTGCAGATGGTCCAAAGGAGGGCAATGAAGATGCTCATTGGCCAGAAGGATAGGACGCATTAGGAGAGATTGGAGGCCCTGAACATGTACTCAATGGAGGATAGGACAGAGAGAGGGAGAGAGGTGACATGACTGAAACCTTCAAGAATTTGAAATGAAAAAGTAGGGTGGATAGGAAGGTTCTCTTCAAGTGTAGTGAAAACCAAAATTCTGTATGAGGTATTCAGTCTCAAGTTGGAAGGGGAGGTTTAGGAGAGAGCCTAGGAGACACTTCTTCATGGAGAGGATGGAGGTGGGTTAGAATGGGCTTCAGTAATATGTGGTATTGTTAATGACAGTGTGCAGCTTCAATAGAGGCTGGGAAAGAGTTAAGAGGAAAATAAGGGTCAAAGGAGGGGTGGATGGAGGAAAAGGGCAGATTGGGGAAGGGGTCAGGGTCAGTAGTATATGCTGAGGACCTAGCATTATGAGCAGACTAGGCAGACCTAGTGGCCTTATTCTGCTGGTTTTGTTGTATGACCATATAATACCACTGTATGGTGAACACTTGTCAGTGTCAGTGGCTCAGTAGGTAGCACACTCGCCTCTGAGGCTGGGAGATTAGAGGGCTGTGGGTTCAGTTCTCACATCTGGCACTTGGGTTAATATCCCAGTACTGACACTGTAATGCAGCATGAGAGGGGTGCTGCATTTCTGAGGTGCCGTCTTTCGGATGAGATGTTAAACCGAGGTCCCATCTGCCTGGATTGGTGGTAGTTCAGGTGGATGTTAAAGATCCCATGGCACTTATCGAAAAGAGTAGGGGAAATTTTTATTAAAGTTGGAAAGTAAAATACAGTCAAATAATACACAAAAGCAAAAAGCAAATTACTTGAAACAAAATACATATGCCATCATACATAAAATACAAAACTAACATTACAATAGACTCAAAACTTACTAGACATACTGAAAAATAACCCCCACCCTAATAAAAGAGTAGGGAATTTTATTATTTCAGTAAACCAAAATTGAAAACATACAGTGTTAAATCACACAAAATAATATATAAATCATATAGAAGATAATCTATTACAAAGATATATCATCCAAACAATGTAAAAGGAAAACTGCAAAACAGTCCCCACCCCCACCCCATTTACAAAATGAGTAGGGAATTTCCCTGGTGTCCTGGCCAAATTTCCCTCATTCACTAAAAATACCACCAACAGCTTAATCTGGTTCAAGGTCAGTTGGCATTCATCTGTATCCCCCTCCCCCAGGTCGTGCCTGAAAATAGGCAGGATTTGTCTAGTGCACTTACCCGGTCAACAAAAGCTAAATAAGTAAATAAATCATGTGTTTGTCTAACCATGTCTCTGTTATTCCTCTGGATTCTTTGATATTCCCCAGGATTTTAAGTGTATTTTTCTCTACCTAAACTCTTAATTCATCAATTTTTGGTAATAGGTTTCTGGCATTGGTATGGAAACTTTCAATGGATTTAATTTACTTTGGCCTTGTGTTTACTTCCACATCTCCTGCCAACAACAAAATCATGTAGAACACTATCCAACTACTCTGCTTAGTACTACTAGTACAGGGTTTAAAATACATCCATCTATATGCTTTCCTACCCTACCTATTGTGTTTTTGTGGCATCAAAACATTCTCAAATCTATGTACTAATTTTAATGTAATCAACACTGTTGCCCTGCTTAAAGTATGATAAAAAAAAATTATGCCAGGATCTGGTTTGTGCCCAGCTGCATGATTAATCCCAACCATGCAGGTTAGCTAGACACAAGCCAGGCTGTTGCATTGTATGAGTCATATTCCCTATTACTGTTTAGCAGATGAAGTGTTTGTTATCTTACTGGATCCAGCACTCAAAAAGTCAGATATAAATAGCTTATGGTAAAAAGAGAATGGAGAAAGGCTAGATGAGGGAAGGGGAGGCAAAAATAAAATTAAAAACACTAGATTAAAACATCCAAGATAACCTTTATCCTAATAAAACAAGAAAGACTAAAACAAAGAAAAATTAAAACAGCCTCCCCCTTACCTTCCCACCTCTGTCTTGCACTGGTGTCTCCCATCATGCCAACAGAAGCCAGTCATGTAGGCAGCAACTCTGTGCACAACTGCTGGAGAAGTTTCCACCTTTGTATCAGCAAATGACCTACGCACCACAGCATCACAGGTACTTGAGTTATCAAGTCAACAACCTGGGGTTCTGGCACTATTTGCAGTATTGAGGGGACAGGAATGCTGCTATACTGAACTAACTGAATGAATTATTGAAATGCTATAGTACAGTGCAGAGCTGACTCAGTTTCCTAGATGAAAAATTGATGATTTAGTAATGATGTTTCACACTGAGGGTTGAGATGCTGGCCACCACATCTTGCGCCATGCCTGCAAGTCGGGTTTGGGAATGGATTTGGGCCACCGGGGGTCACCAGGAGAGGGAAGGGATTGAGCATTCAGAGGACTGTTCTCCCTTCCCTTGGGAGGGATCTAGGTTTCACACCACTCTCTAGCAGCTCCTGAGGAAACTTGGGAGCAGTACACGGATGCGGTGCTGTCACATTGGGGAGGAGTGGTGGTGGACATCAGCACATAGTGCAATGACATCATTGCACATCTGCACTGCTGTGGGGGAAACTAACAAAAAAAATCCCCAGAGGACCAGGGAGGCAATGAGGACCTCAGGGATCTGGCCTCACATCCCCAATGCCAGACCACTACTTCAATGGTCCCCAGGTGCCACCCACACAGAACGGACCCTCTAATCTCAGAAAGTGCCACCAAGGAAGGTGAGGTGAGCCCTCCCCCAGGGGGTGATCTGAGGGGCTGGGAAGTCCTGGTTGGGGGACCATTGGTGGAAGGGTCTCAGTGGGGAGTAGAAGGTCCAGATCGAGCTGGCACCTTCGAGAGACGCCCCCGGACCATAGGTGCACAAATAGAGTTGACCAAAAATAAATAAATAATGATGTTTCTTTTTTTTTTTCAAGTATTCATTTTTATCCTCCGGGGAGCCTGACAGGTGGCTCCAGTCCTTCCTTCAGAGGGACTCAGTCTGAGGCCCCACCTTCCCCCGCCTAACTATCCCAGTGATCCCCCATGGGTTACCCTCCCCCCCATGACAAGGTAGGGGCGAGGAGTACCAGCTTCCTCCAACCCTGGAGACCACATCCAGATTCTGGGAGTCAGGACAGGGCACTGGCAGGGCCATCATGGAGCCTGCCAGCTCCATTTTCCTGGTTTTCTCCCTCCCCCCTCCTCACTGACATTACACATTGGCTCAAGCTTCCTGACCTGTATCCCACTCCAGCCATCTCTAGAGGGTGATCAATGAGTGGGACAGCTATCCATCCATCCCCAAGAGAGGAGAGCAGTCCTCTGGATCCTCGATTCTCTCTCTACCCCCTGCAGAACCCAGGTCGCCAGCATGGCACGA
This sequence comes from Neoceratodus forsteri, assembly GCA_016271365.2. NCBI lineage: Eukaryota > Metazoa > Chordata > Ceratodontiformes > Ceratodontidae > Neoceratodus > Neoceratodus forsteri. Next base: position 1,065,402,981 of record CM028131.1, on the reverse strand, counting down.
GGTGTAGGATCCAACACCTCAACCTCTAGCACCTCCGGGCCAGCTAATAATGATGTTTTATGAATGATTCTTATCAATTATGTTCAAAGATTATGTTCAGACTTCAAAATACCATCATAGTGATCATGACTAGCAATGATTAAACATGAACGTTACATGGCTGCCAATCAAAAACCACAATGTTCTGGAAATAATAATTATGCTTAATGATGATCTCATATTATCATGATTTTTCATGATTGGCATGGTCAAGCTTACTACAATAAAAGAAAATTAAGTTATCTTTCTTCTATACTCACAGAATACATCTTGTCTTCTAATTAGACATGTTCATTGGATCAGTTATGACATAACTTCTGCACAAACACATTGCTTTCAGCTATGCTTACTCTGACTCCTCACTTCTTTTTAGTGTTATAAAGGCTCAGATTTGTTTATATAGCTCCACTCAGTGGCTCCCTTTACAATTGTGGTGAGATCCTACAAGTACCTGGTTTGTGCTCGGAACCTTTCCTAACAGTCTGCAAACTAATACTGTCAAGGCAAAAGTATTTTAACTAAATAAATTACCACTGTATAAGTCCATAAACTGTGCTTTTGAAATTTGCAAGAAATGTGCAAATTAGTTATGTAAATGTACATACTATACCTAACATCTCATGTACTCATCCTGAAGGGATTAAAACTTAACATCAGATAATTTATATTACAACGTGCTTCTGCTGATAGTTGACATTCATATTTTCTTTGTCTTTTATTCATATTTTCTTATTATTAACAACACTTTGTTAAGTATTACTAAGGTGACTTACAATTATATAATACAGAACTATATAATCATGAGTAATCTTCAATGATAATCTCTTGATCATTCACAGATCATCAAAAACCATCATGCTGATTTAAGCTTACAAAAATAGACAATAGTCATTGGTTGGTGATTGAAAAGTTATGTGTTTGATGATTAAATCATGATCTAAATGGTGATCTCAGATAATGATCTGCCTTGATGACCATATGGTAACACTGGATGATAACAAGGATCAGTCACAACTGACCTTCAGAAAACATGACTATTGATTTACCAATTCACCTAGGTTGTGTTAGCAGCAACAGTACTGGTTGTATAGTAGCAGCACAGTGGATGCATGACAGGCTTCTGTCTTTGAAGTGGCAAACAGCCTGCCCCCCCCCACCACACACACACAACCGTACAGGCCACCTGGGTTATCAAGGCAACAACCAGGGGCTCCGGCACTAGTTGCAGTGTTGGGGGGTTGGGGGAGGAATTCAGCAATGCTGAACTAGCTGAATAAAGTGTTGAAGTGCTGTAGTAAGGTAAGGGCTGGCTCAGTTTGTGTTAGCAACAGTAGTTCTGGCTGTAGCACCACAGTGGATGCAGGAGTGGATTCTGCCTTTCTTAACAAAAAGTCATAAATAAAATGTTCAAAAATATAATAAACATTCCATTTTCCTTGAACCTTTTTTCAGAGCAGGTTCCAAAGGTGAATGATCCAATAATAAAATAGTCTCCTATTCAGTTATCTCTATATCTTTAATCAATGACTTCGTACCCAAAAGCATATCAACCAATGAATATATTTAATGTCATGTGGAAAAGAATGAGAATTCTTTAACACCTGGATATTTTTTTTTCACTCAAAGGTCTGTTAAAGCTAGATTTTTTATTGTATCAAGTATACACTCAATTGCACTGTTTGATTATCTGTTTTTAGCTGCTGTATCCATTACTGAGCGCAGAGATAAACTATAGTCTTCTCCCAATATACAGTATGTGGCAGTGGATACTTAGATAACATTTAAATAACCTATCGATCAGTGCTACTGAGCCAATAGATGGAGTAACCAATGCAACGTAATAGATACATACTTCTGGGACCTTCTGATCCTGTAACTCTCTTAAATATCCACTTGGTCTCAGTAACCTGAATGAAAGAACCAAACAAAAACAGTCTGGAACACTTTAAAGCTTCACTTCCATGCACTGTACTTTATTTCATTGCCACAGTCTTTTTTTTTTCTTCAAAAAATGTATAAATCTTCCGAGATTATGGGCTCAATTTTCAAAGCCCAGAGAATAATGTAAGGTGCCTGTGTCTAACATAAATGATGCAAGTGGCACCTTGTATCAAAAGATGTGTCAATCCCAATTTCAATTGCAGTCTTTATCAAAAAGGGAAGCCAAAGTGCCATTGTGCCAGCCTTGTGCCATAAAACAGGGTGTGCTGGGTTGCAAGGGGCGTGTGCCATGGTGGGGCTGCAACACCCTCTTTTTCCAGTTTTGCAACCCCTGCCATGGATGCAGCAAGGGACTTGGCTTGGACCAGCCTGGAAGGGGTCTACGGGACATGTGCCAGTGCCATACACTGTGCTGAATGGGGGATGTGAAAGTGGGGGGCCCGGGGGCAGAAGGGGCAGGGGGTGCCCTAGGACTATGGCTGTCAAATGTCTGAGAAGCTGTCTGGTGTTTAGTTTTGGTGTGTCTGTATACAGTATACTGAATAAAAAACAATGCTTTGTAGTGTAACTGTGAAGGAATTATGTTTCAATGAAGTGGATTGAAAAATATTACATTTTAAAAGCTGATATTTTCGTCATTCCATATGGGTAGCCTAAAATCATCAAACCTGATTGCAACTATACCTAGGAGGTGTCGTGGAGACAGCAGGCACCCCTGCGGATGACGCATCACTCACCATCATACCAGCTGTCATCACTACACCTCCTAGGTATAGTTGCCAACATGTTTGATGATTTTAGGCTAACAACATGGATTGAAGAAAATATCAGCTTTTAAAATGCAATATTGTTCTATTCACCTGTTAGAAACACATAATTTCTCCAGAGTTACTCTTCAAAGCACTGTTTTCTATTCAGTATATTCACATGTATAGCAAAACGAAACGCCAGCCAGCATCTCAAACTTTTGGCAGCCACAGTCCTAGAACACCCCCATGACCCTTCTGCCCCCAGTCCCCTCCTGGAATGCAGATACTCCCCAAGCCCTTATGGCCCATTCTAGTTTTGTGCTGGGGCCAGATCACTGCAGCAATTCCCACAGATGCATCAAATGTTTGGTGCTGACCTACGACTGTTGCGACTCCTGGGATTTTGTCTCAGGGACCCCTACTTTCATAAAATTGGATTCAGGCTCACTGATACACCCATAGTTGGCTGCAGCCCTACAGTGACACAACTTGCATCTCTCTAAGGGCTCTTTGAAAATCAAGCCTTATGTCTCTTCATCAGAGTAGTAGCTATAAGTAAAAAGAAAAAGACACTATAAAATTATTGCACTCTTTAGATATAACTCAACCAAACTAAACTTCTAATATAAGTGTTAGTGGATTGGATTAGTTTCTATTGTACCTAATTTCATATGAGATCAGTGCCTTTCCTTAGTCCTATTTGTAATTGTAGTCTGAACTCATAGGGCTCAATATTATAAGGCTGACACAGGGCTTGCATCGAGTCCTGCATCAATGCCATTTTTTGGCAGAGCTACACCAAACTACTTAGCCGCAACTGCACCCAGTTTTATATTTCTGAGCACAGTTATGACAGTTTTCTCACTTTATGGCAGCCTGTGCTAAATACTTGGCACATGCCCCATAAAAAGGATCCCCTGAATGCTGCAAGTTATACCTAGGAGGTGTGGTGGTGACAGTGGGTAAGGGTTGTGAGATGCCATCATCTGCCTGTATAAAAATAAAGATGCTACTACTTTAATACTAAGTTGGACCAGGGAAAAACTGATCTAACTTGTGGCATTTGGTGCTCGGGATTAAAAATCCCACTCTTCGGCTGGGAGAATGCCGCAAACTCCTTGCACCACACGATCGGATCATCAGGTGCTTGCACCATTCTCTGGGCTCCAAAGAATCCAGCCCTTAATTGAGGAAACAGCCTCCTCAAAAGTAGACACGAAAAAGGAAATTAAAATTATTCATGTATAAGTGCATATACTAAAATTATGCATACCATCTGAACACTTTAATTTTCTTTTAGAAATTGAGTTAATCTAACTTCTTATGCTTTTCCTGTTCATATCCTGTGTGTGATAGAGTATTGCATTCAGTAAGCATCCTGGTGTTTGTACCATCATCTTTGCCTGAGTAAAAAAAAAATCCTCTGTCATCTATACCCTTTCATATTGTTGGGTTACCACACTTCTGGGTCCCTAAATAGTATCACAACTTCACTTTTCCATCTAATAAACAAATAAGGATAACATTTCATATCTCTTAGTTCATTTTTATCTTAGTGATATTTGTTTTACCTCTCACCTTGATAAAGCAGGGCTTCTGAGAACAGCTCACATCTCCTGTGGTGCTAAAAAGAACTACAGTGGAGCCCACTTAAGTGCTCATTGGATAAGTGCACATCCCACTTAAATGCTAATGTTTTCCATTTCCCAATTTTTTTTCCCTATTGATCCAATATTAAGTGTGCCTCTTAAGTGCACTACATGTAAGTGCACATTTTGGTTAAATGCACATTTTTTTTTTTACTTTTCCTATTGATTTTCAGTCCAAACCAGCTTTTAAGTGCACATTATGTACAGTACCACCTTAAATAGTCCACCTTAACATCTTAAAGGGGACAGGAATGCCAGGTTATTATTTTTTGTGGTTGGTTTATGTCTTGATTAGTAGACACACACATTTTCACATTTAATCTTTGACATTTATTCTAGACATTTCAATTTTATTCATACCTGTGACTGCTAGAGCAGTTATAATACCCAACGTTCTAAGTAATCTCGAGAGTGAGTGAATGGATGTGGATCCAAAATATTACATCTTAATTTGTGCGTTCTGTGCTGTTGCAGGCTAACCTTGAATCAAGAAAAAATCTCAGCTTCTTGCACACAGTCTTACTGTATACATGTGACAACATAAGTGGCATTGAAATTGTATTGATTTGGACATGCTTGTTCTAGAGTTGCTTGATGTGGTTATGTCATCTCCACAGTGCTATTTGATGGGACCTAGAATATATGAGTTTTGTTTAACAGCATACTTTTAGATGTAAAAAAAAATAAAGTAGTGAAACCACTTCATTTTCATCCCATAGGTTTTCACTTACATCAGTATGTCTGGTTTTGAATTAAAATGAGAAAAAGTGATGCTCGATTTTATTGAGGAGAGCTGGGCCACCTCCTCCCACACACACACACACACACACACACAAACTCACTACTAAATCATCTTTCTCATTTGATTTTTTTATGTCTCTGCAAAGCATGAACCCTGTAAAAATTTCAAGTCCAGCAATGTTTTGTGTACTAGAATATATATTTTTGTTTTATTTTTTATGCACTTTCATAGTTTACATTTCTGTGTACGTGTGGTCTTTGATTTCCTGCACATTCCCGATACGGGCTCATACAGGAGGAGATATGCAAGTGACTCCAGCTTCATTAAAGAGGAATGAAAATAAATAAAATATTCACATTCACATTCAAGCTGATCGATTGATAGAATTAAGAACTAAATTAAGAATGAATATAGTATTTTCAGTAAGAGGTTTGCCATAGGGCTGGTGACAAGACTATGATGTGAATGAGGTGACCTGCATATCTGTCGACCTGTCATTTTTGCACTGTACAATGTTCCATTATCAAAAAAACAAAGGAGCAGAGACTGCAAAGGAAATATTTGAACTTGAATTCTAAAAAGGGGAAAACTGATTAATAAAAAACTGCAATTGATAATGTGTACTGATTAAAAAAGAAATGCATGTGCCACCAATTTTGGTCTGATGGCTGGAGCATCAGAAGGAATATATCAATTCATGGTAGCCAGTAACCCAGACATATACCAATGTTCTTTGTTTTTCAGTCTTTTTTAAATTCATTGGATGTACCCACACCCCTGAAATGACTTTTCCACACCAGTACTTTGACGAAAGGGGTGGTTATCGTGGAAAGTTTCAACCACTGTTCCCTTACTGTAAATGGTTCCACCACAGCTTGCCTTCCATGACCCCTGTGGCAGGGCTCCACACCTCCCACTGCAATTCAAGAACCAGCTGTCAGGGTCATCATAATCTTGGCACCATTCCAGTCAAAGACCTCTTCATGCAAATACAGCATTTGTTTAAAAATAGATGAGCTCTACATGAATATTATTGTGAAATTGATTGAGGTTTCAATTATTAAATATTGATATGTTTTTTAGATATCAGAATTCTCACTTCTACTGATAGATTTCCTAATGTAGTTCTTAATTCTAACCATCTATCAGCTTGAATGTGAATGTAAATGTGTGACATATTATATAGAAACTATGGGTGGATTTGAGAATTCAGCTGCTAATGCTCCCTTTCTTTTTGGATCACACTGTACACTCCTGATATTTCTGATTCTGGTAATAGAGTTGCATTCCTCATCTTTACTCCCCTCTGCTTCTGGCACATTCAAAATTAAAGAACTTTGCTTGTGGGTAGATGATTTATTTGTGCCTATGTTGGTGCACTGCAGAATAGTTTACAGAATTAAAATAAAAAGGGAAATACATTTTCAAGTTGGCTGTTGGAGTTGTTTGTGTTTGACTGTGTGTGCACCCACGTGTGTGTGTGTGTGTGTGTGTGTGCACACGCGCATGCCGAGGGGGCTTGAAATATCCTGGCAGTAAAAAACACAGCTGAAGGACAGTACAGACTTGCATGATGTGTATCAGCAATTGCTCTCTAGTTTATCTGAACTCCCGGTTATGTTGGTCAAAAAAATGTAACATACATTAAGGGATCATTTTCTTAATGATATGTTAAAATGGTCATGGTGATTGTGTGCTCGGGGTGGGTGGGTACCACTATCTTCAAATCATGCATTTGTAAATCATTGCTAACTTTGTTTATACCATTAAATACTATACACAGCTCCGTGTTGGTTTTGTTCTGCCAGTGATCATTGTAAACCAGTTAAAAATACCCCTGCAACAGATGAAACAGTAAAAATAAATGAGGCAGAAATTAAAACTAAAAAAGAGATTCAGATAATGCCAATGGTAAAAAGAATGCATACTCGTTTATCACATGTAGTCAAATCTGCTTGAGTAGAACACAAAAATAATGATTACAAACTCCCATGCTACAAAGGGTACATCCTTGATTGTTCATGCAGTGCACTGTCTTTTAGTAACACATGATCACCCCTTACTGAAACAAATATGGGTACTAGAATTATTTTAAAAATTTTGCAACAGTAGGCGAGGTACAGGAAATATGTACAGTACCAAATATAGTGGGGATATTACCTGACCATGAAAAAGGAAATAGTAGATGTATTCCTCCCCCATTGTGGAAATTGAAGTTCAGAAAAGATCATAGATTCAAACAGTTAAGTCAATGGAAGCAAGACAAGATGGAACCCAACACTCAAAAATGGTTAAATCATAGGCAAAATATAGCATCGTTTTCACAACAACAAAAAAATGAACATTTTTAGCAATTCATGTGACTGTATGTCCTTCCCATAAAATTTCTTTAATTTATACTTTTCATGATGCTACAACTTGAAATCCACCCTGAGAATCTTGGCCAAGCTACTAATAGTCTGGCTAGTCAACACCAATCATAATAATACATAAACATACACAGTGCTGCCAGAGGAAGACTAGAGGTACATCAAGCCTGACCATTAGGCCCTACATAATGTTGTGAACTAGTGACAATACAGGGATGTAACCATCTATGATGTGAATTAAAACACCAATCCCAATGTTGAGGTTAAAATGCTCCAACTGGGCTTACAAGTTAAAACAGATCTTGCAAAGCATAAACACCAAATGTTCTCAGTACTGATTCTACTCTTAAAATCAGATGCTATGGTGGCCGGATCAATTGATTTATATGTATTTACCATGGTGTCTATTTCAACCCCCCCCCCACCCCAAACAGGCTCCCAAGTTATTCTTTTTTTACCCTCACCCATTTGTTAAATGCCATACTACAGTTAAGTTTCATATATAACAATTCAGATGATTTGGTATCCAATGCCTCCCCCACCCCAACAGTCCACTCTCACACTGCTACTAGTGTCATTGTTTTTTCTGGTGTAAATCGGTAATCACCACCATCCATCAGTTGCTTTAACATAATAGCCCAAGTTGTCTGTTTGACCCCCACCCCATGCCCTCCGATTTTCACACATTTGAGTATTTCTTTTCATTACATTCCATTAGAACCACTACCCCAATGCAGCTCTCCCACTGTCAATCGGAACTTGAGTTTAGGAAAATGGTCCCTCAATGTCAGATTTTTCCCCCATCTTGTAAAAAGAAAACAGTCCACTGACGCTCACACCTACACTCCCACTCGATCTCCCACCATGCACCCACCATCCTGCACCTCCTTACACCCACTCCCAGTACCTGCTGTAAGCTAAATGTGCACCCCGTACCAATCCACTCCCAGATTAAATACATGTCTTAATCATGGATCGGGCAAACACTGTATCAGAAATAAGGTCGCTGTGGTTCAATGTATTCCAGTTGGTTCAGGATCGCATTTACCTTACTTCTCTTACATACAGGTTAGTAATGTATTTGCAGAGCTTTAGCTTTTGTTGTGTTCAACTTGTATCCAGCACAATATCCAAACGAGTGAAATAATTTCCATAGTGGGGAAAGAGCGGTGTCAGGAAATGAATTAATTAACAAGTTGTCTGCCTAAAGTTTCTGTGTTCGTCCATCTATATTTCACCCTTTAATGTCAATGTGTTGTTTTATGGCCTATGCCAGGGACTCTTAAGTATCAAGCAAATAACAGGATTGAAAAGGAACAGCCTTTGCGTATCCCCCTTTGTAGTGCAAAAGTTTGGGGTGCATACCATTGATCTTAACATATACAATAGGTGCAGTATGCACTGCTTGCATTAGCTCGATGAAATACTGTGAAAAATTGGTTATCCTTTCCTCAGATTCAGTTACTCCAATTGATGCAGTTAATTTTGAAGCAGGCAAAGTAAGTAGTGGATTCACAGATAATTTGATTAAGGCAGGTCTGAGACGCTGAATAATTAATTATACAGACCAGTGCCTAGAAGCAGTGAAGCGCTCACTAGAAACAGCAGGCTAGGCTGGCCAAATGCAGCAATGCCTGCAGGTAAAAAGCAGTAGCCAACAACTGAAGGAAGAGCACCAGAGAAGAGTTACACTGTGTGCTCCAGGCTCACTAGACCTGGCTAATCACAAAAACACTGGCTGGGTAGGATAAGGTTTTTCTTAGTTCATAAGAAGTGCACTGTTTCATTCAGTTCAGCACCACCAAAAAAAGAGAAAAGTAGAAAATGCAAAGTTTATGAGAGAGTGAAAGGGAATAATAATCAAATTCTGATTGAGATACCCAACAAACTCATAACATATTAACAAAATAGTGGTGTGTGCTAGTATGGGTGTTTGTGTGTGTGTGTGTGTGTGTGTGTGTGTGTGCATGGGGGGCAATAAGTTACACAACTGTATAGAGTTAGCTTTTTTTAAGAAAATTAAGTTGGTATACAATAAGTTATTCGGGCTTGTGTTACTTTAGTTCCACAAGCAACTGCTCAATAATGGCGTAGATAGAGTCTGGAAAAAGGATTGTGATTTTTACATTTCTTTCATTTTTTTCTTTTCTTTAATTGTCAACAGAATGCTTGTTACAAACAACTTGTTTTCTAATCAGGGGAAAAAAGCACTAATTTCAGAACTGGCAAAAGTATTTATTTAAGCTGTAACAGTAAAACATATAAATGGTAAACATAATACCCACAAGAAAGAAATACTTCACTTCCTGTTTGCTGCCAGTTTCTAACAGCTTCAGGAAAGTGTGTCCCATCAAGTGTGAGTCTGCCTGACTTCATAGAATTCATGACTGGCAACGTCAGCATTTAGCTGCCATGCTCACTCATCCAACGTGAAAACCAGAAATATGAAACGGGCGGATCCATTAACAACCATTGTTACATCACCTATAGGTTGGCTAAATATAACATATTAAAAATTGGACTTATATAGATAGTGACTAGTCGAACATATGTCACTTACTATAAATAACCACAGATACTCTTCATGGGATACCATTGTTTTATTCATTTCCTGTCCTCTTTAACTGCAGCCGTGGTGCTGTCTAGCTTGGCCACAGTAAGAACATTCATTTTGTCAAAAGAAAAGACTGACATTAGCCTTCAATCTTACACTGAAGCACACAAAGCAAAAGGAGATTACTGATTTTTTAAGTAGCACTGCATTGTAGGACAAAGCAGTAACGTAATTTTAACTTGAGCGCCTGGTATTTAACAGCACACATTACAGCAATAGTGAAATGTGCCTTGAAGTGATTTTCTTGTTAAATGCACAGCCTGCGTAAGTGCACAAAAAACTTTTATCCCAAGAGTCAGCACTTAAGAGGGCTCCACTGTACAAACAAAAATTCACTTTTGTGTATTACACTTTGTGTATTCCACAGTCTTTACCCACACTACTTCTATGCGTGTCTTCAATAGCAAATGATTGGTTCTGAGTGGTATTCATTCAGTCAGCTGAGCAGTGCAAACTGACTGAATATTTGGCCATTTTGGTGCAGTGCTACATGGATTTGCACTTCACGAGCACAAACCAGGGCTGCATATAGCATACAAGAGATAGTGCTACCTGAAATGGGATAATTATAGCTTTCCTGTGGGCCATGTTCAGCCCAGGCATGCAAATGAGCTCATTGGACATGCAAGGTGCTAAAGGGACATATGCATGCCCATTATTGTCTTACTTGCATGCAGTGCAGCAGCCCCTTAGTACCCATCATGCAGTAAATAAAGTAATCCCTGGTGGTACAGTGATTTCCCCACCACTGATTGACCATTCTTCTGTAAATACCATAATTCCTGGTGATATAGTGGTCCCCTCACCCCTCAATCTCCCATTCTGTTTTAAATGCCATAATATTTGCTGTATAGTGCTTCCCCACCACCTGATTGCCCATTCTGCTGTAAATACCATAATGCCTGGTGGTATAGGTGTCCCCCATCCCCTGACCATTCACCAATGTCCCATACCCTCCATCACTCTATCACCAAGCTCTGTAACATCAGTGGTTCGCATGGCCCTCCTCTCAACTCCTCAGCATGGCCATGATCTGACAGTCACATTGTGAGATCACGTTCTAGGATACCTAAGAATGTCAAATGTTTATGTCATGATCATGAGTCTGTGTCCTCCACTTTTTCTTTGTGTTTTTTTTGTTCTTTTGCATTAGTGGCACACATAAAATTAAATTGGGCTATACAATCTTAAGTCTCTTATATTTTAGCTTCTATCACCATAATTCTCTGATTCACTTCTGTGACTTTGACCCTTGCATTCCTTATCTCCCCTGTAGCCTCTCAATTTTAGTGTTAACTCCATGGAAAACAGTTATTTATTTATTTGAAAACTGATAATCAGGAGAGACAGACTGAGCCAAGGCTCATTTCCAGCTATGACGAAAGGGAGGAGATCATTGGAGAACAGCAGCACAGTACTTAATAGCAAAACAGTTGAACAACATTTAGAAAAATGTTTGTACAAAATTAGAATAAATACAGAAATTTTATATATGGAGAATAAAGTGCTTTAGAGCTCAATAAGAACACCTAACATGTGCATATACAGAAGTGGCAACCATGCACAATGAAATAATAACAATATTGACATTAGCCAATAGACCTGTAGAGCATGTACTCACTGGAAGACAGAAGGGTAAGAGGGGACATGATAGAGACCTTTAAGTAATTGAAAGGCATAAACAAAGTCAGGGAAGGAAAATTGTTCCACTTAAAGGGGAGAAGGGTCATTAGGGGGCCCAGTCTGAAGCTGGAAGTGGGAAGTTTGGGGTTTGGCTGTCATTGTTTGCTTACCCTTTTTCATTTACTCTCTAACTCTAGGTTTAGGGACTTGGTGTCAAGATTTGGGAAGTCTGGTGGCAACTGGGTTGAGCAGCAAGTGGCTACTTGCTTTCATTTTAGTTTACCACCTTACCCCATAAATGGGCACTCAGTGTTGGGGCAGTGAGTGGCACTGTGGCTCGGATCCTGGTGACTGCCTAGCTGCCTGAATCAGAAGTCATCCAGCCTACCATGCCCACCAAACCAGAACTGCATTGCCATTACTTGCAAACTGCAACACAGAAGCCCCCCTCTCCCAAACACACAAAACCTAGCAGTATGGCTAACCTTAAAAGAGCTGTATTATGCTGTACTTTTTTCATAAAATACTAGAGCACAGTCTGGTTGGTAATGAGAGAGTGCAGCACCAGCTAGCCACCCTGCCCAGCTGGTAGCTGCAGCAGAGTCAGACCCTCAAGTAAAAGTCCTGCCCTCAGCAAAAACAGCCAAGAAAGAAGCTGCCTGCAGAACCAGAGTGACAGGGTTTTGACTGCTTGTGCCTTTTTGTTAAGGTAAGTGGATGGGTTTATTTGAAAATCTCTCAGTACTGTAGGGATAGGAGGGGAGAGACTCAAAACAGAGAATGCATGTCCCTTGATCTCCTGGCCTGCTACTGTGGGTGACCAGTCCATTGAGGACCATTTTGGTAGGTGGATACCTGCTATAAAGGGTTGGGATGGCCATCACTTCTTGTTCTGGTGATGGGGAAGGCTTTACTTCTCCTGCCCCAGGGAGAACAGCTTTGCTTTTCCTGGTGGGGGGGCCCTAATTCTCCCTGCTTGGGGGGGGGAGGATGGCCTTGTTTGTTTGGACTTGGGGGAATGGTATCTCCCTGTTTCTCCTGGCTTGGGGGTGGCCATGCATTTCCTGGCTTGGGGGGTGGCCCTATCTTCTGGGTCATGTGGCCCAGCTTCTCCTACTAGAGAAAGCAGGGGGCAGGGCCATTCCCCATTCCCCAAGCCAGGAGAAGCAGAGCCATCCATTCCAAGCTAAGAGAAGCCGGGCCATCCGTACTCCCACCCCAAGACAGGAAAAGCAGCGCCATCCCCTGTAAAAAAATAAAATGGAATTTGCATTTTTATTTTTAGAAACATAACATTCATCATTAGCTCAATACTCCAAGAAGCAAACATGAATATGCATATATGCTTTCCTTTCCAGTTTCAATAGGTGCCCTGACTTCCAACTGTAGTGCCTAGCCAGTGCCCTGGTAATCAACGGAAGCAGGAACTGTCACTGTTGCTAGATTTACATGCTGTGAAACTTGATCAAATAGAAATAAAAAATGTAAATTTGGAGGTGGACATTGAACAGAAAAATTAAATGAAAGAGGTGAGGAATTTGCAAAACACTCTGCAAAAACATAATGTCTTTATGGTACTGAAGAAGAAAATTAAATGTCAGTGTCTATGTATATAAAAGCACACAAGAAGGCTGAATGTAACCCCTCACCCCTGTCTTTTTGGCAAAACGACAGGTGGCATGCTGTTGAAGCTGACAGCAGTACCTGGTGGGGACTGGGTTCAGGGAGGATGAGGTTACTCGGCACAGGGGACCTAGGTTTGGCTACTCTGCACAGGGGCACCCAAGTAAATCCAAACACAGGAAGCAATAACTGTAATGTCCAGAACCAGGAATGGGATTCTTCAGTGTGGCTTTTATTCACATCCAAGCTGAACAAAACAAAGCATAGATGGACCCCCATGGGGCTACATTCCTGGTAATGCAGATTAGAGACTACAGAACACTTTATCACTATTTCCAGCCCTCAGGCTCTAAACCCACCAGGCTCACAGCCTGGACTTGCATGCAGCATTGGGTACACAGCCCAACTTGTACACTACTTGGGTTTTCCCGACTGGCCCGGCTCCCCAGCCGGCCACTTGATCCGAGGTCCATTTGGGGAATGAACCAATTATCCTGTTGTGGCTCCCCAAACCACACTAGAGTCTTTGACTCCTGGAGAGAATTTTCTCATAATCCCATCGCCTGGGTACTTCCCTCATCACTGGCCGAGTGCCTGAGGTAAAGTAGAAATCCACAGAAGAAATCCGTAGAGGTGGACCTGGTCACTAAAGATGGGGGACCACCCACCTCCAGCTCCCACAGCCCATGCCTGGCCATTTCCCTTGAAACTGAACAATTCCTTTACTGAACTTTCAAATGTAGATTCTGGGTTGACGTCTGTCACATCTCCTCTACATATCATTTGCATCCCAACAAGCTCTGGACTTGAACCTACTTTTAATTTGCTTATCCCATTACTCTAGGCTTCCCAATATTCAGTAGTTCAATCCCCACATTGTCACACAAGTCCCAGGGTGAAAAAAACATAGGCCCTTTTAGCAAGAGCAGACACTCACCCTCACGTTGCAGGTGCCCCACAGGCGACTCACAAATCTTCTTGTTCTCCCAAATAAACTCTGGAACAAACAGGCAGTTTTTCCTTCACAAGCAGAACTAGGGGGTTGCCCCAGGAATCTGCAGGGAAACCCTTTCCTGCACTCCCTGGGATGGAGGGGGCACTGAGACCTGAAAACAGTGGTCTCCACCACTTCAGTAATCTTCTGTGTCTCTCTTTAAGGTGGAGACACACACCCTATTAAACTAAAAGTAGCCCTCTGTCAGGGCTAAGGCTACTAGAGCCTTCACTGAGCTGCTTTCTCAGCAAGCTCCCACTTCACACTCACTCACTGAAGACTGACTGAAGACTGACTTCAAAAACTCCCAACGTTCTAACTAACTCCCTTTGCTGCAGATTCCAATGTGGCCCATGCAGGTGCGATAGTTCTATTAGTGATGTCATCCCTCAGTGTCAGCTGAGACTGAGAACAGAGTGAGACAGTGTGAAACCCATTTAACTGGAGTTTCACAAGCTGCCTTCCCTGTCCACCACTAGGTCTTACTGGGATTCTAGTAACCCCGGGTAACAAGGGGGTTACATGAAGATTAACATCCAGCATAATCAAAGGTTAAGACTCAAATGTATTGCAAGGAAATTTGAGAACAGGGGGAGTTGAAACCATTAAAATACCAGAAAAGGCACACAGCTTCATTAACTATCAAATTATTACAAATATCTTAGTTTTAAAGACACATTGAGCAGAAAATCAACACATATACTACAGACTCAGGTAAATATGCTAGAGTGCCGGAAAAGAAGTGCCACTGAAAAGAAATAATTTTTTCATTTTTTATGGAAGTTAGCTGTTCCATAGCTATTTATCTTACATGCCTTTGAAATGATGAATATGTTTCAATAGTAATTATAGCCATTACTGCCTTAAGCTCTTTTAAAAGGCACAATGACTGGCTGTCAGCCAAGACCCCAGAATCATTTGTCTCTGTTTCTGGCTACTCTCTCATCAGGCTTGATCATAACGGCAAGAAAGGTGGTGGCTGTGCCTTCTATGTAAATGACTCACTGCATTACCAAGCCCTGCCTGCACCCTCCCTAGACCATGGTGCCCAAACCCTCTCAATAAAACTTTCCCCTGACCCAAACTGTGCTCCTCTTGCTCTCACTGCCACCTACATCCCACTCCACAGACAATCCCCCGCCTGTAAAGTGCTCTCTGACTATCTTGCCAGCCGACCCCCACAAAATGGAACAAATTCTAGTTGGGGATCTCAACATAAACTGGCTGGCGAGCTCATCAACACACACCAAAAATACCTTTGTGTGTTAGATATGACTCAACTGGTATCCCAGCCTACCAGGGCCATTCCCACTAATGGAACCCACACCCTACTAGATATCCTGTTCACTAATCATCCCCACCATATTACTGACCTGGGTGTCCTACCCAATGCCTTAAGCGACCACTCCTCCATCATCTTCAGCTGGACCTTTCAGTTACCTAAACCACCACCAAATATCACCTTTCATCATTGACTACACCCAAGAGGCTTAGCCAAACTCAAACAATATCTAATTATCTGGGACTGGTCCCCTATTTCTCAAGCTCAACACATAGATGATGCATTGCAATACTTCACCACCACTTTTAATACTGCCTGTGATGCTTTTGCACCGACCATCAAAGTGACCTTTAAGAAATATAGTGCCCCCTGGATCACCCCAGAACTCCTACGACAGTTCAAAATGCGTGACAACCTCTGGCATCATGCCACTGCCTCCAGTTTGCTAAGGGATAGGCAGGCCTATAATGCTGCCCACAATAAGTGTACCTGGGCAATCCACAAGGCCAAGGTGGAGCACTACAGAACCACCTTAGCCACCGCCTTGGGTAGCACAAAAAGTTCTGGGATGACATCAAGGAACTTAATGGTAAATCCCGCTCTCCCCCTCACAACTTAGTGTTAATGGTAATACCACCACAAACACACTTCACATAGCTAACTGCCTCAACTCCACCTTAACAGACCTCAGCCCAGTCCTCCCTAGCAACTTTTTTGATCCAATTCAGCCTAGCCCACCAACTGAGCTCCTCCACTCCCCCTTCAAACTCAGAGTTATTACCCCTACAAAAGTGAAAGCCTACCTGTCCCAAGCCCTCCAGATCTTCAATAGCTGTAAAGATGCCTTTAATGTGCTTATCTTATCCCTCGCGCTAGACTCAGTTATCTCTCCACTCACGAACCTTCTAAATCTGTCCCGGCACCTGGGCCAGTTTCCAACCTCATGGAAAACGGCAGTGATAACACCAATATTGTAATGTGGTGACAGCTCCCTCCCAAACAACTACCGGCCCATCTTGATTCTTCCCCCACTCTCTAAAACTCTTGGAAAGATCATGACCAATCAGCTCACTGACTACCTCCTCACACACAACCTCTTATGTAGGGAGCAGCATGGTTTCAGAGCTGGTCATAACACTATGACCACCCTCACAGAATTCGCTAACTCCCTGCACTCCATGCTTGACAAGGGACACCTCGCAGGTGCCGTGTTTATAGACCTTTCAAAGGCCTTCAACATGGTTTATCATCCCCCTCCTTCTTAACACATTACAACAAATTGGGGTCTCTCATTGTCCACTCTCATGGTTCTCCAGCTATCTTTCACCTAGAACCCAATGTGTTAAAATTAATAATACCATGTCTACTTTGCTGCCTGTACACTCAAGAGTTCCTAAGGGATCTATCCTTGGTCCCCTGCTATTTAGCATCTACCTCAATGCCCTGCCTAAATACTGCCCCAGCAACCTTCTCCTCTACATGGACAACACTGTTCTTTATGCAGCACATTCTGATCCTCTCTTTCTCTCCAGTGTACCTTACAAAACTCCTTCTCTTGGATTGAACACTGGTCTGCTGAACACAGATTGGTGGTCAACATTAAAAAAACTAAGAAGAGGCTCTATGCCCACTGCCAAAACAGATCAAAATATTTCCCCCGGAAATACTCTCCACCTCTCTCATCCCACTGTAACAGGTCCAAAAGTATAAGTATCTAGGTATTAAATTTGACTCTTCCCTCTCATTCCATGAACATATAAAAATCCTCACCTCCACCACCAACACCCGCATTGGTCTCCTTTACAGACATAAAGACTGCCTGCCTCCTGAAGCACTTCACCTAGCCATTACCTCCTTAGTCTTATCGCTGGTTGACTATGGACTCACAATCTATGCTGCCACTGACCCTACGGCTCTTTATCAAATACAAGTAGTTGTCAATAAGGCCTGCCGGCTCCTCTCTGGTGCTGAGAGCAATACAAATACTTGCACCCTATACACACTCACCAATATCCTGTCCCTTGAGGAAAGATTATTATACCAGACCTGTATCTTCACCCAAAAAAATCCACCTGGGTTTAACCCCATTAGGTGTTATGGCTTCTCTTCAGGCAGCCACCATCTTAGCGTCCACACGGGCTGCCCCAAAAACTATCTGGAAGGTGCCTAGGATCAGGACCACCCTGGCCCATGATCATTACCCCTTAGAGCTCCACCCTGGTACTATGCCCTCCCACCAGCTGTCACATCAATCACCAATCTAGGTCCTTTTAAAGTTGCCTCAAGGGCCCATATCCTTTCTTCACATCAATGCCAGTGTAACCAGTAACCTGTGAATCCTGCACCACGACACTAGGCCGTGCACCCACCCTTGGCCAGGCAGTGGAGAGCCCTCACTATTTCTACCCACAGGCTCCTCACCTCCCTCGGTTACCATATAATTGCACTGGACTTTGAATGCATTGTATTATATTTAAGACAAGGACTCCCTGAGGCAGCTTACTACTAGCTCATACCATGCATTGCTTTAGCTACCAATTGTATAGGTCTTAACCGCTTAGGTAAATATGTCGATAGCTCTGCCCTGCTTTAGCTACCAAATGTATAGGCATTAACCCATGCTCATTGTATTTATACTCTATATGATTGCTCACCCGCATTTAGTCTATGTATGTACTGTATGGATGTCTATGTTTTATTCTGATGTGGAGCCTTTGGAAATGAGTCTATGACTCAAAGGGTTGTAATTCCGATTTCCTAAATAAACAAAAAAATAAACAATTATTTAAGGGGCTCTAGAAACAGTGCTATATACTGCAGGCAGGGTAGAAGGATACAGCTGTTTACCAAGTTGGATTCAAATTACAACATTTGTATCTTGTACTCACTGAAGCACTATAAGGCTGGGGAGGGGAAGTGATTCTTCAGAGCATTGTTTTCTTAATCCCTAGGCTGCTAAAAGAACTAGAATGAATCTATTTGATTCAGCTCTGGATAGACTTTCAGTCTGCATCACTGTAAGGGTTAAACTGAAGGGCTGCAAAGAGGTGGAAGGATCAATTGAAAACTCCAAAGGAAGTGTTCCAAGGTCTGAATCCTGTAGCTAATGTTTAGAGCTGATGCAATAGGGCTGCAGGTTCTGTCTACCTGCAGCCCTAATAAGCTTCATGCGGATATGTGGACATTAGCAATCTTTGTTGTGGTATAGGCCGCTGAGATTGGGATACAGTTTTGCACGGATGTCATCAATGCGGACTGACAAATCAAGCTTACTGGCTAGCCACACAACAAGGTTTTAAAGAACAGAACTACCTCCAAGAGGAGTTCCATCCAGAGTGGTGAAAATGGGGGGGCAGTAAATCTGATCAGTTTATGACTAGTACCAAAGGTAATTGACACTGTATTTCAGTGTTGACTCTGAGTTGGTTGGATTGGAACCAGTGTAAAATGTTGTTGAAGTCCTGCTGGATCAGGTCTTCCACAGCTGCAGTGGAGGGACCAGAGGTGAAGATGACTATCATCTGCGTACACCTGGGTATGCAAGTTAATACTATGAGTTAATATTATGATTTAGCGTAGCCGGTTGGAATGGAGCTTCAATAATAGCACAAGGTAAAACAGCGCGGTCTATACTGCGATACCACGGACAGTGAAGGAAAGTACAGTGCCATGTAAGAAGTGCTCCACTGGTTTCTGGCCATGGTACTAGTACATGAGTCAAGGACCGCGGAATGGAGTAAGCTGGCCAAGCTGCTCTCATGGCATGGAGTGGTATTGCAGAAACAACTCGGCTGGAAAGGTGGTGAAGATGAGGGTTTGAATCCCAGTCTCCACAATTTTACTTCTTCCCCTGTAATCCAGCTCTGACTTGGAGTTGATTATTTTAATTACAAGGGTGGGTGGGAGCAGAGCCCCCCACAAAAATAATGTTTTCCAGTGGTAGTGATCACAAATCGCACTTGTGATCGCTACCACTGTCACGTATTCTGTTGGTGGCATTGTCTTGTCTTGTCTGTGCTGTATGGATGGCACTGTTTTTGACAGTGCTCTCCATACAGGTGCTATTCTGACTTAGTGCCAGATTTAGGACAGAAGTAGGCACAGACCCATGATTGCTATCCCCACTGCTCAGTGGTGGCAATTACCAAGGTTACTACATTGTATGTAAGTATCCTACCTCAACATGAAGATGGTCAAATTTGGGGCATACACTATTTCACCCAGCAACTGATTCCATAATCTTACTGCTCTGGGAACAAAAGCATATTTCTAAAAATCAGCTCCAGGGATTTCAGCTACAAGTTGGCATTTGTGTTCCCTCAAATCACATTTGCAGTCCTTAAACCTTAGAACCAGATAATTAATTAATTTTGGTTCACTCAGTAACTTGAATAGATGAAACATGTCTCCTCTAGCTCTTTTTAAGCTTAGAGAACATAAACATAGAAACATAGACTTTGACAGCAGATAAGGACCACTTGGCTCACCCAGTCTGCCCATTTCCCTACCTATTGGATAAGCTGCAGATTCTAGTTAACCAACAGCCTATTTCCTGCAACCCCCCACTATAATTGCCTTATGTCTGTCCCATGCATGTTTGAATTCCCCCACTGTTTTAGACCCCCACAACCTCTCCAGGAAGGCGGTTCCATGTGTCCACCACTCTCCATGAAAAGAATTCTCACATTAACCCTGAGCCTCCCTCTATCTTTAAATTGTGCCCCTTGTTCTTACATCTCTTTTTCTGAAAGATGCTACCTCCTGGACTTTGCTGATTCCCTTGAGGTACTTAAAAGTTTCTGTCATGTCCCCCCGTCCCTCCTTTCATCAAGGGTATACATATTAAGCTCTCTCAGTCTCTCTTCATATGGTTTCTGATGTAGACCCTGCACCATTTTAGTTGCCCTCCTCTGGACTGCTTCCATCCTGTCTATGTCCTTGCATAGATGAGGTCTCCAAACTGCATGCAGTACTCCAGATGGGGTCTCACCAACTGTCTGTACAGAGGGATAATCACTTCCCCTTTTCTACTTGTGATGCCCCTCCCTATGCATCCCAGTATCCCCCTGGCTCTCCTTACCAACTTCTCACATTGCTTACCCACCTTTAGGTCCTCTGATATGACTACCCCCTGGTCCCTTTCCATTATTGTTGTTGTTAGTACCTCCCCTGCTATTGTGTACTCTTCTCCTGGATTTTTATTTCCCAAGTGCATTACTTTGCACTTCTTTGCATTGAATCTAAGTTGCCATATGTCTGACCATTCCTCCAAACTTGCCATGTCCCTTCTCATCCTTTCTACCCCCCCTTGTGTATCAACTCTGTTACAGATCTTTGTGTCATCTGCAAAGAGACATACCTTTCCTTCCAGACCTGCTGCAATGTCACCTATAAAGACCTTAAAGAGGACTGGACCCAGTACTGAGCCCTGAGGTACTCCACTAGTAGCCCCCCTTTCTTCGGAATGTGTTCCATTCACTATTACTTTCTGTGACCTGTTGTACAGCCAGTTTGCTACCCAGGTTACCACCCTGGGATCCACTCCCAGGCTGGCTTACTTGATTATTAATCTTTTGTGTGGGACTGTGTCAAATGCCTTGCTAAAGTCTAGGTAGGCCATATCCACAGCCCCTCCCTGGTCAATTACTTTGGTCACCCAGTCAAAGAAATTGATTAGGTTCGTTTGATATGACCTTCCATGCTGCTTTGGGTCCTGAGCCCCGCTGGCCTCTAGGTACTCAACAATTCTTTCTTTCAGAAGTGATTCCATCATTTTCCCCACCAGTGAGGTCAAACTAACAGGTCTGTAGTTTCCTGCTTCTGCCTTGCTCCCTCTTTTGTGAAGGGGAATCACATCTGCCCTCCTCCAGTCCTCAGGTACCACCCCATCCTCCCATGATTTGTTAAAAAGTGTGGTCAGTGGTGTCACTAGGTCCTCCCTTAGTTCTTTTAGGATTCTAGGGTGAATCCCATCACGCTCCATTGCTTTGTCCACCTTGAGTTTTAGGAGTTCTTTCAGGACTCATTCTTCTGTAAATGGACTGGCGTCAACCCCACTACCCAGAGTGCTTCTATTGTTTGGTTTAGGTAACTCCTCCTCTTCTTCTTTTGTGAATACTGAGCAAAGTATTCATTCAGTATCTCTGCCTTTTCACTGTCTCCCTCTGCCCTCCTCCCCTCTCCTTTATTAATCTTCACTATCCCTTCCTTAACCTTTCTATGCTCCCTAATGTACCTATAAAAGGTTTCATCCCCCTTCTTAACTGAGTTGGCTATCTTTTCCTGGGTTTGGGCCTTTGCTTTTCTGACTGCCTTCCCCACTTCTTTCTGCTTTAATTGATACAGTTCCCTGTCATGCTTCTTCTGTGATTCCTAAACCCAAGTCCTTCAACCTATCCTCATACAATTTGTTCTTACAAGGGGAGATACGTTTGCTAAATCTCAGCTACATTTTCTCAACCACATTGACATTCTTCCTAAGATGGGGACTCCAAACTGAGTACAATAATCCACTTGAGGCCTGATGTAAGTCTTATACAGGGGAGGAAGAACTGAGTCAGTTCTGGAAAAAAATGATATTCAGACACAGTTAATTAAATGACTGATCTTGGTGGCCACTTGCCTACACTGATAACTACTCTTGAGGTCATTGCTCACAAACACACCTATGTGCCTCTCATTATTGACAACTTTTAAGTTTTACCCCATGGATGAAATAGTCCTACAAACTGTTATTGCTACCATAATGAAGAACAACACATTTTCCATGTTGAACTGCCTGTGATTAATGTTGACCCATTTAACAATGTTGTCCAGATCACTGATCATGAGGTTCCTGTTTAAGCTGGTGTCTACTGGACCTCCTAGTTTGGTATCATCTGCAAATGTAATGAGTTTGGTGCTTCCATACACTTGCAGATAGTAGATGAAAACATTAAACAGCAAAGAACCCAACACAGAGCCCTGAGGGCATCCCACTAGTAACCCTGGCACAAGCAGAGGACAAACCATTCAGGAAGATGGAGAAAAACATGGGATGGGACACAGGATGCAGCCCTATGGGACCCCTGCCTGGCTAAGAAGAGGAGGTGACAGGGCACCCCCAACATGTACTGAGTGTTGTTGGCCCATTAGGTAGGAATGGAACCAAGCAACAGCAGGGGCTGAGAGATCAGCACAGCTCAGCTTATTTAAGAGGAGTTAATGGACACCAAATTGAAGGCTTTGGGGAGGTCAATGAATATAGCAGCCATTATGTGAGCCTGATCCAACCCAGAGAATACAGAATCAGTGACACGCAGCAGGGAGAAGACATTAGAATGGTGCTACCAGAAACCTGACTGGAAGTTGAGAGGAAGTCGAAAGATGAAAGGAAGTCAAGTAGTCAAGAATGGACCAGTTTCTCTCGCAGCTAAGATGAGGAGGGGAGGAAGGATATGGGACACATGTTGCCAGGGAGCAGGGGTCACACCCTTTATGAAGTGGAATAACTTTGGCAAACTTCTAGGATTAAGGAACAGAACTGAAGGAAAAGAAAAAGTTGAGTCAAGAGGTGGAGGAGCTCCAGGTGCAGACTGTCAGGGCTGGATTTTGATGGGTTGAGGTGGTAATGGACAAGCAGGGTTTATTGGATGGTAACCGGGGGAAGTGGAAACTCTGTGAGGGATGGCACGTAAGAGGGAAAGGAGATGAACCAGGAGGGGGGAGAAAAAGGGAGGGCACATGTTGTGAAGAACTCTGAAATTAGCAGAAAGACAGGTAGGGCCAGACACAGGTGAACCACTAACCACAAGGATTGAGAGAGCAGACTGGGTGGAGGGTTCACAAAGGGAGTGGATAACCTTCCAGAATTTACCTGAGGAGTTAGAGTTTTTCTGGAAGCCGACCTTGAAATAGTGTGATTTCACCACCTGAACATCCTTCTTACAGTTGTTCCTCAGAGCCCTGTAAGAGATGAGGTCTGGAGAGCAGTGAAATAATTTGTAGCAGGCCCATGTGAGGTCTTAAAATTTGCGCAGATCTATGATATCGGTGGTAATCCAGGGGGTGGTGAGAAGATTTCACTATGGACATCCTGAGGGGGCATGTTTATCACAGACAGAGGCAAATTTGGAGTGGAATAGTTAAAAAGAATATTGTGAGGTTATTAGAGGCATAGCAGATGGCTGACCAGTCTGTTGAGACAAGGTCACTCAGTACAGCTCTGTTGAATAGTGACTGGAGAAACCTGGACCAGATGTATTTTGAAAAAGGGGGAATGCCGGATTTTGCTGACACAGAGCATCATGCACTGGTCACATAAAGAATCTGTCAAAATACATGCTGCAACAATGTGATGGGGTTGGGAGGTAAGAACCCATTCTAAAGAGGTATGGTTGGTAGAGTGAGAATTGAGCCAGGTGAGTTCTGGAATGATCTGAGAGAAATTAAGGGACTCAATCCTGTGAATGGTAGATCTGCAGGATAGGGAATGTCAATTTACATTGACATTCCTGAGGCTGAAGATCTTACCTGTAGAGGAATGAGAGGTGGTGGAGGAAAGTGAGTCAACCAGGGATGAATGTGAGATCCTAGGAGAGGCATAGACAACTTCAATGTATATGGGTACAGACAAGGGGAATGAGAGCCTCACTTGGAGAAATTCATGGGATGAGGTTATGGCTACTGATGAGGGAAGTGAGGAAAATTCACTCCATGAAAAAACTTGTGGATTTTCCCCAGTTTGTGAAGTGGATTGAGTGTGTGAAGCCCAGCTTTGCCGCCCCCCCACAAAAAAAACTCCACAAATTGCTGAGTTAGAACTTTACATTTTGCTGAGTTTGACTGCTAACAGTAGTAGTGCCCCCCTACAGATCACCTTTTCCTGGTGTCTAGTAGTCCCACACCTGCTGATCGCTGCCTGGCCCCAATATGATAAAATAAATTCCCCCCTCAATCACGAGGCACCAGCCATGGTTGTAAAGTCTAAATTACATCCTCCCCAATGGCCATCCCTGATACAGCTATGCAGAAATGTTCTGCCTGGTTGAACCAGGCATAACATCTCCCTTTACTGAATAATAGTCTGTGTGAGGTGCCAGCCACACTTGTAGTTGAGGGTGGAACACCAGAAGTGGAGGCAGGTTGACACGTTCCTTGTAGATGTTGCCCTCCAGGTGTCCCATGGAGTAAATATGTGCCATTCTGTAGTAAAGTGAAGATTCCTTGTTGAACACTGGCAACGATACCATAAATGAGACTTACATGGTATCCATGATAGAGCAGCAGCGTGTAGAGTAGCAAGTTCCTTGATTAGAATGTGGTGTGACATAACCCACGTTTCTAGCTGTTGTGAGAGAAAAGGTGAAGGACTCAGACATACATTCGGAGGTGCAAACCGAGGTCCGATAATGAGGACAATACAATGAGGCCATCCGTGAATCTTTGATAATATCAGAGAAATGCCCTGCTTTCAGGTCTTGGAAGAGGTTAGTGACAGTGGTTAAAACATAGCCGCTATAGGCAGCACAAATAATTTCGCTTCCTATGTGTCACTGTTCAGCCTCCACATTATGGGTGGTGATTAATTCATTAATCTTGGCCTGGATTTCATCAAATAAGCATGCAGTATTGTGCATGTTATACTGTGTAGCATGGACTCGTTGATTTCAAAAATAGCTAATATGTCTCATTATTTGTTCAATGTCTCCCCATTCCAGATTGACATGCCTGATCCAAATAAACCTGGTATACTCCCCACCAGGCCTGCTATACTCAGGTCCCATTCAGGGTACCTAGAGTGGAACATCCCTAGATGTGGAGCAGTTTCTTGCCTAGCTACAGAGTTTTGAGCTCACTCATGATAAGCTACAATATCTAACATCATAATAGCATGAAACCTAGAAAATATTAGTTGTTGAACAATGACCATATTCAGCCATGTTCCAATGTGATATGTTTAAAACAACAGGAACATGGATAAATTGAATATTGTTAATAAATGTCCCTGGTATAGAGATTTTCATCAGGCCACTAGGTGGACCAGGATCCAAGGTAGGGCATGGTAAAGGCTATGGAGTAGTGGTGGTTTCAGTTGTGACAGAAGATAAAGTTTGGTGAAGAAGTCATGGTGGTAGATCTGGGTGTGGTTGTCTTTGGTAAAACCATGACAGTTGCCCAGTTATCATAGACCCTTTTTAGGGATCCATGCCATGCTGTAAAATGAATTGTTCATGTACATGGTCAGACCATGCTTGTGTATCCCTTAAAGTAACAGCCCCATCCTGGTACACTGTTGGTATGTCTCTATAGAACCAATGAGTAGGTCCACCATTTTGCCAGTGTGGTCCTCTGTGATCCTTGTATAGCCAAAGTATTAAAGACAAGGCTGCCACCTTGTTGGTTTAGGTTTGCTGTCCTGGTGTAGCCTTTGGTACACGTACCATAGCTATAGCTGGTAGGTTTTTTTTTACTCACATGAATTGTCTTCTGTCCTCATACACAGTCCAAGGGCATGGATTATGATTTTTATCATTCTAAAACTGAAAAAAAAAAAAGAAATACTTAGAAATAACTACCCCCCCCCGTTACAGCTAGAGGGTATTGTTTACTCAGTGCCATCTGAGACCTTGAACTGTTTCAGCTGATTGGCATGAAACCATTTGTCAATAGACTTCTTGCTCGTTAATAACCACACCTGATAGAGAGAGGGACTGAGTTTGTTCACAGTCTCAAAAGGGCCAACCCATTTTCCAGAAGGGGAGTGAATGGGTGTAGAACATTGCAAAACCCTGAGTCTGTCACCCAGTTGCTATTTAACCACCTTGACATCTTTGTCAAAGTACATTTTGGACTTTTTTTGGGCACTGCCCAAGCTCTTAGCAGCAAAGTGGTGAATTTCAACCAAATTTTCCTGTAACTGCTTCATGTAGATGTCAGTCGACACTCTATCCATGGTATCTGTGTGGTGACCCATCCACAATTGTTCCAGCAATCTCATTTGCGGGCCAGTCATCACCTCAAATGGTGTGCACTGCATAGTTGTATAAGGGTTAACCCTGATTGCCATTAGGAGTAAGGGCAACAGAGCATCCCAATTCTTTGCATTCTCACTGAAAAATGTTGACATTACTTTGATCTGTCTATTGGTTCTTTTTACAGCACCAGAAGACTGAGGATTGTAAGTTATGTGGAACTTCTGTCTTACACCTAGCATCTCAAGAATTCCCTGCATAACCTGGCCAGTAAAGCTTGTCCCCTTATCTTGAGAGGTAGGCCCCATCTGGTGAATACTTGTTCCACCAGGATTTTTGCAGCAGCTTTGGCAGTATTAGCCTTACAGGGGAAGGCCTCAACCCATTTGGAAAATAAACATGTGATGACCAATGCATACTTGCTGTTTCTGCTAGTGGTGGGCAAAGGCCTAATGAAATCCATCTGGATTGTAGTCCAAGGACTGGATTGTCTCTGTGGAAGCAATTTGGCATTTTTCTTGCTAGGTATCGGGTTGTTTTGAACCCTGTGATGCAATTGCCCAAGTAACATTGGGCATCTATCATTTGTCCAGGCCACCATCCTATTGTTCTCAGTCTCTGCAGAGTTATCTACATGCTGATGTCCACCTGTAGGTGTGTCATGCACCTGGTGGAAGAATTCTGACCAAAGATCTTAGGGACCACCCACAGTATGGTGTCCCCCTGGTTATACAGAACCAGCTTCTGATCTGGGGAGAGAGAGAGGTTCTTGAGGTGTCTCTTTAAGGAGTTATCACCTGGTACCTCTTTCTGCTGCAAGAGATGCTTGTATACCTCTTTTATTTCTGGGTCTCCTATCTGTACTGCAGCCAAATCCAATTGGATGGCTTGTTTCTTCCTTTGTGCAGCCACCAGCTGTGCCTCTTCAAGTACTGGCATTACCCATACTTCTCCCATTAATACACCTTCTTTGGCCAGTGTAGCTACTCGGTCATTTTGCTGGTGGAAAGGGGCTGTCTTGGAATGGGCCATCACTTTGTGGACATACAGCTTAAATGGAACTTTTTCTGCTATACTGTTAATATATTGGAACAGGTCTTGGTGTCAGACCAGTGTACCTTCTGAGGAAACATATATCTATGGGTCTTCCAAAAAGGCAGAAACTCTGTAAGAGAGTAGCACACCCATGAAGAATCAGAAAAAATGATAGTGTACCCCTCTTGTTCTTCCTACATCAGTTCCATTGCATGTGCAATGGCTGCCAATTTTGCACATTGTGAGGATCTGATGGTACACTGCCTGGCTACCTCCACTGTGTGTCATCGCCCCCCCCCCCGGCAGAGGACAAAAATTCTGAATCCTGCTACCTGGTGTTCCTCATAGTGAAATGAGGAACAATTTGTGAAAACACGGTGTGTCTGAGGGTCCACCAAGACGATGTCAGTGGCAGACAGAAATTAACTGGGTTCCGGTAAGGAAGGAGGTTCCAGTCCACATTCATGTGGGTCTCCATTGTAAATAAGCCCATGAGCCAGAATGGAGGGGGGTTTTATGGGGTATACAGTAATATCCAAATCTTGTAGTAGGAGTGACCAATGGGTAAATCTGGCATAGGAAACATTACCATCCTTTATTCAGTGTGATAACAAGAATTTGGTGGTTATGTGGTTGGTGTGCAACACAATGGGACAGAGTCCAATAACATAAGTAGGTGCTTGACATCCCAGGCTGTTGCCAGTAGGTGTCTTTCACAAAGAGAGTATTTTTATTCCACTGGTGAAAGAATCAGAGATTCATAGGGAATAGGCCTAATGCAATCATGCACCTTCTGTGCCAAAATGGCAGACATGGCCATATTCAAGGTAGCAGTCTCTAGATGGAAGGGAAAATCTGGGTTTGGGTTAACCAAAGCAGGGGCTGAGGCCAAGGCTCATTTTAAGGCAGTAACTGCCATGGTGTGTTCTGGGCCCCAGCACCAAGGGGTGTTCTTTTTCAGTAACTCATACAAAGGTGCAACTGTTTGAGCAAAATTGTGGATAAAATCCTTTGAGTAATTTATCATGCCCAGAAAACATCTGAGAGCAGACACACTGGTAGGCAGTAGTAAGTAATGAATGCCTTGCACCTTGTCAAGGGCGAGGTCCTCCCTTCTGCAGTAACTCACAGTCCCAAGAAGGACACTTCAGAGTGGCAAATTTGAACCTTTGCACAATTGCATTTTAAACAAGTGTGCTTCAGAAGTGCAAAGAGTTCTGCAAGTAAGTGTAGGTGCTGCTCTTGGTCTACTGTTGCCAAGAGAAGATTATCCACATATTATAAGAGACATTCAGGTGTGGAGAAGCACTGTAAGGCATGCCACATGTGGAGGTGAAAGAGGGAGTGACTGTTATAAAAGCCCTGGGGGAGGCACATACATGTGAACTGATGTCTCTCAATGGTGAAGGCAAACTTGTATTGGTTCTCTGGGGCCAATGGCAATGACCAAAAGCCACTGGAAATGTCTAAAGTACTGAACCACTTGTGTTCAGGCTTTAGAAGTTGGAGCACATCCATGGCTGAAGCCACAGTGATTGCACAGCTAGGTGTTATGCTTCCTGTAATTAATTGCCAGTCTCTAGGTATTGTTGGGCTTTTGCACAGGCCAAATTGGAGAAATGATTGTGGAGACACAAGGTCTGATGACCTCTTTCTTTAAATGCAATTTGATAGCTGCTATCAGAGAGGGAATTGCCTCCGCTGGAAAGAGATACTGCTATTGACTTAGCAGGTCCCCGCCAGTAACCCGTATGAGGATGTCCATCCTCCCTCAGTCATTTAGCAAAGGCATCTCTGTGTTGCTCCAAAAAATGCTTCAGCCTATCAAAAAGGGGATGGTGCTGGAACATGACAATGAAGTCATATTCCATGTCATTTGCCTGTACAGCTGCCATGACATGCAAATCAAAATTGAGAGGCATATGATGGAGACCTGGTGCCTGGAGTAGCAGCCAGTTGGCTAAATCCACCACACACCCATAACAAGAGAGAAAATCTATCCCCATGATGCTCTGATGATGGAGAAGTTTTATGGCATCAGTGTTCCAGTGATGACTGTATGGGGATGGATTTATATGTTTGTACTATGGTCCCCATGAAGGTCTAGGAGGAGGTAGACCCCCCGGTAGACCATGGAGAATGTTGGGAGTCAGTCTGGTGTAGGACTGAGATAGTTGTTCCTGAATCTAGAAGCATTTCAAGCTGGTAGTCCTGACCAGCGCTTCCACATGTGGGCAACCAGAGTTGTCGGTTACCAAAGAGGTGAGTATGCAGATTGGGGCCTGACACCGTCATGCCAAGTCATCAGAGCTTTGCACGGCATCGTAGAATGCTGGATCCATTGCACAGAGCTCCTGTATGAGTTACAGGGTTTCTGGTTGCTCGGCTTCCTCAGAGTTGGTGTTTGATCTGGGGATAGCTGCCACGACTTTTTCCGATGCCTTTGCCAATTCGACTTTGGACTTTTATGCCCGAACTTGGTCTACTTCGGATAACAAATCCTTATACGAAGGGCCAGGCTGCCATTTCTGTCCCTTATTTCCCTTCATATCTTGTTGGTTCAACCTTCACTGCTTTTTCTTTTTATACGAATATGAGGATTTGGTTTGTTGAGGGTCTTTTTGTTTCTCCTCCACCTTATGCTACATAGGTGATTCTGTGCCTTTTTGCACACCAGCGACTTCGGACTTTTGTCCCAGACTGAGGTTCTTGGCATGGACCTGATAAATGCATTCCACCCTCTTCAGGCTTTGGCTGAAACTGTCTTTTTTAGGAAAGACAAAGGCTTCTACCTTCCTCCAAATAGCTGGGATAAGGTTTCTTAGGAAGAGACATTTGTCCCTGTCTGCTTCCTCCCTGGCAAGTTCTCTGCTGGTGCTTTAAGCGAGCCATAGCTGGCCTTCATACTGGGCGGGCCTTCCTTGTTATGCTGTTTCACCTGCATAGCCAGCATCGTGCCAACCATATTTGGATCATGTGCTGCCAGCAGCTGGGTGGCAACCCTATCAAAAGAGGCCTTGCTATCACTCCAGACCCTTTCCTGTAGCTTTGCCCACATTATGGATTCCACAGATTGTTTGAGGACTTGGACTTGATGCTCCAGCAGTATGCTGAGTATTTGGCAGTGCTGTTGCACCTTTTCCAAGTGACAGCACAAATTTTCACCTAGGAACATTCAGCCAATTTTGTCCACAATGATTTGAATAACCTGTGAGGACTGTAGAGCACTGTGGCTCATTTGGAGTTCCGGACTCCTGTCAGTGACAATGCTTTTAGCAACTGCCTTTGCCATGGTGGTAGCCATGCCCTGTGTAAGTGTCTGTTTTTCCACTTTTTTTTTTCAGAATATCAGCCACTGCCTTTTCTGAGGTATTTCAATGTTTATCAGACAGCTTGTTTTCTGATAAAACCTTAGCAATCAGGCCCTCTACCTCAGTTTTATGCTCCTTGGTCACAGCACCCACTCGTGGGTGGCACCTGTACCCTCCAGTATCCAAAGGAGCATCATCATCATCGTCAAACGCTATTTGGCTCCACCCCCAACCAGTGTTCCCAGCGAAAGGATATTCAGTGAGGCAGGAGATATTATAACAGACTGTAGGTCCTGTCTGTCACCAGACACTGCCAACATGCTTCTGTTCATTAAGGAAAACTTGGACAATTTTCGATGAGCTCACTTTGATTTTAAAAATATATTTTTTATAATTTCTCTACCGAAAATAAAAAAGAAACATTACAGTGAGTCATGTGTATGTAGTTCATTAATAAAATGAACCGATAAAATCTGATTCCGATTAGATATTACTTACATAAAATCCGGATCCGAAATATGGCTCAAAAT
This sequence comes from Neoceratodus forsteri, assembly GCA_016271365.2. Classification (NCBI taxonomy): domain Eukaryota; kingdom Metazoa; phylum Chordata; order Ceratodontiformes; family Ceratodontidae; genus Neoceratodus; species Neoceratodus forsteri. The sequence goes on along the minus strand of CM028131.1, from coordinate 1,065,371,528 downwards.
TGGTATCTGCCCATCTCTAATTATCAGTAATACATCTGGTGCATTGGTTGGCTGTCAGAATCCTGGCTTTCTGGTGACAATCTTGTCTGCGTCCATGCAAGTGAGCTTCACAACTTGTTCCCCTGCCCCACACCCCTCATTGTCTCCTCCCTTCTGATGCAGGTGTCCAGGGATCAGCCTGGTCCTGAGCTCAGTTGCCTCCCCACCTTTGTAGGTGGAGGGGTGTTGAATCCCTTAGTAGGCATGCTGCTAGTCCAGTCAAGCAGACTCAGCATGCGGTAGTTCTGTCTACTGTTACCTTAGCTAGCTAGAGCTTCCAGGCTTCATATCTAAATTCCCTGGGCCTTGCAGGCATGACAGTGGAGCAAGAGGGAGGAGACAATATAGAAAGGGAAGGTACCAGAAGCAGAGGGAGGACGCTGAACACACAGCTTAGCACCCCAGCCCTATTAGCCATTGGTCCTATCTGAGGGGGTAGTGTACTGCTTTAATGCTCGAGGGAGGGCAGAGGGGCCCGGGTGGGACAGGCAGCTCAACATTCTTGTTGTTAATTTAATTGCTAGTGTTTCTCCATCAGAGTGTATACTGTATGCTCCCTTTCCATTCCCCCTATTGTCCCCCTGGGTCCCCTTCTCCTCCCCCATGTAATATGTGTGTCCAGAGATACACTGCTATTTGGGAGGATCTCAGCACAGATCTTTTATGTGCTTTGTACTTGCTCTGCATACCCCCATGCAACCGGGCATAATTAAGCCTCAGGCTACCATCCCCAATCCAAGTCTGGTGGCCGGGGCGGGGGGGGATCAGTATGGGTGTAGCGAAGGGGATCAGAAGCGCAGACCTCTGGGATCAGTGCTGGGAACCATGCTTCAGAAGCGTTTCTACCCTGTATCCTGTGCCCGCCCCCTGTCCCAGTCCCAATTCACAACACGTCAACACTGACAGCAGAAGCTCCCCATTCCTCCCTCATCCCATATATAAGTATTGCAGCACCTGCCTAAACAAGACAAAGGATATCAGAGCATACACAGTCCATTCTCAGGCTTGCTGAGCCACTTGCAGGAACCCTTGTCAGTGCTGTGGTACCTCAGTCACTTCTGCATAGGGTGGATCAGTTTGGGTTGGAAAGTCCTAGGTTGCAGCCTCATGTACTCCCATTGCCTCTTCCAAGGATTGCAAGATAGTTTCTTGGAGCAGTCCGGGTGTCTCCAGGTGATTGCTCCACACTTGGGGAAGGTGTCTGTTGCTGGTTTGAGTCTGATTCCTGAAATTTTGGTGCTGGTTCTCCAGTAGAATCGTTGCTGATAGATGACAGTGTCCTACTTATCCCACTGCGGTTCTGGGCTTGTGGGGCATGCTGGATCAGTGACTTATCTTTCCCTCTTTGCTTCCTTTTTGTTTTTGATGTTTGCTATTCCATGCCTTTGTTCACTTTTACATCAGCTAGTGCTGCATATCAGTTGGAGGTGTACTGGGGGGGTCAGGTTCGTAGCCCCCCTGGATTGCTGGCTCTTCTCTTTGCACTGTGGTGGAAAAGGGGCTGGTCTGGAGGACTGGGTGGGCCAATTCCTGATAATATATTCTAGAGCTTCCTCTGGGGTCTCAAAAGAGTTGCTGACCCCATTGCTCTGGATCATCATTTTTGTGGGGTATACCAGAAGATATTGAACTTGTAGTTCGTGAAAGATCTTTCTGACTTCAGTGAAGGCTTCCCTGCACCCAACAAGCTCCATAGATTAGTCATTAAATATGTAGATCCTGTGTCCATTCCAGTATAGGGAGCCCTTCTCCCTTGCCAGCTTGAGTATTCTCTCTTCTTCAGGAAAATGAAGGAACTTGGTGATGATAGGTCAGGCCCGCTCCCTGTACTTTGGTGCCAGTGCCAGTGACCTATGTGCCTGCTCCACTTGTAAGACTGGGTGCCATTCATACCACAGCAGTCCTGGCAGTTTGGATTGAAGAAATATGGTGGGTTCCCTCTCTCAGCCCCTTCTGGGAACCCCACAAAACAGAGACTATTTCCCTTATTTCTGTTCTCCGCATCCTCTGCCCTGTTCCACAGGAGCCGCACCATGCACTCCAACTCTTGGATTCTTGTCTCATAGGTGGAATCCTTTTCATCAATATATGATAGATGTGTCTCTGTGTCTAAAGTCCTGTGGTGGAGGGCTTGAAACTTGCCTTCCAAGTTTGTCATCGATGGTTTATATGTAGAGATTTAATTGAGGACTTTTTGCATTATCCACTTCAGTTTTTTATATTCTGCTGAGGAGTCCTGGGTCAGGCTGGCCTCTGTGGTTGTACTCTCCATTGTTATCACCTGCTGCATGCTACTCCAAGCCTCAACCATAGTTTGGTTTTAAGAGAGCTTCAGACTGGTAGCTGGGATTGTTTTGGGGAAAAATTATTTCATTTCATCCAATTTATTTCTATCAAGGGGTGTAATTTATCTGACCTTCCACTGGCGATCTTAAGTTTTTCTTGGATTTAGAAGCGCTTAAGATGTGGAGCTGCCAACTAAGCTACCATTCCTGTCCACTTCTCACACATGCACCCCCTCTCCATTTCTTTTCCTCTTTTTGACACTTTTCAAACTCATCTTCCAGCACCTCATACCTGCTCATCAATGACCCATTCATGCTCAAAAGCACACCATTCATCTGTAACATCTGTACCCTATCCTGCAACGACCTCTCATTTTCCTCCTGCAGCTTATAAATTTCCTTATTTTTCTCTTCTTTAATCTTCTTATTCTCTTCCTTTAACCAACACACAGCATCAGAACTGTATTTCAGTTCCTTTTTCAGAAGCAAAACCTCAGATTCCAATGTCTGATACAAAGCATACAAAGCAGCGATGATAACACCCTTTTGGTCATGTTTCTTACTTTTAGACGTGATCTCAGTATATACAGTAGCTTTTCTACATTCTGTATCAGGTCAGCCTGGTGTTTCGCATTAGATGCAAAATCTTTCCAACTTCCATGGGAGGTAAGATATTTTAAGACATCCACATTGAGCTCAGAATTATTGACCATTGTATTGGAGTCAGTCCTTGTAGACTGAACTCACCAGAGATCTAAGGCATACCAGTTCACCTCAGTCTCGGCAGTCAAACAGATGTGTGTTTTGGTAGCACTAATGACTGCCCCACAAACCAAAGAGAGGTGAATGTTCTTTGCACCTGTTGTTATCCTACCCTTCATACTTGCTGTATCTTGGCGCTGGTTCCATCCAAACAGGTCTTGCTGTGGTTGCCACTTTGTTAGCATAATTCTTCTGGACCTGATGGTGTAGCATAACACAAAATCAAACATATGGCAAGAATAACTTGTTTATTACCAGAAACCAAAAGCACAGCATATACCTGCTGGGAGCCAGGAACAAGACCCCATACACTATGATGTCACTCCAGAATTGGATTTGAACTCAGCAAAATACAGCATGCGTATCTTTCTTATACTCTAAGATAAGAAATGTACGTTACTAGGTAACGGTCTGCCGAATAAGATAAAATCCCAAAATATGGAAACCTCATTGGTAGAAGATCATTGCAGAGGATGGCTGGCTCATCACTCTCTCTGCACATATTCTCTGATAAGAGCAAAACTAGTTTAAACTAGTTTTGAGTTATTATACAAAAGGTGCTTATTTAGCAAAAAAAAAATAGCAGCTGCATAGCAAAGGAAATAACTGCACTATAAGGCCTGCAGAAGCAATGCTAATACTGTTAGGGCCAGCAGTTACTAGCACATAGCCCTGTTGGGATCTGGTCTTTACCACCAGTCAATGCTACACTCATATGCACATGTCTTATCACTATGGTACATAGTATTACACTCTATCCTACCCTACTAAGTATATCATGAATATGTGTATCATATGCTACACTAAACATAGGGTTGTGGGGGTGAGGAGGTCTACACTAGACAGGTAGCATTGAAGGTACATATACACCAAAGTAACTAACCTGGGAGCTTATCTAATTTTAGATAATGTAGTTCTTAATGCTTCTGGCAGTTACTTTTTCCCTTTCTTAAATTGCTTCTATTAACTTAGTTTCCTTCTGTACTCTGAAAAAGTGCAGAAGCTGCATCATTTGTTACTTTTGTGGTGGGGGGGGCATACAGTTTGCTTTGCTTCATGCATTGCATGGGCCATTTCAGTTTATGGAACTTTGATTATTGCTCAGACCATTTGTTTTCTCCACCTCTTCTGCTTTTAAGTCTATTTTTTGCAATTTCAGATTTCCAGAGTTAAAGTTTGTATCAATCCCAGTGGGGAGTGAGACCTTTAATTCAGACTATTACTGTAGTCTGGTATCCTCCAGATTGCTTTCGTCAGAGAGGGTCTGCTTTTTATTATCTCTCAACTTGTGTGCTGTTTGAGCAGTATTCAACTTTATTGAGCTGCAGAAAATATTAACTTCTCCTGCTAATGCATCTGAAAAAGTAAAGTGCTTTACCTCAGTGACAGAGTTCTCCAACGATTCTGCCTCTTGCTGTGGTAACCGTTCCTGTGCTAATGTTGCTTTCTCTGTTACTCTTGCCCCTGATCTGAGAGGACATCCACTGCTTGCACTGAACTGATATCTCCACTAGACTTAAATCTTTGTTTAATGCCTTCAGCCAGCCTTGGTTCAATGCTGAATGTGTTCACTGATGTTACAGTTTCTTGGTCTGAATCTTCATTTCCTTCTTGTTCATTAAACCTTGTGTTTTCCTGTTTCTGTGTCAACTTTGACTTAAGAATGGTTTTGAAATGAACTTGAATTCCCATGACAAAGGTTACTTCTTTCTGGGCTCATTCTATCGCTGACCTTCTCTCCTCTGGTGTTTGTTGTGCCAGAGAATCAATTTTTTTATATATTCTCTAACATTCAATACTCTTTCTGCTGGGAGATGCTCCTATGACCTCTTTGATTAGGTTGCTGTACTTGATGCAACAGAAAAACATTTTCTTGTTTCTTTAATTTCATTTATATTTTTAAGTTTTGCCAGCATGCCCTAGGAATGCTCAGTGCTTTCCACTTTTCAAATTTTTATGTTTGCTTGCCTGCATGCGCAAGAAACATCTTGGGAGAGTACCACATTTCAGAGGTGTGTCACTGTGTTGCCATTGCAGCTGAAACTGCGTTGGGCTCATCCCTAAGGCACCGATCAGTCCACAAGCTGCCTATGACAGCAGTCTAGGAGAAACAGTCTCTGCTTGAAACAAATGTGTCATTGCAATCAGGGAGTGCTTAATCTCTACAGTTATTTACATAAGTAGAGTGGACCCTCCCCCTCCACACACATACCTTAATTCTATACATCTTATACTGTGACAGCGTTACTGATAGCCTGCAGCACACAGGATCTCTTTCCCCCACATGTCCGTACATTTACAGTCAGTGATTGCATTTCCTGTGCTCATAGGACCAAATTCTAGTGCTTCCATGCTTTTACTAATTGCATGTAGATGTTTTTACTTCGTCAAACCTTGCAATCCTTGTTAATTAAATTTTTTCAAGGTGACAGACTGCCACTGTATTCTCTTTAGTCCGGCAACATGCAAAGGAGAAAAAAAAAAGAAGAAATGCAATCTGAATTAACTATCCATGCTTTTAAATAATTGCATATAGCTGTGTTTACTTCATCAAGCTATGCAATCTTGCTAATTTAATACTTTTTGCTAAAGAGAACAAGAAATGAATAATGATTGTATGCAAAAAAAACCATTCCTTCTAATATCATTGTAATACAGTGTGAGGTTTGTCTTGAAGATGGACAAAATTAATTGTATTTTTTTCAGGGTTCATTATCATAATTTTAATGATGTTTGAGCAATATGGCCTTTGTCTTGCCTGGTTTACACTGCTTCTTGATTTCATTTCTATTAAAGTAAGCATGCCAGCAAATCTGTGATGTCTTTAATTGAGATTGTGGTGCCTTCTATGGAGCACGTGCAATGCTAACAACATCACTTCTAATCTATCAAGCACACTCAAGAGTATTTGTTTTTTAATTGTTGCCATAGTAATTTATTATAGCCTGTCTTAGACTTATTGTATTTTTAGACGTTCTCTGTGCAATCTCACATCTGAGCTATGCAACTGATCACGCTACTTTGTTAAAATACCAACTACATAATAACATGTGATTTTATTCAGGAGTACTGAACCATAGTGTTTTGTTACTTCACACAGTTTTAAATCCAGTACCCTGTCCCCAACACGATCTCGTGTGCATGTTTCATTTTATTGTAGGGTGTAGGAATGAGCATATAGATGGCCAGATGAATGGATTTTGCATAGTTAAAATGCTAAAAAAAGATACAGTACAACCCTGATTTCACCAGACTCCGATCATCTGACCTCCCTCACTAGCAAACCTAACCTGTGTCACCCATTTTTTTTTTTTTTCTGCATTACGGATCAGGGTTTCAGATCAGGGTTGTACTTCCCGGTGCTATCAATGATGATTTACTCTCCCAGCTTACTTTTAATCCTGTACTGTCCAGTCATTAAAAAAGCATGATTTCAAGAGGCTGAGCATGCAGAGTAGTATTTGGGTGGTGAGCAGGAGATTGGCGTAGGAAAGCATACTTGAGAGCTGGCTGTCAGGGCTCATGGCCTGGGGTAGTTTCTAGATTCAGATTTTTTTCCCTAGTTTCTGAATCATGACCGACCACAGAGGAAAAATAAACGAGAAAGTAAAGTTCAGCAACTTTACTAAGCTAGGACTCCTGTGCCTCCTTGGGTAACACTCCGAGTGAATGTCTTTGTTTCATCCTTACATGCTGATTTGGGGAGACTGGAAAGTGGTTGATATCCATGCCACACCATGCCCATGCCCTGTGTTTAAAACAGTATCAGAAAAGTAGTAAAATAGTGGAACTTCAGATTGGAGAGTGATTGTGTGCTTCAGTATTCTAAACATTTCAAATGGGAGGGTGATTGTGTATTCATGTTGAGAGCTGCAGTATTCCAAGGTCACCTAACAGGGTGGGAGATTGTTTGTATTAAAATACAGACACTCTCCAATTTGAAATGCACAAACCCTGTAGAATAAAAGAAAAACAACACCACCCTGCAGGACCTTCACATGCTGTTCAGCTAAACAGTACAGTACTGTAAATACGGACCATCTCCCACACTGTTTAAAGTACTGAAGCATACAATCACTCCATGACAGCACAAAATGGCTAGCAGGCATCAGATTACAATCTCTGAGCAGAACCAGACAATGCAATCATCATGCAGTCCTCCTCACAACAGGTATAGACAGACACCACTAATCATCTACTGTTGCCCTGGCTTTCAGCCCGACTTTGTGACCTAGGGGGAGGCTAGCAGCACCACAGCAGGCAGCATCTCCCCATCTCGGCTGGCTGCACAGTTGGATTTGGCCCAGAACTGGGCAGAAGTGCTCCAAGATGGAGATGGGCTGCTGCTGAGAATTACAACAGCCATTATAAAGTTTTTAGAGTGTGTCATTTGTCCGTTCTCGGCACGCTTACCTTCGAGGATTTCAGTTCACTTTTTCCTCTGTCTTTTATGCTTTCCCTTTCTACTTACAGATAATTTCCATTTTGGGCCATCAACTTTTTGTGTTTGAAAGGAATCAACCACTCCAATCAGAGAGCAGCTGTCTCCTCTCGTTTGCATAATCTAGCATCTAGCAAGTCCCCTCCCCCCCCCCACACACACACATTAAAAAATCAGTTTTTTTTTCTTTAGGAACTGAAACCAGCCTCCCCCCTCCCTCCTGGCAAACCAGTCAGTTACTACTTCCCCACCCTTGCAAATATCTCCAAACTTGGTATCCATGAATGACTAAACCTGCTGCAGTTGCCGTCCCTGCCACTGCCTCTCCGAGCTTGTCCCAGCAGCACCCAACATAGAATAGGCCTCATTCACATTTCCTTGGGCTCAATCGCATATGCATGCATGTCTCATGCACTTATTTTCCTGCCACCGGATTTGGCTAGTAAGCAATGCTGTGGGTGGCCATTGCTTATGTTTGTGCCTGGGTCAATAGTGAAAGAGAACAGACAGTTCCATGGTGGGGTGGCACTCTGTGGACTAAGGGTGGTTTATGGTATGCAGATCGCAGTTGCATGCCATTTTTCTCTTAGGGTGAGTTTTGTGCTTTTTTTATGCTATTGTGTTGCTTGGTCTCCTCTCCCAGTCTCTACCTTTTAAGACCAAGGACATTACCTCCAGCACACAACATCGGGCATATTAAAGTTGTGTTTTTTCCTTCCTTAAAGAAATAAATATACAGTATTGCTTAGGTTTCAAGCCAGGCTTCAAATAAGAATTATGAGTTTGCTCTGGGGGTTTGCTACAAAAGTGCATAGACATAAAAGGCACCAATTCACCCCACCCCTATTTTAGCCCCCCTGCCTTATCAATTACCTTTCAACTGGTAATTGACAAGGCAGGGGAACAAACAGAGGGGTGGGATGAATTCAATTAAGAGCACCCACGCTGAGAGAGGAACAGGACCAAAATAAACTCCAAACCTGGGCATTAAACAATTGTGCCCCTTTTTAGGATGACGACTTCGGGGGCGACATACTGCATCTCATTCCAGGGACTTGCTGACTTGATTCAGGCAATTGTGCTGAGATCTGCTGGGCTTTAAAGATGTATACTTTCACAGGCAAACTTTAATGTTGCACTGTTGTATACCATAAGCTAGTGTGAGAACTGTAACTATGTTTTTTTCCTGTCTTGCCCCAGGCTTCTTGAATTAAATTCTTTGCCTGGATTCTTTGGCACCCACAGTCAATTATGGCAGTTTTTTAGTGCTGTGACAACAATATCCATTTCCACATGTATGGACCATCATTTACTAGCAGCTGAACATGTTAGTACTGAGATTCATTGAGTTGGAAACCCAGGTTGGGTGTTTATTTTGGTCCCATTTCTCTCTTGGTGTGGGTGCTGTTAATTGAATTCATCTCCACCCCTCTGTTCACTCCCGTGCCTTGTCAGTTACCAGTTGAAAGGTAATTGATAAGGTGGGGCGGCTTAAAGAGGGGTGGGGATGAATCGGTGCCTTTCATGTCTGGTGCACTTGTTGTAGAAAACACCCAGAGCAAACTCGTAACTCCTGAAGCCTGCTTTCAAACATAAACAACATAGTTTTATCTCTCTCTCTATATATATATATATATATGTATGTATATATATATATATATATATATATATATATATAGAGAGAGAGAGAGAGAGAGAGAGAGAGAGATACACATATATATAAAAATCCTTGGTCCCAAAAGGTGGAGACTGGATGAGGGGACCAACCAACACAACCCATGATTTTTTGCATTTTCTATCAATGAATCCCAGTAGTCCCTTGTTTGTAGAGGTATTACCTTCAATAAAGAAGGCTTTTCTTCTCCTCCTGCAGTTTCTTATAATTTTGTGTTATGGATTCTGTACCAGTTGCTCATCTGGCTACGTCCTGTAATAATAAGGTGCACTGCCTGGTGTACTGCGTCCTGTAATAATAAGGTGCACTGCCTGGTGTACTGTGTCCTGTAATAATAAGGTGCACTGCCTGGTGTACTGCGTCCTGTAATAATAAGGTGCACTGCCTGGTGTACTGCGTTCTGACATATGTCAGAATTGCTTGTAGAAAAAGATCAGTTGGGGAAACTTAACAATAAATAAAAAAGTATTTGTTCTGTATAAATAGGTGGGATTGTTTGACTGCGTAGTTGTTCACAGTACTAGATACTCTCAGCACATACCTATAACTGTTTTAATTGCAACACTGAAATTTTGTGCTGTGTTATATTTTGGTTCTTCAAAGGTTCCCTTCTGCAGTTCATGCCTCATTTTGCCTAATTCATAGATGCTTTCTTGTTATCTGTTGTGCTATAAATTGTAATGCTCTAACTAAGTACTGGGCATTGCTGTTATCCTGATCTTTTAATTGCTACAATAGGTTTTTCTTTGCTTTTGCTATAAATCTCTTCTGTCTCAACTTTCCTGTCCTCATCATTCAGCTCAGCAGATCAAAATGTTCTGTTCAAACCTGGATTCAGACATATCTCCTAATTGAATATACAGCACATGACAAGAATTCAGACCTGGAGTATATTAAAATTATAAGGACACAGGGCTGACTCCATCCTCATCCCCATCCCAGATCCCTGCTGCCACTGTTACCAGTGCCTATATTTAGGAAATCTGACCATCTTCACAAAGCACAGAAACAGTAAACGGCACTCTAGGAGGCTTTGGAGGTATTTTTAAGTTACAAACAGTTTCAACTTTGGAGTTTCCAGAAAAAAAAAAAATAGGTACTGAAAATGAAGGGGTCTGCAAATTCGTTTCTGTTCTAGCAGAGGTCTGGGGGAGACGGTCTACATATATTGCAAAGTCCTTGCCTAGTGAATGTGTTTCCTCCATCTGGGCCCTCCACCCACACCTTTTGTTTTGTTCTTCCATTCATAGATGATGGATTCCTGATTTGCAAAGGAGTAGTTGTGGTCTATTTTTATTATTAATCACTGCTGGGTAATTAGGTGTTTCTTCTGTTTTCTTTTTTTGTATGGCCTCCTGAATGATAGGATTTAGAGTATTATTATTATTATGTTTGCTTCAGAGCAGGAAAATGCCCCAGGAGAATATGTCAAAGCATATTTGATGGGTTAAACATGACAGTCACTAGGGAGTGGATCCAGCTGGATTAGTTTGGCATCCCATTAATTTAAAGTATTTACTGTCTGTCATTCTCAGAGACTAGTTTGGCATTGTTTGTTCTGCAGCCTATCTACAGCCATGTTTGTTTAGAAAGTAGCACATTCACTTTCTTTAGTTTAATATGGATATTCAGAAAGTGGCCCTAGGGGTGGCACTTCCTTCGAGATGAGAACTCTGGACTACCAATGTTTGCAAGGTACATTTTTTTTACTAATACAGTATATTGGGTCTGTGTTATTTTTAAAATAATCACGAAACTACCAGTCCAGAACTAATTATTTTTTTTTTTGTCATTTGACCCTAGAGTACATTATGGTTACATGGTCATTGGTATTATGAAGTTTTGATTCCTTGTTGCTGTCTGTAGGGATGCTGAGTTATCAACCACCTACATTTCTCATTTGAGAGAGTACGCGTCAGTTTGCCCCACAAAACACATAGCAAAACAACTACATTTGTTTCCATTTGTAAAATTTTTATGTAACCCCCACAACACTTTTGGCAAGGTGGTACCCCCCATAAACAGAACTAGTGCCCACATATGGCATACCATTTACTTTCAGCAGAAATACTCAGATTGGTACCACCGCTATCTTTAGAGTGTATACCAGGCTTACTGTCTAAAGGAAAGGGGTTGGGGTACGGGGGTACAATTACCAAAAATGAACCTTTGTAAACTACAACCAGGTAGAGAGGACAGTATGCTAAGCATATGCTAGACCTAACTGCTGAGGGGGCCCCATTAATTCTACACAGAAGCAATTATTAGATTGTCAAATGCAGCAGCTGGGATTGTGCAGTAGGGCTTTATCCATAGATGTTACTAAAGCATCAGTGGACCCCCAAGTGTTAGTCATGGCAAACAAGTACATTTTCTTTCCACAACTCTTTGCCAGGCAGTACAATTCTCCACAGAAACAATTACTTTCTCTTCTCCATGGTTTATGCTTACGGACTGTTGCCACACAGCTGAAACATTTCCATTTCCCAAGAGTGTATGCTTGTGGACTTGTGCCATACACTCAGAACATCTTCTTTTTTCCATTTTGTGGACTGTTGCCACACACTCAGAACTTCCTCCTGTGGCAATGGCCTTTACCCAGGGAACCTGGCACCCTTCCATAAACTAGTTAGTCCTACCTTGTAGACTCCAGATGGTGTTCCTCCCACACTTTGCCCCAACCAGCAGTCTCTGCCATTTCTTCAGGGTTATACAACAGAAGCCTTCAATCCCCATTGAATTGCTAAAGACTCCGAAATTTACTTCAAATTACCACACTTAGGTGAATAGGGGTCCTGACAGGTGTGATCAAGCCTTATCTTTGGGCACACACATCCCAGACAACCTTCTAAATAGATAACTTGTCTCCCATGTTGTACTTACAGTTTAGTTGCTCCTTCCTTTAGGCATGAAAACAACCCAGAAAGCACCCTTTTCCATGGTAGCTTATCAGAAATCTCACACAAAGTCCTTCTCAAAGGCAGCTGTACACACAGAAGGACCTTCCGGGCATTGTCCCTTGGATCCACTGAACTAACCATCCATTCCACTCCTCCTGGAGTGAAAACCAAGGAATCCTGCTGAAGAAAGAGCTCCATCACTTCACTGGCAGCTGGTGATGTAATCCAAACTAGGATGAGAAACACAGGGCTCTCTGACAAAGAGCCCCACTGGCACACCTCCTGCCACTCTGACTTCCAAACTCAGACCCCCTTAACATTCTAAAACTTCCCCAGAGCAGCTGACTCAGAAATGTTTATGCTGCTGCAAGAGTTCTAAATTACATAATCATCCTTCCCTCAGGCTAGCTGAATAAGCAATGATGTCATTATGTAAGCAGCCCCTAAGTGAGCTCCTTACCAGCTGCCCTTTCTACCTGCCTAACACTAGTACTAAGGGGATTCTAGTAACCCCAGGGGACTGGCTGGTTATACTTAACAGCATTAATATTTGTCACACAAGTTGAGTTACTTGGAGCATTGCAGAAAATTATCATATCCATTTGTAGTAAACCTATTATCTGGTTTCTCACTTTTATGCAGAAAGAAAGAGATTGTGATATACAGTACATGGCTCATAGTTTTCACATTTAAGTGAGTAAAATTTGGGGGCAAGAGCAAGGAAAGGGGGTATTTCTGGAAAGGCAGATGAGCATGTGGACCACTTTCCATAGACAGTGCCACCACAGGAAGCAGCTCACTTGTCTTAAATGAAAGGATGTCAGCCTGCCATACTAACACAGGATTGGATGCTTTTCTGTCATCTTTTTATTCAGTCCTTTGGAGATGAACACAAGCGAGCTGCTCTGCTGCGGGACTGTTTGCTTTGTTCCCAACCCCGTGGTACTAGCATCAGTTATGTTTCCATTTTGGGGCTGGGGGAGTAGGGTAGTCAGGGCTAGCAGGTGTGTTGGGCAGGAGAAAATGAGATTATAAATTACTAGCCAGTTTGCAGGGGGGGAAGGGCCAGTTTGCTGGTTGCCAATTGGTGTGCCATGGTTGGGGAGTGTGGTTTCAACTCCCAAAGGAAACAAAACTTAGAAAACATTTTCCACGATGGGTTAAGGAGATGAGATGGAGTGAAACAGTTTGCTCATGACCCTCATACCAATCATTAGTAATTAAAAAAAAAAGCTTGGTAAAAATGTTCATACATTGGAATTGAACACAGATTGGGATCACAGCATGTCTCAAAGTAAGGGATGTAGTTTGCAGCAAATGCATGGAATGAGGTTGGGAGCACCAATTGAAACATAGAAACATAGAAGTTGACAGCAGATAAGGACCGCAAGGGCCCATCCAGTCTTCCCATTTCTTTTTCTGCCTTATAAATGTGCCATCGGCTTTTGCTCTATCAATGGTCTATCTATTCATACTCATCTGTATTGCTCCCTTATGCCTATTCCATGCCTGTTTGAAGCCCTGCACTGTATTGGGGAAAGAATGGAGTGAAAAAAAAATGCTTAACTTTGTGGGGAACAATAGAGTTACAGCAGAGAGCTTTTTCCTAAAGCACACAGACAAAATGACGATGACATCACTTCTGGGTCAATGAATGAGCTGAAAGATCAAAATTACAACAAAAAGGAGGGTGCATGGAGCAAATAATTAAAATAAAAAATTTAAGATATGTTAACACTTGCATTGTTTATAAAAAGCATGTTTATGGCAGTTGGTGTATACCACACTGCTTGGTCATACTTCTCCCCCTTTACTTTACTGTTGTATAGTTTAAACTGAAAACATATAAATAAAAAAGCACCTAAAGCATGCTCTGCCACTTCTTTTACATCTGTGAAAATATTGCAACAGTGAAACTGACATTTAATAAACCACTGTGTAAAAGCAAGATCTGGTACAACACCATACAAGCGAACATTCAGCATTGATAAATGCCTATTTTTTTACACTTATTGCTCATTCCAGTTCTAATGAACTATTGCCTAGTTCTCTGGTTTGAATCAAATAGTTCAAAACCTTGCTTGTCACATGACTAACTCTGGTCCAGTCAGAGACCAGGATTTTTTCTCTAAGGTTTAAGGTGTCCCCAGGAGGCATCTGAAAACCATCTGTGAAAGCTTGGAGTCAGATCAATAAGAATAGTTCATTACAATACAGTTTTCATGTATTGATACTTGTCTATTAATGCCAATATAATATGCTGGTACAAATTTTTATGTTTTCTTGCGCATGCAAAAGAAACATTTTGCTTTGCTTCACAGAATGGCATTTCAGAGGTGTTTCATGGACTAGCCCAATGCAGAGCAATCCTCATTGGCCTCATCCCTGACAGAACAATGGTGGCGCTGGATGATTTCACTGCAACTGATGTTGCACCCTATTGTTCCATTCCCTGCCCTCTCTCCCTTACTCTACCTGCATTGTCTGTTGCCTCTCTCCCCTTCCTTCTCCTGTTTTTCATTTTATTTGCCATTTCCCATGCTCCTTGGAGCCCCCAATTTCCCTCTGCTTGGTGCTTCCAGACCGGGCACCCTGTCTTTTTTCCCCTCCAGGTGTTTGCTCCCTGCCTATGTGACCGGATCTATTTCACCAGTTTATCACTTTGTTCATTATTGCCTCTGCACTATCAGTACCAAACACCTAAACTGCAAATACAAGCAAGCAACATTTGGCATTGACATTGAGGCAGTATAGCGCAGTGGTTGAGACAGTATAGCGCAGTGGTTTAAGGCTCTGAGCTGCAAATCTGGTGACATCCAGCAGACCAGGCCTGGGTTTGAATCCCACAGCTTCCACTTGCATACTGTGTGACCCTAAGCAAGTCACTTAACTTCCCTGTGCTCCCAGGCCGCACCTGTAAAAAAGCTTTCAACTTAGTGTGCTACTCCTGGTTAAACAACTAAATAAATTAAAAAAAATGCTTGTTTGGATTGGTGGCTGTACAGGAATACATATATGACATGTTGAAATTATGTTGCAGTAGCTCCATTGTCTATACAAACCAAGGAATTGGGTGGCATACATTTCAGCGCATGCATTGACTTGGTGGACATAACCACTCTGACATTTATCTTTAGCATAGCATATTATTTGATAGGTCACAAAGACTTTCAGTACTTAGATTTTATTTGATGAATATCACAAAACACACACACAGTTGATTTACTTGATTGTTTTATTAAACTGCATGTAACACAAGTAAGATACAGAAATCTGAAAACGACACACCGATCCATGTTTGCAGTGGTACTGTACCACACCACAGTCAGTACTTAAACAAAAAAAATATCACCTGTAATGTTCCTCTTTTCTTACATATGTAATGTGCTACAGTGTTTCAGGAGTTGCAACTTTATTGCTAAACAATCCCTCTACCTTTGATCACTTGATTTTCAGCCGCTGAATGCCTTTTGCAGTACGTGGATGATTTGCTCTTGTCCACAGCTACCAAAACAGAACATTTGGTTCTACTTGATGAGCTACTGACCCTCCTACAGAGGGCAGGCCTCAAATGCAACTGTTCTAAAGCACAATTGTGCAAGAATGAAGTCACCTTTCTGGGCTTCTACATGACAGAAAAATGCAGAAGCCCAGACTTGAATAAGATTCAAGGACTACAAGACTTGCCCTTTATTTATTTATTTATTTATTTTTTTATTTTATTTAGTTTTCGTTGACCGGGTAAGTGCACTTGACAAATCCTGCCTATTTTCAGGCACGACCCAGGGGAGGGGGATACAGATTAATGCCAACTGACCTTGAACCAGATTAAGTTGTTGGTGGCATTTTTAGTGAATGAGGGAAATTTGGCCAGGACACCGGGGAAACTCTCCTACTCTTTTCAATAAGTGCCATAGGATCTTTAACATCCACCTGAACTACCACCAATCCAGGCAGATGGGACCTCGGTTTAACGTCTTATCTGAAAGACTACCAACTAGTGTGGCAACACTCAGACATTTTCTAGGCATGGTAAACTTCTCTAAGGATTTTATTTGTGCTTTCGCACAGAAGGCTGCACCTCTGTATGAGTTACTGAAAAAGAACATCCCCTGGACATGGGGTCCAACACAGACAGCAGCTGTAACCAGCCTAAAACAGTCACTGGCCTCAGCTCCTGCTTTGGTTAATCCTAATCCATCTTTGCCATACCATCTGGAAATAGCAGCTACAGATGTAGCCATGTCAGCGGTTCTAGCACAGAAATCCAATGGACACATTAGGCCTATTGCCTATGCATCACAAATGCTTTTTCCAGTGGATAGAAAGTATAACCTCTGTGAAAGGAATCTTCTTGCTACTTTCTGAGCTGTGAAACAATTTTCATACATCATTGGTTACGCTCCCATTGTTCTACATACCAATGATACACCCACTAATTTTCCGTTGTCAAATAGAGTCAAAGATGGCTCTGTCTCTAACACTAGACTTACACACTGGTCTCTTCTTTTATAGGATCGTAACACTACTGCACACTCTACAAAATTACCATCCCTGTTGGCCCATAACCTATTTTATACAGGTGATGCACATGAGTGTTCCCTCCAACCACCTGACCTGCCTGACCCAGGACCCTTTCTTCCTGCAAATCCAGAAGCACTAAATGACACCAACTTGAGTCATGTTTTCACTGATGGCTCAGCCTCATACAACAATGGGGATCAGGTAGTGGGATTTGGGGTCCTCATTGTGCACCCTGACAATAACACAGTTTGCATTCCCTGGAACTGTACTGTCATCTCCTCACAGTATGCTGAATTGGCAGCTGTGGCCTGTGCTCTGGAGTTGCTAAACCAAGGCACTACAGACACAATCATCTTTACAGACTCTAACTGGGTTTGTTCCTCCCTGTCTGAATTCTTACCATTTTGGGAGAAAACAAACTTTGCATCCTCTGATGGTAAATCTGTAAAATACAGAGACTTGTTAGTGTACATCGCAACACCAGCACAACAGTTTAAGCATAAACTGTACATCCACAAAGTTCATGCCCACTCTAACAGTGAGCCCTACCATTCTTTCAATGACCATGCTGACTCTCTTGCGAAAGCTGGCTCTCGAGGAGGGGACAAATAGGAACTGACACCCCTCTCTATTACAAGTACTGTATGCGTTGCTGCTGTGAAACAGCAAACAACACCTTTTGTGCTACTAGATCTAGCATCTGCACAAAAACAGGACCCTCATCTGAGGGCAGTATTCAAATTCCTTGACAAAGGAACTAAGGTAGACCTTCCACCACACACTCCCTACAAGTGGTAAGGGATCACCTTCACTCCTCCAGTGATAACCTACTCATTTGGTATCATAACCCCAGCAATTCTGAGAAACTGTGGGTAATTCCTGGACAACTGAGGATGGATTTTATCCATCAAGTGCATGACACTCCTACTGGAGGGTACCAAGGAGTGGAAAAAAACCTGGATAGTCTAATTACTTTTGGATGGTGGCCACACATGAAACATGATGTGGAATACTACATCAATAATTGTTTGGTCTGTGCACAGAATAATCCAACTTTGGCCAAGAAAAATGCCAAATTGTTACCCCAGAGGCATTCAGGCCCCTTGAATTCCATTCAAACTGATTACATTGGGCCACTCCCAATAACCAAAAACAACAACAAGTTTGCATTGGTGGCCACTGATACGTTCTCTAAATGGGTAGAGGCATTCCCAAAGAAAAACAACACTGCAAAAATAACTGCTAGGGTTCTGGTAGAACAACTTTTCACCAGATGGGGTCGCGCCTTGAAGGTAGACTCTGATCAAGATTCGAGTTTCACAGGTGAACTGATGCAAGAAACTGAAACTGCTAGCAGTCAGTCAGAGATTTCACATCCCTTACCACCCACAATCATCAGGACAAGTGGAAAGGGCAAACAGGCAGATCAAGCTTATATCCAAATTTCCTAAGGACAACCCCAAGGACTGAGATTCCTTATTGCCTTTGCTCCTTATGGCAATAAGGGCTACACCCTTAACAAGTACAAAATGTCCACCGTTTGAGGTCATGACCGAAGGTCGATAAGATTACCAGAACATCTACTTCTGTATTTGTGTGCTCCTACTAATGATAGAGTATTAGTAGACAAATATGTCCAGAAACTGAAACAAGACATCCAGCTGATACACTTGTTTGCTGTGAAACGCTTGGGCAAAGTCCAACAACAGTCAAAGATACAATTTGACAAGACAGTCCATGATGTGGACTGGCAGGTCAGAGATCAAGTGACGGTTCTCAGATTTGCTGCTCCTACTCATGCTTTCAAAAATAAATGTGAAGGTCCCGATCCTATTGTAAATAAGCTCAGTCCACCAGTCTACCAAGTTAGACCACCACATAATAAGAAGCTCACTAACAAATGGCTACATGCCAATCAGATGAAGTTATATTAAGGAGATTAACCTACTTTTCCTAACCACACAGGGTGGAATAGTACTGAGTTAAACATGTTTTTCTGTTCTCTTTTATTCTAGGTACCTAACTGAGATGGTGACACAACACCTACTTCTTTATGGAATCTTGTTCATGACCTCACATTGTGTGGTCTATCATAAATCTCCCCATGATCCTAATTCTGGCATGTCCAACATCAACATTGAAACCAATGAGATGATGCCTCGTGGAACCCAAACTGATGTCACAAGTCCAAAGATTATCATTCAGGAGGCGAGGAAGCACTCCTGATGTTATGGTTACCGTCTCAGATCAAACCAGCCTTGATATTGTATGGTATACAGATCACAATGGAAAAAAAGTACAAGTAGTCTGTCTGGTTAATAGCATTTTTGAAGGAGGCCCAATAACAAACTGGCACCTAACAGTACCCTTTTCATCTGTCATGCAAATCCCTCACATTCTCGTCTGTAGAACATTACAGCTTGGTATGATCCTAGCTCATACAATACTTTAAAAAATTATGATGATCAAAAATTCTGTATCTTACATTTCCTGGCACATTCTAGTATTCAACTAGAAGTTATACCTAAAATTGAATCTCTTACAGATCAAGATTGGTTTATCAAGGCAACTTAATGTCCCAAACAAACACTGGGTGTGCCCAGTGGCTTAATTGCCAATTCCTTAGCAGATGCCTTGATTAATAATGTACAGTTCATGCACATTCCTGTTCTTTTGAACCTCTCCTTGTGGGACATGAAATTGTTTGGTTTATGTTCTAAAACAAATGTTTCAAGTTTTTTCACATTTTACTCATTGATATTATTGCTGCGTATCAAACACTCATTAGTGACCTCTTAACAGGGATACTTAGCACTGAATTTAGGACAGTCCTTAGACCTCACCCTAAATCTTCCATGAAAAAAGGTAAACCAAAATGCTATAAATGTTTTGATATGACATCTGCTGGTGCAGCTACCGGCACTGTCACGGGCCTCTTTGGTTCTGGTATGTCTATTTAGAATAGGGCTGATATAGCCAGTTTAAAATCCCAAATGTCCAAAACTGATGACGCATTTAAATATAACATTTTTCCACCACTGTTACATGGTGTAGATGGTCTAAGCCAGGAAGAACGTTTCACAGTTTATAATATGAAAAAAATATTTGAAGGGTTTGAGGAAACAAGACTGAAAATTAATCAACTGATTTCTGCTCACAACAAGGAAGCAGAAAAGCATTCAATTGGAAGGGAAATTTTATGCACTGCGTATGGTTCCCACATCGAAACTACAATTACAGTAGCAGCCACAGACACTGCCAGCTATTTCCTGAAATTTCTGTGATATTTCCAGAAATGTCTCCTGCTTTCTGCATTTCCACAGCAGGGGCAGCAGAGAGAAACTTTTCAGAAATTTTGAGAAATATCTGGAAATAGCTGGCAATGTCTGTGGCTACTACTGAAGGGATTGTTACTTGATCTGGAACCTGAATGTATTCTGGATCTCATCCATGATAAACATCTTGGATGATGGTATTGCCCTCAATGTTCCTCTAAGTGTGGCAATATGTTTGAAACAAACTTTATCTATGCAGTTATCAACGGCAAGAAATCTGGGATATATAACCCCACACCAGAACATTTCTCCATGCTTTGCATTTCACTCATGCTCAATCCAGGATGCATTTCCATCTCCTTACCACAATCTGATTTTTCATCAGTGATTTTCAGCTGTCTGGCAACTGTCCATTCTATTGGGCATCTTGATGGTAACATTTATCATGAACATTTGGATCTTCCTCCATTGTTGTTGTTCCATCCAATACTCAGTGTTTGGGCTGCTCTCCACACTGATTGCTGTACCTGGAAAGGGTATCATCTTCTCTGCAGATGTGGTGTCTTTGATGTCATCCACCCTGTTTGTGGATATTCACCAATGAACTTGGATTTAGTCGTATGCCTCTGATTTGGGTCTTCTAAACAATGGAACTTTGACCGTCTCTTTATGGAACTTTGGTGTTAATACTGATGGTTTGACACCTGTTGATTCTTCTTTTGACACTGGAAGAAACCGTGGATCTATCCCTGGAACAAATTTTGTTGCATGGTTTGTGGACGATAAAATTGACCTTGTTTGTCCTGTTCACCTTCGCAAATGGATTGTATCATCTCCTAAAGTAACTTATTCAACCGATGGAGAATTTTGTGTTGTATCCAACCTGAAAACATTCCTCTATGGTGATAAACAATGTGGCATTCTTCAACCGAACTTTTGTCTCACATCCCATCTGCGAACTATTATTGGTCACACAGTGATCACACCTGTCCATTCTATGGAAATGAACATCACTGAGTCTGACCCAGACTACTTGGATGCTTTATATCAATATTTGCCTATCTTCAATGTCCATATAGGACCTCTGAATCTGTCTCTTAAATCCCTTTTCAATTGTACTGATACTCAATTGATTTACATTAATAATGTTATTTCAAAAGCTACTGAATCTTTGAATGATTTAATTAACAGTGATATTGGTTTCTTTTTAGAAAATCCTATAGTTGAATTTACATTTAAAATGTGTGTTATAATTCAATCCTGTTTCACCTTCTTCAAAATACTAACTCTTTGTTGTCTTCGGTGAACCCTACAATAACACAGACGGCAACTAGATTTCCTTTACAATTCCCATGCCTTGGGCTTGTTAATGAAATAAGACATACCATTATTACACCTAACCTTCTTCTTTTTGTTGTGTTGCCTTTTGAGCAAGGCAACAAGGAGGGGACTGTTATGCCTGGGTTATATACTACCAACTGACCCACATGTAACCATAACCTTATACACCTACAAGTATTAGTGCCTTACCACAGTCTTATAATGTTTTATCTTGTTTTATTACTTATATTAGTGTTCTTTATTATATTTGTTATGCACATATTTGTCTGTAATGCATTTACGTTTATGCTATGTTTCTGTCATATATTCTGCTGTACTCATAATCACTCATATTCTGTAGTTTTCCACTTTTGTGACACGTTGTGTGCTTTTGTGATTATGTTGCTTGTCTTTCCAGACTCACTGTCTGGAAATAAGAACAGATAACACTTATTCTTGCTTACTATGAATTTCTAAGATATATGCCAACCATGCACTCTTGATTCCTGGGGTTCACCCAGATATTACACTCTATCTATTATATCAGATTGTATTTGTCTGCCTTATTCAAATGTTGCATTCTTAGCAGTGTATATATATATATATATATATATATGTAACTGCCAGCCAGCCCCTCCATAGTCTCTGAGATTTTGGTGTTCATGCTGTACGTTTGTTCATTTTATGTTTAGATTTATTTAGTATATGTAACCCTGGGGCTGACTGATGGAAATCATCCTCTTTGTAACTCCTTGTTACATGCTTTGGTGTGAGTATTATAGTAATAAATATTCCCTTTTATTACTTGTTTGCCTTGTGTTTTCCTTACTCAGCACTAGCATCTAAGAACCTGAACTATGAGCAGGACTCATAAGTAACACCAGCCCACTCACTGCCTGGCCTGGGCCATCTCTGGTTGCCAACCTCATTGGTGGTGTTTGTGGGGGTGGCTAGGGAGTCACACTCCTACCCATTATCTCAGTTACCCCTGTGCAGTCATGGGGCTGAACTATAATGGTCCAGGCACTGGTTTTCATCTGGATGCACTTTGCTACTGCACTTTGTGGTCAAACTGCCCTAATTCTCCCCCATGAATGCAGCATGGCACTGGCTGCAGGATGGCAAGAGGCAAGCAGACACTCCACAGATCTTCAGGGACTTCCCCTCTGTCAGAGATGGTGGGGGTGGACTCCACAGTGTTGGGTGAGTGGACAAGCTCGGGAACCATGGCTGGGTACTAGCAAGGAGAACAGGGACTAAAACATCATAACCCCAGCTCAGAACCACAGAGCACCACATAAAAAAATGAGGACACAGGACTGGCAGCCCAAAATGGAGCTTTTTGATGGAAAAATGAACCTGCGACCATGTGGCTGACCCAGGAGGATAGGCTTGGAGGGAAGGAGACTTCAAAAAAGCCAGCAGAAAACCACAGATCAACAAAATAAATTAATACTTTAAAACAAAACAAAAATAAACTGAGCCGGACCCTTGGACCCACAACCACCTGCACACTGGGGGGGAGAGAAGAAACTTGGGGAACTGCAAGGGCAGCCCCAGGCAGGGTGCACCCCAAAGCACCCAGCAAAAGGACACCACAAGAACAACAAGGAAAAGACAAAACTCACCAATCAGGAGGCAGACGTATGGAGGGAACTCACCTTAAGGAGCTGGCTGCTGCTGGCTTTCAGGAGGACTGCTGGACAGTATCCAGTGATGATAGCGATAATAAATGAGCAACTGTAAAAGCAGCTACTCATTGATAGCACTATCATCATCAGCTACCCTGCAAAGGTAGCGACGGAATAGCGAGGAAAGCAACCAGAAGGGGAGGGATACAGAGGTGGAGGGGAGGGATAGGAGGGAGGGTTTAGATAGGGAGGAGAGTCTGCTGCAGCTGAGCCAGCCCTGTGGTGTGGTGGGGAGGGTGGCTGGCTAGCAGTAGGCACTTGGTTCGGGACGGACTGGGGGGTTAGTATTTTGCTACCACTTGCAGCTGCCTTTTTTCCCGTTGCTGAGTTTTGTGCCCTCCTCGACATGCACCCTCCCCCTGGAGTTGACAATCTGAAAGCAGGGAGGTGCGGGGTGTAGTGGGGTCACCGAGAATTGTATATCAATGAAATGCTTTTCTGCAATATACACATGCCATAATAGCTATCACTGTTTTGCAATCGCTGTTATGACATGTAACCCTGCTGGACCTGTTGCGGAGCTACAGGGAGACTGCTTCTGCTGGAGACCCTGAGGACCACTGGCCTCAGAGGAGCAGCAACCAGGGAACCATGGACCTGAGCTTCAGGTAAGCCTCCAAGCATCTGTACCCCTGTGCTCTCCACTCTGTCAGCCACCCAATTTGACAACTGCCCTCTGGCTAGCAGGGAAGATCCTTTCTAGCCTAGGGGTGTTCCTGGCTTCTGGCCAGGTGATTGGGTCCCTGGGGATTGGAGCAGCCCCCCTTGAGCTGATTTATGGCCCCTTTAGGCATTGAACGGAGATCTGGCAGGGACAGGACAAAGGAGCCAGCACAGGAAGGCTCCATGGCGGGGGTAGAGGGGATAGGGACAGGCCAGGAAGTGGTTAGCAAGCCAGCTTGCTGTGGATGTGGGTGGATGGGTGGGTGGGGATTAACCCTTTCCCTCACTGAGGCTTCCCTGGTCTGCTTGCTCAGCCATACTTTTGAGGCACTACACAAGACTCCAAGCTTTCTCTTAAAAAAATTAAGTTTCTAGCCACAACACTTCTAAAGTTAAAGAGATTGAAGATAGATAGAAACTTTATTTATATAGCTCTCCTTCCCAGAGGCTCGGAGTGCTTCATACAATTTAAAAACAATTAGGCTTAGCACATAACATTTTAGCATATTGCAGAGGATGAGCAGATGTTCTGTGATGGCAGCTGTGTGAGGTCAGATGGCGTTCAGTGTTCATGGCTCAACCATGGCAAAAAATATTATTCACATTGGCTCATTCCTTACTTTTGACTGATTCACACTTTATTTGTGCTCGTTCGGACATGGGTGGTAATTCAGCAGTAACTCGGCTACTTTTCAGACCAGTGGAAGATTGCCCCGCTGAATCCTCTTCCCCGCCGGAGCAACGCTGGAAGAGAAAAAAGAAAGAAACGCCCCCCTCAAAAAGTTAACGCTATGGAGAACAATAAAACAGGCACATCTAACCCTGTCAAGCCTGGCAGAACTCAATTAAAACAACAGAAGTTAAACAATTATTTTATCTCAAACACTGTTTTCTCTGGTAACCCCTCACCCCCTCCCGCAATCACCGAGACCTCTCAATAAGACTGTAGTGGCTGCAGCAATTTCGGCTTCTGAAGTTGATGAAATCAGATACATTACAGCAGACAATGAGGAAGTAGTGATCCAGCTCGCTCATTTGCAGATCGGGAACACAACTGGAGTGAGGTGCAAAAAAGGTTGATACACCCTCCAATACTAATGTACCTGAAAATAGAAATAATATGTCAGATACAGGTTCTTCGTTGGAGCAGTTAACGCCCAAGGTAACAGAAATATCTGAGAACTTAAATAACACACAAAATGCTCTTGATCAAACTGTGGCTTTAACAACTGGAGTAACAAGAGAGGTGGAAGGGGGATATACTCTTCAAAGAGGAGGGGACAGTGAGTCACTTAAAATGATAGACTTTAAACACTTTCAATCTGAAATCAAGAACGAAATGAAATTGGGTTTTGCCACCATCACTACTGTATTGTCAGCTCTGTTTGGTATTTTAACATCTATACAAAACCAGCTTGGGACCCTGACCTTAAGGACAATTGAGGCAGAGGATATAATTGGTGCACTTGAAGACAAAGTTACACCTGCACTCTTAAAACAGCAAGCATTGGAGAAGGAACTGGGAGAATTAACAAGTAAAATTGCGGATTTAGAAGATCGTTCAAGATGTTCCAATATTAAACTTATAGGTGTCCCAGAAGGCCTGGAGGGGCAAGGTGACCCACTCCCATTCTCTGAAAAACTTTTAATGGTCACTTTGGGAAAGAAATACCCAGAAGAGCATCTAGATCTTGATAGGACTCATCAGGGGCCTAAACAAAATGGCCTCACTGCAAACAACGCTAAACTTTTCTGTCCTACTTTTATTAAACCACATCATTATAAAGACTTTTCACCATATTAGAGTGAATAAAGGGCTAAAATATGAACAGATAAAATTTTCAGCATATCCTGACTTTTCTTCCCACACACTCCAAGCAAGACATGCATTTGATAAAACAAGAGACATCTTGAGGCAACATGACATCAGATTTTTCTTTCTTCATCCTGCCAGGATTTGTTTTTTTTTTCTTCAAGGAAAGTCATGGATTTTGTCTGACCCTAAAAAGGCAGACCTATTCTTGGGAGTTCAGAATTGGAATCCCTCTTGATTTACTGGAGGGTAACTAAACAGAAGTTTATCTTTAATCAGTTACAAAAAGTTGGGGTGTAGATATGTTTTGAAGTGGTTATTATGTGGGAATATAATGTGTTTATGGAGGGACCATATACTCAGAAATGGAGGGAAAGTCTGTCTAGGGTCTGGGGGTAGGGGTGGTGGGGGGGAGAAAGGCGAATTTTTATTTTTTTTCCCATTTTACTACTCTCTCTCTTCTATCTCCACTTTTTGTCGTCTTTCCACCTATTCCTCCATTCTCTCTGGTTCTTACTCCAGCTATACTTTTTTGTGCTGTGTAATATTCATAAAATCTGGTGGCATTTATCTACCCTGTTTCTGTCCTCTTTCTTTCTCTTGTAAGGATGAAGGGGGCTATAAAAGACTATCAAGAGCTGAGGAAAATATATATGTTAAATAGGGTCTGTGCCAGGGAGACACTGCAACCAGATCCCCAGCAACATCAACGGGACTAAGAACGAAATGATGGGGGGGGGGGGGAGATAAGAAGGGACGCTTTCAAGGATGGTATCATAATATATGATATGCTGCAAAGTTGGAAATTAATTTACACTTTTATTAATGATTATTTCAGAAGTTATCAAAGGGATACACTTACCCGGTAAAGCTGAGATAGAAATAGGCAAGCATAAACCCTTGGCAGTTTCTTTTTTATATTTACATTTCTGGTTTATGCTTCATAAAATTGATAATTTGGAAGGATATTTTTGTGCATTTGAATGCTCCATTCAAAAGATGTTTACTAATATTGATAAAAAAAAGTGTGTTTCCTACTAGAAAATTGATTGCACTTCTGAATAGGTTGCATTTCTGGGTGTTTGTATGGTCACATAAATGTTTTTTTGGGGCGGGGGAGGGGGATTTTAATTTTTGGTTTCCAGTTAAACTAACAAATTCATCCAGTTGGAATTGTAAGGCAAGTGTTATTAGATTTTTTTTCTCCCCTTAGGGTTATTTGGTTAGAGGCAAAATACTGTATTGAGTGAAATAAATTTGTTCTTAACATTAATCAAAAATTATCAAGATGACACAATTACTTAAAATAATCACCTGGAATGTTCATGGTATACAGAGTTGACGTAAAGCCAGAAATATATTTAGCTATGTGGCTAGATTAGGTGCCAACTGTATTTTCATGCAGGAATCTCATTTAGACAATAAGAAGTTTAAGTTTCATGCCAAAAAAATTGGGAGAGGGTTTGAATGCAGCATTTTCCAGCTCCTCTCGAGGAGTAACAATCTTTTTCAAGAAAACTCTGGAGGTCAAAATAATGAAATACACTATTAACCCTAATGGTCGATATATTATTTGTCAAATTTTATTAGCGGGACAAACATATACCATTTAACATTAATGGCTCCAGTGAAAATTCTCCTCAGTTTTTTTCCCATATATTTTTGGAACTGGCTAATTTTCCAGCCCCCTTTATAAAGGGGGGGGGAATTTAATTTAGTCCTATACCCAGTACTTGACAAATCTGGGATTCAATCTGATAGGCCTACATCAACAGCAACTAAAATTCTACAATTTATGGAGGATCATAACCTTATTGAACAGTGGCAGTTAAAAAAATCCTTATTTATGCCAGTTTTCATTTTTCTCTATTCCACATCAGACACAGGGCCAGATATTCAAAACTTTGCCCCGGAGCTAAATTAGCACTGCCCGGTGGGCAAACTTAGCCCAGAGCACAAAACAAGCTATATTCAAAAGGAATAGCCCAGGGCAAACAGCTTCTGAATATAGCATGGGAATGAGGCCAGGCAAACTGGGCTGGGAGTGCAGGGCAAACTTAGCCCTGGAATAAGACAGCTCTGAATATGGCAACCAGGAAGTGCAAACCATAACAGCAACATAGTGCACAGCGATGTGAAGGTAGGTAGAGGTGAACTATGTGGCCAATGTGTGAGCCAGAAAATGTGTGGATCCAGTACAGCTGCAGGCAGCAGTGTATGTGAAAGTACAGTGTGCAAAACTGTGAAATATTCCCCAAACTGTTTGCACAGTGCTAACATGTTTGTGCAGGTTTAGTGCAGGGCTAAACCGTTAGCCCAGTGCAAACACGTTTGTCCAGCGCTAAACTTTGCCATATGCAAAAGTGACATGCAAATGAGCCTACTTAGGTAATCTCTTGGCAAACATCCAAATTAGCATCTCATTATGCCCTGATCTGCATGTAGTTTGCACCGGGCAAACAGTTTATCCCTGCGCTAAACCCATGCAAATGTGTTAGCGCTGTGCAAACAGTTTGGGGAATATTATACAGTTTTGAACACTGTACTTTCACATGTGCTGCTGCCTGCAGCTGTACTGGGACAATATGGCATAGGCACAGATGGTGGTGGTGCTGTATGCAACTGTCACACTGTAGGTCATGCTACAGTGCACAACAGACACTACAGTAACAAGGGAGCAAGTAGTGTGTGGGCACAGCACTGCCTATGGTGTGTAGGGTAGTAATGATAACTGCACTATACACAGTGAGAGGCCCAACCTGCAGGTGTTTACTGACAGTGGACATTACTGTTACGCTGTTGTGTGACCCACAGATGCTGCACCTCTGGCATGGGATGCTCACAGTGACATATACATGTCTGGCTTTGTGTGCTGTGGCAGTTGTACAGCTGTGCGGTAAGTGGCCGGGGGGGCATATATTATCAGAAAGGCACACTGGTGTTGGGGTATTCCCAATACTGGCCCATGTGCGCTGCATGCTGTGTCTCGGCCGTGTGGCCACAGCTGGTCTGTGGCACAGCCTGACCACCCATACACTCTCCCCTCAACATCCTCCATGCCCACAGTGCTGCATGTGTGTGCTGGCCATCTGTTGGTGTCCACAAAAGAGTGGTCCAAAGGTGTGTGCTGTATGGCCACACTGCCATGCTGTCCACTGGCAGAAGGGTCACCACTTACTGCCTGGCATGGCTGGGACTGGTGGCAGATGATGGCATTGTTGTGATGCCATCAGTTAGCAGCATGTTTCCTTTATGTTTGGCTTTGTCTATGTGTCATATTTATTTGTTAGGGTCGCGTAAAGCTGCACAAAAGCCACGCAAAGCTGATTGCCTGGGGTTAAGACAAGCTTTTCCTGGTGGTAATGTGCACCACTCAAAGTGTCGCACTAAGTCGCACAAAACCACTTAGCATGGCGCTAGTCACTGAATATAGCATTGCTCCTGTATTCATGTCAGTTTGCCCCTTGCATACATTATGATTTTGCCCAGCACTAATGCAGGTTGCCTGCGCTATTTGGCCTTTTGAATATAGCAGACCCGTGCTAATCCCACGCTAAACCTGCGCAAATGGTTTTTGCCCCGCGCAAAGTTTTGAATATCTGGCCCTTATTCTCTTATTGACTTCCTTTTGACTTCTAAGTCTACAGAGTACCACATTCGAAACATTAAGTATTATAATATCTTAATTTCTGATCAGGCACTGATTCAAATAACTTTCAAATCTTAATTATAATAAACCCCCAGGTTTAAGATAGATTCCATATTGTTTAAAGATTCCCAGTTTATAGATTATATCAACAAAATTATTGATATTTTTTGTAGAAAATACTATACAGTACATGAATATGGCAAACATATGGGAATCATTTAAGGAATTTGTACAGGGTTGTATTACCTCGTTTAAATTACTATGAAGTGGGGAACAAAATTAAACATTCTAGATAACAAAATTGTGGAATTGGAACTTTTACATATGCAAACACAAGATAGCCAGACTCACCAAAAACTGATGTCCTATAAAGAAGAATATAATGGGTTAATAGCTGAATCTGTAGAAAAACAAGTACTTTACACCAAGAGCAATTATTACGTACATGGTCAGAGGACTGATAAAAGCATGGCTTGGCAACTCAAGTCTGCAGAGCAGAAAAATATTATTACACAAATAAAAGATCAACAAGGGCAAATCTTTACAGCTCCAAAAGATATAAATAAGTTTTTTTTTCATTTTTATCAAGACTGGTATACCTCCGAATATAGTGGTCCCTCTAGTCAACATTGTGAATTTTTTTCCGGGGCTACATTCTCCACCATTACATCCGAAACAGCTGGAATTTTAGACCTAGAATTTTCAAGAGATGAAATCACTGCTGCCATTAAAAATATATCCTTAGGTAAAGCCCCGGGGCCAGATGGCCTGTCTATGGATTTTTATAAAATTTATGCATCAAAGATTGCTCTGCAACTGGAATGCCTTTTTGACACTATATATGATACACAGATACTACCCCCTCACTAAAAGAAGCTAATATTTCTTCATTTCTTAAAAAAGGATAAAGACCTCTGCAATCCAACAACATATTGGCCCTTTTCTCTTATTAATTCTGATTCAAAAATATTGGCAAAGGCCCTAGCCACCAGACTCGAGTTAGCATTACCGGACCTAATTCATCCAAACCAAAATAGCTTTATAAAAGGTAGATGCTTGAGAGCTAACATCCGTCATACCATAAATACAGTATTATGGATTATTATCAAGATCAGTATCTCTCCTTGGTCTTGACTGATGCAGAAAAAGTTTTTGATAGGGTAGAATGGCCATACAGTACATTACATTTATTATGAAAAAATTTGGCTTTGGTTCAGGGTATTCAAAATGGATTAATATACTTTACTCGGGTCTGATGGCCAGGCTCAGAACTAATTCTGATTTATCTCCTTTTATACATTTACAGCGTGGCACCTGGCAAGGATGTCCGCTGTCACCCTTGATTTTTGCATTGGCAATTGAACCTATGACAATTGCCGTTAGAATATCAAGAAAGATATTTGGGCCAATCATTAATGGACAAGAACATCGGATCAGTTTATGTGCTGATGATACCCTTATTTTTGTTAACGACCTTAATCAGAGTTTCCCGTGTATATTAGAAATATTGACAAAATTTGGAGAAGCCTCAGGGTATAAAGTTAACTGGCCCAAAACTGAGATGCTGGAAACTGTTTTGCACTCAAACCTTTTCATTCCCCCAATACAGTTTAATATTAGGAAGGCCTCTCTAATTACATATCTGAGGGTAAAATTAGATAATAAATTGAAGGAATTGCAGAGATTTAATTCTGACCCCTCGCTGGTAGAGATCAAAACATTAATAAATCACTGGGAATCACTACCCTATACAGTACATTAATGGGTAGGGTGAATGTTATTAAAATATCTATTCTCTCTAAATTTATGTTTTTATTTCAAACTATCCCAATTATAATTACAGATACATTTTTCAAAGGGCTGGACTTGGTTGCTAGAAAGTTTCTGTGGAAAGGGAAAACAATGAGATTAAAGTTGGAAAAGTTAACATCACCATACTCTGAGACACTACTGGCCTATCCTAATTTCAAATATTATCTCTTTGCAGCCACCCTCACTGTTATACTGGACTGGTTTAGGGAGAATAAACAAGATCCTTCACATCTTATAGAATCGTCCCTAACACCATTTCTTAACATTAAGCATGTGTTATATACAGATCCATTAAAACTGAAGCTTAACCTCAACAGTACAACCAAAACAACTAGGCACATTTTGAAAAATATATTGGGTTCTAAATTTCTTAAGGGGGTGATGTCCTTAGAAATCCCTATATGTCTAAATACTTCTTTTTTACCAACCGTGATGGATCCTTTATTTAAAATATAGTATAACAAAGGCCTTCGAGAAATTGGGCAATTTGTAGAAAAAGGACAAATTGTGGATTTTGAATCTCTTAAAAATAGGTTAGACATCCCTAATTCCCACTTCTTTGGGTATTTACAGGTCAGGGATTATATCCAGAAAAACTTGAATGGTGAATGGGATGAAAAACATATAGCTTTTGAGAACTACTTTAAACAAAATGTACACGTAAAATCTATTTCACAAATTTATAAAATTATTGTCCCTAAACCCAAGCTCTTGATAAACCATCTAAAGGCAACACGGGAGAGAAAACTGGAGGCTAAGATTTCTCCAATTTGTTTGAAAAACTCATTAAATATCAAGCAATGGGGATTAAAATCAATTAGGATGCAACAGATTATGTTTAATATTCTACATCACTTTTACTATACTCCCAAATTCTTACACAAAATAAATTCAGGGATTTCCCCAATGTGCCCTAGATGTGAGACTGAGGAAGGCAATCTTGAACATATGTTCATTGTCGGTCCTAAACCGGATGGGATTCCATACTTGGCTTTATATCGGAATCAATTAATATTTTATTATTAAAAAACCCAGTATGGCTGCTACTAAGAATTAGAGCCCCCTATAATAGGCTAGCATCTCATAATCAAGGCTTGATTAACATATGTTTAGCTCAGGCCTTTAAACAAAATATTATTAAAATGGAGGAATCCGGATCATCCTCATTTTAATACATGGATAAATTAGATGGTAGGGATTCAGGCATTGGAGCATATACACTATGGGCCAGATATTCAAACTGCACCACAAAGTAGCGCAACAGCAGGAGCAGGCGCAAGTTCAGTGCACCTATGCGCAACACGTGCGATATTCAAACACTGCGCAGGCCAAGATGCACTTGTGCCACACAACTGAATATCACACCAACTGCACCATGGTGCAACCAGGGATGCGCAGTGGCGCAGGTCTGATGTGCAATAGCACAACCAGGGATGCACAGTGGAGCAGGGTAGCAGCACATCAGCACAACCAGGGATGCGCAGGGACAGGATGCAGGGGTTCACTGCCCATGGAAGATATGGGCAGAGGAGCACACAGCAGAACAGACATCACCCCACACACCCCATGAACCGCACAACCTGAGGAGAGCTGGAAGAACCACCGGCCCATGGACACCAGCAACAATCCCACAGCCAGGGCATGGTGCCCCAGCACACCCCCCTGGCAAGCTGTGACTGGCACACAAGGAGGTCCAGCCACCCCATGCTACACCATCCCTCCAATGCAGAGCACACCCTGCACAGTGACCCCAGACACCCTGCCCAGGAGCAGCGCCCAACACTGCAGGACACCCCATGCATGCCACCACCCCCACTGTGACAATGCAACCCTGTGCACCATGGACTCATGCAAGGCAGCCCCACCGTGAGCACCCTGCAGCGAGCAGCAGCAGACACTGATGCAACAACTGCAGACACAGTACCACCCTGCACGGGCCACCTGAGGTACAGCTGAGAGACCAACCATGCGTCGGCACATGAGGTACCCCACATGTGACAGGGCCTGCCCCGGACCCCACCACCAGCGGTACAGCACCCTGCACACCCTCCCAAGGACACACCCTGTTCCAGCACTGGGAACAACAGCCAGCACAAATGCCCACAGTGGTGCATGGAAGTATGCACCACACAGGATGCAACACAGTGCATGGACAAACACCCACCCATACCCAAGGGCACACTAACACAGGGACACAGTAGCAGGTCAATAAACCTGCTGGCATGTGGTCACAGCAGCCGTGTACCCGTGGTTAGCACCCCTCCATGGCACAGATGTACCAGCCACCCTGCGCATGCACCATGAAGCTGTACGCCACCAGCATGCATCTGGAGCACAAGTGACAGACAGTGGAGCACATTCTCTGCAACAGACACAAGCAACAGCATAGAGAGGGTACAACAACAGCGGAGGCCACAGTGCCACCCAAGGCAGACATGCACCATACTGGTGACAGGAGGCAACCTGGCATTGTGCCGGCTACAGTGGTCATCCAGCATGGACAACCACCACTGACATGCCAGCAGACTGTGCATATCATAGACATGCAAGGGTGTCAGCTGCACAGGCCATGGATGGTCTGACAGGGGTGCCATGGACACAGTGCATGCACCGTGGACCACTACACACAGGCATCCAGTGCACAGGGAACAACACACAAATCACAGACAGTGACTGATTCCCCCACCCACACCATAGGCGGTTCCCTTCTGGACACACACACATGCCCATGCCTGCACCACCCCTGACACCATGCACACCACTGCAGCTGAGCACCTGTAGCCCGCTGTAAATCATAGACCACCACAGTTGTCATAACAAAACAAATGTATTAAACAGAGGTAAGAAACAAAACTATTTACAAATATTTACAATGGGGGGAAGGGCCACATACCAGGTGGGGGCGGGTAAGGGGCAGGGGTGAACAAATGGGAGAGGGAAGAAGGGGTGTGAGGGTGGGTCCATGGGGGTAAGGTGTTTCCAGGGTCATGGAGGGCCTATCGTCCGCCCCACTCTCCACTTCTGTGGTGCCTACGTGTCCTCTGCCTCCTGACCCCGTGCTGCTCCATTCACTGGAGGATCTCCATGGATGCCCTGGCCAGCTGTAATAGCTCCTGCATGGCCCTTTCAATGGCCATCATTTGCCGTCCACCTAGGACAAGGGAGCAGAGTCAATATGTGTGAATGTCCATCCCCCTGCAGCCCACCCATTGTGCATGGCATACAGCCATGGGCCATTCCCCTGTGATGGTGTGTGACACCCACAGTGATCATGTCCACAAGACCTGCCTACCCAGGCACACACAGCCATAGGACTGCTGCACACACCCACTGCCCAAGTCCCGCACAGCACCACTGTGGCTGTACAGTAACATGGCTATGTGGTGCAAAGGCAGTGGCACAGCCATGTACCCGGTGCATGCATGGACCACCAGCGATGCACACCCACACATGCAGTGCCACAAGACAGTGCTGAGTGTACCATGTGGCATGCACGTCAGTGGTATCAATGGATGGTGGCCATGCCCCGCCACCTACCCCTCAACACAGTATGCACAGAATATCCTGGAAGAAAGGCACTCACCTGCATTGGCAACATCTGGGCACTGATGCAGTATGGGTCCGCCAGCTTATCTCTGTTCCCAGTCATCTTCCTCCTCATGGCATGCTCATGCCTCACGGGCTTGGCACCTCTCCTCAGGGCCTAGGGTGCAAACATGGAGAGGGTAACATCAGTACAAACCAGTATCAAAGGCCCCCCCGGTGTGTGTGATCCCACACAGCCCAGCCATGCCACAACCCCACTACCACCACCACCACCGCCCACACTGGACGGCCCCCACATGTGGTGGACACATGCCCACTGCGATACCCGGACGGAAGCTACCAGTGTATGGATGGAGCACCTACCTGGATGTGGCACTGCACCTCACCTGGCGCGTGCCCATAGATGGGCAAGCCTGTCTGGGTCCCTCTGCCGGAGGTCCCCATAGTGGTGGCGACACTGCTCAGCACTGCGAGAAATCCTGGTGGCCTCCTCCAGTTCCTCTGCCTCCTCCTCCCACACAGCACTTCTTGCCCTATCTAAGGAGTCATTCCCAAACAGGGCCCCAGCATGGGGCTCTACAATGGCCACCAAATTGGCCAGCTTGAGAGGGCTCCACAAAGCTGCTCTCCTCCGTGCCATGTCTACTGCAGCCAGGATCACAAAATGGCACCCTGTAGCACACGTCTGTCACGTGCAGATGCTGCGCGGTACAGCGCTGCCATTCCCCATCGCGCTGTCACCGAACAGTGCAATGGGGTGCACCCATGCGGACGCATGATGCCTAGGGGGCAAAGGTCAACCACAGGGTCAAGGGTCTGTCATGCATGGACCACCACAGCGTGATTGGGACTCCCTGTGTGTAGCATTGTAGGGTGCCTGTGTGTGATGCCCTCCAGTGGCCTACCACGCTGTGGCTCCATGGCACCTACGGCGCTCCAGGGCATGAGCACCATACATGTGAACAGTGCACTAGTGCCACTGGCACAGTGGTGGCAGTGTTCTGCACTGCCTCCCACGCTCAGCACATCAGCAGCATGGCAGGCATCGGTGTCAGCACTCCGGGCATGCTCCGTGTGGTGCCTACTGCGCACGTCACAGAACTGCGCCTTTGCCTGAGCATGCTCAACACAATTGCGCAAGGTGAAACAGAGCGATATTCAGCCAGCATATGCAAATCAGCTCATCAGCAATTCCATGGCGCAGCTACTGCATTAGCATCCACTTAAAGTTGCGCCTCTCCTGATTTGCATGCCGTGCGCTATATAAATGCAACATGGGGCTGCAGTGGACATAGTTTGGTATTGCAGTCTATTGTGGTGGGTTGCATGCTGTTTGGAAGTGTGGACTGTGTTGTGTGGGAGATGCATGGGACTGCAGAATCAAAGGTAACACCTGTCATTCCCACAGGCTCTATAATGACCGAACTTGAGGAAGAGGAGGAACAGGGATGTTGGAGAAGGAGGAGGCCCAACTTCACCCAGGCAGAATCAGATGCCCTGTTTGAGGCCTACCTTGACAGGGAACTGCTGCTCAGTGGACAGTGGGGAACACCACAGGCCCGAGCTGTGGCATGGGGTGAGGTTGCACATGCCGTGAACCAGCATGGCAGCCACCAGCAGTCTGTGCAGGAATGTAAAAGAAGGTCAGCACAGACAACAGGAGAATTAAGGACAAGGTGGCTGCCATCAGGGCAGCACGTGCTGCAACCGGTGGTGGACAGCTGGATGTGCCACGCCTGACGCCACAGGAGGAGCATGTGGCATAGTGCCATAGAGGCCATTCCAGGTGGTGGCTTCCAGATGGGTGGCAGCCCATCACTGCATGGTAGGTCCTGTGCTGTCACTGTGTGGGAGGTGGGGGGAATGCCACAGGGTAAGGCAGAGACGTTAACACTACTGTGTTCCCTTACAGCTCCTGAGCGTCTACATGGGTCAGTGGTGGTGGTGGGTGTGTCCACTGTGGGTGAGGCCCTGGACACGGAGGAGTGCCCATCCACCTCCACAGGTGTCCGAGGGTCAGGACCAACACATACCTGCCTGTCTGTCCTGACTGAAGATGGTGGTGCCGGTACGGATGAGGCCCTGCCTGTGTCCCAGCATGACAGCAGCCACAGACTCCAGCATGCTGGGACATGGACTGGTGCTGGATCAGGCACCGATGATGATGCATCACACATCCTGGACAGTGATACGTGTGGGACGCAGGATGGTCCCACAGCAGGGAATGGCACGGGCGTAGCCATGGGTGGTGCCACCGTGGAGGCCTGTGTGACATCACAGTCCCAGCCTGTGCCTGTATGCCCCAGTGGGGCAGAACTGGTGTGCGTCCAGGCTGGTGGGGCTGTTGTGGCCGCTGCAGTGGCACTGGTGAGCCCTGGCGACTGGCGGCCAGAGGGGCAGTGCCAGCAGTCGGACAATGGTGATGGGGGGACAGTGTCAGGTGGCAGCGTCAGTGCACCATGTGTGGACGTGCCCTGGCATGGCTCTGGTATACAGCGCCCATCGTCAAGGGGTGCTGCCCGGCATGGCCAGGAACACCATGAGGGACAGCATGCTGATCAGGCGGATGACCTCTTTGATGAGCACAGTGGATCAGCAGTTGTGGCTTGTGATGGCAGTGGATGCACTCAGTGTGGTTCTGCACCAGGCAGAGGAGTGGCACAGCAGGGACCACGGTCTGCTCCTGGCAGAGATGGCATGGCAGTGGGATGATGTGACCGCTGCCATTGACAGGCAGACACGTGCCATCGCTTCTGTCATGGCCACTTTGGGCACCCAGTTTGTTGCCCATGTGCCGCAGACACTGCACAGTGTCACGTCCACCCCCCCATTCCCGGTGTTGTGCAACACCTTCCATGTTGACACCGGGTTTGGCTGTGGGCATACCGAGCACGCCTGGCATGGGCATGTTTGGTGAGCTCCAGATCCCTGGGTGACAACGGTCGCGTTCCCACAGCATCACCCCTGGGGGACCATCGGTGCCACCCCATGAGGCCAATGGTCAGCCTTGCATGGCTGGCAGGTCTCGGCGGGGCCGTCCACGCATCCGTGGTGGCCGTGGCACTGTGCCACGTGACTGACCTGTCTCTCACCATGGCCACTGTCAGCTGCTGCATTGTATGCAGTGTGTTGTGCACTGTGCAATGCATGGGTGGGGTACCTGGCCCTGCACACACACGGTCCATGTGCACACCCTTCCAGCTGCTGGCCACTGTGGCGTGTGCATGATGATGCCTGCTTTGCGCTGTCCGCCAGTGTGCAATGGTGTCCAGCGTCTGAGACATGGACTGTGACGGCCACTGGGCGTGGTCATGTGTGGACCTGTGTGTGGCTAGGGGTTGCAGTCAGGGTTGGTGTTCCTTCTACCCCTTGTGCATGTCTTGTGGTGTGTGTGTGTGCATGAGCGCGTATCATGTTTGGCCTTGCCCATCCCTGATGGCTTGTGCAGTTTCACGCTCAGACCCATTCCCTTGCCGCCATCCACCCCTGGGGTTCATCCATGCCTGTCTGTGGGTTGTGCCCTTGCCATTGGTGGTTGCACATGGCCCCATGACCTACCTGTGTTGGCCGAAGTGCTCCTCTGTGATAGTGTCCCAGTGCAGTTGTGCGATCCAGACCAGGCAGGGGTCCCTTCACCCAGGGGGTGGCTGCCCATCACCATCTGGACTGGCGTCCTCATCGCTGTCCCCCACTTCCACCTCTACGGCTATCCCACAGTCATTGACCATGTTGTGCAGGATGCAACAGGCCAGGAATAGCCCGCAGGCCTTTGAGAGGCTGTGCTGTAGGGCACTGCCAGACATGTCCAGGCACTGGAAACATGACTTCAGCATCCCGAACACCTGCTTGATGACATTACATGTGGTGGCATGTACCTCATTGTACCATTGCTGCGATGGGGTCATGGGGCACCGGTATGGTGTGAACAGCCAGGGACGGAGTGGGTAGCCACTGTCACCTAGGTGTAGAGGGTGGACATTAGTATGGTGGTCTGCATCACTCTGTCATGGGCCGTCAAGGCCGGTACCCATGGCACCTCTGACTATGTCCCCCCAGCTGCCCATGTCATCCTGCATGATGTGTATACTTACCCACCAGGTGGCCAGTGGGGATGTCCCCATTCTTGAACCTGTGGCACAGTGCAGACTGGTGCCAGATGAAGGCATCATGTGCTCCCCCAAGGTGTATGGCACAGACATTGATTATGCGCCCCCTGGCATCGCACACCACCTGGCAGTTGATGCTGGCAAAACCCTTCCGGTTGATGTATGCAACACCATCAGGGCCAGGTGGTGTGTGGATGGCCACATGGGTGCAGCCAATGGCCCTGAGCACGCTAGCCATACATGCTACCCTGTGGAACTCTTGTATGTGTGCTGTGCACTCTGCCTGTGTGCTGGGGAAACAGATGTACTCTGTAGCATGTGGCAGCAGTGTGCTGAGGAATTGTGAGAGTAGGCATGACGTGGCCCACTGGGTTATGCCTGCTGTGTCCCCTGTTGATCTCTGGAAGGTGCCCGTGGCAAGCAGGCACATGACAGCTGTCACCTTTGTCTCCATGACAGAGCATGGCTCCATTGTGTGGGTGCCTGCATCTCATCACTGCACAACTCACAGAGCCACCTCAGAATTGTCCAGTTCAGGTGGTACCAGCCCACAATCTCCGTGTCGGTGTAGTGCTCGAAGGTGGTCCAGGCTCAGTACCCCCTGTTGGGGGCATACCACCAACGGGCCCTTCCACGGCCGTGCCCCTCTGCTGCCTATCTTCTCACACCCCTCATTACCACCTCCATCTGGAAGGTGGCACTGGTCATGTCCCTGGCTGGTGTTCCCTCCCTGGCAGCTGTTATCCCGTCCCCCCACTATCCTCTGTGATGCTCCCCCTGCACCGGGTACACCTCCAGCCTTTGACTGTCCTGCCTACTGCCACTGCCCTCAGTACACTGTGGCACTATCCTGACTGTCCTGCACAAGTATCACAGGATCCCCACTCCTGTCCTGTTCCTGTGTGTTCCCAGGTGTGCCCTGTCCTGTTCCTTCACAGTCCCACTCACTGCTACCCTATTTCTGGTTGCTGTCACATTGCTCCCTCCCACCTCTGGCTTCCCTGTAGTGTTCTTGCACCTCTGTCTTGTTCCTTTTTATTTTGGATCATTTCCACTATAGCGCAACTTCCGCTAGCTCCCCTATTGTGCATGGCGCATGCTGTTGAATATTGCACTGCGCCATTTATTCATGGTTCCTCCCCCTACGGTTGCGCATGCATTCATTACCATTGTGCTCTTGTGCATTGCAACTTGCGCAGCGTAGCTGTCTCCCACTGAATTTCGCACAATGGCGCATTTTCGTACTTGCGCTGGTGCATCTCTGTTGCACATGGCGCATCCCTTTTGAATATCTGGGCCCATGTGTCAGCCAAATTTATGAAGAAGTGTGATCTGATTTGGAAATCATTTCAGGAAAAACTGGAATCCTACAGGAAACCTTAGTGAGATTGTTCTGAGTGCTTAATTAAGAATTACTGTGTATTAAGTATAACAGAAAAAAAAAAACATTGAATAGGGCTACAATGTTTAACAGGGCCATTTTTAACCACCCTGGATGGAATCGTTTTGCTATGAAATGTGCCTTACATGTAATGTCTAATCAGAACATTTACATATGTTGTCAAATTATTTTTTTTTGTAATGCTGTGTGTAACAATGAAAACTGCAATAAAAAAAACATATTGCAGAAATCTCCATAAAATTCCATCTATCATACAGCAACTAAAATCCCCAATAAAATGATAATTCAAGACAATACAATAACTCATGTTAAACCTCTCAAAAGAAAACTTCTTTAAAAAGGAATAACTTTGGAACTCTAAGGGCGAGAAAGTTATTTGTTTTTGTTACTGAAAGCTGGGAGTTAGCCAAGTTGTTATATTGATAGGCCATTGCTACAGTGTCATATAGCAACATAAAAACAATAAAACGGGTCACTAAATTTTGAAAGTCCTGTTATGTTTAATAACATATTGTATTGACATGTGTAGACATGTAGCAACACAAGAGAACTGTATTGTTAGGACATATGCATGTTGATGGGACTGCAAGCTTTCATTTAAACAAAAAAAAAACTTAATTTTCTATGGTTAACAGTTCAAATGTTACTGCTTTCAAAATATAATTTCAAGCATTATAAAATATCATCAACGGAGCCAGCCCGGTGGCGCTGAGGGTTGAGGCGCTGGTCGCCACACCTCGCTCTACGCCAGCGACCCATGTTCGGGAATGGGCATGGGTTGCCGTGGGTCGGCGGGGAGGAGATGGATTGAGCATCCAAGGGACTGCTCTCCATCTCCGGGGAGGGGGGATTTGGGCAGCCGGGGCTTGCCTGACCCCTAGCGGAGGCTGGGGGGTCGACAGCACGTAGCTGCAAGCTTGGGGGGTGGAGTCGTGGCAATGCTTGATTGGGGCACGCACAGGAGCATGTGCACCCAGTGGCTAGTGTCATTACATGCCATGACCCGCCCGGGAGAGAAAAACAGCCAGCGAGCCCGCAGCATGAAGTTGTTCCTGCGGCGCCATTCCTGGAAGGGTGCCTCCTGGCATGGATCCATTGGGGTGGGTTGATACCCCCACCACCTTGCTGCGAAGGGTAAGTCAAGGGTGCACAAGGGAGGGGTCTGATGTCCGGGGATGGCGCTGGGGAACAACGGAGGGCGGGTCGTAGCCAGAGCTCTGGAGGAGAAAAAAATAATACCCCCCAAAAAAAAATCATCAACGATCATTCTTGAAAACAGTCAGATGATACTAGTGGTTGTTCTGTCAAAGAATAAACATCTTCTTTTCTAGTTACATCTAAAGCCAGTGCTGAGAGACAGAAGCTCCATTACTGTGCCATTCAACATGAAGTTAGAGTCAAAGATATTGACAAAATGTTGCCAAATTCAAGCGATGGGAATTGTGATACTCTGGGTGGGAATTTTTAATGTGTGGATGCAGCACTTGTATCCGTATTTCAGATGCATGCTGCATCCATGCAGATGTTTCCAGATGTCTGCATTCAACTCACAGACATCTGGATGCTTTTGCAAAAAATTCCTCAGTTTGCAGAAATTTCTGCAGCATTTGAAGGACTCATGACTATTTTTTGGATGCAACTGCAGAATTCTATCCAGAAAGTTAGACCAACTTTTTGTCCTCTAACTTCCCTTATGGAATTCCACACTCATGTCCATGAAATTGACGCAGAAACTTTAAAAATCTTATCCTCTAATATTACATTGAGGGGCCTTTTAAATCTTCACTTTAGGAGCAACAGAGTGGCTAGACCTCAGTGCTAATTTTGAACTGTAAAAGTGGAGCGGTGTATGAATAGGTCCTCCACCACCATATCCCAGAGTGTTTGTATTCTGTTATGAATACAAAACATCTGAGTCAGGAAAATCTGAAAGTCACGCATTTTGGGTAACCTTTATGAAAGTAGCATAAGTAATGAAATACAATGCATTGCATAGTTTACACTGCCAAAATAGTTCTTGCTTTTAAATTACTCTTCAGATATTGTTGCTTTTGCACATATGCACTTTATATATTTTTGTATGTTACCCTTTACCTGCCAACTCTGTACTCTATATGATCAAGGGAATGTCCCTATAAGGACTGATATAGTTAATGAGGATCAGTCTCACCAGTCAAATGCCTTTGCAAAAGCATTTTATTACAAAACACGTTAGGTGTTTTGCTAGCTCCTGGGTCATTTTTATTCCACTCTGGTGCTGCCTGGCCTCCTCCCACTGGTTCTCCCAGCTCCATCACCCTGGTGCCCTCAGGACTTACTTTGTATGGCTCTTCCCACAGGGTTTGTCCCCCATGGCAGATTTATCAAGGTCCTTCAGTCCCCACTGGAACCAAGATCCAGTTCGCACAGAGGGCACCTATGAGTAGGGTGCCAAGCCTGTGGGAGACTGGTGTCATCCTACCGGTTAGTGCAGTTTTTCCCTTTTCTCCCCTTAGCAGCATGGCATGCAGTGGTGCCATGACATGCACCACACACTCTGGTACACCACATGTCTGTGCTTGCCACCCACCTCCAGCCTTCCTATGTAGCCCCAGGTGCCTTTCCCCTAGCTTCTGCTAGGGGCCAGACAGACAGACACTGGACCTTGCAAACCCTCCTCCCCTAGAAGAGGAGAGCTGTCCTCTGGATGCTCAATCCTCCTCCCCTCCGGCCAACCCTCAGATGCCTTGAGCTTGCTACTGAACTCAGGTCACTGGTGTCATGAGCGGTACCTATACTGCTGCATTGATGGGCCAGCAGAGCTCCTAGGTCATTTTTAAAATTCTGACCTTTTTTTTACTTTAAATAATGTTTTTCACAGTGATTCATTAGGTGTGGCATCTTTCTAGGGGGAGAGAGACTGTTTTTTTTTTTTTGCTTCTTCTGGCCTCCATTGTTCTGACTGCCTACTGCCATCACCATATTTGATTTCAAATTTCCCAGTTTTTGATCCCCAGCCATGAGACAGCTCATTATAGTGTCCAGCTTTTTAACCATTAACTGGATGAGTGTACCCAACTGTGCTATTGTTTGTTTGTTTTAGGGATTCCAGGGCAGCATACATTTGGTTTCTGATATTCTCTCTATTAGATGTGGTTTGCTGCACCTCTTGTTGTAAGTCATGATGGTGGAAAAGGCCATGACTTTTTTTGTTGCCATCTTGCCTCTCTTTCTGTTCTCA
The DNA here is from genome assembly GCA_016271365.2 of Neoceratodus forsteri. NCBI lineage: Eukaryota > Metazoa > Chordata > Ceratodontiformes > Ceratodontidae > Neoceratodus > Neoceratodus forsteri. The sequence goes on along the minus strand of CM028131.1, from coordinate 1,065,328,405 downwards.
TTCATTGAGTTTAGGTTTAAAATGTGCAGGACAGGTAGTACAGTTCAGTAATATCATTTTTAGTCTGAAGTTCAGCAAAATTAAATGGCTAAATGCAAAATTTCCATCAAGTTTGCAGGAACTGGACATCCGGTGATTTAATCGTCTAATATGGAGGAGTAGGTATTGAGCTCCCAATCTCGATAAGAAATTAGCTGCACAATTTGGATCTTCAAGTTAAGCTTTTAATTGTATTTTTACTGTCAGAAGCTATAAAATCAGACAGGTGGTGGCACAAAGTCCAAGAATCACAGTCAGCCAGTGGAATCTTTGAGGGTTTCTCAGGCCGGCCATTGTCGAGATGTGAGCTGTATAACATGTTGGGTTGTGACATGGCAGGGGTTGGGCAGCCAACAAATGCAGCAATTATTGAGGAGCTCTGAGAATTTTTGGCTGAGATCCATTTTCTTCAAGTAGAACTGAAGGATTCTGCAGTAGCCTTGGAACACAAGGTAACTGGATTACAGCAGCATGCTTCTGATACAGACTCCCAGGTTAATCGACTGGAGTGGGCTTTTGTGAGACTGTTACAAGACCAATAGTCTTTGGCACATTATTGTAAGGACCTTGAAAATCAATCAGGGAAGAATAACCTTCATATTCATGGTGTCCCTGAAAAAAATGATAGTTTTTTTCGCAAAACATTCTCTCTTCGATACTCAAGATCTTTGGCCGCTCACAATTGAAACAGCACACAGTACACTCTCCAAGTCTTCCAGTCCTAATATGCAGCCCCGATCATAGTTATTCAATTTTTAAAGTATGCTGTTTTGAAGAGAGTCCAACCACAAAAACAGTTCAGCTGGTGTGGTGGTGCAAAATAAATAACAATGTAGTGCTGCCTGGCAAAAATGACTCATTACCTACAAGGGTAACCAAATGTTTTTCGATAATGATTATTCCCTGGCCCTCCTTATGAAATGCAGGGCTTACATTCCTGTATTTCAAATTTTATGAACGCATACACTGAAATTCACTACCCCATACCTGGCTTGTCTGCAAATCTTTCTTTTGGATGGTCTGTTAATTTTTGAGGATCCATAGGGGGCAGCTTGGAAGCTGAGATTGCAGAAATTTGAAGTTCCTGAGGAGCCCATGGATCAAAGTGCTGCAGGGAAAAAACGAGAAATTCAGAAGAAGTTGTGGAGAAGTTTTCATCACTTCATGGCAAGAAGTACCAAACAGAACAGGCACTTTCAGAAATAAAAGCTTTATTGCAAGCCTTGAGAAGGAGGAGACTCATTAGTCGCATCTGAGAGGTTGCCTTTCCCCCCAATATTCCTTCTGTGAGTCAGTTGCAGTTTTGGGTTTCATATCCCTATTCCTGAATTTATCTTCATGTTATGACTTTCTTCCTGTATCCCACCCCCCACCTAGTGGCTCCAGTATTTGTGGCTGCAATAGTTGGATTGAATGGATCCACCAGTGTGATTCTCTTCCAACATTTATTACCCTCTTCCCCCATGGTACTTCAGAGCACCTGTGATGTTTGGTGGCAGCTTGAATGTGACCAGCTTTATGAGCTTATTTCTGTTGTTAATCAGCACCTTATATTAACAGCGGCTGAACCATTGTAGTTCTTGACAGACTATGGGAGCTATGATTGTCTTTCCTGATATCTTTGTTGGTTTTATGGACTAGGGGTGGTAGTTGTTATACTTGAATGTTATACTAGGAAAAGTTAGATGCACTGAAGGTGGGATACCCATATGAGTGCATCTTCCAGCATACTGGAAAGAATTACCAAACTTCAAATAAGTAGTTATCCAAATTGTTTTTAAAGGTCTCTACATTATTTAAATTTACAAGATATGTTAGCAGAGAGTTCCAGATTGGAATGATCCTTTGAGTATAAAAGTATCTTCTGTTTTTACATTTGGGATAAGTAAGTGGTAATTGATATTTGTGACTTCTAAGGTTGCATGATCTGGATACAAACATCATACCTAGCTCTGTCATTAATTCCAGATCTTTTGAGATTTTAAACATAAGAAATAAGTCACCCCTTATTCTACATTGTCCCAGGGTGTACATGTTCAGCTCACTCAGATGTTGGTCATAGGATTTATTTTGCATATTATAAATCATTTTAGTAATCTGTCTTTGAATGCCTTCAATTCTAGCCACGTCCCTTCTAAGATAAGGGCTCCACAACTGGGAGCAATAATCAAGGTGGGGCCTAATGTAAGCTCTATATAAGGGGAGTGTACAGTCTCTGTTTCTAGATATAAAAGATTTTCTAATACATCCTATTATTTGATTAGTTTTTTTAACCAAGTAACCACAGTGTTTACTAAAATTTAAGTCAGAGGTTATGATTACACCAAGACCCTTTTCTTCCGTAACAGTGCTTAGTGTCAAATTTAATGTGTATGGGTGAAGATTATTTTGCTCACCAAGGCGCATTACCACACATTTATTATTATTAAATTCCATGCCATTATTATGTGCCCAAGTCTCTAATGAAATTAAATCTTGTTCAATTTACATAATGGCCTCTTTTGTTTTAACTTAGGCTAGTATTTTAGTGTCATCAGCAAATTTAATGGCCAGATTATGTAGATTCAAAGTCATGTCTGAAATAAACACATTAAACAACACCGGCCCCAGGACAGAGCCCTGTGGCACACCACTAGACACTATTCCAAAGAAGATTGATAAACCCCTAATGTTAACAGTTTGTGTATGGTTTTTGAGCCATTCATCTACCCAATTCACCAATAAGCTATTAATTCCTAGTTTATTCATTTTTTCAATTAAAGTTTGATGGGGCACCTTATCGAAAGCTTTTGAAAAGTCCAAGTAGATTATATCCACTGGCATTTTGTTATTAGTGAATTCACTTACTTTTTCATAAAATGTTAGATTGCTAGTGAGGCAAGATCTTGCATTTTTAAAACTGTGCTGAGATGTGTCGGTTATCCCTTTTTATGTTGTTTGCGTGCAGCACAAGAAACATATTGTGGCATCTTGCTCAGAAGCAGGCTGTGGAAGCGCGGCACAGTTGTGGCCAATGCCCCCACAGCCTGCAAAGGCTTGTCCTGCTTCCCCCAATACCATTGCAGGCTGCTGGTGACACAAGTTTGGAACATTTGCACCAACTTGTGACCAATCAGCCGCTGCAATCAGGGGCCGCCTCATCATTTCAGCATCAACAACCCACTGCAATGAGGGATTGACCCGTTATTGCAGGGCAGGATCTAGCAAGCCTGATATTGTTTGAGAACATGGCGGTGGGTTGCCGCTATGTTCACAAACAATATTACCCCCCTCCACCATGTTTATCTGCCGACAGGGGAGCCCACTCCCCATCGGCATAATGTCACCCCCTTTTCATTGTCTGCTGACAGGGTGCCCAATCTCTGTTGGCAGAAAGGAATCCCCCCCCTTTTGTTGTTTGCTAATGGGGGTGCCCAATCCCCCATCGACTTCAGCTGCCCCCCAAAGCAAGATCTCGGTGGCATGCTGGAGCCCACTCCAGCATGCCACATGCCCCTGTAAATAAAAAATGGTCCTGCAAAGTCTTTTTTTTACACCTGTAAAGGAACGGTCCTCGAATCTCCGGGCCCCCACCGCAACCCGCACCCACCCACTGCACACCCTGCCTCCCCACACCCCTCACCCCATACTTACCTCTTGAGCTTAGCGCGATGAGCTTCGGTTGACTGGGAACACGTCTGCACTCTTCAAAGCCGACCATGAACTGAGGAAATGCCGGTAAGCTGTATAATGTAATAAATAGGTTTTTCAACTTTAGTACATATCTCGGGCATTTTTGGGAATTTTTTCACCAAATTTTCAACATGGGGTTTTTGGGACCCCTCCTCATGAAATCTTGAACTGTCATGGCGTTAATCGGCCCCGAAAGGTGATTTTGCAATCACTGCGTGGAATCACCTTTTGGGGCCAATTAATGAAATGACAGTGCCAGTGTTCATGAGGTGGGCTCTCAAGAAGCCTATGTTGTAAATTTGGTGGAAAAAATCCAAAAAATTACTGTTTTACGAGCGTGCATTGTGCAGTTGCTATGCACACTTGTAACTTCGTGAATTTGCAATATTTTCACGCCAGATTTTTAACATTAGCATTTTGTCACACCTCCTTGTGAACAGTATAGCTGTCATTGTTCACATCCTGGCAGAAATGTGTTTTCACACTTGTGGCACAGAATTGCATGGTCGCTGTCGGAAATCAGTGTAAAATGACTGTCTTACGAGCGTCCGTTGAGTAGCTTGCATGCATGCTCGTACCTTCACAAATTTATAATATTTTCACGCCAGATTTTCAACACTGCCATTTTACCACGCCTACTTATGAACAGTGCAGCTGTCATTTTTCCCATCCTGGCCGAAATGTGGTTTCACACTTCCGGCGCAGAATAGAGCGGTTGCTGTGGGAAATCACTGTCTGGGACAGATTAAGAAAATGACTGTGATACTGTTCATGAGCAGAGGTCCTAAAATGCCTATGTTAAAAATTTAGTGATGATGGCCCATCAAATGACTGTGTTACAAGTGTGTGTTGCACACTTTCCACACACCCTTGTAACTTTGCAGATCTGTAATATTGTTATGCCAGATTTTCAACAGTGGCATTTTTTCACACCACCTTATGAGCAGTATAGCTGTCATTTTTCACATCCTGACAGAAATGTGGTTTCACAGTTGTGGCACAGAATAAAGCGGTCGCTGTGGGAAATCAGTGTTCGGGACAGATTAAGAAAATAACAGTGGCACTGTTCATGTGCAGAGGTCCTAAAAGCCCTATGTTGAAAATTTGGTGACTAAACTCCATAACATGACTGTGTTACAAGCGTGCATTGAACTGTTTCCACGCACCCTTGTAACTTCGCAAATTTGTAATATTTTCACGCCACATTTTCAACAGTGGCAGTTTTTCACACCTCCTTATGAACAGTACAGCTGTCATTTTTCACATCTTGGCTAAATTATGTTTTTGCACTCCTGCCGGACAATAGCACGGTCACTGTGGGAAATCAGTGTTTGGGACAGATTAAGATCTAATGAGTGAGAGGGGGGAGTGACCGAGCTCAACTGAGCTCGGTCGTGACTGCTGCAGATTTGTTTGTGGGCAGAAAAAGGCCCCAACGCAAGAGCCCAGTACAAAAGGGCAGCCTGCAGCACTGGGAGAAACAGAACGAGAGAGCTAGAGAGGGAGGGGGAGTGAGCAAACTCACCAGAGCGCCGTCAGGACTGCTGTGGATTTCTTTGTGAGCAGAAAAAGGCGTCCAAGCAGGCAGGAGCCCAGTAGAAAAGACCAGCCTGCAGCGGTGGGAGAAACAGTACAAGTGAATGAGACAGAGGGACTGAGTGAGCTCAACGGAGCTCTATCAGGACTGCTGCAGATTTCTTTGTGGGCAGAAAAAGGCGCCAATGCAGGCAGGAGCCCCATACAAAAGGGTCGCTTGCAGCGCCAAGACAAACAGAATGAGTGTGTGACAGAGGGAGACTGAGTGACCTCAGCGGAGCTCTGTCAGGACAGCTGCGGATTTCTTTGTGGACAGACAAAGGTGCCAATGCAGCCAGGAGCCCCATACATGAGCGCAGTCTGCAGAGCCAAGAGACACAGAACGAGTGAGTGACAGCATGGTAGTGAACGAGCTCAACGGAGCTGTATTGTGACTGCTGCAGATTTATTTGTGGGCAGAAAATGCGGCAATGCAGGCAGAAGCCCAGTACAAAAGGCCAGCTTGCAGCGCTGGCAGAAACGGAATGAGTGAGTGAGAGAGGGGGCATGAGCGAGCTCAATGGAGCTGTGTCGGGACTGCTTCAGATTTCTTTCTGGCCAGAACAAGCCGCCAATGCAGGCCGGAGCCCAGTACAAAAGGGCAGCCTGCAGTGGCAGGAAATCCAGAATAAGCGAGTGAGAGAGGGGGAGTGAGTGAGCTCAATGGAACTCTATTGTAACTGCTGCAAATTTCTTTGTGGGCAGACGAAGGTGGCAACACAGGCAGGAGTCCAATAGAAAAGGGCAGCCTGCAGCGCCGGCAGAAACAGAATGAGCGAGTGAGAGAGGGGGAGTCAGCAGGCTCAACAGACCTGTGTCAGGACTGCTGCAGATTTCTTTGTGGGCAGAAAAAGCCACCAACAGAGACATGAGCCCAGTACAAAAGGGCAGCCTGCAGCATCAGGAGAACCAGAATGAGTGAGTGGGGGGGGGAGTTAGCCACCTCAACGGAGCTCTGTCGGGACAGCTGCAGATTTCTTACTAGGCAGAACAAGGTGCCAACACAGGCAGGAGCCCAGTACAAAAGAGCAGCCTGCAGGACAGGGAGACACAGACTGAGTGAGTGACAGAGGGCCAGTGAGCGAGCTCAACACACCAACGCAATCAACATTCGGCATTGACAAATGCTTGTTTATCATGTCTTCCTCTAACTTATGTTTTAATCTAGCTTCAAATAATTTCCCCAGTACACTGATTAGACTAATGTGTCGATAATTTGCTACACCACTGACTACTCCCTTTTTAAAAATAAGAGTTACCATTGCAGTTTTCCAGTCAGTAGGGATAATTCCACTGGATAAGGACATTGAAAATATTTTGTGTAAAGGGTCAATTAATCAATTAGAAATCATTTTAATAAATCTAGGATGCAATTTATCAGGTTCGGGTGATTTGCTAATATTAAGTTTATCTAACTGTAATTTAATTTCAGTTTTGGTTATTTCAGTCATATTGTTATCAGATGTAGATATGTTCGCAGTTGGTTTTATGGTTGACATAGTAGTTTTACTGAAAACTGAACAAAAATAATTGTTTAATGCTTCTGCCATATCTTGCAGTGTTGAAATTTCAGTGGACCAAATTTTTAAGGGTTCAATTGATTTTTGTGAAGATTTTTTATCATTAACATAGAAAAGGAAGCTCTTACACCCATCATTTATAAATGGTAATTTCGATTGAAATTTAATTTTTTCAGTTCTAATTTTGTTTTTACACTTCCTAAGAGTATCTTTATACTTATTTTTGTTGTAGCTACAGTTATCTCTTTTGAGAGCTTTGAATGCCTTTCTTTTTCTTTTTCTTTTTATAAGTTTAGAGAGTGAAGGGGTTAGCCAAATAGGTAATTTCCCCTTATAATTGTAAATAATCTTGTCGGGAACCAGTTTAGCTTCTAAATCAAGAATTTTATTGTTGATTTTGGTCCATAATTTTTCAGGGTTGCTCAATCCATCCTCCCAATCCCAAGTGTACAGTGTCTCCATAATTTGATCAATGTTGGCTAAATTATAATTTTTAAAAGTTGTTTCCCAGATATTTTATTAACTCTAAAGTTAATGTCAAATGTTATGGTCTTGTGATCTGAATTTAATAAAGGGTCTTTAACCTTAATATTTTTGATGTTGTCAGGAATATTAGTTAGTAATAAGTCCAGGATGTTGGAATTTCTGGTTGGTTCGGATATTAACTGTTTCAGGCTGTTAGTCTCACACATACTCGGCATCCATTTATAAGGGTTGGCCACTCGGGAAATTGAGGTGCAGATCATTAGCTGAACATTTCCACTTTTTGTACTTGCCTGTAGCTGTCTTTGTTGTTTCTATGGCTTGGTTTCTCCCGCAACACCAGAACTGAAGGGATGATCACAGCCTATATAATGTACACATGTTGGACTTTTGTTATGCTTTGGTTGTACTAGATTCCATTCCAGGATATTACACCTGTTTTATTTCACATTTGAGCATGTTTGCTTTTTGGATGCATGAAGACATTGCCTATGCTGAGTGGTTTCCTTACATTTACTGAACCTAAAAGATTTGTATATTTTTATTAATTGATACTGTTCCTTATTCATTTTCATCTTGGACATTGTATTAGGTTTTGAGTTTCACTGCTAAAGATTCAACGTGGGGTTCGGGGTGACTGGCGGGACTATATATACAGATGTGTCAGCCACGATGAAGCGCAGTAACCTGCAGTAATAACATGTCACAAAATCCTGCATGACAAAAGGACTTAATTGCCATTGACTTACAATGGCCCCCGCAGTAAATTGCAGTATTCTGTGATATTCTGCAACATTTCTGTGCCTCACCCTGGTTTCACACATCTGTATTTTTTTAAGACACTTGGGGAGAAGTTTGTGCTTCTTCATCCATTGTTCATTCTATCTTTACAAAATAGTTTGACTGTTTATATATTTATCTGTCCCTTTCTCTTGTTTTTATTATGAATTTGTATTGTTTTATATGAAACATTGTTGTTTATGTCATCAAACAGGTGCGCCTTGAAAAGGGGGCCTTATGGCACTAATGGTATTTTGTGAAATTGCATTATTCACTTATTCCTGTATAAGTAAATCTTTTTACTATGACTACTACTATTGTTTAGCCCTTTTTACAGGTTCATTGGGGCTCTTGTAGCCTCCTGCTGAGGACTTCATATTTACTGGAACTGTGATTACCAGGTGCTTTAAGGGGGTTAAAATGTAAAATCTACAGGTCATTTACCAGCCCTTTTATCCTGGAAGGCCCATTATGGACATGGGTTCCTACCAATTATGGGAGGTGATTATAACCCCCTCTGCCATTTTCTTAGCAAGTTCACCCCCTTTCTTGGGGGGGGTTCTATATCAGTGGGAAGATCTTGGTTGGTCCCGGGAAGGGGTGGGCGATCTGATAGGGGCTGATTGTTTTGTGCAACCTTCCAACCTTCTTTCCAACCTTCTTTCTATTTTAATCAAGCAGGAGAGGAGCACATATCAACCAAGCATTAAGGTTGCAGGGTCATTTTGTTATTAAAATTAATCTGTATATTGGTAGCCTTTTGCATTGTGCTCCTATAGTTTATTTTGTTTTTATGTATTTTTGACTTGGGATTCCTACCTTCTAGATACCCCACCTGTGCTGCTGCATAAGCCTTTGATTCTTGAGGGGTCCATCCACATTTTTTTTTGGTTGGGGAATCTTACTTTGGCAGCCCTCAGGATGGCAGGAGAGTTGCTACTGTGCCATCCTCGGGGGTCTGCCATGGGGTGATATGGTTGATTGGATACTAGCATACATCAAAAATGAGATTACCTTCTTACTCGGGAGGTTGAAGCCAGTCTTTGCCATGTCACTATACATGGACATTGACAATACTCAGGATTCGGTACTTACTATGCCTATGGGTCCAGGGCTAGACCTGGCTATCCCCCACCTAACACCCTTACATCTGTTGGCATTACCCAGGAGTGAAGTTTTTAAAACTACTCCCTGCCTTGGAAGTTTGGTATTGATAATCAGTATTTTCACTTTTTTGGGTTCCAGTCAGAATCGATGTATTGCACTGTTGGCAATTTTTTCTTATGTTTCTTCTTGGTTTTTGTTGTTACTATTAAATGTGCCAGTACTAAATATTGTTTTTATTAAGCGCATTTTTTTTTCCATTACGGATTCCACATTCTTTCCTTACATAGTTCAGGTCATAGGTGGAGGGTACTAACACACATTCGGTGAGGCCTCCCCTTTGAAAAAACTCATGTAGAGACAGATATGAAGGGGCATTATGTTGTAGTAGTGGGAGTCCTATATGGCCACCTGCTTACATTACTTAATACCTATTCCCCCCTCCCAGGACTGATAGCAAAGATCTGAAATCTTTTTTTCCCCAAAATATTACCTTCTTTGCAAGGACAACTTCTATGGGGAGGGGATCTAAATTTTATTCTTCATCTTGAATTAGATGTCTCTACCTCCAAGTCACATCACCTCTCCTCAGTACAGAAGTATCTGTGCAAAACTCTTTCTCATTTTGGTACTTTGGATACCTGCCATCATATAAATAAGGAATACATAATGGGCTGCAGTGGAATAACATATTTATCTCCACTAGTGATTGGTAAGACCCATAACTCAATGAGTGTCGAAGCCATGAGTTAGTTATACGGGTCTTACCACTCATGTGTGCAGATAAATGTGTTATTCTACAGCAACCCATTATGTATTTGATATATACCACACCATTTGTAATAATTTTACTGGTGTTTTATCTTGTTTTACTGTAAACTGCCTTTCTTTCCATTGTAAGTACTCTGTCTGGCCCATTGCTCTCTATGTTCTATTTCCAGATTCTAAGTGGAAATAACGTGTTCTAAGTTAAATAAATTATATTCTAAGTGAAATACTGTAAATGGTGTTCTAAGTAAAATTAAAAAAATTATCCCCAAATAACAGGATTTATTTTTCCAATTTATTCACCATTGGTGTGGTATATATCCTTGTAAGATACCTGCCATTATATAATCCCCTTAAGAAGGAATATACTCATTACTCTGCATGCTATGGTAGTTATGCCAGGCTAGGCTATGTGTCAACATGAGGATAGTCTTCATGATGTCTGCCATGGTTTGTTGCACTTATCAAGTCATACTCTGTTTATAGCATTGCTTTCTCTGGAAAAACCTAGAAGACAAACTATCTGGCGTCTACACCCCAGCTTATTATAGGGCCCAGATGTTTCAGCCACAATAGAGAAGCAAATTCCAAATTCTTTTCCAGGATAATGACTTTGGTACCAGATCTCCAGCCATTCTTTGGGACTCGTTAAAAGCTGTTAAAGGTTGCACTGTTATAGTTTACCCCCCAACCTGGCACAAAACTAGTTCATGGAAACTGCATGATTTTCAACACACACTACATACCATTCAACTTTTCATATTCAAGGTGATGCCTCTGTACAGCAACAGATATTAGCTACAAAAGCACAGAATCAAGAACTCCTAGACCAAGGGGTAGAACTTGTTTTATTCTACCTTAGACATCATTATTATGAAGGGGGCCAGAGGTGCTCATACTCTTGCATACCATCTATGGGTGTACAGGAGTCAAGCATATGTTACTAAGTTGCAAAACCCTCAGACTGGTTTTATTACACATCATGAGGCTGACATTCACATGATATTTCAATGCTTTTATTCTGCCTTATACACTCTGGAAGGTTCTGCTCCCTCCAAACCTCAGCTACAACTCTTTCTGAAACAGGCTAGGCTCCCTGCCTTTACATCAGAGCACAATAATACTCTAACTAACCCTACTAATCCCATCTGGATTACTGCAACTCCCTTTACCTAGGGTTGCTATGGGTCAATGTCTGCCGGCTGCAGCTAGTGCAGAATGCGGCAGCCAGGCTACTGACTGGGCTTTCTCAGAATGTGGCAGCCAGGCTACTGACTGGGCTTTCTCAATCTAGTCATATTACACCTGAGCTACACAAGTTGCACTAGCTGCCAGTGCAGTGGACGATCACCTTCAAGGTCAGTTTGCTGACCTATAAAGCCCTACATGGACAGGGACCATGCTACCTGCAAGAGCTTCTGTGCCCCTATTACCCCTCACAACCATTTAGCTCCACCAACAAGGGATTGCTGGAGGTTCCCAGGGTTCAGTTGAAGTCATCTGGTGCTTGAGCTTTTGCTTATGTAGCACCTACCCTGTGGAATTCCCTACCTTATCAGGTTCAGGAGTGCCTGACAGTGGAGAGCTTTAAAGCCACACTGAAAACGTACCTATTTAGTCTTGCCTTTTGCGATGAGTAATTATTAAGGATGGATTTTAGTATTACTGCCTGTATTTTAACTATTTATGGATCCATTTTATTTTTGCTATTTTGTAAAGCTCTTTGATTTCTTGAATTGTGCTTAAGAAATAAAGTTTATTATTATTATTATTATTATTATTATTATTATCACCACCCTACAAGAGATCACTCAGGGTATTTCACCTGCTAAAACTGGAAAATTCTCAGGGTTGGATGGTTTTCCATCCAAATTTTATAAATTACCTGCTATACAACTTCTACTACTTCCTTTATTATCACACTTTTATCGTTCTGACCAGGCGGGAGAGCCACCACCTCCATCTTGGCAATATGCCATTATATCAGCACTTCCCAAACCAAGTAAGGACCTAACCTCTCCAGCACCTTATTGCCCCATTTTGATACTAAACTTTGAGTACAAATTATTTACCTCTGTCTGGGCCATCAGATTGGTGAGCCTTCTCCCTTCTCTGTTGGACTGGGATCAGGCAAGGTTTGTTCCTAATGTCAAGACAGTGACAACATATTCAGGACTCTGCTTCTCCTGGATTATGTCACACAAAGATCTATACCCCTTGTCCAGGCCAGCTTGGATGCAGAGAAGGCCTTTGATAGAGTCTAATGGCCCTATATGTAGGCCTCATTAGCAGCATTTGGTTTTCCTTTCAAATTTTTTACAATGTTTCATTCCTTATACAATGCTCCTCAAACTTTTGTTAAAGTCAACGGGCCCCTTTCTTTATCTTTTACTGTAGGCTGTGAAACAAGACAAGGCTGTTCCTTCTCCCCAGTTTTGTTCATGCTTTACATAGAACCCCTTTCCTCTCATATTCAACACTCTCCTTCAGTACACAGAATTCCCCTGGGAGGGAGGGACCATCATATTGCATTGTTTGCAGATAATATTTTGTTAACAGTTACAAACCCTACTGACTCTCTTCAGACAGTATGGGACATACTAGCTCATTTTGAACAGAGAGAGGAGTTTTGCCCACATAAACATAAAATGCAGGTGCTCACCTTTAACTACACTCCACCTCAAATGGTAAAAGATTAGTAACCTATGTGATGGAACAAATGCCTTGAAATATTTAGGAGTATAGTTGACTTAAAAACTGTGGCATCTGACTTAGACTGGTGGTCCTCATTAACACTGTCATTTTTAAATAGGATAACAGTTATTTGCCAAAGCATATTATCTTGAATATTGTTCTATTTCCAGACACTCCCACTCTATCCTCATCATACCTATTTCCAAGAATGGAATAAGTTGTTTTCTCTCTTCCTCTGGCAAGGACATAGACTGAGAATTTAGTTTGCTTTACTTCAATTACCTGCTGCCAAGGGAAGTTTAAATTTTCCAAATCTTAAACTATATGCTTTGGCAAGCCAACTGAGATGGATTTGTCTCTGGACCCCTCCTGGGTATGACGCCTACTGGAAAGATATAGAGTTTGTTCTTAATGATCTTTATGATATAGGCAAAATACTCTGTTCCTCTTTCCCACAGTATCTCCATGTATCTAAATGTCTTTTCAGTATATAGCTACAGGTCTACACATATTGTATAAAGTACAATGTTCTTATCTGGGAAATTACTTTCCTTTTTTGGAAGCAGTAGCTTGGATACAGCCGAACTCATTAACCAATACAGATCCATTTTAAAGAAGATGGACCAGGCAGGGTCTTGTATATTTACACCAATTTCTTGATTCCTACAGAGTCAGAACCTTTTCTGACTTGTGAGCTAAGTATTCTCTTCCTGCTACTGATCATTATCATTGTTTACAAGTTACAGCTTATATCAATGCCCTACCTTCTCAATATAGATCACTGCCAGATACCCCTCCAGCCCTTCTTTTGCAGCTCCAGTCCCACCAGCATGGTACAGTCAGAGACCATTTGATTGGTTACCTATATGTTGCACTTAATGATCAGTCTAAGAAGTCTACAGCATCTGTATTACACAAGTGGAATCTGGACATACTGGTTCCTTGTAACCTGCACTAATTGGAAAATATTCCCTTCCAACTTATAAACTCGCCATGGTACCCAAGTTTGCATTGGGAATGTCATATGCACTTTTTCCAGACTCCAGCAGTTCAAATGAATTACCAGGGTAAAGGGGTGGGAGCCTGTTGGGGAGCTTGTGGTGAGAAAGGGGGACCAGCTGCATAGTCTTTGGTCCTGTCCCCACCTAGAAAAAATTTGGGGTGAAGTATCACTAGTAATTATATCAATTATTCCATATTCTGCAACCTCTTTCCCCAAAGTTAGTCCTTCTTCATATTCCTCCCAGTTATATGACAATTAGGGGTCCCTGTTTTAAGCTTTTGTTAATTTTACTTACAGGGGCTAAAAAAATGATTACTAAACTTTGGTTTAAGCCTCAGTCCCCTTCACTAGATCACTGGATAGCTTTAATAGAGTTATTCCATTATTTGGAATAACAATCCTACTACAAATTAAATCATCTTTCTGTTTTTGATAATATTTGGAGACACTGGGTGTTTGTTTAAACTACAAACTGATTCTAATTTTGTCTCAAGATGATGTTTTCTTGCCCTGTCCTTCAGTTATCAGTTAGTCATTATTTGGTTCAGCAGTAGCTCAAATAACTGATCTCACTATTATGCTTTAAGGAAATGGGCCAGCTATTCAAAACTGTGCACCCGGCACAAACCAATTGAACCAGAAATGCACTGGAATAGCACCGGTCTGCAATATTCAAAAGACCAAATAGCACCAGCACAACCCGTTAGCACTGGCGCAGCAAGATAATGTATGCGTGGGACAAGTGAAGGGTGGGACCATGCATACATGTGCAACACTATATTCAAAGCTGCAACACGGTGCAAGGTGCAATTACTCAACTCAAAGCATGACACTAGTTACCACCTATAAAAAGGCAGCCTAAACACAGTGCAAACCACAGAAGGGGGGTAGCCTGAAGACACTAGGATCCAAGATGGCAGTAGCTTGTGATGCTGTGCTGGTGTGCCTGATGTCAGCTGTAGTGGAGGAGGAGGAAGAGAGGGACTAGGCCCACCCTGAGTCACACTGTAGGCCAAGGAGGAGATATGCTGCACACAGGAGGTATTGGCCCAGGGTATCATTTGAAACCCTGTCAGATGACCACCTCATGGGCTGGTACAGAATGAACAGGGTCATGCTGAGGCAGCTGTGTGAGATCCTGCATGAGCAGCTGCAGCCTAACACCTAACACAGCCATGTCATGTCAGTCAAGCAGAGGGTGATGGCTGCGATGTGTTTTCTCGCCACTGGGATATTCCTGAACCCAGTAGATGATACCATCTGCATGTTGCAATCAGTCACCTTGCACCTCCTAACCCAGTTACTGGATACTTTTGTGCCACACACTGGTGAATTCATTGTATTCCCCAGCATGGCACAGGAGTGCAGAGAAACAATGCAGCAATTTTTCAAGTTACACACCTACCAGCTGTACTTGGTGCCATTGACTTCACCCATGTTGCCATCCGTGCACCACCTGATGATGATGAGGACATATACATCAACAGGAAGAGCTACCACTCTGTCAATTGCCAAGTGGTGTGCAATGCATTGGGGCACATAATCAATGTCCTTGCCAGGTTACCCGGCAATGCCCACGATGCCTACATCTGGCACAGGCCCTGGCTGTAACAGGCATTTGATCAAGGTGTAATATCCAGTTGGCACATTGTTGGTGAGTACCCGCAGCAGGCATGCAGGGCAACAACCAATGGCAGGATAGTACCCTATAAGAGTAGATAGGGTGTGGAAAGAGTGGAGGGGGTGCAGAGGCAGGATGGCCCTGACAGAGGGCTATGTAGCAAGCTGGGTGACCGGTATAATATACAAGTGCTGACATGTGGCTGTTTCCACAGGGGACAGCGCCTAACCCCTGAGACCCTTGCTACTGACACCCATCCCCTGGCCATCTACAGTGCTGGAGGAATGGTGAAAAGAGGCACATGCCAAAACACAGAACATTATAGAGCGTGTCTTTGGCATGCTCAAGATGAGGTTCCACTATTGGGACAGGTCTGGTGGTTTCCTACAGTATAGCCCTCAGAAGGTATGCTGCATATTCCTTGCCAGTTGCATGTTGCACAACATGGCATTGAACAGTGGGATACGTGCACCGGAACCTGAGGAACATTCAGACAGTGAACCAGAGCCAAGGGACAGGGGGATAGTGAAGCAACTCGAATGGTGATATCCCAGGATGGCCAGGAGGGCCCAGGATCATAGCAACAATATACACTAATTGCAACATTTATCCAGATGGGCAGGTGAGTAAACACAACATGGACAACAAGCATGTGATGGAATGTGTATTTAAAGTACAAGCAATGGTGTCAGGTGTATCAATGTGGCACACTACAAGCAAGGCAAACATGTGACAGTGGGACTGATGTGTGACGTGTGACTGGGCAGGGAGGTGAATGTGCATGTGTGGATGTGGGAGGGATGCAGGATGCTGTGGCATGCACATGCCATTCATGTAATCGGCCATCATGGACATGGACAAAATCAGAACTGTGCACCCTCGGGGGGGGGTACTTTGGATAGAGGAGACATTGGATGAGGACATTGGGGAGGCTGTCGCCCTTGGACGACCATTGCCCCACCAGGGGCTTGGTGTGGTTGACAACCTGCACCAAGTGCTCCGTGATAATCTCACAGGTGAGCATTATGCAGCAGTGTTGGCCGAGCCAGAGCATCCAGAATGTGCAGTGGAAGCATGCTGTGATCCAGTGGTGGCCCTCTGACATTGTTGGCCAGTGTTGCGCCACCACCCTGCAGAACTACCAGGAAGAACAGTGGCTGTGAGTTCCTGTGCAGCCCCAGTTAGCTCCCCAAAAACCTTGCAGAGTGTATCATGGTTACAGCCATGGCGCTCCTCAGCATGCTGCTCTGCATGCAATAGACCCATGTTCATGGTCTCTCACAACAGAGATAGCTCCTTTCACATCTCATGCCTGAAGGCATGCAGCTCCTCCCATGTAGCTGTCTGTAATACAACCGCAGCCTGTAACAGCACATGGGGTTCAGGTCCCACAGGGTCCTGGGGTGCAGGGTCAACAGGGACAGTGGGTGGGGGTTGGGGTGGCTGGTGGCAGTCTGTGGTGCGTGGCCAGCAGATGGCCTGTGTGGCAGCCTGCAACCCCACAGCAGTGTCGGCTGCAACACGCAGATCGCATGGACAATCTGCCTGCCTGGCTGTTGTGCTACCCACAGGTAGCGGTCTTAGGGCCCGGCATGTGTGTGTTGCTGTGGACCTCTCATGGACAACACCTGCTGTTGTGGTACCAATGTTATTGTTTGTGCCAGTAGTTTCAGGACTTTGGTCACACAACACCGGTGGTCTGGTTTGCAGCAGGGGCACCAGCTGCCGTGTTAGTGGTGTATCTGCAACAGCTGTGTGACCAGAGACATCCAGCTCTGACATGTTCCCAGCTTCATCTTCACTGTCCAGTGCTGACAACCCCCCGGCCATTACTCCCATGTAGTCCACACTGGGGATGTTTGTTTCATCATCATCCTTGTCTTCCTCATCCTTGTCAGATACATCTGGAATAGCAGTGGCTGATGCAGTCCTGCCAGACATGGTGATAGCCCCAGTCGCCTCTTGAGGCCTTGTTGTCCAGATGCCTGATGTCGATGGGCCATCATCCTCAGCACGCTCCTAGTCTGTGGGTCCAGCACATAGGACTGTGGAACAAAACACGTATTGTGAGTGGCAGGGATGGCACTATGCACAGCCACACTGGTACAACAGCATGCAGTAGTCCAGAGTGCCACCAGTCTCACACCGTGCACTCTGACACCATTGTGCACACCTAACACACACACAGACACACTTTGTGCATGCATGCACAGACATACAGTATATGTGTATCCCATAGTGCAGACCCCACAATACATACAGTACGTGCAATGCCACACACCTACACACATGTGATGACCACCACCATGATGTGGATGATAGTACATGCACACAGTGACACACGTGGCAGCAGAACTGACCCTGTTGTGTTTGCAGACAACTGACATGCACTCACATGTGTGTTGTAAATTCAGTGGGGTCTCGCATCCACCACCCTCAACACCAGCCACGGCCACTGTGTGTATGGTCTCTGCCACTGCCTCCATTATGGGGTCCACTGTCATCGGTGCTGCCTGTCTTGAGCCACCACCTGTGGTGTGCAGTTCCCTTAGGCATTGCACCTCTTCCTCCTTTGCCCAACACTGCATGTTTTTCCAATGTTTCCACACAGCTTCCATTGTGTGCCACATCTGTCCACAGCATTGACCTCTGCTGTTGTCTGTTCCCACATTAGCCTGACAATGGTGTCTGTGTTCTTATGACATCACATGGCCTCCAATCATGACAGATAACCATGTACGAGTGCCCTCAACTCACTGTTGGAAAAGTTGTGGGACCGCAGCTGTGCATGTCCCTCAGGTGTGCCTATAGGGAATGTAGACAGTCATTGGTCAGGGCATGTTGTGTGCTGTGACTGAATGTGTCACTGTGAGGAGGCAAGTGTCTGTGTCCTGGTGTGTAATGGGCAGTATACTTCACACAACACAGATGCCTGTGGCACATGATGGCCATGTGGGCCTATTCTCCCCCCCCCCCAGGCATAGCGTGAACCAGTGAAGGAAATGTAGCAGCCATATGTGGTGCAGTGTGTACGTACAGGGCCATAGTTACAGTGTAAGAATGTCTGACTGTGCCAGGCACAGCCTGATGTGCCTACAGTCACTGTGTATACAGAGGCCTGCCACCAGGAGCACAGCAGGCAACAATGCTGTGCACACACAGGCCCACACTGACACACACACACACACACACATACACAGTACATGTCACCAGTTCAGTGTACCTGTGCACAAACCATGTAGTAGTGCAGTATCTGTCTACCAATTCTTTGTGAAACCTACCTTGCTTAGCATTGTTTGCCTCCTGTGACATGATGGGCCTACTTCTGTGCTGCATACTCCTGCTTCAGCCTGAAGTGCCTGTTTGCCTTCAGGTGGAGCTTAGGCAGCCCTTAAATAGCCAGGCTGGGCAATCCGCAGGGTAATTAATGCAAATGAGGCTGTAAAGACATGGTAATGAGGCAGGTTGCATGCTGAATACCCAAGTAGGTCCATTTGCATGCATTTGCATGCAGCTTTTGAATATTGCACTTTTTTGCACCTGGCAAAAGTACCGTCCACTATTGCACCACGCTACCATGCTTGCACCACACAGAGAGGCTATTGTGCAACACATTATAGAGGCATACAAATGTTGGGACACATGGGGGTCATGGAGGGATCATGCATGCTCAGTTCCTGCATTTCCAGATAGCATTGTGCTAATGCGTTTGTGCAGCCCCGGACCCACTTAGTGCTGCACAATGGTATGCGTGAGTTACATTGCAGGCCTACACAACAGGGAGTGGCAGTGGTGCTAAGGTGTTGCTCTGTGTAAAGTTATCAGTGTTAGTATTGGACATGTCATCTGGCAGGCATGACAGGGCAGAAGTCCAGAGGGACCATAGATGGGGGGAGGCTGAGCTGGCCAACTTGGTGTAGCTGGTAATACAGCTGGAGTGGCAGCTCTTTGGTGAGGTCAGGGAAGGGGACAGGCCATGCAGGCAGGTATGGGTCTCGATTGTCCAGCACCTGACACAGCACATGGGCATAACAAGGGATGGGGAGCAGTGTTGCCACCGCTATGTTGACATGCATCGGCAGGAGGCCCAGAGGCTTGGGCACTTCAAGCACAGGGTCCATGATGGGACAGTGCTGGCACCAGGTAGGTGTATATCTGTGCCACAGGGCTGTGTGTGTGGGGGGTGCCTGTGTGGGTGTATGTGTGTATAGGTGTGGGTGTATGGGTCTGTGTATGTGCATGTGTATGTGTATGTGTCCCCTTCCATATACATGCCACTATTGTGTGTATGATGCCCTTGAGTTGTGCAGTGGCACACACTGTGCATGTTCATTGCCATGCAGCCATGGATGTGATTCAGTGTGTACACTGCTGGGCATGATTGGTTCTACCATCCCTCTGTCTGTGGTATTGTGTGGGGCGCATGCTGCAGTGTGTACGTACACTGCTTTGGAGGCACATCGCACACTGGCATGCTGTGTGCCATGTGACATGTGGCACCGGTCACAGGGGGTTGGCTGTGGTTTGTACTACCACTGTGTGACATGGGTATTGATGGATCTTCACATGGCATTAATACAGGTATTAACAGTGGTGTTCTCTCTTCACCCTGCAGACCACAACGACCGGAGGTCCCAGGTGGACAGCAGGAGGGTACCAGGCCATGCAGAGTGGGCAGAGGAGAGCAGTGACAGTTGGCAGGGTGCATTGCATATCATACATTATTCACACACTACTATGCATGTGCTGCAGGTTGATTGTACGATGGTTACCAGTGTAGCCTTGGCCAACACACATCTGAGTTCATGGTACTCGGTCATGGGTAAAATGGTATGGCTGTTTCCTGCCACTCTGATGTTGCATTGTACATCTTTCTCATGACACAACAGCTGTGGTAGGTTGGTGTTAACATAGAAACATAGAAACATAGAATTTGACAGCAGATAAGGACCGCTTGGCCCACCCAGTCTTTCCATTTCCCTACCTACTGGATAAGCTGCAGATCCTAGTTAACCAGCAGCCTACTTCTTCCTACCCCCACCCCCTAGAATTGCCTTATGACTGTCCCATGCATGCTTGAATTCCACCACTGATTTTGACTCCACAACCTCCTCCGGGAGGCCGTTCCATGCATCCACAACCCTCTCTGTGAAAAAATACTTCCTTAAATTACCTCTGAGCCGCCCCCCCCTCTATCTTCAAATTGTGTCCTCTTGTTCTTGCACACCTCTTTTTTTGAAAGATGCTACCCTCTTGGACTTTGTTGATTCCCTTGGGGTACTTGAATTTTTCTATCATGTCCCCCCCTCTCCCTCCTTTCCTCGAGGCTATACATATTAAGCTCCTTTCGTCTCTCTTCATATGTCTTCCGGTGCAGACCCTGCACCATTTTAGTTGCCCTCCTCTGGACAGCTTCCATCCTGTCTATGTCTTTGTGGAGACTGGGTCTCCAGAACTGCACACAGTACTCCAGATGGGGTCTCACCAGCTGTCTGTACAGAGGGATAATAACTTCATGTTTTCTAGCGGTGATGCCTCTCCCTATGCATCTCAGTATCCCCCCAGCTCTCCTTGCTGCCCTCTCACATTGCTTGCCCACCTTTAGGTCATCTGATATGACTACCCCCAGGTCCCTTTCTATTTTTGTTGTTGTTAGTATCTCACCCCCCATTGTGTACTCTTCCCCTGGGTTTTGTTTCCAGGTGCATTACCTTGCACTTCTTAGCACTGAATCTAAGCTGCCATACATTTGACCATTCCTCTAACCTTGCCAAGTCCCTTCTCATCCTTTCCACCCCACCCTGTGCATCAACTCTGTTGCAGATCTTTGTGTCATCTGCAAGAGACATACTTTTCCTTCCAGTCCTTCTGCAATGTCGCTATAAAGACATTGAAGAGGACCGTCCTAATACTGAACCTCTGGTACCCCACTAGTAACCCTCCTTTCTTCTGAGTGGACTCCATTTATTATTACTCTCTGTGTCCTATTCTCCAGCCAATTCTTTACCTAGGCTGTCATCTTGGGACCCACTCCCAGGCTGGCTAACTTGTATATTAATCTTTTGCGTGGGACTGTGTCAAATGCCTTGCTAAAGTCTAGGTAGGCCATGTCCACAGCCCCTCCCTGATCTACTACTTTGGTCACCCAGTCAAAGAAATCTATCAGATTTACCAGTGCTAGAATGGACACACAGTTAATGGGGCAGTTGTGGAGGCACATGTACCCACATGACTTGCACAGCTGCACCGTGTGTCCAGTGATGTGGTGATGGTGTTGTCCACTGTGTATGTAGTCACCTACACCACATGGGGGTTGGAGCAGTTGATGGGGCTGTGTTACTGGATTGGCCTAGTTTAGTATGTCCATGGCATGGGCACATGTCATGCTGCTGTCCTGCTATGTGGGGGGAGTTGATGGGGCTGTGTTACTGAGTTGGCATAGTTTGCATTGTCCATGGCATGGGCACATGGTGTACTGCTGTCCTGCTATGGGTGGGGGGTGTAGTTGATGGGCTGTGTTACTGATTTGGCCTAGTTTACTATGTCCATAGCATGGGCACATGGTGTACTGCTGTCCTGCTATGGGGGGGTGTAGTTGATGGGGCTGTGTTACTGATTTGGCCTAGTTTACTATGTCCATAGCATGGGCACATGGTATACTGCTGTCCTTCCATGGGGGGTGTGGTTGATGGGGATGTGTTACTGATTTGGCCTAGTTTACTATGTCCATAGCATGGGCACATGGCATACTGCTGTCCTGCTATGGGTGGGGGGTGCAGTTGATGGGGATGTGTTACTGATTTGGCCTAGTTTACTATGTCCATGGCATGGGCACATGGCATACTGCTGTCCTGCTTTGGTGGGGAGGGGAGAGGTTGATGGGGCTGTGTTACTGAGTTGGCCTAGTTTGCTATGTCCTTGGCATAGGCACATGGCGTGTCGTTGTCCTGCTATGAGGGTTGCAGTCTTCTATGCTGTGGGTCTGCGTTGACCTGTGGTACTCTGTCCACTGCATGTCCACATTGCGTACTGCTGTCATGCTCCTGCTTTTGGGTTGGTGGGGGCAACCGCATGGCCTGCATCTGTCCAGCACAGGTCACAGTCCGTTGCAGTGTGGCATGGCTGTATGCATTCCTGTGGTGGTTAAGCTTTGCTGTCTGCTTCATTGCACTGTTCCATTGGGCAGCATGTCCCAACCAGTATGTTGTTACACAGCTTCCTTTGTGCTCTGGGCTGCTGTCCTGGTCACCTGGGGGTGCCTGTGTGTTTGCACTGTGTCAGTGTGTACTGCACTGGGCCATAGGGCTTCCAGTGGTCTGTGGTGTTGCCGTTGGCCTTCCATGTCCTCATGTGTATTTGGGCTGGATGGGTGCGGCCTGTGGTTTCATGTTGCAGCTTACAGGTGCATGATGGGTGGCATGTGGGTTTCTCCATGGTATGGCTGTAAGGGCATGGTTGTTGGGACATGCTGTCCACCCCTGGGCCATCAGCCTGGGGTGTGCATTGCACTTCATTGTCAGTGTACCAACCTGACATGGTCCTCCTTCCTCCTACAGGTCAGCATAGGAGCTCACTGTGGGCCATGCGCCCTGAGAAGTCGGAGGGCCAGGACGATCTTCTGTGCTGGATAGTCAGGCAGCAGAAGACGCTGATTGAACAGCAAGCCATAATAATATCGGAGATCAGACAGGTGGTGGCCATCCTGGAAGAGAGACTGCCTGCACGCACACCACAGCAGTGTGATGGACATCGATGGCTCTGCCCCAGTTTTGTTTTGCTGCTTCCCCCACACACATTGCTGGGATGCTGCTGTTCATTTTGTTGTTTAATGTCTTTTCTTCCTTTCTTTTATTTTGTTTTTTCTATTGTGGTTGTTGCATTCCTTTTTGTTTTCTGTTTCCCCTTACTGTTTTCTTTGAGTTGTGTTGCTTGTTCTGCATATTGTTTTTCATTTTTAAATACATATTTATAGCTTTCTTTACATTACTGTGTCCAGTGTCATTATTGGGTGCACGGGGTATTTTCCAGGGTTTGTCATTTGCTTTGGATTCCATTATTGGGTCCTGTTGTTTTGCATGCCATTGCCATGGCTGGATGTGTGTGACATTTTCTGGGTTGTGCACTGCTGTCTGTTCTTGGGATTACATTCGAGACTATACTTCATTGCATGTGCTCCAGGGCAATGCCGGCTCCCCTCTGCAATGTGTTTCTGTGGGTGTTTGCACTGCCTGACTGCTTGCTATTTTCAGAGCTGTCTTATTTGCTATATTCAGTGCTGCCTTACTTCCCAGGCTATGTTGCACTGCCCCTCCAGCCCAATTTGCCCAGCTTCCTTAGCAAGTTAAATTCAGCAGGTTTATCACAGGTGCTATCCCTTTGAATATAGAGGGCTATTGGTTCTGAGCTAATTTAGCATGCTGGGCAGTGTTAATTTTGCCCTGGGGCAAAGTTTTGGATATCTGGCCCCTTATCTACTACTTCTATTAACGTTTTTTTTATGTAACATGCTATAGTGTGTATAGAATATCTAGTTCTATTTTCTCTGGCCTCTATTATGTTATAATCTTGGATTGGCCTGTAACTGATGACTATTTCTTATTTTTTGTTCCTTGCTACCTCTGTCATGTTGAATTTTCTTGTTCAATATGTTCTTTTTTCCAAGTTTTTGATACCTTAATAAAAAGATTTATCATAAAAAAAGTTAGCAAGCGGTATGAAAACTCATGTCAGCTCAGATAGTTGGCTAGCTCTCTCAGCCTATTGCCTCAAATGAAAGCTCAGAGTCAGAACAACATCATAGAAGAGTTATATTAATACAGTTTCAATTATTGATGATTTACATAATCAATCATTTCATAATGTTATTGATATATGCAGTATATCATTTACACATTTGGCCTTAAAATGTGCTAGCTTTGAAATTGTTATGATTTAAGACTTCCTGTTTTTAACTGAAAATGTAGAATCTATTATATGTTGTAGTGTAAGGAATAATTGTTCATATTGTCACACTGTATCAACACCTGTATGTGCTATAATTATTGTACGTAGTATCTTATATGGAAAATGTCTATCTGACTATTTCAAGTTCAAGTTTATTAACACACAAATGTATAAAATCCATATGATTTATAACATTCCATACTTAAAATAACACATTTGTATCTATTGCACATATACATATACTTAACAGTTCTAAATTCCGCATACTAATAAAAATTTAGGGCCACAGAAAGAGGAGTAAGCCATCTCCTTTCCTCTTTCTCCCATCTGTTACAATTATACATAGCATGTAGCATCCTAGGGAGAGACTTATCTATACAATCACATTTCTTAATTAGGACATAACTTTGTTTAATATTAGAGGTATCTAGACCAAAGATATCCAATCTCAGTTTGCATAAGATATTTCTATGCAAGTCCTTTTCACAAATCATAAAATAAGTCTCCATACCCCAATGTTGTTTAACTAATGAATATACACCAAACCTGTCAATGTCATGTATTTTCTCAAAATCCCTAGTAATAGCAATATCTTTTAGTCTCATCATAACATTTTCAATATATTGTGCAGCATTATGTTCCACAACAGGCAAAGTAAACCCCTCTAATCCTATGCATTTCAGTTTATCATTCAGTCTTGAGAACCAAATATTTTTAACATTCTGAGTTTGTGAACAGTTAATAAAATCTTTCCAACATAGTTTTGGTAACCTATCCTCGTTCATACCTTGGATTTTACCCCAAAACTTAGTTGCCCTTATTAGCAGTCTTTCCTTTAAAGGGAGCATACCAGATTCTAATCACAGAAAAGCGGAGGGACAATCCCTCAGCAAATTCAGTATAAGTTTAAGAAATCTATTCTGAGCAGCTACGATATTATCATATTTATCAAGAGAAATCCCCTAAATTTCTCCACTGTACAACGGTTGGCAGATTGTTTTTACCTCAAATGTTGATATTAATGATTTAAAGCTGTTTCTTGCAAACTTATTTGGAAATGCCAAAATAGCACTTGTAGTTATAAGATTTATTTTTAATTTCCCTCACATGAGCAGACCAGGAATTATTTCTCTCAAATATAACTCCAAGATATTTATATGTCTGCACTACTTCAAGGTTAATACCATTTATATGCCACAGTTTTCTCTTATCATGTGTTTGACCCATTACCATAATCTTAGTCTTCCCAACATTCAATTCCAAATCCAATTCTTTTAAAGCTGACATTATATTAATAATGCCTCTTTTCAAGCCTAATGGTGTTCTTGATAAAAGAATAGCATCATTTGCATACAATAACAACTTTATTTCTTCATTATCAACCTTGGGCACAAAGGTGTCAATATCCTTTAATTTACTCATCAAAGTTTCAATATATAAGTTAAATAAAATTGGTGCTAATAGACACCCTTGCTTCACACCTTTTGAGATGTTTATCTGGTCAGTTAGGGCTCTATCCCTGGTATAACATACCCTTGCTGTAGTATTATAATGTAACATTTTTAAAATGCCCAGCAAATGCATATCAATGTGCATTTTCCTCAAGATTTCCCATAGAATAACTCTATTAACTGAATCGAAGGTTGCTTTTATATCAATAAAACATATGTATAGTGAAGTTCTCTTCACTTCCACATAAATATCTATACTATAGTTCAACATAAAAATTAGGTCTAAGGTGCTACATTGTTTTTTGAAACCGCATTGCCATTTAGAGATTAATTTATTCTCCTCCACCCAGCTATCTAATCTATCTAAAATTAACCTAGTATAAATTTTGTGTACTATTGGAAGAAGTGTGATTGGTCTATAATTCTTAGGGTCTTGTTTATCTCCGTTCTTTAATAATGGTATAATTATACCTTGATTCCAATTGTGAGGTAACAACAGGCTTTGGCTTATCGTATCAAAAATTAGGGCCAAAAGCTTTGCCCAATCTCCAGGATTGTGGAGGAAAATTTCCACCAATAAGCCATCATGACCAGCTGCTTTATTCCTTTTTTGATTTAAAATGGCTAATCTAACCTTAGTAACTGAGAATACAAAAGGACAGCTTAACTTATTACCCAAAGGGAGATCACAATCTTCAACACCCTCTACACTCAAGTTACTATTATAAACATTTTCAAAATATTGGACCTATGTACTTCCAGGAATTAAACCATGTAAATTATATCTCACATTCTTCTCATCACAACCAAATGCGACAAGTGTCCAAAATAATTTTGTATCCTTCCTCCATATAGAATATTGTAATTGTGATCACATATCTAGTTTATATAATCTTTCTTTAAAAGCTAATAATTTCTTACATTCTCTTCAAATTTTTCATAGCACAAAAAAAAACTGTAGGGGTTGTTAATTTCTGCCTTAGTTTCTCAACTTTCCTAATTTCTTTTTTCATTTTCCTACAGTCCTTATCAAACCAGGGTTTGTCTAATCCAATATTGTTTTTAAACTTTGGACACTTTGCCTTATATAGTTGTTCACTACAATTTTCCATGAACTGATCAAAAATTTGTATCACATTGTGGTAATTTAACTCACTTTCCTGATTATTTTCCCCACTCCAGTCTAATAGAGTTTTCAGACATTGATTTTAATCTATGATTCTATCTACTGTTAATTTAGTAAACTCATTCCATACACTTGTTTTACTATATTTTATACACATAGTTTGATTAATTTCCATCTCACTTTTCTTATTTCTATTAAATGTTAAACCAACTATCTTACTTTTATTTTCTAGTGGAAAATGGTCACTATCCCAAACTCTGTGTATTTTCATAACATCTACAATATGGTATAAGGAGGCATCTATCATAAAGTAGTATATTACACTGTCCCCATTAGCTGAAGGAAATGTTATTTCCCCCTCCCACTCATTTCTGGAACGACCATTTAATACTCTCAAATTATTTCTTCCTAAGAATTGTATCAAAAGCCTACCATTACCAGTAACCTTTTTATCCTTAGATTGCCTGATTGAAATATTAAAGACATCATCCAAGTCCCAATCACTTCTTCTTTCTTCTGTCAAGTTTCTTATACGTGCATTGAGGTCCCCAGCCAAAATAAGTTCAATACCTGGGTAAAGAACTCTGATAGAGTCAATAATATCCCCCAAATTATCAAGAATAATCCCATAATCCTTCTGCTTTATATATGGAGGAATATAAATGTTAAACAATGCAGTTCATTTAGTTTTAACTTTCAAAATTAAGTACATAAAAAAGTCACTATACATACTTGATTCAATACAGCCTAAAACAAGTGAGTTATGGATAAAAAATAGCCAATCCACCCTTGCTCCTACCAAACTTACTATGCCAAATAGCCAGAACATGCCACATATTGTAGCCTTCAATTAGATACTCATCAAGTCTACCCATCCAGATTTCCTGGAATATTAGAATAGGAAATTGACTTAACCATTCCAGGACACACTTATTCTCTATTTTAGATCTTAATCCTGCCATATTCCATGTTAACATGGATGGGTGACTTTCACTATCTAAGTTACTAAGTCAGTTATTGCTATCATCTAGGGAGAGTGTACTTGCCTGAGAATCTGACTACTTGTATATTCTTGTATCTAACATATGACTGCAAATTATGTCTCTTGCACTTTACAAAATCTAATGCTATGTTACTCCTGTACTTTATTTGCATGTAACTAATCCTGGGTCTCCCCTGAAAAATGGTCCTGTATTGGTCTCAGTGGGCCTACCCAGTCAATAAACTTAAATAAATAAATAAATCTGGGTAACAAAATAAATGAGCTGCAGTATAAGGACACTGTTTTCAGTTATCACTGTTCTAAATTATCACTAACTTTAAATGTTTATTGATATATATTCCTAGCCTTAATAGTGTCAAATTTAGTATTTTTCAAAGAAGTGAACTTTTTGGGAAAAGTATTTGCTCAGAAATAACTTTTTCAAGTTTATCAGATGTTTAGGTCACACTTAGAGCAAATAAATATGTTTCCACTTTTTCTTATTATCATAGTCAACTGGCAAAGTACAATACTGAAACTGAAACGGCAACATTGTGAAAATCTTCATTTCATGTTCACTTATCCCTAAATCTTTCACTGTGGCTGTGTAACATAAAGGGGAAGGGGGCAGCATATACAGCCTTATGATGCTAAATTTATGAACTAGGATAAGCCATGTAATCACTGGTACTGTACTAGACTCTACTCGATATGACTTAGAAATGACAGTAGTCAATTTGTAGGCAGATAGCTAAACAGTAGAAGAAAACTAACATTGTTTTCAATCTCTTCAAAGAGAAAAGCCCTCTCATAACAAGTTGCTCTCGAAAAATCAGTTTTCTTTTTTTATACTGTTTGGTATTACAGTATATCCTTGGCCCTTAGGAGGTAGGGAACATGCCAACCATATTAGGGTGAATGGATCAGAATTCTTTTATTGATGGTCTTGTTAGAACTAGAGTATAAGGAAGAGAATTTTGGTGTTGGTAAACTCTCTGGATCCAATCATTTTATGTTTTAATACCTTATCATTCCATTCCGCTTGGCACAGAAGATGTATAATGAACACACTTACCTTTGATCCAGTGATGCAAGCAGCAGTATCAGTTGGCAAGAAAAATAAACCAGACACAGTGCATGTGAAAACAGACAAGTTACACATTTATAGAACCACCAGATCATCTAGGTTGGATCTGAAAAAGGGGCGGTCACTTGATCTTACTCAACTGCTGTAAATGTGCCCTGAAGAGAATACACAAATACATCTCTGTTACTCACAATTAAAATTTCAACCATTGGCAGTTCATGTTCATGGGTGCTTCTGACTCAGAGTAACAAGTGCCCTGTGAAAAACTGAAAGCAGACACAGTTCTGATTTTAAGCATCCAGTTAACTGCAGATGGTCAGAGAATGTCCAATACAGCAATCCAGGTCCCTTCCCAACCAAAACAAACTCTGGTCAGATCAGAGCCAACAAGGCAGCATAATGCTTTTTTCAGTGTCAGTGGCTCAGCAGGTTGCACACTTGCCTCTGAGGCTGGAAGATCAGAAGGCTATAGGTTCTATCCCCACACCAGGCACTTGGGTTAAATCCCAATACTTGGGCCCTTTGGCACAGCAGTTGGATTTCTGTTTGCAACGCTGCTAACCTGGGTTCAGGAATGGACCTGGGGTGTCGAAGGGTTGGCCAGAGGGGAGAAGGATGGAGTAACCTGAGGACTGCTCTCCTTTTCCAGAGAGATGGAGAGTAGTGTGTCTGGCACCTGACGGACCCCTGGCAGGGGCCAGGGGTACTGCAGTGACCAGCACCAGAATGTTCAGGGTGGGGTGGATGCTGGACATCATTGCACATCCCCACCCCAGGAAAAACCAACAAAATGCTGGCCCCCAGCATGATGGCCCATTCCGTTCTGCCATCCACTGCCCCCAACTGCCCCAACACCCACTGAGGGGGCCTGCTTTGGTGGCCCTAACCTGGGGGTAATCCGGGGCTTGCCTGCAGTGTCCATTGGGGAGTGGGAAGCCCTCTCGGTGGCCCTGCCCAGGGGGATAAGCCTGGGCAAGGGGGTGGCAAGAGTGAATGGGTCCTGAGGAACAGTGGAAGGCAGGACCTAAAAATAAGTAAATAACACAAAGAAATCCCAACACTTGCACTGTAGTGCAGCATGAGGGGGTTGCTGCACTCCTGAGGTGCCGTCTTTCAGATGAGATGCTAAATCGAGGTCCCTTCTGCATGTTCTAGTGGTTGTTCAGGTGGACGTTAAAGATCCTATGGTACTTGTTGAAAAAAGTAGGGGAATTTTTTATTTAAATTAAAAAAAATATATATGCAAATCAGTATTACATCATACAAACTCATAATAAAGAAACATTGAAAACATAAATAAGTATTACCTCATACAGTAGCCCAGGCATGAAAAAACATTTTGTAAGTAGACCCCCCCACCCTGGAAGAGTAGGGGAATTTTTTACCTAAACCAAAAAATTTAATTATATAAAAACCAGTATTGTATCATACAAAATCATAAAAAAAGCAAAAAAAAATTATTATGACATCATACAGAGATCCCACATATAAGTAAAAAAAAACACCATCACCAACCTCCTCCCCCCCATGAAAGTGTAGGGAAAATTTATTGGAAACCAAAACAAATAATATGAATAGCAGTATGGCTTCATACCAAACATGATAAACAATTCAACAAGAAGGTAAATATTCCATCATACAAAGACCTCACATCTGAAGCACAAAATAAATGACCTAAACTAAACCTCTTCCCCTCTCCCCACTGAAAGAAGAGGGAAATATCAAGTGAATTGAATTGCTACATAATTCTGAAAGGATCTATCCCCCCATAGAAAGGACAAACCTTCAAACCATATAAGCGTCAAACCTGATCTCAATGAGCCCAAAACTGCAACCAAACTTTGTGGCTGTAAATGAGAGATTCAGAGTATTTAAAGTGTCGCAAGTCAGTGTGTATCATTTGAAAAAGGTCTATTACAGATATAACCTGTTGTTGAACGACTAGACGACACCAACAAATCCAAATGCAATATAAAAAATGAACCATTATTACATGGAGGGTGCTGTGGCTAACATTAACTGCCGTATGGGCTGGGAGGGTGGGGGCAGGGGAGAAGAGGTGACAGATGGAAGAATTGAGGCAAGTAGAGTCCTAGAGGGACTGAGGGCACTGACGGTAGCAAGGCACCAGGGCCGGATGGTATCCACCCCAGAGTGCTGAAGGAGATGGCGGAGGTGTGGTGGATCTGCTGGCAGATCTGGACAGCACCTCACTGGAGTCTTAATATGTGCCGCTGGACTGGAGGATGGCACATGTAGTACCATTACACAAGAGCAGGCCAAGGGATGAACCGGGTAATTATCGTCCGGTAAGTCTCACCTCCATAGTGTGCAAACTCATTGAAATGATACTAAAGGAAAGACTGGTGTCGTACCTGGAGAACAATGGCCTCCAGGATGTGAGGCAGCATGGGTTTGTTTCAGGGAAGTCTTGTCAAACCAACCTCATACAATATTATGACTGGTTGACAGGTGAGCTGGGTAAGGGTCATGTGGTGGATGTTCTTTACTTGGACTTCAGCAAGGCCTTCGATTCAGTGCCTCATGGCCGGCTTGAGGGCAGCTAACTGGTGTAGGGGTAGGGGCAAAAATTATGAACTGGATTACAAGCTGGTTGAGTGGCAGGCTGTAATGGGTGGCGGTGAGAGGGGAGCTCTCAACTCCAAGGCCAGTGATGAGTGGGGTACCACAGGGCTCTGTATTGGGGCCAGTCTTGTTTGGGGTCTTCATATCAGACATTGCACACAGGGTGGTGAGCAAGGTAAGTCTGTTTGCTGAAGACACCAAAATTGGAGCAGTGGTGGATGGACAGGAGGGATGGAAGCAGCTGCAGGGGGACCTAAGAAGCTAGAGGAGTGGTCAGAGAGGTGTCAGCTGGGGTTCAATGCAAAGAAGTGTAAGGTTATGTACTTTGGGGTGAAAAACCCAAGGAGAGAATACTGGTGGGGTCAAGTTAAGCTGGGGATCACTGAAGAGGAGAAAGACCTATGGGTAATGATAACAGGGACCATAAACAACACTGCCCAGTGCAGGAGAGTGGCTGCAAATTGAACAAAATGGTGGGAGGGTGCATAGCGAGGGCGTTTCCATCCTGGTGAAGAGAGGTGATCTTGCCCCTCTACAGGTCACTGGTAAGGCCGTACTTAGAGTACTATGTACAGTTTTGGAGGCCATACCTAAAGTGTGATATCAGGCTACTGGAGGGGGTGCAGAGGAGGGCAACAAAAATGATATGTGGAATGGAGGGGAGAGACTATGACAGCAGACTGGGAGACCTGAATATGTACACCCTGGAGGACAGAAGGGACAGGGGGACATGATAGAGACATTCAAGTATCTGAGGGGAATCAATAAGGATGGGGCAGATGGGGTCTTTAAGTTAAGGAGGGAGGTCACCGGGGCATGGGCTAAGAATAGTGGGGAAGATTTAGGAAGGAAATGAGGAGACACTATTTCACAGAGAGGGTGGTAGCAAAATGGAACACCCTACCAGAATGGGTGATATCATGAAAATCTGTGAACAGCTTCAAAAAGGCATGGGACAGGCAACAGTGGAGAGTGAGGGTGGGGGAGGTGGGATGGCAGTGGGATGACAAAGGGGAAGGGGGTTGGGCAGCTGCAAACTAGGAGTGTTGGCTGCACACTCGAGCAGACTTAGATAGACTGGGTGGTCTGTTTCTGCTGGTGCATTTGTATGTCTGTATGTTCGTATGGGGGATAATCCCATAATACAGTAAGTCTGGATCCAGGGTATATGGACAGCCCACTTCCATCTATCCTTCATAACATCCCAAAATTTTAGGATATAAGGACAGGAAAAATACAAGTGATCCATAGTTTCTATGTTCATCACACAATGCTCCCTCTGGCAATACATATTCTGTAACTGTTTCTGATTTCCTTTGACATTGATTTTACCATGAATCCCCAACCAGGCTGTGTCCCACATTTTTTCTGGAATCCTAGTATCTGTGATATAAATGCAGAAATAAAATCCTGATTTATTTTCGAAAACCCCGAAAATGGATAATCCAGAAAACATTTCAGCAGAACCTCAGAATACAACATTTTCTGAGGTAAATGCAATGCCGTCTCGTAATGAATTTTCCATTTCTTAGTATTATCGAAAATCGCCTCCCACATACTAACCAACCGTGGACCTTGTTTGTTTTTATGAAGGAATCTATCCCCTTTCCATTCGAGCAAAATATCCTGAATTATTGGAAACCCCTATTGTGCCCATAACTGAGTACACCCCCTCATCAACGGGATCAAATTATTATATATAAAAATCATAAAGAAAAATAAGATTGGGTTCAACATTTGTACCCCGGCCTCTTTATATAACATATTTTGTTTAATGGGATTGAGCCAACTACTCTGGAAACAAGAAAAAAAAAACAAGACTTTAGTTTCTAGTCTTTTAGGGATAGGGAAGAGAGAACTAAGAAATAAAAATACCGGGACCAAAAAGGTTTTAATCAAATAAATTATTTTCCACTTTGAGCCCTTCCAAACATTTCAATGAGCAACCTTTTCAGTTCCCACAAGTAAAGCAAGTCCCCAGTTAAAACCTGCTACATCTTCTCCCCCAAATTAAATCCCCAAAATTTTGCATGGGACAGTAGCTACCAGTGTGCCTGCCACTCTGATGTCTGCAGAAACCCTTTCAAATTCAAACACTGTATTTTCTCAAGATTAAGCTGAGCCCCAGTCATACTACCTACAGCATGTAAAAGATTATTAGCTTTCTGAAGAGACTCCTCATCTTTAACCAATAAGCATAGGTCATCAGCATAGGTGATGATTTTCAGATCTTGTGAGGCGGCCCCTCCAAGACCTGAAATTAGTGGAGATCTTTGAAGAAGTCGTATCACAGGGTCGATTGTAAATACATATAACAAAGGGCTCAGGGGATCCTACATTTTGAGCCTAGTCCACCATTCTCATACGGCTTCACAAATGCCAGAGCATAGCATAATTGTAGCCAGTGAATGAAGAGGTCTGTAATCCCATAGGATTTGAGACACTGCCACAAAAAAGAATGGGAAACCCTGTCAAAGGCCTTTGCCTGATCCAGACTAACTAAAAAACCCATGTCTTGTTCAGCCTCCCTCCCCCTCTTTTCCCTAGCCTTTACTTCTCTTAACAATAGTAGTGCATCTGTGATGCACCTCCCAGGAAAAGAACAAAATTGGGCAGGGCTGATTAGATCTCCCATAATATCAGCTAGCCTATTCCCTAGCAATTTGGCAAACATTTTAAAATCCATATTCAGAAGTGTAGATAGGTCACCAATTTGTAATGTCCGATTGTATTCCTGATTTATATAGAAAAATCAGAAGGCTTTCATACATCTGAGTAGGGAGATAGTCTTCTATGAGAAAAGAGTTAGACACTGCCAATAGTTCTTTTGGCATAAGCTCCCAAAGGACTTTATATAATTCTCTGGAAAGACTATCCAAACCCGGTGAAACTTCATTATGTAAAGCTTGAATTACCCCTTTTAATTCAAAAGCGGAAAAGGGAGCTACAAGGGGGGGCCAGCTGTTCTGGACCTAAGTGCAGAAGATGTGCAGCCTGCAACAACTGTGGCAAAAAAAGAAGAATCTGGCACTGGTTCACCAAATGTACATGTCACATCATTTTCCAGTAAACCCATGATACCATCATTATCCTCAGCTATCATACGCTGTGAAGAAATCAGTCTATATATTGCCTTCCTTCCTTTCCCTTCTTTTCTGAGAATCTAAAAAAGGATTTGGGAGTTCTGTTTTCCCCTGTATTCCAAATGTTTGTTCTCTCTGTAGTGAAATAAGTCTATCATATTGATAGTTGGACTTATTGACTTTTAAAATCCTAATCTCCTCAGTGAGATCAACCCCTTCTGTGTACTATCTGGAAAGTAAGACTTGTAGGTCTAGTCTAACTTTCAGATACCTAACATGGGAGGTGGAAGCACAGGTACTCGCCTGACATTTAAAAAAAAAACAACAACAGGGTTTTAGATCAACCCAGCACCGACTAATCTCATCATATAAAAAAAGAGTGGTAGTTTTTGCTTGTATAATGGAAGCTAACTCCTGTTTCATTTCTGGGTCCAACAACATAGTAGTGTTCAACCTCCAAAAACTGGGCCCTGCCTCCCTAGGTGGTGGAAGAGCGAACTGTAAGCCAAGTAACGTGTGGTCTGATGTTTCAATAGCCATGTTAACTGCCTTGAATAACGGTAGGGTTTACTTCAAAAAAATGAAATCTATACGGGAGGAAACCAAACCTTTATAAAAGGTGGGGCAAACTTTTTGTTTTCTACTAATATGGGCATCTTTTAAACCAGCCTGACTCATTACTTTCATGAGAAATGTTTTATCATAATATTGTTTCCCATCCAGATTTCATTGCTGGAGATTAATGTTAAAATCCACTCTCAGGAAAATCTGTCGACTGATGTGTAGGAAAGGTTGGACTTTTGACAAAAGCTCAATCCGGAGTGCCTTTGTTTGTGGACCATAGATGTTAAGCAATCTACACCATAAGGAATTAATTTCTACATCCAATAAGAAAGCACAGCCAGAGTCTATGTCCATAGTTCACAAAACTTGTACATTTGGGGTAGAAAAACAAATCCCCACTCCACAACATGCTTCTGAACAATTGACCAATAAGACCCCACCTCCAATCCTGGGAAGCCAAATTGATATCCTCAATGATATAAAGTCTGGTATCCTGTAAAAAAAAACAGCTTCGAATTGCAATTGGTGCAATAGAGCAAAGGTAGTAGTCCTTTTTACAGTCGATTTGATACTATTCATGTTAAGGCTTGCCTGCCATAAATGGGTAAGCTCAGGGAGATTGTGTAGGCTTCATACCAAATCTGATAACCCTTTTATGTGGCTCTTGAGGTTTAAGCTTCCCTGGCAGAGTCCACGTGTCACCTCCCGGGATGGACACATAGGACACTTCCTCATCTTCCACAGCGTTTTCCATGTCAACCCTGTCACCCCACATTGAAAAGGTACCAAATCAATTTGAGAGGGGCAGCGGAGAGAGAGGTATACCAGATCGCACTGCCAGGGGTCTCGCACATGGGGGGGGGAGAAGGGGGGTTAACCACTACATCCACCAGCTCCTGAACATCAAGGGGCCAAAACCCTAGTCCAGAGGCCTCCTCCACAATGACTACTGGAGATGGGGGTGGCAGGACTCTTCAAAATCCATATCTGGATGAACTGTTTGTTGAACAAGAGGAGAAGTATGGGTTATCATCGGGGGGGGGGCATTGTGGATCTGAAATCTGTGTTTCCCTGTTCACCATTTGGACTGGAGTCTGTACTTTTGGAGGAACTCTAACACTTGTTACAGGGACAGAAGGTATGTCTTCTGGCTGGGATCAAGGCCTAGGTTGTGCAGATCTGGCCCTGTCTCCCATACCCCCTTCCCTACCCCTGCCACTTTGTTGTGTATAAGAGGCATTGTCCGTATCTGTATTAGGTGACTGATGAAAAGGACTTCTAGCTTGGGACAAAAAGTAATCCTGGTCTGAGGCATGATCAGAGTTGTGAATGGCCCGTGGACAATCTTGAAAAGTTTGCTTATCATCTCCACACAGATTACAGATCGGGGGGGCTGAGCACTGGGCTGCTATATGGCCAATTACCTCACACTGGAAACATTTAATTTTGTCACAGTTTGTATTAAGGAGAGACAATGATCCACAGAGGTAGCAACTCTTAGGTTGTCCTGCATAAAAAAGAATGTCTGTGTCCCTCTCCAAGAAAAAGGAACTTGGCAGATGTTGAATGCCTGGGTCGGTTTGTTTTAACTGGATACAAAAAGTCTATCCACCTGTCCGGAACCCATTATCATCCATAAAAGGATTTGGATGTCCAAAAATCATACACCATTTCTCCAGCCAAAAGCTAATATCATTAATGCTAATCCCTTTATTCCAAAAAAAGAGTGTCACAGTTTTAATAGTTGGTTTTGTGAAAGGAATGGCCAGAAAATCTTTCCATTCCTCAGAGTCCTTAATGCCGTAATAAAGTCTCCAAAATTTATCAAGAGAATTAACTGTGCAAAAACTGACATCATAACAGTGATCCCCAAGGAAATAAATAAAGGCATAAACCTCTGCAGGTGTGAATACCATCGATTCCTTAAGTAAGGTTTTGCCCACCCAAAGTCTGTCTGTCTGGCTGTCTGGCTGGGGTTAAGGGAACTAAACCTCTGTAATGAAGATGTACAAAAAAATGCCTCTTGGCCACTTCAGCAGGCTTATGGAAAAGGCCTGCATGAGATTTAGGATGTTGGTTCTCCAACTGTGGGTCATTTACCCCCCTCCCTTTCCCAGCTCCAGAAGTGTCCCCAGTCACTGTACCTGTCATGTTCGGGCAAGATTCTGCCCCCTCCCCTCATTTTCCAAAGACAGATCCGAACATGATGAAACAATAGAGGGGCTCTGAATTGGAACAGAACCAAGCAGGTTGTCTGCTGAAGGAGCCGTGTCTGGCACAGTAGCTATCACTTCTGCCTCAACTTCATCTTGTGCAGCTGCAACAGGAGCCAAGTCCAACTGAGCTGTCTGTGGAGTTGCTACATGTATGCAGGTACATCTTCAGAATCTAAACAAGTAACAGCCATATCAAGATGTTCTGGGGAGCCAGGAAGAGGGATGGATGGGTTGGGAACCCACTGGTGATTCTGATAAAACCTTCCCGCTCGCTGTGGTGCACCTCCCGGTGTCCAGTCCAATGGATTACAACTGAAAATCATTTCTTCATCTGGAAAATCCATAAGTGCAATTTGTTCTGGATTCACCACTGCCATTCCTTGAGAACTTCCCGGGCCAGGGCCCACTGGCAACCGTTTGCTAGCTTTTTGCATGGGCCTAGCAACCAAATGTTTTCTTTTCTTTTTCCTTTCCTCCAGTTTGTTTTTACTAATCTGAAAGTCATGTTCTGCTGCAGACAGCATTGCTATCAATTGCTGTTTCTTTTTATCAAGATCACATTTTAAACATTCCTCATCAGCCAAATGTTCATCTTCCATGGGTATCAAAGGTTGTACCACAGAGGCTCCAGAATCAATTCCAGGTGCTGGGTTACAAAGAGCTGGACCCATGTCCTCCTGCATATTCATCAATAACTCCGGAGCTCCAGCAACATTACCTTCCCCTTCCAAAATCCGAACTGGACTGAGGTCTTCCATACTCTCTGCAGTGCTTACAGTGCCCCCTGCAGCAGAGTAAGGGAATTTTTTATTGGAAAAAGCTTCAAAAACAAAACAAGGGAAAATACAGAGAAACAAAACAGAAAAAACAACTCATATAATTACAACCATGCAAAGATATAAAACAAAATTCACCAGGCCCCTACTAAACCGGAAAACCCAAAACGCATACACCCAAATCCCAATCCCAAAAACACTGTACACCAAAACTTCCTGGCACAGAACAAAAACAAAAACAGCCATCCTATTCAAAACCCCTCCTCCAGTGGAAGATGGAAGGATTCCAGCAGTTCATTTGATACCACAAGGGCACTACTGGTCCGGCAAAGCCTATAAAAAGGGGAGGTTATTCCAACCTCTCCACCTGTGACATAATAAAGATCTAGGAAAACTATGTCTTTCCTTAAGATAAACCTTTGAAACTTCTTGTTGTAACACATACTGACATCTGGTTTGCCAAATGACCCATTTAATCAATGCCATAATAACGCGAGTCATACCAGAATGGAAACATCTCCAAAGATTACAGTCATATTGTCCATACACCAAAGTGTACAACCAAAGTGTACACACAAAACATGACGGGTAGTAAGGTAAACACTGAGGTACAGTGCTCAACAGAGGGCAGGACAGGGGTAAATGGAAAAATGGAAAAATAGACATGGGCAAAAACAGCAGGCATGGAGGAAAAAAGGATAAAGCCAACATTAAATGGAGGGCAATGAGTACCAATGCCCGTAGTCTGGGAAACAAGCTTCCTGAGCTAGTAGCCTTGATGGAAGATGAACACTTGGATATTGTGGCAGTCACAGAAACATGGTACACAGGAACCATGACTGGGATGTCAACATACCATGGTACACAGTCTACAGAAGGGACAGGGAGGGGAAAAGAGGAGGTGGAGTAGCTCTATACATAAGGGAAGGGATCAAAGCTACAGAACTAAAAAGTAAAGGGGGAGGACAAGAGGCACTCTGGGTCACCTTGGAGACAGGGAATGGCATCACAATCCGCACAGGGGTTGTATACAGACCCCCATCTCAAGGGGAGGAAATGGACAAGAAAATAATAGAGGACATTCTCAAAATGGCTGAAAAAGGGGAGATACTGTTAATGGGGAACCTGAATATGCCAGATGTTAACTGGATGACATGAACTGCAGCCACATCCAAGAGCAGGGTCATTCTCGATGACCTGCAGGGGGCAGACCTTAGACAGCTAGTGTTGGAACCCACTCGGGAGGAAGCAGTACTAGACCTGGTACTCTCAAATGGAGAGAGGATCACAAATTTAGAAGTCAGTAGACATCTGGGAACAAGCAACCACTGTACAGTGTGCTTCACAATAAGCACAACCATGGAGACAAGCCATACAAAAACAAGCATACTGGACTTTAGAAGGGCTGACTTTGGCAAAATGGGTGAATACCTGAGGAATACACTAGCAAATGGTCAAAAAGGAGGGGTGGAAGAACAATGGAGAAAAATCAAAACTGCCATCATAGAGGCAACAAGCCTTTGTGTGAAACAGATAAAGAAAACAAAGCGGAGTAAAAAACACTATGGTTCTCAAAAGAGGTGGCAGGGAAGGTTAAGGAGAAAAAGGCTGCATTCAAAAAGTATAAGGCATCACAGAAGGAGCACGACAGGGAACTGTATAAATTAAAACAGAAAGAAGTGGGGAAGGCAGTCAGAATAGCAAAAGCCCAAACTGAGGAAAAAATAGCCACGTCAGTTAAGAAGGGGGATAAAACCTTTTATAGGTACATTAAGGAGCATAGAAAGGTTAAGGGAGGAATAGTGAAGATTAATAAGGGAGAGGGGAGGTGAGCAGAGGGAGACAGTGGAAAGGCAGAGATACTGAATGAATACTTTTGCTCAGTATTCACAAAAGAAGATGAGGAGTTACCTAAACCAGACAATAGAAGCACTCTGGGTAGGGGGGTTGACACCAGTCCATTTATAGAAAAAAGAGTCCTGAAAGAACTCCTAAAACTCAAGGTGGACAAAGCAATGGGGCCTGATGGGATTCACCCCAGAATCCTAAAAGAACTAAGGGAGGACCTAGTGACACCACTGACCACACTTTTTAACAAATCATGGGAGGATGGGGTGGTACCTGAGGACTGGAGGAGGGCATATTTGATTCCCCTTCACAAAAGTGGGAGCAAGACAGAAGCAGGAAGCTACAGACCTGTAAGTTTGACCTCAGTGATAGGGAAAATGATGGAATCACTTCTGAAAGAAAGAACTGTTGAGTACCTAGAGGCCAGCGGGACACAGGACCCAAAGCAGCATGGATTTACAGCAGGAAGGTCATGTCAGATGAATCTAATAGATTTCTTTGACTGGGTGACCAAAGTAATAGACCAGGGAGGGGCTGTGGATATGGCCTAACTAGACTTTAGCAAGGTATTTGAACAGTCCCGCACAAAAGATTAATAATCATGGTTAGCCAGCTTGGGAGTGGGTCCCAGGGTGGTAGCCTGGGTTGCAAACTGGCTGCACAACAGGACACAGACGGTATAGTGAGTGAACACATTCCAAAGAAAGGGAGTCACTAGTGAGTACCTCAGGGCTCAGTACTGGGTCCAGTCCTCTTTAACATCTTTATAGGTGACATTGCAGAGGGTCTGGAGGGAAAGGTATGCCTCTTTGCAGATGATACAAAGATCTGTAACAGAGTTGATACACAAGGGGGGGTAGAAAGGATGAGAAGGGACTTGGCAAGGTTGGAGGAATGGTCAGACATATGGCAATTTAGATTCAATGCAAAGAAGTGCAAAGTAATGCACCTGGGAAACAAAAACCCAGGAGAAGAGTACACAATAGCAGGGGAGGTACTAACAACAACAAAAATGGAACGGGACTTGGGGGTAGTCATATCAGGTGATCTAAAGGTGGGTAAGCAATGTGAGAAGTCAGTAAGGAGAGCTAGGGAGATACTGGGATGCATAGGAAGGGGCATCACAAGTAGAAAAAGGGAAGTGGTTATCCCTCTGTACAGACAGTTGGTGAGACCCCATCTGGAGTACTGTGTGCAGTTTTGGAGACCTCATCTACTCAAGGACATAGAGAGGATGGAAGCAGTCCAGAGGAGGGCAACTAAAATGGTGCAGGGTCTGCATCAGAAATCATATGAAGAGAGACTGAGAGAGCTTAATATGTATACCCTTGATGAAAGGAGGGACGGGGTGACATGATAGAAATGTTCAAGTACCTCAAGGGAATCAACAAAGTCCAGGAGGGTAGCATCTTTCAGAAAAAGAGATGTGTAAGAACAAGGGGCACAATTTAAAGATAGAGGGGGGATGGCTCAGGGGTAATGTGAGGGAAATCTTTTTCACGGAGAGAGTGGTGGATGCGTGGAACTGCCATCCTGGGGAGGTTGTTGGAGCTAAAACAGTGGGGGAATTCAAACATGCATGGGACAGACACAAGGCAATTATAGTGGGTGGTGGCAGGAAGTAGGCTGTTGGTTAACTAGAATCTGCAGCTTATCCAGTAGGTAGGGAAATGGGCAGACTGGGTTGGCCAAGTGATCCTTATCTGCCATCAAAGTCTATGTTTCTATGTTTCTATGTATAATCCATGACCCTTAAATGAGGGATATTCCAGGAATAGGCCGACAAAGACCATAAATCAATAATATAAGTGCATTTAAAAAAAAGATGTAGCATCGTTTCCATCTCTAAACCACAACCCTCCCTTAAACATGATCTGTCTTGAATGCATTTATGAAAATGATTGCCTCTGACATTAAGCCGAGAATGGCAGGTAAGCCATACAGTGTCCCATACTTTAGGGGGAAGTCTGTTTTCCGTCACTTGGTAGAGGACAGCAGCAAGTACTACCGTGGCCAGTAAAACCAAACAAGGTTCCTTAAAACAAATCTCTTGTAACAATTTACAGTATTCCTTTTTCCTAGTAGTATGTAAAAGGTCAAAGGTCGAGATAATCCAATTCTTCAATTTGTTACATACTTCCAATACGTAAGGAGAAAATCCCGTGATATACCTCAAAATATCCCCCTTTGTTGAGTGTCCCATTTCTGTCAGAAATAAAAGCATCTAATTTTCAACAAAGGCACCCAAGGCATATGACTCCTCATTAAAATGGGAACAAACTTTGCATAAAGAAAGGCAGTAAAAAGAAAAATCACGGGATTAACCTTATTCAACCCACCATCATATATAGGCCAGTAAGTGCAATTTCTTTTAATGGGGTTTAGCCATCTGCCCCACAATAACTGAAATGCCACACTATATATTTTAACTTCTAATCTGTTTGGTAGTGGATACACATAACTTATATTCAAAAATAAAGGTAAAACAAAAGTTTTAAACATATATACCCTCTTTTTCTTTGTCATGGGAAAGCCCTTCCATCTTGCAATCTTCTCCTCTGCTTGAGTTAACACAATTTCCCAATTAAAATATGCTGGATCAGGAGCCCCAAACCAATAACCCAAAATTTTAATAGGTAACAGGGTTATACCAATGCCCCCTATAGAGTGAGGAACAGCATCTAAAAGATTGAGCCCTGCCGCTTTATTTTTATTAAGCCGTGATCTAGAGATACTAGAAAAATAATCCACCACCCTCATGGCCTGTTCCCCAGATTCCTGATCTTTTACTAATATATTAGTGTCATCTGCATAGGCAAAAGCAATTGGAAATGTCCCATCTCCTAAGCCCCTAAATGGTGAGATCCCTGGTACTAAATTCAGTCTTGACAACAAAGGGTCCAAAGAAAAAACATAAAGAAGCGGACTCAGGGGACAACCTTGCCTGACACCTCGCTGGATCAGAATAGACCTCCTCAGCCTCCCATTAACCAAGGGCCTTGAGGAGGCATATCTATAAATAATTCAAAGCCAATCTATGAACTTAACAGGGATACCAAAATGTAGTAGTACCTGAAATAAGTAAGCATGCTGGACCTCATCAAAAGCTTTCGCTTGGTCCAAGGAAATCAAATACCCTGACCCACTTGTGTCATCAAAAGCTTCCCTCAGAAGTTTGGTAATGTCTCCCATTCTCTGACGAGGGATGGCACAAGTCTGTCCAGATGAAATTATATCCTGAGCTACCCAGGATAAACGCTTGCACAATATTTTACACAGGATTTTCCAATCCACATTCAGCAAGCTAGTAGGCCTCCAGTTTCTAAGATCCGATTTGTCACCTCTTTTATAAAGAAAAATCAAGATACTATCTGCCAAAGTCATGGGAAAAGGAACCAAACCTGATAAGATATCATTATACACAGTTACCAAATAGGGGCATAAAAGGCCTACAGCTTTTTTATTAAATTCCCCGGGTAGTCCATCAGGGCCAGGAGAAGATCCAGATGGTAGACCACCAATAACCTCCTCAACTTCTTTTTGTGAGATGGGAGAGGTCAGTTGAGATTTATCTGCCTCCAAAAGAGCAGGTATATGCAATATGCTAAGGAAATCCTCTATCCCAGCTAAAGGGGGAGAGTTATCACAAAAAGAGGATTCTACAAACCGATGAACCACATGTCCCATGTCACAACCAGAATCTACAGTCTGACCAGCTTCTGTCCTTAAGGTCACCATGTACTTGGAATCTACTCTTTGAGAACAACAATCACACTGATTAACTCCTTATGCTTTCCCTTGGGTGCCATATTTTTGTTCTAAAAAGAGAGAATGTGCCCTATCATACTGAAAATTACACATCTCAGTTTTAATCAGGGCAATGTCCTCTGTGAGATCTTCTCCAATTTCCACAGCCCAAGAAAGTAAGCTTTGGAGCCTGTCCCTTAATGTCAGATAAGTTAAATACTTGGAAGTGGCAGCCTTTTTTGACAGTGAGTCACATAAACTTTTAACATCTCGTTTTGAGTCTCGCCACCATAAAAGGGAATTGTCATATAGACCAAAGACGGAAACTCTGGCCTCCAACTCATTCAAAATGAGATCCCAGGTGTCCGTATTTGATAAAAGAGTAGTATTAATCCTCCAGACTGGATTCGGGCCTGGTTTGTTTACAGGAGTACCCACGGTCATTTTAATCATTCAATGATCTGAGGTCTCTATTGGGGAAACTGAAAAATTGCTCACAGGGACCCAATGAGAGGCAAAC
The DNA here is from genome assembly GCA_016271365.2 of Neoceratodus forsteri. NCBI lineage: Eukaryota > Metazoa > Chordata > Ceratodontiformes > Ceratodontidae > Neoceratodus > Neoceratodus forsteri. Next base: position 1,065,284,217 of record CM028131.1, on the reverse strand, counting down.
CAGAAATCAATACATGTGGATAAACGGCCCTTAAAAAAAGTATGCTTCGGTAATCTAGATGAGACAGTTGCACAATCCTTAAGTCTAGCCTGGGTACACATTTTTTGTAAGAAATTAGAATCAGAATATAATTTTTTCATTTTCCCTGTTTTGTCAGATAAAGGTAATATACAATTAAAATCCCCTCCCAAGAGAATTGATCTAGTAGTGTACAAAAAAGGCAAGACATTCTGTAAAAGGGCAACCCATTGAAAATTGTAAACATTTATAATATGGAATTCATGTGTCCCCAGTCTAGCATGCCCATCCAGGAACCAAGTCAATGAGGCGAGATACTCAGAGGTCTGGATTTGAAATCAAAAATACCACCCCTGAGCATGGTTCCTCACCCAAGGACCAAAAAGAAGTCCCCCTAAACCACTCTATCGGAGCCCGGTAGGTCACTCTAATAGTATGTAACTGGGTGTCTTGAATTAAACAAATGTTAGGCAAAAGATTAGCTACAACAGAAAAAGTGGTAAGTCATTTTTTATGATTCTTAATGATATTAACATTTAAAGAACTTAATGAAAGATGCCACTCCATGGTCAGGTGTTAAGGGTAGATGCCTTAGCATTAACCATAGAGTTAGAAGTTTTGGACTCTGATCTTTTAGATTTCTTCTTCTTTTTAACCCCTTTTTTGTATCTACTAAAGGAATTTCAGAATCAGTCATAAGTTCAGTCTGAGAGGAAATCAAAGAGGAGGAGTCAGAATCTTCGTCCATTTCATCCCACTGTTTCCGTTTAGTAAGGGGTAGAAATCTATTGGACATGGGGAGATCAACCTCAGTCCCATCAGCAGTTTCTTTTCCCATTTTTTTGGATGAACTGCGGGTCAGTTGTCTGGTTTTCTGAAGTTCCCATTCTACAGGGCGAGGGGGTGGCATGGTGGGATTTAGACCAGAAGGCCCTGGATAAGCAGCAGAGGGAAAGCACACCTCTATATTCTTGGCAGGAATGGGCAGTACAGGAGGTGCCACTGTCCCTGGTGCCATGTCTTCAGTGGAAACTGCCTTTTGTGGTAAGGGAGAAATTGAGGTAATAGCAGCCGAAGGTATACTCAAAGACTCAACAGTGACCTCATGTGGAGAGGAAGAAGGAGGCCAAGCTTCCTTTACAGGCATCTGAGGTGCATCTGTAAAGGTCTCTGTAGCTTCATCTCCTCCTGCATTATGGGAAGCCCAAGGACAGTTCCTATAAGTGTGGGTAGTGTCGACACAGAGGTTACAAACCACAGGGGTTTGGCAAGAAAAAGCCACATGGCCAATCCCTCCACAAAGTGAGCATTTCATTTTGTCACAGGCATTGCTTAGGTGAGTATGGGCCCCGCACCTGAAACAGGATCTGGGCTGCCCAGCATAAAAAATAAAGCCCCGATCTCTCCCCAGATAGAAACAGCTAGGTAGGTGTTGAATAATCTCTCTGTTTTGGGGGAGCTTGACCCAAATCCTCCACCTCCCAGCCCAAATATCCTCTGAGTCCATAATAGGATCTGGGAGACCTAGGACAGAACACTTAGACCGCAACCAAAACAAGATATCTGATATTGCAACACCTTCATTCTTAAAACGGCCACAGTCCTGTAAACAGGTTTAGTTAAAGGAATAATAGCAAAAGCTTTCCATTCTGGGTTAGTACGAATTCCTTGATAACGTTCCCAAAAAAGTTCCAAATTTGCAGCTGTTTTAAAGCTAACATCAAAGTTGGGGTCACCCGATGTATGAATAAGTGTATAAATATCATGAGCAGAGAAACCCATGCTCTCTTTCAAAAGTGTGCACCCTACATACACTCTGTCTGGGTGCACCTCCAAACCCCCTTTATATTTTATTTGTACAGCATTCCGGTGTTTAGCAGATTCTGGAGGATTGTGAAACAATCCTGCATATGTTCTGCAGGAGGAAGATCAGCTATCCTCAGAAGAAACCCCTGCTGAACCCTTAGAAGGATGGGGGGGAAAAGGGACCCTGGGCCAGGCCCAGATGAAGCCGATATAGGGTTAATGGGAATAACTGTGTCATGTAGTTGCCCAGAAGCATCATGAGAAGAAGAGCCGGCAATCGGATCCTGCTGATACAAAAAACAAAACTGGAGAACTAGTCATTTCTAAGGAGAAGGGATGCTTCATAGGGTCTGCAGGAACAGGATCTAAACGCCTAGGTGACTCCCATGGCTGATCAGGGCCAGACTTCATTTACCCAGCAGCTCTCAGCGCCTCAGCCGCAGTGTGTCCCGTAACCAGAATGTTTTTATCAAAGTCTGGACCCCCCCCCGGAAGTTCGGTGCTACGTGAGGGAGAAGCAATCAAAACCTCTGTTGTAGAGCAAAGTCTGAGGTAAATCAGGATGGGAAACAGTGTTTGGGTTAGAACCCTCTCCTTGCAAAACTTCATGTGTCAAAACTGGAACAGTCGCAACATCGGCAAGCTTACGGGCAGTTTCCCGAGGTGACATACCGGAATCTTCCCCGGCTGCTGAAGTCAGTGCACAGTCAATCCCCTGTAGCAGACTCAGTAGCCATTCCAGCACCACATTCCACCTCACAAGGAGAAAGAGAAGTAGCAAACATTGGGGATACCATAATCTCAGGAGGAGAACCACTTATCTGACATTTTGTAGCTTGTCCTTGTCCTTGAAGTTCGCGGCGCTCTTCTTCGACGAGAAGCGCTCACAAATATGCACTCCGAGAGGGAAACTGATGGTAACCTGAGGACTCTGCTCTCAGCTGCAAGTTAACTGAAAGGTCTGTTGATTGCAGAAAAGCCACACTATCCGAAGAAGTAAACAGTCGTTGCTCAATAGGAACCATAGGGCCGTCCATTTTAGGCATAAACAAATCAAAAGCCGGTTTCTGAGAAGCAGTATCCCCATCCATCATCTCTGTAATGGAAGAAGCCTCACGCAGACAAGGAACCGAGGAGGAGGTTAGCTCCCCAGTTCCAGAGACCATCTCACCTCCACCACCTCCACCAGGATCCATGGGAGCCGCCATCTTGGTCCCACAGGAAAATGGGTCCCCCCTGCTCACAGGAAGCAGAGTAGGGGAATTTCACTGGTGTCCTGGCCAGTTTCCCCCATTCAGAAAAATACCACCAACAGCTTCATCAGGTTCAATTTCAGTTGGTTGCCATCTGTACCCACTCCCCAGTTGCCCCTGAAAAAGGGACTTCTCGTTTCAGTGGTCCTATCTGGTCAACAAAATTCAGCAAGTAAATAAATAAATTTTACAGGGGTTAGGAGTGATCTACAGGGAAATATATATATAAAACCTTGAGCAACTTAATATTTTATTTAAAACAGACAGCCAATAACAGTATCCACCTGTGATTGTTGGCCCTGTTAAAGTTAACACATTCTCTGGTGTCCACGGGTACAACCCACCCTCTTACCGCTGGGCCCATTTATAAAAAAAATCATTCTCTGGTGTGTAGTGGCACCATTGTTGTCTGATCACCTGTCCCAGTAGTAACAAATAATCTTTTGCTGCAGAATAAGGCCTGTCTGGTCCAGTGGTATAGAGGAATGAGGCGCTAGGTGCCTTATTGCCCACCACATCAGTGACCCGAGTTCAGGAACATGCCAGGTTGCCAGGGGTCAGAAAGCAGACTGAACGTTCATCACATAGCTGTCCTGTCCCTGCATGAGGAGGCATGCTGACTTGACCTTTGGCTTCCCACAGGTGAAGGCAGGAACTCAAGAGGTGAAAATGCTGAAATGGCTAGTGCAAGCTCTATAAAGCCCTGCCCAGCTACCTCTGTCCCACACGACCACCTGGATGACTGGTGCAGTTGTGGATGTAAGTGACTGGGTGGGGATAAGGAAGGCTCTCCCCTTTCTGGCCACCCTATCATGGGGGAGGGAGGCAATCCATGGGAACTTTGGGATCTGTGGTTTGGGACAGGGAAGCGATGGACAGGGGAGGTAGGGATAGGGCTGAAAGCCTGCTCGAGTCAATTGGCAAGACAAAAAGTTTTATGGGGGAGAGAATGCTGCAGTATGTATGACCTTAACATATATAGTATACACAACCCTCCCATTATGGGTGCAGCTGCATGTTACAGTAAACCTATCAAGTATAGGTATGTACAAGGTCTCTACCAGGGTACTATATACGGAGCCAGAGGTAGGAGTCATAAGGATGACATTTCTTAAACCTGTAGAATAAAATAGTGAAAGGGCCTCACAGGCAGTCCTCATTTCTTAGAGAGTTACTAGGAATTGATAAGACAAGTTAGACATATTGTAATACTTATCTGATGGGGAAGGAGTTCACATCCTGTGAGACCTGCGAAAGTAAAGAGAAGAAGGTTAATGTGGAGTAAATACAGTAGTGGGAACAATAGAGAGGAGAGAGGTGAAATGAGTGTAGTACAGTGTAAGAGGTAAAAAAATATAGCTGTAGAGGGAAATGTATACAATTCAATGAAGTAAAACATACAGAGACATGCTTAATTTAAGTATTATGCTAATATCAGTAACTGTTTACCATGAGTGTCAAAAACAAAACACAAAAAAACAGAATAATGAAACGTATGTTACCATTGGAAAAGCTGCTTCTGTGTTTTCACCTTGACTTGCATGTTGTTTGTAGTGTGTGGTGTATATCTCTCTGACATTTCTGTATAAATGAGATGCACCGTTTGTATTCCTCAGACCTTTCCTCTGCAGAAGGCCACGGAAGGCTTGAAGTGCTGGCCCAAGTGTGTGCATGCCAGATATCTTGTCAGAAAATAAGTCTTGCACTTTGCTTGTAAAACTGAATCTAGGCGTGCTGAGCATTCTTTTCTTTTGTTATTACAAGCTGGCTGTTTTGCTTATGCACCGCCTTTTCCTTTACTTGTGCACCACTCTACACTACTTATATAGTAGCCACAGCGCTGATCCCTGACTACCACAGGACTGACCATCCCACCCCTGACAGTTGCAGGACAGTACCCCCTCAGACAGTCACAGGACTGACACCCTCCACTGTCAGTCACAGCACTGGACACCCATGCCTGACAGTCACAGAACTTATCCCCATTCCCAACAATCACAGCACTACACCCCACCACGACATCTCTATACCCATATCCCCGACAATCACATGGATGACACTTTCCAAAGATAATCACAGCAGTAATCCCCATCCCTACCAGTCACAACACTGTACATCACAGCACTGATGACCCACCACACAATCGGGATAGCAACATCCCCCCCCCCAACAGTCACTTAGTTTGGCGCTTTATACAACCTTCTTACCACCTGTACAACTTACTGCAAATGCTTCCATCCCTCAAAGTTGTAGAACTGCACAGAAGCAGACCTCCCAAAAGTCAGAGGAATGATCCTCACCCTGATGTCACATAAATGACACCCTGTCCCTGACAGTTACATAACAGACCCTCGTCCTGACAATCACCGGACTGTACCACTGTTCTAACAGTTACAGTACTGACACCATCCACCATCAGTCACAGTAATGACCACCCCCAACAGTCATTGGATTGGACCCCCAGTCAAAGGACTGTTTTAGCCCCCTCCACAGTTACAGGATTGTATCACCCCCTACCTGACAAGCACAGGACTGAACCCCACCCAGTAACAGGACTGTATCACCCCACTGACAATCATTGGACTGACACCCTCCACTGACAATCTTGAAAATGACTACCCACCTCTTTCAGTAACAGCACTGATCCACACCCCTGAGAGTCACAACACTTTCTCAGTATTACCAACAGTCACAGAACTGCTCTCCCACCCCCAACCCCAACCCAGCAGTCACAGCAATGACCATACACCCCTCAGAGTCACAGCACTGATCCCCATCCACCCATTGTAGCAGCACTAGTCACAGCACTGTACTCCATCTTACAGCACTGACCATCAATCCCCAACAATCACAGCACAGCCACCTCACCCCCAAAAGTCACAGAACTGACACCCCTACCATCAATCACAGCACTAATTCCCATCCCCTGACAATGTCAGCACTGACCTACTACTCCTAACAGTCACCACACTGACCCCCATCCACAACAGCCACAGCACTGTCTCCTCACCCACAACGGTCACAGGACTGCCACCCCCACCCCACCCCCAACAGTCACAGAACTGTACTACCCCTTCAATTGTCACAGAACTAACACCTTCCACTGTGAGTCACAGTGGCCTCCTACCCAACAGTCACAGTGCTGATCCTCATCCCCCAACAGTGACAGCACTTACCTCTAACCCCAACAGTCAGCACTACCCACCACCACAGTCAAAGCACTGTTCCCCTACATCTGTGACAGTCACAGGGCTGATACCCTCTACAGACAGACACAGCAGTAATCCTCACCTCCACAGTCACAACACTTCTCCCCCACTCCCAAAAGTTACAGTCCTGCCCCCTACCTGCCAGTTATGGCACTGGCTACCCACCCCTTGACAATAACTGCAGTGGCTCCCTACCCTTAACTGTTAAAGCACTGACACCCCCCAACCAGAACAATCACAGTACTGACACCACCACTAACACAACACTGCCTCTGAACCTCCCTCAACAGTTGTAGTACTTACCAGTCCCCTTACAGCAATGCATCCAACAGTCACAGCACTGACAACCAGCCACTGGCAGTCCAAGAGCTGATCACACCTCAGTCATTACATTTTAAAAATAAGTTGTTTAAGCACTGGCAACCCATCGCAGAGAGTGCAGGGGTCAAAACTAGTACAAGTCAACTAGCCAAATTCTGGTAGATTTTGTGTTAGGCTAGTCAGAGTTTCCTTTAACTAGCCCTTTAGTTTGTACATTAGAATGTAACCTAAAAGTACTTCAGCTGGGCTAGTGGAAGAGTCTGTGTGGCTAGTAAATTTCCCAGTCACTAGACTTGCTGGCTAGTGGCTGCAAAACTTAATTTAGAGCCCTGGAGTGGGCCATACCATCCACAAGATGGCCCTCCCCCCCTTACCCTCTTCTAGTTCGACTGATTTTAATTTATGAAAGTGATAATTTGTAGACTGGAAAATGTATTATGTTCCTTTGTCATTTTATGATAGATTTGTTGCGTGGCATCCAGAGCCTCTGGGACTGGGTACCTAAAAAATAAAATTTGCGTTGCCTTGCCTCTAGATATTCCTGCTCAGTGACCAGTCGTAAAGCTGAGCACCCTATTAGGAGTAGGAAAACCTACATCCCAGTCTCTCCCCCCCAACAGGACCACTCTTTCAGTACCAGTGCAGCTCTATATATTAAACTTTACATTGCTTATTAAACAGGCTTCTGGAATGTATAATTTCACAGCTGCAAAGTAAAGAATTCAAAGAAGAAGCATTTACATGTAACTCCTAGGTGGCACTACTTCTAGGGTTACAGCCCTTGCCTGTATTACTATTCACAGGGTGAGAGGCCTGGGTTAGTAACTAGCCAGTATCAGGGTTTGCCCACCCATGGTAAACACAGTGTTTTGGTGCCTCCACTCAGAGTAAGGTTTCAGTAGGTATTTATTAAATTTGTTACAGCCATCTGGGAAGCTATAACTACCCACTACCCCACCTAAGGGCTCTATTCCTTAGAACAAGCAGTAATCTCTCGCAACATTCACAATACATTTGTCAACAGACATTAATGATAATGCTCATAGGTTTCCCACTTACCGAGGTCTGGACTTCAGTGTGACCTCCTTGAACCCCCTGCAAACAATGGTTATCAGGCATGAACATTCAGGATTATTCCAAACGCAGTAGCAGACCACAAGTAAACATGCGTGAGGCAATATAACATTGCAACACCAATCAGATTTATTTAGGGGGAGCATAACAAGGAAGGGGAAAATCTGGTCAAATTATTTTATCCTTACTGGTTTGAGCCAAGATACTGGCATGCATTTAGTACCATAAATATACGGGGTACCCAGATGGAAAACAGGCTAGCCTAAACAGTGCCTGGGGTTGCAGCTGTTGTTGGGGCACTTGATGAAAGAAGACATGATAATTTGAAATGCAGTTTTATTTGTGTCCAGTAGCCAGATGGCCCAGTCTCTTGAACCATTAAATTAGCAGTGAAATGGAGATTAGGTGGTACCACAATAATTATTAAAGCTTGTTGCAGGGAGCTACCCTGATTTCTACTCACTGTACCCAGATACTGGATATGAGCCAATGAAATGAGACCTGTGGAGATGTTTTTTTGAAGCAGAGGGGACAGTTCCCTCATGGTCCTCATAGAGCAGCTGGTAGGGTGATGCAGCAGCAAATGACTCGGGCTGATTTTGCATAGCCCAAGGTTGAATGGCTTAGCGGAGTCAACAAGTTGAAATCACGAACCAGACATCTCGAACTGTTCAGCCGCGCAAACACTTCAGTATCTTATACTCATCTATATGTAAGGGTGCTGCTGGTTCCTCTCTGGTCCTTCCAGTCAGCTTGCAGGCTGATCCGCAATACTGCCTTTTGTTTATTCAGTGTCCCAGAGTTACAGTCTTTCAGCAGGCAAACTAGACAGTTTTAAATTTAACTTTCACCCCAGCAATTTGTAGCAGCCCCTCTGCCCTGGTGTTTGATGGCAGAATGAGGCAAAACAGGGGCAACTGGCCAATCAGAAAGTCAGAAGCCCTGGAGGACTTAACAAAGGGACTTCTGGGAGGAGGAAAGGACAATGTCTTGTTGCATAACCAGATTGCCAATCGGGCATCGAATGAACTTAATGCATATCAATTGTATAGATGTGCAGTCTGTTTGACCAATGGGATGCTGCCATGAACTTCTAAAACCCTGAGGACAGAGCCAGTTGAGTTCAGTTCAGCAGAGCTCCCTCCTGAGGGAGGGAGGGGCTCCTTGATGTTATCCCAGGGAGGTGAAGAAAGCCTGACTGGGGGCTTGCCTAGCCCAGCCCAGAAGGTGCACTGTATTGCATTCCAATATCTGGAAGGAGCTGCTTCAGAATCAAAGTGTTGATTTGCTGTCTAGAGGTACGAAAGTTGTCTGAGAGGTTTCCAAGGGAGAGGAAACCTTTTTGTGATCTTCGAGTGAAGAAGGAGACCTGACTAAGGGCTTGGGTTTATCAGCCACCAGCCCAGAAGGTGCTCTGTGTTGCTTTGTATTGCCTTCCAATAGCCGGACTTTGTCACCAGAATGAATGTGTCATTTTGCCGACTAGTGTCAAGGAAGTGTCTGAGAGTTTTCAGAGAGAGAGAGGGAGAGAGAAGAGAGAGAGAGAGAGAGATAACTCCACTGTGATGTCTGAGAGAAGTATGGAGGCCTACTTGGAGGCTTGTGTGGACAAGGAATCAAGGGGAGCATGCCTGATGTTTCCAGTAGTTAGAAAGATAAAGTGAGAAGATTTATTCTCCTGTGCAAGTCTGAGTCTTTGAGGTGAGAGGATGTGCCCCTCACGTCTTCTGCTTCAAGTCTGAACCTGTAATGTCTAAAGCTGAAAGACAATTTCCTGCTAACATCTGGTGTGAAACCCAGGTTACAAAATGGTGGCACTGCAATACTTACTTTCTATCCTGTGAAAGAACATGCATCACCATCAGAAACACAACTCAGGCCCCTCAACCTGGTTTGCGCTTGCCAGGAAGGGATAGTAGCCCATTAGTACACGACACCTGGGTTACATATGCCACTGATGTCACACATCTGCTGAATAGTATTCCAAGCTGCAGGTACTAAGAAAATGTAACAAAAAAAAAAGCAATGACTAGACATTAAAAAGGCACAGAAAAAAAACAGTCAAAGCAAAATGCATGCTTTACTACCTCAGAGATTTTGCTGAGATAATAAAAACAATGATTCAGTACAATGGCGGTTCACCATGCTTTTAGGCAGCACAAACTGCAGTCAATTAAAATTATGCATACTCTGTAGAGATTTACATCACTGAGCCTTCTTAGCAATTAAAATAGACATTGCAAATGTGTTTCAAACCAGTACCTATCTTACCTATTTCTAAGTCTAAATTAGAGGCGTTCTAATTCATTTACTTTTTAATAAAATGAAACATTCAGAGCAGAAAGTCTTAAATCAAGTTCCTCAATTCCTTCAGAAAACCGTTTATCCAATACTAGGTCTTTGAAGTGACTATAAGCAACAGTGATCTTGATTATTCAGTAAAAGGGACCAATATTTTCTTTAAGGTATTTTTTATGCTACATTAAGCTATGCATTTATTTTAAACATTTAGCAAAGGAACTGGCTAGTTCAGAACATTCTTTAATAACTCTTGAGATTGTCGATTAAAATAAATACTGTTGTGTTGGACACTGATAGCTGCTGCTTGGATTCAGAGCATTATAAATTCTAAGCTAAGCTGGAAGTCTGTCAACTTCCATTTAACATCAGCACAGCCCAGTGACCTTTAATGTGTGTGTCTGTGCTGCCTGATTGTGAGATTCATATGTCCCTACAGCTGAACCAAGTCACTGAATATTAAACAGAATCATCAGCCAATATGTGTTGCTACAGAATCTTGATCTGCTTTGTGCATCAATGTACGCATTTCATAAACCATTGGACAGTTCACCTGCTGTTAAAAGGTCTGATGCAGCACTTCATGACTGATGATGTATTTCAGTTCTTGAAATATTAACTGCTTGTTTATGTTTCTTTGTAAGGTTGTTCTTTTAAGTGCTTGACAAGTTCGTATTTCAATCCAGTGGAGGAGTGCGTAGTGATCTTTTGCCAATGAGAATGCATTAGGGAAGTTGTTTCAGGTTTATTACATAAACAAGCTAGTGTTGTGCCTTTTAATTAGCTGGTTATTTTGACTGTAACCATGGTAAACAACATGTATTGGCTGTGATGCTGAGTATGAATGAAAGGGCAGTAAACCACAGAGAAACCTTTCTATGAGCCACAGATAGCAACAATAGTGGGAGTGGGGCAGTTTTTATGTGCAGTCAGGACCATGAGCCCCACACAGAGCCCTGAGTCAGCTCAGAGCAGGCATTCACTTCACTGTAGTCATAAGTCTAGAATCAGCTCAGTAGCAGCACTGTACCCTTATCTGATCCCCTCTCTCAAGTAACCTCCTGCTATGGGCTCTGCTGTTGTCTGGTAGTTAAGGCTGATGAGCCCCATGGTAAACAGCATCAGGAAGGATAGTTCCCAGCAGTGTTGGAATAACAGTGAGCTTGCCAGGGCTCAGCCCTCTTAGCTCTGAAGAGAGCCCAAGTAGGTTATGCATCACTGCCATTGACTTACAATGAGAAGGGGACTACATTTAAAGATAGGGCCATTATGGGCCCCCCCAGCTCCCCAAGCTTATAAAGGGTAAGTCCAACACTGGTTCCCAGGGTACCACAAAAGCACTGCTACTGGAAATGGTGGGCAAAGATAGGTAGCATCTATTGAAGCTGCTACATTATGTACTGGGCCATGCTCAACATGATAATCTAGCAGGGAGGAGGTGTGGCAGAAGCAGTGGCACACAGAACATTTACCAACTAAGGCATGCAAAGACATACCACTGCAGTCAGGATAGGGGAAGTCCTGGCTTCACAGCAGCTCAGCAGAACAAGTAATCATTCATCCTTTCTCTAGGATTGGCAGTGACAGGTGCATGTGGACCTCATGGGATCCGATGACTGGGGAGGAGCACCAAACGATGTATAGGGAGGAAGTAAGCTATACTGTATGTAGCAGTGAAGATCCCAACAACAATTCTCTGGGATGACTGGCCCAGTGAAGATGAGGTCATTGACGAGGAGTGGGGTTGCAGAGTAGACATAAGAATCCATAAGTGGATCCCGCAGTTGTAAGGAAGTTGTCCATTAAGGTTGCTCAGAAGCCATTGAACAGAATCTAATTCATTTGATTCTGAGTTGTTTTTTTTCAGAATTCAGAATTTTGGTACTGAAGGCCAGAAATGTGTATCCCAAAAAATAAATGCAAACAGAATTGGAATCAGATTATAATTTTCTGTTTGCTTGTACTCTTTTCGACCTGTTGTTGCAGCTCCCTCCCTTACAGTTTCCTCCCCACTATCCCTTCCTAATGGACAGCTTGGTTTAAGTTGGGGGTCCAGGACAGGTCCACTTGCCACCTTCTTATTTCTGTCTGATCTGGCATGGAATGGTCATGGTGGGTGAATTATTTCCTTTCCAGTCTCTACCTCCTGTCACTTGTCGTGACTAGCCCTGGCATGAGTGCAACTGCTGTTAACCAGTCCCCTGAGGGTGTCCAACCATTTGCCTGCCAAGCATACACTTGGTCTGGTCAGTGTCCATCCCTTCAGACTGGAGTCTCTCCCTTTACCCCTTCAACCTGCGTCCCCTCTATCTAACATTGCAGGACAAAGCTGTGTGACAGCTAAAGCTGTGGGACAGTACGTTCTGTGTTAATACCTAAAACAACTCTTGATTTACTTTATTATCCTCAGTGATTGTGTGTGTGTGTGACAGACCTGGGGTGTTGCTAGGCAACAAGGTAGGAAACAGGAATCAGGGAGCAGGGAGGCAGTTTTTGTAGTGCACAGTACAGACAGACTACTAGGAGACAAATCCTCAATCTTCTTTTACTTTTTGTGGAGCAGTGTAAACCCCTTTGTTGGAGAAATGCCTGAATAACTTAATTTCAGAGCTTTACTGCTTTATTTTGTTTAAAACATTGGCAGAGGGGTCATGTGACCTTGGAGAGTAGCATCCAGGTCATTGACTATAAAGAGGAAGTCCAGAGTGAGCGGAGTAAGCTCAAGCAGATAAGCATGCATTCGCCATGCACAAAGACGAATGCAGAGACTCATGCATCAGCACGTGTCTTGTGTAAATATCGAGGACTTAGCTATGTAATACTGTACACATATTAGCTGTACATAAGAGTAAAGGCAGGGAAGTCTAAAATTCAGTATGGAGGCCCATAATCCTTCTGATGATTTCTAACAATGCTATATAATAATGGCACTATTAAAAGATGTTGCAGTTGCCTTATGTACACCACAAACATTCCTGACACAAATATCATAAACTTCATATGTCAAAAATGTATTGATATGGGACAGTTACTAAATGAGGTTAATACTTTGAAAGAGCAGGCAAGGGGAAGCATATTACAAACTATAAACATAGTACCTAAGGAGAAGAGAAAGAGAGATGAACAGTTAGAGATAGAGATGCAGCGAAATTTAATTTCACCAGTGAAATTCTGGCTAAACTGTCAATTTCGCTGCACGAAACATTTCACGTAATTCTGCCTTTATGGTGAAATTTCGACTGTCAATTTCACCTTTCGACTGCACAGTTTGCCGCATGTAAGTGTAAGGCGAAATTGGGGGGAAAAAAGCTTATCACATGACTTTCTCTCTAGCAGACTGCTGGTCACATGGGTGACTGCACTTAGGCAAGAAGACATACTAAATCTACTTCCTTTAGAGATGTTTCAGCTAGGAAGTAGGAGAGAAGAGAGACTAGGAGAGCTAACTTCAGTGAAAAATTTGTGAAGTGTGTGTGTGTGTGTGTGTTTGCATTTGCAGCTTTTTTGATTTCTGATCTCTGTTCCCCATTAGTTTAAAAAGTTAATATTTTCAGTTAGTGGTTTTTCTTCATTTTTATAGGTATCTATCTTTTGTGGTGTGTGTGTGTGTAAAACTCCCCTTTCTTTTTTTCTTGGGAGGAGAAGGAGACAGAGATAAAAATTATGGAGACTAGTGGAAATGGGAAGAAGGCAGCTGGACCACCCCGATCCAGTATCCGTATTAATAGGCAGCCCTTTATGTCTGTCCCTCCCCCCGAACTACAGCAAGAGTATTTCCCCCATCCCCCTAGCAGGAGAATGTAGCCCCCATTCCCCAGGAGCAGCATGAACCCCTTGCCCCATCCCAGCAGCAGCAGCAGCAGGGATCCTCCTGTGGCCCCCACCCCACAGACAGCTGCAGCAGAGCACCTCCAGATGCCATTTCCCCCAGCTGGAGCATGCACCCCCCCTCCTCTGAGCAGGAGCATGATGTGCCCACTGGCCCTGGGTCATCAGCTGTTGCCCCCCAGACAGGGTCATCTGCTGTGTGTGTGTGTTTTTTTTTTTTTTTTTAGGAAAACCCCAAATGACAGGTCCATTGTGATCTGTACCTTGTGTGGCAGATCAGTGAGAAGGGGCAAGACTGGGGGTCAGTTTGGGACTGGTGGGCAAAGGAGCCATCTGCAGCACCACCACACTGCAGATTGGCTTGACAAACAAAAACAGGTTGCAGCAGGTAGAGGGGCCTGGGGTGCTGCTGAACTGGTAGTAGAAGGTGACGGGGACCAGCAGGAGGCAGGGGCTAGTGGCAGGAATAGGCGCCGCAGCAGAAGGCAGCAGCAGAAGGCAGGTTGAGAGCCCCCATCACCCTCACCTCAGAGACAGAGGCATTGCCGGGTTCATGGTGGGGACCCAGTGCAGCCTGCAGTCACCTCAGCACCAGCAGCAGTGAGTGATGACCTTAGAGCACTGCGTAAAGAGGTAGGAGCTCTGCACATTGAGTTCACTGATTTCTGAGACGAGGTCGGGGGAGACCTCAGGAGCTCCTTCAGGAGCAAGACAAAATGTTTGAGCTTTTGAAGGAGCTGCATGGTGGTGGCACGTCAGAAAGTGTACCTGGAGCCTGTGCGGTGTAATGGTCAGCCTCCAGACCAGTCAGCACTGCACTGGCAACAACCTTTTTTTTTTCTTTTCTTTTATTTCTCTTGTCCTTGCTTTGTTACTGTCACACTTCCCTCATCTGCACCCTCTAAAAATCACAAAAATATATATATATATATATATACTGTATATATATATTTCTTCTGTCCTCTTCTTCTAAAACCTTTCATTTGTTTCTGTCCTCTTTGTCTTCTGATATATATCCTCTTGTTTATTTTATCATTTCCAGTTGGTTTATGCTCCCTCTGTTTCCCATCCCCTTTTATATATAAATATGAGTAAGTTTGTCCTCCTGACCATGCAGGTCCCCACTCCCCGCCGGTTCCCGCCTCCACGTCCCCCTGTTGTACTCGTAGTACCATGCCCATAAATTGTGTACCTTCCTACTTTTATCTTACTCCATTTTCATTTATATGTTTCCTCCTTGCTCCTTCTATCCGATCCACAAATGTCAAAAATAAGCACTTTACTATGAACAAACATATTTTCCAAAGCTATGTGAGAGTGAATCTTGGCTCTGCTCATGTAAAACAGGGCCCCTCAGGTAAAGAAATGCTTCCCAAAAAATGTGACATCAAATTAAGACTGAAATGCGCTGTCAGCCCTGAAGTTTTATGGTGCCCCACCAGCAACCAGACATTAAAATGTTGTTTTGGCCGCCGTTTACAATTGTCTTTAGGGCCTATCTTGTTTCTGCCACTGCAGCACAGGCAGTAAATGTCCAGAAATGTTGCAGAAAAAATGGTACATTAAACTGGAAGTGGAATCTGGTCTCAGCCATTATGTTTTAGGGTGACCCCCCACCACCACCACTGCCACCCAGACATTAAGTAGCTGTTTTAGGGCCTGTTTACACAATATTTCTGCCTGAAACTCACTGCTGCCAGCTCAAAACATGTCCTGAAATGGTGCCAAAAATTGCACAGTACGTTGAGAGTGAAATCAGGTCTGAGGTAAGCAGTTACAGGCCCCCCGCTGACCCAAATGTGATGTTTTCTGCACGTTTTAAATGCTTTTTGGGCCTAAGTGTGTGGCTGCACCTTCAAATCATGTCCCACATGTCCAGAAATGTTGCCAACAAAATTGCACAGTACATTGAGAGTGAAATCAGGTCTGAGACACGCAGTTACAGGCTCATACCCCCCCTGCTGACCCAAATGTGCTGTTTTCTGCACTTTTTAAATGCTTTTTGGGCCTAAGTTTGTGGTTGCACATTCAAATCATGTCCCACATGTCCAGAAATGTTGCCAAATAAATTGCACAGTACATTGAGAGTGAAATCAGGTCTCAGCCATGATGTTTTATGGTGCCCCACCACCACCCGGACCAAACGATGGTCTTTGGTCCACTTTTACAATTGTCTTTAGGCCCTATCTTGTTTCTGCCACTGCAGCACAGGCAGAAAACATCCAGAAATGTTGCAGAAAAAATGATACATTAAATTGGAAGTGGAATCTGGTCTCAGACAGTATGTTTTAGGGTGCCCCCCCCACCACCCAGGCATTAAGTAGCTGTTTTAGGGCCTGTTTACACAGCATTTCTGCCTGAAACTCATTGCTGCTGGTGCCAAACAGGGCCTACAAGTCCAGAAATGTTTACTCAAAAATGTGACATCAAATTGAGACTGAAATGTGCTGTCAGTCCTGATGTTTTATGGTGCCCCACCACCTCTGGGACCTGAAAAGGAATGCCACCATGCAGAGAAAATGAATTCCTCCTGCAAAATGCCACTGCTACTTTCAGTTCTTTCCTGCTGCTGCTGTGTTTCAGTTGACTGACACAGAAATGCAGAAGTATCATTTCCCTATCCCTGTGCTGTTGTACTGATTGTCTAGTTGTGTTGACTGACTGTCTCTGTGGTACTACCTTGCCTGGTGGTGGGGTAGTGAATGAAATTTTGGGGCACTGTAGCTTGCTGCATGCTGCCATCTATTACTACTACTTTCCAAGGTGCCTCAGGAACTACTGTTCTGGATGGTTGATGCCTGGTGGATTATCCTCACACATTCCATACTGCTGCTGATGAAGACGTAAGTATCTGTCTTCATTGTTTTTCCTGTGCAAGGTAAGGATGTTGGTGAGTTGGTATTACAGCATCTTGAGTTCTAATATGCTTGTACTGCTCTTATATTATTTTTCAGTGTGCTGTGGATGACATCATCATGCTGGGCTGTGAGGGGGGGAGATGTCAGATGTATGGATCTTCCCAGTTTCCTCCCCAATGCAGATGATAAGTACTGGAATTTTCAAACAAGTGTGGTATGTCTGTTACTGCCGTATGGTTGTCTGAACTTGATAGTAATTGTGTTTTTTTTTTTGCTTTTTTCAACATCAGGAATTCAGGCGTAGTTAAGTATTTTTCCATCCTACTGCTGCTGCTGCTGCTGCTGGCTGCCGAACCAGGTCTGAGGGATTTATTTAATTGCACCCTTGCATGATGGTTCCACTTTCACAGTCCTTGAGGTAAGTATGTCTTCCTTTTTTACGGTTCTCTGGGGCAGGGGAGGGGGTGAATGGTCAGACTCATGGGTGGTGGTGGGGGAACTTTCAACATCACCAAAATGTGTTCTTAATTTTTTTCTTATGTCAAGGTACGCAGTGCTGATAGGGGAAGGGGGGTATGCCTGCTAGTGCTACTGTGGTTCGTCGGACCTTGTCTGGATTGGAATCATGTGCACCACACAGCATGTTCCTGTGGGGAATGTCCTCAGTTGAATGACATCACATCATGGGGTATGGTAAGTATATGTTTTTTTCTCTGCTCTTCTTCCAACTTGTTAGGTAAAAGCAGGTGTGCAGATTGATTAGTAACCAACATTTTTTCTTATCTTTGCTCTTGCTTAGGTCATTTTCCTCTGTTGAGGTTTCAGTATGTCGTATATTGATGACTACATGATTAATCCAGGCCATGCAGGAGCAGGAGCTGTGTTGTGTTGTTGGAAGACAGGGGTGTTGCTTGAACTGCAATGTTGGCCACTGGACCAGTGTTCATACCATTACCATTAATGAGTAATCACAACTGCCACCCACATATAGGGAGGAACTATATGCTATAATGCGAACACAGATGGTTGATATCGTGTTTAGTAAATAATTAGGTACAGGGGGTTAATGTCTTGCCTGCTCAATGGGGATTGCATAGCTGCAGTAATCATGAATATTTTGAATCCATTCAAAAGTGAGGACAGCAGGACATTCACCTTGCTCTGAGTTGACATCCCCCCCAGGAACTGTTGCAATTTTGGTGTACCTTAACCTGGTACTGTAGAAGTAACCTTTTTGGGGGGATTTGATGTTGTAAGTTGTTAAGCCTCTTCATGATTACTATTGTAATTAATGACTCGCATATTAAAGATGGTCACCATTCACCATTTTTCAAAATGTGTTCAACTTGGTGTTAACTATTGAATTAGCATGTTACATTCATATGCTACTTGTACACTTGTCTAGGAGCTAGGGTTCTTGTACATGTCAGCAATACTAAGTGGCAGAAACATTTTTTTTCAGTCGCATGGAGTGCATGGGTTTGTCAGGTCAGATCAGGTGATGAGAGGGGGTGGTGGGGCAGTGTGAAATTTGCCATCCTGGGCACTTTTAAGGACATCAAGACAACATATTTTGCTGTAAGATGATGATGTATTGATATAGTCAACATGAAATGTAATACATTTTTTGAAGAAAAACATTAATCATGCAATTGCAAAATATTTACGGTTATGGTAATTACATTGCTGCTGCTTTATATAGGCTTGTGGCCTTGGGGGACTGGTGGAGGTGGTGAGGTGACCAATCAATGGGTTATGGCAAAGGGTGATGACATGAAACTTATACAGACTGCAGGCTGCAGCACATAACAACATATTTCCATAACCAATCCAGTGATACATAGCTAGAAATAAGGTGTAACATACACACCCCAGCAACCATACTAAGCTGAAAGTTATTGTTTGGGGGGGGGGGCCTGGGAGTAAACTCAGTCTTTTTCGACTTTCAATTCCATATCATCCAAGAAGTACTCGTCACAGTCTTCAAGACTGGAGTTCGCATCAGGTGGGAATTCTCTCAACATTGCTGCCTTATCCACCTTGCTGCTGGTGGCTGCCTTACTCAAGGAATTGTCATCATCCTCATCACCGAGACACAGTTCCTGTGGCAACACCACTGACATAACTGTGTTGTGTGGAATGTGCCTTTCATTCATTTTGATGAATGTTAGCATGTACACATTCCTGGGTGACAAATTGGTCCTACGGTCACTCACAATTGCCCCAGCCTCACTAACAGTTGTTCCATAGTGACACTGGATGGTGGGCAGCTCAGGTATTTCACAGCAACTGATGTTAGTGCTTGTCATTCAGTTATTTTACTGCTCCAGTACAGCAGTGGTTTGTCATTAATGGCAAGGTGCTTTGTGCCCCCATGTAGGCCTCCACCATTCATTCTGCTGCCCACAGTCCAGCTGCCTCATCTGCCTCCTCCTCCTTTTCCTCCATATCTTCCACTCCCACCTGAAAGAGCACATCCCAAATGGGATTGCTTGCTGTTTTCTGCTCTGCCTTGCCCATTTTCTCTGATTGTGTTCCCTGTGAGCCGCTGGTGGTGGTAGCAACACCCATTATTGATGCAGTGCATGCATTTTTCATTTGTACAGCATGTACCAATCTAATGAGTTTCTCTGTCAACTGCTGTACTTGCTGACGACCTCCTTCAATTATAGAGGTGAGGCCATGTTTGTACCGTGTATCCAGCATGGTGGTGATTGCAAACTCTGCTGACTGTAAAATGCCAGATACATGGGTATTTGTGTCCAGCACATGCAGCATGTGATCCATTAGATCACAAGTGCCATGATCCCCACTTGCCTCTGTCTGGTGTCACACATTCACTAGTGTCTGCCTCAGCACACATATGAGAGGTATGGACTGACTTATTCAAGCAGTGTCCCCACTCACTGCCTGTGTAGCATGCTCGAATGGATGGAGAATGCATATTAGCCCATCGATTTGGTGCCACTGCTCTGTTGTTAGAGTGATGGACACCCCAGCACTGTCACGGGTGGTGTGCCAGCAGCAGGTATTCTGACACAGCCTTATACTGTTCATACAGCTGGTCAAGCATGTACAGTGTGGAGTTCCACCTGGTGTCAATATCAAGCTTCAGCCAGTGCTGAAGCAAATTGTTACTGCACTGTAGCTCACTTAGATGGTCACAGGCCTTTGCAGAATGGGCAAAGTGGACACAGATGTGACAGGCAACAGTAACCATTTCCTTATTGTCTGCATGGTTGAGAAACTGCTGAACAACACGATTAAGGCAGTGCACCAGGCAGGGCACTCTGAAAAAAACACCATCGCTAATGCACTTCACTACATTGGTGCCATTATCACTTGCGATGAATCCTGCTATGAATGACTGTGTGTGCAGCCACCCATCAATCTCGTCCTGCAGAACATGCAGCATTTTTGCAGCTGTGTGCAAACCTGTGACACTTGTCATAGTCAGGGTTGCATGCTGCCGAATACCAGGTGTGTTGATACCACCACAATTTTGCTTCACGCATGTTTTGCCAGGCCCAAAATCAAGTACCACACCAGGCAACTGTGCCCAGTGTGCTGTTATGCATAGATATGAGTTTGATGCTGTTTGTCCACTGGTCCACTTATCCATGCTAAGATGGATATAGTGTGATGCACTATGCTTCAATACATGTTTAATGTAATCAGCAACTCTACTGTTCGGCTCCGGCATGTCACGCTTACTAAAATAGGTTCACGATGGAACTTGCCATTTGGGACAGGCACGGGCTATCAACTTATGGAAACCAGCATTCTCTATGAATGAGAATGGCAACAGATCAATGGCCAGCATTTCAGCAGTGGCAGCATTTAACTCTCGTGCCACAGCACAATTGGGTGGGTACTTTGTCTGCCACTCAAGGATGGTCTTCATAGTGGGCTGCATCTTTGGGGCTGTCCGACCAGAATGCTGTACTTGTGTCAGCAATGATTTTCTTTTAGGAGTAACAATTGACTCTTGGCCAGGTGGTAGAGACCTCATGAAACCAGTTATTTTGATTGTTTTTGGGTGTGGGGGTGGTGTACTTTTAAGTCTCGTGGGACTGGGACTGGGGCTCACACCACCACTGCTATGCCCCCTACTAGAGAGAGCAAAGTATTACTCACTTTCCTTCTCCACCACTGACCCACTCTGCCCTCCTTTCTCATGTTCTTGCTCTACTGCATACACCTTGCTACCAACAGCTCTGGCATCCTTCCGGTGTTGATGCCATCTCAGCGGGTGCTTGTTTTTCAGGTGGGCATGTTGGCCACCAGTGCCTATGTGGCTTCCCTTTTTCCCCCGACCAACATGGGCTTGGCAAAGTTGGCATATTGATGTGGTCTCATCAGTAGGATCTAGCACATAAAAGTCCCAAAATGGGACTTTTGACCTCTGGACTTCAGATGCTTCTGGGACTGGGATGATTCCGAAACAGGTGAGGAAGTTTGTTTTTTTTGAGCTGCTAACATGCCTTCCATAACACTACTTTTGGGAGGGGTGGTTACTTGACTGCTTGAAGGGGTGTGTTTATAGGTTTGGTGACAGACTGATCCACCACAGGCTGTACATGTAATGGCCTACATCACCCTTGACCTTTTTTAACTCAGGCTCCAGTGTGGGATCATCCCAGTCATCATCATCTTCACCTCTATTAGCGATGATGTCCTTGTCTTCCTCCTCCCCCCTCCCCATATCACTGTCTTCTTGGAGGATGTCACCTTTTTCTTTCTCTACAACTATCTCAGAGGGCTGACTATCCTTATCTCCAGGACTATCAGACTCTAGTTGAACACTATCATCACAAACTGATGCAGGAACATGGACAGTCACACTGACAGACTTATTGTCACCCTCCTCCAAGTCCTGGACCACTGTTCCTGTGTTGGTGTCAGTGCCTCCCTTCTTCTCACTGTCAGCATCCCCCACTTGCATGGCTGCAATGGTTTGAGCAGTAAGACACAGGTATGCTGAACCCAGTTCGGCCAACAGTTCCTTTGCTGGTTCCTGCTGCACCACCAGGGCCCACATCAGAACTTGAAAACAATGATGCAGACATACCTGTGCTTTCACTGCTATGGGGAACTGGAACTGAAATTGCACTTTTTTCAGCAGACTTTTTAGCTCCCTCATCCCCCCTGCCATGTTTCCCCCCATACTTGGCGACTTCTTACCAGGCATTTTTGCTGACTGCTGCTTAAAAACGTTGCCTTTCTCTGGGAGTATTTGAAGAAAGGATGTATTACTACTACTAAATGTGTGAATAACACCTCACACTTGAATGATGAAATCACACTGTCATATACCTACAGTACTGGTTTCCTTAAAAGTCCAAAAACAATCAGGACAGGTACCAGCACTTACAGTAAAACTAATACCATATATGGTAGCCAACCTAGTGTAGTAAAACACAAAAAGGTAACTTTTTCCCCAAACAGGAAGGAATTAAAGAAACACACACAGGGAAAAAGAGCACAAGTGGCACACTTTAAATACAGATCACTTGTGTCTCTCAGTCTCTAGACAAATAAAGTACTGGAATGTGTTATGTTACTCAGTACCACAATTTGTTTTTTATATACGGGCAGAGACAACCATAAAACAGCAACAAATGAAATTAGTACCACACAATATGTTAGTGGTCTGGATGGGAGGGATCAACAAGAAATGTCTTGAAAATTATTATTTTAATATATACTGTTTTATAATGCATGCGTCAAGTGAGACACAAACAATGCTATAAGAGAGAAAGGGTAATGTATGTAAGTTAACTAAAACAGGAACACCGAGCAGTGTGCAGACTCAAGCTCCAGCAATAACATACAGGGGAACAATCCAACAATGCAGTGCAACTGTAATAGACAAGTTCAAGTGATCAAGTAGAAGTACTTTACAACTGTTGATTTTCACAATTTTAGTAACACAGAAGTTAACACTCCAGCTAACAGAACTAACCACAAAAAATAAAAGAAAGGATCAGCTCTGTGTGTTTAAAACTTTAGAATTCAAAATCAATTCACAACTAAAAGCAGAAGAATGGTGTATTTAACACAGCTAACAGTGGCAGGAACTCTCAAACAGGACAGAGAAACTTTTCAGAGAAAATAAATTGCAAGATATAACAGAATTAATAAGAAATAACAGTAAGTAGATAACTCACAATTATGAGTAAATATACCAATCTACTTGGCTAGAAATAGCTTGCACTGCTTTATACTCTTACCCTACCCCACACAACTCTTTCAAAGACAGCTGAGAAAAGTAAACCTAATTCAAACTACGTATTATACAAAAATTTACAAAATTAGAAAATGTTCCCTAGTACCAGGCACTACCAGCATAGCAGCAGTAGGAAAAGACTTTATATTTTTCAGCAATTGGCTGTCAAAAACAAGTTTTAGCTATGTTTTCAAAGGCTTTTTTTTTTAATTACTCTTTGTCCGCCTACCCCAGCCTGCCACCCCCGACCCATCAAGGGAGACATGGTAGACATCCCACTGCCTAGTGCCCTGCCCTGAATGGACCCTGAGACCCCATAGAGCCATGGTTTAACCCCCCCCCGGGTGGGGACAAGGTGGGGGCACTAACACCCCGTAACTTATGTAGCATTGACTTGGGTCCATCAGGCGGGCACAGGCACATCGTGGGCACATCCCCTGGCTCCCCATCTCCCCAGTGGTGGCAGGCTCTTTTCTCCTTTACTCCCCTCCTCTACAGTGTGAAACCCCAGACTTCATGGTACGAGCGCCAACATCCATGCTGCACAAAGGCCGCCCATCCCCTATAGTCGGGGCTTGCAGTACTCCGAGCCTCCACTCAGAGTCAGGGAAATGCATGGGCATTGGCCTCTTCCCTCCCCAGAGAAGGCAAGCTGTTGTGGGATGCTCAAGCCTATCTCCCCCTGGCCGACCCACCAGCGACCCGAGTCCACTCCCTAACCCGGGTTGCCGGCACAGTGAAAGGTGTGGCATCCAGCGCCTCAGTCCTCAGTGCCACTGGGCCAGCCCCATTTTCAAAGGCTTTATTGACTCTGATGCACCACAACACACTGCTCTCCAACTCAACATGCAGCAGAATGAGCTGGAAAAAGCTACACGGGACTTTGACATATTTACCTACAACGCTTTGCAAATTTTGCCTTTGTGCCAAAGTTTTGCCAGTGAAATTCCAGCACAAGGTGAAATTTGGATCATCAATGGGCAAAATTGTCATGGTAAGCAAAATTTCATTGTCACGTGCAATCAAGCAAACAGGTGAAATTTCATTTCGCATAGGTGAAATATTTAGTGTAATTGTAGAATTATGTGAAATATTTCACCAGGCGAAATATTTCAGTTTCACACAACACTAGTTGGAGATCAGGGCGCAAGACACTGAGGAAGCAATTCAGTCAAATAATGCAGATATATCAAACATAGATGATGCAGACAGGACATTAATAGATAAAATGCCCAGAAAGAAAGGAAGAAGAGCACTGGGAAACACTGAATTACCACTATCTAACAGATATACCCCATTAACCCCAAATGATGATACTGTAAACCATAAGGTACTTGTTATAGCGGAGTCAATACTGCGTAGAACAGACAGCATAATCTGTGGTTCAGATACAGTAAAACTAATAGGGAGGTTAACTGCTTACCAGGGGCCAAAAACTATGATATTAAGAGAATACTACCAAATATTATTAACAAAGGGGCAAATAACCAAACAATTGTGGGTCACATGGCAATCAACAATGTGGGAAAAGATCATGAAAAAGCCATAGTGGATGATATTATGGACTTGACTAGCCTCATAAAAAGCAAGGGACAAAAACTAGGGATTTCAGGACTACTGCCAATACTTAACGTGTTACAAGGAAAAAAAAAAATACAGTCCAGCATATCAATGCTTGATTACAGAATACTGTAGATGCATGGGGGAAGGCATGGCTTTCACTGACACATTGGAGATCTTTTATCAAAATAAACACTTGTATGCCAAAGACGGATTGCATCTTAGTGGAAATGGAACAAAAACACTAGCCACTATGATTAATAGTAAACTTCCAAGAGAACATTTAAACTGATTCCAAGGGGGAGAGGGACTGAAATGGTGAATAAATTAACCACATATCAAAGACTTCAACAAAACAAAAAAGTAATAATAACAAAAAAAACCCACATAGAATTAATTGCTATCTAGCAAATGCTAGAAGTTTGCAAAATAGAAAAATAGGAATTAGAAAGATTACTCAATCCAGAAAATAAAATTGATAAGGCATTTATAACAGAAACTTGGTGGACTGAAAATGACATTTGCAGTAGGGATATACAGGGTTACCATCTCTACTACCAAGATAGGAAAGAGAAGAAAGGAGGAGGAGTGACAGCAGATATATCAAATAAAATATGGTCTCAAATATCAACAAAAAAATAAAAAAGGACGGCCTCAAAACTGAATCTCTTTGGATCAAATTAGAGTTAGAAAAAGAGAATAACATTGTAATTGGATTATGTTACAGACCCCTCAGTATAAACTATGAATTATCAGAATTAATAAATGATGAACTGGAGAAAGTTTGTTAGTTTGGAAGAGCGGTGTTCTTGGGGGATTTACATTTTAGTGATATTATATGGGACAAACTCAAAGCAATGAAACACCACAGTAACACCTTCTTAAGGACAATTGAACAAATGGGACTTAAACAACATATAAACATACCTACTGGAGGAGAGAATACATTGGATATAGATATAGATTTGAGTACAAATTACATAAATGTCACAAGCTGTAAAATCCATGAACCACTGGGGAATAGTGATCATAACAGTGTCCTTTTCTCCTTCCATGAATGTATCCCAGTAACATAGAGTTGTAGGGAAATTTATCATTTTAACTCAGCTAATAATGCCCTTATCCATGAGGACCTTAAAAAATCAACAGGTTAATGGCACTCTGGAACAAAACCACTACAGAAATGTGAGAAACAATAAAAAGGGAAATATTTGAAATATATGCTAGACACATAAAATAATACAGTAGCAGAGGCATTAAACCTAAGTGGTTAACAAAAGGACTAAATAAATTACTAAAGAAAAAAATGTAAAATCTATGACCAATTCAACAAAAGTATATCTGAAGATAAATGGTTACACTACAAAAACATTAAAAAAAGGCAAAAAAAAAATGATTCAGAAAAACAAACAAAATATGGAGATAGGGATAGCTAGCACTGCAAATAAAGATAACATGAAGAAATGTTATGGATATCTAAATTCACTTTGCAGCTCAAATTCGGAGCTATGCTCGATCGTATCAGAAAACAAACATATTGTGGAACCTGAAGCTATTGCAAATAAATTCAACTCATTTTCTGGGTCTGTATTCTCAAAAAAAAAAAAACTCATTCAGATGACATACCAGTTGAGAACAAGAATGAGAGTTAAATAAGCAATGAATGTATTATAGAAAAAATAAACAAATTTAAAACAACTTATTCAGCAGGGCCAGATAATATATCACTTTGGATGTTAAAACTCTTATCATCGCATATAGCCACCTGACTTAGATTAATGTTCAGGAAAGCGCTAACTGATTATGAAGTACCTCCAGGCTGGTTGCCCACAATTGTGGTACCAATACACAAAAAGTGAAGTAATGCTGATCACACAAACTATAGGCCTATAATCTGACATCTGTCCCAGGGCAGATAATAAAGACCATTCTCAAGGATATCATACAGTAAGTGGGCATTTAGAAAGAAACAGTCTGAGAGACATGGATCAGCATGGTTTTGTGTCAGGTAAATCATGTTTGACTAATCTGTTGTGTTTTTATGAAAAAATATCAGCAGCACTTGACTGGAGAATGCCAGTGGATTGTGTTTACCTGGAATTTTCTAAGGCTTTTGACAAAGTACCTGACAGAGCTATTATACAAGGTCTGATAGATAATAAAATAGACCATAGAACTGTGGGATGGATTTCAGGTTGGCTGGGTGATAGAACACAGAGTGTGTGTATAAATGAATACTATTCCACCCCTGTGGCTGCGACTAGTGGGGTGATGTGGGGCTCAGTCCTAGGTCCCTTGTTGTTCCAGATATTTATATAAACTATGGAGCAAAATACAACCAGTTGACTGAGCAAATATGCAGATTACTCAAAACTTGCATGTATTGTTAACAATGATGAAGACAAAGCTAAGCTTCAAACAGATTTAAGCAACATAGTCAAATGGGCTGACTCTAGGGGGATGAGTTTTAACAAAGACAAGTGTGTGATGCATTTAGGGTGCCAAAAAAAGGAAGGAACCTATCTCCTAAATGGACTACTGTTTAGAAAATCAAATGAGGAAAAAGACCTAGGAATAACTATCACAAATAAACTTGCTAATGATGCAGACAGTAATGCTCAAATAGCAAAGGATGAAAAAGTATTCTGGACTATTAAACAAAACCTCAGAAGTAGAGATAAATGGGTGATAATGCCTCTATATAGATCATATGTCAGACCCTTACGAGACTATGGCAGCCCTGTTTGGGGTCCAATAACAAAGGGAAGCTCTGAGGGAATTAAAAAAATACAAAGGTAGACAACAAAAATTATTTATAATCTAAAAGGGCTAACTTATGATGACCGAATCCAGAAATTAAACCTAATGTCACTTAATAGAAGAAGAGTCAGGGGAGACCTACTATTGTGCTATGACATAATGCAGGATAACTACCATTTTAACAAATTAGAACTGACTTTCAAAAATGATGATGTGGGCACAAGGGGCCATCCACTACAACTAAGACCAAAACATATTAATATGCATAAAATGAAGGCCTTCTGCACACATAGGGTGGTGAACCCTTGGAACAGACTGCCTCTGGAGGTCATAATCAGTAAAGACAAGCAGCAATTTAACAGAAGACTAGACAAATACATTTTAGATGGAAACCACTTGTCTTACTATAGGTAAAGTGATAGGAGTACACATGGGTTAAGTGCCTTATTAGCTCCTTACACCTTAGTATGCACCCTCCCAATCCTTGTGTCACAGGCCCAGTACTGTGGGGCAGGGCTCCTTGGGCTTACAGTGTACTCCAGAAAATGTTTCTGGATGAACTCCGCTGAAACAACGAATGTTCTCAAAAAAAGTTTCTTCTTTTGTTTTCCACGTACACAATTATGGGTTATGTGTCATGGACATGACACTTTGTCAGGCTCTCGTTTGTCACTAAATAAAAATCAAATTCATATCATTAATATAATGTATTTTCATGTTTCTCACTCAGTCAGTATCACTGTATGGGTTATGCACCTTCTCTTCCTAGAGGAAATGTTAACTTATAAACAAAATCCTAATCTTACGAGCTTATATTATTCTCTTTATACTTTTTTTTGCCAATATAGCATTTCCTATTAAAGGATACCTAAACAACATTTTGACCCCAAACTATTCGAACATCTGACTTCATAGGGGACTAAAGGAAAGGCTGCTGTATTCATTAATGGTAAAGCTACATTTATATAATTTACCTAAATGCTATTTCAAAGCATTAGAAATATGTAAAATCAGCCTTCCAATTTCAAAAAAAACTGCCTTACCTACTTCCTAAAATGGCCGCCAACTGTGTTCAGTGATGACATCATTGGAGCCAGAGTCAGAGAGCTATATGGCTATCTATAGAGCTAAATAGTTATTTTTTCCCTTTGTATAGAACTGTTTTACCCAAAATGATCAAACCCATGTGCATTGTTTTGATCAATACAAGTATTAAGCTATGGTTCTGTTAATTTTGTTTACCTTAACATGCTGAAATTGTGTTTTAATCCAACTGACATTCTCTGGCAAACCACAGTGCAGTGCAAATCTTAAATAACCTGGTGGTCTAGTTGTTATGACGTATCCAGGATGTTACAATGAGGGGTGCTGGGGTGGTGTGCATACTTGACATGCACTTTTTAACAATTTTATTAAACCTTTATATTGTCTGCTATTATTCTTTTTTAGTACATTTTTGACAGAACCTACAAATGTAATCCATAGTTTTGAATGTAAACATTTGTACAATCAATAAATCGGACTTTCTTCAGCAAAGTGAAATGTAGCAGCAGCAAGCAAGTAAGTTACGATAGGGGTGGAGGGTGCAGCTGCACCCTTCACCACCTCCTAGATTTATCACTTGTTTGTAGCAAAGTTCTTGTGTAGTCCAATGCCAGAGATCATACTTTCTCAGAAATCAAATCTATGCTTGCCTTGTCTTCTTTTTCCATGGGAAATGATACTAAGAAGAAGAATCAGCATTTATATAGTGCTTTTCGTACACATTGTATCCCAAAGTGCTTTACAAGCAATGCTAGACTGGCAGTGAAGTGACTGAACGTGTACTGGCAGCCATTTCACACATTAATACCTACACATAGCCTTGGACAATTGCATGAACTGGTTTTATGGGAAGGGGAATGTTGGCCAGGACAATGGGGTCAAGTAGTGATCATGGTGCTGGCAGCCCCACATCTTATATCTCACAGTGATCTGCTCATATTTCTCCCCTTCTGTCTTCCCCCTTCCCTGAATATAGCAGTACCTTGCAGGAGTGGCCTTTTCAATCCCTCTCTGATATTCATTCTTCACTCCTTCTCCCCACACCAAAAACTGGTGAGCTCATCACCCTTCTGCATCATGAATACAGGTAGTACAGGCCCCAGGTGTTTTGACATATCAAAAATAAACAAATCTTTCCAGTAAGTCAGGTTAATAGCAACAGGGCACAATGGGAGATATATGCTACCTTTGATTAGGCACTATTTAATGGCGGGTGTGTACATCATTATGCACATCATTTGATAGTGCCTAATCATAGGTGGCTTAGATCTTATATGGGTAGGAAAGTCTATTTTTCCCCTTGTTCCCTGCTGCATTCAACCTGGCTTACCAGAAGAGCACATTAATTATTAATATGTAAAAATAACACAGGAGACTGTATTAACCACATTCATGATGCGGAAGGGTAGTGGGCTCACCAGTTTTTGGAGTGGGGAGCAGGTAAGAACGAATGCCAGAGAGGGACTGAAGAGGCCATTCCAGCAGGATACAGCTACAGTAGCAGCCACAGACACTGCCAGCTATTTCCCGAAATTTCTGTGATATTTCCAGAAATATCTCATGCTTTCTCCATTTCCACAGTAGGGGCAGCAGAGAGAAACTCTTTAGAAATTTCACGAAATGTCTGGAAATAGCTGGCAATGTCTGTGGCTACTACTGTATATGCAGGTTAGGGGAAGACAAGAAGGGGGTGCTGAGCAGATCATTGTGAGATCTCAGATGTGGGGCTGCCAGCACTGTGATCACTACCTGAATGTGGATGACAGCAGACAGTGATGACAAATACTCAGAGTGATAGGGCTGCACCTAAACTGTTATTTGAATTCAGTGTAGGGAGATTACCCTTGGGTGGGGGGATGTTGATGTTTCTTAGGACAGTATTGAGAGAGCTATGTATTGCTCATTCAAGATTTGGAAGGGTGGTAGCCAGCCAACTCATGCTGTGGAGTAGGGCACAGAAAAGTACTGGAGATGATTTGCTAGGAACTGTCCTGCGGGCTTCTGCAGATCACAGGTAAAGAAGCAGACTGACACTGGAAATCGGGTGGATTCACTCAAGGCATCAGTATGCTTCTCCTGCTAATAATATTGTTATC
Organism: Neoceratodus forsteri; assembly: GCA_016271365.2. Classification (NCBI taxonomy): domain Eukaryota; kingdom Metazoa; phylum Chordata; order Ceratodontiformes; family Ceratodontidae; genus Neoceratodus; species Neoceratodus forsteri. The sequence goes on along the minus strand of CM028131.1, from coordinate 1,065,253,863 downwards.
CATAGTAAGTGCAGCTCTTATGAAGGCATGAACAGAAATTTTTCTGGAGGGTTCTGATGCTTATTGCTTGGCCTTCCAGGAAGGCCTAGTTGTTGGTTAATGAGGCAGGAAAAAAAAAACACAACAGGGGGACTGTACATGCTACCTTCACTGTGCAGAAAGGTGGTGATCCACTCAGTGTTTACTGTGGGAGGAGAAGTCAAACATTGAGAAAGTGGACTGGAGAGTGATTTGGGAGTCTTTTTTAACAGTACCAACTGATGAAGCATATCAGTATAGGTGTGCACAACTCTCTGAGGTACAAGATTGCAATCTGAGGTGTGATAATTTTCTTTATGAGATCGCAAGATCATATGTGGCCCCAGGCAGTACTAAGGACAGAGTGCAGATGGTGGGGTGTTCAACAGAAGGCAGGCTAGGTGCAGGGGGTTCATGTGGAAAAAGACTACAAAAGAAGCTTATTTGTGGAATACCAAGAAAGCATGAGCTTTGGAATTGGACCAGACCAGTACTGCACTATATATTTCAGGGCATCACATAACCACTAGATCATCAGCAGGACCACTGGAAAATTGCGGAAAATTTTACCCAAAAATGCGGGGATTTTCTTGCAAAAATTGCTGGAAAATTGCGGGGGTTCACTATATATCCCCACTGCCCCCTAATAAATATTTTATTGTTTGCTGCAGCATGTATTGATCACATAAATTGTTAAATAAATGTATTGCCACTTGCAAATGCTTTTAATATGAAGAAAGATATGTGTTTTTGAAATGCACTGTAAACTAATCATTATGTAGCATATCTTCTAAAAATCAAGACATCTAGGTCATGCAGTGTTAACTTGATTGTATTCAATAATTTACAGTTAGTCTGTACTGAATACATCCTGAAATAACATATTTTGCCAGTTTCTAGATGTTAAATAATGAAGCCTGTTTAAACTACTTGCTTTGGTGCAAGAAAAAATAAACAGATAACCAGGGTTGCCTAATAAAGGTCTAGTAAGAAAATATTTATTTTGTTAAAATTATTACTGTTCTTAATCAGTACTGTAAGTACATTTTAAAATCACAAGATAAAAGTATCAAATCATACCAATAGCTTTTCATTACATCATACAATAGTTTTTAATACATTGTACTTTTGTTCTATTCTGTTTGCAGTGATTTTACTTGGGTTGCAATTATTTTGCCTATTTGAAGGTAACTGTTTAACTATACTTAACCTTTTCAGCATGTTTTCAGAAATGTTTGCTTTTTGTAGGCTTTGTATGTGAGTATACAGTTGTGGCAGACTGACATGTAAGAATCCCTGTCACCAACCCCCTCAGAAGCACATTCAAGTTTATAATCAGCAGGGCCATCCAAACTCTTGACACATTTGAATCAAAATCCTTTCAGATTGAAAGTATTTATACAAGGAAAATCTACCCTACCATTCAAAAACAAGCATTGTGATCAAGGCTTCATTTAGGTGAATGGGGCACTTTGCACCTCTTCTCACAACTATTGTTTCAGTCTCTGTGTCAGCAAAAGTTCTCTGATAGTCTGCTTTAACACAGATTTTAAGTGTTCAAGTCTCACATATGCATGACCTGAGGATTCTGAAACCAAAGCAGGAAGTAATCATATGAAAGCAGAGTCACATTTGACCCTTCTCACCTCACACTGTACTGTTTTGGTCAAATCCAAGTCTGTGTACCATATCTGAGTAGATTTCCTTGAGAATTTAAATATTTTTATACAATTTCAGTCAAAAATTCCATAATTGCAAGAAATTGCGGATTTTGTGCGGAGAAGGGTGAAAATTGCGGAAATTGCTGAAAAATTGCGCCCGCAATTTTCCAGTGGCCCTGATCATCAGGTATCTGAAGTATTACACTGTACTGCAACTTGTTAAAGAGAAAATCAGCTGGATTACAAAACATTTTCAGCATGTTAAAGTAAAGAAAATGGTAAAAACCATAGCCTAATGTACTGATCAAAATAATCCATGTGTTAACACATGGTGTTGATCTTTCTGGTGAAACAATTCAAAACAAAGGGGGAAAGAAGAACTAGCTAGCACTACAGGAAGCCATGTGGGTCTCTGCCTCTGGCTCCAATGATGTGATCATGATTTATTACTTAACACACATGGCAGACATTTTAAGGGGCAAGCAAGGCTGTTTTTTTTAAAGTGAAAGACTGATGTTCACATTTTTCAAAAGCTATGAAACTGCATTTATGTTATTTACATAAATCCAATTTTAGCATAAATGTAAGCAGCAGCCTTTACTTTACTTCAGTATGAAGCCAGATTTTGGAGTTTGCAGTTTAAAAAAAATGCTTGTTTTGGTACCCTTTAAAGCTTTCATTCAATAGTAGACACTCTCCAACCCATGTGATGGTCCCACTCGGTCTAGTGCATTTTTTAGTGTTATATCTCAAGCATTTCTGTACATACAGTATATAGACTTGACTCTATGCAACTCCATATCACATTTCCTATAATGACCATATCATTTTCTATGTTACTTCTCATTATGTTTTCTATAAGAAACAAATTTATCCATTTCTCTCCATTTTTTATAATACGATGAACTCCTTTTAACTTCAAGGAAAATGTTATCATTTTTACTGATGTTTAACTTTTTAACAATATAACCCTTATTTATAAGACTCAATACTGTGTGCCATCACATCTTATTACATTTTTTATATACAGTTTTTTTTTTTAAAGTAGTGCAAAAAGGGCTCACCCTCCTGTGGTTCTTCTAATCTCTTTTCTTTGTCTCCTAAACATTCTTCTATATAAGTGCCACAAATGTTCCTAAATGTTTTATACAGAAAATTAATTTTAAAATATATTTTCTTTCAAACCCAGTTCTACAACTGTTGCCATGTTCTAAAACATCCATTTTCATGTACAATTTCTATGTCATGTTATACAATCTTATCTGACCACTTATTACACTGAGTTTACTGTCCTGTTGTTTGTACAGTTTCTACACATTGAACACAATTTCTTTGTTTAAACCTTAAAACCTAAAAGCCCCCCTTTCCTGGCAGATCAGGAGTTCCTCATATAGCATATGCTGTTGTAGGTCTATCAACTTTATTTATAAGGAATATCTCTCTCCCACATCAGAGGCTTACCTTATACCATTACTAAAGTGTTCCTCTTTTTTCATTTTACATTACTGCCCCTCTTAGCTCGCTCATTTTCCGGCTTTTGACTATATACATACATACACAAAATTAAGGAAGTATCATCTATATTTGTTGTATAACAGACCTCTCTATATTGGTCTGGAAAGTTGGAGAGTCACTTACTTTGAGGGTTGGCTGGTAGGGCTAATCAGTGACTCCTGCCTATGCAGTTTAAAAACTGCTATTATGTGGGGGTGGGTCCAAACATCATGATTGGCATTTGATACTGTCCCCACCCACAGTATGAGCCATCTGGGCCTACAAGAGACAGAGAGCAAGTAGGTCACCGTGGTGCTGTGGGGAGGGTGGAGGTTGCAGAGCACAGCGTCAGTGCTGCTTGTCAGATGGCAGTTCACCCCCCACCTCAAGCTAAAGGCCTGATTACATATTTAATACAAATAGCTTCTTTTTATCAATTTATTTTTATATTTGCCTTGATGTCTTTTAGGTATATCCATGATATTTTATTATACTGTAAATGAATAGTATCTTAAGATTTGATACATGAATTTCCTTTCTACAGGACATACATTTCATTACTTCCCTTGGTATTTCACCATCTTTCTAAACAGTCCTTCATTATTATCACACAAATCATATATAATAAAACATATGTTATCAGAACATCAGGAGGAGGACATAACAGGCAAAGGCATCAGATGATTATCCTTCACCAATTTTGTTAACTCACATCCATATCTCATATGTTTGTTTTTCCCCTGGTACAAATGCCAATTACATTCCTTATTTAAGCCAATTCTTGGATTCATACAGTCCAGACTGAAAATCCAGAAGACTTCCCTTTTACGTAGGACATCATCCCATTTGTATCCTTTCATTGAGGTTCCTTGACATGTTCTAGTCCCCAGTATCTCAAAGAAGACACTGAGGGCTGGATATTCAAACTGTGCTATTCTTAGGCGCAAGCCCTTGCGCTGCGCAAAATAGTTGTGCAGGGGTGTGGCCGAGGCGATATTCAAAGGAGTTGCGCTATTGAGCAACTCCTTTGAATATCACCCCGGCCACAGCCACTGTGCATGGCGCAGTGGAACTTGCGCCACCGCAAGTTGTGAGTGGAGCATTCAACTTGCGGTGGCGCAGTCCATAGCCATCACGCCAAAATCCCATATTCAAAGGTGACATGCAAATGGGGCCATAATTCATGCAAGGCACAGGGGGCCATTTGCATCTGATTATGGCCTATTTGCATGCCATTAGCATGTAGGTGCGCCGATCCCCGAGGACTTGCGCCTGGCCCCTGCCAGGCAGCAGCCATCGAGGACCGACGCCCTGGAGCCCGATCGCGGGCAAAACAGTGTAGAATCCCCCACCACCCCCAGTGGCCCGATCGTGGGCATAGTGTACTCCCCACCAGCCCGATCGCGGGCAGCAATGTGCCCCAAACTTATCCCTGGTGGTCCAGTGGACAGAAATGCCCGATCGCGGGCGGTGTATAATAAACCCTCCCTCCCGCAGTCATCTCTGGTGGTCAGTGGACCAAAATGCCCGATCGCGGGCAGTAAGTTTAATAAAACCCCTCCAAACATAGCCCTGGTGGCTAGCGTCCCCCACCCACCCACCCACGAAGCCCCACCACCCTCCCCGGCAACGTGACAGCCCACCGCACCACGCCTGCCGTCCGCCAACAACTGCCGGTAGGGCTACACTCATTGGTGCAGGCAAGAGCCAATGGGCATGCAGCCCATACCGTACATGACAGTCCAGATTTGTGAATGAATCATTCTCAAATCTGGACTGTCATTCTGTTATGAGGCTGCAGCCATTGGCTCTTGCTCTGCACCAATGGCGTGCAGCTCTACCGGCAATCAGTTGGCGGGCGTGGGGCGGCAGGCGGTGGGAAGCTGCTGCCTGCCGCCGCCGGGGGACCGGGTGGTGGGGCATCGTGGGTGGGTGAGGTGGGGGACGCTAGCCACCAGGGCTATGTACGGAGGGGGTTTATTAAACTTACTGCCCGCGATCGGGCATTTCAGTCCACTGGACCACCAGGGATGACTATGGGAGGAGGGGTTTATATACACTGCCTGCGATAGAGCATTTCGGTTCACTGGACCACCAGGGATGACTGCGGGAGGAGGTTGTTATACACTGCCCGCGATCGGGCATTTTGGTCCACTGGACCACCAGGGATGACTGCGGGAGGAGGGGTTATTCTACACTGCCACAATCGGGCATTTCGGTCCACTGGACCACCAGGGATATGCTGGGGCACATTGTGGCCTGCAATTAGGGCTGGTGGGGGAGTACACTATGCCACAATCGGCCACTGGGTGGTGGTGGTGGGGATTTACAGTCAGCTTCCCGCGATTGGGCTGCAGGGGGCACAGGGAGTGGGTTGGGGCCAGCCACAGGTGGCAGATGCTGTGTTGCGCCCTGCAATGCAGCAGCTCACCTGTGGGTGGCCTTACTAAGCCTTTTTTTTTTTGGGCTCAAAGTTGTGCAGGCGCAGGTTGGGGGTTGCGCCTGCACAACTCTGCACAGTCCGACTGAATATCGGGCTGTGCAGTTTATGCATGGTACCTCCCCCACCAGTTCAGCATGCATTCATTTGCATTGCACTGTTGCTCAGCCTGTTTTCAGTGGCGCAACTGCCTCTTGCTGAATATTGCAGAATGGAGCAAGTTTGGACTTGCGCAGGCGCAACCCTATTGCGCATGGCGCAACCCTTTTGAATATCCGGCCCTGAATGTCCTGCAGTATTACAATGTTTCACAACACATGAGTCTTTGTCATGAAGGCGAATGTTTTATGTTCACCTGTGCATACTTTAAGTTTTCCTTTGGTTTTCCCAATGTAAATTCAGTTACAGGGGCATTGTAGGACATACACAATATGATAGGTTGTGCAGGTGATATGCTGTTTCATATGGTACTTCCTATCTGTGTATGGATGTTCAAATAAGGTTTTCCCTCTTGTGTAGCCACACTAAAAACATCTGCCACATAGAAAACTGACATTTTTCACTGGACCCAGCAATAATTACCTAGTCTGTTTGGTGGTAGTGTGATGTAAGGTATGTACCAGTTTTTCCTTAATGGTTTGTTTTTTCTTAGAAGCTACCAAAGGTAAGTTCCTGAATCGTGGGTTCTCACTGTCACCTGCCTGTAAAATGCGGCAATTATTTGTCGCAATGTTTTTCACTTTGTTGCTTAAATGGCTATAGCAGGTAAAAATTACTATCCTGTCCCCAATGTCTCTCACTGGTCTGTTCATGATCAGGTAATTTCTAGGAGTCTCCCTTACTACATTAGCAGCATTCTCTACTAAGGGCCTGCTATATCCCCTGTTCACAAATCTGTTGGCCATATCCACAACCACCTTCTGGAACTCATTTTCTTCAGTACAATGTTGTCTTGCCCTGATGATTTGTGCTTTGGGAATGCTTCCTTTTAGTTTTGGGTCATGGTAACTTGAAAAATGTAATGTAGTATTCCTGTCAATGTCTTTTTGACATAATGTTGTTTCTTGGCCATGATCTGTCATCTGTTTTGCAAATTAAGAGATCCAAAAAGAGTATCTTGCTCTATGGATGACATGGTATAATATCAGTAAAGGATAGTATCTTCTCTGACGATGAAGACCTGTTTGCTTTGTATGTGTGATCTCTTGTATTTTGTAGGCATAAAGTAGAGGACAGTGGCCCTGGACCTCTCATAATTTCTGATGCTTTGTCAAATACTGCAGAAACTAGCAGGATGGAGCCAGGTAAGATATGTTTGTATGAGTTAGGCATAATGCAATGCACCAACTGCTATTACTTTCAAAGTTAATCTCCAGCTGGATAGGTATTGTACATCCAGGCACAGAGTATTATCCCACTGCTTACCTGGCTAGTATATTTAGTTTGTTACTATTTGGCCAGCATGTTCCATTCTCTGCTTCTACAGACGTATGTAACAGTCTGTAAGATCTTTGCAATGTATCCAACTGTTTTAAGGTCTGTATCATCTTAATAAGTCAAATCAATAAAACTTATTAATCACAAAAAGAGTATCTGGAACCTGTCTGATGTCATGGTGAATGTTAGGTTCTCATTCCTGCTATTCAAATATCTTGAAAACATTTCCAGCTCCTCCTGTGTTCCCTTCCATAAAGTCAATATGTTATCAATAAATCTCTTCCAGAAAACAATGTTCTGGAAGTAGGAATTACTGGCAACATTAAGGATGTGTGTTTGTTACAATTCCCACATGAATATATTGGCATAAGATGGGGCCACGGTGATCCCCATTGCTGTCCCCTTTATCTGGAGGTAGTAATGTTACTCAAAAGTGAAGTGATTTTTCACCAGAACCATTTCAGCTACTTGGTGTAAAAATTCACTTGGTGGGTGCATCTCTTCTCTACCATTCAAAGCCCCCAATAAGGCATTTAAGCCATCTTCATGTCAGATACAGGTGTAAAGATCTTTGATGTCAAAGGTCACCAAAATGATGTTGTCCCATTCTTTCTGTTGTCTGCTAATTTCCTCCATCATTTCTATCACATGTCCTATATCATTTATGTATGTTCTCATCTTTTCTACTTCAGGCTGAATGTGGAAATTAACATATTTGAACAATGGTTCCAATATGGAATTCAGTCCAGACACAATTGGGTGTCCAGGTGGCTTGTCTGGATTTTTGTGGACCTTGGGTAGTAAATAGAACATGGGGGTTCTAGGATTTTTAATCATAAGCATGTCTGCCTCATCTTCTGTGATCCAGCCCATGTCAGTTCCTAAATGTAATAGATTTTTGATATCACCCTGAATCTCCACAGTAGTGTGCAGGCTCAAAACATATATATCTCTCAGGGTCTTTTAACTGGTTTGTGCATTCCTCTTTATAGACCTCATACCTCCACAGGACTATCCCCCCCATCTGCTGGCTTGATAATGATAATTTTATCATTTTCTAAACCCTGGAGAGTTTCTCTCTTTTTTCTCGTTTAGTTGTTCCATTTTGGTATTTTCTCTTTTTCACTGAACATTTTCTTAATCTCCTTATTCACTACTTTTATGTAACTTTCAACAGTATTAGTGCCTTGTGGAGGAGTAAAACTAGACTTCACTCCCAGTGCTTTTTCAATGTGTTGTTATTTGGTCATTTGTTCTTGTGGTCTGTTTCCAAACTGATCAGCTTGGCTAATTTTTCTATAAAAGTTTAGTAGGTCTATTTCTAACTGAAATGCATCAAGATTTCTAGGGGGTGAGAAGGAAAGTCCCTTCCTGAGGACCTGTGCTTCCAAATCAGAAATTATCCTTCCACTCATGTTAAACATCACCTATTCCTCCTCTGCCTGGCTCTGTATCCCCTCCTGTCATCAGTGACATTGCAGAGGGACTGGAAGGAAAAGTATGCCTTTTTGCAGATGACACAAAGATCTGCAACAGGGTTGATACACAAGGAGGCATGGAAAGGATGAAAAGGGACTTGGCAAGGTTGGAGGAATGGTCAGAAGTATGGCAGCTAGGATTCAATGCAAAGAAGTGCAAAATAATGCACCTGGAAACAAGAACCCGGGAAGAATACACAATGGGTGGGAAGTAGTAACAACAACAAAAAGGAAAGGGACCTGGGGTAATCATATCAGATGACCTTAAGGTTAGCAAGCAATGTGAGAAGGCAGTAGGGAGGGCTGGGGGTATATTGGGATGTATAGGAGAGGCATCAGCAGCAGAAAACAGGAAGTTGTTATCCCTCTGTAAAGACAGTTGGTGAGACCCCATCTGGAGTACTGTGTCCAGTTCTGGAGACCCCATCTCCATGAGGACATAGACAGGATAGAGGTAGTCAGAGGAGGGCAACTAAAATGATGCAGGTCTGCAAGAGAAGCCGTATGAAAAGAGACTAAAGGAGCTTAATATGTATACCCTTGAGGAAAGAAGGAGAGGGGACATGATAGAAACTTTTAAGTACCTCAGTGGAATCTACAAAAGTCCAAGAGGGTAGCATCTTTCAGAAAAGAGACTTGCAAGAACAAGGGGACACAATTTAAAGATAGAAGGAGGGTGGTTCAGGGGCAATGTGAGGAAGTATAATTTCACAGAGAGGGTAGTGGATGCATGGAACAGCCTTCCTGAGGAGGTTGTGGGGTCTAAAACTGTGGGAGAATTCAAGAATGCATGGGACAGACATAATGCAATTCTTGTGGGGGTAGGAAGAAATAGGCTGTTGGTTAACTAGGATCTGCGGCCTATCCTGTAGGTAGGGAAATGGACAGACTAGATGGGCCTAGTGGTCCTTATCTGCCATCAAAGTATATGTTTCTATGTTTCCTGTTCCTCTGCCTCCTCTTCCTCCTCCACCACCAGCTCCTTCTCTTGGTCCCCAGTATGTGTCTCTGTAGTTGGAATCTCTCTGCCATCCCCAGTTCCTCAGATTGTACCTTTGTTCCTGTTGTTCTGTAGCTTGTCTCATGGTCTGTTGTCCCTGAGTCAGGACATTTTCCTTTAAAAAAGTCCCTTATTCCCCCTCTGTCTGTCTGTGGAGACCATATGATGGCATAACAAAGCTGTCCCCACTATCCGAATCTATTTGGTAATTGGTCTGCTGTGTATAGTAAAGGCCCCTATTCTGGCCCTGTGATTTCAAAAAACAATTATATATTCTGTTCTCCCTGTAGTCTTTAATGTCCCTCTTGATTGTTTCTGCTGTTTAATAAAATCCTCATATTTCTCTAATTATTTCTTACTTTTTTCTACAGTAGCAGTAAATTCCTGATGTCATACCCTGCTCTTAAAATTTTCTTTAGTTTCTTGTATCTCTACTATCAAGTTGTTTCTTTCCTTGACTATCACCTCAATTAGTGCCAACATGAAGTCTGTGGAGCATGTATTGTGGATCCCTGTCCATTTTTCATTTAATTCCACCATCACAAACCATAGGTTTGGTTCTACCAATACTCTGATGCCTCTTGTAATTCTTTTATTTTTAACATACTTCCCTAAAAATAGGGCATGCCATTCCAATCAGATGTCTCTTTGTTCAAGGTGTTAGATTTTGCTAAGGACAATTTTGTTGTTGGTAGTCTTTGTCCAAATTTTTGTCTGTTGCAATAAACCTAGAACTTCTGCTTGTTATTTGGCTGTGAAGTGATATGAAAAAAAGGAAGCCTCTACTCCCTGTTGTAACTCTTGAAAAGGAGTGTGTCTAGTTCCTGTGCTGCTACTGTCTGCTTGGCCTGAACTAGGATTAATGGGCCTTGCGGTCCTTATCTGCCGTCAACTTCTATGTTTCTATATTTCTATGTTTCATATTGGATAATAACTGTATATTAACTTCATGACCTGAAATGAGGTTGGTGTAGTCCTGGAATGGGAGGGTGAGGAGAAAAGTGTCCTCACAGTGTTCTAAGTATTTATATGTCTCAATGAGCTTCTAACTTGTGGAACCACTGAACTATGGTTGGCCAAACCAATGCTATCAATTTCTGAAAAATGCAGTTCAGGTTGCCACACCTCTGTATTGAGGCAAGTTTATAAATGCTTGGGTCATCCAGGAAAGGGACCAATCCAAAACTATCACCAAAAGAAAGCCACTGCTAGAAAATAAGTACAAAAGGCACAACACAAGAAAAGGGAACTCACTCTCTGTCCAGAGGAAGTAGTAATAAACTGAGATCAAATTATTGAGTTATTTTCAGTTAAAAAACTGCTTTTTCAAGGGACTCCTTGAAAAAGCACACAAAGGGGTGCAAAATGATCGTCAAGCATTTTCAGTACACCCTGTGGGGAAGTACCTATGTATTTTTTATCAGATTTTTATAATAAAAGTGTTTTTTTTTAACTGAAAATAACCCAAGAGTTGGGTCCCAGTTTAGTACGATTTCCTCTGGACAGAGAGTGGGTTCCCTTTTCTTGTACTAATCCAAAACTGCAGAAAATGTTTCTGGATGAACTCCACTCAAAGAACCAATGTTCTCAAAAAAGTTTCTTCTTTTATTTTCCATGTAAACAATTATGGGCTACATTTTGTGGACAATGCCACTTCATCAGGCCCTCATGTGTCACTAAATAAAAATCATATTCATATAATTAATATCATGTATTTTCATATAGCTTTCTCTTTTTTTTTTAATTCAACTTTTTTATTGATTTTCATTATTAATCATACACATAGGTACATTAACAAGGAAAACAGCACTGGTCATATCATCTAACTATTCCCAGCCCCCCTTCCTATTCACCCCTAGGAGTGTGTCTATCTTGGAAATTAAATAATAAAGAAAGGAATGATTGTATTTGTTTATCTGTAAGACAGTACAAATGGAGAGTTGTAAATACAGTATATCTTAATGTAGATATAGGGCATATAGTTTACCCCACTTTCTATCAAAAATTCTGAGTTTATTATTAGAGCTTGCTATGAGACGTTCAGTTCAGAAACAAATGGAAAGTTCATTTTGCCATTCATTGTAGGAAATTGTAAGCTGGTCCATCCAATGGCGTAAGACTAGTTTCTTGATGACTGTTGAAATTAAGGCCATGTAATATCATTTTTCCTTTACACTGATGTTGTTGTAAACACCTAGGATACAAACTTCAATGTTAAAGAGACCATCTAAGCCTAACAGTGGATCCAATTTGATTGAATTGTCTGCCATAAAGAGGACACCTTCTCACAATGCCATAGAATGTGCAAGATATTCTCTTCTAACTTGCCACATCTAGAACATACTGAGGAGTGCAGATGTCCAATCTTGGCAAGTTTGACAGGAGTGTAATACATATCGTTGAGAATATGGTATTGTGTAAGTCTAAGTCTGTCCTGAGGAATGTAGGTGTGTAGATCTTTACAAATCAGTGCCAGTTTAATGCATGTCAGGTGTCAGGGAGTCCCAGATTTCAGAACCCAGAAGTGGTTCAGATGTCCCAGAGACAGGAAATAGGAGTATAGTAAGGAGATTCCATGCGGTCTACCTGCTATATCTTTTGTTTAGGTCAGGATGGGAGACAGGCTAGGAGGTTTAGGGATAAGCCCAAACAGCTGACTTATTAGGTGTCTAAGCTGGAAAATCTTGAAATTGTGTATTTGGGCTACATTAAATTTCTGGATAATGTTAGGGGAGCAAAGAAGAGAGTCAGAGGAGTACAGATGAGCTACTGCAGTTTCTCTTAATTGGGGCAAACAACCCAATGTTAAACAGGAGCCCCCATCTTAATATTTGGGTTAAGGATGAATGATTGGAAGGGGTCTTTCTGAGGACAAATCTTAAGAAAGGAGCAGAGTTGAGAAAAAGCTCTAGTTGAGGTGCCTATGGGCGAGTTTTTGAGAGGTTCTGGTAAACTCTTCCAAGATAAATACAGTGGCGTGAAAAAGTATTTGCCCCCTTCCTGATTTTCTCTATTATTGCATATTTGTCACACTGGGTGTTTTCAGGTCTTTAGACAAAATGTATTATTAGATAAAGGGAACCTGAGTGAACAAATAACACTTGTTTTTTTTTTACTTATTTCATTTATTTAATAAAAACAGTTAACCAACACCAACTGGCACTGTGTGAAAAAGTAATTGCCCCCTTACACTTAATAACTGGTTACGCCACCTTTAGCTGCAATGACTGCAACCAAACGCTTCCTATAATTCAATATCAGTCTTTCACATCGCTGTGGAGGAATTTTAGCCCACTCTTCCTCGCAGAACTGCTTTAATTCATAGAAACATAGAAACATAGAAACATAGAAACATAGAAGTTGACGGCAGATAAGGACCGCAAAGGCCCATCCAGTCTGCCCATTTCTTTTTCTACCTTATAAATGTGCCATCGGCCTTTGCTCTGTCAGTGACCTATCTATTCATAGTCATTTGTATTGCTCCCTTATGCCTATCCCATGCCTGTTTGAAGCCCTGCACTGTATTCATAGCCACCACTTCTTGTGGTAAGCCATTCCATGCATCTACCACCCTTTCTGTGAAAAAGAATTTCCTCACATTCCCCCTTAATCGGCCTCCCTCTAATCTCATGCTGTGTCCTCTTGTCCTGCTATTTTTCTTATATTTAAACATGTTAGACTCTTTCACCTTGTTTATGCCCTTAAGGTGTTTAAATGTCTCGATCATATCACCTCTCTACCTTCAGTAACATTGGTAGGTTTTCAAGCATGAACTACTCATTTCAGGTCCTGCCATATCATCTCTATTGGGTTTAGGTCTGGGACTTTGACTAGGTCACTCCAAAACTTTAATTTTACTTCTTTTCAGCCATTCTGATGTGGACTTGCTTTTGTGTTTTGGATCATTGTCTTGCTGCATAACCCAACTACGCTTCAGCTTCAGCTGACAGACGGATGACCGGACATTCTCCTTAAGAATTTTCTGGTACAGAGCAGAATTCATGGTTCCTTCAATTATGGCAAGTCATCCAGGTCCTGAGGCAGCAAAGCATCCCCACACCATCACACTACCACCACCATGTTTGACTGTTGGTACGATGTTCTTAATGTGGAATGCTGTGTTTGCTTTACGCCAGACATAGTGGGATCCATGTCATCCAAAAAGTTCCACTTTGGACTCATCTGTCCATAGAACATTTTCCCAAAAGGCTTGTGATCATCCAGGTGCTTCTTGGCAAATGAGAGACGAGCATTTATGTTCTTCTTGGTTAGCAGTGGTTTCCGCCTTGCTACTCTCCCATGAAGCCCATTTTTGCCCAGTCTCTTTCTGATTGTGGAGTCATGAACACTGACCTTAGCTGAGGCAAGAGAAGCCTGCAGTTCTTTGTATGTTGTTTTAGGATCCTTTGAGACATCCTGGATGATTTTACACTGTGCCCTTGGAGTAATTTTGGCAGGCTGCCCACTCCTGGGAAGAATCACTACTGTTCCAGGTGTTCTCCATTTGGAGATTATGGCTCTCACTGTGATTCAATGGAGTCCCAGAGCCTTAGAAACAGCTTTGTAACCCTTTCCAGACTGATAGATAGCAACAACTTTTTTTCTGATCTTTTCAGGAACTTCCTTTGATCGTGGCATAATGTGCTTGTTGAATCTTTGTGCTGGCAATGTGACTCTGATGGTAAGGGTCAAAATAAGTGAGGTTTATATTGAGCAGGGCTGGCTGTAATCAAGCCTGGCTGTGTTCAATCAGCTGACTCTAATTATCCCTTTAATTGGGTTGATTTAACTAGGGGCAATTACTTTATCACACAGTGCCAGTTGGTGTTGGTTAACTTTTTTCATTAAATAAATGAAATAAGTAAAAAAAAAAAACAGAAAAGTGTTATTTATTCACTCAGGTTCCCTTTATCTAATATTACATTTTGTCTAAAGACCTGAAAACACCCAGTGTGACAAATATGCAATAATAGAGAAAATCAGGAAGGGGGCAAATACTTTTTCATGCCACTGTAGAAGATAATAGGAGCAGTTAAGTTATGTCTATGAAGGAGTTATTTTTCTAATTGCCTCCATGCAGGGAAATATTCATTGTCAGTATTTATCAGTCATTGACCGATTTTAGTAAAATGACTGGCCCAATAATACAAAGGAAATTTGGAAGATGGAGACTGCCTGAGTCTTTGGGGAGACTCAATTTGAAGTAGGCATGTCTGGGATGTTTGTTCAGCCAAATAAAATTGGCTATGAGGGAGTGGATATGACGGAAAAAAGTCAAAGGCAGCCAGATATTCAACATGCTCAGAGGATAAAAAAAGCCTGGGAAGAAAATTCATTTAACAATATTTATTCTCCCCCATAGGGAAATTTGGAGAGACTCCCATCTCTTAAGATCTTATTGTATAGTGGATGCTAGATTATCCAGATTCAGTTTTTTGGTAAGAGAGGAGTCAGTTGTTAACATGATCCCCAGGTATTTGAGTGATTGAGAGGCCCATTTCATACCAAAAGATGAAAAGTCTGCCTTATGAGCATAGTGGTTGAGGGGAAAAATGTCAGTTTTAGTCAAATTTAATTTATAAATGGAGGGGCAGCTAAATTGGGAAATAACTTCAAGAGTGTTCTTCAGCGAGGTTGTGGGTTGTTTTAAGTGCAAAAGAATATTGTCTGCATACACTGATAGTGTAAAGCTAGAATTTATTACCTGAATACCTTTGATCTGGGGGGATAATTTGATATGTTTAAGGACAGGTTCTAGGTATAGGTTAAAGAGAAAAGGTGAAAGGGGGCCACCTTGCCTAGTGCCGGTGAAGAAAGGAAAGTGGGAAGAAAAGACTCCATTACAATATATCTTAGCAGTGGGGAAGGAGTATATGTTTTGAATTCAATGTATAAAACTGGAGGGAAAGCCCATTTTTCAGAGAGTTGACCAGAGAAATTCCCAATCAACTCTGTTGAAGGCCTTTTCGGCGTCTAGTGAGATGAGAGCCATAGGAGAGGGAGAAGAGCGGGCAATCTGAAAAATATGATCAAGTTTCCAAATATGATCTGCTGAGGATCGTTCAGGTACTAAACCTACCTGTTCCAGACTCAGCAGGAGCAACTAGTCTCTTCTGATGTGTATGGAGAGGACTTTTGTGAGAATTTTTATGTCATAGTTCAGAAGGGAAAGAGGGCTATAACTATATGGTTGAGTTTCTGGTTTGCCTGTTGTAAGAATAAGAACTATAGTGGCTTCAAAAAGTGATGGGTCCAGTGTATCAGCAGTAATTATATATTCATAAAGCCTAAGTAACAATAGAGACAACTCCTTGGAGAAGGTTTTGTAAAAATTAGAGGGAAAGCCATCTGGGCCTGGGGCCTTGTCAAGAGCCATGTAATTAATAGCCTCATTCACTTCAGTGAAAGAAATAGGGGATGAAAGGGTGGTTTGGTGATGTTCCAGGAAATGTGGGAGATAAATGGTATCTAAATAAGCCTCGACATCTTGGGCATCCTGGGGAGAAGGGTTTTTACCATATGGGTTACAATAGTAATTTTCAAAAACTAAAGCTATGTCATGGGATGAGGTTTTGATAGAGTCATCTGGGGCAGTGATCGAAGGGATCAGTCTGGAGCCTTCAAGTTTCCACAATCAGACAGCTAAAAGTCTGCCAGCTTTTTCTCCCTGATCCACATATTTAGAGTGCATTTTCAGGAGGGAGTATTCTGCTTTTTCTCGAAGAATATATGCATACTTGTTACACAGTGAGAGTAGGGCATCTAAAGAGGCAGGTGAAGTGGAGGAAGAGAGGGCTAGTTTAGTAGTTCTAATTTGAGTTAGGAGTATTAATCCTTCCCTCTCTCTCAGTTTTTTTCTATGAGAAGATATTTTAATAATTTCTCCCCGAAGATTTCATATATCTTTCTCAAACAATATTACTGTAAGTGTCATGCATCTTCTCTCCTTGGAGGAAGTGTGAACTGATAAAATCCTAATCTTACAATTTATGTTCTTCTCTTTATACTTACATAGTCAAACAATTTGCTAATATAGCATTTCCTATAATGAACATATCATTCTCTATGTTACTCCTCATTATAGATTCTAAAAGAAACAAAATGATCCATTTCTCTCCACTTTTTGTAAAACAAAGAACTCCTTTTAACTTCAAGCAAAACTTTATCCTTTGTGGGTGGGGACAGTAGCAAACATTAAACATGATGTTTGGGTCTGCCCCCTCCTACCAGCAGTATTTAAACTGCATAGGTGAGAGCCATGGTGGCTCCATCCTTGCAGGAGTCACTGATTAGCCATACCAGCCAACCCTCAAAGTAAGTGAATCTCCACCTTTCAGGATCAATATAGAGAGGTCTGTTGTACAACAAAATATTGTTATTGTGTGGATTTTGAACGTTAATTTAGAACATTCAGTCTGTGTACTGACAGACACTGTTGAATTGTGCTTGGGGGAGGGGTGTATCTGTGGTGGAGGTAGATTAACTGGGAGAAAGGCAGTCTTTCTAACTGTTTTGTTTATATCTTTGTTGTATGACTGTGTTTATGTACACACAGTTATATGTTCAGTAATTTTGACATTTTTTTTGCTGTTTGTTGTGGTGCAGTGCATAATTTCAGTTTGTTTAGAAGATTTGGTTATATTACTGAAGTTTTCAATTTGCTGCATATTTCCTGTAGTGTGTGTGTGTGTGTGTGTGTGAGTATGTGTGCGATGCATGCCATCAAGTCAGACACATTTTATTGTGCCACACAGTAATTGCAGCACTGTGAACCTGTTATCTGTCTGCATTATTTTGTACTGCTTTGTGGTATCTTTGGTAGTGGATTGTTACTGCAGTGCACTGCCCCCCACCCAGCTGGCAAAAGGTATTCTTTTCAGTTTTGGATTTGTGAGCACTGGTTAAGGTGTTGTTGTGCCTTTACATCTGCATTTCTTGAGTGCACAGTGTAATCTTAATCTTTCTGTTCATTTGCATCTGTTTAGTGCCCAGTCTCCATCTGCAAGCCACAGTTGTTGTTTTTTTGCTTCCCATCCACCCTAAACTGAAAGTTCATAAATCTAAATTTGTTTAGAATTTTCTTAGTGATCCCCAAAAATGCCTGCAAAGAGATGTGTAAGCAAAGCAGTTTCTGACCATGGCACTGCTGCCAGAGGCAAGATTGGATGTGGTTGTGGTAGTATGCAGAAGTGCATAGCTGATGTCAGTAAAGGGATTTCTTTGTTGATGTTTTTTACAGCATAATCTGTTGCTTCACTGATAGTTGGAGGAGATGATGCTGTCCCCGCTGGTGGTGTTAGTGCAGTTGCTGCTGGCATGAGTATTGCTGCCCCAAGTTCCACTTCTTACCAGTTAACTGTTATAGAGGGGCCCCCTAATGAAGGCCTAACTGCCGAAGTGCAGGAGTCATTTGTGTGGCTTGTTTTGCCATCAATAAATTTGCACTAGCAGTGAACATTTTTTCTTGGCATTTATTCATCTGGATTGCTGGCTTTCTGGTTTTGTTAAGTAGGAATATAATTTTCTCCTTGCAACGCCAGCGACCCAGGTTTGGGAATGGACCAGGGTCGCTGGAGGGCCAGCCAGGGGAGAAGGATTGAGCGGCCTAAGGACTGCTCTCCTTCTCCGGAAGGGAGGGTTGGGAAGTGCCCAGTACATCGATGACCCCTGGTGGAGGCCGGAAGTCACACAGCTACCAGCACTAGCACACACAGGAGGCGGGACGAACACTGGACGTCATTGCATGACCCCACCTCCCCCAGAAAAATGGAAAAAGGACAGCTGCCGGCCACCTTCAATGAAGCCTACCATGGCTTCAATTAGCCCCTCAGGCCAGCCCTCCAACCTATCCCAAAGACTGTAGTGTGTTGGGGAAGCACCACAGCCCCACCATGGGGGGAAAGCCACGTGGTATCGGAGGGCTCACGGCCGATATGAGAGGTGGAAGTCCATGGCCCATGACAGGGCCGAAACTACCGGGTGGCTGGTGGCTCGGGGGGAGGAAAAAAGTAAAATTAAATAAATGAAGTAGGAATATAATGAGGACAAGGACACCACTTTATTTTATTTCAGCTGTTTTGTGGCGTGGTTCTTACCATTTTTTGGGAGGTAAACAATGTTATGCGAAAGAAAGACGGAACACACATTTAACATTACACATAACCGTGCACAATGGGGGGGAGAGACTAACAACAACAAAAATGGACAGTGACCTGTGTCAGATGACCTAAAGGTATGCAAGAAATGCTAGAAGGCAGCAAGGAGGGTAGGGGGTATACCGGGATGATTTGGGAGCCATCACATTAAAATAAAGTCCAAAGAAGGATATTCTTATCCCTATATACATATATTTGGTAAGACCTCATCTTAGATACAGCATGCAGTGATGAGAGCATATTTCTGCAAGCATGTACACAGGACGGAGGCTGTAAAAAGGAGGGCAACTAAAATGTTGAAGGGTATGCACCAGAATGAAGCCAGACGAAGAAACACTAAAGGACATTACATATAAATGCAAGGATATTGGGGAGGGGCATTATAGAAACTATCAAGTACTGAAAGGGAATCAACAATGTACAAGAGGGTACCATCATCCAGAAAAAGAGATGTACATGAAGAAGGCCCAAAATTTGAAGATAGAGGGGGGACGGATCAGGGGCAACATCAGGAACTATTTTTTTCACACAGAGGGTGGTGGGTGCAAGGACAAACTAAAACTAATGATCAGCATTCTGATGGGACAGCAGCAGTTGAAGCATCCTCATAATTTGTAGTTGGTGCCCCTTAATTCACTCCAGCTGCTGCTCAACGTTATCAAGATGGTGGTTAACAGCCTCCAACTCACGCCACATCAGGCCCAAATCGGCCAGTGTGGCAGGTAGTTGGACAGGGTTGCCACCATCACCTGCTGCAGGTTGTGGTAGTGGAGTAGCCAGTTGATTCATGGCTATTCCCCACTTCACACCACCACGCGCAGGTAGAGGCCGTGCTGACCCCTCTTCCCCAGCAGGGACAGCAGGTGCATTACTGCCCTGTTCTGCAACCTTGGCCTGCCACTGTACATGGTGGTGGTGGTACAGGTGGGTGCACTGACCACCTGTGCCAAGGTGAGTTCCTTTGGGGCCCCAGTGCACCTCCACATCACACAGATTATATTTCACTACACTGCTGTCCCCAGGCAGTGTAGTAAAGAACTCCCACACTAATGAGGTGCAGGGAGGACCAGGCACAGGCAGGGGGGGCCCCAGGTGTTGTTGGAGCCAGGGGCTGCTGCTGCACAAATGGAGCCAGGGTGATCTGGACTGTGTAAGCCATGTAATGTGTGTGGGCTGCCTGTAAATGCCTGTAAGGCAGAGTGAGCAATGCAAAGTCATTGTCACCATTATTACAAGGCGAAGTGGCAAAGTAATGTTTATTAATGGGCACTTCGCATAGCCTGAAAATAATGCAAAGTGGTCTACTTCACGTCTACTTTGCAAGTGGAATTTAACTTTGCTGCATCTCTATTCTAGACCCCAGTGTTTTATAGACAGCATACTGTGCTTACTGCCAGTAATACAATGGTGGTAATGCACCTGCCAGAGTATATGAGTAAGTGTTTGTATTTGTTTGTTACTGTGTATCCATAAAACAGTGTTGACACATGTTTGTGTATGAAGCCATCAATGCATGGCTTGTCAAGTGCCTTGAGGAATACACATCACAAACACTGTGACATCCAACCACATCTAAACTGAGATGTGACGCTGACCAGAACACAAACTGTGGGTTTGGGTCCTGTAGGTGAGCACCAGGAGCAGGACAAGTTGTGGTTTGGACATGGACGTGAAGTGGCAACCCGTCACAGCATATGACATGGACAGTGATAGCACCCGCCCGGACTGGCATAGCACACCGTGGGCACCCCTGTTTCCAATCAGTACGGCACTTCAAATGTCATTTTCCCATACCAGAGCCCAATTTTATTTCCAAGTACATTGCTGATTATGCCCCCCCCCCCCAACAGTTAAAGGTAGACACAATCCTGGCTTCTTTTTATGGTGATTTGATGAAATAAAGCCACTTTGGGTTTGACAAAATAACGTCCTGGTCATACTCTGTGTTTATAGAACACCACCCCGATTCCAAGTCACTCTCTGTCCTATGTAACTGTTGACAGAAACAGGAGTGGTTCTACATGATTGGAGGAAGGCAAATCTATTTTCACTGCTCAAAAATAGTAGCAGGTGGAGGCTGGCTATTAGAGGCTAGTCAGATTGACTTGTTAATGGGATCATTGGTGAAGTAAGTACTGTGGAATGTCTTGGATCCAGTGAGTAACAATACCTAATGCAGCATAGATTCATGGAGTGGGCAGTGGTGTCAAGTCAAACAAACCTGATCAATTTCTCTATGACTACGTGACCACTGAATTAGACCATGGTGTAACCATGGATGTGGCCTACCTAACTTTCAATGAAGCTTTCTTCACCGTTTCACTTAGGAGACTAGTAAGCCAAATAGGTAGCTTAGAAGTTCATTCAAAGGTATTAAACTGGGTTAGAATGAGTCCCAGTCTGAGTTGTCTGATTCTGCTCCTAAATCATTGTGTCCACACAACTGTACATTTAAAATTGTCACCATGTAGTCATCTTGAGTAGCGGGATATACAACACCCCTCCCCATTACTTGACTTTACAATGCCCCACTCGCCTCTTAGCATTCAAGGGCTCCAGTAGCAACATAATTGCTGACTGATTTTTTGGGTCACAAGGTAAAGCAGAATATAAAAATGGTTACAGAAATGCTGCAATCTGATTGGCTGTCAGGATTCCAACAGCCTTGCATTAATCCATATTACACTGTCGTAAACAGCCTGATCAGCATGGCACACAAATTCTATCTGTCAAAATGCCATTCTGTGCCACTGCTGAATGACTGGAGTGATACATTCTGATTTAAAAATTTTTTTTTTTTAATCCTAGGAGTTATACTACTAGTTTATTAGATGTACAGAAGGCTTTTGGCCCATAGTCGTACATCTCCAGTGAGGCTGGGTGCTATTTGCCCAAATCCTGTAATAAATAATGATCAAGTTTAGACTTAAAAATATTAAAGGAATTCACATCAACCACGTCTTTTGGGAGGGAGCTCCATATAGGTATTGTTCTTCTTCTGTTACTTTTAGGATATGTTAACATTAATTGATGGCTGCGACTTCTTAAGCAAATGGCCCTTGTGTTCGTTGCCATATCTAGATCAGTCATAGGTTGTTCATCTCAGGATATGTGGAACATTTGTAACAGGCCCCCCCCCCCCCCAGTTCTCCTAAGTTCCAGTGGATATAAATTTAATACAGTACACTTTATTAATTTTTCAAAAAACAACCAACAAACAAAACCAAATAATATTACAGTTGGTCTGAACAGCAACGTTGAACAGTAGATACACATGGAAAAAAAGGACAAAAACTAACACACAAACACCCCATCTCCCACCCTGCCCGAGAGCCCCATCCCTTCCACTATCCTTCCCTGGAGCAAAACTGTATCATGTGTATATAATAGCAAAACTATGACAGATACTGTATAGCAGAATATGTTCGTGCCTGCTAATATTGGCGCTGACAGTTGGCCGAACTTGTTCATGGCCGAAAATGTTCACGGTTGTTCCAGATACTGAACACAGTACCTTACTTGCATAGCAAAGCTTAAACAGTCAGCCTGCTAATTGCAATCTGTGTATGTTACTGTGCACCTAAGTAGCTGTTATTTAACTCCTTTTACCCCAGCAGCCTGCTCACCAAAGGACTGCCGTTCTTTGTAAATTCCCTGGATGTTTTCAAACTGGTCTTGCTCCTTTGTACAAGTCAGTCACCTTGCTCCTCCCAGTTTTGCCAAAGCCTGACTCCATAAAGGAGTGCAGTAGTGTAGCAATGTCATGGTGAGCCTTCCTGTCAGGGGGCACTGGAAGAGTTAACACTCTGTAGCAATCCTTGCATGATGATGAACATGTTGTGTTATATATTCACAACTACATTTTCACAATAGATGTTTGCCTGGTCTGTGAGAAGTGAGAAAGGGGCATTGTAGTGATGGTAAGACTGAAACCTTTAACTTATACAACTTTGTTTTCTGCTGTCTGATCTACGGTCCCAGGCAGTTTATCACAGCAGCAAGAGTCAGTGAAGGTGGATTCTTGGTGTAAATGATGCAGAACAATGTATGGGAGTTCTGAGGTATGAGTTCTCTTTGTTACATTATGGCTGTACCAGTATACATGAAGATCGGCTTCAGGAAATATAAGCGATCCTTTTATATTAGCGCTTTTTTGAAAACGTGAAGATAGCGAATATAAAAGGAACGCAAATATTTTCTGCTATACATTATTTGGTTTATGAAGGGACAGACATCAGTATACTAAAGTATAAACCTGGACAGAAGCAGAGTTAGTTATCATGGGAACTGGTACCTAGGATGAAAGAGATGATAGAGTATATAAGGGTTCCCACATAGTGCAATAATAATTAGGATGTCTCCACAGTGTGGCTATGTGTTTTTCAACCATTAAGGCTGTCAATATTTCCTGATGCCATTCTTTATATTGAGGAGTCACAGTATCCATCCAGTGATGGAGAATAACAAATTTGGTGACAATAGCTATTAAGGCCATATGGGCCTTATGTATACCGGGAAGATCCGGGGGATAAAGCCCTATCAGACAAATCTCAGGCATAAATAGGTCTTCCAAACCCAGTATAGAATCCAAGGAATCCCTAATTTGATGCCAAAATATGATTACCTTGTGGAGTCCCACAACATGTGCCTCAGTGTGCCCTCAGCCTTGTCACATCTGGTACACACTGACAAGGGCACACTACCCATCTTATATAACATAAACGGTGTATAATACAGATTATGTAATATACAGAACTGTATTAAGTAAAATATATTTTCTTTGATATACTTACAGAGGTTCTGCCAGCTGGACTGCCAGATAACAATTTCATCCTGAAGGCCAAGGGCCTGTTGCCAGTAAAAACAGACTCCTGAGGTATTATTCGGATCAGCAAATTGAGAAAACTGATAGAGCTTTGATAGAACATGTGGATGATAACTTAAGGAAAGGAGAGACTCGATAATAGTAGGTTCCCATCCTTCTTAAGGCCTAGGGCCCGTGAATGTCAAAACTAAGTGCCTAGGTTGGTGATATTTAAAACAAGTCATGGATGGGAGTTGGAAGCATTCCTTAAATACAGCAAATGGAAGAATATCATCTTCTGTCATTAAAGATTGTAGGGTCAAGTCCTTTAGTTGCAAAAAATCATTGAGATAGGGTGGCCTGCAATGAGAATGTTTGGATTGCCCAACAAAAGTTGCAAGCCAGCTCTTGTTCAATTCCAAACCATATATGTGCTTAACTGGTGACAACCTTGAGGGACCAATACAGTGGGGTGTGTCGAAGTGGGCATGGTAGAGGAGATACTTTGATAAATAACAAACTATTAGGATGTGTATCATATTTTAGAAATAGAGTGCGTTCCATTTCAAGCCACAGGGGTATATAAGCATATGAGGGGTGGTTGCCTTCTTGTATATACCATTGCAAAAATGTACTACTATGTAGGGATGCATAGTAAAGAAAAAAAATTGGAAGTTGTAGACCACCTTTCACTTTTAACATTGAGAGTTTAAAGTAGGCTCGTCTAGCCACTCCTCCCTTCCAAATGAATTACGTAATGAAATGTTGTAAATGAGCGAACCAAGTTTTAGGGAGAAATGTTCAACATATGGAGAGGGTAACAAATACAAGGTAAAACATTCATCTTAACTGTACATATGCATCCCCATAGTGAGAGGGGGAGGGAAGACCACCTACTAAAGTCGTGCTGCAAGGAATGCAATAAGGGGGATAGCGTATCTTTAATTAACCTCGAGGAGGTCCGAGCAATATGTATGCCTAAATACAAAATACTACACGGTTCCCAGGACAAACACATTTGTACTATGTCATGTTTAAGCACTAAACTATTGAGAGATAAAACCTTAGTTTTATATCAATTTAGTTTATTTTCCAAAATATCTGAGAACCGCTGTATTTCTCAGAGAGCAGTTGGTATGGAATGCAATGGGTCTTCAATATGAAGTAATAAATCATCAGCATACACTGATAAAACATAACCTGTGTCTCTGACTCTGATACCTTTTATCTCTACATTGTGTTGAAGAAGATTAATAAAGGGTTCTAAATAAAGGTTAAAAAGAACAGGGGAAAGAGCGCAGCCTCACCGAGTACCCCATTGCAACGGAAAAAGATCAGATAAAACTCCATTGCAGTAAACCCGAGCTGACAGTTTATAGTATAATAGCTGGACCCACTTAATGAACTCTGTGGGGAAACCAAATTTGCATAATGTTGCAAATAAATACAGCCAGCAAACCCGATCAAAGGCTTCTTTGGCATCTAGGGAGACTAAAGCCGCAGGAGATCTGCACTCCCCAGAAGCCAAAATCAAGCAGTGCAGTTTTCTGAGATGGTTGCTAGAGAGACAGCCCCTCATGAAACCTACCTGTGCTGGACCAATGAGTTTATCCCAAACTTGAGCTATCCAATTAGCTAGCACTTTCACTAATATCTTTATGTCCGTATTAAGTAGTGAAATCAGACAATAGGTTCCAGGAAGTGTGTCATCTTTACCTGGCTTTTTAAGTACAGTTATTAAAGCTTCTGAAAAAGTAGAATTGGAAAAGCCTGATACCAGTAAGTATATACTTTGGTAAGGAAGGGAAGTAGATCATCAGCGAATGCGATGTAGACATTATTGGTAATACCATTGAGCCCTGGGGCTTTATCAGGTGGCAGTTGCTTGATAACCTGTAAAATTTCCATGTGGGATATAGGAGTTTTAAGAAGCTCCTGCTGAGCTTGGTCCAACACTGGAAGGGGGATAGGATCTAGGTAATTATCTATGTCAACCGAGGAGGAAGACATAGAGGGATCCAATGTATAAAGATTAAACTAGTATAGACAAAAAATCTTGGCCATCTCTCTACGTTTGGTAACCAGGATGCCAGCAGTAGATTGCTGTAGGTGGCAAATATGGTTGGTAGACTATATAGTTCAGAGCCAGAGCGCTAGTAGTTTGCCCACCTTCTCACCGGATTCTAAGTATTTTATTTGTGTCCTACAGAGGCCTAGTTCTGCTTTTTGTGCTAATAAGTCAGAATATTGTGCTCTTAAATCACATAATTTGGACCAAACTGCCAGATATGTATGTGAGCTTAGCTTATGGTCAATCTGTCTTATTTCTCTGAGAAGCTCTGTAATGTGGACTTGCCGTGTTGTCATCTGTTTAGGAGAAAGGCAAATACACTCACCCCTTAGAGCACATTTAAATGCTCCTTATACCACATTAACTGCTGGAACTGAGTCCTCATTTATTTCCAGGAGCCCCTCAAGCAGGTTAGTAAGGACTTGAATGTGTCTGGATCTTAGAGTAGTTGTGTGTTGAGATGCCAGATAAAGTCTTGTTCCATCAACCCACCCACATTGTAAAACAGGGTAACTGGGGTGTGATCAGATAAAACCGTAACAAGAAAATCAGCAGATAAGACTCCAGGTAAAGCTTCCTGTGAAAGCAAGAAATAATCCAATCTGGAATATGTACCATAGGAAGGAGAATAAAAAGTCTAGAGTTTATCTAAGGGGTGTAGTATCTGCCATGGGTCAACCAGCTCCAACTCATCCATTAGATTCCATAGATCCTTTTGACCAA
This sequence comes from Neoceratodus forsteri, assembly GCA_016271365.2. NCBI lineage: Eukaryota > Metazoa > Chordata > Ceratodontiformes > Ceratodontidae > Neoceratodus > Neoceratodus forsteri. Next base: position 1,065,227,582 of record CM028131.1, on the reverse strand, counting down.
GAGAAAGGCCCCATCTTGAAGACCTTGACTTGTCCAAATTAGGCTGCTATACCATGTTCCAGTCACCTCTGATCAGGAAAGATTGATGTGGCAGAGAAGCTAATAGGGGAATTAAGTCTGTAAAGAATCTTGGGAAGTCTAGATTGGAACCATTCACTGAACCCAACACTACCACACTGGGCCCCTGTCTTCCCTGCAAGAATTAATAATGACATTTTGTATCCCAGTTTTCTTGTTCCAGGATAAAGGGGACCCCTCAAGCTATAAGAATATCCACCCCCTTCTGCATGCTGCAACCCACCCTGTAAGCTTGTCCTACCTATTGCTGTCTAAAAAGCAAAATCTCTTCCCGTTTAACATGCGTCTCCTGAAGATAAACAATACTGGCCTTCAATAAAACCTAAAACTAAATAAAAATAAATAAATAAAAATTTCTTGAGGTGTTGAAGCACCATATGGCATTTATGTTTATTATGTCCCCCTTTTATATTCCACGTTATAAAGGTATAATTAGCAATAACTCCAAACTAGGGTTACCAGCTCTCAGACTGTCTAGATTGAACTTTGTGATCTGTAAAAGGAAGCACTCCAGGAAAGGATTATCTCCTCCCTCCCATCATAAACATTCCAAATCCAACATCTACAGAATATAACCAAAATGCAGAACCATCCCACTCCCAAATAACAACCAACTTCTAAAGTAGAACAAAAAATATCTAAAATAAGAAATAAATCCAACCCCAGTCCTAATGATCGCAACTCCAAATGTAACAGGCCCATGATGGTATCTCAATCCACCTTTAGGCCCCTCCTCCCCCACTGTTTGTAATAGCAAAATAGGTGAGCAAAAATTAACTCACATCTGGAGCCCTTATTGAATGATAAATATCTAGGTAGAAAAATGATATAGTATTAGTATGCCATGTATAACTGAAACAATGCAAGAATCATCCTAAAAAGAATCCAGAGGATATACAGAGAGTGTTCATTTCTACTAATAGAAACTACAAACCCCAAACCAACATCTCAACTAAAGCAGATAGGATGCTGGGATGTATAGGCAGGGGCATCACCAGCAGGAAAAGGGAGGTCATAATTCCGCTATACAAGACACTAGTGAGGCCCCACCTGGAGTACAGTGTACAGTTCTGGAGACCATACCTACGTAAGGACATAGACAGGGTAGAGAAGGTTCAGAGGAGGGCAACAAAGATGGTGCATGGATTGCATCACAAGTCCTATGAAGACAGGTTCAAGGAACTGAACATGTACTCCTGGAGGAGAGGAGGGAGAGAGGGATATGATAGAGACATACAAGTATCTTACAGGAGGAACAGGTGCAGGAAACACTATTTTAAGTGAAAAAGATGTTCCAGGACAAGAGGACATGGGATGAAGTTGGAGGGAGGACGATTCATAGGAAACATGAGAAAGAATTTCTTCACAGAACAGGTGGTGGACAAGTGGAACACCCTGCCAGAGGAAGTGGTGGGGGCTGAAACAATCACAGGATTTAAGAATGCATGGGATAGACATAAAGGAATTCTGGAGGTCAGGGGTAAGGGGCAACAGACTTCTAGGAAAACAAACTGAACTTACAAGCTCAAATGGGCAGACTGGGTGGGCCATAGGCCCTTATCTGCCGACACTGTCTATGTATCTATGTATCTATGTATCAACTAACTTTCCCAAATAAAGGACTATGTAATAAACTTATTGGCCCAGATATTCAAAAGGGGTGCGCATGGCACAACAATGTTGCACCATGCACAACCCACTGATGCGCCCCGGTGTGATATTCAAAAGGGAAAAGTGCGTGGCACAAATCCCGATGCACCGGAGCACATCAGTAATGTATGCAGGCACAGGTGGGGGGGCATGCCCATGCATACCTTGCACAGCCCGATATTCAGCCCGGGATGTGCAGAGCCATGCATGTGCAACCCTACCCGCGCCAGCACAAAGTTGATCCAAAACAAAAGGAACAACTGATGGCCACCCACAGGTGAACTGCCACATTGCAGGGCACAACATGGCAACTGCCACCTGTGGGTGGCCACCAAGTTCGGATGACCTGGCGGTGCCCCCATGCCGATCATGGGCATTTGTAAGAAAAATAACTGCCGTCCAATATCTCAGGGTTCAGTGGAAACTGGTCGCCTCGCATCGCGGGCTAAGTAATAAAATGATAGTTTCACATCTCGGTCCAGTGACCCTGCCTGCCTAATCGCCGGCTAAGTAACAAAATGATAGTCTTCAGTCTCTGCGGTTCAGTATTTCCGGCCTGATTGAATCCCACCGCTTCAACTTCTCTCAGCCGCAGTAGATGTAGAACCTCAATTACTTGCCGCCTCGTCACTGCTGACACTCGTCAGTGAGTCGCCTACCGTCTGCAGCGTGAGCCAATGGCATGCAGTTTGTAATATACTGTTATTCCAGATATGTGAATGAATCATTCACATATCTGGAATGTGTAGTACGGTATGGCTGCATGCCCTTTGGCTCACACTGTGAACCAATGGGCGACTAGCCCTATCGACGGTGTCAGTCGGTGGTGGTGGGGTGGCAGGCAGGTGGGGTTCTGCCACCGCCGCTGACTGAGGGGAGGGGCGGTGGGATTCAGTGGACGGGTGGGGTGGGGGGTCCACTGGACCACCAGGGATATTAGACAGATTAATTTATTACTAATGCCCATGATCGGGCAGATAGCAGTCCACTGGACCACCAGGGATATTGGACAGATTAATTTATTACTAATGCCCACGATCGGGCAGATAGCAGTCCACTGGAACACCAGGGATATTGGACAGATTAATCTATTTTTATTACAAATGCCCATGATCGGGTAGACAGCGGTCCACTGGACCACCAGGGATTTGTGATTTTCCTTTTTTCACTGCAGCCCGCGATCGGGCTGTGGAGCACATTGCTGGCTACAGGGGGCATCGGTCCCAAACAGCTGCTGCCTGGCAGGGCGCCAGGTGCAAGCGGTTGGGGATCGGTGCACCTGCATGCAAATGGGGCCATAATGTCATGCAAATGGCCCCATTTGCATCTTGCATACATTATGTCCCCATTTGCATGTCAAGTTTTGAATATCGCGATTGCTGTGCATAGCGCAATGGAACTTGTGCTAGCGCATCCCCATGCTCCACTCTGGCCACTTGCGCTGGCACAGTGCCACTGCGCCATGCACACTGCGGGTGGCCAGGGTGCGATATTCAATGATGCTGTGCCATGGTGCAGCTTCATTGAATATCGCCCAGTCCACACCCCTGTGCAGCCAGGTTGCGCTGCGCCCAAGCTTGCGCCACAGCCTGGCACAGTTTGAATATCTGGGCCATAATCTAAATCTGTAGACTGCCAACCATATCACTTATAATTTGGGTCAAATAGCAAGGAATTATATAGTGCATCCACTAATATCCATCCCTTTATTATCCACCACCATCCTTATACACCAGCCTGACCTCCTGTACCATTCTCTCTCTATTGAAATTCATTCCATTATCTGCCACCCTCTCTATCCACCATCTACCAGCACTTTCTGATGTACAGGCTGTATCTTCCTAATGTTATTCTCCCTCTATTATCTGCCAAATCATCATCACTGATACAGTGCATTATTATGGTCCTGATTTTTGTTGTTGTTTTAAAGGTCTTAATAAGACATATTTTACAGTGCATACCTGATGACTATGTTATCTATGAGAATAGAGTTGAGGTTTTCAACAACATCATTTATGAAGAGATTATTGAAACTGTCAGGGGTGGAGAAAGGGAAGATTTCATATTAAAAGCAAGGGTGGATTTTAACATTGGTTTGCTTGTCTGGGACCTGGACTAGTGCAGCTAACCTTCTGCTTGTCCATCTCAACTAATGCATCTTCCATGTTTGACAATGAAGTTAAAAAAGTTCTTATTTTAGCAGGCTCTAGTCTACATGCTAATCTCATTCATTGTTTCAAATGGCTCGGTATGATTAACCACTCTTTAAGAGCTATAATTATATGGCTTCTGGCAGTGCAAGGTGGGGATCCCACAAAAGACTCAGTGTGAGTCATTGTCACCTCATTGTTAGTGTTTACAACTAGTGTTCAAGCTGTGATCAGGGGTGGAATGCTCTTAAGTGATTAGCTTCCAGTATTGAGTTTGTGTCTCCATGTGTGTTGATGTGCCCCACATTATGAAGTCCACTGTCCTTCATTTTCCTACATTTTGAGTACTAAAGCCCAACATTTTAATGACAAAATGTTAAGAGGTTTATAGTGTCTGCCTAGGGTTACCGCCTTTTAAGAAGCCCAAAGTGGGACATTTCTTACTGAAACATGATTTTTCACAGGACAATATGTAAACTCGACCAATTCAACATACATGCTTTCTTTAAATAATCGGAATTAAGACCAAGTGTGCAGATTTTTAGTTGTTTTCAGTGTGTCCTATCATTTAAAGATATTTGAGTTAAGGTATTATAGTTTTTTGCAGCATTTAGAGGAAAGTCAGAAAATATTTTTTCCTACTATAATGTCAGGACATGTAGTATTTTTCATGCTTTTTTCGCAGGACACAGCTGCCCAAATTAGGACTGTCCTGCGAAAATCAGGACAGGTGGTAATCCTTTGTCTGCCGTGCAGGTGGTATGTTTTTATCCCAGCCTCCTCATTGTCACTCCCTCTCCCTCTCTCTTCCCAATCTCCCAGCTCTGAACATTCCCTGAACACTAACTGTAGATAGATAAAATAGGAGGACTTAGATGCTTAAACGTGACCTAAAGAAGCACCTTTTTAATCAGTTACAATGTCATTGTTTTTCTTAATTTATATATTATGTTTGTTTAATCTTGTTCTGTAAGTCATGTCCTGTTTATTGTAGTCTTGTTTATATTTGATTATGCTATTCTATTTCTTGTTGATTGTATAACATCTTGACTGTTTTCACAAAATGATCTCGGGTTGCATATGAAAAAGGGCCATTGGCTCATGCGTTTACAGGGTGAACAAAAGTTTAAATAAAACAATTAATTAAATGAAATTAATAATGACAATAAAAGCCAAACAGATGTCCATCACTCATTACTTTAAATTTGATTGATGAGAAATGAACTAAACTAGATTTTTATAGCCATACTTTGTTTTTCAAGTAATTTCATTACCAAACTGTACACAAATAAAGAAAATTAATAGTTTTTACCAAAATTTAGTCCTGTGCTAATGTTTCCATATTTTACCAATACAACATAACACACCTCTATTATCCACCACACTCTAATATCCGCCAAAAAGTTGGTGTGTCAACGTTGGTGGATAATAGAGGGTGCACTGTGTTTAAAAGGGAGAGAACAGCTTCCAGAGTGATCTTTATAATCATCCTACAATTTGTTATATAATGAATAGCTCCCTATGCATCTGAATAGTTTAAATTTTAGGTGGTACTACGGGCAGACCGTCCGAAACATAAACCTATTTAAGCCAAAAATGCAAGTATTGAGCATTCATATAGAAAAAAAAATGATGACTTGTCAGGATCCCATTGCCACCATGCCTGATTTAGAGTCCGCTCACATCCAAACAGCAAGCGCTAGGTGACAGAAAGAACCCCCACTCCAAAGTGGTCTCCAGCTGACCTTCCTCAGCAACCTTACGAGTCCTCCATGATAAGGCACTCTCAGAAAAATCACCATATGCCCATGCATTGTGAGCCCATCAGCCATTGACAGGAAACAACACCAGCTGCTCAGTCTTTTTGCACCTGACATTTCAAGTTGAAAGGATATCCTCAGGGGGAAAGCTTGGGAGCCCTAACCTTCCACACTGACACTGAGTCCTGTATCAATTTTCTGGGCTAAAATGAAGGCATGTGTTAAGCATAGCCAACTCACCCTTTCGAGTTGGCAATCCTGTCTGTCTAGGCATTACTGCAATGTGACAGTAAACACCGCCACTCTGTACCCAGCCTTAGGTTATCCAGGCATACAAGGGAAGCAGTACATGGTGGAGAACCCGAGCAAGCAAGCAAGAAAAGAGTAAGGCTTTGTGGAGTAACCGCCAAAATGGGAATCCCCCACCACCACCAGCACCATTATCAAGGGGGCACACACCATCCAGAATGGCAATATAACCCTGACTTTCCCCAACAACTGATTTAACCATACACTGCTGCAGGTTAATTCAGTTGTCCAACAGTCGATGCAATAAGTGACCTAAACAATAGCCCCACCTAACCCACCAGTCCAATACGGTGATTTAGGTAGTCTGATGAACCAACATTAAGGAACTTTTGTACAGGGGTTCAGAATGGTGATGTTCTGAAGGTCCCCAAGTGAAGTTGCTACCAAATAAAAATGTACAGGCACAAGGAGAAAATCTTCAAGCATCTAGCACTCAGCTACTTGAGGTAAGGAAACTGACATGTGTAGCCGATTCCACTTCTAAATGTAAATCCAAACTGATTGTTCATGCACATGAGAAATATGAAGCACAGCAGAATCCTTGAATCAAAGTAAACTTTACCTGTGAATTGTGAAATGAAGGCGAAGTAGAATCTTTAATCAAAATAAAAAAGACAGTCCAGTCTTAGCCTGTCCAGTGTTTAAAGTAGCTTCTAACTTTGAAACAGGCAGTGATAATTTATTTATTTATTTATTTATTTATTTATTTAATCTTGGATTAACGATACCTTTGAGCTGGGAGCTCATTTACAAAGGTTCCATGTCGGTTAAAGAAACACACAATAAAATACAATACAAAACAGGGTAGAGTGTGATACAAAAAGGCATAAGCTTAGAGCTATAAATGGTACAATCAGGTTGAGATGAACATTTCTAAGATAGGTATACAATTACAGTATGACTAAATGTTTCAAAAGGTTAGAAGTTAGAATAAAGGGACTAGTCTAAGTGCAGCCAGAGTCCTTGTTGGGGATAGGAAAGGAGGGAGGTACGGGAGAGGAGGAGCATGGGGTGGAGGCTAGTAGGAGTCAGGAGGGGTGAAAGTGGAGGGGGCAAATAGAGCTAGTGGAGCTGGATTTGGTTAAAAGGTGACAGGGCTATAGATTGCAGTCACAGCCACTAATGTCTGTGATGTGTGCCTGAAGTTTACATTTAAAAGACCCAATCTTAGATTCAGACATGATATCACTGGGTAGTCCATTAAACCAGTAGGGGGCATGGTAGTCAAATGTCCTCTGACCCTTCATTGTGCAGTGGAAAGGGACTTGGTATGAATGACTAGTCATGCCCCTAGTCCTATGGGGGTTTGATGTTAGGTGGGTATGTTCTGGAGGGCTTGGGGGGTTAGGCCAAGTACAATTTTCTTGGCCAGTAGGCAGGCCTGGTATTTTACCCTCCCAATGAGGTGTAGCCAGTTTGACTGGGCATATAGGTCACAGGTGTGCATGAGTCGATGGACACCTGTAACTAATCTGCAGGCTTTGTTTAGAGCAGTTTTAACCCTGTTAAGTGTAGTGTCCAATACGGCGCTGTAGATAACTAGACCATAGTCTATGATAGGGATATGCTACTGCTGACCACAGTACAGAGTGTCTCAGGAGTCAGGCAGCACTTGTGTCAATGTAGTAGGCCTATCCTAGCATTAACTGCCTTTGTGACATAGTCAACATGGTGTACGAATGAGAGCGAGCTGTCGAGAGTGAGCCCTAGATATCTGAACATTTGAACTATATTCAATGTGGTGCCTATATTATTTTGGATGGTTAGGTGATGGGATTTGAGTTTATTGTTGGGATTTGAGAACAGCATGATCTTTGTTTTTTTATAGTTCATAAGGAGTTTATGCTCTATGAACCAAGATTCAACCACAGAAAAATCCATCTGTATTTTTTTCTCTGGTGTGATTGGGCCCGGACTACTGGTAAAGAGGACTGCATCATCTGCATGTAGAAGGATGTTGTCTGTGCAGACCTGGGGGAGGCAATTGAGGAAGATGCTAAAAAGCAGCAGTCCTAAAATAGATCCTTGTGGGATACCCGAGCAGACCTTGCAGCTATAAGATAGGGCTTCATTTATTTTAACCTGTTAGGTCCTGTCTTTGTGACAACTAGTGAACCACATCACAGGTTCCAGTTGCAGCAAGTTGTTCTAATAGCAGTGAGTGATTTACAGTATTGAATGCTTTGGTGAGGTTGACATAGGCTACACCCACCATCTCCCCATGGTCGACTGCATGGTGAATGAAGCCAGTGTATTCCAGGAGAGCCGTGGTGATGCTGTGCAACTTTTGGAATCCATGTTGCTGTGGGCATTGGATATGATATTTGAACAAGTAGTCAAGTTAAGTGGTCTACTACTGTGTATTCCAGAGCTTTGGGAGAGGGGAGGTAGTATTGATATGGTGCGATAATTACTGTGCAGGGCTCTATCTCCACTCTTGTTGACAGGTGTCACCACTATGGCCTTTCATCTCTGAGGGAATAGGGAGATTCTTAGCAACAGGTTTAAGATTTTAGTAAGCAGAGTAAGCACTTCATCAAGAGTAAGGTTGATGTGTTTGAGATTTAGGGTGTCATAGGTGGGGTTGGGTTTACTTAGCACTCACTGGAGGTATCGTCTGGCTTCTGCCTTGGTGATGGCTTTGAAACAGAAAGGGGGGGCTAGTTGGCATGCCACTTTTTTGGGCTCTGTCATGGGCATTGGAGTGGTCAAAAATGTCAGGGGGTAGGACACTACTGATGCCAGTAAAAGCATTGTTAAAGATGTCTGCCATTTCTTTGGGGTCCTGGGTGACTACCCCACCAACCTCTAGCAAAGCTGGTGGGCTTTTATTGGGCTTTCCTGTTAAGTTTCTCATGTTGTCCCAGAAGTTTCTACTATTGCCCCAAGATTTGATGAGCTCATCCTTAAAGTATCAGCTTTTTGCCATCCATGCTGTGTGTAAGCGCAGTCCATCCTCAATCAAGTCCAGAAGAATATGCGAGGAAGGAAAGTAGAGTGAATCTAGATCCCAGGTCGAAAGGATAAAAGAAACTCAGCAGTGATACTATCCGTTGTTTAGAGCAAGAAAGTGGCCTTCTCTATAACATGAGGAGGTCACTCTGAGACCAAGCAGCATCCATACCATCCCTGAACCATCAATATGGTATTCTGATGTGACAAGTAAAATCTTTGAACAACAGTTCCTTATAAACCTACAATAACCAGTATAAGCAAGTGAAATGGTAACTCAAGTTTTGCATGCTCTAATAAATCAAAGGTTTTAGCCGAACCTTTGTAAGTGATCTGTAACCTGGCCGGATATAACATGCAAAATTTTATTTGAGCTGCATATGCTGTGTGCTTCAGCTGGACTGATTGTGGAAGGTCCTGAACACTTCACAGTTTGTTCCCTTCCCAGGTCATTTCTTTCACCTCTCTTATTTTGGCTAATAGATGCATTTTGTCCAGGTAATTCAGAAACATAATGATTAGAGGATGAGTTGGTGTTCCCGGAGGGGGTGTAGGTCTAAGAGCTCTGTGGGCATGTTCTATCATATAAGCAAGGCCATTAGGTGAAGCACCAGTGATCTTTTCACAAAGCTTTTGAATAAAAGCGATAGAATGTTAACTATCTGAGCCTTCTGGTAAACCAATAAAGGCAATATTATTTCTTCTGCTACAACCCTCAAGGTCCTCAATTTTATCCTCCAGGTGCATATTGTGCCCATCCATAAAGGGGGATCAAGAGAACAGCCAGGAAACTATAGACCCATCAGTTTGACATCTGTGGTGGGGAAGGTAATGGAGAGCACACTTAAGGAAAGGCTGGGAGGTTTCATGGAGGAGATGGGTTACCTGGATGACCGGCAGCATGGGTTTGTGCCAGGTAGATCATGTCAAACAAACATTGTAGAGTTATATGAGTGGGTGACATCAGCACTCGACAGGGGGAGACCAGTGGATGTACTGTTCCTGGACTTTAGCAAGGCATTTGATTCGATCCCTCACATTGCCCTAAGGGAGAAGCTGGGGGGGATGGGGGTAGGCCTATTGATGGTTAGGTGGATTGGAAATTGGCTTTCGGGTAGCACTCAGTGGGTAGTGGTCAGAGGGGAGGTGTCCTCTCCTAGGAAGGTCATAAGTGGGGTCCACAGGGATCAGTCCTGGGGCCACTCCTCTTTAACGCCTACATCTCCAATATCAGGGAAGGTATCGGGTGTGAAATGAGTCTCTTTGTGGATGACTCTAAGCTGGGGGCAGTGGTGGAGGGGGAGGAGGGGACAGTGGCCCTGAAAGAGGACCTGGATACTCTGGATAGGTAGTTCTGTACCTGGAAACTGAAATTTAACTCCTCTAAGTGCAAGGTGCTACAGCTAGGACAGGAAAACCCCAACTATGTGTACACCCTCGGGGGGATGAGTTGCAGGCCATGGCAGGGGAAAGAGACCTAGGAACCTTGGTGGATGTTAACATGAATAATTCAGAGCAGTGCAGGAGGGCTGCAGTCAGGGAAAATAGGATGCTGGGATACATCGCTAGGGGATTACCTCAAGGAACAGGGTGGTGATTTTGCCACTGTACAACAGCCTGGTTAGACCACATCTTGAGTACTGTGTGCAGTTCTGGAGGCTGCACCTAAGGAGGAATATCCAACTCCTGGAGAGGGTTTAGAGGAGAGCAACCAGAATGATCTTGGGCCTGGGGGATATGACATATGAGGAATGACTAGGGGAGCTCAATCTGTTCTCGCTGGAGGAGAGGAGGGACTGGGGAGACATGATTGAGGTCTTCAAGTACCTCACAGGAGTAAATAAGGTAAGCCGAGATAGCATCTTTCAACTGAAGGATGGTGGAATCACCAGAAGACACAGTTGGAAGATTGAGGGTGGTAGGATTAGGGGGAAAGCAGGAGGAGGTACTTCACTGAGAGAGTGGTGGAACCGTGGAATGTGCTGCCCAGGGAGCTGGTACAGGCAGCTATGGTGGAGGGATTCAAGAGAAGGTGGACAGGTAGGCAAGGGGTGAAGCAGAAGCTGGTTTTCCCAGGGGCAGGACTGGGGGATTGAGTAACAGTGCAAGGAGACAGATAGAGGCCTACGGTACCCAATCAGGGTGCTGAAGCACGAGCAGACTTGATAGACCAATATTCCTACTCTGCTGACGTCTGTTAGTATGTTAGTATGTTAGATACCATCTCAGGGTCTTGGTGATTACACAAGTCCCCCATTGAACTTATTCTAGTTCCAGCATCCCCCGTCTGGCGATTTAGATTTTCTATTGAGGGTTGGATGATTTTTAGTTCTTCTGTGATTGTCTGTAAGGCATCTTTAAGTGGTGAAATTTCATGCAAAAAGTGATCTTCGGTCAAAGCTTGAGATGAAGGTGAAGGTTTTGCAGCTGTTGAGGCCTGAGCTTTGCTCCACTTTGAGCCTTGTCCCTCTCGGGTGTAGATGGCGGAGTGTGGCATATAGCCACCGTCTTCATTTCTGCATCCATGAATAGCAAAGTTTACAGTGCCAAAACAAACTTGGATGTAACAACGATCATATGAAACACAATTTCGCTCAGTATTCTCTTAAAAAAAAAGAAAAAAGAAGTATTATAAGTGTAAGGAGGGGAACGGAGCCAAGGGACCAAGCTGTTTACCCAGCGTGATGTATCACGTGACTCTCTACATTCTAATTTTGATCCAGCATTCCCAAACTTTTGGTGGACGAACTATTTTATTTAAAAAATCTCCCTCTAAATGAGGGAAACATTCTGTAAGTATCCTTTTAACATTATTCTTTTTGAATACTTTTTTATGAAAGCCATAAGGTACTTTCAGGGGCTAGAATAACAATCAGTTAATCACCACCTAGGGGCAGCATGGCACTCGGCTGTGCCTCGTGACACAGCACACTCCTAGGGGGTGATTAACAGACTGTTACTCTGACCCCTGGTCATGCAAATTGTATCCACAGAATATCCTCTACTATTTGAGGGTATAATCCCACTTCACCATTGTACCCTTGATGCACAGGTGATATTCTGAGGTTGGCATACATGTTTCAATAAACTTTGTTGGTTGTGAGCATTTTCATGTAGAGCTGTACTCGTTTTAGTTCACCTGCATTGTTGCTTCCATGCTCTGTCTCCAGTAGGCATCAAAGTACATCAGGAAACTGGCTGGTATGTACAGTCACTGATCAGGCAGTTCAGCCTAAAAGGTTACATACAAAGCTAAATGAACACTTTAACCTCACATGTACTGTGTAACAGTACACTTGCAGTATGTTTTCGTTAACAAACTAAAGTAATTCATTATTAGACATTCTTATTCATTAGTAGGCATTGGGAGCACTTGCTGCTATTGATCTTGTTTTTTTTTGTTGAAAGAAAACTGACAGGGAAACAGCGATTGTGAGTTAATCACAGACAGGTTGGGTTATGGGCAGTGTGCAGCTCAATTCCAAATTAGAGTACATTACAATATCATTATGATCAAAAATGGTGTTTTACAAATAGCACCGACCTCACCTGGCATCTGTGCCAGGCAGGGAAGGCAATTGTGCCAGACAGGGAATACTTTACCAAAAAACTTTTCTGTTTTTGTATATTTTGTGATATTTTTTTAACTCATACCTATTTTTAAACCGCTAATAATACCCCCCAGGGAGGGTTGTATGGCCTACACCATAACTTCCATGGGCTATATGGCCATGCGCCTGTGGCGTTGCACCTCATTATGACCATGGACAGTGTGGTGCTGCCCAAAGCTTTTAATTTTGCTCTGTATTATTGCTTACCCAGATCTGTGGTTGATGCATCTCAATAATGTAGAATGCTGTCACGCATGCGCATCAGCGTATTGTTAGAACAAAGGCTATAATATCACTTTTTACAATGATGCACTTGGATTTACCTTGGGCCTTACCCAAAAAAATTAATAAATTATCAAAAATAATAAAAGTGAAAATATGATATTATCCTTTGCTCTCCATATTGCAGATAACAGCAATTATATTTTCTTCCACACTTATGAATGTGAAAAAAATATATATTTTATTAACACCTGTACAATAATTCAGAATATTCCTCATTAGCATAAATATCCAGCATAATAACTGTAAACATCAACAGAATTGTTTTAGAAAATCAAACTACTGTAATAACAAATAAATTCTAGCAAATAAACAATGCAAATGAATATGTAGTATTAAGCATAATAAATGGTAATAGTTATACTAGACTTTCAGCATACTTATGTTTAACATAACCTTTATGCATAAGAACATGCAAACTTATAAGATCGATATCTCAGATTATTTCTATATAAAACTTGTTTTAGAACTTCATAGCATGTAAAAGTATTATCTTTTTATGAGAACTTGCAACTGATTACATCAGTGTTTTGTATTATATTTTCATAAAACTCAGTTTTAACTTTTCAGATCATGCAAAATATGTCTTAGTTTAAACCCTTATAAACTATATACCCAAAATTATGTAGTTAAAAGTAAGTTCCCTTGTTACTTTCCCAGATAAGCCCGTTTAAATTATTTATCAATTAAAATTTAATTAGTAAAATTAATTAAAATTATACTTAAATTTCTGGTTGTATAAATGGTTCTTCTGTTCTCAACTTAGAAATCTTGGCCAAATCTGATTCTGGATGAAAAAGTTTCTTTTTAGTGAGCTAAACTTCTTGACCCTGAAATAATTGGCATGGACAAACATTGCAGGTTAAATTCCACTTGTTGAAAGTCATGTCACCAAAAGTCAGTCCATGGCAATACTAGATTCAAAGAACTTTCTTGTGGATAGCAAAGTTGTCATAATAACTGGACTTTAATGACTTTTTCAAGTTTAATCCATCTGCACTCAAAACCGTAGACACTAGATTTCCTTTTACTTACAGCACTGCAGCTTGTGTAAATTTTAAAGTTAAGTCTCTGGTCTAGGCTTTAGCAGGCAATATTACTTCAGTCAAAATGCTCAGTAAATAAAATGCAAACCTTGCTTCATAACACAATGACAATGTCTTTGTATCACAAAGTTTGCTTTTGGCCTTGTGGCAACACTGCATAGGCTTTCAAGCGTATCCTTAGCACCTATCTCTGGACACCAATAGTCAACCAAGACTGGCCCCAGTATTTCAAATACAGGTGTGGTCTAAGGTTTTTCAGGCCTCGCAAGTTATGATGCCATTGAAGCTGTAGCCACATTTTCAATTAGCCTGACATAGGTCCTCTTATATTGATGTTTTGGCCAAGACTAAGGAGTGGTCAGTAAAATGTCACTAATATGAATCTGTCCTGGTGATGTCATCACCATATTTTGATTGGTCTGGGTCAGTAAGGGGGCCAGGTTTGTGGCTCCCTGCAGATGACGAATGGTGACAGTGGCCATACCTTTTTAAAGACTGCCCAATATTTCAAAGTTATTTTTAGAAAGGAAATTAACTTTCTCTTATAACTCTTTTCTGCAAAATAATATAACTTTTAAACTTACATTTTTGAACTTCTCTCATCAAATGGAGCATTTTGTTATGTTTCCCATATTTCTAGCACTCATACATTTTAAGCTACACTATTAAGGGTTTTGACTTCAGAATTTTAATAAAACTTCTTAAAATAAAGTGACAGCTGTTCTAAATATTCTAAGATACAGAATAATATAAGATTTCTAAGAAAAATATTATCAAAGCTTTTAAAACATTAGTTTTTTTTTATTTAGGCACATGGCTTTCTTTGTCTTGTCTAAAGGCAATCATAAATCATTTTACTTTTGCCAAACATTTAGATGTTTTTTCTCTGCATAGCAACAGGGTAATCCAATTCAACAATGTAAAACAGAGCACCAGAATAGATTGGTGGTGCTAATTCAGCTTGAAACAAAACAAATCTTAGCACCCACCAAAAACATGCAGAATCAATGGCCATATATTTTTTAAACCATTTATTTTAAAAAGCAGTACAAAATATACATAATGGATATGAAAAAAGTAGAATTTGTTTTATAGCAACAAGGTGCATACTTAAGAGTCATATTTTCAGACTCCTCTGGATGATCATGAGAGACTAGATTTGTCTAGTTATCAATGAAAGAATGTTATTAAAATTACTTTTCTACATAGCTCTTGAACCCTTGGTCCTGCACTTATGATATTACATTTTCTTATTACTCATACTAGTGCTTCTCAACTGTCCAATTTTTGTAGCAGCAGTACATTGCATTATTAAGATATAAATAAAACTTCTTATTCTCTTACACATAATGGGGCTTTTCAAACTGCATTTTGTAAGACAAGTTGTTTGTTTTTTTCTTCAGGCTGTGCCAGTCACATGACATCTTATCTGATCGTAGTCCAGGATACCCAGCTCTGGCTAGCTTAGGAATTCCAAGAATGTGAGCTAGCCCCCCCACCCCATATTCCTGGATCTGAGTAAGAGAAGCGTCTTTAGCATTACCTTAAAGAAACTAAAATGGAGTCTCTTCTTCATTTCCACAGCAACCTCATCTGCCATATATTGGCAAAGGGATGCTTAGGAAACAGACAGAGATTTTTCTTCTTATGCATTAAAGCCAGATACCTTGCTTTAAGTTTTAATTAGTACTTTTATTTTGCTTTTAAGAATTTATGCAAACAGTAACCTTAATCAGAAATTATAACTTCCCATAATTAATCTCAAATAACATAATATAAAATAATAATCAAAAATTATTTCTTGATAATAAAAATAAATAATTTTTCCATCAAGGGTTTTGTTCCTACAGTACCTCCCTTCTGTCTCTACCGACTGCTGTCTAGACATCAGACCCACAAAAGGGCAAAGTCCAGAAAACAACACCAAAACAAATTATGAGGAAACTTTTTATTTTATTTATTTATTGAAATCTTGGATGAAACACCTATGAGCCAAGGTTCATTTACATAGGTTCCATGTTGAGGAAATTTCACAAGGCAAAGTGGTGAGCAATTAGCAGGGTATACAATCAATTAAAAATGGGTAACATTATCTGGCATTGTACAATGTATGCCAGGGCATATACATTCATAAAGGAAGAGTAAAATAGAATAAGAGCGAAAAACATGATAGTCAGCCAGTGGGCCTTGTCAAGAAGTACAGGAGAGGTAAGCAGGGGAGGGCAGAGAGGGGAGTGAATGAGGGGGAAAAACATATGAATCAGCCAGGGGCATTGTCAGATGGTGCCTAAAAGGTGGTGGGGGAGTGAGGTGAGGTGAGTAGAGGATGGGGGTTGGAGGGATAAGGCAGAGAAGGTGGAAGAAGGAGCAACACATACAAGCTTAGCCTCATTGGTTGGTGAACTAAAAGAATGGAAGGGAGTGGTGAGGAAGGTGGGAAGACAAGTGGGAAAGGGTGGGGATGTGCGGATAGTGGGAGTGAATAGAGGTTAAGATGGGAAGGGAGAAGGGAGGTAGACTGAGAGAGAGAGGGGAAATAGGGCTACAAGTGCCGTGAAGTGCACTGGTGAGGATAAGTGCTATGTCTGTCAGAGGTGGGGATGACATGGGACTCATAGATAGTGAGGCACTGCTAATTGGTTGCAGTCACAGGTGTTGTGAGTAGTAAGGTATTGTCAGAATTTATGTTTGAAGGGGCCAAACTTGGGGATGGAGGAGATGTCTAAAGGTAGAGAGTTTATCCAGAGAGGAGCTCTGTAGGAAAAGGATCTTTGGCCCTGGGTAGTATGGCAGTGAGGTACCTGGAAGATCTGATTTATAGAGCGTCTAGTCTGATGAGGCACACTGGAGTGGCTTAGAATCATATGAACTCCAGGAGGCACGAATCTCAGACTGATCTTTTTTGCTAATAGACATGTTTGGTATTTGATTCTTTTAACTGAAGCCAGCCTGTTTTAGCATAGAGGTTGCAGGTGTGCGTAAGCCGTGCTTTGCCTGTGAGAAGCCTGCAGGCCTTATGCAGAGCTGTGGTTATGCATCTAAGGGATATATCAATGGCAGAGCCATAGACAGCAAGCCCATAATCAATAATAGATATGACAGTGCTAAAGTAGTAGCTCTGAATTTGTCAAGCAATTTTGTGAGATTCCCTATTTATTCTTCACAAAATTTAGGGAAAAAAAATCCTCTAAAATTCTTTTTGTTATACCTACAGAAACAGGCCAGTTCCAATTACAGTACTTAAGTGCAATCTGGTAGATTTTCAACTACGCTGTTAGATGAGACAACCCTCTCTGGGTAGCAGTGAACACACTAACAAACAAAACAAAATCCCTAACTAAAGGTTTCACAATTCTCAATAGGGATTTTTAAAAATCCTTTGACTAATTCGATGCTACTACTGTATGGATTGCAAGCTCTAGAACTTCAGAAGTCAGACTCTGTTTGTGCCTATGCAATAACCCAATACAAATGTTGACAGCTTTGGCAACATGATCAATATTATGGGAGTAGGATAGTGTGCTGTCCAAGGTGATCCCACGATATTTAAAGTGCTGAACCTGTTCCAGTGGGGAGCCTGCAAAGTTGGGGACTGTCAGGGGGTATAATCTGAAAGGCTTATGCTGGCCTTTGAAAAGCATTACCTTAGTCTTCTTACAGTTGAAGATGAGTTTGTGGCTGTTAAACCAGAATTCCACATTAACATAGCTTTGCTGTAGTTAATTCTCAAGTAGCTTGGGGTCATGGTTGTTTGTGACAATTACCACATCATCTGCATACAACAGCAAATGATCTTGGCAGGAGTTAGATAGTGTATTCAGGAAGATACTGAATAGAAAGGGGCCCAAGATGGATCCTTGTGGGACACCTCAGAGAACAGCATGGCTGTTGGAGAGGTGATTGTTGATCTTAACCTGCTGAGAGTGGTCTGAGATGTAACTTTAGAACCAGTCAACAGATTCCTCAGATAGGCCTATGTCTGACAGCTGTTCAAGCAGGAGAGTGTGATTCACCATGTCAAAGAGTTTGGACAGGTCTATAAATACCACCTTCCCTAGATAGACATTATCATTTGAGTTGTTGATGAAGCCTGAATTCAGTAAGTGCTGTGGTGGTGCTGTGACCCTTTCAGAACCCATGTTGTTGTGGGCACTGTAGTTGGTATTTTTCAAGGTAATCATTAAGCTAGTCAGCAACAATGCATTCCATGGTGTTAGATGGGGGGGGTGGATGGAGATTGGTCTGTAGTTCCCATGGTATGCCCTCTTCCCACTTTTGTGGATGGGGGTCACCAAGGTGAATTTCCATTTATGGGGAATTGGGGTAGCCTTAGTGATAAGTCAATTATTTTGTTTAAAGGAGATAAGATTTCCTCCAGGGTAATAACGATACGTTTCAAGTCCCCACTGAATCTTGATTTTCCTAGCACCTTTAGGATGTATCTCCTAGCTTCACAGACGGTCACTGTTTTGAAGTAGAATGAATAATGTGACTGTGGTAGGCTCAGATTTATAACCTTACCTTGTCTGTGGAGACTTCGAAGAAGTCAGGGGGTAGGACACTACTGAGGTCCGTGAAGGCAACGTTAAAAGTATTGGCAATGGTTGTGGGGTCAAGTGTCGGTGTGCCATCAATATTACTTAGTTATTTATTACTGCACATAAACTATAGAGATAGTATATGAGCAATCATACACGACACGGAAGTCTCGGGACTCATGATGTTTCCGTGGTTTGATTTGGGATCAAGAAGAATGTGTTTGCCATTGCTGTCATGTATTAAAATTCATTTATTTTTATTTCCAACTATGTTGAATTTTCAGAAAATATCATTATACCAGCTATCGACAGTTGGTAACATGGTGCTGGAGTTATCTGAGGAAAGACGTTCGAGTGGCCCTACCTTCTTGTGTGATACAGCGCAAACGAGATCAGTACCCCAATGAACCTGGAGCTGCTTAAATGCATTTTAAACCAGAGAGAGAATCATTCCACCATGAAAAGTATGTGATTTTCATTTAGTTTTTGACATTGTACTTGTGTTAATTAGTTTGTTTGTGTGCACACTAAGCACTAGTTGTGAATTACAGACTTGTTTGCATGTTTTAAGAAAAATATTTATTTCAGTTGGTACAATATTTATTTTAGTTAGATTACAACTTTTTTAACTTACAACCTGTTGTTTCCATGTTGAATATGGAAGTATATCTCAGAGAATAATAGGAAAGATATACTGTAGAATTTTGAAGTAAAAGAAATTCAGTTTCAAAGTAAAACAAGGTTGAATACAATAAAAAAAATGCGAACACAACCACATAATAATTATACTGTGATGCAATAATAAACTATTGAACTGTTTCCATTATGCCTGTTATTAATAACTAACATGACGTGTTATTTTGTCCTCTATCATGCCAACTTACTGGATGTTGGCCATAACTTAAGATGCACTAATGATGTGGTAACACTTAAATCAAACCATGTTATATGAAGACAGCAGTAATGTTCAGATATTAATAAGTTGTACTTAGCAAAACCACTGACGTACTGCACCTTTGCTTCTTCATGGTTGATGTGCCTATATGTGGAACTTAGTGGTGGAGCTTCAGTTCTGTTTACAATTTGTTCTCTAAGTTCAACACAAGCAGCCTTTGTGGAAACACTGACAACAGCCTCAGTAAGAAGTCTATTAGCATACCCTGTGAAATCAAACTACTGAAACTATCAAAACAAGGTCCACTAAAGTGACACCCTTATATTCATTATGTGCCATTTTTTGGGGGGAGGGATGATTGAGATTATACAATTTCAACCTATATGCATTTACAATAAGTAGAATTATAAAAGGGGTCTCAGAAATGCCGCAATCTGATTGGATGTTAGGATTCAAACAGCCTTGCATTAATCCCTGACACACTGTCATGTACAGCCTGATCATCATGGCACATGGACTCTTCCTGTTTGCATTTCATCTTCTAGAGCTGCTGAATGATGGGAATTATGCAATCTGATTTTGATCTAGCATTCACAAATTGTTGGTGAAAGAACAATTTTATTTAAAAATCTCCCTCTAAATGAAGAAAACATTCAAAAAGCATACTTTTAACACTTTTCTTTTGCAATACTTTAGTGAACATGAGGTTTATGAATAATGACGTTCTGTATTTGTACAACCAAACACTATTCCATATAGTGTATGGTCCCAAAACCCACAGTCGAGTACTTTTCCATGGTAAGGAAGTGAGCATGTGTTTATGGGGACCAGCTTCTGTGGGAGAGAAGGATACCGGCCAGGTAGTGCACATGATGCGTCAACCTCCACCTCTTATATGAACAGCGCTGATATGGCCTGTTACATTCTGATGTCACTACTTACACAAAAGGAAAAATCATTCTGCTGTATTAGTTACGTGACCACCAAAGCATAACAGTTTGTAACAGGATACGGATCTCCATACACAATGACATCCCTCCATACAATATATTATTGATTGAGGGAGCACTCCAAAACAAACATTTTACTCCCATTCCCTCATGTTGAATATTGTGTGCAGTTTTGGGCTCCTCAAGGTAAGACACTAGTGAACAAGTTGGAGAGATTGCAGAGAAGGGCTACAAGAATGGTAAGAGGGACTGGTGGTCTGACATATACTGAAAGACTCGATGAACTCAATGTCTATCCATCGGTGTACAGGAGGCTTGGGGGGGTCTGGTCTACACGGCTCTACATAAGCCTGATCTGTGGGAGTGTTTGTCACTTACTGATAGGGGTGCTACAAAGGTAACCAAGGGACACCATTATAGGCTGAAAGGAAAACAATTCAAGGTTAACAGGAGGAAGCAGTGGTTCAGGCAAAGGGTGGTGGAAGAATGGAATAGGCTTCCAACTAATCTAATACAGAATGATAGTATTGACATATTTAAGAGAAGACTTGATATTTATATTACTGAACAAGGAAGGATTAAATATAGAGGATGTTAGGGTAATGGTCATGTCCTAGTGGCCTCTTAAGGCTTTGGACTTGAAATGTTCCTAGATCCTATGATTCCCTACGCGTGAGACACTGTATTATTTTGTAAATAATATAGAGCTATACACATGAAGACATGTACTGAAGCTCCTGCCTCAATGATACCTACCATATGTTGCCCTGTCCATTACCACCCACACTGAAGGTTCACCTGTCTTTGCCTTACTGAAATACACTTCCAGCTTTGGCTGACCATCATGGTTCACTTTCAGACTTGCTGCTGTTCTCATTGAAATGTACTGCCACTAGATACAGCCTGAAAAGGAAAAAAACAAGTTTTAGTCATGTCACTGTTAGAGGGTGCTACAATAAACAGCTTGAGAAAGTGTTACTAATTTCAATGCTGAAACCATTCTAATATGACAATTATAGATATATTGAGTGCTCTCAAACAATGGTAGCACTCCTCTCCAGCTCATATGAGAGAATCTCAAGGAGATGTTGCATCACGTGTAGGCGTACCTGAAGCGGCCTCGGTACTGGGACCTGTTTTTAAAATCTATATATTCTGTACTGAATCAGTGTGCCACAGTGGGTATCAGATACGACTCTGAAGGCTATCAAGATGTCTACAACATAGGAATTGTACTGTTGAGTTGTAATTAGCAAGACACCTGCAAGACAGTATAGCTAGTGAAACATTACTCAGGAATATCTACATTTCTCCTGACAGTAAGTGAAAGGAATAATTTTGTGTGAGAAATACCTCACCTGCATTTCATGCCATCAAGGGAAAAAGCAGTGAGTTTTGGGGCAAAGAGTATCACAGTGTTATGGAATGACTCCACTGATGACGTCTGGTATAGTGGCGAAAGGCCCTTAATGTTCTTTTAAGCTGACAGTTTTCAAGAAGAGACACAAACTTCTCCATCACTGCTTCACCTGTCAATATAAAGAGTTCCAGCCTGTTAGTATGTCTCAACATTCAATGGCCCACTGCCTTCACAGGAACGATGAAATGCAGTTAGAAATTGATTCTGGCAGTGTGTATACAATACTATAAGGTATGCGAATGAAGAAAATATCTCTAAAAATGTTAGAACACCACTCTTTGACCACAATATGACTTACAACTTTGATGTATTAGTACCAGTGAAGACTACAATTACCCCATAAAGATTACATGAAATGTCCATTTTCACTGACACCTAGTGTTCTTTTTGAAACTTTAGAAATGCACCAGAGCACCCTTTCCTACTATCATCTTTGAAAAGTCGTTACAGTCCCCCACCAATTAACCTGCAAAAATAAAGCACGGTTAAAGTAAATTGTTACTGCTGTACTCACTTGGTTGTAGCCACTTCTTCCATCCTCCCCTCCCTTCCAGAGGTCCATGGGTACATCTCTGGAATGCAGCACTGTGCCCTTCATGTATATTCTGTATATGGTTTACTAGACCAGCCCATTTTCCAGACATAACATCGGCATCACTGTCTGGAACTGATGAAGTCACCCAGTACATGTGATTATTTATAGTTTTTTTCCATGGAGATATTGCCTCCATCCCTCTTTGCTTGGAAAGAGTTTTTATTTTTTTCTGAAGACCTGCAGGTAAGATGGCAGTTCAAAAGCAAACAAAATAAAAAAGAAATGTCATGACACTGTACTAAGATTTTACTTATAGTAAAGTTTTGGAACTGCACATACAATTGTGCCTCCAAAGGGAACCTGAACAGCAGCAATGAACTCCACAAACAGACACTCATGTCATGTGATCTAACCAAGTTAGGGGCTGAGCAGCAAGATGGCTGCAATGCTGCTTTGCTTCTGGTTGCTCTCTGCTCTGCCAGGTATGTAGCTGCAAATCATGTATTAGAGGGTTTGATTAAACCTTATGAATGAAACTCTGGCTATTTTGATCTGCTCCCATTGGAAAAGCTATTTTTAAATCCATTCCAAAGGTAGTCAGGTGTTTTTTCTGTATTGTGAATTTTTACCTGGTTGATCTCTGGCTTTGGCATTCCAAGTGCCATCCATTCAATTTGGGGGAGATGAGAGGAGGTTAGTCGCTCCATTATGCTTACAGATGAGGCTGGGAGTGTGAGCTGACCAGTGTTTTTGAGGGCTATGTGGGGTGTTTCGCATTGTTTTATTGGACACCCATTTAGAACTTCTAGTCCCCTGAGGATGGTGAGCACTACAGATGTACTACATACGTTGAATGCCGGATCATGGCCAGAGATGGAAGCAGAATCAAGAGTTAGAGAAACTCCTTATACCACAGAGACCAGGCAAGTTTTAGATATGGACAATGGGGGATGTTGAAAAGTGCTCTATAAGTGCTGATATGCATATATTTTACTATTAAGAGGTATGCCATTTTTGACTAAGGGCTGGGGAGCATTATTAATCTGTATAAAATGTACTGCACTCAGGTGAGCGATGTTTATGTGTTTTATCCCCAGATGTCCTTAGTAAAGGGAGCAAGACTCAGAGAATATTAGTTCCAGCAGGGAGAGCCTTGCACAGGAGGGTGACTGGCTTTGGACACCATTATTTTTTGCCAAAGGAGTAAAATTCACCTATAAGCCCTGGAAATGAAGACCTGTTTGGAGGGTCCTTGTGGGATGCTGTGGTGGCAACTGTTGGTGATTTGCTGGGGGTGCATCCCCTACAAAGTACTGTTTCCTATTTTCCTTGTTTGGGACTAAATTGTGTCCTACTGAAAAGGGAACACTTCACCATTAATACAAAGGGCCCTGAACCTTATTACGTAAGGCCCACAATTAAAGCACATACTTTAAAAGTTGTCTTATAGAGACACCATTCGTGGTGACTTACTGTGATGGGACACAGCATATTTTCTCTTTTCCTTCCTTAAAATAAAATGCAGCTGTGCTTAAAGAGCTGCTGACACCATCTGGCCAAAACTGCTACATTGCAGAATTGGAATAAGCATATCCCCAGTAAGCCTCCTAACAAAAATTAGATTTCTATGTTACTTCATTTTAAAGTTATTAACCATTTTGTAACCCTGATTTCATGGATTACTCGAGCTTCACTCAAAAGGTCAGAAGGAATAAGAACCCCACTTTGGCTAAACACTCTGGATGTGCATAGTTTCCTTTCCAGTAGTATTTATATAATAAATGTCTGCATGCATGCCACACTGACACAGTTAATGAAAACTATTGAGTACATCACTTATCATATAAATGTGTGCTAGACTGTGGGGTGCATCACATGTGCCTGTATCTTCAACCACGGAAGGTGACACCTGTTCTGAAGATATGCTCTGAGGACCAAAATCAAATGGTGTGAAACTTGATTATCACAGCAATTTATATAAGGAGAAGTGTGTATTAAATTTTAACAACTTGTAAGCAATGGGGGTCCTTTTCTTATTCCATCCCCTCACCCCTTCAGTAATCTGTTCAGATATGGAGACAGCGTGTGCTGAAGTACATGCCAATAGGCTCCTTAGTACAAAACAGCTGAACTGTAATGTAGCCATGTATAGAAACATAGAAACACAGACTCTGATGATAGATGAGGACTGCTTGGTCCACCCAGTCTGCCCATTTCCCTACCTATTGGATAAGCTACAGATCCTAGTTTTACCAACAGCCTACTTCCTCCTACCTCCCACTAGAATTGCCTTATGTCTGTCCCATGCAATCTTAGATTCCCCCACTGTTTTTGACCCCACGACCTCCACAGGAAGGCCATTCCATGTGTTCACCACCCTATCCATGAAAAAATACTTCTTCATCTTGCCCCTGAGTCATCCCCCTCTATCTTCAAATTGTGCTCCCTTGTTCATGCACATCTTTTTTTCTAAAAGATACTACTGTTACACGAGGTCCCTGCACCCTAAATGGTACCCCCACAGACAGCTAGCATTTAGATATGTATTATACTAACATATAGGGCTAAGGGCATCTACCATATAAGAGTAGATGTCAGGATATGTATGCACATTATTGCTATACACTTTACTTTCCAATATACACATGTATTTCTTGCTTACAAGATGTTAGGACATCTGTGTCCTTGTAATGATTATGATATATGAGTCAGCATTGCCATCTTCTGATGATTTGTATTACTACACAGCTATGTAGAAACTGCACCTCTTTGTTTCCACAAAGTGATGACTATAACAAAATTGTATAATGTTATCTTGGACTGTGGAGCCACCTCTAATTTAGCCAATGGGGCTCATCTCTGTAACTAGAAATGTTTCTATCTTACAGCAACCATGGTAATTATCTTAGGTATATAACGTAAGACATTATGGGCCAGATATTCAAAACTTTGAGCTGGGCAAAAATCATTTGCACAGGTTTAGCGCTGGATTAGCGCGGGTCTGCCATATTCAAAAGGCCAAATAGCACGGGCAAACTGCATTAGCGCCAGGCAAAAGTATAATGTATGCAAGGGCAAACTGGCCCCTTGAATACAAAGCATGCTATATTCAGTGGCTAAGCGCTAAGTGGTTCATGCATTTAGCCCAACGACAGTTAGCCGGTATAGTACCGCCCAGAAAAGAGCTGGTCTTAATCCTGGGCAATCAGCTTCTTGCGCAACTATAAATGGCTGTGCGCTGGATTTGCCAGTTTAGCGCGGTCTTGCGCTACCCTAATACATAAATATAACACAAGATAAAGCCAAACATAGTGGAAATCTCGCTAACCAATGGCATCACAATGATGCCATCATCTGCCACCAGTCCCAGCCATGCCAGGCAGTAAGTGGTGACCTGCCGCCAGTGGACAGCATGGCAGTGTAGCCATACAGCACACACCTGCTGACCACACATATCTGTGGACAAAACAGATGCCAGCACACATGCAGCACTGTGGGCATGGAGGATGTTGAGGGAGTGTGTATGGGTGGCCAGGCTGTGCCACAGACCAGGTGTGGCCACAAGGCTGGGACTCAGCATGCAGTGCACATGGGCCAGTATTAGGAATACCCCCAACACTAGTGTGCCTTTCGGATACTATATACCCCCCAGCCACATACCACACAGCTGTACAACTGCCACAACACAAAAGCCAGATATGTACATGTCACTGTGAGCATCACATGCCACAGGTACAGCATCTGTGGGTCACACAACAGTGTAACAGTAATGTCGACTGTCAGTAAACACCTGCAGGTTGGGCCTGTCACTGTGTACAGTGCAATCAGCATCACTTGCCCTACACACCATAGGCAGTGCTACGTCCCTCACACTACTGTCTCCCTTGCTACTGTAGTGTCTGCTGTGCACTGTAGCATGCCCTACAGTGTGACAGTTGCATGCAGCACCACCACCACCTGTGCCTATGCTGTCCTGTCCCCTGGGGGTACAATATGCTATGCTATGCTATACTGTACTGTTTACCTGTAGCCTGTAGCTATCATCGTGCACTGCCAGACTGACCTACAGATGGAGCTGCGGTTGGACCTTGTCTGCCCTGTACTTCCAGACTGACCTACAGGTGGCTCTATGGGACCCTCGCAGTAACGCTAGGCAAACTGTGTGCAAATCAGGGTATAATGAGATGCTAATCCGGTTGTTTGCCCAGAGACTACCTAAGTAGGCTCATTTGCATGCACTTTGAATATGGCACATTTTAGCTCCGGGCAAGCGTGTTTGCTCCAGGCTAACTGCTTAGCTCCGGCGCTAATGTGTTATACGGCGCTAATAGTACAGGGAATATTGTAAAGTTTTGATCACTGTTCTTTCTCATCTGCTGCTTCCTGCAACTGTACTGAGTCCATGCATTTGCTGGACACACATTGCCACGTAGTTCGTCTGTACCTGCCCTCACGTTGCTGTGTACTGTGTTGTTGTTGTGGGTTGCACTTCCTGGTTGTTTTATTCAGTGCTGTCTTATTCCAGGGCAATGTTTGCCCTGCACTCCCAGACCAGTTTGCATGGCCTCATTACCATGCTATATTCAGAAGCTGTTTGCCCTGGGCTATTCCGTTTGAATATGGCTTGCTTTGTGCTCCGGGCTCAGTTTGCCCGCTGGGCAGTGCTAATTTTGCCCCTGGGCAAAGTTTTGAATATCTGGCCCTCTGTCTTCTACCTTAGAGACCCCAGGAGACACGGAGATTCCTCGAGGTATAGGGAATGCTTAGCATTGGTTCCCAGTTCCTATTCGTAAGAACTGCTTAGGGCAACTGTGATTTTCCTTTTGGTAGTAATAAACAAGCTTTATTACTCTTATGCAATGTGTCTGTGATTCCTTGAATGCCCATTATTGCCAAGAACCTGAGAGTGCGGCTTAGACCTCCTGACAATTGGTAACCGCGTACAGGCAATATTTGTGTTTGCAAAGTTTCACTTGTTGCTACAACTTTACCCTTCCCAATGGGGACAGCAGGTGTGCATTTCCACACCACCTCTCCCATTTTTCTCCCACTTTGTAATCACTTGCAAAGTCTGGCTGCTACCTGGGTGTGGTCGATGCTGACTCGACCCACCCCACAGCAGTTTTGAATTGCAAGCTTACAAGTGCAGAGTAGCCCGACTGTGAACAAGTGCACCTGCTGTGGATCGATACACAGCACAGCACCTTTTCACAGTTTGAGTTTTCGTTCCCTCCCACACAATGGCCACCGTATCAAATATCTGCACAGAACTTAGACTTGATGTCTCAAACTTCTTTGCCTCCCATGGAGGATGGGCTGACTTCATGCAGGACGCAAGTCAATCTGAAAACCTTATACTGGGGATTTCAACCCAGTACACTGAGATGAGACAAACAGCCAGACAGTGAGAAGCTAAAGGGCTGTTGGTCATGGCTCTCTATGCTGCTCTGGAAGCCTCTGAAGTGAGGTTTCAATCCCTTTAACTGCAAATTTCATCTCTTAAACAGGAGAGGGGATTGCAGGAAACTGAACACGTGAGATATGAGCAGGATTTGGAGTCTGAGCTCCAAACTCTGTGAATTGAAAAGGATTCCTTTTTGCATCATTCTGCTCAGGCAGGCAAATAGGAACTTTGTATGTTGAAGTTGGAGTGTAAAAGTTTGAGACAGGATAAGGGGTAGGCTTTGCAAATGAATGACTTGTTAAGTAGAATGAATGATCAGATGCGTGAGGAGTTGTGAGAGTTACAGGATGAGATAAACCAGATACGTAATGACTTAGGAGTAGCTACTAAGGACAATCGTAAATTGAGCGTCATGTATAGAGTGTTACAGAAGCAGATGCAGGATGATGTGGATCAGAATGTTGCAAAAGTGAGTCATGAGGAATGTGAATCTATAATGGCGAACCTGCACCATCAGCGAAAGGTGCTGGCTGGTCACATCAAGGTGATGGGAGGTGTACCCCACCTTGTCCATGTCATCTGAAGGGGAGGAGTCAGATGTTGACATCTCCCAGTACAATGCCCAGTCACACCCCTACTATGGCCCAGACACCCCTTCCCACCATCCACAACATGGTAGACCCCTGTCACATGACACCACGTCCCTACGTCATAGATGGCATGATGCACATCATGAGCAACACCAGCATGGCAACTCCCATGCTGGGGAGGAGCAGGCCTAGGCCTAGTCCCGATGCACCACCGATAGGTGTTATAGTGTGGAAGACAAGCAGTAGATTGAGAAAATGACTGAGAGTGCCTTAGGCACCATGCCCATCTCTGAGAAAAACAAACGGGTTCTAAAGACCCAGATTAGGCAGCTTCTACACAAGGCTGGTACACAGGAGGGCATGGTTCATTCTGTGACTGAAGCCATGGCTCAGTCAGCCCTGGAGGGCACCCAAGGTAATCTACCTCTGCTTGATCATCCCAATAATCCCCTACAAATGGCCTACTCTGTTCAGCAAATAGCTGACAGTATTGGTCAGATGCACCCATCCGACAACCTCAGTTGCCACTTGGAAAAAGTGTGTGCTAAATGTGAAATGCTTAGTCTCCCTTCAGACTACCAGGTCCAGATTCTACACCAGACCATCATTCTAGCCTGTGGGTGAAACTCCCTGATGTCATCCACCAGGATGGCCATGCCACCTTTGATGAAGTAGCATCTGAGCTCATTTCTGCACACAACCCAGATGTGGTAGGAGTGATGCTCACATACCCTGTGAAACAGAATGTGAAAGAAAGTCCAGCGACTTTCCACCAGAGGCTGTGGATTGCCTAATGAGCAGAGAAGCACTTGCAGAAGAAGCTGCAGATGTGGACCTCATTGAATATAAGACCTTGTTCCTTAGGAACATGATCCCTGCAGTAAGAGAAAAGGTAGAGACAACCACCTATCCCATCACAAAGAGATTTGCCGACACTCTTCGGAAACCAGAGAGCGTTTATTAACTCTACATCAGTGATTCAGGCTCTGGTTCCAAGAAAGGAGCTGCCATGGAAGCCATTCCAGGGGCCGTGATGCACTACATGGTGGTGGGACAGACCCAAGAGAAACAGCCCCTCCCCATGGACAACCAACATCCCCAGCAGGCCCAACAGCAACAACAACAATCCTGGGGTGGGAACCTGAACTACCACAAAACCAAGAAACACCATAAGAACAATAAGGGTAAACAACAAAGACCAGGCCCTTCCTACAGGGAAACAGCCAATGAGAATCAGTCTCCAAGACCTCCTTGGCAAAGTGCGCTCCATAGCAGATGCTGTTCTAGTATGGGCCCTTGCTGCAATACAGCCAGGAAAGCAGGCCTCCACAGGCCATGGGGACACAGGAAGTCCAGGCTCTCAGGCCCTTACAGGCCTGAACCCGGAAGTGGCTCCCTATATAGCATCAGTACAGCATGGTGAGATGGTTCAAAGGAACCAGGCCGAGGTCCTCTTTCAGGAGCTCCCCATGCCTCCACTGATACAGATTAACAATTACAGGCCCCAGTCCAGATTGTAAACAAGCTGGCCTTGGATATAAATGGAAGGCCCTGCACAGAGGGCGAGGTTGAGGGCATGACAGTATTACTGGATACAGGCACAGCTGTGTCTGTATTACAGGATGACAACCCAGACACATCACCATGGTCTACCAGATGGAGGACCAATATGTCTGGGGTAGATGGAACTAGGTTACCTGCATACCAATCCCTGCAACTACCTGTGACACCGGGACACCTGACAGCATATCATACCTTTCAGCTAATGGTATTGCATGATCACTCTAATATAATCGGAATTGACATTTTGGCACCACATGGCTGTGTGATAGACCTAGCCAACATATTACTGATACAAATTCAGGGACAATATTACACCATCATGATCCCTGACTCACATGTGGTTGCAACAATCTCTGTGAACAACAAAGAGTATGATGTCATAGATTTGTTTAAGAACCATGAGCTTTTCCCAAAGCTCCTTCCCATTCTACAAAGACATCTGGATGCATTTTCCACCAACAAGCATGACTGTGACAGGATGCACACTGTCATTGAAGTGACAGGCCCGGCACGAGAGGCAATGGCAATACCTCTTTCCACCTGAGGCCTTGCTTTCTCAGGAAAACAATTAAATCACTCCTCAAGCAAGGTGTAATCAGAACATGTGTTTCCACTGCAAATTCCCCAGTATGGCCTGTGAAATAACCCACAGGTGCCTGGAGACTTACCATTGACTACAGGAGACTAAACCAGGTCATCCCAAGTTGTGCCCGAACTGTGGCATCAGCACCAGACGTGCTGCAACTACTGACCCCTGACCAACAATGGTTTAGCACCCTGGACATCTCCAAAGGCTTCTGGTCATTGCCATTGGCTCCCAAAAGTCAATATAAATTCACCTTCACCTTTGAGGGCCAGCAGTACATGTGGACCTGCTTACCACAGGGGTTCCACAACAGCCCCTCCCTGTTCCATCTGCACATGATGGATGCCCTTGATGGGTTTCTCTACACACCAGTGTCTCTTGCAGTACATGGACGACCTGTTGTTGGCCATAGCCATGCAGGAACAACATCTGGACCTCTTAGATGAACTACTGACCCTCATCCAGAGGGCAGGCCTCAAATGTAACCCAGCAAAAGCACAACTATGTCAGAAAGAGGTACTCTTTCTGGGCCTCAGGATAACAGACCAAGGTCGAAGCCCTAGCTGGAAGAAGACAAAGGGACTGCAAGATTTGCCACTGCCTACCAGCGTGGCCACCCTTAGAAAGTTGCTAGGTATGGTGAACTATTCTAGAGATTTTATTTGTGATTTTGCTCAGGAGGCCACCCCTCTGCATGAGCTACTGAAAAAGGATGTCCCCTGGACTTGGGGCCCCATTCACACCCAAACTGTGACATCACTGAAACAGGCCTTGGCATCAGCTCCAGCTTTGGTTAACCCCAATCCAGCCCTGCCATTTCATCTGGAATGTGCCACCTCTGACATGTCTGCAGAGTTGGCACAAAAAGTCCATGGCATCCTGAGACCCATTGCATATGCATCACAGCTCTTGGCCCCAGTGGAACAGAAATACAGCCTTTGTGAAAGGAACCTTCTGGCCACCTACTGGGCTGTCAAGTATTTCCTATATATCATTGGGTACTCCCCCGATCATCAATACCAACCACACCCCAATAACCTTTTTGCTGTCAGACAGAGTAAAGGATGGGTCAGTCTCCAATACCAGACTGACACACTGGTCCCTCCTTCTCCAGGACAGAGACATCAAGGTCCACCCAATCAAAATGCATCCATGCTGGTGCATGGTCTCCTTTTCCAAGGAGAGCCCCATGACTGTACACTGCAGCCACCTGATCTACCAGATCCAGGTTCTTTCCTTCCTGCTACACCACAACTATTTGAGAACACCTCATTGTGTCATCTCTTCACAAACGGATCAGCTTCCTATTACCAGGCAGAACAGCTAGAAGGAATGGGCATATTAGTAATTTACCCTTTTGGTAACACTGTTAACATTTCTAAGCGTTGCAGTGTGGCATCATCACAGTATGTGGAGGTGGTAGCAGTGGCCTGCGCCCTCAAGTTCATCCAGCATGGAACCGAGGACACCATTATTTTCACAGTCTCTAACTGGGTTTGTTGTTCCCTTCCTTTCTGGTAGAAGAACTCCTTTACCTCTTCTGATGGCACACCAGTGAAACACAAGGAACTGGTAATATACATTCATTCACTGGCATAGAAATTTGCACACAAACTCTATGTGCACAAAGTTAAGGCCCACTCCATATGCAACCCCTATCATGCCTTCAATGACACTGCTGACATCCTTACAAAGGAAGAGGCCTGGGGGGGCACCTGGATGATGGAGCATCCAGAGGGCAGAGCGACCATACACATTACAGCAGTCAGGAAGAAACCTGAACCCCTTTCCCTCTTGGATTTGTCAGAAGTCCAGCATGCTGACTCTGAACTCAAAGATGTGTTCAGATCCCTGGACAAAGGTACTGAGAAGACTCTACCTACCCACAACCTCTACCAAAGGCATGAAGGTATGTTACACCTGTCCCCTGATGACAAGCTCATCTGGTATCAACCAGATGACACCCCCACCAAATTGTGGGGGGTTCCTCATCATCTTAGGTCTGAATTTCTGCACCAAGTTCATGACGCCCCCACTGGTGGACACCAGGGAGTGGAAAATATGCTCCAAAGGCTCAAGACCACCACCTGGTGGCCTAGTGTCACCAAGGATGTTAAACAGTACATAGATAACTGCCTTGTTTGTACACAAAACAATCCCATCCTTACTAAATGTAATGGCAAGCTGCTACCACAAAGGCATTCTGGCCCTTGGCATGCCATATAGATCGATTTTATTGGTCCCCTAACTAATACCATCAGAAACAACAAATACGCCCTTGTGGTACAGTAACTGATCTTTTCTCTAAGTGGGTTGAAGCTTTCCCCACTAAGACATGCACTGCTAAAACCACTGCCAAAATCCTGGTGGAACAGATATTCTCCAGGTGGGGCCTACCTCTTAAGGTAGACTCTGACAAAGGAATCAGTTTTACAGGTGAGTTGATGAAAGAAGCCCTTGAACTCCTTAGAGTTCATCAGAAGTTCCACATACCTTACCATCCACAATCCTCAGGTCAAGTAGAGAAAGCCAGCAGATGGATTAAGCAAATGCTTTCCAAATTCATTCAGGACAATCCCAAGGACTGGAATTCCTTACTGCAGTTACTCCTTATGGCAATTAGGAGTACACCCTCAGCCACCACCCAGTTGACACCCTATGAGGTGATGACTGGTAGACAGATAAGATTACCTGAACACCTGTTGTTTGACCTGCACACCCCCACTGCAGACCATGTCTCAGTGGACCAATATGTGGAAAAACTCAGACAAGACCTCATACACACTCATGTGTATGCTGCTAACTGCATGGGCAAGGCCCAGCAACAGTCCAAAATCCAATTTAACAAACACGCACAAGAAGTGGATTGGCAAGTTGGGGATCAGGTAATGGTTCTCAGATTTGCACATCTCACACATTCCATCTCCAATAAGTGGGAAGAACCCTATCCCATTGTCAACAAGCTCAGTCCAGCAATCTATCCGGTTAGACTCATGCAAAACAGCAGACTGACTGACAAATGGTTGCATGCAAACCAGCTGAAACTGTATAAAGGAGTATAACTACTTTTCCTCACCCCATTGGGTGGAATAGTTCTAATTTGCTAATGTTTGATTTTCCTTTTCAGAAACACTGACAAGATGGCTATCTTGTTCCATTTTCTCCTCATCTCAGGAGTTATCCCCTGCATCCAAGGCACGACAAAGCACCTCCTTCCTCACCTTGATCCACCTGCAACTACCCCAGAGGGAGTGCCATCAATATTCCTTACAATTTGATTACCGTCCAGGAAGGTTCAGATGCTTACCTCACTGCCTCGGTTGTTGCTCCTGATAAATTTACCCTACAAATTGAGTGGCAAACCAAGCCTCAAGGACAAATACTCCCTGTAGTCAAACTCTCCAAGGGAACTTTCCATGGATGACCTAATGCAAAATTATCCCCAAATAAACATAGAAACATAGACTCTGAAGGCAGATAAGGACCACTTGGCCCACCTAGTCTGCCCATTTCCCTACCTACTGGATAAGCTGCAGATTCTAGTTAACCAACAGCCTGCTTCCTGCAACCCCCCACTATAATTGCTTTGTGTCTGTCCCATGCATGTTTGAATTCCCCCACTGTTTTAAACCTAACGACCTCCTCAGGAAGGCTGTTCCATGTATCCACCACTCTCTCTCCGTGAAAAAGAATTTCCTCACATTACCCCTGAGCTGTCCCCCCTGTATCTTTAAACTGTGCCCCCTTGTTCTTACACATCTCTTTTTCTGAAAGATGCTACCCTCCTGGACTTTGTTGATTCCCTTGAGGTACTTGAATGTTTCTATCATGTCCCCCCGTCCCTCTTTTCATCAAGGGTATACATATTAAGCTCTCTCAGTCTCTCTTCCTATGGTTTCTAATGTAGACCCTGCACCATTTTAGTTGCCCTCCTCTGGACTGCTTCCATCCTGTCTATGTCCTTGCATAGATGAGGTCTCCAAAACTGCACACAGTACTCCAGATGGGGTCTCGCCAACTGTCTGTATAGAGGGATAACCACTTCCCTTTTTCTACTTGTGATGCCCCTTCCTATGCATCCCAGTATCCCCTTGGCTCTCCTTACTGACTTTTCACATTGCTTACCCACCTTTAGGTTATCTGATTAACTTGATACTTGATACAAATGGTACTTTGTCCTTGCTCCAAACCACTCTTAGACATTTTGATTTATACAATATCACTGCCTTAATTGACCCTCATATTGTGATTCTTTGTCTAAAGATTCTGCCAGGAAATGTTGTGCTGTACACAACATGGCCTCAGCTGCCATGTATTTATCTGTGTTATCCCCTACTAAGAAACAGCATTTGGAATGTCCAAAACAAACCCCTGGTCCTCGTAGTGGTCTCACAGCCACTATGTTACCTGGCTCACTTATTAACAACTTACAATTTATGCATATACCTGTTTTGTTTAACTTGACTTACTGGAGTATGAAAGAATTTGGTATGTGTCATAGTACTAACACATCGTTGTTTTATAGTACTTTGTTACTTGATAGCTTAGCAGCTTTTCAGATTCGCAACCAAGACCCTATTGCCGGGGTACACACCAACAAGCACAGAGGCAATTTTAGGAGAAATTCTAAAACAGATTATCAAAGTCATAAAATAAATACCTGTGACACATCTGATGTCACTGGTGCCACAGGCACCGTCACTGGTGTTTTTTGTACAGAAATGTCTATCTGGAATAAAGACGACATTCCTGCTATCAAATTACATTCACAAAAGTTTCAAACTGGTCTGGTGAATGATATCATACCCCCATTACTGCATGGTGTGGACAGCCTTAGTCAGGAAGAGAGATACACTGTATACAATATGCACGACATTGCTAAGGCATTTTCAGATTCTAAAGATAAGATTAATGCCCTAGTTGCACAAAACAATAAAGAAGCAGGTAAGCAATACATTACCTGTGAAATCTTATGTTCAGCCTATGGCTCTTATATTATCACTACCATCAACAATCTATTCTGTGATCTCAAATCAGGAAGAATCCCTGATATCATATATGATAGACGTATCTCTAAATGGTATTGTCCTCATTGCAAATCCCCTACCTGTATAGCTACGTGTATGCTATAGTCTTTAACTAGTCCTATTTCTACTACTAGGAATTTGGGTTTTGTGACCAGGCACCCTAATACTGGTCCTTGTTTTACTTCTAAGAAATGTTCAATTAAGGATACTATGTTTGTGTCTTTTACTGTTTCTTTACCATGTTTTGATCCTACTACAGCTATATTTGATGAACTAGCACCCATTCACTCCATTGGGCACCTTGATGAAGAAATCTACAAAGAAAACCTCGACTTGCCTTCTCCACTAGTTTTCCATCCTCTTCTGGATGCATGGGTCGCACCACACATGGACTGCTGTGTGAAGAAAGGGTATATTTATTTGTGTCAATGTGACGTATTTGATGTTATTAAAACTGTATGTGGCTATTCCCCAGACAGTATAGATTGGTCCTTTTACATGGACGATGACATCACCACTAATGGCACAGAATCCCAGGACTCAACATCTGCTCCAGACGATTCCAAGTTGTACTAGTCGTATCGGAAGGAGGGTCACCGCCTGTCAACACGGATTTCCAAACAGACTTATACATGCCCAGTTCAATTACAGCAATGGAGACTGCCTACTGTAAAAATGCAATATAATTTGAATGGTGAATATTGTGTGGTAACTAATTTTAAGACTTTTAAATACAGATAACAGACATGTTCTATTGATGCTCCCAATTTTTGTTTTGTCACCATCAGACAAATGTTATTGGGCACACAGTTATTACTCCTGTCCCTATTTTGGACCCAGGTATCATTGATGGTAACGCTGATTATCTGCTTACTCTCTCTGAGTATTTATCTTACTTTAATGTATACATTGATCCTTTAACTTTGACATTAAAATCACTTTTAGACAGAAAAGACACCCATCTCATCCACATCAGCAATAATATCTCCAAAGCAGATGAGGCCATACTTGCCCTCATTAATGATGGTGATTTGAATAGTGCACTTACTAACACTTCATTAGAGACTACCTTTAAAGGTTTTGTTATTATACAAGCATTTTTGATATTTGTTCTCATTATTATGCTTTGCTGCCTATGGCGCACATTACGACAACACCATGAGCAGCTGGAGTTCCTTTACAAGGCTTGTGCATCGGGTTTGTAAATGACCCCTGCTCCCTATCCACTTCCTTACTCCTGCTTGTGTTGCTCTTCAGAGGCAACAAGGGGGGGGAATGTTACATGAGGTCCCTGCACCCTAATTGATACCCCCACAGGTACACCGTAGACAGCTGCCATTTAGGTTTATGTTATACTAACATATAGGGCTAAGGGCATCTACTGTATAAGAGTAGATGTCAGTATATGTACCTGTATGTACATTATTGCTATACACTTTACTTTCCAATATACGCATGTATTTCTTGCTTAGGAAATGTTAGGACATCTGTGTCCTTGTAATGATTATGATATATGAGTCTGTATTGCCATCTTCTGATGATTTGTATTACTACACGGCTATGTACAAACTGTACCTCTTTGTTTCCACAAAGTGATGACTATAACAAAATTGCATAATGTTATCTTGGACTGTGGAGTCGCCTCTAATTTAGCCAATAGGGCTCATCTCTGTAACTAGAAATGTTTCTATGTTATAGTAACCATGGAAATTATCTTAGGTATATAATGTAAGACATTACATCTTCTACCTCGGAGACCCCAGGAGACATGGAGATTCCTCGGGGTATAGGGAATGCTTAGCATTGGCTCCCAGTTCCTATTGGTAAGAACTGCTTAGGGAAACTGTGATTTTCCTTTTGGTACTAATAAACACGCTTTATTACTCTTATGCAACATGTCTGTGATTCCTTACATACCCCAAATTGCCAAGAACATGAGAGTGAGGTTTAGACCTCCTGACACTATCCTCTTGGACTTTGTATGCATCCTTACCGATATGACAATGTTTTAAAAGTTGCCTATGTGCCTATTTTAGTTAAGCAATAAGGCACTATGGGTGATACTAGGTTTTCCCCATGGTCAGGGGGTTGAAGGCATTCACCTCAGCCTAGTGCCTCACTGCATCCCTGACCGTGGTCTAAGCCTAGTACCACCAATGCCCCAGCAAGCATTATAGTTTAATTAAGAGGTACCATACAGAAGTACTATATCGCATATCATCCTTTGTTGTTATGTATGGAATGGCATACACCATAAAAAAGTTGTTCTGCTTCAGTAGTGATGTAGCTACTACAGCAAAATGGCTTTTTGTTCTGCTGCAGTAGCTACATCACAGTATGACTCTCCCAATCAGAGCAGTTCATTGGAAAGAAGGCAGTTGAACCATCACGTGGGAGAGATGCTGCTGCATGCACATCCCTGATGAGTCACTCTCAGACCACAGATGCTGACAAAAAAAGCAAGCCCTTCTTCATTTCGGGGGACCATATACTATAAAGAACAGTGTATGGCATACCATGCACAAATCGGCTACTCTTCCTCCTTGTGTTTTCTATGATTGCAGAGAGACCTCTCGAGCTTCACTCTCGAAGTAATCAGCCATCATAGAAAACACTCAGAGAAGAATAGCCTTGTTGTGTATGGGACGCTATACACTATCCTATATTTTATTGAAAGAGTTGTGTATACCAGAAACAGACACATTGCAGTCATGGCACTGTTCAAAACTGCCCTTGTTTCATATCATGTATGGGACAGGAATATGGGAGACTCATTGGGCGTGAGTGGGGGGGGGGTGTACCCATAGATCAAACCAGCAACCAAATGATGGGTCCCCTTTTCTTATTCCATCCCCTCACCCCTCCAGTACTCTGTTCAGGTATGGAGTCAGCATGTGCAGAAGTATCTATCAATAGGCATCTTGATGCATAACAGCTGAACTGTAATGTAGCTGTGTATGCATCCTTACCCATGTGATGACGTTTTAAAAGTTGCCTATGTGCCTGTTTTAATTAAGCAATAAGGCACTATGGGGACATTGGTGGTACTAAGTTTACCACATGGTCAGGGGGCTGAAGTTACTCACCTCCGCTTAGTGCCTCACTGCGCCTCTGACCATGGTTTAAGTCTAGTACCACCAACGCCTAGCCAAGTGTTACAGCTTAATTAAAAGATACCATAAATAAGTACTATTTCATTGAATGATTTGTGTATACCAGAAACAGACACATTGCAGTTGTAGCATTGTTCAAAACTGTCCTTGATTCATGTCATGCATGGAATAGGAATATAGGAGACTCATTGGATGTGAATGGGGGGGTACCCATAGATCAAACCAACAACCAAGTGACAGGGGTCCTTTTCTTATTCCATCCCCTCACCCCTCCTGAACTCTGTTCAGGTACAGAGATAGCATGTGCTGAAGTACACACCAATAGGGTTCTTGGTGCATAACAGCTGAACTATAATGTTGCAGTGCCTGCAGTCTTACCCATGTGACTACATTTAAAAAAAAACTCACAAAGTACAGTAAAATGCATACTGGACACATTCCATTCCCTACATTACTTCAAGTATGACACTGGAATTGGCACACTACTATAAAACATTGAAACTAACCTGTGACAGTGACAGCTTCGTGACTGTTAAACTCTTTCTTTTGGGACTACTTTCTAATGACCCACTCCCAGGAAAGGTACGCTTAACTGGGTTGTCACTACATAACATCCTCGGGTGGCACAACGGACACATTGATGGTACTGCATCTTTATTGAGCTTCAGACACTTGCAGAATTTAATTTTAAACTGCATGTGATTCTGAAAGCATTCTTCACTAAAATGTGCAGAGCATATAGTTAGAGCTATGGCCAGTTGCCAATCCCATACCCTGTCCAAGCATACAAATTCCACCCACTTTTTGAATTGGTCATAATATTTCCCATGGTTTGGGAATTGGAATAATGAAACATCTTGTGAGGGTTTATTGTTGCAATTAGAGACAACACAGTAATTAACCATGTCTGGCTTATTATTTCAAAAAATGATGAATTACCACAGTGTATATGATCAACAAAACAGTAACTGTTAAACTGTTTGGGAGCACAGGCAGAATTTAACTGTATCTCAGAAACCAAATCAAGGTGTCAAAAAGGTATTAAAGAACACCTGTTTACATTGAAGGCAAAACTGTGTCTTATACTTTGACAGTTACACAAACATTAACATTCTCACATACAGTAGATTAGATTCATAAATGAATCCAACTGTCAGTTGGCTGCAGTGTTAATAATCAGCAGACTTGACAGTAATATTTCATTAATTCATATATCCACTTATCATGCTATTCAGAACAATAAACTCAGTCAAGTCTACCCCCCCCCCCAACCGGCTCCCCTTGTTTAACCAGCATGGCTTCTCCTCTCACCACTAACGTCTAGGGGCAACAGAGAGGGGTGGGGGTTTATACACCATAAGACAAAGAGAAAACCAAGAAAGTGGCCACCATTAGGCTAGGTGGACCAGAATTTTCTACAAAAACAGTCAACCAAGTGTGGCAACTACCTAGCACACACCTGGTAAGGACCAATTACCATGGCCAGCAACCCAGGTCCCTGGAAGAAAATGTTTGCTCACAATTATGCTAGGTCTGCACTTCTGGACAGGGGCACCCAAGTAAATCCAAACACAGGGAAGCAATAACAATACTGTCCAAATCAGGTTGAGATTCAAGAGTGTGGATTTTATTCATGTAAGAAAGTAGGAATAATCACAAAGCGAAGATGGACCCCCACGGGCTACACATACTGGTATTGCAGATTCTTCAGGGTACAGAAATTCATGAAATTCCCATTTAGCCATTGAGTGATAAACATGAAACAGCGAACACTCTGGTTCTGAAACTGAAGATTGACAATTACGGTCGGAGTAGTACTATTCCCATTTCCCACAGGGATGAAAATGGTACTCATGACCACACTGAGCACATTCCAGAATCCACTATACTGGGGTAAACTGAAGAAACAGGAATTCCAAACCCACATCTTGGGGTAATTACTTCCATTAGGCATTGGCCAGATGCAGTAAATGAAAATGTACTGGTGCCCAAACTGAACCCGGAGCGGTAAACTGGTTACTCCAGATGGGGGGTCTCCCACCTTTTGCTTCCAAGTTTATACTTGGTCATTCATCTGGTTAATAACACCCACACAGAAGAAAACTTGTAGTTGTTGTCTTAAATGTTTACCACACTTAAACTAGTGACACATCCCTTGGTGTCAAAGCTAAAAGTTCTGTACTTGGACAGTCACATTCTTGGACTCCAATGTAGGCAGAAACTTTACTTAGTAATGGGTGACTGGTCCCATTGTCAGAGAAATTCACCCCAAGGTATTGCAGATGCCCCTGGGCTTACACAGAAAAAGGGTTGTACTCACAAAGAATGAAGCTGTACAAGGCAGCTTCACCAAACAAATGGATCAAGGGGGTTGCCTCTGAATCCCGGAGTTCACCCCCATCCCTCCTGGGATGGGGCAGGGAAAACCTTCTGGCATAGGTCTCCACCACTTCAGACAACTGTCTTCTTTGTTCTTATTCTGGGGTGAGAACAAACTACCACAAAACAAAAAGGGGTAGCCCTTCATCAGAGCTAATCTGAGGAGCTGCCCAGCAGCTGCAGCCTCCTCCTCGAACTCTGCTCTACAACCAACTCACTCAACATTCCAATTCACTCCAAAGTCAGCTGAGACTGTGGCTTATGCTGCTGCAAGAGTTCTATGATTACATCATCACTCCTGCTCAGCTGAGACTGAAGACAGAGTGTGACAGTGTGAAACCCATTTACCTGCCATTTCACAAGCTGCCTTCCTTGTCTGCCACTGATTCTAACTGGGATTCTAGTAACCGCGGGGAACAAGGGGGCTATACTAGTATTTTTGTGTATAGCAGATTTAAAGATTGATTGTATGAACACTGCTACTATACAAGTTATATTGTCACAAAATACAGCAGGACCACTACACAGACGTTTGCACAGATATAATACACCCAATATGGGAAGGCAGTAAAGAAAGGTAACTATTCTGCCACTTAAACCAGACACTTAAAATCAGTGTCAATGATCGAAAAATGACAGCTATCTGACAGCTGTCAGCTTTTTTCATGTGCCTCATGGAGGTCGTAGTAGTGAAAGTATAAACAAGTATTTGTCAATGCCAAATGTTGGCTTGCTGGCATTGGCATTGGTAATGCAGGAGTTAGAGAGATGCATAATAGGAATGGCAGTGAAGTATTGAACTGATGCCAACACCACCCCCACTCTGCAGAGACTGACAGGCATTGGGGTGTGCCTTTGGGTCGTCAGCCATAACACTCATACCACTTCACCTCACCCTACCCTGGAGACACTGACAGGGGTTGCGGTATGCCTTGAGGTCTTCAGGCCTTATGCTCATCCCATTCCACAAGGAAATACACTGAAATGGATGCAGTATAGGAGAATGGGGTGAACTTTGGCACCGAAGACTCCAAGGCATACCTCAATGCCTGTCACTGGCTACAGAGTGGGGGTGGGGGTTGAATGGTGTGAGCATTACAGCCGATGATCCCAAGTTACACCTCCAATGCCTGTCAGTCTCTACAGGGTGGGGCATTATGGTTTGAAACCCTAATGATCTGGGAGTTTGTTGGTATTTTCACTCCAAATTTTCAACATGGGCTTTTTGAGACCCCACCTCATGAACAGTGACACTATCAGTTTGTTACCTAAAAGGTGATTTTGCACAGCATCTGCGCCATTTGGCACCACAAGTGCAAAAACACATTTGAGGTAGGATGTGAAAAATGATAGACGTACTGTCCATGAGGTGGCATGAAAATATGGCAATGTTTAAAATCTGGAGTGAAAATGTGAAAAATTGGTGAAGTTACAAGAGTGCGAAGAAACTGCGCAACGCACGCCTGTAATGCAATCATTGTTTGGAATTTTTGCACCCAGTTTTCAACATGGGCATTTTTGGACATCTCCTCATGAACAGTGGCACTGTGATTTTGTTAATCTGTCCAAAACATTGATTTCCCACAGTGACCGTGCCATTCTGCGCCTCAGGTGTAAAAACACATTTTAGGCAGGATGTGAAAAATGACAGCTGTACTGGTCATAAGGAAGTGTGAAAAAATGGCAGTGTTGAACATCTGGAGTTATGATTGTGCGTAGAAACTGCACAATGTCACCTAAGCTGTAACATGGGCCTTTTGGGACCTCCCCTCATGAAAAGTGCGCTGTCATTTTGTTAATCCGTCCTGAAAGGTGATTACATGCAGCAACAGTGAAATCACCTTTTGGGACTCAGTAACAAAATGACAGCGACAAGTTCATGAGGTGGGGTCTCAAGAACCCCCTGGTGAAAATGTGGGGCCAAAATTCCAAACAATGGCTGAGATATCAACCTAACTTGAAACCTCCAATTGAGTCCCATTGTAAAACTTACTGTCATTTCTTCAATTTGTGGTTGTCTTTTGAAGATTGCAAATGTGTCCCAGGCCACAGAAGATCACTGCTCCTGACCTCCGGAGGTAAGCATGGGGTGAGGGGGTGTGGGGAGGTGGGTGCGCAGAGGGAGGATGCGGGTTGGGGAAGGG
Source organism: Neoceratodus forsteri (assembly GCA_016271365.2). Lineage (NCBI taxonomy): Eukaryota > Metazoa > Chordata > Ceratodontiformes > Ceratodontidae > Neoceratodus > Neoceratodus forsteri. The sequence continues at coordinate 1,065,184,600 of CM028131.1, read as the reverse complement.
CGGATGGAGAAGACCACAAAGGACCATTTTCTGTTCTACAGGTTAAATAAAATATACAGACTACGGGGGATGGGTTTTCTAGTTTACAGGTGGGAAACAAAAAGAAAAATTTAGGCACACTGGGGTGGGCTCCCAGTGTGCCACAATAGTGGGGGGTGCATGCCATTGCTGATGTGGGGATTGGGCACCCAGTTGTTGGTAAAGAACATAGACATGTTGGAAGGGGAGGGCCGCACATCCGACACCAGTAGTGGGCATCCCGGTGTCATAAACAATTATTTCGGCACACTGTGGTGGACTACCAATGTCCCACATTAATGGGGGGGTACATGCTAACACGGGGATTGGGCACCCCCGATGTCGGCTTTGCAGGACTGTGTGGCGGGCAGCAGGAGCCGCTATGTTTCAGCACACTGGAGTGGGCTCCCAGTATGCCACATAATGGGGGGGGAACATGCTGACACGGGGATTGGGCACCCTGATGTCAGCTTTCTGGGGAGTGTGTGTCAGGTGGCAGGAGTCAACATTGTGGAAAGCTGCACTGCAGCTATTTTACTTATTGAAATGTTTTTGCCAGGAAAGGCACACTGAAATTCCTCTGGTAACTACGGCCATGTGCATCACTGTGCACTGTAATGCGCATGGCCAGAGTCTTGTCATCTGCTGCTGCAATGAGGAAACTGCACCTCATTGGAGTGGCAGATTTCTTTCAAGGGTTTGGCTCTTTTTGAAACTGCTGTCATTGCCAGCATGCTCACTGATTGGCGGCTGAGGGATGCACCCACTAAAGCGTCCCCTGCATTGGCCACAACACTGACACACCTCTGAAATGTACTACTACCACAAGATGTTGCTTGTGCATGCACAAGCTAACATAAAAAGCTGAAGTATTATCTGTCACAGAATGCAGGATTATTCAGTAAATGATACACTAAAATACTGATCAGACATTCTGTAAGAGTTGTAGGATAGAACAACTGGAAACTGGCTTGCTTTACTAAGAGATCGTGACCCCGATCTTTCAGAAAGCAGAACTAAATAGACATTTCCCGTGACCCGATGTACCTGTCCCAATGAAACATGTGTAGCGTTGCACAATGCATCATGATAAGTATCGGGTCAGCACCGGGAATAAACGTGATCTCGAGTACAGTTTAAAATGAAATCTAAGTACTATAATCAACAACAAATCGCATGCAAATCAATAAGGAGGCAATGAACAGGTATCTTTACAAAAAATTTTATTATTTGACTATTTTGGTTAAGCTTGGACAATCGCTTTAAAGAAACATTTCATTCAGTATCAGGAAAATACAGATAAGACCAGCAATGTGAAACTAAATGTATTGCTAGTGCATTATTGTTTGTAGCAGTTTGTAAAACGTGTTTTATACTATTTATCCAACAAGGAGAGCTTCATGCTTCCTGATACCTTAAGTACTCGCTATGTAAAATTAAAGGTGGTTTATAGTAGTTCTTACTTAGTATTTTGTTTTATATTTTATTTAGGGCCAAAAACACAGATTCATAGTGTTTATGTACTTTCTTCCCCAGGTAGAGAAGTATTTTGCAAATGGTAACTTTTAACAGAATACAACACCAAAGCGGAAAGCTTTTCTTTCACCCTAACTGTGCTAGGGCAGCCCTAGCATACTTAATACTAGCTGTATGTGTGTGTGTGTGGGGGGGGGAGTCCAGAAAGAGAATTATTAGAAAGAGTATTACAGTTTCAACCCTGGGTCATCATGCCAGAGAAGACAAGTTAGAATATTAGAAAGGTTAGCATAGAAGAAACACTGCAGCCAAAAGGATAGAAAAGACACTTTAAAGGTAATCTGGCATGCTGTAAGCCCATTTCTGCAGTGATTGTTTCAGGACTCAGCATGCTTTCATTTTATTTAATACCTTAGTTGGCCTTGTTATGGATGTATGGCTTTCTAGCCCCTTAGAATCTTATTCTCTATTTTTATTAAAAAAAAAAAACAGTGGGAGGGTTGCACCCTACCACACAGTCCACGCTCCCCTTGTTCATTGATCGTCTCCCATTCACAGCCTAGTGCCCTGCCCTATGACCTGGAAACTAGATTGGTGTAGGTGAGGAAGTGGAGGAGGCCTACCTAAAACAATCAATCAATTAATCAATCAAACTTTATTTAACCAGGCAGTTACATCATTGAGCGAGCTCATTTGCAAGATGGTCCTGGGCACACAGAACAATTTCATTTACAATCTACAACAACATGTCAAGACATATCATACAGGAAAACAGTATAATCATAAAAAACATTACAGGATAATGATATCAGGAATAAATCTTGGTAGCAAAGGCTGTATACATACACAGATACTTCATCATAGAATGTTTGGGGACAATAAAAGAGCGAGGCATGAGAGGATGGCACCTGCACATACGATACGGTGGGAAGGGGGATAGAAACACATAAGGGGAAGGAGAGATAACTCTGCTATGTTAGAATCCCCCAAGGGGTTGCCACAGGGAGGGAAGAGGGGAGGGAGTTAGGGGAAGGGAAGTTACCCTAAGGGGCTGCCGATCTACAAGGGGAAAAGGGAAGCCAGGAGGATCCATAAGCTAAGGATATATTCAAATTGTGTATCAAAGATTACCAGAAACAGTCGCACACAGTTTTTAGGCATCTAAAAAGTAATTGTTTGAATACATAGGGGCTGGGCAGGCGGGCGAGTTTAAGAACCTTTTGTGAATTATTCCAAAGTGATGGTAGGAAGGAGCCGATGGCAGCTGTGCCATGGTGAGTCCTTGTTCGTGGTACCTTGAGGAGGACAAGGGAGGAATTCCATAGGTCATATATGCCTGTTGACCGTTCTAACAGATTACAGATGTAGGGTGGGAGTTTGTTGGAGAGCACCCTGAGGATCTACGTAAGGGCGTTTATTTGCCTCCTCAGAAGGAGGGATGGCCAACCAATTGCCTGGTACAATAATTGCATATTGAGTATAACTCTCAAGGCTCGGTGGTAGAATATATCAAGCTTCTGAAGTGCATACTGGGGGCAGTGGCTGTAAAGAAAATCTGCATAATCAAGCAGGGGTAGAAAGGTTGTTTGAACCAGTCGCTTCCTGGCTTCAAGAGTGAGAAGATGTCTTATGCGGAAGAATATGCCAAGACGCTGTCTTAATTTTTTTGTTAACTCACACAGATGTGCACTGAAACTGAGTTTATTAGCCAACCAGACTCCCAGATATTTTAATGTATCCACTATTTCTAAGGGTTCACCAAGGAGGGTGGTAATCTGGGGGAGGCCATATGTTCCCATATTATGAGGGGGGGTGCAGGGAGAAAATCATGGCTTTTGTTTTTTTTGCATTGAGCAAAAGCTTAAGGTTCAACAGATTATATTGGAGGATGACAAAGTCTAGCTGGAGCTCCTTATGAGCAATAACTAATGAGGGGTTGGAGGTATAAAGGACTGTGTCATCTGCAAAAAGGTGAACATTTCCTGTTAGGATGCCAGAGTCAATGCGGTTTATGTAGAGTGTGAAGAGGATGGGCCCAAGGATGGAACCTTGCAGCACGTCTCAGGGCAGGACTTTAAGTGGGGACAGTTCCCCTTGTGTTTTAATTTGTTGCCTTCTATTTTTGAGGTAACAATGGAACCACTTTTATGTGGCAGGGGTTAGGCCAATGTTACCCAGAGAATCAAGCAGAATGGAGTGATCAATCATGTCAAATGCTTTGCTGAGATCAAGGAAGAGAGCATAGGTGTGCTGTTTGCTGTCCAGAGCTTTTAACCAATCATTAGAATCTTTGGCTAGAGCCGACACGGTGCTATGCTTCGGTCTAAACCCCGATTGGGCTGAGCTGAGGATGTTTTCGCAATCCAAGTGCTCCCTCAGTTGTGAATTGATGATTTTTTTCTAATAGCTTGGACAGTACAGGAAGAATCAAGATTGGCCTGTAATTGTTCAAGTCTGTGGGGTCTCCCAACTTGAACAAGGGGACAATATGCGCAATTTTCCAGCTGGGTGGTAGCTCCGCTTGCATAAGCGAGCTATTAAATAGGTGAGTGATTGGAGCTGTTAGATAATAGAACCCTGCTTTTAGAAAGAAAGCTTCTAAAGAATCTGCACCAGCATTCTTTTCAGTATCCAAGGAGAGGAGAAGGTCCTCCACCTGCTTAAAGAATACTGGCTGGAAGTTGAAGGGAGGGCAGCCAGTACCGGGAACAGGGGCAGGACTAGTACCTATGTTAGTGGTGCTTGGGGCACACTGTTTGCTGACAGGAGAAGCATCGAATGCAAGGCCTGCAGTTGCAAAATGATTATTGAGTTGATTGAGGATCTCAGACCTGTCTGCATAGGAGTTACTGTTCACAACAAGTTGGGCCGGGATAGGGGTGGCAGGGGAGTGTCCTTTGACCTCTCTCAGGATTTGCCAGAACTTGGCAGAGCAATTTTTGTTTTCCTCAAAGGCGGACTGAAAGAGCCGTGATTTTTCGGCCCTGACCAGTTTAGTGCAGGCATTCCTGGCTACCCGAAAGGAGAGCCAATTTGCATCAGACTGTGACTTTCTTGCCCTTTTCTGTAGGGTGTCTCTGGACTGCAAAGACCTGTTTAGGGATGGGCTGAACCAGTCAGGTGCCCATTTTCTGGATTTGACCTTCCTTGGGGGAGCATGTTTGTTTATTACCCTTTTTAACAGATCCTAAAAGATGCAGAAGGCTTCAACCATGGAAGGTGCAAGATAGAAATCCTGCCACATGATATTCCTAAGATCTGTCAGGAAGGCAGGGAGGTAGAAGTGTTTTAGACTGCACTTTAATTTGAAGGTAGAGATGGAAGGGAGGTGTGGGGAACACCTGATGCAGGCGACAGTGCAGTGGTCACTCAGATAATTATGGAAGACCACTGTGTGGGAGATGTTATGTGGCTTATTGATGAGCATAATGTCCAATAAGGAACTCCAACCAGGGTTTTTTTATTGGGTTGGGTGACCTCAGCGGTAATCTGAGTTAACCCGTGTTCATCACAGAAATCCTTAAGCCTATTGGCACAGGCATCATTCCAGTTGAGATTTAGGTCCCCCATGATGACGCATTCAGTATTTGCATTTTCCAGGAGGGAATGAAGGTGTGGCAGTAGACTGAGACCAGCAGCAGGTGGCCTACAGCATGCAGCTACCAATAGAGCCACTCCAGGCGATAGTGTTAACTTCAGGGCAAGACATTCAAGTTCCTTGGGCATTGATGTGTGGACAATGTCGATAGTTAGGAATTTGTCCTTAACATACAGTATATGACAACACCACCGCCTCTAGTCGACCTATCGCACCTGTGTAGGTTGTAGCCAGGGATGTTGATTGTTTTGTCAGATACGTGGCTTCTAAGTCATGTTTCTGAGAACATTGCCACACCAGGTATAGCGTGTAACACCCAGGCCTGGACCTGGTCAATTTTGTTGACTAGGCTGCATACATTCATATGCAGGAAGCTCAACCCCTTTAGCTGTGAGAGCTCCCCTTGAGCAGGTAGCAGACCGGGGGGGTGGGGGCAGGTTTAATTCCACACTGCCTGCACAGAGTAACAGCAGGATTAGCAATTTCATAAGCCATTTTACAAAAAACCTCAGGAAGGCTTTGCTAGATTGCTTAAAGTGAGCATTGCATGGGGCAGTAGATCAAGCGTTGGAGGGGCAGCGAAGGGTGGGCATAGTAAATATCGCTACCCTAGCAGAAAGGAAGAGGGGTATCTGCCTGAGGGGTGTTGGGTAGTGGGGGATATGAAATATTCTGCTAGCATGTGGATTACTGCCTTTAGAAGGCAATAACTGAAAAGCTAATGCTACCAGAATTGGTTCCTGACATGTAGTGGAGTTGTGGCAGATTGTAAATTTCGGTGAGACCATGTTAGGCTCCAAGGATAGATGGAGGACACAGCCAAGGAGGAGAAGGTAGGCTAAGGGCTCCATCTTGAGAGTTCTGCATGGCAGAGGGTAGGCGGTGCCTTAACAATGTTCTTGGGTGGCTGTCAGCAAGACTAGGCTTGAGGCCGGCCAGGGGCTATAGAGCTGAGGAAAGAAGGAATGTTTTGGTGAGGAGAGTTGAAAGTGCAAGTGCAACAAGCAGTATTTATGCCAGAGCAAGTTTACACTAAATATTGTAAACAGTATTTATGCCAGAGCAAGGTTACACTAAATATTGTAAGGTCTTTGGTGGCTAATCAGGTTTGACAAGATGACCTCTGAACTGGGCAGGTTGCTTTGAGCTCTATTTTGAGCCTTGAAAATGTGTTTAAGTATTGTTGAAAAGACCATTAACAAGCATTTGTCAATGCCGAATGCTGTTTTGCTGGCGTTGGCATTGGTAGTGCAGGAGTTCAAGAGATGCGTAATAGGAATGGCAGTGAAGTATGAAACCGACATCAACCCCTTATTCACATTTTGGGTAGAGACTGATAGGCATTGAGGTGTGTTTTTGGGTCGCTGCATATCTGCCATGCCATTTCACCTCACCCTACCCTGCAGACTGTGACAAGTGTTGTGTTGTGCCTTGGGGTCATTGGGCCTTATGCTCAACCCATTCCATTAGGAAGTACATTGAGATGGGTGCAGTATAGGAGAATGAGGTGAACTTTAGGGCCGAAGAGTCCAAGGCACACAGTGATGCCTGTCACTGGCTGCAGGGTGGGGGTGGAGGTGAAATGGTGTGAGTATTACAGCAGACAATCCAAAGGCACACCCCTGACACCTGTCAGTCTCTACAGGGTGGGATGTTATTATTAGAAACCCTAACACCTCGGGCGTTTGTTGGTATTTGCATTCCAAATTTTCAACATGGCCTTTTTGTGAACCCACCTTATGAAAGCATTTGGGATCTCCGCTCATGAACAGTGCCACTGTGATTTTATTAATCTGTCCTGAACATTGATTTCCCACAGCCACCACACCATTCTGCACCAGATGTGTGAAAACACATTTTGTGCAGGATGTGAAAAATGACAGCTGTACCTTTCATAAGGAGGTGTGAAGAAATGGCAATGTTGAAAATCTGGAGTGAAAATATTAAACATTCTCGAAGTTATGAGCGTGTGGAGAAACTGCGCAACGCACGCTAATAACAGTTATTTTATGGAAATTCTTTCACCAAAATGTTCAATATAGGCATTTTGAGACCTCTGCTCATGAACAGTGTCACTATGATTTTCTTAATCTGTCCTGAACGTTGATTTCCCACAGCAACCGCACCATTGTAAGCCAGATGTGCGAAAACACATTTTGGGCAGGATGTGAAAAAAGGCAGCTGTACTGTTCATAAGGAGGTGTGTAAAAATGGCAATGTTGAAAATCTGGAGTGAAAATATTAAAAATTCTCAAAGTTACAAGGGTGCATAGAATCTGCACAATGCACGCTCGTAACAGTCATTTTGTGGAATTTTGTCACCAAATTTTCAACACAGGCATTTTGGGACCTCTGCTCATAAACAGTGTCACTGTGATTTTATTAATCTGTCTCGAACATTGATTTCCCACAATGACTGCGCCATTGTGCACTAGATGTGCGAAAACACATTTCGGGCAGGATGTGAAAAATGACAGCTGTACTGTTTACAAGGAGGTGTGGAAAAATGGCAATGTTGAAAATCTGGAGTGAAAATATTAAAAATTCTCGAAGTTACAAGCACAAGTCGGAACTGCGCAATGCACACTTGTGACACAAACTTTTTTTGGAATTTTTCCACCAAATTTGCAACATAGGCTTTTTAAGAGTCCACCTCATGAACATTGACACTGTTGTTTCACTAATTGGTTCCAAAAGGTGATTTTGCGCAGTAACCACAATATCACCTTTCAGGACCCAATAACAATATGACAGTGACTGAGTTCATGAGAAGGGGTCCCAAGAATCCCATGTTGAAAATTTGGGGCCAAAAGTCACAAAATTGGAAGAGATATCCACCTAAGTTGAACCCCCCACCCATTGATGCCATTATATAGCTTACTGGCATTTCTTCAGTTTGCAGTCAGCTTTGAAGAGTGCAGACGTGTTCCCACTCCACCGAAGATCATCACGCCGGGCTCCGGAGGTAAGTATGGATGAGGGGGGTGTAGGAAGATAAGTGCACAGAGAGTGGAGTGCTGGGTTGGGGAAAGGGCCACTGCAGACAACGAGGGACTGTTTTCTTATTTACAGCTTTAAAAAAAAAAACTTCATGGGAAGGTTTTCTTTTTTCCAGGTACATTTGGCACACTGTGGTGGGCTCCCAGTGTGCCACCTGGGTGTTTTGTGGGGACTGGAACTGACAAGGATTGAGCACCCCATTGGCAAAGAAAGTGTCTATGTTTGGGGGGGCATGATGCTGAGGGGGACTGGGCACCCCCTCGGCACACAAGTGAACAAGGGGACATTATGCCAACGGAGATTGGGCTACCCTGTTGGCAAATGAACTGGGGAAGGGGCATGCTGGCAGGGGGATTGGGCACCCCCAATGTCGGCTTTCAGGCAGGACTGTGTGAGGCTAATGGCGACAGCTGCCATCATGTTTGTTGAAATGATACACCAGGCAAGGCACACCCTGCAATGATCGGTGCTCCCTCATTGCAGCTGTGAAATTTTTTCAAGTTGGTGGCATGCTTTTGTAGCACTGTCATAGGCAGCGTGCTATTTCATTGGTGCCACAGGGCCCAGCCCAAAAAAGCAGTGGCGCCATTGGCTACAACACGACCGCACCTCCAAAACCTGCTATTCCAAGCTACCACAATATGTTGTTTGCGCTTGCATGCAAGACAAGATAAAAAGGGGAACTTGGTTTCAATTAGTGATCATGTTACAGACTTTTTAGTTACAGTCAGGATTTTAATAAGTAAGATTAAGGAGTCACTTTTTTATTGTTTTCAGGGAGGACTGTAATATAGTGTCTATGCAGGTCCAATTTAATCGGGTCCACCACATTATTTATTATGCTGACTGAAAGCTGTTTCCAGTGCAGTGAAACAAGCATAAGAATATTGCTTACCATCCCAATGTTTCTTCTTTGAAGCTCACTGAAAGTGCTGGTTCCTGTGGAGCATTGCAGTGGCATTGCGACCCACGACTATGGAAGCAGAGGAAATGGAGGAGGGCTGTATTGTGAACTGTGGCTGTGTAGCAGTCTGTGGCTATGAGTGAATTCTACTGACTGTTTGTGAGCTGATGCTGGTGAGAGCAGCAATAGTGTTCTTTGATAGCAGTGGCATTTCTGGGAGGAGAGTTGGAGTGTCGAGTCATTGATTGTGCCAGTGAAATTTTTTAGGTGGTCTTGGGGACCTGATGAGAGAGGCAGCCTTTGGGTGGGTGCAGAGAGATGCAAAGGGAAAGACCGCTATACACCGGGGTCCACCTGACAGGGAGTGATCTGTTGAAGGACTAATGAACCTTGTATAGAATTTTGACCCACTGGAGCTACTCAGATTACTATAACCTTTTGTAAGTACTGTGTCCATTGGAATTTCATCAACTTTGTGGCAGTAAGTTGGCTTCAAATTCATAATTCCTATCAACTCCTCCTTGGTGAGAGTCAGAGGGGCAGCAATTTACTGTATTCTGACTTATTTTCACAACTTCCCAGACACTTTAATGCTGGGATCTGAACAGTTTTGGGACTTGTTTTACTGAAAGGTGATGACATGCTTTTTACTACACTCTTATTTTATATTGTGTTTTAAATTATGTGATTGCAGTCTTGTATGCTTATTGTTTAATCATTTGGATTTATGTTACTGTTTTACTGAATGAATAGTGATACAGTATGTATGGGTGTGATTTTTTGATTGCTTGTGAGCATTGGTATTATGCACATTTCTCAGAGTTTTGTGGCTGGCTATCTGAGAGTGGTAGGACAGAGGTTGCCTCTCTCAGGCTTGGCCTTAGGGGGAGCTGTGAGTGGGTCCCCCTTTTAGTCTGCCCTTTTCTCAACTGCTGTTCGAGCTGCAATGAAGGAGAAATAAAATTGTCTCCTCACACTGATCATTGCCTCCTGATATCTCTGATAATGAGAGATCTGGACAAGTTTGTTGGCTAGCAGGCCAGATCTCCTCCAGCACCTCTCAAGCCTCTGTCTACACCTTTTTAGCCCCTTCAGCTCATCATTATACCAAGAAGAGTTGTGACTTCCAGCTTTTGTGTGGAGGTGGACAGGCACCAGGGAGTCAGCTGCACCAAGGATGGCTGAATTATATGCCTCAACTGCTACATTGCACCCTTTGAAGGAGACAGCCAAAATCCCCAAAATGCCCACATGAGCCCAAAAAAGCTTTAGGCTCAGTACTCCTCTATCTATGACAATGGATAATCTCAGTAGAGAGGGGAGAAATAATTGTCTCACTCATCAACTCAAACCGCAGAACAGAATGGTTGGATCAAACAACTGGTTCCACAGATATTGTAGATATTCCCAAAGCTGTGATAAAAATCTGATCAAGAGAGAACCTGCAGCATGGACAGGGGCCCTTACATTTTGAGGGACAGCCAACAATTCCATTAACTTAAGTAAATCTCCCACAAATATAGATGAAGAGGAGTCACCCAGGCATTGAAGTTTCCTAGAAATAAGTCTTGGAGACTTTAAGATCAGGAACAACACCAGTTCAGAGATGTCCCCAAGAAAATCACTTTGCCAGCCTGGTGGGTTATAAACCAACATAAATGTACAATCCAGGGCCCCCACAGAGTTGAAGGACACCACTTCAAATGAGTCACACAACTCCAGGGGAACTCAGACTCACTGCATACATGGTCTCAAGATGATAGCCGCTCCAATCCCCTGAGACCAGTATGAGGACGATGAATCAGAGTAACCTGAGGGAACCAGACCTGATACAATAGGGTATGCTGACCGCACACCAAAACCCCAATGGCAAAATCCCTCACAGCGACAATGTCTACAGGTTTCGAGATTGTCACTGCAAGGGACCTGAGGGCGAAATTTCACCCTTTCACCATCTTTCGCCCCCCTCCCTTCAAATTAAGTCCAACTCAGAGTTAGCAATCTACAGAAGGGGGATAGAAACACACAATGTCTGACAGGTGAAATTTCACCTGTTGACATTGGAGATCTCACCATGCCGAACTTCAACAACAGTGTTGTCAATTCAGCATGGTAAAACCATAAAATAGGGCCAGTATTATCATCCATCCAGTCTCTGTGATAAAAATCAGTCTATGCCAGTGACCCAGACCACACGACTGTCTCCTGTCCTACCTTGACCCCCACCTGTCCCGCACTCATCCCAAGAACCTAACCTGATGTGACAGTCACCTAACCTGATTACTATCTGCCTTGCTGGCATCAAAAGCTATCAGGGGTTACAAGGGAAGAGCAGCCTTTAATCACATTTCATGCTCCATCTGGCTGTGTTGTTATCTTTCCCATCAATGTGCCCCTAAATGATCTGTAATGCAAATTGTCCAGTAGGAGGCCCACCTGCACCTAACCCTGTTTGACAGATAGCATAGAAACTTTCTTTGTATAGTGTCTTTCCGGTGCTCAAATCACTTCACAATGCAAGTGAATTTAAATTATAGATAATACATCACAGCTGCAGTAGGTCTGTATACAAATTATACATTAAAGATGTACATATTTCACAGAATTACTGGAGCTTATCAGTCTCCTGAGAAGGCCTATTGGGAGTTGGAGGGGGTTATATCTGTTCTGTTCTGTTTCCAAGGGGTGGCTGCAAACAAGACAATCCCACAGCTAGAGATGCTGATCAAATCAGAAGATGGAAAGCCAGATATTGTGATTCACCTTACTGCCAAAGACCTGAGGAACAGCCTTGCAGAAAAGGTTATGTGCAGATTCAGGAACTTGGGTAACATGTTGAGGACAGTCACAGATATGGTAGCTTTCTATGAGGTGTTGCCAGTGCCATGTAAGGCTAAGAGAAAAAAGGATAAAATATAAAAGTTTAAAATGTGGCTAAAGAGTTAGTGTGAAAAGGGTTTTTGTTACTCAGAGGACTGGAGATCCTTCTAGGAGAAAAGCTCACTGTTCTCTAAGGATATCCTGCATGTGGGCAGAGGGAAAACCAGTGCACTGGGGAAAAGCCAGATGTAACATTTAGCAAGATGTTTAATTAGGGAGATGGAAGGGAATCGATAGAGCACAAAAGCATATGCTGAGACACAAAGAGAGACAAGATGGTGCTCCCCCAGTGCACAATACAGGGGAAAGAGGGGGCAGGAAGGGGAGAGAGTAGGAATGGTAGTTCAACAGTCATCAAGGGCAGGAAGACTAGAAATGGAAGGAAGATCAGGTGGAAGTGATGCATACAAATGCCAGGGGCTTAGAGAACAAATTGGATAAGGTTACAATTATAATGCTGACAGAGCAGTTGATCTGGTAGCAATGACAGAAACATGGGCTAACCAGTACAATAGCTGGGACTTAAATGACTTCAGCATAAGACCATTGTTAGTTAAGTGGTTGCTTTAGTTTAAGATACAAAATGACATAATATTAAGAAAAGGAAAAGTAAAATGGGCCCATAAATATCTGTGGAGTGCCCCATCATTGTCCTGAGTCAGATGTCACAAAATGTCTAAGTGTAGGGGAAGGGTTGACACTCTAGAAAGTGGAAAGGATCATCTGGCCACCTCCTTGGGCCACATAACCACCCCTTCCTCCCAAAACAGCGCAACATAAAAATTATGTAAATATTCCTAAAGGAGTCCTGTAGAAGCAAGAAAGTTTTGAAAAAGAACCAAAACAGGTAACAACTGCAATGAATTCATAAGTCAGCACACACGTCAGGGAGCTAGGAATGCACTTTATTATAAAACCCACTCAGATTGGTTAACACTCTCAACATGCTATAGAGATGCATTACACACAATGAGAACCATAAGGTGGCACTGTAACTACATCATTAATGTACTTTAGTATGCTCTATATGCACAATGTAATCAAATATTTTCTGTTACACATTCCTTAAAAAAACAAGAGAAACATTGTATAGTACCACTTAAAATGGAACTAGTAAAGAAATGCACATCACTGGAAACTGACCATCCCTAGGTTACTAAAGGCTTTCTTTGCTCTGAATGTTTCATCCATTATCAAAATTGCCTATCTATAATGCAATTAAGTAGAAAATATGGAAATATTTTAACATGAAACATAGAAACGTAGAATTTGATGGCAAATAAGTACCGCTTGGCCCGCCTAGTCTGCCCATTTTCCCCTACCTACTGTATTACCGCAGACATTACTTGATCTCTGGCTCTAACCCCATCTTACCTTACTGCTAAGGTTCCCTTACAGTTTGCCTATCCCATACATTCTTGAACCCCACTAACATCTTTGCCCCCACTACTTGTGCTTGGAGGCTGTTCTAGGCATCAATTACTCTTTCTGTGAAGAAGTACTCCCTCACGTCTCACCTGAGTCTACCCCCTCCAACTTCATGATCCCTTGTTCTAGAACATATTTTTCCTTGAAAAATGCTTTCCCTTTGTACCTTATTTATACCCTTGAGGTATTTGAAGTCTCTATCATATTGCCTCTCTCCCTCCTTTCCTCCAGTGTGTACATACTGAGGTCTTTAAGTCTCTCCTCATGGGGCTTTTTATGCAGACTGTATACCATTTTATGACAATTTATACACTAATGTGGGAAATGGTAAGAGTCCTTTCTTTTCTTCTTTGTGGCTCCCTGAGGTGTTTGTGGAATACTGCTGAAACTGGATAATCAGTGGGCCCTTCAAAATGATTACACTACAACTTCCATCTTCATTATTTCATTTCTCCTACATTTCACTCATTCCTGGAGCTTGTTCACCGGGTATATTCTGTTTGTTACTGTTAAATATAAAGTTTACTGTTAACTCCTGGAACATCTGAGTAATCTGCCCCCCCCCCCACAATCTCATTATTTTGGGGTACTTTAACCTGAATTGGCTAGAAAAGGATCCAAAGTCTACAAAAATCTCATCACTGATGCCCATCTCCACCAAATAATTGGGGAGCCAACAAGACACAACAACAGAATGGGGAACCACATGCTACTGGATTGGATTCTAGTGTTCAGTCCTGAAAGACTTCAAACTGCTGGGATTTTCTCAGACTCACTGAGGGATCACGCCCCCATATTCTGTGCCTGGAGCAATCACTTCCCAAAACCTCCCCCAAGAAGTCACCACCAGGGACTACTCTAAGTTAGACAATGAAGCCTTCCTCAATGATCTCTCTAAAATTAACTGAAAAGGCCTAGACAACATAAATGAGAAATATAGCCCTCGACCTCCTAATCCACAATGTTACAGCTGTTATGAATAGACATGCCCCCCTCAAACAGAGACGGGATAAGGGCCTATGTTCAAAGTGGCTCTCCTCAGACCACCGCACCCTGATGCAGCAGAGAGACACAGCCTGGAGGGCATTCAAAGACACTGGCTTACCACAGAACTGGCAGGAGGATAGAAGACTGAGAAACCTTCGCAAAGACACTCTGAAAAATGCTAAGACCTGCTACTTCGGGAATTTGCAGAAGGAAAACCTTAGCAACCCAAAGCACTTCTGAGCCCAAATTAGCAACCTCTTAAAAGGACGTCAAACTGATACATGTCAAGAACTCAAAATAAATGGCACATTGACTGAGGATCATCAACTCATTGCAGAAGCTTTAACAAATACTTCACCGACTTGGACAAGTTTAGAGTTCCCCAACCCTGCCCCCCATCGTCCTCCCCTCTCCCTACCAACCAACCCTTATCCCATCTCAAACTGGTAACCAGGAAAAAAGTCTTGGCACACCTTCTCAAAATAAAACCTGACAAGTCTGCAGGGCAAGACGGGCTCAAGCCTGAGGTCACGTGATGGCTGCTTGAGTGGGCATGCCCCATTGTTGCTCCTCATCTGTTCACCAAAAATACTATCTAAAGCTATCTTTTCTATACAGTTCAACAATTCTGGGGTGTCTGAAACTCTTTTACATCCTTCAGAGTGATTTGGTGCTATTTTTATGTCTTGATGCTGACATGAAGACACCACTCCCTCAGCACACCTCGCCACCAACTCAGGAGTGGAAGAAACATCTAAGCTGTCTAAAGTGTAAGGCACTGGAATGCCCAGCAACTCTGCCACCCAGGCTGCTTTAATGAAGGCCAAATTCCTAGAAGAATTATCTCCACTTAAAGAAACATTGCAGATTTTGATCTCAAAGCTTAAAAACATTCGTACTTCACTTGATACTTTAACTCACCGTACTGGGAATAACGAAGCCCATATTTCTTCGCTTAATGACTGGAAGGCCTGTTTAGATCCTGAAGTAGTTACCCTGCAGCAGCAGCTCAAGAAAATGGAAGACCAGATCGAGGATCTTGAGGGGCATTCCAGACCAAACAATCTTGTAGTCTTGGGCCTTCCAGAGGGAGAGGAAGGATCCACAGCAATGCTATTTGCACAAAAGTTATGTAAACAAGTTGCAGGTCCATCTCTGAATGGCCCTAGCTACATAGTTGAGAGGGCACACTGTTCCCTTCATCTGCCCCCTCAGCAAGGAGCCCCTCCACATCCCTTCATTTTTCAGCTCCTCAATTTTCTGGACAAGCAATTTGTCTTAGATCAAGTCAAGGATATAAAGGAGCCTCACTGGGAAGGAAAAAAAGATCCATCTAGTACAACATCTTCCTTACTCTGTGCACCAGCAGAGATCAGCACTGCATCCCTTGGTGTCCAAGCTGATAGTGGCTGGAATTCATTATCGGGTCCGCTATCCCTCATTCCTACAGGTACAACACACTGGGAAATGGTCCAGCTATCAGTCATTGATGGTAGCTAGCACTGAGCTTAAAAAACCTTTTCCACTATGAGTCTCCCAAGGTTCCTTTTAGTTTAATTTGTATTTGTGTCATTCAAAGAAGTGAACAGGGGAGTGAGACTGTACAGATAAATGTAAGTAGTCAAAAGGAGAAAGTCTCACTCTACCTTCAATAAATCAAACAAAAAATTGTTTTCTTTCTTTATATTTTATTATATTTTTCCATTTCAATTTCATGTGCTCCTGTTTTTTCTTTTCTGTAATGTATCAGAACTCAATCAGTTCCTTCATCAGACTTGGAGCTGTATCTTAAATGTCTAAATAAAAATAAAATCCATAAATGTATTATTACTCGTATTTTTTCTTTTTTCTTTTTAGATATTTATATATGTACAACAATTAACACATATTCATGTCTATATTTCAGGTGGAACTGACCTCTGCTTAATCTGGACCTTTCCTTGTATTCTAAAAGGTCAGTGTCAACATTGAATGGAGGGGGGTAGAGCATTGTTTTTGCCTTCTTATTTTCACCTTACTTTCAATTCTAAACAGAAAATAAACTTTAATTTAGTTGTTTTACTAAACACTGTATAAAATGTGTTCATAACTCTTGATTTTTAGTTCCTTACTTCGATATTCCAAGAAGCAAAATGTTTGTTTTAAAGAGAGCCTTCTCGTGTTTACTAAGATTTCAGTTTTAACTGTGGATTAATATAGAAGAAGGCTTGTTTAATATACATCCCCAATCTTTAGTCATGGCTCTTTTGAGCTAAAGATTTTGAAATTTAACTTGTCTTACCTGTGCCTCAATATATATCGTATTGTTTTGGGTGTTAAATCCAAAAAAAAAGGCAAAAAAACGCTACTGCTCCCAGTGCCATTGCACACTGACTTGATTGTGATGAAACTTAGATTCACCTTTCAGGTGAAGAAGAAGGGCTGGGCTGTTTGGTTGCAAACCTGTAGGCGTGCTGACGTCATGTGTGACGTCACCTGGGTGGCCCGGTCATTAAAGAAAACTAACTGGAGTATAAAGAACATCCAGATAGTCCCCTTCTCCTAATTTTTTAAAGTTTTCACTATTTATTATTACATAAACTCAATATTGTTGTGCGAACCCTTTTGTTTCCTACATGGGACTACATACATAGCTTCACTCGTTTTTATTTATCAGAATTGGATATGTAGTTCATGCTTTGTTGTTGCTTGGCATATTTATAAATCAGTTTAGACAATCTGTCTTAGAAAAAATAAAAATAAAAATCCAAAATGATTTTAACTAGACCAAAAGGACTAACATTCTTATAAATAAATTGTATAGACCATGAACCAAATCTGATTTTGATCCAACAGGATTTACTCTTCCAAGTATAATATGTTACATTGACAAAGTCAATAAGGATTTAGAAAGAATAGTGACAGAAAGCATAACTAAACCAGTCTACTATAACTTAACAAAAGAAGAAAAAAATGCATTGGATAACCTTAGCCAAGATGATTCAATAATAATAAAACCAGCAGATAAAGGAGGGAGAATAGTTATTTAAAATAAGGAAGATTATAGAGCAAAGTGTCTCAAACAACTGAATGTTCTAAATACATATGAAAAAGTAAGAAATATTCCATTTGAACAACTCAGAACCTTGATTACAGAAACAGTTATGGAAGCTAGTGATAGAGGAATAATAGAACAGTGGGTCTCAGAAGAACACCTAGAACACTACTATTCTACTGCTTGCCAAAAATACAAAAAGGTCAGACAAACCCCGCTGGAAAACTTATAATTTCAGGTATTGGATCAATTACAGAACCTTTGTCAAATTTTGTCGACCATTACTGTAAAGAACTAGTTACAAACACTTGGTCACATCTAAGAGATAGCAAACATTGCATACAATTGCTAGAAGAAGTAAATAAGCAAAAACATGACTTGAAAGCTCATTCATCACTTTGGACGTCAAAAGTCTATATACCAGCATTCCACATGAAGATGGTATAAAAGCACTGGATTTTTTCCTATAAAAAAGACAACAAAATCAACCAAATAAAGAATTTTTACTACAACTCGCAAAGATAGTGCTTGAAAATAATTATTTTGCATTTGAAAATTTCACCTATCTACAAAAAATAGGTACAGCAATGGGAGCCACTTTGGTCCCCACTTATGCCAATCTATACATGGCATACTTTGAAAAAGAACACATTGAATCAGACAATAACATATTTAAATAAAAACTAATGCTTTACAAAAGGTTTATTGATGACATTTTAATCATTTGGAATGGAACTTTACAAGAAGCACAAGAATTTCATCAATATTTGAAAACAGCAAATCAAAATTTATCATTTACAATGGAATTCAATTATGAAAATATTTATTTTCTAGACCTTAAGATAATAAAAGAAAATGGGAAAATCACCACAGATCTATATAGAAAAGAAACATCAACTAATACCATCTTACATGCAAGAAGTTTTCATCCTAAAAAACTTAAAGACAGTATTCCCTACAGCCAAATGCTGAGAGTGAAGAGGAATAGTGGTAATGAAGAGAAATATTAAATAAATATTACTGACTTAACTGAAAGATTCAAATTAAAAGGCTACACAGATATGGTCTTAAAAACATCTAAAGAAAAATGTGACTCAAGAGAAAGAAAAACTTTACTAAAAAAAGACAAAGAGAAAACTACTACAGAGAATGGATCAAAAATAACTATGTCCACACAGTACTCAGAAAGTCTGGGAAAAATCAAACATGTTATTATATCTAATTGGAACATTTTACAAACAAGTGACATAGGACAATGGATTTTTCAGTATAAACCCTGGGTGACAGCTAAAAAAACTACTACAATAGGTAACAAAATAATAAGGACTCAACATTGGACACCAGAAAATATTACTACAACATGGCTTAAAAGTAATATTACAGGTTTCTTTCCATGCGGTAACTGTCCACTGTAACAGTGGACAAAAAACGAAAGGAATAAAAAGCATATGGAATGACAAGGAATACACTATAAGGAATTTTATTACATGCAAAACGGAATATGTGGTCTATTGTATAATTTGTCCTTGCTCTTTATATTACATTTGTGAAACAACAAGACCATTAAAACATCGCATAACTGAACATAAAAGCAACATCAGAAGAGGTGATATCAGGTCACTACTAGCCAGACATTTTGTGGAATTTCATCATCCTATATCCAGTTTAAAATATTTTGGAATAGGAAAAAATATCAGCAGGGCCACGTGGTGGAGACAGGGGATCAGTTTTGCTACGAAGAGAAGCATGGTGGATTTACACCTTAAGGACACATAAAGCTAGATATGGACTCAATGAAAATTTAATTTGGACCACTTTTGATTAAACACAAAAACATGTTTGTATCAAAATTTGGGCAAAGTATAATTTATCTTCACTCTACTAAGGTTTGTTTATTTTTATCATCTTATGAATGGCAGGTTCAATGATACTTTTGTCTGACCCATAAGACAGAATGTTCTACTCCCACCAGATCCAATACAGAATGTGATTGGTTTAGCCCCTTCCCTCAGTTCCTCCCTCAACCCCCCTTTTTCCCCCTATTTATCCATGTTGATAGTTGTTACTTTTATAAGCATGGTTTATTATAATAATGATTAGAATCAGATTTTCCCATTTACTATCTTTCATCTGTTTCATATCCAGAGGTATAGTAGTATTACATCTTCATGCATACAATACATGGTCTGTACAATTTATTTATAGGAATGTTAGTCCTTTTGGTCTAGTTAAAATAATTTTGGATTTTTATTTTTATTTTTTCTAAGACAAATTGTCTAAACTGATTTATAAATATGTCAGGCAACAATAAAACATGAACTACATATCCAATTCTGATAAATAAAAATGAGTGAAGCTATGTATGTAGTCCCATATAGGAAACAAAAGGGTTCACACAACAATATTGATTTTATGTAATAATAAATAATGAAAACTTTAAAAGAATAGGAGAAGGGGACTATCTGGATGTTCTTTATACTCCAGTTAGTTTTCTTTAATGACCAGGCTGCCCAGGTGACGTCACACATGATGTCCGCACGCCTACAGGTGTGCAACCAAATGGCCCGGCCCTTCTTCTTCACCTGAAAGGTGAATCTAAGTTTCATCATAATCGAGTCAGCGTACAATGGCGCTGGGAGTAGTAGCATTCTTTGCCTTTTTTGTCTGGATTTAATGCCCAAAATATGATATATATTGAGGCACAGGTAAGACAAGTTACATTTTCAAATTCTTTAGCTTAAAAGAACCATGACTAAAGATTGGGGATGTATATTAAACAGGCCTTCTTCTATATTAATCCACAGTTAAAACTGAAATCTTAGTAAACACGAGAAGGCTCTCCAAAATGAACATTTTACTTCTTGGAATATCGAAGTAAGGAACGAAAAATCAAGAGTTATGAACACATTTTATACAGTGTTTAGTAAAACGACTACATTGAAGTTTATTTTCTGTTTAGAATTGAAAATAAGGTGAAAATAAGAAGGCAAAAACAACGCTCTCCCCCCCCCCATTCAATGTTGATGCTGACCTTTTAGAATACAAGGAAAGGTCCAGATTAAGCACAGGTCAGTTCCACCTGAAATATAGACATGAATATATATTGATTGTTGTACATATATAAATATCTAAAAAGAAAAAAGGAAAAATACAAGTAATAATACATTTATGGACTTTATTTTTATTTAGACATTTAAGATACAGCTCCAAGTCTGATGAAGGAACTGACCGAGTTCTGAAACATTACAGAAAAGAAAAAACAGCAGCACATGAAATTGAAATGGAAATATATAATAAAATATAAAGAAAGAAAACAATTTTTTGTTTGATTTATTGAGGGTAGAGTGAGACTTTCTCCTTTTGACAACTTAAAAAACTTTCCCCTGATCTATTTAAGTGATTGCCACCCTGCTTGTTTTGAGGCTCCAAGCTCAAACTACTGGGACTTTTGTAAATGTCTGTGTGCTGTTCCTACTCTTTTGGCAAGCTCTTCTCCCAGTTGGGGCTAATCAGCTCTCTATATTGTGACCCAATGGATTATAGACTAGCTGACATCCTTTCTTTTGACTTGTATTCCCTGTACTACAGTATTGGTATCCACCTTGCTTATTTCCAGTGCAGTTGCTTGCTTCCTGGACTGTTCGGTTACAGTGCATCTGCTTGAACTGTGACCTGTTATTTCTTTGCACTGGAGGCATAGTTGCTGCATCAAGCGGTACTGGCTCCTTTGTAATTAGTGGTGCACCAGTTCTAAGGTATCCCACGCCGCTATGGGGTAAAGGGGTGGATTTGCAGCTCTTCTTGGATCAGTCTCCCTTTGATGTTCTCTGGATCACATAATTACGGCCAATAATTGCAGATGATTTTGTTTTGCTACCCTTGTTCTGCATCAGCCTGAATGGCTAAATGTAGAGTTGACACTTTAAGTTGGACCGTAGATACTTCCTCCACTGTGCTTTGGACCTTATTGTTGTGAAAGACAGTATTGGCTTTGTTTTTCCTGCATTTGCCTGAATGAGTAAGCTGCAAGATGCTCTAGAAACGGACTGGTAAAAAGCCTGAATCTCGTCGCTTCATTTCCTCGGCTGCAAAAACCCTGTTTAGGGAGAGAGACTCTGCAACTTAAACCACTTATTTCTGGACTGTAGGTTCCTGAACTCTGCTCTTGGCTGGAGTTCTGCTGTTCCTTAATTCACCCCATTTATTTGACATATGTATGGTTTAATTGGAACACTTTGATAAGTACCCAGGATTTTGTACACTTCATTTATTGTAGATTTAATTTTAATATTAATACAGTTATTCTGTTACTGGATTTGTTTGCCTTGGTGACAGGGGGAGGGAACACATACTGTGGGCAGTGATGCTTAGTATCATGGCCCAGTGAGATATCAGAGTACAGTCGCTAGGACTGGGGGTTATTGTAGTTATGTTATTATTGAGGGAAGAGGTTTTAGGGAGAGGGGGAGGAAAATTACTTTATTTTCATGACATCTGGGCCCTTTTCTTGTTCTGCTCCAATTTTATTTAATTTATGGTTAAGGCTCAGTATCTTTGTCGAATTTTACTGTCTTCTTCCAATTGGGGTTTGTTGTTCACTAGATGATTGGGGATGGGGGTGGGAGTCGACCTCCAGTCTTGAGTTTGCTGACAATTGGTATTCAGATTGTTATTTCTAGTTCCTTTTGTACAACTAGTTTGTGTTCAGGTATGCAGTATTTACTTAGGGATTACTGGGGGTTGACATCCCTATTGGGGGTTTTAAAGGGATTATATCAATGGAGGATGGATTTACAAGTTTTAATCATTCTACCTTATTTAAAAGGGGAATGTTTAAAGTTTATGCCACTTGTTCTGCCGAGGTAGTATGAAGTATGTTACTTGGAATGTTAAGGGCCTGCCAGGTCATAATGTCCCACATTTAATAACATACGACATTATGGCTAAACAGCTACAGCGTAGTCCGTAACTGCTACTGATGCAATACCGTGTATACTGCTGTACATGGTATTGCACCAGTAGCGCTTTCCCAGGCAGAGGATATGACCTCTGCTGGGAGTGGGTTCTGCCAAGCAGCTGCCGTGGCTCACAGGACTGAGCCACAGCAGCAGGAACCCAGGCACTCCGTCTGGGATGGGGTTTGATTCCCGGTCCCAGAATCTTTTATTTTTCAATCTTTTGTGTGCTCCTCGAGTTGAAACCCCCCTCCAGAGTTAAGAATCTTTAGTGTGGAGTGGGGGGTGGGTGCACCCCCCCATAATGGGTGGTGTGGGGGGCGAAGCCCCCCACAGAAATAAGACTTATGCCTCATGGCAGAAATTATGCTGTATTGGCAGCACAATTTTGCCATGAGGCATAGTGACTTGTGACATTATGACCTCGTGCCATTAAGGGTGCCTGCTCCATGGTTAAACATTGCTAAATTTTAAGGCATCTTAATTTACTGTATTATCAAATCATCTTCCTTCAAGAGACCCACTTAATTGCCGTGGAAGGGCCTTTCTTCCCTCCTGGTAAGTTGTGGGCCAAGTCTTTGCATCTGGAAATTCTACTACCCAGAGAGGGTAGCTATTTTAATTTCTAGAGCAGTTAATTTCCAACTGCTGCAGTGTATAGAGAACATGCAAAGGTGTTATTTCCTATTGAGAGGGGTCTTGGACTATTCAGAGGTCCTGCTGGGCTGTTTATACAGACCCAATAAAGACTCTCCCAATTTTTTTTCAGGCCTGTCTACCCTGTTAGCAACCTTTGTTCATATTCCTATTATTTTGGCTGGGTATTGGTACCTGATGATCACTTTGGACCTGGATAGATCCTCCTGTAGGCACCTGGGGCTGTCCTTCACACACTGTTCTCTCTGGGAGCTGCTGGACTTGGTTGGTCCAGGCAGGCAGAAAACAGAGAGTGGTGGTAAACGATATAGAGTCAGAAGAGATGCAAGTCACAAGTGGGTCACCTCAGGAATCAGTCCTGGGGCCAGTCCTCTTCAATATCTTCATCAGTGACATTGCAGATGGACTGGAGGATAAGATTTGCCTGTTTACAGATGACTCCAAGATCTGTAACAGAGTAGATGATCCAGATAGGGTGGGCAGAATGAGAAAAGAGCTGGAAAAACTGGCAAAATGATCTGAAGAGTGGTAACTGGGGTTTAATGCAAAGATGTGCAAGATCATGCACATAGGGAACAGAAACCCTGAAGCTACCTATAGGTTGATAGGGGAGTTGCTGTCAATCACAAGAGAAGAAAGAGACTTGGGCATCATCATTACAGATGATCTGAAATCATCCAAGCAGACCATTAAAGCAGTAGGTAAGGCTAGAGGGATGCTGGGGTGTATTTGTAGGGGTATCATAAGTTGTAAAAGGTAGATAATAATCCCTCTTTACAAGACACTGGTTAGGCCCCATCTGGAGTACTGCATGCAGTACTGGAGCCCGCACCTGCACAAGGACATTAACAAAATGGAGGCAGTCCAGAGAAGATCAACCAAAATGGTGCAGGGACTGTACCAGAAAATATATGAGGACAGATTAATGGAGCTCAATATGTATACCCTAGAGCAAAGGAGGGAGAGAGATGATATGATCAAAACATTCAAATATCGTAAGGGCATTAAAAGGTGAAAAAGTCTAACATGTTTCAATATAAGAAAAATAGCAGAACAAGAGGACACAGCATGAGATTAGAGGGAGGCCGATTAAGGAATAATGTGAGGAAGTTCTTTTTCACAGAAAGGGTAATGGATGCATTAAACAGCCTACCTCAGGAAGTGGTGGATATGAATACAGTGCAGGACTTCAAACAGGCATGGGATAGGTGTAAGGGAACACTAAAGATGAATATGAATAAATAGGCCATTGACAGAGTAAAGGCATATGGCATATTCATAAGGTACAAAAAATGGGCAGACTGGATGGGCCTTGCAGTCCTTATCTGCTGTCAACACGTTGACATCCACTGTCAAACATCTATGTTTCTTTGTTTCTATGGTCTGTGTGACCTGTGGAGGGTATTAAATCCCACTGCCCAGGATTATACCTTTTACTTGCTTTTCCTTAAGTCCTACTCTCACTTGGACTATTTTCTAGTCAGTAGAACTGTAATGTCTGGGGTCTTAAATGGAGGGATTACTCTGCATGTGCTCTCTGACCATTCACCTACTTGGTTAGAATGTACCCTCTTACCTAATGTTCAGCAGGACACGATATGTAAATTGATCATACAACTCCTTAAAGATTAGAAGGTAATAACCAGGATCAAAGACTTAATAGTACAATTCATTGTTGAAAATGCTGGGACCGTTCTTGATTTAGATAAACTATGGTGCACTCTTAAATGTGTATTGAGGGGGAAGTTCATTAGGCTGGTGTTTACTAGGAAACATAAGTGAGAAGCTGAACTACACCTCCTTTTAGACCATATTAATGAGTTGGAAAGAAACTTGTCCCCTGAAACCTCTGAAAAGAATATAAACACCTTAATGACTATGAGGGCTAAGTACACAGTGAGTCTGAGAGAATGGACTGAGTATGCCTTTTTAAAAACCCACTCATGTTATGTTGATCAAGGAGACAAAGCGGCTCGTCTTCTTGCTTTACAGCTGCAACACCAGGAGCCATCCCATATTGTTTTATCTCTATCCTCCCTGCCTGACAACTCCCTCAAAACTTTCCCATGAGACATAACTCAGGAATTTGAAACATATTATCAACATAGCTATAGTTCCCCTACCAATTTGTATTCTACCTTGGATATTTTGGATTATCTAACCAATGCTTCCCTTCCTAAGTTAAAACCAGGCCAACAAGCTTTTCTTAGCAGGCCCGTTGATCATTAAGAAATTTTAGATGCAGTTAATTCTCTCTCCTTAGATAAAGCCCCTGGCCCCCGATGGCTTTCCATTGAATTTCTATAAAACCTTTTATACAGAATTGACTCCACTGCTCCAAAAATGTTATACTTATT
The DNA here is from genome assembly GCA_016271365.2 of Neoceratodus forsteri. Classification (NCBI taxonomy): domain Eukaryota; kingdom Metazoa; phylum Chordata; order Ceratodontiformes; family Ceratodontidae; genus Neoceratodus; species Neoceratodus forsteri. Next base: position 1,065,159,306 of record CM028131.1, on the reverse strand, counting down.
TTTGTAATTCTGGGATTTTGGACCCTTCCTTGCTGGAAGCTGTGATTGTGGTTCTGCTTAAGCCAGGTAAATCCCTGGACAGAGTTACCAGCTATCATCCCATATCTCTTATGAATTACGATGTTAAATTCTTCACTAAAATCCTGGCTAGCAGAACCCTTACAGAAAAAACTGTAGGAAAATTAACTACCCAAATGATATGCATGCTGCAAGTATGATTTAAATATTAAATTTGAACCGACTGCATGCATATGGCATGCGTGTAGCAAGCAAGTGTGGAAACCATGATTTTTATGTTAAATTGAGAAAGACTGCATGCATGTGGCATGCATGCCGTGCAAAAAGCAAGTGGTCACTGATAACTGCACACATAAAAGTTAAGTGACTTGCTCAGAATCACACCATACACAAATGGGGTTGATGAGTTTCAAACCCAGGTCTTCATGCCTCCAAGTCTCCTCGCTTGCAGGTCAGTGCCTTTAACCACTAAGCCATACTGTCTGCACACATATGGCTCACTTGTACTTTAATACATACTGTATCTGAATACATCTGCATGCATGTGGCATGCTTGCAGCCACTGTTATGCATTTCAGTTTTCTTTTCTCCTTCATCTCAGTTTCACAGTTGAACTGTAGCACACTTCCAATGGAAACACATGTGGTTTTTCGCACCCCCAATACATAAACTTACACACAAAACCACTTAATTACTTCTGTCTGGCCTGTACTCCTAATATTTTCTCTCCATAGTTTTGAATGCTTCCATGCAATTAGACTTTAAGGTGCAAACACAAAAGTAGCAATAACTCAACACACACACACACACACACACACACACACACACACACACACACACACACCCCACCCCCAGGCACACACACTATAGTGGGTATGGCCATGATGCTACAGACAACCCAAGTATAGATATAAGTAAAAAGTCTCTTACTTGAGTACTAGGGAGCCAGAGGCAGGAGTCTTTAGGAGATGATATCCATGGGTCAGAGTGCTGGGGCATACCTCCTTAAAATTAATGGAGTTTTTTTTAGTACTATTTTATATGTTATGATGGTGAGTTGGAGAATAATGAAGGTCACTGTTCAACTAACAAGGCCCTTGTTAGTCGAGTGTTGGCCTTCATTAATCTCCAACTCTCCATCAATAATGTATAAAATAGTAATAAAAAAATGCCACCATTCATTTCAATGGTGCATGCCCCTGCAGTCTCCCTTGCCCTTTGTCATAATGTGCCTGAGCATGGGAATGTGGAGGTCAGCTTCACGGGTTGGGGGTTGGCTCCAATAGTCTGTGCATACCATACAGCTCAACTGTCTGTGAATGCAAAGGACAGCTCTAGAATGTCTGTAACATCTCTAAAAGGTACAACTTATTTGTTTTGACTTAAAAGTGATATGCAAATCAGGAAAAATTCAAATGTATAAAATTCATCTGTATATACCCTGGAGCAGTGCATCAGATTTGGGTTGAAACCCACCAAGTTTTTTTTTCCTGGCTGAAGTTCTGCCCCCCCCCAAAAAAAAGAACTTTGTCCTGATTTTTCTCCCCAACTCCATTCCATGCATTACTCATCCCCTATGGATCATAAAGCCACCCAAAGGTAAAGAAACATGAAAAACACATCAATATTTCAGTCCTTCCTCCTTCCCCAATCCCCCTGTAAAAAAATTTTTTACTTTTGCTTACCTGGCCATATGGCCAGAATCTGCAGCCTGGCACAGTGTGCCAACAGCCCAGTTTTCAGTTCACTCCCCCCCTCTCTCTCTATCCACCAGAAGCTGGATGCTAGAACCAACCATCACAGGTCCCCAACATGGTCAGTGACCAAGTCACCTCACCAACCGAACCCACCCAACCTGGGTTACTTGCTCCTTGCTTGGTTGCTGCTGTGGCTGCTGCCGCACTGCACTGATCAAGGCCTATGAAAGCCACTGACACTGCTGTCACCACTACTGTTAAGCCTAGCTTGCTGCTGTGGGGGTCTGTGCTGTTTTTGTTTGCAAGGCAAGCCTAGTAGAGTAAGTAGGTAGCCTAGTCTTGAGTTAGCTTCTAGCTCACCCTCTGCCCCTTTAGCCACCAGGGGAGACGAAGACTCGCTAAGAGAAGACCAACAAGAATATGCTGCCACAACACTGCTATTGAGAGTTCAGTGTTCAATGACTCCTCCAAGCTGTAGTGTGCAGTCTGTCTACTCTGTGGCAGGAAAGCCAGTGTTGCACTTGTAAGATTCATGTGGTCTTTCTTGGCTGGAGCTTATCCACATCACATGTGATTGTGTCACTGCTAAAAGGTGAAGAGAGTGGACAGCACAATACAGACACAGTCGAGTCTGAAGAGTACAGTACCTTCAGTATGAGCACACACAGGTCAGGTGGGCACTTACTGTGCAAAAGATTAAATCCAAATTTGATGCCATTATTGCCATGCCATAAGAACAACCTACAATAAGCACAGATATGGGGGGGGGCAACTGCCCCCCCCCTCTGCCCTGCCTAAATAGCAACCCTGCTTAATGGTAGAAATTCAATCTCAGGTGCAAATACAATGGTTTCCACTGTATTCTGAGGTACTGTATCTCCATGTTTCAGAATGTGACCTGATTATCGTGAGGGTTAGTGTCCCTTATTGTCTTTCATTTTGAGTGACCATGTCCCTCAATTCAGTGACAAAATGTGAGGTATGGTGCATGCTTCCAAGACCCTACTCAGCACAAAGAGTGCTGAGCATGGCCATAGTATATATGCTCAATACAAAATGACAAAGGGAAAGTAAGTGAGATGAAACAGTCATGGAGAAACACATTGGTAGCACTAAATATGCATAAATAGATCCAGAAGCAAATGATTTGATACCTTTTAATGGACCAACATAGATGTAACAACATGAACAAAGTGTTCTAGCTTTCGGACCAACCAGTCCTTCTTCAGAAGCTCATGGCAGTTGTTTAGAAAATACAATACTTATAACAGCTAGATAATGCAGAGAAAAACAGAAAAAAATCCCCATTGGTTTAAAATACTCATTTAAAAAAAACCAGAAGATGATGTCAGAGAAGTTTAACAGTACAATACTGCCCTCAGTCCGAATGAACCTTGGGTTCAGATGTGCTTGGTGCAACACACATACAAAGAATCCTACTGCACATAAATTTAATTGACATAAGATAACACTGCTGAAGCAGATAACTCCCAAATCAAGCCATGAGTGTCACAGTCAGTATAAGGATGTGATTACTGAAAGGCAACACCCACCCAGCTTAAAGACAAACTAAGATAGTTATAGGGCTCATGAAATTACAATGTATGCATTAAAGACAAGAATTACCAGTAAGTTGTCTCAAAACATCAGTGCACACTGTGTGATGTAAAACCTAGCTGACATGCCACCCAGCTGTATTCTCAAGCTAAATAAAAGGCCCAAGAAATTACAAAACCTCAGAACTATATAAATGATAATTTAAATATAAATTGATAATATTAGTGTTAAACAAAAAACCTAGTCGAGGAACCTCAAGGAATTCAGACCATGCAGCCTGATATGTACTGATGTCAATATATACTGAGAATGTAGCAACTGTACCACAAGTGTCTAGGGAATCTGAAAAAGAGATAAAATGTAATTTATCTCCTCCTGTTCATACAAACATATAACCTAACCCACCCCACACACAATAATGTGGTGGGGAGACATATAGCTTAAACGAGATGTTCTCTCCTCCCCCTCCTTTTCTCTCTCTCCCACAGCACACACACACACACACACACTAATCTCTCTCTAGTGAACCTATATTAACTTCAGTCACTGTAATTGTTCCCCAAAGGAATACAACTTGTCATGAAATCCTGAGTAAATTACTACAATATTAGCCTAATGTAAAAGATATGTGCAGGACCTCAAGCAAATGAGATCACACATCCCAATATGTACAGAGTTACAAAATTATATATAACAGTATAAGATAACACTTCTGTATGTACACTATGGTTGGGTAATCTGAATATGGTGCAATGGAATCAATCCCCCCCACACAGGCAAAGATAAAAGTAAGGAGAAATTCTTTATGTGTGAAATAAAAAATAGTAACACATTATAACTCCATATAGCTAAATAGAGACTTACCTCAATGTGACAGCAAGCCCCACATCTGTTATATATCACATACCCACATACCCACACACATACATACACACACAGTCCACATCTCACACATGCTGAAGTCCTATAATATGTCAGTTTGAAGAAGAAAAGGTCTGTGGATGTTAGTTTCTGTAGTGTCCCACAAAGCTAATATCCAAGTTCATCCCATCTGCTACCATATTGAGATGTAAAATAAGTTTAATCTCAAAAGCTCGCTTCTGTTGTGTGTTTTGAGATTTCCTTTAAGACCATTACTGACATATCTGAGACTGAGTGGTCAGGCTGGAGAAGTGATGCCCACTGGTTTTTCAGTCTTCCTTGCTGTAATAGTATGTCTGTGTGAGTTCATCCTAGTGCGGAGCTGTTGGCGTCTCTCCTACATAACCTGTTTGTGGACATCTCTTGCACTGAATGAAATAAACAACATGTCGTGACATGCATGTATAACTCCATGCACCTGGAATTGTCTGTTTTGTGATGTAACCACACAGTCTGAGGTAGAAATGAGCCCACAAGTCTTGCAGGGCGTTGATTGCAGGGTCGTGTGCCATTGTGTGACATGGTATTCTGTTCCGTGAAAGTTGCTCTAATAATTAGGCTGGATAAATTTGACGGTTGTTTAAAAGATAGTAGTGGGAGTTCCTTAAAAATACAATTAAGGGTGTCATCCTCACTAAATATTGGGTGGAGATCTTTAATAATCTTATGCAGATGTTCAAGGTCTGGATGATATGTGACTACCAAGGGTATTCTTTCTGTAGCTGTCTTTTCTTTATATTGAAGTAGTTGTTGTCTTGGTACTTGCGTTGCCCGTTCTGTTATCCTGTCAATTTCCTGGAAGAGTGTCCCTGCTCCATAAAGGTGTTTTTCAACATAGCCAAATGTATATCTCTGTCATCCCATTTGAACAAATACGTTGACAACGAAGTGCTTGACTGTATATGACAGATTTTTTGTATGGTTTGGTGGTTACTTTTCCTGTGCAGGTATCTCTGTCTGTCTGTTGGCTTCTGTAAATACATGTATGTAAGGTTCCATCCTTAATGATGACTGTGGTGTCCAGAAAGTTAACCTTGGTGGTAGAGTACCCAAGGTAAGCTTTATAGTAGGGGAGATTATTAAGTTTGTGATGAAAATCTTTTGAGTGCATCTGTGCCTTCCGTCCAGATGATAAACAAATCATCAATGTTACGGAAATAAGCCAGTGGTTTGTGGGGATACTGCCTTAAAAATCCTCCTCCAAGTCAGCCATAAAGAGGTTAGCATACTGTGGAGCCATTTGGTGCCCATTGCTGTTCTCATAGTTTGAACATAATGTTTACCATTGAAGTTGAAGTTGTTATGTGTCAAAATGAATTCCATAAGTTCCCCACCACTCCAGGGTTGATGTTTTGGTCAGGTCCTTTCTCATGTATGTATTTAAGGCATGCTGCAATGCCATCTGTGTGTGGAATATTAGTGTAGAGGGATGTTACATCCATTGTCACTAAATGGTATCAGTGGTAAATCCTTATAACCAGAAAGTACACGCAACAAGTGCATAGTGTCCTGGATATAACTGTCTCTTTCCATAACCAGCGGTTTCAAAATGGTCTCTACAAACCCTGAGATCCCCTCAGTCAAGGTACCATTACCAGAGACTATGGGTGTCCCTGGATTGCCAGGTTTATGTATTTTAGGCAGCATGTAGAATGTCCCTGGCTTTGGTTCAGCAGGAATGAAGTACCTGAAGGAATGAAATAACCTCTTTATGGCTGACTTGGAGGAGGATTTTTTAAGGCAGTATCCCCACAAACCACTGGCTTATTTCCGTTACATTGATGATTTGTTTATCATCTGGACAGAAGGCACAGATGCACTCAAAGATTTTCATCACAAACTTAATAATCTCCACCCTACTATAAAGCTTACCTTGGAGTACTCTACCACCAAGGTTAACTTTCTGGACACCACAGTCATCATTAGGATGGAACTCATATACATGTATTTACAGGAAGCCAACAGACAGACAGAGATACCTGCACAGGAAAAGTAACCACCCAAACCATACAAAAAATCTGTCATATACAGTCAAACTTCGTTGTCAATGTATTTGTTCAAATGAGGATGACAGAGATACATTTGGCTATGTTGAAAAACACCTTTATGGAGCAGGGACACTCTTCCAGGGAAATTGACAGGATAACAGAACGGGCAACGCAGTACCAAGACAACAACTACTTCAATATAAAGAAAAGACAACTACAGAAAGAATACCCTTGGTAGTCACATATCATCCAGACCTTGAACGCCTGCATAAGATTATTAAAGATCTCACCCAATATTTAGTGAGGATGACACCCTTAATTGTTTTTAAGGAACTCCCACTACTATCTTTTAAACAACCGCCAAATTTATCCAGCCTAATTATTAGGAGCAAACTTTCACCGAACAGAATACCATGTCACACAATGGCACACGACCTGCAATCAACGCCTGCAAGATTGGGCTCATTTCTACCTCAGACTGTGTGGTTACATCACAAAACAGACAATTCCAGGTGCATGGAGTTATACATGCATGTCACGACATGTTGTTTATTTCATTCAGTGCAAGAGATGTCCACAAACAGGTTATGTAGGAGAGACACGCCAACAGCTCCGCACTAGGATGAACTCCACAGACATACTATTACAGCAAGGAAGACTGAAAACCAGTGGGGCATCACTTCTCCCAGCCTGACCACTCAGTCTCAGATATGTCAGTAATGGTCTTAAAAGGAAATCTCAAAAACACACAACAGAGACAAGCTTTTGAGATTAAACTTATTTTACATCTCAATATGGTAGCAGATGGGATGAACTTGGATATTGGCTTTATGGGACACTACAGAAACTAACATCCACAGATCTTTTCTTCTTCAAACTGACATATTATAGGACTTCAGCATGTGTGAGATGTGGATGCGTGTGTGTATGTATGTGTGTGGGTATGTGTTGTGAGGTATGTGATATAACAGATGTGGGGCTTGCTGTCACATTGAGGTAAGTCTCTATTTAGCTATATGGAGTTATAATGTGTTACTATTTTTATTTCACACACATAAAGAATTTCTCCTTACTTTTTATCTTTGCCTGTGGGGGGATTGATTCCATTGCACCATATTCAGATTACCCAGCCTGCTAGTGTACATACAGGAGTGTTATCTTATACTGTTATATATAATTTTTGTAACTCTGTACATATTGGGATGTGTGATCTCATTTGCTTGGGGGTCCTGCACATATCTTTTACATTAGGCTAATATTGTAGTAATTTACTCAGGATTTCATGACAAGTTGTATTCCTTTGGGGAACAATTAGTGACTGAAGTTAATATAGGTTCACTAGAAGAGAGAAGTGTGTGTGTGTGTGTGTGTGTGTGTGTGTCTCTGTGGGAGAGAGAGAGAGAAAAAGGAGGGGGGAGAGAGAGAGTGACAACATCTCGTTTAAGCTATGAGTCTCCCCCACCCACATTATTGTGATGTGGGGTGGGTTAGGTTGTATTGTTTGTATGAACAGGAGGAGATAAATTACATTTTATCTCTTTTCAGATTCCCTAGACACTTGTGGTACACTGGTTGCTACATTCTCAGTATATATTGACATCAGTACATATCAGGCTGCATGGTCTGAATTCTTGAGGTTCCTCAACTAGAGTTTTTGTTTAACACTAATATTATCAATTTATATTTAAATTATCATTTATATAGTCCTGAGGTTTTTGTAATTTCTTGGGCCTTTTATTTAGCTCGAGAATACAGCTGGGTGGCATGTCCAGCTAGGTTTTACACATCACACAGTGTGCACTGATGTTTTTTAGACAACTTTACTGGTAATTATTGTCTTTAATGCATACATTGTAATTTCATGAGCCCTATAACTATCTTAGTTTGTCTTTAAGCTGGGTGGGTGTTGCCTTTCAGTAATCACATCCTTATACTGACTGTGACACTCATGGCTTGATTTGGGAGTTATCTGCTTCAGCAGTGTTATCTTATATCAATTAAATTTATGTGCAGTAGGATTCTTTGTATGTGTGTTGCACCAAGCACATCTGAACCCAAGGTTCATTCGACTGAGGGCAGTATTGTACTGTTAAACTTCTCTGACATCATCTGGTTTTTTTAAATGAGTATTTTAAACCAATGGGGATTTTTTCTGTTTTTCTGCATTATCTAGCTGTTATAAGTATTGTATTTTCTAAACAACTGCCATGAGCTTCTGAAGAAGGACTGGTTGGTCCGAAAGCTAGAGCACTTTGTTCTTGTTGTTACATCTATGTTGGTCCATTAAAAGGTATCAAATCATTTGCTTCTGGATCTATTCTTGCAAGGACCAATACGGCAACTACTAAATCTAGATTTAAATATGCATAAGGGATTTGCATGGTCCAAAACAAAAAGGATAGGCTTCACAACACAGAGGTCCCTCTTTGTACATCTGGAATGGGGGATGTTGACTGGCTATATCCTAGGCATTTAGGGCCAGATATTCAAAACTTTGCGCAGGGCAAAAATCATTTGTGCAGGTTTAGCGCGGGATTAGCGCGGGTCTGCTATATTCAAAAGACCAAATAGCGCGGGCAAACTGCATTAGCGCCGGGCAAGATTATAATGTATGCAAGGGGCAAACTGACATGAATACAGAGGCAATGCTATATTCAGTGACTAGCGCTGCGCTAAGTGGTTTTGCCGCGACTTAGCGAGCACTTAGCGCGGTCTGGTACCACCAGGAAAACTTGTCTTAACCATGGGCAATCAGTTTACGTGACACTTTGGCTTTGGCGCGTGTTTGCGTGTTTAGCGCTGGTTTTGCAATTTACCCTAACAAATAAATATGATATGATAAAGCCAAACTTAGAGGAAGTATGTGTTACAATCATGGCATCACAATGATGCCATCATCTGCCACCAGTCCCAGCCATGCCAGGCAGTAAATGGTGACCCTGCCGCCAGTGGACAGCATGGGAGTGTGGCCATACAGCACACACCTGTGGACCACACATCTGTGGACACAAACAGATGCCAGCACACACATGCAGCACTGTGGGCATGGAGGATGTTGAGGGGAGCATGTATTGGTGGCGAGGCTGTGCCACAGACCACGTGTGGCCACAAAGCTGGGACACATCACGCAGTGCTCATGGGCCAGTATTGGGAATATCCCCAACACTAGTGTGCCTTTTGGATAATATATGCCCCCCGCCACATACCACACAGCTGTACAACTGCCACAGCACACAAAGCCAGAAATGTACATGTCACTGTGAGCATCCCATGCCACAGGTACAGCATCTGTGGGTCACACAACAGTGTAACAGTAATGTACACTGTCAGTAAACACCTGCAGGTTGGGCCTGTCACTGTGTACAGTGCAGTCAGCATCACTGCCCTACACACCATAGGCAGTGCTGTGTCCCTCACACTACTGGCCTACTTGCTACTGTAGTGTCTGCTGTGCACTGTAGCATGCCCTACAGTGTGACAGTTGCATGCAGCACTGCCACCACTTGTGCCTATGCTGTCTTGTCTCCTGGGGTACAATATGCTATGCTATGCTATACTGTTTACATGTAGCCTGCAGCTATCATCGTGCACTGCCAGACTGACCTACAGGTGGAGCTGCGGTAGGACCTGGTCATCCCCTGTACTTCCAGTCTGACCTACAGGTGGAGCTGCAGTTGGACCTGGTCAGCCCCTGTACTTCCAGACTGACCTACAGGTGGCTCTGTGGGACCTTGCAGTAATGCGGGGCAAACTGCATGCAAATCAGGGTATAATGAGATGTTAATCTGGTTGTTTGCCCAGAGACTGCCTAAGTAGGCTCATTTGCATGGCACTTTTGAATATGGCACATTTTAGCTCTGGGCAAACGTGTTTGCCCTGGGCTAACTGCTTAACTCGGCGCTAATGCAGCGCTAATGTGTTAGTCTGCGCGCCAATGTGGTAATGGTGCAATTATACAGTTTGAACACTGTTCTTTCACATCTGCTGCTTCCTGCAGCTGTACTGAGTCCATGCATTTACTGGCACACACATTGGCCATGTATTTCTTCTGTACCTGCCCTCACGTTGCTGTGCACTGTGTTGTTGTTGTGGGTTGCACTTCCTGGTTGCTTTATTCAGTGCTGTCTTATTCCCGGGCTATTTTTGCCCTGCACTCCCAGACCAGTTTGCCCAGCTTCCTTAGCCTGCAATATTCAGCAGGATTAGCACTGGGCTATTTCCATTTCAATATAGCTTGCTCTGTGCTCCGGGTTAAGTTTGCCTGCCAGGCAGTGCTAATTTAGCCCCTGGTCAAAGTTTTGAATATCTGGCCCTTAATGCAGTAAGCAAACAATACTTTACAAATTAATGGTGATTTAATGACAAAAATCAAAGCCATTAAACAACTTGTAAAAGGATCAGAATTAATAAGTTTATCTAATTTTTATGAGAATTCAAATAAAAATGTATTTTAATGACTCTAATTGATAGCAGCAGTATAAGAAATAGAAACTGATGTGTTTTTCTAGATGAGATTTGCATCAGCTTAGCTACTGCACACACGGCAAGTGTGCAGCATGTGAACATGATGTGATGTTTAAATGATGTTCACACCAGCTTAACTGCTGCACTCATGTCAAGTGTGCAACATGCGAACCTGATGTAATTTTTAGAAGATGTTTTTTTATTTTTCTTCTATTTATTGAAATCTAGGATTACAAATACCTTTGAGCAGGAATTGCTCATTTACAAAGGTTCCATGTTGAAGGAATGGGGGGTATACATACATACAAAGGTCAACATAATAATACATAGTTACACAATAAAAAGAAGTAAGAGACTGAGGCTTAGGAAATTCCAGTAATTCAAAATGTGCTAAATGTTAGGTAGCATGACATACCAGCCAAGTGCAATCTTAGAAATAAGCACTGCAGGTGAGAGGGAAGGGGGTATGCAGGCAGGCAGGCCATTGTCAGAGGGTAGAGGGTGAGGGTAAGAGCTCTAAAGGGGAAGGAGGGAGGGGAAGGATAAAAGTCAGCTGACATGTATGCAGCTTACCTGCTGCATACATGTCAACCTTGCAGCATGTGAATTTGATGTGCTTTTTAGACCTGATTCGCTTTGGTTCACTTAGTGTATGCAAACCACATGCAAACTTTGCACAACTATGCATGTGGCATGTATTCTGCATTTACACAGCACACCTATATTTCTGTAAAGGAATACTTCAGGTATGAGATGGGCTGCTCAGTCTGGAGCAGGTGGGTTTTGTGAGATTTTGCTCCTCAGCAGATCATTTGAGGAAGCTATCTCATGTTTTCTCTGCATCCAAGGAGACTACCCAACCTATATCTCTGGTCTCCTTGGACACAGAGAAAGCATTTGATAGAGTACATTGGCCTTTTTTGTTTTCAGTCCTACATGAATTCAGCATCCCCCTCACTTTTATTAAATGGATCCAAGTTCTGTATTCAGACCCTATTGTGAAGATCTATTGCAATGGTGTGCTATTGAAGGCTTTCCTGTTGTGTTCAGGTACGTGACAAGGTTGCCCATTGTCTCCTTTATTGTTTAATTTATGTTTAGAGCCACTACTCCTTCACCTTAAAGCAGCACCCATCATTAAGGGTATACAGATTGGTCCCTTTGATCTCTGACTCTCCATGTACGTGGATGATATTCTGCTTCATATCTCCAACCCTACTACTTCTATTCCTGCTATATTAGATCTTATACAATAATTAACTATGCATTCAAATTACAAACTTAATTTGGATAAAACTGTAGTGATGCCCCTCAACTCTAGAGTTTTCAAGTCAGAGATAGCTGAACTGGGCCTCACTTAGGTCACTCAGCTTAAATATTTGTGGATCATCCTTGCTCAAAGAGTTACTCTAACGAAAAAACTGAACCTCAATGACCTAATCATTAATCTTCAGCAGGACCTGGATAGATGGTCCTCTCTCTATCTCTCCTTTCAAGTCAGGATTAGTACTATTAAGATGAATGCCTTTTCCCGGTTATTTTATCCCCTACACCTGCTAATTTGTTTTCTCCCTTTCAACTGGTTTAAAAAGGTCCATAGCCTTGTTCTAAGTTTATTTGGCAAGGGAAACCCCTGAGATGTGCTTATATACATTTGGCAGCACCCAAAAAATTAGTTAGTCTCAGACTGTCAAACATTTTCCTGTATTATTTGGCCATTCATGTTGCCAAGTATATTAGATGGCCTGTTGCTCCTATACCAGAGGGAGAACCCTCTTACATACCACTTTGACTACAAATAGAACGGTATCTGATTCAGGATTCCTCCCTTTCTCCTGAAAGTCTTTTTTTTGTAACCCCAGATCTTTGCCACATCAGATTTGAGGGTTGGTTATGTCTACCTCTTTGAGGGTCCACGTTCGCTGTGCAAAGCCTTAAGATATGAGAACCGCAGGGATGTTTCCCAACCATTATGTCATAATCCTAATTTTAAAGTGTGTGGGAAAAGGGTGACTCCCAGAGGTCCCCATCACCTGCTAGGCCTGAGAGTTTGTGATCTCCTTACCAACTGTCAGCTTTCAACTAGTCAAGAATTGCTTCATACTCTCCACCTGTCACCTAAGTCTATCTTTAAGATCTATCAAATTCGGCATTCATTGATTAGCTGGTTTGGTTCTAATGCTTTGTCCACTAATCAAGGGGAGCTTCTTCACACCCTCCAGACTCTGACATGGCAACCTCATTCGATATCCCAAATTGCAACTACCTTGTATACCCAGTTATTCCCTGATATTACTGATCACTCACCTTACTGGTCTGCTGTGTTCCCCACTAAGATCTGCAATTGGGAACATATTTGGGAGGACCTCTATCATTATACAAAAAATGATAAACTACCACTTACTCAGTTTTACATATTACATAATATTTATTTTACTCTGGCTAAACTGGCCTGGATGGGGACATTAGCTTCCTCTCAGTGTACTAGATGTGACCCAGCAGAGGGGTCATTGTATCATATTCTGTGGGACTGTCCCAAGGTTGCCCTCTTATGGGATAGATAAAGCAATGGGTGGACCCTCTTCTGGGTTTAGATGACCACTTTATACCTGAAATGTGCCTCTTGGGTGATTACTCTGGGGTCTGGGTCCAAGAATGGAGATATTATTTGTCCATGATTTCCCTACCTGTGAAAAAAGTTATAATGCATCATGGAAAGGACCAAACCACCATTCTGTATATGGAATGGCTTAACGAGTTGTTGAACAACCTTTGAATTGAGAACATGATAGTTAGCCTTTATTTTTATACATTATTTTCTCTTTAATCTTCCCCTAGAGTGGCAGGGCAGAGCACAGTCTTTGTTTAATATCTTTTATACTTCGAGTTTTCACCACTCGTAGTTTTTGGTGCTGTTTCTGTGTTAAAATATGATGTTGGCCCTTTTCTCCTCATATAAGGTTGCTATTTTTTTTTCAGCTATGGAGGTAGAGTCTGTGTTATTTAAGTTCCCCATTGGGGGGGTGGAGAGTGGACCAGGGGTATGGGGTAGTGTTTAGTAGTTATTGTTAGTGATCCTGTATTTGCCACACTGTTTGTTACCTTTTCGTCACTGTTTTGTATGTTGTCTGTAAACTTAAAATCAATAAAAATGTTAAATAAAAAAAAAAAAAGGATGGGCTCAAGCCCAGGCTCCTCCAGCTGGCTGCCCCTGTACTTTCAACTCCCATGGCCAAACTGTACAACATGTCACTTCTCTGTGGTGAAGTCCTGCAACTCTGGAAAACTGCTCGTGTCATCCCTATCCACAAAGGAGGTGCTAAGGACATCATAGAAAACTACCGTCCAATCCCAATTCTGACTGCCCTAGCCAAAGTACAAGAAAGACTTCTCTACAATCAACTTACTGCTTACATCAAAGCCCACAACCTAATGACTGAGACACAACATGGTTTCTGCAAACATCATGGAACTGACACAGCACTTGTGCGCCTCACCCCAGACATACTCAATACCTCTGATAAAGGAAAAGCTGCAGGAGCTGTATTCATCTAGCTCACCAAAACATTTGATTTGGCGAATCATGAATTACTACTCTTACAACTTGGGAAGCTGGAACTAGATTAGTAGGCTACTTTATGGTGCAGAAGCTACCTGGTAGGCTGTAGCCAAGCTGTTAAATGAAATACGGACTATCCTCAAGCCAGACAATTACCGATGGAGTTTAACGGGTCAAGTCTCGGTCCGCTACTTTTTTCCCTGTTTATCCACGACTTGCTCTTGAATTGCAGAAAAGCAAAAACAATGCTTTATGCTGATGATGCTGTACTGTACAGGAACAGTAACATCATTGCAGACACACAGCAAGGTCTCACCAAGGACTTTGCCAAAGCTCAAGTAGCTGGCTACAATCTAACTACCTAGTACTCAATATCAAGAAATCAAAGACCGTACTCTTTGGCCCCAGAAAATTGGGGACTGACAGGATGGAGCTCTTAAAGATTGTTGACACTAACAGGATTGCATTAGAAGTCATAGACAGCTTTAAGTACCTTGGAATGTACCTTGACCAAGAGCTTATACTAAAACAGCATATCGAGCACACCTCCAAAGCTATACACCAGAAACTAGGCCTGCTGTACAGACTCAGGGTGTACCTCACCAAAGAAACCTGCCACATGGTGGCCCACTCCATTCTACTTCCTAAGCTCCTATATGGCACTCCAGTGCTGTAATTCTTGAAGCAAACCGAGCTCAGCAAGCTCCAAATACTGTACCACAAGGCAGGCAGATTTACAGCCCAAGCAGACAGCAAAGACCATCACTGCAAGGCACTCTCCTTGTTAAGCTGTCCCCACCTTGACAGCAGGATCAAGTATCCCTTGCTCTGCCTCATATTCAAAATCTTAAACAACTTCTTACCACACCCTCCAGAACCTGATGGTGCACAGACAGCATATACAAACTCTTTGTGTAACATCGCAACCTACTCTGGACGTACAAAAGGTGTGCACTACTGCTGGAGAAAGGTCCTTTGCTTTCAGAATAATGCAGTACTGGAATAATCTCTCCCCTTCCCTGCAGAGCACCCCTCACTTACTGCGTTCAAATGCTCTGTAAGAGAACACCTCTTCACTGACACTGCTTGCACCTGTTTGAACTAATCCAGCACTTATGTCAGATATCTAGTGAGCCCCACCAATTGCCCTCCTGCACCAGAACCCTGCCACCCATTTGTTCACACCCTAGGCTACCAGTACCCTACCAAGTGTTCTCCCAAACTTCATAGGACTTTTTTCCTTAAACTGTTATCATGCTTGAATAATGTTTACTAATTTCTGTCCTTTGTTGTTAACTAACATAGAAACATAGAAACATAGACTTTGACGGCAGATAAGGACCGCTTGGCCCATCTAGTCTGCCCATTTCCCTACCTACAGAATAGGCCGCAGATCCTAGTTAACCAACAGCCTATTTCTTCCTACCCCCCACAAGAATTGTCTTATGTCTGTCCCATGCAGTCTTGAATTCTCCCACAGTTTTAGACCCCACAACCTCCTCAGGAAGGCTGTTCCATGCATTCACTACCCTCTCTGTGAACTAATACTTCCTCACATTGCCCCTGAACCGCCCTCCTTCTATCTTTAAATTGTGTCCCCTTGTTCTTGCAAGTCTCTTTTTCTGAAAGATGCTACCCTCTTGGACTTTGTTGATTCCACTGAGGTACTTGAAAGTTTCTATCATGCCCCTCCCTTCTTTCCTCAAGGGTATACATATTAAGCTCCTTTAGTCTCTCCTCATATGGCTTCTCTTGCAGACCCTCCATCATTTTAGTTGCCCTCCTCTGGACTACCTCTGTCCTGTCTATGTCCTTGCAGAGATGGGGTCTCCAGATCTGGACACAGTACTCCAGATGGGGTCTCACCAACTGTCTGTACAGAGGGATAACAACTTCCTGTTTTCTGCTGCTGATGCCTCTCCCTATACATCCCAGTATACCCCCAGCCCTCCCTACTGCCTTCTCACATTGCTTGCTAACCTTAAGGTCATCTGATATGATTACCCCCCAGG
Organism: Neoceratodus forsteri; assembly: GCA_016271365.2. Lineage (NCBI taxonomy): Eukaryota > Metazoa > Chordata > Ceratodontiformes > Ceratodontidae > Neoceratodus > Neoceratodus forsteri. The sequence continues at coordinate 1,065,143,090 of CM028131.1, read as the reverse complement.
TCCCTTTCCTTTTTTGTTGTTGTTACTACCTCCCCACCCGGGCTAGCCCTGCATTGTGTGTCCAGTCTCTGATGTATTCCTCTGTAATGACCTTTATGTTCTACTTATGACTGCTGTTACTGAGTTCTGTACCTTGTACTGTAATCATCAATGTGTTTCTTACCATACATGTAACTAATCCCGGGTCATCCTGGATAAAGGGACCCTTGGTCACACCGGGCCCACCCCGGTCAACAAAATTCAATAAAAATAGAACAAATAATTAGTTTCTTATACAGTGCTTTATATTAGCACTTTGCTTATAAAATAATTTACATAAGTCTATACACTTTTGCCGTGTTGCTTTGTTTCAGAAACTCTTCATAGCTTAAGTGCTTTTCCCCCAATCCCTTTATGCAGCCTGAAACATATTATGTTATACAAAAAGCATTTTTACTCATATTTCTCTGTGTAATAGCTGCTGATTATAAGTGGTACCATCACCAAATCAGTTTTAATTTTCACCGTTGCTAATGCCTGCCATCCCGTAGCTTAGGAGAGAGCATACTTCGTTCTTTTTACTTTTTGAAATAAAGTCTGGTCAGCCCATGGCTTGGTTGTTTTTTGTTATTTCGTTTTAGTCTCTGTAAAATGCAATACTTGCTTTTAGCTATAAGTATTTAATCAATTTCTTTTTTATTTCATTTCTTTCCTTAATCTGCATTCATAATTCAATTCATATGCCTTTTAGTTATATTAATTTCACCTTTTTCTTTGATGCTTTGCTGCTCAGGGAAAATGGTGTTTTCTTTCTACAATAACACCAAATGCTGCTCTCCTGCAATCTCTTGAGCCCATTTTGTAAGTCCCTCGGTTAGACACATAACGTCACTACTGAGTTTTCATGCTGCATGTGAGCAGAGTTGCTAAGCAACTGTACACTCCTACTGCTTACTCAGCAGTAGATGGGGCTTACCTAATGGGCTTGTATACATTGATTTGGTTTACATTTTTTTGATGACATAGGTCTTATATCTTGATATCCTTACAGTTTCACATCTCAAAAAAACACCTCACAGTTTTACAGTGCCATTATTTCAAGCCATTTGGGAAACCCACAAATCCCAAGCAAAGATGGAATAAAAAGGTTAGGGGGAAGGCACGTTGGAAGAAAGGGATGAGGAAATGGATTTTTTAAAAGTGAGTAAAAATTTATAAACCTACATCTTATATTTTCAAAAGATAGGTTGCATGGTGTAGCCTACTGCTTTCTGGTAATGATAACATGTTCCACTTCATGTTTACTTATTGTCCTATACTTACTGTATTACTGTACTATGTGTACCTTAACTCTGTTACAATGCCTCAACCTTCGACCCTATATACAGTACATACCCACTTCATTATTTTTTTTATAAATCTGCCCTGTCTGCTTACTCCATCATTACCTAAATTCATTCATAACAAAATAAATTCATTTGTTCTGTTATACACCCACTCTTATTCACTATTCTACCCAACCAGCTGTGCCCCATGTCTAACCACATGTTTGCCAATTAGTTTCTGTATTTATTCCTATATTGTAATCTGGTGTTTTCATGTCAAAAATATGCTTCATTTCTGTATTTAATGATTTATCTCAGTAGTGTTCCCTCATATTGGTTTGTTTAGTATCTTGAGACCCTAACATCTCATTGAGGCCCCATTATGTCCAGCTGTGTTAAAATGCTGGGCTACTGGTGTCATCATTTCTTCTGATGTCCATTTGTGTTCCTCAATTCTTGTTTTTAGCATATGACTGGTCTGTCCTATGTACAGTTGTTTCATGGACATTGCAATACATAAATGACTCCTGAAGTTGTCCAACCAATGTGTTGTTTAATTAAAAATATTTGTCCGGTATGTGGATGCACAAAGGTTTGTTTCTTTGATGTATGTCCACAAACTGAGCATTTGCCTCAGGCATCCATCACTCTTTCTGTGAGAAATACTTCCTCACATCTCCCCTGAGTCTACACTCCTCCTGCTTCACAGCATGACCCCTTGTTCTAGAGCATCTTTTTCTCTGAAAAATGCTTCCCCCATTGTATCTTATTTATACCCATGAGGTATTTGAATTATTGCCCCCTTCCTCCTTTCCTCCAGTGTGTATATATTGAGGTCCTTCAGTTTCTCCTCATAGGGCTTTTTATGCAGAACCTGTGCCATTTTAGTTGCCCTCCTCTGGACAGCCTCCACCCTGTCTATGTCCTTCAAGAGATGAGATCTCCAGAACTGGACACAGTACTCCAGGTGAGGTCTCACCAGTGATACATACAGAAATAACATCACATCTTTCTTTCTGCGGATGGTACCACTCCTTATGCACCCCAGCTTCTCACTAGCTCTTCCGACTGCCTAGTCACACTTCCTGGCCACCTTCAGGTCATCAGATATGATTACCCCCAGATATATTTTCTGTTTGGTGGTTGTCAATACCAGTCCCCCCAATTTATACTCTGCCCTGGGATTCTGCACCCCAAGTGCATGATTTTGAACTTTTTCGCATTGAAACCCAGCTGCCATACTCTTGACCACTCTACTAACTTTCTCAGATCACTATTCATTTTTTCCACTCCTCCTGGAGTGTCTACCCTATTGCAAATTTTAGTGGCATCTGCAAAAAGGCAGACCTTCCCATCCAGCCCCTCTGCAATGTCACTAATAAAGACATCAAAGTGGACTGGTCCTAGTACTGATCCCTGTGGCACCTCAATGGTCACCCTCCCTTCTTCACAGTGAACTCCATTTACCACCACCCTCTGCTGCCTATCCCCTAACCAATTTCTTACCCAGTTTACCACATTTGATCCCACTCCTAGGTGCTCAGCTTCCTTATGAGTCTCCTGTGTGGAACGGTGTCAAAGGCCTTACTGAAATCCAGGTAGGCCACATAAGTCGCTCCACTCTAATCCAATTCCCTGGTCACCCTGTCAAATAAATCTATCAGATTTGTTTGAATTGACCTCCCTCTTTTGAGTCCATGCTGCCTCAGATCTTATAAGCCACTGGATTCAAGATTTTCCACAGTCCTTTCCTTCAGAAGTGATTCCTTTAATTTCCCCACCACTGAAGTTAGACTGACTGGCCTGTAATTACCAGTCTCCTTCAGAACCACTCCCATTTCCAGTAAGTCATTGAACAGAAATGTCAGAGGTGCAGGCAGTACCTCCCTGAGCTCCCTCAATATCCTTGGATGCACCACATGTGGTCCCATTGCTTGTCCACTTTCAGGTTTGTGAGTTCCTTTAGGACTTGCTCCTCTGAAAATGCACTAGTGTCCACCTCCCTTCCTTTGACGCTCTTGTTACTATTCTGTGGTCCCTCACCTTTCCCTTCCTCTGTGAACACTGAACAAAAGTATTTGTTCAGGATGTCTGCTTTTTCCTGATCCCCCTCCACCTAATCCCACCCTCCCAGTGGAGGTGGCTGAGGTGTCGAATGTGATTTTGAAGCTGCGATCCACATGTTGTGAACTGGACCCTGGCCCAATGTGTCTCCTAGTGGGCTTCATCAAGGCCATCAGTCCACAGTTCGCTGGGATAATCAGGTGCTCATTTTCAGAGGGGGTTTTCCCAATGTCTTGAAGGAGGCATTGGTGAGACCCCTTCTAAAAAAAAAACCATCTCTCTACTCTGATGTCCTGGCGAATTATAGACCATATTCTGGGATCGATGGTCTCTGCCCTCGTGAACTGAATTATCTACCCTCTGTTGTTTCTTGTTTTATTGGGAAGCTAGGAGGGATTGGTTTGAAGATCAAGGTTTTAAACTGTAAATGTGTGGATGACAATGTGAGTGATTAGGGTTTGCTTTGTGTTAGTCGTGTGGCTGATCTGTGTGACTGGTTATTTTGTTAAATAGTATAAAGGGGCTATATGGGGTTAAAATATGTGTCTGGGGAGGCCTGTGGGTCTGGGACAGGCTAGAATTGTGTACAGGGCATTCCAGCTTTTTGACCTGTGGCCCTTTACCAACCTTCCAGTATCCAACACTACAGCTCAGCACTGTCGGGAGGTTGGGATTAAGAGGACCCGGAGTGATCGGGTGTGGTGGGACTCCTCATGCCAGGTGAATGGGGATAAAACTGAGGTTATCAGGAGCAGAAGGCTCCCTGGGTGTTGATGGACCTTAGAGAGAGAGAGAGGCAAGACGTGTTTGGTTTCTGTCCCCAAGGTTCCCACCAGACCGAGTGGGCCAGTTGGCAATAGGCAGCACTCTCCACCAATCCCCTGAGGGTAGTGCTTTGCAATGCCAGATCAATCAGGAACAAGACTGCAATTATAGCAGACTTGATTTTCTCAGTCGACCTGGCATGCATCACTGAGACCTGGGTGGGTGATGATGCTGGCCAGGTTTTAGAGGTTGCTGTCACCCCCCGGGTAATCAGTAGTGCATTGTCCCAGAGTGGAGCACAGCGGCGGGGTGTGTGGCCATCTGCTTTAGATCTGAGCTAGGCTTCACCATGCACCCAGTGAGAAGGCTGGGATCCTTTGAATGTGTGGCCATCTGTGGGGGTCTGGGTGCAGGCTGCAAGATTCTCCTAGTTCATTGCCCCCTTAGGGAGGCAGGAGAATTCCTGCAGGAGATAGCAGATTTCATCATCGGGGAAACATTGGATTCCCTCAGATGTTTAGTCTTGTGGGACCTCAATGTTTGGGCAGATGATAAAACCTTGAGGTTAAGTTATAATCTCCTCCAGATGATGTCATCTCTGGGCCTGTAGCAAGAAGTTTCCTCTGTGACACACAAGGATGGCCACATGCTGGACCTGTTTTTCTCGCTAGGGCTTGAGGTTAGTAACCTCAAGACTGATCAGGTCATTTGGTCTAATCATTGTACGTTGGAGTTCTTGCTTGGGGCCCCCCGAAAGCCCTCCCCCTGCAGAGATAATAAGCTACTGCCCTTTGAGGGGTTTGACACTGGAGGGTTTTCTGGTGGTAGCTGATCTATCTAGTGTGGGCAGTGCATGCATAAGGGGTATGTGCGAGGCTGTCTCCACCTATAATAAGGTGCTGATGGCAGCACTCGACTCTCTTGCACTAGACCATGTACGACCCAGATATTTTCACTTGAGGTCCCCTTGGTCTGATGGGGATCTCAAGATGATGAAGATCATGGGTCGGAGCTTGGAGTGCTGCTGGCGGAAGTTCAGGCTGGAGGTGGACAGACTGGCCCTACGTTCCCATTACGATGAATACCAGGGGGCAATCACTCATAAAGCTGTGCTCTTTCAGACTGTAGACAGGCTGCTAAACCCAGCCTGTCTACTGCTGAAAAAAGGCTTTTCAAACGCTATATGTGAACAGTTTGCTCGGTTCTTCTCGGACAGGGTGTCCACCATCCGGCAGGGTGTCCTGCCAGTGTGTCTTGGTATGGCTGAAGGTCGTCACCTTAGGCATCTAGAAAGCAATCTGCCTGGTTGGGGGCAATTTAAACTGGTGGAGGCAGCAGAGGTCAGGGGATTGTTCGTGGACTGAAGCACACATATTGTGAACTGGACCCAGTGCTGACATGTTTCTTAATGAGATGTGTTGACTCTGTTGGCCCGGTATTCCCCTTGATTGTCCAGTGTTCTCTTTCAGAGGGAGTCTTCCCAGATGCCTTTAAAGAGGCTCTGGTTAGGCCCCTCTGAAGAAACCATCTTTAGGCCCTGTCATCAAGTCAAATTATTGTCCTAGCTCCAACCTCCCATTTTTAGGAACGGTTGTTGTAAAGGTTGTGGCACTTCAGCTTGAGGAGCACCTCACGGCCTTTGATTTGTATGAACCTTTCCAGTTGGAGTTTCATGTGAGACACAGCATGAAAACCGCATTAGTTCGGGTGCATAATGACCTCCTCAGGGCTAGAGATCATGGGGAACGGACAATTCTCATACTCCTCTACCTCTCCTCAGCTTTTGATACAGTAGACCATTATGTGTTGCTCAACCACCTGAGGGAATTTTGTGGACTCACCAGCACTGTCATCTACTAATTTGAGTCCTATCTCATGAACAGGAGGCAATGGGTAGTGATGGTGAATTTCTCTTCCTCCTCTAACCTCCTGTTATATGGAGTACCTCAGGGTTAAGTTCTGTCACCGATGCTGTTTGCCATGTGTATGCTGCTCCTGGGAGTGCTCATTAAGAAGTACAGCTTGGGTTTTCATTTCTATGTGGATGATACCCAGCTGTATCTTTCTTTTGCATCAAGGACATCCGATGTGGTGGACATGCTAAATAATTGTCTCGCCGAGATCAAAGCCTTGATGGCCTCCAGTTGGTTGCGACTGAACCTTGATAAGATGGAGGCACTGGTTGTGGAGTTGAACAGAGGGCGTGATAGAATGGCCCCTGGCTCAGACACAGGATCGTTCTTGGGGTCTATGCCATTGAAGGCCTCCTCTATGGTACGCAATCTTGGTGTTACCTTTGACATCGGATTGACATTTGAAACTCAGGTGTCATCTGTTGTCCAGTCCAACTTTTGCCACTTGGTGATTATCATCAGGATCAAGTCCCAAGTTCCACCCCTGGACCTCCTCACCCTAGCACATGCCTTCATGACATCAAGGCTAGACTACTGTAATGTGCTCTACCTCGGGATCTCAGAAGGTACCCTCCACAGACTGCAGCTGGTGCATAACACTGCTGCAAGGTTGATGATGGACCTGTTGAAATACTGCCATGTCACCCTGGTGTTGCGCAAATTGCACTGGCTGCCAGTCAGGTGGAAAGTCCTCTTTACGGTGGGTTTACTCACCTTTAAGGCCTTACATGGGCTGGGCCCTGACTACTTGTCTGACCTTCTGAATCCTGCTGCTTCAGTCTGCTCCCTCCGCTCTTCCAGTAGGGGCCTCCTTGCGGTTCCCAGGACGAGGTTGAAAATTGCCGGCGACAGAGCATTTAGCGTCACCGGCCCCATCCTGTGGAATTTGCTTCCATCATCTGTATGGGTGGCCACTTTGGTTGGAGTATTCAAAACCCACCTAAAGACCCATTTGTTTAGTCAGCCTTCCGGACTTTCTGTATTAGATCCTGCCTGGGTTGGCCCCCTTTTAACTTTTTCTAGTTACAGCTCTTTTATTATAATTTTCAATCTGTGTCTTATTTACTTCTTTATATTAATTTATATTACTGTTGTAATTTTATTGTTCTTTGATTAGTGTTTCTGATGTGTATGGTGCCCAGATCCTCTGGGATTGGGCACCTGGAAAAATAAAACTTGCCTTGCCTTGCCTTGCCAATCTCCAACCTTCCATTTCTTGGGAAGGTTGTTGAGAAGATTGTGGCTCTGCAGCTCGAGGAACACCTGGAGACCTTTGACATCTATGAGTCATTACAGTCCAGGTTTAGGTCTAGGCACAGCACAGAGATGGCACTCATCCAGGTGCATAATGACCTCCTCAGGGCAGAGAGTGAGGGGAGCGGTCAGTTCTTATCCTCCTGAATCTGTCATCAGCATTTGATACCGTGGACCACACCATGCTGTTGGATCGCCTTAGAGAGTTTTGTGGACTCACCGGTGCTGTCATCAACTAGTTTGAGTCTTTTCTCTTGGGCAGGAGGCAGAGGGTAGCGATGGAGAATTTCTCCTTCTTCCTGATGCACCTGACCTATGGAGTCCCTCAAGGCTTGATCTTCTCACTGATGTTGCTCACGGTATATATGCTACCCCTAGGCAGGCTCATCAGACAGTACAGTCTGGGTTTTCACTGTTATGCAGATGATACTCAGCTGTACATATTTTTTGCACCAGGGACAAACTGTGCCATTGAAGTGCTGAATAAATGCCTAGCTGAGATCCAGGATTGCAGGAACTCTAACTGGATGAGACCTAATCCAGACAAGATGGAGGTACTGGTGACTGAGCCAGGTTGTGGGCGTGATGGGGATGCCTCTGGGATGGCAACACATTTAGTCCTGAGGCTGACCCCTTTGATGGCATCCTCTAGGGTGCAAAACCTGGGTATTGTCCTCAATGACAAGGTGACATTTGAAACTCAGGTAACGGCTGTCATCAAAAGTGGTTTCTGCCATTTGAGGTACATCACCTGGATTTAACCCCCTAATTCTGCCTGAGGACCTGCCATCACTGGTGCCTTTGTAACATCCAGACTTGACTACTGTAATGATCTTTACCTCGGGGTCAGTAGAGGGAACCTCCACCAGCTGCAGCTAGTTCAGAACGCCATGGCCAGATTGTTGACAGGGCTGTCAAGGTCCTGTCATGTGACCTCAGTCCTGCGGAATCTGCACTGGCTGATGGTCAGATGGAGGATTCTCTTCAAGGTGGGCTTGCTCACCTATAAGACCCTATATGGATCAGACCCTGGCTACTTGTAAGACCTCCTTACTCCTGCTGTCCCGGCCAGCTCCCCTTCGTTCCTCCACCGAGTGCCTCCTGGCAGTTCCAAGGACCAGGCTGAAAACCTTGGATGATCGTTCATTTGGGATGGCCAGCCCAGTCCTCTGGAACTCACTGCCAAGATCTTTGAGAGAGGCCCTGATGGTGGAGGAATTTAGGAGGGGCCTAAAGACTCATTTTTTAAGCCTAGCCTTCCCTGATAATGCTTTTTAAATCAATAGGATTTTAATTTGTTTATTTTTTAATTGCTTATATGAGGCCAATTTTTTTGCCACTCTGTTTAAATTGTCAAACCTGTTTTACTGTGCAGCACCCAGAGCCTTTGGGATTGGGCATCTGATAAATAAATATTACTTACTTCCCTTCTTAGCCTTACAATCCCTCCCCGTGTCTTCTTTTTTTCACTTACATACCTGAAAAATGTCTTGTCCCCTTTTGTTACTGCCTGGGCTATTCTCTCCTCTGTTTGTGCCTTTGCACTCCTTGCTGCTTTCCCTGCCTCCTTCTGTTTCTTTTGATACACCCCCTTATCCTCTTCCTTCTGTGTATTCTTTTACATCAAGAACGCTAACTTTTTTCCCTTACCTTCCTAGCCACCTCTTTTGAGAACCATAGCAGTCTATTTTTCCTCTTGCTTTTACTCACTTGCCTGACACAGATGTTTGTAGCCTTCACTATGACCCCTTTTAGCTTTACCCACTGTCCCTCTACTCCACCCAAGTTCTCCCCCCTACCAGGGCATCCCTGAGGCATTCACCCATTTTTTTTTAATCGCCCCTCCTGAACTCCATGAACTATGTTTTAACCAAAAATGTTCACTCAACATACTTGTGCTGAAATGCAATGCTCAGTAATTTTACTGGCACCAAGAGTCTCAGACATAACTAGCTAGTGTAGGGTGCTAGCACATGGCCCATTGTTAGAGCATGATTTTTACCACCAGCTAATAACACATAGTCCTAGTATATGGAGGGCATTCTCACCTCCTTCCTTCTAGCTGTTACCTTGCTGGTGTTGCTTTCCTCTGTAGCAAAAAATACAGCAGCTTGTTGATCATTTGTGATACCAGACAAATGAACAGAATGTTTGTGCCTCATCTCAGTTGTCTTCACATGTGGTGCTGGGTCAAACAGGTCATCACAGTGTGCATCCACAGTGGTGAGAGGTGGTTCATCTGCCTTCAACAGATGTTGATTTCTTCAGTACTGTCATCCTTCTGAATTAGTCACAAGGTATGACCATGGATGAGGCATGGTTCCAGTTACTATGGTAGGCTCCCATGTGTGTCCACATTTGACTTGGATTGTATCTCCTTGACTGATTATAAGAAGATGTCTAGAAGTCCAGTTGTAGTAGTATTTTTGATGTACCTGATGTTTCTTCAACTCATCAACCATGTCTGAGACTACTTGTAGCTTGAGCAGATCAAGGGTTGAAGGAATCTTGGAGCTCAGTATCCTGCTCATTAGTAACTAGGTTGCAGAATATGGCATGCCAATGAGGAATTTCTATATTCCAGCAGGGCTACATGGGGTCCCATCCATCATTGTCTGCCTTCCTGAGAAGCTGCTTGGTGGTGTGTATGGTACATTGTGCCATACCATTGGATTGGGGATAGGTAGGACTGGAGGTTGTAAGACTGATTGATTGATTTCCCTCCCAGCCATGTGCAAATTTCCAGAATTCCTTACTTCAAATGGCATTTTGTCACAATCTCTGCAGGAATACTGTGACATATTGATGTGTGCTATAGTGTTCTGGGCAGTTTTGTCTTTCATCAGTGCCACTTCAGGACACTTTGAAAATAGTCCACCACAATAAGGTAATCCTATGCCTTAAACTCAAATATGTCTGCTGCAGCCTTTTACCATGGCAAATTAGGAACAGCATGAGGTGTAAGTGGCTCCTTTTGGCTGCCCCGACAAAGTTTTGCACATGTTGAATACTGTCCAGACAGTCTTTTAATGTCTTGGACCATACCTGGCCAGTACACTCTAGCTCTGGCTTGCATTTCTCTGCCCCTAGGTGGCTCTCATGCAGTGTACTGAGTATGCCCTTCCTAATCTATGTTGGAATGATCAGATTGTCTCCATAAAAGGCTAAACATGATTCAGTGTGAATCCCTTTATTTTCTGAATTGTGAGACATTAAAAGTAATAGTCTGGGCCGCTTTGCCCAAAGAGACTGTTCCCTCTAGTGTGTATCCTGTTTGCACCTTGCCTGTTACCCAAATGGCCCAGTGCAGGTGTATTGAGTTCTGTGTAGTTAAATCATATAAATGTGCTGATATCTATCAGTACCCTCTATGGGTCAAGACTGCCCTTTTGGAGCTTTCAGCCAATGCCGTGTTGCCACTTCATAGGACAGGAGGCCCTAGAGCTTGTTATGTCTGAGTTATACCCAGAAATGACATATTTCCACCTTGTCTGATTATGTCTAAAAATAAAGATGCTTGAAGAAAGCATTGGTATATAAACGTACTGGATATGACTATGTCTAAGAATAAGAGATGCTTGAGAAAAGTATTGATATGTGAGTGTACTGGATGTGACTACAGTTTTCATTGTGCTGAATGTTCAGGATTTGGGAATCCCAGGATCTAGCCAAGGTGACTCATACCAGTTGCCCTTTTTCTGAAATGTTCAGTTCTGTGACCTGCAGGGCAAACCCTGCTTTCTGTGACAAGCAGGGCAAACCTCTGCTACTCTGCCAAACACAGAGCAATCCCTGCATCCTTGAAAGAAATCAACAATCGTCGTGTGTTGTTTCCAAGTTTGCCACTCCCCTTCTAATCAAAGCTGGCCAACTTGACCAGCTGCAAACATCCTCTAGGCCTGCAACATCCGGGACTTTGGTATCTGGGTATCCAGTGTATAGTGTGAGATTGTGGGGTTTCATCTGTCTCTGAGATTGGTACCAGTGGCAAAATAATTGTTGTGTAATATCTGATTTAGTCAGCAGCTTAGAAAGCCAGGGCTTTTGGTATCAATGTCGGGTTGAATTGTGATTTCCTTTTCTATTAATCTAGTAGCCACCCAGCTGGAGGGTTCACCAGCCAAACCAATCAACACCATTGTACATTTGTAAATAGAAATCAGCTTCTATTCCTCCTGTTCCCCCTTCCTAACTCGTATGTCTCCTAAATAAATCTATTATTACTGTTTTTGAAAATCATTGTGTGAACATATTATTAGAGAGAGTCATTAATTGCAAAATGTTGAAATGTGGGGGATTGCCTATTGGGTCATGTCTGGGGGTGACTAATGATATTTGTGGGTGGTATAACATCTCAGGGGGTTATACCTGGTAACAGCTAGCCCGCATAAAGTATACTCTGAGTGGAGGCACTGTGCAATCATTTTTACACTTGATATACATTAACGAACCCAAACCCCTTAGCCTAGCTCCTAGGTAGTAGGCAGGGGTGTAACACTAGGGATAGCACCACTTGGGGTTACAGATACAATTGTGTTGAGGACAGAAGATGGAACCTGAAAATGTCACAGGGCTGAAAAAAGGGAAAAGGAGGGTGGGCGCACAAGCTGGAAAGTAATGTGCGTAAATGCTCTCAATTTGGGGAACAAAATCCCAGACCTAATGGCATTAATGGAAGATGCAAACCTGGACATAGTAGCTATTAAAGAAACATGATACACAGGGAATCATGACTGGGATATAGCCATACCAGGTTACAAACTTTTTAGGAAAGATAGGGAAGGGAGAAGGGGAAGGTGTAGCTATGTATGTGAAGGAGAGGATTAAAGCAACAGAGGCTGTAGGGCTGCAAGGAGCAGAGGCACTGTGGGTTACCCTAGAAGTGGGGAAAAAGGACAGCCATTCATACTGGAGTGATTTACAGGCCTCCGGCACAGGGAGAAGAATCAGATGAAGCTCTTGTGGAAACCATCCACAAAATGGCAGCCCAAGGGGAACTGCTACTAATGGGTGACTTCAATCTGCCGAGGTAGATTGAAGCACTCAGACTGTGAGTACAACAAGGGACAGGGACTTCATAACTGCCCTGAATTGGACAAATTTAAGACAGCTTGTAGCAGAACCAACTCGCAAGGAGGCTATACTGGATTTGGTCCTGACCAATGGGGACAGGATCACAAATGTGAAGGTGGGTAGTCCTCTTGGTGCCAGCGACCACAAGACAGAATGGATTAAGGTAACCACAGTGGAGGAAGCAAGCCATACAAAGATAAAGGTCCTAGATTTCAGGAAGGCTGACTTTAAGGAGATGGGTAGAAATCTCAAAAGAGCCCTAGCAGCAGAAGGTACAAGGGGAGATGTGGAAAAACAGTGGTCCAGACTCAACAGAGTCACAGCAGAAGTAACAGGTCACTGTGTCAAAATGCATAGCAATCGTTAAAAGAAAGAAAAGGCCATTATGGTTCTCGAAGGTAGTGGCCGAGAAAGTAAGGGAAAAAAAAGATCCTTCAGAAGATTCAAGGAAACACAAAAGGATGAGGCAGAGAACAATATCTGGAGAAACAGACGGAATCTGGGAAAATAATTAGAAGGGGCTAAAGAACAGACAGAGGAAGGTAGAGCCCAGGCTATTAAGAAAGGCAACAATACCTCCTTCAGATACATTAGCGAGAGGAAAAAGACCAGAAATAGGATAGTTAGGCTAAAGAAGGAAGGAGGAGAAAGGGTGGAAGATGACCTAGAAAAGGCTGAGATACTGAACAAGTACTTTTGCTCAGTATTCACCAGGGAAGGGTAAGGTGAGGGACCAAGACTCATTAAGAGGGGTATTCAGGGGAGGGAGGTAGAGACCAGCCCATTCACAATGGAAAGTGTCCTAGAAGAACTTGGGAAAATAAAAGCAGTTAAGGCATTGGGGCCTGATGGGATCCACCCCAGAGTACTAAAGTAACTCAGGGACGTGCTGGTGGAACCACTGGCTTCCCTTTTCAACACATCACTAGAGACAGGGGAGGTACCTGAGGACTACAGGAGGGCAGATGTGGTCCCTTTCCACAAGAGTGGAAACAGAGAAGAGGCAGGCAATTACAGACCTGTAAGCCTAACCTCAGTAATGGTGAAACTAATGGATGTAACCTCTTAGCTGTGCTATACCAAGGGCTACTACCCCTGCCTACTACCTGGGATGTAGGTTGAGGGGCCTGGGTTCCCAAAATTAAACTTTAAACTGGTTCTGACCCAAGATAGTACATTGCACAGTGCCTCCACCCAGAATTTAGCTTTAAGTGGGCTAAAATAAAACCTGGTATAACCCTTTGGGATGCTGTACCCACCCACATCATCATAAAGCCACCCCAGACATGACCCAATATTTCAAACCCCTACATTCAATACATTTTACCATTTAATAACTGGATACTAATAATATGCTCATGACACAGGCATCTGCAAAACAAACAATAACAAGTTTATTTACATAGGGAGGGGTTAGGATGGGTGAAAAGGGAATAGAGGTTATGCTATATACAGTAATGACATTTAGTTTCATTGGTTTTGATTTGGTTCGGTTTAAGCTCACACAGTTGCATTTTAAATCACATATTAATCCCATTAGCCCCACCAACCTCTGGAATAGTTCTGGCTATCTAACTGGCTGCAACAAAATCAGTTAGCACTGTTATCATTAATACCCACACTGGTACCAGTCCCCTTATTTGGTACGAGATCCTGCAATGCCAACCTTAATCAAGGTACCCAGTAACCTGACTCCATAAATGGTGAAGGCCTGATGGATGGTGCAGCTGTACATTGGCTGGCTAATTAAGAAGATTTAGGATTATGCTTGGAAGATCAAACCTTTAAAATTATTTACAATTTCTCTTGTTGGTGCAGGGGAAGCCCTGCATTACCCACAGCAGACATTTGTATAGGCAGATTGAAATTAAGTGCTTTCAGCAAACAGGAACCATCTCTGAGGTTAAACTGCAGGCAAACCAACAGCCAGGTACGCTGAGACTGACTAAAGATTTTAAAGCTGGACGATGGAAACAACACATTCACTTTAGAAGACTGGGCCCCTCTTCTAGGCTGAGAACACTTGTGGTGTAAATCAACCGATTAAATTACATTTAGTACATTTATATTTCTCAAGTTTTCATCCAGCACATTCATCCATTTAGAACACTTGTCCATTCCAAGTACATCTTTTTACTTCTTCTAGCACATTTAAATTTCTCAAGTTCACATTCAGCACATTTATTCATTTAAAATATTTGTCCATTCCGAGGACATCTTTTCACTTCTAGCACATTTATATTTCTCAAGTTCATACTCAGCACAGTTATTCATTTACAACATCTGTCTCTTTTGAGGACATCTTTTCACTTCTTTGAGCAGAAACCACGACATTGACAGTTTACGTTAGCTCACTGGGGTCTTTCAATTTAACTTGCACTTGGCATTAGCTCACTGGGCTCTTTCAATGCAGACACATTTATATATATATATATATATATATATTTATAAAATGGGTAGGAAAAATTATCTCTGCTGATTGGTTGAAACACATCACATGACCATACGTATATTAGAGTACAACTGCACACCTGCACTTTCACCCCCCTCCAAAACAATTTTGCCATTTTATAAGATAGATAACCCACTCTAGGGTGTGCATTCACGCTCTGATATATACATGCCTTGGGTGGTTGAAAAACACCAAGGCGTGCGTATATCAGAGTACAACCGCACACCCTACAGTAGGTTATCTATTGCATACATACATGTACCGTGATGGTCCAATATATATATATATATATATATATATATATATATATATATATATATTGACCATCCACGGTCACTCAATTAGTAAGGGTCCACCACTCCGAGCATTGATCAGATGCTGGGTACAGACCAACAAACAGTTCCAATTAGTTTTATGTGGGCTTCACTGCTCCTGTAGACTTTTCTTTAAGTGATACTTGCAGATACAATTTTACTCAGTCAGGCATCCTTGCAGGAATGGCTCTCCTTCATCTGAGGTTCCTGAAGACATCAGCACTCTCACTCCTGAGGCAGGTTCAGCTCTCTTATAGCTGGCTTGGTATGATGTTGCAGGACCCACGTTTATCCCAAACGTGGACAGGATTGAGCTAGCACCTGGAGGACATTTTTTGGCAACCTTCAGGCTTGCAGATTCTGCTTTAGGCAGCCACTGATTTCCCCTTTTGGCAGAGGAAAACACCCCTCTCCCCCGTGGAGGGCTTGCACTGGATCATTAGGCCCATTTTGCTTGCTAAGGACCTGAGACCCCACTCCTGTGGGGGGCTGCCGCTCGAATCTGCTTGAACAGCCAGAAACACTGTCTTTTATGGGGCTCTCCTGATGGTCCCTATTGGCTGAAGTTATTTGTTGCTCCAGGTATGACTGACTGAAAGGCTTGTCAAATACAAAAATAAATTATTCATGAAGCCTCCGCGATGCACAATTGATTTTCTGTTTTAGCGCCTGAATTTAGGTCCCTGCAGTTTTCCAATTAGCATTTGGTAATGTCCCATAAGATCTGACAAAAAGTCCCACAAGTCCTGGCTCAAAATTCCAGCTTTTCAATTGGTTGTTGCTGCTTAAGAACGGCTGCTGAACACACAGTCCCTATAGTAGATTTAATACAGTCATAAATAAAGCCCTGGTGCAGCCAGAATAATTATTTATTTAGCTTTCTTGCCCCACAGTCCAATAGCCACATGTGTGTCCTTAAGATCGCTGCCCAGGTTAAACATGTTTGTTCAGTCCTGCGCCTGTCACTGCTGCCAATATTTAATGGCCCTTGATTTGTAGCAGGCAGGCTGTCTATATGAGTCCCAACAGTTACTGGTGCAGCCAGGAAATACCTTTTTATTTAAACTTTCTCACCTTTCACAATAGCTCTTTAGTGTCAATAGGAAATGATTGCATTATTATATTCGTTTACATGTTCTTTTCCTTTGCAGCAGCCACCGAAACATACCGTTCCCTGACAGCAGATAGAACCCTCACCAATATTCATGAGGACCAGGGCTCTGCTCATTAATATTCATAAACCCCGATCAATAGTAAGAAGAGGACTCTCTTGGCCCTTGTTTATGTCACCAGTCACCACTCTGCTTATCACAGGGACTGGGAGCTCTGAACACTCTTCCGCTGGACTGCAATCTGAGCGGTTGGGAGATCAAAGGCACAGCTTTGTGCATGCGTGATTCCCGCGGCACCGGAGTGACAAAGAGAAGAGCGGGGAAGTGCAGCTTAAGTTTTTTTTGAGCCCAAAATGTGCTAGAATTGCACTGGGGTTGATTTGGGGGGATACAGGGCACAAAATGGACTTGAGCCACAGCGGTGAAGCGGGGACACAACAGGAAGAATATGTCAGGCAGCTGGGAGGAGCTCTTTGGAAGCATCATCAGACAGGAAAATGGGCATAAAGTAAGCCCTGAATCTGAGGGGGGGGGGGCTTACATGGAGTCCTTACTTAAGGAGAGGATTGTGAAGTTTCTGGCGGAAAGCCGGGCATAGGATCCAAGGCAGCATGGATTCTCAGCAGGAAGGTCCTGTCAGACAAATCTTATAGATTTTTTTGACTGGGTAACCAAGGTGGTAGATCAGGGAGGGGCGGTGGATGTGGCCTACCTGGATTTCAACAAGGCCTTCAACACCCTCCCACACAGGAGATTGCTAAATAAATTGGGGAACCTTAGAGTGGGTCCTATGATTGTAAAGTGGGTTGGGAACTGGCTAAGGGACAGGACTCAGAGGGTGGTGGTAAATGGCATGAAATCTGAGGAGAGGGAGGTGACCAACGAGGTGCCACAGGGGTCGGTGCTGGGGCCAGTCCTATTCAATGTCTTCATTAGCGACATTGAAGAGTGTCTGGATGGAGAGGTGTGCCTCTTTGCAGACAATACCAAACAGAGTGGACACACTGAAGGGGGTGGAAAAAATGAGAAAGGACCTAAGACTATTAAAGGAGTGATCAGGTGTCTGGCAGTTGAGTTTCAATGCTACAAAGTGTAAGATCATGCACCTAGGTAACAGGAATCTGAGGGAGGAGTACAGCATGGGTGGGGAAATTCTGGCCACCACAAGTCAGGAAAGAGACCTGGTGGTTATCATATTTGATGACCTGAAGGTGACCAAATAGTGTGAAAAGGTGGTGGGGAGAGCAAAAAGAATGTTTGGTTGCAGAGAGAGAGGCGTAACAAGCAGAAGGAAAGAGGTTGTGATGCCACTGCACAGATCACTGGTAAGGATTCAGCTGGAGTACTGTGTCCAGTTCTGGAGATTACATTTCCTGAAAGACATTGATAAAATAGAGACAGTCCAGAGAAGGGTAACAAAGATGGTACATGGAATGCACCAGATGCCCGACGAGGAAAGAATTAAGGACCTTCATATCTATTCACTGGAGGAAGGAAGGGGGAAGGGAGATATGATAAAGACTTTCAAGTACCTTAGGGGAATAAACAGGGTACAGATGGAAAGCATATTTCAGAGAAAACTCTACACAAGAACAAGGGGGCATGATATGAGGCTGAAGGGTGGAAGGTTCAGGGGTAAAGTTAGGAAGTACTTTTTCAATGAAAGGGTGGTGAAGCCATGGAACAGCCTTCCAGCAGAATTGGTGGCGGTGAAAACAATATGGGGGTTCAAGAGTACATGGGATAGACATAAGAATACCATGGAGATGTGCAGAGCAGGAGAGCCGCAGATCAAATAGGCAAGGCAAGGCAAATTTTATTTTTCAGGCACACAATCCCAGAGGTTTTGTGCATTGTACAATCAAAATACATCACAAAACAGTTAAAAAACAATAGTCAAAATACAAAACAAATCCATTAAGTATATTTAAAAGCAGACCGCCCAAAACGGGGGACCTGGCCTAGCAGTAAATTACTGATGGGGCCATTCTTTCAGAATATTTAAGAAACAGTATCTAAAAGACAGTGTCTGGGAATGCCTGGCTGAATAAAAAGTTCTTGAGGTGGGCTTTGAATGCCTCAACTGAAGAAGCCTCCCTTACTGATGGAAAGAGCGAATTCCACAGGATGGGGCCGATGATACTAAAAGCTTTGTTGCCGGCGGTTTTTAACCTCCTCCTGGGAATTGCAAGGAGGCCCCTAGAGGAGGACCGGAGGGAACGGACTGAGGCAGCAGGTGTTAGAAGGTCCGACATGTAGCTAGGGCTCAGTCCATGTAGGACCTTAAAGGTGAGCAAGTCCACCTTAAAGAGAACTCTCCATCAAACTGGCAGCCAGTGCAGTTCATGCAGCACTGGGGTGATATGGCAGTATTTTTGCTGCCCCGTCAACAACCTGGCAGCTGCATTCTGCACTAGCTGCAGCCAGTGGAGGGTACCTTCAGAGACCCTGAGGTACAGCGCATTACAGTAGTCAAGCCTTGACGCCATGAAGGTGTGTACTAAGGTGAGGAGGTCCATGGACTGAACTAGGTGCTTGATCCTGGCGGTATTCCTCAGATGGTAAAAGCTGGTCCAGACAACGGGATGACACCTGAGATTCAAGTGTCAATCCACTGTTGAGGATAATGTCAAGATTGCTCACCTCAGAGGAGGCCTTCAATGGAACAGACCCCAGAAACAATCCAGTCTCTGTGCCAGAGGCCAACCTATCACACTCCCTGTTGGACTCCACCATCAGTACCTCTGTCTTATCGGGTTTCAGTCACAACGAGCTGGAGGCCATCCAGTCATTGATCTCAGCCAGGCAGTTGTTCAGTACATCCACCGCATTGGATGCCCCAGGAGCAAAGGATAGATACAGCTGGGTATCATCGGCATAGCAATGAAAATCCAGACTGTACTTCCTATTGATCTCACCCAGGGGCAGCATATACATGACAAACAACATTGGTGACAAGATCTGGGGCTACAGCAGTGAGTATGGAAATGTGCAGACTACTGTAGGTGGACCATATGGTCCTTATCTGCTGCTATATTCTATGTTTCTATGTTTCTATGAATAAAGAGCATGCCGTCAGCGTGGAGAGTCTTATTCTCTGTGTCTGGCTCTAGTCTCCACCTGCTTTCCTTTTCTTTCCTCTGTAAAGTTTGTGGCCCATTTGCAATTACGTAGCTGCCTTGTCTGCCTGTGGGAATGGAATGGGTCAGGCCGCATTGCTATGGTCAGATGGACTTGGACGGGGAGGCAGCAGCAGCAGCAGTGGCAGAGTGATTGAGCTGTATTACATTAGTGAAGCCAGTGGAGATCGATAGAAAGTCTGAGACTGTAGAAAGAAGAAAGAAGCCAGCCTAGCCAGGTGAGTCCTATTTATTTTTGCAAGTCGGCAGAGGTTGAGCAGCTAAATTGTGGGCAATGGCAGTAGTACTGTACTGTTTGCTCACAGGCTTTTTGGTATGTTTCAATTCTGAGTGCAATGGGCAGTACAGTGGCATCTTTCATCTAGTCTTTCGACTTTGCTAGTTCGGCAAGTGTCAGGGACGGGGTTTGCAATCAATAGCCTAGGGCAGTTCTTCATTCTTCAAGCTCTCACTTGATTGGCTTGGTGAGTCAAGCATGGGAAGATCCTGTCTATGAAAGTCTGGAGGCAGCAGATTGTCAGTCAGTCACAGCTTGTAGAAAGAAGACAGTGGAAAGTGAGAAGAATATTTTTCACATATACATATTAAATCAGAGTCTGAAGGGCTGAGATTGAGAGGGATGGCATTGTTAGTCAGCCAGTTGCCTACCACAGTTGCAGCTGCAGACTTTAAGGTCAGCCAGGGTCTCTCACACACACCCCTCACTCCAGGAGAAAACATAATTTGTTCCCTGGAGCCAGGGATGGGTAAGACATAACAAAAGTGTTTTATCTTCAATAAAAGCCCCCAAATTCTCCACAGAACATCTAAACCCCCAGAGCTTCTGGGGGCCACTCATCCCCCTTGAGCCCTCCTAGAAATTTGGTAGCCTTACATAAATGGCTTTCACCATACTGCAGAGAGTGGAGTAGCTACTGTATGTCACAGACAGGGCTTGGGGTATCTAACAGAAAGTGTGTAATACCATCTAAATGGCTTTTACTATACTGCAGAATGGTGACCCACTCTAGAGTGACACCCCGACAGAGAAACTCGAAAACAGACCACTACAGCGACAATCGCTGTAATGATCTGTTTTCACCGTTGCTTTTCTCCCAGTGTTCTGCCCCCTCCCTGGAACAACTCCAACCTGGAGTTGATTATATTGAAATGCGGGGCACCTCCTTTTGTGATGGCACAATACCAGTGTTTGTATTGTGCCATCGCTGAGCGGGAGATCGGCAAATTTACTGTTGACCACAAGTGGTGCTTCCACTGCAGAGAGACAGAGTACTAGCTACAGTATGTCACATACAGGGCTCAGGGCACCTAACAGACAATGTGCAAAACAGCCTAAATGGCTTTCACTATACTGCAAAGAAACACAGAGTAGCTATGTCACATACAGGTCTTGGGGCACCTAACAGGTGGTAATACAGACTAAATGGCTTTCACTATACTGAAGAGAGACACAGAGTAGAGAGGGCTTAGGGCACCTAACAGACACTATGTAATACAGCCTAAATGGCTTTCACAGCTGCTGCCAGCAACGACTGCCCTCCCTTTCTCCTTCTCTCCTGGAGCTGAGTACCACACTGGATTTTCCCCCAATTATTACCCCTTCAGTCCTCAAACCCCTGCTCCTTCACGGGATGCAGACTAAACTTTGTGCTCACTTTTTTTTTTCTTTTTTTAAGTTTAAAACTTTTTTGTCATTTGTTTCACCGTGACTGCAGATCGAGCACCAATTCCTCTTTCTCTCAACAACCTCTGTTTCTATCTGCGGGCTTACTGCAGTCACAGAGCACAGACAAATCAGATTATCAGATCAGTGTCATGTGCTCGTTTCTACTGTGAGGACCCTACAGGCTGCCCTGTCATGCCTGATTACAACTTCAGAAGAGTCCCAGGCCCCCACTGACTGCCTGTGATATCAGTTTAAAAAATGAATTACCCATTACTCATGCTAACAATACCTGACCTGCCAAGTATACTGTTTTTTTTGGGTAGGATACTAAATTACCCAAACTACCTTACCCAGCAAAAAAATGCCAAAACCCGACTACAGCTACCAGATGGGTAGCCAATCCCTAATTCAAATCACATGCATGCAGTAGCTTCTCCTTAAGCTTCCCATCTCTAATGGCAAAAACAATCTTGTCTCTTATCACGTCATCTGCTTGCTCCTTAAATTCACATTTCTTTGCCCTGGTGCATAGCATACCTTTTTCAGCAGTTTTTTTTTTTTTTGCTGTTGCCATGTAATGGATTCAGGAGTCCGCACACACACTTCAGGGGAGCTAGCCTGGGAATGTACTTTGTTATAAAACCCGTTCTGTTTGGTTAACACTCTCAACGTGCTATAGTGATGCAGTATACACTGAGAACCACAGGGTGGCACTATAACTACAGCATTAATGGGCTTTCTAACATGAGTACCTGCAACTGTACAATTTGATTGGAGGAGTCCCTCTGCATGGGAATGCATTAAATTCCATTTTAAATACATGGTTCCAAGGAGAGACTCACTACAGTAGCTGTTGGCTCTCGTTTCTGACTTGATAAACTGAAGAGAGCACGGCAGCCATGACAGAATGTGCAAAAGTGAGAGAGCACTGCACTGAATCACATACTCTGTAATACCCCCACAGTAGTCATACTAGGAATGCAGAGTGTCACTGTTCTCCACCACCCCTGTGCCACAGAATGGCAATGCTGACAAAGAGAGTGAGGAAAAGGGATACCAAGAGACAAACACGTGTGGAGGAGGCTCCCACACCCAACAAAACCATTAGTCAGGAAAATACACATTTTGCACTGATATGTACTGACCTGCAATTTGTGTGACTTGCTCTATGCTTCTGAGGGTGTATCAAGTCATTGCTATCTCGCTTCACTGCCACTCTTCTCCTGCACCGCTGCTCATGGTTGTCAGCACACATGACTCCATCCCCTGACTGGCCCTCGACTGAATAGACTGCCACTCACCCCAGTGCAGCTCTCTGTATCAAAGGGGATTTTGGTAGGAGTCGCAAGCCACCAGCTCACTCCTCCTTCAGCGTTACCCACGTAGTGTCCCAGAGTCACCACACGCCTCTCTACAGACAACTGTGCTAAATCACCCCATATCATCAAGTTACTGCAGTGGGTCACTGATCTCTGCTACACCAAACCGTTGCCACTCACTCCTAACAGCAGACGAGTATTGCATGGCTACCTGGTTCATGAACTTTGTTCACTTGGGGAGGGGAAGGGGCGCAGAATGACTCCATTTTATACAGTGTGCCCCTGTGAGAGAGAGAGGTAAAGAGAATGAGAGAGAGAGAGAGAGAGACAGAGCAAGCACAGCATTCTGCTGGAAAGAGAGAGAGAGAGCGCAGCCCACACAGCACATAGAGACCAGAGAGCAGCACAGACAGGTGGGTCACAATTCCCACCAAACCTCCCCCTCAACCCACACACCCTCAGATTTTTGCCTGTTTGCAGTGCAGTAACAGTCAGTTAGAGAGAGACAGAGAGACACACGCACACTCTGGGAGAGAGAGCAAGCGCGAGAGAGGTGCTGCCGGGACAGAGAGAGAGAGAGAGAGAGAATGAGAGGGAGCAGAGCTGCAGCATTTATAGCATTACATAGCATTCAGAGTAAAAAGAATGCCATGCCACAGCATCCGCTCCTTTCAGTACTGGTTAATTAGGGTCCTGCAGAGTATTCTCTGAATGTCTCTCTGTGTCTTTCTCTGCAAGTGTTCTAGCCACATAGTGGCTGGCAAGTGTTCCCCAGAGCATTTCTCATCACCAGTGTTATAATGAGGACAGCAGGACCGGGACATGCACGTGAGAGTTGCAGGCAATCTCCTGTCTCTGTCTCTCTCTGTCTGTGGCATGCAGGATACAGTGATTGGAAGCAAACAGAATCCCCTTTCTCCAAAAATAGTGTGACCAGTTACCACTTCTTATTTACAGTAAGGAATACCATTGCCAGTGAAACACAACCCATTTTCCCCACAGCGAGCAATGCAGTGAATGCTGTGCTGTCTCCAGCGAGCAGTCTTGCTTAACCCTCTGCAGCGAGTAGAGATGCAGAGAATTATAAATCCGCCCGTGAAGTGGACGCGAAGTGGACCTCATAAAGTGCTCACTTGCCTTATCATTACCATGCCATTTTGCATTCTCATTATGCTTTAACGTGAAGTAAGGCGAAGTGAGAAGAATATAGGCACATCACATGGCCTGCAGTACTGTAAGTCACATGCTTTAGCCAGGCAGGAAGGAAGTGAGTCAGAGAAGTAGTTTCACTTTCTCCTTTGCATTTGTACAGGGAGAAAGCAGAATGGTGAGAGGAGAGGAGTTTGCTTGGCTCTCGGAGTCGTTTCTTGTTACTGCTATTTCAAACAGCTTTTTTAAAAGCTATTTTATTTAGTGTTTGTATTGTGTTAGTGTTTTTTTGGCTAGTGAATTTTTTTGTATAAGTTTGGTTTTTGCTTTGTGTGTGTGACTGACTCTGTGTGTGTGTGTGTGTGTGTGTGTGTGCGTGTGTGTGTGTCGTCCCGTGGACCCAGGAGGATGGATGGTCAGGTTGGAGTCGGGGAAGGCGAGTCACTGGCATGTGGGAGCATTAGGAGGGGAGGAGTGTGGACCCGTGGGGGGGCGATGCGGTCGTGTTATGTTGGACCGCTCCAGATTCCTGGCCAGTGTTGCTTCCCCGGCGGAAGCAACAGGAGCAGCAGCAGCAGCACCAATGCCACCGGTGGCTGTTGCTCGTCCACCTTCTCCACCATCACCACTAGCAGAAGCTGTTGGGGCTCCAGCAGCATTCCCTTCACCACTTCCACAGCCACAGGAGGTGGCCCTGGCAATAGTGGGTGGTGGTGGGACTCGTGCCCGCCAAGTGAGTACTGTGTCTGGTCCCCCCCGCAGCTCCCCAGTGTGGGAGTTTTTTAATTGTGTGGGGGGGAGACAGCACAGTGGTGCAGTGCTGTGTGTGTGGTGTGTTGGTGCGCCGTGGTCCCCCTGGGACACATTTGGGGACCGGCGGCCAGCACACCCACATGATGAATCACCACAGGGCAGAGTGGCAGGCTGCCACAGAAGGGGCCATGTGTCCACCTGCTGGCCCTTCTGTGGCAGTAGCCGAGGGTGCTGCTGGGGTGGGAGATGTGCCTCGCAGCAGTCACCGCAGCAGGAGGAGGAGGAGGGCTACATCAGGTGCTCCACCACCACCACCACCGCCACCACAGCCACCAGCACCACCCTGTCCACCACCAGACCCACTCCCTGGATTACCCACTGCAGTGGACCCCGGCACAGTCCCTGTTAGCCAGTCTGACCTCCTCCTGGTGTGGGCAGCACTGGAGGAAAACAACAAGCGTTTAATTAATTTGGAGCAGCAGGTTACCAGAGTGGAAGGACAGCAGCAGCAAATACTTTCAGTGTTGTACATGCTGCTGGACCACCACAGCATCCCACGGCCATAGTAAGTCCAGGTATTGTTTTCTGCCCCCCACACCCACACCCACCCCTGGCCCCACCCACTACTGTGTTGTACTTTTGTAGTGTGTTTTTTGTTTGTTATTGTTAAATCATACACATTTTCCCTTCCAAGGGAATCTTTCTTGCACCACATAGTGCAATAATTTTTTTGAAAACAATGCGTAAATGCATTACAGTGAGTCATGTGACAGAGACATTCCCATTCTGAAAATCTGCCCAGATTCTGCCTCCCTTCTCAGCAACATTAGGACATGATGGCAGGGAAAGCACGTGTGCGTGCTCCACTCCTTACAGTGAATATCAGAATGTGCAGGTTTGCTAATGTTTCTTTATGTTAATGGTCAGTTTGTTGTGAAATGTGTGGCCACGTTTCCAGTAAGAAGAGCCTTGATAGTGGAAACATCCCACATTTCACCACAAAGTGAACCTTATAACATTAGGAAACATTGCTTGGGATAGCTGCTGGACATTCACTATAGTGGAGCATGCACCTGCGCTCCCCCTGCCATCACATCTTAATGTTGCTGAGGAAGTGTGGCACAAATGTGGGTTGCTTTTCAGATTGTTAATTCCTCCGTCATGTGATTCACTGTAATGAAATTATGGGTGGTTTTCACAGACATATATTGCACTCTGTGGAGCAAGAAATATTCCAGTGGTAGTAATGCCCCCACATATTAGTTTATGTGCATCACCATAACTATGTAATGTGTTGACTGTCTGTAAAGCAGCAGTGCAACAATCTGTTGATAACTCTGACCTATATTTTTTAATGCTAGGTTACAGCTTCCTTTACTTATATCCTGACTGACTGGAATGATAGGATAATTTGCAATAGTTGAGTGTGCTGTACTACCTTTTTTCATGTGTGAAATAATGAAAGGAGCATTCCTTTTAAATTGGTGCTGCTGACAGTGAATGTGACCAGGTCTTTGTCATTGTTTTCCTCTACTTTTCTCCATCACATCAAGTAGTTGTCATATATAACTTCTGTTGTTAACTAGCAGTTATGCATCAGTCAGTGTTTTATATGACACCACGGAACAATAGTTATTGAAAAGCAGCTGGAAATAAATACATAGCTGGTCGGAACAATATTGGAAGACATGCTCATTTGGTTTTCATACATGAAAAAAAGTAGGAGTAAGAGAAGCAAACATAAATTGTGAGAAGAATCGAATCATTCAAGTCACTGACGACTCGCACGTAAGTAGTGGTTGCTGTGGCAATTTAAAGTAGCATAAAAAAGTACAGTTCAGAACTGTGAGGACATTCTTGCAATGCTGCTTTAACTGTAAATATGTCACTATGACATCATGACTATGAGCTCAAAGCAACAATCACAGAACACACAAAAGTGGCACAGAGTCCCCAGATTTTTTCTGCAGGCCCACAATGCATCATCCTTGTGTGCAGAAAATTGACAAGTGGTAACGAAGTGAAAAGAGACTGTTTCAGCACATACAAAGTCCCCCTGAATTCATGGCGCACTCAGTCATGCGAGCAGTGGTGGCACAGAGTCCCCAGATTTTTTCTGCAGGCCCACAATGCGTCCTCCTTGTGTGCAGAAAATTGACAAGTGGTAACGAAGTGAAAAGAGACTGTTTCAGCACATACAAAGTCCCCCAGAATTAATGGCGCACTCAGTCATGCGCACAGTGGTGGCACAGAGTCCCCAGATTTTTTCTGCAGGCCCACAATGCATCCTCCTTGTGTGCAGAAAAGTGAAAAGTGATCCTCTCAACTGGATTGAAAGGTCCCCTTTGGATGTACAGTAATAGTAGCCTTGGTGAGTAGATATATAAATATATACAGTATATATAGATATATGGTTGTGTATTTTGTAGGTGATGAGGGGGGGGTTGAACTTGACATGGACATGTACTCCTGCTATTGTTCTGCATCACACAGGTGACTCCGAACTGTTACTGTGCACCTTCCAGTGCTCAATGAGAATTTTTTGCACTTAAATGGAAATGGATAACTCTCAAGCACATGAAGGTAAGTAACTATTTTTTTGGGGGGGGATCATATTTTCAGTTTTGTCTGTAATGGTTTCTTATTTTTCACTTCTTCACAGATTTCATCAGCATCCTTCTCGAGTCCGGTTGTTAATGATGGTCATGGTCATCGAATTATACGACTTCTGCGTGTTGCATATGTGCCCGAGCTCGAATCGGGGGAGGGGTATGTCTGATGTTGACAAACTATTTTGGATAAGGCCACTTCGACAGAACAACAAAGTATAGCGAATTTTCCTAAAAAAGAAATAAATGACTTCTTAAAAGTTACAACTTCATTGTTATGTGTCCCTCCCTGGTTCTCAAATCTCAATCCCTATTGTCAAGTTACATTTCAGAGACACATCTTCTCAACTACTAAGACAACCTGTTGTGTGCAATATTTGCAGCAGTCTTTATAATGCAATGTAACGGATGAAATAAAATCTTCATACTTACCAGAATGGATTTCACATGGACATTACATCAGTTCCTCTCTGTACGGTATAGCTACAGCATCTTTCCCAACGAGCAACAGCGATGGATCCTGTTTTTGTTCTCTTGTAAAAGAAACATAAGAAGTGTACTGTGTGTGTTTTGCCACTGCGGCTCTGAAAAGCTACAGAAAACAAAACAGACAACTTAAGGAAGTGAGGCAGCATAACAAACATGAGTGCACATGCTCACTTTATGGTAAATATTAAGAAGCTGGTGGTGGTGGTGCACTGGTGGACTGGTGGTCCGTGGGGGGCAGACAGACTCTTGGTGGCAGTAGAATTGGATAACATCAGTCCCGGTGGTGGTGGTCCGTGGGGGGCAGACAGACTCATGGTGGCAGCAGACTTGGATAACATCAGTCCTGGTGGTGGTGGTGGTGGTCCGTGGGGAGTAGACAGACTCATGGTGGCAGCAGACGTGGATAACATCAGTCCCGGTGGTGGTGGTCTGGGGTGGGGGGGCACACCGCCTTTTAAATGCTGCAGTTAAAACCTGCCAACATTAATCACATCATCATCCTCCTCATAAAGAAAACTGCCCTCACAGTCATCGATGTCTGAAGTCTGACCACTGGGAAATTCTTTCTCCATTGTGTCATCATCTACATCAGTGGTGGGCCGTTTCAGGCAGCCACTGCCAGTGCCACCAGGATGCTCCATTTCCACATCAGCAAGACCATCATGACTAGGCCGGGGTATGAATACTGAGGTTGCAGTCTGTGCTGGTATGTGCCTCTCATTCATTTTAATGAATGTTAGCAAACTAACATTTGCAGGAGAGAGGTTTGTCTGACGATCCCTGGCTATTGCACCTGCTGAGCTGAATACCCTCTCAACACTTACACTGGAGGGTGGGCATGTGAGGTACTTCACTGCAACTGCAGTCTGCTCTGGCCATTCACTGACCTTTCCACTCCAGTACAAAAGAGGATCTTCACTTATTGTCAGATACCTGTTTTCAGACAAATATGCCTCAACCATTCTCTGTGCCGCACTAAGTCTAATTGTTGATGCATCAGCCTGTTCCCTGGAATCACTGATTTCACAAATACCCACTTGGGACAAAGCCTCCCAAAGTGGGTTGACGCCAACCACTTTGGATGACAGACCACCAGGAACTACAGTCCCCTTACCCTTGCATGATATGCTTGCTGGTCCTCCAGCTACACCTTCAGCTGGATTATGCTGCTGAGGTTTGCAAATCTTGGCATGTGACTTCTGTGCCCCATGAACCAAGCGAACCAGTTGACCACTGATATTTTTTACCTGTTCAGGCCCTCCCTCCAGTACTGATGCAATTCCACGTTTGTATCGTGGGTCCAGCATTGTTGCCATGGCAAAGTTGTCACTACGCTGAATGCTCACAATGTGATGATTGTGTTGAATACTGTCAGCATGTGTTGCAGCAACATACTGCTACCACCGTCTCTGGCAACATCAAGGCTATGCTGTACATTCACCAATGTCTGCCTCAGCACCCGCAGCAGTGGAAATGATTGGCTAATGGAGGCAGACTCACCACTCACTGCCTGTGTGGCATGTTCAAAAGGCCACAAAATTGTTATTACAGAGTTCATGAGGCACCACTGTTCAGTCGTCATAGACATGGAGGCCCCAGAACTGTCACGGCTAGTGTGCATAACAAGATATTCTGTGATGGCTTTGTATTGTTCATACAACCTCTCTGCCATGTATAGCGTGGAGTTCCATCGGGTGACAACTTCCAGCTTCAAGTGGTGCTGAGGCAGGCTGTTTTGTATCTGCAACTGCCGCAGTTGGTCACGGGCCTTTCCAGATCTTGAAAAGTGAGAGCAGATACGTCGTGCAATGGTCAGTATTTCCTTTATGTCAGGATGCTGCAGAAACTCCTGAACCACAAGATTTAAACAGTGGGCCATGCATGGAACACAAAAAAAAACACCATTCGTGATGCATTTCACCATATTTGACCCATTGTCACTTGCTATGAACCCAGCTCTCAGGGACAGAGGGTTTAGCCACCTGTCAATTTCAGTCAATACCATGTCCAACATGTTCTCACCAGTGTGTGAACAGGTCACACTGCGCATAGCAATTGTTGCATGCTGGCGAATTCCCGGAAGATTGCTACCGTGACAATCCACCTTCCTGCACTGATTATTCACACTCTGAGCATCACAAACAACCCCAGCACCTGCACCCAGTGTGCAGTTACACTGAATATGAACTCCCTGCTGTTTTGCCACTTGTCCACATATCCATACTTAAATGGATGAATGGAGAGGAGGAATGTTGAAGGGCATGTCTTACTGAGTCTGAGACAGTGCGGAACAACTCGGGAACAGCACGGGTAGAAAAGTATGTCCTGGATGGGACTTTCCATTTTGGACGGGCATGGGCAGCAAACCGCCGGAACCCAGAATTCTCCACAAAGGAGAAGGGCAAAAGATCAACTGCCAGCATTTCTGCTACAGCAGCATTAAGTTCACGTGACACTGTATGATTGGGGGCGTACTTCATTTTATGCACAAAAATACTCTGTAACTTGGGCTGACTTAAACGTTTTACACGGAGTGTGTTGTTGGTCACAAATGGTTGTGCTCTGTGATGAATGGCATTGACATGGGATGGAGTGTGGACATTTGATGAAGACGGTTGCACAGGTGATGATGACAAACCCAGAAATGACGTTATTTTTTCAGATTTGCCAACCAGGCTTGATGTACCACTTGCACTAGACATACTGCATTCACCATCGCCACCACCACAAAAACTGCTACTCTCACCAGCACTGGACAACATTTCAAAGTCATTATGGTCCTCCACCTCATCATGGCTGTAGTAGTCCTCTGCTCTTATTACCACACTACTGCACATGTTTAATTTCCTACTGGGCTTAACAGTCATGGAAGGGGATAACATGATGGCTATGGTTGCCAGAGATACAGGGGAATGCCCCAGTCTGGTATTAGCTGCCAGCTTGTGCTGGGTCCACAGAGCCAAGTGCCTATTCTTAAGATGCGTATGCTGTCCTCCTGTCCCAAGATGGCTCCTTTTTACCTCGACTCACACGCACATGGCAAACCTGGCAGATTGCAACTAAATCATCATTTGCATCTTGAACAAAAAATCCCAGATAAGGGAGTGTGATGCTCTGCTTTTAACATGTCCATGATGATGTGGTTTATTTAAGTCTGTTATTTTAAGCACTGAAGTGGGGGGGGGGCATGTGATGTTTCTGGCACTGCACACCTGGACTGCAACTGATCACCATGACTACCTATCATATTGAGTACTGGGTCGTCATCATCATCATCATCCACTAAAACAGGTAAATCACAAGTTTTTATGGGGGATTCCTGCAAACAGATTCAGACACAGCCACTTTTAATTTTTTTTCTCCGGTTCCCAACTGGGGTCAATTACATCATCATCATATTCATCAACGTCACTGTCACACACATCCACATCTTCTGCTTGGATGCTAACATGTGGACTGCATGTTGCAACAACAGCAACATCATCATCATCAGCATCATCACATTCATCATCAGCATCTACACCACCATCACCTCTTATTTTTTCACCACACTGTGAATCACTGCATGGAAAAATGAGTGACGTTAAGTGCCACAGTGGATGGAATATCACATTGTATGCTATCGTTGACATGATCATCAGAATCAGGTTCAGTTAATGGGATGTTACTGGGAAGTATGACATCATCTACGCTATCACTCACTTGCACTGCTTCACACTCAATATGTTTGGATATGGTGCACTGGTCGGAATTAGAACTTGACACGACAATGCTAATACTAACTCCACCACCACTGACGCCAGTAACACTAACACCACCAGTTGGGAAAACATCATCTCCTCCAACTATCAGTGAAGCTACTGATTGGGCTGTAAAAAACATTGCGGGAGAAATGTCTTTCCTTACATCAGCAATGCACTTCTCCGTCCGCATACTACTGCCACGCCCACAGACCCTCTTACTGCCAACATTGCCATGGCCAGAAACAGCTTTACTTGCACGTCTCTTTGCAGCTATTTTGGGGGGATAAACCACAAATATTATTACCAAATTCAGATTTTGATACGTTCACTTTCTGACTGGAGGGTCGCTAGCTGGATGTGAAGCAAAATAAACAACTGTGGCTTCAGCAACAGATAAGAGACTACTGACTACTGTGTTGTGACACTGTCATGGAATTAAAACAACTTCAGTAACCAGTGGTGCTGATGGGGGTCACAAAAACAATCCAGTTGGTAAAAAATACCTTTTCAACGTGGGGGTGGGGGGGCACTGAATACAGACAGTGCTGATTTTTTATGGCACTACAAGCAGCAAAACTAAGAACAGAGAACACGATCGCAGTACAAAATCAGGCAGCTGCAGTGGATAGCAGGTTCACACTGCTGCGCTTAGTTGCACTTACACTAATCTGTGTCACAAATTTTAAAAGGTGTATTATATTTGATGCACACAACACTGCACACACAACACAGAACACTTTGTGTACAATGCTGAATGAGGAATGCGATGCAAATGCAAAAGTTCAGTGTACTCAGTGCCACGTAATGTAAATTTGTAATTTAAACAACCTGACCTTATGAAATGCTGCACCACATTCACACAACAAGCAGCAAGAAAATGTGTACTATCACTGACGGTTTTACTATGTGTACAGTAACACAGTCAGTTATATAACAAAAATATTACCAAAACACAAAGAAATCACTAGTTCTCCAACTTTAATCTACCTACACACAGATACACCCCTCCCCCACATAACATACTTCACTGTCTTTCACCACACACTCTCAATGTTGTAAATTTACATTCAAAATCCATACACAAACAAAAACGCTTCGATGATGTGAGCACAGGAGGGTTTCCTACAATGGATGAACTACAGTTGAATCACCAAAAACAAAGCAAAAATGCTTTTTGAACAGCTTTTAAAAGATTCCTATGGACAGCTATCAGAGCACACTGTCTCCTACTCCTTCCTACTCATACTACCTCAAACTGAGGCTGTGCAGATCAATATAGAGCCCATGTGACCTGAACTCCCATGAATCACTGCAAAATCCGCCTTCAGAGCTCAAAAACAAGGCGAAGTGAGGCGAAGTGAACTGCCACCAATGTACTTCACCTTAAATTTGAAAGAGTAGTGACCAGTGGAGGAGGAGTAACGCAAAGTCACTGTTTCCAATGGACTTCGAGTCCTCATTATAATGCGAAGTACTCCACTTCGCATTGCAGAGCACTCCGCGAATCCACCCGTGCTCTGCGAAATGCTTCGGATTGAGCCCACTTCGCCCACCACTAGCAGCGAGAGAGAAGGAGACATATAGGGACACACTGCCAGCAGAGAGTGAAACACAGCACTTGCAACTCAGGAGAGTCATATGCCATAGTCACAGTGCTGTTGTGAACAACAAATGGCAGAAACGAATGTAATAGTACATTCCTGTCATTTGTATCTTCATAACAACATTGTGGTATGCATGATTTGGTGTTACAGTGTTCCCTGTGTCTGTGGGGGGGGCAACAAAGTAAGTGGGGTTTGAACTGTAACAGAGCATGTTATGCACAGCAAATGTCATACTACATTTGTGACATTGCTATGTCCATAACAGACATCAGATATGCATCTTTTGTTGGGGATTATTTTGCAAGGTGGCAGGATACAGTATATTTTTTGGTCTTTAAACATAAGAAAAAATCCTTTCTTTGGGTTTTCCCATGTTTTGGACATAACCCATATTATAAGTGCAATAACCCACTCCAGGGTGTGGGTTTATAGGCATTTATTGCACACTTGGGGTGCGTTGTGAGGAATGAGGCCGCAGGCCGAGTGTCCTCACAGCACCCCAGGCGAGCATTAAATGCCTGTAAACCCACACCCTGGAGTGGGTTATTGCTTACCTAGTATGCTGTATATATGCACAATGTAATCAGCTACTTTCTGTTACAACAGTCTTATACACTTCTTTTAATTTGGTTTAGGAGTGGGTTGAATGGGTGGAGAGTGAGTAAAGTAAAAGGAGGGAAAGGTCGGTGAACTTTCTGGATATAGTTTTCAGGTGATAGGTTGGTGAACATATGGCATACATGGCTCACAGTTTGAAATTGTTTGGGGGCAGCTAGTAAACCAGTCTCACTGCATACTTTTTTTTTTAATTATTGAGGCCCATTGTGTTTGGATTCTGATAAATATGCTGCTAAACATAGCTTGAGGCTGGCAGATAAATAATCCCACTGAACATGGTGATAAACATAAAAACATAGAAGCTGACGGCAGATAAGGACCATGTGGCCCACCTAGTCTGCCCTGTTTCCCTACCTAATGCAGTATCACAGACCCTAGTTGATCTGTGGCTATCCTTCTCTTCCCTATTGCAATAGTACTCTTATGTCTGTCCCATGCATTCTTGAATTCCCCTACCATTTTTGCCCCCACCAATAAAAACTGGGAGTTGTAGGGAATTGATCCTACTGAATAAGATGTTTTATTTCTCATTCTGTTTTTTCCCCTGGTCTCCAGTGCTTCCCAATTCTTACCTCTGTGTGGTGGTGACCATCCAGCCCTCTCCAGCTCAATCCCTGGCACTTACCTGTCCCCATGAGGTCCAAACAGCATTCTTCCCCATGGTGGAGTTAAGCCTGATAGGGGAAGTGCCCCTCTCCAGTTCTTGAAGAGTGGAGGAAAAATGCCAGACAGAGTGGTACAGCCTGAGTGTACCGGCATCATGCTGCTCTGTTCAGGTTTTTTCCAAAGAGAGAGAGAGAGAGAGAGCAGACAGAAGGACAGATGCAAATACCTATATCATAGCACCACCAAGTGCTGCAGGCACTGACAAGCAGATATTATTTTTTTTTATTAATGGTGCTGTTTGGGTATTATTTTGATGGATGTTTCAGTTAGAGCTGAACAGGCCAAAGCAATGGATATGAATTTTCAAATGAGCAGCACTAAGAGAGTCCACCCACTCTACCCATGTGAATGATGCAACTGCTTTGCATGCTCGGGTGTACTGTGATATATGGTACACTACCTTGTCCAAGAGGTGGTAATGTTTTCTAGTACTACGACTACGTCTACTGAATCTGATCAACAACTGAATCCTTAAATACAAAAATGAAAGACATAGTGATCACCACCATCCAGGCAGGCAGTCACACATCGCATTGGTAAAGTGCAGTGCAGTCATAAAAAGTTTGCCACTGCCACCTGAAGACCTGATGACACACAACACAGTTACATTCTTCCTAGTTCCTCAATTGCTGCCAGCCACTGCCAAGAAATTTAAGTATCAAAAATAAAATATAGTAATAATCTCAACCCAGTTAATGTTAGTGAGATGTAATCAGGCTAGCATACCACGCACACACAAACAATAAAGAAATCATATGAATTTAGTAGCATTTTTTTCTGTGAAGTAATCATAGCCAAATATGAGGGACATGAGAAATATACAAAGAGTATTCAGTTTCTGGGTTTCAGGCATCTGCTAAGCCATGCACTGTACGAAAATTAAAACAGTACAGTCAGGATCAGTTGCTGAGGGCAAAAAACATGATAAGTAGTAGTAGTAAGGACTGGAGTAAGGACAAAAAGTGGCAAGTAGTAGTCGTGACTCATGAGGACAAAAAGTGATAGTAGTAGTAGTAGTAGTAAATAACAGTACTCAACCTTCCAGATCAGATAGTGGTACCTGGTACCACCAAGTAAGTTTGTGACATGAAATGCTGTTGCTTGCTGTATTTGGACTCTGAACCCACTGATGTTATTTTTTTTTCTATTCTGTGCTGCTCATGTGATCACTCAAGTAATAGTGATCTGGCCTAGTCCATCCTGACCTGACTTGTTGCAGTTAATTGCTACTTCATGTAGTAGACCATACTCACAAAACATTTTCACAACAGGCACAAATTCTTGAAAGTGTTTTGTGGATAGGGCCTGCTCAGAGCAGTCAGGGTATGTTTTATTCAGGTATCATATTTGTAATTAAAGTGAGGATTTTTTTTACTTGATATACTTTATGGAATACATAATAGAAATACAAATACAACACTACAGCAATACAAAAATAACAAAAAACAAAAATGCCACCCTACAACACCCCTCCCCTTCCCCACCCTCTCCAGGCAGACTGGTTCAGCTTAACTGTGCTAAAGGAGGCATATTGTTACTTATGTGAAAGGAAAACACAATATCTAAGTAAAAAAAAAGGGAAAATAAAGGAGGTGAAGCACGTGGAAAAAAGTAACACTAGCCTGTTACAAACAATGAAAACTAAGTCTGATAAGGAGCCACACCAGAACCGCTTACACTGTATACAAAGTGTGCATTCACTCCATTTCTTATTAAAGGATAAGATCCAGTTACGTAGACTAGCAATCATCCATTCAATCTGAATATTGAATAGAAGTTTCTGCAACCATTCATGATATGATAGTGAGGTAGGGTCAAGCCAGTGACGGAGTACTAACCTTTTTAACTGACAAGGAGATTAGAGCCATGAAGTATCTCCGTTCTTTCACCTCTATCTTGCTATAATCACCCACTATACAAACATCAGGAGTAAAATCTTCATCTATCCCAAGAAGGGGATCTGCCCTATTCTTAATTAAAGTCCACAGAGGGGCTACCTTAGGGAATTCCCAAAAAAACATGGAAAAGCATCCCCTCAGGTAGCCCACACCATGAAAATAAAGAAGACTGGATTCTGCCCATCTTCACTAATTTAGTAGATGTAAAAATACGTGTTATTCAATATCTGAAATTGAGTAAGTCATAACATATCTTGAGCTGTATAGACATATAGGTCTCTGTAGATCTTATGCCAACAAAAGGTGTACTGTGGAAGCTGGGCATTCCAGTATAGAGAGGAACTATCAAACTCCAGGAAGGTTTTAAAGAATAGAAGAGAGTACAATTTGGAAATTGCATGTGGTTGAGAAAACAGGTCCTGTAATGCTTCTAGAAACTCAGAAAAGTTAAACCCCCAAAAGTAGTCCCAAATCATTGAAGAATGACATACTGTATTTGATAAACCTTAAAAACTAACTTATTATCTAACTGAAAAAATTCCAAAATCTTCCTAGAGGATAACAAAACATCATTATGGAGTAAATCACACACCCTGACATTCACAAGTTGTGGTAACCACATTGCCATAAGGACTCTGCCACCAATTTTGACAATAGGATTCTGGAAAACAGGCTGAGAAATATCTTGCAGCTGTTTATACCACATGAATATGCATAACTGTGAGTGAACCCGAACTGAAAGACCAATTAAGGAGTTATGGAGAACAGTAGGCAGATCTTTAGGAGATGTATACAACAGGGCCCATGGAGACAGACCCGCCTTGGATATCTGGTCTTTCTTTATGGCCAATCAGATGGGGGAACAAACAGGAGAGCCATCCTCCTGATATGGGCAACATCATTTTAAATACTTGCTGGCATGACTAGCCAGATACTATAAAACAAAGTGTGGGAGCCGGAGGCCCCCAAGCTCCTTAGGGGCTGCCAGTTTATTGTAAGCTCATCTGGGAGTCTTGCCTAACCATATAAACTCTGAAATTAGACCATGCAATTTTTTAAACCATGAGAGGGGAAGCCAAGTATAAAGCATATTAATTTGGGTAAAAAATGTAGGGTAGAATATTCATTTTAACAATGTTGTCCAAAGGGACAAAGGTAAAGATTTCCACTCTGCAGATCTTGCTGTAAAGTGAGGAATGTTGACTTTCAGAAATGTAAGGTGCTCAGCATTTTCTGGTGTCAAACAGGATCATGTGTCAGCAATGACATTACCAGCTGAACTAAACAATCATTCTGAACAGACGCTATGTACATCATTGCAATGTTTACTAAAGCAGGTCACATATATTGTTTGGATTTCCAGTATTTCAAAGGATCAGCATTCCAGCTGATATTGGGCTCTGCCAGGCACATTTTAACAATGGTCTGTGCTGAGGCTGTATTACAAGAGGCAGATGAAGAAGATGTTACAATTACATCTTTTAAGTGAGTCTAGATACATGCAGCTGAACCAAGTGAGCTGTAAGCTGATGAATGAGAACCGTAATCTCCCTGTCATCATTGATAAAACTGTGAACTATTAAATTTAAGCAATGCGCAAAGCAGTGGATGTGAACAAAGCCCCTTTCCTCCAAGGCCTTCCTTATGTTGGACCCATTATCTGCAACTATAAAGCCAACTGAAGGTCCCTGTGAAATGAGCCGTTGCTGTGTTGTTTTTTTGAGCTCTTCATTGATGTTGTATGAGGTATGTTCAGATGGAAAGTAAAACATTCTTAGAACAGCAAACTGTGATGCTTCACTGTCCCAAGTCCCATGTGAATTATTGAAACATGCCCAATGTGCCATGACAGACATGAAGGGTTCAGGCTGACAGCTTGTCCAGATATCTGTTGCGAGATGCACCACCCTCCCAACATCACTGCACAAGATGCATCTTAATTTTTACATACAACTTTGTAAAGATCTGGAATCCATGTTGTTGAGAAGTATTTCTGCGACGGTATACTATATCAAGGTTTGATGCACTCAAGCAGCCACCCGAATCCTATACGTTCAACCACATTATATGGTAGCAAATCAACAGTTATCGTTTCTGAAATGTTTTTGGTTATTATAACAGCAACAGGGTGAATCAAGGCATATTTGGCTTTATGCTCATATGTTTCTGTGATGGTAAGCTGTCTTCTTGAAGGAGGAGGGCTTTTGAACACGTGATCACTTTCAGTAACAGTAGGAGGAATCCTTCGGATGGCAGGAAGTGGTGGTGGAGGTGTTTCAGTAGTGCTGAAGGGGGCTGCCACTGCTTTCATCTATGGGACTTACACCTGAGTGTAGTGAGCTATCACTGTCACTTTCTCTTTGAGACTCACAACTGGAATTCTCAGTATTGTCATGACATCAGTCTAGGTGCCTTTTCCGTCCTGAAGTTTCCAATGTTCCTTTCTATTTACCCCAGCTGATTGACCATTTACAAATAGCGCATGATGCCACCAACTCATTGGAAGTACTAATGGAGAAGTATGACTAAGCAAAAGATGATATGTTTTTAGTTTTTTTTCCCCAGGAAGGCACGGCACCTCTGTCACATTTTCAGGGTCCCCCCCCCCCAACACAGATTTTGTTTGGGCCTGTTCCTCTTGTGGCTTATTCCCACTGCCCTCCTCCACAACCAAAACATTTCTGTTCGTTTCTTCCTCATCTGCAATTTCCATCCCATCCAGTAAACCTTGTGCTGCCTGATCATTCTTTTCATCTTTATTATTGCCCTTGTTGGGTTCAGCCTCAGAAGAATCATATTAGGGACTGGTAGTAGCATAGTATGCAATTGTTCCATACCTTTGGGTGCCTCTGCGGCTGGTACCCACCAAGCCTTTGTTTTTTTTTAATGACATAATTTTTGTTTTTTTTCTTGGGACTGATGTTGATCAGAGACATTCACCTTTTTTGGATTCAAGCATTCGATTGGCAGACAAAACCTTAGATGTGAAAAAATCACTTTTTGGGGTTTGATTTTGTTTTCCCTTTTCAGGCTGATTGTTGTCTTTTACAGTGTCACAGCCTACCTGAGAAATAGAAAGCACCTCATCAACACTTTGATCCATTTTTTCTTAGTATTCTAATCTGTAAAAAAGATCCATCTAACTAACGTGATGTCCTTGTGATGACTCCCACCTAGACCCACAGGCCAGGGACAAATTTACTGTCGTGACTCATGACTGTTTTTATTTATTTATTTATTTTATTTATTTGTACATCAGTTTACAACCGTTGAGCCAGGGGCTCATTTCCAAAGGTACCTCATCACATTGAGGACAAATACATTACAACTTTTTATTACATCATAGAGGTTACAAGTTTTGCAAACACATGCAGTTACAATCACTTCTGTTAAATGTGTTTTAACCATATAATGTGGTTGAACGTATAGGATTTCAATCAGCTGTTCACAGCACACTGACAGCACAGCAGTCCACCACCACTTCCTAGTACGTTTACCTGATTGATTCCTACAGTTACCGTTCAGTGACCAAATTTAGCAACTGTTAAGTGTGTCTCAGAATTTGAATTGGAGATGCAGATGCATCTGGTGCATAGCCACATGCAGCACAGTCCCGCACTCAGGATGGTTAATGCTTATACATAATGTAACATGATATACTGTAAAACTAATGATAAGTAGGAATAATGGGGAATGAGTGATGATGATGATGACACTTTTGTGTACTTTACTTGTGTTGTATTGTTAATAGACTGCTATGAGTCACAAAGTCAGATTATCCCCTTGGCCACCCAAAGCCAGCAGCACAGATGCATCAACTTGTATGTTGTTTGTCCAAACTCATTTTTTTAATACATGAAATTGTGAATTAACTTTAACAAGTGATCATGATTGGATGAAACAAGTCAAAGATTTCTTTTCCCAGCCTGCCCTTTCCCTGTGCACACAGCCACACTGAAGCCAGGAAAAAAAAAAGAAACTTTTATTTGAGATTTCTGGGACTGTTAAATTTCCCACCCCCCATAATCTCTCTCTCTTTCTCTCTTCCCCGGATGGAACAAGTCAAATTTATTTTGCCAGCCTACCCTTGCCCTGTACACACAGCCACACTAAACCAGGAAAAAAAAACTTTTATTTGGGATTTCTGGGACTGTTAAATTTCTTGTGCCCCCCCCCCATTCTCTCTCTCTCCTCTGGATCTGGATGGCACAAGTCAAAGATTTATTTTGCCATCCTGCCCTTTCCCTGGCCTGTACTACACAGCCACATTGAGGCCAAGAAAAGAAAAAAAACTTATGGATTTCTGGCACTGTAAAGTTTTGCTTGGGCCTTCAGTAGTCTCTCCCTCTCTCCTCTGGAATGGCACAAGTCAAAGAGTTTGTCAGCCTACCCTTGCTCACGTACAACACAGCCACACTATCTGAGGCCAAGAAAAGAAAAACATTTTATTTTGGATTCTCTGTAGCTGTAAAATTTCTCTAAGGCCCCCGGTAGTCTCTCACTCTCTCTCATCTGGAGGATCTTCTGGATTCAGTTTCTGGATGGCACAAGTCAAAGATTTCTTTTGCCAGTCTGCCCTTGCCCTGTACTACACTGCTACACTGCCTTTTATTTGCCTTCCCTCCCCCCAGCAGCCACCCACCACTATCTCCCTCACAGTCCCTCCTTGGATTCCTCTCCAGTCCGCACCCACTTCCCCAATGATAACTTTCTCTCTCCCCCTCACCCTGGTAAGTCTCCTTTCTCTCTCTTCTTGTTCCTCCCCTTTAGTTCCACTTCATAAATAAATATTTTTTTGTATTTATTATTTATATTTAGTTTCATTTCAATGTCTCTGCGGTGCACAACTTAGTGTGTCTGGCAGCTCTGCTCTGCAGCAGCACATGCTCCTCAGACCATCCTCCAACTCATCTGGACCCGCTTTGTGCACTCACCATGGTTATATGCCATGAGTGTATCACGTGACTGACTGTCCTGATCTGTTGCCTGATTGGTTGACGCCGGCCACCTGTACATGGAGCAAACATGCCGATGGCATCCCCATGGCAACAGTACACTGAATAGCACTTCAGGGACCCAGAACTCGGACTTCTGCAGTGCAGTCTGTATTTATCTGGGTCCGTGGATTACGGGTTTGATCTGGGGCTTTGGATCTCGAGTGGAACAGTCCGCCCAGCCCTAATCCAGACCAGGACATGTGGTCACCTAAGTGGCAGTATTGCAGTGGAGAATGCTGCCACCCCTCCCCAGAGGAGAATATCATCCTCTGTAGTGGAATATGAAGTTTCCAGGTCAGTGTCAGTGAATAGGTTTGGTATTATTGCATGGTGGTGTTCTCA
Organism: Neoceratodus forsteri; assembly: GCA_016271365.2. NCBI lineage: Eukaryota > Metazoa > Chordata > Ceratodontiformes > Ceratodontidae > Neoceratodus > Neoceratodus forsteri. The sequence continues at coordinate 1,065,101,846 of CM028131.1, read as the reverse complement.
CTTGGGCCCCCCCCAATAGTACCTCCCCTGTTGAGATGGTCAGCTACCATCCTTTAAGGGAAGTGTCCCCATAGGGACTTCTGCCAGTAGTAGACTTTTCTGGCATGAGTGCTGCATGTGTGATGGGCATGGGCGAGGTGGTAGCAGCTTATAATGGGGCCATTTAAAAGGCACTTGATGCCATTGCACCAGTCTGTATATGAACCAGGTCTTCTCTGGTGGAAGCAACATGGCAGAGGCACATGTGTGCCGTGCATGAGGTAATATGTAGCATGAGTATTGGTTCAAGAACACGGGCAAAAGGGGTTTATTTTACAGAAAGAGTGGTGAAGCAATGGAACAGTGTGCCTGCTGATGTGGTGGGCTTCAAAATCATTAATGGTTTCAAGCACTGCTGTGAACAGAGTGAGGTGTTTAGTGATATTTTTTTTTTTTGTAATCAAAGTTTTTATTAGTTTACTTAACATCAAACAGTGCATTAGGATGCATTTCAACCTTGAATACATTCCTGGCCGGGGAGAGGTCTTCTCCCCTTGGAGATATAACTCTGTATTTATATCAAACATAATAGTGAAAAAAAACCTTACCTATAGGAGTAAGTTTTAGGGTTGCATAATGCATATCTTGTAATTTTATGTAATAATATTTATATTGGATATGTCATAATCAGTTATATCCTAGATAAGAAGTTCTTCATAATATTCATGATATTTATGTAGATATAGAGGTTGTCTTCAGGTAGTGAGGAAGGAAGTGTCCCTTCAGTGTTTTGCAAATTGTGAGGGCAATTAGTTTCCCCATGTGGCTAGGAAGTATTTTTCTTTGCCCCTGGCACTGTATTGTAGTCTTTAGTAACTAGCTGTTTTCCTCAAGTTCAATGAGCCATTCATTGGGGTCAGGAGGGTGCCTGTTCTTTCCAGTGGTGGAGGATGATCTTTCTGGCTGTTGTGAGGGACCCTGCCAGCCATTTGCCCTTTCCACTTGTTGCAGCAGCCATTGTGCTTGGAGGTGTGGGTAGGTCTATTCCCAGCATAACTAGCATGGGTGTGAATGTGAGTGGGGTTTGTGTCACATGTCTACACACAAACTATATTCTATCCCAGAAGGTGTTCAGCTTGGGGCATGCCCAGATTATGTGTGAAATTGCCCCCTTATGCTCAGCACATCTCCAGCATTTGTCCATGGGTGAGATGCCTCATCTGTGTAATCTAGGCTGGCATTCTGTGCCAATGTTGCATGATTTTGATTTGAGTGAATTTGGTTTTTATGTCCATATACAAGCTAGATAATATGTGCCAGGATCATTCCCAGTCAATGGCTGGGATTTTCTAGCGGAACTATTTGCACCATTGTGCTCAGGTGGCATCAGTGGGGTCTTGTAGGAGGTTGAAGAGATTTTTATATATGAACCCAGACCATGTCTGAGAGGGGGAAGAGGGTTGCAGCACTGAGTCTAGCACTGTGTTGGAGTTGGGTATGTGATTGGGGCCTACATCTTAGTGGTGGCATACCATATTTGTAGGTACCTCTAGTGATGTTGGAGCAGTATGCCATATTGATCTCTTAGTTGTTGGAAGGATTTAAATGTCATGCTAGCTCCATCTATTAGGTGTTGGAGTGAGATGATGCCTTTCTTTTCCCATTCTCACCAAATATCTGAGGTTGCTTCCTATTCAATGGTGGGGACTGGCCCAAATCAGTTGGAGAAGTGATGTACGGGGTCCCATTACATGATTTCGGAGTCATGTTTCCATGCGCTTTGGGAGTGCTTGATCATCGGTATACCCAAGCCTTGCAGTTCAGATCCCCAAATCATATAGCATCTATGAGAGGCTTTCACAGGAGTGCTTGTTCTATTGACTAATTTTAGTGGTGGGTGTCTGCTGTTATTGTCCAAGTGGGCAGTTGACAGTTGATGTACTGCATGTGTCACTCGTTTCAAGACAAAGTCCGGAATGTAGAGACCTCCCTTTAACTTTCTATACTAGTTTTTTGTGACTCAGTCTATGCTGACCATTCCCCCAGAGGAAAGACAACATATACTGTATTTGTGAAGCCTAGCGATAGTCTTGGCCACTAAATGGACTGGGGTATTGTCTAAGATGTATTGGATTTTGCGGGAGGCCATCATCTTGTAAGCATGTGCCTTTCCCCAGTGGTAGAGGTTGAGATGCTGTCATTTGGCCATATCTTTTTTTAGTTTGTTTCTCAGTGGATCTGGGTTATTTTTCTCCCATTTTTGCAGGGACCAGTCAAAATGAATGGACAGGAACTTAATCTGGCCATGGGCCACTGTCATGCTCCATGGATAGCTTGCTTGCTGTGTAAGTTCAGCTCGGGAGGGGATTAGTATGGATGTTGGGATATTGATTTTGTATCTGGAAAGTTTACCATATGCATCTATAGTGAAGAGGAGAGTAGGAGTAGAGGTAGGACTAGAGGTATACAGGTTAATGATAGTCAGTATAATTTCATCTGCATATGCCATCATCCTATGCATTCCTCCAAATGTCAGGCCCGTGATCCAGGGGTGGGATCAGATTGCTTGAAAGAGGGGTTCTAGAACTAGAATAAAGACATAAGGGGATGGGTCAACCTTGGCAAATACCTCTCCTTAAGTGGAAGGCAGGAGACTGTATGATGTTGTTTGATAGCCATCTCGGTGGCACTGAGGGTTGAGGCACTGGATGCCACAACTCGCGCCACACCGGCGACCCATGTTCGGGAACAGGCATGGGTCACCAGGGGTTGGCAGGGGCAGGGAAGGATAGAGCATCCAATGGACTGCTCTCCTTCCCCAGGGAGGGGGGTACTGCCGCTCCGGCACCCGAGTGCCCTCTGGCAGAGGCTGGAAGGGCAAGGTGACGAGCGTTAGCATGGGGGAGCCGAATGCGGACGCTTTGAGGAGAACGTGCACGGGAGCATGCGTGTTCTTCCTTGACTGGCATCATGGCACACTCTCGGCTCCAGAGGGAGCATATTAAAAAAATAATCCACCTCGGCTCCTCTATGAAGCCGCCTCGCCGCCCCTTGATAGCTCTCAGGCTGGATCTCTTCAAACAGAACTGTGTCCGGGCACCTTGGCTGTTGCCACGGCCCTGCCCTGGGGAACAAGCCAGGGGGCTAGTGAGAGCAGCCTATATGGGGGCGAGGAGCAATGGGGACCATGACTGGGCTGATCCCTGGAGCTGGGACAACAAAAAAAAATGATGTTGGTTGATACTGAAGCGGTGGCATCCTGGTAAGGAGATCCAACTTCTGATTTCTGGGCCAAATCTTAATTACATGAGGGTATGAAGTCTACCTTGTCAAACACTTTTTCAATATCTTGGGAGAGGGGTACAGTCTGGATTGCTGTTCTTTTGGCTTGCCACATTAGGTTTGTTAACTGTCCCAACCTTTTTGCTGGGGACTAACCCCATTTGATCTCTATGAATGAGATATATTATAACTGTTTTTATCTATTCAGAGACCAGTCTGGTGAATACATTACAAACTGCTGTTATCAGTGATATTTATCTGTAGTAGCTTCATTGCTGAGGCTCTTTGCCTGGTTTTGGTAAAAGCATGATTTGCACTGTGTGCACAGACTGTATCAGAATGCCAAGACTTCTGGCTTCAAGTGAGAGCATTCATAAGTGGGTGGAGCATGGTGTCTTGGAATTTAGTGAAACATTCAGCAGGGATTCTGTCATTCCCCAGGAATTTCCCAGCTGGCATACTGGCTAGAGCCTTAGCCAGTTCCACATGTGTGAATGGTCTGCTTAAGTGTGCAGAATGTTTTTGAAAAAGGGAGGGGAGAGATAGGACTTTTGTGAAGCCAAACATTTGCTTGTCAGTCAGTGATGTTTCTGATTAATAAAGTTCATTGTGAAAGACTTTATCACCATGTTGGTCAGTTACCAGCCTACCCAGTTTGGGTCTGATGCTGTGTATTTGTGATTTCAGCTGTCTAGTTTTGAGCTGGAAGGTGAGGAGATGTCTAGGATTGTTGCCTGCTTCCCAAAAGGCTTGCCAGAGGTGGTAAAGTGCAAATTATGCCTTTTATTGTAGGTAGATGTTTACTATAATTTAAATCTTGCACCTGTGAGCTTGGCCAGCAGGGAGTGGTCCTTGCTGTCTAGAATCCTGTGATAAAAGTATCCACTATTGAGTGCTTACAAAAAGGGTGACTCAATAGCGGCACCTGTTCACAGGGCTGCTGGACAGGGGAGTGAATACGAGTATAGTGACATCCTGTCGCTATATGTATACCAGTGCATGGGGAGGAGTGAGCAATCCATGTGATGGGTGGAAGGGGAGGGAGGGTTTGTGAGGTGTAGCGCAATGGTGGATTGCCAAGCTGGACATATGGCATGGTGGGTTCATGGCAGGCTAGGATTGGGAGGGTGCCGGGTTCGGTGCTTGGCACGTCGGGATTTTTGCGCCGGTCCATGTAAATTATTTTTTGTTTGTTTTCACCACCCCCCGACATGCACCCCCCTGGAGTTGAGAATCCTTTAGTAGGGGGGTGAAGTGGGCACCGTACATAAAACAAAAAAAATACAAGTTCCCGGTGCCCTTTTGCCTTGCGCCGGGAGTGTACATCAGCAAAGTGGATTTTCACTGCTGTACATTCACCCTAATGGTGAACTCCTTCCCGCGATCGCCATTGTCACATAGAACATTGCTGTCCTATTCACAGTATTTGGTTTCTAGGGGTTTCAAGTCTTTTTCCATCTGTCTATAATCTTTTGGCTTGACTTTTTTTTATCTTAGAGGCATATGCTAGGCATTTGCCCCTAATTTAGGCTTTCAATGCATCCCATCAGGTTGCTGCAAAGGTATCCTTGGGCTTGTTTTATTCCAAGAATTCTTTGATATCTTGGGAAAATTGGGTGCAAAAATCAGAAGGGATAACTGGCCTGGTGGCACTGAGGATCGAGGCACTGGATGCCACACCTCATGCTACATCGGCGACCCGGGTTCAGGAATGAGCTTGGGTCATCGGCGGTCAGCAGGGGAGGACTGGGATTGAGTGTTGGGAGACAGTTCTTCTAGTCCTGGGGTGGGTTGGGGGAACGACACCACACTGTGGCAACCCCTGGGGATGCCCAGAGGTACTGTATGCAAAGATGTAACTAGGGGGGGGGGCCACAGCGGATGTCTGCATGTCTGTGCGCAGACGTCGTTGCACGTCCGCGATCCCAATTGGGAGAAAAAGTGGAAAAAAATGGCTGGGTGCAACCATGCAGCCTGATGGCCACGCCCTGCCTCGCTGGGAGGACTCGCATGGTATCACACTGGAGGGGACTGGGGTCGGTCTGGCTGGATAGGGTATGGGGAGACCCTCCAGTGGACTGGTGATGGTTGTGCCAGTTCTCTCATCATGTGAATGAGCCTGGTGCTCTCCGGCAGGCAGGGCTGGCGGCTGGATGCCCCCACTGGTAGTCGCCACAGCAGGTGAGTAAATAAGAATAATAAAAAATCAGAAGGGATATATTGAATTTCCAGCTATTTAGCTTAGGGAGATGTTGGTGGGGTGACCATGTGAAGGAGACAGGGCTAGAGTCTGATATGACTTAATTGTCAATGCAAGCAATTTTCACATCTTCAATCCATGTGGCTGGTGTGAGCCATTGGTCTATTTTGGAATAGTGTAGATGGATGGGGAATAGTAAGAATAATCCCTTCCCTTTGGGTTTATTTATTTTATTTATTTAGTTTTTGTTGACCGGGTAAGTGCACTAGACAAATTCTGCCTATTTTCAGGCATGACCTGGAGGAAGGGGATACAGATGAATGCCAACTGTCTTTAAACCAGATTAAGCTGTCCGTGGTATTTTAGTGAATGGGGGGGAATTTGGCCAGTGCACTGAAGAAATTCCCCTACTCAGCCTGTAGGGGGAGCCCTTGACCATCTGAGATTCTCTCAGTAGGTCTCAGTTGCTGGAGGAAGGAGGTGGTTCAGCCTTGCAGTTTGTAAGGATGGATGAAGCCTTTGTTACAGAAATTAAGCATCAGAAAGTGAATCCTATGGATGATGTGATGGATGAAATGCCGGATTCTCAGGAAGGTATTTTCTTAGACATGCAAGAGGGAAATAGTGTAGAAACTGAGATTGATAATGAAGACATGTTTGTAACAACAATAGATGAAGAGAAAAAAAGGAAGAGATCAGATTTAAGCCCCCCTACTGTGATAATGAAAAAGTATGATACTAACTAATGAAGAAGAGGTACTGGAAAACTCAATACCAGACTCCACTGTTCAGTCCCAAAGCTCAGGAGTGGTGCCGTTTCCCTTTACAGCTAAAGCAGCAACTTGGAAACTGGAGGAAGCATTGGAAAAGGCTGGTTGGTTATTTCAGAACGGCATTTGGGTTCCTCACCCTAATATTCCTATATGGGGCTGTGATTCACAGCCTTATTTCCACATCAGCAAGAAGCAAGGGAGACTGAGAAGTCAGATGGACTGCAAATAGCGAGTGACAGTTTGTCAAAAGGAGTGGTCTCTGGGCCTGACATTGACTCAGAGACCATAGAACAGCTGGGATCAAAGGGAAAGGGTAAACAACCACTGCGAACTAAGGAAACCGTAAGGTGGGACGAAAACGTGAGAAAACGAACCAAGGATTCAAACAGGTATGATTACAAATACTACAGGAAACCAAAAAGAGAGAGAAGGAAGTAGGCCAGAGCCACAGAGAAAGCCTACAAGCTATGCAGAACTGTTTAAAAAACCTGAAGAAGCAGCGAGAAGTCATTTTGTTGCCAGAATTTATTGTAGAGGTTGTTTAGAGCTCCTACCAGATAGGAATTACGTGGGGAGAAAGTTAATTATTGAATCGCTACAATTTAGTCTGGCAGAGGTGTACGCTCTGATCCACGCATCTGGGGATCATAATTTCAACATAAGCTTTAGGTCAGCAGGGCTTTTGAACAAATTCTGGACAGCATACTATGAAGTAAAATCTTCCCCTATTGGGAAACCTTTCCTTGTAATACCTATAACAAGACCAACAGCAAAAGTAATAACTGTCTTGTTTAGGAATGAGGGGGTAAATGTTTTGGATATTGTGTACTAGTTAGAGAAGAAATGTAAAGTTCATGGTATACCCACTGCTATCATAGACGACAATGGGTTCTGGACAGGGGGATGAAAGTTTGCAGTGCAACTTAAACTTACAGAAGATGGCATACAGCATCTGCCAAACTGTTTTTATATTGGAAGGGATGATGGCATCATGTTTTATCTGGGGCAGCCTTGATCCTGCTACAGGTGTGGCTCAACTTCACATTTAAATTCAGATTGCGATCAACTGAAGTGTTCAGTGTGTGGGGCTCTAGGCCACTCAGCAACTACTTGTATAGTTCCCCCGTCTTGTAATTTATATGAAGAAGAAGATCACATCTTTGCATCCTGCCCCTGGGCAGCACATTACACCTCAGATTATGTGGAGCTTGAGTCTTACATTAACAAAGCCACAAGAGCTCAAACTGGAAAACAGCTTCAAAAAGACAATGGGTGGGATATTCAAAAGGGTTGCGCTATGTGCAACCCACCAATGCACCCCAGCATGATATTCAAAGGGGCATGTTGCTGTGCAACTCCTGATCTTGCCCGGGGTGCATTGGCAATATATGCAGTGCAAGTGCAGGGCGATCACGGCGCGGCACATCCCGATATTCTGTCCGGATGTGCGGTGCAGATGCTGGCACAACTCTGCCTTGCATTGCTCAGGGGGGCACAAAGATGTGCCTGGTAAATCCAGGAGCAAGTCCTGGCCACCCACAGGTGATCTGCCATATTGCAGGGAGCAACAGGGCAGCCGCCGGCCGTGGGTGGCCAACCGCCCACCCAGAACACTGTCCACAAGCTCCCTGCCCAGGGAGTATTGTGCCCCCCCCATCGCCCAATCGTGGGCATAAGTAATGAACATCCCTGGTGGCCCAGTGGACCACTCTCCATTGCCCGATCACTGGCATAAGTAATGAACATCCCTGGTGGTCCAGTGGACCACTCTCCATTGCCTAATCGTGGGCATAAGTATGTGAAATCCATGGTGGTCCAGTGGACCTCTCTCCATCAGCCGATTGTGGGCATACATAAATTAAATCCCTGGTGGTCCAGTGGGCACCCCCCCATGCCCAATCATGGGTGGATATAGTGAAACCACTCCTGGTGGTCCAGTGGTACCCCCTCCCCACCTGCCCACTGAGGTCCCCCACCACCCAGCACCCCCCCAGTCAGCAGCAAGCAGCACCACCCCACCTGCATGCCACCCAGCGACCCGCCAACTGACAGTGTACAGTACTGTCTGTACGCCTATTGCTCCACTGCATGGGCCTGTGTAGTACAGTATGGTCTGTGTGCCCACTGGCCCAAGCAGTGGACCAATAGGCATACAGATAGTACTGTACACTGTCAATCGGCAAATGGCGGTGGTATCACGACGAAATGGCACCACCTGCCACCTACTGGGGGAGCTGAGGTGAGGTACCTCATTGGGCAGGTGGGGATGGGGGTACCACTGGACCTCAAGGAATGGTTTCACTATATCTGCCCACAATTGGGCACAGGAGGTGTGTACACTGGACCACCAAGGGTGTTCATTACTTATGCCAGCGATTGGGTGAAGGAGAGTGGTCCACTGAACCACCAGGGATATTCATTACTTATGCCCACAATCAGGTGAAGGACAGCGGTCCACTGGACCACCAGGGATATCATATACTTATTCCCACAATCGGGCTTACAGGTGAGGGTTCTGCCAAGGGGCTGCAGGGAGTCGGTCCCTGACGGCTGCAGCCTGGCAGGACGCCGAGTGCAAGTTGCTGGGGATCAGCGCACTGCATGCAAATGGGGCCATAATGACATGCAAATGCCCCAGTTTGCACCTTGCATGCATAATGGCCTCATTTTCATGCCCAGTGCTGAATATCATGGTTCATGCACCTAGCGCAACCGCACTTGAGCTGGCGCATCCCCCGGCTCACCTCCTGCCATTTGCACTGGTGCAGTGCATGCGCCCTCAGTGCCATATTCAATGGTGCTGAGCCATGGTGCAGCACCGTTGAATATCGCCTGGTCCATGCCCTGGAGCAGCCCGGTTGTGTTGCACCCAGGCTTGAAACCCTGCCTGGTGCAGTCTGAGTATCCCACCCAATATGTTTAACCTCCCAAAACATAATCCAACACCTTCAGAAAAGCAACCAAACAAGCCTCCAGAAAATGAGGAAAAAAGAGCTGCTAACATGGAGCAAAGTAAACCCATGCCCCCCCCCCCCAAAATAACTAAATCGGTGCCTAGCAATAGAAATATTTAATCATGGAAAAATAGTGGCGAATTTTAAATTGTGACCAAAAGGAGGGCTATTTTAAGGAAACTTGCAGATAATACCTCAGAAGAACCAGTCAGTACCTCAAATCAGTATGAGCCTTTACAAAGTTGGGGGGATATGATGGATGGGAATGAATCTGATGCATCACTACACTCTACACAAAGTGATCCTGCTGACAGTATAGCCCAAACTTGGACAGACTCAGGGGGAACAGTAAAGAAAAGGAACACCAGAACTAGGAAAAAAAAGGTCCAATGAAGTTGAAAAACCTACATGAATGCAAAAACCAAAGTTATCTTTCAGCTTCACCAGCTTAAATGTAAACAATATTAGGTCAGAATATAAAAGGAAAGTCACCTTTTCAGCTCTCCAAGCTTTACCTTATGACATCTTTTTTTGCAGGATACAAGACTCTACGCGGACCAGAATCTACATTTAGCAACATCTGACTGGTTTACAGGACTTTCACTATGGTCAATTGGACAAGATATGTGATCTGGGTTAGGCTTTTGTTTCAATAAAACTGAGTGTTGAGTTCAGAAGTTAGTAGAGATAATCCCAGGCAGGGCACTGTTACTAGATGTTCAGATACAAGGAGCAAATTGTATATTAATAAACACGTATGCTCCCCAACAGAAAGCTGCAATGGTACAGCTGTTTAAAAAATAAAACCATATTTATTTTCAAGTTGTTTAATTTTTGGGGGAGGAGATTTCAAAACAAATTTAGATACAAAACTTAAAGGTAAAATATATTGTGATGCAATGGAGTTACGAGGTATAATTAAAATTGCAGGTTTGAAAGATGTTTTTGCTTCAAATCCTCTTTTTACTTTCTCAAGGGGCACAGTAAAGTCAAGGATTGGTTACTAGTTAGTGTCTGCCCACTTGCAAACAACTTGAAGAGGCACTTTACCCACGGGAACATCTGATCATAATTTACTTACTGTTCAATTTTGATCTCACCACTTAATGGCTAAGGGTAAAGAGGTGTGGAAATTTAATATAAGCCTGTTAAAAAAGATTGCTTTTTACAACAACTGTCCAAGGTTCTAGAAGACAGAGATTCTGTATTTGACTTATATGTTTCAGCCATAGATTGATGCAATGATACAAAAATATGCCTTGAAGAATTTTTTAAAAGCCAGTCACACTTTATTGCTGACAGTAAACATTGAGAATATAATGAACTACAGAGAAAACTATATGCATTATTTATAGCAGAACAGAATAATCAAGAGAATCATAGTGAAGAAATTTTCAAATAAAACAAAAAATGACAGAATTTCAATATAATAGACAAAAATCTTTAGAATTTGAAAAACAATTCAGTACTCAAGGGAGGAAATATCAAACCAACCCATAAGTTGATTGCAGGAATAGATTCAATTTGAAACAAATGACAGAAATAAGAGGCCCTTCAGGTATACTAGTTCAGGGGTCAAAAAAACCTTGCAGGTATCGGAGCGTTATATTGAAGATAAATTTGATACCCCTTTTGGGGAAACAGAAGGAATGAAGCTCCTTTTAAAAATAGCAGAACTTCCAAAATTAACACCAGAACATAAGAGAAACTTAATCAGTGATTTCATACCAGAGGAAGTAGGGAAAACAATGAAAGAGTCAAAAGATATGACAGCACCAGGGTCAGATGGTATTTGGAAGTCTACAAAACATGTTGGGAACTAATACCAAATAGGATAGTACAGGTTTTTAATGCCTTTATTCAGGAACATAGGATTACAGAATCCATGCATGAGGGTCTTATGATATTTTTATTTAAAAAGGGGGAAAAAGTGATATAAATGATTGTAGACCAATAACGTTATTATATACCGATTTTAAAATATTGACTAAATTATTAGGGAAAAGAATATTAAAAATAATGGAATATCTGATTCACCCATCACAATTTTGTTCTATGCCAGAAAACTCAATACAAGCCACATTAATATTAATTAGAGAACTATTTCATCAAGGAAGGATAAAAGAAATATCAGGTTATTTGTTTAGTTTCAATCAAGCTAAGGCGTTTGATCAAATTTCACAAGAACTCATATGGTTGACATTGGCAGAGTATGGGTTTCCTGTGGAGTTCACAAATTGGTTACAAATATGCTATTCATTACCTAATGTCAGATCACATGTAAATGGTTGGTTAGATCAAAATTGTTATACTCGGAGGGGGTGTGCGGCAAGGCTGTCCCCTCAGTCCCATTTTATTTGTAATAGCAGTAGACCCAATGATGAGAATAATTCAGAGATCACCTCTAATTAAGGGAATAAAAGGTCCAGATTTAAGAGAAATTAAAGTAACTGGTTACGCAGATGATCTGTGTATGACAGTCTCTGATGCTAATGTAGGGGCTTTGATTTGTAAATTTCTGCCATCTCTATTAAACCTGGTTGGGTCAGATATTAATGTTTGATAAAAGTATTTGTCTGAATTTGTCTGGGGTCTCCACACTGGATGGTCAAACAGGAGAGGTGGTAGTAGCTGATACCCTGAAAAAGATATTGGGAATATATTTTAGGTCAGAAAACATGGCTGAATGCACCTGGGAACTCTGTAGAAATAAAGGAAGAGGGAAAGTAAGTAGATGGTCCAATTGGAGGATGAGGAAGAAAAAACAAATATATCTAATTATATCTTTCTTATTGCCCACCTTGCTTTTTGTAAGCCACATTTTTCCACTACTGAAAAAATGAATGACAACATTGCTAGTTTTTTTTCTAAGTTTCTGGGGAAGTAGGCTGAATCCCATAAAAAGGAATACCCTATATCTATCTATGGGGAGTAAAAATGGTGCACCCAATTGTATTTTTTTTTTCACAATTTTTGTAAATAGTAATCTGAAGCCACTAGGGGGTATGGTAAAGAAACCCTGGGAGGGGTGGGTTAGGAACCAGATTGAGCAAATATTTACAGAATGACAACAAAAAAGTCTTATATTCATAAAAATAAAAGAAGATTTTTTTATTTTTGTCTTTGGTAACTGGGTAAGGCCCACTAGGCACAAGTGCCTGTTTTCAGGGGCGACCTGGGAGCACTGGGCGGTTAAGTGACTTGCTCAGAGTCGCACAGTATGCAAGTGGAGGTTGTGAGAATCAAACTCAGGCCTGGTCTGCTGGATGTATCAAGCTCGTTAACACCTCGTTCCTAACTTCTAGGCTATACTGCCAGCCACGATATAGACTATCTGCAGATTGGGAAGTTGTCTTTGATTTAATTAAATAGTTGGGACCTATTTTTTACAGAAGTTATTAAGAATTCAAGGAAATCTATATATCAGGAAATTATAATAAAACATTTCTCAGAACAACCTTTTGTTGAATTTAGTGAACGCGAAAAGAAACAAATAAAAGAACGGTTGATAAATAAAAGAATCCCACAAGGAATGTGGGAAATTACTTGGTTGGGTGTCCATGGCCAGTAAACACTAGAGGAAATCATAAGCATAAGCAAATTCAGGATTGTTACTGTTTAAGGTAAAGGTGTATAATGCAAATAGAAACTCTAGACCATTTATATTTTAAATGCCCTTTTATTAAGTCTTTTTGGAATATTTTGAAAACACACTGGTGTGGACACCACTAGAAGGAATGGAATGCAAAACAGTTGTATTATGGAATTTTTCCACAGGAATGGGGTAGATATAAAGCAAGTATGTTAAATGTATTATCAATTCATAAATTGTATTGGATATGGCAAATCAGGTGTGGGTACATTCTTCAGCAAAAGCAAAAGCAAGACACTCCAATGGATTTATTCAATGTGATCACAACAAGCATAACTAGACTGCGGCAGTGTGAATATCAGAAATTGAAGAAAGTAATCTGGGAAAGATACTGGCAATTCTTTTAAAAAGATGATAAAAGAAAACACTGGATTAAAAGTGGGATTTTTTTCAGTAGACGATATATTGTAAGATTGGAAAACATTGAGGGGCTATGGGAAGGGGATGTTGGTTTATGATTGTAGAAAATAGAAGGAGAACATATAAAACAATAAAAGAGATATGACTCGAGGAGGTAAGAGAAACAACACTGCTTTCAAAAAATCTTGATGAGATGATGTTTTCTTGAAGGGGATTTTCACTATAGAACAGGTGGAGGGTCTAAAAGTATATAAAACTTTACATTTGAGCCTGTTAACTAGGTAAAAGAAAACAATTATTTGAGGTTTATCCTTTTTGAGTATTTACAAATGGAAAAAGATTTGTTTATGTCTTTTGTTTAATCTCAATACCTTATTAGTAAGGTGGAGGGGGTCATTGGTTCAGTATGTTTAATATATGGATGGGAGTGGGTTAAAGACAAAGTTCTAAACTTTTTTGGTTTTGATAAACTTTATTAGGATTGTCAAAGTATTAATGGGTATTGCATGTAAATTACTGTTTGGAAGATTTAAGAAGAATGATTTGGTAAATTTTGTTTTTAATGTTTTAAATAAAAATTCCACCACTCTTTTCAAGAAGTGCCATGGGATCTTTAATAACCACCTGAACTACCACCAGAACAGGCAGATGGGACCTCGGTTTAATGTCTCATCTGAAAGTCGGCACCTCAGGAGTGCAGCACCCCTCTCTTGCTGCACTGGAGTGTCAGTATTGGGATATTAACCCAAGTGCTTGGTGTGGGGCTAGAACCCACAGCCTTCTGATCTCCTGGTCTTAGAGGCGAGTGTGCTACCTGCTGAGCCACTGACACTGAGCAGATGTCTGTGGTGCCAGTTTCCTTGGCCATCACTTGCAGCACAACTGATGCTTATGCTGGGGTGCTTTTGGGGGGCTTAAACTGTTTAAGAATTTATCCATAACTGTGTTCAAGTCCCCACCTATTAAAACGTCCTTATTCCTTTTTTCTGATAGTGTTTGAGAAAGTGCTTGGTAGAAGATGTCATCGGTTTGTTTAGGGCAGTTTGCACAACATAATGCAGTATTTTTTCCCCTAGTTTCCCTGGGCCTGATTCCAAGACAGTTACACCAGGTGTAAATGCAGTACACCAGTCCTGATAGTGCAAATCACAAGTTACGCCAGTGATTAATGACATGCTCGATTCCAAAATAACAGTTACGCTGCGACCCACAAGTACTACAACAAATGCAAGTTACACCACAGTTACACCAAAGAATGCTTACGCCACTGTGTAATGTGGCTTACGACATGTGTAACACACCAGCACCATAGAACTGCTATTCCAGAATAGACTGCATAATGAACCATGCCAGAGGATGGTAACATAAGTTAGAACAAGGAAAAGCTGTCCTAACTAGTGCACAGGCCATAGAAACACCCCCCCCCATAGAGCCAGACTAGAGCATATCCTCAACCAGTAGGCCCTGAATGTGGAACTTATGCGCATACAGTGGAACACCCAAGTAAACGTGCCCTAGGAAGCCCAGGACACAGTGAAATAGATAGCAGCATGGCCAGATACGCCAATAGTAAGTGAAATGCACCTAACCCTGCCCCCTCCTCCTAGTCCCCCATGGGACATACCATCAGGCCTCCCTGACTTGACAATGTCCTCTGGAGAGCCTGGCTCCCCCCTTTTTTCATCCCCCTCCATCTCTACTTTACCCTCACTAGGTATATATAGGGGTGCACCCCCACTGTTACTTCTGTGAACCTACTTCATATATGACTGTAACCTATATTATGTAACCATATGCAACCTAAGTGTATTATTTGTTCAATGTTTTACACCTGTACTGTTTCTCTGTTGTAACCTGCACTATGTAACATTATCTACCCTCTCTGCGATGAGGTGCCTTTGTAAATGAGTCCCTGATTCAAAGGTTGTAAATCTGACTTGTACAAATAAATAAAATACATACCTGGTGCAACATGTACCATAGCATGTAGCACAATAGCCAAACACTAACGTGGGACAGGGCATTGCACTGTGTAACAAAGAAGTAATGGGACATACAGTAGGGAACAGTGGCATATCCTGTGGGACAGTCGAGAGGTATGTACTGCTGACAGGATTGCAAGTTGCAACATGAGTACTGCTACCTCGCTATTGTGAGTTACGCTATGTTTTGCAGGCATAACTTACGACATGCATACGTCTGCATTTTCCATCGCATCTGGTGATTCTCTTGGAATATGGCTAAGCTCGCATGTCATAGGGATTTTGGCTTAACTTTATGCACTGGCGTACTTTGCACCTTGCTCGCATCACTGTCTTGGAACTGGGCCTCCTGTCACTAGTATAAACCTGCCTTTGGTGTCTGAATGTATGTTGGCTGTCTGTATGTCGATGTTTTTGTGGCGTAAAATAGATACTCCTCTGCTCTTTTTGTTGTATGAGTTGGAAAATACCGGTTCAACCCACGCTTTCCTTAGTTTGTCTGTCTGCCTCAGGCTTTAACAGGTGGGTTTCTTGCAGAAAGATCATGTCTGCAGCAATCCTGTGCAGATGGTTGAGAATTTTCTTTCTCTTGAAGGGGGAGTTGATCCCCCTTACAGTCCACGTAACCAAAATTGTATGGGTTTAGCCATGTGTTGAGGCTAAGTGTCTGAGGTTGTATTTGGTCCCTTTTTTGCCTTGAGTGAGCACATTGCTCTGTATTGGCTAACTGGGCTGTATAGGTGTAGTATGAGCTAGGGTTTTCATTTCCCATTATTGCCCTTACTTTATCTGCAACATGTGCAGAGAAGGTGTCAGTTTGGCACCTGCTTAGCTGAGCCATTTTTGCCTTTATATATACCCCATACTCTTTTTAACATTTTGTCATGTTGCTGATGTTGTGTTGCAAGTATGGTATAAGACTGCAATATCAGCATACACATTAATAACATCCAGCTGTGTATATCGAGTATATTTCTCCTGGTTAACTGAAATGCTCGTGCAGAGGAGTATCTATTTTATGCCACAAAAACATCGACATACGGGCCCCCCAAAAGCCCCCCAGCATAATGCACTTACCCGGTTACCAAAAGCTAATAAATAAATAAATATCCCTGGTCTGGCGTAAATGTACCTGCGGAACATGGGATAATGAGTAGTGGGCATACTGCTGTAAGTATTTGGACCTGGGGAGGAAAGAACCAACAAAGTATTTGCCCCATACCTTGCTTACCTAGTACTTGGCTTGCATCAAGCATATGTTGGGAACAGTAAATTCTTTCTGCTTCTTTATTAATATTTTTTTCCATACCAGATTTGGTCCCTCTGAGTCACTATTGTGGGGAAGGGAAGGGGGGTTGGAGGGAGTGGCCGGCCTCTCTCCCTTTTCTTGTGGGTTAGCACTGTTGCCTTATGTATCCCCCTATGGGGAGGACTACTTGTTGGGTATTTAGATACCCAGAGCATTGACCTTTTATGGGGGGGGGGGTGAACAATGGTGGGGGTGGGTCCAGTGAGACTTCAGTGGATTTTTTTTAATTTTTCCTGTAGCTCCTTTACTCTGATGACAAATTATTCCACCTGCTACTTGTTTGTGGCCATGGTAAAGGGCGATATTCTGTTTGTTGTTTAGGGTGTCTGCCATGGCATTTGTAAAAGCTCCTATAGTCTCCTGTTACTGGTCACAGCTACTGGCTATCAGATGTCATTTAGAGATGTGCAAAGTCAGCAAAATTAGCTCTGAGAAATATTTTGTGAAATATGCTCAATTCGCGAAACGCAATTTGAGAAATTTGCCAATTCATGGAATTGCGGGCGAAATTCAACACTTCACAGCACAAATTAATGTCTATTAGTAGTGGGCACCCCAACCTGCCGATTGCTGACCCAGTGTAAAAAGTATATATTAAATCCCTGGTGTTTAGTGCCCCCCACCAATTGCCATCCACAGTGTAAAATAAATATATATCATATATATAGATATATATAGATATATATTTTTTTGCTATTAACTGCACTTTTCTCACTGATGCACCTTCCAAAGTTTTAGCCACCACCGCCCCCAGGCTCCGGCCATCCCCAGGGCTTACCTTCATCACTGACGCATTTCCAGGCTCACCCCTGGCTGGGTGGGGCCTTCATGTGCTCTGGAATTTCACGGACAAGAAATCAGGACTCCAACAGGCATCCCCACCAAAGGGGCCCCTTGGCTTACGGGACTGAAATGCACCGGCAGAGACAGATCGCTCAGTCCATGGGGAATGGTCTGGCAGGGAGAGCAGAGCATCATGAGGGGAGGTGACAGAATTTTGTTTTTGCTGATTCACCTGGAGCAGGATGTGCAATGGCGTGCAATGTCTGCTCCCCCCAGACTGACAGCACCAGATGCAGTGGAACCTCTGTCCTCTGGTAGGGGTCCATAGAATGCTGGATACTCTTCTGCCCTCCCCCCAGAGAAGGAAAGCTGTCCCCTGGATGCTCAATGCTTCTCTCCCCAGCCAGCCATCTGACTCCCTAGTCCGTCGCTGAACCCGGGATGTCACAGAACCTGGGAAGTTGGCACCGCAAGCAGACGTCTTGCCACTGTGCCAGTGGGCCACATCCATAAATATATTTTATTTATTTAAATCTATTGTGTAGAATCCCCCCCCTTCCACGGCCAGTCACTGGCCACAGTGTAAAATAAATATTTTTATTTAAATCCATGGCGTCTAGTGGTTCCCCTCCCCCACTGATCACCGGCCCCAATGTAAAAAAATATCAGTGAAATCCCTGGTGTTAGTGGACCCCCCACACCCATCAGGTAGTGGCCCCACCACCCCGACCCCCGACTCTAGTGGTCGACCAGCACAGCCCTCCACTCTCAGCCACAGCTGATCACCCGACTGACCGGGAATGAATGCATGTACAAGTATGCTCTCATTCATTCCATGTCAGACAGGTGGCCAGCCATAGTGGAGAGTGGAGGGCTATGCTGGTCACCCACTCGGGGTTGGGTTTGGGATAGGGGGGTGGGTCCACTAGACACCATGAATTTCATTGCTGATGTTTTTCCTTTTTTTACATTGGGGCCAGCAATTGGTGGGGAGGGGGACCACCAAACACCAAGGATTTAAATAAAAATATTTATTTTACCCTGTGGCTGGCGATCAGCAGGGGGGAGGGCTCTACACAACAGATTTAAATAAATATATTTATTTTACACTGTGGCCAGCAATCAGCAGGCGAGGGGGAACACTAGACACCAGGGATTGAAATAAATGTATTTATTTTACACTGTGGCTGCTGATCGCCAGGGGGAGGGTACTAGACACCAGGAATTTAGTTAAAGAAATAAAAGGATTCCCCATTTGTAACTTCTCCTTGCTTTTGTTTTTGTAAGTGCAATTTGCACTTTAAAATCCCAAAAGATAGCGTTAAATGGCAATTTTTTCTTGCTGCGGTCAGACTGTGAAGTGATCCACAGAGTGAACTTACCGACTTCGCCAAAAATTCACCAGTGAAGTAAAACTTTGCTGCTTCTCTAGTGTCATTTGGTCTGCTTGCGATTAGTGGTACTGTCACATCTGCTCACTGGCTGACAGCTAGCCATCAGGAGGTTCAGAGTGGGGGGGGGAGTGTGTTGGGTGTGGTCTTCTGACCAATCAACGAGAATCCTGCAGTTACTAAGTGACAAGAAGTTTGGTGCAAAGATCTGAGAGTTAGTCTTTTACCAAAGTAGTACTAGTAGTAGTAAGAATAGTAGTGGTAATAGAGTTTATTTATTGTGGGAGCCCTTCCCGAAGGCTCAGGGCACCTTTGCGAAGTATAAAACTGAGAAACAGCATATAAATATAAACAACCAACCATACAAATAAGAATAAATAACAATAAATATCACCCACTAATATAAAATAATTTCTACAGATCAAACACAAAACTGCTTGTCACATTTAATAATTTCTTAGACCCCAAAGGCTTGTTGGAAGAAAAAAGATTTTAATTTCCTTTCAAAGAGCTCTAGGGAAGGCGACTCCCAAAGAGAACCCAGCAAAAGATTTCATAGGATTTGGGTGGCCACTTCAAAAGCCTGATCCTCAGAAGATTTTAACCTTGCTCTGGGGATCTCCAAGAGAGCCTCTCCATAAGATCAGAGAGAGCAACCCAGGGTGTAGGGATGCAGGAGCTCCTTCAAGTAACCCGGACCCAACCCATGCAGGGCCTTATAGGTCAACAGACCTATTTTGAAGAAGATGCGCCAGTGCACCGGCAGCCAGTACAGTTCACACAACACTAGCATAATATGACAGGACCTTGAAAGGCCTGTCAGTAGCCAGGCCACATCATTCTGCAGCAGCTGCAGGCACCGCATTGCATCCTTTCTGACAGGCAGAGTGTGTTGAGCCTCAAGGCAACAAACACATGCAGGTGTCAGTGTGGTTCAGTTGGTAGCACATCCGTCTCTGGACCAGAAGGTTGTGAGTTCTTGTCCCACACTAGAATTGGACTTGCACCTAAAATGCTGGCATCTGAGTGCCGTATTGGGGGTGTGCTGTCCTTCAGATGAGACATTAAACTAAGGTCCCTTCTACTGGTGAGGTGGATGTCCAGGTGGAAATAAAAGAACCCAGGGCACTCTTCACAAAGAGAAGGGGACGTTCCCAATGTCCTGGCCAACATTCCTCTTCCCGTAAACTGGTTCATGCAATTATCTGTGCTGATGTGCGATATGGCTGCCACTACATATTCAGTCACTTCATTACCAGTCTTGTAATGCGCTTTGGGATACACTGTGTATGAAAATCGCTATATAAATGCTGATTCTTCTTCTTTTTCACCAGTGTGGCAAGATCATCAGGGGGGTTAAAGGATTTAATTTGGGCAATATTAAGCAAATGGTTAAAACCATTCCGGACAGCAGCCGACACCTGAGCATCAAGTGTCTACTCACTGTCTAGAACAATGCCAGAATTTCTCACCTTGATGGAGGCCCACAGTTTGGCTGAGACAATTAAAAGCCCTAAATCCTCTCTAGGAGCCTCCACTCCCTCCCTCCCTTTGACCTGGCTCAACCACCAGTACTTCAGTCTCTCCTGGGCTGAGTCCCAACCAGTTTGACGATGTCCATGCCCGTATGTCAGACAAGCACTTATTCTGCACGTTGACTGCATTTGATCGTCCTTATGTAAAAGAACGGTAGAGCTGAGAATAATTGGCATAGCAATGAAATCCCAGCCAATACCATCGGATGACCTCACCCAGGAGCAGCATATACACTGTGAATAACATGGGGGAGAAGACAGAACCTTGGGGCACTCCACAGGACAGAGCCATCAGGCTTGAGGAATAATTCCCGAAAATGACCCTCTGGGACCTGTCCCGGAGGAAGGACTAAAACTAGCTATGACCTTGCTAGTAAGTCCAACATACTCCCTCAGCCTGTCCAACAACTCCCCATGATCCACAGTGTCAAACACTGATAATAGATCAAGAAGAATGCAAATCGATCACTCTTCCCCATCCCTCGCCCCGAGCAGGTTATTCAACACCCATACTAATGCAGCCTTCACGCTGTGCATAGCCCTGAACCATGTCTGGAACTCGGCGTATACAGTGATATACTGCCTCATCACTCTCTGCTCATCCTTCCTTTGTCCTGTGCAATCATCCTGTCAGCCATTTGCTTGGGTCTTTTGACCATTCTGAGCCTTATTTTCCTTTTGCCGTATGGGGAAGGGGTGAAACTGTCTTCAGCAGGTCTAACTCTTTTAGTTGAAAGTGTGTTCCTTTACTTCTAAAAAAAAACATTGTCATCCTGCTAGGTATCCAAGCTTGCTGAAAGAGGGGAGGAAGTGGGAGGTTCTGCATAATATGGCATGTGTCCTTGAGGGATGGCCTTGGGGGGAACCAGAGGAAGAAAGTTCTTCTCCATGGCTTTTAGCTTTCGGTATTGGGGGGAGAGACAGAAGAAGGAGGTGAGGTGACAAGTACATTAGTCACTCATGAGGGGAGAAAATAAAGGAAAGTTTGACCATTTGAAATAATGAGCTGCCATTCTCTTTGCCTTATTGTGAGACTCTTACACTTATTGCGGTTGATTACTGCTCCTTTTGTGCCAAGAAAATGCTAAAATGAGAAAAAAATGCTGTTCAATACTGCTGGAGCCTGGGACCTGCCTTGTTCTTGGGGTAGAGGGGGTCTCCATGTTCTGGCTAGTACTATGCCCTTATTTAGCTGCAGCTCTTGCTGTTGATATGTGTGGGGGACCCCTTATATGATTCTTACCCATGGTTAAGCTGTTGCTTGCTGTGAATTTTACACACTCTAAGATCCAAGCACTTTTTTCTATGGTTGTGTTACTTCTGTCTTACTTCTTGCCAGTTAGGCAAAAATGCCATACATTAAAATTATCGATTTATTTATTAGCATAGGTTGGTTGAGACAAAGGAAAGGAAAGAGAGGGGTGAGGACAGCATGAGTTGAGAAAGTGAGGGAGCAGAAGGAAGGAGACAGTAGGGAAAAACTCTCTTTGATATGGCCTTTTTCTGTAGGATGTGGCTGTGTGGCTGTGTCTTGCTTGTTAGTTGCTCTAAGTGGGGGGGGGGGTAGAATCAGATCATAGAGTCCAGCTTGTTGTGAGCAGCTTAACTCACTGTGTTCTTTGAGAGTGCTCACACAGTTTTTGCTTCGGAAGACGGGTCAGTTGATGACTCGCTGGTGGCAGGTTGTTGCCTTCATGACTCACTTCCATGGTCACGCACTGGACTAGATATTTTCCCTGGGGCTCAAGAGGGATGGCCTTGAGATTAATCCAGTCAGTTGGTCGGATCATTGTGTTATCAGGTTCTATTTCAGGGCCCCTCCTTGTAGTCCATACCCTGTGGAGGTGGTCCAGTCCTGACCTTTGAGAGGTTTAGAACCTGAAGGACTGATGTTGGCATTGGACACCTTGGAAATGTTGGCAGCATGCACTGAGGGAGTGGAGGCCACAGTGCTGGCCTACAATAGGGTCATAACTGGGGCCCTCAACCTTCTAGCATCAGTCTGTGTAAGCACCCTGGTACTATGCCTCCGCTCACCATGGTTTGACGGTGAGATGAGAGCACATAAATTCAGGGGCAGAAGTTGGAGCATTGTTGGAACACGTATGAAACCAAGTAGTTAAGCACCCACACTCCAGACAGTGGATTGATTCGGATACTAAGGCTTATTTTATTGAATCCTTACAGACTAACATTTCACCTGGCGTACGCTGAAGAAACCTGGCAGCACGCCAGGTGAAACGTTAGTCTGTTTGCTAGCCACTTTGGCCAGTGTTATATTTATTTTGCACGTTTTGCACATAAGGATTCAATAAAATAAGCCTTGGTATCTGAATCCACTGTCTGGAGTGTGGGTGCTTAACTACTTGGTTTTATACGTGTTTACTCCTCAGAGTAGCACCACACTAATTTTCTAGGTGCTCATTCACACGGCAATAAGCATTGTTGGAAGAAGTCTAAAGCTGTGGAGGACAAACTAGTTCTGCTTTTCCATTATGAGGAAAATTAGAAGGCAATCTCTCATGTGCTGTGAAAGGATTGCTGCTTGAGGGATTTTTGGAAAATGTGCAGTGTGTACTAACAGAGTTGTGTATAAATGAGCTATAGGGGAGACCCTTCATTTGTTTCCCCGAAGACTCCTGACTGCCATAATAACAGCAGACAATAACCCTTTGGAATCTCTGGTGATTTTTAGTATATTTTAAAACCTGGACAGGGGACTTTTGTTTGGTACAGTCCCCCAACCCCATTTCCACTCCCAGACACTCAAAAGTCACACCTCTGCCAGGAACAAGTGTGCTGTAATGGGATTGCTGCTTGAGGGATTTGTGGAAAGGGTACTGTGTGTGTGACAGAGCTGTGTGTAAATGAGCATAGCAAATCTTTATAGGGGAGACCCTTTATTTGTTTCCCCAGGGGTCCCTGACTGCCATTTTAATAGCAGACAATAACCTTTGTAATGTCAGGTGATTTCTTTTTCTCTTTTTGGCCACTTGCCCATGCCAGAACCCTTGGTCCGGTCACAGACCCCTGCTGTCTCACCCCCACATGAGCCACACTCCCGATACTCACTGGTTTTCCCCCCAGGGTGGGGTCACGGCACCTGGCCCATAGTGCTGCGAACTTTGGGATAGGTTGGGAGTTGGCCTGGGAGCCGTGAAGGCGGTGGGGCAGATGTCATCAAGGTGGCACACGGCAGTAATGTTTCCCACTGTAAGGGGGGGGGCGGGAACGTGCAATGACAACCTGTGTCCATTCTGCCCCATGAATGTAGTGGTGCCAGCTGATTGTGGTGCCCCGGCCTCCGCCAGGGGACTGTCATGCACCGGGCACTCTCCCCACCCTCCCCCCTTGAGAAGGAGAGCAGTCTACAGGAAGCTTCATCCTTCTACCCCCGGCCGGCCCTCCGGCAGCCTAGGTCCATTCCTGAACCTGGATTGCCAGAGTCGCAAGTGGAAATCCAACTGCTGCACCAATGGGCCGGCTATGTCAGGTGATTTTTAATATCCCATTTCCATTTCCTCTCCCGGATGCTCAAAAGCCACACCTCTGTGAGTGGAGATGACGCAGGCAGAGGCAAATGTGTCAGCCGGTGTCAGCTGAAGAAAACAAGGGAGGAAGGCACTCCACTTTCAGTATTATTTGAGGTATTCTACTGACTGATTTATTTAATATTATAGCATAGTGTTAAGCATGTGTTTGAATAATTAGCTTTCATCTAAATTCATATGCTTGTCGTTACAAGTAGACATTAGTGCCTGTGTAGTACTTGGGCTGACTATAATAACAATTGAATAACATGAAGTTTTGCTGTTTATAGTGAGGAGTAGATATTAAAAACTTCTGCCTGGGACTGAATTATCTACTGTAACATACTTTAAAATAGCCTTTGATACCAATCTTGTATCAGTCCATCACGAAACAAGATATAAGACCGCTAGGGTCGTTTATGCTCAGTTTTAAAAACCAAGAGCAGAGTAGTGTGATTATTAGTACTTTAGTTAGTTGCTATTCTAACAACTAGCCGGGGGCTGAGCTAGTACTGGGCCATACTGTCATTGAAACATTGTCTTCAGAATAATTACATTGGTTCCTGTGATAAATTGTAGGTTAGCCAGAATAAGTTCACGCTCAGGACACACTGTTTTGTGACATTACTAGAATGATTGAAGAAGGGTGTATAATTTTGTCTGATGGTACCATTGCAACACAATGCTCCCTTTGTATATCATTTAATTTGGATGCATTCAGTGACTTCTCATTATTCTGTTACAAATAACGTGAGGAGATCAAACACCTAAAACACAAAATAGTTTTACTAGAGCACAAACTCAATTCAAGGAAGATAAATGACTCAGTACCTGCATTTAGATCAAATGCATCACTTACATCCCCTATAGATCCCTTATCTAACTTGGATAATACACCTGCCACATCCAAATCTGGTAAAAAGCGACCTATTGAAAATTCATCTACTAATGACCCAGACTGGTGTGTTGTTAAAAGAAGAAGAAACTCTAAAAAAAGGAGGCCAGCTTTGGTTAACAAAATTCCCCTGGCAAATAGTTTTCAGCTTTTAAATGCTGAATCAATTCAGAATACCAATAACACAAAACACACTTCTGAAGAGGAGTCACAATCAGTAACACAACATCAGACCTATAGGCAGATAATTGCTTTGAGTGACTCTATTATTAAAAATACCAATAACTGTATCTGTGACAAGGACATCCAGAACAGGGTGGTAAACTGCTTCCTTGGTGCCAGGACATCTGATCTAGCTAATATGTTGGAAAACATATTCAGTAGAGCTGGAGTTGATCCTCCGGCATGTATTCATCTTGGGACAAATGATACTGATAAAAACCTGAGCTGGAATTACAGAATGATTTTATGAAACTTGTGAATATTTTGAAGGCCAGGGGATGCTATATTGTTTTCTCTGAGATATTACCTGTTCTAGTGCTTCATACTGGAGACAACAAAGCATTAATCACTTGAATCAGTGGCTAAAAATTTGGTGTCTTGAGAGGGGCTCTAAGTTTTTAAGGTATTGGGATACATTCTTGGGCAAACAAGATTTATACTGTGGTGATGGGCTCCGTTTAAATTAAAAGGGAAATAGAACTCTGGGCACTAGGTTTAGAAACATGGTTAACATGACTTCAAACTACAGTAGGAGTGAGCGGGGAGAAGGGGGGTCTGTCCATTCCATTGCATGGAATTCTGTCTACGATTAGTGTGAAAAAAATAAGCTCCCTGAAATTTTTATTACCGAATGCAAGGAATTTAAATATAGTTAAAAAATCAGAACTGAAATTAATAGCTAGTGACTGTAAGATACATAAAAACAGAGAAACATAGAAACAGAGAAATTGGTGGCAGATAAGGATCACTAGGCCCACCAAGTCTGCTCATTTTCCCTACCTACTGCCGAACCACAGAACCTACATGATCTCTTGCTTTACCCTCTCTTCCCTATCACTAGGGTTCCCTTATGCTTATCCCATGCATTCTTGAATTCCCTACCTTTTTTGCCCCACCACCTCTGCTGGGAGGATATTCCATGTATCCACTACCCTTTCAGTGAAAAAATACTTCCTCACGTTACCTCTGAGTCTATCCCCCCTCCAGCTTCATGTCATTCCCCCTTGTTCTTGAACACCTTTTTTTCTGAAAGATGCTACCCTCTTGTACCTTATTTATACCCTTGAGATATTTGAAGGTCTCTGTCATATATCCCCTTTCTTCCCACTTCCAGGGAATACATATTGAGGTCCTCATATGACTTTTGGTGCAGACCCTGCACCATTTCTGTTGCCCTTCTCTGAACTGCTCCATTCTGTCCATGTCTTTTCAGAGATGCAGCCTCCAGAACTGGATACAATACTCCAGATGAAGTCTCACCAATGATTTGTACAGTGGTGTCACCACCTCTTTTTTTCTGGTGGTGATACCTCTCCCGATGCACCCCAGGATCCCACTGGCTCTCCTCACAGCCTTGCCACATCGTTTGGCCACTTTTATGTCATCAGATATGATTAACCCCAAGTACCTTTTTTGTTTGGTGGCTGTCAGTATCTCATCATGTACTCCTCCCCTGGGTTTCTGTTCTCCGAATGCATGATTATGCACTTCTTTGCATGGAATCTTAGCTGATACACTCTCGACCACTCCTCAAGCTTACTTAGGGTTCTCCTTATTTTTCCACCCCTCCTGGAGTGTCTACCCTGTTACAGATTTTAGTGTCATCTGCAAAGAGGCATACCATCCCATCCAGCATCGCTGCAATGCCCCTTATGAAGACATTAAAGTAGACTGGCCCCATAATTAATCCTTGTGGTACACTGCTGGTCTCCATCCTCTCCTCGATTTGAATTCCGTTTACCACCACCCTCTGTGTTCTATCCATCAACCAATTTCTAACCCTGTTTACCACCTTGGGACTACTCCCAGGCTGCTCAGCTTGTTTACAAACCTCCTACATGGAACGGTGTCAAAAGCCTTGCTAAAATCCAAGTAGGCCACATCCACCGCTCCTCCTTAATCTAATTCCCTGGTCACCCAGTCAAAGAAATCTATTAGATTTGTTTGACATGACCTTCTCATTGTGAATCCATGTTGTCACAGTTCCTGTGATCCGTTGGATTCAAGATATTCCACAATCCTTTCTTTTAGCAGTGATTCTATTAATTTCCTCACCACCGAGCTCAGGCTGACTGACCTGTAGTTTTCAGCTTTCTCCCTGCTATCACTTTTGAGAAGAGGGACTACATCTGCCCTCCTTTAGTCCTCTGGAATCACTCCTGTTTCCAGCGATTGGTAGAACAGGGCTGTCAGTGGTGCTGCCAGCACCTCTCTGAGCTGCTTTAATATTCTTGGATGTACCCCATCTCGCCCCATTGCCTTGTCCACTTTCAGTTTTTTTTTTCCGTCAAAGTTTTTATTGAGTTTTAAAAGCTAGTAATCACATGCACAACATCCATTGGTTACATCATTGTGGAGGACAGTTTTATGTTGGGTACTAGGCCAATTAGCATACATGTTCTACAGCTAAGATAACATTGTAAACATCAAATTACAATAAGTTTAAGGAATGTGCTCAACAATAACTCTTCTGTGGTAGTACTTCAACTGTAAAGAGTTGTTGCTATTAGGAAGTGCTGTTATTTCATCTGTTAGTCCTGGCAGAGGTGGAGATTGCTATGGTATTTTATGCACTGTGACAGGGATTTCTCCACCACGATAAAGAAAAAAGGGGGGGATATGAGGGAACGAGGGTGGGGGATGTCTATGTCAGAGCTCTGTCTAGCAGTCATTATGGTTTATATAGCAAACAGAAAAGAAAAGAAGGGGGAATCATATCCATTTGAAATGGTTGTAGCTACTCTTTCTAGAGTAAGCAGAGTTTGGTAGCCATCAGTGAAGTCGCTGGTTATGTTTATTTGGTATGCTGAGCTAAGTTTCAACAAGCAGTTGTTCACCTGTTTTTGAGCACTGTGTGTGCAGTATGGGATTTCAATTGCATGTAGGGACTCCATATGTTGTGATATTGGGAGGTCTAGCCTATCGCTGCATGGGCTACTTTCTCATAGTTGGCAGTTAGAGTCAGTAGATTAAGCCATTCAGCAATGCTGGGGGAGTCTGTTTCCCTCCAGTGTCATAGCATGATTCTCTAGGCAGCTGCCAAGGCTCCTGTAGCCCAAAGCTCCTGTTTCATGGGGATAGCAGATTTGGGGGGAGGACTTGACAGTTTACTTTCAGTTTTGCTAGTTCATTTGGGACTCTCTCCTTTGTAAATGGTCTGCTGCCCACCTCCCTACCATTAATGCTCCTTTTGCTTAACTGAGGTCCCTCACCTTCGCCTTCTTCTTTAAATACTGAACAAAAATATTTGTTCAGGATTATTGCTTTTTTCAGGTTCCCCTCTGCACACTTTCCTCCTTCCCTCTTTAACCTTACAATCCCACCCCTGGTCTTTCTCTTTCCACTAAAGTACCTGTAAAAAGTATTTTCCCGTTTCTTTACTGGCTGGGCTATTTCTTCTCCATTTGCACCTTTGCACTCCTGACTTCTATCCCTGCCTCCCTCTGCTTTTCCAGATACATTACTCTGTCCTCCTCCTTCTGTATTTCCTTGTACTTCCTGAATGCTAACCTTCTCATTTTAGCATACCTTTTACATTTGAGGATTGCCCAAGAGGTACAGAATTGATAGCTTCAGCTCAGTTAATAAACACCATAAGTCCACAACAAATCGTGGCTGAGTATTGATGGTAGAATCACAATAAAAGGATTATGGAAACATAAGATGGTGAAAGAAAGAAATTGCCCTAGAAGGTGATCAGAGACATTTTAGAAACTCAAATTCATCTACTAACAAAATGTCCATTTGCCTATGATATTTGGAAATTATTGTCAGAAATGGACACAACCCTTATTCACTACAGTCAATTATCAGATTATAGTGTTAGACATATATCCCGGTCAGAGGGAGAAATTTAACACATCCTTTTTGCAGCTTTGTTTTGACTGCTGCAGGTATTACCCATGGCAGGCTAGGTGTGCTTTAGAACTGCAACAGAAAAGTTTAACTTCTGTCGCAGTCATCATCAGCATGATAGAGTCAGCATTGAGGAAAGTATACAAAACTGAAAAAAGTTCTCTCTCATCAGGCAAATTGATTTCTTTATGGAAAGAAATGAAGTGGGTAATTTGGAATGTATCTGCCGTGGCACAGGTTGAAGTCTGTACTATGTGACGAAGATACTTTATTACTATATGTACTAAATGGCAAAAAAAGTTGATGCTATGTAATTTTCTTTGCTAATTCACTTTGTGTGGATTTCTTTTTTAGTTTTTTCTTGATTTTTTCCTTTTTGTTCTATCTTTTTAACTTTATTTGTGCCTGTGTTGTGTGTATGGAAATCAGATATGTCTGAGATGATTGTATGATTATCCTTTTAAATACAATTTTCCTTTTCTTCTTGAGCAGTGCCATTGGGTCTTTAGCAACCACATGAACAACCACTTGAAAAGGCAGACAGAACCTCAGTTTAACATGTCATCTGAAGGACGGTACAGCCTGACAGATAGCATCCACTTAGTACTGCAATGAGGTGCAAGCAATTATGATATACATCCATAGTACAGACAAACTCAGTCCATCAGAAATTACAGTGTATGCATAGCAGGATGAGTGAGTGGATTTTTCTTGTGGTATAAGAATATGAGGAGCAACAATTATGTACTTGTTTATCTTTACATTTAAACTGTATGTGATTTTTTTCCATCATGTATATATCATGGACTGTGGCCTTCCAATCGGTCATACTACCTATTGTTGGAGAGAGCCAGTTTCTAGTTTTGAGTTTCTTGGCTGACAGAAGCATTATCCCCTTTAAATATTTAATATTCCTGTACCTGAGTCCCACTGGGTAGGGGTGGAAGAGGTAGAGCTGCAGGGTTAAAGTTATAGGTTCTTGTAGGACCAGAGAGAGTTTCCATTCCAGGACCCTATGGATTGGTTGCAATAAGAGGAAGGCCCACATAATGTGGGAGTGGGTTCCCAGGGGCTCCCCACAGAGCCTCCAACAAGTCGCTGATCTGCCACCTAAGTATCTGGAGGGAATAACCGGGGTTCAGAAGTATCGTGGCAAGTGCTTCCAGGCATACTCCATCCAGGCATGTGAGGTTGCCACTCTGCCTATTTTATAACAACCCCTCTCCCAGTCTGACAGAGGAAGTTCTATCGGGAATTCCCACTCCCATCAACTAGCCACCTATAAAGCATTCTCTTGTTGGGTGTCTATTAACACTTTGTGTATTATGGATATTACTACTAAGGTGTGGATCTATGATGCCTGTTCAACAACACTTTTGTTGACCAGCATCACAGTGATGGGATTAATGTCAACCACAAGTTGCAGTAGACATGAATCCCAAATATCTCCCCGATCCTGTTTTTCCAACAGGGGGCTTTGCCTCCTGAACCACCCATGTGGGGACTCTGCCTCCTACACACCCCGTACTAAGGATTCTCAAGTCTGAGTCAGAGTTGATTTGGGGAGGGGGTGCAGGACCGGAAGACAGTGTGCCCCAGTCTCGGGCACACCAACACAGAGACCTGTTGGCAAACTGTCGATTTTGTCAACAGTGATGTAGATCACTGTGCTGGTGTCACTGTTGGGGGGGGGCATACCCTGAGGTGCATACTAAAGAGGGGGTAAGGAGCATAAGAGGCTGTGTGCCCATATGAGCTCCTGTTTAATTTAATGTGTAATGTGTTACCCCTCATTGTGTACTCATCTAAGTTTATTTTGAATTGTTCATTGATATCACTGTTTATTATTTCCTCAGGAAGTCTGTTCCAAGGGTTTACTACACTTTGTGTATAATATGCTCTTCTTTTTTCAGTGTTAAATTTCTCTGGTTTTAATTGAAGATGATGTCCTCTAGTGCCCTTAGTGTTATTTTTTATTATGAGATTTAGTTCATTGAGCAGTCATTTGTCTTGAATAAGGTTATAGGATATTAAAGGTTTGCATTTGGATATGTCTTATGAATTCTTATATCAGAGCCGAAGCCTCTGTGAAGAAAGGTATGTAGGAGGGTCGCTTATTAAGAAAGTGGAATACTTGTAAACATCAGAAGAATTCCTTTTGTGGTAAATCATATTGTTGTCAGAGGTCCTCAAAGGTCCTGATGGTCTCCCTATTGCATATCTGTCTCAAATAGATTAAATTATGACTTTGCCATTCCAGAAATGTGGCATCTAGGTGGACTGGTAAAACGTATTCCAACAGTGACAGAGGGCACACCCAGATCAAATATGGGGCTAGTGCCAACAAGGAGACCACTCCTTCCAAACCTCACCCACTCTACGCAGCCAGGGATTATCCTCCAGCCATTCTCAGAGGTCTTGGTCTGTACCAAATAAGTAACCAATCATCTTATGTGGTGGCATGAGATGGTCCACCATGGTCTGCCATTGCAGACCACCACCCCTTATGTGCCAGTGAAAGAGGATACAAAGCAGTACAGCCGTATAGTAGGTTTGCAGATCAGGCAGACCCAGACCCCCACAGCTCCTGGGCAGCATTAACATTTTAAACTGGATATGGGGATGCTTTCCCTGCCAAATGTAGCATGTGACAAACACCTGTCATGTCTTCCAAGCCGTCTGAGACACTGGCACAGGGACATTTTGAAATATGTAAAGGAAACAGGGAAGAACTACCATTCTGACTAAGTCTACCCATCTAATTAGGCTCGGGAAGATTGTGCCAATGTTGCAAGTCAGTAGTAAGTTGCTTAGCTAATAAGCTACAATTAGCTACATACAGTTAGCCTATTTGTGATGTTAATTTAATCCCAAGATGCTTTATTTCAGTGAGATCCCAGCAGAAATGGTAAATCATGTGTAGTGCCAGGGATGGCAAAAAGTACAGAAAGAGGACTTCTGGTTTGGTCATGTTGAGTTTGTAGGATGAGACATTACTAAAGGCATTCAAGATGTGGAAAACTTTGGGAAGAGATGTCTGTGAATGGGTAATATATAAAAGGATGTCATTGCCGTACAGCACAGGTTCCTTCTGCTTCAAGTCAAAACAGTGCGGTTAAAAATGCCACAGCCAAACAGTGCCCACCAAAAACAGAGTCGGGCAAAACACCAACTTGTTTGAAACAGCGAGCCCATTCTAAACAATGGGTCTTTATGTTTTTTTGATGGGGGCTTTGCCTCCTGCACCCATTGCATGGTGGGCTTTGCCCGCCTCCACACACCCTCTGGAACTTAAATGACTAACTCCAAGGGAAGACCTCGGGGATGGAGAGAAACTCGGGTGGGGGAACTTTTTTTTTTTTAAAGCACCATAAAAAGTTCTAGCTGGGGAGACCTGGGGGGGAACTGAACTGCAGTCCCAGGTCTCCCAACTGCACTGTGTGTTGGTGCCCTACTCACTCCTCCTTGGGAGCGGCTCGACCTGGCACCCAGCATATAGCAACTTGTCCAATCTCCCATTCAGCATACAGCAACAGGGCAGCAGTATTCCCCTACTGCTGTTCTACCCCTGTCGCTGTAATCCCAGGCACTGTCTTACACGTAAAGTATTAAACCGGTACCTTGCCATACAGGGCAAGCCAACTCTCTACTCCAGCACAGCTGATGCCCTGTATATGCTCACTCTGTCTAATCAATTGTGTCAGGGGTTCATTGAATATGGCAAACAGTTGAGGAAACATTGTGCAGCCCTGTCGGGTGCCGCGGCCCAATCCAAAAGAGTCAGACACATGGCCATTTGCCTTCATAAAAGCATGTGGGACAGTATATATCCTTTGCAGGGCCTGTATAAACTAATTGGAAAATACCATCTTGGCCTTCTCTCCAAATAGATAGGGCCACAACACCCAATCAAAGGTCTTCACTACATCTAGGCTAATTAATAAGGTGGGGTTCTGTGTTTTACATATATAATGGAGAACGTGAAGTGTCCATCTGACATTATCCCCAGTCTGTCTGGAGCGGACAAATCCCACTTGGAGTGGATAAGGCATGGTAACTGGGTATCTGCTCGGTGAGCTAACACCAACATAAAGAGTTTATAGTCAGTATTTAATACCGAGAAGGGTCTTTATGCTGAGCAGTGTGTATGGTCTTTCCTGGCCTTGGGGATCACTGAGATTGTGGCATACTGCCATGTGCTTGGGATTTCTACACCATTAGAATCTCATTACAGGCCTTCAGGAGAGGGGGAAAAAAAGATGTTCTTTGTGGTTTTTATATAGTTGTACTATACAGCCATCTGGTCCTGATGCTATCTGGGTTCTGGCTTTACATATTATACCCACCAACTCACCCAGGTCAATCAGACGAGTGAGGATCTCAGCTTATTCAGGCCGAAGTCGTGGGAGGGATAAAGGTGAGAGAAATGCATTAGTCGCTTCAGGGTCAGAATTGGCATCTGGAGCATAAAGAGAAGAATAATATGTCCTAAAAGCCTCTGCGATTTCATGTCGTCTGTCTGAGTAAACGACCCATCTGTTGGTGGTGTAATTTGGTTACCGATGCTCTGGTTTTCTGTCAGCGTAGCTGATGGTTGAGAACCTGTGTCGCCCATGGCCCCAGCTCATAATATTTGTGCCACAAAAAGTCAGAGCTAGTTCTGTTTTGTGACGGAAGATGAAGTCAATGTCCCACTTGACCTGGTCCTTACAAGCCTTGACGGACTGTTCTCCCTGCTTATGTAACATTTGCAGGAAGTGGTAAGTTTTTTGTAGGTCCTGAAGATGCTGAGATCTCTTGTTGTATTTCTGGGAAGAATATTCAATCAAATGGCCCCAGAGAACTGTTTTGAGAATATCCCAAAGCACAGTTGTGGAATGAGCCCCGCCCCTGATTATGAGTCGATATTTCAGTAATCTTGTCCATCACAAAATTATGAAATTCCTCTGAATGGAGATAATACGGATTCAAGTGTCACTGAGTTCATATGGTTTCCATGGTGAGTCAGATATATGTTTTAATCAGACCTTGATCCAATAGTAAAATATCCCCTAGCTCACATTGAGTAATAAGGTGCATATACTCCTGTTGAGTGTAACCATAATCTATATGGGTGTAAATCCCATGCACTTCTGAATAGTGTGTGTAGTTTTTGGTTTGGGGATGAAGTTCTCACCCGGTATCCATCCATTTTAGTTACAGCATTTATGTGCATCATGCTGGTGGGGAGGGGAAGGGCTAAAGATGTCCCAGGTATTAGACTGAATCATGTTAAAATCCCCTTTTAAAAGTCAAATTCCCAGTTTTCATGATGAGGAGGTCCACAGTTTTTGACTTCTGGGGTCTTGGATCCTGGGGAAATATGTAGGGAAGCCAAAGTGCCTCTTTATCCTTCAGCACACCTTGCACCATAACTAAATGATCTTCCCTATCAGGAATGGTCTTACTCTCCTGAAATGATGTGCTCCATGGTATCAAAATGGCCACTGCCCTGTGTTTGCCATTTGGTGTTTCAGTACTGTATACTGTACTTTGCTAAACCCAAATTTAACCAGCTTCGAATGCTTTGTGTGAGTTAAATGCATTTCTTATAAAAAGATCAGGGTCGGATGTTCCTTTTTAATATGATAGACAACCTTCTCTCTCTTAATTGGGTTATTTAGCCCCTTGAACTTTAATAAGAATCAAAATATATATCTACCTATCATACAGTGTGGATGGATACCTCCTTCCCCCACTCTCCTCAGTAGCAAAAGTTTCCCTGTACATAGATTAGACTGTAAGAACAGATTGTGCAATTTCAACAAGAACAGTAACATAACCACAGATAAACCTTTAACAGTCAATTATAAAACAATTAGAGGTGCTAACCAAGCACCCTCAAGTGAACTTGCAGTATGGGCTTCCAAGGCAGGAGCCTAAACAAGGCTCTATGTGTATAGGCTGAAGCCTATGACAGGGGAACTTTCCTCAACCCAATGAAGAGGCCTCTGTAGTTACCACTATGTGGGAATGGTGTTTGGGAAAGACATCCATTAACTTTGAGTGTGCCCCTTCCTGTTTCCTGGCTGTAGAACATACTTCATCTTCAGGCCTGCTAAACACTCATGTCCCATACGAGGGGGAAAACAAACCCAATAGCAGGATCATCCATATGAAAAATTTAAGTAAGCAAAAACTGGTGGCCAACAGGTTGCAAATGGTCAAATGCCCTCGTGCACTTTTCACTCCACCCACCCAATGCAGGGACTGGGACAAAAGAATAGCAATTGAACAATGACCCCCTTCCCAAAACACTCAAATAGTGAAAGGTTAAGAGAACAAACAGTATTGCAGAAGATAGCTTAGGGTCCCCCTGCATAGAAGTCATTATGAGGAAGCAGAGTCCTGGTGGCCTGAATAGTCAGGATATCAGAACACTACAAAAATCCAGCAGTTGGGTGGTATGGCTTGGAACCAAGCAAGATGGCTGCTTAATCCCTTTGCTCTTCACCTCAAACCTACTATCTACTGGAATCCACTTACTGGATCACTCAGATCCCCAATCTAGAAGCAGTACCAGCCATATACCTCCCAGTCTCTTGAATAAAGTAATTTGTGATGAGGAGAACGGCACCAAAGGCTAGAACTGCAACTCAGAGATCTCTCCTACGATGCAGCCTTTCTCTCAGTGATGGCCGCTATTGTGGTAAACATGTCTACTGACCAGACTGAGGCAATGTTCAAGCAACTTTTACAAAGGATGATTGACATTAAGATCTACAGAATGTTACCTCCAACATGAAGGCAATATCAGACCTTGATTAATGCCTCATAGCTGCTGAATCCAAAACCAAGGTTAATGAAGACAGTTACCTCCATCTTCATGCCCAGCTCCATGAACGGGCTGCATTTACCAGGCAGTTCCATGAGAAAATAGATGACCTAGAAAACTGGGGCTATGCAATCATTTTCTTTTCTTCAGCTTCCCAAAGAAAGCCATGTTGTTGGACCCCATCAGCTTCATGCAGCATGTGCTACAGTCCCTCATGAAGCTTCCCGGGGAACCCCAGTTCACAACAGAGAAGGGCAGTAGGAGTCTGGTGCCAATGTCCAAAAACAGAGAGCAGCCATGGTCTATTCTGGCCGACTTCTTGAGATACCTCATAAAGGAGAATATCCTATGGGAGCTGGGCAAGTTAGAGTGGCAAAGGCACCCCATCATTATCTTTCAGGACTTTTCTAAAGAGCTTACCCAGAAACAAAGAGCCTATACTGAGATCCTCCACCTGCTGCATGAGTATGGGGTGCAGCTTACACTATGATACCCAGCCACCTTACAACTGGTTTACAATGGGGTGCTGTTAACCTTTAACACCAGAAGCCACCCAGGACTTCAGTGATAACCGACATCCTGCATCCACCAGACAGGGAATATATCCATCTCTCTGCCTTTCACCTATGAGCCACACTCCTCCTGTAGAGCTTTCCCAACCCATGGAGCTGACTATTGCACCTGCTTCACAGCATGCCTCGACAGAAGAAGAACCCTGGCTCCCACCACTAAGACCCAAAAAGAGTAATAGGGGCAATAATAGAGTTAGAAAAGACAGAGGCACACTACAGATCTGTTCCAGAAGGCTCCACAAGAGTGACATCTCCGAAGAAGATGACCCCAACTTGGCTAATTTACTAGGTGATAACAGGTTTACACCACTTGCTACGGAGCACCCAGGGCCCACCCTGATGGTGAGCCACCCTACTGATCCCTCATCAGACCAGCAGTAACAGCAAGGCACTCAGTCTTCAGTTGATATTGGCCCACCCAGAACACTGCTACTGCATCTGTTTCTTGGGCAAAAGTCATTGCAGCTGCAGCCTCCTACCCCACACTTGCCTCATCAAGACTGGAAGAAAGTAAGACAGGCAAGCTCTGCCACCCTGCCAGCACTGTGGTAATGCTACTGCTTGCAGCATTGATGACCCATGTTCAGAAGTGAACATGGTGCATCAGAGAGTCGGCTGGGGGGAGGTTGGATGAGAGTCCCATGAACAGCTCCCCACCTCCATGGGGGTTGTGATTTTTCAGCATACTAGTGACTCCCAGTGGAGACTGAGTGTCCAGCAGCCAGGACTATCTGGCACTGCGGAGTCGTTTTGGCAGATGTCTGTGGGATTGGTGTGGGATTGCGCCCCTCCTGCGCTGACATCATTGCACATACGTGTCTCCTGGGGAACCAAGCAGGAAAAGCCTTTGTCACTGAGCACCATGAAGCCCATGGAACACCTCCTGAATGATGCCCCAGGTGAAAGCCTTGGCTGGGGACTCTGATGGATTTCGGTCTCTCCCCCCTCCCCCCTTGGGGAGCCCCACCTTAGGGGGCAAGCTATGAACAACACAGTCCAGGCAGCCCAAGTGCAAGTCCAGGTGCTGAATAGAGGGGTATATCCTCCCACACATTGTCAGGGAAACAAAAAGAGTAAAAAAAAAAAAAAGGTGAGCGCCAGACACACAGCCCGGCCACTGTATCCATGAACATCCCCCTCCCCCACTTGATCAGGTAATGGGTGAACTGTGCTCTCTCTCCTCATGGGACAGGAACAGGTTGCAAAGTCCCAGCATGTAGGTCTTCCCAATCTACACCTTCAAAGGACATCTTTGTTCTTTGTATAGATATATTGTTTAATACTTTGCTTGATGACCTGTTGCCCGACCGTGACCCCCACCTCTTCCCCTCCAGTAACAGATTTATGTAGTCTTACACTGGATGCTAGGACATTGCTCATTTATTTATACTTGTCTAGCTTTCTCTGGATGTTGTACAATTCCCCAGTATCTACAATTATATGTGCTGTGTGCTAGCTATCTGTGCCTGATATCAAGTGGGTCATGTGTGATCATTCTTAATTATACCACCACCCTATCAGGCTCTCAAAATTAATTTTCCCCTGTGAGGACTCCCTACCAGTGTCTCTGAGGGCAGGCCCTGTTCAATCTGTGTTTCTGCTTACCTGAATCCTAATGATCAGCTTCATTTTGTGAGAGGACGCCATTTTGACCAACTTGCAGACCTTTCCCTGGTGACTATGGGTGCACTATCCATCAGACGTCCCCATCCTCTATACTGTAGGTCCCCGGGGACAAG
The DNA here is from genome assembly GCA_016271365.2 of Neoceratodus forsteri. NCBI lineage: Eukaryota > Metazoa > Chordata > Ceratodontiformes > Ceratodontidae > Neoceratodus > Neoceratodus forsteri. The sequence goes on along the minus strand of CM028131.1, from coordinate 1,065,064,019 downwards.
AATAACTCAAACAACACCCATAAAAGTAGAATTTGCAGTCTGCATCTTCTTCTATGCTGCCTGTTCCACCTCTTACCTGGGTGAGGGGTAAACTGCTTTTACCACTTTCCATGAAGTGTCTCACTATTTACAGGCACATGCCCTGTTTCGTGCTTCTGTCCAACCACATATGTCAGTCTGTGCCCCCATCCCCCTGCTGACATGACCCTCCGGAGTACATTTTGTGACTATTCATGAGCAACGGAGGTGCTGGCACCCTGTCTCTTTTTAATTCCTCCATCCCTATGATGGACTGCATACCTGCTCATTTGATGTCACTCAGTGAGCCTGCCTGATCACACGTTCATGCAGCCTACTAGTAACTCCCCCAGCTGCTCACATGCTCATAGTGTTAACCCTCTTGGGTACCCATCCTCTCTCACATTCATGCAGTCAGCTACCCGTGCAGATAGGCTGTTGCCCACAGAAAGGGTGAAAGCCCTGTAAAATGGTTATGCGTGTTGTCTATACACTGGAAAACATAACTCCCACATGTTTTGCCAAAGGATCTCCCCAGCACAAAAGGCACATGCTTAAGTTCTTCCCACACGCTGTCTCTCACTCAGTCCCCATTTCCACTCGTCAGCCTAATAGACTCCAATTGGTCCCTTCTCTCGCCAGTGCCCACCATACGACATTATATAGGGTCACACCAATACTGCAGTTAGGTATCCTTCCTGCCTCTTCTTGGGGGGGTGGCCATAGGACTTCCATGATACAGTCTAGAACCCATTCAGTTCCCACCTCTATAATCCATAATACAACTCGAGAGGCTATTGCACTCTCAGTACCTCAAGAAGCCATCCCCTGCTCTCTTCAAAGAAGCTAGGGGGAAGCGGGAAGTGCTTCTGCAGGAAAGCAGACCTGTGAGCCCATTAAGGAAGCCGTTAGTATGCATTGCTATTAAAATACAGAAGGAGTACCACAGACTCAGCTCCTCCAGGCCCCCCATCTACTCTCCCTAAGTACTTAGAGGGAAGTAGGCAGGGTTTCAGCGAGGACCAGTAAGGTCACCAGTCTCTACCTGTTTTAGCCCCAGACACACACATAGGTGCAAGCACCCTTTGAGCACCAGGCTGATGAATAGAATGGGGGTTGGGGTTGGTGATCCACGTCATACAAACCTGAGGCAGTGCCCTAGCTAGTACTACTGGGTGTAGACCCTTGAACATCCCTTCTTCTGTTATAGCTCTCTCTCCTGCTGCACACACCACTATGACTGACACATGCCCCCACCCAGGGATAACGCCTCAGTATCTTGCCCCACCCTTTGATTTTGATGTTTTGATGCTGATAAAGTATCGGGGATCCCGTACTTCATTTCACTCTTTAGGTTCTGAGAGGATACCTATGCTCAGAAAACACACTTGTTGCTGCTTTCAGCAGAACCCCCAGCCAGGAGCTTTAGTAGATGACCTCGGGTTACCCCATAGGACCTGGCCCCTCCTGCGAAGATTACACCTAATAAGTTTATGCATATAGTTTCTATGTTCTGTTTACCTTTTGATTTTATATTGATGACTGTTGTTAAGCTCTATCACATACCTGCATTGTACTGAAGTAAGGGCCATGTTTGCTGGCCTCTACTCTGATATGGCACACCCACCAAGGGGATGGGTAAGAAACATTGTGGTCACCTAAGGACAGCAACATGAGAATAAGACAGCACTGCTTTCTCTTAATGGGACATCTATCCGTACCACCTCCCGATGGTTTATTCCAGCTATGGCTGCTCTATGACTGATTAGCTGGAATGTGCAGAGGATGAAATCTCCAATGAAGAGAGAAAGCAAGTGCTGACCCAACTTAAAAGGCTCCTCACCCAGATGTCCCTTCTACAGGAAACCAAACTAGATTCAGCTGATGCCACCAAACTCTGACATGATTGGGTGAGACTCAAAATCAATGCTTCAGCAAGGACAAAGAAACATGGTGTGTTAATACTTATACATAAATCACTTCACTGGACAGTCCTGGCTCAGGTGACTGACATTGAAGGGAAATGGATCATGGAGACCTTCAGCACCCACCTCCTCAGGTCTGCTACTTATAGATAATATCCATGTCCCCAACCAGGACTCTCCATTTTTATTCACCCTTTCACAGAACAGCTCTCGTAATTCAGCATGGCTCAAGCTCCAGTGCATTTAGGAGGACACTTTAAACTTATGCTTGATCCTACCAAAGACTGCAGCCACGGAGGCACAGAGCTGCATATGAATGCCATCCTAGCAGTCAGGTTTTGGCTACAGGATCAAGCGTGGATGAATATTTGGTGTTTGCACAACCCCTGCATCTGAGACTATAGTTGCTATTTGACAACCCACAAGTCATTCAGTAGACTAGACTTCTGGCTAACACCTCAACATGCACTCCCTATGGTTTCATCTGCCACAATACAGCACTTGCATACATCTGACCATGACCCTGTTTAATTAGATATTCTCTGTGGGCCAGTCTCTCAGAAATCCCCTTCCTGGTGCATGGACTCCCTACTGATGCGTGACTCTCACTTTTTTGAATGGGTCAAGGAGGAAGCTGTTGCCTTTTTTCAGATCAAAAACAATGAAACCTCAGGAGCATATTCTGGGAGGCTCTTAAAGTCACCTTAAGAGGGCTGCCTGGCAACACAAAGAACAAACAAGAGTTGCGCACTCTGGAGTTCAGACTTCAAACTAAAGAGTCTCAGCTGAAATCCCAACCTGCTAAAGAATTTGGATCACTCCTGTATAAGGAGGTCATATAGTTGCACCTGGAAATTGAGACCCAGAAAGGCAGAGCTGGCACTTATGAGGCTTTGATGTAAATATTGGTAGGATGGGGAAAGATGTAGTAAAGTCCTTTCAAACAGACTCAGGGAAACAGCAGTCAGAATGGCACATGCCCAGCCTTAGAGGCCCCAGTTGTCACCTTTCCACCCAAGAGCTCAGGGTAAATCTCATAATGAAGGAATTCTATAGGCAACTGTACAGCTCCCCCTCACATCCTGATATCCAGGCCATAGGCTCATACTTGGACAAGCTGAAGCTTCCTTGCATCTTGGTGGCACAGGCAGAGACATTGGAAGCCCCACTAACAACCCAGGAATTTGAGGTTGTGCTCAAAGCTCTCAATCCCCGTAAAGTGCTGGGGGTGACAGATACCCTGTGGAGCTGTTCCAAACTGGTCAGATTTGGACTGCCCTGAAATGTCTACTATGTCTACTAAACTTATTTGTCTACTCATCTGAATTGCTTGTCCTCCATATTGAAATAATTGTTCAAGTTACACTGGCCAAAATGTTGAAGGCTGCCTTTAATGTATATTGTTCCATTTAGTTAATTTCAGAAATGTATGTTCTACTGTGTATCACTGATGCGGAACCTTTGTAAACGAGCTTCCAGATCAAATATATTAAATCCAAGAATTGAATAAATAAATACAAAAATAAAACAAACACCAGCTCTGACGATCTGCCCAATCCTGCTCCGTCTACATCAGGTAGCCATTGTGGAGAGGTTACTCCCACAACCACTCCACACTGCAGCCATCACTGTGTTATCCCAAAAATGCAAAGAGCATACCAACCCTGCCCACTATCAGCCGATCTCCCTCATTTCAGTTGACAGTGAGGTCTTCACTAAAGTTCTGGCAACAGGGTTGGAGAAACAACCCACCATGCTGGGTGGGTTTCTTTCCTTACAAGTGACGATCTGATTCTAGAGAACTGATCAAATAAATCATTGAGTTTTAAAGAAGAACATTTTTGTGTGGCTGATTTCATTCATTTTTGCTAATTCACAGGGTTGTAGATCTTGATCCCACAGCAGGTATACCCAGCGCAGGTCAGTTTCACTCAAGGTCTCCACAGTGCTGATACATCTGGGCACTCATTGACCTTATCCAAGTAGCACACGCAACTTCCTCTCCTATGGCTGCTGTAACTATAGACTTTGAAAAGGCATTTCACTCCATGGAGTAGGGGTACCTTTATAAGATATTGGAACAGGGTTCGACCTTAACATAGAATTACTAGTCTGGGGCATAGTGTGGTTTGGCATCTGACGTCAGCTTCCGCGGTGCATGGCAGCAAAATTACACCAAGGGTATGGAGCTCTAATTGGCCACTAGTCTAGGTAAAGTGCCCAGTACTTCCATAGTTCCTTGCAAGTTCCTAACTGGCTTGTGTTACGGCAGCATATTGGTTAACAAAGTTTGTATCCAATGTTCTGATTGGCTAACCATGTGTTTCACAAGCTGGCAGGGGGGAGGAGAGTTGGCAATGGGAACAACACCAGGATCTGACATCAGAGTGGAGGCCATAAATTTTATTTTGAGCTGCAGCAGAAGGGGGGAGTAGGGCAGAAGAAGAGAAGAGTGTGGTGATGTGGATGGGTGGGCACACAGCACACAGGCTGATAACAGGATTGGGCAATTTTTAGAGTGAGCCTGGTCACTGGTAGGAAGCAGGGCTGGGGTGGGACTTACTGTGCCAGAATGGGGAATAAAGGGTGGTGTTTGGAAGGCCAAACCACATAAGATTTGAAAATTGGAAGAACGAGGAAGAAGGCTGGTGGCAAATTGACTGAGAAGGACAGGCAGCGAGTGCTCTTTGGCATCTGAGGACCTCTCCACAGACGTTCAGCTTCGGGAAGCTTGTCAGTAGCAGTGGTCTACCATCTGATCTGTTTTGGGACTCGGGACTGCTGTTTTGTGGAGTTTGGCATCTTCTCCTTCTCTTGGCCTGTGGTCTTGAAAATGAGGGACAGACAGACTGGGAATTGGATCACTCAGCTGCCACAGAAGAACGCTAGGCTCAGTCAAGTACAGTCATGTATTTTTGGAGATTTTGGAGGCAATGTGGTGGGAAGGGAGGATATCTGTGCCCAAGACTAAAAATGCATTTACTTTTACTGTGTGATTCTTTGGTTTGGTGGCAATGTGGTGGGCAGGGTCCAGGGAGAAATATCTGTGCTAATTGCCGACTGACTGTTTCTCACTGCATGATTTTTTAATTTTTATTGCCTGTTTTTTCCCATTTGGGATTTGCTGCATGTTAAGTTAAATCCTAACTTGTTGCAGTTAAAGCTCCAGCCAGTCCAGTAACTGCAAAGGGAGGTAGCTCGCTGGGTGTGTAATTTTCCCACATTTTCTCTTCTGTAAAACTTCTGTTTACTGCCTGCAAACGGGGATCTGTGGCTTGTTGTGAGGCTGGCCATGTAGCTTCTTGTGGGGATGGGCATGATTGACTTGCTTGCTTTGGGGCTGGTAGTGTTGCGGAGGGGAGGAAGAACAACAAACATGAGTTCATGCCTGTTGCAAGTATAGTGTGTTTGTGGGGCGACTGCTGTTCTAATTTTACCATTTTGTGCTGTGTACAGCTTGCAGAAGCCTTTAATAAAAGTCCCAGTAACTGTAAGGGGGGCATCTGTGGCTTGTTATGGGGCTGCTTGGCATGTGGCTTGAGTGAGTGGGTGTGGGCATGTCTGTGGCTTACTTTGGGGCAGTTGTTTTTTGGGGCCAGAAGAACAATTATTTTCCTAGACAAAATGTGCTGCTTAGTTCATTCATGTCTGAGTTATAAGGTGGCATTTGTTTTGCTGAGTGTGTGGTCATGAGGATGTGGGGAGTGGAGTGGTGTTTTGTTGTGACGTTGTGTGTGGGCTGAGGGTAAACTGGCAGTGTGCCCGTCACCATTTCTTTTTCTTTGCAGGTTCAAAACCTTGATTACGCCAAGCTCAGGTAAGTGTGTTTAAATCACAGTAGTTCTGTATATCATTCTGACTTTCTGAGGTTGTGTGGGGGCAGTGAGGAACTCTCTGAAAGTGTCTTCTGGTCTGGGTTTTCCATTACTCTTGTCTTATATTTAATATATTTTGCAATTTGCAGACAGCACATTCATAGTGGAGTGGCTAGTTATATTTTGTGCTGCTTTACTAATTTTTCCCTCAGTGTCAGTCCTGTTGACAGCAAAAGGGGAGCGGGTGGGCTGGGCATGTCTGTGGCTGATTGTGGGGCTGTTGCTTTGGGGGGGCCAGAGCAGTTCATTTCTGACTTAAAATGTACTGCTTAGTTGAATCATCCATGTCTGCAATTATAAAGTGTGGTATGTTTTGTGGAGTTTGGGGTGGGGATATGGGGTGGTGTTTGTGCAGTGAGGTTCTGTGAGTTTATAAAGCACTTTCTAAAAAGCTAGTGGTGATAGTTGAACTTTTTTTAATTTTTACATTATAGAATTTTCTCTGAAGTCAGTGTAAGGGAGTGGCATGGGCAGGGGCATGCGGTTGCGGAGTCATTCAAAAAAGACAGCAGACACTTAATACACAGACCATAAAATTGTATTACCTGCACCGTCCATAACAAGAGTTAGTACAATGTGAAAATACTTCAAGGAAGTGAGCAATCCAGTTGATAACAAAAGAAAGCAAACGAAGAGAAAAAAATTAGGGATCTGGAATATCATCGAAGTAAGGGAAGCTGTCGTTTCAGACAGCCTGGCTACAAAAATATGCCTGGCTCAGATACGATGCCAGTAAAGATGTGATGTTTTGTCATTTTTGTCAGAAGCATGATGATCTGCAGTCGGGCAAAGGGGTAAATAAAAATAATTTTCCCCTCGGAACTGAAAACTTCAGACTGGAATCAGTTACTTCACATGGCATTAGTGAATGTCACATTAGGGCAAAAAAATAGAGGGTGCCATCTCCGCCATCCCAGGTATGAGCACTGCAGAGCACATGCTGAACACCATGAGCCAGGCAACTCTAGATCGGCTGGAAAAACTATTCTGGACTTGTCACGCCATTGCAAAGAGAGGGCAACCCTTCAAAAACTTTGCATGGATGTGCACTCTTGAAGATATGAAGGGATTGGCCCTTGGCTCAACATACCGAAATTACAAATATGCACGCCATTTCATACACTATATTGCAGAAGTGGAACAGAACTCCCTGAGAGAGAATATAAACAGCACAAAGTTCTTTTCCCTCATCAGCGATGGCACCACTGACTCTTCATTTACAGAGGCTGAAATTGTCTATGTGCGGTTTGCCACTGCAGGCAAAGTGCATAACCAGCTTGTGGGCCTGCAGACCATGGCAAAAGCTGATGGCCAGTCAATAAAAGGGGCTATTGAAAAAGTTGTGGAAACAAAGCTCAATATACCAACTGAGGAGTTGGCAAGAAAACTGGTGGGTTTTGGCAGTGATGAAGCAGCAAGACCAATGGGGTAGCTTCTCTCCTGAAACAAATGTAGCCTTGTATGCAATCAGTACATTGCTTTGCACATTGCCTCAAGTTGGCCTATGAGGGAGCTTTGAAAAACATCCCCATTTATAACAGATTAAGCAGTCTGTTGCTTCACTTGTTCTGCTTCTACCATAACTCACCCTTAAATAGGAGCAAACTAAGAGAAACATATGAAGTGCTACAGATGCATCCTCTACTTCTGACTAGACTTGGTGGCACACGATGGCTTCTTCACCTGCAAACAGCTCTATAGATTCTGCTGAAGAGGTGTCCTGTTGTAGTTCTACATGACTGGCAATTTGTACATGATTCTGTAAACACATGACATGTGATTTTAATTTGTGTGCATTTTGTTGTGCATTTTTAATGTTTCTGTTTCGTATTACAGATGCAGCAAAGGCAGGGTGTAAATTTGGATCAGATGAACAAAGCTGCAGGCATACTGAAGATCCTTCAGCAGGCAGATGTCATCAGAATTGCACACTTCATGTTTGATGTCATCAGTGTTCGTTCAGTTCTATCTCGTGTGGCCCAGGAGTGGGATGCAACTGTAGCTGATGTTTTTGTGACTATGCAGTCAACTCTGGAAACTTTAAAAACATATAATACAAGGTATTATCCAGGTATGGATCTCACAACATAGCCCTGACATTCTGTCAGTGCTGGAAATGTGGCTTTCCCCAAAGGTTCCTGAGCCCGCAGTTGCTCTACCTGGGTATACCCTTTACTGACTGGATAGGCTCAAGTGAGGTGGTGGCTTTGCCATCTACCTGAAAGAGACACTTAAAGGATACGCCCTGCCTGTGGCCAATCTGGGCTGCATGGCCCAGGCACTAACCATAAAAGTACTGCATGGGGACCAAAATAAAGTTTTGACAGTAATCTCTGCTTATGTTCCTCCAAGAGACACTAGGACAGGTTTCCACAGTTTAATGGACTACATTCATAGCCTCAAACACAAATCTGAAACTTTAGTACTGGGTGATGTAAATGTCAACTGGTTATCTGCTAGTGCTTCTCCATACAAAGATGCTATCTCGTCGCTCCACCTTGCCCAACTTGTTACATCCTCAACAAGGACTAACTATAAGACGAGAACAAGTACCCTTCTGGACCTGATACTCTCCAGCCACCGACAACGAATCTCCAACATGGCAGTACATCCAAATTCTATGAGTGACCACTCCCCTGTTTCCTGCAGTTGGTCCAATAAATTCTGCAAGCCCCCATCTCTGACTGTCTACAGTAGATTGTTAAAACATGGACATCTGGAACATCTAAAAAATGACCTCAGCAACATTGACTGGTCTCCTCTTGATGCCTTTGATGATGTCAACCTGGCACTGGATTATTTCATAAAACAATTCAACAATGCCTGTGATACCCATGCTCCATTAAGAAAATGAAAGTTTGTGGCACTGTAAACCCCTTGACTACACCAGAACTCATTGCTATGATGAAGCACAGAGATCACCTCTGGCACTGTGCCAGGGTGTCAGGCAAACAAGCAGATGTTCAGGAATACAAGAATGTGAGGTACGCTGAACACATGAAATCCATACCATGAAATCCAAACATCATAGAGAAATGCTCACCAGTACATGGGGATACAGCAAAAACTTCTGGAGCAACATAAAAGATGTCACTGGGAAAGACTCTAAGGTCTCACCCTTCATGATCAATATCGATGGAATTCCAACCCTGGACCCACTAACCATAGCAAACACATTCAACAACACATTCACGGATCTATCCAGTGTCTTCCCTTCAGACTGCTTCATGGATAATGACTCAGCCCGCTACCTACTGTCCTGCTAATAATCCCCTTGAACCACCTCCTTTTTACTTCAAAATGGTCTCAGCATGAATGGCCAGAAAATACCTTATCAAAGTGTAAGGTAAATCATGGCATAGCAGTGACTCACTGGATCTTAAGCTCATAGCTCTCACTCTTGAAGTGCTGATGCCACTCACTAAGATCATCAGTCTAACTCTACAACTCTTGCAATTTCTTCAATTTTGGAAATCAGCATTAGTCACCCTGGTGCACAAGAGTGGAGACAAGACCCATCACGCAAATTACAGGCCCATGTCTATCCTCCCACCAATATGCAAGGCCCTTGAGCACATTATTGCTGACCAGCTGTTGGACTACCTTGAAAAATACTCTATCCAATGCCCACAGCAATACGGGTTTCAGAAGGGGCACAGCACCACCTTGGCCCTGATGGAATTTACTGACTTTATTCATCAATCTCTTGATCAGGGCACCTTAGTAGGAGCTACCTTCATAGACCTCAGTAAGGTGTTCGATACTGTCCATCACTCACTACTCCTCCAATAGCTTACAGCTACTGGCCTCTCCTCAGACACAACACTTTGGTTCAAAAGCTATTTTGAAGAACCCTCTAAACGGATGAAGATAGCCAATGTTGTACCTGACCGACAGCCCGTCCACTCTGACATGCCACAGGGTTCAATCCTGGGTCCACTCATATTCAGCATCTTCCTTAATAACCTTCTTCGATTCTGCCACCAAAGGATCCTCCTCCATGCAGACAATGTGATCATCTACTCCAGCAGCCACAACCCCAGGCAACTGGAACTTCACCTTCAGAGTGGGTTTGCAGAAGTGGAGGACTGGTTCTCTAAACATAAACTGATCCTCGACTACAAGAAAACCAAAGTAATTATGTTCAGCAGCAGCTGAAACAAGCACAAATCCCATACACTTACCATCAGAAACTGTCTTGGAGTCCCTCTTAAACAAATACTACATTTCAAATACCTGGGGGTCACCTTAGACAACTGTCTACCCTATGCTAAACATACAGATAATGTAGCCAGGGCTGTCAACATCAAGACTGGTCCCCTACATAGACATAAACACTGCCTTACTCCAGAAGTCCACCGACTTACTATATATAGTTCCGTCATATTCATTGTAGACTATGGTCTTGTAATCTATGGGGCAGCCCCCATGTCGTCGATGTGCAGGATATCCATTGCTCTGAACAAGGCTTGCAGACTATTCATGGGATCCATATGTTTCACCCACACCTGTGATCTTTACACTGAGACTGGTTGGCTACAGCTCTCTGGGAGGATCCAATACCAAACCTGTCTTTTATCCAAAAAAGCACTTCTCGGCTTCCTGCCACCAGGTACCGCAAACCTGCTAAGCCCCCATTGTAGTTCACAGCATACATGAAGCTTGAACAGCCATCATCTCCATGTTCCTAGACACCAGACAGCCCAAGGGCAACGCTCATTTGCCTACAGAATACCTCACTGGTTTAATACTCTTCATAGTGATGTAACTACCCTACCTAAATTGGGACCATTCAAACTGAAGTTATGCTAACATCTCACGGCCAAGAGTTGTGACTGCTTCACCTGAGACTCCCATCTACTAGCATTCAATCTTCTCCTCACAACTGGATAACTCTGTATCTCTGCTGTTACCTCTATAATTCCAAGGCTACCCCCATTTTCACACTTTGACAAGGCCCCTGACTATCCCCCATCCACCTCACCCCCCTGCCCCTACCCCTCCCACACCAGCTTGACAGGGCATATGGCTTCCACTTCCTACCTCTCTTACCACCCCATCCACCCCAATCCCCTGCCCCTACCCCTCCCACACCAGCTTGACAAGGCCTATGGCTGCCACTTCCTACCTTTCTTTCTTTCTCCCATCTTTATCCTTCTCCCTCTCATCTATGCTTTCCTCCTATTAGAACGATACAACTGCATATAGATACATATATATTTGCTCACTTTATTTTACTGTTTTGGAAACATTGTACTTTTACCCCTTTGTATGTTTTGTCTCCCCTCCCCACTGACATGGAACCCTTGCAAATGAGCTGTCTGTGCTCAGAGGTATTGTAATCCAAGAGTGAATAAATAAAATAAATAACTAAATAAATAAATAAACAAGGTGAGTACTGTGGTATGAGCTACAGAAGTATGCAGTGACCTGCTAGCAGCTAGCCTAGTAGTATTTTTCAATGTACTTAGTTTTTTTTTTTTTTATTTCCTTTAGGCCTGGACCAAAAGAACAAGTGGAGGATGTCAAAGAGATGCATGGACAAACACTAGTAGAGAATTCAGACATCACTGCTGTCTGCAAAAAGGTACTCAAATGTTTGGAGGAAAGTCTGCAGGATCACTTCCTTGATGCAAGCCCACAGCTTTTACATGCTGCAACAGTTGCCAGCTTTACCCTATAGCCAGACAGCAAGGTAGAACAGAATTTATTGTGGGCAATTAGATAATTGTGCTGGGAATGGAATGGGATGGCAGGGACCTTTAAATATAAATCTAACTTATTTTTATTTTTGGGGGGTTTCAGAATTTGGAAACCAGGAAGTGGCCTTGATTGTAGAACACTATGAACCAGTCCTGGAAGGTGCTACTATGAAAACCGATCAAAACAGAGTGGACTATGTTGAAATCCAAACTGTATGCAAGGTATGCGAAAAGTTCTTTGGCAGTTCTGAGTCAAATATAGACTTAAAGAACTTGCTGCCAAATATACGTAAAGAACTTGCTGACATATTTATGGAGGAAGAAAGTTAATGTATATAAGCTGTCAGTGTGTTGAATGCTTCTCATTTGCCTTTCTTTTTTTATTTTCCAGATTTGAGCAGATTCACAGTCTGACTTGGGAGAAGGTGAATGTTGCTTACCAATATAAGTACCCCAACATCCTAGCCCTTAAGGATCTTCTGTTGACACTTCCTGCAAGTTCAGCTGAGGCAGAGTGAGGTTTCAGCCAGTTGAAGCTCACACGAAATACAACCTGTGTTCCAAGCTGCAGTCAGACACAGTGATGGATCTCATGTTGGTACAAATGAACTACCCAGATATTGACAAGTTCAATCCCCAAGAAGCAGTCTGCCTTTGGAACAGTGGGGGACAAAGGAGGAGGCAGCCACAGACTGGAACTGGTGTGGCACGACAGTAGGATGGCTACTTACAAAGTGACCGTAACACTGACAGTGACAGTGATGTGAGTGACATTAGTAATGTGACTGAGTATCTATCAGACTCCCCAGATGAAGATGTATGAATCTCATCCTCATGTCATGGCAGTCCTTGAAAAGGACATTGTGGGGGGGGGGGGATTTTTTTGTGCAAATACATTTTTTGATATTTATGAGTCATGGAATGCTTCCGTTTTGAAAGAATCGCTCATTTGGTCATTTTGTATGTTACGTCATCATTGTATACAGTAACTGTAAATACATTTTTAAACTGCGCTGCTTTCATCATTTATTCATTGCTTTGTGGGTCGAAAGTAGAGGTGGGCAAAAGTTGCGAATTCTGGTTTTGTGGAACTTCCGCAAAAATGTGGAAATTTCTTGGAGTTTTCTGAATTTCTGTCATTGGCGAGATTGGAATCTTCTGAGTGTTTTTGGTGGATTTTCGCTGTGTTCCTCAGACTTTTTGGGCTGAACTGCGGAACAAAACACATGAACTGCAGAATAACAGTTCTGAGGAATTTTTTTCTGCAGTTTGATGGATTATTTCGCAATACATTAATTATTCTGCAGTTCAGTGATCAGTTCTATGGACTTTTTTCTCAACATTTTAATAAAATGATCCGCAATTTAAACATTTATTCTGCAGTTCTAAGTTGGAATTTCTGTGAAGGTTGCAAATTTGATTTACGCACTTCCTTGGAAGCAAAAATCTGATTTTTTGTGGAAATTCTGCCGGCTGAAGTTTTTTTTTCACACACCTCTAGTCGAAAGCACATGGTGACTCTGACTGCGGACTAGTGTAAATCACTGCAGGCTAGTGCAATTTTAAACTGACTTGTCCTGCTGGCTAGTGCAAAAAAAAGTTAAGGTCAGCCCCTGTATTGGTACATATGGGCTTTGGTCCGTACTTCATGCCGTGCATCCACACCATATACTCCATCCCCAAAGCCAGGGTCTTGACCAACTCTACCCTGTTGGCTCCCTTTTTACTGCAAAAGAGGATGTATCATGAATGCTCCCTATCCCCCTTGCTTTTTATGTTGGCTTGCGCGCATGCACAAGCAACATCTTGCCACAGTGTGGGTCTTGGGGGCTCGGTTGCTGTTGGGAGAATGCAGGACATGCATCACTAGGTGCGTCCCTCATTCCCCAATCAGCCTGCATGCCACCGTCACACCATGCATACACAATGGGGCGAGCACATCAAAGCAAAGGTCCGCTGCAACCGTCATAGCCAGGCGGTCCTGCACTTGACGTGCTTGCCGCCATTATGGCCATGGTCAGCGAGCGCGGCTGTCACCTCACCTTTATCGACATCGGTGCCCAATCCTCTGTCGGCAACCCCCATGTTTAGGTGCCAAATGGGGAGCCCACCTCCGCTGGCATCCTCCCCGCAAATGTGGAATGCCGAGGGGTGCCCACTCCCTCGGCTCAAGGCCCCCTTCTTTGTTTGCCAGCTGGGTGCCAATCTCCCGTCGGCTACTGACATCCACCACAAAACTCCACTTAGGTGGCATGCTGGGAGCCCACCCCAGCATGCCAAATGCCCTGCAATGGGAAAACTGTCCCACGACGGTTTTCTTTTTGTTTTTTTTTTCACCTCGAAAACGAAAACCGTCCCTCTTAGTCTAGATCCCCCCTCTCCCCACCTGCACCCACCCACTGAGCACCCTGCCTTCTCTCACTCCCCCTCACCCCATAATTACCTCCGGACTCCGGCGCGACAATCTTCACTGGACCGGGAACACGTCTGCACTCTTCAAAGCCGACCGCAAACTGAGGAAATGCTGGTAAGCTGTATAATGCAATGAATAGGGTTTTTTCAACTTTGCTGCATATCTCAGGCATTTCTTGGAATTTTGGCACCAAATTTTCAACATGGGGTTATTGGGGACCCTCCTCATGAATTCTGTCACTGTCATGGCGTTAATCGGCCACAGAAGGTGATTTTGCAGTCACTGTGCGAAATCACCTTTCGGGATGCATTAATGAAATGGCAGTGCCAGTGTTCATGAGGTGGCCTCTCAAAAAGCCTATGTTCCAAATTTGGTGGGAAAAATCCAACAAATGCCTGTTTTACGAGCATGCGTTCGCAGTTGCTCAGGCAGTCGTAACTTCACACATCTGCAATATTTTAATGCCATATTTTCAGCATTGACATTTTGTGCACCTCTCAGAACAGTACAGCTGTCATTTTCCACATCTTGCCCAAAATGTGTTTCACACTTCTGCCACACAATCATGCAGTCTCTGTGGGAAATCAGTGTTTGGGCCAGATTATGAAAATGACAGTGACACAGTTCATGAGCAGAGCTCCTAGAATGGCTATGTTGAAAATTTGGAGCTGATACTCCATTAAATGACTGTGTTACGAGCATGCATTGGCAGATTGCATGCATGCTTGTACCGTCATGCATTTGTGATATTTTCACTCTGGATTTTCACCATTGCCATTTTTACACACCTCTTGATGAACAGTACAGCTGTCACTTCACACATCCTGCCCAAATGCTCGTGACTTCATGAGAATAGCGTGGTCGCCAGCGAAATCACTTCTTGGGATACTTTCAGGAAATGACAGTGACATCTGTACATGAGCAGAGGTGCTAAAATGCCTATGTTGAAAATTTGGTGCCTAACGCCCACAAACTGGCAGTGCTGCAAGTGTGCCTTGCATATTTCCCATGCACCCTTGCAACTCCACAAATTCCGTATATTTGTATGCCACATTTTCAGCACTGGCATTTAATTACACCTCCTTATGAACTGTGCAGCTGTCATTTTTCACATCCTGCCCAGCATGTTTTCCCACACTGCACTAACAAACACCCACAGGGACACCCTAATGCCTCTTACTCTCCGCAGGGTGGGGGTGGGTTGGCATCAGTTCAATACTTGACTGCCACTCCTATGCTGCATCTCTCTAACTCCTGCACTGCCAATGGCAGCAAGACAACATTCAGCATTTACAAATGCTTGTTGTAATAGCCATAGAGTCACTAGCGACAGCTATCACTCACGACTCATTGCTAAGCAGTATTACCATAGGATCAGAGACATACAAAACACTCCTGTATACAGACGACCTGCTGGTGGTCACAGACAAAGTACTGAACTCCATTGCACAGCTGCTCCAACTCCTATCCTCCTTCACCTGCATCTCAGGCATCAAGGTTAATCAGTCCAAAACTCAGGTTCCTCACTCTCAACAACCTCTACACCTCCCAGTAAGTGCAGGTTCTTGGTCTGCAATGGGCTGATCAACAGCAGATCACCTACTTGGGAGTCAAAGTCTCCCCAAAACACAAAACGTGTTGAACTTAACCTTGGCCTCCTTCTTATGGATATGAGAACAGAGTTTGACCATTGGAAACCGTTACACCTTTCAATGTCAGGTAAAATAGAATCCATCAAATTGGTCAGAGCTCCCAAACTATTCCATACCCTGGCTCACCTGCCGATATGGATTTCTAATATGTGGTTTGAACGCACAGTGGTAGTTAGTTATCTAAAAGTTTCCTACCTCAAGGTACCCCGAGGTACCACTCAGGTACCACTGAGGCTATCTGCATTGACTGTAATGTGATCCTGCCTCATTCTGCCTCAGTATACCCAGGTATACCTCAGTACAGAGAAACTTTTCTATGACTACCACTGTATATAGAAAAAATTCATCAGTAGTTTTATCTGGGAAGGTAAAGCCCAGATATCGCCGCTCTAAACTCAAATCACACTGGTCCAGAGGTGGAATGGGTCTATCCTAGTTTAAGGCATCTCAGTAGGCCTTCCAAATGGCCCAAACATTCAGAGGTTTCACCCCCCCACCCAAACAACTGCCCATGTGGTGCACCATCGAAACAAAAATGATGGAAGGCACTGCCCTGCTGGCACTCCTTTTCTCATGATTGCCTAAAAAGGTTGACCTACAGATAACAGTGCAGCAAGCCCTAGTGATGTGGAAGGAGGTACAGGCCAAATTACACATCCAACTCGCACACATGGCCATAACTTCCATCTGGATTGATCTGAGCATTTCCAAAGCAAGCCGTGCAGTTATCTGGGATGGCTCATCTGCTAAAGGTATCAGCTACATTAAAGATATCCTAGTACCATCCTCTCCTCACCCGGAATCTTTTCAGGCATTACAAACCAAATTCCAATTAAACAAGATGTACCTTCGGCATTACCTTCAGTTAAGGGGTGCACTTGCTTCATCAATCCGGCAGCCAAAAGCTGCAACATTCCATTACAAACCCATCCATTATATAAACAGCTCACCCACCCTGAGGGCAGAGCTGAGAACATATATTGTAGCATAAGAGACAAAATCCCTGACTAAAGTGTGAGTACACAGT
Source organism: Neoceratodus forsteri (assembly GCA_016271365.2). Taxonomy (NCBI): domain Eukaryota; kingdom Metazoa; phylum Chordata; order Ceratodontiformes; family Ceratodontidae; genus Neoceratodus; species Neoceratodus forsteri. The sequence goes on along the minus strand of CM028131.1, from coordinate 1,065,047,407 downwards.
AACAATGGGCTGATCTCCTGCACTGCCCAATGTGCATGGATGAGTGGGTGCAGTGTTGGCTCCTGGCCTGCACTGCTCTTAAAGATGCCAGACTGCATCTTCTGCAAAATAAGCAATTACTTTTATGGTATCGTACTCCAAAGGTCCTCTACACAGCAAAACTCATCCCGCATCCCCTTTGCTGGTGACATGGACAGAATGACAGTGACCTCTTGCACATACTTTGGCACTGTTCAGAACTCAAGGGCTTTTATGTAGCATGTACTGCACTCAACCATACCCTTTGCTCTAGACTTGCTTATACTGGGATCTCCACAGGCAACCCCATCCCCCACCTCTGTTGGGGGGAATTGCAATGGGCCTTCACAGTTGCAGGGGAAGCAGAATGCTTCCTGCTCAGTCCGCTGGCACACTACAAACATTCCATCAATATGTGAAGTTAACGCTAAATTGGCAAAGCTTGCCAAGTTAAAGTAATTAACAGCCATTGCCCACAATTCACTCTCTAGATACCATCAAACTTGGGACCCGTTCCTTAGATATTTTGGTATTAAACAAGGTGTACCTCCTCCTGGGTCTTCCCTTCCCAAAATGGCTATAGGCTGACATCCCCTGTCTTTATATGTATCCCCGCTCTACAGTCTGGGGGATGGACATGGCTGCTGCCCACCCGATATGAGCCATGCTGAGTGTAAAAGGATAGGTATGGTGGCCCTTTACTTCTCCTTTGTTAGAAAAATGTGATGAATGCAAGGAATGTCTTTTTTGATAGTTCTCTTCTTTTTTGGTTGCTGTTACTTATCTATACATTGTTGTTTTTATTGTTAGAATTAGCCTCTCCATTACCAGCGTGCTGGGTGGAATGCACTACCCCCAAGCAAGACCATATTTGCAGGAGACAGCTTAGTTGTTTGTTAATACATTACTATACCTATGCTATCAGCAGGCCGAATGACCCTGTGTGGTTACCATGTACAACATGTCACTATATCACCTAATAACTCTCAAGACCAGTCTTCACTGAGAAAACTCTTGGCCCTTAGAACTGATTCCTATTACTCGGCCTTGAGGCACATCTACTAGAAATATCGATTCTCTTTAGATTATCTAGCTGTCTGCTGGTCAATATCACTTATTTAGCATTCATTGTAGTTCATTGCATACTGGTTGCATAGGTGACTAGCTCACCCCAAGCTGTCTTATGTGCATAATGTATTGTTTGTTATCCATTGATCTGGTTTGCTTGTGATCCTTTCCCATGTTTTTCTTTTTCTGTTCAATATACTTCGATAAAAAGATTGACTACAAAAATCCAGCTGTCAGAAACTGGTTAAATTGGGCAGGGCCTTAGGGTAGGTCATATGGTTCCTGGAAGGGAGTCCTCAGACTCTACAGTACTCCAATCCAGAAAGGGTGAGAGTCTGGAGGAGGGCCTCCCATGGTTGGTTTCTAGAAGAAAGTCACAGGATTTCGGTATTAAACAGTATGTTACCTCCCCTTAACCGCACCTCTGGAATCCCCCAGCAAATCAGGATGCTGCTGCTCTCAAAGGCCTGCATAAGAAGCATGATCATGGTCCCACTCCACGAGGACCGCTGCATGCCTTCCTGTCCCCCCACACAGGCCCTGGCCATACCAACCATATTACAGATGGATCCCCTGCCATCCCAGCCTGTGTGAGTCCCAGCACCCAAACATCTCATGCCATCTGGTGGACATCAGCAGCAGGGTAAATGCAGTACAGTGGCCTTCCAATTGGTATAGCTGAGCTGGGATGGACAGATGCACTGTCCAAGGCCTGAGAAAGATTCCCATCCATGGGGTAGGTCCTCCACTACTCCACTACAGCAGAATATTAGGTAAATTAAGGCAGGGAGCTCCATATCTGTGGTATTGAGCCAGTCTGGTAAATAGCATGTCTGGGCAGCAGGGGGCCCCCCGCATCAACAGCCAAGAATTAAAGACTATGAGGCCACAACCAGATTAGCCTGGAGGGAGACTGGGAGGCCTGCAAAATGGCCCAGGGAGTGTCACCAAATGGAAAAAAACCCAAAAGAAAAATAAACAAAGGGGGGAAGGCAGACTACAGACCCAGAGTGAGGCTTATCTGTGGGGATCAAACCTCCAGGGCTGCTTTAACAGGAAGCCCAACTTCTTACGTGCAAAGAGAGTAGTTATCTTTTGGGAGCCTGATCAGAGGTCTGAGCAGGAGGTGACTAAGGCTTTTAGATTGTGCTGGATCTGCTTAAGGGTCTCATCTGTCTGTTATTTTCTGGAGTCCACTTTTTCCCATGCCTGCTTGGCCAGTTTAGCAGCAATGGTGGTTGAAGTGGTTGGTGGGATATGTGGGATATTGTCTAACAATATTCCCCTGGTCACCAGGCTGGCCCTCTCCTGGACTGTCAAATCACACATAAGTCGGTGTCCCCTCTGGAAAATGGATTAGCATCTTGGCAGGGTAGGGGGTGAAAAAATGTAGTTCCTGTGCTCTTAGCACCTTCATTAAAGGTGCATAGGCCCTTCTTCTAGACTGGAGGGCCGAAGAGTACTGGTTAGAAAAAAAAAATTCATGAGTCTTTTAATGAATTGTTTTTTACTGCCAATCCTTAGTCAGGATGTCCTGTTTTTCACTGTATTTCAGGACTTTCACAATAATAGAGCACAGGTGAGCATTTGGTGATGCCGGGCGTGTGCCCAGCGCTCAATGTGACCTTTCAATTTCCAGAGTGAAAGTGGCAGGTAGATCCAGGGTTTGCAATAGAAAATTTGTAAAAATGGCACCAAAGCAGAGCCCTCCTCCCCCTTGGGAATACCATACAGCTGCAAGTTGTTTTGTCTATTGCAGTTCTCAGTGTCCACTAATTTCTCCTCTAAGTGGTGTAGCATGGTGTTGAGCTGTAGCAAGACTGTCTCTGCCATGTTTGCATGGTGGTCTGTCTGGGTGAGAAGCTTATAGTGTTTGGCAGCCATTTTTTCCAGTATGCTAATGTCAGTTCTGAGGGCCATGGTTAGTGGTAGGTGAAGTGGCTTCAATTTTCTCCGTGAAGTGATTTGCGGAGCCAAGGCAGATTTGCGGAGTACTCCGCAACGCGACGCGGAGTAATTTGCATTATAATGGGTAACGCGAAGTCCATTGAAAACAATGACTTCGACTTACTCTGTCTTCCCAGACCACTACTCCACCAATCTTCAAGGCAAAGTGCCTTGAAAACAATGTACTTAGCCTCACTTCGCCTTGTTTTTAAGCTTCGAAGGTGAATTTTGCAGTGATTCATGGGATTTCAGGTCACATGGGCTCTATATTGATCTGCACAGCCTCAGTTCGGGGTAGTGTGTGCAGGAGAGCTGTCTATGATTCAACCTTCTAAAAAAACTGTTAAAAAAGCCTTTTTGAGTACTTTTTTTTGCTCAAACTTTAGTTCATTGATTATAGGAAATCCTCCTGTGCTCATATCATCGAGCGTTTTTGTTTGTGTGTGGATTTTGAATGTTAATGTACAACATTGAGTCTGTGTAGTAAGAGACAGTGAAAGTGTGCTTTGGGGGAGGGGTGTATCTGTGGTGTAGGTAGATTTAAGTTGGAGAAATAGGGAGTTCTTTTGTTTTTGGTTATATTTTTGTTATATAACTGACTGTGTTAATGTACACACAGTAATATTGTCAGTAATTGTTGACATTTTTTTGCTGATTGTGTGTTGTGTGGATCCGGTCAGTGCAGCAGTTCATAATTTCAGGTTGTTTGCAATACGTGGTATATTACTGAACTTTTCAATTTGCTACGGATTACTTGTAGACAAATTGTGCCTGTGTATGAGTGTGTGGTGCATGACATCAAATAATACACCTTTTATTGTGCCACAGTGTAATTGCAGGCGCAGCAGTTTGAACCTGCTATCCACTGCAGCTGCATGGTTTTGTACTGCCATTGTGGTATCTTTTCTTTGTTTTGTTGCTTGCACTGCCATAAAAATCTGCAGTCAGTGCCCCACACCCCACCGGAAAAAGGAATTGTTTTCCAGATTGGATTGTTTGTGACTTCAGCACCATTGGTTAGTTAAGATGTTGTTTTCACTTGTGAATTTGCATCTGAATCTGCTGCTGAAGCTTTTTTTTTTTTCCAATTGTTTAACCAGGTGAGACACACTAACCTGAACGCTTGTTTACAGGTGTGACCTGGGAGCACAGGGAAGTTAAGTGACTTGCTCAGAGTCACACAGTAGGAAAGTGGGGGTTGTGGGATTCAAACCCAGGTCTCCAGATTTGCAGCTCAGAGCCTTAAACCACTGCGCTATGCTGCCTACAGTTGTTTTTTTGGCTTCACATCCATCATCCCCCTCACCCCCACCCAGAGTGAACATTCCAAAATCTAAATTTGTTTAGAATATTGTTGTTGATCCCCCAAAATACCCGCAAAGAGACGTGAAAGCAAAGCTGGTTCTCACCATGGCATTGCTGCCAGTGGTAAGATTGTCTGTGGGTGTGGTAGTACGCAGACACAGAAGTGCATTGCTGATATGAGGAAAGGTATTTCTCCTGCAATGTTTTTTACAGCCCAATCAGTAGCTTTACTCATAGTTGGAGGAGATGATGTTGTCCCAGCCAGTGGTGTTAGTGCAGTTGCTGGTGGTGGTATGAGTATTGCTGCCTCAAGTTCCACTTCTGACCAGTGTACTGTGTCCAAAAATATAGTGGAGTGTGAAGCAGTGCTAGTGACTAGCAGTGTAGATGATGTCATACTTCCCAGTAACATCCCAGTAACTGAACATGAGGATTTTGATAATCATGTCAACGACAGCATACAATTTGACATTTCTTCCACTGTGGTTCAGGTCACGCATTTTCCATGCAGACATGCAGTGATTCACAGTGTGGTGAAAAAAATATCAGATGATGGTGGTGTTGATGATGATGATGAATCCGATGATGATGTTGCTGTGGTTGCAACATGCAGTCCACATGCCAGTATCCAAGCAGAAGATGTGGATGTGGGTGATGTTGATGAATATGACAATAATGTAATTGACCCCAGTTGGGAACTGGAAAAAAAGAGATTCAAGGTGGCTGTTTCTAGGTCTGTTTGCATTAACCCCCCCCCCCGGAAAAACTTGTGATTTACCAGTTTCAGTTGATGGTGATGATGGTGACCCAGTAATAATGATAGGTGGTTATGATGGTCAGTTGCAATCCAAGTGTGTTCTGCCCAAAAAAATCACGTAGCATACCCCCCACTTCATGGCTTAAAAGAACGGAGTCCAGTAAGCAGCATCAGGGACATGTCAAAAGTAGAGCATCACAATCCCTTGTTTGGGATTTTTTTGTGGAAGATGCAAATGATGAGTCAGTTGCAATCTGCCAGGTTTGCCATCTGCATGTGAGTTGAGGTAAAAAGGGGAGCCATCTGGGCACAGGAGGACAACATACACATCTTAAGAATAGGCATATGGCACTGTGGACCCAGGAGAAGATGGCAGCTATTACCACAGTGGGGTGTTCACCCTTGTCAGCAACCATAACGAGCATGTTATCCCCTTCAACAACTGTTAAATCCAATAGGAAATGAAATGTGTGCAGTAGAGAGGAAAGAAGAGCAGAGGATTACTACAGGCATGATGAGGTGGAGGAGCGTAATGATTTTGAAAAGTTGTCCAGTGGTGGTGAGAGTAGCAGTTTTGGTGGTAGTGGTGGTGAATGTAGTACGTCTAGTGTAAGTGGTACATTAACCCTGGTTGGTAAATGTGGCAAAATAACTGCATTTGTGGGTTTGTCATCATCACCTGTGCAACTGTGTTCATCAAACGTCCACACTCCACCCCCTGCCATTCAGAACCATTTGTCATCACACCCTGTGTAAAACATTTAAGCCAGCCCATGTTACAGAATGTTTTTGCGCAGAAGCTGAAGTACACAACCAATCATACAGTGTCAAGTGAAATTAATGCTGCTGCAGCTGAAATGCTGGTAATTGATCGTTTGCCTTTTTCCTTTGTGGAGAATTCTGGGTTCCGGCGGTTTGCTGCATGTGCCTGTCCAAAATGGAAAGTCCCATCCAGGACATACTTTTCTACCCGTGCTGTCCCTGAATTGTACCTTACTGTGTCTGACTCAGTAAGACATGCCCTCCAACATTTCTCCTCTCCATTCATCCATTTAAGTAAGGATATGTGGACAAGTGGCAAAACAGCGGGGAGTTCGTATTTGTGCAAAACTGCACACTGGGCGAAGGTGCCGGGGGTTGTTTGTGCTGTTGGTAGTGTGAATAATTTTTTAATTTTTTATTTTAGTCTTTGGTAACCGGGTAAGGCCCACTAGGCACAAGTGCCTGTTTTCAGGGGCAACCTAATCAGTGCAGTAAAGTGCAGTGTCATGGTAGCAATCTTCCAGGAATTCGACAGCATGCAATGATTGCTATGCACAATGTGACCTGTTCACACACTAGCGAAAACATGTTGGATATGGTACTAACTGAAATTGACAAGTGGCTGAACCCCCTGTCCCTGACAGCTGGGTTCATAGCAAGTGACAATGGGTCAAAAGTGGTGAAATGCATCACGAGTGGTGGCTTTTTTCGTGTTCCATGCATAGCCCATTGTTAAATCTTGTGGTCCAGGAGTTTCTGTGGCACCCTGATGTAAAGGAAATGCTAACAGTTGCACACCATCTCTGTTCTTGCTTTTCACGATCTGCAAAGGCCCATGACCAACTTCGGCAGTTGCAGATGCGAACCAGCCTCTCTCAGCACCGCTTGAAGCTGGAAGTTGTCACCTGGTGGAACTCCACTTTATACATGGCAGAGAGGTTGTATGAACAATACAAAGCCATCGCAGAGTATCTTGTGATGCACACTAGCCATGACAATTCTGGGGCCTCCTTGTCTATGATGACTGAACAGTGGCACCTGATGGACTCTGTAATAACAATTTTGCAGCCTTTTGAACATGCCACACAGGAAGTGAGTAGCGAGTCTGCCTCCATTTGCCAATCAACTCCACTGCTGTGAGTGCTGAGGCAGACATTGGTGAATGTACAGCATGGCCTTGATGTTGCCGGAGACAATGCCAGCAGTTTGTTGCTGAAACACATGCTGACAGTATTCAACCAGAATCGTCACATTTTGAGCATTCAGCGTAGTGACAACTTTGCCATAGCAACAATCCTGGACCCACGATACAAACGTGGAATTGCCTCAGTACTGGAGGGATGGTCTGAACAGGTAAAAAATGTCAGTGGACAACTGGTGCGCTTGATTCATGGGACACAGAAGTCATGTGCCAAGGTCAGCAAACCTCAGCAGCATATTCAGGCTGAAGGTGCACCTGGAGAAGTATCAAGCATATCCTGTAAGGGGAAGGGGACTGCAGTTTCAGGTGGTCTGTCATCCAAAGTGGTTGGCATCACCATCAACCCACTTTGGGAGGCTTTGTCCCAAGTGGGGATTTGTGAAATAAATGATTCCGGAGAACAGGATGATGCATCAACCACTGGACTTAGTGCGGCACAGAGAATGGTTGAGTCATATTTGTCTGAAAACAGGCATCTGCCAGTAACTGATGATCCTCTTTTGTACTGGAGTGGAAAAGTCAGTGAATGGCCAGAGTTGACTGCAGTGGCACTGAAGTACCTCACATGTCCACCCTTCGGTGTAAGTGTTGAGAGGGTATTCAGCTCAGCAGGTGCAATAGTTAGGGATCGTCGGACAAACCTCTCTCCTGCAAATGTTAGTTTGCTAACATTCATAAAAATGAATAAGAGGCACATACCAGCAGACTGCAACCTCAGTATTTGTACCCTGGCCTAGTCATGGTGGTTTTGGTGATGTAGAAATGAACCATCCTGGTGGTACTGGCAGTGGCAGCATGAAATGGCCTACCAGTGACGTAGATGATGATACAATGGAGAAAGAATTTTCCACTGGTCAGACTTCAGACATAGATGACTGTGAGAGCAGCTTTCTTTATGAGGATGATGATGTGGTTAATGTTGGCAGGTTTTAACTGAAGTTGTTAAAAGGCGGTGACATTTGCTGTATGATACATGTTTTTTTTTTCATGACTTTTTGTGCCTCCCCAGACCACCCCCCACCAGAACCGATGTTAGCCACTGCCACCACAGAGAATGACTTTTTGTGCCCCCTGGACCACCACCAGGACTGATGTTAGCCACTGCTGCCACAGAGAATGACTTTGTGTGTGTCCCCTGGACCACCACCAGGACTTATGTTAGCTACTGCCACCACAGAGAATGATTTTTTTTGCCGCCCCCGGACCACCACCACCACCAGGACCGATGTTAGCCACTGCCACCACAGAGAATGACTTTGTGGGCCACCCTGGACCACAACCACCAGGACCAATGTTAGCCATTGCCACCACAGAGAATGACTTTGTGTGCCACCCTGGACCACCACCACCAGGACCAATGTTAGCCACTGCCACCACAGAGAATGACTTTGTATGCCACCCTGGACCACCACCACCAGAACTGATGTTAGCCACTGCCACCACAGAGAATGACTTTGTGTGCCCCCTCCCGGACCACCACCACCACCAGGACCGATGTTAGCCACCACAGAGAATGACTTAGTGTGTTCCCCCTGGACGACCACCACCACCACCACTGCTGTTAGCCACTGCCTCCACCACCAGATGCAGGAAGATGTCACAGGGAATGTCATCATGTGCCACAGCTATCACCACCAGCACCCACCACCAGTGTCATTCTGACAATGTTTTCCCATTGACCATGCCAAGGCAGAGGGAGTTGAACAGGAGACCACATCCATCAGCCACAGGCACAAGGCATCTTAATATTAAAACTATAAAGTGAGTATGTGTACTAATGTTTTTTTATGTATTCAACTTCCTTTAGCTGTATGTTTTGTTTTCTGTTGCTTTTCTGAGCTGCAATGGTCAAACACATACGGTAAACTTATTTTGTTTTTTTACAGGTTAACAAAAAATGACTCCCCTTCGCTGACAGTCGGTATCAATGGTACTGCAGCAGTACCATACACAGGAACCTATAGAATATCCATTTCAAATCCATACTGGTACTGTAAGTATATATATTTTATTTCATCTGTTCAATTTTTTTTAAAGAGTGCAATAAATCTGACTGAGGAGAATTCATAAACTAGGTGACTTGCACTGTATTCCGAACTTGCAGCTGTGCAGCCATGACAGTGTTGAAAAACTTCCACACAGGTTGTGTTACTTGACAAGATGTAGTTTTGAAATGTAACTTGAGTTGAGATTGAGAACCAGGGACACCGGCACAGTATATTTCTTACACAGCCTGGTACTAAATTAAGGTATGATTGATCTGCTGATTGCAGTGTGACAGCTTACTATCTGTGTTAATAATCCAGATACCCGTGGAACAGCCACAGCTTAAATATAATGTGTTACTGCTGCAATCAAGTTGAAATAAGTCCTTCATTTCTTTTTTTAGGAACATTCCAGATGCTTTGTTGTGGCATAGTTGCCTTATCCAAAGAAGTTCTTCAACATCAGGCACCCCCTTCCCTGGGCTGGGGCAGACATGCAACACGCAGAAGTCATTTCAATCAATGACCATGACTATCATTACCAACCAGACTTGAGAAGGATGCAGATGACATCTGTGAAGCAGTAACCACAAAAGAAACCATTAATGAGATCTACCTGCAAATATGCTTCCTTCCCTCCCAAAAAAAATATTTACCTTCATTGGCTTGAGAGTTATCCATTTCCAATTTCAATGCAAAAAGTTCTCATCAAGCACTGGAATGTGCACACCAACAGTGTCTGTGACCTGTGATACAAAACAATACAATGACTACATGTCTATATATGTCAACCCCCACCTACAAAATACAAATATGTATATATACTGTATATATATATATATCAACTCACCAAGGCTACTATTAGTGTACAGACAAAGGGCACCCTTCCATCTGGTTGAGATGATCACATCGCATTTGCAGGAATCACAGCACACATTGGACCAGGAACAGTTCGCTCACAATCATCATTTCTGACGGACTTTGTATGTGGTGTAATGCTCCCATTTCACTTCATTACCACTTGTCAATTTTATGAACACAAGACAGATGCATTTGGGGGATGCAGAAAAAATCTGGGGATTCTGTGTGGACAGTGCGCACATGACTGACTGCGCAATAAATTCTGGAGGACTTTGCATGTGGTGTAATGCTCCCATTTTACTTTGTTATCACTTGTCAATTTTCTGGACACAAGACAGATGCCCACATTTCACCACAAACTGACCATTATAACATAAAGAAACATTCAGAAAGCTGCCGGCCATTCAGTACAATGGAGCACGCCCCCACACTCTCCCTGGCATCACGTCATAACGTTGCTGAGCATGGCAGGCAGAACTTGGGCAGCTCTTCACAACAGGAAGTCCTCCATGACCCGCTTTAATGAAATTATGGGTGTTCTTGCCAGAAAAGTATTGCACTATGTAAGGACATGTGGAGCAAGAAAGATTCCCCTGGAAGTAAGGTGCTCATATATCGGGTGCAAATAATGCTGTAACTTGGTGAATCTCTTTAATGTTTATTTCACAAACAAAATATTTATGGAGCCTCAGTAATGTTTGCTTTGTGTTGGGACTCATGATTTGAAGTGTTTCGCAAAAAGCATGACTGAGCAGTGCAAGTATGTTGTGTTAAACTGCATGTGTGCTGTCAGTGTTCTTTCCTGTGTGTGCATACATTGTCCAGCTTCGGGCAAACATATATATGATGTGACTTGTTGCAATATCTCAAGAATAAAGATAACAAAGAATATATGACATATATTTTATTTATACCATCAGCACCAGCGGAGTAAATGATATGATATTTTTTCAGAGGTATCGGGTCACTGTGCACCTCAGTCACTCACTCACAGTGCACACATGACTTAGCAGAGATCATAGCACAAAAAGCACATGCTCTTCTAAAAGTCATGTTTGCAGTATGTTACCAAGGTGCACTCTGGCCAGACACCTCTGAAAAGGTATCGTATCACTTAGTCCGCTGATGATGATGGTGACAATAAAATATACGTTATTCTGCTCGCTATTCTTTATACCATAAACACTACAAAAAGTCAGCAATATATGATTGCAAGAAGCTGCACAATGTCTGATGTCACACACACACATACATATACACACACACACACACACGAAACAACACTGACTGCACACATGCAATTTAGCACATCATACTTACACTGCTCACACCAGCTTTTCCACAACCACTCAACAGAAAGTAAACATTACTGAGGCACTGGATTATAAAAACAGGGAAATAGGAGCATGTACATGTATGACTGTCTATTCTTAAACATAAAAAAAATTCACAAAACACTACAGCAGTGGGGGGAAGGGTCCCGAAAAAATAAGTTAATGGGGGATTCCATTATGTTCCAGCAGCAGGTGGAGCATTGACACTATCTGCAGCTGCTGTTGCTGGATCTGCTCCACCTGCTGCTGCACAGCACCCACTCTCTCATTGTTTTCCTCAAGGGCCACCCGCACCAGTGCAATGTCTGCCTGTGTTGCAGGCACTGTGGCGGGGTCCACTGTGGGGGGGAATCCAGTTAGCGGTAGTGGTGGTGAGGGTGGTGCTGGTGGCTGTGGTGGCAGTGGTGATGGAGCAGCTGCTGCTGTTGCCCTCCTCCTCCTGCTGTGGTGGCAAGGCACAACACCCCAGCACCTTCTGCCACTGCCACAGAAGGGCCAGCAGCTGGAGGCCTAGCCTGTTCAGTGGCAGCCTGCCACTCCTCCTTGTGGTTTGTCATATGTGTGCACTGGCCACCGGTCCCCAAATGTGTCCCCTGGGGGCAACAGCGCACCTGCATGCCACATAAATGACAAACCACAATGATGCTGTCCCCTCTACATAGTTAAAAAACTGCCAGACTGGGAAGCTGTGTGGGGGACCAGGCACAGGAGGGGCAGATGTACTGCCAGCAGCACCATCATGCACCTGGGGCTCCACCTGCGGCTGTGGAGGTGGTGGAGGGAGTGCTGCTGGAGCCCCTACAGCTGCTACTGGTGGTCATGGTGGACTTGGTGGATGTGCCGCCGCCAGCGGCACTGGTGGTGCTGCTGCTTCCAGAGGGGAAGAGGCAACACCAAACAGTCAGAAGTGGTCCAACGAAACCCGACCGCCCCCATGCATGCACATTCCCGTCTGCCCATGCCCATGGGCCACAGACTCTCCTCCCGGGTCCATCGCGCACAACCCACTAGTTCCCTCTTCGCCCGACGCCTCACGCAAAGAAAGACTGCTTCACACACACTCACAGTCTCACAGACGCACACACACAGTCTCTCTCACACACACACACACACACACACACACAAAACAAAACTTATAAAACAAATCAGTAGCAAAAAAGAACTGAAAAAACACACTACAAAAAAAATTAAAGATTTAGCTTTTAAAAAAGTTGTTTGTTTTTAGGCAAGGAACAAATATACCACCAAACTCTCCTCTACACACAAAATGCTTCCTCTTTCTACCACTGCAAAGGAGAAAGGGAAACTAACTGCTTTTTTGACTTATTTCCTTCCTGCCTGGCTAAAGCATGTGACTTACACTACTGTGAGCCATGTGATGTGTGGGGGGGCTGCCTATATTGGTGTCACTTCACCTTACTTCACATTACGGCAGAATGGCAATGCAAAGTCATAATGACAAGGTGAAGTGAGCACTTCCCAATGGCCACTTCACGTAGCAGTAGGCTAATGCAAAGTAACCACTTCGAGGCCACTTCGCCGACGGATTTTAAATTCGCTGCATCTCTAGCCATGTTGGTATTATGGATTTTGCAGTAGAAATCTTGCAGTTCAGCACTGAGAAGTTCCATCTTGTGGTTTATCTGGTCTGTCAGAGGGGAGGATTTCACTTCGGACCTACTCGAGTCATGACAGCCACAAAATTTGGAGGAGCAGACTGTGGAATGTGAAAGACCGCTGTCCTAGCTGCCATTATCATAGTGGTCATGTCTCTCATACTCAGAGCCCGAATGCCCTGGCCCACCTCATTCCATTGTGCTTCCGGATAACTCTCACACAGCAGAAGACTAAAAATATGACAGTAAAGTGGTTGTTTGTAAGGGTTTTTTGGGAGAGGGGTGTGCAGCTTCAGACCTCAAGCTGCCATCTTGAGGCTGACATCACCAGAAGTTCATTCTGTCATTTTAAAGAACATTTAAGTTAAAATTGCTCTACAGCCATAGGGTTTAAAAAGAGGATCCCAAAGTCAATACAGTTTAAGACAACAGAGGAACTTTTTCCACAATGCATAAAAATAACCTGGGTTCATGGAACAATGAGATATTAACTCCATATTCCCATTATATGCAGTTTCCAGAGGCATTCCCCATTGCATTTATAGAACATGGAAGTAGTTTAAAACAAAACATATGCACCAGACAAGAAAAAGAAGTTAAATTGTTCTGATTCCCACATGCATGAGTCTAAATCTGCTGATTAACATGATAAAATGCCCCATCAAATAGCCTATCTGTCCTGTGAACCTGTAGAAAACCACAGATAAAATCTCACATCCCTCTTCACCTGACTTCATCATCTGAGGACACATATAGGATCTCATGACTCCTTTCCATCTTCAGTTTGGACAACAACCTCACGACTTCCATTGGATCATTATCTACAGTACATAAAGTTGTTTTTTCAGTGGATATTTGCAGGCAAGAGAGGAACAGCAAACTGAGGAAAATTCAACTCTTTCAATCTCTTCACCTGATTGAACCCTTTATTCATCTCGCATCATGGACAAATGGTCTGGGAATAGTAGAACATGAGCCCCTTCAAACTGGACACTCTTTTTCTCCCTTGCTACCTGTAACACTTGGTTTCATATCACCCCTGAAGAAAATTCCATTAAAATTGTCCTTGGAGCTTCTGCTTCTGATGCTTCCTATTAGGGAGCAGAAGTGTGCAAAAAAAAATTCCACTGATGGAATTTCCATGAAAAGTCTGACTTTCACTTCTGTGAAAGTTTGAAAATCATTTTGGCAACTTTCACAGAAATTTGGCCTTAAAACATCAGAATAAGTCTGGCACAGTGGTGCTGATGGTTGACCCGCTGAGCACCTTACCTCTCATCACACTGGTGACTCATGTTCGGGAATGAGCACGAATTGGTGGGGGTCAGCCAGGGGAGAGCTGGGAGTGGACAAAGCATCCACCAGATAGCTCTCCTCAATCGGGGATCAGCTCTCTTGGCCTAAGACCACCACCAAATGGAGCTGTGATAATGGTGCAGGCTATGAGGGAGTCAGGCATTAGGCCGGGGTGGACAGAGTGGAGTCAGCCAAGCCAAGATATGCGAGTGCACTTCCATGTGCATCTCAGACCTTGTTCTGGGCTCTGGGGAGTAAGGGGAAGAAAAAGCAGAAAAAAAAGGGGGAGGCAGCTGGATGACACCTGCAGGCAGCTCCGGTGGTCCTACTGGGGAAGTGGGGGTTGCCCCAAAGGGACTGTGAATGTCTGGTATGGATGGCTGATGCAAGTCACTGGTCCAGTGGGAGGATAAACACCTCTATGGGAAAAAAAATGGCGGAATAAATGTTCAGACAGGAGCTCAATGTATTAAACTGCAGGAAAAAAATTCACAGAACTCACCATTGTCACTGGTCAGTTCTGCAGTTTTTTTCCCCACAGTTTAATACATTAATCCCCTTCATGCCGATCACTGCCCATTCCCCACTCCCCCAATCATTTGCCCTTTGTAAAAAAAAATCCCTGGTGTCTAGTGGTCCACCCCACCCGCCGATTGCCAGCCCCAGGTAAAAAAATCTATGGGACTCTATTCTCAAAGCCCTCTGTATGGCGCAAAGGGCTTGAACCTCAAAGAATGGAGCAAAGTGCCCCTTGCTTCAAAAAATGCACCGGGGTCGATTGTCAGTAGTAACTACTGTCTACCGCAGGCACCTGCCCCAGAGGGGGCTTGCAATGCTTGTTCACCACAAAATAGGCTGTGGCATGGCACTAGGTGGCTTGCGGCAGACACAGGCTGCCATATCCTCTAATGTGGGATTCTTAAAACCCTCTGAGAGGGCAAATTTCTAAGACCCCTTAGATCAGCCATGACTGGTCTAAGGGTATTTAGACACGTCCTCTGGGAGGGTTGAGAGGGCTGCTCAAATGTGCTGCAACCCCAGCCCCAATCCCTTGATGTCACCCATCATAAATATATACAATAAATCCCCCTTTCCTAGTGGTCTAGTTGCCCCCACTCCCTGTTCCCCGATGTCAGCCGTTAATGTACTTACACCCATGCCTGGTGGTCTAGCGGACCCCCAACTTAGCAGGTAGTCCCCACCACCTCACTCCCCCACCCATCCTAAACCCCAAGACGACAACTGGCACAGCCCTCTTCTCACCACCATGGCGGCTGCCAACTGAGCTTGTCAGTAGCGCGTACTATATAATACTGCATGTGCTCATTGATTGACAGCTGTGATCAACTGTCAATCAGCGGGCCCATACTGTATTATTCATTACCTTCTCACTGATAGGTCGGTTGGCGGCTAACTTCGTAGTATTGAGCTAAAGTGTGCCGTCTGCCGCCGGGTTTAGGATGGGAGGGGGCAGGGGTGGTGGGCACTTCCAGCGGGGGTGGGGATCCACTAGACCACCAGGCATGGGTGTAAGTACATTAACATGCAACATCAGGGATCGGGGAGTGGGACCACTAAACCACTAGGGATGGGGGATTTAAAATACATATACATTTATGACAGGTGACATCGGGAATTGGGGATGGGGGCCACTAGACCACTAGGGAAGGGGGATTTAATATATATTTATGATGAGTGACAGTGGGGATCGGGGGGCCACTAGATCACCAGGGAATGGGGATTTAATATATATATTTATGACAGGTGGCATTGGGGATCGGTTAGGGGGGCCATTAGATCAGTAGGGAAGGGGGATATTTTTGTATATATTTATGACAGCTGACATTGGGGAGAGGGGAAGGGGTGGACACTAGACCAGTAGGGAAGGAGAATTATTGTATATGTTTATGACAGGCGACATTGGGTGTTGGTGTGGGGGAGCACTAGACCACCAGAGTCGAGACTTGAGGTATTTTGTCAGGAGATCAGGGTTTGGCGCACTAGACCAGCAGGGATGGGACTTAAGGTATTTTGTCAGGTGATTGGGGTTGGGAAGACCACTAGCCTTTGCTGCAAGGAGACTGCATCAAACCCCTCATGTGTGCCTTCTGTTTGTCTCACAGGAGAGGTTGCGGCAGGTGTGGGAACTTAGATTCCAGGACCCCTCCTGTACCAGAATCTGGTGCAGGGTTCCTGGCGCACCAGGCTTCAGTGCGAGCTGCTGTTTGCCACAGATTGCACCGATCTAAGCCCTCTTTGAGAATTGAGCTGCCGGTGTTTAGTAGCCTTCTCCCACCTGACAATTGTGGGCCCAATGTAAAAAAAATGTAATATTTTCCCTCCCTAGTATCTAGTGGACCCGCCCTCCCTAGCCCCGATTCCCTTATTAAAAAAGTCAATAGTCCCTCATGCTCTTGTGTTTAGTGGACCCCCACTCTGGCAGGTACTCCACCACCACCCCACCCCCCAACTCTGACCCCGAGGAAGTGACCGGCATAGCCCTTCTCTCTTCACTATTGCCAGCCACCCACTGAGCTGTCAGTGAATGAGTGAGTGCTTGTAAAGCACACACTCATTTATTGTTAGCTTAATGCATGGCCGGCCATGGTGAAGAGAGGAGGGCTGTGCCAGTCGCCCACTTGGGGTCAGGCTGGGGGGAAGAGGGGTGGTGAGGGACTACCTGCCGGGGTGAGGGGGTTGGGGGTTCCAAGGGACACCGGGGAATGAGGGACTACTGACTTTTCTTTTTAATAAGGAGATTGGGGATAGGGAGGGAGGTCCATTAGACACCAGGGAGGGAAAATGATTGAATTTTTTTTTTTTACATTTGGCCCACTATCGGCAGCAGGAGCAGGACCACTAGATACCAGGTAATTTTTTTTATATGGGGCCAGTGATCCGTGGGTGGGAAGGAACCACTAGACACAAGATATTTTTTTTACATGGGGCTGTCCATCAGCAGGTGGGGGGGCCACTAGACACAAGGGATGTTTTTTACTTGGGTCCAGCAATCATGGGGTGGAAGGGGCCACTAGACACCAGGGATTTTTTTTACATGTGTCCAGCAATCAGAAGGTGGGGGGCCACTAGACAGCAAGGTGTGGAATTTTATTCTACTGGGGGCCTGCAATTGGTTGAGGGGGTTACAAAATAATGTATTAAACTGCAGATGGAATAAATTCCACAATTTAATGTATTAGTGTGTTTAAGTCCTTATACTCAAAATACATTACAGAAGCCTGCAACTGCTTCCAATGATCCTAGCTTACTTACACCCCCTTACACATCCTCCCTGCTTTTCCCATCCCCCTTCCTTCTTGTATCAGTCATAACTTGTCCCTGAGCCACCTACTTATCTACCACCCTAACTCTCACCCTCCCTCACCCACCTATTCCTTGTATACCCACAGCATCTCATTCCTTCGCTCCTAGTATTATCCCAGTTCCAGACCCCCCCCCACTGGCTGCCCACTTCTCCCGACACATGTCTCCCCCTTGATACGCCTGCATCTTTTTAAACTGACTATGTATGTCATTTCGCTTGTAGCATCCACTTCAACTAATCTCTTCACTGGACTATAATGCATTTACCTTACAGGAATACTAAACCATGTATGTTGTTGTATCTGGTATACATTTTTACTGACTTGCTACCCTATTGTTATGTATACCCTTACCGACTGTCTTTTACCTGAACCCAAATGTATTTTTCCTTATCCTGTCTATTGCAGGCCTACCTGTACTGTTGTACTCTTGCATCTACTGTCTATTTGTCTGTATATAAATGCATTGTTACTTGGCTTGTGTAATGCAGGTCCACCTTGTAAATGAGCTTGCTCAATGGTGTTCACTTGGATAAATAAAGAATTTGATTGATTGATTGAATGTATTATTCCACAGTTCAGCCCAAGAAACTCAGTGGAACAGGGCAAAAATCCACGAAACACGTTAGGAAGATTCCAAACTCACCAATAGCAGGAATTCATGAAAGTTCCACAAAGGCGGAATTCTCAACTTTCGCCCACCATATATGCTGTACTTTTATAATATGTTAGGAAATGTTTATCCTAATATACTCTAATAACCAGCCCAGCAGAAACTGATTTTACAATTCATCTTTTGCTCCTTCCTTCAGTCCCAGCCCAGGATCCTAATATTAGCCACTCTCACTGAATTTAATTTTTTTTTTGTTACTTGCACAGGTATGCTTCGTCAGTATTGGTCCATTTATTCTGGTCTGACACCCCCCCCCCCCAAGCTCCATCATCCAGCATCCCAGGGACTTGACTTAACCTCAATTCTTCCTTCATGTCTCCCTCCCCATGGTGAGATCAGCATGTCCCTACTTACCAGAGAAGGGATCTAGTTCATGGATGGAGGGCCCTGTCACCAGTGTGGGGCCTGTAAAGGGTTGAAACTGCCTTAGTTGCTGTGTCTGGAATTTTCCCTCCTGGTTTTGTCCCTTGGTAGGCCCACTTCAGGGTAGTACACAAGCTTGCTGCATGTCACAGCAGGTGACCCCCACCCAGTAGATCAATCCAAGCGCAATACCACCTGTGATTATTCAGGTGGCAATATTGCACTGGAGCATGGCTGCCCTTCCTCACCATAGGAGGAGAGTATCCTCTGGTATGCTCAGTCCTCCTTCCCTGGCTGGCTCCAGGCTTTCCAGGCTCATTCCTTACCTGGGCCACCAGCATCGCATGCAGTAGCTCTACTATTGTACCGATGACCCTGCTTGAATTTTCTAACTGCTCCAATCATGTTTTAATCAGTGTCTGTTCTTTTACTGTGAACACTATTGCCGAAAACACTTTACTCCATGCTGACTTCATCCTCCTTCACAGAACCAGCCATCCCATCCACCCAGTTTTAGCTTCCACTAATTGAGCTGAAAATATGTTTCATTTCTTATAAATTTTCTGCACAGCCTAAATCAGAGCAGTGACCCCTCTTTCTAATGGTTCCAGGAAAGCAGAATGTGAATCCTCTCAAGTCTGATCAGCATTAACATGGTGCCGAACTAGTTTGCTGACAATTAGGTAGACAAAGACCTAGGTCCCTATGGTTTACATCTCAATCTGCTGCTTGTGCTGCTTCATGGGCGCTCCTTGTAGCATGAAAAAGTCATCTCATTTATCTTTGTTTCTTTTCATGTGCTTCAGAAAAGGTACCCAACTGTATTAATCTCAATAGCCCTTCTCTAATGAGCAAAAAAAGTCCCACAAATGAATAAAAGTAGACTTATGAGCTTAAATAGAGATAGAGTTATGTGCTTAAAATGTGGGCTGTGGGCAATGGCTCAAATGACTTGTGAGCACCTAGCAGGGCTGCTGGCCATGCCCCCTAGAACTTTGTTTTTTTAATGGAAAAAAAAATCTAGTGTCAAAACCAGACTTTGGTACAATTTGGCAAAAATCCAAACTGACTCCTAGTGACATCACCCAGCTAATGACTGCCTGATTGGTGAGCTCCTGAACCCAGCTGAGAGAAGCCCTTTTTAAATCTGCTTTTTACCATCAATATCACTGAGTACAACTAAAGGAACGGTACAACTACCTGTTATAAAGCCATCCATTGCCACTAGATGAAGATGCATCGAAGGTGGATCGATGGGTGGACATGTCAGACTTGGCCCAATCCTGTGCTTAAGGTGCAGCCCAGTCAGTAGTGCTCAACTCCCAGAGACCTGCACAGAAAACAAAAAGCCACAAATTAGATGCCATCCCAAGTGAACTTAAAGCATTACTGGCAGATTTTAAGAACACTCCTACAAACCTCTGCTCAGATTTGGATGCACTGGAGGTATGGGTCATGAAATAGGAGCATCACAGCACTAAAACTGACATGTGCTTAGTCACAGTGGAATCCATCCTACTACAGCTTGCTGAGTCTCTGGCCAAAGTCTTAGACTACCAGGATGATGCTGAGAACTGGATGAACCAAAAGAATACACAGGTATACGGCCTACCTGAGAACTCTGAAGGGTCCAATATGGCATATTTTATGGATGCATTCCTTCATACAGCGCTTTCCTTGTATGCCACCTGCCAGTTAGAAATTTAACATACTCATTGGGTTCCAGGCCTCAAACTACACTCCCGTTCAGCTCTGACATGCTCCATCCTGGTCCATTTCAACAAATATGGAAACAAAAGAAATGGCTCTGCATAAAGTGTGGCAGCAAAAATCAGTTTTCTGTGGGTCAATATAAGTGTTGCTTGATAATGATTATGCCCTGGTGACCACAGTAGTGCTAATATATACTGATCTTACAGACACTTAGACTGTACAAGATAAAGTTTAAAACACAGTACCCCTTCAAGTGGTGGTTCTGTATTCAGATGGTCAAAAGACACAATGCATGGCAAAAGAAGCTGCAAGAAACCTGGATGACCACAGAATCCCATTGCTGGTCCACCGCCCACAGTGTACAGACAGCAGGGGTATGCGAGCACCCACAGGCTGAGAGGACTCTGCAAATCAGTGCTAATAGCATGCCCAAGAAACTCTGAGGATCATTGTCACTCAACCAAAGGCAATGAGTGAGTGCTCAGACTCAACCTGAATCTAGGAACTTTCATCTTTCTTCAGCACTCTCCTCCTTCATTAAATCATGAGTCCCTGGGATTTGGGGGCAGCTGGGGCCTCAGCGGGGGGGGGGGGCATCTAAACACTGAGAGCTTCTTTCTCGTCTCACTGCTGATGATGCTTACTACAGGTACCTGTGAGATAGGCCTGACCTTAATACAACAAACCTGGTATATTAGGGTTTCTGCTTGCCGGACATTCGAGTAGTCAGATGGGCCAGAGGACACAACACACCCAGCCAGAACAGTTGCATATCAGGGCAAGGACCCCAGTCACATTCCGGTATATCATGAGTGAGGTAGATACTCAATCCTACATTATAACTGAGATGTGAGGCGGTGGGGCCAGTCAGATTTCAAATATGCATTCTGTTCTGAGGTCAGTAGCTAAATTTACTGCCCCATGCATTTTAGCTATTACTGGAACAGACTGTGTTTGGGTACACCAGACCTGGACCACTGGCTTGGAGCCCGGCCTCGGAAATCTGGAGTCTACATCAGGGGCATTGGGGGGAGGGCAGGTCGGCAAATGCCTGACAGTCATTTCAGCCAGATTTCTGTTGGGGAAATGCACCCAGACGTCTGTCAGGAAATTGCAGCTCCTTTCTTTTTTTGTTTTAATCCTCAACTACTCTCGTCCCCGTCACAGCGTTAGACATTCATTCCCTTCTCACTTCTCCCTTGATGATCACAGCCCACTCCAGTCTTCTGACATGCATGCACACTGTATCTGTCACAGAACCTGTGCTATAGTAAGCACTACAAGTCTACAAGTCATGTTTGTACGAGGGGGATTGCCTCATCTTTGCTTGCACTGCATGCTCTTACTTTGTTAAATTCATCAGTAAGTTGCAGTCTTTCTTGGAGTGACTAGAGGTGATTTTAAAGTTAACACTGCAGCACACGTCAACATAAACTATTTAAACTGTGTAAAATTGTTCGGCCCATTTGAATTTAAAATCATCACCTGGGCTTCATCTGGCAGACGTTTGCACTGAGTGAAGTGAGTGAAGTTACGGTCTTTACTGATGTTGCCGCCTGGGAAGCCAAGTGTCATGACTTGCATTTTACAACGGCTTGGAGTTCCCCATGACACTTGAGTTCCCTTCCTGCCATTGTCTCGTCATCGATCCAATTCTCCCATCAGACCCATTAGGCCAGTTTTAGAGAGGGCATTAGTCTAGGCAGTGTTTTTCAAGGGAACCCTCACAGACAAATATTTTGTATGGACACCAGTTTTGAGGGGAATAAATTTAACTTTACTTCAGCGAAGACACAACAGAAAAATAAAGGAATTTACATTCAGTGTGATGTATAATTTAACACAACAGATTCTCAATGGTCAATCTGTTTGCTGCTTCCTTCCTCCCAGCTATTCATTTCTTCTCACTCTCTTTCCTGGTCCCCTTTTATAGGGCTCCTATATGTGTCTCAAAAGCACTCCCCCCCCTCCCCCGAGTGCTTTACCAATAGCCTCTGCAAGCAGAGCAAGCCTGAGATCTTAAAGGGACAACCCTAAAGCAGGCAGTGTTTTTTTAAAATCCTCCCTAGCTCCTGCTAGCACCTTTATTGTGGTGGTGGTGTGAGGATGATGGGTGTAGAGGACAAATGTGGAGATGAGGTGCTACTGTAAGTGATGATCATCCACATCAGCTCTGTATCTGTATAGCCACCATGCTGTTACTGTCAAGGACAAATCTGAAAGTCCCAGACTAGATTGTATGCATCTGGAAATGAGCTATTTTAGCTCAGCATGTCTGTCCTGGTGAAACTTTTAAAATGAAAAAAAAAAAAAAAAAAAGAAAACGATTGGCAGAGAACAAGTCCCATTAAGTGATGCTGGAAAGCAGAATAACTGATTAATCAAACCAGATAATCATTACCCAATCCAATCAACATGTCCGGTTTTAAGTTGTATGTGAAACAAATAATGGCATAATTTATGTATCTGCAGTATCCAAACATCTCTATTCAAATTACTTTGCCACACACCTTCACAGTAACCTTAACTTCCCTAATAAGTTCTGGAAAGTTATTCACCCCTTTTCTGACCCCCTACCCAGTTGGTTGCCCCTGTTCACAATCCAGGGAACTTACCCATCTCTGGCCTACCATATGACCTGATAAACACTGACATAGAACTACTTAACTTGAATGCTGGATACCATTGACTGCCAATGCCGGTATGTAGTTGAGACAGAGGATTGACAAGTAGAGTGCCTCAGGGATTAGTCCTGGGATCCATCGCATTCAGTATGTTCATTAGTGACATAGGGGAAGTTATACAGGGCAAGATGTATCTCTTTGTTCTGATGATGCAACACTGTGCAGTAGGGTAGATATCAAGGAAAGAGTGAGAAATCTTCAGAAGGACTTAGAGATGCTAGTAAGGAGCTGGGGTCTCAGATCTGAGAGTTGAGATTGAACACCAGGAAGTGCAAGACGAGACACTTAGGGAAAAGGAACCCATGCATGGAGTATTGGATATGAGGAGTCAGGCTGGCCATTACAACAAAAGAAAGTATCTGCATTTCATCATCAGTGACTGCCCCAAGCAAACATGCCAGTGCACTAAGGCATACTGGGGTGAATTGGAGGGGTTTTGATAACAGGAGAAGTGAGGTGAAGTGATAAACAGATCTTTGTTGAGGCCTCACCTGGAATACTGTACCCAGTTCAGGAGCCTTCACATGAGAAAGGACGCAGACAGGCTGGAGTCAGTACAAAGAAGGGTCACCAAAATCAGTCAGGGCCAACAAGGCAGATGCTATGAGGAATGGCTTGTGGCCCTGAACATGTACTTGTTGGTGGCCAGATGTGGGGTGGGGGGGCATGATAGGGACATGTATGTTTCTGAGTGGTATAATGAAAGTGTAAAGTGAAGACCTATTTGTTTGAAATATGGACACAGTCACAAGAGGACACAATTGGAGGTTAAATGGGGGTAAAGTCAGGATGGATGCAAAAGGTCTACTTCACTGAGGGTAGTGGAGCCATGGAACAGATATCTGGTGGAAGAGGTGGGGCTGGTACCCTAAAAGTATTCAACCATGACTGAGATAGCACAAGAGTGCACATAATCCCACTGGGGAATCGGGGGATTATTTGGGGCAGGAGGAGAGAGGGGGACAACTCACCAGGCCACTAGGTCCAGGGGTGAGGTATAGTAGTATGATACGTGCAGACTCAAAGGACCATCAGTATCTTTCTGCCAACAGATTCTATGTTTCAAAAATAAAGGAAGGGGTTAGCATGCTATGTCTTAAAAATGAAAATTCTTCAAGCAGAGTCTTTTCAAGTTATAATATATTAGCAATACAGATGCCAACTCAGGTGGCTGTTGTAGCCCAAGGAGGCTACCACAAACCTCCTTGGGCTACAATGGCCACCTGAAATTTTTTCCCCTGGAGTGAGGGGTAAGGAAGATGTAACAAAAGTGTGTTTTATCGTCAATAAAAGTCCCAAAACTCACCATAGAGCATCTAAGCATCCACAGCTCACGGCCCCCAGACCCCTGGCCTTCTTGTTGGAAATTTAAGAACTTTCTGCCTGACCTACATTTTTGCCCCTCTCCGCCCCTGGACAACATGCACATTGGCCTTCCCCCACAGCAGGGGAACAGAATCCTGAGGGGATCATTACCCTCTGCCTTTCTACTTCTTTGGCATACATATCTTCTCATGTAGGGAAGAGGAACAGTTTCATGAAGCTCTGAGCCTCATAGACATAAGGAAGTGGCAACAGAGTTGCTTTGTATGGAACCTAATATTGAATTGCCCCTGATTATGGTAATTCTTGGGAGGGGTGGGCAGAACCCATACTAACATAGTAGTTGCTTCTGTCCCTGCCTCCACATGCTGTACAGATGGAAATGGGACTATGACACTGCTTGCCTCAGAGTGGGATGCACCCCACTTTTTCCAGTGACTTTAATCATTTTATTGAAGTTTTCATCTATTAACTGATTTAAATCCCCTTGCATGTCGTCAGTAGAGGGGATTCCTCATTCATTTCTTTTCCATTGTTCTTATTTTTATACAGAAAAGATAATGATGGTATGTTTATTAAGTTGACTTAGGTGCCTCCCTAGTCAACTGCATATACTATTGCTCTTGTTCTTGCAGCAAGAGGATTCTCATCCCTTGACACAATGGGAATGCTTCCACAGCTGAGGTGCTGCCCCCCTTTAAACCTGATCTTGCTTCAAGCAGAGGGCAGGGAGCACCAGACAAAGAGCAGTTTTCTCCCTTACTATCAATATATTTTAGGCAGGGACTATATTATCCCATGGCTCCTCAGTCTACCAGTGCCACTGATAGGAATGCCTTAGTCTTGAGTCCTACATTAAGCCTTGATTGGGGACTGGAGTCCTTAGATCTTGTTTCTCCTGACTCTGAATGACATTCCCACCCACCCACCCAATTGGTCTTTGGTTAATATTTATTATTTTCCTATCGTACAGTTTATGAACCCAATAGGTTCTTCTGAAGCCCAAAGCCTGGGAGCTTTTGGAGTTCCCCAGGGTGGAATCCATTTTGACCTATCATTAGAGGCAATTTGAGAATCCGCCCCTACCTTGGAAGCTAGACCCCACCATCATAGTTTTCCTTGAACAACTCAGATATCCCTGTAGGTTCTTCCATGGGTCACATTGGCTTGCACTGTTCTTAATTAGGCCCTGTTATGCGCATGTCAGAGCCACCCATCCTGTTGATCATGGCAAGTTAGTTATTTGTTTGCTTCCTTGTTCTTGGCAGACATCAGTGATATACTGTATACTGAAATATTACTGTAGGCACAGAGGCATGGAGGTTGATATTACCACATCAGGGATGAATGCTGTTGTTAAATTGATAATGCTTATGGTTTTATTGAGGTATCGATTACATCTAATGGATAAGGTTACTCCATCCTGAGCATCAGGTAGGACAGTCTTTAGATCTTTTAACCCCACTAGGTCATGACAGCTAACATTAGAATCATCCTACAAAACATCAATGGTCTGTCTAGTCCAGTTAGAAGATCAAAGGTCACAAAGGTCTTGAAGGAACAACACCCACATCTCCTGTTACAGAAAACCCACTTAGCAAGTGCTTAATACCAAAATCTCCTTAAAATAGGCTTTGATAATTTTGTGGAATCTGCATATAAAAATGGTATACAAGAGGGGCAGTAGTGCTCATCCACAGACACTCCCAATTTAGACTTCTATTTTCCTATATGGATAGGGAAGGCAGAATGGCATTAGCTATAGGTACCCTATATGATCATCAGCTAACAGTGGGCAGCGTGTGCCTCCCCTCTAGGCAGTGAGGCCTCCCCCATTCAGAAGCTGGTGGATACTATTCTTGAACACCAAGCAGAGATCCTCCAATTGTGAGAGGTTTTTAATTTTTTAATGAATCCTGTGCTGGATATGAGCAACTTGAGGCTATCACCTTCTACCTCAGGGCAGAAACACCATAGTCAGTTGCTCAAAGATGTTGAGCCTAATATTTACATAACATTTCTCACAGTACTCCAGCTGTCATCACCGGTATTCCAAACTGGATTAAAATTTGTTTCAGTTCAGAACACATTTACTGGGTAGAAAATGTACACATCAATACCATCTTACTGTCAGATTGTTATCTGATTTCCGTTATCCTGAGGACAACATTGGAGAGGAAACAAAACCCAGTGATGATCCAACCCTTCCCACTTAATAGACCCAGACTTTAAGTCTATCATGGAGGAGCTTATCCTGAGAATAACAGTGGAAAATGAGGTCCAGGGAATGACCACAGCCATACTATGTAACACAGTAAAGATGGTGCTCCATGGGGAAATTAAACCCTATGTCTCCTTCCAGAAACTTCAAAGAGAGGAAAAATTGCTGCAGCTGCAGGGTACATTGCACTTCCTGCAATGTGCACATGTGTAAGAGATCGTTCTTTCATTGATGAGACAAAGAGCTTTTGAGCCAAAATACAAGATACATTCACATATAAAATAGAACAAGAACTGCTCTGACTTTGCCAGACATACTATGATGGTGGATCCAGGGCGTGAAAGATTCTGGTTCACCAGCTATGCCAAAAACACACTGCAACAACTATCACCAAACTGAAATTGAAAAGAGTACCTGGCAGGATGAGAGTCAAGTTGCTGCAGGATTCAGACTACTGACAGGTCCCCTACTGCTGTCATCCTTCCAGTCCCTTCACCCTCTGTCTCAGGGTACTTACCTTGTACCTGTGCTACTCCCCTCATAGATTCACCAGTGACGGGCATAGGAAAGAGAGGGACATCTGTTCCCCTTGACTGTCAACTATTTTCGCAGTCTATCACCCTGTTGGTGTTACAGGGTGTGTGAAAGGTAGTGGTCAAATTCTTCTCTCGTGGCGGTTGATACGCAGAGTAATTTGCCCCCCTTCCCCAGGAGAAGTATGGGCCCAGAGATGTTGAATCCTGTACACATCCCCTTGTTAGTGTCCATGAGCCAGCCAAGTCCATTCCCAAACTTGGATCACTGTCATGGAAGTGGTATCTACCCCATGACCAACCCACTTCAAACCTACCAATAAACTACAACCTCTATCCACCTGACACAGCTGATTGTTATTTTTATCACTCATACTAATCCATTTTATACTTAATTTCTATAAGTGCAGTGGAACACTGAAGATGGTGTAACTGGAAGCCAGCCCAGGCTTGGACGGCACTAACCACATGTATCAGATGGTATTGTTTTATTTTTACAGTACCTTGCTTGTCCCAGTTAGTTACTTTAGAGCTACAGATCCTTTGTGACCCTGTTGCTAGTCTTATTTAACAGGTTCATCTAGATGTTCTCTCAAGCAACCCAACCATCATCCCACATTCCCCAAGATGCATGCAAGAAATCTTTATTAGTACTGTACCTAAGCTAGTATGGTATGGTGTAATGGTACAACTACCAGTATTAAGATACTGTTGTCTTTCACCTGTTGATTGATGAAGCAGGGCTAGAAATATAACCACCATTCTATTTATTTCATTTCATGCAGGTCCCATTGGACATACCGTACATAGAACACTGCTCACCCTAACTAAATTGATACAGTGATGTAATTTCTGAAAGTGTGTCAGGAAATAATGATTGCAGCCAGGTTGCATGTTATTTCTTGGTTAACTCATATCTACTGTAAGTTGGAGAAAGAGCCAATAAGTATTCAGTGGAAACAGAAATTGTAAAATAACTAGTTTCTTTGTGGTTTTTAAAAGAACTAGTTAATTTGTGGTTATGGACTTTTTAATAGATGCTACATTTACTAAAAAGACATGTATCCAATCTGCTGCCTATGAAACAGCTTTGCAAAATGTAACTTTGTTTAATTTAATTTTCCAATTTTAATCTGAACAAGGGTAGTGGAAATGATATGTTTTGCCCTTGGTCTTGCCTGTTCAGTCCTTTATTGCCTCCTGGCTGGTAATCAGAGCAAGCAGATTCTTCTAGCTTCTGCCTCAGTGCATCTGTTCCCAGTGCTTCCATGCAAGCAAACTAGTGCACTAAAAAGAGAGCTGAACAGGTGCTATCATGGTCTAGGTCAGATGCTTATATTTCCAACATGTCATTCTTGCATCATCTGTAGACAGAGTGATTAACCAGAGATATTCAAAAGATATAAGAATATATAACTATTCTGGATAACACAATGAGCAATTAAATATTGTAAGCACTATTTATTGAAAACTTCAACTTGAATGTAAATAATGTTTTTTTTTCTTTTATGTCAACTTACAACAAAGCTTTATTAGGATTTTATTATGCCAGAACAGAAATGTGTTTTTTCCAAAAAGACCAAATTGTTCACATACATTTCCGACCAACAAATATTATTTAAAGTATGACTACTAAACTCAACATTTTGGAAACACATCTGGGCCAAGTATTCAAGTTTTTTTTGCCTGATTTGTGCTTAGAAAACTACCTTTTTTATGCAAAAGCAGGCAGTTTATACAATTCAGGATGATGGCTGGCTTTTTAATGAGTAGAACTTGAGAAGAAAAAATTCTGAAATTAGACAAAACCAATGGACCAGTACATCTGCTTGTTAAATTAGTCCCTCTGTGCCTCTAAAAATTTTGTTGGGGTCGCAGGAGCTCCACTGCATACCCTTATTTTGCTACTTGTGCAAATAACGTGGGACTTCTCTGCTATCAGTTGTGCAATTAATTCTGAATGTGACAAAGTACAGTAAGTCAATACTACCAAGCATGTGGACAATATCTGCAGCACAATTACGTAGATTCTGGGGGGTTAACTTTTCAAGAATGGGCTCTTTTTCTTCATCTTTCCTTGATGATATTTTGTTTTTGCAGCATTTAATCTCCCTACCATCTAATTATAGGACCATCCTACCAAGGGGTTGACCGTAAACTCTTTATGTACTAATTAGCTGGACAATTTGATTCCAAATTGCTCTAGTCTTCAGATGGTTGCACTAATCCACAATAATAGAGAATTTTGTGCACCTATAAACTAAAAGTGCAAACCAAGAAATATTCTGATATTGAACAATTATCCTGCTCATACATTGCTTCCCACTCCAGTAAAAAAAAAGTTTGTCATGTAATAATACAGAATCTGCCCCCCACCCCCATTATTTTGTACCATGGCTCTCTCTCTTCCACATTCTGCTCCTCTTCACCCAAACCAGATGATCCCACAGCAGTTGATATTCAGTCAAGCAGATATGGCCCTGCACACAACATTGTGAACATCATCATGCACCTCACAATACTCTACCCCCCCAACACACACAGTGCAATAAAGAAAGTCAGGGAAAGAAAGGCATAGCCTTCACTCTGTGACCAACCAGAGACATGCACTTCCAAAAGTGTTCAAGGTGCATCAAGTGACACTAGGTCAGATCTTAGATTTCTTACAATGCTAGGGGGCTTAGGGAATAGAACATTTTACAGCATTTGTATTTATATATATGAACATACAAAATTGCCAGCAGATAAAGACCTTATGGTCTATCAAGTCTGCTCGATTGTGCAGCTAGCGGCCCTTATACTGCAGCTGCCCTTACTTCCCCTCCTGTGACCCTCCCCCTTACCCTGTCCCATCTCCTTTTGAAGCAGCCCACTATTCTACAGGATACTACTTCCTTTGGCAATGCGTTCCACCTAGATCCCATCCTTTCTGTAAAAAAGTGTCTCATTTCCCTCCTAAACCTACCCCCTTCTAATCTCAGATCATGCCCCTAGTACCCCCCCACTTAATTTGAAAAGCCCCTCCAATATATGCTAGGCACAAAAGTATTGTCAATAGCATGCTCTGCTTCAACAATAACAGCATGTTTAAGCATACCCCTATCATCGGCCTAGAGGAGGTAGTCCCAAGGCATGAAGTTCTGCCTCCTCTATTTAGGAAGATCTATGTACCCCAGGAGTGTATGTTTTAGCCTTTCAAATTATCTATTTTATTAGGTGTTATTTATGTACCATCCATGCACAAAGCATTGTTTTAGGATGAAAGGATATGCTGGGTGAGATAAGGTGGGACAACATGGACGCATTAACTAGTGCCGTGTATTAGCAATGGTTGTGAACCCCTACACCTGCCAGTAATGGCAGCTATAGGCCTATGGATGATCACTGCAGGGTCACCCTCTCATCCATCAAAAGTGGTGGTTGGGGAAAGTACAGTGCTGGGAGATTGGGAAAGAGTGGCTATGGGAGATTGGGATACACCATACCACTTGCAAGGTAGACCCTGTATACCTCCTAACATTTTGTCACTGAAATGTTGAATACTGACCCTTCAAATGTAAGCAAATGATAAGCACTGACCTTAATAATGTAGGAGGCATCATCATCACATGTATGGAGACAAAGTCAGAATACTGGCAGCTAGGAACTTAATGACACAGCACTCCAGATCACAGACTGAACACTAGCTGCAATCCCAAATAATGAAGTAATAATAGCCGGGTTTACACTGCCGCACCTCGACTTACTGTTCTCCACTCTGCTGCAGTGCCCTTCTCCTGAGCTGATGCAGGGTCCTGTTTACATGACCTCACTGTGCACTGATGTAAGTTATATTGAGGGTCTGTGAGACTGGGGGTGGGCGTGTGGCTACTTCTAAGCAGGAGTAAAGAGTTGATGCCGAAATGGATTATGGTGCAGTGTTGCAAGTGGTGCTGCCAGTCTACATGGGAGCTTACACTGCTCACATCGCTGCATGTTCCCAACTTTGCTGAGACTGCGGGTGCAGATTGAAGAGTGACTTACCACAATCTGGTAAGTGTCAAAACTTCCACCCTTTCAAAGCAACAACCCGAGCACTCAGGTTGCTGGGGTGCAAATGTGGCAGTGTGAACAATCCTAATGACTCACACTGAGCTTTTTGTGTCGTCACCATTTTGCACTGGCAGGTAATTGTTGTGAAAAAGAGATATTAATCACACCAGACTGTCTAAAAGACTGAATGACATTAGCATTAGGAGTAGAATCTGCTAAAGTAAGGCCTTAACTTCATTCACAGCCACAGAGGACCTGCACTAGTCAAGATGAACAAATAGAGGGTTAGCTGCACTAGCCTTGATCAGTTTACACCATGAACTGGACAAGTAAAACAATGTTAAAATCGACCCTTGATCCTACCTTACTATCATCTTCATTATTCAAGCCCACCTCTTGCATCCTCCAAGTTATCCCACAGTTAAAATCTATCACTGCAGATCCCAGGAGAGACCAACATATGCAACTTGAGGGTGTGGACTTGAGAAGAACTCATTCAATTATTTCAAGATACCAATGTCATCATAGACAGGAAGAGGTTGCCTCTCCAGCACTTTCTAAGCTCCACTTAGAGGGTGTCTATTGTGAAGTAATATGTGGGTCACCATTCACATGACTCACATTCCCTTATATACCAGCAGATACCCATGCATTGGTAGTCAACACTAATCCCTCACCAAGGTCATGCACATTCAAGTAGACAGTGCCATACCTCCTGCAGATCTGGTTAGCATACCGAACATGGGTTGTGAAGCTCAGCTCCCCACATGGCAAGTGAGGGAACATTCCACTAGGTCATTGGGGTAGGAGGAAACCGCATCTTATGGTGCATGTGAATATGAATGACCAGGTGGAGGAGATGGTGGAAGTTGTGCGTGAGAGGTTCGAGGAGCTGGGAAGGTTGTGTGAGGAGCTTGGGGAACTGGTGGCATTCTCAGAGGTGTTCCCAGTGCCCTGCATGAGTATGGTGAGGAAAGGGAGGATTAAAGAGTTCAACCCATGGTGGGGGAATGGTGTCGACCAAAGTGGTATGGGTTAGTGGGTGGCTGGAGCAGAACCTGGGACAATAACAATCTATATGCAGGGGGCAGGATACACTTGAGCAAGGAGGGGAAGGGAGTATCAAAGCAGGGGATAGAGGGGTGCATAGCAGCAAAGGTGTGTTTAAATTAGGTGGGGGGTGGCGAGTGGATAGCTGGTAGGCAGGGATCCCAGAGTCAGACGCCTGATGAGCTTACCCCCATGTTAACAGGGTAGAAGTTGAGGTAGAGGCATGGGGGGAGGGGAAAAAACAGGGAAAGGTAAGGAAAGAATTGGGGTGGAGGGTGGTCATGCTGAATGCTAGGAGCCTAGGTAATAAGTCAGCTGTGTTGCAGGCTTTCCTGGTGGTGGGGAAGGTGGACATTGCGGCCATCATGGAAACATGGGCCACCCAGTACCAGTACTGGGGGTAGCACCCATGTAGAACGCTGATTATTGAGCGCTGCACTTTTGAGCGACTCAATAATAGCACTCTACAAGACAGCAAGTGGTGCAATTCGTCGCTATATCCTGTATAGCAAGTACAGCAGGGAGCTTTACTCGCTATTGCAGGATATAGTATCCTTTGAGGCCAATTCCCACCAAGTTGCTTGCATAGCGTAGTGGCGTACACCACCGCTTGCAATGCAAGCAGCCCTGGGTTTGGGCCCGGCTAGGGGCAGAATACATTTTTTTTTTCAGGATCCAATAACTTGCCCCGTGGTCCGCACCCACCTCAGAGTTCATTATTTAAGTTTTGGGGGGTGTGGGGGGCTTGTTTGGTTTTATTAAGTATTGTAGTGACTGTTGTTATTTGTGACGGTCACTACAATATCCGTCACCCTTTTGACCACGGGGTAAAGTTTGTTCGCTCTATGTGATAGGTGGTCTTTCAGACTTGCCTTTATCACATAGAACCGGACTGGGATATGATGCTCCCAGGATATAGAATATTCAGGAAAGATAGGACTAAGGGAAAAGGGGGTGGTGTGGCATTCTATGTAAAAGGTAGGATAAGGTGTGAAATGGAGGTAGGCAGAACAGAGGCCCTATGGATGCAGTTTCAGGACTCAAAAGGTAGGATGCTGACGATGGGGGTAGTATACAGACCACCAGCGCAAGGGAATGACCAACCTAGAGAGCTAGCTGAGCAAATCAGAAGTGTCTGTAGGAAGGGGAACACAGTGGTGGTGAGGGACTTCAACCTACCTGGGGTGGACTGGAGCACTCCAACCACTGCGAGTGCAAGGGAGCATGACACACTAGCAGCATTTCAGGACAGCTTCCTGGTGCAGTTGATACATGAGTCAACTAGATTGGAGAGGACGCTGGACCTGGTACTTTCAAATGGAGAGGCTGTAAGAGAACTGGGGGTGGAAAACCCTCTGGCTGGGAATGACCACCACTCGGTGTGGTTCATGCTCAATATGAGTAGGGAAACAGGGAGTACAGGGACCAGGGTGATTGACTTTAAAGGGGCAGAGTTTAAAAGAATGGGAGAAATTTGGGGTAGGTATCTGGCGAGAATTCAACCAGACATGGATGATAGTCAAAAATGGGA
Organism: Neoceratodus forsteri; assembly: GCA_016271365.2. Taxonomy (NCBI): domain Eukaryota; kingdom Metazoa; phylum Chordata; order Ceratodontiformes; family Ceratodontidae; genus Neoceratodus; species Neoceratodus forsteri. The sequence continues at coordinate 1,065,013,811 of CM028131.1, read as the reverse complement.
TTTTATTAAAAAAGGTCTGACAGAGGCCGCTGGAAATTGTACAAAGACAAGGAGTAAGAAGGGAAGGGCAAAGAAGCCCAATTGGATGACTCAAGAGGTTATGGAGGGGTGAAGAGCCAAGAGGAAGGCATTTTGAAAGCTCAAGACATCAGAAGGAGGGGTTCACAAGGACGAGTATACAAAGAAGTCCAGGGAGGTCACCAGGCTAGTCAGAGTGGCCAAGGCTTCAAGAGAGCTGAGACTGGCACAGGGTATTAAGGAAGGAGAAAATAACTTATTTAGATACATTAGAGAAAGAAGGAAGAACAAGGACTAGATTGTGGGGATTAAGAAGGATGGAGGGTGGGTGGAGAAGGGGGTGGATCAGGCAGAGGCATTAAATGAATACTTCTGCTCTGTGTTCATGAAGGAGAAAGGGTGGCAGATACCCCAAGGGAGGGGTGGAGTAGGTAGTGGGGGAAGGGGTGACTGACATAGGGATTACAGAGGACAGGGTTCTGGGAGGATTAAGGGAACTGAGGGTGAACAAGGCACCAGGACCAGACGGCATTTACTCTAGGGTACTCAGGGAGCCAGCAGAGATCCTGGCAAGCCCACTGGCTGACCTGTTCAATACCTCCCTGGACATAGGATACATACCACAGGACTGGAGGATGGCCCATGTGGTGCCCATTCACAAATGTGGCCCTAGGGATGAACCAGGCAACTACAGACCAGTGAGCCTCACATCAATTGTGGGGAAGCTCGTGGAGAAAATCCTAAAAGAGAGGCTAGTGACCTTTTTGGGGGACAATGGTCTCCAGGATGGCCAACAGCACAGGCTTGTCTCGGACAGATCCTGCCAGACAAATCTAATTATTATGACTGGGTGACCAGGGAGCTGGACAGGGGCCATGCGGTGGATGTCCTGTATTTGGACTTCAGCAAGGCCTTTGATTCTGTGCAGCATGTGAAGCTGTGGGGAAGCTGGAATACATAAGGGTGGGAACAAAGATGGTCAGATGGATCATCAGCTGGCTGAATGAAACACAGCAGAGGGTGGTGGTGGTGGTGGAGGAACTCTCATCTAGAGATGCAGTGAATTTAAATTCCGCTGGCGAAGTGAACGCAAAGTGGGCACTTCGAGTTGCCAATCCGCTACGCGGAGTGGGCAATGCAAAGTGTTCACTCCGCCTTGTCATTACCACTTCACGTTAAGGAGGAATGGCAATGCGAAGTAAGATGAAGTCATTGTTTTTAATGGACTTCGCGTTTCTCATTATGATTCTAAGTGATCCACTTGGTGGTTCAGATTTGGCAGCCCCCCCACACATCACATGGCTTGTGGTATTGTAAGTCACATGCTCTTTAACTAGGCAGGAAGAAAGTGAGTCATACAAGGAGACACTTTTACTTTCTCCTGTGCAGACGGAGAGAGAGAGAGTAGTTTGTTTTGTGATTGCTGATACTTTGAGATCAGAGCGTGGAGGAGATTTAATCTTTGATTTAGATCCAACAGTTTTTTTAAAAGCTACATTTTTTTGTATTTTCTGTACTCTTTTTTACTTAATTTGTTCTTTCTGTAAATTTTATTTTTCTTACCTTTATAAGCAGTTAGTTGTTTGTCTGTGTGACTGTGTCTGTGTGTGTGTGTGTGTGTGTGTGTGACAGTGTAAGTAGTAATTGCTCGAACTGAGGGAGCTCACTAGGAGAGATGGACCAGGGTGAGGGAATGTCTGGGGTGGGGGCAGCTCTGGGAGAGCGTGGTAGTGGTAAGCATCATACCATGCGCATGTGTGGAGGGCATGGTCACCCATTCCTGTTGGACCGCTCGATACTTGTGAGTGCCCCCCCCCGGAAGCAGGACTAGCACCACATCCTGTCTTGACTCTGAGGCAGCTGAACCACCACCACCACCAAGTCCAGGTTCTCTGGAGCAGGATGTGCCTATACCCCTGGGCCCAGGTGTGGATCCCATCCCTGTTAAGCACTGTGACCAGCCGGCTGCCAGTTCATCTGGCCATCCCCTGCCTGTGCCTTGTCCTCCCCGCACCTCCATTGTTTGGCAGTTTTTTTACTGTGTGGGTACAGCAGTGTGGTCAAGTGCCACCTATGTGAGGTGGAGGTGCGCCATGGCCCATGGGGGACTCACCTGAGAACTGAGGGCCAGTGCACCCATATGCTCAATCACCAGCAGTTGGAGTGGCAGGCTGCCACAGAACGGACCATGCCTGCACCTGATGGCCATTCTGTAGCAGAGGGTGCAGCTGTGCATTGCAGCACCCCTAAGAAGAGGACGGTCACAGCAGCACCTGCTGTTCACCAACACCCACCCCCACCACCACCACCAGCAGGTCAGCCTGTAGAATGTGTGAACCCCAGAAAACTGCATGTAACATAGGCTGATTTGGCAGTTCTCTGGAGTGCTGTTGAGGATAACAACGAGAGGGTGAGTGCTGTGGAGCAGCGGCTGGATCACATAGAGGAACATCAGTTGCAAATTGTGTCCATGCTGGAACTGCTGCTGGATCACCATGGGATCCCACATTATTTTTTTTCTCACACCATGTGCCCCCCCACACCTTCCTTGCTATGTTATAAAATGTATTCCTCCACCATCCCCAACCCTTGTATGTAATTACGCCCTTTTTTTGTTGTCTTCCAGATGCGTGACACTTTGCATTCTGAACAGTGCAAGTATACTGTACTAAACTGCATGTGTGCATTCAGTCTTCTTTCCAGTCTGTGTATGTACTGCAGAGACTGTCCAACTCCCTGACTTAAAAACAAACATTAATGAGTACAATGGTGGGGTGGTGAAGCATGGAGAGATACTACAAAACAGGCTTACAATACATCCAAGTAACTATTAAAAAAAATTAATGTTGTGATTCGTGATGTGATCATGAATCGTGATTTGTGACTGCATTTGTGACCGTGATGATGAAGAAATGTGAATGCCTACCGCCTATGGCTGTACTTCCCCGATGAGCTGTAGCTTAAAACTCCCAGACTTAAAAACATGTATCAGTGAGTACAATGGTGGGGTGGTGAAGCCTGGAAAGATACTACAAAACAGGCTTACAATACATCCAAGTAACTAGAAAAAAGATTAATGCTGTGATTCGTAATGTGAATGATCGTGAATCGTGATTTGTGACTGCATTTGTGACCGTGATGATGAAGAACATGATTTGTGTCACGAGTGACTCGTAATGATGGTCCTGACTTAAAAACGCATATTAATGAGTACAGTGTTAATGCAGAATTAAGCACCACACCTGTCCAGTACTCTGAAGGGAAGTCAAAGAAACAACTGTGACTTAAGTTACAGATGGAGATTGGGCCCTAAAGAAATGCAAATGCACAGCCAGATTAAGATTGCACTGTGCACTGAAGAGATGCAGACACAAAGGCACAACACCTAACCAGTGCTCACCATCAGAAATTCAAATCTGTAAAAGAATACCTTTGCCGTTTGGGGCGGACCACGGGAGGGGCAGTGTAATGCACTGCTGTAGTAACAGTCACTTGTACTAGTACCAGTAAAGATACCAAAAAGAAGTACAAAAATCACACAGCTGCAGTGGATAGCAGCTTCACATTGTTGAAATTATTATGTGGCACAATAAAAGGTGTCTGATTTGATGACATGCATCACACACATACTCACACACACACCAAGTAATGCATAGCAGATTGAAAACTTCAGTAATATAGTCACATATTTTAAACAGACTAAAATGATACACTGCTGCACCACAACAATCAGCAAAAAAAATGGCAAGAAATATTGAAAATATTACTGTGTGTACATTAAAATAAATATACAAGAAAAATATCACCAAAACAGAAAGCACTGTCTTTTTCTCCAGGTTAATCTACCCACACCACAGATACACCCCTCCCCCAAAGCACACTTCCACTGTCTCTCAGTACACAGACTGAATTTTGTACATTAACATTCAAAATCCATACACAAACAGTAAACGCTCGATGATATGAGCACAGGAGGATTTCCTATAATCGATGAACTAAAGTTTCAGCAAAACAAATGACTTGAAAAGGCTTTTTTAACAGCTTTTTGAAGGTTTGAATTGCAGAAAGCTCTCAGAGCAGATTGTCTCCTACAGCTTCCTACGCACACTACCCCAAACTGAGGCTGTGCAGAACAATCTAGAGCCCATGTGAACTGAAATCCCATGAAACACTCAAAATTCGCCTTTGGAGCTTAAAAACAAGGCGAAGCAAGGTGAAATACATTGTTTTCAATGTACTTCGCCTTAAGAATTGGTGGAGTAGTGGTTTGGGAAGGCGGAGTAACGCGAAGTCATTGTTTTCAATGGACTTCGCGTTACTCATTAATAATGCGAAGTACTCTGCTTCGTGTTGCAGAGCACTCCGCAAATATTCACTCTGTGAATCACTCCGCAGAGCGAATTGGGGCCACTTTGCCCATTACTACTCTCATCACCGAGGGACGTGACAAGCGGGGTGCCACTGGGATTGGTGTTGCGACCAGTGCTATTTGGGATATACATAGCTGATATCTCACATGAGATCCGGAGTAGGATCAGTCTGTTTGCTGATGATATGTAGATGGGAACTGTGGTAGATGACATTGAAGGATGGAAGGGGCTGCAGGAGGACCTGAACAAACTACAGGAGTGTTCAGAAACATGGCAGCTGGGGTTCAACACCAAGAAGTGCAAGGTACTGCATTTTGGAGCTAGAAACAAGGGGGAGGAGCTATCAGCTGGGAGAGGGCAAGTGGAAACCGCTGAGGAAAAGGATTGGGGGTACTTATAATGGACAGCATGAACAACTCAGCTCAGTGCAGGAAGGCAGCAGCCAAAGCCAGTAGGATGCTGGGGTGTATAGCGAGGGGAATCTCCTCCAAAAATAGGGAAGTGATCCTTCCCTTGTACAGATGTCTGGTCAGGCCACACCTGGAATACTGCATGCTGCACTGGTGCCCATTCCTAAAGAAGGATATCAAATTGTTGGAAGAGGTGCAACATAAGGCAACCCAGATGATCCAGGGATTGGAGGGGAAAGTCCTACAGGGATAGATTGGGAGAGCTGAACATGTACTCCTTGGAGGAGAGGAGGGATGGGGGGATATGATTGAAACATTTAAATACCTTAAGGGGATTAATATGGCTAATACAGAAGGAATTTTCCAGCTTAGAAGAGGGAGAGATACGAGAGGGCATCAGCTGAGATTGGAGGAGGGAAGATTCAAAAGGGAAATCAGGAGACATTTTTTCACTGAACGGGTGGTGGATAGGTGGAATGCTCTGCCCAAGGAAGTTGTATCCTGTAAAACGGTGGGCGGTTTTAAGAGGGGTTGAGACAGGGTGAGGAGGCGGAATTGTGATGAAGAGGGGTGGGGAGAGTGGGGAAGTTAAAAGTTGAGGGTCTAGCTGCACAATCGAGCAGACTCGATAGACCCGTAAGGCCTGCTTCTGCTGACATTTTTGTATGTTTATATTGGATGGTCCTGTTCCTCACCTTGTTGCCAGTGTATCTTTACTTTTGCTGATTTTAATGTTTACAGTGCAGTTATACAGTAAAATGTATTATAGTGAAGAACCATTCAAACCCACCCAAGGGAGTCTGGATAAGATAAAACAGAATATCTCCTGCCAGGACGCTTTAACAGATTTGATACTTCCACCTATGCTGTGAATTCCAGTAATTATAGAAATGATATCCTGCACTGTAAAAGGATCTAAATACTTAAACACAGTTGTGGACAGTGGTATGTTGGTTTTATTCCATGTGCTGTGACTTGGCAGATCATAGCAGAAAAACTCATGTGGTGATTAACAGAACCAAATTAACTTTCATTTTTGTTTTATTCTGTTAATTACCTGGCCTGTTACCTTTGATGTGATCTGCCAAACTGCCCTGTGGTAGAAACTAATGCGACATCGACTATAACTGTATAAAACAAGCATTTGTCAATGTCAAATGTTGGCTTGCTGTCATTGGCAGTGCAGGAGTTAGAGAGATGCGTCATAAGAATGGCAGTCAAGTATTGAACTGATGCCAACCCCCCCCCCCCCCGTAAACAGTGACAGGCATTAGGGTGTCCTTTTGGGTGTTTGGTAGTGCAGTGCGGGAAAACATGTTGGGCAGGATGTGAAAAATGACAGCTGCACAGGTCATAAGGAGGTGTAAAAAAATGCCAGTGTTGAAAATGTGGCATGTAAATATACCAAATTTGCAAAGTTACAAGGGTGCGTGGGAAATATGCAACGCACGCTTGCAACACTGCCATTTTATGGGTGTTTGGCACCAAATTTTCAACATAGGCATTTTAGCACCTCTGCTCATGTACAGTGTCACTGTTATTTCCTCAAAGTGTCCCAAGAAGTGATTTCACATAGCGACCATGCTATTCTGCGCCGGAAGTGCGAAAACACATTTTGGGCAGGATATGTGAAATGATGGCTATACTGTTCATCAAGAGGTGTGGAAAAATGGCAATGGTGAAAATCCAGAGTGAAAATATCACAAATGCACGACAGTACGAGCGTGCGTGCAATCTGCCAATGCACACTCGTAACACAGTCATTTTATGGAGTATCATCACCAAATTTTCAACATAGGCATTTTAGGAGCTCTGCTCATGAACTGTATCACTGTCATTTTCATAATCTGGCCCAAACACTGATTTACCACAGTGACTGTGCTATTGTGCGCCGGACGTGCGGAAACACATTTCGGGCAGGATGTGGAAAATGACAGCTGTGCTGTTCACAAGGAGGTGTACAAAAATGACAATGCTGAAAATCCAGCATTAAAATATTGTCAATACGTGAAGTTATGAGCCTGCGTAGCAAGGGTACAATGCACGCTCATAAAACAGGCATGTGTTGGATTTTTCCCACCAAATTTGGAACATAGGCTTTTTGAGAGGCCACCTCATGAACACTGGCACTGTCATTTCATTAGTGGGTCCCGGAAGGTGATTTCGCACAGTGACTGCGAAATCACCTTTCGAGGCCAATTAATGCCATGACAGTGATAGAATTCATGAGGAGGGGCCCCAAAAACCCCATGTTGAAAATTTGGTGCCAAAATTCCAAGAAATGCCCGAGATATGCAGCAAAGTTGGAAAAACCCTATTCATTTCATTATACAGCTTACCGGCATTTCCTCAGTTCACGGTCGGCTTTGAAGAGTGCAGACGTGTTCCCGGTCCACCGATGATCATCACGTTGGACTCCGGAGGTAAGTATGGGGTTGGGGGGTGAGGGGAGGCAGGATCGCGGTGGGTGGGTGTGGGTGGGGGCATCGAGACTATGAGGGCGTCTTCATTTTACAGGGTGGAAAAAACTGAAAACTATCGCAGGACAGTTTTGTTTCCCAGGGCATTTGGCACACTGGGGTGGGCTCCCAGTGTGCCACCTAACTTTTTTGGGAGTGTATCAGTAGCGGCGAGGGTTGGGCACCCTTGTCAGCACACAACACAGGGGAGAGTAATGCTGACAGGGATCAGGCACCTATCAGCAAACAAAGCAGGAGGGCGCGAGCCAAGGGATTAGGCACCCCTTGGCATTCAACAATGGGGGTGATGCCGGAGCAGGCTCCCCGTTGGCTCATAAAGACAACGGGGGTTACTGACAGGGGATTGGGCACCCCAATGTCAGAAGATGTGAGGCGGTTGCCTGCTCGCCGACCATGCTCATAATGGCGAGCCACGGCAAGCAAGGACCTTGCTGCGTATGATGAGCTTTGCTCGGATTGCAGTAGACCTTTTGAATGCCTCGCCCCAGTAGCCTTATGCATGGTGTGGGCGCGGCATGCAGGCTAATTGGGGAATGAGAGGCGCACTCTACTGATGCATGCCCTGCATTCGCCCAACAGTGGCCACGGCCCCAAACCCGCACTACCACAAGATGTTGCTTGCGCAAGCGCTCAAGCCAACATAAAAATGGAGATGACCCTCACTAACAAAGTCACCAAACTACTCTCCTACCTAATCAGATATCAAATTTTTTCCCATCAAGATATCCCATGACAGGGCTAAGATTTGACATCCAGAGTCAAAGCCTTAAAAAACTGCAGCGCACTTCATAGAAACAGAATTTGTGGACAGATAAGGACCAGTTGGCCCACGCAGTCTGCCTATTTTTTTTTCCTACGTATGCTGTCACTGCAGACTGTAAATGATCTCCTGCTTCTACCCTCCACTCCCCCCACCCACTTTACTACCATGATTCCTTTGTGTCTAGTGTCTATACCATGAATGTTTAAAGCCCACCACTGTTTCCACCCCCAGCAACCCCACTTGAAGACTGTTCTGGTCATCCACCACTCTTTTAGTGAAGAAGTACTTCCTCAGTTCCCTCCTAAATGTTTAACTTCCAGTTTCATTGCATGTCCCCTTGTTCTTATGCACCTTCTCCTCTGAAAAATACTCTCCTCCTGCACCTTAATTCACTCCTGTGAGGTATTGATAAGTCTCTGTCATGTCCCCCCTCTTCCTTTGCTCTTCCAGTGTTTACATATTGAGATCCCATAATCTATCCTCATAGGATATATGATGTAGCCCCTGCACCATTTAATTGCCCTCCTCTGGGCAACCTCTATCATGTTTGTGTCCTTCCAGAGATGTGATCTCCAGAAATGTATGCGCTATTTTAGGTGGGGTCTCACCAATGACTAATACAGTGGTATCACCACCTCTCTCCTGCTGGTGACACCCCTCCCTATGCACCTCAGCATCTCGCTGGCCCTGTCCACTGCCTTGTTGCACTGCCTTGCCACCTTGAGATCATCACATATGATTACCACAAGGTCTCTTTGTTGCCTGGTGACCATCAGTAACTCTTCCACCATTCTGAACTCCGCCTCTGACTTTATGTGCCCTAGGTGTATCATTTTGCACTTCTTCACATCAAAATCTAGCTGCCTTACCCTTGATCACTCCTTCAGTTTTCTAAGGTTTCTACTCATTGTCTCCACCCCCTCTGGAGTATGTACTCTCTTGCAGATTTTGGTGCCAGCTGCAAAGAGGAATATCTTCAATTCTGCTTATCTGCAGTGTCACATATAAAGATGTTAAAGAGGACTAGTCCTAGTACTAAGCCCTGAGGTACCCCCACTGGTCACTTTTCCCTCCCCAGAATGAGTACTGTTGACCACCATCCTCTGCTGCCTATCTATCGATCAATTTATTACCAATTTTGCCACCGTGGTGCCCACCCCCAAACTGCTCAGTTTCCTTATAAGCTGCCTATGTGGTACAGGGAGGGTCGAAGGCCTTGCTGAAGTCAAAGGAGGCCAAGTCCACTGCCCCAACTGATCCATTTCTCTGGTCATGCAGTTGAAGAAATCGATCAGGTTCATTTGACAGGAACTTAATAAATAGGAGATGCTGGTTTTATATTTGTAGGATACTCATTTAGCAGACAGTGAGTTCAGTAAACTGATGTGATTTTCAGCAGCCCAGCCCAGAACAGGTCCCCTCCCTGTGATGTTGCACCTCCTGCGGCAACCACTGCCAGGTTGCTCCTCCAGCTGAAATTGCATGATTTTCAAACACCCAGCCAGATCGGGTCCCCTCCCTGCAGCACTGAGCCTCCTGTGGTGGTTGCGTCCCACTTGCTCCTCCAGCCGAAACCACAAGATTTTCAGCCACCCAGCCCAGATCAGGGTCCCCTCCCTGTGGTGCTGAGCCTCCTGTGGTGGCCACTGCCTACTTACTCCTCCAGCCAAACTGCAAAATGTTCAGCCTCCAAGCCCAGATCAGGTCCCCTTCCTGTGGTGCAACACCTCCTGTGGTGGCCACTGCCCACTTGCCCCTCCAGCCAAAACTGCAGGATTTTCAGCCACCCATAGAAACACAGAAACATAGACTTTGACGGAAGATAAGGACCGCTTGGCCCACCTAGTCTGCCCATTTCCCGACCTAGAGAATAAGCTGCAGATCCTATTTAACCAACAGCCTATTTCTTCCTAACCCCCACAAAAGTTGCCTTATGTCTGTCCCACGCATTCTTGAATTCTCCCAGTTTTAGAGCCCACAACCTCCTCAGGAAGGCTGTTCCATGCGTCCACCACCCTCTCTGTGAAAAAATACTTTCTCACATTGCCCCTGAGCTGTCCCCCCTCTATCTTCAAATTGTGTCCCCTTGTTCTTGCACATCTCTTTTTCTGAAAGATGCTACCCTCTTGGACTTTGTTGAGGCCACTGAGGTACTTAAACATTTCTATCATGTCCCCCCTCTCCCTCCGTTCTTCAAGGGTATACATATTAAGTTTCTGTAGTCTCTCCTCGTATGGCTTCTCTTGCAGACCCTGCACCATTTTAGTTGCCCTTTTCTGAACTGCCTCCATCCTGTCTATGTCCTTGCGGAAATGGGGTCTCCAGAACTGGATGCAGTACTCCAGATGGGGTCTCACCATCTGTCTGTACAGGGGGATAACAACTTCCTGTTTTCTGCTGGTGATGCCTCTCCCTATACATCCCAGTATCTCCCCAGCCCTCCCTACCACCTTCTCACATTGCTTGCCAACCTTAAGGTCATCTGATATGATTACCCCCAGGTCCCTTTCCATTTTTGTTGTTGTTACTACCTTCCCCCCATTGTGTAATCTTCCCCTGGGTTTTTGTTTCCCAGGTGCATTACTTTGCACTTCTTTGCATTGAATCCAAGCTGCCATACTTCTGACCATTCCTCCAACCTTGCCAAGTCCCTTCTCATCCTTTCCACGCCTCCTTGTGTATCAACCCTTTTTGCAGATCTTTGTGTGCGTCTGCAAAGGCATACTTTCCTTCTAGTTCCTCTGCAATGTCATTTATAAAGACATTAAAAAGGACTGGACCCAGTACTGAACCCTGCAGTACCCCACAAGTAACCCCCCTTTCTTCACTGTGGACTCCATTTACAATTACCTTCTGTGTCCTGTTGTTCAGCCAATGTTTTACCCAGGCTACCACCCTGGGACCCACTCCCAGGCTGGTTAATATGACTACTAATCTTTTCTGTGGGACTGTGTCAAATGCCTTGCTAAAGTCTAGGTAGGCCATGTCCACAGCCCCTCCCTGGTCTACTACTTTGGTCACCAAGTCAAAGAAATCAATTAGATTCGTCTGACATGACCTTCCTGCTGTGAACCCTTGCTGCCTTGGGTCCTGTGCAGCACTGGCCTCTAGGTACTCAACAATTCTTTCCTTCAGAAGTGATTCCATCATTTTCCCTACCACAGAGGTCAAACAGACAGGTCTGTAGTTTCCTGCTTCTGTCTTGGTCCCACTTTTGTGAAGGGGAATCACATCAGCCTTCTACCAGTCCTCAAGTACCACATCATCCTCCCGTGATTTGTTAAAAAGGGTAGTCAGTAATGTCACTAGTTCTCTGCTTAATTCTTTTAGAATTCTGGGGCTAATTCCATCTGGCCCCATTGCTTTGTCCACCTTCAGTTTTAGGAGTTCTTTCAGAACCCTTTCTTCTTATGAAAGGACTGGATCGACCCCCTCTCAAGAGTGCTTCTGTTAATTGGATTAGGCACCTCCCCCACTTCCTCTTTTGTGAATACTGAACAGAAGTATTCATTCAGTATCCCTTCTTTTTCACTGTCACTCTCTGCCCACCCACCATCCATTCTATTCAGCCTCACTATACCTCTCTTTGTCTTTCTACGCTCCCTGATATACCTATAAAAGGTTTTATCCCCCTTCTTAACCAAGTTGGCTATCTTTTCCTCAGTTTGTGCCTTTGCTATTCTGACTACCCGCCCTGCTTCCTTCTGCCTTAACTGGTACAGTTCTCTGTCCTACTCCTTCTGTGTTTCCTTATACTTCCTAAATGCTATCTTTTTCTCCCTAATCTTCACTGCAATGGAGGGTAATGAGTACCAATGCCCATAGTCTGGGCAACAAGCTCCCTGAACTGGTGGCCTTGATGGAAGAGGGATGCCTGGATATTGTAGCACTCACAGAAACATGGTACACAGAGAACCATGACTGGGATGTTAACATACCAGGGTACACAACCTACAGGAGAGACAGGAAGGGCAGAAGAGGAGGGGGAGTAGCTCTCTATGTAAGGGAAGGGATAAAAGCAACTGAACAAAAGAGTAAACAGGAGGAGAGAGGCACTGTGGGTCACCTTAGAGACTGAAATGGCTACAGTCCGCTTTGGGGTTGTATACAGACCCCTATGTCAGGGGAGGAATGGAGGATATGATAGAAGGCATATTTAGGATGGCAGAGAAAGGGAGATACTGTTGATGGGGACCTTAATATGCCAGATGTTAACTGGAGCACCTTTGCTTCAACACATCCAAAAGCAGGGCCATTCTTGATGCCTTCAGGTGGCATGCCTCAGACAGCTAGTTTTGGAACCTACTCATGAGGGAGCAATCTTAGACCTCATGCTCTCAAATGGGGACAGTGAGAGGATCTCAGATCTAGAAGTGGGTAGCCGCTTGGGAACAAGTGACCACCAAACAGTGTGGTTCACGATAAACTCAGCTACAGAGTCAAGCCATACAAAAGTGAGGGTTCTGAACTTCAGGAGGGCTGACTTTGGCAAGATGGGAGAGTGCCTTAGAAAAGCACTAGCAAACAGGCTAGAAAGAGGGGTGAAGCAACAATGGGGAAATATCAAAACTGCCATCACAGAGGCAACAAGCCTTTATGTGAAGCAAATAAACAAATCAAAATGAGAGAAAAAACCACTATGGTTCTCAAAAGAAGTGGCGGTGAAGGGTAGGGAGAAAAAGATAGCATTTAGGAAGTATAAGGAAACACAGAAGGAGCAGGACAGAGAACTGTACCAGTTAAGGCAGAAGGAAGCAGGGCAGGTAGTCAGAATAGCAAAGGCACAAACTGAGGAAAAGATAGCCAACTCAGTTAAGAAGGGGGATAAAACCTTTTATAGGTATATCAGGGTGGTAGAAAGACAAAGAGAGGTATAGTGAGGCTGAATAGAATGGATGGTGGGTGGGCAGAGAGTGACAGTGAAAAAGAAGGGATACTGAATGAATACTTCTGTTCAGTATTCACAAAAGAGGAAGTGGGGGAGGTGCCTAATCCAATTAACAGAAGCACTCTGGAGAGGGGGGTTGATCCCAGTCCTTTCACAGAAGAAAGTGTTCTGAAAGAACACCTAAAACTGAAGATGGACAAAGCAATGGGGCCAGATGGAATTAACCCCAGAATTCTAAAAGAATTAAGCAGAGAACTAGTGACACCACTGACTACCCTTTATAACAAATCATGGGAGGATGGTGTGGTACCTGATGACTGGAAGAAGACTGTTGTGAGTCCCCTTCACAAAAGTGGGAGCAAGACAGAGGCAGGAAACTGCAGACCTGTCAGTTTGACCTCTGTGGTAGGGAAAGTGATGGAATCACTTCTGAAGGAAAGAATTGTTGAGTACCTAGAGGCCAGTGGGGCACAGGACCCAAGGCAGCATGGGTTCACAGCGGGAAGTTCATGTCAGATGAATCTAATTGATTTATTTGGCTGGGTGACCAAAGTAGTAGACCAGGGAGGGGCTGTGGACATGGCCTACCTAGACTTTAGCAAGGCACTTGACACAGTCCCACAGAAAAGATTAGTAGTCAAACTAACCAGCCTGGGAGTGGGTCCCAGGGTGGTAGCCTGGGTAAAACATTGGCTGAACAACAGGACACAGAAGGTATTTGTAAATGGAGTCCACTCTGGAGAAAGAGGGGTTACTAGTGGGGAACCGCATGGTTCAGTACTGGGTCCAGTCCTTTTTAATGTCTTTATAAGTGACATTGCAGAGGGACTGGAAGGAAAGGTATGCCTCTTTCAGATGGCACAAAGATCTGCAAAAGGGTTGATAGCACAAGGAGGCGTGGAAAGGATGAGAAAGGCCTTGGCAAGGTTGGAGGAATGGTCAGAAGTATGGCAGCTTGGATTCAATGCAAAGAAGTGCAAAGTAATGCACCTGGGAAACAAAAACCCAGGGGAAGATTACACAATGGGGTAATAACAACAACAAAAATGGAAAGGGACCTGGGGGTAATCATATTAGATGACCTTAAGGTTGGCAAGCAATGTGAGAAGGCGGTAGCGAGGGCTGGGGGGGATACTGGGATGTATAGGGAGAGGCATCACCAGCAGAAAACAGGAAGTTGTTATCCCCCTTTACAGACAGTTGGTGAGACCCCATCTGGAGTACTGCGTCCAGTTCTGGAGACCCCATATCCACAAGGACATAGACAGGATGGAGGCAGTTCAGAGAGGGCAACTAAAATGGGTGCAGTGTCTGCAAGAGAAGCCATACGAGGAGAGGCTAAAGGAGCTTAATATGTATACCCTTGAGGAAAGGAGGGAGAGGGGGGACATGATAGAAACATTTAAGTACCTCAGTGGAATCAACAAAGTCCAAGAGGGTAGCATCTTTTAGAAAAAGAGATGTGCAAGAACAAGGGGACACAATTTGATGATAGAGGGGAGACGGCTCAGGGGCAATGTGAGGAAGTATTTTTTCACAGAAAGGATGGTGGACGCATGGAACAGCCTTCCTGAGGAGGTTGTGGGGTCCAAAACTGCAGGAGAATTCAAGAATGTATGGGACAGACATAAGGCAATTTTTGTGAGGGGTAGGAAGAAATAGGCTGTTGGTTAAATAGGATCTGCAGCTTATCCTCTAGGTTGGGAAATGGGCAGACTAGGTGGGCCAAGCGGTCCTTATCTGCCGTCAAAGTCTATGTCAAGACTATGTTATTGCGTTTGTCACTTTCTCCATTTACCCCTGCACTTCTCCCTATTGACATCTCTATGTTGGTGTCTACCTCTTTTAGTACCCTGATATTTTTTGGGGGGACTAGGATTTCCCTGATCCTTTCCAGTGCCTCCCCCCTTGGCTAGTTTAAATGCTTACCAATGAAGTATTTAAACCTATCACCTAGGATCCTGGTTCCTCTCCTGGACAGATGCAGACCTTCATGCCAGTATAGGCCTGCATCCCTCCAGGTGGACCCCCAGTCCCCAATGAAGCCAAATTCCTGAGCTCTGCACCAGTTTTTCAACCACTGATTGAATTCCATGGTGAGGAGCACCCTAGCCTCACCAGTGCCACAGACAGGCAGCACCTCCAAGAAGGTTACCATGTGTGCTATTTGTCTAAGGCCCCCTCCCCATCTCCACAAATGCTTCTTGCACTGCTCTGATCCCTCTCTTAGCCAGGTCATTTGTCCCTAGGTGGACAGTGACATCCAGCTCCCTCCCCTGTGCTGCTGCTCCTGCAATCCTGAGGATTCGCTCCTTGTCCCTCCAAGCCATGGTGCCAGGCAGGCACCTTACCTCCCTCTCCCCTTTTTCCCCCAGTTCTACCTTCCTAACAATGGAGTCCCCCACCAGGAGTTGTTTCCTTCCCCTGTGGGGTCCCAAGCCACCCTCTTGTGGGTCTCCTTTGTGGAGGTTCCCAGCATCCTCCTTGGTATCCACTGTGGGTGCCTCCATAGAAGAACCACACTTTTCCAGAACAACATAGAAATTGTGGAGAGGTACAGCTGGAGGGATTCGCCTCTGTTCCACCACCATCACCCTCCCTGAGCCCACTGTGGTCAGACCGTTCCTCTTTCTGGGCAACCTCTGAGGCAATGGCAGTAACCCTGGTGGTCCCTGGGTGGGAGAGGAGGTCCCACAAATCCTGACCAACTCAGCTGGGAGATGAGCAACCTCCTCCCTCAGCCCAGAGAGGTGCCTGCAGATGGGACAACACTGCATCCTCCAGAATGTCTTCCGGAAGACTGCTGCTCCACAGCCACTTCACTGCATCACTCCCATCATGTATTTTTTCCTGGCTCCCTAACTGTTGTTTGGAATACTTACTCTTTCCTCTTTTTTTTTTCGTTTTCTCTCCCTACTTACTTACTACCTCTGTGCCCTTTTAGCTCCTGATCTTCCTGTTCTGAGACAAGAAGTTCCTATATTTCTCAGTAGTCTCCTTACTTGCTCAGAGTCAGACCTCCAGCAGCTAGGGTGGAATGGAGAGCTACTCTTGCCCTTCTGGTATGGTGAGTCTTTGGTGGCTCTGTGATCACTCACTTCCTGCTCCCAAACAGGAAGTTCCTGTTGTCAGTTAAATCCTGTGCCTATAGAAGTAGAACTGGTTTAGGGTGGGGGATGGAGGGGAAGGAAGGAGGTCAATATAGTCCCAGTAGAGAAGTTTTAGTTGTACCAGTAGATCCTTCCTCCTGGTGTTCTGTCTGTTCTCTGGCAGATGCAATCTAGGGCAATGTTTAAATCTGGTTTTTACTTGGCTCCTTCTAGCTAAGCCACTCCCCCTACTTTGCAAATCTTTCTACACTTAATTTCGCAGATAACAATTCCCTTCTGACACCTGTGACAAGTACCTAGATAAGTACACAGATAACACAGATAACAGATAACAATTTACTTCAACTATCTCTGACAAACACACTAACTCTTTTTTTTTTACCCTAAACTGAAGGTCCCAGTATAAGAGTTCTAGTTTTTAGTCCCAGTAGAGAAGTTTTAGTTATACCAGTAGCTCCTTCCTCCTGGTGTTCTGTCTGTCACCCAGCACAGATCGGGTCCCCTTCCTGCGGTGCAACACCTTCTACGGTGGCCACTGCACACTTGCTCCTCCAGCCAAAACCACAAGATATTCAGCCACCCAGCTCGGGTCCCCCTCCTGCAGTGGCCGCTGCCCGCTTGTTCCTCCAGCTGAAACTGCAAGATTTTCAGCCACCCAGCCCAGATTGGGTCCCCTCCCTGTGGCTGTGTGCCTCCTGTGGTGGTCATTGCCCACTTGCCCCTCCAGCTGAAACAGCAAGATTTTCAGCCACCCAGCCCAGATTGGGTCCCCTTCCTGTGGTGCTGCACCTCCTATGGTGGCCACTGCCTGCTTGCTCCTCCAGTCAAAACTACAAGATTTTCAGCCGTCCAGCCCGGATTGGGTCCCCTCCCTGTGGTACTGTGCCTCCTGCAGTGGCTGCTGTCTGCTTGCTCCTCCAGCTGAAACCACAAGATTGTCAGCTGCCCAGCCCAGATTGGGTCCCCTCCCTGCAGTGCTGTGCCTCCTGTGGCTGCCGCTGCCTGCTTGCTCCTCCAGCCAAAATTGCAAGGTAATTTGAAATCAAATCTGGCGCCTCTGCTGTTTCTATCCTTGATTGGATGCTCAGCGGCGAGACTAAGCTAATCTTTCTTGGCTATCTCTTACTCTCTCCTCCTGATCAGCTTGAACATTTATGCATGTCTTGCACTGCCTGCTTGATTTTAACTGCCTTAAACTTTGTTTTAGCAGAGTAGGAGCACTAAGCTAGATACTATTTAGTGGAGGCAATTTAGCTTAATTCCTTGAATTTGTTGTACAGTAGCTGAGTAGGAGCACTAGGCTAGACACTGCTAGCAGAGGCAATTTAAATTCATTTTGCTTGCCTGTACTGCCTGTTTTGATTTACTCTGCCTAGAATTGATTTTGCAGATACATAAATTGCACAGAACTGATTTAACAGAGTAGGATCACTAGGCTAGATTCTGGTTTTAGAGCCATTTTAATTTTCTATTGCTGCTATTTTTTGCTGGAACTTCTGGACTTCTCAATTTCCTCTTTTTTTCTCTTCTTCTGACTGGCTCTCCACTTTCTTACTCCCTCTATACTATCTCCTGCTAATTTCTAATTTACTTGTATTTCTTTCACTGGCCTCACTGCTCACCACCACCTTGGCTCCCCCAACTCTTTTTTTCTCTTACTCTTACTCACTGTCTCTGCTTCTCAAGTTCAAGCCCCCTCCCACCGATTAGCCAGAATCTTTAGGCTAACTGCACTGTTGTATGCCCTGGTGCCTATTATCTCACTTACAATCAAATCCCTCCCCCCCATTCTCCTGTGGCTTATTACTAATTTCTGCTTATCCCTTCCTCTTCTAGATTTTCAGCTGCCCAGTCCAGATCGGGTCCCTTCCCTGCGGCGCTACACCTCCTGCAGTGACCTCTGCCTGCTTGCTCCTCCAGCTGAATCCACGAGATAATTTGAAATCATATCCAGTGCCTCTGCTGTTTCTACCCCTGATTGGATGCCCAACGGCAAGACTAAGCTCATCTTTCTCAGCTGTCTCCTACTCACACCTCCTGAACAGCGTGACATTTGCCCCACCCACCCTCCCAGGCACTCTTTAAATGCTCTTGCCTACAATCAAGTCACACCCTCCTATCCTCTTATTCACTTAGGAAGCTGCTGAAGCTGACTCAGCTTCCTTGACCTTTCCTATAGTGTAATATACTTCTCTCTCTGCACTTGCAAGCAAGTAGCACAGCAGCTGCCTCTGGCTTCCTTTACCTTTTATCTTAGTGAAGTCTATTTTCACACTCTGTTCTTACTCTGCAATATATATATATATATATATATAAAACATCAGTGCAAACCCCACGGTTTATTTTCTGAGCCCTATACTGTGCTTCCTCCTGCTCCCAGCTCTCTGTCTCATTACGTTAACATGGCCCTCTATGCAACTTGGCTTCTCCTATTATTCCTACCCATCTTAGACCATTCTATAATGTATGGCTATTTCCATACTCTCTCCCCACTCAGCAGCTGAACACTACCCTCCCCTCTCCTGTGCCCTCCATCCTAATCCCCACCCTACTACCTCTACACGTGATCAACCTAATTGGTCACACTCCCTCTCTCTGCCTCCAGCCTCCATCTTCTCCCTTACAGATTTCTACTCTTTAATATCACTGCTAAAGCTGCAAATCCCCCAGTCCAAATTGATTACCATTTCCCTTCCTCGCTCCTATTGAAACCTTGGTATAAGAGAGATAAACTACACTACCTAATTATAACCTACTTTCTACTACTATCTGGGGACATCAACCCTAACCCAGGCCCCCACACTACTCCCCCACAGTTCATAACAACACATGTCGCCCCTGGCTAGCCCCCTGTTCTTGTTGAGGCCTCAGCTACTCATGAACATTCATAGCTTGCTACCTAAATTAGACTTATTACAAACACTTGCTGCCTCCCTAACCCCTGATATCCACAACCTCTCTGAATTTTGGTTAAATAACAAAATCTCGAACGATGAAATTATTGTCCTGAGATTCTCAGTCCAACACCAAAACCATGCAAGTTGAGGAGGGGGTGTTGCAATGTACGTCCTCGCATCTCTCAATACTGATGTCATCCTATCTGCATCCTTTCCAGAATCCTATGTAGTGCTCCTTATTAGACTGTCGCTGCCATTCTCACTTCCTATCTACATTGCTGGCACCTACTGCAAACCTGGTCTATTCCCTACTATTGTTACTGAGCTCATCACAACTATTGTCTCACACTCCGCTGACGGTGAGCTATACATATTGGGTGATTTCTATCAGCATTGGGAAGCTCCGTCCCTTACTAAACTCTGAAATGACTTAACAGCCCAGAATCTCTTGCAACAAATTACCGAACCAACTCACTTAAACCCCAGGTCGCAAAACCACACACTGAATGATTGGGCCCTTACCTTGCACCCTCAAAGAGTCATAAAATCCGGACTTCTGCTGGACTCACTAAGTGATCACCATATGATCTTCATGGTCTGGAAAGTATATAGGCCCAAAGTACCTTTCAAATTAATTTACTCAAGATTCTTTATGTCACTTGACCTCGACCCTCTGCTCCACAGTCTGGCTCATACAGACAGACTGGACCCCTATCTCTTTGGCTCAATCTGTTGACAATGTCCTGGAGTACTTCAGTGATAAGTTCATCGCCACCTGGAACATTTTTGCTCCTATCTGGTGCTCCAGGGTTTGTGGCAACCATCTCCCCTGGATCACCTGGAGCTATTGGCTTGCCAACGGGCTTGTGACCAACCCTGGAAAAAACACAAAGCATCTAACAGAACGCACAACTACATGATTTACCGTACTCTTCACAACAAATGTACAAAAGCTACTAGGCTGGCGAAGGCAGAATACTTTAAAAATATCTTCCAATCCAACATTAACAACCCGTCGAAATTCTGGAAGGCTGTCCATGCTTTAGTCTCCCCCCTCTGTCTAAATCTCCCATCCCCTCTACTTGAAATAAATAATTCCCTAGTCTCTGATCACCTCGCTGTCACCTCAGAATTCAGCTCCTACTTCGCCTCATGCACATCCACCCTCCTATCCTTCCTCCCTTCCAGCCGTGTCCATAAGTCCCACAAAAGGCACCCATACATAGCAAAACCTCTTCCTTCTCCATGGTCACCCCTGATGAAACCCTAGCAGCTCTTCTTTCTTTAAACCCTACCAAAGGTAGCTCAACTGATAGCTTGGACCCCAAGCTCCTTTACCTCTCAGCCCCTGCCATAGCCGCTCCTCTGACCAACCTCTTAAACCTCTCTTTCTCCACAGCCACTGTATCTAAAATCTGGAAACAAGCAGTAGTCCTACCTCTACCTAAGGTGTATGATTTCTCTTCCCCTGGGAACTACCACCCAATCTCCCTTTTTCCTGTCCAAGCTAAACTCCAGGAACACCTGGTCCTGTCTCAACTCTTCTCATATCTCTCATATTCAAACTTTTTCACTCCTTTCCAATCTTTTTGAGGAAACATCATTCCACGACCACCTCCCTACTTAGGCTAACTGATTTCATCCTCACAGGGATGGATAGTGGCCTATTCACCTCTGCCATTTTTGTTGAACTTGCAAAGGCTTTTGACATGGTCTCACACCCTATTCTACTACAAAACCTCTCCTTAGCTAGTCTGTCTGGCTCTGCCACAAACTGATTCAGAGCCTGCCTAACAGCTATGACACAATCAGTCCGGACTGCTAACTCATTATTCCCCCTCCTCCCCACGACACTGGTGTCCCACAAGGATCCGTGCTTGGCCTCATTCTTTTCTCAGTATTTCTAAATGACCTGTCATCAGTATGTACTATGGCCTCCATCCATATGTACGCTGACAATACAGTCCTGTTCACCTCTGGCCATACTGTCTCTGATATTCAATCCAGGCTCCAATTGGAATTTGACAAGCTCCAATACTGGCTCAGCACTCACCAACTTTCCCTAAATGCCAAAAAGACTGTCTCCATGACCTTTTGCACAAGGCAGAGACACTCAAGGCTACATACCCTATCCTCCTTCCACACCCTTGATGGGACTTGTCTAGAGGACACCTCCCCATCCAGATAACTTGGTGTATGGCTTGAGCAGTACCTCAACCTCTCTGGACATGTGGATGATATTCTGAAAAACTACACCCCAAGCTTGGTGCCCTTTTCAGGAACTGGAACTGTCTTCTCTTCCAGCAAGACACAAATTAGTCCAGAAGATGATTCTCCCATCTTTGACTACTGTGATGTAGTCTACAGTGCCACTCAAGTTTGCCTTAAGCAGATTGGACACCCTCTTCAACTCCTTCTGCCGGTTCACACTTAACGTGCCTTCACACACCCACCACTGTGATCTCTATCGCTTTCTTGCCATTCCTTCCCTAACCAACTGTCGCCTGTCCCATATTGTTAAATTCACCTCTGAATTCTGGTTCAACTCCCTCCCTTCTTATCTCTCGTCTGCTCTGACTATCCCCCCTTCCTCTGAACACTCTCTTAGATCCTCTGACACCAGGTCTCTGACTGTTCCTCACAGACTCTCTACTGCTGGCCAGTCCGCTTTCTTCCACTACTTCCCTAAGCTCTGGAATTCAGTACCTTCTCAAATCAGACAATCATCATCTCCTAACTCTATCTCCATGCTACCTTGAATTACTACTCTCCAGGCTGTTCTTGCATTTAGTGGTCCATCCAGTTATGCCCAGCTCTGCTTAATTGCAGTCATGGCTGCTACTGTGTCTCATGCAGTAGATTTGACCTGTTGCACTTGAATATTCCATTTGCACTTACAGAATGTTCATGGTCCTGTATTTCAAAATTCTACTGTACCGTAATCTGTATCATATATACTTCTAGCCTATTTTATGTATGTACTGTAAATGTCATGTATTCAAGTGTCTGATTCTAGCTCTCAGTTCTGTAATCTGTGTTACTCATCCTGATTGTTTCTTTGACTATCATCTTATGTAGATTGTTATTTCTGTAACCTAGCCACCCTGTACCCCGCAGGAAGCACTGTGAGATGAGCAATGTGTTATTCAGTGTGATATTCTGGTGAAACTTTTCAATAAATAAATAAATAAGACATCTTGGTTAGGGGAAGGCCATGCTACATCCTGGACTACACATCATGATAGGAGCAGAACTGATCTTTTAATTTGCAAGGATTGCCAACTCCAAGTTCAGCATGTGAATGTGGATCTTGACAGTAGCTATTTTATGCCTAAGAGGTGCCTATAGGGACCAGCACTGCACTCTTTTGTACATCTGTGCCCTAATGGGAAAGTGGAAATTAAAGCATTTCTTAAAAAGATCTGACCACAGCCAATAGGGCTGCAGCCGAGGTCGCTAAAGGGGTCTACCAGAAGGAACACAATTTTGTTTTGCTCCAAAGTCATTGGAGATGGAGCCCCATGCTTACTACCTTTTGGATGACTCAGAGAAAGGACTGTCAATGAAAAAGGAGGTGGTGAAATGTGTCTGCAGAGTGTGCCTTGTGCAGTCAGCCATGGGCGTGAGGGCTGGAGACACAGGAGTGGGTCTGCAGAGACTCTCATGAACAGTCTTTCATGGATGTAAGAGCTATGGACCATAGAGCATTCCAGTGGTGGGTCCCATGGCCAGCCAACTAAGGGAGTTTGGGCTAACGGCATAAAATAATTCAGACAGGGTACCACAGGCATGGGCCCATCTCAAGGGTGTGGGGTAAAGAAGGTTTAGGCTTTCCTGTAGGAGTTAGATGTGAGGTGCCCCAGGTTGTAGAGACTGCTAATTGGGGAGTCTGACTGAGGGGTTGGTGGAATTATTTGCCTGTAGAGGAAGTAAGGAATCTATCATGTCATCCATTGTTTGCTGTGAATAAACAGTCATTAAATGGAGTGGACAGTGAATTTATTTTATTTTGGACAACTGTTCTATTTCTGATACCCCTCACAAGCTATTTCCACTTACTAGAACCAATGTGACTAGGGGCAATATAAATTGTGCTTTGTTGGGACTGTGTTCGGCACTGGCAAACAGCACTAAACTTGATATAAAAGAGGATTTCAGACCTGAATTCTCAGCATTATCCTGATAGTCTATTCAGTCTCTGTTACAGTAAAAGAGACAATAAAAGAAAAACTGGAGGAGCAGAGAGGCAGAACTGCTTGCAGCTGCACCAAATGTGTGAGCTGGTGGTCTGCAGATGCTCATTGCCATGCATCCATTTTCTCACCACAATAGCAGTGCATCAGGAGCTCCTCCAGTACTCCTGGACACTAATTCACTTTTCTGGGCTTTGCAGACACAAGGGCTGTGGTAGAGAAGCCGAGAACGTATTTTTTTAAAGAAAGCCAATGACTGCTCTGGGATTGCACATATACATAATAATAAGCTGTCAAGAATAGGGTTCAGTAATATGCATGAGCAGCGTATTAGTATGTATATATTCAGTCCCAGACCAGTCATTGGCACTCCTTAAACACATAGTTTTGTGGCTCCTGCACTTCCACACTTATGTCTCTGTACCCCAACTAGGTGACCTTGGGGTCCAGGAACACCAAGGGAACTCCTGATACACCACTATCATGGCGAGAAGTAAAATAGCACATATTACAGCGTAGTGCTTCACAGACCATGGAGATGACTGTGATGCAACTCCTTAATGTTGTTTAATCAGAGTGCAGCCCTTTTTTCCTTAAAGGCTCTGCCCACTGTAGCCCTAAAAACAGTGAGTGTGTGCTCATGAAGCGTAATTGTGTAACCCAAGTCCTGCACTCAGAATACAATCTGCAGCCATTGAGCCCTAAATTAAGATCTCAATACACAGAAGCAGGTGCTGGCAGGGAAGGAGTCAGATCTTCCCTTGGACACTTCCCTCCCAGGAGGGAAGGCATTGCTGGTCTGCTTCACTGTTGGCTTCTAGCGGTGGCAAGTGGCAGCATCCTAGATGGTGTGGAGTTCCACCCAATCTGCTGGACATCCTCAACCAAGGATGCTGCGTGCAGCTTCCTGATTGTGGGAGATGGGAGGGTCATAAAACAGGAAAACCACCCACCTGCAGCTGGATGATGGCTGCCCCATTCTCTGATGTCATGCAACCATTGTGCCAGATGGCACTTGTCCAATCCCCTGGCCGCCCCATGGTCAAGGTAGCAGAACTATCTCCTTCCCTCCATTGCTTCTTCTTGGGGGAGGGGGCCCCCCATAAGGGTTACCTTGGATCTACCATGGGTGCGGGCCATTGTGGGGGACAGATGGATGGTAATGGGGCTGTGTGGGGAGGTGTCCGGGGGCAACGTTGTAGCAGCCCAAAGGAGATGATGCCAGACTGAGCACTGGAGCAAAGTGGAAAGAAAAAAAAGATCTCAGTACAAGAAGGTGCTACCTCTCCTCTATCTCTCAAAAGGTAATTTGTATATTAAAAAAAGCCATGACAGTGCCTCACAAATTCACATTTACAAATGCATTCTTTGACCAGCATGCTTATGGGAGAAGAAAAAGCCTGAGATAAAGTTGCTGGCTCACTGCAACTTGGTGAGACTTTAAAACACAAACAGAAAAACAGACACCATACGCAGGCCAACTGAGCAGAAACTACTCTCTCATAATGATAATATAAATTTAACACTATACCCCAGCCACACTGAGACAATGGAGGATAACAAAGTTAAAGCAAATTCAACCCAGAAACAACTAGTTAATTCTAGAAAGGCAAGCAATCAGTTTAGAAACTGTTGTCTTCAGTTCTGTTTTTGACACTGTGGGAACAGCAAGTCAGTACAGTAAGGCCACCCATCAGATGATTTCTGGAATCCATATCCTCAGCCAACTTGCTCAAGGTCGGGCGGGATACCCTATCCTTCCTAAATAACCCCCCATAAAAAATGCACAGTAAAAGTGCTCCCGATGTCTGAACACTGTCTTACCTTGTTTGAACAGGAGTCTCCAGCAGAGCAAGATGCTGAGGAAGATGAATGGAGCCAGTTGATGGGGGTGACATGCTGCTACCTGGAACACTGGCAATTCAACTGTCCCCTGCTGCTTCCTCAGACCCAACTAGGCATGAACGCAATGAAGGGAAGGGGAGCTGAGAGTGAGTATACAGAAAGACAGACAAACCCTGGGAAGCTGGTTGGCAGGCAGGACTCCAAGGGGCTCAGGGAATGTTTCTTTCCATGTATCTCTCTCACGCCCCCCTGCCCCCAACAGAGAAACAGAACATGGGCCTTTTATTGTTCACCCTATGGAGATTCTGAAGTATTTCAGGGCAAATTCAGGTCCTATTTTTTGTAACAAAAAGTAAACAATCAAACAAAATATTTGTTTCACCCAGTATTGCTTTCTGTACATTTCTGTCCTTTTATTCAACCCTTTCTGATTTTAACTCTGCTCTCTGAATTTAAGTCTTTTGGCCTCTAGTTCGCTAGTGTGAAACTGCTTTGTTACAATACAAAGTAGTCTGTCAAAACTGTTACCCTCTGACTCTGCTGTTCTTGCTTTTCGTGAAGGTAGGTCTACAGGAACTACAGACCAGTCAGTCTTACCTCAGTAGTGGGCAAGATTATGGAGACACTCCTTAAGGAATGGAGAGTGCAACACCTGGAATCCATAGGAGCACAGGATCCAAGGCAGCATGGATTACAAAAGGAAGGTCCTGTCAAACTAATCTCATAGATTTCTTTGACTGGGTAACTAGAGTGGTGGACTAAAGGGGAGCAGTTGATGTTGCCTACCTTGACTTCAGCAAAGCTTTTGATACTGTTCCACACAGAAGATTGATTAATAAGCTGGGTAGGCTCGGGGTGGGTCAGACATTGGTCAACTGGGTGGCAAACTGGTTGACGGGCAGAAAACAGAGAGTGGTAGTAAACGGTATACAGTCTGAAGAGATGCAAGTTACTAGTGGGGTACCTCAGGGATCAGTCCTGGGGCCAGTCCTCTTCAATATCTTCATTAGTGACATTGCAGATGGACTGGAGGGTAAGGTTTGTCTGTTTGTAGATGACATCAAGATCTGCAACAGAGTAGATGATCCAGATGGTGTGGGCAGAATGAGAAGAGATCTGGATAAACTAGCAAAATGGTCAGAAGAGTGGCAGCTGGGGTTTAATGCAAAGAAGTGCAAGATCATGCACATAGGGAAGAGGAAACCCTGAAGCCACCTATAGGCCGGGAGGGAAGTTGCTGGCAGTCACAAAGCAAGAAAGAGACTTGGGCGTCATCATCACCGATGACCTGAAATCATCCAAGCAGACCTCTAAAGCAGTAGGTAAGGCTACAGGGATGTTGGGGTGTATTATTAGGCATATATCAAGTCTGAAGAGGGAGGTAATAATCCCTCTTTACAAGACACTGGTTAGGTCCCATCTGGAGTACTGCGTGCAGTACTGGAGGCCACACCTTCATAAGGACATTAACCAAATTGAGGTAGTCCAGAGAAGGGCAACCAAAATGGTGCAGGGACTGCATCAGAAAACATATGAGGACAGATTAGCTGAACTCAATATGTATACCCTAGAGCAAAGGAGGGAGAGAGGTGATATGACTGAAACATTCAAACACCTTAAGGGCATTAACAAGGTGAAAGAGTCTTACATGTTTCAATATAAGGAAAATAGCAGGACAAGAGGACACGGCATGAGATTAAAGGGAGGCTGATTGAGGGGTAATGTGAGGAAGTTCTTTTTCACAGAAAGGGTGGTAGATGCATGGAATGGCCTACCTCAGGAACTGGTGGATATGAATACAGTACAGAGCTTCAAACAGGCATGGGATAGGCATAAGGGAGCAGTACAGATGGGTATGAATAGATAGGCCATTGACAGAGCAAAGGCCGATGGCACATTCATAAGGTAGAAAAAGAAATGGGCAGACTGGATGGGCCTTGCAGTCCTTATCTGCCATCAACTTCTATGTTTCTATGTTTCTAAGTACACACTGTCTGGGCTATCTTGGGTACCCCCAGCAACAGCTGCACTTTGCATGGCACAGTCTCAAAGATACACCTGCGCTGGGCAGCTGGGCAGCAGGCAAGATGCAAATGGTATAACTACTAGATTTAGCAGTCTGTTTGGGCAAAGCAGCCCAGACTAATTACTCTCATGGTTTCTCACTATTAAGTGGATAGAGAGCATGTCAGCCCAGGGTTACTTACTTTGTCTTCTTGGCATAATACAGTTACAAGGCCTGGCAGGTCCATAGGTTAGCTTGCAGTATATTTCTCCCTTGCACTGGGGGGTATAAGGGTACTCACGCAGGTCCTTCATGGTTGATCTCTGCTATAGAAGGCATCCTGGCATCTTCAGTCCTCTCTCGACTAAGGTTCTGGTCAGCGCTCTCACTGCTGCATGATGACATCTGGTCTTCGGTCCACATCTTCCTCCGATGTGGAAGGTAGGGCTAGCACCTGAAGGACAAATCTGGCAACCTCCAGACTAGCAGTTTCAAACTTAAATGAAATTACTTTAAACTTAAATAAAACAAAACACCCCCTCCTGGATGGAGGGGCTTAGCTGGAATGCCCTGGCCCAGTGGCATGGCAGAGGCCTGATCCCCCAACCCTGTGGGGGGCTCCCTCGTGAATCTGTAGGCTGGAATCTGGCAATATACTGGAAAACACTGTCTCTTATAGGGCTTCTCCATGGTTCCTGATTGGCTGTGGTGATGTGGTAATTGACCTCCAATTGGCTGGAGGACCTGTAAGTCACAGAAATGAACAATGCATGAGCATCACTAGATACACTGATGGTCTGCTGTTTTGGTGCCTAGAATTAGGTCCCTGTAAGTCCTCATGAGCACTTGGCATTTACCCATGAGCTTTTGTGAATGTCCCACAAGTTCTGGCTTTGTTTTCCTGGCTTCCTGATTGGCAGTGTCTGCTTGCAATGGCTGCTTAACCCACTGTCCTGTTAGCAGATTAGATACAGTCCTGAATTAAAGTTCTGGTGCAGCCAGAGATAGAAAAATATTTGCCCCAGTGCCTCGCAGTTCTTTAGCCCAGATAGAGTACTTGCTGTCACTGCACATATTGGCTAAATTACTCAGTTTGTTTTCCTGTCACTGCTGCCATTGTTTAAGCTCCATGACATGCAGCAGCAGACAGGCTGTCTTATCTCTGAGTCCCAAGTAAACTGGTGCAACCAGGAGCAAAGCATTTTAATTTAAACAAACACTTTTCCCCCCTACTTAAACACTTCTCCCCATATGCAGCAGTTACAATATTACATTTTTTAAACATTTTTTTTTCTTTTTTTAGCTGCAGCCGAGATACATGCTGCCATGGGGGCAGACAGGCCCTCATTAATATCTAAAGGAATTTGGACTCAGGCTCATAAATATGTAAATGAGCCCTGATCGAACACCTCATGAAACTTCATCAAATTTAGGAGGAGCGGCCTCTTGATGGCCTGTCCATGGTCACTGGGTCCCACCTAGGTGATGAGGATCCCAGAACTGATGGAACACTCCCTGAAGCAAACGCAAAATAGTGCGGTCGCAGATCAAAGGCGCCGCTCCCGCCTACATTAGTCCCGCTGCCCCGAGGGCAGACAGCATAGCGAGAGATTGCGGTGGATGTTTTGAGCCCCATGGGGCTGGATTAAAACCTGGGCTGGCTTGGCTGGGGTACCAGGGGCAGGAAAGGACCTGGGGGCTACACAAACAATTAGAGGCTAGTCCTGGACATGCGTGGGAGAGCAGGAGGAGTCAGAGCCATAGGGTGGCAGGTAAGCCCAGGCAGACATTCTAGGAACCCCTATCCCATGGCAACAGACCTTGGTGTCTGTGTCAAGGGTGTGCCAAGCCTGGCACACTTGGGGACCACCTACACAATAAACACTAAACATTTAGAAAACACTTTGTCTCATCTTAGGCATATGGCTTCCTAGTCGACTTAGGTTACCACAACATCCTGATCTAGACAAATGCATCCTATTCTAATCAACAAAACATTTTTTTTAATTACTGTGAGCACTAACAGATGTTGCATAATGGGGGCACTTAATAAAACAAATTTTTAACAGCAAAAATATTTTTGGTGCAATTCTACTTTGGGCCACTAAGAGCATGCACACACCCATTAACATTCACCGAGCCAGCAGTGAACAGGCTTACAGCAGTTTTGGTGCCAACATATAATTCAAGCAGCTAGGTGGTGGTGGCCATTTTAAGGGTTCCAAGACATACAAAATGGGGGGGGGGGGCATGCTGGTTTGGCAAGTGGTGTACAGTGCAATCTCAGCGGTGCCTCCATTGTGTAACCCCTAGGCAGCGCTACTCCTAGTGTTACACCCCTGCCTGCTACCTACAAGCTAGGATGAGGGGTTTGGGTTCATTAACTTACATCAAGTTTAAAAACAATTGTGCAGTGCCTCCACTCAGAGTATACTGTACGTCGCCTAGCTGTTACCAGGTATAACCCCCTGAGATGTTATATCACCCACAAATACCATTTGCCACCCCCAGATATGACCCAATATCATTTCCCCACATTTATGACATTTCAGAATTAATGACTCTCTCTAATAATATGCTCATTCGTGATGATTTTCAAAAACAGTAATAACAAGATTTATTTGGGGGACATAGGAGTTAGGATGGGAAAACAGGAGGAATAGAGGTTATGCTGTTTCTATTTACAAAATATACATCGGGTTTTTGGGTTGTGCTGGTGAACCCTCCAGCTGGGTGGCTACTAAATTAACAGAAAAGGCAATCACAATTCTCCAACCAGACAATGACACCCAGAGCCCTGACTATCTAAGCTGCTGACTAAATAAGATGTCACATGCACCATTTCTCACCACTGGTACCAGTCCCAGATACGTATGAAACCGCACAATCTCACACAATACCCTGGGGACCCAGATACCAAAGTCCTGGATGTTGAAGGCCTGATGGATGTTGCAGCTGGTCAAGTTTACCAGCTTTGATTTAAAAGGAAGGGGCTAACTTGGAAGCAACTGAAACAACAATGACTGTTGATCCTTGTCAGAGGTGCAGGGGTTGCCCTGCTTTTGGAAGAGTAGCAGGGGTTGCCCTGCTTGTCAAAGACTGAACATTCCAGAAAAGGTCCAGGTTACCTTGGCTAGATCTTGGATTCACAAATCCTGAATATTCAGCACATATATATTATGGTCACGTCTAGTACACTCATATACCAATACCTTTCAAGCACATCTGAGGTCTCAAGCAGCATTCAACAAGGTGGAAATCTGTCATTTCCAGGTGTAAAGCTCAGTCCCAACAAACTCTAGGGCCTCATGTCCTTTGAAGTGGCAACTTGACTATGGCTGACAGCTCCAACAGAGCAGTCTTGACCAAATAGCAGGCACAGATAGTATCAGCACATTTATATGATTTTGCTTAAGTGCATGCTGTCTGTTCTCTCTTGGGTACCCCCAGCAACAGCGGCACTTTGCATGGCACAGTCTCAAAGATACACCTGCACTGGGCCAGCTGGGCAGCAGGCAAGGTGCATACAGGATAACTACTAAATTTAGCAGTCTTTTCGGGGAAGGCAGCCCAGACTAATTACTCTCACGGTTTCTCACTATTAAGTAGATAGAGGGCATTTTGGCCCAGGGTTACTTATTTTGTCTTCTTGGCATAAAACAGTTACAAGAGCTGGCAGGCCCGTAGGTTAGCTTACAGTATATTTATCCCTTGCATAGGTGGTATAAGGGTACTCATGCAGTTCCTCCATGGTTGATCTCTGCTATAGAAGGCATCCTGGCATCTTCAGTCCTCTCATGACTGAGGTTTTGGTCAGTGCTCTCACTGCTGCATGATGTCATCTGGTCTTCGGTCCACATCTTCCCCCAACATGGAAGGGAGGGCTAGCACCTGGTGGACAAATCTGGAAACCTCCAGACTAGCAGTTTCAAACTTAACTGAAATTACTTTAAACTTAAATAAAACAAAACATCCCCTCCTGGATGGAGGTGCTTAGCTGGAATGCCCAGGCCCAGTGGCATGGCAGAGGCCTGAGCCCCCAACCTCTGTGTGGTGGGGGGCATACCTCTCAACCTCCTGTCTCATAAATCAGGGACAATGCTTAAAAAAAATCAGGGACAAAGGACCAAAATCAGGGACACATTTTAAAAATTGGTGATATACACCCAGGAAGCTGGTAGAATAAGGGGCTTAGTGTAAAACGTATTTTCTAATGAAGAACAAGTCTGTAACTTTAATGTTTGGCATCTTTTTGTGCTTACAACCCCCACTGTTTGGTCACGGAAACACAATTTTTAAGAGGGACAGAGTAAAATTTTGAGGCAAAATCAGGGACATCCCTGAAAATCAGGGACAGTTGAGAGGTATGGGGGGGTGGGGCTCCCTCACAAATCTGTAGGCTGGAATCTGGCAAAATGCTGGAAAACACTGTCTCTTACAGGGCTTTCCCAAGGCTCCTGATTGGCTGTGGTGATGGGGTGATTGGCCTCCAATTGGATGGAGGACCTGTCAATCACAGAAATGAATAATGCAAGAACCTCACTCAATACACTGTTGGCCTACTGTTTTGGTGCCTAGAATTAGATCCCTGTAAGTCTCCATGACCACTTGGCATTGACACATGAGCTTTTATGAATGTGCCACCAGTCCTGGCTTTCCAATTGGCTTGTCTATTTGCAATGGTTGCTTAACCTACTGCCCTGTTAGCAGATTAGATACAGTCCTGAATTAAAGTGCTGGTGCAGCCAGAGATAGAAAGATATTTGCCCCAATGCCCCAAAGTTCTTTAGCTGAGGTTGAGTACTTGCTGTCGCTCTACAGATTGGCTGAACTGCTCAGTTCATTTTCCTGTCGCTGATGCCATGTTTAAGCTCCCTGAAATACAGCAGCAGACAGGCTGTCTTATTTCTGAGCCCCAAGTAAAATGGTGCAACCAAGAGCAAAGCATTTTAATTTAAATAAACACTTCACCTCCTTCTTAAACACTACTCCCAATATGCAGCAGTTACAATATTTAAGTTTTTAAAACCCTATCTTTTCTTTTGTTGTCTGCAGCTGAGATACATGCTGCACTAGGACAAACAGGCCCTCATGAATATCTAAAGGAATCAGGGCTCAGGCTCATGAATATGTAAATGAGATCCGATCAAACACCTTGTGAAACTTCATCAATTTTAGGAGGAGCGGCCTCTCAGTGGCCTGTCTGTGGTCACCGGTTCCCACTTAGGTGATGGGGATCCCGGGACCAATGAAACACTCCATGAAGTGACCACAAAATAGTGCGGTGGCAGATCAAAGGCGCCGCTTGTGCCTACGTGATTCCCGCTGCCCTTAGGGCAGACAGCATTTTGTGAGATTTCAGTGGATGTTTTGAGCCCAGTGGGGCTGGATTAAAGCTTGGGCTGGCTTGGCTGGGGCATCAGGGGCAGGAAAGGATCTGGGGGCTACAAAAAAAATTAGAGGCTGGTGCTGGATGCACTTGGGAGAGCAGGAGGAGACAGAGCCATAGGGTGGCAGGTCAGCCCATGCAGACATTTTAGGAACCCCTATTTGTGGGGGGGTTACACTCAGCAGATGCATGTACACCTTGAGAATGCTCACTGCTTTCCTTAACTTGTGTTGTTTCTCTGCTTTAATCTGTAAACTATACTAATCAGTTCAAATGTGCACTGGTTTGTCATCTGACTCATTGTAGTACTGATAAATACTGTAAATATCATAAGAGATTTGCCATTTGAGGTATGGGCAGCTAGAAATCCCCAAACACTTTGCAGCAATATAAGCATGACAAGGTGCTCTAAATTATGAGTTTCTTCTTATACCACTTGTTTTGTGTCATGCTTCACCCCTATGAACACATTTCCTGTCATGTAATGGGCATAAGCCACAACATTAAAAATAAAAATGTATTATTATATCTGGAGATAAATTAGTGTGATATTGTCCTTCTACAAGAGATCCACCATGTTGACAGTGATCAGATAGAAATACATTTTGAATATGTGGATTGGTGCATCACTGCCTTTACTCCACTAATAGAAATGGGATGGCATTTTTTTTTCTTCCAGAAGATCAAAGGCTCTGTCAGTCATGTTCTAAAAGGCAAGCAAGGCACATGGGTGGTACTAATCATTTCTGATGGGCCCAAACGCCTGGTACTGATTCAAGATTGAAGACTGTTTTATTGAAATGCAGAAAAACAAAAGATTTATAACACTCAGAAATAGTAAAACAAATACAGGATATTTTAAAAAAAATTGAAGGATTACACTGGAACATAAATTATGAACGCCACACAAACATCGAAATGTGACTGGCTTTGATATTTGCAATAGTCTAGTTATAACTCATCTGCCAAACTGTAGCATGGCGAAGACTATGCAAATGTATAAATATTCTTTTTTTGCTGTTATCTGTCAGAAGTGTTTTTTCCACAATAAGGGAGCTATCCATCTTTTTCTTTTGGGAGCAAGGTTGCTACAGTCAAGGATCAAATACACAATTGTAACCAGAGCTTCATTTTTACATATGCATTCTGCAACACGTTTTCCCAAAATATCCACTTATATTGGGCAAATACATCGTACACTCCTGATTTATACACAGTGCTATTTGTATTGCCTAAGTTTATTTGTTTTGCTAAAGTCTAAACTTGTTAAATTTGTTTTTTATTGAAACCCTGTAACATTTTTGTTTTCACTGTTTTTCTCTTCTCTGACATGGAAGTGATGTAATGAGCTTGTTCTCAAAAGGTGTTAATCCAAGATTACAATAAATAAAATAAATATTCTAGGAGAATACTATACCTAACGTTCCACAGTACCTTTCTATGTGGTTTACTTTCTCAGACTAGCAAGTAGTTCTTTATAACGGGATTATCTATGATATTTGTATATCTATGTATAGTGTCTATATTATGGTCATATATACATCTCTTTAGATTAAAGTATCTTTTCTCCTTTGTTCAGTCTGCATGGAGTATTTTAGTGGAGAATTAAAAGTGTGTTCTGATCAAATGAGTTGTAGTCTACTCAATACCAGAATTCTGTTTAATTGATAAAACCAACTTTTTCCTTGTTTTTTGCTTGCATCCATCCAGTACATTTTTGGTAACCTATTTCCTTCCATATTAAATATGCAACATCACAGCCTTATACACCCTGTTATTACATTACTCTCTACTGGTCGCATATCTGCTTCTGTACACAAACAAACTGTGGAGGTATCCTATGAATGTCCAAGAGCCACTCTAATAAACACATTTTGGATAGTTTCTAGGCTAAAAGGTTTCTTAACTAATCCCCATACCTCACTACCATACAGTAGTTGGTTAATTAATGTTGATTCAAATGTACCTTTCAATGCAGAAAACAAATTGTCTGTAGAAGTTACTGCAAACCTATTTAATACTAGTATGGGTCTGTTTGCATTTTCTTTAGGTTTGTTTTTCATCTGCATATTCCCAGTAATGTGTTTGCCAAATAATACTGTTATCCATGGTCCAGCACCCCTGATTGTACCCTCACCTCACAGACAGCAACATATATGTATGTATGTGTATATATATATATATATATATATATATATATATATATATATATATTTATAATAGGTACATGTACTAACCTTAGGGCAGATACACTTTTCTACACTTTTCATACAAGCATAAATGTCAGGATCTGTGTTCTACTGTATCTTACTAATGCATATTATGATCCAGTATGTTTTACCACTATATCTTAGTCCTGGAAGATGCTTTCCACTCTATTTTACTGTATTATCATAAGTAAGGCAATAGTGCCATCTTTAGTAATTGTACTGCTATAATGACCTTGGGGGCTCACAGTAGCCCATTGTTAGCCTAATCATGCAAGCTAAGCAACTTCTCATCTTAGTTAGGATAGTTTCTCAGGAAACCTGTTACTGGCCAATTATATACTTTTATGTATCTTCTTTTAGTAGTTGTTATGGTTATTATCAGGGTATAAGACCCAGTGTAGCACGTAGCTTCTCTGAGAATAAAGAAGAGACTACATTTAACCTAGGTAAGGAAAACTGGCTAAGTTCTCCCAGTGTTATCACTGCTGGTATAAGTCTATATTACTGACCTGTAATACTTTTCATTTATTACATATGTACCACTTGTCTGTTGTCTCTTCCTTTGTGCCGTTCCACCAAGAACCTGAGAAAGGCAGTTTATTACCACTTACAAAAGAAGATTCCATTCAATTTATTTTGAATGTCAAGTAGTGTAGTGCATTTTTTGCCTACTTGGACCTACTGATGCTTACAGTGGTAGCAATTGTGGTAGACCCACACTGTCTTGGCCTCAGGCATGGCAGACCTACACTAGACTCCTTTACACTCCCTCTGTGAGTGACAGTGTACCACCCTGGCATCACCATTCACCCACCAGGGACCTGAAAGCAATTGGTTTTGGCACCAAGGATTTTGTCAATTTTTCCAACTGCTTATTTGTTTGTATGCCCCTTCTTTGTTATATCTGACTTGGGCACAGAACTGAGACTGGATGTCTCAAACTACCTCACATCCCATGGTAGATGGACAGATTTCACGCTGGATGCAAAATCTGCAGAAAAAGCATTGCTGCTAATATCTGACCAAAACTTAGTGTCCAAACAAACAGCCAAGAAATACAACCTTAAAGATCTTTGGGTTGCAGCTCTACATACCGCTGTTGAGTGTGCCTCCCTTGAACTGCAAAATGCCACTCTAAAAAAAGAGATGGGCTTGCAGGCATCGGAGTTACAGAAAAATGAACAGAAACTATCGGTTGAGACACAATCACTCCATGATGCTAATAACAGACTGTTGCACTGCACTGTACTGCTCAAGACACTGAGCAAGACATTTATATGTTAAGAGATGATTGTGAAAGGTTGAAATGTGATAAGAAACAGTTAGCATATTTGAATGATATTTTGAGTGATACAAATGAAAGTTTAGCAAGGAGAATGCGTAGTTGAAAGAGGAGTATCAGCGAGTGAATCGTGAATTGGAGAAAGAAATTAGGGAAAACATCAACTTGGGCGCTGCGTATAAAGTGTTGCAGCATGAGGTTGAAAAAGGTACTGAGTAGGGCACTGCAAGAGTTTGTCTCAAGAAGTGTAGAGAAAAGATGGTGAAGCTGTGCTATCAACGGCAGGCTCGTGCCGGACATGTTAAGGCCATGAACGGTTTTCAGTATATGCTCATTGAGATTGCAATATCCAGCAATGATCACTCTGACTTTGATGATGAGGCATGCCACGTCACATGCAAGTCCAACCCCCATGGTGGTATAACTTCCACCAGCCATCCACAAGATGGCATCTACATCAGCAAGCACTCTGAATTGCCACATCTACACAAACATGGCAGATGCCACATACAACACCAAGATGGCGGCCCCATGACACAGGCACAGGGTCTGGCTCTGTAATGCGCTTCCACTTGCTCCTCCCACCAGGGGAGACACAGCAGAGGTTTGCAGCCTAATTCAAGATGCCATCAATAACATCACTGTACCAGAGGATGGAAGGAGAGCCATCCAGGACCAAATTGAAAAAATGTTCAAAGACACTGTCAATCAGGATCATGCATACAAAGCAGTCACTGATGCGGCAGTGGAAGCTGCTCTTCACAGCGCCATGGAGCACATTGCATTGAATGCAGATCTGAATGTGACTACTCATGCTTCTAATCCCCTGCAAGTCACTCACTCTGCCCAGTAAATTGCCCAAAGTATCAGACAGATGGACCCAACAGACAATCTCAGTTGCCATTTGGAGAAGGTGCACTCCCTGTGCGAGAACCTTTCCCTCCAACCAGAGTACCAGGTTCAAGTCTTGTGATAGACGATCGAACCTACCCTCTGGGCAAAACTCCCAGAGATAGCATGCAACTCTAACAATCTTGTCTATGGTGACATTGCTGCAGCCCTCATAGCCACCAACTCCCCAGGTGTCGTAGGAGCTCGCTTGGCCTACAAGGTTAAACAGAATGTGAAAGAAAGCCCCACAGCCTACCATCAAAGGTTATGGCTTGTATTCTACACTGGCAAAGACCTAGAAGGTGAACTTGCAGACCAAGACCAAATTAGGTACAAGGACTTGTACATCCAAAACATGACTCCGGCCTTGCGGGAAAATATTGAACTCAGTGTTTACCCAAATATTCTGACATAAACAGAGCTTGCCTACCAGGTCTACCTCCATAATCTTGCTTCCAGTAGTTCCAACAAAGTGGCTGCGATACAGCCCACCCCTGATACACTGGCCCACTACATCATGGAGGGCAACAACCAGAAAAATGATACCCCTTCTGATGACATACAGTCGCACAAGGGGGGAGGGACTGGAATTATAAAATATAACAGGAACAGAGATAGAAACAATTGGAAAAATCCAAATACCCAACAGGATGTCTGGAACTGTAATGGTCCTAGCTCAAAGATGAAAATGAGACCCTCCACAAATTACTGGAGGAGATCTGAGCTGAAAGAGTGGCTAAGCCTACAGGAACCGTAGCAGCCCTCACTCCTGCTGCTGGACAACCATGCGGCCAGGGGAATCCTTTCCTGCCCTCGGCTGCCAAACAAACAAACAGCCGAGGGAAGAATCCTTTTGTGGCACCAGTTGCTGGCCAGGCAAATGCGACAACCAAGGAGAAACCATGCATGCAGGCCACTGTCGCACCTGTGACATCACAGGTACATTGTATCCTGTGCAAGACATACAGGGGGCTTTGAAAGATCCTGCAGGCCTCAGATTCCAGGAACAGGATGATGATGATGATGATTCTGAAAATACTGATTGACAATTACAGGCCTCAGTCTGGATTGTGAGTGATTTGATTGTTGACACAAATGGACAGAATTGTGTAAAGGCCACAGTCGGGGCCAGCAACTTACCATGCTTCTGGATACCGGAGCAGCCATGTCAGTCCTCCATGATGAGGACCCAGTCTCATCTGATTGGTCTACCTGCTGGAAGACCAGTGCCCAGGGTGTAGATGGTACCCAGCTACACACCTATTGATCTGTTCCTCTACCTGTGGTGGTAGGCCACCTCAGGACTGATTTTGCTTTTGCCCTCATGGTATTATGTTATCACCCCAGCATTTTGGGAATTGACTTCTTAACACTACATGGCTGTATAGTGGACCTAGCCAACAGGCTACTTCTTCAGATGAAAGACAATGTCATGCTGTCACCATTCCAGACTTGTACATGGTGGCATCCATCACCCATAACAACAAGGAGTATGACGTCATGGCTTTGTTCAAAAGCCTTGACCTATTTTCTGAACTGGCACCCTTGTTGCAAAAACACATTGATGTGTTTTCCACCAACAAGCATGACTGTGGTAGGATGCACACTACCATTGAAATCACAGGGCCTGACCCAGTGAGGCAGAAGCAGTACCTATTCCCTGCTGAAGACTTGCCATCACTGAGGGAGACCATCCAATCAATGCTACAGCAAGGAGTGATTAGGACCTGTGTCTCCACTGTTAATTTGCCTATTTGGCCTGTGAAAAGGCCAAATGGAGCTTGGAGACCCACAATTGAATACAGGAAACTTAATCAAGTTACCCCAGTTGTGCCCCAACAGTAGCATCAGCACCTGATGTACTTCAGCTGTTGACCCCTGACTAAAAGTGGTTCACAGCTCCTAACATCTCTAATGGGTTCTGGTCACTCCCATAGCACAGGAAAGCCTATACAAATTTGCTTTCACCTTTGACAGATGCAGTACACCTGGACCTCCATCCCCAGGGCTTTCACAACAGCCATTCCCTTTTCCATCTCCACATGATGGATGCCCTGCAGGGATTCTCCACACACCAGTGTCTCCTGCAGTACGTAGATGGCTTGCTTCTAGCAAACACCACGAAAGAAGATCATTTGGTCCTTCTAGATAAACTTCTGTCTCTCCTCAAGAGAGCAGGCCTCAAGTGTAACCTATCTAAGGCACAATTATTTGAAAAAGAGATCATCTTCCTTGGCCTACACATTACAGACCAAGGCAGAAGCCCAGCTGTCAAGAAGATCCATGGCTTACAAGATCTGCCACTTCCTACTAGTGTGGCAACACAGATGCTTCTTAGGAATGGTAAACTACTACAAGGATTTTATCCCTGACTTTGCATTGAAGGCTGCTGTCTTGTATGAATTTCTGAAAAAGGACATCCTATGGACATGGGATCCCACTCACACTGAAGCAGTAACACAGCTCAAGCAGACCTTGGCCTCAGCCCCAGCACTGATCAGTCCTAACCGAAATCTCCCATTCCATTTAGAAACTGCCACTTCTGATGTGGCCATGTCTGCAGTGCTGGCACAAAAGTACAATGGGTATTTCAGGTCCATTGCCTATGCATCTCAGATGCTATCCCCAGTAGAGAGAAAGTATAGTCTATGTGAAAGAACACTCTTGGCAACCTTTTGGGCTGTCAAACATTTTATGTACATCATTGGGTATACACCTATTGTCTTGCATACCTGCCACACTCCAACCAACTTCTTGCTGTCAGACAAAGTAAAAGATGGTTCACTTTCCAACACCAGACAAACCCACTGGTCTTTGCTTTTGCAGGACAGGGACATCAAAGTACTACCTTCAAAAATGGCATCTATCTTGGCCCATGACCTACTCTACACAGGTAAGCCCCATAACAGTGCACTCCAACCTCCTGATTTACCTGAGCTGGGACCATTCTTACTGGCTACACCAGATGTTTTAGAAGATACCAGCATGTATCGCATCTTTACAGATGGCTCTGCCTCCTATGTGGATGGAGAGCAGGTAACAGGATTTGGAGTGCTCATATTAGATCAAGATGGTGATTTCAGGCGTATTTCCAGGAAATGCACTGTCATCTCCTCACAGTATGCTGAATTGGCAGTTGTAGCCTGTGCTTTGGAGGTCATGCTCCATGCTGACAAGGATGCCATCATCTATGCAGACTCCAGTTGGGTCTGTTCATCCCGTACTGAGTTTCTCCCATTCTGGGAGAAAAATAACTTCACATCCTCTGATGGCATATCTGTCAAATACAAGGATCTGTTTGTGTATATACACACCCTGGCACACCAGTTTACTCATAAATTGCACACCCACAAGGTAAAGGCTCATTGTAAATCTGACCCTTACCATGAATTCAATGATTGAGCGGACTCACTTGCCAAAGCAGGTGCTCGGGGGGGGGGACATGGACAATGACTCACCCAGTAGCTGTGGCAGCTATTTTCTTAGCCACTAACACCAGGCAGAAACCAGCATCAGAACCTTCACTGGACATTTCTGCTGCACAAAAATCTGAACCAGAGCTAAAAGAGGTGTTCAAATTCCTGGACAAATGAATTGAATAGGAACTGCCTGTTGGTAGTCCATACAAGAGATACTCAGACAACATACATTTGTCTAGTGATCAGAAGCTCCTCTGGTATCAAAAAGAAGATACAGGTGACAAACTGCGGGTTGCACCACAATTTTTGCAAGCTGAATTCATCTGATACCCCCACTGGTGGAGACCAGGGCAGACAACACCCTCAAGAGACTCAAGACTGTTGTCTGGTGGCCTGGCATGGCAAAAGATGTGTAGCACTATATGGACAACTGCATAGTGTGTGCCCAGAATAACTCAATTTTGGTGAAGAGAAATGCCAAATTATTGCCACAAAGGCAAACTGGACCATGTGATACAAATTGATTTTATTGGCCTTTTGACGAACTCCAGCAAGAACAACATGTGATAGGGTAGAATATGACCCTGTCCCAGTTGTTATGGAGAAAGTGTTTAAATGCAAGGATCTGTTCTTTCCCATCTCTTGTCTGTCTGATTGTGCAACCAAATTTTCCTATGAGTCCTAGGATTTGATCACCCTGACAGTCTCGCAATTATTTGCCTCTCATTGTCTCTCAGTCTTCACTTGCTGTTTGTCTTCTCCTCCCTTGCATATTTGCAGATATAAAAATATATGCAAATCATTATGTGGAAATGTAATTGATATTGGGATCCCTTTGGTTAGAAATGATATGGTGTTAATTTTTTAAATGTATATAATTATAGTTTGAGATGATTGCAAAAAGCTATTAGAAACTCGAGGGGTTACTTGGGACACATTTTTAAGCCTTTTGCAGAAGAGCTGTGGAAAAGGGGCCTCAGCTCAAGCACACTGTGTTCTATCAGCACCTGCCTGAAATATACAAGAACACTTTGGAAGATGCTTGTTAAGAATTGGGGTTTGGATGGACTTATAAGACAGAGCTGCAATTGCTTGTAGAGTTGGACACACATAGATTGAAGGAAAACTCTGATGAATCTGCAGTTTATTCTTCCTTTGTAAATGGTTATTCTGAACAAGTTTATTTTTTTATGTTACTGCTAGTACAAATAAACATTTTTGGTAAATTCTACAGTTGCTCCTGCTTTTCCTATGCTTCCTAACCTGTGCCTCAATGACACAACAAGTATGCACTTGTCACAGATTTGTTTTCTAAGTAGGCGGAGGCATTCCCTACCAAGAATAACACGGCAAAGACAACTGCCAAGATCCTAGTGGATTAGTTGTTCTCCAGGTGGGGCCTACCCCATAAGGTAGACTCAGACCAGGTAACCAGTTCTACAGCTGAGCTGATGAAGCAGATACTCCAACTGCTTGGAGTAGATCAGAAATTCCATATCCCTTAACATCTTCAATCCTCAGGTCAGGTAGAAAGAGCAAACAGAAGAATCAAACAAATGTTATGCAAATTCATCAATGACAATCTCAAGGACTGGGATTCCTTCTTGCCACTACTACTGATGACAAACAGAGGCACAACTACCCAGTGCACATCCTTTGAGGTTACGACTGATAGAGCCAGGAAATTACCTGAGCACCTGTTGATTGATCTCCACATCCCTACTGCAGATAGAGTATCTGTGGATAAGTATGTTGAAAAGCTTCATGAGGATATCATGAAGACACACCTGTTCACTGCCAATCAAATGGGTAAGGCTCAACAACAAGCAAAAGCTCATTTTGATAAGCATGTCAAAGAAGTCAACTGGCAAGTTGGAGACCAAGTTGTGCTTCTCCAATACAGACCACCGGCTCATTCCTTTGCCAGCAAAAGGGAAGGCCCATATCCCATTGTCAGCAAACTCAGTCCTGCTGTCTATCAAGTCTGAGTTCAACAGCAAAAATAGCCCACCAACAAGTGGTTCCATGCTAATCAGCTCAAGTTGTACAAAGGTGACTAAAATTGCTTTTCCAAACCCACTTAGGGCAGAATAGTAAGCCTCACTTAATAACCCTTTTCTGTTTCTGTCAGGTACACTGGCAAGACTTGCACCTCCTCATCCTGGTGGGACTACTTTCTCTGACTGACTGTCAGAACAAACCCCTATCAACTGCACACAAACAACGCATAGAACATTTGCTTAGCAAACTTGAACACTCAGGCCCAATGGGAGTTCATATCAATGTACCCAACAAAATGATTACTGTTAAGGAAGGCTCAGATGCCTGTCTTAATGCCATGGTAGTAGCTCCAGACAAGTCCACATTGCAAATACAATGGGAAACTGATCTTAGTGGTTACACACTTCCTGTAGCTCATTTATCTAAAGGTACTTTTCAGGGATGGCCCAATACAGGCATCTCACCAAACAGAACACTCTCTATTTGATAAACTTCTTCCAGACATACTGGTCTCTACAACCTTACTGCACTAATAGATCCTGCCTTTTGTGACCACCTAACCTCTGAGGAGTCACGTACTTTCTGTCTTCACAACTATGTAGCTACTGAAACTCTGTTTCTTTCTATAGTCTCACCCACCAAAGAAGAAATGACTGATTGCCCTCCCTACACTGCAAAAAATAATATCTTGACTAGCCTAAATATCTTATTTCATTAACTAAAAATCTTAATTTTTTCCCACAAGATTATCTCTAGAGTTTTTTCTTACTCGTTAAGAAAAAAAAGACTTACATCAAGACAAATTATCTAGAGTTATCTTGTCAAGAAAAATAAGCTTATTTCATGGTATATTTTTCCTATTTTAATCATTTTTAATGTCAGTGATTAAAAATATTTTGTGATAGCTTCATGGCATCATCCAGTTTTTAGACTATAGTACTAGTTTTTAGAGTTTTATTTTTTCTCTCAGTCTGGTTTTATGATTTATTGTTTGGCAAGCATTTTTTACCTCTTACTTTCTGTGATTGCCAGGCCCACAATCTATAACATTTTAAAGTGGCTGGGTTTCTGTGTATTTCTGTGAATATAAAGTTTCTTAAACAGGATTTTTGTTAAATGATTTTCTTATACTGACAGCCTTGATGGCCATGACACCGGGGAGCCTCCCTTACTCTTCTATGATTAGAGCCAGATAATATTTTACTTTCACCTTGACAGTGACCAGAGATGGGCAGAAGGGACCTCGGTTGTATGTCTCATCAGAAAGAAGACACCTCAACAATCTGGGTCCCCCCAGTCTACCACATTCCCAGCATCTGGGACCCCCTGTCTAACCACTACCAGCCCCTTGACCAACCTCTCCAGCTAAGCAACATCCTTGGAATTTCTCCTCCTATCCGGGGCCCTGTGCAATTCATGGGGGAAGGGGCTGGAAGAATGCAGAGCTTTGCAATTCAGGTGTCATTCCTCCCATCCCTGTGAATGCTCCAGAGGGTTTCACAATCAGGACTCAGCTGCAATCTCTATTACTCCCACAAATGTTTTCCACACTGCAGGGCTGGAAAGAAGAGAGCCATCCTCCCCTCATACCTGAATCCAGCGTGGACAGTAGGTGAGCTCCCAGGTATTGGTCTGGGCTCGGGACAAGCAAGCAAAGCTTCACAAAGCTCCTGATGTCCTTTTTGCTTTTATGCCTGTATCCTTCTCTGTTTGAC
Source organism: Neoceratodus forsteri (assembly GCA_016271365.2). Taxonomy (NCBI): domain Eukaryota; kingdom Metazoa; phylum Chordata; order Ceratodontiformes; family Ceratodontidae; genus Neoceratodus; species Neoceratodus forsteri. The sequence continues at coordinate 1,064,969,925 of CM028131.1, read as the reverse complement.
ACTCCATATCCTTTCTGTATCCCTTTCATACTTGTCATATTCCCTCTCTCTCTCTCTCTCTCTCTCTGGATCCCTCTTCTACACTCTGTGTCCAGTTTTCCCTGTCACACTCAGTGTGTCCAATCTCTCTTTTATTTTCTGTGTTCCCTGTCTCCTTTTTACATTCTACGTCCCTAGTCTCTCTCTTTCACAGCCCTTCTCCTTTTCTCCGTATCACACTCCCTCATACCCCATATCCCTCTCTCCCACTGGTATCCCCTCTCCCAGTTTCACATGTCCCCTTCATCACTGTTATTTGTTTACATTTCATGAGTAAAAGCAACATGAGATACGTTGGCCCACTGGTGCAGCAGTAGCACTACCACTTGTGACATTGACAACCAAGGTTCAGGAACGAGCCCTGTGTAACAGAGGGCTGGCGGGGGAAGTTGGATGAGCATCCCATGAACTGCTCTCTACCTTTGGTGGGGAGCGGTGGTGATGAGAAAGCTGGGTGTACACCATGCCAAGACCACAACAGAAGAGAGACAGCAGTGGCCAACATCTGTGGGGCATGATTGGAAGCATGCATGCCTACACGCTGATGTTAGTGCAGATCTACACCTTGGGGAAATCAACACAATATAAAAACCCTGTGTGGTAGCGCTTCATGATGACCCTCAACTTCTCCTGAATGATGATGGGAAGCATATGTTCTGGACAGGCTTCTGCTGGATCACGGTTTCTCCCTAGCGAGCCCTGCGATAGAGGGCAAGCTACGGGACCTCCAATCTGGGCATATGAATGTGGGATGCTGGTGAGAGGTGAGAGGGATAAAAATGAGGTAAGTAGCCTGCCTGTAGCCAGTGCAAAAGCAGAGCTGAAAAAAAAAGCAACACAGAGAAGGATGAAGTGGAGGAAAGTGTTATCACCAGGGCATGCATCCCACAGTGAGTGCTGCACTGTAATTTTCACACCCTACATCTCAGCTGGGATTAATCCCCCACAGAGATCCCCACTGCTTATACTGACTACCATTATCTACTGTACCCTTTGATACTGTGCAGTGAAGTTTTAAAAAGAAACACACACATACTGTGCAGCTAAATATGCTGCTTTTAGTAAAATGTAACACCATAAAACAAAAAAGGCTCTAACAATGATGAAGATATTGTGAATTAGTTCCTGGAGCTGACGTTGGCCTTCGGAATTGTGAGCCATAATCCAAGGCAGTTGCAATTAGTTCCAACTGCCCTGAACTGCAGCCATAATTGAGTGGAGTTGTATTGTTCTGAAGTCAATGACTCTGCAGTGGCAGTGTTAGGCATATGAAACCCATGCAATTGTATAGGCCCAGAGGCAGTGAGGGGGCCCCCTGCTGTCGTGTGACTGATTTACAGTGTTATTGCTCTAGTCTGTTTCAGTTCTGTCAGCAGCCAGGTGAAGCTGAGTAAAATAAAAATGTTCTGGAATCATTTTTCACTTCAGGATCACAGGGACTGGAACATAGGAACATCAGGCTGCGGGCAACCAAGCTGCTGTCACCATCACAGCAGCTGCTGCAGTAGTTCTTTGTGGTGTAATGCAGAGTAATGAGGGACAGCACTGATCAGGACTGGGCAGCAACAGAGGAGAAACAGATGCTGAAACGGAGGCGTCCGGCTGAATCTGAACCTTGAGTTCAGGGATGTTCCCATCTTGAAAAATAATTTTAGCCATGTGGCAAACTTCTTCATCAACTATAGAATTTGGGATGATGCTTTCAAAGGTGCACACCGGAGCTATTGCATTTCTTATCTAGGAATTTATCGACTGACAGAACCAAATTTGGATACATTCTCTGTGAATTACGGACCATATAGGGCACTTTGATAAAAAATTACCTGATTATAGAATTCTATTTAAGAATGCATAGTGAAGAAAATTGAGTTTGGTTTCCTAATGAAGACAAACGTCACATTCCATTGAAAAATAGGATTGTCAATCCATTTGCCAAATAACCATACCCAGTCCAAATCAGTGTCAACATAATCCTTGTGGAAAAACATTTTTGCAGCTTGGCACTGCTGCCCAGTATATCCTATCCAATTCATCCTATGGGTATTCAAGTCCTTGTGCATGTCAGGCTGACAAGGCATCACCAGAACAGACACCACCTATTAAGCAGGCTTCCACATCTGATTCAATATTGGCTGAAAATGGCAAAGTACAGACACAAGTTTCATTCTCTTTGGGATGCCTCAGTATGCTATAGTCATGGGTCTTGATCTCTGAAACTCTGAAGTTCATCATCATCATCATCATCTTTATTTTCAAAGGGGTGCCCTTACAGATCAAACATCCACTAACATATACACATAGACATAAATTCCCAACACAATATACAATTAAAATATTAATAAAATGTGAATCCAATAGAACAAAACAAACTAAAAGACAAGGAACACTAGTGCATAAGCACTAAGGCAAGAATTACCCCAAAGGGCATGGGCCAGAAGCTAAGTTCCAGAAACTGCTTTCCGTGTGAAAATCACACTCCTTATCAAACAGCTGCCTAATAAAGGGCCATTCCTATTACAAACCAGGAAAGGCCTAATTAAAAAGGTGGGTTTTTAAAGATGTTTTAAAACCCTCTACGGTCAGGCTGCCTTATATCCGACGAGGTAGAGAATTCCACAGGGTCAGAGCCATAAAAGCAAATGCTCTCCTCCAGATGTCTTCAAATGGACCCTGGAAATCTCTTGCAATCCTGTCAGAGGATGATGTAAGGGACACCTTGTGTTAAAACTTACAGAGTTCCCAATTCAGGAAGGCCTCCTGCACCAACCCATGACCCAGTGCACCAGACTGACCCTACGCCAGGACTGCACCAAGCTGATGGGTGCACTAGGGTGCTAGAGGGCTTGCAGCAGGTGCAAGCTGCCATATCCTCAGCATTGGGATTCAAGAAACCCTCCCAGAGGGCACATGGTCTGGGACAGTCAGACCAGCCAGGGTTGGTCTAACAATCTATACGCCACCAACAGAGCCCTCCCTAGGCAGGAGGGAATATGTGCCGCCGACCACCCATGGTCTCCCATGCCTCCCACAACTCTACGGTAGTTGCAGTGGTATTGTACTTGTCTAGTGCACTAAACCAGTAAACAAAAACTGACAAAATATATATATCAGGAGCCCTTTGAGGTGCGGTGCCCACAGCAGCCCCTCATTGGTGCCTAGCATGTGGGCACTCCCCAATACATTGGCATCGCAGTGACCCTTCTACAGCCCCATCAGGGTGCTGGTGCAATCCCTCTGGTCACCTATCTGTGATCCATCATCCCTCCCCATGCACTGCCCCATCCCCCCGACCCAGGCAGCCTCCTGATAGGGCTCTATCACAGGGCACAGATGCTGCCTGACTGCACTGCAGCTCATGTCAAACTTCTTGGGTGTGCCATCTTTTTGCCACATGGCCACATTTACTGAAAACTGCTGGATATCGGTGCTGGGACCCTACCCAATAGTGAATTGGGTGCAGGGTTCCTGGTGCACTGGCAATTGGCGCAAGCTGCCATTGGCATGGCTTGTGCCCATCTTTCAGAATTTATCCCATATCTCAACAAGGCAATACATCAGAACTATGCAAATGTGCCACAACAATGCAAAAAAGCCCATCCCACTGGGTCTGTTCCTGTACACAAACCCTGCCCTCTGGGTCTCCTCCTGTACACATACCCAACCTTATGGGTCCCTTCTTCCACCAAAGCTCAGCCCACAGGATCCTGTCCTTTCACCAGTCTCAGCTCACCGTGTCACCTCCTGCTCCCAAGCAAATCCTGCTGGGTTCCCCTCCTGCACACAAGTCCAGCCCAGTGGGTCCTCACATGAACCCAAATACAACTCAATGGGTCCCCCTTTGTACCCAAGCTCAGCTCAGTGGATCCCCCCAGTACTCAACCCCAGACAAGTTGGTCTCCCCTACGTTGATGTTACAGAATAGGTGACTTTAGCTTCCCTGGCTGGAAGATGATCAGTTGCACTCTCTTCTGGTTGACTCCTCTGCATCCTCTGACTCCAGTCTTCTTCTGGGTCTTCTGACTTTGGTTCTCTTCTAGGTAGGTGAGTGGAATCTCCTCCCTAAAACCCTTAAACCAAAATACCTCTTATTTTATTTCTAACCTCATCCTGTTCCTGTACCCTATTACATCTGTGCTATCCTGTCTCTACTCTCACTACTGACAATTTTGTATCAAACATATTTCCCCTTTATTTCCATAGGACTGGATGGACTTTGACCTGTGCTTATCAGATAAGTATACTTTGATTTACTATTGTCTTATCTGTACTATTTGCTCTAAGAACTATGGATCCTCTGTGATTCCTGTGTAACCTTTGTTTTACAGGTATTCCCCACCCAGCATCCAGAATCTAGATCTATACAGAAGTTCCCTTACCTGGACCAGTAAGTTCCCATGATTTAGTTACTTGATTGGGAGGTGAGATATTTGAGCCATAATGGTGAGCCTGCATCTGTTACAGCAGGAGTCCAATGAGGTGACAAATTAAGCCATCCCAGCTAATCCGCTCTGCAACAACTTGCACCATACTATTAGTTCCAGCGTCAGCTGGCTCCCTGCAAAACTTGTTCCTCCCTGGAGTTTAATGTATTAAATTTATGCTGAGGCTGAATTGTCAGGGAATGATTTGTACAGGGGGCTGCTTAACACTGGAACAAATAGTACAGCATGAGTTCTCACGGAGCAGATAGATTGGGATGAATTGACATGTTGATGTCCAGTGAAGGGGTGGGTGCCATGAACCTAGTCTCATAATGAGGGACATTTGAGAGGTATGTGGCCAGTTGCCCCAGATCTGGCCCCTTTGCAGCTTTACTCCCACTTTGCAACAGGACCTCCCACCCCTCCCTGCATCTGGACCCCCACAGCTGAAGACTAGCTGTGTGCTCACAACACCTTCTCTGTGTGGCAGATCCTTTTCCATGAGGGGCATACCAATGCTGAGGTGTAGAATGAAGGATGTCCCTCATAATGTAGGAGAGTTGAGATGTATGGGACCAACCCCCAACATCTGGCCACTCTGCGGCTGGACCCCCATAGCCAAAGACTAGCTTTGTACTCACAGCACCTTCTCTGTGTGGCAGCACCTTTTCCAGTGAGGGACACTGAAATGCTGAAAGGTAAAATGAGGGACAGTTGACAGGTTTGGGACCAGCCCCCACAATCTTCCCCCTGCACCTGGACTCCCCACTCCTCCCTGCAGCTGGACCCTACAGCCGAAGACTATTTATTTAGTTATTAACCAGGTTGGTGCACTAGGCAATCAAAAGCCTATTTTCAGGAAAGACCCAGTAGCTGTGTGCTCTCTGGTCCTGATCTGCAAGTTTAGGAGAAGGCCGGGGGAGTGGACTGACCCTCCTGGAGGTAACATGTCTTATCATCCACAAGATGGCAGTGTGCTTTACATGCCTCAAGAAGAGATGTTGCCTACAGAACTAGACTAGAAAGACTAGAATTTAAATGCATCTATGCACTGGCCAGCGTGAGTATGAAAATGTGCCACCATACTGTGGATATCAAAACCTAGAAGCAGCCACATGGACATCCACAATATGTGGCCTGCAGGCTGAGTGGCAGCATTTAAATCTCTTGAAATATATATATTTTTTAATTAACACAAGTGCCATCAGGTCAGGGGATTCCAAGGCATCCTGGGACAGTGCTGGGTACCATAGTGACTGACATCAAATCGATGATTGGTTATGCACATACAATAGCTGTTTTCAAAGGGACCTTATGTTCAGGTTAGCAAATTCTGCTTATTAAATGAAAATTACTAAAGCCAGTTGCCTACTTTGGGGTTGGGTGTAGCATGAAGCATGTACTGCGGTGGGGAGGTATTTGGGGGTGTGGGAGCTTGAGGCCTAAGGGATGGATTCTAAAACCATGGCTAAGGTGGATCACTAGTCAGCCTCAAGTGGTGGGGGGCACCAGAGCTAGAGTGGATGAGCTTGGGAGCCCATGGTGGAGATAGGGGCATAATGCCATGGCTGGGGGGGACCTTAGGAGCCTGAGGCCAGGGCAGGGGGGAGTTATAGGCCACTGATGTGGGGTGGAGTGAGCATGCCACTATAGCTTGTGGTTGGCTCAGGAGCCTACTGCTGAGGAGGGGGGTTGGAAGCTAGAGGCCAGGGTTGGGGAGCATACCACCAGGGATGGGTGTTCTCAGGAGCCTGATGACATAGCTGGGGCAACCCAAGAAGCATGCTACCATGGTGGGGGGCTCGAGCTTGCCACAATGGCTGGTGGGAGGGGATGGGAGCAAGAGGACAGGGAGGCTTGAACAAGTGCAAGATACCCATCTCCTTATTGTAGCCCCCTCTACTTCCCCCAACTCAAAAAACATATCCGAGCATGACATGAAAAGAACATTACCTTTTTGGCTTGGTTATTTTCACTGTTCACTGTATTTGGTTTGGGTTTAGTGTACTTTTATTTGAATTTACTTTAACTTTTTTATTTAATTTTTATATGCTTCATTCCCTTACAGAAATAAAAGTGTGCAGCATACATGCAGAATGTGTGCCACACACATACTTTTTCAGTGTTTTCAAGTGGTTCCCATACATCAGAACCTAGCAAGCCTTATCTACAAAACTTAACAGGTTTGCATGTAGAGAACCTTATTTTTCTGTTGAGGTCAGGATCCCTGACACACCTGGAGTTTGCCGCAGCCCTTGAGCAATGCAACTTGCGTCGCTCTAAGGTTTTTTTGAAAATTGAGCCCATAATATCAGTTCCTTAAGGTTTATGAAACAGTATATTGTAGTGGTTAAGTGCACGAGCTGCAAACCTGAAATCCGGTTTGAATCCTATCAGGCCCACTTGCATACCAGTGTGACCTGAGTAAGTCATTTAGTTATTGTGCTCCCAGGTCGCACATGGAAACAAGCTAAGGCTTAGTGTGTCTTAAACAATTTCCCCTTTCCTTTCAGCTTTCCCTGCCCTTACGAGGGCAGACTGCTATATTACAGTACATCAGCATACAGATGGCCTTCTGATTGCAAAATAAGAGTTCCTTAGAAGTACGAAAGCAGTCAATCAGTTTAGCATTCAGTTTAGAAATCATTCTGAGCTGATGCTAATGTTAAATACTGCTATAATAGTCATTAGCAATCAGAAGCAGTATAAAGATCCCAGTGTTATTCTGTTCAGTCACTGAACAATAGCAGCAGTGCAATGGACAGACAACCTAAAGTAAATACAATTATGGATCATGGAATGATTAGCTAGCACATTTTCAAATGGAGTACACACACACACATATTTATGCAAGATCCTTGTTTTCATTAAGAGAATAATTTATTAATAGCCATGTTGAAACAGTTTCACAGAGCTGGAAAATATATAGCATACCCCATGAGCACCTGTGCAGAACACAATTGAAACATCAGTGAATGTTGCTGAAGTGCTTGTTTAAAATTATTTTTCAAATTACTTTTTTGCCATTTTAAAAATAATCCAGAACAGTTTAACAGTATATTTTTTTATCTTTATATGACTGAATGTGAAAATTACAAAAAGACTGAGCTACTTTACGGTGTTTAACAACAGGGGCCTGCCCACTGGCACAGTGATAGTGACCTCTTGTGACACTGACAACCTAGGTTCTGTGGCAAACTCAGCCCACTGGAGGGCTGGGGGGTGGGAAGGATGGGTGTCCCAAGGACTGCTCTCGTTCTTCGGGGTGGGGAGAGTACTCCCATACCAAAAATACTAGTGAATTTCCAGTTGTTTTATTCTCAAAATCCCTTCATTTCACAGTTTTGTACCATTCAGCCATTCATTTTCCATTTTTGTCTTCACTCTTCATTTTCTGCTCCGAGATTCCTTCAAATAATCTTCAAATGACCCATCTTTTGAGCAGTTTATTCTCAACCATTCATTTTCCATTTCTTATTATTCTGAACCATTCATTTTCCATTTTTTATCTTCCATTGTCAACACTTCACCCAGAATACATTCAAATAACCTTCAAATGAGCCATCTTGTAACAGTTTAATTATTTTAACCACTACATTTTTTATTGTGGCAGCTTCAGTTATCTGTTGAGGTATGGAGGAGTTGGAGAATTTCCTCTCCACATTTTGTGCTCAGAGTACAAACTGGGTCACCAGCATAGTGTTTGATTTTGTGCACGATCTCCAAACCATACACTCGGAGTGCAATTGCAAGCTACTCTAGAATATTGCATTATCAGCTAAGATGCAGCCAGATTTGACTCTCACCCACTGTGCTGTTTCCCTAAGTGTGCCAGACACCAGCATCATAGTTAATATTGTTTAATAAGACTGAGTTATTTTCTCCAAATATGTTTTAGAAATTGTAAATCTATTTACTGTATATTAAAATTCATGGGCAGGATTCACAAAAGGGATGCACTGGCACATCCCTGACATGCATAAGGTGATTCACAATGGGTCCAATGCGTAGGGCAACCCCAATGTGCCAGCACATTGCAGATGCACAAAAATGCCAGTAATGATATGAGTGCATCTGGAGGGGCTTTGAAGGGGTCGTGCCCATGCATACCTGGCACAGCCCCATTCACAGCCCTAAGTCAGAGGTGCATCCCCAGGGCAATCCGGGATGCGCCTGAAAGATAAGTCTAGTTCCACCAGACTTATGTGGGTGGCCACCTACAGGCAGTCTGCCATACTGCAGACAGCAGCACAGTAGCCTGCACACCCTGCCAGTCCATGCACCACCCACAGGCAGGCTGCCATATTGCAGACAACAGTACAGCAGCCTGCACACCCTGCCAGTCCATGCACCACCACAGGCAGGCTGCCATACTGCAGACAGCAGCACAGCAGCCTGCACACCCTACCAGTCCATGCACCACCCACAGGCAGGCTGCCATACTGCAGACAGCAGCACAGCAGCCAGCACACCCTACCAGTCCATGCTACCCCTAGGCAACCCACAGCACTATACCACCTGTCACCCAGTCTGTCTCCACGTGGTAAAGTGGTACCCCCCACCATAGCTGCACTGGCCCCATCTGCAGTGCTGCATGCAGTTCTGGAGACCCAATCTCTGCAAAGACATAGGTAGAATAGAGAAGTCCAGAGGTGGCAACTAAAATGGTACAGGGTCTGCACAGAAGACATATGAAGAGAGACTTGGGGAGCTTAATATGTATAGACTCAAGGAAAGGAGGGAGAGGGGGACATGATAGAAACTTTCAAGTACCTCAAGGGAATTTACCAAGTCCAAGAGGGTAGCATCTTTCAGAAAAAGAGGTGTGCAAGAACAAGGGGCCACAATTTGAAGATAGAGGGTGGACGTCTCAGAGGTAATGTGAGGAAGCATTTTTTCATGGAGAGGGCTGTGGATGCATGGAACAGCCTTCCTGAGGAGGCTGTGGAGTCAAAAACAGTGGTAGAATTCAAGAATGCATGGGGCAGACATAAGGCAATTCTAGGGGGTGAAGGTTGGAAGAACTAGGCTGTTGGTTAACTTGGATCTGCAGCTTATCCATTAGGTAGGGAAATGGGCAGACTGGGTGGGCCAAGCGGTCCTTATCTGCTGTCAAATTCTATGTTTCTATATGTAAACAGCCCAGAGAAACATCCACAATGCCTCAAACACCATTTCAAGACAAGTAATCAAACAGATCCAGGGCTGCCTGATGCTCTGTAAGTAGTAGTCTTTAGAAATGTGGGGTGAGGGTGGTAGTGGGATGACAAAGGGAGGGGGTTGGGGCAGCTGCAAACTAGGGGTGTTGGCTGCACACTCGAGCAGACTTAGATAGACCGGGTGGTCTGTTTCTGCTGGCACATTTGTATATTAGTATGAAATCTATTGCAAAACTTAGCTGCAGTGAGAGCTAAAAATGTAGCAATCATAATTTACCTGCCATATATTTCAGAACAGTATAGCCATGGCAGCTACAGTGATTGGCACGGACAGCCATGAGCTCATAGGATGTAATTGAACCACGATCCGTCTTGGGTGAAAAGCTGCCACTGGTGAAAGAACAGCTGACAATCTTTCCTCAGGGCAAGCAGCTTGTCAGGATTGTCCAGGAGCTGTCTGCAGAGGTGCTGAATCAATAAAGCCCTCAGCAACATTTCCTAGTTTCCCCTTGCTTATTTAAAGTTTCTATTAAAGCTATTGTTTGCCCAGCCAAATTCTACTCTTTATGCCCTGGTACTTTTAACTAGATTGAAAACAGTGGAATGAGACAAAAAAAATGCAAGCTGCACTTCCGATGTTACCCTTTTACAGGAATGCCTGCTATTGCATAACACAGAGGGCCTGCCAGCACCCTTTCTGAGAACCATCTCAGGATTAGAGAATCAGATCACTATAGTACCCAATTAAATGCCTGCACACAATCACCTCAAACCCCCTTCATGCAAATGGGAAACTGCAGTAACACTGCCAAACGCATACTGCATTCTATTTTTTTTTTCTAACAAGCAGAACTTTTTGCATGGAGCCCTGAGTAACTCTTAAATGACTCCCCCTTCCCCTCATCCTCTGGTGCTTCCAGGATGGAAAACAGAAGCTGCTTCCTTAGTTTGTCCCTCTTTTTACAAGTTTGTGTGGTGAACATTAGATGTCCCTAAAGAAAGCTACTCATATTTCAAGGCAGACTGATAAAAAGGGCAATCAAGCACAGACCTGCTCTAACTGAATCTAAAACCACAGGAGTGATTCACATGTTCAGAAACTGTCATGGAAAATTGAGTGTCTTCTTTCTCTGTCTACTGGCTAACATCCAATCACAGCAAGTTTTACATACCTCAGCTTCAACCAATGAACTCAGTATTCTCCAGTTGCATGGCTGTAGCCAATCACGTTCTTGTTCAGCTGAATCTTTTCAAATGTCTCTGCTGGCGCGCTCTGCTATGGGGATGTAAATTATGTACAAAGGAGAAAGAAAAGCTGCTGTATTTCATGGACTCGGATCTGGGCTTTTGTGGGTGAGTTTTTAAATGATCAGAGTCTGTGGATGATTGATTGGAGGGCTGATTTCAATAACTTAGTAACTGTGGAGAATCACAGGAAAAAGATGTTTATTTACAAGAACACCCACAGGCAACAGTGGCACTAAAAGCATGTAAACATTTAGCCCAATGTTTTTTTTTGTTTGTTTCTTTTCAGTAATTACATTAGTACTGCATTCATTGTAAATTGTATTGTCTTTAGTTCTGCTTATTTTGCAATGAATGAGTTCTCTTGGGAGGCGGGTACAAGTACATGAATAAAACGTTCTGAGAAGAAAATGTTTTTAAATGCTTTTTTTAAATGGTTATACCATTTGCTCTGCAACATGAATGAATGCACTTTTATTATATTTCTTAGTCTCTGAAATTTCTGTGGAATACTGCTTTTTCAGCAACTGAAAACATCAATTGTGAGTGATTGTGGAGCACTGTGTACTGTAGTCTATGTGATCCTTGGTTATTTGCGACCTTGCATACTGTAATTAAGCTGGAGGTAGCCTTTAGCTGCTGGAAGGAAGAGGACAGAAGGAGTCTGTATGTGCTTGAGGGAGAGGGGCCTAGTTAGCCAGTAGTTGCCCGGGGTTGGGAGGTTGAGGGAGTCAGTAGCTGCTGGGGGGGGTAGGGAGGCCTTGGGAGCTAGTAGCTCTGGGGGGGCCTATCCCCAATCTGATGCATGCATCTGTACAAATGATTGGGTCAGGGTCTGCAGGGCATGGTCACACTATGGCCATGCTCCGCACTCTTGTGTGCTCAGTAGGGCACTGGAAAGTATGCACCACACTGTCACCTTTTTCACTGAGTTGCAAACATGAGTTTAAATCTCACAGTCCTGGAGCTGGGCAAGTCAGAGCAGGCCCATCTCAACAGTTATAGCCAACTGAGAGCCAAAGCCAAGCTAGTTATGGTCAAAGTAAGCATTTTTGTCAGCCTGAGTAGTCAGTTAAGTGTCTGAATTATTCAACTCCTATTCAGAAAACGGCCTGCAGTAGCCAGGGTTCGGTTCATGTTTTGGCTATAGAGTCAAGCCAGACCCTTGGCTTAGCTCTGGCTTGGCTCTAGGTAAAAAAAATCCTGGCTTGCCTATGATCACACAGCCATCATTTACATACTGATCCCAATATTCAGACTTACGCCTGGCAGTGACGCATGTGGTGGCGCAACACATCTGAGTTGTGCTGGTGCAACACAGGGATATATTCAAAGGAGACGGGCCATGGTGCATCACATTTGAATATAGCAGATAAATAGCTGAAATGGGAGCTGCGCCAGTGCAACAGAGTTATGCTGTGTGCAAATTCCTGATATTCAGCCGCAGTATGCAGATGGGGCCATAATGTATGGCACAAATGGGACCATTTACTTGTGATTATGGCCCCATTTGCATGAATTGCAGAGGGCTGGCTAGCAAAATGCACATGGCACCTTGCACAGCATGTGCTGTGAGAGGGGGGGTCTAGGGGCATCCCCCTGCCCTGTAGTGGCAAGCGCCTAAAATATATCAAACATATTCCCTGGTAGTCTAGTGGTGCCCACTCCCTCCCTGTAGCCACAATCGCATAAATGAAATGAATTACTTATCCCTGGTAGTCTAGCAGTCCCCACACCCCTCCCGTAACCCCGATCTTCTAATGTCCAGTAACTACCCCTCTCTGGTGGTTCGTGGGCACCCCCAACAGCCACACAGGACCCCTGCACAACCATCCCCCCCATCAGAGATGGGCAGCAGCATACCCACCCACATACCTCTGTGGTAACTGCCGACTGACAGCTACTGTATGGGCTGTAATCCCATTGGTCCACAGTGTGGACCAATGGACTTCTGATGCATACTGCTATCAGTCACACAAATAATGAATGGGGCATTCATTTACGTTTTTGTGGTGACTAGTACAATATACTACAAGCCCATTAGTCGCACTGTGGACAGTGGTTTCAGCCCATACAGTAGCTAATCGATCAACGAGCTTTCTGAAGTATGTAAATAGTATGCTACTCCGCCAGGGGAGAACTAGGTGGGCCAGGGTCCTGTGAGAGTGAGAGGTGCCACTGGACCACCAGGAGAGGCAGTTGGACATTTGGAGATAGAGGTTACAAGGTAATGAGGACTGCTGAACCTTCAAAAATAGTGATTCATTTCGTTTATCGACAACTATGAAGGAGGGTATATGAAACCTGAGTATGATTATATTTTATTTTAGTCATCACTGCTACAGGAGTGAGGGGTTCACTAGACCATCAGGAACAGTATGGGTGCTTCTGCATGGTGTATTGGGTGAGCGGGTGGCCACCCATGGCTGATAGCTGCTGTGTTGTGCCTTGCAGTGCATCAGCTTACCTGTGGGTGGCCACCATTTGTGCCTTTTATTTTTCAGGCTCAGCATTGCCCATCGATATGCAGTGCATCTCCAGGGTGCAACATATACACATCCCAGGCTGAATATCAGGATGTGCCACATATGCATGGGTCCCTGTGGATGCATCGCATACATTATCTTCCCGGCACTTCAGGACTTGGGCAGCAGAAGTCCCTCTTTTGAATATTGTCCCACGGTGCATTTTGCACCAGGCACAACTCCTTTGAATATTTGGGTCACTGTGTAACCCTAAGCAAGTCGCTTAATTACCCTGTGCTCCCCAAGTCGCACCTGGAAACAATCTTTGGCTTAGTGTGCTTTTCTTGGTTAAACAATTTCCCCCTTATCTATTTCATTTAAAGCTGGGCCAGTAGCCCAGTAGAGGTTCCACTAACCTACCTGTGCTACTGCTCTAAAGACTGGAAAGTGGCCACCTGCCCATTCAGAGCACTAAGGGTTTTAGCTGAGCCCCACCTCAAATAACACTTTCTCTATTCTTTCCTGTCTTTATTATTTTATTTATACTCATACGGAGTTGTGGATGGAAGAAGTCAATTCTTGCCTGGGAAACAAAAACCCAGGGGAAGATTACACAGTGGGGGGGGGAGGTAGTAACAACAACAGAAATGGAAAGGGACCTGGGGGTAATCATATCAGATGACCTTAAGGTTGGCAAGCAATGTGAGAAGGCAGTAGGGAGGGCTGGGAGGTATACTGGGATGTATAGGGAGAGGCATCACCAGCAGAAAACAGGAAGTTATCTCTCTGTACAAACAGTTGGTGAGACCCCATCTGGAGTACTGCATCCAGTTCTGGAACTTCATCTCCACAAGGACATAGACAGCATAGAGGCAGTCCAGAGGAGGGCAACTAAAATGGTGCAGGGTCATGCAAGAAGACATACTAGGAGAGACTAAAGGAGCTAATATGCATACCCTTGAGGAAAGGAGGAGAGAGGTGGACATGATAGAAACTTTTAAGTACCTCAGTGGAATCAGCAAAGTCCAAGAGGGTAACATCTTTCAGAAAAAGTTGTGCAAGAACAAGGGGACACAATTTGAAGATGGGGGCGGTTCCAGGGACAATGTGAGGCAGTATTTTTCACAGAGATGGTGGTGGACGCATGGAACAGCCTTCCTGAGGAGGTTGGAGGTCTAAAACTGTGGGAGAATTCTAGAATACATGGGACAGACATAAGGCAATTCTTGTGAGGGGTAGGAAGAAATAGGCTGTTGGTTATCTAGGTTCTGCAGCTTATCCTGTAGTTAGAGAAATGGAAGGCAGACCAGGTGGGCCAAGCAGTCCTTATCTGCTATCAAAGTCTATGTTTCTATGCCATATTAGACCATCCCCATGTGTTTCCTTTCTCATTGTCTGTTTCCTACTTTGACCCTAACTGCTATACCTTCAAAGAAGCTTTCATCATGCAGACCTCCTGCCCCAAAACACCCTCTGGTTAAGCCTTTTTAAGTATATTAATGGCATTTATTTCTCCGGCAACATACCTTATTTTAATTGCAAAGAGTCTTCTACCTGGAAGTATGGTGGATGGTAGTGAGGTTCCGTATGTGGCAAAGGCACGGCGCTGCACGTGCGCTTCAATACAAAAGTATAATGGAGCCCCACTATTGTCCTCATACTTCAGGTAGCAGAACTTGCGCAATTAAATAAATGTGTATAGAAGAAAGCAAGCTGCAACTTGGGTTTGGGAGGCTGGCATGGTGAGAGCTTCCCCTTTAGTCTAAATTCACCCTTTCCTTACTTCTGTGCTGTTCTATACCTCTTGCATCTCTCGGCTCTCCATTTCTGCTCTTTGCTACTGTATTTCTCCATGATTAACAATTTTCTTTATTTTACAGGTCTGAGAGGACACCGATTCTTTTTTTTTTTTCCCCATCAGATAAGTATCATTCTATCCTAGCTTGTTGTTTCCACCTATTTACTCTGTTAAGAACCATGGATCCTTTGACAGTCCCTTTTTGTATTTTATTTTATAGCTCCTGTGGATCACCATCCTTTAAAGACCTTCCTTGGCTCCCTATTACTCAGGTAAGAGACTCACCTTCTACCTATATGTGGACTGGCTGTATCGTTGCTGCCATGCCCATTACAGTGTGTGTTGGGAGTTGGGCATGTGGGAGGGGTGTGTGTGTCGGGCCTTGGAGGGAGAGAGTTAATAGTGCAGTTTTGGAGAAAACAGGGCAGTTTGGGGGACTGTGGAGGTGGGGATATTTGTGGTGGTCATGGAGGGATGGTGCTGTCTGGGACAGTGGAGTTAGGGGGCTAGTTTAGGGTGCTTTGGAGGGTGAAGGCTAGTCTGAGTTGTGAGAGGCAACTGTCTTGTGCTGTGGAGAAAGGGGGCTAGTGTTGGGGCATGGTAGGAGTGGACTTAGGGCGGCTGGTTGGGGTGCTTTGGGTGTGGGGGCTGAGTGTCTGGGCTGTGATGAGCAACCGTCTTGTGCTGTAGAGGAAGCGGGCTAGTGTTGGGGCATGGTGGGAGAGAGGCTAAGGTCCAGAGCTGTGGAGGGAGGGGCATTTGTATTGGGGCTGTGGATGGAGGGGGCTAGTATTGTGGGGTCATTGAGAGCGGTGGCTGCTGTGGATGGAAGTGACTGGTGTTGGGTACTCTGGACAGAAAAGGCTGGTATAAGATCAGAGTAGCTGCATCAGAGGAAGAGGAGAAGGACCTGCGAGTGATGATCACTAGTGACCTGAAGCACTCCATACAGTACAAGAAAGCAGCAGCAAATGCAAACAAGATGCTGGGCTGCATAGCTACGGGATCAGTAGTAGGAGAGAGGAGGTTATACTGCCCTTGTACAGGTCACTGGTAAGGCTGCATCTAGAGTATGGAGATCAGTATTGGTGCCCACACCTCAAAAAGGGCATTAACCTGCTGGAGAAGGTACAGAGGAGGGCTACAAAGATGATAGCCAGTCAGCAGGGCAAGGCATATGAGGAGAGGTTGAGGGCACTGAACATGTACTCTCTGGAAGACAGGAGAGAGAGAGAGAGAGAGATGACATGATTGGGACATTCAAGTACTTGAAGGATAAATAAATGTTTGCTGAAAGTCTCTTTAGCTGAGTTTTAAACCATATCACGAGGAGCACAGTCTTAAGCTGGAGGGTGGGAGGTTTACTGAGGGATGTCAGGAAGCACTTCTTCACAGAAAGGGTGGTGGACACTTGGAGTGCACTGCCGGAAGAGGTCATCTCGTTAAAGACAGTGAGCAGCTTTAAGAGAGGCTGGGATATGCATAGGGGGAAGATAAGAATCATGGGTAGGGAGGATGGGAGGAGTGGGGAGGGAGTGCAGGGACATTAGCTCAAGCTGTGGACCCTGCAATATGAGCAGACTTGATAGACCAAATGGCCTTCTTCTTCTGGCTTCTTCATATGTTCGTATAGGGTGCTGCAGACTGAGGTGGACTGCTGCAGGCTACTGTAGAGGGAGGGAGCTGATGCTAAGCCACAGAGAGGAGGCTAGTTGGAGTGGTCTGAAGGCAGATGGCATACTTTTTGAGTATTGTGCAGGAGGGGTGGGGCTAGTGTAAGGAGCTTTGGAGGTGAGACTGGTGTAGAGGGACATTGAAGAGAGTGAGTGACTACTGTTGGGGAAGGGGGCTAGTGTTGGCTGGAGGGGGAATAGTGTTGTGGGGGTTGAGGAAGGAAAAGACTCTAGTGTCTGGGGTGGGGGAGCTAGTATCTGAGGTTGTGGAAGATGGTGTAACTCAGGGTGTTGGAGACTGTGGTACTAGGGGTTAATGTCTGGACCAGTGTTGGTGTTGGCAGTAGTTCTTTGTAGTGTTGTTGTAGTAGTATGTGTTGTTGCCTTTATTTTATGTGGCGCTCATCCTCTGAGGCTCAAGGCACCTTTTCAAATATCAAACAGTAGCAAAATACATTTTTTAATTAGTATTTAAAAACTGGCATGACTTAACTGTGAGGAAGATCAAACCCCAAAAGCATAAGTGAATAAAGGTTAGAGACACTGACGAAAAGCCTCTACTATGCCTAGGATGCAGTGTATCACCTCTTGGCTATGTGGTGTTAGACCCACTTCCTCCCCGTGTCCCCTAACTAGGGACTCCCTTGAAAGGGATAAACCAGGTGAACTGTGAGGAACTATTTAGTCTGAGCAACAGTTAACGGATATGGTGGGTATTTATTTATTGTAGCCTAGAAATGAAATCTATTTTTCAGACTTGAACTTAACCCGGCATTTTGTTGGAGATCTCCACTGACCAGAGATCCATGAACCAGCTCCATGTATTTTTGAGATATGATAGCAGGTACATACAGGGAATAATGGAGACCCTTCCGTGTAGAGACAAGGCACACTGACTGGGCTGGTGACATCATGGGCATGAGTGCAAAGCACAAAGTGCCATCATGATTTCACTAACCTCTGCAACTGTAGGTTACCAGTGCATTCATGCAAGAAGACTGGTTCATTATATATAATGATATGAGCAGGCTGTTTCTAAAACATACAAGTGACAGACAAACCCCCTCATGTGTGCTGATTATAAAACAGCACCCAGTACTGATTTTTCACTGGGTGCTATTTTGAAATTGGCACTTTTGAAGGGCTTTGCCTGTCATTATCAGATTGCACTCCAGGCTCTGTGTCTGGTTTGCTGGAGTACGAATATGATTGGTGCTGCCATTCAGAGAAATAATTCTCTAAACATTCTAAAGGTGAATTACTGGGTTTAGAAACCACTGCAGAAACTGGCCTTGTATTGATATTCAGAATTGCCCGATTGCCATGCTACCCCCAGTGAATTACTGGGTTTAGAAAACGATGCAGAAACTGGATTTGTATTGATATTTAGGATAGCCTAATTGTCCCCCCAATCTCACACACAGAGCATGACCCCTGCTCTATCAGTCAGCTACTCAATATAGCATGAAACTGCCAGTGCATGAGAGGGAGTGCCAGAATGGTGCGTGTCATTAATAATGCTAGGAAAGATTGATTTCTGAAACGTAATGAATAACATACTCTGATCTGCCTCTCCCCAATCATGCACACTGGCATACTCTGTCATTTCAACATGGACTGATAGGCTGATGGCAGACTTTATGTTGTAGGTTCGAGGAGGAGGGATATACTATTCGGTATATCTTGCTATATGTGGTCCCCCATATCAGGCAAGGAGGTCAGGAGGGGCCAACATCTAAATAATGACTATTTGGGGATGGGGGTCTGGCTGGAGGAGCTCTTAAAATGCCAGGAGTATGCAATATTTTTTTATCCATGTGGAAGAACAGGGAAGGAGTGGCGTGGTTAATCACAGGAGTGTGGAGGTTTGGCCTGAGGATTAGCTCTTGCCACCTGAGAATGGACAGGAGGTTGTAGGATCAGACCCAGGTCTGGTGGATGTACTGTACCAAACTCATTCATAGCTAGTTACCTAACCTCTAGACTATAGAAGCAGTCCCGTCATCACTTGGCACCTAAGCAGTAGTGTCACAAATATTGACTTAAGAAGGGCAACGTACCACACACCACTGTAATCAAAGGAAATTCAAACTGGTAAGAAAGGAAAGGAGAAGACAGAAGGTGCAGTGAGGGGTGATATTGGCTTTAGACCATCTTCTCCCAGTGGTACCTTTCTTAAACTAATATTTATCATGGTCTAGTAGATTAAATGGCTGTCTGGTGGTTGACGTGCAAACCACTGTATGGCGACACACACACACCATTACACATACAACAGTAGACAGAAGCATTTACTTACTGTTACACAGATCACAAAGCAGTACACATACACAACCCACCCCACCTAATACACATGGATGGTGTAACCATTAAAGTGGACTGACAGTCAAACTAATCAAATGAGTAAGAGCGGGACAGATATTGTATCACAGAGTCTATCCTGAGTTAATATAGTGTTAGAAACACACATACATGGCTATGGATCCTTGCATCTAAAAAGATGTACAAACAGTCACACACACACCAGTAGAAACAGACGCAGACATAGCATATGCACAGTTGACAAATGCTTGTTTACACACACGTGTGTGTGAACACACACACACACACACACACACACACACACACATACATGTTCAGATTACTCTAGACACGGCAGCACAGATACATGCACATGGTATGTACCTTACACCACTCGAGACACATAGATATACACACACACACACACACTTACACATACACATATATTCATACAATTTTATTACGTTACATGAAGTCTCAAATGGGTCTCGCATCCTTATGGAAGAATGGTCTGTCATGATCCCAAACAACAGAGGTAGTACCGGGTGGTGCGAGCTAGGAAGAGGTGGTACAACTGAACAGAAGACTGCTCAGCCACAGGTCAGGAGAAAGAGGAGTACTGGGTATCAGTCAGAGGTACCACTGAAGGAAGTACATACAAAACATTAGTACCTCAAGGAATCAACAAGTCCAAGAGGGTAGCATCTTTCAGGAAAGATGTTGGAAGAACAAGGGCACATTTAAAGATGAGAGGACGGCTCACAGGTAACAGGAAAACTCTTCACTGAAGGTTGTAGATGCATGGAACAGTTTCCTATGAAGGTTGTGAGTCAAAAACAGGGAAATTTAAAATATGGGACAGACATAAGGCAATTCTGAAGGTGGAGAAGCGAACTGTTGGTTAACTAGGATCAGCAGCTTAACCATTAGAGTAGAGAAATGGAAACGAACTAGGGTGGGTGTCGGTCCTTATCTGCAATCAAATTCTATGTTTCTCTGTTTAACGCAGGGCTGCTTGGAATAGGTCAGGGACAGGAGGTTGGACTGGTGGACACCGATGTCTGCTGTTTATCGGTCTGGGAGGTAGTGGGCACTCTTGGGCACAGGGACTGCACAAGTGGGAGAGTTCAGGGACCACTAAGCAGGAAAGTGAATAATACTAGATCAGGACTTTTAGGAGGTAGGTGGAAAGTGCTGCAGTGGGAGGAAGTTGTGTGTGATCAGCTGGGGCACATTGGGTGGTAGTGGTATGCAAACAGACACACACACAGGCGTAGTCTTGAAGGAGGGCATACTGTCACAGACTAAAACAGCTATTAAAAAAAAAAAAAACATTGGCCAGGTCTGGGTGTTCAGAATCTTCATGTTCTTGACTTTGTCTGCTGATTCCTTAGGTGGTTATTCTTATTACTGCTTTGCATTAACCGTATTAGTCAGTGTGGGTTAAACATCAATTTGTTTTGTTTTGAGTGGGATCTGTCTGGATGCTTCTGGTAGGTTGCTGAGTTCTAGTGAAAATGAACAGTGTGTTCCACAGTAATATGTCTATCTTGTTCTTATTAATGTTTATCTTTAGAATTGTAGGCGGCTTGCCACAGTGGCATGGAGGCCAGGCATTTGCCTTACTTTCCACTATGTGGTGACTTGTGTTCGTGGTGCAAGTGGGTCAGCAGGGAGGAGAGTTGAGCATCCAAGGATAGCTCTCCTCTTGCGAGGTAGAAGTACAGGCTGTGCTTCCTGGCACCTAGCAGTGGCAGGGTGCAGGCGTGCAATGAGCTTGTCCACAGCGGGAATGCACATCAGCCGACGTGCGTAGGCAAACACACACACAGTGGCCGGATACTCTCCTCAAGGGAACTGAACAGAGCAGGATTCCAGGTTGGTGGGGATGCAAGCAGCCACCCTCCATGGGCCCGACTCTGAATGGCACTTACCTGGAACTGGATCCTGTTGAAGGTGAGTCGAGATGTGGGGGGCTCCTCACCACCCTGGGAGGATAATCACGGGGAAGGGGACAGCTGTCTGATGTAAGTGCAGGGCTTGGTGGGTGGCTGAAGAAGGTGGCTGACTAGTGGGGACCAGGAGAAACAAATTAACAAAAAAAAAAAAAGAGTATGGGTGGCTTGATGGTGCCTAGACTTGTCAACAGAAATCCCTTAATGTGTTCTTTATTACATAGATACTGTTGGCAATAAGGGCCTATAGCCCGCAGTCTGCCATTGAGCTCATAAGTTCCTTTCAACTTTACTAGAGAAGTCGTGTCACACCCTGACCAGTTCACTATCTCTATCCCATGCATTCATAAATCTTGTGATTGTTCAGCCCCACCACTTCCTCTGGCAGGTGTTCCCTTGTCACCACCCTTAAGGGAAAAGGCTGCCTCACATTCCTCGATCACCTCCTCAACTCCATCCCATGTAGTTCTCAGACATCTTTTTGTAAATAGTGTATTCCTGCCTATTCATCCTGCAAAGTACCCTAGCACCCATAAACCTCTCCATCCCTCATCTCCTCAGAGAGTACATAGTAAAGTCTCCAGCTAATCCCTGTACCATTTGTTGCCTCCTCTGAACCTTCTCAACTGTCTATATGCTTACGTAGGTTTGTCTCAGAACTGTACCTGTACTCAGGTGGGGCCTCATTCGTGTCTTCTAGGTGGAATGATGACCTCCCTTTCCTGCTGGTGATCCCCCTACCATCCCAGTATCCTATTCCTTTGCCTGCTGCCTTGTCACATGTTTTTCCTACCTCAAGATCATCAAGATGATAACCCAAAGTCCTTTCTACTTGGTGCACTTTATCTTCACCACAACTGATATGTTGCTCAGAGTGGCATCGCAGTGACCCTTCTACAGCCCCATCAGGGTGCTGGTGCAATCCCTCTGGTCACCTACCTGTGATCCATCATCCTCCCCATGCACTGCCCCATCCCCCGACCCTGGCAGCCTCCTGATAGGGCTCTATCACAGGGCACAGATGCTGCCTGACTACTGCACTCATGTCAAACTTCTGGGTGTGCCATCTTTTGCCCACATGGCCACATTTACTGAAAACTGCTGGATATCGGTGCTGGGACCCTACCCAACAGTGAATTGGGTGCAGGGTTCCTGGTGCACTAACAATTGGCACAAGCTGCCATTAGCATGGCTTGTGCCCATCTTTCAGAATTTATCCATATCTCAACAAGGCAATACATCAGAACTATCCAAATGTGCCACAACAATGCAAAAAGCCCATCCCACTGGGTCTGTTCCTGTACACAAACCCTGCCCTCTGGGTCTCCTCCTGTACACATACCAAGCTATGGGTCCTTCTTCCACCAAAGCTCAGCCCACAGGATCCTGTCCTTTCACCAGTCTCAGCTCACCGTGTCACCTCCTGCTCCCAAGCAAATCCTGCTGGGTTCCCCTCCTGCACACAAGTCCAGCCCAGTGGGTCCTCACATGAACCCAAATACAACTCAATGGGTCCCCCTTTGTACCCAAGCTCAGCTCAGTGGATCCCCCCAGTACTCAACCCCAGACAAGTTGGTCTCCCCTACGTTGATGTTACAGAATAGGTGACTTTAGCTTCCTGGCTGGAAGATGATCAGTTGCACTCTCTTCTGGTTGACTCCTCTGCATCCTCTGACTCCAGTCTTCTTCTGGGTCTTCTGACTTTGGTTCTCTTCTAGGTAGGTGGTGGAATCTCCTCCTAAAACCCTTAAACCAAATACCTCTTATTTTATTTCTAACCTCATCCTGTTCCTGTACCCTATACATCTGTGCTATCCTGTCTCTACTCTCACTACTGACAATTTTGTATCAAACATATTTCCCCTTTATTTCCATAGGACTGGATGGACTTTGACCTGTGCTTATCAGATAAGTATACTTTGATTTACTATTGTCTTATCTGTACTATTTGCTCTAAGAACTATGGATCCTCTGTGATTCCTGTGTAACCTTTGTTTTACAGGTATTCCCCACCCAGCATCCAGAATCTAGATCTATACAGAAGTTCCCTTACCTGGACCAGTAAGTTCCCATGATTTAGTTACTTGATTGGGAGGTGAGATATTTGAGCCATAATGGTGAGCCTGCATCTGTTACAGCAGGAGTCCAATGAGGTGACAAATTAAGCCATCCCAGTTAATCCGCTCTGCAACAACATGCACCATACTATTAGTTCCAGCGTCAGCTCAGCTCCTACAAAACTTGTTCCTCCCTGGGTTTAATGTATTAAATTTATGCTGAGGCTGAATTGTCAGGGAATGAATTTTGTACAGGGGGCTGCTTAACACTGGAACAAATAGTACAACATGAGTTCTCCGAGACAGATAGATGGGATGAATTGACATGTTGATGTCCAGTGAAGGGTGGGTGCCATGAACCTAGTCTCATAATGAGGGACATTTGAGAGTATGTGGCCAGTTGCCCCAGATCTGGCCCCCTCTGCAGCTTGACCCCACTTTGCAACAGGACCTCCCACCCCTCCCTGCATCTGGACCCCCACAGCTGAAGACTAGCTGTGTGCTCGACAACACCTTCTCTGTGTGGCAGATCCTTTTTCCATGAGGGGCATACCAATGCTGAGGTGTAGAATGAAGGATGTCCCTCATAATGTAGGAGAGTTGAGATGTATGGGACCAACCCCAACATCTGGCCACTCTGGGCTGGACCCCCATAGCCAAAGACTAGCACTGTACTCACAGCACCTTCTCTGTGTGGCAGCACCTTTTTCAGTGAGGGACACTGCAATGCTGAGAGGTAAAAAGGAGTCTTCAAAATGAGGGACAATTGAGAGGTTTGGGACCAGCCCCACAATCTTCCCCTGCACCTGGACTCCCACCTCCCTGCAGCTGGACCCTACAGCCGAAGACTATTTATTTAGTTATTAACCAGGTTGGTGCACTAGGCAATCAAAAGCCTATTTTCAGGAAAGACCCAGTAGCTGTGTGCTCTCTGGTCCTGATCTGCAAGTTTAGGAGAAGGCCGGGGGAGTGGACTGACCCTCCTGGAGGTAACATGTCTTATCATCCACAAGATGGCAGTGTGCTTTACATGCCTCAAGAAGAGATGTTGCCCACAGAACTAGACTAGAAAGACTAGAATTTAAATGCATCTATGCACTGGCCAGCGTGAGTATGAAAATGTGCCACCATACTGTGGATATCAAAACCTAGAAGCAGCCACATGGACATCCACAATATGTGGCCTGCAGGCTGAGTGGCAGCCGCATTTAAATCTCTTGAAATATATATATATTTTTTTAATTAACACAAGTGCCATCAGGTCAGGGGATTCCAAGGCATCCTGGGACAGTGCTGGGTACCATAGTGACTGACATCAAATGCGATGATTGGTTATGCACATACAATAGCTGTTTTCAAAGGGACCTTATGTTCAGGTTAGCAAATTCTGCTTATTAAATGAAAATTACTAAAGCCAGTTGCCTACTTTGGGGTTGGGTGTAGCATGAAGCATGTACTGCGGTGGGGAGGTATTTCGGGGGTGTGGGAGCTTGAGGCCTAAGGGATGGATTCTAAAACCATGGCTAAGGTGGATCACTAGTCAGCCTCAAGTGGTGGGGGGCACCAGAGCTAGAGTGGATGAGCTTGGGAGCCCATGGTGGAGATAGGGAGCATAATGCCATGGCTGGGGGGGACCTTAGGAGCCTGAGGCCAGGGCAGGGGGGAGTTATAGGCCACTGATGTGGGGTGGAGTGAGCATGCCACTATAGCTTGTGGTTGGCTCAGGAGCCTACTGCTGAGGAGGGGGGTTGGAAGCTAGAGGCCAGGGTTGGGGAGCATACCACCAGGGATGGGTGTTCTCAGGAGCCTGATGACATAGCTGGGGGCAACCCAAGAAGCATGCTACCATGGTGGGGGGCTCGAGCTTGCCACAATGGCTGGTGGGAGGGGATGGGAGCAAGAGGACAGGGAGGCTTGAACAAGTGCAAGATACCCATCTCCTTATTGTAGCCCCCTCTACTTCCCCCAACTCAAAAAACATATCCGAGCATGACATGAAAAGAACATTACCTTTTTGGCTTGGTTATTTTCACTGTTCACTGTATTTGGTTTGGGTTTAGTACTTTTTATTTGAATTTACTTTAACTTTTTATTTAATTTTATATGCTTCATTCCCTTACAGAAATAAAAGTGTGCAGCATACATGCAGAATGTGCCCACACATACTTTTCAGTGTTTTCAAGTGGTTCCCATACATCAGAACCTAGCAAGCCTTATCTACAAAACTTAACAGGTTTGCATGTAGAGAACCTTATTTTTCTGTTGAGGTCAGGATCCCTGACACACCTGGAGTTTGCCGCAGCCCTTGAGCAATGCAACTTGCGTAGCTCTAAGGTTTTTTTGAAAATTGAGCCCATAATATCAGTTCCTTAAGGTTTATGAAACAGTATATTGTAGTGGTTAAGTGCACCGAGCTGCAAACCTGGAAATCCGGGTTTGAATCCTATCAGGCCCACTTGCATACTGTGTGACCTGAGTAAGTCATTTAAGTTATTGTGCTCCCAGGTCGCACATGGAAACAAGCTAAGGCTTAGTGTGTCTTTAAACAATTTCCCCTTTCCTTTCAGCTTTCCCTGCCCTTACCGAGGCAGACTGCTATATTTACAGTACATCAGCATACAGATGGCCTTCTGATTGCAAAAATAAGAGTTCCTTAGAAGTACGAAAGCAGTCAATCAGTTTAGCATTCAGTTTAGAAATCATTCTGAGCTGATGCTAATGTTAAATACTGCTATAATAGTCATTAGCAATCAGAAGCAGTATAAAGATCCCAGTGTTATTCTGTTCAGTCACTGAACAATAGCAGCAGTGCAATGGACAGACAACCTAAAGTAAATACAATTATGGATCATGGAATGATTAGCTAGCACATTTTCAAATGGAGTACACACACACATATTTATGCAAGATCCTTGTTTTCATTAAGAGAATAATTTATTAATAGCCATGTTGAAACAGTTTCACAGAGCTGGAAAATATATAGCATACCCCATGAGCACCTGTGCAGAACACAATTGAAACATCAGTGAATGTTGCTGAAGTGCTTGTTTAAAATTATTTTTCAAATTACTTTTTTGCCATTTTAAAAATAATCCAGAACAGTTTAACAGTATATTTTTTTATCTTTATATGACTGAATGTGAAAATTACAAAAAGACTGAGCTACTTTACGGTGTTTAACAACAGGGGCCTGCCCACTGGCACAGTGATAGTGACCTCTTGTGACACTGACAACCTAGGTTCTGTGGCAAACTCAGCCCACTGGAGGGCTGGGGGGTGGGAAGGATGGGTGTCCCAAGGACTGCTCTCGTTCTTCGGGGTGGGGAAGAGTACTCCCATACCAAAAAATACTAGTGAATTTCCAGTTGTTTTATTCTCAAAATCCCTTCATTTCACAGTTTTGTACCATTCAGCCATTCATTTTCCATTTTTTGTCTTCACTCTTCATTTTCTGCTCCCGAGATTCCTTCAAATAATCTTCAAATGACCCATCTTTTTGAGCAGTTTATTCTCAACCATTCATTTTCCATTTCTTATTATTCTGAACCATTCATTTTCCATTTTTTTATCTTCCATTGTCAACACTTCACCCAGAATACATTCAAATAACCTTCAAATGAGCCATCTTGTAACAGTTTAATTATTTTAACCACTACATTTTTTTATTGTGGCAGCTTCAGTTATCTGTTGAGGTATGGAGGAGTTGGAGAATTTCCTCTCCACATTTTGTGCTCAGAGTACAAACTGGGTCACCAGCATAGTGTTTGATTTTGTGCACGATCTCCAAACCATACACTCGGAGTGCAATTGCAAGCTACTCTAGAATATTGCATTATCAGCTAAGATGCAGCCAGATTTGACTCTCACCCACTGTGCTGTTTCCCTAAGTGTGCCAGACACCAGCATCATAGTTAATATTGTTTAATAAGACTGAGTTATTTTCTCCAAATATGTTTTAGAAATTGTAAATCTATTTACTGTATATTAAAATTCATGGGCAGGATTCACAAAAGGGATGCACTGGCACATCCCTGACATGCGCCAAAAGGTGATTCACAATGGGTCCAATGCGCAGGGCAACCCCAATGTGCCAGCACATTGCAGATGCACCACAAAATGCCAGTAATGATATGCAGTGCATCTGGAGGGGCTTTGAAGGGGTCGTGCCCATGCATACCTGGCACAGCCCCATTCACAGCCCCAGTCAGAGGTGCATCCCCAGGGCAATTCCGGGGATGCGCCTCTGAAAGATAAGTCTAGTTCCACCAGACTTATGTGGGTGGCCACCTACAGGCAGTCTGCCATACTGCAGACAGCAGCACAGTAGCCTGCACACCCTGCCAGTCCATGCACCACCCACAGGCAGGCTGCCATATTGCAGACAGCAGTACAGCAGCCTGCACACCCTGCCAGTCCATGCACCATCCACAGGCAGGCTGCCATACTGCAGACAGCAGCACAGCAGCCTGCACACCCTACCAGTCCATGCACCACCCACAGGCAGGCTGCCATACTGCAGACAGCAGCACAGCAGCCAGCACACCCTACCAGTCCATGCTACCCCTAGGCAGCCCACAGCACTATACCACCTGTCACCCAGTCTGTCTCCACGTGGTAAAGTGGTACCCCCCCCACCCATAGCTGCACTGGCCCCATCTGCAGTGCTGCATGCAGTTCTGGAGACCCAATCTCTGCAAAGACATAGGTAGAATAGAGGAAGTCCAGAGGTGGCAACTAAAATGGTACAGGGTCTGCACCAGAAGACATATGAAGAGAGACTTGGGGAGCTTAATATGTATAGACTCAAGGAAAGGAGGGAGAGGGGGACATGATAGAAACTTTCAAGTACCTCAAGGGAATTTACCAAGTCCAAGAGGGTAGCATCTTTCAGAAAAAGAGGTGTGCAAGAACAAGGGGCCACAATTTGAAGATAGAGGGTGGACGTCTCAGAGGTAATGTGAGGAAGCATTTTTCATGGAGAGGGCTGTGGATGTCATGGAACAGCCTTCCTGAGGAGGCTGTGGAGTCAAAAACAGTGGTAGAATTCAAGAATGCATGGGGCAGACATAAAGGCAATTCTAGGGGTGAAGGTTGGAAGAACTAGGCTGTTGGTTAACTGGATCTGCAGCTTATCCATTAGGTAGGGAAATGGGCAGACTGGGTGGGCCAAGCGGTCCTTATCTGCTGTCAAATTCTATGTTTCTATATGTAAACAGCCCAGAGAAACATCCACAATGCCTCAAACACCATTTCAAGACAAGTAATCAAACAGATCCAGGGCTGCCTGATGCTCTGTAAGTAGTAGTCTTTAGAAATGTGGGGTGAGGGGTGGTAGTGGGATGACAAAAGGGAGGGGGGTTGGGGCAGCTGCAAACTAGGGGTGTTGGCTGCACACTCGAGCAGACTTAGATAGACCGGGTGGTCTGTTTCTGCTGGCACATTTGTATATTAGTATGAAATCTATTGCAAAACTTAGCTGCAGTGAGAGCTAAAAATGTAGCAATCATAATTTACCTGCCATATATTTCAGAACAGTATAGCCATGGCAGCTACAGTGATTGGCACGGACAGCCATGGGCTCATAGGATGTAATTGAACCACGATCCGTCTTGGGTGAAGAGAAAGCTGCCACTGGTGAAAGAACAGCTGACAATCTTTCCTCAGGGCAAGCAGCTTGTCAGGATTGTCCAGGAGCTGTCTGCAGAGGTGCTGAATCAATAAAGCCCTCAGCAACATTTCCTAGTTTCCCCTTGCTTATTTAAAGTTTCTATTAAAGCTATTGTTTGCCCAGCCAAATTCTACTCTTTATGCCCTGGTACTTTTAACTAGATTGAAAACAGTGGAATGAGACAAAAAAAATGCAAGCTGCACTTCCGATGTTACCTTTTACAGGAATGCCTGCTATTGCATAACACAGAGGGCCTGCCAGCACCCTTTCTGAGAACCATCTCAGGATTAGAGAATCAGATCACTATAGTACCCAATTAAATGCCTGCACACAATCACCTCAAACCCCCTTCATGCAAATGGGAAACTGCAGTAACACTGCCAAACGCATACTGCATTCTATTTTTTTTTTCTAACAAGCAGAACTTTTTGCATGGAGCCCTGAGTAACTCTTAAATGACTCCCCCTTCCCCTCATCCTCTGGTGCTTCCAGGATGGAAAACAGAAGCTGCTTCCTTAGTTTGTCCCTCTTTTTACAAGTTTGTGTGGTGAACATTAGATGTCCCTAATAGAAAGCTACTCATATTTCAAGGCAGACTGATAAAAAAGGGCAATCAAGCACAGACCTGCTCTAACTGAATCTAAAACCACAGGAGTGATTCACATGTTCAGAAACTGTCATGGAAAATTGAGTGTCTTCTTTCTCTGTCTACTGTAGCTAACATCCAATCACAGCAAGTTTTACATACCTCCGCTTCAACCAATGAACTCAGTATTCTCCAGTTGCATGGCTGTAGCCAATCACGTTCTTGTTCAGCTGAATCTTTTCAAATGTCTCTGCTGGCGCGCTCTGCTATGGGGATGTAAATTATGTACAAAGGAGAAAGAAAAGCTGCTGTATTTCATGGACTCGGATCTGGGCTTTTGTGGGTGAGTTTTTAAATGATCAGAGTCTGTGGATGATTGATTGGAGGGCTGATTTCAATAACTTAGTAACTGTGGAGAATCACAGGAAAAAGATGTTTATTTACAAGAACACCCACAGGCAACAGTGGCACTAAAAGCATGTAAACATTTAGCCCAATGTTTTTTTTTGTTTGTTTCTTTTCCAGTAATTACATTAGTACTGCATTCATTGTAAATTGTATTGTCTTTAGTTCTGCTTATTTTGCAATGAATGAGTTCTCTTGGGGGGGCCGGGTACAAGTACATGAATAAAACGTTCTGAGAAGAAAATGTTTTTAAATGCTTTTTTTAAATGGTTATACCATTTGCTCTGCAACATGAATGAATGCACTTTTATTATATTTCTTAGTCTCTGAAATTTCTGTGGAATACTGCTTTTTCAGCAACTGAAAACATCAATTGTGAGTGATTGTGGAGCACTGTGTACTGTAGTCTATGTGATCCTTGGTTATTTGCGACCTTGCATACTGTAATTAAGCTGGAGGTAGCCTTTAGCTGCTGGAAGGAAGAGGACAGAAGGAGTCTGTATGTGCTTGAGGGAGAGGGCCTAGTTAGCCAGTAGTTGCCGGGGTTTGGGAGGTTGAGGAGTCAGTAGCTGCTGGGGGTAGGGAGGGCCTTGGGAGCTAAGTAGCTCTGGGGGCCTATCCCCAATCTGATGCATGCATCTGTACAAATGATTGGGTCAGGGTCTGCAGGGCATGGTCACACTATGGCCATGCTCCGCACTCTTGTGTGCTCAGTAGGGCACTGGAAAGTATGCACCACACTGTCACCTTTTTCACTGAGTTGCAAACATGAGTTTAAATCTCACAGTCCTGGAGCTGGGCAAGTCAGAGCAGGCCCATCTCAACAGTTATAGCCAACTGAGAGCCAAAGCCAAGCTAGTTATGGTCAAAGTAAGCATTTTTGTCAGCCTGAGTAGTCAGTTAAGTGTCTGAATTATTCAACTCCTATTCAGAAAACGGCCTGCAGTAGCCAGGGTTCGGTTCATGTTTTGGCTATAGAGTCAAGCCAGACCCTTGGCTTAGCTCTGGCTTGGCTCTAGGTAAAAAAAATCCTGGCTTGCCTATGATCACACAGCCATCATTTACATACTGATCCCAATATTCAGACTTACGCCTGGCAGTGGCGCATGTGGTGGCGCAACACATCTGAGTTGTGCTGGTGCAACACAGGGATATATTCAAGGAGGCAGGCCATGGTGCATCACATTTGAATATAGCAGATAAATAGCTGAAATGGAGCTGCGCCAGTGCAACAGAGTTATGCTGTGTGCAAATTCCTGATATTCAGCCAGTATGCAGATGGGGCCATAATGTATGGCACAAATGGGACCATTTACTTGTGATTATGGCCCCATTTGCATGAATTGCAGAGGGCTGGCTAGCAAAATGCACATGGCACCTTGCACAGCATGTGCTGTGAGAGGGGGTCTAGGGGCATCCCCTGCCCTGTAGTGGCAGCGCCTAAAATATATCAAACATATTCCCTGGTAGTCTAGTGGTGCCTCCCTCCCTGTATACAATCGCATAAATGAAATGAATTACTTATCCTGGTAGTCTAGCAGTCCCCACACCCCTCCCGTAACCCCGATCTTCTAATGTCCAGTAACTACCCCTCTCTGGTGGTTCGTGGGCACCCCCAACAGCCACACAGGACCCCTGCACAACCATCCCCCCCATCAGAGATGGGCAGCAGCATACCCACCCACATACCTCTGTGGCTAACTGCCGACTGACAGCTACTGTATGGGCTGTAATCCCATTGGTCCACAGTGTGGACCAATGGACTTCTGATGCATACTGTACTAATCAGTCACACAAATATGAATGGGGCATTCATTTACGTTTTTGTGGTGACTAGTACAATATGCACAAGCCCATTGGTCGCACTGTGGACAGTGGGACTGCAGCCCATACAGTAGCTATCGTCAAGCGGAGCTGCAGAGGTATGTAGTGAGCATGCTGCTGCCCGCCACTGATGGGGAGGGCTGGGTGGGCCAGGGTCCTGTGGGGGTGGGGGTGCCACTGGACCACCAGGAGAGGCAGTTGCTGGACATTTGGAGATCGAGGTTGAAGCAATAGAGGACTGCTGAGACTTCCAAGAATAGTGATTCATTTCATTTATCGTTGAGCTATGGGGAGGGAGGGGTACCTAGACTACCAGAGTATGATTATATTTTATTTTAGGTCATCACTGCTACAGGAGGGAGGGGGGTTCACTAGACCATCAGGGACAGTATGGGTGCTTCTGCATGGTGTATTGGGTGAGCGGGTGGCCACCCATGGCTGATGGCTGCTGTGTTGTGCCTTGCAGTGCATCAGCTTACCTGTGGGTGGCCACCATTTGTGCCTTTTTAATTTTTCAGGCTCAGCATTGCCCATCGATATGCAGTGCATCTCACGGGTGTGCCAGCATATGCACTGTACATCCCAGGCTGAATATCAGGATGTGCCACATATGCATAGGAACGTCCCCTGTAGATGCATCGCATACATTATCTTTACGCTCCGGCACTTCAGGACTTGGGCAGCAGAAGTCCCTCTTTTGAATATTGTCCCACGGTGCATTTTGCACCAGGCACAACTCCTTTGAATATTTGGGTCACTGTGTAACCCTAAGCAAGTCGCTTAATTACCCTGTGCTCCCCAGGTCGCACCTGGAAACAATCTTTGGCTTAGTGTGCTTTTCTTGGTTAAACAATTTCCCCCTTATCTATTTCATTTAAAGCTGGGCCAGTAGCCCAGTAGAGGTTCCACTAACCTACCTGTGCTACTGCTCTAAAGTACTGGAAAGTGGCCACCTGCCCATTCAGAGCACTAAGGGTTTTAGCTGAGCCCCACCTCAAATAACACTTTCTCTATTCTTTCCTGTCTTTATTATTTTATTTATACTCATACGGAGTTGTGGATGGAAGAAGTCAATTCTTGCCTGGGAAACAAAAACCCAGGGGAAGATTACACAGTGGGGGGGGGAGGTAGTAACAACAACAGAAATGGAAAGGGACCTGGGGGTAATCATATCAGATGACCTTAAGGTTGGCAAGCAATGTGAGAAGGCAGTAGGGAGGGCTGGGAGGTATACTGGGATGTATAGGGAGAGGCATCACCAGCAGAAAACAGGAAGTTATCTCTCTGTACAAACAGTTGGTGAGACCCCATCTGGAGTACTGCATCCAGTTCTGGAGACTTCATCTCCACAAGGACATAGACAGCATAGAGGCAGTCCAGAGGAGGGCAACTAAAATGGTGCAGGGTCTGCAAGAGAAGACATACTAGGAGAGACTAAAGGAGCTAATATGTATACCCTTGAGGAAAGGAGGGAGAGGGTGGACATGATAGAAACTTTTAAGTACCTCAGTGGAATCAGCAAAGTCCAAGAGGGTAGCATCTTTCAGAAAAAGAGTTGTGCAAGAACAAGGGGACACAATTTGAAGATTGGGGGGGGGCGGTTCAGGGACAATGTGAGGCAGTATTTTTTCACAGAGATGGTGGTGGACGCATGGAACAGCCTTCCTGAGGAGGTTGTGGGGTCTAAAACTGTGGGAGAATTCTAGAATACATGGGACAGACATAAGGCAATTCTTGTGGGGGTAGGAAGAAATAGGCTGTTGGTTATCTAGGTTCTGCAGCTTATCCTGTAGTTAGAGAAATGGGCAGACCAGGTGGGCCAAGCAGTCCTTATCTGCTGTCAAAGTCTATGTTTCTATGCCCATATTGACCATCCCCATGTGTTTCCTTTCTCATTGTCTGTTTTCCTACTTTGACCTAACTGTAACCTTTAAAGGGAAGCTTTCATCATGCCAGCCTTCTGCCCCAAGGCTTACCCTCTGGTTAAGCCTTTTAAGTATATTGTGGCATTTATTTCTCCCACAGCAACATACCTTATTTTAATTGCAAAAAGTCTTCTACCTGGAAGTATGGTGGATGGTAGTGAGGTTCCATTATGTGTAAAGGCACGACGCTGCACCGTGCACTTCAATACAAAAGTATAATGGAGCCCCACTATTGTCCTCCATACTTCCGGGTAGCGGACATTTTGCAATTAAAATAAAGTATGTTGTGATAGAAGAAAAATGCTGCAACTTGGGTTTGGGAGGCTGGCATGGTGAGAGCTTCCCTTTAATTCTAAATTCACCCTTTTCCTTACTTCTGTGCTGTTCTATACCTCTTGCATCTCTCGGCTCTCCATTTCTGCTCTTGCTACTGTATTTTCTCCATATTAACCCAATTTTCTTTATTTTACAGGTCTGAGAGGACACCGATTCTTTCTTTTTTTTTCCCCATCAGATAAGTATCATTCTATCCCTAGCTTGTTGTTTCCACCCTATTTACTCTGTTAAGAACCATGGATCCTTTGTGATCCCTTTTTTGTATTTTATTTTATAGCTCCTGTGGACACCATCCTTTAAAGACCTTCCTCTGGCTCCCTATTACTCAGGTAAGAGACTCAACTTCTACCTATATGTGGACTGGCTGTAATGCTGTTGCCATGCCCATTACAGTGTGTGTTGGAGTTGGGCATGTGGGAGGGGTGTGTGTGTGTCGGGCCTTGGAGGGAGAGAGTTAATAGTGCAGTTTTGGAGAAAACAGGGCAGTTTGGGGGACTGTGGAGGTGGGGATATTTGTGGTGGTCATGGAGGGATGGTGCTGTCTGGGACAGTGGAGTTAGGGGGCTAGTTTAGGGTGCTTTGGAGGGTGAAGGCTAGTCTGAGTTGTGAGAGGCAACTGTCTTGTGCTGTGGAGAAAGGGGGCTAGTGTTGGGGCATGGTAGGAGTGGACTTAGGCGGCTAGTTTAGGGTGCTTTGGAGTGTGGGGGCTAGTGTCTGGGCTGTGATGAGCAACCGTCTTGTGCTGTAGAGGAAACGGGCTAGTGTTGGGGCATGGTGGGAGAGAGGCTAAGGTCCAGAGCTGTGGAGGGAGGGGCATTTGTATTGGGGCTGTGGATGGAGGGGGCTAGTATTGTGGGGTCATTGAGAGCGGTGGCTGCTGTGGATGGAAGTGACTGGTGTTGGGTACTCTGGACAGAAAAAGGCTGGTATAAGATCAGAGTAGCTGCATCAGAGGAAGAGGAGAAGGACCTGCAGTGATGATCACTACAGTGACCTGAAGCACTCCATCAGTACAAGAAAACAGCAAATGCAAACAAGATGCTGAGCTGCGCCTTCTGGGATCAGTAGTGGGAGGGAGGTTATACTGCCCTTGTACAGGTCACTGGTAAGGCTGCATCTAAGTATGGAAGTCAGTATTGGTGCCCACACCTCAAAAAAGAACATTAACCTGCTGGAGAAGGTACAGAGGAGGGCTACAAAGATGATAGCCAGTCAGCAGGGCAAGGCATATGAGGAGAGGTTGAGGGCACTGAACATGTACTCTCTGGAAGACAGGAGAGAGAGAGAGAGAATGACATAGATTGGGACATTCAAGTACTTGAAAGGATAAATAAATGTTAAGGAAAGTCTCTTTAAGCTGAGTTACAACCATATCACGAGGAGCACAGTCTTAACTGGAGGGTGGGAGGTTTTATGAGGGATGTCGAGCACTTCTTCACAGAAAGGGTGGTGGACACTTGGAGTGCACTGCCGGAAGAGTCATCTGTTAAAGAACAGTGAGCAGCTTTAAGAGGCTGGGATATACATAGAAGATAAGAATCATGGGTAGGGAGGATGGGAGGAGTGGGGAGGAGTGCAGGGACATTGGCTCAAGCTGTGGACCCCACAATGAGCAGACTTGATGGAGCCAAATGGCCTTCTTCTTCTGGCTTCTTCATATGTTCGTATAGGGTGCTGCAGACTGAGGTGGACTGCTGCAGGCTACTGTAGAGGGAGGGAGCTGATGCTAAGCCACAGAGAGGAGGCTAGTGTTGGGTAGTCTGAAGGCAGA
The DNA here is from genome assembly GCA_016271365.2 of Neoceratodus forsteri. Classification (NCBI taxonomy): domain Eukaryota; kingdom Metazoa; phylum Chordata; order Ceratodontiformes; family Ceratodontidae; genus Neoceratodus; species Neoceratodus forsteri. Next base: position 1,064,934,297 of record CM028131.1, on the reverse strand, counting down.
TGGCATACTTTTTGAGTATTGTGCAGGGAGGGGTGGGGCTAGTGTAAGGAGCTTTTGGAGGGAGGTAGACTGGTGTAGGGGACATTGAAGAGAGTGAGTGACTACTGTTGGGGAAGGGGGCTAGTGTTGGCTGGAGGGAATAGTGTTGTGGGGGGTTGAGGAAGGAAAAGACTCTAGTGTCTGGGGTGGGAGCTAGTATCTGAGGTTGTGGAAGATGGTGTAACTCAGGGTGTTGGAGACTGTGGTACTAGAGGTTAATGTCTGGACCAGTGTTGGTGGTGGCAGTAGTTCTTTGTGAGTGTTGTTGGTAGTAGTATGTGTTGTTGCCTTTATTTATGTAGGCGCTCTTCCTCTGAGGCTCAAGGCACCTTTTCAAATATCAAACAGTAGCAAAATACATTTTTTAATTAGTATTTAAAAACTGGCATGACTTAACTATGAGGAAGATCAAACCCCAAAAGCATAAGTGAATAAAGGTTAGAGACACTGACGAAAAGCCTCTACTATGCCTAGGATGCAGTGTATCACCTCTTGGCTATGTGGTGTTAGACCCACTTCCTCCCCGTGTCCCCTAACTAGGGACTCCCTTGAAAGGGATAAACCAGGTGAACTGTGAGGAACTATTTAGTCTGAGCAACAGTTAACGGATATGGTGGGTATTTATTTATTGTAGCCTAGAAATGAAATCTATTTTCAGACTTGAACTTAACCGGCATTTGTTGGAGATCTCCACTGACCAGGTCCAACCAGACCAGCTCCAGCCTTGTTTTGAGATATGATAGCAGGTACATACAGGGAATAATGAACCCCTTCCGTGTAGAACAAAGCACACTGACTGAGGCTGGTGACATCATGGGCATGAGTGCAAAGCTCGAGTGCCATCATGATTTCACTAACCTCACAAACTGTGAGGTTACCAGTGCATTCTGCAAGAAGACTGGTTCATTATATATAATGATATGAGCAGGCTGTTTCTAAAACATACAAGTGACAGAAACAAACCCCCTCATGCTGATTATAAAACAGCACCAGTACATATTTTTCATTGGGTGCTATTTTGAAATTGGCACTTTTGAAGACTTTGCCTGTCATTATCAGAATGCACTCCAGGCTCTGTCTGGTTTGCTGAATACGAATATGATTGGTGCTGCCACTCAGAGAAATAATTCTCTAAACATTCTAAAGGTGAATTACTGGGTTTAGAAACCACTGCAGAAACTGGCCTTGTATTGATATTCAGAATTGCCCGATTGCAATACTACCCCAGTGAATTACTGGGTTTAAAAGCGATGCAGAAACTGGATTTGTATTGATATTTAGGATAGCCTAATTGTGCCCACCCCCAATCTCACACAGAGCATGACCCCTGCTCTATCAGTCAGCTGCTCAGTATAGCATGAAACTGCCAGTGCATGAGAGGGAGTGCCCAGAATGGTGCGTGTCATTAATAATGCTAGGAAAGATTGATTTCTGCAAAACGTAATGAATAACATACTCTGATCTGCCTCCTCCCCAATCATGCACACTGACATGCTCTGTCATTCAACATGGACTGATAGGCTGATGGCAGACTGTATGATGGAAGTTCGGGAGGGAGGGACCATACTATTCCGGTATATCTGCTATATGTGGTCCCCATATCATGGCTTGGAGGTCAGGAGGGGAGCCCAACATCTAAATAATGACTATTTGGGGATGGGGGTCTGGCTAAGGAGGAGGGCTTTTAAAAATGCCAGGAGTATGCAATTTTTTTTTTTATCCATGTGGAAGAACAGGGAAGGAGTGAGCGTGGTTAATCACAGGAGTGTGGAGGGTTTGGCCTAGGGATTAGCCTTTGCCACCTGAGAATGGACAGGAGGTTGTGGGGATCAGACCCAGGTCTGGTGGATGTACTGTACCAAACTCATTCATAGCTAGTTACCCTAACCTCTAGACTATAGTGCCAGTCCGTCATCACTTGGCATCTAAGCAGTAGTGTCACAACATGACTTAGAAGGAACGTAACACTACACCACTGACAATCAAAGGAAATTCAAACTGTGAGAAGGAAAGGAGAAGACAGAAGAGTGCATTTGAGGGGTGATATTGGCTTTAGACCACATCTTCCCAGTGGTACCTTTCTTAAACTAATATTTATCATGGTCTAGTAGATTAAATGGCTGTCTGGTGGCGTGCAAACCACTGTGGCGACACACACACACCATTACATACAACAGTGAACAGAAGCATTTACTTACTGTTACACAGATCACAAAAGCAGTACATATACAACCCACCCACCTAATACACATGGATGGTGTAACCATTAAAGTGGACTGATCAAACCTAATCAAATGAGTAGGCGGGACAGATATTGTATCTGAAATCTATCTGAGTTAATATAGTGTTGAAACACACATACATGGCTATGGATCCTTGCATCTAAAGATGTACAAACAATCACACACACCAGTGAAACAGAACATGAACATAGCATATGCACAGTTGACAAATCTTGTATGGACATACACACACACACACACACACACACACACACACACACACATACATGTTCAGATTACTCTAGACACGGCAGCACAGATACATGCACATGGTATGTACCTTACACCACTCGAGACACATAGATATACACACACACACACACACTGTACATACATACACATATATTCATCACAATTTTATTACCGTTATACTGACAGTCTCCAAATGGGGTCTCGCATCACTATATGGAAGAATGGTCTGTCATGATCCTTCTACCCAAACAGCACCAGAGGTAGTACCGGGTGGTGCAGCAGTTCAAGGAAGGAGGTGGTACAACTGATACCAGAAGACTGCTCAGCCACAGGTCAAGGAGAAGGAGGTATTACTTGGTATCAGTCAGAGGAAGTGCACCACTGAAGGAAGGTACATAACAGAAACATTCAAGTACCTCAAGGAATCAACAAAGTCCAAGAGGGTAGCATCTTTCAGGAAAAGAAGTTGGAAGAACAAGGGCACAATTTAAAGATGGAGAGGATGAAATCAGAGGTAACATGAGAAAATATTTACTTCACTAGAGGTTGTAGATGCATGGAACAGGTTTCCTATGAAGGTTGTGAAGTCAAAAACAGTGAAATTTAAAATGCATGGGACAGACATAAGGCAATTCTAGTGAAGGTAGGAGGAAGCGAACTGTTGGTTAACTAGGATCAGCAGCTTAACCATTAGAGTAGAGAAATGGAAACGAACTAGGGTGGGTGTCGGTCCTTATCTGCAATCAAATTCTATGTTTCTCTGTTTAACGCAGGGCTGCTTGGAATAGGTCAGGGACAGGAGGTTGGACTGGTGGACACCGATGTCTGCTGTTTATCGGTCTGGGAGGTGAGTGGGACCTACTCTTGGGCACCAGGGACTGCACAAATTGAGAGAGGTTCAGGTTCCACTAAACACCAGGAGAGTGAGATAGTACTAGGTCAGGACTTTTAGGAGGTAGGTGGAAAGTGCTGCAGTGGGAGGAAGTTGTGTGTGATCAAGCTGGGGAACTGATTGGGTGATAGTGGTATGCAAGACAGACACACACACTGGATGGGCAATGAGTCTTGAAGGAGGGCATCACTGTCAGAGGACTAAAACAGCTATTAAAAAAAAAAAAAAACATTGAGCGAGTGTGTGGTGTTCCGACATCTTCATGTTGTTCTTGACTTTGTCTGCTGATTCCTTGGAGTGGTTATTCTTATTACTGTACTTTGCATTAACCGTGTTAGTCAGTGTGGGTTAAACATCAATTTGTTTTTGTTTTGCAGTGTGGGATCTGTCTGGATGCTTCTGGTAGAGTTTGCTGGGTTCTAGTGAAGGTGCTGCAGTGTGTTCTACAGTAAGTATGTCTGACATCTGTTCTTATTAATGTTTATCTTTAGAATTGTAGGCGGCTTGCTGGCACAGTGGCACATGGAGGCTGAGGCATTTGCCTTACTTTCTGCTATGTGGTGACTTGTGTTCGTGAATGCAGAGTGGGTCAGCAGGGGAGGAGAGGATTGAGCATCCAAGGATAGCTCTCCTCTTGCAGAGGTAGAAAGTACAGGCTGTGCTTCCTGGCACCTAGCAGTGGCAGGGTGCAGGCGTGCAATGAGCTTGTCCACGTAAGCGGGAAGTGCTGATCAGCCCGACGTGCGTAGGCAGAAACACACACAGGACCATTGCCGGCAGTCACTCTCCACTCAAGGGAACTGAACAAAGCGAGATTCCAGGTTGAGTAGGATGCAAGCAGCCACCCTCCATGGGCCCCGACTCTGAATGGCACTTACCTGGAACTGGATCCTGTTGAAGGTGAGTCGAGATGTTGGTGGGGCTCCTCACCACCCTGCCAGGGAGGATAAATCACGGGCAAAGAGGGGGACAGCTGTCTGATGTAGAGTGCAGGGCTTGGTGGGTGGCTGAAAGAAGGTGGCTGACTAGTGGGGACCCAGGAGAAACAAATTAGCAAAAAAAAAAAAAGGATATGGGTGGCTTGATGGTGCCTGAGACTTGTCAAACAGAAATCCCTTAATGTGTTCTTTTATTACATAGAATACTGTTGGCAGATAAGGGCCTATAGCCCGCAGTCTGCCATTGAGCTCATAAGTTCCTTTCAACTTTTACTAGAAGTCTGTTGTCCTTTACCCCTGACACCCAAGTTCCCATATCATCTATCCCATGCATTCATAAATCTTGTGATTGTTCAGCCCCACCACTTCCTCTGGCAGGTGTTCCCTTGTCCACCACCCTTTAGGCGAAAAATTCTGCCTCACATTTCCTCTGAATCACCTCCTCAACTCCATCCCATGCCTTCTAGTTCTCGAACATCTTTTTTGCTGGAAAATAGTGTATTCCTGCACCCTGTTCATCCCTGCAAAGTACTTATATGTATCCAGCATATAACCTCTCTCCATCCCTCATCTCCTCCAGAGAGTACATATTTAAGTCCTTCAGCCTAATCCCTGTACCATTTTGTTGCCCTCCTCTGAACCTTCTCAACCCTGTCTATATGCTTACGTAGGTTTTGTCTCCAGAACTGTACACTGTACTCCAGGTGGGGCCTCATTCGTGTCTTGTATAGTGGAATTATGACCTCCCTTTTCCTGCTGGTGATGCCCCTACCATCCCAGTATCCTATTTCCTTTGCCTGCTGCCTTGTCACATGTTTTTCCTACCTCAAGATCATCAAGAATGATAACCCAAAGTCCTTTCCTAGCTTGGTGCATGCTTTATCTTCACACAACTGATATGTTGCTCAGAGTTTTTGTGCCCCATATGCATTATTTTGTACTTCTTTGCATTGAACCTCAGTTGCCACATCTCCAACCATCTTTCAAGCTTCTTCAGGTCCATCTTCATTTTCTGCACCCCTTCTGGAATATCCAATATGTTGCAGATCTCGGTGTCATCAGTAAACAGGCAGACCTTTTCTTCTAGCCACTCTGCAATATCACTAATGAAGACATTGAATAAGACTGGTTCTAGTATTGATCCCTGATGTACCCCAATGGTCATCTCCTTTCACCAGATTGTACTCCATTTACCACCATCATCTATTTCCTGTCTGTTAACCAGTTCCTAACCCAGTTGAACACCTTGTCTCCCATGCCCAGACTTCTCATCTTGTTAATCAGCATCAGCCTTCTATGTGGGATGGTGTCAAAGGCTTTGCTGAAATCTAAATAAGTGACCTCTACACCCCTCCTGATTAAGTTCTAGTCTTAATCAAAAAAAATATTTATTCATTTGACATGACGATCCTGCAGCGAATCCATGTTTGCCTAGATCCTGAAGCACCACTGGATTCCATATGCTACTATCCTTTCTTTCAACAGTGTCTCCATTATTTTCCCACCACTGAGGTGAGGCCCACTGGCATGGTTCCCGCCTCCTCTCTACTCAGCTTGTGCAGTCGGACTACATGCCTCTCCAGTCCTCTGGAACAACACCGTTGGTGACTCGACAGGGCTGCTAGAGGTGCTGCTAGTTCCGTCACAACTCTTCAATATCCTCAGGTTGATGCAGTTGTTGCCTAGTACATATCACTGAGTGAGTTCTTCCAGAACTCTCACCACTATAGATATGCAGGTGTTCATTCCCCCCACCCCATCGCCTCAACCCAGCTATGGTCCTTGATTCTCCTCCTCACTGAATGATACAGGCAGAGTATTTCAATATTTCTGCCTTATCAGATCCCTCCACACACTCTCCTTCTACCTTTAGCCTACAATCTCCCTCCCCCCGTTTCTTCTCACTGATGTACCTATAAAATACTTTATCCTTCCCTTACAGACTCTACTAGCCTCTTATCTGCATCACCTTCTAACAACCTTCTCTGCTTCCCTTAGGCATTCAGTATACACCTCCTGTCCTCCTCCTTTGACTCCCTATATTTAAAACTGAGCCTTTAGCCTGACTTTGTTCTGCACCTTGGAGAACCACCCATAACCTATTCTAACACTGGCAGGGGGTCATTAAGTTTGCAGACTGGGGAGGAGGTTTCAGGAGGAGCAGAGGAGATAGGTATAGGAACCTAGGTGAGGTTGACAAAGGGATCAGGATAAGGGCAGGGGTATGTTAGTAAATACAAGGAGCTTGAAAAAAAGTTGCCAAGTTCCAGCCCATGCTGTTGAGGTGGGGTGGATGTAGCAGATCGTAAAGTGGCCCAGCAAACCATGACTGGGACCTAGCGTCGAGGTACACTATAGGAAGGATAGAAAGGACAGAGGGGTGGAGTGGCTATGTTCATGAGATGACATAGAAATACTAGGGTAGAGGCGAGAAACATGGGCCTTATGGGTCACCTTATGAACCCCAGCAGGAGGTAAGGTCAAGCTGGGTGTAGTATATACAGTTTTCCCCAGGATGGGTGATGTTCTGGAGGATGGTTTGCTGGACAAAATCATTGCCCAGTGTGGACAAAAGGGGAAGGAGTGGTGTTGATAAGGGACCTTAATATGCAGGTACAAACTGGGAACCATGTGCTCTAAGGTGGCCAAGGCAGAGCTGGACAGCTTCAGGATGTATTCTTAACACAGCGTGATGGAGCCCAAGGGAGGGCATGTCCAGGCATGGTTCTGTCAGATGGGGATCTGGTAAGGACCTGGTTATGAGATCCCTGACTGGAGCTACAATACTGTCTGGTTTCAAGTAAGCATTGGAAGGATCGCACACTAACAGTGGACTTCAGGTTGGCAGCTTTGTGGGCATCAAATATTCTCAAAAGATCACTTGAAAGGTGATTACATCAATGACAAATGTGAAAAGAGATGGGAGGTCATAAATAGAGACTTCATGGGCAGTAGGACCTGCGCTAAGTGAAACGAGAGGCATGGTCCATAAACCATGCTGGTGGTCAGTGAGGTTCTCGTAGCGGTCAAGAAAAAGATGGCCTACAAAAGTATAAAACAACAACAAGAGGAGAAAAGGAAATGCACCCAGATGGTGAGGGCAAAGTCAGTAAAACAGCGGCTGACACAGGGACACATGGAGGGAAGGGATTCTTCCGGTACATTGGGGAGAGGAGAAAAACTAAGGGCCATCTCAGAAAGAGATCAGAAGGAGGTGGGTGGAAGGCGAGGACCGACAGAGGTATTAAATAAGTACAGCCTCATGTTCACTAGGGAGGATGGATATCACAAAAGCAAGGCATGATGGGGATAGAAGCGGTGAGTGGGATGAGAGCAACAGAAAGAGGAGGGTACCCAGAGTGTCACATCAGGATAAGGATAAAAGGCCAGTAAGGTGGAGGGCGGATGCTATCTCACGAAAAAAGTATTAGCCCTCAAGGCCTAAGAAAGATAAATCTCCTGTACTGGATTGCATTCATCTATGAAATACAAGATTGGCAGACACTAGCTGCCTAGTAGCCTTCAACAGGTCCCAGGACGGGGGAACCTAGGGATTGAAAAGAGGCATGTGGTGCCAATCCATAAAGAGGTCGAGGAAGTACCAGGTAATAGACCTATCAGTTTGACCTCAGTGATGGGAAAATTAATGGAAGTATACTAAAAGGGCGATTGGGGGTGTACTTGGAGGTGGAAGGTCTGGATAGTCGGCAACATGGGTTTATGCCAGGTAGATCATGGCAAACCAATCTTGTGGAGTTCTAGTCGTAACATCAGAACTGGACAGAGGAAAGCCTGTGGATGTGTGTTCTTGGACTTCAACAAGGCATTGACTCTGTCCCACAATGGTCAAGTGGAGAAACTGGAGGTTGGGAGTAGGCCTTGATCAGATGGATTGACTGGCTGTGGATGCACCAGAGAGTAGTGGTTGGTGGGAGCTCTCGAACCTAGAGAGACTGGTATGGGGTACGCAGAACGGTCTGGGTCGATCTGTTAAATGCATACATATCGGACATCAGGAGGATATAGGGTGTGAAATGGTCTCTTAGTGATGACTCAACATGGAGCAGTAGTTGAGGGAAGAGGGAGTTGGCCTGCAAAGGACTGGACACCTGGAGCTGGTTTACATGGAGTAATTTCAATATCACCAAGTCAAGGTGTTACATCTTGGGAGGAAACCTAAACAGTACACCTGGGAGGGGCACTGGAGGCCTCAGGGGAAAAAACCTAGGGTCATGGTGGGCCTTATGAATAACTCTGAGCAGTGCAGGAGAAATTGTAGGCAAACAGGATGTTGGGATGCATCGTGAGGATCACCTCTTGGAACAGGAAGTGATTCTGCCTGTACAATGGACTGGTTAGACCACGTGGTACTGTGTACAGTACAGAACCACACTTGAAGAGCGTACAGCTCCTGGAGGGTGCAGAGGAGGGCAACTAAGATGATACGAGGACTAGAATTTGACATGAGACAGACTTGAACTCTGCCTGTTTTCATTGGAGGAAGGAGAGCAGAGGACATGATTGGTCTTCAAGTACTCAAGGAATAAATAGGGTAAACATGGAGATCTTTAGACTAAAGCAGGAGGTATCACCAGGGCATGGTTTGAGTTGGAAGGTGGAAGGGTGAGGAAAGAAAGAGGAGGAGGTTTTTCACTGAGGATGGTGAAACCCATGGAATGTGCTGCACAGTGAGCTGGTTCAGAGATCACAGTGGAGGGCTTCAGAAGATGGGACAGACACAGAAGCGGATGCCACATGAGCCTGGCCGAGGGCGGGGATGGATGGGGTTCTGGAACACAAGGGGGAGGTCCTCGACAGCCAACTAGGGATCTGAGGTTAGAGCAGACTCAATAACAGTAAGCCTAATCTGTTAATGGTATGCTAGTATGTAACTAGGTTCATATGATATAGTTGGTATTGTTGCAGAAAGGCGCATGAGAAAACAGGTAGACTTGTTTAAGTCAGAAAGTACCCCAATGGATTGTTTATGCCTCATATTAGGCTGCATATGCAGCAAAATGAGTATGTTTTGTTAGTGATTTTTAGAAGATTTTATTTACATTGTAAACGAATATTTATAAAAGACATCCATCATATACTCATTCATATTCATACATATGTACAGGAGTTATTAGTTTATTACCACTATTCTGTGTTTTGAAGACTAATTTGCATTTTCATGCAGTTTCTGAAGAGCATTTGAGAACAATTGAGACATTTTATGGATAAAACAGGTGTTCAAGTAAAATGAGGCAATCTAGTACTTCAAAACCAATTACAAAAACGCGAAAACTTAATTTGAAGGCGTATTTTGAAGTGGAAAAGAAGGTGTTTAGCTACAATTGAAGTGTTTGTTCAGAACAGTTTTATCACACTCTTTCCTTCTTTTTGAAGGCTAATTAGCATTTTTTTTGAGGAGCATTGACGTTTTCAAGGATAAAACTGGTTTCAGTGAAACTGAAGTCAATTTGAATTACTTCAAAAACTGATGACAGGAGAAGCAGAGGCAGGCAGATGCCCAGCATCATTCATGAGTTAAGTGCGCAGCTTGGCCGTAGTGTCATAAAACACTACCTGTATACCAGGGGATAGGACAAAGGAAGATCGCTTAATGGTGGGACGACATCTGTCTCCTGCAGACCCTGTACCAACTATCCAGGCAGATGTCAGTGTCTCAGGCATGGGGACCCCTGTGTGAGGGCCCTAGAGGAAGAACCACAAGGCAGAGTCCTGGTGGATGACAGGGTGACAGGACCTTGAAGACCGGTGGATGGGGGCTTATCAGTGCAAGGGAGCAAAAAGATGTACAAAAAAAGGTAAATGAGGGTGGTAAAAAAAATATTGGATGGTGGCACAAAACACTGAAACCTCCCTTAACCCCCCTCCCTTTCCTGGCATGCTAAAGCTTTAGTTGTCAGTTTAGTTTCTTACAGACTTTAATAGTAAGCACTGGTGATTTGTGAGATAGGTGGTGGTTAGAATTCCTTTGTTTCTACAAGCTTTTGGTCGGAGAGGTAGGACTTTTGGTGCTGGGGGTGTTGGTTATGTGGTTATTGGTATGTGGTGTATTAACTAATGATGGTGTCAGGAAAGTTGCTGATGGACTGTTGAACAGTCGATAGCCAACACATGCAGTTTCCTCTTTATCCCAAGAGTCAGACACTGATGCATTGCAGTTGTTACAGTGTTCCATTTCTAGTGGGCATTGGGATGAGATTTTAAAATGTCAAACTGGGCCAGTCCATCAGCACAATGCTAGTGCTACCATCGTGATGGCACTGATCAAAATCAGGAACTAGCTGAGCTGTCAATAAACAGCAGAATGACAGAACATCCTACACACACTCCTCTGGGGAGGGGAAATCTCGCCACTTGGGCCACAGATGGCAATGAGGCAGGCAGTGAGGTGTGAGATTGGTAAAACTAAGTGAAGCATTGCTTGATGCTACTGGGTCATCTAGTGCCCGACATCCCATGGGATAAGTAAGGAGGAAAAACACCTACTTGGAATCAAAGACCAGGATGTGTAGGCACTGACCTCTACTGTCCTACTCTGGGGAGGCCCAGTCAGTCTGGAGCTGGCAGCTGAGGCATATATCTAAATATACAGGGGGACTGTGTGATAACCCATTTATCTTGGATAGTTGTGTGACCTCAAGTAACATCATGGATTGGCAAAGCCACAAAGAGATTCCGAGGCATACCTGAATAAATGGTATCTGATCCCCATATCTTCTTTATACAACATGCTTTCTTGTTTGATATTGGTTTGGTTTATTTTATTTCTTTTGGGGGACAGTTGCCTAACACCTCAAGTAACATCATGGTGGCAAAACCACGGTGATAACTCGATAACTGTCAGATAAAGGGTTATCACACAGTCAACTCCCCCATGTATTTTGTTCATGTAACAGGCCTTTCTTGATTGATATCAGTTTATTTTATTTTATTATATTACAATGGACCTATTAGTCAGGACTTCTTGTAATTTGTCTTTGTGATTCTGCGTATAGGGAAGTTTGTGAATAGGGTGTGATTGGCCAGTTATGTCCATTGGTAGGGATGAACACTATGGATTAGTTCAGGATCTAGCTTCTGAAAAGTTTTCATAAAAGATGGCACCAGGGTTAGCGGTAGTGGATTTGGTGGAGGCACCTGCTAGGATATGCATGAACTGGTCAGTCATTATTTTATTAATAAAGTCCCAACATTTTATATCTGGTTGATCTGCATTTCCTGCTGCCTGGGCAAATAGCGGAAGATGCTGGAGTCGGGCGAGCGGCGGTACTGTACAGCACCACCATTCAGAAATGGCAATTTAAAGCAATTCTGTTTGGGGCTCTTGTTGAGTGGTGCAAAGAATGGAATGAGCTGATGGGCTCAGAGTAGAACAGAGTTGGTAGACTTGTAGCAGTAGGCAGACAGCCGGGGGGGGTAGTGGGCAGGCAGGTAACAACCATGGGCAGGCCTGAGGCAGAAAACAAAAACCTGAAATTTAGGTTGTTTAAAAGAAGTCCCAGCCGAGTAGCAGAGGTAGTACATAGAAACTATGTACATATATGAGAATGTTGTAGTAACTCTGTATACAAATAAATTTATTTACATTCTCATCAAATAAACAGGTTAACACTGTTTATATGGTTGCGTATATCAACTCACTTTCACACCTTTCTTCTTCCTTGGTGGATAGTCACCACCCCCGTACTAAAGTTCACTAGAGAATCTGAACTCAGTTAACAACATGAAGCATTATTTATTTGACACCTACTATTTATATAGCAGGGTCAGTCAGTAACCCCCAAAAAATAAACAAATGTTGACTGAACCCAGCATCTATAGTGTTTATTTTGTTTCTCTTTTGGGTGTGGTTTCAAAAGAAAAGGCACAACTCTCAAACAGGCATCAGATAAGTTATTTTATTGAAATAAAAATGTGAAGATACATTTAGATACTTAAAATGACTCACCAGGATAACCAGTGACCTACCAAACCATACATGCTTTACCCACAGGATCAAATAAGTGAAAATTTCCTAAAGTTTGAAATAACTAAATGATCCATCTCTCATAAAAGTGAAAACCAGGTCTACAGGACTTCATTTTCTGCTCACGCTCTGCCCCACCTCTCTAGAGTGCTGCGAGATGCCAGTGAGAGTGCAGGGTGCGCTCTATTATATGCAATGGGCACAGCACTATCTTTTAAATGACATAGTGGCCACAGCAATAGCGTGGCACCAGTCAATAACAGGGACATATGTCATCCTGCCGAAACATGTTTCCACACCTGTGGCACAGTGCATGACGTATTTGAAATCGCTTGGGACAGTTGACATCCAGTGCCACTGTTCATGAGCAGAGGTCAAAAGGCTAATGTTGGAAATCTGGTATAAAACAATCCCCAAATAATTTCATTATGGGTGTCGTTGCCCAGTTTCTATGCATGTACTGACTTCTGGTGTTACACTCCACATTTTCAACATTACCATTTTTTTACACCTCCTCAAGAAAAGTACAGCTGTCATTTTCACATCCTATTTTGAAATAGTTTTACCTGTGGTGCAAAAAGCATAGTTGTTGTGCAAAATCACCTTAGACTAACGAACAAGTGTGTCACTGTTCATGCAGTGGGGTTACAAAGGCCCATGTTTGAAAACTTGGGTGTACAAAAAAATGCCCAGGGCATTAGGGTTTCGACCCAACACCCTACCCTGTAGGGACTGACAGGTGTCAGGTGTGTGACTTGGGTGTCGACAGTAATACCATGCCATTCACCCCACCTGCACCCATGACAGGCATCAAGGTATCTTGACTCTTTACCCAAGTTCACCCATTTACTATACTGCACCCATTTCTGCATATTTCCATGGAATGGGGTGAGTGTAGCTGCACACAAGGCACACCCACACTTCGGTGTCTGCAGGGTGAAGGAGGTGAAATGGTAAGAACGTTTTGTCAACTCAAAGGCACACCCAATGCCTGTCAGTCTCTGAGAATGGCTAACTAGTTCAATAACACCGCCATTCTATTATGCATCTCTCATAACACTGCTACTAATGCCACCAGTAAACAACAGCGGCATTATCAAAGTTGTTCCTGAACTTGAGTGGGAGAAATGAAAGGGGTTGGAGGTGGAAAAGACCGGGATAATTCTGTTGGTACTCTCCTACATTTGTGTCTTCTTTACCTCCATACGAATTGCTACATTCTAATGAGTTGTGGAACCAATTCCAAAGTTAACCAAATAAAGTTTAGTTCAAACAGAGCTGAATTTGCGGTGGCCACCTTTATTTACTCCTTTAGCACTGTGGCGCACGGTTGCGAGCCTGAAACAAGGAAACCTAAATCAGATCCCACAAGAGCCACTTATGGCACCTCCTGCAAATCATTCCTCTAAACGCCATCCTCCAAGTAGAGATATCCGAAAAGGAAGTTTTATTCATAAAATATTTGAAATTCTATGTTTTGCTAAATATTTAAGGTGCAAATGTAAAATTCCACAGGCAAAATGTGAAATTTGGGCAAAGTTTGCCATTTCAGTAAGTGTGCATTTCACCTTAAGTTCCATACCAGCAAAGTTAATGGAACTGAAATTACATAAGTATTCGTGGCGACATGCGGTTTCACCACAATTTCACTGGCAAAATTAGTTGCAACATCTACTTCAAACAGTAACATAGCAATAAGGAACCTCACAAAAATAGATGATGCCTAAAATGGGCCATCTTGAGTAAATAAACTTGGAGGATGTGAATTAAACCCTTTGGAAGTACTGCCTGGGAGGTGGACAAATGGGCATTTGAACTGAAATTTGTGGTAGGAAGAAAGGTTCATTTAGTTTATAGTTAGTGGGCTTTATGATATTAACAGAGTGCAAACCTCTCAAAATTTGCATCACCAAAGTGTCTAATCAATTGAAACATGCAGCCAGTTGGTAACCCTCCTCTCCCTCAGCAAACATTGTACCATTCTCCCTTATGCGATAATAGTCCTCTCCTCTCAGATTATTAGTGCCCCTGTTCCTTACAGTCTAGCCCTCTCCCCCTGCAGGTGAGTAGCTCCTCCTTCCCATTGCAAGTTATTTGCCCTTCCCCCACCAGCTTGCATGTTATGGCCACTTCAGTTAATGGCTCCCATAACCGTGCTGCATTAATTCAGTACTTTCTTGCCTATTTTAACGCTTTGTTTCTTCTTATAGCATGTTTGCCTTCTTCACACTGTACCAGTGTACTGTTTGAACTCATCTCCCTCTCCATAGGTCACACCTGAAACAAGCCTTGTCTCAGTGTGCCTCTCCTGGTGACAATTTTTGTTTCGTGCATACAAGAAACATCTTATGAAGAATGACCTTTGAGGATGTGTCAGGGACTAGTCAATGTTGGCAATCTACAGACCATCCTGACAGGACAAGACATGCACCAGACTGTGACTAGTCTGAGTTTCACAGCTGAGCCATTCTAGTTGAAAATTAAGTGCTCAATGAGTGCTTCATTTCTTTTTACATGCTGTTAACCAAAGCCTACCATCCCTGTCCAGCAGTACAAGTGAACCTACTGCTCTCCTTCTGCATGCTCTCCTCCCCGCAACCCGTTTCCCGTCCTGGCAGCAGAAGTGAACCCTCCCACTCCCTCCCTCCCTCTGCATGCTGCCTGCCCTGCTCCCTCTGTTTTCTGTCCAGGCAACATAAGTGAACCCTCCCACTCCCTTCCTCTATATGCTGTAGGCCCTGCTCCCTCTGTTCCCTGTCTCAGCAGCACAAGTGAATCCTCGTGCTCCCTCCCTTGGCATACTCTCTGACCCACTCCCTCTGTTCCCCATCCTGGCAACACAAGCATGAGGCTGCTGGTTCTCTACATCCAGGGTGCAGTGTGGGTTGTTGCTCCCTGGATGGTACTGGTGGTGACATGGCACCTGTGGCTCAGGGTTCATCCATCCTGGCATGCCTGCTGTATGTGGGTGCCTGGAGCATGTTCTTGTGCACCTCCGAGGTCTCTCTCTGGATGGCCTGCCTGCAGTTCTGTGTCCTGCCTGTGGGTGACTGGCTGATTTAGGCCATCGTTTTATATGCCTAACTTTAGGCAGTTCATTTCCGTGATGCACAGCATATTCATGGGACTCTCATCTTATTTGTGTTGCATACATTATTTTTCACGCAATGATGCATCAGATGTCTTTCGAATATCATGCTTTGGTGCATTTTTTGAGATGGGTGGCACATCTTAAATTTACTTTGCGCATCTCCTTTGAAAATGTGGGCCAGAGATTTGAAGACATGTCCATGAAATTTATAGACATAAGATGAACAGTGAATAAAACACTACATTTTTCCCCCACAAACTTTTTACTAAAATGGTACTGTTATATCTTCATTGGTAAGACAAGACAGTGCAGACTGACATGAACTCAGCTGCCATGAGCTTGGAAGGTGTTTATAAGTGCAACGGCATATATGGAACCCAGACTCCTGTTGCTGCAACAGCCCAAGGCTATCTTGCCTCCAACCTCTTCCCTAACCCACCCCCCCTTGAAGTGGCACCATGTGGCTCCTACAACTATCCATCTGTTGTTCTCATTGTCCATTTAGAATGCTAATAGTCATTATGGCTTTGCAATGTCTCATTCAGCATTAGAGAGTCATTACCAGGTCTGAATCTAGTGGGACATGTAGATCACAAACCAGGCTCTGTCTGTCTCGGGTCCTCCAAATGAGGTTGTGGATGCACAGATGGGGTAATTCTTTTAACATGCCAGTGGAAGGGACTGCAGAATAAAACAGAAAAAATTGACATAACTGAAAAGTCAGTAAGTTAAAAAATGTTAATATTTGCAAAAATGCTAATCAGGCCCTGCCTCACACTCATTGCTGTGTGGCACATTTACAGGTGGACAGTTCCCATTACATCAGTTTATTCTCATGTAATGTCCTTTTCTGATTATTGACTAACTGAATGATCTGGTATTTATGAATTTTGAGTGTTACATCAAGACAAAGTTTATATTTGTTTGCATTGCTGATGGTAGTTTTGGTGTGACTGCTAAATTACTGCTTAATTATTGTTTATTTTACAATTGCAGAGAAATGAAGGTCCATTAACCTACATGAGTAGTATAAGTTCATATAGCTCATTAAATGTTAAATTTCAGCCAATCAGCACATGCCACATCATTTGACAGGTGGGTGTGGCCTAAAATGGACCAACCAGAATCGTCCCTTGTTAAACCGGACGTCCCTCCCTAAAATGCGCTAGACCCACACACTTTTGCCAGAAGTGACATAAGCTCGAACCCTTGTCCAGCCCTTATGCAGAAAATGGCATGTGTGTGAACCCATGTCCTGCCCACTTGCGCATGAAATGACCCACACTGAAAACCTGGAAGTGACATAACACCACAATTTTGTAAGCGTCCTACGCCCCTCCTTCTCATACACTCCTCAAACTCCTGCCACCCACCATTTTGTAAGCATCCTATGTCCCTCCTTCTTGTACAATCCTCAAACCCCTGCTACGCCATCCTGGCTGGAACCCGAGTCCCACCATGCTAGCTTGAACTCCTGTCCCCCCTTTCTCCTTTACCCCCACTGTCCTGGCTCGAACCCCTGTCCCTCTTCACTAACGTACCCCAACCCACCCCAAAAATAAGTTAGGGTTTATGTTGTATTATGTGTCCCCTGTTGGCTTGGGGGTATAACTGCAGGGGCATGTGTGTGTTTTTTGATTAGGATATTTTCAGAAAGCAGTATTTAGGAAGCAACCTGACTGTGCAGAGGTTTCACAGATCTGTTTGGAGACCCCCCCAGAGGGAAATCCATCTGCCTGTGTGAGTACCCCTATTTCTGTTTTCTAACAAGTTATAAAATGTGTAAAACTTGCACCAAAAGAATACCTTTATGTATATGCATGTAACATTTACAAGCTAAATCAGGGGGACCTCAGTGTAAATAAGATGGTTCAACAGTTTCTCTGGATAGCATTGCAAAATGCTGGCTGTGTGTGTGTGTGTGTGTGTGTGTGTGTGTGTGTCAAGATTTTTGTATTTACAGGGATCTATAAAAATGCAAGATATAAGCTTTTGTTTTAAAAATAAAACTGTATGTTTTAAATTGACAGCAAGAAAGGCTAAGAATCTGGTGTGTGTGTGTTCCTCATTAGACACGTAGGAAAGTAATGTCATATATGTAGATTTGAAATATAGAGTGGCTCTCTGGCCCCATGGTATGGTTGTCAGTGAGCTGGATGTCTTTGTGTATTTTAAGACTAAAACAACATCTGTGTTTCATTTACATAGCAGTGGCTAGAAGGGTTTATTGTTCCTCCCTGTAAAGGGATAACTCATATGTTTTTTCACTATATACCCTACAGAAAAAGCAAAGCATTAAACAACTTTTTTCTTTTGGGTAGTAAGATGTAGACCACATAACACTGTGTCACTGTGTTAAGGATTCAATTGTTTAGGAAAATACATGAATACTAAAAATCAGTATAAGCTATTGCTTATAGCTGTTGACTTAGAAAAAAGGCACAATCTGCATACCTTTTATTATACTGTGACCCAGGCTTTAGCAGAATGAATAGTCAATGGAGTTTGCCCTTTTAAGGGGCAGACCAGGTTGTTCTGGTGCACCCCTTCCCTTTTCAGCAAGATGGTATGCTCAGAACGGGAGGGGGGGAGGAAGGGGAGGGCCAGGGGAGAGAACAATGGCCAAGCAACAGGAAAGGGAGGGGCAAGTAGAGGTACATAAAGGGCAGCACAGGAGTGTTTCAGCCACTTTTGCTGGAGTTTTGATCAAGCTAATTGAAACTACAGCACATCAGATTGCAAATTAATTGGAAGGTTTGTGCACTAAGATAAAGAGGTAAGAAACAAAATATATGGAAAAAATGTTTCACAAAAATAAATATATATATATATATATATATATATATATATATATATATATATATATATACACATAATAATATATAATAATTATAAGAGCTAGAAATTTTTGAGAAGCTGAGTAGTTAGTAATGTGAGAAGATATGCATAGTTTAAGGTGGTTTGCATATTTCAGCAATAAATAACGTGCTTTGTGGAAGCAGATGTGAAGAGCTACAGTAGTGCAATGATTTTAAATGGTAGGGTTGTGGAGTAGAGGAAGCCTGCAACAGGAGGCTGAATTTCATTGTAGAGGCATAGTTTTTATCGTGTTTGCCTATAGCAGTGATAAAAGTATTTTGGAGAAGCAGAGAGGAAGAGCTGCAGGCAGGGGGCTGAGTCTGAATGGCATTGCCCATGCAAGAGCGGCTTTCTGACGCCGAAATCTCAAACACAGCTACAAGGTGCTTTTTGGGCAGAAAAGGTGAAGCGCTAGTAGGGGCAGCTGATGGGGAAGTTTTGTAGGTTGAATGGGGCTGAAGGAACGCCAGTAAGAGGGAGGAGGATCGCTGTGCATTCAGCTGGCTTTGCCGAATTGGTGGCCATGTAGAAAGGGTTCCTAACCAGGAAAAGAGGTAGTAGGTGGCCCGCAATGGCCCTGTTGGTTAGTGGATGGGAATTTAAATCGGAGAGGGAATTGGCAGTGCATGGTAGGCCCGATTGGTAAGGGCCTAGCATGAAAGAACAGCAGTGGACGGACGTGGGCGGCCATGTGGCGTGACGTCACATGCTGCAAAGTGAGTGGGGGCCTAACAATGGAAGTAGGGGGACGAATAAGGAGTTATGGGGGAGGGAGAAGCCCAGGAATGGAAAATGAAGGTTGAGGCAGGAAATTTGTGGCCTGAGGCCATGGGAAGGAGAGGGTTCAGGCTAGCGTGGTACAAGCATATGGCGTGATATCACACACCCACAGGACCACACGGTCCAGCCACAAGGGGTCTGGCCTACAAACAGGAAACAGGACCATTGGCCGACAAGTGGACAGCGCGCATTGGGGGAAAGCCCATGCAGGCAGGTTATATATATATATATATATATATATATATATATATAAAAGGATACACCAAGGCTTGTGAGGGTGGGGGAAGACCTCAGGCCCTAGGAGGCCACAATACGAGGAGCATGGCAGTGGTAGCCATAAAAGGAAGGGGCCTGAAAGAAGCAGGGCCTTCAAGGGGAGGGGATCAGACTTAGGCCAAGAGGCCATGTGGTACAGCCACAGAATGCAGACAAGGAAAGGGGGTGAACAAACAGGCCCTGGGGGCTACAGCCTGAGGCATGCAAGAGCATGAAAAGGGAGAGAAGTTTCTTTTAAGCCTAAGAAGCACAGGAGGTGGCACCGGAAGCGTGTCAAGGTGATGACCAGCCTGAAGCTCACGGGGGCAGGCATGAAAAAGGGAATGATTGGGCCTGGGGTGGCAACAGCAGAGGGATGCGAGAGCTTTCAGGGGGAAAGAGGATTAGGCCGGAAAACCCACAGGAGGGGGCGCTTGAGGCGCAAAAGGGCTATGACCATCCTGAGGCCCGAGGGGGTGGGCTTGGGAAGAGATAAGGGAATGGGTGGGCAGGGGATGGGAAGAAGGGGACAGCAAGCAAGGGAGGATGAAAGAACGACAGGATCACATGGAAAGGGCATGTTTGTGACCACTTGCGATGGAAGTAGGCCCATAATAAAAAAAAAAAAATAACACATTTCGTTACCACCAGGCGACGGTTTAATAGAGGGCCAGGCCATAAGAATGACTACAGTAGACAAAATCTTAATAATAGAAATCTTGTTTCTTCTCTTCAGTTGTCTTCACAGTTTGAAGGAGCATGGGATATGGCACCAAAGAAGAGCAGGCCTTCAAAAGAAGACACTTACAAGGCTATAGTGGAACTGGCAGAAAAAGCCAACAGAATGTGGGAACTGGTGGAAGGGGAGGAACCAGGGGGATCCAGGGAGAAAAGGAAACTGGGGAAGGGTAAAGGAGGCAGAGGAAAATGGACGGCTGAAAGGCCATGTAGCCCAACCAGGGTACAACCACTGACAGTGGGACCGGCCAAGGTGGCTGATCCAGTACCTCTGCAGCCTGTCGACCTGGTACCATCAGTACCTCTCCAGGACCAGGTCAGGGCCCCCCCAGGGGAACCCAGACCGGATCCCCATGGCATAGTGGTCCCTCCACAGCCACTAGTGGTGCAACCTCCCCTTTCAACCACAAGGGACCATAATGGGGCACCAGGAAGACAGCACGCAACAAGGAATGGGCAAGACCACAGGTAAAGCACCCGGTTCAGTGAGTGACAGTAACAAAGCGTATATAAGTCAAATTGTGTTGGCACTTGGGTCGGGGGGTTTAGGGCAGATGGAGGCAGCAGTGGCAGAGATTAGGTCAGAAAAAGAGGTACCATAGGAGAAGGAAGGAGGTACAGAGAAAGAAAGGAAAGGGACAAGAGAGATTGGTGCCCCTGGGATGAGGGTAGGAGAACATGTGCCACTGGCTACAAAAGAAAAAATCTGGAAAGGAGAGTATGTGGATATCTTTGCTCTAGTAAGCTGGGAAGCGGTGGTGAAATATTAAGAAGCAGAGAATATAGGAAAGAGCGAAATGGCAACAGTAGTCTTGTTAGGAAGGAAGAGAGGAGGACAAATTCACAAAAGGGAAGACGTGGGATGGGTGGTTTGTAGGTTTTGCTATATTTTCAGCCATAGTGTTGGGAAAGAAACCAGAGTTGGGCATCCCACTCATCACATACTCCCTAATAATAAGGCGGGCAAAGGCAAAAGGGGGGTGGGGTGGATATACTACGACGAATTATTTCGGCAAAGAATGGCAACATACGGTGATGTAAGATGGGACACAAAGCAACTAGACTTGTGGACAGATTATGTAACCGATCAGTCCACACCTGAAGGGGAGTTGGGAAAGAAAGAGCCATGCCCCAGAGGTGTTGCTGGAGCTTACAATGGGCCTTTTGTTTACATACTAACATACTAAAATGCCAAGCAGAATAGGCCTAACGGTCTTTCATGTCTGCTCGTTTGGTCAGCCCACCCTGGGTGCTGACCTTGCTATCCTGCGCCTTCTCTGGCTTCTCCTTCCCAGTTCGGATATTCTTGCTGCATTGGATTTTGCTTCCTGAACCCCTTCCCTGTACCTGTCCCACCCCTCTTGAACCCCTCCACTGTCTCTGCTCCACCAGCCCCTAGGTAGTGCATTCCATGGCTCCACCACCCTCTCAGTGAGTAGCACCTCCTCCTTTCTCCCTGAATCTTCCCCCCTTCAGCTTCCACCCATGCCCTCTAGTGGCCCCTTCCTCCTTCCTTCGAAGCACCCTGACTGTTCCTCCCCTATTTACCCTCTTCATGTACCTGAAGACCTCTATCATGTCCCCCCGATTCTTGGCCACAATGTCATTTTCAGCACGCATATTCGAAATGCGGGGGAGCACATCTGGCAAACAGTTGCAGGACGGCATGGGCCCAGGGAGCCCAAGGATCTGGGGTTCATATTTCAGGACAACAGTTTTTTCATGAGGGACAGGGGTATAAGGGGCAGGCATGGAACAGAGGGTGGAGGGGTAGGGGCCATGCGAGTAGAGGGAGTCAGAATCACTGACCAGCGAGGACAAGCACTGAGTGAAAGGGGAGAATTGGGGGTAGGGGAAGGAAAAAATGCAAGGGGGCAATTTAGTGAATCCAGAACCCCCATCAAGATAGAGGCATGGAAAATTTGGTTGGATAGATACCCTAATAGACAAGTGGCTGAGATGATTGGAAAAGGTTTTCGCACAGATTTTCATTGCAGTGTGAGGGCCCAAGGCAAGCGAGAGAGGCAAACAATCTGGGTTCGGTAAAAGGGAGAGAGGAAATGTTAAGACAGAAGATAGACAAGGAAAAGGCAGCAGGGAGAGTAGAAGGACCATATGATTACCCCCCCTTTGCAGAATATGAGGATTTCTCCATTGGGATTGGTCCCCAAAAAACAGGAGGGAGAATACAGGGTGATTCACCACCTATCCTTTCCTGAAGGGGATTCGGTGAATGATTTTATCGATGAGGAAGACGCAGTCCGGATCATCCGGGCAACTGCTAATGCATGGATGGCAAAAATGGACATAGAGTCCGCTTTTAGATTAATGCTGGTTAGGAGAGAAGACTGGGACCTATTGGGGTTTAAAATTGGGGGACAGTACTATTTTGACAAAAGCCATGCCCATGGGTTGTTCTATAGCCTGTGTGACATTCGAAGCATTCAGCACCTATTTACAATGGATATTTCAAGAGAGAACTGGTTACAAAACAGTGATTCACTATTTGGATGATTACCTGTTTATAGGCAGTGGGAGAAGAGAGACAGAAAACATGTTAGCCAGCTTCCAGGAGCTGTGTAAAGAACTAAGGGTTCCACTGGTGCCTGGAAAAACAGAAGGGCCCAGTAAGGTGTTAGAATTTCTGGGTATTGAGATAGACGCTACGGGGGAAATATTTTGGCTGCCACACAAAAAAGTGGAAAAACTGAAGGAACTGATTCAGATACATACCAGTAGGAGAAGAGTGCAACTAAAACAGGTACAATAAGTATTGGGACATCTGAACTTCGCATGCAGGGCTATTGGGCCAGGGAGGGCTTTCACCAAAAGGTTAGCAAGGGCTACAGCCGGAGTGACCAGACCACACCATTGGGTAGACCTGACAAAAGGAGTCAAGGAGGATTTTAAAGTATGGGAGGAATTCTTCACGGAATATAATGGCTGCTCATTCTGGCAGGAGGAATGGGTGTATAACACAGACCTCGATCTTTACACAGACGCAGCCGGGGGCCTAGGCATGGGGGGGCTACCTGAGGGGCAGATGGTTTGCAGAACCTTGGCCATCAGACTGGGTGAGGGACGGTAAGGTAAAAGATATAACATTGTTAGAGATCATGCCCATCTGGGCATGTACCCTGGTTTGGGGGGAAGAATTACGGGATTAGAAAGTGACATTCTGGTGTGACAATAGAGCAGTGGTGGAGGTCCTAAACAACAGGGGAGCCAGGTCAGAAACGGTCATGCAAGTTTTGTGACTTTTGGTGCTAAGGGTCTTGCAGCTGAACATGTCATTCAGAGCAAAACACATAGAAGGGGTACACAATACCCTGGCAGACAGCCTTTCCCATCTGCAGCTGGACCATTTCCAGCGGCTGGCACCAACAGTGGAGGAGCAAAAAACGCCCATACCAACAAACATCTGGGATGTTGGCAAGAAGGAGCAGAACTGTTGTTTTGCTGCTCATGGGCACCTCGTACTCTGAGGGCCTATGATGGGGCCTGGCGAGTGTTTCAAACATTCAGGGGCAACACATCATATGGAGGTAAGTAGGCTGTTCACAGAAGAACAATTGGGGAAGTTCACCGTAGTGCAATGGCAAAAAGGAACAGCTCACACCACGATGGGGGTCCATTTGGCAGGGATTAGTGTTATCTGCAGTCTGAAAGGACCCAACAAAATCATTGTTCATTAGAAGAATGATGCAGGGATGGGGTAGGTTAAAACAAGGGTCAGTAGACAATAGAAGACCAATTGGGGAACAGTGACTGGCAAAACTAAAGGATGTGCTACTGGCAATATGCAGATCAAAGGCCAAGGCCCAGCTATTTCACATGATTTATGTTGTAATGTTTGCAGGGGCCATGAGAGTGAGTGAGGTGGTAGGCCATGGCAAAAAAGACAAAGAAGGGGGGATTAGAATGGGAAGATATAAGTTGGGAGATGAAGGAGATACAGATCAGGATTAAGAGGTCAAAGATGTATCAAAGGGGGACAGGGTTGCATGGTAACACTAAAGAAACATGTAGAGGGTGCAGTGTGCCCAGTGCAGGCTTTGTGGGCTTTTGGCACAGAGCATGGGAACAGGACAGGGAGATTATTTGTGCATGGTGATGGAAGAAGGGTCATAAGTTATCAAGTCACAGCATTGCTCAAGAAAGGCATACAATTCCTGGGGGAGGATCCGGTTAATTATTCATCCCACTCCTTACGGATAGGGGCTGCCTCACAGTGGGCAGTGTCAGGCGAGACTATGAATAATATTTTGGAAAAAGGGCACTGGCGGACTGCCAGTTATAAGAGATACATTCGAACACTGCAGTGTGGAGACTAACGTATCACCTATGTTTTGTTACAGATCTAGAGCCAAATGGGGAAGGGGGACAGGGAGAGGGATATTATGGTGAAGAAACTAAGACCATATATAAGATAATTATTTTGCTTAAACCCTATAGGAAGATGGATGATCACGGAAGTCTGGATCTGTGGCCACTCCTATATTTATTGGGCAGAAAGGAGAGCTGAGAAAAAGGCTGGGGGAAAGCAGCTTTAGCAAGATGTGAAACAATGTAGATTGGTTCGGCGTGGCATCCGGGGGATGAGATGGGCACAACTGCTTCCCGCCCTGAAGGAACTGAAGGAGCAGCAACCCATTCCAGACTTAATTATTATACATTTAGGGGGTAATGACCTTGCCGGTAAGCCATGGGTGGACACGTACATGCAGGTAAAAAGGGACCTAGAGACAATACAACAGTGGTGGCCTAGGGTATGCCTTGCCTGGTTGGATATGATACCGAGGAGGGTTTGGAGACATGAGCACAGCCATGGAGCTGTGGATATGACCAGGAGAAAGATGAACAGAAGGGTAGGAACACTGATAAGGAAAATGGGAGGACAGGTAATACTGCAGGGTGTGGAAGAGTGGGTAGAAGATTTCTACAGGTCAGATGGTGTGCATCTGTCAGATCTAGCCATAGGCATGTTTAATACAGAAATTATGGGTTTTATAGAAGCATGGAGGAGGCATGCAAAAAACAGAAAAAAAAAAAGGAAAGAAGAGAAGGACTAGAAGGGAGGTTCCCTGAGGTATGGGGGAGCAATACCCTAAGTGAGGGGAAAGCCAGTCATCCAACGCAAGCTGGAGACTGGCTAGTGGGGAAAAAGGGGGGGAGGAGGGGAGTGGGTAAAGAAAAAGGAATAAGATGAAAAGAGGAAGAAGCTGAAGGAGAAAAGCAGTCTCGGTTTTCACCGTTACCTAACAGAAAAGGAGAAGAAGAAGGCACCCAGGTTTTCACCTGGGGGGAGCAAAAAGAGGAAGAAAGAGGGATGCTCAGAGATTGATATATGGATGAAAATAAATGAAATTGTGAGAGATCTAATAATAAAAGATGATGAAATGGAACATGGAATTATGATATATAAATAAATTAATTGCCAGTCTGAGCACAACAACAAACAATGGTCTCTGTCTTTTTGTGAGGGAGAAGGGGTGAATCCAGGACAATGGAGTTTGCCCTTTTAAGGAGCAGACCAGGTTGTTCTGGTGCACCTTCCTTTCAACAAGATGGTGTGCTCAGAGGGAGGGGGCAGGAAGGGAGGGCTAAGGAGAGACAATGGTCAAGCAACAGGAAAGGGATGGGCAAGTGGAGGTACATAAAGGGCAGCACAGGAGTGTTTCAGCCACTTTTGCTGGAGTTTTGATCCCTCCCACCCAACCTACAATATAGAGCAAGAGGGGGACACAGTCAAAAAGGGACTGTATGGTAGGTCTGTCAAAGATGGATGACAGATGTGTCCGGTAGGATGATTATTGGACTGCCAAAGGCGGATGGCAGAAAATAATATGGTTATTGGACTGCCAAAGGTGGAGGGTAGAAAAGGGGAAAAGGAGGGAAAGAAAAGGAATAAGGCGAAAGAGGAAGAAGCTGAAGGAGAAAAGCGGTCTCGGTTCACCGTTACCTAACAGAAAAGAGAAGAAGAAGAAGGCACCCAGGTTTTCACCTGGGGGAGCAAAAAGAGGAAGAAAGAGGGATGCTCAGAGATTGATATATGGATGAAAATAAATGAAATTGTGAGAGATAAATAATAATAAAAGATGATGAAATGGAACATGGAATTATGCTATATAAATAAATTAATTGCCAGTCTGAGCACAACAACAAACAATGGTCTCTGTCTTTTTGTGAGGGAAAAGGGGGGAATCCGGGACAATGCAACCCCAGCAAAAATTCTGAGTCAAAGAAAAACTTGTAAGCAGTTTTGTGAGGGCTTTTATATATTTTGTCCATGGAGGGTGTTAGACTAAGAGTGCCACATGTTCAAAATGTTTTCAGTAGTAGCCACGTACATGGTGGGGTGTGGTGATGGGGGGGGCCGTTGGACTGACAGTGCCACATGATCAACAATTGTCAGTAGTAGTCATGTACTTGGTGGGTGTGGTGATGGTTCTACCAAAAGGGCAGTTCATTCACAGTCTTGTATATACCGCTGCCCGGTTACATAGCTCTTAGTGGAAAATAGACAGGCACCCAGAAATACAGTTTCATTGTTAGAACAGTTTTTTCAAAAAGCATCGCAGGATGGACCACTGGGGAGAAAGTGATAATGAAGATCTGTTGAATGCCATAGCAGACAATAATATGCTTAAAGGTCCAGGAGGTACAGTATTTTATTTCTTACAAAGCATAATAATTAATACTTTAGCTGAAAAGGTTTAACATGTAACAGCTATGTGTAGTAACTTGTATGCATTTTTGTATAACTTAAAAGCAGATGCCTTTTCTCTGATTGACAGTGTATTATATAAAATAAAAATGTTATGAATGTATCTGCTATTGGACTCACTATATATTGACTGAAATATAGTTGGGGCATGCTTTTTTTTGTGGGGGTGCAGAACATCATTTAGGTTTTCTGTGTATGTGTGTTTTGATTGGGAGGGCAGTAGTACAGATTATGTTTAGGCTGGTATGTATTTACTGCTAACTTTGTACACCTGAGAGTATTTTCATCTAAAATGTAGAAATACCTATCTCAGACTCACCCGGCAACCACCTGTAATCAGAGTTTCAAAAAACAGCTGAGAATAGCAATGAAAATCTAGAGATAGCCATAGTACAAGGAGTGCTCCTAATAATTGCCTCAGATATAATCAAGGGCTCACAGGCTCAATAAAGAATTAAAATGGGCACCTTACAGCAAAGGAGAAAAGAGGTTGCCTAAAATGTAATTAAAGGGAACAGGTTTGAAATGTTCACTATAACATGCACTGCTGCTTTAAATTATGAGTTGGTGATATTTTGTATGAAGACGATGGGGGAAATGAATGTGCAGTAAATAGTCACAAGTGGATAAATCTAATGCCTTAGTCAAAAGACTGGGAAGGTGGTCAGAAGGAGACAATACAGAGTGGTGGTAAACTGGGTCAGATTGGCAGAAATGAAGGTCATGAGTTAGGTAGCAATGGGCGGTTTGGGGGGGGTACCACAGGGGTGAGTCCCGGAACCAGTCCTTTTTCAATATGTTTATCAGCAACGTAGTAGAAAAAATAACGTGCATGCCTCAGTTGGAAACTTTCTACCCCCCAATGCCAGTAAGCAAGAGCCAAAGCGCAATGTACATGGCCAGGCTTGTCTCTGATCAAAGGTTTGTAATTCCGATGTTGTGTTAAATAAATAAAATAAACAGGCACTGAGACTTGTCCATGTTGAGTGGAGCTTAGCAACTCTTCCATCAAGTGGGGATCCTCCTATTCTAGACACGAGTCCCTCTCGCTTACCTTGGGGAAAAGTTGTACCTAACCTGTACCAGTGCAAAACATTGTAAAGATACTTCAAACACACCATCAGCCCAGAACTCTCAGTAGTGTAAAGGTTCACAAAATGTGCCACCAGCAGCTTAACCTGATTCAGTATGTGACTTTATATCTGAATTTTCTCTCTCCCCCACCTCTTACCTCCCCTTCCTGGGACAAAATTGAAAATAGACAGAATTACCTACAGTGGTGTGAAAAAGTATTTGCCCCCTTCCTGATTTTCTCTATTATTGCATATTTGTCACACTGGATGTTTTCAGGTCTTTAGAGAAAATGTAATATTAGATAAAGGGAACCTGAGTGAACTAAATAACACTTGTTTTTTTTTTTTAATTTCACTTATTTAATGAAAAAGTTAACCAACACCAACTGGCACTGTGTGAAAAAAGTAATTGCCCCCTACACTTCATAACTGGTTGTGCCACATTTAGCTGCAATGACTGCAACCAAACACTTCCTATAATTTAATATCAGTCTTTCACATCGTTGTGGAGGGAATTTTAACCTCTTCCTCATAAGAACTGCTTCAATTCAGTAACATTTGGTAGGTTCTCGAGCTATGAACTACTCGTTTCAGGTCCTACCAGCATGCATCTATTGGGTTTAAGTCTGGACTTTGACTAGGCCACTCCAAAACTTTAATTTTACTTCTTTTTAGCCATTCTGATGTGGACTTGCTTTTGTGTTTTGGATCATTGTCTTGCTGCATGACCCAACTATACTTCAGCTTCAGCTGACGGAAGGATGACTGGACATTCTCCTTAAGAATTTTCTGGTACAGAGCAGAATTCATGGTTCCTTTAATTATGGCAAATCATCCAGGTCCTTAGGCAACAAAGCATCCCACCATCACTACCACCACCATGTTTGACTGTTGGTATGGTGTTCTTACTGTGGAATGCTGTGTTTGCTTTGACGAGACATTATGGGATCCATGTTGTCCAAAAGTTCCACTTTGGACTCATCTGTCCATAGAACATTTTCCCAAAAGGCTTGTGGATCATCCAGGTGCTTCTTGGCAAATGAGAGACAAGCATTTATGTTCTTCTTAGTTAGCAGTGGTTTCCGCCTTGCTGCTCTCACATGAAGCCCATTTTGCCCAGTCTCTTTCTGATTGTGGAGTCATGAACACTGACCTTGGCTGAGGCAAGAGAAGCCTGCAGTTCTTTGGATGTTGTTTTAGGATCCTTTGAGACTTCTTGGATGATTTTACACTGCGCCCTTGGAGTAATTTTGGCAGGCCACCCACTCCTGGGAAGGTTCACTACTGTTCCAAGTGTTCTCCATCTGGAGATTATGCTCTCACTGTGGTTCGATGGAGTCCCAGAGCCTTAGAAATAGCTTTGTAACCCTTTCCAGACAAAAGAGGGCAACAAATTTTTCTGATCTTTTCAGGAACTGCTTTGATCATGGCATAATGTGCTTATTGAATCTTTGTGCTGGCAGCGTGACTCTGATGGTAAGGGCCAAAATAAGTGAGGTTTATATTGAGCAGGGCTGGCTGTAATCAAGCCTGGCTGTGTTCAATCAATGACTCTAATTATCCCTTTAATGGGTTGATTTAACTAAGGGCAATTACTTTTCACACAGTGCCAGTTGGTGTTGGTTAACTTTTTTCATTAAATAAATGAAATAAGTGAAAAAAAAAGTGTTATTTGTTCACTCAGGTTCCCTTTATCTAATATTATATTTTGTCTAAAGACCTGAAAACATCCAGTGTGACAAATATGCAATAATAGAGAAAATCAGGAAGGGGGCAAATACTTTTTCACGCCACTGTAACTGTCCTAGTCAATAGCAACTAAATAAATAAAAGCTCAATTCAAGTGTACTTGTCTAACAGATGGCATTAACTATGTGGTTATCCAAACCGTTTATACTACCATCAAAATGTAGGAGATTTAGCCAAGAACAACTTGGGTTTTGAGAGGGTCAGATCCCATCCTGGCATGGGTTAGATTTGATAAGTTTTTTGGGGGATGCTATCTACCAATAATTATTAGGTTCTGATTAATAAATATTTCTTGGCTCCCATAATGTCATGCATAGTATTGTGTCAATGTATTTCTGTAAATTTCAAATGCAAAGCTTTAAAAATTTATTATTTGCCTCCTTGAGGACAACTAGGTCTCATTTGCTACACATAAAGCTCAGAAATTATAATTAATCATGTATGAATGCTATTTTGTTCCCTCTTTCATTTGATGGGTTTATCCAAAAAAAAAAACAACCAACCAAAGTACATTTTCAAACCAGTCAGCAGTATCTTGGGTTAGTGTTGATGTAATTCAAGTAACAATGAGATCATTTTCCTCTAGGTCCTGTCAGCTTGATACTCATAGTATATCAAATAGTCAAAAACCAGTCTTTGCTACACATATTCTGATGGGTATTTTATTAATGACCTCCTCTACATTATATTAAGACCTCTTCTACAGGCATAGGAGCTGAATGACAAATGATTCCCTCTGCCTGGCTGTCACTAGTTCCATTCAATCCTTGGTGGATTATGGTATAGTAATCTACGGATCTGCATCTGACACTGCTCTTAAAAGAATAATGCTCTTCCTCAATAAAGTGTGTTGCCTCATAACGGGGGCACCAAAGCTCACCCATACCTGCAATATTTACAGTCAAGTGAACTAGCTAAGCTTTAAGGACAGGCTAGACAATCACACCTGCCTGCTCGCCAAGAAGCTTACCACCTCACTCTCCCCTCCCTGGGTCCAGAAGCTCATCTTCCCTGACCCTACCCATCTTATTCAACTAGGAGCTCTGATTAGGCCCTCTTCCGAGTCACTTTCTGTAAGACATCCATAGAGGCAGACATCATTCTTCCACAGGGCTCCTGTTCTGTGCAGTGGCCAGGTTCTTCTGGTTTCCTCTACAGTGAAATGGGGGGCTCCTTTAAAACTAAACTTTGCCAGCATCTACTCTCTGAATAGTTATGACTGCTCTTAGCCTTTTCTGGTCAATATGGGACTGCTCATGGCTTGTCCCTCTATTTCCCCCTACTCCTCCCACCTTATCTTGGTCTAATTTCTCCCTCCCCATTCTGTTCCCCCCCTTCCCTTTACTCATCCTTTACTTGTACTATTTCCTATTCCTCCTTCTCAGCACCAAATATCCCTCTTCTCAAGTTTTCTACCTACCGTCCCTCACCAGCTATCTCATAACTCTCCTTGACTGACTTCTTTCTGGCCTCCCTTTCTTTTCTTTAATTCCCTACTTGTTTATGAAATTAGCTAGCATTGCATGCACCATGTTTGCTTCATAATCATGTACTCCACCCTTAGTTATGATGCACTACATTACTTGTATACTCTTATCCTATGCATTATGTACTGTATTAATTTCCTGTAATGTTTTGCATCCTGTTTTAAATCTATTCAATGTGTTTGCTTGCCATGCATGCTGCCCTTATTTATGATGCTCTTACGTATAATGTAATGTATTATTTCCATACTCGTACCCTATATATAATGTACTGTATTAATCTCCTGTAATTTGTTTGTAAACTGCCTGCTTATAAATGTGATGTGGGGTGATTGCAAGAGTTTTTTACTCTAAGGGCTGTAATTCCAAGACTTCAATAAATAAATATTGACCATTTACTTGTAAAAGAAAATGGCAAATGCCTGGCAGGTGCCCTAGGTAGATCATCAACCATTTGAGCACTGTATGTGCCCCCCCCCCTCAAAAAAACCAAAACAACCCACAACACTATTTTATTCTTAAAATGTAAATTTTGTTTTCCTGTGTTTTCATTCCAGCCTCTACCACAGTTCCCTCCTTATTAATTCTTTTCAGATTTAACTCCTTTTGCTGAGGCTCCAAAGCACTCACAGAGGGTACTGCTACCTCAGTACCTAACCCAATGCATGAGCCCACAAAAATGTGCACCTCTATCCTGCTCCCCTTATAATTATTCCAAAACATGTCCACAAAGTTTCCACTCATGTGACCTATATCCATTCTACCAAATACCTCCTGAAATTTATACTTACCACTGCACCCCTCCTGAAATGTGTACATCTGCATCTCTCACAAATGTTGCATGTGTCCCTCCTTCTCCTTCTGTGCCTATCGAAGCCCTGCCATGCCATCCTGGCTGAAACCCTAGTCTCACCACCCTAGCTCAAGCTCCTGTCCCCTTCACCATGCCCTGTCCCCCATGAACCTCAGTCCTTTTCCCCCTTTCACCACCACCTACCTTGCACCCACCCTTACCCCACTCCCAGAAATTGTGCACCCACCCTATCCCAGCAACATTTGTATTCCATCCCCACAC
Organism: Neoceratodus forsteri; assembly: GCA_016271365.2. Classification (NCBI taxonomy): domain Eukaryota; kingdom Metazoa; phylum Chordata; order Ceratodontiformes; family Ceratodontidae; genus Neoceratodus; species Neoceratodus forsteri. The sequence goes on along the minus strand of CM028131.1, from coordinate 1,064,902,139 downwards.
AAACAAGATGCGTGCTCATCTGTGCATGTCCAGATTGATACCATATGTTTTACTCCAGCCTTTGTACTCCTGCCCCATGACTCCTGAAACTTGTGCCCCTGCAGAGCTCCCCACAAACCTGCAACCTTTCGCAACTTCCCTCACACCTGTACCCCTACACAGCTCCCCCAAACCAGTAACCTTTCACAACTCCCCAATACCAAATGATGTCTTTACCGTCTCCTCACTCCCTTCACAACAGTTGTCCCCCTTCACCTGGAACCTTTTAAAGTTTTGCTCATTCCTCACACTCTGAAAACTGTTTACCCCTACCTTTATTCTCCCCAAGATTTTATTGCTTCTCCTGTACACCTCCCAAAATTAATTCCATAATCCACACCCTTACCCAAATGTTTATCCCATTCCCTGCACAAATAGCAAAATTTGCAAGACTGCCAAAATTCTACACCCCTTCTCTTGCAACCCTCAGAGAATGTACATGAACATCATTGCACCCTTCCACAAATTAGTATACTTTGTGCCACACTACTCCAAACTTATGTACTATACCTTCCATGCACTACTGCCAAAGTCTGCACCCCACCCCTTCGTATAGTTTAAGAGGTGTGAGATACCAATACTACTATACTGTAGACTATGACAATATTTTAATTTTGCAGAATATGATAAAAGAAAATTCAGAGACATCAGTTACTGCCATTAGTGCACTGGGATGCATGAAATCTTCATAGGGTGACAGTCTCAATGGTATAGAATGCCAGAAAATGATAATAACATTACAATGTACAGAATTGTCTCATCAGTGTAGAGGGCTGAAAATATCATACAAACATTCAGATATGCTTTTTATTGGGTTAAGTATATTTGCATGGAGTTGTGATCACATGCTACTTTCAGAATGATGTCTATCTCTAGGGATGTCTTACAGAAAGGGACTCGGTAGAGGGCCTAATCAGAGCTCCTAGTAGAATAAGGTGGGTAGGGTCAGGGAAGATGAGCTGCTGGACCCAGGGAGGGGAGAGTGAGGTGGTAAGCTTCTTGACGAGCAGGCAGGTGTGATTGTCTAGCCTGTCCTTAAAGCTTAGCTAGTTCACTTGACTGTGAATATTGCAGGCATGGGTCAGCTTGGTGCCCCCGTTATGAGGCAACACACTTTATTGAGGGAGAGCATTATTCTTTTAAGAGCAGTGTCAGATGCAGATCCGTAGATTACTATACCATAATCCACCAAGGATAGAATGGAAATAGTGACATCCAGGCAGAGGGCATCATTTGTCATTCAGCTCCTATGCCTGTAGAAGAGGCCTTAATATAATGTAGAGGAGGTCATTAATAAAAGACCCATCAGAAAATGCATAGCAAAGACTGATTTTTGACTATTTAATATACTATGTGTATCAAGCTGACAGGACCTAGAGGAAAATGATGTAATTGTTACTTGAATTAAATCAACACTAACCCAAGATACTGCTGACTGGTTTGAAAATGTACTTTGGTTGGTTGTTTTTTTGGGGGTATCCTCATCAAATGAAAGAGGGAGCAAAATAGTATTCATATATGATTAATTATAATTTCTGAGCTTTACGTGCAGCAGATGAGACCTAGTTGTCCTCACAGAGGCAAATAATAAATTTTTAAAGCTTTGCATTTGAAATTTACAAAAATACATTGACACAATATTATGCATGACATTATGGGAGCCAAGAAATATTTATTAATCAGAACCTAATAATTATTAGTAGATAGCATCCCCCCAAAAACTTACCAAATCTAACCCATGCCAGAATGGGATCTGACCCTCTCAAAACCCAAGTTGTTCTTGGCTAAATTTCCTACATTTTGATGGTAGTATAAACGGTTTGGATAACCACATAGTTAATGCCATTTGTTAGACAAGTACACTTGAGTTGAGCTTTTATTTATTTGGTTGCTATTGACTAGGACAGTTAGGTAATTCTGTCTATTTTCAATTTTGTCCCAGGAAGGGGAGGTAAGAGGTGGGGGAGAGGGAAAATTCAGATATAAAGTCACATACTGAATCAGGTTAAGCTGCTGGTGGCACATTTTGTGAACCTTTACACTACTGAGAGGTCTGGGCTGTTGGTGTGTTTGAAGTATCTTTACGATGTTTAGCACTGGTACAGGTTAGGTACAACTTTTCCCCAATGTAAGCGAGAGGGACTCATGTCTAGTATAGTATAGAGGGACCCCCACCTGATGGAAGAGTTGCTAAGCTCCACTCAACATGGACAAGTCTCCGTGCCTGTTTATTTTATTTATTTAACACAACATCGGAATTATAGACCGTTGCATCAGAGACAAGCCTGGCCATGTAGACTGGGCTTTGGGTCTTGCTTGCTGGCATTGGGGGAGAAAGCTTCCAACTGAGGCATGCATGTTATTTTTTTCTACTATGTTGCTGATGAACATATTGAAAAAGGACTGGTTCCGGGACTCACCCCTGTGGTACCCCCTCCAAACAGCCCATTGGTACCTAACTCATGACCTTCATTTCTGCCAATCTGACCCAGTTTACAACCACTCTCTGTTGTCTCCTTCTTACCACCTTCCCAGTCATTTGACTAAGGCATTAGATTTATCCACTTTTGACTATTTACTGCACATTCCGTCCCCCCCACCTCTTCATACAAAATATCACCAACTCAAAATTTAAAGCAGCAGTGCATGTTATAGTGAACATTTCAAACATGTTCCCTTTAATTACATTTTAGACAACCTCTTTTCTCCTTTGCTGTAAGGTGCTCGTTTTAATTCTTTATTGAGCCTGTGAGCCCTTGATTATATCTGAGGTAATTATTAGGAGTACTCCTTGTACTATGACTATCTCTAGATTTTCATTGCTATTCTCAGCTGTTTTTTGAAACTTTGATTACAGGTGGTTGGCGGGTGAGTCTGAGATAGTATTTTCATCTAAAATGTAGAAATACCTATCAGGTGTACAAAGTTAGCAGTAAATACATACCAGCCTAAACATAATCTGGACTACTGCCCTCCCAATCAAAACACACACACAAAAAAAACCTAAATGATGTTCTGCACCCCCCCCCACAAAAAAGCATGCCCCAGCTATATTTCGGTCAACAATATATAGTGAGTCCAATAGCTAATACATTCATAACATTTTTGTTTTATATAATACTCTGTCAATCACAGAAAAGGTGTCTGCTTTAAGTTATACAAAAATGCATACACATTACTACACATAGCTGCTACATGTTAAAACTTTTCAGCTAAAGTCTTAATTATTATGCTTTGTAAGAAATAAAATACTGTACCTCCTGGACCATTAAGCATAATATTGTCTGCTATGGCATTCAACAGATCTTCATTATCACTTTCTCCCCAGTGGTCCATCCTGCGATGCTTTTTGAAAAAACTGTTCTAACAATGAAACTGTATTTCTGGGTGCCTGTCTATGTTCCACTAAGAGCTATGTAACCAGGCAGCGGTATATGTAAGACTGTGAATGAACTGCCTTCTTGGCAGAACCATCACCACACCCACCAAGTACATGGCTACTACTGACAAATGTTGAACATGTGGCACTGTCAGTCCAACGGGCCCCCATCACCACACCCCACCATGTATGTGGCTACTACTGAAAAAATGTTAAACTGTGGCACTGTTAGTCTAACATCCTCCTCCCCCCCAGCCCTATGGACAAAATATATAAAAGCCCACACAAAACTGCTTACAAATTTTTCTTCGACTCAGAGTGATTGCTGGAGTTGCATTGACTATTCATTCTGCTAAAGCCTGGGTCACAGTATAATAAAAAGTATGCAGAATGTGCCTTTTTTCTAAGTCAACAGCTGTAAGCTATAAGCAATAGCTTATACTGTTTTTTAGTATTCATGTATTTTTCTAAACAATTGAATCCTTTACTCAGTGACACAGTGTAACGTATTCTACATCTTACTACCCAAAAGAAAAAAGTTGTTTAATGCTTTGCTTTTTCTGTAGGGTATATAGTGAAAAAACATATGACTTATCCCTTTACAGGGAGGAACAATAAACCCTTCTAGCCACTGCTATGTAAATGAAACACAGATGTTGTTTTAGTCTTAAAATACACAAAGACATCCAGCTCACTGACAACCATACCATGGGGCCAGAAAGCCACTCTATATTTAAAATCTACATATACGACATTTCTTTCCTACGTGTCTAATGAGGAACACACACACACTAGATTCTTAGCCTTTCTTGCTGTCAATGTGAAACACAGTTTTTATTTTTTAAAATGAAAGCTTATATCTGCATTTTTACAGATCCCTGTAAATACAGAAATCTTGAGACACACACATACACACATAGCCAGCATTTTGCAAAGCTTTCCAGAGAAACAGTTGAACCATCTTATTTACACAGAGGTCCTCCTGTTTTAGTTTATAAATGTTACATGCATATACATAAATGTATCCTTTTGGTGCAAGTTTTGCACATTTTATAACTTGTTATAAAACAGAAAAAGGGGTACTCACACAGGCAGATTGATTCCCTCGGGGTGGGTCTCCAAACAGATCTGTGAAACCTCTGCATGATCAGGTTGCCTCCTAAATACTGCTTTCTGAAAATATCCTAATCAAAAAACACACACATGCCCCTGCAGCTAGCCCCCAAGCTGACAGGGGGCACATAACACTACATAAACCCTAACTTATTTTTGGGGTGGGTTTGGGTACATTGGTGAAGAGGGACAGGGGTTCGAGCCAGGATGGTGGGGGTGCAGGAGAAAGGGTGGGAAAGGAGTTTGAGCTAGCACGGAGGGACTCGGGTTCCAGCCAGGATGGCATGGCAGGGGTTCGAGGAGTGTATGAGAAGGAGGGGCATAGGATGCTTACAAAATGGTGGGTGGCAGGGTTCAAAGAGTGTACGAGAAGGAGGGGCATAGGACACTTACAAAATGGTGGTGTTATGTCACTTCCAGGTTTTCAGTGTTGGTCATTTCCTGCGCAAGTGGGTGGGACACGGGTTCACATGCATGTCATTTCCTGCACAAGGGGTGGGACACGGGTTTGAGCTTATGTCACTTCCATCAAAAGTGGGCGGGGCTAATGCATTTAGGGAGGGGCTTCCGGTTTAACAAGGGACGATTCTGATTGGTCCATTTAGGCCACGCCCAACCGTCAAATGACTTGGCATGTGCTGATAAGCTGAAATTTAACATTTGACGAGATATAGGAACTTATACTACTTACATGTGGAAGAGACTCATTGCTTCTCTTGTAATACCTGAGAGAAATGGCTGCCTTATTGCCATTGGTGAAACACCATAACCACATTTTTAAGGGACAAGTTACCCGAATGTGTATTGTTTATATAATGGGGTATTCATATTAATTACAGTCTTTATGTGGCCTACCACAAATTCCTAGCAATTGTTTCCTGATTTCTAGCGACAGCACCCTCAGTAATGCAGAGCGAAGTGCTTGGTGATAAGATGCATCATTCAAAAAGGCAGTTGCAGAGCTCAAAAAGTAAATTTCACCAAACAAATTAAAGCCAAGTTAAACATTGGAGTATGGTATGTAATAAAAAAAAACTGCACTCACAACTTGGAAAAAAAAGTACTTTTATTAGAACACTGTTATATGTAATATCAGTTCAAGTCCTTGTTAATTTCTTGCCATTGGTCAGCGGCATATATACTGCAGTTAGTTAAATGATGATCTTATCTTTTCTAGTTGTGATAAATTATTGATCTATGCACTGTAATTTAGTTAATTTTTCCCCAAGATTCGTGTATGTAATGCATTATTTGATAGCTTAGGGCATTGAAAGTCAGCTGATACTTTTTTTTCCTTTTCATGTATTTAGCTGGAACGGATCATAGTTTGGTCTCTACATGATGACCAGCCAATCCCACCTATTTCCCAATACATCTGAATACCCCGCCATTCAGTCATGTAATAACTTGGAGCATAGGAGAGCATGGGGGGGCAAGTTCCGTTGAAGTCCGGGGAGTGGCAGATTTGATTTCAGTTTAAAACATTTTGTTGGCCAGTTAGAAATTAGTTGAAGATTAATGAAGGCCACCACTCTACTAATAAGTGGTCACCCCACCCAACATTCCCTTTCTCCATGTCATTAGTTGCCTGAACATGTTTGTGTACAGATAACTGGGAAGTGGAAGGCACCAGCTGCCTAGCTTGCCAGGGCAAAACTACGATTGCGTCCAGCTAATACTGGCTTAGAATAAAATTGTAAAAATAGCAGCAACTGACTATTGTCTCCCTAAGTTACAAAATATTGCAGGTAATACCTGAACTGGCATTTGAGGGGCTAGTGGGTGTGCTGGGTGTGGGGGTGTTGTCGAATACAGGACAACTAAGATTCAGTGCCAGAAAATGCACAGTAATGTACATGGGGTGGAAAAACCTACAAGTAACTTACACATGGGGGGAGAAGTAATGAAGACAACTGAGTAGGAGAGGGATCTGGGGATCATAATGCAGCAAGGTGCGGGAAAAGCAAATAGAATGCTGGCATGTATAGGAAGAGTTATAACAAGTAGAAAAAGGGAGGTGCTGATGTATCTATACAGGTCCATGGTGAGGCCTCACCTGGAGTATGGGATTCAGTTCTGGAAACCTCATCAATGGAGGGACATAGATGGAATTGTAAGGATACAGAGAAGGGCACTAAGATGCTGCATGGGTTGAATGGGAAGCCCTATGAGGCAAGGTTGAGGGAGTTGGGTTTGTTCTCACTGGAGACCAGAAGGAAGAAGGTGAGACATGATAGAAATGCTTAGGTACATTAAGGGGATAAATAAAATGGGAGTCAGCTTATTTTTTTATATATATATTTTATAAGCTTTTACCCCTGCTTTCTCCCCACCCCCGGCACGTCGAGATGCTCTCTCTTCATGTCACCCCTCTGGCTGTGCCAACACTGGACCTCCACCCAGTGGTGACTAGGGAGGTGGATCAGGGAGGGCAGTAGACATGGCCTATCTGGACTTCAGCAAGGCCTTTGACACTGTGCCACAAAGAAGACTATTACACAAACTGCGGAATATGGGTGTGGGCAGGACAGTAGTGTGGTGGGTAGGTAACTGGCTGGGTCGCAGGACACAGAGGGTGATGGTAAATGGCTGTCACTCCACAGAGGGAAAAGTGACCAGTGGGGTACCGCAGGGATCAGTGCTGGGACGGTCCTGTTCAACATCTTGATCAGTGACATTCGCAGGACCTAGAGGCAGAATTTCACTGTTCGCTGATGACACAAAGCTCTGTAACAGAGTAGGCCTTTTAGAGGGTGTAGACAGAATGAGAAGGGACCTTCAGAAACTTGAAGAATGGACAGGGATTTGGCAGTTGAAATTCAATGCTAAGAAGTGCAAGATAATGCATATGGGGCACAAAAACCCTGGCACAATATATCAGTTGGGGTGAGGATATAGCATGCACCAAGCAGGAAAAGGATCTTGGGGTTATCATCTCTGATGACCTCAAGGTAGGGAAACAGTGTGACAAGGCAGCAGGTAAAGCAAATAGGATGCTGGGATGCATAGGCAGGGGCATCACCAGCAGGAAAATGGAGGTCATAATTCCACTATACAAGACACTAGTGAGGCCCCACCTGGAGTACAGTGTACAGTTCTGGAGACCTTACCTACGTAAGGACATAGACAGGGTAGAGAAGGTTCAGAGGAAGGCAACAAAGATGGTGCATGGATTGCATCACAAGTCCTATGAGGACAGGTTGAAGGAACTGAACATGTACTCCCTGGAGGAGAGGAGGGAGAGAGGAGGGGATATGATAGAGACATACAAGTATCTTACAGGGAGGAACAGGGTGCAGGAATACCCTAGTTTTAAGCAAAAAAGATGTTCCAGGACTAGAGGGCATGGGATGAAGTTGGAGGGAGGACAATTCAGAGGAAACATGAGGAAGAATTTCTTCACAGAACGGGTGGTGGACAAGTGGAACACCCTGCTAGAGGAAGTGGTGGGGGCTGAAACAATCACAGGATTTAAGAATGCATGGGATAGACATAAAGGAATTCTGGAGGTCAGGGGTAAGGAAGCAACAGACTTCTAAGAAAACATAAACTGAACTTACAGGCTCAAATGGGAAGACTGGGTGGGCCATAGGCCCTTATCTGCCGACACTGTCTATGTATCTATGTATCTTATCTATGGTGGTGGGAATACAGGAGGGTGGCCACCTCCCAGAGAGGAGAGCTGCCATAGGCTGCTTGATCCTGCTCCCCCCCCTTGTGCTGGCACCTCAATGACCCTAGGCCATTCTCAAACCTGGGTCGCTGGTGTAGTGCAGGCTAAGGTGTTCAGCACCTCAGCCCTCTGCACTAGTGGGCCAGGGAGGGAGGGAGCTTATTCACAGGAAAGGTAGTAGCTAGGACTAGGGGTCATGGATGGAGGGAGGTAGATGCGGGGGAATTTGAGGGGGTGTTAATTCACTGAGCGTGTGGTGGAGCCCCAGAACAGTCTGCCAGAAGAGGTGGTGGGGGGACCAAATGGTGGATGAGTTCAAGAGGGCATGGGACAGATGCAAGGGTCTGACCAGGGGGCAGAGTGGGGGATCTCGAGGGGGGGGCTAAACAGCAGACTAGATGGGCCAAGACAGTCCTTTTCTGCCATCAGATTTCGATGATTGTAAAGAGGGGTTCTATTTCTTTCACCTTTCCCAAAACCTTCCAGTGAATATGCTGCCAAAAGGGCATGCTTTTGAATACTGTAGTAAGTTGCCTTAAAATACATAACCTATAACCCACAACATGTAATGATGTATTTGGAGCCATTAATTTATGCTCACTGTGCATTATAAGGCTGAAGACCAAATGACCTCCAACCACAAGGCAACTGCATTAATGCCCCTATACAGCCATGGCCTGGAACATGATATTGCACTCACAAATCTGAATTGGGGTATACAATAACACATGCTACATGATGTAACATGCCTTTGCCATATGGTACTCTTTTACTGAGTCTAACCACAAAGCTGTTTAATTTCAGTCTTTGTCTCTTGCTTCCCACAAACTGATAATGTTTTAAGAAATTGGACATTTTCAGAGTTAAGTTATGTCTGTCGCTAACAGCTGACCAAGAATACCTATTGACTGTCAATGTATAAAAAATGAAACTTCATACAAAATTGGAACCTATTCAATTAAACTTGAAATGATATTCTGTTATTTTCTTGTTTATTTTTGGCATGTATACAGCAGTGTGTTTGTCATGAATCACAACAGTGCATAATACTGGAAGCTATAAAAGGAACACTGCACTGAAAGTTGCCATAAAGCAACAAGGATGTTGGGGGACTTAATAAAGGTCAGATAGGGTGGGATTCAAAAATACTGTGTGTTTTTGGTGGCATATGTAGTAATGCAGGTTGGCATGCAAACATCTGTGATATTGATTCACTATCAAATTAAAAAAGTAATATTTGGATATGCTTGTGAGCATTGAACCAAACTGCATTCTGGTTCTATGTTTAGTGCTCTAAACATCATCAAGCAGGTAGTCTAGTGCTACAGGGGATGATATTGGCATATGAAGTCTGAGGCAGGGTAAGGAAACAATTTTAAGCTCATGTGACAATACTGATTAACAAAAAACAATTTGTATAGAAATAATTTTGGATGAGGCATTGCATCAAGAGACCTAAAAACAATTTAATGTTTTTTTATAATAGAAATCTTTCAGTATACTCACAAAAGGTATATTTTAATTTTGCTAAACTGGATAACCTCTTAAATAGTTCTAATGGCTTACCTTGGGGTAAACACAGGGAATATCTTTCTTGCTATGAATACTGTTTTTAATTATGAAAAATTAATATTGGTACATTTTTTCAGAGTTAATTACTGGGGATATAATGTAATTTAAAGAGACAGTGCCAAAAACATGAATTTGGGGTAATATTCATATTGATATATTGTATAAATTAATGTTGCTATATTTTCCAGAGCAGTTAACTTATTTATTGATTAAATGAGCACAGTTTAGTTGTAAATATTCTTATTTATAGCCTTGACTGCTGACATGGAAAATCTTGTTTCAAGACATTTGCGAGATTTATCATACTTAAATTAAGTAAATGTCTTGATTTTTGGGAAAGCATTCCAAATTTAAGATTTTCTGGATGTTTCAGTATGTCTAAAACACTTGTTTCAAGACATTTGCAAGATTTTTCATACTTAAATTAAGCAAAGATATATCATAATTTGGGGTGAGCAGTCTTAATTTGACATTTCATTATGTCTATGAGCTCTTTTTCAAGACATCTGCGAGATTTGTCATACTTAAAATTAAGCAATGAAATATCTTGATTTGGGGTGAGCAGTCTAAATTTAAGATTTCTGGATGTTTCAGTAGGTCTAAAAATTCTTGTTTCAAGACATTTGCAAGATTTGTCATGCTTGAATTAAGCAAAGAAATCTTGTTTTTTGGCTAAACGATCTTAATTTAAGATTTTTTGACTCACTTCAGTATGTCTAATAACTCTTGTTTTTGGTTAAGCAGCCATGTTTTAAGATTTATACTCTTGTTTTAAGAAAACAAAGATTTTAAGCAACATCGAGACATTAAGCCATATTATCTTATTTTTATAAGTCTGACTAAGATAATTATCTTACCCCATTGGCAGATAATTTTGCTTATTTCAAGGATAAAATACACAACTAAGTTTTTTTGGCTATTTGTAAGACCATAATTTTTTGCAGTGTAGGATGATGGTCCTCCTAGTGGTTTGACCACCACTTCCCTTCCCAGAGCTCTGATTAGCAATGTACAATTTATTCATGTCCCAGTTATTTTCAATCTTACACATTGGAATATGGCTGAGATTGGTCTCTGTCCCATGACCAACACTTCTAAATCTTTCAGTATGATGCTTACAGACATTGTAGCTGCTTACCAAATCCACACTAATGATCCATTTAGTGGACCTCATACCACTGATCATGTAGTTTTTAGTTTTTAGACCCATTCCTAATGCTAAAGCTAGACCACGCACTAGGTGTGACACTACAGATGTTACTGGTGCAGCAGGCACCATTTCTGGCCATTTTGGTTCAGGAATGTCTATCTGGAATAGAGCAGGTATAGCTGCTATTAAAGCACAAACACTTACTTTTCAGCAAGCTGCTGAAAATGATATCCTACCCACACCATTATATGGTATAGATGGTTTAAGTAAAGATGAATTTTTACTGTATATAACATGCAGAAAATTGCCAAAGGGTTCAGTGATACTAAGAATAAGATTAATGAACTGACTTTTCAAAATAACAAGGAGGCAGACAAGCAATATATTGCCTTTGAACTTTTATGCTTCGCTTATGGTTCTTATGTAATTGCCACTGTTAACAATCTCTTGAGGGACTTGGAAACAGGATGTATTCCAGATCTTATCCTTGTTAGGAGAATGGCTAAATGGTATTGTCCTCATTGCAAGTCCATTACATAGAAACATAGAATTTGATGGCAAATAAGGCCGCTTGGCCCACCCAGTCTGCCCATTGGCTGCATTACAATGTGTTTAGCAAATTCTGTTAATATTTTTATGTCTGCTGCAAGAAATCTTGGGTATGTTTCATGATACTTAAACCAAGCACCTTGTTACTTTACTAAGACTTGCTCAATCCATGACAATATGTTTATCACCTTTACTGTCTCACTACCCCACTTTGATCCACAAACTTCTGTCTTCAACAAATTGACTGCTATTAGTTCCATCAGACATCTTGATGAAAACATTTACTGAGAAAGAACAGACTTGCCTTCTTTATCTGTCTGCCATTCTGTTCTCCAAGCCTGGGTGGTACCCCATATGAACTGTTGCGCCAAGAAGGGATACTATTACCTGTGCCATTGTGATGTCTTCGATATTGTGAAACCTGTTTCTGGTTACTCTCTGGAACATCTTGACTGGTCCTTTACACTGGGTGATGATCTGCCATTCAACCTGACTGACACAGATGACGAATCTGAATCTTTACAAGCTGCATCTTTAGTGCCTGACAGTGAAACAGCTGCATCCCGAAGCTACCTGGAAGAGGTACATCGCTTCACTTCACGGCTCACCAACCAGTCCTTTGCTTGTTCAATACATCTACAGTGATGGAGGGTTCCTACTGTGAGAGTTACTTATAATTCCGATGGGCAGTATTATGTAGTGACAAATCATAAATCCTTTGCTTATGGTGAAAAAATGTGTGATATTTCAGCTCCTAACTTCTGTTTTACTCCACAGCAGAAAACAGTAATTGATCACACAGTACTTACTCCTGTTCCTCTCCCTGAACCAGATGTTATTGATACCGATCTGCAATACTTGCTTGCCTCATCTCATATTTGCCCATGTTTAATGTGCACATTGACCCTTTGACTCTTTCTTTCAAGTTTCTTTTAGCTAGAAAAGATTTGCATTTGATTTATATTAGCAATAATGTATCTAAGACTAGTGATGCTCTTAATGATCTTATTCATGACGGTTATTTAAGCACTGCTGTATCCAATACTTGGTTAGCATTTATTTTTAAAGCTTTTGTTATTATCCAAGCATTTTTGATTGTTTTTCTGATACTAACCCTTTGCTGTCTGCGACATATTTTAAGACAACACCATGAACAACTCAAATTCTTTTACAAGGCTTGTGCACCGGACTTGTAAATGACTTTTTAGCTCCATCCCACTACTCTCCTGTGGTTGTTGCCTTTTCTTCTGAAGGCAACAAGGAGGGAATGTTATCCATGGTCTGCATCCCTGATTGTACCCCCACCTCGTGGACAGCAACATATATATAGGTATATGTATTAACCTTAGGGCAGAGACACTTATCATACAAGCATAAGTGTCAGGATTTGTGTTGTACTCTATTTTACTAATGCATATTATGCTCCATTATATTTTACCAATATATCTTAGTCCTGGGAAATGCTTTCCACTCTATTTTACTGTATTGTGATAAGTAAGGCAATAGTGCCATCTTTAGTAATTGTACTGCTATAATGACCTTGGGGTCTCACAGTAGCCCATTGTTAGCCTAATCATGCAAGCTAAGCAACTTCTCATGTTAGTTAGGATAGTTTCTCAGGCCACCTGTTACTGGCCAATTATATACTTTTTATGTATCTTCTTTTAGTAGTTGCTATGGTTATTATCAGGGTATAAGACCCTGTGTAACACACAGCTTCTCTGAGAATAGAGACGAGACTGCATTTTACCTAGGTAAGGAAAACTGGCTAAGTTCTCCCAGTGTTATCACTGCTGGTTATAAATCTGTATTACTGACCTGTAATAAATTTCATTTATTATATGTGTATCACTTGTCTGTTGTCTCTTCCTTTGCACTGTTCCACCAATAACCTGAGAAAGCTAATTTATTACTACTTACAGTACCCCTAAATAATTGAATTCTTTTACCTCCTCAAATATACTCTCATTAACTGACCAAATGTTTTTTTCTACTTTTGTCTCCAAATGAGATTATTTTGTTCTTGCAGCACTAATCTCCAGTCCTATTACACTTGTATGACCCATAATAACTGCTGATCATCTTTTCAAGCTTCCTGAAGTTTGTGAAAGTAAGACTGCATCACCTGCATACATTAGAATGTTATTATCATAACTATTACTCTTAAGAGGAAGCGTGTCTACAAGTAGTAAAAACATTCTATTAAACTATTTATATACGAATTAAACAAACATGGAGTCAGCAGACACCCTGCTTGACTCCTGGTTCAATAACAAAAGGATCCATTAAAGCATCATTTGTGATGGATCTTATTCTGGCCTTAGTACTGGTATGTGGTAACATCAAAATTTCCAACAATCTTCTATCAACGTTCAAGTCAAATAACCTTTTCTGGGGGTCACATGGTGCAGGTGACCTAGTGGCAGCAGAGATTCAGGGCTCCTATCCTATCCTCACATTGTTGTCTCTTTTCTCTGGCTTTTGGTTTGAAATGGCCAAAATAATTACAACAATGCAGAAAGAACACCTTCAGCATTCATTTCATCGACAAATTGCATCGCTATAGGAAGTTTTGCTTCCACGATGGATGCTGATATGAAGATGGCCCAGCTCAAGCACACACTACCTGCCTCACCTTAGAAGATGCCTAAGAAGGTCAAGCCTCAAGGGGAAGTGTCCACTTCCAAGGGCTCATCAGTTGTACAACCGATTCCCCTTACCGAAGAACATTTTTTACAAGAATTGCTACATTTCAGGGAGACCCTGCTTGAAATCTCCTCTGAAATTATGTCCATTCATAGCGACATATCAGATCTAACTAAAAGAGTTGGGGACACAGAGGCCAGATCCTTCTCCCTGGAAAGATGGAGGGACAAAATAGACCCCAAAATAACCCAGCTCAGACAGCTTGTGTACAAGCTACAGCTTAAGATGGAGGACCTTGAAGGCAGGAGCAGACAGAACAACATTCTCATTATGGGTCTCCCAGAATCCAGAGAAGGTCCTAACGCCATTGTACTCATGCAGAAATTCCTGGAGAAAACAGTGGGTCCTTCCCCCCTTAAGAGCAGCTACCAGATCTAACGGGCTCATCCATCGCTTCGACCCCAACCTCAACCTGGCTCACCCCAAGACCTCTGGTCTTGAAATTTCTAAGTTACATTGAAAGGAAGCATGTATTAAACAAAGTCAGAGAACTTCAAGCTATCATGTGGGAGGGCTACAAACTCAGGATTACCCAAGATCTGCCATTTGAAACGCAGCAGAAATGCTCCACTTTTCATCCCACAGTTAGTAAGCTGATTGCTGCAAGTATCCCTTTCAAGATGCTCTGTACCGCCAAGCTGCAAGTCCTAATTGCTGGTTTCTGGTTCTCCTATGATTCCCTGACCCTAGCTGTGACTGATTTAAAGATTTAGTTGCCTGATCTCTTCAAAGATGGATGAACCCCCCCTCCTGGAGCTGTTTGATTTGGATTGAGAGGATCGCTTTCTTTAATACAGGATTTTCAGGCATTTTGACTGTATTTACCTGCTGTTTGTGTGGATTCTAGTATTGGACTCATTGTGTCCCTGTGGGTTGAGACAGTTTTCATTTGCTCCCACGGGCTGGGCCAGACTCCATTCACAGTAATCCTCAGCCCTAACATGGAGGGCAGCCACACTCAGGTCTCTCATGATTAAGAGGGAACTGATTTGTTTGGGTGTGGGAAGGGAGGGTCATTATTGAATAGGGCCGCTTGCTGGTCCAGGTGCTTTTTGTTTCCCCCTCCACCTCCTCACCCTGATCGAAAAGCTCCTCTGAGACCTGAGCACTTCAAGTACTGTTTTTTTTTTATTATAAATAGTTTTATATGTTTAATGCTGTTTCTATAACTTTCTACACTGTTGTGATTTTGTCATAATTGTGGGGGTGAGCATTGTGTCAATTCTGTTTATCGAGGGCCTTCAGTCTTGCGATACTCATGATCTGGTTTCTGGTTGTTTGATTTAATGGGCCACTTTGAATGTATTATTGCAGTTCCGGTGGCTATGATCTACTATCTGTTAGCCCAAAGTCCATCTCTGGTGGTTGTTTTGGCTTGTGTTTTTTGACACTGGGCTGTACTTGGGGCTCACCCTAAGGCCTTTCTACATTCTGGCCTTGTGTTGTCTTCACCGTTTGAATTCCAGCTGTGGCCGCATTGCGAGAAGGGGATGGGATTGCCCTGGTTTTGCACACTCATGCAAGACCTGCACAATGTGCCAGTACATGGGGGGTTAGGTCGCTGCACAATCCCATCATGTTGGCTCTGGAGGTTTGGGCTTTTACTGCCATTAGCTCCTTGGTCCACTCAGACCCTTCAGATCCTACCACTCCTTCCGGGTATATTCTCAGAGTTTTGTGTCTGGGTGCCTTTGGGGGAGGTCTCCTTAGGTGGGGTTCTCTCACCTTTTTCCATAATTTCCTTTTAATTGAGGAGACCTCTGTACACAGTTGCTGGAGTTTCATTCTCTCTCTCTGGGGGGGGGTACCTCCACTTTAAGCCTCAGTGGTATCGTCCGGTTGGGCTGGTTTTTGGGTTATTAGGAATGGGTATGGGAAGGAAGAAGGGCTTATGTTTTAAGGTTGAGGGAGAGAAGAGAGGGTGGGTTACTTTAAGGGCTATTGTGTCTTGTCATAAGGGAGCTGCTTACCTCTTTATAATAGTTTTATTCATGCTATTTTGTTACCTCAGGTTTAGATACTTTTTATGGCTGTTCAAGTCTCCTTATGTGCCAAAGGTAGGATTTTGTGGGAGGGAGGGCAGGAGTGTGCCCGGAAGGTTCTGCTGAGTTCTTGGTTTACCTTCAGAAATTCTTTATTTGGTTGCCACTCAAAGGTGACTAATATTCTTAAAGTTATATCATGGAATGTTAGGGGAATCAAGGATCCAGTTAAAAGGTCCCAAGTTTTCAAACACTGTGCCTTGCTCAATGCTGGGATTATCATGTTACAGGAGACTCATTTATTGGTGAAAGAAGCCCCATGGCTTCGTTGACAAGGTTAAGGGGTAATGTGAGGAAGTTCTTTTTCACAGAAAGGGTGGTGGATGCATGGAATGGCCTATCTTAGGAAGTAGTGGATATGAATACAGTGCAGGGCTTCAAACAGGCATGGGATAGGCATAAGGAAACAATACAGATGAGTATGACTAGATAGGCCATTGACAGAGCAAAGGCCAATGGCACATTCATAAGGTAGACAAAGAAATGGGCAGACTGGATGGGCCTTGCAGTCCTTATCTGCTGTCAACTTCTATGTTTCTATGTATTTCCCAGATCTTTGTGTCCAAGGACTCATCAGCTAGTCTGGGTGTTGCCATCCTGATTAAAGGTAACATCCCCTTCTAGGCTGATCTAACCATAGAAGACCCTGGTGGTAGATTCATCCTGGCTAAGGTTCCCTCAAGGGAGTGACAGTCATTCTTGCTTCTATCTACAGACCAATGAGTGGTGGCCCTCCATTCATAATGGACGTAGCCAATAAAATTGCTCCACTATTGTCCGCTTCTCTGATACTAGGGGGAGACTGGAACATACCACCAACGCAGGATCTTGACAGAGCTGGCCAGCATCTGAACCCTCCATTGCCATCACAAAGAGCTCTAGCTGATTTTATGGATTTGCTCGGCCTTTGCAACCCGTGGCATATCCTAAACTACTCCCATCGGCTTTTTTCCTATTATTCAGCCTTGCATCAATCATGATCCAGGCTGGATTACATCTTACTTAGCTGCCCACTCCTGGGTAGTCTATGCCAGGCAGGTATTGAACCCATATTCTTGTTTGATCATTCTGGGGTCTGGGCGACACTCGCTCCAGACCCACTCCATCAGAAAGATTCCGTATGGAAGTTAAACCCACAACTTTTAAAAGATAAATTGATTACTGACAGGATACAATCTCTTATTCAGGATTTTATTGAGATCAATGAGGGATCGGTACAGAGAGAGGACACGTTGTGGTGTGCTCTTAAGTGCTTTCTCTGAGGCGAGTTCATTAAGATAGCTTCTAGAAGGAAATGTCTCAGGGAAGCAGAGGCCAGATCTCTTTTGTCTCAAATCAGGACCGCTGAATCATCTCTATCCTCAGACACATTTCACAACTCTATGCAGGCCTTAATCTCTCTTAGAAACAAATACGAGGACTTGCTAAGAGAAAAGGTAGACTACGCCCTTATCAAAACCAAAGCTAAATATATGGACCAAGGGGAGAAAGTTAGTAGGCTTCTTGTTCTGCGACAGCATAAGCTAGAAAGTTCAAGGTTGATTCCTTCCATTACAGCCCCAGAAGGATCCACCAAAATAACCACTCGTGACATCGCCCAAGTTTTCGAAGATTTTTACCATTCACTTTATGCTCAACAGACTTCTCCCCCATCTCCACAGGAGACTGATATCTATTTAAATTCTTTTGGTCTGCCCTCTCTTCAGGAGCGCCAACAGTCTTTCTTATCTTTCCCAATATTACTTTCGGAAGTGGTAGAAGCAATCAAGGACCTAACATTAAATAAGGCTCCTGGACCTGATGGTTTCCCTTCCAGTTTTTACAAACCTTTTTCCAAAGAAATAGCCCCCTACTGCTTAGACTATATAAATATATCTTATCTTCTAACCTCTTAGACTCATCTCTACTTGAAGCAATGATGGTTCTACTTTTAAAACTAGGGAAGCCCCATTCACAACCAACCAGTTATCGTCCAATTTCACTCATGAATTATGACATTAAGATACTCACTAAAATTCTTTCCTGGCATCTTAGAGCAGTATGGATGCACCTATTAAGCCCTGAGCAAGTTGGATTTGTCCCAGGTAGGTCATTGGCGGATCACTTCAGAAAACGGAGTCACGTTTTTCAACTTGCCCAAACAACACACTCCTCAATGGTACTGATTTCATTAGATGCTGAAAAGGCGTTTGACAGGGTAGACTGGGAATTTCTCTGGGCTACCCTGCGGAAAATGGGTTTTCCTACTATTTTCCTCCAGTGGCTCCAAACACTTTATTCCTCTCCGGTTGCCAGGATTTATTGTAATGGGGTTTTCTCTTCCTGCTTCCCCCTTTTCACAGGCACTAGGCAAGGCTGTCCCCTTTTGCCTTTTTTGTTTAATCTTTATTTAGAGCCCTTGCTTCGTAGTATCAAGCTGATACCTCAGGTTCAGGGCATCCTAGTACTTAATCAGGTTCTAACCCTTTCAGTGTATGCCGATGATATTCTTTTACATTTAAACCACCCTGCTTCATCTTTAGAACATGTTCTCCAGGTAATTAATAAGTTCAGTCAGTTCTCAAATTATAAGCTCAATTACTCCAAAACCGACATTTTTCCCTTAAACCATCTTATTTATAGGAGAGACTTTGCTCAATTTGGCATGCTATGATCTCCCAAACATATTTGATACTTAGGTATTCTCCTGTCCACTGATCTTTTGGTCATCAGGAAACTAAATTTGGATGATTTGGTAGTTACCCTTCAACAAGACCTCAAATGTTGGGAGTCTCTCCCACTTTCACTTTGGGGGCATATAAACATTGTTAAAATGAACATTCTTCCCAGGCTTTTTTATTCCCTGAATATGTTAAATATCTGGCTTCCTATTTCCTTTTTTCACCACATACACTCCATAATTTCTAACTTCATTTGGCTTAACATACATCCTAGATGCTCCTTCTTCAAATTATCTCTCCCTCAGGAACTTGGAGGGCTCCATCTCCCCAACTTTTTTCTATACTACTGGGCCAGCCATCTTATAAAAATGGGGAGATGGATCTCCAATCCTGACAGAGTTCACATTCCAATCTGGTTGCAGTTGGAAAATCGCTTCTTAGAGCTGCATAATTTAAAGGCCTCTTCCATTTCCTTCACTTCATGGAAAGATCTTCTCCCGTCCTTATGTCACACAGTGATAGGTACCTCTTTGAAAGTTTTCTCCCAATGCTGCTCCTTTTTTAAGCTTTCTCCAAGGCAGGATTTTGCCCAACCTATTACTCTTAACCCTAATATTAGGATAGGCGGATCATGTATTTCAACCACCTGGCTACCACAACTAAAAGATGCAGTTGTGGCTGATTTTTACACTCAGGAC
Source organism: Neoceratodus forsteri (assembly GCA_016271365.2). Lineage (NCBI taxonomy): Eukaryota > Metazoa > Chordata > Ceratodontiformes > Ceratodontidae > Neoceratodus > Neoceratodus forsteri. Next base: position 1,064,882,558 of record CM028131.1, on the reverse strand, counting down.
TCTTTGATGGCTTCTCCAGATATTCTTACAAAATATAACTTGACCCAAGTGCATATTTTCAAGATTTTTCAATGGAGGCACCTAATGAGTCTCCTTTTTGGTGTATCCCCTCAGGCATCCAAGCTAGATACCTTCCTGTCTCAGCTACGGAACGTGATCTTCAAACCTCACAGTATCTCATTGCTATACGCTAATCTCTTAATTTTCAGCTGCCCAGCACCTCTTCTAGGATCTAAAATCTGGAGTTCACTAGTGCCAGATACTCCCTTTAATTGGTCACAAATATGGAAGGATCTTTATCTTTATATTTCCCAGGACAGACTCAGGCTTACCCAATATCATATTTTGAATGATATGTACTTCACGCCTGCTAAGCTTGCCAAAATAGGCTTCTGTTCCAGACTCCACTTGCTACAGGTGTAGCAAAACTGAGGGTCATCTGCTTCATGTATTCTGGCAATGTGAAAAAGTGGCCCCGCTGTGGCAACTTATCCAAGCCAGGATGGATCCATTACTGGGCCTTGATGGACTTTTCACAATTTAAATGTCTCCTTGTTATATACACTGATGTTGAGGTTAAAGAGCATAGATTTCACATAGCCCTGATTTCAATGGTGGTTAAAAAGCTTGTGCTAAAACACTGGATGGATCAGCTGCTTATATCTTATGTCGAGTGGTTAAAAGAACTGACTTCCTATCTTCATATGGAACGATTGATAGCCAGCTCTTGTAATAAACTTAAGCTTTTTTGACAAGAAGTGGGTCAAACTATTTTCCCTATATTTACATTAGTCCTACCTGTCACTACTGACTCTCCTTATGTAATAGTATATAATCCTTACTGTCTGTCTTCCTGATAAGGGCACACTCCTGGGTTGGGAGGTAGGGGTGGTTTTGGGGGGGGTTGGGTTTTGGTTTGTTTGTTATGTTAGCTGGTCTTACATCTGTCTGTATACCCTGTACTGGCTGATGTTTGTTAAAATTAATAAAGAATTTGAATTTTAAAAAAAAATAACCTCTTCTATAAAATAGTTCTATTTATGGACTCAAAAGCTGATTTTATATCTATAATGCAAACAAAGATTGTTTTTCTCTCCTCTGCACAACATGAGAGTCCAAAATGCTGTTACGGGTACTGTAATACTAAATCTGTAGTTCAGTGATTTTTACAAAAACACATTGTAAATTTGAGATAAGGTTATTTTCCATGACCCAGCATCCTTGTCTGTCAAGAATTAGTCTACAATAGATCTTCAAATGAATTGGTAACACGATCATAAGTCGATAACAACCTGGGTCACCCCTCTCACCCTTTCTGAAGAGAAAAACAATTATGCCAATGTTCTAGTCCTTTGGAAGTATAATACAGTTTGAAATTATCTTGAAAATAATTGCAAAAATTGAAGGTCATAAATCCACACTTTGTAAATATAATTCAGTTGGTGCTGCATCAGTTTTTGCATTCTTGTTTCTATGCTGTGCAAGAAGAGCATATTTTACCTCATTTAGCTGGAATGGGGGACACATTTCTTTGTTCACAGTACTGTTATAGAGAAATGTGAGCTCCAGACACTCTCTTTGAGCAGTATGGTTTTCAGTAATCCTGTAAACCTTCTTAAAATGCTCAATTTATTCCACAGCTGAAATACCTGTAATATTGCATTGACAGTTTGTATCAGAAAACCCATATGCTACAAGAACCCAAAATGCAATATTGTTTTAGCATTAATTGCTTCTTGTAATTGATTTCATACTGATTATTTATATTCTCTCTTTCTTTGTTGCTATGATGTGCTTGTACTCATTTTTAAGATTTTTTCAATCATTTTTTAATCGTTAGATCAGTATTTTTAACAAATACTTTTCCAGTTATATCTATATCTGTCTGTCTGTCTGTCTGTCTATCTATCTATGTATCTATGTATCTATCTATCTATATATCTATCTATCTATATAGATACATATTGCAAAAAAAATACTTTAATGCACTAGCTGGGGCTGATATCATGCCTTTCAAAGTATGGAAATGTGGTGTTAGGGTTCCCAACCCTTACACACCACCCCAACCTCCCCCACCCAACCATACCACCCCATCCCACCCCTCCACCCTCCACACACCATCAGGCCTTGTGGTGTGCCTTGGGGTCATTAGCCCTGATGCTCACCCCATTCCATAGGTACATAAGCTGAGATGGACCCTAATGCTCACCCAATTCTCTTATACTCTATTCATCTCATCTTATTTATTTATGGAAAGGGGTGATCATTAGCACCTTCCGCACTCATCCTGTAGTGCTTCCCAGGGTTTCCTCTTCCTAGGTGCATTACTTTGTTATTCTTTGCGTAGAACTTCAGTTGCCATGTGATTTGTTAACCAAATTTTCAGCATGCACTGTTTGGGACCTCTCCCCTTAAACAGTGGCACTGTGATTTTGGGCCAATTTAATATAAATATACTTCCACCCTCTACACCTACAGGTGTGTGCCATGGGGTCATAAGGCCTAACGCTCACCCCATTCCACATGTAAACATGCTTACACTCTACAGTATAGGACAATGGGGTGAGAGTTAGGCCTTATAACCCCATGGCACACACCGATGCCTGTAGGTGAGTGGAGAGTGAGGGGACGGGTGGGGTGGTAGGGGTGGGAACCAAGGGGGTGGGGTGTTAGGGTTGGAAACCGTAATGCCTCATTTCCCTGCTTTTGTCACTGTGGTATCCACCCTAACTGAATCATTAACAAAGTTTTTGCAAAGAATTTCCCTTCTTTTTAGGTAGTATAACTGTATCCTCAGTTTACTGTGGGAGTGCAGCCTACCTTGGACCCTGAGCTCCCATCCCTCCATTGAGATAGTACAACACTGTGCATAAATTACGGTGGGAGCTCAGGGTCCTTTGGACCTTGCACTCCCATCCCACAATCCAGATAGTACAACAGTGTCCATATGTCATGGTGGGGAATGCAGGGTTCTTCCATCAAGATAGTACAACAGTATCCATATGTTACGGTGAGAGCCAGGGTCCTTCAGACCCTGTGCTCCCATCCCTCCATCCAGATAATACAACAGTGTGAAAAATTGGAAACCATGGAAAAGTTATGAGCGTGTGTAGAAACTGTGCAATGCATGCTCATAACACACTCATTTTTTTGGAATTGTTTTACCAAATTTTAAACATTGGCATTACTAATATGGACAGTAACTGTGGTAACAGTCCCATGACCACTGAGGATAATGTAGGCACCACGATTAACGATAACGCAAATAATTTAGAAGTCTGTAATAATACTCAGCAACAACAAAGAAACCTTCTAGCAATGGGGATTCAATGATTATTGTAAAACAATGGTTATAAATCTTGGTAGTAACCCCCTTGTATTAATACATGTGGGAACAATTAATATGTTTAGAGATTCCCTAGAGGAAACTATGTAAGACATGGTGGCACTTACCAACAGACTGACTACCTTGGGATATGAAGTTATTATATCCAAGATTCTGCCAATACCAAAAGCCTCACCAAGAATTAACATGAAAGTATGAAAATGTAATAATTGGTTAAGAACATGGACAATAAGGCAAGAGATTCAATGTCCGACTCATTGGGAAGAGTTCTTTCACCAGGATAATTTATACTGTAATGATGGCCTGCATTTGAGTAAAATGGGGAATGAACTACTAGGGAAACATTTTATCAGTTCTATTGATAAACATTTAAACTAGTTTGGGGGAGGGGTAGAGTCATTCAGAGACCAAAGTGAAATTCAGGATTTAACTACATCAATAACTTTTGCAAAAAATGCAGTCTCTTCTAATGACATTTCATACCACCAATATATAAATAATAATATAAAGGTATTATTACTTAATACTCGAAGTCTGTCAAATAAAATGGATGAATTAAGGTATATAATCAAAAAAGAGAAAATTTCTATTTGTCGGGTAACTGAAACATGGTTTCATGATGACAGTTGAAATACAGATATTCTGGGATTTAACAACATAATTAAAAATAGGAAAGATAAATGGGTGGGGGGGATAGCACTGTATATTTCAGAGGACTATACATCTCATTGTATCATCCCACAAAATAGAGCTAATAGTGATAATGAAATAATCTGGGTAAAGATTAATTTATCAACTATAAAACTATGTATAGGCTTAGCCTATAGACTCCTCAACCTTAATAAAGAACCAAACACTGACTTCCTTAGCTTGATACACAATTTTGAACCAAGTAAAAATTACATATTAATGAGAGACTTCAACTTCCCTAATATTAATTGGGCAACGCTTAGTTGCAATGGATCTATAGAGAGGGATTTTCTGAACATTACAGTTAATCAAGACCTAGATCAAATAGTACATGATGGAACAAGAAATAATAATATTATAGACATTGTACTTACGAATATGGTGCCATCTGTATATGAACCTAGAATTCTAGAACCACTGTGAAACAGTGATCATAATATGATTCAGTTTCATATATAGGCTAGATCATTTGAAACAAAGGGGAATACCACAACAAAAGATTACATCAGAGCTAATTCTCAAGAAATAAAACAATACTTGACCACGTGGGATTGGAACACTGAACTTTTGGGCCTAGATGTCCATGAAGCTTGGACTCTTATACTGTCCAAAATTAATAATTGTTTGGATACTTGGGTACCAAATATGAAGAAATATACAAAGGGGCTTAGAAATCTAGTTTGGTGGAACAACAAAATGAAGAGATTAATTAATAAAAAAATGCAAATGCTAAAAGAAATATAAAAAACAACCATCACAATATATATGGAATAGTTATAAAAAAATACTCAAATAAGGTAAAACAACTGATTAGGAAAGCTAAGATGGACATGGAAAATAAATTAGCAACAGATACATTGGACAATAAAAAAAGTTTTATAATTATGTTGGTTCACTCAGAGGTTCCAAGACTACAAGAGGACCACTACAAACAAAAACAGGCCTTATTAATGACAAAATACAAGTGGCAGCAGAATTTAATAATTATTTTCGTACTACCTTTACTGCTAAGGAAAAATTTAATAGTTCAATAATTAATTGTAATAACGTAACTGCCAATCCTATTGCAGTTGACGAAACTTTAGGGGAATTACAAAAACTAAAAATTAATTCATCAGCTGGACCTGATGGAATTCACCCCAGATTTCTTAGGAAAATTGCACCACACATTTCAGGCCCTTTGTGCAAATTATTCAATCTATCTCTAGATGCAGGTGAGAGTGTCTCATCATGGAAGGAAGCAGTGGTTATTCCTATATTCAAAACAGGAAATAAAACTGTACCATCTAATTATCGACCAGTAAGTTTAACCTCTGTTATTGGGAAAATCTTAGAAAGTTAATCTTATACAGATTAGAACAACATATGAAACATAATAATTTACAAGATATAACACAGCATGGGTTTAAACAGGGTAGGTCCTGTTTAACAAATCAACTACATTTCTTTGAAAATGTTAGTGCAGCCCTGGATGCGGTTTTCCCAGTTGATATAGTATTTTTGGACCTAGCAAAAGCATTTGACAAAGTCTCTCACAAAATATTATCGGAACATATGATAAAGTTGAAATTTCCATATACTTTAATAAAATGGACAGAATCATGGCTACACAACTGTCGACAATGAACATCGATAAAAGGATCTATGTCCCCATGGGCAGAGGTTACAAGCGGGATGCCGCAGGGCTCTGTATTGGGCCCTGTACTGTTTAATGTTTTGATAGCATCAATGCAGTCATCTGATAACATCTGGATGTCTAAATATGCAGATGACTGCAGGATTGGTTGCATAGTCAACTCCTGTGAGGCAATTATTTTTTTTTTAAGTGAGTTAGAAGCTTTAGAATTATGGGCACAAAGAAATAAAATGATGTTTGATGAACTAAAGTGTAAAGTAATGCATTTGGGACACAATAATATGAAAAATAGCTATTTACTAAACAACGTAATATTACAAGAAACCAAAAATGAAAAAGACCTAGGGATCAATATAGATAGTAAGATTAACTTTGATAATAACACAACATTGAAAGTTAAGAAATGCCAAACAATAACGGGATGTATATGGAAAAATATTAAAAGCAGACAACCACGTGTCATTCTACCACTTTATACTAGTTCAGTAAGATCCCACCTGGAATACTATGCATCCTTCTGTGCACCTAATACAATTAGGGGTAAGAAACAAATTGAAGGAGTTCAAAGAAAAATGACCAAAAGAATCCAGGGCATGGCAGATAAATCCTATGGAGAGAGACCAAAATTATTGGATTTATATTTTATTCATTACAGACAACTTCGTGGAGATCTTTGTTTGACCTATAAAGTCATAAGAGAACCTGGCCTTACTGAAACTTTAGGAATAGAAATAAACATTAACAAAACACAAACAAGAACCCATAATTTTACATTAGAAGGTGTGAACTGCAGAACTAAAAAGAGAAGCCAGTGGTTTACACAAAGAATAGTTAATACATGGAACACATTACCAGCCTCAATTGTAGAGAGCAAGACCATGGACATATTTAAACATCAGCTTGATCAATTTATGAGTAATTCAAAATTTGATTATATATAAAATTATCCCACCTTAGGGATGGCGAGCTCTAATAAAGACTATGCCTCCTGAGCTTGTACTCAACTATGATCCTATGATTACAGGATCTCCCCTCATGACAGTGCAACTGTGATTTTTTTAATCCATCCTAAAAGTTGATTTCACACAGCAACCATGCCATTCTGCACCACAGGATGTGTAAAATGATAGCAGTTCTGTTCAAAAGGTAGTGTGAAAAAATGGCAACGTTGAACATCTGGAGTAAAAATATGAAAAATTTGCAAAGCTATGAGCATGTGTAGAAAGTGCGCAACACACGCCCATAAGCAGTCATTTTTTTAAATTTTTTCACCAAATTTTCAACATGGGTCCTCCCCTCATGAACAGTGGCACTGTCATTTTGTTACTCCATCCCAAAAGTTGATTTCATGCAGCAAACACGCCATTCAGCGCCACAGGTGCAAAGACACATTTTGGGTAGGATATGAAAAATGACAGCTGTACTGTTCATAAGGAGGTATTAAAAAATGGCAATGTTGAAAATCTGGAGTGAAAATATAAAAACTTGGTGATGTTACAAGCATGTGTAGAAACTACACAATGCATGCTCATATCACAGTCTTTTTTAGGAATTTTCTCACCAAAATTGCAACATGGGCTTTTTGGGACCCCACCTCATGAACAGTGGCACTGTCGTTTCATGAATCAGTCCTGAAAGGTGATTCCATGCAGTGAACATGAAATCACTGTTTGGGACTGAGTAACTAAATGACAGTGACAGAGTTCAAGAGGAGGGGTCCCAAGAACCCCATGTTGAAAATGTGGGGCCATAATTCCTAAAATTGGCTGAGATATCAACCTAAAATGAAACCCCCCATTCAGTTTCATTATACAGCACGTACCCAATTCCTCATTTTGCAGTTCAGCTTTGAAGAGTGCAGACATCTCCAGGTCCAGAGAAGATTGTGGCTTCCAACCTCTGGAGGGTAAGTATGGGTGAGGGGGGTGCTAGGAGGTAGGTGCACAGAGGGAGAGTGGGAATGGGAGAGGGGGATGGGGAGATAACACTGGACCATTTTCTTCATTACAGGTTAAAAAAATACTTTGAGGGACGGTTTTCTTCATTAACAGGAACAAAAAGAAAAAAAAACAATTTGGGCACACTGGGCTGGGCTCCCAGTGTGCCACATAAGTTTTATTTGGGGGGGGATCAACATGCCAACAGGGGGATTGGGCACCTTCATCAGCAATAAGATTGAGCTTGGGGGGCTCATGTGACACAGGGAGTGGGCATCCCAATGTTGGAAAGCTTTCATTAATTTTAATAAATATACTGGCAAACTGGGGTGGGCTCCCAGTGTGCCACACTACTGAGGGGTTACAGATGGACACAGGGATTGGGCATCCCAATGTTGAAAAGGGGAAAAGTAGATTGATGCAGGATCCTGCATCGAAATGCGCACAAATATCGATCCAGGATCCTGCATCGCAGTACTGTAATGTGCCACACAATGCTTTTGGATGCATTGTGCGGCACATTACAATACTTCGATGCAGAATCCTACATCGGAAGTTGCGCACATTTTGATGCAGGATTCTGTATCGAAGAAAAGACCTTGGGGGGATGCTTTTCTTTGTTCACAGGTATTTATACATAAAAAACACATTTGGGCACACTGGGGTGGGCTCGCAGTATGCCCAGTACAGTCAATGTATTGTGTGCACAAAATGTACAGAACGGGTCTTCCATAATTCTGCAGCCAGCAGCACAAGTTCCAGCTGTGGCTACGGAAGTCAATACAGAGAATGGACTCAAAGTCTTTCTGTATATAAGCTGGCACCTGAGAGGAAAAACCTCTTTGGATCCAGCTTAAAACACAAACAAATCATCAGAAAAGACCTTAAGAGGTTCTTTTTAGCTGTTTTTTGATGGGTTTTTTTTGTGTTTAAAATGTTCGGTACTTCAATATCCTCGCTAAGTGGCAAAACAAGATGGCAGTCATATGTCAAACATAGGATGTGACATACCATGATATGTTGAACATAAGATGTGAAATACCATGATGTGTTATGTGGGACATCTATTTATTCCCATAGGAAATAATGGGAAATAAAATATGTCACAACTTTAGAACACAGTAATATTTTTTTCACCAAACCTTCAAAAGGCACTTCTCTAAGGCAACAGCTCTGTACCCTGAAAATTTCAAACCACAACTTACAATCATTTTTGAGATATATGCGAGCAAAAAAGATCCTAAAACAGCCAAACCTTCTGTATTTTCAACTTTCTGTATCTCAGAAAGCAAATCAGTACTTAACACAAAATATACCACACACACAGACCTTTACATGGCCATTATGCATGCCAAATGTCTTATTTCTTCCGGGTCTGACGTATGCTCTTCCTGTCTTCTCTCAGGCCAAAGTAGTAGACTTACATTAACGGGACACCACATACAATAACATTTGCAGATTCGCTCTGGCTGCTCCCCAGCTTACCCATCATTGCCATCTCTACTCCACATTAAACTGGTTGTCTCCTGGTGGCATGCGCTCCTATGCTCTGGGTAACCTCATTGATTCCCTACCATGTCCGCCATGTCCTGACGCACATGCAGCTATGCTCCTACCCATTACCCCAACTCGTTCCCTCAGGTCGTTGACTGCTCCCCTGCTCACCATTCCTCCCTGCTCTACAAAAATGGATGAGCAAGCTTTCTCTCACTTCGCTCCCAAATACTGGAACTTGCTTCCTCATGATATTAAGCATTCCTTATCTCACTACTCTTTCAAAAAATCACTTTTTTCATACTTGAGCTCTACTAGTGCCTGCAGTTGCCTCTTACTTACTTTTGGGTTCCCCTGCTCACCCTAAGTCTAACTTTGTTTATGTACTTATACTTATCTCTGTGTAATCTCCTGGAAGTTTTGGTGTTTTCCCACCCATACATGGGTGCTTTTACTCTGTATCATTGCTAGTCCATCCTGCGCAGTGGTCCTGGATGTCTTGCTGTTTACCCACCCATACATAGGTGTTTTACTCTGTATCATTGTTAGTCCACCCTGCGTGGCTGTCCTGTGCTTTTGTGCCTATGCCAGACTTGTCCTCTGTATTTTTGTCTACTGCATGTTGTACACTCCCGGGCCGTGCTTGAAAATAGGCAGTTTTTTTGCCTAATGTACTTACCTGGTAACTAAAAGCTAATAAATAAATAAATTTCATGCCAGTCAGTTGAACCATTGCAGTTATTCAACTCCCAAAATTGCCCTTTAACATTAAACACCCTAGCCAACCTTAACTATACTGGCCCTGCTTGGCCAGTATAATATATATATATATATATATATATATATATATATATATATATATATATGCAATGCCTGTGAAGATACAAAATGGCAAATATTATCAATATTTTCTGGTGGTCGGACCTACAGTGAGAATATTGCATTTATCCACTGTAGGTCATTTATCCACACAGTAGGTCCAACACAGGAAGTATCTGCACTTAAACACAGCCACACAGTAGGTAGTGATTGGCTGGAGCCAGCAGCATGAGCAGGTGGCTCCAGCCAATCACTTTCACTTTCATACTGCTTTGAGTCACCAGCTGCCTTGTGACATGGCTCCAAATCCAACCTGTTCACTCTGAAAACAGACTACTCCTTGTACACAACTCTCCCTTTTCTGATTAAAAACACTACATTTTAGAAAGGAGCATAAAAGCAGTCATTTTTAACACTGCTGTAGTGTAACATAAACTCCCCCTGGATACCTTGTGAATGTCTCCCTCTCTATACAAACTCGACTGCAAACACCCCTACCTGCGGCCATCAGTACGATGTTCCCGGATGCTGCGAAGATGTGCACTTCTCCAGCCAGTGCCACAGACAATAGCCCATTGAGGAGAAACCCCTTGCATCCTCACATACTCACTATTACCTAAGACCAATCCTGATGCACAACATCGCCTCATCATCACTGGACATCACAGTGTGACCAAACTGGTTGCTTTCCACTCGGTCATCAAAAAAAAAAAAAAAAAAAAGCTTTCAAAGAGGAAAAAAATGGAATACTGAGCAACTCTCTCTGGAAAAGCTCCTCCTATAAGCTTTCCAATGCATTCTGATGCCAATACACTGATGAATAACATCAGTTCAGTGCTCTGATCACTTTCCACTCAGTCATTTTAAATGAAACAAGAAAAAACTAATAACATACCACCACTATACAACAAAATAACGTGAATACAGCTTATTTATTTATTTATTGGAATTTTGGAAACAACCTCTGAGTAAGAAATCTTTTACAAAGGGTCTACGTCTGTTAAACAGTACAAATACAGACATAACTGAATTCACAGTACAAATACAGACATAGTTGAATTATAAGTATAGGAAGTAGCAGAAACATAGAAAACAGCGAAGAGTTTCTTATAAGTTTCATTAAGGGTTTAATACTAAGTGCTGTATGACATAAGGAATTATATGAGAGAGAGGAAAATGTAGGATAGGGAGAGAGTGGTTAGTGAATGGAGTGTGGGGATAGAGCAGCCCAGGAGTAGCATTGTCACATTACATTACAGTTTTGGAGCTGAGGAGCTGTGGACAGTGCATGTGTAAGGTGGGAAAAGGTGGTGAGAGAGAGAGAGAGAGAGAGTGGAGGGGGAGAGCGGGAAGGAGGAGAGACCAAGTGGGAGGGAGGTATCATGAGAGTGGAGATTGATGGAATAAAGGGGTGGGAGGGGGTGAGGGAGGGTGGAGAGAGTGAGAGAGAGGGGTGATGAATCATGATACAAACAAGTGAGTGCAACCACTAGTGAAATAAGAGCTACACAGCATGAGGTGCAAGAGTCTAGGGGGCAGGGGTAGGGAGTGGGGAGGGGTGTCCCGTGTGAGAGAGTCCATGAGTAGTTGCTGGTAGGCAGGGTTGGTGCAGGCTCTGGAGACTCACTCTGAACAGATTAACACTCACAGACATTCTTTTGCAGTAGAAACTGATTGAGTTCAGCTTTGAAGGTTCTAGGGTTAGCAACATTTAGAGTGTTAGCTGAGACCTCATTAAGCCACAGTGGGGCATGGTAGGAGAAGGATCTTTGTTCAAGAGCTGTCCTTCGGAAAGGGACACAGAACGGGTCTAGTTCCTTATTCCTGGTCCTGTACTTGGAGTTAGTTAAGGTAATCAGGTCAGTGATACAGGGAGGAGTTAGGCCTAGCATGGCTTTCCTACCTAGGAGGCACGTCTGGTATGACATTCTATTCTTGAGGCTTCATATGAATGCTTGCTCATAGAGTACACAGGTGTGAGTGAGCTGGTCAGCCTCTAGTAATAGTCTGCAGGCCTTGTTTAGAGCCATGCCTACCCTCTTAAGGGCTGTATCAGTTGCAGCTCCATACTATAGGCCACCAGGCTGTAGTCAACCACAGAGAGAATGGAGCTTTTTATGGAGAGCCTGAGAGCATTGGTAGTGAGGCTGTGATGATAAAGTACCCCGTACAGCAGAAAACTAAATTTTGCATTGCTTAAATGAGATATGCCATGGCCCCAGACTGAAAATATTGTTGATATTTTTCTCTTGTGCAGTTTGACCTATGACATTACTCATGGCTATGCCACTCGTGATGTCACAAGGTCGAACTGCACTCGGGAAGAATATAAATTATATTTATCGTACCATGGGCATGATTTACCAAGTTTAATTTCCCTTCCATTCCTATAATGTGGAGTTAGAGTTGGTACTATAGCCCAATTATTTTTGAAAACTTTTCCAAAACAGTTACAGGCTTCTTATATATGTCAACCAGTAATAATCTAACAGTAATAAACTGAACAATGACATTGGCATTGGTAACTTTTTCCAACTTATGAACAGTGAACTCATTCCATTTGATCCTTTTACTGTATAAAATGCACATGTTATCTGCACCCTTTAATCTAACAATATTTTCATGTGGTACCCACTTTTGGCAGTTTATTTTGCAATGTAAGGTAAAGCAATCATGTCACTTCCCCATACTTGTAATGCTTTTAACTATTGTGTTGATTTAAATGCATGTACATCAACTATTTATAAATCTAACAAACTTTCTCCTATGTTTGGTGGGAAAGTATAATGGCCTCAAAAAATCTCCTTTCACCCTTCCGTTTAAAATTCTTAGCACCATATAGGCAATGTAATTCATTAAAAGCATTCCTTTTCTATTATTTTATTTTAATGTCAATAGTCCTCCTAATAGGATTCCCAATTGTGTCATCCACTAACTAGTCTGTTGAAATTTCTTCCATGGACTCCCCTAGGCTGGTGTTGAAGTCTCCAAATACAGCTATAAATACATGGGTATATCTATTCTTAATATCCAGAATTGTTGAGATGGATTTTAATATTGTCTCAAAGACACTGCTTACAACATTTGGGGGAATATAAATATTTTTAAATGCAAATACTTCTCTTGATGGCAGACTCAGAACAATACCAATACCAATTCTGCTTAAAGTTGAACCAGCATTATATTTTGTGGTGATTTGCATATACAGCCCATGATGCTTTGCATTATGGGGGCATGTGTGATTTTGTATTTCTTTGAAACATGGCTTCCCGGCCAATGCCCTTTGGGGTAACCCTTGCCTCAGTGCTTGTGTACTAAGGTTCTTTGTCTTTTAGCTTGTATTTTGTTTTTATTGAGCTCACCACAATCTAACCCAGATATACCAACTTAGGGTAGATGGTTCATTCCACTGGGGTGTCATACAGATGAGGCACACTGATGAGTCCTGGTAAGACAAAACAGGTGTCTGTGTCTTCTGTTGGCACCCTTTGCACACTGTGTGAGAGACCTTTTGGCACCATGCATTTCTGCTTAAAGCTGAACTGGCATAATATTTTGCAGTGATTTGCATATATAGCACATGATGCTTTACATTATGGGGGTATGTGTGATTTTGTATTTCTTTAATACCAATACAATACCAATAAAAAACTTCTTATTTCCAAAAACACCTTAGGATGTTGTATTTAGTAAAGGTTTTACAAGAATAGCCACCCCACACTTTGAGTGACAAAATCTATTTTCTCTTACAGCTGAAACAATGGACATGTTAAAACCCTTGAAACATGCATCATTCTGTTTATGATCCCAAGTTTCTTGGAACATGATGATATCATACTTTTTCATTCCTGCAACCCAATTGCTGTCTTCTAATTTAATCAAAAAATTGAGCAATATTCCAGCCATTGGCATCAATATGAAGTTTTGTTGTCCCCTGATAAGTAACTAGTCACTCATTAATGTCAGTTAGGCATATAGTTGAATTTGATGAAATGCTGGATACACCAGATGTTACTAGGGATGTTAAGGTATTTTTAGAACACCACCTCATCTTCTGACAATACAATGCACAAATTTATTCTCTGGCCTTTTTCTCTTCTTGTTCTAATATACTTTGTGTGTTTGTTTTCCTACTGAATCAACCCCACTAAAATATCTTCGTGTTCTACTGGTTATAAAAAACTTTGTTTTCCTTTGCTGACCTCTAAACTGCTCTTCTTGTGCCATTTTTCCATTCCTATATTTTTGTTGCCTATTTCATATTTTGACTGAGATACTCTTAATGGTACAGTCCATCTTCACCTCTATTCTATTAAAATAATTTCTTGCTTTTAAAAGGACATTCCTTTTCTTACTGTTGGCACAGTTTTGTATCTACAGGCAGATCTTAGGTCAGCCCATGATACTTTTTTCCTAACACTCCTTTTGCTGTATTACATACAACCAATTTCAGTTTAAATATATTTTCCATCTTTGTCTTGGGGATGTCTTTGATATACACTGTTGACTGCAACTTTCCCTTCTGTATCATTTCCTCTTTTTCCATTCAATATATGGTCTTCACTGTTCTCATCTCCACCAAACTGATAATTTTCTTTTCTTTCCAAGCTTGCTAATCTGTATGTCCTTACTTTTTGAATTCTGATTTTGCTCCAAGTGGACATTATTTATTAATTGCTCCTTCCTTGCATTCAGTTCTTTCACCAGTGCATCTATTTCTTTCACTTCTTTCTCAGCAATCTTATTTGTTATAGTTTCAGTACTAAGATAACTTTGACTACACTCCCTACTTTCTTTTTGTTTTTTAGCATTGCTCAGCGTATTATCTGTGACTGATATTTTACAGCTGTTATTCTTGCTTTAAACAATTTTTTTATGAGTAAACTAATCTTTTTTAAAAAACTTATTTACATTTTGAATTTCTTTTCTGTTTCTCATAGTTCCTCTGCCATATATGACACAAGTCTGTTTCAGTTACCAGATGCAGTTTTGCTGTCTTCTTTAAACTCCATCAGTGGTATATTTTTGCCTAGATTTTTAGTACCCTCTTTTGACCACAAATGTGGGATGCCTGGAGAATCTTTTGGAGGGTGGGTCAAGACTGTGTTTTTTAACATAGGTTGACTTAAACATTTCAAAATATGTCAGATATGATTTATGTGATAATGAGGCTTGCCCTTAAAAGGCAGGCCAGGTTGTCCTGGGAAACAGCAAGAAAGGAATAGGAGAAGGGAGGGGGTGGAGTTTATAGTGGCAAGGAGAGGGGCGATGACCTCAGAGGGGGATCATACGACCAGGCCAGGGGCTCACTCGTTATTGGCCAAGGGGAGGGGCATGGAGGGGTCATGATCAGGGGTCCTTAGGGGCTATTTAAGGGAACATAAGGCTCATTTAGCCCTCTTTCTTGCTGTATTTTCACAGTTTTGATTACAACACGTCGTTGGCTATCTAAGGTAAGGCACTGAAGGTCTGGGGCTTTCCAGGTAAGGTAACAGACAAGAGGTGTTTTGGTTTATCTCAAATGGATAGTTGCTTGTTGTGGTTTGGTGCACTGCTGAAGTAACTGAAGTGTACAAAAGAAGCTATCTAGATGTATTTGCAGTTTTATAGTGAAGAGTTTTCCACAGTTGCTAGCAGGTGTAGCGTTATAGCCAGGCTAGATGGATGAATTGCAGTGATAATAGGGTATTTGGCATGGCTTTACTGGTTGCAGAGCATGAAGGAAGTCGATGTTTCTGAAGGGATCCTGAAGCATTGTGTCTTTAAACAAAAAAATTTTTTTTTTTAAGTTTTAAACAAGAAAGATAGGGAGAAGAGTACAGCAGTTTGCTGGAAGCAGGGTCATCAGCAGTAGCATTGCCATGTGCAAACAGGAGGCCTGAGGGCAGGCCAAATGGCTATAGGGATGTTTGGGGCTTTGAGACCAGGCCAGAAGGGCCACTGCATTGCAGAACACTGGTGCTAGCAGGGGAAGTGACAGCAAGGCAGCCAGTGGTGGCACTGTGTGGTGAGTTTTGTCAGATGCAACCCTTTGAGTTGGACAGCCCACAAGAAGGAAAAGGAGGTGGAAGATGGAGGCTGGCTACAGGCTAAGGGCCAGCTCAGTTTATTGGGCCTGGAGAGCAGGGTGTGGGTCACAGCACCACATGGCACAGGACGGCCAGCGTGGTGGCCTAGGGGTCTTTTTGTTTGTAGAAGCAAGGTATGGGTCACAAGGCCATGCAGCATAGGAGTGATGGTGTGACATGGTTAGCCCAAGGCCTGATTGTGCAGGGGACCAGCATGGCCAGGAAGTGCCCATCTTTGTGGATTGGGACCTGGTGGGTAGAGCTGCGTGGGTGATGCCACATGGCATGAGTGGAACAACAGGGGGATGGGTGGGTTGGTCAATAGGCCTGGTGGTGTTTGTTTGGTGCAGATGGTGAGCCAGCCACAGTTGGAGTCTTCAAGGCCTTGGGAAGGGAGTCCACAGGCTGCATATCCTGTGGGGTGGGCTAAACATGGACAGGGAACCCAGGAAGCTGGAAGGCAGGTTCTGGGCCACCAAGGCCCAGCAGCATGGCAAGGTCACCATTTTGGCCATGAGGCAGCTCTAAAGGGGTGGCCCGGAGGTGAGGGGGCTGAGGATCCCCTAATTTTGTTATGATTGGGGGTTGACTGGGGGTTTGGTGCTGATACGGCAGCAGGCCAGGGGGAGGCAGGGCCTCAGACACTGGTGGCTCCCCCTGCCTCAGGGCTCTGAGTAGAGGGCAACAGGGTGGAAGAAGCCCAGGGTTCAAAAAGGGGGGAGCGTGTTGCATAACCCATTCCATGGAATGCCATGTAACTGAAAAGGGGTTTTGGTTTTTAGGAGGGAGTGGATGTGATGGACTGCGGTGTTGCTGTGATGGGGGTCAGGGGTCCAGACACCAGACAATACCGCAAGAGGCTGGAGAGGCCTAGGCAGGGGTGTGATGCATTTCTTTCTTTTTGGGCCTAGAAGACTGTCCAGGGGCATCAGGGAGGTTGGGGACGCGGGGGTGAGAGCCTGCCTGGCCCGATGTGGGGTTGGGAGCCAATGGGGGTGGAATTGAGAGTGCACTGCATGTCTGAAGGGGAAGGGCAGGTGGTGGTACAATGACTGCCTACAGGTACTTAGTGGGGCCGGGAGGCAACCAGGGGTCCCTGAGGCTGATAGGCCCAGAGTGGGGCCCAGAGCCAGGTGGGGCTGACATGGGTGGGGGCAGCAGTTCTGGGGCACTGAAGGAGATGAGCCACTGACATGGAGAGGCCACCACGGCATGGGGGGTAGGCCGAGATGGGGACCCCCTGCGGTGCTCGGCAAGGGGAGGGCTCAAGGAAATGGCATTGGAACCCCACTTGGGCTGCATTGTTCAAGGTGCTCAGGTTACGCCTGTCATGCAGACTAGTTCTGCAGCAGAGAGATGGTCCAAGAGAGCTCTGGGGCTCAGTGCTGCAAGGTTGGCGGAGGCAGACAGGCAGCCATGACCAGGGGGCTGCGGAATAAGAGAGGGGTAGTAGGAATGGTGGTTTAATCATGTGATTTTATCATGCAGGCCAGGCTCACTGGATGGAATGGCACCCAAGATAGCCCCAGCGTCAAGCGCAACCATGTTGGCGGAGGCGACGAAGCTAATGGCGCAGATGACAGAGTTGCTGGAGGCCACAAAGAAGAGAGAGGCAGAGGAGGAGGCCCAGAAGAAAAGGAAAGAGCAATATGAGAGGCCTGGCACCAGGAAGGGGAACAAAAGACTAATACGGGCAGTGCCCAGCCCACCTGTGGCACCTAGAGCAAGCGTTGAGCCCACCCCAGACCCGGCGGGGCTGCTTCTGGATGGGGTAAGGACAATGCGGATATGAATAATGAGGCAGATATGAAAGAGTATATTGAAGGATTGTTGGGGGATATGGGGCAGGATGGGGTTTCAAAGTTAGAGTGGGCATTAAAAGTCATCAAGGATGGAGGCAAGCCAGGGAAAGAGGGCGCAGGCACCACAGGTGGTGCGTGGAAGCTGTATGAGGGGACACCCAGTTTCTCGCTGGGGGACCATGTCCTGACCTCGATAAAAGAAAAGATATGAAGAGGGGAGTATGTGGATATCTTAGGTTTGGTAGATGAAGACACTGCCAAAAAAGATGAACAAAAGGAGTCAGTCGGCAAGTCAGAGATGGCGGTGGTGGTGGCAGTGGTAGGGCACAAGGCAGAGGAGTCCAGGTTTAAGGGGAAGAGCATAGATACCTGGCAAGTGGGTTTCATAATTTTTAGTGCACTGGTTTTAGAGAAGCAGCTGGACCTGGCGATCCCACTACTGACATACATGGCAATTATCAGGGACACCTATCGGGCTAAGCTAGGTTTTGGGTGGCTCAAATATGACGAGGCATTCTGGAGGGGAATGGAGGTGAAAGGTGACCTGAGAAGGGATTTTACCCATGCTGAGTTGTGGGTAAGGATGCTTTCAGGGTCAATGAGGTGGGGCACGTGTCTGAGCAGGTAAAACGCATAACTCCAGCCCCGGGGACCAAGGCATGTTGGGCCTTTAACAGGGCTTTGTGCTCATGGCCTAGTTGCAATTTTTGGCCTACCTGCTCACGGTGTGGGGGATCACACCCAGCAATGGCATGCTGGAAAGGGGGGTGACAAAGGGGCAGACCAGTGGACAGCTGCAGGAGCAGCCCTTTCATGGTGGCTGGGGGGTGGAAGAAGATGGTGGGGTCCCAGCAGGGGGGATACGCCTCCGGCTATGGTTGGAGCTAAGACAGGAGCAGACGGGCAGGTGGTGGTGCTATGCCCTCACCTGCACCCCAATCAAGCTGGGTGTGGTGGAGGCCTGGACAGAGGGGTACCTCAACAAGAGAGGTGCAGACCTGCTGAGGGCAGGGATCAAAGAGAGTTTTCCATTGGGGTTGAGGGGGCACAAGTAAGTATGCAGGCAAAGAACCTGGGCTTAGTGAAGGGGAAAGAAGACATAGTCCAGGGCAAAACTGGGAAATAAGTCAGGGTGGGGAGGGTGGAAGGGCTGCTGAATGAGCCCCCCTGCAGGCAGTTCGGGGAGTTCTGGCTTATACATCATCTGTCATATCTGGGGGGGGGGCGGTGAATGCAGGGATCCTGGAGGAGCTGAGCATGGTTTCTTACGAGTCTCTGGATCAGGTGATGGAATTGATATGGGTGGCCGAGGGGTCCTGGCTGGCAAAGACGGACATCGAGTCCACATTCGACTGTTACCAGTCCACCCAGAGGACTGGAACCTGCTAGGTTTCAATTCGAGGGCAGTCTGTATTTTGACAAGGCTATGCCCATGGTTTGCTCCGTGGCATGCTCAAAATTCAAGGCATTCAGTTCGTGGGTGCAGTGGGTGTTTGGGTCCCAGTATGGGCACAGAAGGGTGATCCACTATTTGGATGATTTCCTTTGATAGAGGACAGCCAGAAGGAAGCTCAGGAGATGTTAAAGGACTTCCAGACATGTGCAGGATTATAGGGATCCCTGTGGCAGCAGGTAAGATGGAGGTCCCAGCCCGCAAGCTGGAGTTCCTGGGGATTGAGGTAGATACCGAACAGAAGTGTTTCTGCCTGCCAGGGGACAAGGTGTCATGCTTGAGGGGGCTGCAGGCGCTAGTCAAGGGGAAGGGAGGGTGCCACTGGTACAGATACAACAGCTGCTGGGGCACCTTAAGTTTGCCTGCAAAGTCATAAGCCCAGGCAGGGCCTTTACAAGGCAGTTGGGAGGGTCATAGGCAGGCCAAGCAGCCCCATCACTGGGTGGACATCAATAAAGGGGTGCGGAAGACCTCCAAGTGTGGGGACTTTCCTAGAATCATTCAATGGGGTGACGTTCTGGCAGGAGGAGTTGGCCCATAATTTGGACCACGAACTGTATATAGACACAGCTGGGGGTCTTGGGTTGGAGGCCTATTTTCAAGGGGAATGGGTCTCAGATGCATGGCAAGACCAGTGGAGAGAATAAGGATGGGCCAAGGATATCACATTTCTCAAGACTTTCCCCATATGGGTGGCTCTAGAAATTTGGGGAGAGTGAATGGCAGGGCAGCGGATCTCCTTCTGGTGTGATAACAAAGGGGTAGTGGAGGTAATCAACAGGCAGAGTGGCCATACAGAATTGGTGGGCCGGGTACCGAGGAGTTTGGTGTTGTTGGGGTTGCACTTGAACCTGTCCTTCAAGGCACAACACATTGAAGGGACACAGAATGAGGTGGCTGGCTGTCTTTCTCGTTTGCAGATAGACCAATGCTGGGAGTTGTCTCTGCAGGCCACACCTACTCAGACCACGGTCCTGGCTTGGATGTGGGAGATTGGAAGAGAAAAGCCAGAGCATTGTATAGAGGTTCGTGGGTGGCAAACACCTTGAAAGCCTACAAAGGAGCATGGGAGAGCTTCCAGGTATTTTGAGCCAGGATGGGTTGGGGGACGGGAGAGCCAGTGTGGGAGGAACAAGTTTTGAGGTATGTCGTAGAGAAATAGGAGGATGGATTGGCCCACACCACCATGGTGGTGCAACTGGCAGGATCAGCTGGATTTGCCAGGACTGGGAGTGGTTGGATGTAGAGGGCAGTTGGGCCATCAAGCAGATGGTCATGGGATGGCAGAAGAAACAGGGTAGGGGACAGGATGGGAGGACCCTCCAGAGCCCCCTACTCATGAGGTGATAGGGGCACTGGACCAGGTCTGTCATTCCTAAGGAGGCCTGTTTGTTCCAGGCCATATTTACTATCATGGCAAGAGGTGAGATTTGGGTTGGTGAAATGGTGGTGCCCGGAAAGGGGCAGCCACGGCGGGCCTGCAAGAGCACAATGTGGGTGGAGGTGGACAGGGTGGTCATCTGACTCCCAAGGTCCAAAATGGACCAGTGGGGAGGGGCACCAACGTGGAGATGCACAGGCAAACAGATGGGGGGCATGTGCGGTCCAGGCCATGACTGAGTATAGTAGGATGCGCGGGGAAATGAGTGGGGCCTGGTTCATGCATGGGGACAGATCCCCGGTGACATGGTACAAGGTGGAGGTGGTGCTGAGGAAGATAGTGGCATTTGCAGGTGAGAACCCGGCCGAGTTTGCCCCGCATTCCTTCCGGATTGGAGCGGCAACGGAAGTAGCTGCTGCTGGGGCAGGGGAAGCCGATGTCAAGTGGGTAGGGAGATGGAAGTCGAACTGTTACAAGAGATATGTGAGGTGTTGACAATGGCTAATAGGTGTCCCTTTCTCTCCCCACAGCAGGTTCCAAGCGGCAAGTGTGGATCGTGGGGCACTCGTTCATATACTGGGTAGAGAAATTTGCAGCTGCTTCGAGGATGGGACGCAGCTGCAGGAAGTGGAGCACATCAGGTGCAATGGAGGGGCCTGAGAGGCATGAGGTGGTCGCAGTTGCTCCTCTGCTGGGAGAATTGTGGGTTCATTGGGGCTGACCAGACTATGTTATAGTGCATGTGGGGGGCAATGACTTGGGGACATGGCCTTGGGGGTCCCAGATGAAGGACATAATTGCAGATTTTGAGAAGATGAAGAGCTGGTGGCCCAGGGTGGTCATCGGTTGGTCAGAGATTACCTCCAGGAGGGTGTGGAGGGGAGCAAAGGGGCTGAAAGTGATGGAGGTGGCGTGGCGATTGAACAGGAAGGTAGCCAGGACAGTGATTGAGATGGGGGTATCCACATTCAGCATAGAGACATCTCATATGATCAGGAGGCGGTGTACAGAGGGCAGGGGTCCATCTGACTGAGTTCGGCATGGGCCTGTTCCTCTGCTCTTTGGGATTTAGTGTGGGAGATTAACAAAAAGGTCTGAGGGGGTAGCCATGAGGGAGCCCATCATCCATCATGAAGCTGGAGATGGGTCAGTGGAAGGGGTGGGAGCAAGAAGGAAGGGGCAGGTAGAGGGGAGGGGTGGGTTCCATGGGCTGGGCACAAAAAGAACCCAGGTGTGGGAGTAATGGGGAGGGAGGGATATAGAGCTAGGGATGGATCAGCCATGTCCACACCTATTGTGGGGAGTGGTCCAGGTAAGTATGAGTGCGCAGTTATGGTGATGGAAAGGGGGGGGCAGATCACAGTGTCCAGACCCTGAGAAGCAGTGGTAAAAGAGGAAGAGATCAAGAAGAAGACCCACATGAGAGGGAAGACGGGACTGTTATATCCTAGAAGAGATGTGGGACTTATGTCCAAGATGTAAATATGGATTGTTAGACATTAAACTGGGATATAAAGTATGAATATTACTGCGCCTTTTATAAATAAATAATGCCAGCGAGCATCCAAAAGTTTAACAAAGAGTGGCATGAGTTATTTCTGGGTGGGGATCCAGGGACAATGAGGCTTGCCCTTAAAAGGCAGGCCAGATTGTCCTGGGAACCAGTCAGAAAGGAATAGTAGAAGGGAGGGGGTGGGGTCTGTGGCGACAAGGGGAGGGTGATTACCTCAGAGGGTCAGCACAGCCAGGCCAGGGACTCGCTGGCTATTGGCAAAGAGGAGGGGTCAGGAGGGGTCCTGATCAGGGGTCTTTAGGGGCTATTTAAGGGCATGTAAGGCTCATTTAGCCCTCTTTCTTGCTGTAATTCCCCCCCCAGCAAGAAAGAGGAGAAAAACAAGGAATGGCACTGATAAGGCAGAGGTGCAGGTGAAGTGCCTCTAACAGGGCATGGCACGGGCTAGGTGGGTGCCGTGGATGGGCGGTCAGGGTCCGGGGAGCTAGGTGGTACCCCACCAGTGGATTTTTGAGGCAAGGGAGAATGGTTTCTGTGGGAAGAGGTTGGAGCAAGAAGGAAAAGGAGGGGCAGGTAGAGGGGGAAGGGAGGTAGGTTCCATGGGCTGGGACAAAAAGAACCCAGGCATGGGAGTAATGGGGAAGGGGAATATAGAACTAGGGGTGGATCAGCCATGTTGATACCTAGTGGGGGAGTGGTCTGGGTAAGTATGGTACCGGTTATGGTAATGGAAAGGGGGGGCTGGATCACAGTGTCCAGACCTCAAGAAGCAGTGATGAAAGAGGAAGAGATCAAGAAGAAGACCCACATGAGAGGGAAGATGGGACTGTTATATCCTAGAAGAGATGTGGGACTGTTATGTCCAAGATGTAAATATGGATTGTTAGACATTAAACTGGGATGTAAAATATGAATATAACCGTGCCTTTTATAAATAAATATTGCCAGTGAGCATCCAAAAGTTTAACAAGGAGTGGCATGAGTTATTTCTGGGTGGGGATCCAGGGACAATGCTACCTTTTATCTTGCTTTCTAGTACCCTCTATTGCATTTGCATGCTTCCAATGTTGCTTCAGGGACTCTATACCTGTCTTCATGTGACCCCCTAAATCAAAGGTGTAGTTCAGGGCCAATTTCTAAAATACTTTCAGTCACATCAAGTTCTATCAACCGTTGATTTATAGTCTTCTCCAAAGCCTTAATCTCCTTCATTAATGGATTCAGGGTTGAGAACTTATCAACTATTGGAGATCTGGTCCTTCTACGGTTAAGTGAGACCTTTACTAGTCTTTATTGCCTTGTTACTTCCATTGTCCCTCCTGGGGACTAAAAAAGTATAGTAATTTTCTGATATTCTGTTTCTCCTGCAACTATAGACCATTTGCTTTCGATCTCTTAGTTTTCACTTTATTATTTTTTTTTTGCCTTGTATCTAGATTTCTCTTCGATTGCCCCATAACATTTTTAAATATCTTTTAACTATGCCATAGTATATTAGGTAACAATAATAAAGAACAGGATGTGTGATGCACACAAATGTTAACAAAAGCCTACAATAATATATAAAAAGAAATGAGTACAAAATTCCTGAGATTAAAATGTCCAAGTGACTTCTCCTGTAAAATCAAGAAATATAATCAGCAAGTTCATCAGTAGTCTTCCATTGAGCATCTCAGCAGACAACAATAAAAATAGCTTGTTGGCAGTTCGGATCATTTCAGTTTAAAGTGCTATCTTTAAAATACTATCTTATTCCATCATCTTTCAAAGCAGAGTTCCTCATGTGTGTATACAGTATGGGCTAGACATTCAGACTTGCCTGGCTGGGCGCAAATTACTTACTCACACAACTGAGTTGTGCTGGAGCACAAAGTGTATATTGAGAAGGGTTCCATGTCATTACAGCGACTGCGGAATAGCGATCGCCGTTATGGTGAATGTACATCGCCAAAAATGAATTTCGATGATGCACACTGGTGGCAAGGATAAAGGGCAGCTGAGACCTATGGGTGTTTATTTAATGCATGGGGCTGTGTCCTTCACACCCACCCATGTGGAGGACTTCACCCCCTGCACCTGCCTACTAATGGATTCTCAACTCCAGTGGGTGCATGTCAGGGAGGTGAAAAATATGGCAAAATAACAAGCCACCCACCAGCAAAAAAAAGAACTGTGTTGTGCTGCACCCGAACCCTGCACATCCCAAATGACCCCGCACCCCACCACACTAGCGGTCCAGCTCAGCAGCTGCCTGCCACACCCCCTCCCACATACCTTCCCTCTTCTTCCTCCCCCTGCATGCGTATATACACGTGTACATCCATTTGCCCTACCTCGCCCACTCTGGCATCCGCTCACTACACTGCCTGGTAGCCCTCTACACAGGCACCACAAGATTGAGCTGCCTTTTGCAAGTACTCAATCACAGTCACCTATACATGGTATACCATTCAGAAGAGATGTGCCATGGCTCATCCCTTCTGAATATATCACAAAATGCGGGCGGTGCAAATACAATGTGCCGGTGCATCCCCTAACAGGTCTGAATACCTGGAATGGGAAATGCTTCGGAACATCCAAGTTACACCGGGTGCAAATTCCTGATATTCAGACCAAAATGTGCAACTGGGGCTATAATGCATGCAAGGCACAAATGTGACCATTTGCATGTCATTATGGCCCCATTTGCACGACTTGTGCAGGGCTGGCCAGTGAGATGCACAGGGCATCCTGCACAGCATGCAGTGCTGTCAGTGGAAGTCCGTAGTACCACCTTCCCCACTCTGTACCCTGACCCCTCCCCCACCCAATAAACTGATCATGTCCAAATATGTCATGTACCCGCCCCTGGCAGTCTAGTGGCACCCCACCCACACAGGACCTCCAGCCCACCCTGCCCCCCAAGTCATAGGCAGGCAGCGTACCCACCCATAGAAACATAGAAACATAGAATTTGATGGCAGATATGGACGCTTGGCCCACCCAGTCTGCCCATTTCCTACTGGATAAGCTGCAGATCCTAGTTAACCAGCAGCCTACTTCTTCCTACTCCCACCCCTAGAATGGCCTTATGACTGTCCCATGCATGCTTGAATTCCACCACTGTTTTGACTCCACAACCTCCTCCGGGGCCGTTCCATGCATCCAGAACCCTCTCTGTGAAAAAATACTTCCTTAAATTACCTCCTGAGCCACCCCCTTCTATCTTCAAATTGTGCCCTCTGTTCTTGCACACCTCTTTTTTGAAAGATTCTACCCTCTTGGACTTTGTTGATTCCTTGAGGTACTTGAACATTTCTATCATGTCCCCCTTCCTTTCCTCGAGGCTATACATATTAAGCTCCTTTAGCCTCTCTTCATATGTCTTCCGGTGCAGACCCTGCACCATTTAACTTGCCCTTCTCTGGACAGCTTCCATCCTGTCTATGTCCTTGCAGAGACTGGGTCTCCAGAACTGCATGCAGTACTCCAGATGGGGTCTCACCAGCTGTCTGTACAGAGGGATAATAACTTCCTGTTTTCTAGTGGTGATGCCTCTCCCTATGCATCCCAGTATCTCCCCAGCCCTCCTTGTTGCCCTCTCACATTGCTTGCCCAACTTTAGGTCATCTGATATGACTACCCCCAGGTCCCTTTCCATTTTTGTTGTTGTTAGTATCTCACCCCTCATTGTGTACTCTTCCCCTGAGTTTCTGTTTCCCAGGTGCATTACCTTGCACTTCTTAGCATTAAATCTAAGCTGCCATACATTTGACCATTCCTCTAACCTTGCCAAGTCCCTTCTCATCCTTTCCACCCCACCCTGTGCATCAACTCTGTTGCAGATCTTTGTGTCATTTGCAAAGAGACATACTTTCCTTCAGTCCCTCTGCAATGTCGCTTATAAAGACATTGAAGAGGACTAGTCCTATCTGAACCCTGAGGTACCACTAGTAACCCACCTTTCTTCTGAGTGGACTCCATTTACTATTACTCTCTGTGTCCTATTCTCCAGCCAATTCTTTACCCAGGCTGTCATCTTGGGACCCACTCCCAGGCTGGCTAACATGTATATTAATCTTTTGTGTGGGACTGTGTCAAATGCCTTGCTAAAGTCTAGGTAGACCATGTCCACAGCCCCTCCCTGATCTACTACTTTGGTCACGCAGTCAAATAAATCTATCAGATTCATCTGGCATGACCTTCCTGCTGTGAATCCATGCTGCCTAGGGTCCTTTGCCCCTCTGGCCTCTAGATACTTGACAGTTCTTTCCTTCAGAAGTGATTCCATCATTTTCCCTATCACTGAGGTTAAACTAATAGGTCTGTAGTTTCCTGCTTCTGCCTTGCTCCCACTTTTGTGAAGGGAATCACATCTTCCCTCCTCCAGTCCTCGGTACCACCCCATCCTCCCATGATTTGTTAAAGGGTAGTCAGTGGTGTCACTAGTTCTACCCTTAGTTCTTTTAGAATTCTGGGATGAATCCCATCAGGCCCCATTGCTTTGTCACCTTCAGTTTTAAGTTCTTTCAGAACCCTTTCTTCTGTAAATGGGCTGGTATCAACTTCTGTATCCAGAGTGTTTCTACTGTTTGTTTTAGGTACCTCCCCCTCTTCATTTGTAAATACTGAGCAAAAATATTTGTTTAGTATCTCTGCCTTTTCACAGTCTCCCTCTGCCCACTTTCTCTCCCCTTTATTAAGCCTCACTATCCCTCCCTTGGTCTTCCTTCACTCCCTGATGTACCTATAAAAGGTTTTATCCCCCTTCTTAACTGAGTTGGCTATCTTTTCCTCGGTTTGGGCCTTTGCTGTTCTGACTGCCTTCCCAGCCACCTTCTGCTTTAACTGATACAGTTCTCTGTCCTGCTCCTTCTGTGATTCCTTGTACTTCTTGAATGCTTTCTTTTTCTCTTGAACCTTCACTGCCACTTCCTTTGAGAACCATAGTGGTTTCTTACATCGTTTTGTTTTGTTTATTTGCTTCACACAAAGGCTCATTACCTCTGTGATGGCAGTTTTTATTATTCCCCATTGTTCTTCCACCCCTCCTTCCTACCCATTTGCTAGTGCATTCCTTAGGCACTCACCCATTTTGGCAAAGTCAGCCCTCTTAAAGTCCAGTACTTTTGCCTTTGTATGGCTTGACTCTACTGCTGTGTTTATTGTGAACCATACTGTTCAATGGTCGCTAGCTCCCAGATGGCTACCCACTTCACATCTGTGATCTCTCTCTCCATCTCCATTTGAGAGAACCAGGTCTAAGATTGCTCCCTCTCGGTGGGCTCAATACTAGTTGTCTAAGGCATGCCTCCTGTAGGGCATCTAGAATAACCCCACTCTTCGAAGTGGCTGCTGCAACTGCACTCCAGTTAACATCTGGCATATTCAGATCACCCATCAGCAATATCTCCCCTTTTTCTGCCATTCTAAGTATACTTTCTATCATTTCCTTGTCCATTTCCTCCCCTGAGAATGGAGTCTGTATACAACCCCTGTGCGGATTGTGGTGCCATTGCCTGTCTCCACAGTGCTTCTTCTCCTCCCTGTTTACCCTTTTGTTCTGTTGCTTTTATTCCTTCCCTTATGTAAAGAGCTACTTCTCCTCCTCTTTTACCCTCCCTGTCCCTCCTGTGGATAGTGTATCCTGGTATACATGTTTGCGGCTTCCCAACGAATGACAGCTTACAGTATCTGCCGGAGTTCATTGGTCTACTGTGGACCAATGTGCTTGCAATGCATACTGTAGTCAGATCACAACTTTGTGAATGATGACTTCATTCACAAAGTTGTGAAACTAATACGATGCACTGTGCCCATTAGGACCACAGTATGGACCAATGAACTTGCAGCAGATTCTGTAAGCTGTCATTTGGTGGGCAACTATGGAAGTGCATGGTTGGGTATGCTGCCCACTGATGACTGGGGGTGTGGGGGGCTGGGGTTCTGTATGGGTGGGGTGCCACTAGACTGTCAAAGATGGGTATGTGACATATTTGGACATGATTGGGGTATTGGGCTGGGAGGGGGATCTGCTAGACTACCAGGAATGATTATGACAGCTTTATGTGGGGATTAGGGTATGGAGCAAGGAGGGGGGATCCATTAGATTACCAGGGATGAATATGACTGTTTCTTTACTTGGATTGTGGTACCAGGCTAGGGGGGGCACTAGACTACCAGGGCATATGGTGGGTGCTTGTGCACGGTGTTCAGGGGAAGGTTGTCACACATGGCTGGTGGCTGCTATGTTGCACCATGCAATACAGCAACCCGCCTGTGGGTGGCTACCATTTATGCCTGTTTTTTACAGATGTAACTTTGTGCCCATGTATGCGGCACATCTCCGAGATGTGCCGACAGCTGCGCTGCACATCTCGGCTGAATATCGGGATGTGCTGCATATGCATGGGCACGCCCCCTTGGGATGCGCTGCATACATTATCTTTGCACCTCGACACATCCGGAATTGCCCAGTGCATTTCCCAATCTGAATATCATCCAGGAGTGCATTTCTGGGGTTGCGCCAGTGCAACTCAGTTGCGCAAGGTGCAATTCCTTTGAATATCTAGCCCTATATGTGCAGAAAGTTACATGTTTTAATCAACAGATAATTCCACCAGAAAAGTCCATTGTGCAGTCTTTTCCTCCAGTTATCCTTCTTCCAATCTGCAGTAAATTTGTACAGCAGCTAAGTAAATGAGAACCAACACCCTAATATAAACAATGTGCAAGTAATAAAATCAAAAAGAAGAGAGAAGAAAAGGAAATGTGAAAGCAGCAAGGCCTGCCTACGACAAGAAAAACATTTTTATATCAATGCCTACTTAAACATGAAAGACAACTTACATTATCATTTACCAACAAAAGAAAACAGATTTGTGGTGATCTTAATGGCCATCACAGGTGAAATTCTCTTCAGTACAGGTGTTCTGTTTTGAAATAAACTCGAATGTCTGAGTTTTACAAAATGCTACGCCACTGCTAACAGTCAACGCTAAAGCTATGAGAATATCTTGAGATAAATACAAATATAGCTTATAAGCCATAGCAAACAGGTACTACCACCCTCCTAAACCTGTAGTATAGTACCAGGTGTCAGGTCTACTAATGTAACAATGTTTCCTTAGTGAGATGGCAAAATAGTAATGTAGTTTTCAAATACTTCCCAAGCAAATCACACTTCCAATTTGAATGAAAAAATCCTCCTTATTTATTTAAATATAAAAAGTAAAAACAAAGTATTGCACGTTTATTGATATTCACAAGAACTGCAAATTTATCACACCACTTTAAGGCAAAAAAATTCATTAAAAAGTCAGCAGTCACAATAGGGTTCCATGTGACAACGGCCGAAAAACTACACGATGACGGAAAAATGAATTCACAATGGTGACTACACTTAGGAGTGACCAAAAGAAATGGTGACCAACATATATGGTGATTTTGCACCCTATAGATAGTGCACACCAGGGACCTTTTCTGTAAGTGGGGGGCTCTGCACCCCCGGACCCCTGTTATCTCTATTATTACTACTCTGAGATGCTCCTTGATACTGGGGTAGGTTAATGCCTTGGATTCATCATTTACACTTGATCGCCGTTATTCTTTTTGCCCTTATGCTATCACCGTTCTTGAGTCGCCATTTTGCCATCACCGTCATTACATGTTACCTCATTAGTACTCCATTGATGATCTTTCTCTATGAACTTTGATCAGAAAGTTTCCTTAAACATCTGAACATACAAAGGAGCCAACAGAAGAAGGCCATTTAGTCTATCAAGTCTGCTAGTATTGTAGGGTCCACAGCTTGAGCTAATGTCCCTGCCCTCCCTTCTCACTCCTCCCATCCTCCCTACCCATAATTCTTACCTTCCCCCTATGCCTATCCCAGCCCTCTTAAAGCTGCCCACTGTCTTCAACGAGATGACCTCTTCCGGCAGCGCATTCCAAGTGTCCACCACCCTCTCTGTGAAGAAGTGCTTCCTGACATCCCTCCTAAACCTCCCACCCTCCAGCTTAAGACTGTGCCCCCTTGTGATATGGTTGCCACTCAGCTTATAGAGACTCTCCTTATCAACCTAATTATATCTTTCAAGTACTTGAATGTCCCAATCATGTCCTCTCTCTCTCTCTCTCTCTCTCTCTCCCCCCCCTGTCTTCCAGGGAGTACATGTTCAGTGCCCTCAACCTCTCCTCATATGCCTTGCCCTGCTGACCGGCTATCATCTTTGTAGCTGTCCTCTGTACCTTCTCCAGCAGGTTAATGTCACATACAGTCACAATACATTCCTGAAAATTTGGTTTATATGTTTCAGTCAGAAGAGTTCCTTTATAGGAGAACACTCAATTTGTGTATGCAAAATTAGGTTTACTTCATAAGCAGTTTGTATAAGGTAAACAGTTAGCAGTTGTGTTCTACAGCTGGAAAAAAAAACATCTTGCATGAAAAACTCCAACACATTGAAAGTGCAGCTCACAAAAAGTGCTCCATGCAAAGAGGAAATGCTTATTGGCCAAAACATGTGCAGCCGAATCCCATGGGGACAACTACATGTAACTGTAAATCACCAGTTCAAAGAGGTTAAAATACCTCACATTCCAAATTTGACCAATGGAGAGAGAGAGAGCAGAGAGAATCACAATGCATTCACACTTACCAGAGGAGGGGTAGCTATCTATGTTAAAGACAAATTTTCTGCCTCTGCTTATCTTCGGCATCTGTCGCCAGCAAATTCTAATGCCTAATTCTCAAAGTGGAAATTACACAGACTACTGCACTCAGCATAGTAGGATGCTACAGACCACCGTCTGCTGGCCTACAACTTGTGTCATATCTAGCGACAAGTTGGGACAGGGGCTGCCAGAAACTATTATTTTAGGAGACCTCAACTTTGACTGGCTCTGTAACACAGCTGCCCCCCTTGCATCCTTCTGTGATGAACATGGGCTGATGCAACTTATTACTGAACCAACATGCCCAAACATAAAAACCCCAGTAAAGTACACTTTTGGATGTGCTAATGGTGAGTAAACCTGATCTCTTCTCCACGCTGATGTCTTCTTCTCAGACACCAGTGACCATTGTTTTATTGTGGGAGTAAGATCCACAACAACCCAGCACCCATCAGCAAGTTCTCTATGAAGAGATTCAGGCGCAACTTCAATGAACATGCCTACCTAAATGATCTTAAGTACTCCCCTCAGTGGCAAGATTTCTAACTGGCCAAAACGATTACGTCAGCTTACAATATCTTCCACGACATTCTATTGAGGGCCCTTAATAAGTATGTTCCCCTGATTAAAGTTCGAACTAGGACAAAAACCTGTAAATGGTTCACCCCTCAGATCAAGTCCTTGCTTCTAGAAAGAGATAAGCTCTGGAAAAAAGCGCGCAGACTGAACACTGCAGAGGATTGGAACCAGCTCAGGAGACTACGAAATTTATGTACCAAAACAATCAGAGAATCGAAGGCCACCTTCTTCAAATCCGAACTTGTTTCTGCCACAAAGAGCCCAATCAAGCTCTGGAACACAATCAACGATCTGCTAGGCCACTCCCCAGGAAATTCACTCCCGACCAAGATTACCTCTGGCAACTCGACTATAACTGAAAAGATAGATATACTTGACGCATTCAATAACCACTTTGCTACTGCAGGCATGGCATTTGATAACTCCCCTGCAAACATATTTCACTCCCAGACTGCCAGCCAACTGCCTGAAACTCTGATAGCTTCGCTGCCTTTCTCTCTTCAACCTGCCTCACTGAAAGAGGTAGAGGACCTCTTGCTTCAGTTGGATACTAAAAAAAAAGTGCTGGGGCCGACACCCTTGACCCTTACTTCCTAAAAATTGCCTACCATGTACTAGCAATACCCGTCACCCACCTTTTTAACTTATCCCTGTCTCAGGGCACCTTACCACCTATATGGAAGACAGCACATGTGATACCACTGTTCAAATCAGGTGACCCTGGCGATCTCAATAACTATAGGCCAATTACTGTCCTTCCGGTCCTGTCCAAGCTCCTAGAGAAAATTGTAAATGCACAGCTGAGGACTCACCTTGAGTCTAGGTAACTGCTAAACCCTATGCAGTCCGGATTCAGAGCTAAACATAGCACTATCTCAGCCCTCGCCAAAGTTACTAATGACTGGCAGCGTAATCTTGAGAGCAAAAACTTTATTTGTGCTGTTATCCTTTATCTAAGCAAGGCTTTCTACGCCGTCGACCACAGTCTGCTCCTCCTCCCTTCAAACCATAGGTGTGGACCCCTCCTCTCTGCGCTGGTTTACTGACTATCTTACAGGGTGCCTTCATGAGTTAAAGGTCGAAGGAGGACTGTCCCCCTTAAAAACTCTGCAAGAGGGTACCTCAAGGTTCTATCTTAGGGCCCTTACTTTTGCAATCTACATTAATAACATTGACTACTGTATAAAAAGCCAACATCCATCTGTCTGCAGATGATACAGTTCTCCGTGAGTCACCCAACACCTGAAGCTGCCTGCAATGACCTACAGTCAGAATTCAACCTTTTGCAAAGCCAACTCCTCCAAAAAAAGCTACTCCTTAACGTCAAAAAAAACTAAAGCGATGGTCCTCTCCCCTTTCATCAGTACGGCTAACCCTGTGTCCAGTGGGACAGTTCCCCAAATTACCACAGTTCTAGGTGAAAAACTAGAATTTGTTACAAAATTCAAGTATCTGTGAGTTTGGATAGACCAAAGACTCTCCTTCATTGAACATATCGAGGACTTGCTAAAACGACTTAGGCAAAGGCTTGGCCTGTTTTTTAGAATCAACCAATTTCTCACCAGAGATGCCGAGAAACAACTGGTCCAATCCATTTTCCTATCATTGGTTGATTACGCTGATTTCCTCTGCAGCCAATGCCCCAACTCTTACATGGCTAAACTGGACACACTCTACCATCGAGCACTGAGGTTTATAACGGGACTTCCCTTCGACATGCATCACTGCACTCTATATGCGGCAGTGGGGTGGACATCACTAAAGTTCAGGCGCCACAGAAACGCCACTCTCTGGACCTATAGATCCATCTCTAATAAGCTGCCTTACTATATCTCCTGCTGTTTTCCCCGAGTATGATTGGGAAATACACGTTAAGAAGTTACTCAGCTATTACACTTAAAGTACCCAAAGCAAAATCCTGCTTCGGCAGGGCAGCCATAAGCTTCGTGCTACCTACCTTAAGGAACAATCTACAAAAAACCCTCAAATTAAGCACTCTAATCAGTATAAATGCCTTCAAGGCGCTTTATTTCCGTACAATCAGAGAAGTATGTAACTGCTTCACCCACTCAGACCCAGTACCGGTGTCTGCACTGGTATATAGCCATGCCTAGACCCAATTTTAAGTACTGACCCCCCAGCTTGCTCCTCACAAGCCTAATTGTTCTCTCTCTTATCCCCCTGTCTTATCAACACTAGGCCCGTCCATCCCCTTATCCTTTCTTTCCCAACCTCGGATAGGAGCTCACTACCTCTGGGTTGTGACATCCTACCATGCCCCGTACTTTACAGCATTCAATCCCGGTGTTCACACATACCCTTTTTCTCCATCCACCTTCTGTACATCCCATTTTACCAACTCCTCTCTGTGCACCATGCCCTCCTAGCCTATCTCCACCTACCTCCCTCCCTCCCTTCTCCCCCACCTTCGCCTCTACCTGGTGTATATTTTTATTTTATTTTTTCTTCCGTTACTTCCTCCTGCAACCTTAGATAACCTGCTTTATCTTCCTATAGACACTTCTATGTATGTAAATACCCTGTAATCTGTACAATATCTGTATAATTATATGTACATATGAACTTCTTTTTCTTCCTCTCTGTAAACAGTATTATCTGTATTGCCTTGTAAATACCTGTGTTGACCTGTATATACAATTGTTCATGCTCCACCCAGGTCCATCTTGCAAATGAGCTTCTGCTCAACGATGAACGCCTGGTTAAATAAAGACCTGATTAATTGATTGATTGATTGATTGATTGAAATATCTCAGGTAGTTCCTTGACTTAGGACACTACCATCTCTTTTCCACTTC
The DNA here is from genome assembly GCA_016271365.2 of Neoceratodus forsteri. Taxonomy (NCBI): domain Eukaryota; kingdom Metazoa; phylum Chordata; order Ceratodontiformes; family Ceratodontidae; genus Neoceratodus; species Neoceratodus forsteri. The sequence goes on along the minus strand of CM028131.1, from coordinate 1,064,848,369 downwards.
ACCCAGTTCATGGGGGAGATCATGCTCCTAGCTATCCCACTATCCCAGGCAAATACAAGACCGGCAGGTAGTTCACTTTTTGCCCACAAAGTATAGCAAACTCACATATCTCAAATGAAGCTGACTGTAACATCAAACTTTATAGCTATTAATCCAATTTCTCAAGCCAAAATGGTCTGCTAACACATTCAAGTTTTTGAAAGCAAAGTCATTCGATGTGGATAAATTTTCTTTGATAGTGTTCAGCTCCAAACAAAACAGATGCTTTGTTTGGATTTGAGCATGATTGCACTACACTGTTTCATTATGGATTGTTTTCTGGTACTTTACATGGCATTCACTGAACTTTGTGGCACCCGCAATGACATTTGATACAGCACCTGTCAGCTGACATCCTGGGGAAACAACCATCAGCTTATAGATAAGTAAATTGGATGCCTGTGAAAATGAGCATTTATTTGCTCACATGCCTTTTCAGTATAAAATAAAAACGAAACAAAATTATTTTATGTGGTCATTTACAAATGAACATTGTTGTTTATGAGCCTCTGTCAAAGAAAATGGATCCATACTAAATGAATCTGCTTTTAAGAAACTTGAGTGTGTTAAGAGACCATTTGGCTTGACAAATTAAATTAATAACTGCAGAGTTTGATGTTACAATTGGCTTCACTGGAAGATTGCAAGTTTGCTACACTTTGTGGCAAGTAAGGTGAACTACTTCCCAGTCTGTATTTGCCTGGATAGTGGTGATAGCCAGGAGTATGATCTCAACCCTCCCCCGCCCGTGAATCAGGTGAAGTGGAACAGAAACAGTAGTGTCCTAAGCCAAGGAAGAACCTGAGATTTTTAACTCTACATGGTCGGTGTGAGTGCACTGTGATTCTGTCTCCCCCCATTGGTCAAATTTGGAATATGAGGTCTTTTGACCCTTCTCAGCTGGTGCTTTACACAGTTACATGTAGCTGTCCCCCACAGGATTCATCTGCACCTGTTTTGGCAACACATATTTTCCTCTTTGTATGGAGCACTTTTTGTCAGTTGCACTTTCAATGCATTGGAGTTTTTCACGTGTCATGAGTGGTATAGAACACCACTGCTAACTGTTTACCTTACACAAACTGCATATGAAGTAAACCTATTTTTGCATATACAAGCACAAGTTGAGTGTTCTTCTATAAAGGAACTCTTCTGATTGAAACATATAAAACACATTTCCAGGAATGTATTGTGACTGTATGTTTAAAGGAACCCTTTCTGATCAAAGTTCATAGAGAAAGATCATCAAAGGAGAATTATTGTGACTGCTGACTTTTTAATGAATTTTTCTGACTTAAAGTGGTGTGATACATATGCAGTTCATGTGGATATCACTATGTGTGCAATACTTTTTTTTTTTACTTTTTATATTTAAATAAATAAGGATAATTATTTTCTTTAAAATTGGAAGTGTGATTTGCTTGGGAAGTATTTGAAAACTACATTACTATTTTGCCATCTCACTAAGGAAACATTTTAACATTGGCTGACCCGACACCTGGTGCTGGTACTAAACTACAGGTTTAGGGTGGTGGTAGTACCTGTTTGCTTTAACTGGAATCTGTCAAGTACAGATGTGTACAAGTGTATGTGTCCCTTGGAACTGGGAGGTATTGTGACTTTCCATGAGACAACTTATAAGCTATTGTATTGATTAAAAAACTTCTTTTCTTTTTTGTAAACAGTACTACTTGAGCAAATGTTAATTTTAAGCTCTAGCTCTTTTACCAGCAATTAGCATTCATGTTTCATATCACAGTAAAGCTTCTGAGCTGCAATATGCTGAAACATCCTTTCTTTTAGCCAACTGAAGTGCTAGTGCAGAATATTGTGATCGACTTATAAGGGCATCCAACCTGCCGCATTACAATATGTCACCAAACCATGTGATATGAGTGGCTCAAAAATGTGAAAGTTTAAATAAAAAATTATATAAATAACCACAGACCCATGTCACCTACACCATTTCACAACCAAATACTATATGTTCTGTTATCTCCTACAGGACACACTTACTTTAGCAGTACCCAGTACTCTCGGTACTGGTGTTGTACTCTGTACAACTAAAGTATCTATCTAAACTCTCACAACCTCCTAACCCCTTGCCAACATGGTCTCCACAAGGACCATACTATGTCCACTGCCCTCATCAAGTTCTCAATTGATGTCAAAACCTCCATGGATCAGGGCTGACTCACTGGGGCCATTTTCATAGACATATCCAAGCCCTTCGATCTTATAGTCTACTCCCTTCTTACTCAGAAGTTAGATACCCTGGGCTTATTCCTCCATGCCACCTCATGGTTTGCCAGTTACCTGTCTGGGCATAGTCAGTTTGTTAAGTTTGGCACAACTTCCTCTAACACACTTCCGGTCACCCGTGGTGTCCCTCAGGGGTCCATCCTTGGCCTTCTCCTTTTTTCCATTTTCATAAATCAGCTCCCATCCATTTCCACTGCCTCCTCAATTGTTATGTATGCAGATGACATAACCCTCTATCACAGCACCCAAAGCACTCAACACATTAACTCCCAGCTAAATAAGGACTTCACACTCATACAAAAATGACTCATGGCAAATAATCAGGTTTTCAATGCTGCAAAATCCCAAAAGATGTTATTTGGATCCTGAATCCATCAAGGTTCCTGCCCCCTCACCCTAGATATTAGATGCATCAGTGGCTCCCCTCTCTCTTTAGTCAAGGAATTCAAATACCTAGGCATGACCCTAGACCCTAGCCTAGATTTCATCTCCACATCGCAAATCAGTGCAAAGCCGCCAACACTCATATTGGGATGGTCTACCACCTTAAGCATCTTCTCACTCCCCCTGCCCGGAAGACCACTGCCCAGAACTTACTCCTCCCCTGTCTACATTATGTGTCCCTCCTCATCTCTAATGCCCCCATGGTTTCCTTGCACAAGTGGGACATCACTTATAACAACATTTGCTGAATGCCATCTCCACCCGATGCCTCACTCACCACTGCTTGCTCTATAACTCCTTAAGGTGGCTAAGCCCTCTGCATCGCAATCCTCACTCTAGATTGCTTTATATACAAGCAGCTATAGTCCCTTCCCTGCTATTACCATCATGCCCCTTCTAGTGCAAGTACTGCTTATTTCCTCAGATCTCATGATCCACCCAGTTTGCCATGCCCAGGTGTGTTACAAAATAGGCGAACAGGCCTCCTCATCCTTCACACCTAGACTCTGAAACTCTCTTCCTCAAACAGTTTGCTGATCTACAGGTACCTCCACCATGTCCTTTAAATCATGCCTCAAAATCCACCTTTTCCAGTCCGTGACCTGTAAATGCTTCCAACCCCATGACCTCTCAACTCCCAAATCTGCTCCTCAGCCTACACAATGTATTTTCTGTTTTAATACCTGATGAGTTTGGCTGCTCTCTGTTCACCTCATTACCTCCTGACATGACTGTACCACAGTCTCCAGTTTATACACTTATCTGTATATTTGTCTGTGTTGCTCTAGTGATTTTATAAGGTTTATTTTAGCTCTGGCACTTGTTATGTATAGGCTGTCCTACAAAACTGTACCCCTCCGGACTCTCAATGCTAAAGTGTCTGTAATGACCATGCCTAAAGTACATGGATGCTCTCAAGACCTCCCATGTTTTCGATTTCTGTACTACATAGTGCAACCCACTGTTTTTATAAGCCACTCTTCATAGATGTTGCCCAACTGTTCATAAAACAACTGCCTGTATGACACCCTTTCCACTCGTTTGAATTATGCTGCTGTTGCTATGATGTGTTCCTGTCAACTGTAATCTCTGTGTGGAATATGCTTTATGAATCATTATTTGTGCTTGTGAATTGTCATTTCCTGGGACGTACCTGAAAATAGGCATACTGTTTTCTGGTGTACTTACCCGGTTACCAAAAAACAAATAAATAAAGTAGCAAACTGAATGCAACAGTTCTCACACTGTCCCTCAGCTGGGTTAATTGCCCCAGTGACATCACATTATGTTTTGCCAGTCACTCATACTACTTCCATCAATTATTCCACCATGACTAACAAAATACCTGCAGTATGAGAAATCCTTTCCTCTGTTCCTTCCATTCCACTTGCAAAGCACCACGTAGAGCCACCAAACTGGTGATTTTAAAATATGTCAGTATTGCTCCCTACAGCAGCAGCAGCAGGCAACTTCTGAAGCAGTAAATTAGAAATATTTAAATTTAACTCCCTCAAAGGGGAGCACAGAAGCCCACCAGATGGCGGTTACCAGATGTTTATAGTGGAATATTTCGGACAATCTGTCAACCAATGTAGCTGGCATTCCACTTTAGAATCACTACTCCTGACTACAGACACTGCTAACTAACACTTCTATTTTTAATTCAACCCCCTCTTCCATGTTAATTATTGCAGCCAAACTTACACTTATTAATAAAATCGATAGAACCAAAATAAACACCCCAATAACTCTTCTACAGAACACAGGCACCACTTTTTTTGTTTTGTTTTATTGTGTTGTTAATGGGGACACATGAGGTAAAACAAAAACCAACATAAACCAAACCAGGTAACAAAATGTCTCACCTCCTGTAACTCAAGATAATACTGAATTGCTCAAAATAGGTATGCAACAACATATTGTTTTATTTAAATAAATCATTTCAGGGAACAACTAGCATATGGGGCTCGATCTAGTGGCCTCGTGCACTACACTTTAAAGGTAGGCTACTTTTCTACATTTTTACTATTTTAATTTTTTCATTGTAAAATTATTTTAAAAATACATGACTTTGTTTAAAAATGCATATTTATTTATTTGCCCATTTTATTGGTGCAAAGGACACTCCAGAATGTTGATTACTTTTCATTAACCATTTTCCCAGTGATTGAATGCATTTATTGAAGTGCCTTGTGCCTAACAATTCACCTGAGTATGTGGTTTCAGGAATAGAAATTCACAACCTGCCATGTCTTATTACTTACAGACCACATGGTGTTGGAACTTTCCTGACCAACCAAGACACTGGAAATTCCCAATCCATTTTATTATGCAGGATTAATGCACTTCCTGGGGAGCTGACAGCACTTGGTCCCTGCTGCCCTCAGGCTAGCATGTCCTAGTAAATGCCATACTCTGCTGATTTCCCATTTGTATTTTGTGAAAGTTGCCCTCTTTGCTCTTATTTATTTCTTACTTTCTTGAAGAACCACTTGCTGTACAGTAGGTTTCTTTTGTTTCTTACCTTTCCCCACCCATTTCATGCAACATTTGGAGACTAGAAACACTGCCTTTTAAAGATTCTCCCCCTTCTGCTTGCCCTACTCCTTTGAGTTTAACCTACAGAGACAAATACATCCTCCCCAAATCCACATTTCTGTAGTCTGGCACCACCAGCTTTGTCCTGGGATGCTGGGCTCCATGGAGTATGTTAAACCACATAGTGCCTTGACATAAAGTCCCTCACTAAAGTCCTGCTTTGGAATACTAGTTTTAGGAGTACCCCATCTTAAGTTTGTTCCCTGATAAACTTATACAAGGAAGGAATCTCAAAGTGTCCACCAGTGCCTGGCTCTGTGTACTCCTTTTAATGAGATTGTAAACACACAGCCTTCCTAATTTTTCCTTCTAAAATCCTATCTCCTGAATGGTTCTGGTTTGGGGGCCTGCAAGCAACTCCCAGCCTTTTATTCTTTCCCTGCACTGTCAGCTGTGCCCACAAGAGCTCTGCACTTTGACTCCACTGGTCCTCATTGATTTCTTCTCCATTGCCCTTATATCTTGTCTTATGTATAACATCACATACCCATTTCCATGTTATTCTATCCCCATTCCCTCCTTAAGAAAGTAGAGCTTGTGATTGTGAGGTCCCAGTCATGGTTGCATGTAGCCCATTTTTTCATTACAGCAAAGATGTCTGCTTGGCTCTCCATAGCCTGTCTCTGTAGATTCCCACTTTTGCCTCCAAGGCTTTTGACATTTAAACTGACCACCAGCCATGCTTCCCTTCCTCTGTCCCTGCCCTTTGCCTGTCATCATCTCCTCCCCCTTATATATGTTGTCCCCTTCCGCCCATTGATTACTCCCTACTACTAATCTCACTCTGCCTTGTCCCTGTGATCAGGAGTGCCACAGGGACCCCTAGAGTTGTTAATGTGCCCTGGGGTCCCCAACCTTCAGCCTCTTCTGCTCATGGTTTAAATTCTTAGGGATGCAGGTCTGAAACATCTTCAAAGTGCATGTGCCCCCTTCTCTGTGGGATGGAGGCCTTCCTTTTATAGAGCCTTCTTTCCCTACTCACATGTCCCAGTCCTATACATATTAAAACCCTCTTCACACAGCTGTCATAGTCATGAGTTGAACTGGCTTTTCTTCAGAAGCTTTTATCCCCTTATGCCACACTGTTGGGATGTCTGGGATGTTCAAGAAGGCATCTGATGCTACTGCAGCCCTTAGCTTGCCTCCCAACTCATGAAACTAACTTTCAACTCAACCAACTTACAGCTAACCAGCTCATTAGTCTCAAAGGGACAATCACATCTGGCTCCTTCTGTATCTCACCAAGCATAATCTTTATCCTAGTGCAGTATTTTCTTATTGTAGCCCCTCAAAGACACCTCACTAATTTTTCCTCTGGCTAGTGTACCTGCATAAACTACTTTTCCTACCCCCCCCCATTACTACTGAGTCTGTGAAAGCTATAACTTTGTATCTGCTCCTCTTGTCTTAGACTCCTCCTTCCTAGATACTGACCTGAAGGCATTCATTGGAGTGAAGAGAAGTAACTGTTGCCCTCTCCCTTTGTGGAGGTCTTGGCTAGACCACCTCACCAGGGATGAATCAGTTCTCTGTCACAAGTCCAGAACTCCATTGATAACTTGGAAGTCCCAATCTGCCACCCTCTTTCTCCTACTACCCTCCACCTGCCATGGTAGACTCTTGTGGGCTGTTGTGTTAGAGGGTAGTAGAAGGAAAACACAACTCCTCTCCATTCTACTGCACAACAGATGTATTTGAGTCCATGCTGCAGCTGGATCTGAATTGAGCACTGCAAATCTCCTTCATGTTGGGCAAGCAGTGTGACCCAGAGCCCCCACTTGCTGGACAGCTGCCCCACAGTCCCTGCAGCTGACTATATCCCCAACCATCATAGGTTTGCATGCTGTCTGACTTGAGCCCATTCCACCAACCCCTGATCCAGCCTTATCGTAGCTGAGCTTTATCCTATCTAACTAGCTTTTGCTCCCCCCCAGGTATCACTCCCTAGAACCCCTAGCAGTACCTTATTATTTGTATACTAGACTAATTGTAACTAACTGAAGCCTTTGTACACCTTTGTATTACTGGAATTCCGTTGTGTGTTCTTTTATTGTATCTCACCTGTAATGTTCTCCATTGTTGTACTCCACCACCAATTGTTGTCTACCCTCCCTGCGACGAGGTGCCTTTGTAAATGAATCTTTGACTCAGGTTGTAAATCCAAATTATGAAAAAAATAAATAAAATAAATAAATATATTAGATTGGGTATCCCCATAGTGAGGCTCAATCAGTTGCTGCACCTAAATTGAAGGCTAAGTGAAAGCTTAATGGTCACATTAATGAAAAGAAGCAGGAAGGAAGGTTAAAAGCAGGCTAGGAGTTCCAGAAACCTGGGAATTTGCATCAGCTAAGTATGTATCACTCGAAAAGCTTTGGAATCTGCTAATTAAAGTACAGTAACAAAGGATTAATCTGTAATCACCTTGAATGACATCAGCTGTGTTGTGGGGAGTGAGAGTTAAAAAGCCCAGCATCTGGTGATTACCAGCACTTTAGTGAGAAGAAACAGTGGGGTCAGAGCAGGCCAGGTGTTCAAGTGCTGGATTTTCAAAACAGTCTGAAGGTACAAGACCATCCACAAGTCCCCAAAGGTTCTGCAGTTGTGGAAAAAAAGGGAAAGTAAGCTGAATGGTATACACAAAATGTCCATGAGTTGTGGAGAAAATACACTGGGGACTGCGGAAAAAGTGCAGCTGCGAGTTCCTGAAGGAAAAAAAAGCCATTGAAAAGTATGGCATATCCTCTTAAAGGCTATTCTCAGCCAGTGTTTTTTCACAGAAGTGAAAAAAATGTTGCACACATGCTGCTCCACAAAGAGTGAGGCATAACTTTCCCTGAGCAAAATGCAGTGTACCAACAATTGGGATACAATTATAGTGGAGGTTCAGGCACCAAGCACCATCAGTTACAGACAACCACTGTGGTGCATGGTCCTGCTGGTACAGTACCAGTGGTGCTGCAGTCGGCCCAGTTGAGGGATTGGCTGCTGATCTCTCTGTGAGTACTTTCTGCTGCATCTATGGCAAGACTGTCAAAAGTCTGTTGCTCCAGTTAATATGGATCACCTGTTGCTGTGTGTGCTGAGTCTTTTCCTCAGCTGCAGACCCACACTTGAGAATTTTCAGCAACTGCAGAAAAACTGTTGCGGATTTTAAGCACTTGCAGATTTCACAACTTGCCTTTTTTGCGATTTTCCACAGCTGCAGAAATTTTCTTTGTGACTATGCCGCAACTAAATTTCTGCAGTGCTACAAGCCATTTTTCTACAACTACAGAATTTTGGGCTCACTTTGAGAATCCAGCCCCAAGAATCAAGAGAATATGGTTCAGCTAAGTAGTTACTGCTTAAAGTTAGAAATCAGTTTAATAGTCTGTAAGCCTGCGTGTCTGTTAATTTCACTTTTAAACTTTAATTCAGAAAGGCAAAAGGTTGTTGAGTTGCTTGATCAGCTTTTAAATCTGCAGAATTAAAGTACAGCAAGAAAGGGTCAAGCTGTAACCAGCCTGAGGACATCAGCAGTGTTGTGGGGAAGGGAACCTATCCCCTGAGAGGAGAATGCCTGGAATTGCCTGGAAATTCCAGTCTATCCCAGTATCCAATTGTATGGCATTCAATCACGTGAGTGACACAAAGTAGGAGTGGATCTATCTTAAGCCTGGGTATTGTCTGCAGAGATCCTGCAGGTGAATTAGCAGTTCTTTAGTGAATTCTGTTGGTACAGATATCTAGTATAACACTTTGTAAGCTGAATGGCTGGTAGTGTAACGGATTCAAGAGGCTCCCTGCCCAAGGCAGATTTACACTGCAGTTAATGAGTGGATAACTGTGTACAATACAGAGAATACTGGATGGGCAACTGTGCTGAAACAGCCTGTGCTGCTACATTCTCTGTGACTTCAAGAGCAAAACTCAAGAGGTCCTACGGAATTATAAACCTGAAGTGTCAGCTCAGGCTGGTTTTTCACAGCTGCACATACAGCATTTGTTTATAGTGTGTAGTGCCTGAAAGAATTAAGAAACAGAAATGCCATTTATTTTTTTTGTGTCTGTGTTGCTCGCCCTCTGCTGCTCTTTCAGACTGATTTAAACAAAAGTAACTGAAATATGAAATAATGACTTTTAAGTAATTTACCATTTTTTTATAGGGTTTGTTTATTGTCGTGTTCATCCATAAATGTCAAGGTCTTTTCCAGTTCTTTCAAAAACTACACCACTGTGACAGTTTATTTTCACTTTCAGTCAAATGATGAGCACCTGGCAATTTCCAGCTTAGTTTACAGGTGGCTCGTGCAATTAAGAAAACAGCTGGAACCTTGTTGTACCACAGAAGGGAACAAATGTGTTCCATGACCTTTGAACTATAGTACAACAATGTTTCAGCTGACATAGATTTCCATACAGAACAAAGGCTCACTATACATGACAACATAATTTATTAGTTGTAGCAAACTCATTATCTAGGTTAGGTGTATTAGGAATTCGCCTAAGGGTGCCAGGCAGGTAGGTTGACTGTAATGGTGTAAATCAGTACAAAACTCCATGTCTAGCCAATTATTTTGTATAAGTGACACCTGACAGACTGAAGCTTAGGCACAGTGGGAGGTAGTCAGCTGCATGGACTGTGGGGTGCTTGTCTCCTGGGTTATGCCCTGGAGGAAGGAGACTGCACCGTATGCATGACCATTGGGGAGTTCCATTCACAACTGGTAGCACAAGAGAGTAGATATCTTAGCTGCAGTACCAGCTAAGCTGGTGTTCATGTCCTCATATCCCCAATACTCCAGAGGCCCACTAGACTAGGCGCCGGATCGTGGTGGGGAGAGAAGGCAATGCAATCACAAGGGTCATCCAAGCCCACAATTTTGACAGCAAATCACTGTGCACCCTGGTGAAGAATCAAAATACCTAAATCTGGTGGTCATGTCTTAGACAGAGTTGGGAAAGCTAGGCAAGACTACTCGGTGGCACCTTGGGGTGAGAACAGGAGGAAGATAGCAACAAGTATTTTAGTAATGGAGTTTATGTTTTGAGGGGTCAAACATGTGGTGGGAGAAGAGGAAAGGAATGGGTGGTCAGATGCCTTTCTGGTGCATCAGCCATACGTGATATGTATAGAAGAGGGAGAACGATTTAGGAGGGGAGGTTGATAGGGGTGCTGGTATATTGGGTACCAATGATCAGGCAAACCATCCTATGAGAATGGTGAAGTGCAGCTTCTGAAGGCTGGGAGACAGAATGAAGACAATCTACTTCCCAGCATTTTCCAAGGTTCTCCTTTATGGTGTACAGGAATGGGAAAGACATAGATGGAAAGGAGGAGTCTGAGGAATGTATTTGGTTAACTGGGTGGTTGAAGGACTGCTGTAAGGAGGAAGGTACAATTTGTAGGGGCTGGGGGTTTCTGGGACAGGAGGCTCCTTAAGGGTGACAGCCTTCACCTAACAACAGGGGACCAGTGCACTGGGACAGAAGTTAGATGTCTACATCCCTGGAGAGTTAAACTGACTTTGGGACATGTGGAGGTTTTTTTTAGATAAATGTGGACTAGGAACATTGAAGAGGGATGCAACAAGGCAATAGTTTCTAATAGGCTTAAAAAAGAAACCAGGGAGGGAAGGCTCAATAAACTGGAAAAAAACAGAAGAAAAAACAAGGAAATATAGAGGTTTTGAGGAGGATGAAGGAGGGGATCTATAAAAGATAGATGCAGTTATGGCGCAAGACGGATGGTGATCTGTCTTGACACTATGATCCTAGGAAACAGTATTACTGAGATATGTACAATGGTGGCAGATGCTGTGTTGGACCTTGTAGGCATTACAGAAACTTGGGACACAAGGAATTATGACAGGGATCTGGTGGCCTCACATTACAACATGTATAAGTGAGAAGAGGGAAGATAAAGAAGGTTGGATAGCCCCATATGTTACAGAAGGTATTGAGGTGGTAGATGATGGGTCTCTTGGGGAAGGAATGGAGAAAAAGAATCTATGTGGATTAAGTTTATAACAGCATCAGGCAAGTGATTGCACATGTGCATGGTCTACAGACCACTGGAACAGGGAGATGAGGGTGATAGGTAACTAGATGAAGAAATAAAGAAGAGGGCCACAAATGGGGAGGTAGTGGTAGTGGGGGATCTCAACCTGTCTGACGTTGATTGGGACATTGCAGCAGCTATGAGCACCAGAAGTCAGATTCTACCAGATATATTGAAGGACAGCCTGCTGGTACAGCTGTTCTGGGACTGCACAAGCTGGCTTCCATTCTTTATGTGGTGCTCACCAACTCAGAAATGGTAAGAAGAATGCTGGTGGGGGAACCACTAGTGTCCAGTGACTATAACATCATATGGTTCAAACTACTCCTTGGCAATAGTGTACTATACCCTTATCAAAGGCTAAAGTCCTGGATTTCAGAAGAACAGACTTCAACCAGATGAGGGAATTAATCCAGTATAGCTTGTTTGGGGTGGACAGAGTCTGAGGTGTGGAGGAAAGGTGTGTAGCAATTAAAAGAGCCATTCTTAAAACAACAAAGTCATGCTCAAGGACAGTCACCAAGAGGAACAGGTACAGGAGACCAATTTGGTTCTGTAAGAAGGTCAGGGAGGCAGTGAGGGCTGAGAAAATGTTCTTTACTAGATACAAAGAGAATCAGGGGATGAAGTAAAATCAAGGGAAACAAAGAGGCAGTCAGTGATCCAAAAGCAGACAGGAGTCATGGGAGGGGGAAAAGTTTTTTTCAGATATATTAGGGAAAAAAGAAAAACAGGAGGAGGATGTGTTTGGCTGGTGGGGTGGGGTGGCAGTGAATAGAGGATGACATGCTGAAGGCAGCCATTCTTAATGATTATTTCTCTTCAGTTTTCACAGTGGAAGACAGCAGGCATTTCCTGGAAAGTGGCATAAAGGCTGATGAAAGAGGAATTCCAGAAATGAGGCACAAGGAATTTGCATGTGAAAGAGTCAAACAAGGTCTTGCGCCCTGAAGATAGATCAGGCATAGTGGCCAGATGGGATGCATCAGAGGGTTATCAGGAAACTTTTATTTATTTAGTTATTTATTTCTTTATTTCTTTATTTATCTTCTTTGAGTAATACCTTTGATCTAGAAGCTCATTTACAAAGGTTCCATGTCAACACAAAGGACATTTACAGGTAGTATCAGACAATTTGAATACATAGTATAATACATAGTATAATATATATTTTGAATACAAAGTAGATTACACAATATATTAAAGATCCAAGTAGATACTAGAAATTAGCATCAGAATTTGCTGAACTCTCAGGGTATTTAATAAGTCAGTTTAGTCATGGGTGGTTCCAAAACACTGGATGGTAGTGAGCGTGGTACTGCTCCATAATAGTGTTGATATGGAGCAACCGAGTAACTACAGACCATTCAGTCTCACCTCTGTTGTGGTAACCCAATGGAGACACTAGTCAAAAAGAATCTTCCCAGTGGACTAACTGTAGAGGAAATGGCTCGAGGATAGTAAGCATTATGGGCTCAATTTTCAAAGATCCCTTAGATCACCGAAAGCTGCGTCGATCTAGTGCTGCAGCAATCATAGGGTGCATCATGGACCCTAAGCTGTATTTTAAAACAATGTGGGTCCCTGCACCTAAGACCTGAGATTTGCCACATCTGCAGGGTTGTGCCAAAGAAGCGGTGCACCTGCAGGGTTTGATAGAATGATCTGTCAATCCCCCCCCCCACTAGGAGCAATACTTCAGGGGTCAAGAAGGTGGTGGGGTAAATACACCTGCCAGGAGGGAACCAGGGTCAGAAGGAGCATAGGGGTTGGACCCTGGGGTGACAGGGGCACAGCGGTAATATGCAGTGGATGAGGTGGCACCCTGCTCTACTACATATAGTCCATTGGATCAGGTACAGAGGGCTAGCAGAAAGGTATGGGACCTCACCCCAGGAACATACAGCCCTGGCACCTGCCCCATAGGTGCCAATGACCCCAACACTGTCAGTGGGCAGCTGCCTGCCTCCACATGGGGTGGCTGGTACCAGGGGAATGCTGCGGTGCCCAGGGATCATTCCCAGCCACCAGTTGCACCCTGCAACCTGCAGTCACTGATGCCTGTTGACAGTGTTGGGGTCAGTGGCACCCATGGGGCAGGTGACAGAGCTGTATCCTCCAGATGCCAGATCCCTTACTCTTTCTGCCAGCCCCCATATGGGTGCTTTTGCCACAAGGGTGGCAAAGGGTGGCTTTGCCACACAGCATCCTGATTTTGATGCAGATAGTGTTCAAAAATCAGGATAATCGCAAACTTTGACAGAAGGTGCCACTTGTGTCATACATCTTTGGCTCAGGCACCCTTTGTCAGTGATTTTTGTTTTAAAATTGAGCTCTATGAGTTGGTGTCTCTGTGGTCTTATCAGAACTATCTGATAGTATTGTCTGATTGGGTAAACTTGGTAGTAACATAAGAGACAAGCAGTAGATTCACTCTACTTTGACTTCAGCAATGAATTTGACTCAATTCAATTCAATTTTAGTTTTATACTGGAAAGTATGTGAGCAAAAATGCCTGTTTTCACAAATGTCCAGTGGTACAGAAAATCAATGATACTGAGAAAAAGGTAAAGCAATATTTGCAAAGTATTATGGTATTTACGGTAGGAACAGTGTATATGACAGGATCATCAAAATTAGAAAAGAAAATACAGAGCACACAACAATAGAGCCAATATACAGATACATACAAACTCTAAGATAACTCAGGGGTTGGTGGACATTCAAGGGGGTTGCCTACTGGGACAGGCACAAGTGGTGGATTGGAGAAAGTGGTCCTTGAGGGAGGAGATGAATGAGCCAATTGATCTACAGGCCTGAAGTTCAGGGGCAGATTATTGTAAAACTTAGGGCCCTTGTAGGTGATGGAGTTCTGCGTATGCTTGGTGCGGTTAAAAGGGATGTCAAATGTATAACAGGCACCCCCTCTTGTACTGCGCTTGGGAACCAATAAGAGGAAAAGGGAGTTAACATTAATTGGCAGCAGGTTGTGATGAACTTTGTGTAGGAAAGAGAGCATTTTAATTTGGAACCTGCCTTCAAGGGTTAGCCAGTTGAGGGATGCATAGAGGGTATATTGATGGGTCATCCAGGGAAGGCTGGTCATGAAGTGTGTGATGTTATTGTATGTAGTCCTGAGTTTGGAGAAAAGGGGGGTCATGTTAGGTGGGAGTAGACAATAGAGCCATAATCAAGGAGAGGCAGGAGAAGGGAGCTGGTGAGTCATAGTCTGGAGATGAGGATTAAGGAGCTTTGTAATTCATTATAAGAGACCTAGCCTCATATGGATTTTCTTGATGAGGTAGGTAATATGGATATTGTAGGTCAGGTGAGGGTCTAAGTACAGTCCAAGGTATTTGAATTCATAGACTTGGAGATCAGAAGGCTGTGGGTTCCATCCCCACACCAGCCACTTGGGTTACTATCCCAATACTGACACTGTAGTGCAGCATGAGGGGGGGTGCTGCATTCCTGAGGTGCCGTCTTTTGGATGAGAAGTTAAACTGAGGTCCCATCTGCCTGTTCTGGTGGTAGTTCAGGTGGATGTTAAAGATCCCATGGCACTTTTCGAAAAGAGTAGGGAAATGTTTTATTAAATATGCACAACAAAAGTCATTCCTTAATAATGTACATAACACATAAATAGAATAACACAACAAGAAAAACAACCAAAAGTTCCTGTATCTTACAGCAGTGATATGTCTCTCTTCTAATGCAATTGTTCAACCAATATTGTCTTTTAGGAATGGCACATTTTTCCATCTGGTACTTCATTCATTATGACATAAATATGTTTTTTCATATGTACATTGATTATATAGCTCATGTTCTATAATCTCGATAACTTGTCTAGGTTCTTGATACACTTGTTGTAAAAGAAATCTACATTTTGTCTGCCATAGGACAAATTTAATACATGTGAAGATTAATCTTATCACCCCTTTATCAATTAGGAATTGTTGTAATGAACCCACCCAAATAATTCTTCATACGTAACTTTTTGCCATTTCCTATTACCCCATTTAACTGCCAACAGTTGCCAAAATTCCTGTACATATGGACATTGTATCAAAAAGAGTTCCATTGTTTCTTCCTGTTCTATACAAGTTTGCCTTGGACATAGTCTCTCTGTCTGACTCTTGTGTTTGGCATTTCTTTTCACACTGAGTCTTCCATGACTACATAACCATACCACATCCCACATTCTAGGTGGAGTTTTGGTGTCTTGTAGTGTTGCTAATACTTTCCCATAGTACTGTTCCGATATCCCTTTAAATACTGGGGTCACATTATATCTTTGTTCCTGGATACAACAGTAGATTGATTTTCTTGAATGATTCACTATTTGTCCAGGTTCTATTCTCCATTTTCTAAGCTTAGTTATGACTGGTTTAAAATAACTCAGGACTATTCCGGACCACTGAGTTTAGTCTCCCTCATCTAGTCCATGTTACAAAAATAGGCTTTAGCCAAAAAGTTGCAAACAATGTCCATACTGCTAAACTGGGTTTAAATGGGTCTATTAAGTTCCTCTGAAAGAAAATAGTATAAAAAAAAGGAAATTGGATTTAATAGGTCCAAACCACCTTGTTTTATTGGCAGGTATAGTATGTTTCTTTTGATAGGGTTTAGCCGACTACCCCAGATAACTTGAAACACTAATCTTAACAGTGTTTTTTCTAGAGCTATAGGAATAGGGTAAACCATACTTAAATACATGAATATGGGTAGTAAAAAAATGTTGACTTCTAATACTTTTTTCCTTTTTATCTGTTGCCAAGATTTCCAGTTATGTACCTTCTTTTTTGCATAATCCAGTTTTTCTCCCCAATTCAATGTGCCATTATCTCCCCTACCAAAGGTAATCCCTAGCACTTTAAAAGGGTCCACTGAAACTGAAATCTCCTGTAAAGAGTCTAACCTAACTGTTGATTCACTTAGAGGATATACAATGCATTTACTTTTATTAATACTTGCTCCAGCTACTTTAGAGTACTGTTCAGTTCTACTCATGGCTCTGTTATCTGAAGCAGGATCTGAAATAAATAAGCACACATCATCTGCGTATCCCGATATTTTAATTTCTAATGCCCCATCTATAGGACATATAGCTTTTATTTGGTCATCTTGCTGTAAAACTCTTAATAACAGATCAAAACAAAATACCTATAGTAGTGGGCTCATGGGACATCCCTTCCGTACTCCCCTGTTAATTGGTACATAACAGCCCAGGTGTCCATTCACTAATGGAATAGCTGTTGCCACACTATATATAATATCAATCCAAGTACATAAGGTTTCTGAAATACCATAGAAAAGGAGAACTTGCTTTATGAATTTATGAGGGACTCTGTCAAAGGCCTTTTCTTGGTCCAATGACATAATGTATCCTGAAATCCTATCTTCTTTCCCCTGCTCCACAAGCTGTCTAATAAGCAGAAGATTATCCACTATAGATCTTCCTGATACCGAACAGGTTTGTGTAACTGAAATTAAGTATGGTGCTACTGTCGCTAATCTTGTAGAAAAGAACTTCATTAGAATTTTGAAATCAGTGTTCATTAAACTAATTGGTTTCCAATTATTTAGATTGCTCCTCTCATTTCTTTTATGTATACAAATTTGGACAGCTATACATAAATGGTAGTCTATTGTTTTGTTTTGTAATATCCAGTTATACACTTCCACTAATATATCTACCAGTACTATGCTAAATTTTTTATAAAATTCCGAGGGTAGTCCATCCAGACCTGACGTTGTTTCATTTTTTAAACTTTTTATTGGCAATTCGATTTCCTTTTTTTGAATTGGTGAGGTAAGCTTATTACGTACCTCCATAGGTGTATCTGGTATCTGTAGGGAGTTTAAAAACTTACCCATACAGGTGTCCTCCATCTGTGGTGCAGTAAACATATCTCTTAAATATCTATTAACCACCTTAATTATTTCTGGAGTAGCCATAACTACACTACCCTCCTGAGTTGTTACTGCTGTCATTGTTTTGACTGCCACCATGGAAATACAGCTGTCAAAGGCATCTCCAAAATTAGTTTTACCTGATGGGCATATTCTATGCTCCACTACATAGAAGAGGCCCTTGAATACTGTATACATTCCATTTCCTTTTTAATATTGTTAACTTGAGAGGTTATATTTGTTCATTGTGTATTTATAATGGTATAAAGTATTTCTAACTGGGATCTTAAAGCTAAATATTTTTTATATTGATTAGTATGTTGTACCGAGGCAATTTGAGACAGCATATTTTTTAATTCATTTTTCATGTCTGCCCACCATGTACTTAAATCATCCATTAATCCAGCCACAGACATTCTGGCTTTAAATAAATCTTGTATCGGGTTGACTATATTTAAATCTTCAAATAAAATTAAATTCAATTTCCAATAGCTCCTAACATATGGTACTTGGTTTTGTAAGCCCAGCGTGACCTCTAGGATGACATGACCTGAGGTCTCAATTAGCAACATTTTAGCCTTCTGAACTTTTACTAATTTTGAAGAACAAATAAAATCTATCCTCATTCAGTGGTGTCCCTTAAAAAAGTATGTCCCCACTGTGCATGAAGCACTCTATATGTATCCTGTAACTCTACTAATGAGAGTATATTTTTCAAGCAGTTAGTGTCATAAAAATCTTTTTCTGTGCATGCACCTCTGTCGTGTCAAGCTACTACACAATTAAAATCCCCTCCCCATATTATATGTTTTGTGGTGGACAAATATAGTTTAATTGAGTTAAACAATTCTACCCTGTCTTTTTTTCTTGATGGGAGCATATATGTTTATGGCTCTCCAAGCTGTATTCTCAAACAAGAAATCTATTAATAAAGCTCCCCCTGATTGGATTTCCACCGTTTTAGATATTTTAAAGCCATATCCTCTAAATAGTATCCATACCCCATCACACAATTCTGTACCAAATGAGTAAAAGGAAGGGCCCCAACACCATAACTTCTTAACTGCTTGTACTAGAGATAAAGTGTTTGATCTTGTGTCTTGTATAAAGCATAAATGACACTTTAAATCTTTTAGTATAGTCAATGTCACTAATCTCCTTCTTGCACTTTTTTAAACTATTAGCATTCAAGGTAGCAACTTGAAGTACTGGGCTAGGTGACATAATAATAATATTATTTAAGGGGGTTAGTTCGGTTTTACTAACCTATTGCTATGTCTCGTTCTGACTCCCAGCCTCTTTGTCCTTTTGGGGTTAAGGCATCACCCTCTGAATCTGTTGACAAAAGTGACTGAGAGGAGGTTTCAGACTCCCCTCCATGTTCAGATTATTGTGACCCTACTGATAAAATGTCATATTTATTACTCAAGAGTGTCCCTTGTGCTGGGGAAGAGGCTTTAGTCATTTTGAACTTAGGCCTTTCTTATCTCAGAGCTCTCTTTCTTGACATCATGGTCATGTCAGGAGGGGGCATAGCAGTCTGTTCTTCATCAGTTTCACCAGTAGTATTCATGTTCAGTGCATCTGCTTCCTCTTCCTGTAACAAACCTGCTGAGGGTGGAATAGAGTGGGTATCATTACTTACATGTACCTTACTACTGACTGTTTGGGGGGGGCACTGTTCTGCTTCCACAGGTGCTTGTGGGTCAGCCTGTTTTTAATTATGCTGTGCTGTGTTAGAATGTTCCTGTGCCTTTCTGTGTGTAGAAATGTCTTTCTTTTTTGCTTCTGTAATTATTGTATCTTGATCTGCTCGGTCAGTCCTATTATGAGTGGCCCAAGGACAAGAACGATAAGTATGTCCTGATTCATCACATAGGTTACACTTTAGTTCATTTTGGCATTCTAAACTTGAGTGACTGTAAGAAAGACATAGCCTGTATTTTAATCAGTCACAGGCAGAATTTAAATGCATGAAAGAGCCACATTTAAAACATGTCTTAGGCTGTCCTGAATAAAAACAATGTCCCCTTTCTCTGGCAAAGAATAAGCTGTTAGGTAGATGAACTGGACCTTGGTTTGTGCTTCTGAGATGCACTCTATACTTCCACCCCCTTCCCCATCCACAGATGTTCTTCATCAAAAATTGGCTGGGGTGGGCTCAATATCTCACATCTCTGTTGTAGCCAGTGTGAAATATCATGCACTGCAACATTTTCATTTCTAAACTGAATTATCACATTTTTAATGGCAGGTTTTGTTAAAGGAATTGCCCTAAATGGCAACCACACAGCTGTATATCTTAATTTCTCATACTTTGTCCAGAATCTATATAAGCCTTGGGGGTGAAACTTATATAAAATATCCCCGAGATACGTGTATCAATGTGTAAATTTCATTGGTAAAAACCTAAGGATTCTTTTATCAGATGTCTCCCCACATAAATCCTGTCTGGGATGTCCTCTAAACACCCCAAGTATTGCAGTCTTACAGCGTTCCTTCTTTGTGCTGGGGGGGGGGTTGGCTAAAGAAAGTGTCTTGTTTTCTAAATTCTTCCCAATTAGTCCATGCTTGGTCTCTTGTGTTGGATCTGAGGGCTTGAGGAACTGATTCTGTGTCCATTTGGTCTCCCTAGGTGGTCTGACAGTTGCTTGGTCCTTTATCCCCCAAAGATGAACTAGATACTATTGGAACTTTCTGTAAATGGGTTGTGTCTACAGGAGTAGGTTGCACATCTTCCATATGCAAGTCTAAGTCTGAATTTGCAGCAAAGTTAAATATAGGTGTATCCCCTTGAGGTCTATCAAAACTATCCCCTGTAATTTGTGCACCTGGTATGGGGCTGTGGTCGGGATCAGGGATCCATTGTGCTGATTCAATTTGTTTCCAACCTGCTTCTCACAGGAAACATTCTAGAAACTGAGGAGTTCTGTCCATTAGCATGGTGAGTGTCCCAGAGGAACCCTCCCTCCCTTTCTGTAGGCCCAACTGCTTCTCCATATTAAATTCACTATTCGGCTGTGCAATAATACCAGAAACAGTACTTGCAGCCGGTTGTTGCAGACATTTATCCTGTTCTATGGGAATGGAAGCAGTATTCTGGCCACAGACTGGGATCACTTAAATTCTTCCTGAGGATGCTGAGTCACGGGGAGGTAACTCCTTTGATGCAGGTGCATCATCACCATGCCTGTCAGACCATTCTCTTGTGTTTGACATGCCGCTCATATCTTGCTGTGAACTTTCAAGGACAATCTCTTGCTGCTGTTTGAGATTTATACCATCCTTCTTTGTTTGCACTGTACCACCAGGTATTTCAGCCTCCTTTTGCTGTGTTTCTATAGTCCATTCTTCCGACTGAATTACCACCAGCACCACAGCTCTATTTTGCCATAAGAGCTTTTCCAGCCATTCTTCGTTTGTGTCCGCAGTATGAGGGAGCACATTTTCCATAGACTTTCTCAAAATGTCTGCTGTTTCTAATGATGACTTGATCTCCTATGCCAGACCTGTAGGGAGGGAGATCTGCTCTCCTATAGGTACACCAGCAGAATGATCTTCCTCTGGGACCTCGGTCATGGGCTCAGCAGCTTCCCTACCAATAAGTAGGGGAATGTTTTATTGAAAGGAGGACTCCAAACAATATAACAAATAATCAAGAATAAAGAGACAGAACATCACCGAAACCAGTGATCACAATTCACCCATAAAGAAGAACATTTTGCTTGGCCATACAATTTCAAATCTGAGCAATATACATTGAAAACAGAATTAGATATGTTACAAAAAAGTTCTTCAAATGAGACAATACATTGTTGCATAGACCAAAAGCATCTTGATTGCCAAATATAAAATGAATAATAAAGAAAACTAAAGTAACGTTTCCCAAGGATACTTAGACCATTTACCCCTATTTGTACCATACATTAAAATCTCATAAGAAATAAAAGAAAAGACGGTTCCTTCCATTTATTTGCTAACCAATCCCAAAATGGTCTAATATAAGAACATTCCAAAAAAAGATGTTTCTGCGTTTCCAATACTGATACACAATTTTCACGAGTACACCATCTACCACTAAGTTGTTTTTGTTTATGTGTATTACCCACAGGCAATCTACCATAAGAACTTAACCAAGCACTATCCCATATAAAGGCTGGAATATGCCTTTGGGAGAGTAACATTAAAACTCTCTCTTGAGATTGAGAAGGGCAATCAGGAAAAACCAAAGGTTCCGAAAAATCTAATGATACAATAGTATTGTACAATTGTTTTCTATTCAATATTTCCAAATTTGAAACTGTCAATTTCCATCTTTTCAATAAACAAAAAACTTCTTTACCATATTTGGGAATATTAGGAATTTTATGTAAAGAAAATAAATTGTTTTTCTTCCATAATGGAAAAACCGACAAAAACCATAATTGTACATAAGAAACCAAATTTTGAACCAGGTCAAAAGCGGACTAATATTATACGTAAAAAATACTGAGAAAAAGGCTATGGGTGGACCATACCAACCCCACCTTGTCTAATTGATCTACGTGAAACCTCTTTAATGGGATTCAATCTACTTCCCAAAAGGCCTCAAAGAAAATACTATATACAGAAGTAAATAAAGACAGTGGCAGGGGAAACACATAACTAATATACAAAAAGACCGGTAACAATAATGATTTGATGAGTAAAACACGTTTACGTTTAGCTATTTGCTTTCCTTTCCAACTCGCAACCAAAGACTGAGCCAAATTCAATTTCTGAGACCAATTTAAATGCATCATATCTACATCCCCAAATTTAACACCTAAAATAGTTACTATATCTTTAGAAATGGGTATATCTGCTAAAGCACCAGATTCAGGAATCGGAGTAGAACCAAATGGAAAAACCTTACTTTTCTCATAATTAATCTTAGAACCTGAAGCCTTTGAAAACAAATCTAATGTAGAACCAAACGCAGACTCTTCATTGAGTGAAGATAAACAAACTACCACATCATCTGCATATGCTAAAATTTTAATAGGTAATATATTCTCAACAAGGCGCACCCCTTTCAAGCCCTTATGAATACACACCATTAGAATAAAAATATCAATAAAGAATACATATAAAAGCGGGCTTAACGGACAACCCTGCTTAACACCCCTCTGTATAGCCACAGGAGAACCACACCAACCATTAACATTCAGAATAAAAGAAGCAGACTGATATAACAACTGTATCCAGTTAATGAAACCTTCAGGTAAACCATAAGCACATAGTACCGAAAAAAGAAACTTATGTGAAACTCGATCGAAAGCTTTTTCTTGATCCAAGCTAAGCAAGTATCCATTTAATGTACCTGTCTGTGATGCTGTAAAAAGTTCCCAAATTATTAATAAATTATCGTTTTGAGATCTACCTGGTATTGAACAAGTTTGAAAAGGACTGATTATTTTGTCCACAATCAGAGATAATCTACCTAACAAAATTTTACTTAGAATTTTTAAATCGGTATTCAATAAACTTATCGTTCTCCAGTTCCTTAAGTCGGTTTTCAAACCTATTTATACAATAGTATCACTAAAGCTTGATTCATTGAAGCGCCAACCTAGCTGTATACAACATCTATTAAACAGAAAGTCAAAAGTGGGACTAAATCTCTATAAAAGTTCTATAAAATGCAACGCCAAAGCCATCCGTTACAGGAGCTGAATCAATGTTTAAAGAAAAAATAGCATCTTTTACTTCAGCCTCAGAAATGTCACACAATAGGCGTAGGTCATCCTCCATATTTAAATGAGGCAACTGAAGGCCGTCAAAGGTCTAGTAATTCACATTGAACATTACTATCAACACTATATAGGTCAGTCAAGTAATTAGTCACAACTTCTAATAAGGCAGACGGAGTCTTTACTATTTGACCAGAAACTGATGTCAATTCTGAGATAACACGTTTAGCAACCCTATTTTTACAATTGTTAAAAGGGTCTAAGGCACCCTTATGCGACTTCAACCCAAAACTATGTTCAAAATCCAAAGATTTTGCTCTGTCATATCTATACTGAAACTTATATATAAGTTTCTTCACCTTACTAATTTGAACACTATAATCCAACCCTTCTGTTTCTGTTAAAGAAATCAACTTTGCAACTGCGCCTCAGTCAGAAATATTCTAAATATTGTGAATTGTTTTCACACGAGAATATGATTGGAAAAAGACTTTCCAATCCCGCTTAGTATCTTCCACCAAGTATCAACATCATCATAAAAGTCCAAAACTGACAATCTAGCACTTAATTCCGACAACCATGCTTGCTTAACCGATTCGTCAGATAATAAAGAGGTATTTAGTCTCCACAAATTCTTTTTACAATGCGGAGCTCCATCCCATGATAGGCAAACAGACAAAGATTTATGGTCAGAAAATTCACAAACTCGTAAATTAACATTGGATACATGTAGAGAAACAGAGAGAAAAATAAAGTCTATCCTAGTAGACAATTTATTTTTAAAGAAAGTCCTACCACCCTCTGAGTGTAAGCAACGATAAGCATCTTTAAGTTGAGCAGTATCTAAAATGTGTTTCAATTTTTGAGAATCACAAAATAATTTGGGTGTCCAACCTATCTGAAACACTGAGAGCACAATTAAAGTCACCTGCCGAAATGATTAAACGAGAAGTGTACAAATAGGGATGAATGTCATTCAGAAGTGCAACTCTAAGAGCTTTGGTCTGCGGTGCATATATAGTAATTAAACGAAATCTTTCACTCCCAAAATTAATATCTAGTAATAGCGCACGCCCTGGACAGATATCCACCATCTTAGATACTCTTAAAGCCAGATTTGCAAATAACACTCCAACCCCTTCACAAGGGGCTTCTCCATTTGACCAAAAGGACATTCCTGATGACCAAAGATTCCGAGCTTGTTGCACTTCATGAATAGTTTTTAACCTTGTATCCTGAAGACAAATGACATCACTATGTAAGAGTTGCAAACATGACAAAGCTGTATCCATCTTTCTGTGACATTTCATACTATTCACATTAAGAGTGGTTATTGTTAAAGAAGCCATTAAGCAAAAATAAAAGAAAATAAATTCCACAGAAATACCCATTTAAGATAGATATCAGCAAATAGCCTTAGAAACTCTTCTTCTTTGTGAGCATCTAGGAAAACTATCGGTCTGCACCATATCCCCTTCATCCCCTTCTGAAAAAGAGGCTTTTGAAGAACGATCAGATTCTTCTCCTCAGAATCGCTCTTCGAACCTTAAAACGGCAAAGTTATTGCCTAATTTCCAAGATTCGAAATGTCACTCACCAGCTTGAGGCCTTAAAGATTTGCTTAGAGGAACTGGTTTTCCTGACCTGTGGCGTTTTGCAGTCACCTTTTTAAAGGTATAGCCTGGGATAAAGGGGGCTTCTCTGACTCCTCAAGTTTATCAGATAAAGTAAGATCAGGTTTGGAGAAAAGAAACCACTGAGGAACCTTCCCTAAAGGGTCTTTAGGCACATTGTCTTGTGCGTCTACCGAATCTGAAATACCCAAATTGGCTGCTGCAGCCGAACTAGACTCTGCACACTGAGAGGAAGACTGAGAGGGTATGGAGACTATGGTGAGGGAATGAGTCTGAACCAAATCCTCACATTGGGCACCTATAATCAACCCTTCTTGTTAGGGACAATTATCTCTATTATGTGAAGCCCAAGGACATTTAGCATAGCCATGGCCAGTTTGTTCACATAAATTACACTTGAATAAATTCAAACATTGGGCCGCCAAGTGACCAAATTCAAAACAATGAGAGCAATGGGGAGTGTCACAAGCAGTGTTCAAATGGGTTCTAGAACCACATTTAAAGCATGCTTTAGGTTGCCCAACATAAAACAAACAACCTCTATCTCTCCCCAAGAAAAAACTATTAGGAAGATGCTGAGGACCATTACTAGAAGAAAACAGTTTGACCCTCACTTTCCATCCCCCATTCCAAATTTGTTCGCTATCTATGATAGGAACTGGTTTATCCAGAACTTCACACCTCCTACGCAACCAAAAAAGAATGTCTTCAACATGCATTCCCTCATTACAAAACAAAATTGTGACTAACTTCACTGAAGGTTTGGTAAGAGGAACTGCTAAAAAGGGAATCCAGAAAGGTGAATTCTTAACCACCTGAAAGACAGACCAAAAATGTTCCAAACCTGCTGGGGTTTTAAAACTTATATCATAATTAGCATTTCCCAAGTGAATAAGTGCATAAATGTCCAAGGACATAAACTTCATGGATCCTTTCAATAAAACTCTAGATATATAGAGCCTATCAGGAAGGTCTTCTTAACCTCCCTTATACAGTAACCGAACTGCATTCCTGCATGGTGCTGGTTCTCCTTTATTTGAAAAGAGATCAGAGAGTTTAAATTGGGGGCCCTTCAGTCAGTACAGGATGTAAACTCGAAGCATTAGGTGTTACTGATGAAATAGAGGGTGTATCAGAAGAAAAAACATCCTTAGAAATGCACTCTGTAACATTTGTCAGCATGTCTGATCTTGAAGTGGCTGTCTGAAAAGGGCTAGGAGCCACTGAAGTGTTAGCTAGCCCATTATACCTCTTTACTGTGGCATCTGAAGGGTCAGGTATCCAATTCCCTGACGGCGTTTGCTGCCATCCTGCTTCAGCAATCGCTTTCTCAGGAGACCAACTTTTTGAGACCAAGGAATGCAATGTAGAACAATTAACTTGAGCAGGAGTTATATTACCTTCTGCTAAGGTCCCAGAAGAAGTTAGTTGCAATAAATGAGTGTCATTACTTCGTACACCCAGCTCAGTATCCTTGTTGTTTGTACTGTTTTCCTCGACTGAGTGCTGCACTGTAGGAGTTAATAAAACTCCAGCACCAGCTTTCATAATGGAGCCCTCACTGAGTTAATGTGCAAAGCCCTGACGAGCAAGTCAAAGAAATCACTCTCTATTAATGCATGTTTTGTCTCATAAGCAAGCGTCGGTGCACTTACTGTGTTAGAGTGTGTATCCATTCTAGGAGCAGCAGGCAAACATTGTGAGGCAGGCTCCAGGCAGAAACTCCTGGTGTCAGCGTAAACCTCCACCTGAGACCAGGAAGTACAGGCTTCAGATGAGACAACATTGTCTCTTCAGACATAAGCTGCAATTTCCGACAGGCGCTTCTTTACGTCTAGTACACCTTTCAGCTTCTCCCATTACATCACAAAGCAAACGTTCTTTTTGCAACAAAACGCCATCAGGATCTAAAGAGGTTTTACACGTTTCAGGTTGTGCTGGCTTACTGTGCAACTCCACATTACTCGAGGAAAAGAATTCTTGAGGTAGCGAGGCATCCTGCATGTCAGTAACATTACAGGAAACTACTAAATCATCAGGAGCAGGGGAGGAAGCCCACTCTCTCCTCTCATTAACCTCCATCAGCTCCAAGGGTTGAGACATAGTAGCCATCTTGCGTCCGTCCACCAAAGGTTCCCCCCTCCAAAGAGTAGGGGAATTTCCCTGGTGCCCTGGCCAAATTTCCTCCATTCACTAAAAATACCACAAAGAGCTTAATCTGGTTCAAGGTCAGTTGGCATTCATCTGTATTCCCCTTCCCCTGGGTCATGCCTGAAAATAGGCAGAATCTGCCTAGTGCACTTACCGGGTCAACAAAAACTAAATAAATAAATAAATGATGTTACCAAGATTGTCTGAGAGGAATCAACCTATGACTGTGGCTTTTCTTGGGCCAGAGAAGATCATAAACTTGGTCTTCTTGGAGTTGAGAACCATGCCTTTGGCAGAGAACCAAGTGTGTAGCTTGATGAAGTCAGCCTTCAAGTTACTGAACATTGTGTTCAGGTTAGTGTTGCTGCAGTAGAGGGCTGCATCATCGGCATAAAGGACTAATTGGGTGGTTTGGCAGATGGAAGGGAGGTTATTGATGAAGAGCAAGAATGGGAGCGGGCCCAGGATGGAGCTCTGGGATACCCCCATATTTAATCGGACATTCAGCAGAAAAATGACTGTTGATATTAGTTTTCTGCGATCTGCCAGAGAGGTAGCTTCAAACCCATTTGATGATGTTTTCAGATATGTGCAAGCCCTTGAGGGTGCCCAGAAGAGGGCCATGGTCAACCAGGTTGAATGCCTTGGTCAGGTCCACGAAGACAGAGCCTGTGTACTGGCCCTTATCTCTTGCCTTGAGGATATCACTGGTGAACCTGACCAGGGTGGTTTTGGTGCTATGTCCAGATCTGAAACCATGCTGGGCAACAAAGAGTAAGTTATGATGGTCGAAGAAGGTGGTGAGTTGGGTATGAACAACTTTTTCAATGATTTTGGAGAGGGGAACAAGGAGGGAGATAGGTTATTAATTCTCTACTTCATTCCTTGACCCAGACTTGAACAATGGTTTGATGGTGATGGTTTTCCAGATGCTAGGGGAAATAGCCAGAGCAGAGTGAGTGGTTTAGTATGTTGGTGATGGGGACTGCTAAAGAATTAATGGCCAGTTTAAGGATTTTAAAGTCAATTCCATCTGCCCCTTTGCTGGGTTTAGGGTTGTTACCTTGGATGAGCTTAATGGTGTCCGAAGGTTTTAGGATCCTAAAATAGAATCTGGGGCTGGGCTCAGATGTAGTATTAGGGCAGGGGTTTTAGGGGTGGATGAGGGGGGAAGGGGAGAGGAGGAGAAGTGTTTATATTTATCAAGGTCACCAAAGAATGAGTTGAAAATGTTTGCTACTTCTGAGGGGTCGTTGGTCTGCTTGCCACCATGGATCAGAGTGATAGGTTCAGTATTCTTGTGTATCTCAAGTACTGAGTTGCGCTTAACCCAAAGTTGTCCGGGGTTGGACATTTCCCTGATTTATTTATTATGGAAAAAGTCAGTTTTGGCTTTTCTGATGACTGATTATCACTTCTTTCTGAATGCCATGCAGAAGGTTGCTGAAGATGCTACCGGGTCTAGGTGCAGAGAGTGACATAGTTAGATGGTGGGAAGTTGATTAGATAGGAGAAAGCGGAGGGTAGTGGTAAACAGGGTCAAATTTGGGGTTCAGTCCTGGGCCCTATCCTTTTCAATATGTTCATCAGAAACACAGGAGAAGGAATTCAGGGCAAGGTGTGCCTCTTCTCAGATGACACTGAGCTCTGTTGTAGGGAAGACAGTACAGAAGGGTAAGGGAGTTGTAGAGTGAAATGCAAAGCTTGGAGAGGTAGTCCAAGGTTTGACACTTGAAATTCAATACCAAAATATGCAAAGTGATGCACATAGGAAACAGAAACCCCAGGACAAAATATGGATGAGAGGGGTTAAAGCTGGGCACTACCACAGAGGAAAGGGGCCTGTGAGTCATCATAAAACAATACAACCACTGCCACAAGGCTTACAGTGAGGCAACTAGGATGTTGGGGTATATAGGGAAAGGTTTTGATAGCAGGAGAAAAGAGATATTACTACGTGTCTATAGGTCATTGATGAGGTCACACTTGGAGTATTGTGCCGAGTTCTGGAGTCCTTACTTAAAGAAAGACAAGAACATGCTGGAAATGGTGCAGTGAAGAATAACCAAAATGATTCATGGCCTGCAGGACAGATCTTAGGAGGATTGGATTAGAGCACTGAACATGTACTGGCTGGAGGCCAGAAGAGAGAGCAGCATTATGGTAGAGACATTCCAGTTCCTTAAAAAGATGAAAAAGGTTAGCTGCAATAAACTATTTAACAGGCATAACAAATCTAGAACACAGAGAGACAAATGGAAGTTGATGGCAGGGAAATTCAGGATGGACATGAGGAAGTGCTATTTTACAGAGAACAGTCTGCTCGCTGAGGTGGTGGGTGCTAAAACGATCAATGGCTTCAAACATGGTTGTTGCAGAGTTAAGGGCTTAACAGTGGTGTTGCTGCTGAGTAGCAGTATGGAAGAAATCATAGAGTAGGGACAGAGTGAACAAAACCCCCTTCTAGGTACCAGTTCTTGGGGTAGGGTAGGGCTTAAGGGCAGACTAGCTGGACGAATGGACTTTTTGACATCATGTTTTATGTTTCTATCTAACCTTGCAGTTGTACAGATCTCAGTTAAAATATAATGGCCACCTTACTAAAGTTGTAGGTTTTGTACAGACACAGTTTAAACCTGAAAATTATGTAACCCTCATACCTGTACATAACAGTTGAAACACAAGATTTTCTCTTCTCCAGGTATCTTTTGTGCACCCTACAGTTGAACAGTCCTTTCAGCTCTGTAGGAAACAGCCACTTACTTTAGCAATGTAAAATAAATATCTCTTATTCCCCTCTTGGGGACACCAGGTGGAGTCTACCTTTGTCCCTGGTCAGCAAGCTGGCAATGTCCCCTGCAGAACAGCAGGCCACCTGCAGATATCCCTGTAGATACAATCCTCCTATTTCATGGTCCTCACATGTTGAGGATGCTCATGCAAAGGGTCTGTTGTACAGAGGGGATTTAAGTATAGGACTGCTAGTGCCACATTGGTGCTATTCAGTCCCCCTTGGTGATGGTACTACTTATGGCAATTGATATGTTAAAAAATGTTTATGAAAACTAGAATGAGAGCAGATAACCAGGATATTAAGCCTCAGAAAATTGCAAATGAGCTGACACATCCAATAGCAAAACTGTTGAACTTCTCTATATAGCCCTTGCAATTCCCCAAGGTCTGGAGGATTGACAATGTTACCCCA
Organism: Neoceratodus forsteri; assembly: GCA_016271365.2. Classification (NCBI taxonomy): domain Eukaryota; kingdom Metazoa; phylum Chordata; order Ceratodontiformes; family Ceratodontidae; genus Neoceratodus; species Neoceratodus forsteri. The sequence goes on along the minus strand of CM028131.1, from coordinate 1,064,818,366 downwards.
GTTTTAAGAGTGGTGACCAGAAGAGTTTTTCAAACTACAGGCCAGTCTCCAGCTTATCCCTCTGTCTGAGGCCCTGAAAAGAATTGTCAGTGATTAACTTGTTGCATACCTAGAAATGCACAGTGTCCAGTGTACTCAGCAACAGGGCTTTAGAAAATCACATAGTACAGTTCCTGAAAATCTGTTTGAAACCCTAAATAGAAGAAACATTGTGGAGGCAATCTTTTAAAGGCCTATGACCTCATAAATCACAATCACCAACTGGAAAAACGACTCAGTTTAAGTCTGTAACAGGATACCATGTCCTAGTTTAAAGACAACTTGACTAAATGGTGGCAAAAAGTGACAAGCATTTGTCAATGCCAAATGTTTGCTTGCTGGCATTAGCAGTGGAAGTGCAGGAGTTAGACAGATGCAGTATAGGAATGGCAGTGAAGTACTGAACTGATGCCAACTCCACCCCCACCCTGCAGGGATGGACGGGCATTGGGGTGTGCGTTTGGGTTGTTACCCGTAACAGTCACGACATTTCACCTATCCTACCCTGCAGACACTGACAAGTGTCGGTGTGCCTTGGTGTTCGGGCTTTACACTCACCTTACTCCATAAGGAAATATGCTGAAATGGGTGCAGTATAGGAGAATGGGGTGAACTCTGGGGCCAAAGAGTCCAAGACGCACCTTGATGCCTGTCACTGGCTGCAGGGTGGGGATGGAATGGTGTGAGCATTACTGTCGACAATCCCAAGTTACACCCTTGACGCCTGAATTCACAAGATCCATGCTGATAGAATGTAAAAGATAAAGTCCAGTTAAATCCAGTAACAACATTTGGTATGGCATTTCCATAAAATACCTCAGGACCACCATACTGGTGTTGGAGGTCAGTAGGTTAGACACCCTCCATACTTGTGAGCTACACATAGTTTCGTACCTACTAGGTGACTGCCTGATCAGAATCAGACAGCATCTTTTTATGGCTGAGGACAGATCTTGACAACTCATGGCCAGTTGTTTGGTGCACAAATGAGATGGGTAACTCAGAACTACTACTTCTCGATCTGTGGCTGCTTTGGGTAAACCTGTCCAGAATGCCAGCAGTGTGGTCGATTCCAAAAAGGTGGGACAAGCCCACTATACATAAAAATAAAAACAAATTACATAGAAACATAGATACATTGAAGTTGATGGCAGATAAGGACTGCAAGGCCCATCCAGTCTGCCCATTTTTTCTACCTTATGAATGTGTCATTGGACTTTACTCTGTCAATGGTCTATCTATTCATACTCATCTGTATTGCTCCCCTATACTTATCCCATGCCTATCTGAAGCCCTGCACTGCATTCATATCCACCACTTCCTGAGGTAGGCTGTTCCATTCATCTGCCACCCTTTCTGTGAAAAAGAACTTCCTCACATTACCCCTTAATCGGCCTCCCTCTAATCTCATGCTGTGTCCTCTTGTCCTGCTATTTTTCATATATTGAAACATGTTAAACTCTTTCACCTTGTTAATGCTATTTACAATGTACAAATAGTGTACATGAGGCTTTGGACAGTGGAGAAAGGGTAGAAGCCATTTATATTGACTAATTGAAAGCTTTTGATCTTGTAAATCATGACCTGTTACTGGTTAAGTTGAGACACTTGGGTTTCTCTAACTAGGTTGTGGGTTGGTTCAGCAGCTACCTGGGTGGATGGGTTCGACAAGTAAAAGTTCGTGGTAAGTTTTCTACTACTCTTCCAATGAAACTGGGTGTCCCTCAGGGGTCAACTTTGGGTCCCCTATTATTTAACATGTTTCTGAGGGACCTCCCTGTGTCTGCTGAATCAACCTGCAGCTTGCTTTACCCTGACGATGCAGTGTTGTTTTCTAGAGATAGGGATATTGCAGTTGTTAATTACGGTCTTCAAATGAGCTTTGGCAAAGTTCAGACATGGTTTGGAAGTATGAAACTAGGCCTGAATGTGAAGAAAACCAAATGCATACAGTTTTAAAGTACAAGACAACATTTAGTTGATTGGCCTCTGCAAATGAGGACTGATGGAGTTCTTTACTGGAACAAGTTGATTACTATCAGTAACTTGGTGTTATATTTGAGTCCAGTTATCTTATTCATTGCATACTGACAGCTTTGTTAAGATGGTAAATATGAAATTTAGAGTTCTTTATCATAACAGATCAAATCTTGCACTTGAAGCAAAAACAGGTACTCTTGACCTCTATAATTCCGATCATTGAATATGGGCTAGTAATATATTCTTCTGCTTATAAAACTGTACTGCATTGGGCCGAGTTGCTGTGGAGCATAGCATGCAGATTTGCTTTTAATTTGCCTATTGGATGTCATGCCAGTACACTCTAATAATGATGATAGTGGTAACAAAGTAACATAGTATTGTGATGGGCATGACTTAAGAGACCATCCTGTCCACCCCTACTGCTGTACAGCAGTGAGTTATATCCCATTATGAGTAAGTAATACAAATAAATGAAGGTTCATAAAGACCAGATTGTTTATCTCCCTGCTGTTCTAAAAACAACTCAATTTTGCAACATAAAAATGTATTAGTACTAGCAACAGCCCCCAAAACATGTAAGAAAACTGCAGATGCTCCTGCTCTGTGTGCACTTTAACCATGAGACTGGTGGCCTCTAGTAACCACACGTATGACAGCTGCATCCTGCACTCCTATTATTTTTTTTTTATCTTCCTACTATTTATTCTTCTTCGCAGAGTGGCCTTACATGATCTCCGGCTGCCGGCCCTGCAACCCTGGACCCGGTCGTGCATGAGAGTCACATGAACTCAGCCCCCAGTGGGCTGGCCATTATCGCTCACGCACCCACTGGGTACTTACCCCTCTCGGGTCTCTCCGGGGGCTCAAGGAGCAGCCATCAGCCGTGAAGATCACCCTCCACATTTTTGCTTTTTCTCCCAATGGAAAGCCGGACGTGCAATGGCGTCCAAGTGTACTGATGCCCACCACGCTCTCCCCCCCTTGCTAGTGCATGCTACTTGTAGTGCGGCTGACCTCCTCCTGTTGCCGCTACAGGGTGATGCAAGCCTCACTACCCACCCCAGAGAGAGGAGAGCAGTCATCGGATGCTCGATCCTCCTTCTCCCCTGCCAGCGCCTGGTGGCCTGAGTCCATTCCCGAACTGGGGTTGCCAGCGTGGCACGAGGTGTGGCATCCAGCACCTCAACCGTCAGTGCTACCGGCCTGATGCACTCCTATTTTTGATGACACCTGTCACTAATTAGCCCACAGAGTTAAAAGTCCTGAATGCACTCCCCAACCTGTCTCTCACATGGCAGGGCAGTTTTCAGCCACCACACTACCAGGCTGTCCTTTAATAATTTATTAGAGCCACCTTAAGGCTGGGTTGCTGCCCAGTTCATTTCCAGACACAGCATGTAGGGGCCTCTTGTGTGTAGAAAATGCTTGAAGAGCCAGGGCTGAGTGCTTCCTATCAGTCCACACCTTCAGGGGATGGCGTTAGTTGCCAGCGTATGGAGAGAGAGAATAGAGTAAATGGATTAAAGATTCCTGTAAGCTCATCCTTCTGGAGATGCAATGGATCCCCTGTGAGTAGAGAGAAGTAGAAGAACAAGCATTTGTCATTGTCGAATGTTGATTGCGTTGGTCTGTTGAGCTTGCTCAGTGCCCCTCTGTCACTCTCTCAGTCTGTTTCTCCCGGTGCTGCAGGCTGCTGTTTTGTATTAGGCTCCTGCCTTCATTGCCAGCTTTTTTTGCCCACTAAGAAATCCGCAGCTGTCCCGACAGAGCTCCGTTGAGGTGGCTCACTCCCCCTCTCTCTCTCGCTCATTCTGTTTCTCCTGGTGCTGCAGGCTGCCCTTTTGTACTGGGCTCCTGCCTCTGTTGGTGGCTTTTTCTGTCCACAAAGAAATCTGCAGCAGTCCCAACACAGGTCTGTTGAGCCTGCTCACTCCCCCTGTCTCAGTCACTTGTTCCGTTTCTGCCAGCGCTGCAGGCTGGCCTTTTGTAGTGGGCTCCTGCCTGCATTGCCACCTTTTTCTGCCAACAAAGAAATCTGCAGCAGTCATGATAGAGCTCCGTTGAGCTCACTCACTCCCCCCATCTCACTCACTCATTGTGTTTCTCCCAGCGCTGCAGACTGCCCTTTTGTACTGGGCTCCTGCCTGCATTGGCACCTTTTTCTGCCCACAAAGAAATCCGCAGCTGTCCCGACAGAGCTCAGTTGAGCTCGGTCACTCCCCCCTCTCACTCACTCGACCTTAATCTGTCCCAAACACTGATTTCCTACAGAGACCATGCCATTCTCCGGCAGGAGTGCAAAAACATATTTTAGCCAGGATGTGGAAAATTACAGCTGTACTGTTCATAAGGAGGTGTGAAAAAATGCCACTGTTGAAAATGTGGAGTGAAAATATTACAAATTTGCGAAGTTACAAAGGTGCGTGGAAACAGTTCAATGCACGCTTGTAACAGAGTCATGTTATGGAGTTTCGTCACCAGATTTTCAACATAGGGATTTTAGGACCTCTGCTCACGAACACTGCCACTGTCATTGTCTTAATGTGTCCCGAACACTGATTTCCCACAGCGACCGCGTTATTCTGTGCTGGAACTGTGAAAACACATTTCGGTCAGGATATGAAAAATGACAGCTGTACTGCTCATAAGGAGGTGTGAAAAAATGCCACTGTTGAAAATCTGTCGTGACAATATTACAAATCTGCGAAGTTACAAGGGTGCATGGAAAGTGCGCAACACACACGTGTAACACAGTCATTTGATGGGCTAACATCACCAAATTTTCAACATAGGCATTTTAGGACCTCTGCTCATGAACAGTATCACTGTCATTTTCTTAATCTGTCTTGAACAGTGATTTCAAATCAAATCAACTCAAATCAAACTTTATTTATAAAAGGCGCCTTTCCAAAACCAAGGCGCCTGTACATAACATAATAAAACCAATAAATAATTAAAACAATACTAAAATTAATCCAAGGCAGCAACATTTAAAAATCATTGTATGCAAGGCTAATAAGATGTGTTTTTAATGCCCCCTTAAAGCTTTGGACAGTCGGGCAATCTCGCACCTGACGAGGTAGAGAATTCCACAGGGCTGGGGCCATAAAACTAAAGATCTGGCCCCAGAGGTCTTAAGCGAACCCTGGGAATCTCTAGCAATCCCTCTTCAGTGGATCGGAGAGAGCGGGAGGGGCAGTAGGGACAAAGGAGATCATTCGGGTAGTCAGGTCCCTGATCGTGTAGGGTCTTATAGGTCAGCAAACCGACCTTGAAGGTGATTCGCCAGCATATTGGCAGCCAGTGCAGTCCACGGAGCACAGGCGTTATATGACTGGACCTAGAGGAACCAGTCAATCGCCTGGCTGCCGCATTCTGCACTAGCTGCAAGCAGCGAATATCAACCCTCAGTAGCCCAAGATAAAGGGCGTTGCAGTAGTCAAGGCGGGAGGTCACGAAGGCATGGACCAAAGTAGGAAGATCATCAGGAGGAACCAGGTGCTTCACCAGGGCGATGTTCCTCAGATGGTAAAAAGAGGTTTTGACAACTGCCGACACCTGAGATTTAAGTGTCAAACAGTCATCAAACACAACACCCAGGTTCTGCACCCAGTCTGAGGTAGTTAGCTAAACACCACCAAGCCATAAACCCGAGGGTGATCCTGCCAACAAACCCACCTCCCAGCGACCTAGGTCCACAACCAACACCTCATTTTTCTCTGGATTCAACTGCAGCCAACTCACATTCATCCAGTCCTGGATTTCAGCCAGACAGTTGTTAAAGACTGAAAAGGCAGCAACTTGGCCGGGCACAAAGGACATGTACAGTTGAGTATCATCTACATAGCAGTGAAAACTCAAACCGTACCACCTAATAATTGCTCCTAAAGGCAGCATGTACACCGCAAACAACATGGGCACCAAAATGGAGCCCTGCAGCACCCTACAGGATAGGGGAATGATGCCGAGGAAAAAATCCTAGACACCACCCTCTGAGTCCTACCCTCGAGGAAAGATCGAATCCAACTGAGGACTGTACCAGACAGCCCACAGATAAACCTCAGGTGTTCCAATAACACACCATGGTCAACGGTGTCAAATGCTGCAGAGAGATCAAGAAGGACCAAGATGGAACGAGTCCTTCAGTCTCTCGCTATTAGGAGGTCACTTAGTACCTGGACAAGAGCTGTCTCTGTACTATGTCTCTTCCTAAATCCAGACGGGAGAGAATCACAGACATTGTGGCTGGTCAAATGATCATCCAGCTGCGATGCAACCACCTTCTCAATAACCTTACCCACAAAGGGCAGGTTAGAGACAGGCCTGTAGTTAGCCAGACAATCTGGGTCCAAGGAGGGCTTCTTAAGAAGAGGCTGAACCACAGCCTCCTTCAGAGGATTTGGAAAAATCTCCCTCTCCAAAGACCTCCAGACTATCTCAGCAAGGACTGGACTGATTTTATCCACACAGCCCACTAGGAGATGTGTGGGGCCCAGGTCCAAACCACAGTTGGTCGGATGCAATGATTGGATGATCATCACAATGTCACTGATTGTGGCAAGGCTGAAGTCAGACCACACAAATTGGGTGTTCAACATCTCCAGCCGACCATCACAGCTCCCATTAGGGAGGGTCAAGCGGATATCAGACCTGATTGTGGCAACCTTATCTGAAAAGAATTGAACAAACTCCTCACACCATTCTTGAGAAAAGGCTCTTCTGGGCTGAAGACAGATTGGATTGCACAATCTGTCCACAGTCCGGAAAAGCTGAACTGGTCTATTCTGTGCAGCAGCAATCTCTCTGGACAGGAATTCTGCCTTCTTACGAGAGATTGCTGATTGATAGACCATGTAATGGTCCATCAAACTAAGTTTGTCACAATCCAGGCCCGATTTCCACCAGCACCTCTCTAACCTTCGTCCGACTCTCCTCAACTCCCTCAGAGTCTCATCAAACCAAGGAGACCTGGGCCAAAGAGTGAGGGGATGAACACGAACAGGAGCAATGGAATCCAGGGCCCCTACTACCACCTTATTATAGGCAAGTACCAAGTCCCCTGGGTCCATGCAATCACTCGGTAGACCCGATAGGTCCAGTACCGCCATCAGGCCATCTGTGGAAACACCCCTCAAAGGGTGGTACCGGACCATCTCCATAGGTGCTGGCGTACTAGGGGTGGCCTCAAAAATGAACCCAATGGAGTGATGGTCAGACAACCCGACTGGTTCCACCACCAAATTGGATATCTCCATCCCCAGTAGGAACACCAAATCCAATGAATGACCACCAATACGGGTCGAGGAGGAAATAACCTGTGTGAAGCTCAGTGAAATCATTAACTGGTGGAAGTCTCGACCAAACTCCGAGAGTTCATCATCGACCCGGGCATTGAAATCCCCCAGAACCAAGCATCTGGGGGATCCCAATGTCAGGTCGACAATGAAGTCTGCGACTTCCTGCAGGAAAATATTCCCGTCACCTGGTGGATGGTAAACGAGAAGAATCCTGCACCCCACACCCTCGCCCATGATACATTCAAAGGAGTTGGTAGTTCCCACTGGTGCCTCCACTAGGCCCAGTTCTGATCTAAAACAGATAGCAACACCCCTGCCCCTACGATCCATCCTAGGGCAGTGTATCACTGAGTACCCGACTGGAATTGCTGATGCTGATCTCCCACAGCAACTGCTGTATTCTGCGCCGGAAGTGCGAAAACACATTTCGACCAGGATGGGAAAAATGACAGCTGTACTGTTCATAAGTAGGCGTGGGAAAATGGTAATGTTGAAACTCTGGAGTGAAAATATTACAAGTATGCAAAGTTACGAGCGTGCGTGCAAACTGTGCAACACACACTCATAACGCAGTCATTTTATGGAGTATCGTTACCAAATTTTCAACATAGGTATTTTAGGACTTTTACTCATGAACAGTGTCACTGTAATTTTCTTAATCTGTCCCAAACACGGATTTACCACAGCGACTGCGTTATTCTGCACCAGAACTGCAAAAACACATTTCGGCCTGGAAGTGAACAATGACAGCTGTACTGTTCACAAGGAGGTGTGAAAATTGTCAATGTTGAAAATCTGGCATGAAAATATTGCAAATTGGAAAATTTACGAGCGTGCTTAGCAACCGAGCAACGCACGCTCATAAAGCAGTCATTTTTTCTATTTTTTCCACCAAATTTGCAATATAGGCTTTTTGAGAGCCCACCTCATGAACACTGGCACTGTCGATTCATTAATTGGCACCAAAAGGTGATTCCACACAGTGACCACAAAATCACCTTTTGGGGCTGATTAACACCATGACAGTTCAAGAATTCATGAGGAGGAGTCCCAAAAACCCCATGTTGAAAATTTGGTGCCAAAATTCCAAAAAATGACTGAGATATGCATTAAAGTTGAAAAAACCCTATTTCTATCATTATACAGCTTACTATCATTTCCTCAGTTCGCAGTCGGCTTTGAAGAGTGCAGACGTGTTCCCGGTCCACCGAAGATCATCCGCCAGACTCCGGAGGTAAGTATGGGGTGATGGGGGGTGTGAGGGCCAGGGTGCGCAGTGGGTGAGTGCGGGTTGCGGGTGGGGGGCAGGGGAGAGTGCAAGGGACAGTTCCTTTTTACAGGAAAAAAAAACAGAAGATGTGTCGGACCATTTTTACTTTACGAGGACATGTGGCACACTGGGGTGGGCTCCCAGCTTGTCACCGGAGGCTTTCTTTTTGGGGAGCAGCAGTAGCTTGACGGGGATTTGGCACCCCATGGCACACTACAAAGAGTATCATTATGCCCGATGGGGATTGGGCACCCCATCGACAGACAATAAAATTAGGGAAGGGGTTTACCTAATGCCGATGGGGAGTGGGCTCCCCGTCGGCAACAGAAACACAAGGAGACACTGAAGCCAATGGGATTGGGGCCCTGTCTGCAGAAAATAAACACGGTGGGGGTTAATATTGTTTGTGAAAATCCCAACCTGCAATGATGGGTCGCTCCCTCATTGAAGCGAATGGCTTAAGCTGCAATGACAAGGCGGCCCCTGATTGCAGCGGCTGATTTGTCTCAAGTTGGTGGCACGCTGGCTGAACTAGTGTCAGCAGCAGCGTGCCACAGCATTGGGGGATGCTGGACTAACCTTTAAAGGCTGTGGGGGCATTGGCCACAACAGTGCCGCACCTCCACAACCTGCTTGTGGAGAAAGCTGCCTCAATATGTTTCTTGTGCATGCGCACAATCAACATAAAAAGGAGACATTGGCTTCCCAGATTCATTCATTTATTTATTTAAATAAAAGACTGTAGACAACACTGATTATTTTCATGGACAACCATACAAAATACATAGACAGACTGGTGAACAAAGTTAACACAAATAAAAAGATACAAATTGTATGAATATGGTCTCAGAGGTCATGCAAATTGTCTGTAGGCCATCATAACAGTCATTTCTTTGACAATTTCCCAAACTATCCTATCAGTGAGAGCCACCTCCTCTGTGTGTGCTATCTAATGTGGCCGGGACAGTCAGTCACAACACAGGTTACAGCAGCAGAATTCCTGGCTGCCCTGCCCCCCCCCCTCGAGTGCTGAGGAGGAGTCAGACCAAGTGAAGTGTTCTGCAGTGAGTCCTCTCCAGTGACAGTATTAGAGGGTATGTTTAACTTCTCTGACTGAGCAGGACGGTAGTACTCACTTTCTAACTTCTGTTCACAGCAGAATTGCAGCTCTTGAGATGATGGGAGGGTGGTGGGGGTGAGCTTACTCTTTGCGTCTGGGCTGGCTGTGTTGTTGTGTGACTATGTTGAAAGTATACCACCGTGCTGCACTGCAGACCGACTGGGATGGGACTTGTGATGGGAGTGGACGGAGACTGAGAGCTCTGCCATATGCAGCAGTCACTGCAATCATGGATCGAGACCCGGAAAGGAGGAGATGGGCAGAGACAAGGCTGCAAAATAAAAAAAATAAAAAAAGATGCTGTCTGAGCAATGCATTAGTTTTTTCAGGCAGGTGATCAGGCATTTTGTTTCCTGGCCAATTATGAAATAAATTAAAAAAAAAAAAAACACAAGGCATTCAAAAGTGGGGGAGATGACAGAAATGAGGCAGGGTGGTGAATTGAAAGCATCTTTTCTGGCTTTCCAATCTGCCTTTAAAATGTTGATATTGTTCAAGAGTTGCTCAATGTTTCACAAAAAAACTAGGTTGCACCTACCCAAGCTTTGTCCACGAACGCGGCTGGCGAAAATGAAGTAAGCGCTCGTGGCCTCCCGACTCTAACATAGTGTTTAATGTGACATTTTCGTAAACACTCAATGAACGGTAACACAACAAGGTGGTCTCACTTTTCAGGCGGCGGCTGTCTGTCAGCTTAGTGGGGACTGTGAGAGGCTGGTAGAGAAGCTGCTGCCATGTTTCTTTCAAACAGGACACCAGACAATGCAGCTGTAATTGGCTGCTGCAGTCAGGGATCACCCCGCAAACACAGCTGATAGTGACGGGCACTCCCAGATTGCAGCGGTCCAATTTCGTTGAGCATAGTGGCATGCTCATTAACTACCGCTACTGAAACAAGGTGTTTCTTGCGCACGTGCAAGCAAACACAAAATTGAGGTTCCTATTCTAAACTTAAGCCTTTCTCTGTTGGAGTGCAGTGCGCTCATTTCTAATCCTTTTATTATTTAGCCTATTTATAATCAGCCTGTCAGATGCATGCAGAATATGAATACAGTCCTTTACCCAGTTAATGTGGTTATTTACACAATCACTCTTAACATTGACAGTCTTTCCATCACACTGCAGCAGGACTTTAGGAGCATAGAGTAGTGGTTTGTCCCAAATAAACTGGTATTCAATTGTAAAAACAAAACAAATAAAAAAAAACCCTTCAACTATCAGCTTTAGAAGTCATAATAAAATAAATAAAAAATGCCTCTCCACTATACAGCTGTGATGGAAATGTAGTGAAACTTGAGCAAGTGAACACCTTCAAGTATCTGGCCATTCATATAGACAACACGCTAACATTCAGTTTGTACCCCATGTGGACTACCTGATGAAGATAAATCAAAGATTCAGGGTTCTATATCAGAATCAACATAACTTCACTTAAGAGGCAAAGCATTTGACAGTGGCTAGTTCCATACTGTCCCTTATGGTAAAATATTGCACTTAATAGGAGATGCACACTTGTACTGGGGAAAAGCAGAGACTCACAGCTGTCACTGTACCAAGTGACCAATTGGCTTCTACTGCAGCAAAGAGTAAGGCACCAGACCTGCTTATTGGGCAAAAATGCCATACTAGGCAACACTCCTATTAACCGAAGCAAGTGCTTTCAGCTTGTAAATAATCAGTACAATACCAGAAGCAAGGACAAGTGGAGTCTGATAAAATATTTTTTGTAAATCCTCAATGAAACAATACTCATTTCAGTTTCAGGCCAGTGAATACCTGAATGAGCTACCCTTAAACTTTGTATAAATGAGTTTCCTAGATCAGTTTATATCTAGACTCAGATAACTATTACAGAACCATCACGCTTGCAACTGTGTGATACGTACAGTATATACAGTAAATACATTATCCATTTTTGTACTTACTATACCACATGTATTATGTTACCTTGTGTCATGATGCGAAACTTTTTAAAACGGACAACTTTGATTGAATGTACTTTCCTAACAAAGAAAATAAAAAAATGCTCCTGCATCTCAGCATCCCACAACTCCCTCCTATCTCACAGCCTCCCACACAGTCAGGATAGCTTTGTAGACAAAAGCAGAAAATGGACTCATAGCCCCTACCACCGCTTCTAGTGTGCTCTTCTTTCCATGTGTTTTGGGAAATGCATAGGCCTGTATGTAATGCAAAGAACTGATAGCACCAGATTGATGTTAATCAGTCACATGATGCTATCCGTCTCAGTGTTAGTTCTGCTCATGGCTACCAATACTCCCATACCTCAACCTCTAACACTACCCCCCACCTCCTCACCGTGAACTGCACAATCAGAAGTTTATTTAAAAAGTAAAAATGGGCTCACAACCTTCTCACCAACAGTCCTGGTGTACTCTCCATCACAAATGCCTGCTATTGACTACAGCACTGTTCATTGACTTTGAGAAGGCATTTGGTTCTGTGATGTAGTCTTACTTGTTTAATGCCAAATCCGCCTTTAGGTTAGGACAAGCATGCCCCTCTTGTACCTAATCTTTTACCACAAGACTGAAGCTACAATAACATATGTATTTTTTATCAGCACCATTTCTCCTATAGCACAAAACTCATCAAGAGTACCACATTCCTATTTTCTCAGTTCAGTAAGTTGTGTAGGCTGCATGCTCCGTTCTGGGCCTAAAGATTAGAGAACATGGGTTCTAGTCTTACATCAGGAATTTGGGATTGTACTACTGTATCTACTGACATTGCGTTGCAGCACTATGGGGTGGAGGGTGCTGCATTGCTGATGTGCCATCCTTGCAGATGAGACATTAAACTGAGGTTCTTTATGCCCTTCACTGTTGGCTGTCCAGGTGGCAGTTAAAGATCAAATGGCAGGTACAGCAAGTGTAGGGGATTTTACATGGTATCCTGGACTACATTTCTGTTTTCAAGTAAACAAATCCATGGAACTGCCCTCACAGGATGCACCTGGAAACAAGCTGTCACAGCGGCACTAGGTCAAAACAGCGCTGACCACATACCTCCCACCAAGAACAGCACTGACGACAACAGCAGCAGGGAAAAATGCTGTCCCACACAACAGCGCCCATGGTAGTGATCATACACCACAGCAATGATCACTACTATTCTCCACAACAAAACATGTATTTATGTTTTGCAGGGGGCAGCACTTTGCCCACTGCACCCCCGCCGTTATTAAATTAACCCACTCCGGGTGGAAGCAAACATCAGAGAAAAGAAGAAACTTGGGGTGGGAGAATTTTGTCTCGGCTGTTTAAAAAAAATTAACACTTCAAGCAGGGGAAAAATGTCAACTACATGTGCAGAGAGACTGGGAACAGAACTCTGGTCTCGCAACCTGGACTGGCTGAGCTGTTTGTGACTTAGATCTCTGCACCATGGGAGCAGCTCAATGCAGCCTCCTGATTTTCCCCTACTTTTCCAGTCCTGCCTTGCCTTCACAGCCACAGGGGTAGTGTTAGCAGTTACTAACATTCACTTATTACCCCTGTTGCTGTTCAGGCAAACATATTTTAGGAGGTGCACTTCATACCACGCTCTTCTAGCCATACTATTCTGACCAGGTAGGGTCACGGCTCATGTGCCTTTCCTGGTTAAAAATACATTTTATTTGTATTCACATTGTAACCACCCCCACCAGCGAAGTATGCTAACTTAGCCTGCAGATGGTAAAGGGCAAAGTCTGTTATGCCTTCTGGTGAATGGCACCTGGGTTTGTGGTTAGAAATAAACTTGGACAGCGATGGGTACCACCACCTATATGGGATCCTTATGACAGAGTGCTGCCTGACTGTTTCACCACAGGAAATAAATACAACCTGACCCTCTGTGAGAGGAACACAATAACACCATCCCTCCCACTTATTACTCTAAGAATGCAAATAAACAGCAAGGTAATAATGGCAAAATATGTCAGTAAATAACCAATGGGTTTATTTTAAGGTTGGAGAACAAGGTAGGGGACAAAGGAAGTAAAGATAAAAATAAAGAAAGTAGTTCACATTCACCCCGTCACAGGGTGTGTCTCATCACCTCTCCCCTCTCTGGTGCACCTGTTTACCCCACAGTCCCTCTCAGTTCAGTCATTGGCTGCAGCTGCTGACTGGCAAATTACACAACTGGATGCACAGTAAAACAGTTGCTCCTGGTTGTAAGCTGTAGTTGTGGGTTTTATTCTAAATTCATGCAGAAATGCCCAGAAAGTATCTAGCTAGCTAAACAACAGGAATGATACGTTCTGTTGGTAAAATCCAGTACTCAGAACCTTTAGATGAAAGTCTGGTGCTGTTTCTGTGGGAACATCTCCTGTTTAGGCAGATGACAGCTGGATACAGGTGTAAATGAATATCGTCTACAATGCCAAATGGTGCAAGCCATGATGACTTTGTATAACTGGAGCTCTGTTCTGTAAGCTTTACAGGTGCAGAGAGACAATGTGCATCTGGTGGCGAGGGTGTGGGCCATGATGCTTCAGATGATGATGATCCTCTTCACCCCACATGGGGATTTGCCTTCACCCCCAGCACCCCCACTCCTGACAGGTGGGGAAAAACTCGGAACCTCAGCTGGTTCAATCCCCTGTCAGGATAAAATCCTAACAGTAGTAGAATGCAGTGACTCACCACCTTCCCAGATGCAGAAGAATGTTTAAGTCAGCTCCTGCTCTAATTCAATACTGCAGCCCCAATTAGGCACTCTAGCTGCCATCTATTCCCTTTTCCAAGTGTCTAAAGTCTGTTTTGGACAAACCTTTTAGTCACGCAGGAATAGCAGCTGAGAGGTATTCACAAACACTCTCCTCTCAGAGGTTTTGTTTCAGACAAATCTGCTCTATTTGCACGTCACTGACCTGTGCAGAAATCCAGGGATTAAATATCGGTGGCTAACATATCATGCATTATTCATGATGCTAAACTCTGGATCACAGTGGCTGTCAGTTCAGGAAAAAGCATACATACAAGTCCTAAGAGAGATTGCAATTTACAGCTGTCTTGCAGAGCTTAGCACTAAATAATTGTCAGTTTCACATGGAAAGGATCACGGCAATTTGGTTGTTTGCAGAGCTAAACTAGTCTCCAAATTGATGTCAGTTTCACAGAGAAGGGGCGCACTGATTTAGCTGTTTTGCACTTTGTGCAGCTTTGGGAGCTGGTTGATACTGAGCAACCTCCTTGCTGGGGGCTTTCCAACATTGAAGGCAATCTTGGGGATAGCTGAGTGAAGAGAGGTGGCAGCATGCCAGTCACAATGAGAGGGTCACTGATCAAGCCCACAGAAAGGAATACGTCCGATCGGCTGAAATGCATTGGCCTGACCGTCACTATCCTGACCTCGGGCGCTCGAAACATGGTTGCCCAACATCGGGATTTCGCCCCCTGGAGTGACAATCCTTAAGTATGGGGTGTGTGGGGTGCAGAGACCCCCACATTGAGGAGTGTGGGGGATGAATCCCCCAAATTACCCCCCTGGAGGCAGAATCCTGATATCAGACAACCGTGTTTAGGGCACCCAGGGTCGGGATAATGACAGTCAGGCCAATGCATTTCGGCCGACCATAGTATATCCCACAAAACAAATGACTGTGTCTAGTCCAGCACTGAGTGCTGCAGCTGTTGTCTGTGGAGAAGGAATGGCAGGTGAAGGAAAGCTCCGGAGAGAGCAGAAGGCCTGACCCCTTTTATGAGAGGGTTACAAACTTCTCTCACTGAAATCCTTGTTGCCCTCATCGAGGCCTGAAAAATGATAAAACACTGCAGTACAATACAACACAACAAAACATAATACAACACAACACAGGAGGCCTGATTCTGAAAACCAGGCTTAGATCAATGCAAGCTGTGGCAAACAGCAGCTTGCACTGATTGCCAGTGTGCCATGGTCCCTGCAACCATGTCTGTAATGGAAGGGGTCCCGTCGTCAAACTTCCACAGCTTGTGGAATATGATAGTGTGTGCCAAAGTCAAGGTGCATAAGCAGAGAATGCCACAAGCTTCAGGATGGCCCTGCAGCACCTTAATAGGTGCTAGGGACCTGTCAAGTCTTGGTCCAGGCAGTCAGCAGAGACATTACTGCACAAGGAGGGCTGGTTTGAAGGTAGGGGGTGCCACATAGCAGGCCTGGGACAGTACAGGGTCTGCACAGATGCATGGACAGTCAGGGAGGGGTGGGCAGCAATGTGCCAGGGGGAAGCAGAGTGGAAGTGGCAACAGGGGTGCCTAGAGCTTGCAGGACTAGTCACCACTCTTGACCATCAGGTGGGCTAGTTTGGGATGCCCTGGTTTCCAGTGACACTGGGCAGCTGTGGTACAACTGTGCCTCACTGGTAATATGGTACATGTTGGTCTGTACAGTCCCATGTCCTACCGCAGCACACATTCCCTTTCCCTGCACTACTGATGGTGCCTTAGGTGCTGTCCATGTATAATTCTTGTGTGCCCCATGCCAGCCCTTAAACATTCAGTCACCTTACCCTAGGGTTCCCAGTTTGTCAGTTGTGGTGCTGGGGCTGCTAGACTAGCTCTGGCTGGTCTAACTAAGGCAGACCCTGTGCCCTTTGGGGGAGTTGCAGAATCCCATTTATGGTGATGCTGCAGCACTGCCCTGGTGCATGCCCCTTCCTGCCATGTTGCACTGGTACATCCATTACAAGGACAGTGCAAGCCTGGTTGGTGCAGGCAGTCCCCTAACTTTTGCAGTGGGCAATGTAGACTCAGGAATGACACAAGGTGTGGTGCAGCGGCCCCCTTGTGTCAGTTGTTTTTGACACAAACACCTTGTGTCATTCCCAGTGCTTAAAGAATCAGGCCAAGGCAGTCTAATAAACCCGATTCCTATCTAAACCTTTCTAACTCTACACCTATATTCTATCTGAACCATACCACCAGTGTACTTGATAAAACACAGGGTAAACATTAGTATTATCATTTCACCTCCATGGTAAACAATTACACTAACCAAAAATGGCTTGTGGGCAGCACAAGGGGGATAGCAATAGCAGGCTTTGTGCCAGATTGACCATTCTATTCACCACATCTGAGGAGATCAGAGGAGACACCAGAGACCTTATGAGTTTTTGCGGGTTGTTTCTCTTCCTTCAGAACAGTGGATACAAGAGCCTCCCAATGATTTGACCAGGATCATCGTGGTATCTGTGTCTTTTGCCAGAATGGGTTTAAGTCATTCAATATTCTGATGTGATTCTTTTACTAGAATCCCAACATCCTCTGTGATGGGAGCAAAGTCCTTGACTGTGTGCCCAAATTCAGTCAGAAAAAGCATGCTGCCATTGGATTCAGTGGTCTGGAATGACTCACATTACTTCCTCTAGTGCTGAGTGCTTGAAATTCCATGGGAAATGGTGCAAGCAGATATTCACATGTATTTAACAACTGCAGAGTTCCCCATCCTCAAAACTACTGTAGACCACATCAGACTTACTCATCGGGGGATCAACAAGCAAAGTCAGGTGGAGGCACATGGCTCCTCCTTTTCCAGGCCTCATTCATGGTGACAAGTCTCCTTAACGGTGGAGAGGTACTGGGTTGGCTAGTTCAGGCAACAGTTGACCAACTGAATAAAAGTTCATTTTGATGCGAAGTTTTGACCACAGCATTTCCTCTTCGATTCTCAGATGATAAACTGGCTGGTTTGGAGAGTTGTTCCACAAATACATAGGGACCCAGCTTCTATTGTTCCTCAGTCTTATGTTTTCCTGGAATCCCTGACTGGAAGCTTGCTCTCACAGTCAATTTTCATATCTGGTCTTGTTGGAAAGGTTGGACTCCCATCTGCTTCTTGGGCCACACTGTAGGCCTCTTTCAGTTGAGCATGTAATCTCTTGCTGTGTTCAGGTATATCTCTGAAAATGCACTGTCAGCTTATACCTGAAACATAAGTCTACAGGAAGTAAAAACAAAAACAAGGAGCTGCGTCAGCATGTGGTCTAAAAGCAAAACAAAATGGTTATATTAAATGAACGCTGAAAATAGAAAATAGAGTTAAAAATCTACGTTTCGACCTTAGGTCTTCTTCAGGAAATATCGAAAAGAGAAAAAAAAATTAACCTGTTTTTTTTTTCTCTTTTAGATATTTAGATATTTTGTGAAGAAGACCTAAGGTTGAAACGTAGATTTTTAACTCTATTTTCTATTTTCAGTGTGCATTTAATATAATCATTTTGGTTTGAGTCTACAGGAAGTCTGGCTTTCAATCTGAACATTAGGAAGTACAGTGAGACTCCTCCGGAGTTATTTTGGAATCATTATAAGCATGGACTAAGAAAGGTACTTGCTGGCTCTAGTATGGCTTTTGTTTAGGGTCCAGTGTCCCCAACATATTAAGCAGTTTTCTGTTGAATCTCTCTGGCTTAGGGTCACCTTTGGGTGATAGGGCAAGAGAGGAGGTTGCTCATCTCCAGGCTGAGTTGCCCAGGATTTAGGGAACCTCCTCTCCCACTGAGGGACCACCAGGACCACTGCCATTGCCTCAGAGGTTGCCAAGAAAGATGAGCGGTTGGACCACAGTGGGCTCAAGGAAGGTGAGGGTGGTGGAACAGAGGTGCTTCCTTCCAGTTGTACCTCTCCACAATTCATATGCCATTCTGGCAAAGTGTGGTTCCTCTATGGAGGCAGCCACAGTGAGGACCAAGGAAGATGCAGGGAACCTCCACAATGGAGACCCACAGGAGGGTGGCATTGGACCCCACAGGGGAAGGAAACATCTCCTGGTGGGGGACTTCATTGCTAGGAGGGTAGAACAGGGGGAGGAAGGGGAGAGGGAGGTAAGGAGCCTGCCTGGCACCATGGCTTAGAGGGACAGGGAGTGAATCCTCAGGATTGCTAGACCAGCTGCATGGAGGAAGGAGCTGGATGTCATTGTCCACCTAGGGACAAATGACCTGGCTGAGAAAGGGATCAGAGCAGTGCAGAAAGAGTTTGTGGAGTTGGGGAGGAGCCTTAGACAAGTAGCACACAAGGTAACCTTCTTGGAGGTGCTACATGTCTATGGCATGAATGAGGCTAGAGTGCTCCATGCCATGGGACTCAATCAGTGGTTGAAAAACTGGTGCATAGCTCCAGGATTTGGCTTCATTGGGGACTGGGGTCCACCTGGAGTGATGCATGCCTATACTGGCATGATGGTTTGCATCTGTCTAGGAGGGAAACCAGGATCCTAGGTGATAAGTTAAATGCTTCATTGTAAGCATTAAACTTGCAAAGAGAGAGTATTGGGAAAGGAGCAGGGAAATCCTAGCCCCCAAAAAAATCAGGAGTAGTAAGTGAGGTAAACACCAAGATAGAGATGTCAATATGGAGAAGGGCAGGGGTAAATGGAGAAAATGACAAAGGCAATAAGGACAGGGATGGGAAAAAAAGGGTGGGCCATCATGAAATTGGGGTAATGAATACCAATGCCCATAGTCTGGGCAACAAGCTCCCTGTCACTTGTGGCCTTGATGGAAGAGGATGCCTGGATATAGTAGCAGTCACAGAAATGTGGTACACAGAGAACCATGACTGAGATGTTAATATGCCAGGGTACATAACCTACAGGAGAGACAGGGAGGGTAGAAGAGGTGGAGGAGTAGCTCTCTATGTACGGGAAGGGATAAAAGCAATGGAACAAAAAAGTAAACAGGAAGGAGAGGAGGCACTGTGGGTCACCTTAGAGACTAGAAATGGCACCACAATCTGCACACGGGTTGTATACAGACCCCCATCTCAGGGAGAGGGAATTCACAAGGATATGATAGAAGGCATCCTTAGGATGGCAGAGAAAGGAGAGATACTGTTGATGGGGGACCTGAATATGCCAGATGTTAACTGGAGCACTTTGCAGCAGACATCCAAGAGCAGAGCCATTCTCGATGCCCTACAGGTGGCATGCCTCAGACAGCTAGTTTTGGAACCCACTCATGAGGGAGCAATCTTAGACCTCATACTCTCAAATGGGGACAGCAAGGGATCTCAGATCTAGAAGTGGGTAGCCATCTGGGAACAAGTGCCCACCAAACAGTGTGGTTCACTATAAACTCAGCTACAGAGTTTAGCCATACAAAAGTGAGGGTACTGGACTTCAGGAGGGCTGACTTTGGCAAGATGGGAGAGTGCCGTAGAAAAGCACTCGCAAACAGGCTAGAAGGAGGGGTGGAGCAACAATGGGGAAACATCAAAACTGCCATCACAGAGGCAACAAGCCTTTGTCTGAAGCAAAGAAACACATCAAAATGAAAGAAAAAGCCACTATGGTTCTCAAAAGAGGTGGCGGGGAAGGTTAGGGAGAAAAAGATAGCATTTAGGAAGTATAAGGAAACACAGAAGGAGCAGGACAGAGAACTGTACCAGTTAAGACAGAAAGAAGCAGGGAGAAAGTCAGAATAGCAAGGCCCAAACTGAGGAAAGACAGCCAACTCTGTAGAGGGGATAAAACCTTCTTTAGGTACATCGGGAGCGTGAAAGACAAAGGGAGGGATAGTGAGGCTGAATAGAATAGACAGTGGGTGGGCAGAGAGGGACAGTGAAAAAGCAGGGATACTGAACAAATACTTCTGCTCAGAATTCACAAAAGAGGAGGAGGGTGAGGTGCCTAATCCAATTGACAGAAGCACTCTGGATAGGGAGGTCAATCCCAGTCTTTTCACAGAAGAAAGGGTTCTGAAAGAACTCCTAAAACTGAAGGTGGACAAAGCAATGGCACCTGATGGAATTCACCCCAAAATTCTAAAAGAATTAAGGGGAGAACTAGTGACACCACTGACTACCCTTTTTAACAAATCATGGGAGGATGGCATGGTACTTGAGGACTGGAGGAAGGCGGATGTGATTTCCCTTCACAAAAGTGGGAGTAAGACGGAGGTAGGAAACTACAGACCTGTCAGTTTGACCTCTGTGGTAGGGAAAGTGATGGAATCACTTCTGAAGGAAAGAACTGCTGAGTACCTAGAGGAAAGTGGGGCACAGGACCCAAGGCAGCATGGGTTCACAGCGGGAAGGTCATGTCAGACGAAAATAATTGATTTGACTGGGTGACCAAAGTAGTAGACCAGGGAGGTGCTGTGGACATGGCCTACCTAGACATCAGCAAGGCATTTGACATAGTCACACACAAAAGATTAATAATCAAATTAACCAGTCAGGGAGTGGGTCCCAGGGTGATAGCCTGGGTAAAACTTTGGCTGTACAACAGGACACAGAAGGTAATTGTAAATGGAGTCCACTCTGAAGAAAGAGGGGTTACTAGTGGGGTACCGGCGGGTTCAGTACTGGGTCCAGTCTTTTTAATGTCTTTATAAATGACATTGCAGAGGGAATGGAAGGAAAAGTAGATGATACAAAGATCTACAACATGGTTGATACACTAGGAGGCATGGAAAGGATGAGAAGGGACTTGGCAAGGTT
Source organism: Neoceratodus forsteri (assembly GCA_016271365.2). Lineage (NCBI taxonomy): Eukaryota > Metazoa > Chordata > Ceratodontiformes > Ceratodontidae > Neoceratodus > Neoceratodus forsteri. Next base: position 1,064,797,231 of record CM028131.1, on the reverse strand, counting down.
GGAGGAATGGTCAGAAGTATGGCAGCTTGGATTCAATGCAAAGAAGTGCAAAATAATGCACCTGTGAGACAAAAACCCAGGGGAAGATTACACAATGGGGGGGAGGTAGTAACAACAACAAAAATGGAAAGGGACCTGGCGGTAATCATATCGGATGACCTTAAGGTTAGCAAGCAATGTGAGAAGGCAGTAGTGAGGGCTGGGGGGATACTGGGATGTACACGGAGAGACATCACCAGCAGAAAACAGGAAGTTGTCATCCCTCTGTACAGACAGTTGGTGAGACCCCATCTGGAGTACTGCGTCCAGTTCTGGAGACCCATCTCTGCAAGAACATAGACAGGATGGAGGCAGTTCAGAGGAGGGCAATTAAAATAGTTCAGGGTCTGCAAGAGAAGCCATCTAAGGAGAGACTAAAGGAACTTAATATGTATACCCTTGAGGAAAGGAGGGAGAGGGGGGACATGATAGAAACTTTTAAGTACCTCACTGGAATCAACAAAGTCCAAGAGGGTAGCATCTTTCAGAAAAAGAGATGTGCAAGAACAAGGGGACACAATTTGAAGATAGAAGGGGGACGGCTCAGGGGCAATGTGAGGAAATATTTTTTCACAGAGAGGGTGGTGGATGCATGGAACAGCCTTTCTGAGGAGGTTGTGGGGTCTAAAACTGTTGGAGAATTCAAGCATTCATGGGACAGACATAAGGCAATTCTTGTGGGGGGGTAGGAAGAAATAGGCTGTCGGTTAACTAGGATCAGCAACTTATCCTGTAGGTAGGGAAATGGGCAGACTAGGTGGGCCAAGCAGTCCTTATCTGCCATCAAGTCTATGTTTCTATGTTTAAAGAAAATTATTTTATACTGTAAGATATGCAAACTTCTCGAATAGACTATGAGAAGAAATCATCATTAGTAAAAATAAATTATGAAATGGGTAGAAAGAACACTGAATTCTGATTAGCTGATAGCTGCTTTCAGCTGGGCCGTTAGCACAACGGCCTAGCTGAAAGTATTATGTTTAAAAATGCATAAAATTTACTAAAATGACCCATTTCATAATCACAATAAGGCACTCCAAGGGGTGTGTTATGGTGGGCTAACGGCCCTTCTCGGGTGGTGGAAGCCCTCGGCTACGTCTCATGCTTCAACCCACCCCAAAGGTGACCGTTATCCCACCATAAGACACCCCCTGTCATGCCTTATTGCTTAAATAATATTCAAAAATAATCTCAATAAGTTTATAGCAACAAGGAATAGTTTAAAATACTACACCATGTCCTAAGGAGCTATATACAGGCCTCGGCTTCCTTTTGCTCCTTTGATTCTGTGATGCTGAGTGATTCTCAATCTATTACTTTACAAGCACTTAGGCCAGAGGGATCATTTGCTTTAAAGTTCACTTTCTTTGAAAACAACACTTTTACACACAAAGTGCAAGATTTAACAGTTCACAAAACTCTCCCTCTTTCAGTACTTTTGCTGCATTTGCTCAAGTTCTTACTCAGTTTTCCGACCTTTAGCTAACGTCAATTTCTTTGCAATGGGTACTTACAGGCAGTGGATGGTTTGCACCTTTGATGGAATCGTACCTGCCCAACTCAAGAACTACCCTCTGAGGGTGAAGACGGGCTAGTGGTCCCACCGATCGTCGCTACAATTGCATCGACCATGCTCCAGTCGGTAGCATACAGGCTGAGCCCAGGTATTTGTAAAAAGACAGAAAAATTGCTGTTGCGGAGCACTTTGCTACAAGTGATTTCTCCTTCCTGCCGTGAAGAACTACAAGCACTAACGCACTGCAGGCTACTCCTTCAGGAATGTTCCTCAAGCAGAGACTCAGGCAAGGGCGGGGCTAGGTGCACTGGACCAATCACACAATGCCATGCAAATGAGCTCTCTCTCTCTCTCTCTCTCTCTCCCTCTCAGTCACACTCCTGCATTGCGATTGTCAAGAAGGTAAAATTTGAACTGCAAACTACCACTTTTTCTTGGCTTGAAATTTCAGTGGGGTGAAGCATTTTAAGGCAATTTCCCTCAGTTCTTGGTGAATTTTCTTAGCGACTCCCCAAATTTCACTGTACACACTTGAAACTTTCTGAGCACTTAGAAAACACTGTCTTTTAAGTCCACAAATACTTTTCTCTGGAAATGTTCAACTTTTAAATAGTTTTTCAAGCCCTTTTTTCACAAGGCAAGGGCATTTATTTATCAGTCCACAGTTTCAAAGCAAACACTAAAGCATATAGTTGCCACCTATATGGTTTTTGACTGGATAATCTGGTTTTTAGGGTCCTTATCTGGTCATCTGGTTTTGATTAAATGTAGTCCAGTTTTTGGGCCATTTTGAGTGCTCATATACTCTTAAAGCTGCTGTATCAAATCAGTCACTGTTTTGGCTGCATTTCATGCCCAGGTTACAAAAAAGTTCTGATGTCATTCAGACCTGCCTTTGTTTGTAAAACCAGTCTGTCTGGGATGTGTAAAGTATGGCCACTAAGATCATTAGCAGTAAATTAACCTAATCTTTTCCACTCTGAATTTTAAGTATGGTCTTTTACTGCTCTGACGGGAAACAGCTTTTATACCTTTATGTGCTCTCATGGGTTTCTTTTTGTTTGTCCTGTATTCTGGTATGTTTTAGACATATTTTTGTTAAATTAATAATCTAACTTTTATTGCCTTTATCACTACCTCTTCCTTCATTTTTTGTATTACCTGAACATTCCATATTAACTACACTTTTACAGGTCATTCAGATAAACAGCATGGAATGGTGTGTCTGAAATTGTGGAATGTCTTACAAATATGAAAGAAACAGCAGTAAGCTACTGAGGTAAAGGGAACACAGTGCAGTATTAAAAGGTACCAAAGCACCAATAATTAAGTTATCAAACATTGGTCAAAGCATATCAGAATACATGACTGACATGGAAAGGAAAGGGAGGGTGTTTAACAGAGGGTTGAGCAATAAGCTGTGAATGAGCTTGGCACATTCAGCAGACCTCAGCTTGATTCCTACAGCCTCCACTTGCATTTTGTGTTACCCTGAGCAAGTCATTAACCTTCCTGTGCTCCTGGGTCACTCCTGTAAAATGGGCTTTGGAGCCATGGGAGTTAACCTGGTTGTCAAAGAATAAAAATAAATAACTGAATAAATACATTTAATAAATAACAGTATAAAAATGATTTCCTATCACTAGTAATGTCTACTCCAACATTACAAATGACTTTGCAGGAGGAGCAATGTACTTGCCAGTCATAAAGGGGGTGGAGTTTGGGGTGTTGTTTAGTATCCAGTTTTTACCTCATCCAAAGGTGGTGACTCTACTCAAGCAGCAAATGCTTCCTCTTTCTTTTCTACATGACTTGGGCAGCAAAAGACTTTCAGGTGGCATTGTTCTTGGCACAGCTTTGCTTTCTGGTAAAATAATATTCTGTTTGGGGCACCACCACCAGACAAGAAGATTCTAAACATACCCTCATCATGCCTCTCACCCCAAATTAAACATCCCAAGATGAGCCCCCATTTTTTGTAAACAGGCCACTTTTTTAACTAGTGTGCAAATGCCCCATTAAATATCTGGAAAAACACTGGTGCCCATATACTGGCATACCAATTTACTTTGTTAAAAGGTAGGTATCACCCTTGGCGTTAGGATGTATACCTGGCTCAATGTCTAGAGGAAAAGAGGGGCAAGGGTACAGAAACAAACTACATGAACCTTGTGTAAATGACACAATCCAGGTCCTGAGTGGAGAAAGTTAGGCATATGCTAGACCTAACCTGCTGAGGGGGCCCTAGTAAATCCACACAACCAGAAGCAATAATTGGAATGCCCATAACAGTGACTGGGATTGTGCAGTGTGGCTTTATTCAACAGATGGAAAGTAAAAGCAGAAGCGGACCACCAAGGGTCAGTCTAGGCTGGACAGGTGCAAATTCAAGAACTCTTCTTGCATGCAGTACAGTTCATGAACAACAGCAGAACAATCTTCTTCCCAAATTCCCAAAAGGTGCATTAGTGGACACCTGGCCAAGCACATGAATGTCTTTATTCAAATGAGTGTCATTTGGTGAATCTAAGTCACACACTCGGAACTCTTCTCAGACATAGGTGCAATATGTGAAAATCAGCCAAACACCATAACCCGCAGCTTGGCCCTTGCTCAGGTAAACATACTGGTGCCCTTTACAAACCAGGAAGCCCTGCCTTGTAAGCACTTAGATGACTTTCCTTCAACCCTTGTCCCCAACTGACAGTCTCTGCCATTCTTCAGGGTTAGACTATTGAAATCCTTAATACCGAGTGAAATGCTAGAGGTTCCACACTTTACTTGTCACAAACTGGAGTGACCAGAGAATAAACTGCACTTACTGGGGTACACAGTTTAACTTTACTTCACTCACATTGGTGAGACTGGGGCACTGACAGGTGTGATCCAGCCTTATCTATGGGCACACACACCCCAGACTATCTAATCCCCTTAGAAATGTGGAGATCTAGTCTCCTAGAACAGTACTCACAGAAATTGTCCCATCCACAGGGCATGGAACAACGAAAAAGGAAAGGAAAGGAAAGGAAAGGAAAGGAAAGGAAAGGAAAGGAAAGGAAAGGAAAGGAAAGGAAAGGAAAGGAAAGGAAAGGAAAGGAAACGAAATGAAAGGCACTCTCCTGGGTTGCTGGTCAAAACAGTCTATTTCAGGTCCAATCAAAGGCAGCTGAAAACACCACAGAACATTCAGGGGATTGCCCCTTGAGTCCACTGGAAGCAAGCAGTTCCTTCAACTTCACAGGGAGTAGAAATCAGGAAATCATGCTGTAGCCTTGTCTCCACCACTTCAGCTGGAAGCTGGAAATGACGCTCCACTAGGCTGAGAAATCCTGAGTCCTCTCTTCTGAGCCCATTGGCACTCCATCTGCCACTCTCACCTCCTCACTCCACAACTGACCACTATAGACTCTCCACCGGACTCCAACTGAGCATTCTAAGCTCCCCAGGCAGCTATCCACACAGTGTGGCTTATGCTGCAGTGAGAGTTCTATATAACCTAATCATCCTTCCCTCAGGTTAGTTGAGTAAACAATGTCTGCCTGCTACCTTTCTAAAAATAATACTGATAAGATTCTAGTAACCCCAGGGGACTGGGTGGTTTCATTGTATTTTCTTTTTTTTAATATAATGAAAAAGCACACACAGATTTTTTATAATTGACTATGCTTTATTTAACTTTTCAAAAGAAAGGCACAAGCAGTAAGCACAACAAATCAGCACCAACAGCAAGTGTAGTAGATAATTACAGTGCATGAACAAAGTAATAACTCTGAACAGAAAAGAAAAAGACAACAAAGAACACCCAATTATAACCCAACCACCCACCCGTCTCTCTCTCTCTCTCTCTGAACCCCACTGAACCAACCCCTGAGCACACATGGAAAATAAAATATAGGATAAAGTATGGTCTCGGTGTGTAACAAGAATTTACACACACCTGAGAGGGTTTGTTCTTTACATAAACCCCAAGAGTGAAGCTCGAGGGTTTATGCATAATATCAAACCCCGGGGTGTTGTGTAAGATTCGAGGTTACACTGAGACCTATTTTATTTTATATATTGTTAGCTTCTCTTTTTGCCTCAGCAATTATGTAAAATAAAAAGACTGCTGTGTCGAAGAGTCAGATTTCCTCAGCTACGAGGTCTGCTTTAACTTTACTCCAAAATATTTTTAGGGTGGTCAATCCGGTAGCTGTGTGGAACATTTCAACTAATTGTAAATTACTTACTGCCAAGTGTCCATGGCAGTTTCTCTCTACCGTGGGTTTTCGCGGTTTCCTGTTAGGAAGGATACAGCAAGCGAGGAGTTGGAGCATGTCTCTTGGTGTGGGGAAAACGTGTGCTGTTTGCTGTTATAAACACTCCTTTATAAAGGCAAATTCATACGGTTTCCTATGAAAAAAGGAAGACCATTAATTATAAGGGCATCTTTTATGTGTCTGTATCACATGTGATAACCAGGAAGCAGAACTAACACCTGCTAGTAGCAGACTATATCCACCTGAAATGCTTAAGACTGCTGAGAGCCATGCTTTACATTCCCACCAGAGGCCCAGTCAAATAAGACGGGTCAAAAATAGGTTCCAGCTCTCCTCTGCTCCAGTCTATGGTTCTTCTGACACCAATAAAAGTGAGTGTAGGGCTTCCCACTACCATCTGAAGGATTTTTCTCTGTGATGTACTCTCTCAATTTGCTTCTCAACTGCCAAGGCCTGAGTTACTTCCTTATACCACTCACCAAATGATGGCGTACTTTCCTCAAGCCAGTACCTAAGAATAATTGCTTTAAAGCTGGCCCAGTGGCGCTGAAGGTTGAGGTGCTGGTCACTACACACTTGCACCACACTAGCAGCCGGGTTGGGGCGAGCCCAGATCATGGGGGGTTGGCAGGGTCAAGGGAGGATCGACCGTCAGAGGACTCTTCTCTCTCGAGGGACTTGTCATCCTGCATGTTGAATGCCCTCCGGCATTGGCTGGAAAGTAGTACAGGTTGAGAGGCATGTAGTGGCATCCTCATGTCAGTGGGAAGGGAGAAACAGGAGGAAATATTGAAAAGAGCTTGCAGGCTCATGATGGCCTGCATCCTGTACCACCCCAGCTTCTGGACTGTGTTCTGGGGGAGTAGAGAAAGCGGGTGCTCTGCTTCCTGGACCATCTACGGGGAAAATACCAGGGAACGGCATGAGCAGGGTTGCATGGGCAGGAGGATGAGTCCCTATGAGGGATGGCCATAGCCACCTGCCAAGCTCTGGGAGTATAAACAAATAATAGAAAAAAAAAAGAACAACTGTTTTAGCTGCCATGGAGATTAGCATCATATGAACTCAGCGTTGTCTGGTCAGGGAGGAGGAAGGCACTGAAAAGACAAACTGAGAAAAGCCTCCCTAAACCTAAAAGAGGTCAGGGATGATTTAATTGTATGCCAAAACAATTATATTTTAGCACAGTTTCATCGTCATGTGTTTTAAATCACCCTTCAGGAGACCACATCGGGATTAGACAGGAGTTAAGGACATACCTATCTTATATAGCTTAGCAGGAGTAAAATAGAAGTCATGTGAGATTCTAAATTGGGTTCATCTATACTGATCCCTTTTCACAAACCTGAATAAATTATCCCATATAGTTTGCCATTTGTTGGGAAGCATAATTTAAATTCAGTTTTTGTCGCCAATAGAAGCTAGTCCCTGAAAAGGAATTGGGGTCTACTGACTGGAGGCATGAGTATAAACCATAGACCAGATGCAACTGGGAAGCTCTGGATAGAAGCTTGGACAAGACTCCATTATCCGGAGCCTGCTATGGACTGGGTCCCAGAAAATCCCTTAAGGCCTTAGTTAATTGCAAATATTTAAAACCATGCAATAGAGGAATCAAATAAGAGGCTTTTAACTCTTCAAGAGTTAACAACTGACCATTTCTGAGCAGGAATTGTACTTAGACCTTCTGCAATGGTGGGCAGAAGGCCAATGGTATGGGACAGCCTGCAGTTTGAAAGTGGGGGTCACCCAAAACTGGCTGGGTTACTCCCTTGCTCCAGTCCACCTTAAGATAATTCCATAGCTGTATACATACCTTTAGAGACCAAATGAAAGGGGAGTGTTTAAGTGAAAGTGTCACACTGGATGGTTTGAGATATAATAAACTGTTAAGTTGCAACCCTATCTTCCTACATAAGTTGGCTTCTAACTGGAGCCAAAGGGGTTGGTAACCACCTAAGGAGAGACCATCTGCCCCACTACTCCATTGCAGCCACTTCAAGCTATGTAAGGCTAAATAATGTAAAATGAAATCAGGGAGGTGGAGTTCTCCCCCTTTTCATTTGACTGTGTGAGTTTAAAGTAGGCATGATGAACCAAGCCTCCCGTCCACAAGAACTGGTTTAAAAACCTTTGGAGATGCAGAAACCAGGATTTTGATAAGAAAAAAAAGGAAAAAACATAATTCCCAGGGGATATAACAACCTTGGGAGAGTATTCATTTTAATGATGTGCCCGACCCCTAAGGGATAGAGTGAAAGTTACCCATCTCCAAAGGTTTAGCTTAATAGCCTGCAGAACGGGAGGGAGGTTCAACCTGCACAAATCTGAAAGGAAATGGGGTACCCGGGTTCCTAAATATGATAGCGCCTTTGGTTCCCAAGTCAAATCCAAACTTTGTATCTCCAATCTAGTCAGCAACCCATTTAGTGGCATAATCTGGGTATTTTCCACATTTGACTGATAACCTACTGTACTATATCTGAGACCTTTGATTTCTCTGCCAATGCAACTGCAACTGAGGCTGAGGGGTCATACAAATGCAATAGTAGGTCATCTGCATAGGCAGAGCCTGTATATCTATCCCCCCCAAAAAAATCTCCTTCACAGCTGATTGTTATGCAAATTAAAGAGAAGGGATTCTAAATATAAATTAAACAAAAGGGGACAGCCCTGCTGGGTGCCTCTCTGAAGTTGGAAGGGGCAGAGGAGAGTCCATTACAATCAATCTGGGCTGGAGGCTTAATGTACAGCACTTGTATCCATTTACGGAAAGTGGCAGGGAGGCCAAATTTTTCCAGTACTGTAAACAGGTATGGCCAGGAGATGCAATCAAAGGCCTTTTCTGCTTCCAAGGAGACCAAGGCCACAAGGATTTTGTTCTTCCTGGACACAGAAATCAGATGAAGGCATTTACGAAGGTGGTCACTCGAAAGGTGACCCAGCATAAAACCTACCTGGATGGAGGAAATCAAGCCCTCACAAAACTGACTTTAATCTATTTGCCAATATCTTGGCAAAGAGCTTAATATCTGAATTTAGCAAGGACACCAGTTGGTAACTGAATGGAAGTAATTCATCCTTGCCCTCCTTGGAAATCAGGGATATCCAGGCCGTCATGAAGGAGAGGTTGGTCAGCCCCTCTGTAAGCAGAACATTAAATAGCCGGATAAGAAAAGGAGCAAGCCCATCCATGAAAGTCTTATAAAACTCATTACCAAACCCATCTGGCCCAGGGGCTTTGTTAGCATGGAGTTGACTGATTGTGCCTTTCACCTGTGAAAACCCATATGGGGCCCCTAAGAGCACCTGCTGCTCAGGGAAGTGGAAGAGTATTGAGATGCTCTGCTGCATGAGCATATTGCTCTGGAGTGGCCGGTGTGTCCGCGTGGAGTCTACTGTAATATGTCTGAAATGCCTCTATGATATCCCTGGGGTGTGTAAGAGGTTCCTCAATCAGATTTGGCCTGAGCCTAGGTACGACTCTCATCGCCTCGAGGTGCCTAAGCCTCCAGGCAAGCAATCTTCTGTCTGTCTCTCCCTACTCAAGATATTTTGTTTTAGTACAGAAGAGCCACTGGTCAGCCCTCTCTGTAAGGAGCTCATAGTACTTCACTGGAGAAGAGTGAGTTGTCTTCGATACTCTGGTGGAAAAGCAGTCAATAACCTGTGTTCCGTACTTCTAATCTCAGAAAGGAGACATTCCTTCTCATGCAGACGAGTCTTACTTCATTTTGTTGCAAGGCGTACACATTCACCCCAAACCCCACGTTTTACTGACCCACACAAATGATCTAGTCTAGCAACTGATCCCTTGTTCTCCTCCATGAATTTAGTTACAAAATTCCCTTATGTATTGTATGGTTTGCTCATCTCTAAGAAGCTGAGAATTTAACCACCATATCCTATCCCTTTCCTCAATTTTCTCAGCCTCAACACCAAGAAGATTGGTGAGTGATCTGAAATGACTGTGGATAAAATATTGCTAGCAATAAGCTCCGAAAGGGAGGACTTACTAAAAAGGAAAAAAAAAATCTTGAAAGAAAGAAGCCCATGTGAGGGGACTAGAACATGAATTGCCTCACCGTAGGGTTCAGTGTCCATAAAAAGTCTATTAGGCCCATCCGATCAATGAGTTCCCAGAGCTCCCACTGAGCAGGAGAGAGGCCCTTTCCCTGGGACCCTGATCTATCCAGGTCATTTTGAGAGACCAAATTCCAATTCCCACCTAGGATGATTGGCAGACTGGGGAAAGAGGCAAGGTGAAAACCCAGCTCTGGGAAAAAATCAGGGGAGTCAGCATTTAGGACATAAATAGACCCAAGTATAACCTTGGAAATGGCTACACCAGAACAGGTAATCATCGTCTCTCTTAAGGTGGGATTCCTGGAGCATTGCCATATGAACATGAAGTTTGTGAAGATGTTTCAAAACCATTTAATGTTTCCAGGATATAAATTTATGTTACTTCACATGCCATTTATCCCAATCTAAGATATGAAGCCACACAGATGTAAACCTCACAAGCACAAACCAATACTCAAAAAACAATACTTCAGTATACCCTGTGTTCTGGGAGGACCCTCCTCCCCATATCCCAAATCCAACAAAACCCAAATTTCACAATATCCACACTTCCCCAACTCCCCTTCCCCCTTCTGTCCCCCCAAAAAGAAAAATGAAACTAAGATAACAATACTCCCAGTCCTAACGACTGAACTCACAATTGTTCCAGCCCATGACAATCAATATTACACTGCCCCAGAGCCCCCCGCACCAGAATAGAACATTTAACCTGGTAAAACAGCTGCAATAAATCCAACTGTAACTATTTGAGCTAAATCCTATGTTGATAACAAATCCAATAAAACATAACTATTATATGGAACCCACTAAGCTATCTAAAACTCTACAGAGCTATCCAAAACAGGGCACTAAACATGAGAGCTGTTTTGGTTACTAAAAATACTAAAATTCAAAAAATAGAAATACATCAATATTAAGACAAATGAAAAAGAAACTATTGTATAATAAAAACAGAGTAACAGTCCGGCCAGCATAAAAGACCACAGATTGGTGCTCGTGGTGCTGGCAGATATCATTAAAGGAGAGCAAGACAGTAAACAGGTATTCTACTCTATACACATATTATTATTGTCTGTGTTTTTTCACTTTTAATATCCAATGTTGTACTATGCTATTTTTCACAGTACTACCATTACAGTGGTTCCCCCTTTTCCATCTCAGCCACTGCTTTTGCCTTACCAATTCCATGCTGTGCTTTGCATTTTCAGCTGTTCTGCTCCTCATCCTCCTGCTGCTCTTCCTCCTGCTAGCAACTTTAAGCCTCACATTCGAGCTCCATAGCCCTCTCCTCTGCCTCTATTTCAGCTCCAACAGCCCTCACCTTACTCCTGCTGTTTGCTTCCTAGCCTAACTCTGAGGCCTTTAAATTATTACTGCTCTGCCTGTATTGTAACTTCTAAAGCAACCAATCTGCTGCTTCTCTATCTTGCAACAGTCCTCATCAGTAGCACTACTGGACTCTGTCTCCCTAATTCATAACTTCAGGAGGTTGCCAAGTAGGTATGATTTGACTTCATCCGCTAGAGATGGGAATCTGCAACTTTCAATCAATCAGCAATGCACCAGACTCACATCTCACTTTTTGCTCTAGCAGTTCTTCAACTGATACGAATATTAGGCTCAACCTCATCTGCCAGAGGTGTAATCCTGCAGCCTTCAATCTCTAAGCAAACACAGCCCCACTGGAGCTATTTCATCCATGACAGTGTCCAGTAACTGGCCCTAGCTGCCTGGGGTTTGTTCTTCTTCTCAGTGCCATCAGTGGCAATGCTTCCCTGGAACTTGTGAGAGAGTACTCAGTCTCCTGTTCTTCCAAGGTTTGTAAAGGCCAGAGTTCCTTCACCTGTGTTCACTCCTCTGAAGTGCAGTATGAAGTGGCATATTGGTGTTATGGCCTGTACTACTCCTACCAACCTCTATCTCCAGATCATGAAGAAGGTCCTCAGGGTACCCTGAACTTTTTCAGACACGCATTCATCTTGCAAAAGACATTCACATCCATACTCCATGAAGCCTCTACCACTCCTACTGGTTCTACATATTCAGATTCCAAAGAAGGTCATCAAGGTTCCACTTGGACTTCTTCAGGCATGCATATGTCTTGCACAGACCATGAAATGCATAATCCATAAAAGACTGGACTGTCCCCTGCATTTTTCTGCATTGAAAAACCTTGGTATTCCACCTCCAGCTGCAGCTTAGAAGCAGGAACTGTTCAGTTTATTTATAACTGCTAAATCTCAGCCTGCTAGAGATCCTACACCTAGCCTTCTCCTTTCCCAGTCATTTCCTGCAACCTCATCTGAAATTTGTGGATTCATGGCTCAGCTTGTGACATTCATATCAGAGCTGTAATCCTTATCACTTTTCTCAGAGCTTGCCTCTTTGTAACCTACTCCAGCCTCCAGCTTTGCAATATCTGCTATCCTTCAAATCATCAACCATTATACTCTAGTGCTTTGCCAACCATAAGCACTCTATCTATATCAGAGCTGTCAACTCAATAGAACTCAGTGTAGACTTGAGGAACCAGACTTGTATTCATATCTCTGGGTTAATCCAGGAATTGATATGGAGGGACGCAATTCTATGATTATCATCAGTCCTTTTCCACTCAGCCACAGCTGCCTTGTTTCTTTTTTTTTCCATACAGGTTTTTATCTCCTTTTGTCACCCCTAACCACCCTAACTGCCCCCTTCAGACGGACCCACCCAGCCCCATCACCCTGGTATCACTGGGACTTACCTTCCAGAGTTCAGCCTGGTTGCTGGGTGCAGAAGCCTGAGTTTCTTTTAATAAAAGCAGAACTGGACCATCCTTGATAACTATCAGTTTTGTCATCACCATGGTGAGAAGCAAACATCCTCCTGCCGTTGTGTGGCTTCTTTGACTATTTCGCTCCCTTTGTTCTTTAACTCTGTTAGATGTCTCACCATCTACCATTTGGCTAGAGTGATAGATCAACGGAATAAGTCTGCTTCCTTTCCCTTTCAAGGCTGCCTGTATATTGCATTTCTAATGCTTCTTTCTGCCCCAAGTTGGATTCATGAGGCAGACTCATTAAATCGTAAAGCAAACTGACAAAACAACTTTAATTATGAAGGCTATCTGGGCTCTGTGTCCATTTCTTTGTATCAGCAATTTGTGATGGCACTCAAGCTCAGTTCATAGTGTCCAAACGTGTCATGTCTTAGACAATGGCAATCACTCCATCTCATCATCCTGCCTCTGAAATGGATGTTTTATGTTTTACAAGAACCTTCTCTGATCTTACAGCCTGGAATATATACTAACACGTCTTTAACTCAATGATGTACTGCTATCTCGAGCATTCCTGAATTATTGCTTCCTGGCATCCTGATATATTCTCCTTCAAGACTTTCAATAATGTCTTCTCTCTAGAGGCAGTATAGCATAGCATAGTGGTTAAGGGCATTGAACTGCAAACTTGGAGACCTGGGTTTGAATCCATCAAGCGCCCACTTGCATACTGTGTGACACTGAGCAAGTCACTTAACTTTTGCTCCCAGTTCACACCTGATAACATGCTCTGGCTTAGTGTGCCTTTCCTTGTTAAACAATTTCCCATTTCCTTTCCTACAAAATCCTCCATATGGAAGCCACTGCATTTTATGGGGACATCTCTGGTCTGTGAATATCTCAATATTTTCAAACAGTCAACCAAGAAGACATAACCTGTAAGGGTAGCTCTTCATTCCTTTCCATCACACTCTTATGCAGAGGTGACTTGGTTATCTCTATAACATCTTTACTCTCAACTGCTTTTATATTCCTGTTTATGTGGATGAACCAGCTGGTTCTTTATCAATGTAAATTCCAGGACTTTCACTGCATCCATGCCTCAATAGAATCTATTATGTCTTCTCCTCCTTGAGACGCTAACTTCATTATAATGTAACATACAGTATGATCAACAGCCAGTTGAGGAATTCATGTGATCAGCCTTAGTGCCTGCTCCTAAGCAACTCGTATCACTGCTTCAAAAAAGTCTTCCTCATTTTGTACCATCCAGTCAATCCATAAGTAGTTCCTCGTCTGTCATTCATGTCCTGCGTACCTAACCTACTGCCATCAGACCTTGAAATTATCACATAGGACCATAAAGCAATATCTATCCAGACTTTGTCTTCTTAACTGTCTTAAATTTTATCTCATACCTCAGCTAAACTCCTTCTTCTTGGAATCCATACAACGTCATCTATAAAATGTATTCCTTTCAATGGACTTCTACTCAAACACTTGTTGGTTTTAGTTAGTGATCAGACAATATCCAGAATATTCACTAGAAAAATTGCATTTTGGTTACTGCATTATTTAATAAATTCAGAACATGTCACACTTCCAGTTTTAATGGGAATTTCTTCTTGATTTCTTTTAAATAATATAGCAGTAAAATCATGAAATAGCACATTCTCTTAGCATTCAAAATAACTGCATACTCTTCCACATCACTTTTTAGCAAAGAAAAATATTTAGAAAATAGCAATTGCAATGCATTAATTGTTATGCAACAACAGCGTATTCTTTGTGTGTTATGAAGAAGTTGCAATTAACACAGACAGTTCAGAGGCTTGACAGCTAACAACTAGTACTCCATGCATACAGTTTGTGTTGCTTTAAAAAGTGCGTCATGCAAAAGTGGCAATACATAAAATTATAACCAGATTGTGTTGTATAAAACTCTGTGGGAGATGAATAGAAGCAACTTTGACATTTACCAGCTCTAATTAGTTGAAATAAAAGTTATTTTGTAAAATGCCAAAATTGTATCATTGTGAGAGACTATATCATTGTCTACACATATTGACCATCACATAATCCTATTTGCTTGGGACACCTCATCTCCATTTCACTTCAGCAGGCATGTGGGGGGGAAGGGACCTGCTCCATAATTGACCCACTGTTCAAGCACTGCCAGCAAGCAAGTCTCACCTGCTTTTGCTAGGAATACTCTCAATCTACTGATGGGAAAGTTTTCCTTTAAAAATATATTTATTTCCCAATTTTCGCCTGTTTTGATCTGTAGTATTTATCTCTATGCAACAAACAGATTCAATTCAGAAAAATGCATGACCAGCTATTTTTATGACCAAATGAGAGTTTTCACTTATCTGAGAGCTGGTCATCCTCTCCCTATATTGCAGCACATAAGTGCAATTCCAAAATGTACAAATCCATATAATTATCAAACAGATGAAAGCCATGGTGGCGTTCAGCTCAAAACAGTCATGGCCATGTTGGTGAAGGAAAAGTGAACACTAGTGACCTTTTGGGTAGACCCCTTCAGCAGACCAATAAAAATCCCTAGGTGATTCTGATTAAATTTAGAGACATGTGACATGTGCAAATGAAGAAAAAAGACAATTAGACTTAGGTGGATACACAAAGTTAGAATCCTCATGCATTCAAACCATAGATGTGTGCACAATGTATGGTGGGTAAACATGGCAAGACACTTACAGGAAACAAAACATGGAACAGCCAAGGATGCTTTATTCTTTGGCATTGAAAAAATCAATGTGGGACAGAGGAGAGGGAATATTCATTCTCTTCTCAATGCAGGGAAAGCTATTGGATTTTTACTTTGCAAACTCTTTCTCCCTATTGACTAAATTAAGAATTACCATTAGGTCCTTATTTAAACATTTAACACTGCTTTTACTCTGTGCATTTTTTTTCCCACAGGTGTAAATAGATCAATACCTGTAAAAATGTTGGTCTTGGAAGTATCTCCCTAGACACCATGTATTCCTTGCATTTTATTCATGGTTACTTAGGCATCTTCGATAGAGAGCTGACTTATCCCAGTTCTGTAGTCTTATGCAGTGACAGAAAGGTATGACATTATTTACTTCTAGTTTGCTTTATGTTAATTGTGTACAAGTAATTAGTTACAATAATCAGAACTATAATCCATATTCTCTCCTGTTGTTTTTACAGGTTTAATGTTGGCATCCCCCTCCTTACACTCTTAAACTTATCATTTGGCCTAAATTACCCTTTTTTGAATATGTGTGTGTGTGTGTGTATCCATGTGTGTAACATGAATACCTTATTCCTTTGATTACTTTTCAGAGTTTTCCTTTGGTTACTTTGTAAAATGAAATAATTATAATATGGCCTAAATTACTCTTTTTTTGTG
The DNA here is from genome assembly GCA_016271365.2 of Neoceratodus forsteri. NCBI lineage: Eukaryota > Metazoa > Chordata > Ceratodontiformes > Ceratodontidae > Neoceratodus > Neoceratodus forsteri. The sequence continues at coordinate 1,064,781,167 of CM028131.1, read as the reverse complement.
TTTTTCTAGCATGAATACTTTAATCCTTTGGTTACTTTTCAGTATAGAATGAAATAATCATAATTTGGCCTAAATTACCTCCTTTTGTAACATGAATACTCTAATCCTTTGGTTACTTTTTCTGTCTAAAATGAAATAATTTATGTTACAACTTATTGCTATCTAGTGAACTTTTATGGGCAGAAAATAATCAGTGTCTTTCCCTGACTTGCTTGCACTGTGCCTCTGTCTCCTATGTAAGCAAATGTTAAGTGGGCAGTAAACCTTTATTGTTGTCCAAAGGAAAATGCTAACACATTTAACTTACATTGAACACAGCATCCTGTGTGAAGTAAAGCGTCAGTTAAAATAGAGTTATTTTTGAATATTTCCCTCTATGGAGTTGTCATGGGTCCTTAATGAAGAAGAAGAATAATCAGCATTTATATAGCACTTTTCATACACAATGTATCCTACAGCACTTTACAAGCAATGCTAGACTGGTAGTAAAGTGACTGAATGTGTAGTGGCAGCTGTATCGCACATCAGCACCCACACACAGCTTAGACAATTGCATGAACCCATTTTATGGGAAGGGAAATGTTGGCCAGGGCACCAGGAATGATCCCTACTCTTTGCAAATAATGCTCTGAGTTCTTTGACTTCCATCTGGTCAGCCACCAGGACAGCACCAGGATGGGTAGAAGGGATCTTAGTTTAACATCTCATACAAAGGATGGCACACCCCAACAGTACAGTACCCCCTAATTCTGCACTCAGTTGCCAGCATTTTATGTATAAGTCCAATCTTGGTATGGGATGAGAACCCATGACCTTCTGGTCCACAGGCGGATGTGCTACTAACTGGACCACGCTGACACCACTGTTGGTGGTATCACAAGATGAACATCTAGTGTATCTAACCCCCCCCCCATTATTTTCTGGTAGCACACCACCACAACAACATTCTTACAGCGAAGACCATCACAGTGACAAATCTCGCTAGGTCACTGTGATGGTCTGACTCTCAACTCCCAGTGTTTCACCCCCCACCTGAACCAACTCAGAATCAGAGTTGGTTATTTAGAGATATGGATGGGGGGTGAGCTCCCATACATGTGCAGGGGCAAACCCCCTCAAAAAATACTTTGTCCCAATGGGAACAATGCAAACAGTTGGCATTGTTCCGACACTATTCAGGATGTCGACAACATTGTTGTCGATATTCTGACATGGAACCATATTTTCCCCTTCTGTTTTTAATTCAGAGAAGCATCTGTACAATGTGTTTGCCAGTAAGATAACTTCAGATAGGTTTATGAATGATTAAACTAATTTGATTCTTGGAAAAATGTAATTTTTTACCTGCCATACATTGTCACACTTCAATGGTTTTAATGCATGCATATTCTAATTTTGTGTATCCAACTGTTTCTAATTGTTGTTTTTCTTCTTTTTTGCATGTCATACTCCTCAAAATTTAAACAGAATCACCTAGGGGTTTTCACTGATCTGAAGAATGGGTCCACCTGAAACATCACCAGTGTTTATTTTTCTTTCACCAACACGTCCGGCACTGTTTTGAGCTGAACGCCATCATGGCTTTCATTTTTTCAGTAATTACATGGATCTGCACATTTTGAAACTGCACTTATATGCAGCAATATAGGTAGACAAATGACCAACTCTCAGATAAGTGAAAACTCTCATTATACAATGGCAAGAAAAAATGCTGGCCTCTGACTGGTCAGATTGGGACTGGACCCGTGATGTTATCCCAGTACAACATCATGGGTCTAGTCAAAACGAGAGATGACTGCATCAACAGTGACAAGAATCCTTCCACTAAGCCATCTCGCTGTAGCACACAGTTTCCTCCTTCCGGCTTGCTGACTTCTGGTAACTGTCCACTATTTTACTGCACTCCTTAGTAAAGGGTTGTGAAAAAACATGAAAGAAAAGTAAACTTTTAAAACACTGGAACTAGAGCACCCTGCCAGTTCACTGCTACCAATTCCTAGTCCCGCTTTCCTCCTCTCACCATGACCGCTTCCCCCACCCGTTACTCACACTGCCAAGTAACAGTTCTCCCATACTCTGGTAGTCATTCACACTCTGAAAGAAACAAGCATACGTTACGGCACAAAGAATAAATGTAATATGTTCATGTCGATTTTGTTCCCCGAGACCCAAGACTTCGTGAACTGTGGAGACCGTTGCTGCCGGTTGTGTGGTTCACTGAAGTGGCTCGGATTGGGTGAGAAGGTATGCTAGCATAAGCATTTAATCTGTTGTCCATGATGCAACTGCCACACATGCCTAAGTAAAGCAAGCAGGCTTACCATTAATTTGTTCCCACTTACAAGGTATGGCCACTTACTTGCTTGCAGTTTCAAGTGGTACAACTCACCCACTCCCAGGGCAGCCAGCAAAGTCAGTATAATTAAACTCCATGGAGTGATAGACTCCCAATAAGAAAAGAACTATCAAGCACAACACAAAAAAACTGAGGGATAGGTGGGGACCTCCAACATGAGAAAAGTGTGGGTGGGTGTTGGTGGGAAAGTAAACCATATGAAGAAAAAGAGGCACTTACTGGCTGCAGCACCACCTACTGGCCAAAACAAAATTATTTTTCCCTTAATACACCTCCACAGTGATAAATGAAGCAAAATTCAATTAACAATGCTTTTTCTTATCTTTTTTTTTCAATATAAATAAGCCATTGTATAATAGCAATAATGCATTCCAGGGTGTGTGTTGTGCTGGGATAACTTCATTTATAGGGTGCTGGATGCATTCAGCCTCGGCCTCATGCCCCAAACACCCAAAGCGTGATGTTATCAGCCACACACACTCTGTCATGCATTATTGTTTAATTTGGTCACAAAAACTAGCTGGTAATGCATTTTTCTGCATTGAATCTGTTTGTTGCCTAGACATGAATACTAGAGACAAAACAGGCTTAAAATTGGGAAAGAAATATATTTTACAGAAAGACTTTCCCATTTGGGATTGAGAGATGTCCTGGCAAATGCAGGTAAGACCTGCTTGCTGGTAGCACTTGAACAGTGAGGCAATCTGGCAGCAGGTTCTTCCCCTTCCGCATGACAGGCAGTGGTTAAATTGAGGCAGAACGCTCTGGAACACCATTCCACCTCCTCAGCCTGTCAGCACATTCCATCTTCAACAAGCACAAGTTAACACAGTGGCCACTCAGAAAAAGTAAAACACCCACCAAGGAAGTTAAACTGATAGAGCTGCTATCTTCAGCCTTTGAAGCTTGTCATAGTAAGTTAGCACTTGTATGTTAACTGCTGCAGTTCCGACTGTCCCCAAGACAGTGTGGGACTAAAGCAATACCCATACAAGTGCTAATTTAGTATGATGAGCTTCCAAGGCTGAAGATAACAGCTCTATCAGTTTAACTTCCTTGTTGTGTATTTTTCTGAACCAAGAACAAATATACAAGCAACCACCAGCCCTGCTGCCAAATGTTAGATTCTACTAGGAGCCTGCCAAGAAAAAAATGTTAAAGAAGATTCATTTGTTGGTCTTTTGTTTTTTGCAGCTGCGAAATCACTGGCACCAGTATCAATTCAAGGAGTGCACATTCATGTTCTCACCCTCACCCAGAAAACAATAGGTGCTATCATATAAAACTGAAGGAAATACAGTATTCCTCCTTTTCCTTGCTGTGTACTGTTTCCAAAAGCAACCACTCCCATTTGCTGCCTGAGACTAGAGTCCCTTCAAGCATGCTTCTTGACTGTTCCATTCACTGGAGTGAGGAGTCACAGTCACTGGCCACTGCCTTAGTTTTCTTAACTTTTACCTTCCTGATCTAACTTCTTTCTAAGGCATGCAGAAGATTAGCGCATACCTGTCAAGGTAGGTGAGGTCCTCCATGAGTGTTGAGTTAGTACTGTGTTACTGTTATTATGTGACTCAGTGAGGCAGACAAATATTTTCATTTTGTATTTCCACACATTGATTGGGCATTGCTGCTGCTGTAACAGTTAATGTAACTAGTGACAATTCTCTCAGGCTCAGTAGTGTAAGTCTGTGTAAAATAAAACAGCATGTATCCTCAGTTCAGCTTTTTTCTTAATCAGTCAGCTAGACATACAGTTGCTCTCTAAGTAGAATGCTATGTATAATCAAGGGAAGAAAATGGGGTCTGGTACTATCTCCCGACTATTGTTTGCCCAATCTGCATTTCCCCTTCTCTAATTCCCTGACAGGTACTGGTGCTCCACTCTCATGTTACCGCATCACAATTTCCCCACTCGATCTCCTAGGGCTGAAATAGGTGATGCCATTGTTGCAGCTTCTATTATATCAGCAATGCTATTTTTGTGCTCTTTCATGGAAATAAATTTAATAAATTGCACATTTAAAAATACTGATGGCTTGCATTAAGGGATAGGGTGGAGATAGACAACCAGCAACAATGAAGAATGCTTGCAAAGTGCCCTCCTGAAGAGCAAGAGATTACTTGGGATAAGGGTAATCATTGTTAATCAGGGTTACTGTTAGGAGAGAGCAAGATAATTTAAGACAGCATTGTCAGGGTTAGCATTATCTCTGCCCTGTTGTCCATTCCCAGGGTTGCACATTGTCAATCGGTTCCAGTGCATGATGTCAGGAAAATGGCAGTTGGCAATATGTGCCACAGTCAATCAGCATTGACGGGATGTTGGAGTCAGGTGTTTTAGAGTCGGTCAATCAGGAGCTGGGAAAATGTATGGATCCCAAGAAAATGTACAATCAAGTACTATGCTTTGTCAGTAATTTAATCTCATGCATGGCCTGTGTTTTCATAACTAGTATGCCTATCTGATCCTGTTCACAAAATCAATGGATTGTTTGGGGGTTTGTTGGCTTAAGATGTTGTTCTGTTTTTTGTAGCTGTATTGACAAAATACTAGGGACTTGGTTAAGTGCAATGTCAGGTCTGTGCTGGGAATGATAAGTCAGTCAGGGATTAAGTGTTCAGTTGCCCATTTACTGCAGGAGGATGTATAGGGTCATTGGAATGAGATAGGGAAGGGAGTGGTTTCACTGTATGCTGTGCAAGCATAAGACTAAGTTGCCATTCTATGACTTTACACTTATATATGCAGAGGAAGCACCACAGAAGACTGACGGCAACTGCAGCGACATCCCCTATATTGACACTGTCAAATGGCCACTGACAACCCCGAGGTACACCAGTCTGATAGACAAAACTTCAAGGCAACGCACCACACACACCCCGATGTCCACTGCCATGACCAGACACATAAAGGCGCACCAGCTACAGATACCCCTGAGAGCCACCCGATGATAGGCACCCCCCAGTTCTATTACAGTAATGGACAGACTGCAAGTGGAAACATTGGGCAGTGCAGGCAACTGCAGAGAATGGCACAGCAACTATGGCCTCAGTTGTCCTGCAGAAACAGGCAGCTTAGCACACACAATGTGCCACAGGCGGACTGCAGCCCAACAACAGAAACCACACCAAGGATCCACCATGGACAGGCAGTAGCACGAGACACAAGGCACGGAAATGGGAGCCGTGCTCACCCCCCACCTCTCTGAGTACAGACCTGCAGTGCAGTGCTAAGGGCCGGTCCCATCAGGTAGTTACAGTGACTCCAATTACCATACTGGCCACAGAGGTCTCGACCCATTCGGTCCCAGATACATTTGCAGTCTGGATGCGGCCATCTTTGTAGTGCACCATTGCACCTGTTGAGGCTGTGGGGGGTGTTGATGTGCTTTGTTGGGTGTTATGGATGTGGTCAGATTGGGCGTGTCGTTGTGGTGGGGATCAGTGAGGGGGAGTCACTCTGACACCATGCTTCCATAAGCAGAGGCACCAAATGCACAGAATGAACGTTTTTCCTTTTACAAAATAAAAGCATCTTTGTAACATAAGACAATCTCTTCTGATCTGGTTTAAGTAAATATTTAAGTTTCCCACACAGTTATTCATTAATCAGAATTTATTTTGTGGGAAATTTAAATATTTTGCTATCTAAATGTCAGTAACTTGGGAACTGGCAGGCGAATTGATAGGCACGTACCTGTTTCTGAAAGGATCCTCAAAATAAGACAACTGTCTAAGACTGCTTAGTTTTGAAGAAATAGCCAGAAGCCGTTTGGTGACTCATCACTTTGCAGTTGGGTATATTAACTATTTATACACAGTGGCCCGGATATTCAAAAGGGTTGCGCCATGCGCAACAGGATTGCGCATGCTCAAGTCCAAACTTGCTCCATTCTGCGATATTCAGCAGGAGGCAGTTGCACCACAGAAAACAGGCTGAGCAACAGTGCAATGCAAATGAATGCATACTCAACACGAGGGAGGAACCATGCATAAACTGCACAACCCGATATTCAGTCGGGCTGTGCAGAGTTGTCTGGCGCAACCCCAACCTGCGCCTGCACAACTTTGAGCCAAAAAGAGCAAGTTGAGGCCACCCACAGGTGAGCTGCTGCATTGCAGGGCACAACACAGCAGCTGCCACCCGTGGCTGGCCCCATCCAGTCCGTGTGCCCCCAGCCCGATCGCGGGCATCAATGTAGCTCCCCTCCTCCATTCACATCCCTGGTGGTCCAGTGGACCGAAATGCCCTATCGGGCAGAGAAGTATACAGAATCCCCACATCCCATGTACTTGATCGTGGAGAAAGTATACAGAACCCCCATCCCATGTACCCGATCGCGGAGCAGTAAATAAGTGCCCCCAAAACATCTCTGGTGTCTAGTGTGGTCCCACCCACCCACCCACAAGCCCCCACCACTCCCCGACAGCGGTAGCGGCAGCTCCCACCCGCCTGCCGCCTCGCCACCCTGACTGACTGGCGGTGGGGCTGCGCCCGATGGTGCAGAGCTAGAGCCAATGGGCATCCAGCCCACATACCGTACCTTGACAGTCAGATTTGTGAATGACTTCATTCCTGGTCTGAACTGTCATGTACAAGAAGGCTACACACCATTGGCTCTGGCTCTGCGCAAGGGTACAGCCCCGACGACCAGTCGGTAGGCGGCAGCGAGTAACAGGCGGGTGGGATACTACCGCCGCCCGCCCACGAGAAGGCGGTGAGGCCATGGAGTGAGTGGCGGTGAGGCGAGCAACCCTGCCGCGATCAGGCCTGGGATGTGAAATTTCCTGTTGCTCTGCCCAGCGATCGAACATGGGATGTGAAAGGTTCTATACTTTCTGGGCTCAGCCCATGGGATAATGTGTGGGGAGTTCTGTATACTTTCTGCCCGCGATCGGGCATTTCAGTCCACTGGACCACCAGGGAGATGTACGGGAGGAGGTGGGGGAGCCACATTGCTGCCCGAGATCGGGCTGCAGGGTGCGTCAGTCCCCGACGGCTGCTGCCTGGCAGGGCGCCAGGCGCAAGTCCTCGGGGATCGGCGCACCTACATGCTAATGGCATGCAAATGAGCTATAATGACTTGCAAATGGCCCCCCCGTGCCTTGCATGTATTATGGCCCCATTTGCATGTCACCTTTTGAATGCTCGTGATTTTCGCATGGCACAGTGTTGCTTGCGCCACCGCAGGATGTTGCTCCACTCATCAGCTTGCGCTTGCCGGATTCCACTGCGCCATGCACAGTAACTATGGCTCAGAGGCGATATTCAAAGGAGATCCTCAATAAGGCAACTCCTTTGAATATCGCACGGGACACACCCCTGCGCATCTATTTTGCGCAGCGCAAGGACTTGCGCCTTTGAATGGCGCAGTTTGAATATCCAGGCCAGTTTGTTTAAAATCAGTATCTTTACATTACAGAAGGCTTGATATACTTTCATATATTGCTACATTGCCTTTCTATATTGTAAAATTATGACACGTACTGAAAAATTGCATTTCACATTTTAAGAAGGAAAACACTGAACACTTAATATTATAACTGGAGTTGTTTAAACTAATTTAAACAGTATAATTATCTGTATACATGAAGACACCTTTTAAATATTTTAATTATTTTAGTTGTACATATCACACAAGGAACCTGCTTAAAACCCTTTGAAAACTGTGCTAATTTGGGGTTTTATTGTTGTTTTTCATGATAACATAATTTCTATTCAGACTTTCTGTCAATGTCTGCCAATTAATTCACAATGCAAGGTTTATAAGATAGTTGATGCTTGATGAAAACTAAATTACGGTACTTTTAAAGTGTGTGTATGTGTGCATGCATACCTGCCTGCTCAGATCTTCTTTACCACAATCTCCTGATCTCCAAAAGTAAAGTACACTAATGAATTAAAAGATGTCATCCTGTGCGTAGGTTGGTAGGTGGATAGGTAGGTAGGGAGGGAGGCACATAGACAGACAGACTGACAGACAGGTAGTCAGATAGATAGATAGACAGAGGACAGACAGATTGATTCTGTGATGTCATATGAAACTACTAAATGCAGAAGGCAATGATAGTGTATAGCAACATAAGTCTGCTTTATTACTGAATAACCATACAAAGTATATGGTTTTCCTTCTGCTAAAAATGTTAGATCTTTGCAAATGATACATTAACACTGCCGTCTCTATAAAGATCTTAACTGGCTTTCACCATCTGCCAGAAGACAATATTACCTGAGATCTCTCATGGACGCGATCATCCAGGATAAAACCCCATCCCTGCTGACTGAGCTTCTTGTTCCTCAACCATCCTCCCATGGCCGTCAATCTGCTGACAAATCCCTGCTCTTTGTCCCAAGATGTCGTATGGTGAAAGGCACCGGGACCTTCCAAAGCGCTGCTCCTTGGCAGTGAAAAGCTCTTCCACTCAACCTTCAGCAGTCTCAGTCTCACCACAGTTTTAAAACTGAATATCAATGCTATCTACACCTTGCTGACACTTGCACTTGCTTTAACCCTACCTAGACTCCTTAGTCTCTCCTGTACTCTTTCTCTCATCCAGAGTATGCCCTCTGTTTCTGCATTTATCATATACAGTGCTGCCTCTGCTTATTTATTAGTCTTACTGTCTTTATGCTACATTGTTGCCGTTGTACTACATTGTCTATTTTACTTCCTTAATGGGTACTCCAAATTAATGTATTTTTGTAGCACTGCTGTACTGTTTCTCTATTTTTGTATGACTGTACTTATGTATCACCACATTGTTTGTCACTGTTACATGTTGTACTCTCCCAGGTCATGCCAGAAAATAGTCATTTTATGGCTAGCGCACCTACCCGGTCAACAAAAACTAAATAAATCAAATAAATTTTCTCTGCATCATGAAAACAGAATAAATGCTCATGGAGATAGATAGATAGACAGACAGACAGACAGACAGAGAGACAGACAGAATGACTGACTGACAGACAGTCAGATAGATACATAGATATCCATGAAAATAGGAAGCAGTTAAAACAGCAGTGCAATGAAACTGGGCAACACTTTGATCCTTCATTTTTTCACTACAAAAGATGAAAGCATCTTTCAGTTTTATTTGGGGTGAATCTTATCCTTCCACCAACAGATGAGTTTTTATAAATGTTTCAGTTTAGTTTTTTTTTTTCTGAAGTGTGTGTGTACTTTTTTGGGGGAGGGGCTACAGTATAGCCAGAGGTCAGGGTAGGGAGCTGTGAATGAGCTTGGTACATCCAGCAGACCTGGATTTAATTCCCCAACCTCCACTTGCATGTTTTGGTCATAAGTGCTTATTTCACAGTTGTCATTTTGTGGTACAGTTAATAATCTGTGTTAAACTGTGGTAAAAAAAATGTCTGTACTTTATGTTCTGTTTTGGTGGTTGCCAATGTTTAGTTTACTTTGGGACTTTAGTTAAATAGTTTAATGGTTAAAGAAGCAAAATTTTATTTGTTTTAGTAGTTTTAATAAAATGTGATATACAATGCCATAATGCCCCCTTTTGGGTTACTAATAGCATTGCACTACATGATGTGCAATGCACACTTTGAGCCCTTTCCAGGAACTGAGTTCTACCTCCTCAGAAATCCCAGTTTAACCCCTAATGCCAGGTGAAGTGTAACAGAGACAGCAGTGTCTCGAGTGATCAGGATTACCTGAGCCTGAGGTCTCCAGCATGGTCAGTATGTGTAGACAATTATTTAATCTCTCCCAATGATCCAATGCTATAATGTCAGCATTTTACAGATGAGTTAGAGATAGTATATGTCAAAGCCGCTTCTAGTCATCTCCCACTGGGTTCTATACAACACTTTCCAGTTATAATTTTATGTACCACCACTTTGCAGAAAGCACTTTTGAAGCAGCACAAACTATCTGCATGGAGTACTAGTTGTAAGCTGTCTAGCCTTTGAACTGTCGGTCATCTGTGTTAATTGTACCTTCTACATAACAACACACAAGGAATACGCTGCTGTTGCATAAAAAGAATTCATTGTGATTGCTACTTTCTAAATATTTTTCTTTGATAGAAAGAGATGTGGAAGAGTATACTGTTATTTTGAATGCTAAAAATGTGCAATTTTATGATTTTACTGCAACATTATTTAAAATATAACAAGAAATTGCCATTAAAACTGGAAGTAAGACATGCTCTGAATTTATTAAATAATGAAGTAACAGAAGTGCCATTTTTTCCAGTGAATATTCTGGATATTATGTGATAAGTAACTAGGTGCTGGTACTGAACTACAGATATTTGAAGGGTGATAGTATATGTTTTACTTGATTTAAACCCATCTGGTACATCTGTGCACTAGTGAGTTGTCCCTGGTAGCTGGGAGATACTGATCATCTGTAGTGAATTACAGTATGTGCTCGCCTACTTAGACAGAAGTAGGTTTTCCATTGTGCTCCAGCACAAATGAGTTAAAGTTTGAAACCTTTTATAAACTGGTAGAATTAAGAGATGGCAGATTCAGCAAAACACCCAGACTACTTGTCAATTTCTGAGGAAGAGGAACTAAGACTAACAATATCAATATCAATAGCGGGGTACCAAGATATTTTCAGTAATAACAGTGGACAAATGAAATACAATGATGATCTAAAATATATTGAGAGTCTTAAAAGACAGATGTTGGATATAATATGCATTAAGTGTCTCTAACCAAGTATTGGCAGGACAGAAAGATACCTAGAGGCCTACACATCCAAAAACCTCCAGCATATGGCCTGGACAATAAGAACATTATGTCAGAATGATAAAAAGTAGCCAACAAATGCTCATTTGACTGGATTTTGTTACTTATTAAAAAAAGCAAGAAGGAAAGTATGGAAATTCGGGAGGAAATTAAAAACCTGGAAGAAAACAACTATATGTCATTTTCCTCTGCAAGCTAAATGATTTAAAATGCAAAATGGAGAAAATGTTGGGGGATTATAGAGAAGAAATAAGAAAAAAAAAACAGAAATTGCAAAAACACAGCTGGGATGTCAGAATATGCAAACAAAATAGTTTACTGTTTGAATGATATGAAATCAAATACTTCTGACAGACAACACACAGGTAGAAGAGTTACTGAGGAGGCACTAATGAATATGTCATCCACTAATTTAGATAGAGATATCAGAGAGGCCAGTGAGAGCTAGAAATGTCCATGATTCTCAGAGACCTAGTACATCCAATTGCACATCCCCCTTTTTAGAACAAAGGGAAGGACGAGGAGGGGATGGAGAAGAAGAGAAATGAGTGGAAGGGGATGAGGAGCATACAATGTGAATCAAGGGTACAACTGACAATACTCACAAGAACTCAGATGGTCAAACAGATGCAAGAAACAGCAGTCATCAACCTCTCATATGTATCCTTCTCACAACCCCAGTTATCGTTATTGACAAAAGGACTTAGCTTTAGACCAGAAACAAAGTGAATGTGTTTAATTATTTTTGAAGTTGACAAATATGCATTTTACAGACATTGAGACTTATAGAGTTGTTTACTATAAGATCAACTATACAATGGAAAACAACAGTGACTGGTGATTCAAACAACAGAGAACCAACCACTCTTAAAAATAAATCTACTTTTATTCCACCAATACCACCTAATGATACTCTGAAAACATTTTTGACTGTAGTGGATTTGGAAATGGATCAAATTGTGAAACAGGGTAAAAAAAAAACAAAGATTCTTCAAAGAGAACCTCACAAGGAATGAAAGAAAAGCTTTACAGGAATTAAAAAAAATGGACAACATGGTGATCAAACCAGGTGACAAAGGCAGAGAAATAATTATTTGGGACAAACAAGATTTTTACAAGAAGCAACAAGACAATTGAATAACAAAGACCACTACTGTAAACTGAATAGAGTACCAACAACTGAGATTAAAGCAAAAGCAGACTATATGCTTAACCTAGCATATCAAGAAGAATGGATTACTGATGGTGACCTGGCCTTTTTGACTGTTACACACCCTAGAAAACCAGTACTATATCTTTTGCCAAAGATACACAAGAATGCCAATAAAACACCAGGTCGCCCCATTGTGTCTAGTATAAAGGCTCTGCATCAGAACCATTGTCCTATGACCCCTTCAGAAATAAAACTCTCACCATACCTGCTAGCTTGGAATCTCATTGGCAACAATTTATTTAGGCACTCAGTTAATACTTACATTCCCATTCTTTCATATTTCAACCCATCAATCAACACAGTGAATATATCAGTCATTCTTTAATCAGGAACTTTTCTTCCTTCTTGATCCTCTTCTCCTTGTGTGCCATCCTTCAGGGTCTGGACACTCAGATCTGGCCCCCCACACCATCACCAGAACCAGGTACCAAACTTACCAGGACCTCCTTCCCCAGATCCAGACACTGGGATCTGATCCCTAGTCTCATCCCCTCCCTCCCCTCCCCATTACTTCCACGCCTGGATTCATTTTGCCCTAAGCCTGTGTTGCCTACCCTCTCCCTTCCTTTCTGCCACCCCATTCTCCTCTCAGGCTCCCACCCCTTTCTCCCTCCCCAGTCTCACCACACCAGGAAATTGCTGCCCCCAGCAGGGCTCCAGTCAGCCTCTGGGACTGTGAGGCTGCCCTTTTCAGCTGCCCTGACCCCAAACAGAGCCCACCAGGGCACTATCCCCATTCAGAATTCCCTTGTCTGTGGTACCACCTAGAGTTCCCCTAATCCCTTCTGTATGGCTGGGTGGGTGGGAAATTTCTAGCAAAAGAGGCTCTGTGAGGTTGCCACCTATAAATACCCATAAGAACCCTAGCTAGGACCCTACAAGCCTCTCCCTTAACCATGGCCAGCAAGCACCCAGCCCTGGTCATGTGCCACACCTTGATGCCACTCAGCTCTCTTCCCCTCCCCTCTCTTTTCTGCCTCTTTTATGTTCGCTGCATGCACGTGCAAGAAACATTATGCAGCTTCTAGGAGAGAAGTGGGTTGTGGAGGTGCGGCACTGTGGCAACCAATGCCGGTACTGCATTGTTGGGCTTGGCAGTGCTCAACCAATGTAGACCCAGTGTCCTGATGACACTAGTTCTGCAGAGTGCCATCAACTTGTAACAATTTTGCTGCTGCAATCAGGGGCCACCTCATCATTGCAGCATCAGCCATTCTGCTGCAATGAGGGAACAACCCATCATTGCAGGGCGGTACCTTGCCTGATGTAACATTTCATCAATGATGCAGTGGCTATGCCACCTCAGAACCCCATGGAAGCTGACAGGAGTGCCCAATCCCCCTGTTGGTATGCCCCTGACCCAGTTCATTTACCAACAGGGGAGCCCACTCCCTCTCGGCATCATGCCCCCCCAAACAGCCTTTCTTTGCTGATGGGGGACACAATCACCATTGGCTTCAGTTCCCCCTCTCCCAAAACACAGGTGGCATACTGGGAGCCCACCCTAGTGTGTAAAAAAACAAACCTGATAAATGAAAACCTTCCCGCAACATCTTTTTTTCTCTCCCTGAAACCAAGAAAATGGTCCCACATGGTGTCTCATGCCCCCTTTCCCAACTCACAGCCACCCTCTGTGCACCCTGTCTCCCCATACCCCCCTCGCCCTATACTTACCTCTGGAGCCCAGCGCGAAGATCTTCGGTGGACCGAGAACATGTCTGCACTCTTCAAAGCCAACTGCAAACTGAAGAAATGCCAGTAAGCTGTATAATTGCATAAATAGGTTTTTTTGAACTTTGGTGCATATCTCGGGCATTTTTGGGAAATTTGACACCACATTTTCAACATGGGGTTATTGGGACCCCTCCTCATGAATTCGGTCACTGTCATGGTGTTATTCGGTTCCGAAAGGTGATTTTCATGGTCACTGCATGGAATCACCTTTTGGGACCGATTAACAAAATGACAGTGTGACTGTTCATGAGGTTGGCTCTCAAAAAGCCTATGTTGCAAATTTGGTGAAAAAAATCCAAAAAAGTCTGTTTTATGAGCGTGCGTTGTGCAGTTTCCATGCACACTCTTAACTTCGTGAATTTGTAATATTTTCTCCACAGATTTTCAACATTGACATTTTTTCATACCTCCTTATGAACAGTATAGCTATCATTTTATACATCCTGGCCAAAATGTGTTTTCATACTTCCGGCCGCAGAATAGCGTGGTCACTGTGGGAAATCAGTTTTCAGGACAGATTAAGAAAATGACAGTGACACTGTTCATGACCAGAGGTCCTAAAATGCCTATGTTGAAACTTTGGTGATGAAAGTCCATAAAATGACTAGTGTTACAAGTATGCATTGTGCAGCTTCCACTGCACCGTGAATCTCACAAATTTGTACTATTTCCACTCCAGATTTTCAACACTGGCATTTTTTATACCTTCTTATGAACAGTACAGCTGTCATTTTCACATCCTGCCCAAATATGCGATTGAACATCTGAAGAGAATAACAGCACGTTGTTGTGGGAAATCAATGATTGGGACAGATTAAGAAAATCAGAGTGACAGTGTTCATGAGCAGAGGTCACAAAATGCCAATGTGAAAATTTGGAGAAATAATTCCACTAAATGATTGTGTTACATGCATGTGTTGCACAGTTTCCATGTACGCTCAGAAGTTCAAACATTTTTAATATTTTCACTACAGATTTTCAACATTGCCATCTCTTCACACCCCCATATGAATGGTACAGCTGTCATTCTTCACATCCTGCCCAATCTGTGTTTTCGTACATCTGGCGCACAATGGCATGGTCGCTGTGGGAACTCAAAGTTCGGGACACATTGACAAAATCACGGTGCCACTGTTCATGAGAAGAGGTCCCAAATGCTTTCATGAGGTGGGGGTCACAAAAAGGCCATGTTGAAAATTTTTAGTGCAAATACCAACAAACACCCAGGGCGTTAGGTTTTCTAACCATTATGTCCTATCCTGTACAGACTGACAGGCATCAGGGGTGTACCTTTGGATTGCCGACTGTAACACTTATGCCATTCCACCCCCCACCCTGCAGCCTGTGACTGGCATCGAAGTGTGCCTTGGACTCTTCGGCCCTAGAGTTCACCCCTTTCTCCTATATTATACCCATTTCAGCTTATGTCCTTATGGAGTGGGGTGACTGTAAAGCCGAACACCCGAAGGCACACCGCAACACTTGTCGGCGTGTGCAGGATAGGGTGAGGTGAAATGGCATGAACATTATGGGCAAGAACACAAATGCATACTCCAATGCCTGTCCATCTCTGCAGGGTGGAGGAGAGGTTGGCGTGAAGTTCAATACTTCACTGCCATTCCTACTCTGCATCTGTCTAACTCCTGCATTTCCAATGCTAATATCAGCAAGCAAACATTCAGCATTGACAAATGCTTGTTCTGTTAGGGCCATATGACAATTTTGCCTGCCTTTTAGTGGCAAGCTTATTTGCCCTATGATCCATTTAGAAATAAAACTCTCACCACACCTGCTAGCTTGGATGCTTGTTGGCAACAATTTATTTAGGCACTCAATTAATATTTACATTCCTATTCTTTTATATTTCAACACATCAATCAATCCATTGAATACTGACTTTTCCATTAGCAGATTATATCTTTAGCCACTAGAGGGCCCAGTTATATACACTTACCCAATACAATAGAATACAATCCTCCTTACTGTCACATCATGTTGTCCCTCCATGCACTGCAGTTTCTGCTTCTCTTACTCTCATCCCTCTTTCCGCTTTTCTTCATCCATGGAGCTTGCTTCCCCTCTCCCCCCTCAGCATCCTACTTGGCACTGCCTATCATCACTCAGGTACTCTCCATCATGAGCTTGCCCCCCCCCGGGTGCTCCCCTCTGCAAATGGATGGCAGTCCCCACCTACCACTGTACACAGGCCCTGGACCCTCTCATCACTCTTTCGCATGCCATCATTCTGGGATCATTGCCACCAACCTAATGTAAGTTCCTGCAAAAAACGGGCATGTAGCTTGTGCTCATCCTCCTGCTGCTGTTGGGAAACATCCATCCTAACCCTGGCCCAATCTCCTCCAGCTCTAACTATCAGAAAAATCCTCAGGAGCACTCTCCATGGCTCTCAACATCTGTAGTCTACTCCCAAGCTGGATGCCCTACAAATCTTTACCAATCAGCACAGCCCAGATATCCTGGCAGTTGTAGAAACCTGGCTTACACCCAAAATCCCCTACCTGGCTATCCCTCTTCCAGGCTACAATATTTTCAGGCTAGACCGGAAGTCCAAAAGAGGTGGTGGATGTGCAATTTACCTTAAAGATTTGCTACTGGGACACCCCATCACTACCCCCACTCCCAGCCACTGCTGCACAGATTCTCCCTATCAGAATCTTATTAGGTGCCCATAACAAATTCCTCACAGTTGCCTCAGTGTATATCCCCCCGAAAGAAGAAGGGAATGGCCTTAACACTGTCTTGGAATTCACCAGGTCCCAACCTCCTGACTCTGAAATGATTCTGCTTGTAGACTTTAATATAAACTGGCTTGTGTCTAATGCAGGGGTCCATAAGGATGCCATTTCATCAGCCAATCTCACCCAGATGGTTGTCTCTCCGCCAGGACAAACCACAAATCCGGCACTGGCACCTCCAGGATTGGATTCTTACCAGCCATCCAACTGTGATCACAAATACCTCAGTCCTCCCTGACTCACTTGGCGACCATTCCCTGTCATCTGTGAATGATCAAACAAATTCCACAAGCCCCCTCCTAATATCATCACTAGCAGAATCCTACCACGTGGGCAGTTGTCACACCTCAAAACATGCCTCAGCCTCCAAGACTGGTCCCCTATTTACAAAGCAACAGATGTAAATACTGCACTGGATTACTTCATCAATACTTTCAATGCAGCCTGTGACTCCTATGCTCCTTTTAAAAAGCGCAAAGTCAAAGCCCTTTGCAATCCCTGGCTCTCAGCCAATCTCTTATGTCAACTAAAATCTAGAGATCACCTCTGGGATCTGACCAGAACCACTGGTAAAGAAATTGACATCCAAAACTCTAAACGTGCATGGAATGACTGTACCAAATCTATCGGCAAAATAAATCTACCTACTTTAAGAACGCTCTCATGGATACCTGGGGTAACGGGAGGGCATTTTGGAACAATATTAAAGAGGTCACTGGGAAGCAGCCAAAACCTTCTCTACCTTGCTCAACATAAATAGATCTACCATGCTTGACCCTAAAATCATAGCAAATACCTTCAACACTGCATTCAGCGATCTCAGCAGTGTTCTCCTTCTGACTTTTCAAGGACTATGACTCTCCCTCTCCTCTCCCCAATGCCTCCTCCTCCTCCTCCAGCCACCCGCTTTTTATTTCAAAGCACTTAAGATGCAAAACCGCAAATACATTACCAAAGCCATCCCAAATCCAGATCCAGCAGTGATACATTGACCGTAAACTGCTGTCCCTCACCCTTGATGAGGTGTTACAGCCACTGACATATATTTTTAACCTCTCACTTAGGCTCAGCCAGTTCCCTGACAAATGGAAATCTGCCACTGTTACCCCGTCCATAAAAGTTGTGACAGAGCCACTCATGGAAACTACTGTCTAATCTCTATATTGCCACCCTTCTCCAAGGCCCTTGAACGTATTGCAGCAGATCAGCTCACAGATTTTCTGGACAAATACAATATCCTGTGCTCGCAACAACATGGCTTCAGAAAAGGACATAGCACCTCATCTGCCCTACTGGAATTCTCTGGCATTCTTCACAGTTCACTGGACAATGGTCAGTTAATTGAGTCCGTCTTTATCGATCTGACTAAGGCATTCGACACTGTCCATCACCGCCTACTGCTTGTGCAAATTCTGAAAGCTGGGATCTTTCCCGATTGCACTGCTTGGTTCAAAAGCTACTTGGAGAACCGGTCTCAAAGAGTAAATATTGCAGATGTCCTCTCTGATACCAGGCCTGTTCTCTCAGGTATCCCCCAGGGATCCATTCTGGGTCCCTTACTAGTCAGCTTGTTCCTAAACTCCCTTCCAAATTCTTGCTCCGAAAAAATCATCCTCTATGCAGATGATGCTATAATTCTTGCCTCCCACAAGGATCCTAAGCCTCCACAAGACAACCTTCGGCTTGGCTCACATCTGTTGAAATGGTTCTCAAATCACAATCTGGTCCTTAATAGTAAGAAAGCAAAGTCTATGATGTTCAGCAGCTCTCATAACAAGTATAAATTGCATACCCTATCCATCAAAACCAGTCATGAGTCACCCTGGAACAGAGTTCAAGCCGTGAAGTACCTTGGGATCACTCTAGACCCTCATCTAACTTACAGTGCCCACATTAACTCTGTAGCCAAAGCAGCAAATACTCGCTTTGGCCTTCTCTTCTGGCATAGGCAACATCTTACCCCAGAAGCCCTGTCTGTCACCGTTCAGAGCTCTGTTGTCTCCATCATTGACTATGGGCTTATCATCTATGGCTCTCCCCTGCTACTGCTCTTGGGTGCATATCCACCTCCCTCAGTAAGGCCTGCCAACTTCATTGGATCTCACCACTTCACACATACGTGCAATCTCTATGCACAAACTGGATGGCTGTAACTCACCAACTGGATAAAGTACATAACCTGCACCATGGTGAAGAAAATAACTATGGGCCTTGTGCCCCCTGGAGTGTTTGCACTCCTGCACTCTAGCAATAACCCCCGCTCAACCAGGGGGTCTGAATCACAGCTCCTGCAGGTTCCATGTTGTCGTACCTCACAAGGTCAAAGATCTTTTGCCTACAGGGTTCCCAGCTGGTTAAATGGTCTAAACAGTTACATCTCCTCCACTCCTACCCTTGGTGCATTTAAATCAAGGCTCTGCCTCTCTTTCACTGGCTCTAGCTCCTGTGACTGCCTCCACTAGCTGACCCCATGAATATTTCCCTAACCTTATGCAGTTCTCTCTCCTATTAGCACTTGGTTACCCCTTAGCATGCACTTCCCCATGTTATGTCTACGACAATGCCTCTGGCTGCACTCCTCCTCTATAGCTCTCCACCCCCCCCACTCTTCCTCTCTCTCTTGTCCTCTATCCTTTCTGTACCTCATCTGCTATTACCTTGTAACCTAGCCTCCAAAACTTGTTCTGTTTCTCAAATGCTTTGTAACTCTGTTTAGCTTACACTTTTGTAACCTTGTCCTATGTATTGAATTTGTCATCTGACTTACATGTCTTATGTTTTGAATTGTAACCTGACGTGGAACCTTTGTAAAAGATCCCTGGCTCAAAGGTATTGTAATCCTAGACCTAATAAATAAAAATAAAAAAATAATACATTAGTTCGTTCTTTAATCTGAAACTTTCTTCCTTCTTGATCCTTTTCTCCTTGGGTGTTGTACTTTGGTGTCCGGACACTCTGATTTGGCCCCCTACACCATCACCAGAACCAGGTATCAAAACTTACCAGGACCCCCCAGGTCTGGACACTGAGATCCAACCCTAGTCTATCCCCTCCCTCTCCCCCATTACTTCCATGCCTGTGTTCATTTGCCCGCAACCCCAGTTGCTTACCCTCCCCTTGCTTCCACCCCCACTCTCCGTCTCAAACTCCCCCTTTTCTCACTGACCCATCTCCAGCTCACGATGGACGATGGGAATCCCCCCTTGCAGGCTAGTACTTTAGGCCTTTTTTCACTATCACCCCTACTAGGTCCCAAATGGGTTTCAGGAAAAAGCACATGCTGAACTCTGACAAGTGGACCCTGTCCGATCTGTATATGTCTGCCTGATCAAAAGCAATGTCCCTGTGCTGTATGCACACCCCCCCATCTCAATCACTGCTCTTGCCACCTTTCTGTTAAGTTGTTTCCTCCCTTTTTCTACCACCCTGACCTCCTTGGCACCTCTCCAAACCCTGCAGAATGTGATCTCGGACCAGCCGATGACCACCCCCCGGCCACTAAACCTTCATCCTTGCTAGATCAGCCATTATGACCTGCACTAGCACTCACCACCGGGTCTCATCTAAGTCATTGACCCCCAAGAGTATAATTATACAGTCCAGCCTGCCCCATTGCACCCTCAGCTCCTCCATCAGAGGCATCAGTTGTGCCCACCTCATGCCCCTTATTTCCTTCCATTGCACTTTTGTGTACTCCATGTTAGGCCTCAACTGCATCCCACTACTCCAGGATGCTACAAACCTCTCTGCCCAATAGATGAAAGAGAGCCCCACAATCCAGACCCTTCATTTCGAACTTGCCATGGGGGAAGCAAATACAAGGTGAACCATTTGCCATCAACATCTCATGTATCTCTTGTAACAGCTGGATCTCCAGCATCCCACCCACTTTACCTCAGCCTTGGATACCACCCCTGGCTGCAGCCTCTGATGCCGCCCCTATGTGAAATGAGTGTGGGGCAAATTCATCCATCCTCACCTATGAAGGAAAGGTCCTTCTTAACGACCCCCACAACCTGAATACCCGTCACTGGGCTGCCATCCTCGTGGTGGAACCATACCCCCCCACTCACCCCCTGCGAGTTCCTATATTACTCTAGGGCTGTGACAATGCAGATTTCTCCTTGCCACTGTCTGAGTAATGTCACCGAGGCCCCCCCCCACCTTTTTCTTCTGTTTTGGACCTGGGCAGGTGAATGACCACCCTATCCCATCCCCACTCAATGTCCCCACTCTGCAGCCCATGTATGGCCACTGCATTCCTTGGGGCCACCACCTCCCCAACCCTGAAAGCTCATCTGGCTATCACTGTGAAAACCACCCTGAACAAACAGGCTTCCTTTGCTGAGGTGCATACGTGCTGTATGGCCCCCATTACATTCAGCAGCAGCTTCCCCATGATGGGCCTCTACAGTCCTTCTCTCCCCTGCCCTCTCTGTCATCCTGTCATCCTGCCCCGCTCTCCCAGTGGTGGCATCCGGCCATCCCTGTCCTTACACATCCACTCTATGCCTGTGCCAGTTGGACCCCCATGGTGGTGTGTGCTATCCCCTCCTCCCACTTCTCCACCACATACTGCCTCACTTGGTCCTCAGAGACTGGCCCATCTGCGCCCCATCTGTATCTGGCCTGGAACTCCTGAAACACCCCCCATCTGCTCTCATATGCCCTCAGGGTATTGGCTGATCATGACCTGTGGTATAGCAACCTGGCTTTATCCCTCCAATCTCCCATAGTTGATCCGGGACCCTGGTCCTGTGTGCTGTATGTGGGGCCAGCTCCGGAACCGATCCAACTGCAAATGGGAAGCACTGTCAGCCATCTCATTCTTGAGCCTTCCATATGCTGTGCCTTAAGTGACAAGTTAAATTGCAATCCCAGGAGCACCATGCAATGCAATACCCTTCCCACCATATCCGTACTCCCACCTTGCCTGTTTACTATCTCCATGACCCCTTTGTTGTTGCACCAAAAGAGCATGCGCTTCCCTTTCATCTTACCACCTCTTACTTCCATGGCCATCCAGATGGGAAATATTTCTAAAAAGGTAATGTCTTTCAGAACCCCCCTTTCTCTCCATTGGTCTGGCCATGCTTCTGATATCCACTCGCCCCTGAAATATGCTCCCATCCCTAATGCCCTGGAAGCATCTGTGTATAGCTCAAGTCAGTGTTGTATGCCCACTTCTCCTGCCAGAATGTCACCCTGTTGTATTTGTCAAGGAAATCCTCCCATACCTTTAGGTCTTCCCGGACCCCTTTAGTGATATCCACCCAGTGGTGCAGCTGTTTCACCTTCCCTGTGACCCTCCCGAACCTCCTGGTGAATGTCCTGCCTGGGCTCATGATCTTGCAAACAAAATTCAGGTGCCCCAGCAGTTGCTGTACTTGTACCAGTGGCACCCTCCTCCTCCCCATTACCTGTGCTAGTAGCCCCTTGAGCCGGGCTACCTTGTTCCCGGGCAGGTGGAAACATTCATGTTCCGTGTCCACCTCGATCCCCAAAAATTCCAACTTGCGGGCTGGGCCCTCTATTTTTCCCTTAAGCAGTGGAATCCCTATGTGCCCACACAACTCCTTAAAGTCTGCCAGCAATGCCTTTGTCTCTGCCTGGCTGTCCTCTATGAGCAGGAAGTCGTCCAGATAGTGGACTACCCTCCTGTATCCATATCTCACCTTGAATACCCATTGTACCCAAGAGCTAAATGCCTCAAAGGTCAAACAGGCCACTGAGCAACCCATTGGCATGGCTTTGTCAAAGTACAATCCACCTTCAATTGGAAATCCAACAAGTCCCAATCCTCAGGCCTGACCGTGGCAGCAGGAATATGGATTGGATGTCGTCTTTACCAGCCATGCTCCTTCTACTGCTTTGATCAGCACCATTGCCTGATCTAATGACACGATTGAGACTGCCCAGCAGGTGATCGGATATCCCTCATTCACTGATGCCCGTCTAGGTAGAAGAGGTGGTGAATGAGCTGGAATTCACCCTCTTGTTTCTTAGGCACCACTCCCCGAGGTGACACCTAGAAATTAGGGCTTGGGGGCTCCAAGAAAGGCCCCTCAACCATCCCTGCCTGGGCTTCCTTCTGTATTTTTACCAGTACGATGTCCTTATCCTTTACTGATCCCAAATTCTTTGCCCCCATCCCCTTCTGCCCCCCTTCTTTGAATCCTAGAGGAAAACCCCTCTGGAAACCCTCCCTCAGGAATTTTGCCCTTCTTACATCCAAATATTCCTGTGTCCAGGCCTCCACCACCCTAAGGACAATGGGCATGCATGCCAAGGGAAATCCCCAACACCCCTCCCCCTTTCCCCTTCAATTCCACCCATAATTAGAATTGTACCCACCCTTGCTGTGTCCCCCCAGCCCCTGCCTTCTTCTCTGTCCCACCCCAGAAAGGGCTGCTCATGATACTGCCCACTCTGTGATGTGGCCTTGTCCCCACCTTGCCAGCAGCTTGTTGCGGGTTTGAACCGCACACTGGGAATACTATGCCTGAACTGCAACTTGCCCATGTGCATGATGCCCTGTTAAAATCCCAACAGGTCTTCACCACCAGGCATGGTTGACCGTCTTACGTGTTTCCCCCCAGGCCCACCAGCTGGCCCAGACAGCGTCCAGACCCATAGCTCGGAATGGGTGCAGTCCCATCTCAAGTCATCTTTCGCTGCCATCCTTTTCCGGAAAGTCCCATCATATTTTAGTCATTCATATCCCAGCTTTGCTTTATAAGTGTGTCTGATGATCACTGTGTAGGTCAAGAGAGGAATTGCCAACTCTGGTTGTTTCTCTACCAATTCGCTGTACATCAGGAAACCCGCTTTCCATGTATCTATGTTCTTGCCCTTGTATTTTGCCTCTTCCTTCTTGTGCTCAACCACTGGCACTGCCACTGCCATCTCTGACTTTCCCCCCAACTGCTTCTGCTCATATTTCTTGGCAGTGTCCTCATCTACCAACCCAAAAATGTCCACATATTCTCCCTTCCATATTTTGTCTTTAATTGAAGATGGCATGTGGTCCCCCAACATGAAACCTGGGGGACCTTCATACAGCTTCTTCCACTCAGCCTTATTCCTGACGGCCCCTGCACCATCCTTGCCCCCATTCTTTATGGCCTGCAATGCCCATTCCATCTTCGCTACCCCTTTCTCCCCCATGTCACCTAGCAGCCCCTCCAAGTACTTCTCTCTCAGATCCCTTCATTCGTGAGACATCTACATCATCCTTACCCCGTTTGGGCCTGGTCTGCTCAGTGCCATTTGGGGTTCTGGTGTTGGATGGGTGGGCTGGGCCCTCCTCTTCCTCAATGCCTCTTCCTCATGCCACTTGGCCACCTCCACCATCTCCGTCATCTGGCTCATCAGCTTGGCTGCCTCTTCCATCATCTTGGCACTGGAGACCACAGTTCTTTTAGGTGCCATCTTCCCATTGTCATGGTAGTAGGAGTTGAAGTTGACAAATGTGAGTGCAGAAAATCAAGACCCCCAATCCATCCCTTCTCATCTGACCAGCCCTGTTCCACCTTGTACGCAACTACTGCACCCCCTCAATGCACCTTTCCGACCCCGAACAGAAAAGGACCCTCTTTCCTCCCTTCCCCCACCTTTAACCCCTTTTTCCTTGCCTTTTGCTGGTTTTTTTTTGATTGACCCCTTACCCCAGGTGGTCCTGGTCTGCCTTTCAGGTTTTCCACCTTAGGCCACCGGCCACTTCCCCCTGCATTCCTTCTCATACCATTCTCCCCTTGAGGTGATCCAGTAACAGTTTGTACTCAGTCAAGGCCTCGCCTCAAGGCTGTGCCCCTTGCCTTGTGCTCCTCCATCTGCTGCTGCCCTATGCGCTGTCTCAGACCTGCACTTCCCATACTGCCCCCCTTCACTGCATCCTCTCCCTCCACCATTCCTTGCATAAGCTGCAACACATATAAAAAATATAAGCAGCTCTCCCCTTTTCATTGTTTCTTTGCCTTCTTTTCCGGTTAAGCCCGCAAAATCTTCCCCACTCAGCAGGGTGCCCATCTGATCACACCTGCCACCTCCTTCCTGTACCTGCACCATAACCATGTGGGATCTATGCCTGCCCATTCATTCAACTCCCTCTGGGCCATGGCTCTGATGCACTTGCCAAGCACCACCATGACCAAACAAATCACACACCACCACCCCACCCAGGGTGCTCGCATCTTGTGGCACTGTCGGCCGTACTAGGCCCCACCCCCATGACCACATGGCATCTCCACCATTTTGGAGCCCCCTCTTTATCCTCTGACTGGTGGAATAGCAGCTGCCCTCAAAACGAGTCAGCCTCCGTGCATTCTTGATGCAGCCCCATTGCCACACTGAGCTAGCCATGATGTCCTGTGCACTCAATCTGGATCCACGTGGCTGCAGCCTCTGCCAACTGGGCTGGGCCTCTGCCCTCAGTATCATGGTGCACTACCATACAGACTACCTCAGCAAGCCACCACTATAACCATTATAGTCAACTACAAACCATCGCAGCATGAGTACATCCCACTGAGGCTCCCATGCAGCCTGGAGCAAACAACTAAATCCCCATAGTCTGAAAAGGAAAAAGAACAATACCCTCACTGGCTCAAAAACCCACCCCGCCTCATGGCATCTTCCCAACCCCTGCCACAGGCTCTGTGCTCTTCACTTGAAACCAGGCCTCCCGTCGAGTGACCATTCCCATTGGATTCCCCTGAGCTGGTGCTCCTGGCTGCTCACACACCAAGGCCTAATGCCTCCCCCACCACTTAGAGGTGGCCCTTGGATTTGCGTGGTACCCCCATGCTCCTTGTCCAGTGCTGAAGTGCTACCCAGCTGAACAAACACTACGTTCTGGCCAACGTAGGTCTGGCGCCTCTCGCTCACCACAGAACGGGTGCTAAGCATGCTACCCATGCCTCCTCCTACCACAAACCCCCCAATCCAGCAAATGCCAGCAGCTCTCACAGCCCTCCAGCCCCACATAGCCTCTGCTTACATCCCACGTTCGGCAACAAGCAGTACTCACTCGGGGCAACCCAACATGCTGTCGGCCCCCTGAACGTGGTCTAACCACCTCTTCCTTTTCTGAATTCCTCTTCCTTGCTTTCACCAGATAACTTCCCACCGTTAGCCATTCCATGTACTATTAAAACCATGCTAAGGCTCCCCATGGCCTGGGGCCCATGATATGCTGGAGGAATACCAAAACCCAAGATGCCCCCAGCCCGCATGGCCCTGATCTCACCACACATATTTCTTTTCACTTATGCAGCAAACTGTCCTTTAAAGCCTAACAACTGTAAGCAATCAATAACTTTAAGCAACCAAGAACTCTAAGCAATCAACTATTTGCCTGAACAACCAAAGCCAGAATAAAGGCTCCACATGAGCTGGAAGGCCCAGGATTCCCCAGACTATGCCTTACCTGGAAAAACTGCTGATAGTGCTGAGAATCTTAATCAGAAATTTCCCAGCAAAAGA
Organism: Neoceratodus forsteri; assembly: GCA_016271365.2. Lineage (NCBI taxonomy): Eukaryota > Metazoa > Chordata > Ceratodontiformes > Ceratodontidae > Neoceratodus > Neoceratodus forsteri. The sequence continues at coordinate 1,064,754,906 of CM028131.1, read as the reverse complement.
GGGCTCTGTGAGGGTTGCCAGCCCTTAAATACCCCATAAGGACCCCTGGCTAGGACCCCTGCAAGTCCCTCTCCTTAACCAATGGCCAGCAGGCTCCCAATCCTGGTAATTTGACACACCTCTGATGTCGCTCAGCTCTCTCCCCCCATCTTTTCTGCCTCTTTTTCTGTTAGGGACCATATGACAATTTTGCCTGCCTTTAGTGGCAAGTTTATTTGTCTAAGTTTTTCAATGAATACATCAAAAAATGGGTAACCCTCTTATATGCATATCTTAAAGATACAGGAGACATCATTAGGAAACTAGAGGGAAAACATCTGGAAGAAAATGACTTATTGTCATACGAGAGGGATCTGTTCTCAGCCAATCACAGTGAAAAGCAGCCATTAGTTATTCTCCCACAAACTACATTGGAGATCTCCCAGAGTCAGTATTCATCTAAACCCTCCCACAATCAGTTAATCAGCCTCTAGCCACATCCACAGTTAGTAAACCAGCATGTAGTTATGCCCACAGTCAGTTATTCACAGCTAGGAACACAATGCAGAAAAGAAACAAAGTAGCTTTACAAAGACTTTCCACGTCAGCTGCTTTAGAACTCAGAAATACAGTAAGTTTCTGAATTAGAAACTACTTTTACATAGGATGTCACACTTCATGCATCAGAGCACCCCTTCAAATTCCCTGTCACTTTCTGTGACAAGTGCACCATGCTACCACCCCCCCAATAGCAAGACTGATTATAGGCACCAGCACAGTAAAAACACACAACACTACATTTCTTTAAAAAGGTTACATTACTTTCATTCACTTTCAGCATTAAGAAACCTCAACAATGACTCTGTCCCTCTGCAGCTGTCAGTAACACCTCACATCCACCAGCACGACATCTCCCATTTACAGTAAAAAATGTTTCATTTCCTGGTCTCTGACAGCCTGCACAACACACAGCTACCTAATCATCTTCTACATCATACACCACCAACATTCAACAAACATAACCCTCCCAAAACATAACTTTACTTCTTGAATACAGTATTGCATTAAAACAAAGCATATAGAAAAGCACAGGCTCCTTCTGTCTTCCTCAGCTCCCACCATAATCACGCTGCTTGTCTGACACCAAGCAGACACTGAACACACACTCCTGCACTTTCCTCAGCACTGTTGGACTGCCTCACTTGCTGCAGGACTTTCCCTTTATTTTTTTAAGCTTCAACTCATATAATAGTAATAACATTAAGTTAGTTGGAGTCTACTCACAATAATCAAATTGTGTGGGTTACATTAAATGCCTTGGCCTTCAGCCTCAACATTTAATGTCCCACAACAGCTGGTTATTTCTTCATATACTCCAACTAACTTAATGTTATCACTTAACTATAAACACTAAGGATGGGATATTCAAAAATGTGCCAGATGCCAGCGCAAGTCCGGCGCAGCGCAAATCCAATGCTCCATGGCACAATAAGTGCGATATTCAAAGGTTGCACATGGTGACATACGCCAGTGCAACATGATTAAATATTGAAAGGATGCATCACAGCACAGTCAGGGGTGTGCCAGGGAGAAACTCAACATACGCAAAAGCGCAACCATGGATGTGCAGGGGGTCAAGGTAGATGCACCTAGGCACAAAAGGACCAGCCACAGGCACAGCAGGTAGCCAGCCCCCATCCACTAGCACCAGACCAGTGAATGCATGAAACAGGCAGCACCAACAGCAAAGGGTGGGCCGACACTGGCCACCCCCCACCGGAAGGCATGCCCCCACCTGCCCGGTCCACAGCCAGCCACACCCTTGCACACTGCACCCAACGCACATGCCACGAACAGCCAGCCCATGGCCGCCCCAAGGCACAGCCACTGACCGATGGGCAAACCCCACCATGCACGCCCACAGAACAACACAGGCACCACACAGCCAACCTCCACACCATTGCAGCACGGCTCCACTCGGCCAGCCACAAAGCAGACATGGACATAGACGGTAAGCAAACCTAACTGTATAAAAGAACAATGAATAATACAAAACAGTGAACAAGGCAGGGAACTGTATACAAAGCAGGGATAGGGTAGGTGAGGGAGGGATGGGGACAGGATACATGGCTATACAATGGGACAGGAAGGCAGGGAAGGGTGGTCAGGGAAAGGTAAGGTAATGTCTGCCCCTATGGGTGGCCATGTCCCACCACCTGGCACTGTCCTCTGTGCTGCCTCCTGCAGGAGCCTCCTCATCCACCTCACAATCTCCAGGGTGATGGCGGTGGTGGTGATGGCGATGATGAGCCACAGGAGGTGACAGTAAGGTGGCTGGCGACCACCCCATTGGACACCTATGGCAAAGGAAGGAACAGGAGATCAGTGCATGTCCAGGGCACCCTAGTCCTCCTACCATGCACAGTGGACAGTGGGGACACACACCCCCTGGGCTGGCACACTGGCCACCTGCAGTGGGTGGGCCTACAACTGCTGCTGACCTGGCATGCTACGACTGTGCACAGCGCTGGACACTGCCGCCCAAGGGTCATCCACCAGCACAGTGGCAGGCAGGTGGCATGGTGCAGCAGCGGAACCACAGTGGCACTGGTGGCAGCCAGACACACCCACAGCTCACCAGCAGCTGCCACACACGTGCACTGGCCACTCCATGGTGCCATGCACACTGTAGCCTGAACACAGCTGCCATGACCCAGTGCACAGGTGGCTGAGGTCATACCCCCACCCCCACTGACCACCCTTCACAACAATGTTTGAATGCACAGCAGCTACCTGCCCGCCATGACGCTGCATGCGCTGGTCCAGCTGCTCCTCCACTCAGTCTGGCAGCACCTGCAGAAGGGCCTGCAGTGGCCTGCTGTGGCCCGCCAGGTGCCCCCGCCACCCTGGCTCTCCTCCAGTCTTCAGGGCCTAGGACAGGAACACACACAGGCACACATCAGAACACAGCCACAACATTAGCCCACTGCCCAAACCTTCCAATCACAGTGTGTGTCCTGGCTGGCAAGGCCATGGGGCAGTGGCGCAGTGCACCCAGTGACTGGCATTGCCAGGCCATGGTGCACGCAGCGACAGTGCCCCCCCCGGCATGGCATGCAGTCCTGCCTGCCCCATGTAACACTGGACATGCACAGACACAGTTGGAGTGCACTTACCTGGCTGTGGCACAGCCCCCCACCAGATGCACACGGCAGTGACCTGAGCCTCACTGCATCCCTCCTCAACAGGTCCCCATACCGATGGCGACACTGCTCCCTTGTGCACCACACACTGGTTGCCTGGACAAGGCCATCTGCCACCTCTGCCACACCTCAGTCCTGGGCCTGTCAAGGGGCTGCTGTCTGAACAGGCTGGCAGCATGGGGCTCCACCTGGGCCACCAGGTTCACAAGTTCAACCTGGCTCCAGTTTTGTGGATGGGGCCTGCGCACCACAGTATGCTTCTTCATGGATGAAGCAGTCCAAAATGTTGCCCGCAGCAACGCGCACAATGTGCTCGGAATGCAGCCCACTCTGAGATGCTGCCTGGATCAATAGCACATCCTGGTAGATGCAGCATGGGCATGGCCACACTGGCACGTGGGGCAAAGGGCAGGGAGGGGTCGGGGTCAGCATGTGCAATGTGCATGGGAAAGCTGTTAGGGGCCATGATGCATATTGCGCAATAGGGCCCTGAGGGCACCACTCCCCAGAGGCCCTATAGCCCCGAAAGTGCCATGGGCCCTGTAGCGCCTGAGTGTCATTGGCCCTATAGTACCTGAGCACCATAGGCGTATAGCACCTGAGCACCATAGGGCCCATGGTGCATAGAGTGCATTGCTGCCAATAGTGCTCCTAGCGCATGCTGCGCAATAGGCAGTAATACATGCCATGGCACATGCATGCTGGACGGGCACACTGTACACATCACAGCATTGGCGCCATGACTTGTGCCAGAGCAAGTCCATTGTGCAAGATGCAACAACGCGATATTCAGCCAACATATGCAGATTAGCTCATCATCCAATCACATTGGCACAATGGGGAATTAGCATATCATTACAGTTGCGCATCTGGCCATTTTGCATGTGATGCGTTATAAAAGTGCGCACAACAGCACAGGCCATAGACCGGTATTGCAACCAACCAAGGTAAGTTGTGCATCTGCTGAGGAGGACAGACAGCACAGCGGGATGGGTGGCTGGTATGGGCCGCAGCAGCCACTAACCACATATCCCTGCCCACAGGTAGCAGCATGTTCGAATGTGAGGAGGGTGAGGAGCGTGGGCCTGTCCGCAAGCGCAGGCCCAACTTCACGAAGGCAGAGGCAGGTGCCCTGTTCGAGGTGTACCTCAACAGGGAGCCCCTGCTGAGTGGCACCACTGGCACATCCCAGGCCAGGGCCACAGCCTGGGTGGAGGTGGTGGAGGCTGTGAACCAGCAGGGCAGCCACCAGCGAACTGCACAGGAGTGCAAGAAGAAGGTGGGCACTGACAAAGCTTTGGATCAAAGAGAAGGTTGTGGCCATATGGGCCGCCAGGTCAGCCACAGATAGGGGCCAGGCTGACATGCCAGAGCTCGCGTTGCAGGAGGAGCTGATGGCAGCCACCATGCGGCGCAGCACTGTCGAGGGTGTACCGGGCAGTGGCTTCCAGACTGGAGGAATTCCATCACTGCATGGTAGGTACAGTGGTGTGGGGGGTCCATTGCATCAGCGGCACAAACGCATCTATATTCCCTTTCAGCACCGGAACACCAGCATGCAGTGGCAGGGGTGCCCGCATCTGCCATGGGGGCATGCCTAGCCCTGGAGGACCAGCCATCCACCTCCACTGGCATCCAGGGGCCTGAGCAGCTGTAGCACAACACCACCGTCTGGCCTGATGACCTGGGTGTGGTGGAGGACAAGGCCCTGGCTGTGTTCCAGTGGGATGCCAGCTACAATGTGCTGTTTGTGGAGACACAGATCGGGGTGGGGTCTGACTCCGATAACAATGTGACCATTGTCCTGGACAGTGGGAGACTTGTCGTGGGGGGAGACACCCATACAATCCACCATGCCTGGCAGCGTGGCCATTGTCCTGTTGGTGGTGGGACAGCTGCCAGCCACCACTCCTGGTACCGCTGTGTGCAAAGGCAGGCGTGGCACTGGGGGGCTGTGTGCACAGGAGCCAGGCGGCAGCAGTGGCAGATGGCGGGGATATTGGAGGCGGGTGCAGCATCTGCCTGCGGTGCGCCTGTCATTGAGCAACCCCATGGGGACCCCGCTGTGCAGCACCCACCTGAGTGGGAGGAAGTGCAACATAGTCGCACGCCACCAGTGGGTTGGCGCCATGCCCATGCGCCCCCAGCACCGACCCTTGCACAAGCACACCAGATTGATGCAGGCCTCCATGGACCAACAGGTGCAGCTCATAGCTGGGATGCATCCACTAAACACCAGAGGAGCACCAGGCTGCTGAGCAGCGCGAGCAGGGGCAATGCATGGGTCCAGGAGGACATGCATTGCCTGCGGAAGAGACATGACCACGGCCCTGAACCACTTAGCTACTGTGGTCACTGTCAGCCTTGACCCACTGGCTGCCAGGGGCATGGCCGGCTGCTGCAGAACCTGCAGAGTGCATTGTCCACCCCACGGACCAGGCATCGGGTGACCCGTCGGTGTTGATGCGGGCTCCCACTTGGCATCCAGGCACATCTGGTGTGGGCCTGTTTGGGAAGACTGCCACCCTGCAAGGACACAGTCATGTTCCCACAGTCCCACCCCTGGGGGATGGTTGCAGACCCCCCAGTGACCGTCGTGCAGCTTGGGTCTGCTGGGCGGCTTTGTTGTGGCCATCCTCATGTCTGTGGTGACCGTGTGACCATGCAGAGGAGCTGATGTGCCTGCCACACAGTCCACTGTCCGCTGCCATCACCCTGTGTGCACATGGGAATTGTGTGTGAGCATGCCACGGATGTGCATGTGGATGCGCCACCTCTGGCCATGTACACACCTGCCTGGCTGCTGGCCCATGCGGTGTTTGTGTGATGATGCCACCACAGCACTGGTTGCACGTTTTCACCGGTGCCCTGCATCTGATCCACGCCTGGAGCTAGCACCCAGGCACATGCCTGCGGGCACCTGTGTGTGTGTGTGTGTGTGTGTGTGTGTGGTGTGCTGTGCTGTGTGTTGTTGCGTGTGGATGTGTGACACAGCACCATGCCTGTCCCTGCCCCCTGCCTGTCTGTGCAAGCTGCAGGACAAGCCCACACATGCCTGTGTGCCATGCCATTGTGTCTATCCTGTGCATGGGTGTTTGTCCACCTACCTGCATGCACCATAGTACTCCTCTGCTATTGTGTCCTGGTGTTGGCATGCCATCCTCATCAGCCAGGGATCCCTCCACCAGGAGCTGCCCACCACCACATGGTCTGTCAGCCCGTCGTCCCACTGTTGTTCCCTCTTCGACCTCAACCGCTATCCCACGATCAGTGGCCATGTTTTGCAGCATGCAGCAGGCCAGGAATAGGCCACAGGCCTTCGAGGAGATGTACTGTAGAGCACCGCCATACCTGTGCAGGAAACAGAAACGTGCTAGCAGGCCAAAGACATGCTCAATGATGTTCTGTGCTGGCATGTGCCTCATTGTACTGCTCCTCCTCTGGAGATGATGGGCACCAGTAGAGGGTGAGCAGCCAGGGCCAGAGTGGGTAGCCATTGTCACCTGTGTGGATGGAGATATGGTTAGCCTGGTGTCCTGTGTCTCTGTGCCCCATGTCCTTCCCAGCCGGACTCTGCAGGTGCCCTACCCTGGCCACCACGCTCCCATGCCCTGGTGTACCCAGCTGCCTGGTCTCAATATACCACCCACTGATGACCAGTAGGGATGTCCCCTCTCAAACCTGTGGCACAGTGCTGAGCTGTGCCAGATGAAGGCATCATGTGCTCCCCAGGGTGTGTGGCACAGACATTGGTTATGCACCCTGGCATCGCACACAACCTAGCAGTTGGTACTCGGGTAGCCCTTTCTGTTGCTGTACGCTACCCCCTCAGGGCCAGGTGGCATGTGGATGCCCACATGGGTGCAGTTGATGGCTCCTAGCACACCAGGCATAGGTGCTACCCTGCAGAACCCCTGCATGGTTGCTGTACACTCTGCCTGTGTGCTGGGGAAGTGGATGTATTCTGCAGCATGTTGCAGCAGGGCGCTGAGGAATTGTGTGAGGAGCCATGACACGGCTGACTGGATTATGCCTGTGGTGTCCCCTGTTGGTCTCTGTGAGGTGCCTGTGGTAAGCAGGCACATGACAGCTGTTACCTTTGTTTCCACTGTCAGGGCATGGCTCCATCTAGTGGGTGCCTGCATCTCCTCACTGAACAGCTCACAGAGCTGCCTCAGATTGCCAGGTTCAGTTGGTACCAGCCCACGATCTCAGTGTCAGCATAGGTCTCATAGCTGATGTGGGGTCAGTACCACTGTTATGAGTGTACCGCTGACAGATCCTTCCATGGCAGTGGCACCTGCTTCCTGCCTCCCACACCCCTCATTAAGGCCTCCATCTGGAATACTGCACTGGCCAGGGCCCCTGTTGTTCTTGTACCCCCTGGGCATCTGGCTCCACTGGCTCACCCGGCTGTATGTGGCTGTGTATGCCGCTCAGCAGGGACCCCTCCTGTGTAGCCTGCCCCCGGTTGGCTGGCTGTTGCCTGTGGCCTCTGTCTCCCACCCCTGTAGGGGCCTGTGCCACTTCACTTGGGCCTGGTGGCTCTGTGTCATGCCCACTCATACACATACCTGCAGTCACCTCCCTGTCAGTCACACTCTTACTAACACTCCCTCTCGCACTGTCTCTCCCTCTCTGTCCCTGTCACTGTCTCTTTCACTCTCCCTGTCTCCTTCTTCAACGGCAGATGTCCTGTCTGTCTCCCTCTGTCCTGCTCCCTTCTGGCGCAAGTGCCTTCCTCCTACTTGCTCCCTGTTTTTATAGGCTCAAGTCTGCTCTGCACAACTGATGGTTGCTCCTCACTTGCACCATTGGTTTTGGGATGAATATCGCACTGTGCCGCATATTCATGGGTACGTCCCCTGCCCTTGCACATGCATACATTCCCATTGTGCATTGGCACACTGCTACTTGTGCTACGCAGTTGCTGCCACTGAATATCGCTCTTTGGTGCATTTCCACAGTTGTGCATGCACAACCCAGTTGTGCCATGCATGCCTGCTTTGAATATCCCACCCTAAGAGTTTATATATCAATATCCCACATGATGGAAGACTGACTGTCATACAAAACCCTTCAAAAACATAGAAATAGCAACAGCTTACCACAAAGCCAATTCATTGTCGAGATGGCCAAATATATACTAGAATCAAATTACTTTTACTTTGGGAATAATTGTTATATCCAAAAAATTGGAACAGCAATAGAACCGCATTTGCTCCAACCTTGCGAATCTGTACATGGGAGGTAGGAGCAGAGATTTATATTTGATGAAACAACCAATACTTTTAAAAGGACTATCAGATTCTATAAATGCTTTATAGATGATATTCTTGTGATTTGGACCAACACTGAGGATCGATTAAAACTGTTTTTGGAATACATAAACCCAACAACAAATAATTTGAGATTTGCAAGTGAATACAACAGACAAGCAGCTCATTGCTTAGATTTGGAAATGCACAAAGAAGGTAATACACTTAAAAAAACTCTGTTTAGAAAACCCATGGAATGTAACACCATCTTACAAGGAGCCAGTTGCCACCCTAGGCCTTGGACTAACAACATACCTAAAAGCCAGTTTATGAGGGTGAAGAGAAACTGTTCGGACGAAACAGTTTACATGACATGCTGAGGATATGGAAAAATGATTCAGACTAAGAGGTTATGCACCAGAGGTATTACCATACAATCAGAATATGGTACAACAAACTGACAGAGCTGAATTATTAAGAGAAAAAGAACCAGACATTAACAATAGAAATCTACATACCTTTGCAATAGAATACAACTATATGGCTAAAAGGCTTGGCAATGTCATTACAAAAAAACTGGAGAATTTTACAACTGGATCCACGTCCAGGGCAACATTTCTCTTTAGCTCCCAGAATTACGTATAGAGAAGGCAAAAGTTTAGGGGATACATTAGTCCATGCTGTTGTACAAAATGACTCAAACAAGAAGAATTGAGTATTCTGGCGACTATAAATGTTGAAAGTGCGTGTACTGCCAATAAACAAGGACCATTAAGAAATGTCAATATCCTGTTGCTGAAAATAGAGTTTGCAATCAGAGGCTTCATCAACTGTTTGACTATGGCTGTGGTATACATGCTCAAATATAGAAACATAGAAAATGACAGCAGATAAGGACTGCAAGGCCCATCCAGTCTGCCCATTTCCCTACCTTATGAATGTGCCACAGATACTACTCTGTCAATGGCTTATTTTTTTTCATACATATCTGTTTTGCTCCTTATGCCTATCCCATGCCTGTTTGAAGCCTTGCACTGTGTTCATATACACAACTTCCTGAGGTAGGCCGTTCCATTCATCCACCACCCTTTCTGTGAAAAAAAACTTCCTCACATTATTCCTTAATCAGCCTTCCTCTAATCCCATGCTGTGTCCTCTTGTCCTGCTATTTTTCTTATATTAAAACATGTTAGACTCTGCCCTTGTTAATGTCCTTAAAATACTTGAATGTTTCGATCATATCACCTCTCTCCCTCCTTTGCTCTAGGGTATACTTATTGAGCTCTGTTAATCTGTCCTCATATGTTTTCTGATGCAGTTCCTGAACCATTTGGGTTGCCCTTCTCTGGACTGCCTCCATTTTGTTAATGTCCTTGTGCAGGTGCGACTTCCAGTACTGCATGCAGTACTCCAGATGGGGACTAACTAGTGTCTTGCAAAGAGGGATTATTACCTCTCTCTTACAACTTGTGATACCCCTACTAATACACGACAACATCCCTCTAGCCTTACCTACCTCTTTAGTGGTCTGCTAGGATAATTTCAGGTCATCTGTGATGATGATGCCCAAGTCTCTTGCTTCCCTTGTGATTTCTGGCAGTTCCCCTCCCAACCTATAGGTAGCATCAGGGTTTCTCTTCCCTATGTGCATGATCTTGCACTTCTTTGCGTTAAACCCCAGTTGCCACTCTTCAGACCATTTTTGCCAGTTTTTCCAGATCTCTTCTCATTCTGCCCACCCCATCCGAATCATCTATTCTGTTGCAGATCTTGGTGTCATCTGCAAACAGGCAAACCTTTAACCTCCAGTACATCTGCAATGTCACTGATGAAGATATTAAAGAGGACTGGCCCCAGGACTGATCCCTGAGGTACTCCACTTGTGACTCGCATCTCTTGTGACTGTATACCATTTACCACCACTCTCTGTTTTCTGTCTGCCAACCAGTTTGCCACCCAGTTGACCAACTTCTGACCACCCCGAGCCTACCAAGCTTATTAATCAATCTTCTTGGAAACAGTACTGAAAGCTTTGCTGAAGTCAAGGTAGGCATCATCAACTGCACCCCTTGGTCCACCACTCTGGTTACCCAGTCAAAGAAATCTAGGAGATTAGGTTGACAGGACCTTCCTGTTGTAAACCCATGCTGTCTTGGATTCTGTGCTCTTATGGATTCCAGGTGTTGCACTATCCTTTCCTTAAGGAGTGTCTCCATAATCTACTGAGGTAAGATTGATTCATCTGTAGTTCTCTGTCTCATCCCTGCTGCCACTTCTGCGGAGCAGGATCACAAGAGCCCTTCTCCAGTCTTTTGTGGACCTCTCCTGTGCTCAGAGACTCACTAAACAGTTCTGCTAATGGCTCTGCTAGTTCCATCCTTAGCTTCTTTAATACCCTGGGATGTATGCCATCAGGTCCCATTGCCTTGTCCACCCTGAGGTTAGCGAGCTCTTGTAGGAACCTCTCTTTTGTGAAGGGACTTGTGCACACCTCACTACCCCCCTGTGTCCATGGTGCTGAGCTGTGGGCCCTGCCCTACCATCTCCTAAGTAAATACTGAGCAGAAGTATCCATTTACGATAAATGCTTTTCCTTGGTCCTCCTCTACACACTCCCCCTTATCCCCTTTGACCATAGCAATACCCCCTCTGAACTTTCTCCTTTCACTAATTTATCTATAGAAAGTCTTGTCCTGTTCTTTTACTGTTCATGCTAGTGTTTCCTCAGTTTGGGCTTTTGCCTGCCTTACTGCCTTTCCTGCTTCCCTTCAGGAAGTTTGGTATACCTCCTATCTTTGTCCTACGCATTACCTTATATTTCCTGAAGGCCAGCCTTTTGTCTCTGACCCTTTCTGCTACTGTTTTTGAAAACCAAAGTGGTTTCCTCCTTCTTTTGCTTTTCTCCCTAACACAATGGGATGTTGCCTTAAGTATTGCATCCTTAATACTTGCCCACTTTGCATGTACCTTCTCACCCGTATTTCTTCTTGCCAGGGCTAGCTTAACTCTGTTGGCCATCTTATCAAAGTCAGCTCCTCTGAAGTCCCTTATTTTTGCCTTGGAATGGAATGATTTTGTTTTAGTGGCCACATTGAACCATACCATGTGATGGGCCCCCAGGTGACCTTCTACTTGGAGATCTGTGATCCTTTCCCCATTAGTTAGTACACGTAGAGCTAGTTACATGGGGCAAAGAAAGAGGATGCCAAAATTAAGGACTGGCAAACATTAAATGCCATTAGGAAAGGAAATATAAACTATGCCATTGCTAGACACTCACAGGATACAAAACGTGGAACAGCTAAGGATGTTTTATTCTTTGGCATTAAAAAAGTCAGCGTTGGATAGCGAGGAGGGGATGTTCTTTCCCTCCTCAGATGCAGGGAAAGCTGTTAGATTTTTGCTTTACAAACACTTTTTCTCTCTCTATGAATTAAATGAAGGCTTAGCATTAGGTTCTTATTTTGACTCTTAACACTGTTTTTGCTATGTGCATTTTCTTTTTACACAGGTGTAAACAGGTTAATACCTGTACAAATGTGGGTCTTTGAGCTATCTCCCTAGACACCATATATTCCTTGTATTTTTTTCATGGTTACTTAGTCATTTTAGATAGGGAGCAGGCTTATTCTAGTTCTCCAGTCTTATGCAATGACAGAGAGGTATGATATTGTTAAAGTCTAGTATGCGTTATGTTAATTGTGTGTACAGTAATTTGTTACAATAATCCAAACTTTAATCCAGATTCTCTCACCTTGTTTTTACAGATTTAATGCTGGCACCCCCCCACACACTTTAAAACTTAAAATTTGCCCTGAATTAGGTGTGTGTGTGTGTGTGTGTGTGTGTGTGTGTGTGTGTGTGTGTGTGTGTGTGTAACATGAATACCTTAAACCTTTGGTTACTTTTTAGTGTAAAACAAAATAATTTAGGTTAAAAATTATTGATATCTGTGTAAGTGGTTTTATATAGGCAGAAAATAATTAGTGTCTTCCCTTGGCTTGCACTCTGCCTCCATCTCTTAGGTAAGCAAAGGTTGAGTGGGTAGTAAACATTTTATTATTGTCCAAGGTAAATGCTAACATATTTAACTTGCATAGAATACAAATTCCTATATTTATGTCTAGAGTCACTTAAAATAGAATTGTTTTTGAAGATCTCTCCCATGGATTTGTTATGAGTCCTTATAAGTATCATGAGATGAACATCTAGTGTATCTAACCCCCCCCATATTTTCCCCTTCTGTTTCTAATCTGGAGAGAGTATCTGTACATCGAGTTTGTCAATAAGATAACTTCAGATAGGTTTATGAACAATGAAAATAATTTGGTTCTTGGAAAAACATAGTTTTTTTTCTACCCCCCCCAATCACTGTGCACACATTTATGGTTTGAATGGTTACATATTCTAACTTTCTGTATCCAGCTATTTCTAATTCTCTTTTCTCTTCTTTTGTGCAAGTCACACTTCTCTAAATTTAAACAGAATTACCAAGAGGTTTTCATTTGTCTGATGAAGGGGTCCACCTGAAACATCACCAGTTTCTATTTTTCATTCACCAACATGGCCACCACTGTTTTGAGCTGACCACTATCACAGCTTACATCTTTTCGATAATTACATGACTTTGTACATTTTTGAAATCACACTTATATGCTGCAATATGTGAAGACAATGACCAGCTCTTAGATAAGTGAAAACTTTCATTTGGTCACAAAATATAGCTGGTCATGCATTTTTCTGAATTGAATCTGTTCATTGCATAGACATAAATACAAGAAACCAAAACAGGCATAGCATTGGGAAAGAAATACATTTTTAAAGGAAAACTTTCCCATTGGGATACTGAGAGATTTCCTGGCAAATACAGGTAAGACCTGCTTGCTGGTAGCTGTTGAACAGTGGGGCAGTTTGGGAGCAGGTTCTTTCCACCTGCATGCTGGATGAAGTGAAATGTAGACGGTAGTGTCCCGAGCTAACAGGTTTACCAGAGGTTGAGGTCTCCAGCATGGTCAGTATGTGCAGACAATGATTTAATATCTCCTAATGATATAATTTTGACATTTTACAAAAGAACATTTATTTCAACTAATTAGAGTTGACATATGTCGAAGTTGCTTCTAGTCGTCTCCCCCGGTATTTTATACAACACCTTCCGGTTATAATTTTATATATTACCACTTTTGCACAAAGCGCTTTTTAAAGCAACACAAACTATCTTCACTAGAGATGGGCAAAAGTGACAAATTCCCCTTTCTCTGAACTTTTGTCAAAATGTAGAAATTTTGCAGAATTTTCCGAACTTCTGCCATTGGCGCGAACAGAATCTTCTGAATGTGTTTGGTGGATTTTTGCCCTGTTTCATGGACATTTTTGGCAGAACTGTGGAATAATACATATGAACTGTAGAACAACAGTTCTGAGGATTTTTTTTTCTGCAGTTTAGTGAATTATTCCTCAGTACATGTAATTATTCCACAGTTCAGTGATCAGTTCTCGGACTTTTTCTCCACAGTTTAATACAATAATCCACAATTTATACATTTATTCCACTGTTTGAAGTTAGAATTTCTGTGAAAGTTGCTTATTTGATTTCCACACTTTCGCGGAAGCAAAAATCTGACTTTCGCAGAAATTCCACCAGCAGAGGTTTTTTTGCACACCTCTGATGTCTAATTAGACCTCTAATCTGGCACACCTCTAATCTCTCTCTAACCATGGCATGCTAGTTGCTAGCTGTCTAGCCTTTGAACTATCAGTTGACTGTTAATTGCACCTTCTACTGTACATAACAATACACAAGAAATACACTGCTGTTACATTAAAAAGAATGCACTGCGATTGCTACTTTCTAAATACTTTCCTTTGATAAAAGTGATGTGAAAGAGTATACAGTTATTTTGAATGCTTAACAAAATGTGCAATTTCATGATTTTACTGCTACCTTATTTAAAATAAAACTAGAAAAAAATTCCATTAAAACAGGAAGTGAGTGGCTGGCCTGGTGGCACTGTGGGTTGAGGTGCTGGATGTCACACCTCACGCCACACCAGCAACCTGGGTTCAGGAACAAGTCAGGCCACTGGGGGTTGGCAGGAGGGAGAGAGGATCAAGCATCCAGAGGACTGCTCTCCTCTCTTGGGGGGAGGATGCCAAATTGTTCCACTCACTGACTGCCCCCTGGCTATGGTCAGAGGGCAGTATGGGTCGGGAGGCATGTTTCTGATGTGCTTGCATCGGTGAGGAGTGGGGGGTTGGAGAAAAGCAGAAAAATGGAGAAGAGCCCTGGCCGGCACTCAGTGATGGCCACTGTTCCCAAGGGCCAACCCGTTTCTGGACTGGGTCTCCAGGGGGAGGTGTAGCATGCCACCTCCTTCCCAGCCCTACCATGGGGAACAATCAGTGGAGGAAATTCCGGGGCTGGCAGGCGTGGGTGCGGGCAGATCCAGAGGATGCCCCTTCAGTAGGAGGGTGGAAGTCGCCGGTCAGGGAATCTCCCTAGAGGAGGAGGAGAATAAAAGACAAAAAAAAAAACTGGAAGTGAGACATGCTCTGAATTTATTAATAATGAAGTAACACAAGTGCCATTTTATCCAGTGAATATTCTGGATATTTTTTGATGACTAATTAGGTGCTGGTTCTGAAATACAGGTATTTGGAAGGTGGTAGTACCTGTTTTACTTGATTTGAATCTGTCTAGTGCATATGTGCTCTAGTGGGCTGTCCCTGGGAGCTGGGAGTTATTGATGATCTGTACTGAATTATTTGTTGGTCTTGCTTTATAATGTTCCAGTTTTCTCTACTTGAACCTTTGGTCTTGTCAGCCCCTTGTCTAGCTTTCTGCATCCAGGGAGTTGACTATTTCATCAGCCTCTTTTGCTACAATCCTGTCAGTCGCCACTTTAAGAAAACAAGCGGATCATTATATCCTGTTAGTTTCAACTTCAAAGAGCAACAGATTTCACAAAAGCGTTCAGATTCCATATTCCCGATTCATAAGAACTAGTACCCAATAGCTCTTTTGATAAACTCATACATACCACATTTGCTTTGAGTGTTCTCAGCCTCTTCTGACTTGCACCAATCATGCAGCACTGACCAAATGGTTCACTGAGCATCTGAGAACTCTCCTACAATGGCTCAAGCTGAGTTCTGCTGCTCATGCCGATCCTTGGATCAAAGCAGAATCATCAGTATCCAAGCAACATTCCTGCTCATATCATCAAGAATCTTGGAAGATGGACTGATCCATCCTAGAAACATTCATCTCCAATCCAGAAGAAGGAATCAGACAAACATGTAGGATCATATCCTCTTAGTATGCCCAGAGGATGGACAGTTCAGTACCCAAGGGTTGTCAGAGGTTTCCTCCTCTCGGGGGGTGGGGGGGGCTTCCTCTCCTTCATACTACTAGCCACACTTTCCATAAGTTGAAGAAGGTAATCTATTTTTGGGCCTTCTAGTCTCCTAATGCTGCCAAGCTCATGTACTGAAGGTTGGGAAAAAGGACAATGTTAAGTACACAGAAGTACTATACTTTACTCACCAAACATTGAATGGGAGGGTTTTGCCCTAGGTTCAATGTGAAGGAATAACTCCTCCCACAAACCACATAAATGCAGCCTCTCCCAGCAGCCTATCTTCAGAATGTTCCAGATACCACCATCCTCTCCACCTCGGCACTGTTCTCACTCTTAAGAGCTGGATCTTCTATTTCCCTTTTTTATTATTATTTTTAATTTAAAAGTTGCATAGAATGTAGGACAAGTTCTATCAGAAACAAGTCTCATTTACAAACGTCCCAAGTCATTATGGTAGCAATAACAACTTACACAAAATCAGCTAAAACAAGTGCAAATAGATTGTTCCTGCAACAATAATCTTTTAGACCATGTCTGAATGCTGCCCAGTTCTCTACTGGGGTGGGAATAAGAAAGGCCAAAGTTAAGTATACACTGGCACTATACTTTATTCACCAAACACTGAAATTAAATTTGTGAAGGATTCCTGCCAAATGTTTTGATTTTTAATTAAAAATAAATAATTACTAATTAATTAAAAAAACATACATAGGCCCTTGTATTCAGCCTTGCTCATTTGTACTGCACCAACCCAATGCTGCACTAAAAAGCACTTGGCTACCAAGGAGCAATATTCAGATAGAAAGCATACCCTGTCCATCCTGTTATATCTGTCTCAATATTGAGGTATTATAGCAAGCAAATGTCATTTGATGTTACTCCTCATACCAAAAGCTTGAAGCTCTGTACATCCAGTTTCATTTACTTGACTAAGAACATCTGTAACATTTATAAAAAAAAAAAATTAACAAGCATAGCAGAATCCTTCTCCTTTATAACATATTTAAAATTTCAAATGCCAGGGGTAAAAGGATGAGTGTTGAGGGCCATTTTAAAAACTTCAACAAAGGTTGATCTGACAAAGCAGATTTGATAATACATTCTACATAAGTAAAGTGGCCACAGAATTCAGCAAGAATTTCCAAAGGACACTGGAAACTACCAACAAATTCTCTCCTGTTGAAAGGAGCAGCCACATTGGAATTTATGGGAGCAGGATTTTTTTTATATAGCTAGGACCCTGCTATAAAAGCCATGCACAGCACACATCATTGCCTACAATCCCTGCTGGCAACAGGCTCCTAGGAGGACTGGGAGATAAGCCCATCTGAAATGGAAGAGTGCCATCCTTTTGAGAGGCATATTCTGTGGCTGGCATGCTAAAGACCACATAATTATGGAATGTATGGTGGTAAGAGGGCATCTGCATGTGATTATGTGGCCATTAGCAGCTCAGCACAATGTGTCCATGCATAGATGAGAGAGGTATTGTACAGAGCCTCAGCTGTCCCCCAGACATGGGACCCTACCTACTTCTATGCCATCCTCACAAGCTAGCAGAACTCCTCCCTCACCTAATTCCTCTCAGCATTGTGGAACTGCACTAAAGCCCTACCCTGGCCATCTAGTGGACACCCTAGCTCACTCAATCCCTGTTGGTATTGTGGAACTGTACTAAATCTCTTCCTGGCAGTCTAGTGGACCCCTCCTTCTTCTCAGTCAATGTTGTGGAAATGTACTGATGACCTTCCCTTGCAGTTTAGTGTTATGCCCCAACCAATCACTGTCAAACTCCTTCTCCCCAGTAGCCTCACTGAGCAAACACCACCTCAACCTCTTATCAGTCCCTAACTTAGCTATCCATCCATAGGTGAGCTGCCATCAGGTCCATAGACATTGTCCAGCACAGACCCCACACTCACCATATCGGCTATCTGTCATCTGGCTCCTATGTAGTGAGTGTGCACATGCTGTAGAAGCAGTTGTTTCTACAGTAAGCATGCATTCACTCCTTGCCAGTCAGATGGCAGCCACAGATGGTGGCTCACCTATGGACTGGCGGATGAGTAGGGAGCTGACAGGGATATGGGTAGTGTGTGCTCAAGAGGTGAGTCAGGGAGGTGGGCTTGGACAGCAAACCACTGGTTATAACACCAGACTGCCAAGGATCAGTTTCAGGACATTGCCACGATACTTGATTGGGTGAGTGAGGGGGTCCAGTAGACTGCCAATGAAAGACTTTGGTACAATCCCAAAATCCTGACACTAGGTTGCAAGGGAAGGGATTTAATACAGTTCCACAATACCGACAGTGTTCATTTAAAGGAGAGAGTCCTCTAGACTGTCAGGCAGGCTTTCACAGACACAGTACTGTCAGATATTGGATGAGGGAGGGGTGTCCATTAAACTGACAGGGTTCAGATCATTAATATTGCACATTACTAATGGAATTTTTTTGTGGGAAACCAATAGACTGCCAAGGTTGGGATCTGCAATATAATGTAGTTCTGTACTTACAGAGATGTGGTGGGTAGACGTGGGGGCCACCAGCAAAATGCTCGCACCACTGTGAGTAATAAAAGCAGGGCTCCAGAAGCATTACCTAGGGCTGTCTCAGCTGCCTGTTGCCACTTACTAAAGACTTTGAATATACCATTGATTCCTATATGCAAGAGGGAATCCTCATTTGCAAGGCTGAAGCAGTGTAGGCTGTATATCATGCTATTCATTGTGTGTAGTGCCAGGTGAGCATTTGGATATGGTCCCCACTCCACCCAGATGCGCTGAGTATGGTTAGCTAGGTAGTATGTTTAATTCTGCACTAATTGAAAGGCTACAGCCTGTAGTTCAAGCGGGTGGTTCAACTGACACCACCCCCATTTGCCTATTTAAGGGCCACTCTCCTCACTCCACACACTAGCATTTTTTCCTTGCATCCGGAGGCTTTGCCCATCCTCTTTCCAGGCCCACTCTTTCCCTGAGCCCTGCCCACCCCCCACTGTGTTTGCCTCCTCCCTTCCTTCCTTTTGAAATCCGCTGGCTGTGCTAGACTCTTTGCCTGGTTTGTGCTTCTCCTGCTTCTGGGTCAGTACTTTTGCCTTTGCCTTCTGCTTCTCGGTCCATGTTTTGAATCTGGCTGCAGTCTGTGCTTCTGTCTCAGTTGTTTGTTCTTCCTACTACTCCTGTGATCCTGTTTGCTTCATTTGCTTTTTGGGCTTTTCTGGTATGATAATGCCCCTTTGTTTGCAGTGTTGCATTTAGCAGCATTGCTAATCCAACTCTCGGTTCATTTATCATATTTCAGCAATCTCTTTTTTTCTGTACTAGGTGCCTGTGTGCTCTCAGTTCCAATTGTTGTTTCCATACTGTGTCCCTGTGCTCATCACCTTAATTGTTTGCATCCACCTTTAGTACTGGCTCCCCAGCAGCTATCACTCTGTCATTTCCTGCCTGCTCCAGCAGTATTCTGCCATACTGCATCTCTCCTCACTTCTATGTTTGTGTTATTTAGGCTCATTTATTGCTACTCCACTTTTAACAAACCTTACTTTACCAAACCCACTGCAGTATGTTTCTGATGATAACCTAATCCTGCTTTCATGGCTGGTATGTATTTAACTTATTTCATTAGCTGCTTGGTGTCATGGCACCATGTTCATGGATTCTTTCTTTTTTTTCCTCACGGAGGACTGAGTCATAGCGGTGTCGTGGCCCCAGGCAGTGGAGCAGCTTCCTATTTGTCATGTTTGTATAGCCCCTGGCTCACCTGGCCTTCTCTGCTGCTCCACATAGCCTTTATGGCACCACGAATCCAGCGATTCCAGGCAACTCTACCTAGGGGCTTCTGGCTCTACCCATACTTCTACCAGCCCTTCCTAATATTATGCACTTGGTTTGCACAGTCATCCCAGCCTTCCTGTTCCTTACACTACCAGCAGCACTCATCCTTCCATGTCTGGCAGCATATCACATTTAATTGCTTTGAACCGCACCTCCTACCATAACTCCTCCTACCTAACCAGCTTTACAGCCTCTCTCCAAACATCGCCCCGGCTTCACCCAGTTGCTGTTCTCTTTACTCATAACATACAATTCAATTCACTCCTAATTTGGCTTACTAATGGACTTGGTGGCATGCATTTCTGTGGTTGATAAATGCTATTTGTCTTACCTAGACCCATGACAGGGTCCATATTGCTCAGCCCAGCCTATATACGGTCTCTCCCTGTCAGCTCATCCAGTCAAGACCCACAAGAGGGTCCACAGTGCTCAGTCTGACCTATACAGGTCTCCCCATCTGCTATCATCCATCACAACCCATGTGGGTCCCATGCTTATTACAACTCACTCCTCCATATTTTGGATATATGCCGACTGTATTTTTATTTATTTATTTATTTAGCTTTTGTTGACTGGGTAAGTGCACTAGACAAATCCTGCTTATTTTCAGGCACGACCCGGGGGAGGGGGATACAGATGAATTCCAACCGACCTTGAACCAGATTAAGCTGTTGGTGGTATTTTAGTGAATGAGGGAAATTTGGCTCGGACACCGGGGAAATTCCCTTACTCTTTTCGATAAATGCCATGGGATCTTTAACATCCACCTGAACTACCACCAATCCAGGCAGATGGGACCTCAGTTTAACGTCTCATCCGGAAGACGGCACCTCAGAAGTGCAGCACCCCTCTCATGCTGCACTACAGTGTCAGTACTGGGATATTAACCCAAGTGCCAGATGTGGGAACTGAACCCACAGCCCTCTGATCTCCCGGCCTCAGAGGCGAGTGTGCTACCTATTGAGCCACTGACACTGCATCCATTACGTCTAGGACTCAGGGCTAGCCCTGTGGCTGATGATCTCTCTCTGCATTCTGAAGTCTGCATGTTGAGCATGCGAAGCTTGAAGCATGGTCCTTCTCACCTGTCCCAGAGTTGGGAATGTCTTCGCTCCGGGTGGACCTTCAGTCATCAACTGTACTGACGGCACCTCTCAGTGTAGCACTAAAGACTTCAGCAGCGAAGGGTGGGGCTCTCACAGGAAGGGGCCTTTAGCTGCCAGAGCAGATTTGGAGCAGCCTTCAAAGCTATTTTCCTACAATCACCTCTGGTTCACCTGGTTTGTTCTTAGATTGGTAGGCCAGCTGAGCTCCTCGGCAGTCGTTACCCTCCTCCTCCCGCCTTGGAGGTTGGCACCCAGATGCCCTGGTTTTGCAGAGTTCACTCGCAACCCTCCATGGCATTCCCATTAGAGGGATAGAGTGCGAGTGTTCCCTGAAATTGCAATCTCCCTGGATTGGTCTGCTAAATTGCAGTAGCAGAGCTGTCACTAAACAAAACTGCCCCAAAGCCTGGAGGAAGGTGACCTGAGGCCTTGGATCCCCAGAGGTTTCCTCTCCTCACGGTTTTTCCCTCTCCTCTTTGCCAATGGCCATAATATTAGATAGGCATAGTTGTAGTCCCTAGATCCTTGGGTTTCCACTGTTGGATGGAGTTGGGTGACTGCCCTGTAATTGTCCCTTCTTCCCCTTTGGCTGTTCTCTCCCTCCTTAGGAAGCCAGGCCTCCACTCCTTACTGTCAGACCTCTGAGTGGGTCACTATTCACCTGTTGTTTCCTGCCTACTCTACTCAAACAATACAGCCAACTGACCCATGCTACCAACTGAACCCATAATACCAAGTGACCTACTTGTATGTACAGATCTTCGACCCCGATAAGTGTTCACTACCTTGTATGCTTTGCTTGACACTCTTTTTGGGCTTCTTTCTAAGGTACCTTTAGCCAAGTGAATCACTCCTGCAGCACCTCAAGGGGTGGAATCCTCCCCTAGGGTCCCTTGCCTTCGACCCCTACAGGGTGGTATATCCCATGGATAGAGAGGTGAACAGCCAAAAATTATCTATATTACACAAGCACAAAACCTGTTGCATAGGCACATTGAATTGGAGGCTACAGCCTGTAGTTGAAGGGGGCGGTGCAACTAGCCACAACCCCCTTTGGCCTATTTAAGGGGTGCTGTCTTCACTCACACAAGCATTTTCCTTGCTCTCCATCCACCCTCCTCCTCCTCAGTGGCACGCCTCTCTGTCCCATGGACTTCTTCCAAGGTACTTTTAGCCAGGGAATCACTTCATGGCACTCAAGGGGTGGAACCCTCCTAGGGTTCCTTGCCGTCCATACCCCTACAGGGAGGTATATCTTCATGGATAGAGAGGTGAACAGCCAAAGATTATCTATGTTACACAAGCACAAAACCAGTTGCACAGGCACATTGAACCTTAATAATATGAGGGTCTCAATCTACCTCTCACTCACGAAAACTAAATTATCACCCTTAACATTTAAGTATTTCATATGTTATTTTACCTTAATGTTTTTTGTCATGTTGAATTTCAACACAAACTAAAAATCTTCACTCAGCAGGTAGATTTTGAAAACCATTGTGCAGCATGTAGGCTTTGAAAACTGTCACACAGCTGGTACAACAAAGAAATATAGAATCTGTCTGCAGATAAGGACCACTTGGCCTGTCCAGTCTGCCCATTTTTCCCTACCTACATTATCACTGCAAACCCTACTTGTTCTACAGCTCTTACTCCTCCAATCCTTTGCACAATGATTCCTTTGTGCTTATCCTGTGCATTATTGATCTCTGCCACTGTTTTTGCCTCCACCAGCCCCGCTGGAAGGCTCTTCCAGAAATCCACCACTCTTTCTGTGAAGAAGTACTTCCTCACATGTCTACTGAATATATCCCTCCAGATTCATAGCATGTCCCATTGTTGTTGAGCACCTTTTTGAAAATATTTCCCTACTGTGCCTTATTTACCACCCAGTGAGTTATTTAAAGGTTTGCATCATATCCCTCCTCTCTTTCGGTGTTTACATCTTGATGTCCTTTAGTCTCTCCCCATGGAACTTTTGATGCAGACCCTGCACCATTTTAGTTGCCCTCTTCTGGACCACTTCCACTCTATGTCCTTCTGGAGGTGTAGTCTCAGGACTGGGCACAGTACTGTAGGTAGGATATTACCTGCAATCTATGCAGAGGCAATACCACTCCCTCTTTCTGCTGGTGATGCCCTCCTTATGCATCCCAACATTCCACTCACCCTCCATACTGCTTTGTCACACTGCCTCGCTACCTTTAGGTCATCTGATATGATTACCCCAGGTATCTTTTCTGCTTGGTAGTTGTCAATACCATGCCACCCATTCTGTACTCTGATCCTTGGATTCTGTGCCCTAAGTGCATTTTTTACATTGTTTTAATTGAAATCCAGCTGCCATACCTTTGACCACTACTCTAGTTTTTCAGGTCTCCACTCATTCTTTCCATCCCTCTGGAGTGTTGACCCTTTTCAGATTTTGGTGTCATCCACAAAGAGGCAGATCTTTCCTTCAATTCCTCTGCAATGTCACTTATAAGATATGAAGAGAACCAGTTCCAGCACTGAGGCACTCTGCTGGTCACCCTCCCTTCCTCAGAGTGAACTCTGCTTATCACCACCCTCTGTCCTTAATCCCTAATGAATTTCTTATCCAGTTTACTACTTTTGGATTCACCCCAAACTACTGAGGTTGCTTACTAGTCTTCTATGAGGGACAGTGTTGAAAGCCTTATTGAAATCCAAATGAGGCCATGTCCACTGCTCCACCCTGATCTAATTCTTTGTTACCCAGTCAAAGAAATCTCTCAAATTAATTTAACATGACCCCCCCATGAACCTATGCTGCCTTGGGTCTTGTAACTCATTAGATTCCAGATATTCTACAATCTTTTCCTTCAGTAGTGATTCAATTAACTTTCCCACATGTTAGGCTGACTGACCTAGAATTGCCAGCCTCCTCCCAGCTACCACTTTTGTGAAACTGCGACTACATCTACCTTCCTCCAGTTCTCCAGAACCACTCCTGTTTCCATTGAGTAGTTAAATAGGACTGTCAGATGGGCAGCCAGTACCTCCATTGAGTTCCCTCAGTGCTCTTGGATGCATCTTGTCTGTGTCCATTGTTTTTTTCACCTCCAGATTAGTGATTCCCTTCTGCACTCCCTCCTCTGAAAAAGGACTGGACTAGTAAAAAGGAGCTCTAGTGTCCAGCTCCAGCATACCTGGTATATATTCAAAACCTTAATGTAGGATTTCTGTTTTGTTAAAACCATTGCACAGCAAGCAGATGTTAAAAAGCCATCATGCAGCACAAAGCTTTTGAAACCATCATGCAGCACATAGACTTGAAACCATACTGCTGCATGAATATTTTGAAAACCATATTGCAACATGAATATTTTGAAAACCATATTGCACCATGAATATTTTTAAAACTATACTGCAGCATGAATATTTTGAAAACCATACTGCAGCATGTTGAGTTTGAAAACCACACTGCAGCATGGATATTTTGAAAGCCATACTGCAGCATGAATATTTTGAAAATCATACTGCAGCATGAATATTTTGAAAACCATACTGCAGCATGTTGATTTTGAAAACCACACTGCAGCATGAATATTTTGAAAAAACATTGTAAGGATGTTCAAGATATTTGTGCAACAGAAGGATTGTCAAAAATATTTGTGAGCAATTCTTCTGCAAACATTTTGTTTATTAATTAAATGATCCAAATACAGGCTGGCCTAGTCCTGGGGTGGTAGAGCTACCTCCCACCATGCTGATGGCCTGAGATCTGGAATGGTTTCAAGTTGCTGGGGGTTGGCCAGGGGAGAGGTTTGAGCATCCAATGGACTATTCTCCTTTCACAGAGTGGGAGGGTTTGTTGCCTTTGCCACCAAGACTGCCAACAGGTGGAGTCCTGGTGGTAGTGTGGTCTAGAGTGCATGAGAGAGCTGTGAGGACTGTGTGGCATGTGTGCCACCAAATGCATGAGCCAATGTGCACAGCATAGCAATGTGGAAGGGAGAAAAAAGAAGGAAACTGGACAACAGGGCAGGTATACAAGGCAACATAATGCAAATTTTATTTATATAGTGCCCTATAAAGGGCATGACAATCTGCATGCTGATACCTTACCCATGCCACTGGGACCCCATCAGCAGCAGTTGGATGATAGTCTCCTTGTGGGTGAAAATGGACTCTCCTTCTGGCCCTGCTGGTGGGGACAATCTGTGGAGGAACATGGGTGATAGGTGTGTCCTGGGAGATGGTTGCTGGTGAGGGATGGCGTGAGACAGAAACCAAGTGAGCCAGCCTGTTGCAGCCAATGACAATAAACACCTTCATAAAAAAATAAGATATCTAAATAATACCTTTTGCAGCTTTTATTAAAATTTTGTTTTTTTACCTGTGGCTTAGATTCAAGGGTGGCTTGTATTTGAGGGTGGCTTGTTTTGCAAAATCTAATTTTTAAGTGATAAAAATAAAATAGTACACTTCCTAGATATCAAAATTAGAAAAAAAAACATCAGCTATGATAGTAAAAAAAAATAAATAAAAAAACTAGAATAAATATCATACTTACAGAAATAAAAGTCAAAGAGTTCCATCCATAGTATTTCTTTTGACATGTCTTCAACCCTGACTATAATCTGCATGCACTTTAGGGTGGCTTTTATTAAAAGTTTTCATTTTCACCCATAGCTTTTATTTGAGGGTAGCTTTTATTCGAGTGTGGCTTCCATATGAAGAAATATGTTTTTATTTGTATTTTCTAATGATCTCAGCAAGTGTGAACAATAAATCATTAGTAATTTCAAAATGAATTAACATTTTTCACCAAAAGGACCTGTTGCCACATAACATCTGAGAAATCTGTAAGTTTCAAAATGTAACTTTTGTAGATTTTTTAAGCTATTTTGTTGAACTGAGTATGTGTGAAAAAATATCTTCCATGACTACATATTTAATATAATTTCATTTTGTATTTTTTATACTTGTTAGCTGATGAGCAAAATGCCTGTATGAATCTTGTCCAGAGTCCACACCAACCAAATTTCAAGCAAATAGAATGAATGGGGGCAGAATTATTAAGGTGCAAAAATAAGGGTTTAACATTAAAATTCTTAGTCAACCCTAATATACAGACACTACTGCATCTGTATTATAAAGAGAATAATGGATGGGTAGGTAGTTATAATGAGGATTTTACACACACACACACACCCTGAGGGGTGAGATACTGACAGTGAAGCTCAAAGGGGTTATTAAGGCATCCCACCTTGAGAGTGTGTGTAAAATCTGAGTTTTGACTACCTGCCCATTCTTCATTTTATATAATTACTGGGGATCATTTCTTCACCACAGCAATTATACAAAATAAATGGATTTGTTTATGGAGTCGAGCTGCGGACCATTGGGATTTCAGAGAGGTCCATGGTAGCTCTTAAAATAGTGTTTAGTTGTTGTTGTTTTTTTATTTCACACTAACAATGTAGATTTTATGTGCCCAGTGATCTTTTTGTTAAAATAAAAAAAGAACTTACCCAACTGCTTGTATCAGGGAACGATGCAGACTGAGGAGTGGGATGGCGGGGAATGGCGCAGAGAAGACAAAGATCATAATTGGCACATGCACTGAACTATGGAAACTGGGTGCATGTTTTCTGTTATAACCAGCTGGTTATAATGATGAAATTATAACATGTTTCCTATGGGAAAAAATGAAAGCCAGTTATTATATAGAGAATAATATA
Organism: Neoceratodus forsteri; assembly: GCA_016271365.2. Taxonomy (NCBI): domain Eukaryota; kingdom Metazoa; phylum Chordata; order Ceratodontiformes; family Ceratodontidae; genus Neoceratodus; species Neoceratodus forsteri. The sequence goes on along the minus strand of CM028131.1, from coordinate 1,064,728,451 downwards.
TTGGGTGGTATGTGTAATGAAAATTTTATACGCCCGAGCTGTGGATGCTACATCACCCCCAAGACTGAAGCTTGAGGGGTTTGTCTGCATCCAACACTGAGATGTGTGTAAAATTTGAGTTTACACCACCCCATATTTTATTTTTTATAATTGCTGGGGTTGCGTTTCATCACTTGAGTAATTATATAAAATATGAAGAAAGGCAGTGACAAAAGGAAGAGAAGCAGTGCCTTTAGGCAGTTCCCTGACAACAGTGATCTGGCAGTGGCAGTGAGGGCTCTGAATAGCTCCCCCTTTTTTTTTTTGGTGAAAGTTCTTCAGTCCCTCAGTGGTAGTTTGCCAAAGAGCTGCAGCAGTAAGGAGGAGGGAGCCAAGCAGGAAGCACAGTAGCTGAGCCATGGTTGTGAATAAAAGCAGACAAGAACAAAAGACCCCAGAATGACCCAGCTGCCCTTCACTACACTAACATAAAAACACCTCTTACTTACCTTGCTTAACCTCTTAATCTTTTAAAATACAGTAAAGAATTTTTTCTAAAAATAAGTAAGTACATTTATTTACAGCCCCATACAGTGTGAAAGAAAAGTTCCCAAGAAGTGGAGCTGCTGATGTTATTTCTGTATTTTGTATTTTGTTTTTATTGTATAGCACACCCAGAGCCTCTGGGATTGGGCACCTAAGAAATAAAGTTGCCTTGCCTTGCTGTGACTCATGCTTTTATCATTGTAAAAGCAGTGCATGTTTGGTTATAACAGCAAATTACAACCAGCTTTTACCAAGGGAAAAAATGCAAACTGATAATTATATAGATCTATATCTATATTAATTTCAAAAAACTTTGTTAATGCTCTAGTTTGGGTTACAGCTACAAAAGCAAGAAAATGATATGTTAGGGTTTCCAACCCTAACACCCCACCTCCATGCCTCACACACCAACAGGCATCAGGGGTGGGTCTTGGGGTCATCAGCCCTAACGCTCACCCCATTCTCCTATACTGTACCCATTTCAGCTTATTTACTTGTGAAATGGGGTGAGCATTAGGGCTGATGACCCCAAGGCACATCCTCGATGCCTGTTGGTGTGTGCAGCATGGGGGTTGGGTGTTAGCTTTAGAAACCCTAATGCCACATTTCCCTACTTTTGTGTCTGTAACCCTAACTACAACATAAACACAGTTTTTTCTGCAATTTATTTCCTTACTTTTTGAGATAGTATACAGTAGGCTGAAAAGTCTGACTTTGCATAAGATTGAATAACTATGTTTTTTATCATTGTTTTATTATATGTTTTACTCTATTTATTAAGTCTGTTTTAATTATCTTGCTGTAATTATTTTGTTTACCCTGATTACTCTTCTGTTGTCATACTTTAAAAGTTATTTTCCCTATATGGTTGGCAGGTGGTGCAATTTCCATCTGGTCATCTGGTATCAGAAGCACATGTGGCAGAGTGTGGGCAGGACCCAGAGCATTCTGGAAGAAAGAATATGCCTCTACCAGTGCAAGTAGTGGGCTTTCAGCTCAAACAGCATTGAGAGCAATGCTAGATATAAAAGGGAATATGAAATCTCCCATTTTCAAAAGACTCATTTCACCTCATCAGAATCCTGTAGGTGTTCAACTACCTTCTAGGAATAATAAAGCTTAAATGAAATTTTAGTAAAGAAAAAAAAACACAGCTAAAGGTGCCACGGGAGGAGCCAAAAAACAAGCACCAAATATAAAAAAAAACAAAGGACCTCTAGGCTACCCTCTGAACAAAAGAGCCATTGTATAAATATAGCAATTGATTGCAAAATTTATTTAAATAAAATACAGAGTCAGCACCCCCCACTCACTGTGAAACGTTGACATACGTTTCACGTCACACTGATGCTTTTTCAAGACGTCTGAACCAGTAAAATATCCTTACTAATATACATGCACCTTGTTGACACATAGCAACTCATCCTTATTTAAAGGAACAATATACCTAGTACTCCATGTGAATCATTTTACATTCTCCACTATTTCATTTATATTTATCAAAACAAACAAACAAACAAAAAAAAAATATATATATATATATATATATATATATATATATATATATATTATTAAAATAATACTCCAAAGTTGCTTTTCAACAATAAATGTTCAACATTATTTCAATTTTTTTAAGGGAACTGCATAATATATACCTCAATAGTGTGTCTCATATCATATAGAAAAACATTTTCCTTAAATATATATACTTATTTGTTCAAATGTCTACCATAATGGCTATTTAATACTAATTCATCATTACTTTTGATAAATGAACCCACCATCAAGATCTACATAAAGACACTTTAACTTTACTTCACTAAAGGTCTACTTAATTATACTTCAACATAATCCCTATAGCAATATATATTACACTATTTAATAAATAACCTTATAAAAATTAATTATCATACACTTTGGTTCCATTTTCATATCAAAACAACATTTACCCAATAAGCAGCAAATGTTACAACATTTCATTTTACCTTTTCTTTCTCTTTAAAAAGGGGGCCAATTGGAAAGTACCATTGAGGCCCGGTGGAACTCCAGCTCTCAAATGGAATTGCCAATAGGTCTCCTGACACAAAATTAAGTTATTACGATCTCCCTTCCCCCCTTATTTGTACATGTGCCAGACCAAAAAACAAAAGGAATGTCCCTCTCCACAAATCTTTATATGCATAGCAAGGGTGTTTTCTGGTGAACCCAATCTTATATGTCTCATATGTTCCAAAATCCGAATTTTGAATTTTCTTTCAGTCTTGCCTATATAGAAGGCACCACAGTCACATAAAGATAAATATATGACCGTTTCTGTATTGCAGGATATAAAATCATTTGCATACAGTACCTGACTGTTGTGTGATAAAGTGACTCAGTTACCCATTCTCAAAACATTACAGAGCTGCACAGTTGCCACATCTGAAGTTCCCACCAGCAGTTTTGTTTGTTCTCATTCTGTTTTCTCCACTATAATGGCTCTGTACCAATATGTCCTTTAGATGTTTTCCTTTCCTATATGTGAATGAAGGATTTCCTTGTAGTACTTCACTAAATACTGGATCAAGCAATAAACAATGCCAGTTCTTCTGAATGATTTTCTCTAGCTCTTTAGCCTGCTTGTTATAAATGGTAATAAAATGTAGATTATGTTTCTGAACATCACTTCCTCCATCTTTCACAGTCAGAAACTCATTCCTAGATATTCCATCAACTCTCTCCCTTGCTCTGTGTATACATGATTTACTATAACCCCTATTTTGAAATCTTTTATCCAAAATTTCACAATTTTTAAGATATGTATTCTCCTCATTACAATTTCTCTTAGCCCTCATATATTGGCCCACTGGGATGTTATGAGCAATATGCTTGGGGTGACAACTTACAAAAAATGCAAAATGCTGTTTCTGTCTGTATTTTTTCTATGCAGATCAGTTGCTAGGCCCCCAGATTGGTCTTTACAGACCAATACATCCAAAAAGGGGATTTGTTCTTCACTTGTAGCCACTATAAACTGCAAGATAACATTTGTAGATTCCAAATATCGTACAAACAGATCCAATTCCTGTCTAGTCCCCTTCCAAATCAAAAAAATATCTTCCAAAAACCTCTTCTAGAAATCCACTTTCTCCAAAAACAAATTGTTTCTCCCATCATAAACGTACATATTTTCCCACTGGGCCAAATATATACAGTAGTTGCAATAAAAACACATTTTTTTGTTAATACCAATTCTGTTAGCCCCACAAAGAATTCAATGAATCTAGATGGAAAAATAGTTTTTTCACATAAAGCCTCTCTAGAAGCCTCAAGACCCCCTTCATGGGGTATATTGGTATACATTGAAGAAATATCCAGTGTAACCAACAAATCATTAGGCTCTATCACAATGTCATTAATAAGCTCCAAAAACTGCATACTGTCCCTAAGAAAGGACCCTGATTTGTATGCCACCACGTTAATATGTGCCTCCACATATTGTGCTAATGGCTCAGTTATTGAGCCATTACTGGACACAATTGGCCTAATTGGTGGATCTTGTAATTGTTTGTGCATTTTTGGAAGGCCATATATGACTGGTCTTGCTAGGGCATCTGTTTTAAAAAAAAATCACTTATTTGTTGTGTGATTATTCCCAACAAAAAAGCTTCATGTATATACATATCAATTTCCCAATTAAAACTACTTGTAGGATCAAGTACATTTTCTTATAAAATACACAATTTGAGAGGTGATTTATCATCTCCCATTTATATAATTTTGTCCATCACTACCACCGCTCCACCTTTGTCAGCAGGCTTGATAGTGATGGAAGTATTTTTGTGTAGCCCTTTAGTTGCCTCACATTCATCAGATGTACAGTTCCAAAAGCTGGGTTCCAATCCATCTCTCATCAGATTTTCAATGTCCCTTTCACTAGCTTTAACAAAGAAATTGACTGCTTTATTCATCGGTGGGATGAAGCTCGATTGTTTTCTCCATTGATTCACTATTTCACCTGTCCCTTCATCTATTTCCTTCACTGATGAACATCCTGATCAAATCTCATTGGTGTTCAATTCTGATTCCCTGTCGTCTTTTTTAGCAAACAGAATTTTAAGATTTAATTTTTGTGCAAAGGCATGGAGATCTACAATGGTCTGAAAATGATTTAAATTGTTCTTCGGAACAAATGATAGCCCTATTTAATATACCCTCTCATCCTCCAAAAGTGCATAGGAAGAAATATTAACTACCAAATCATCTTAGTCTAGGCAATTTCAATCATTTGCCCTCCAATTTGAGGTCCTGCCCCCGTGATGGCTCCATGTGGTCTTGTACCACCCAATTCTTCCTCCTCCTTCCACCAATGAGATTTGATCAGGAAGTTCATTAGTGAAGGAAATAGATGAAGGGACAGATAACGGGACAGGTGAAATAGTGAATCGATGGAAAAAACAATCGAGCTTCATCTCACCGATGAATAATGCAGTCGATTTCTTTGTTAAAGCTTGTGAAAGGGACACTGAAAATCTGGAGAGAGATGGATTGAAACCCAGCATTTTGAACTGTACACTTGATGAAAGTGAGGTGATTAAAGGGCTACAGAACAATACTTCCATCACTATCAAGCCTGCCGACAAAATTGGGCAGTGGTAGTGATGGACAAAGTTAAGTATAAATGGCAGATGCTAAATCACCTCTCAAATTGTGTATTTTTTGAAAACAGATGCTCCAGTGAGACCAGTCATATATGGCCTTCCAAAAATACACAAACAATTACAAGATCCACGAATTAGGCCCAATTGAGTCCAGTAATGGCTCAATAACTGAGCCATTAGCACAATATGTGGAGCACATATTGATGAGGTGGCATACAAATCAAGGTCCTTTCTTAGGGACGGTATGCGGTTTTTGGAGTTTATTAATGACATTGTGATAGAGCCTAATGATTTGCTGGTTACACTGGATATTTCTTCAATGTATACCAATATGCCCTATGAAGGGGTCTTGAGGGTCTTAGAGAGACTTTATGTGAAAAAACTACTTTTCCATCTAGTTTCATTGAATTCCTTGTGGGGCTAACAGAATTGGTATTAACAAAAAATGTGTTTTTATTTGGAACATAATCTCATCAGGTTAAGGGGACTGCCCTGGGGGCAGCCATGACCCCTAGTTATGCAACTATATATTTGGCCCAGTGGGAAAATATGTACGTTTATGATGGGAGAAACAATTTGTTTTTGAAGAAAGTGGATATCTGTAAGAGGTTTTTGGAAGATATTTTTTAGATTTGGAAGGGGAGTAGATAGGAATTGGATCTGTTTGTATGATATTTGGAATCTACAAATGTTAACTTGCAGTTTATGGTGACTACAAGTGAAGAACAAATCCCCCTTTTGATTTTGGAACATTTGCGACATATAAGATTGGGTTCACCAGAAAATTCCATTGCTATGCATATAAAGATTTGTGGAGAGGGACATTCCTTTTGGTTTTTTGGTCTGGAACAAGTATGAATAAGAGAGAAGGGGAGAGCTTAATAACTTAATTTGTGTCAGAGACCTATTGGCAATCTCCATTTGAGGGTTGGAGTTCCACCGGCCTCAATGGTGCTTTCCAATTGGCCCCTTTTAAAGAGAAAGAAAAGGTAAATGACATGTTGTAATGTTTGCTGCTTATTGGATAAATGATGTTTTGATATGATTATGGAACCACATTGTATGGTAGTGAGTTTTTATAGGGTTATTTATTAAATAGTATGATATGTATTGCTATAGGATTTATGCTAAAGTATAATTAGGAAGCCCTTTGGTGAAGTAAAGTTGAACTATATTTATGTAGATCTTGGTGGTGGGTTCATTTATCAAAAGTAATGATGAATTAGTATGAGATAGCCATTATGGTAGAAATTTGAACAAAGTAATATATATATATATATATATGGAAAATGTGTTTCTATGTGATATGAGACCCACCATTGTGGTATACATTATACAGTTCTCTTAAAAAATGTAAAAACATTTTGTTTGAACATTTATTGTTGAAAAGCAGTTTTGGATATTATATATATATATATATATATATATATATATATATATTTTGTTTGATAAATATAAATGAAATAGTGGAGAATGTAAAATGATTCACATGGAGTACATGGAGTATTGGTACATTGTTCCTTTAAATAAGGATGAGTTGCTGTGTGTCAACAAGGTGTGTGTATATAAGTAAAGATATGTTACTGGTTCAGACATCTTGAAAAAGCTGCAGTGTGATGTAAAACGTATGTCGACATTTCACAGTATGTGGGGTGCTGACTGAGGGCTATATCCATTAAGTGTGGATGAGTCTGGATCCCATTGGATTTCACTTTGAAATTAATCAGACACAAATCACTACGAGGCACGCTCAGCCACAAACAAGCCCAAGCCTGTATGTATATAAGTAAAGATATGTTACTGGTTCAGTTACTGGCTGCAGTTCTCTGGCATTCAACAAAATACAGTATGTTTCTTGTCTTGAAGCATAAGGAGTTTAAAGATTATAGGCTTGGGCTTGTTTGTGGCTGAGCGTGCCTCAGTAGTGATTTATGTCTGATTAATTTCAAAGTGAATCCAATGGGATCCAGACTCATCCACACTTAATGGATATAGCCCTCAGTTATCATATTATTAGTAGTAATATTATACATAGTATTTTTCATCAGGAGATTGAACCTGATATCACCATCTCGATTGTAGGGTCTTTTGTTTGTTTGTTTTTTTGTTGAGGTGAACTGCAAGAAGAATAGCAGTTTCACCCATGCTTTTCATTTTTAACTGAATTATAGTATATGGTTATGTCTTATTTTGTATGGAAAACGGTGGTTTTCCAAATCTTGTTGTAAGACAGTTCAAAGGTCAAAAAAGTTGTGCTATCATTCTGACATCATAGCGAAAGTACAACAACTTTTTGGCCTTGAGCTGTTACCCGATTGGTTAAAACAGCAGTGATTAAAAAAATGTACTCAAAAATGGCGGCATAGCTTAGCAAGCGGTCAGGCGAAAGAGAAAGATAGGATAGTTTGGACATGGACTGCCATAGTGGGCTTCATGTATCCAAACTATCAATTTGCCAGGTTTCTTTCTTTCTTTTTTTTTAATCAGTGGGGAAGTTATGGGTCAGAGCAGTGTGGGATAGCAGTGAGCAGGAACGGCATATTTGGGGAAGGCACTGGAGCTGAGTATTAATGTGGCGAGGTCAGGTCTGGGAGCATTCAGAAGCAAGCAGGAGTAAGGACACAAGGTACAAATCTTGTGAAATTAAATTTTGTGCATTTTGGGGAGCCATATACTATACAAAATAGTGGATGGGGTAATCATCCATAACAAGGCTGGTAAACCATCTCGGGAGCTGATGACATCACAGTGACCTCTCTAGCTTTGCTCTCGAGGTCTCAATGATGTCATCAACTCCCTCAATTGAAACACAGCCTTGTTGTGGATGGTCACCCATCCACTATTCTATATATTACTAGAATGAAATCCACAAAAGGCTGCTGTAACACACACAAATGATAGAGAACTCATTTGCACTGCAGAAGCTGTTAACAATTAAATCGCTCATTCTTGACTATTTGTATCCTGTCAACCACAAATCAGAGATCAATGTACTGTAGATTGACACAATTATGTACTTTGCTCCTTAGTGAATGTTACACAAAGATACCCCTACATTAGTGCAAACTGAGTCAACATTTATTTATTTAAGTCTTTGATAACCGGGTAGATGAACTGATCCTGGGGACTGTTTTCAGGCATGACCCGGCCACAACATGCGGCACAGAAGTCACAGTATACAGTGGAATTATAAAGAGGAACTTAACACTTTACAATTCTAGGTAGATTGGAGCAGGAAACATCAAATTTATAATGAGTCAACAGTAAACATTAAACATATTACTCAAATGTTAGTTCATATAGAAGAAAAATCGGTAGCCTCTACAGTAGTATACGGGGATTGACCATGGGAAAAATTAGGTGCCAGCAGTACAAGTAAGAGTGACATGAACATGTGACATAAACTAGGAATACATAGGCACTGGAGAAGTGAAAGAAGGAGAGGGCAGGGTGCTGGAGGACAGTGTATACAGGTGTTACAGCAGCCTTTGTGGATTTCATTCTAGTAATATATAGAATAGTGGATGGGTGACCATCCACAACAAGGCTGTGTTTCAATTGAGGGAGTTGATGACATCATTGAGACCTCGAGAGCAAAGCTGGTGAGGTCACTGTGATGTCATCAGCTCCCAGATGGTTTACCAGCCTTGTTATGGATGATTACCCCATCCACTATTTTGTATAGTATATGGCTCCCCAAAATGCACAAAATTTAATTTCACAAGATCGTACCTTGTGTCCTTACTCCTGCTTGCTCCTGAATGCCCCAGACCTGACCTTGCCACATTAACACTCGGCTCCAGTGTCATTCCCCAAATATGCCAGCTTCTGCTCACTGCTATCCCACACTGCTCTTACCCATAACTTCCCCACTGATGAGTCTGGATCCCATTGGATTTCACTTTGAAATTAATCAGACACAAATCACTACGAGGCACGCTCAGCCACAAACAAGCCCAAGCCTGTAATCTTTAAACTCCTTATGCTTCAAGACAAGAAACATACCGTATTTGTTGAATGCCAGAGAACTGCAGCCCTATAGTGGTGTAGGGAGACAACATTTCATTTAATATTAAAAACAAACAAAGGAACTCTCAGATACCATCCGAACAAAAGAGCCATTGCATAAATATAGCAATCGATTACAAAATTTAAGTAAATAAAATACAGAGTCAGCATGTGACTGAAACCAGGTGTATGCATAACTAAACTTATGGGACAGGATGGAGGATATGTTTTGCAGGGTCTTGTCAGTATAAAAGAGGACAAGGTCATTGGCATACAACAGGGCATCACAGGATAGAAAGTCAGAGGGGAGGGAATTAATGAACAGTGAGAATAGCAGTGGGTCAAAGATGGAGCTCTGTGGAACACCTGTAGTGACCAGGAGGGCTGAGGAGGTGGCAGGGCCAATGCATACAGACTGAGATCTCCCAGAGAGATAGCTCTTGAACCAAAGAGAGGTCTCTGGGGAGCAGCCAATGGAGGGTGGAGAGTAGTAAGGATGGCTCCACTGTTGAACACTTTAGACAGGCCTACAACGATGGCCCCCATGGCTTTCCCCTGGTTCATGTTCTGATGGATGTGATTTGTGAATAGGGCCAGGGCAGATGTACTGCAGCAACATAGTGTCTATACCAAACTAGCAACACAAACCTTCAGAGAACAACAAGGGATGCAAGGTGAAATGCAGGAGAAACAGACGTTTTACCCTAATTCTTTGTCTCTAACTGCATTATTACTAGAATGATGACCAGTCAAGGCAGCTATTACACGCAAAAGCAATAGAGAACTCATTCACATTCCAGAAGCCGTTAATAATTAAATCATCATTCTTGACCTATTTGTATCCTGACAGTCATGGATCAGATTTCAGTGTACTGTAGCTTGACACATTGCTGTGCTGTGCTCCCTAGTGAAAGTTACACAGAGATTAATCTGCAGTAGTGCACAGTTTAGGTAGCATGTAACAACATGACCCTGCAATGGGTAAGCATGTACTGCACGTGCATCATCCTGCTCCTGGAAATGGGGACACATGATGATATTTGAAGCTGGATTCTCTCAGCATGCAAAATGGTTTGATGTGCATCACCCTGCTCCTGGAAATGGGGACACATGATGATATTTAAAGTTGGATTCTCTCAGCATGCAAACAGGGGTTCAGTTAATTTATTTTCAGTGAAAGTCTAAAACTTCCAGGAGTCGAAATCTGAAGTCATTCCAATTTTTTGGAAGTCAAAATACTTCCAGGGTCCCACTTTTGGAAGTCAGTATTCTAGGAAGGCACATTTATGGATGTTAATTTAAGACATTAGTGGTACTATACAATTTCTTTCAGAACAATCTATCATTTCTGACTTCCATGCCTGCAATTTTGGAAGTCATCTAATTTTTGGTTTTACATCTGGATGTCAATGACTTCCTCCCTCTTTATTTTGGAAGTTTTTGCCTTATTTTTGGAAGTCAAATACTCCTAAAATGGACTTAACTGGAGCCCTGCATGCAAAGCAGTTTGATGTGCTGCCTCCTTAAAAATGGAACAAGGGTGGATATTTTGCAGAGCAGATCAAGGTACTGAACATAGAGTCACAGTATCAGAATACAACAGGATTAGACTGACTGCATAAATCAGGAGTTATTTAATACATTTCTGCATGTCAGCACTGTTTATTTCCAGTACAGTTATCATTGTTGTTATTATTATTATGGCTCTTATTAATAACTATTGTTATGTAATTAAATCCTAGAAATGATTGACATTTAATTTCTTTTACTTCAAGGTGTGTGGGGCAATTATTACATTGAGGAGACCGGTGGGGATGTTAAAAATCCTGCTGACTCGATGTGCCTGACTTGTCAAGTGTTGGAGTGGAAGGACAATGAATTTGGGAACCCTGCTGAGGGCAAGTTAGGTGAGGCTCTTTTTATTTACATATGCCCATACAGAGCAGCTCTTGGGGGAGGAGGCAGGATTAAGGAACAAAACCACGCACCTGACCCAGGACAACAGTTGTCCTTCAGCACTTTGGCTGATCGACAAACTTTGCAAGGAGGATCATGCCACCAATGGCCACACTGAATGAAATAATTTTTATAACAGCCATGTTGTCCTGCCTCCATTCTTTTGGGATAAATCAAGTCACTGATATGTTTTGCTTTCAGTGTTTTGACATGTCAGTTTCCAAATAACCTTTTTTAGTCATACAGATATCGATAGGTACTGTAACAGCAGCAGAATTCTTAACAGCAGCAGAATATCTATGTCGGCAGGATGAAACCCACTTTTAAAGCACTCTGCAGTAAGCTGCTGCAGACCTACTGATTAAAGCAATGTAATTTAAATGGCAATAAGTTCATTTTGTCATGCAGGAAATTGGCATTTACTCATCCTGGCAGTGTCACATTTTCCTGAATGACAAAAGAGACTAATTGCCATTAAAATTAAATTGTTTTATTCAGTAGGCCTGCTGCACATTCTTTAGAGTGCTGCAAAATGCTGCAGAATTGGGTTTCATCCTGGGGGGACGCCACTGTATGCTGTTGCTGTTCAGAATTGGTCTGCTTGGGCTGCTTTTTGCCCCTCTGTGGTGGCATGTGGACACAAGCCAGGTCAATTAACCAGAAACTCATAAGCCCAGCCAATCATTCAGACACTGATACAAGCTGGCCAGGCAGCTCAATCAGATATTGCAGGCACAGGGCCAGATAGCTCAATTCGATCTGCACACAGGCCGATCCCATCAGTCAGAAATTAATGCAAGTCAGTCCAGTTAGATATTTATACATGCTGATCAGGCCAGTCAGATACTGACAAACGCTGGTCCAATCAATCAGAAATGCATACTCATCAGTCCAGTCAGTCATAAGTTGATCACCAGTCCAGTCATTCAGAAATCAGTACACTTGGGACTGAACACTCAAAAATTGATGCTAACAGTTTGATCATAAGAAATTAATATTCACTTGTCCAACTAGCCAGAAATTGAAAGTCACCAGTTTGACCAGTCTGAACATTATACCCAAATGGTCCTATCATTCCTAAAATGTTACCTTTAGTCCAAACAGTCAAAATTGACACACGCCAGTCCTGTCAGTCTGAAATTGATACTCTCCGGTCCAGGAAGTACAATCAGATATTCCTGCAGTTCTGTGAAAGAGCTGCTGGCAAGCTACACAGGCGAGGCTGTCTTGTCAGCATCCTGAAATGTTCATCTCTAAAATGAAATAAATAAACAATGGAACATAAAAATAGAAATAAAACATTGCACAGCCAGAGCCATTATGGTCTTTGCCATATAGCCCTCGTCCACGAGTTATTGAAAAATGCTTGCAATACAGCTCTCTGCAATATAGGGATACAATCAGGTGTGGGGGTGCCACTTGACACTAGGAAAGGGTGTCTCACTGGTCTCCTGCATCCCACAGCATGAGTTCCAGCTGTGGCTGCAAAAGTCAAGAAATTCCTGATGTTCTCATACAAAGAACACAGAGGAAGCTCTCTTACTAAGTTGTGCACCTGGGATTATGGGTGCCCAGAAAAGGTATTTGTGGGCATCATATTAAAATCAAACATCAGAATCTAGCTAAAGGTTCCCGTTTAGCTAATTTCTGATATTTGTTTTTTTGAAAGCCAAGCATTTTTATGTGATTTCCATGTTTGTTTGTGGAAAAAATTAACAAGACGGCAGTTGGCACGGCACAAAAAATGTTTGGTGCCTTACCAATCAAGTGGCACGCAAGCAAAAATGGGCCTTTGTGGCATCAAATTTTTACTTTTACCACAGAACATTATCTAAAGAAAACCTACTATGTATGCGCAGGTCGGAAAACACTAAATTTTAAAGCCTTATAACTTAGGAACCCTTTAATATTTTTTTTTTCACCAGACCTGTCAAAGGCATTACCTTGGGACATTACATATTCTGCCTTCAAGTTTGGGGAAAAATTCTATTCCATGTAGGCTGCAGGGAAAGAAAAAAAAACATGTTAAATACCGGACAAAAGTTAGAGATTTACAAAAAATGACACATGCAAATCTCAGAAACCCCACAAGCTGCCATCACAAAATTTCCACAGATCAAGGCCTTGCCTCCTAGACAACACATCCAAAATTACAGTTCATTTTATCAAACAGAGCCAAAGATATTGATGTGCAAAGTTATGGGTTTAACACTGAAAAGGCTACTCATTCCTAACTATATGGTGCTACTGCGGTCCAATAAGTATATTTATGCAATAGGGTGGACATATATTCACTGTGATAAATCCAGTTATCTGAGTAAGTGTGGGTATACATTTCATTTACATGCACATTTACTCATTTATCCACACAGCCTCCCAAAAATCACGGTAGTAAGTGTGGTAAACACCAACATAGAGGTGTCGATAGGGAGAAGGGCAGGGGTAAATGGAGAAAGTGACAAAGGCAAGAAGGACAGGATGGGGCAAAAGGGAGTAAGGCCATCAGGAAATGGAGGGTAATGAGTACCAATGCCTCGTAGTCTGGGCAACAAGCTCCCTGAGCTGGTGGCCTTGATGGAAGAGGGATGCCTGGATATCGTAAGCAGTCACAGAAACATGGTACACAGAGAACCATAACTGGGATGTTAACATACCAGGGTACATAACCTACAGGAGAGACAGGCAAGGGAGAAGAGGGGTAGGAGTAGCCTCTATGTAAAGGAAGGATAAAAGCAACTGAACTAAAGAGTAAACAGGGAGGAGAGGAGGCACTGTGGGTCACCTTAGAGACTGGAGAGGGCACCACAATCCACACAGGGGTTGTGTACAGACCCCCATGTCAGGGGGAGGGCATGGACAAGAATATGATAGAAGGCATTCTAAGAATGGAAGAGAAAGGGGATATACTGTTGATGGGAGACCTGAATATGCCAGATGTTAACTGGAGCACATTTGCTGCAGCCACATCCAAGAGCAGGGCCATTCTTGATGCCCTACAGGTGGCAGGCCTCAGACAGCTACTTTTGGAACCCACTCATGAGGGAGCAATCTTAGACCTCGTACTCTCAAACAGGGGCAGGGAGAGGATCTCAGATCTAGAAGTGAGTTGCCATCTGGGAACAAGTGACCATCAAACAGTGTGGTTCATGTTAAACTCAGCTACAGAGTCAAGCCATACAAAAGTGAGGGAACTGGACTTCCGAAGGGCTGACTTTGGCAAGATGGGAGAGTGCCTCAGAAAAGCACGAGCAAACAGGCTAGAAGGAGGTGTGGAGCAACAATGGGGAGTCATCAAAACTGCCATCACAGAAGCAACAAGCCTTTGTGTGAAGCAAATAAACAAATCTAAATGAAAGAAAAAGCCACTATGGTTCTCAAAAGAGGTGGCTGTGAAAGTCTGGATGAAAAATATAGCATTCTGGAAGTATAAGGAAACACAGAAGGAGCAGGACAGAGAACTGTACCAGTTAAGGCAGAAGGAAGCAGGGATGGAAGTCAGAATAGCAAAGACCCACACTGAGGAAAAGATAACCAACTCGGTTAAGAAGGGGGATAAAACCTTTTATAGGTACATCAAAGAGCGTAGAAAGACAAAGGGAGGGATAGTGAGGCTGAATAGAATGAACAGTGGGTGGGCAGAGGGGGACAGTGAAAAAGCAGGGATACTGAATGAATATTTCTGCTCAGTATTCACAAAAGAGGAAGTGCCTAATCCAATTAACAGATGCACTCTTGATAGAGGGTCGATCCCAGTCCTTTCACAGAAGAAAGGGTTCTGCAAGAACTCCTAAAACTGAAGGTGGACAAAGCAATGGGGCCTGATGGAATTCACCCCAGAATTCTAAAAGAATTAAGGGGGAACTAGTGAAACCATTGGCTACTCTTTTTAATAAATCATGGGAGGATGGTGTGGTACCCGAGGACTGGAGGAAGGCAGATGTGATTCCCCTTCACAAAAGTGGGACCAAGACAGAGGCAGAAAACTACAGACCTGTCAGTCTGACCTCTGTGGTAGGGAAAGTGATGGAGTCACTTGTGAAGGAAAGAATAGTCAAGTTCCTAGAGGCCAGTGGGGCACAGGATCCAAGGCAGCATGGGTTCACAGTGGGAAGGTCATGTCAGACGACTCTAATAGATTTCTTTGACTGGGTGACCAAAGTAGTAGACCAGGGAGGGGCTGTGGACATGGCCTACCTAGACTTTAGCAAGGCATTTGACACAGTCCACACAAAAGCAATAGTCAAATTAACCAGCCTGGGAATGGGTCCCAGGGTGGTAGCCTGGAAGTAAGCAGTGGCTGGACAACAGGACACAGAAGGTAGTTGTAAATGGAGTCCACTCTGAAGAAAGAGGGGTTACTAGTGGATACCACAGGGTTCAGTATTGGGTCAGTCCTTTTAATGTCTTCATCATTGACATTGCAGAGGGACTGGAAGGAAAAAGTATGCCTCTTGCAGATGACACAAAGATCTGCAACAGGGTTGATACACAAGGAGGTGTGAAAAGGATGAGAAGGGACTGCAAGGTTGGAGGAATGGTCAGAAGTATGGCAGCTAGGATTCAATCCAAGAAAGTACAAAATAATGCACCTGGAAAACAAGAACCCAGGGAAGAATAACACAATGGGGGAGGTAGTAACAACAACAAAAAGGAAAGGGACCTGGGGGTAATCATACCAGATGACCTTAAGGTTAGCAAGCAATGTGAGAAGGCAGTAGGGAGGGCTGGGGGTATACTGGGATGCATAGGGAGAGGCATCAGCAGCAGAAAAAAATAAGTTGTTATCCCTCTGTATAGACAGCTGGTGAGGCCCCATCTGGAGTACTGTGTCCAGTTCTTGAGACCCCATCTCTGCAAGGACATAGACAGGATAAAGGCAGTCTAGAGGAGGGCAACTAAAATGGTGCAGGGTCTGCAAAAGAAGCCTTATGAGGAGAGACTAAAGGAGCTTAATATGTATACCCTTGAGGAAAGAAGGGAGAGGGGGGACATGATAGAAACTTTAAGTATCTCAGTGGAATCAACAAAGTCCAAGAGGGTAGCATCTTTCAAAAAGAGACGTGCAAGAACAAGGGACACAATTTAAAGATAGAGGGAGGGCAGTTCAGGGGCAATGTGGGGAAACATTATTTCACAGAGAAGGTAGTGGATGAATGGAACTGCCTTCCTGAGGAGGTTGTGGGGTCTAAAACTGTGGGAGAATTCAAGAGTGCATGGTACAGACATAAGGCAATTCTTGTGGGGGGTAGGAAGAAATAGGCTGTTGGTTAACTAGGATCTGCGTCCTATCCTGTAGGTAGGGGAAATGGGCAGACTAGATGGGCCAAGCGGTCCTTATCTGCCATCAAAGTCTTTGTTTCTATGTTTCTATGTTACCTACGTCAAACGTTGTTTATCCACACCCTTTCTACATGCCCCCTTCCCTGTCAGACGGCACTTCTTCATCTCTCCCTGTTTCTGCAGCACTGCCATCCTCCCACCTCCACCCCATCCCCCAGCCTTTGGAAACTACAACGAACCACTATAAATTACTGAAAAATATCTTTTTTTTTTTAAAACTCCCCTTCCACCACACTATGTATTAATATTGCCTCTGTATGACACCTTTTGTCAAAAGTATCTGTATCTCTCTCCTCCAGATGCTATAACTGAGTGCAAACCTGCCACCCCTACTTGCTCCATTCCAACTGCTTCTCAGTCCATCATCTGCTGTTTCCTTCAAGAAATTGGCTTCAAAAAATAAACATAAAAAGGAACCACCACTCCGTTGCAAAAAATCCAGTACCTCAGTACTCCCGACATTTAATCTGTCCCCAATCTATGGACTCTGAAAGTTGCCACCATATGAACCACATGAGCGCTTTCAAGGCTGAGTCAGTCAGAGACGAAAAACAAAATGGGAGAGCAACCAAATCAGCAGTATTTAAAAAAAAAATTAATAAACTACAAAAACAAATTCTATGGTCAGACCCTGGCTGGCTCACATTCAATAAGGTACCAGCTCCTCACTAACGGAGAAACAGAGCCTCCATTTTTCTTAAAAATGGTCAGCCCACCCACGCTCAAAATCAGAGCCAATAAAATGGCATGCTGCACTACCCTTGCTCCATCAATTAGCAGGTGCCTCCTAACAATGGACATAGCAACCATAAAGCATAAAGCAACACTTTCACAAAAAATACCCTACAAGTAAAAACTAAAAAAAAAAGAAATGACAGAAAAATATACAGGGTAAATTACTTGAACTGTCACACAAGCTCTTCCCTATTGCAAAATGGGGGGGGGGGAGGCGACTGTGTGATAAAGCATTTATCTTGGTTAGTTGCCATTGACCTCTCATAACCATCACTCATGACTCCACCACTCATGAGGTTACTTGATGTCATTGGCAACTAACCAGAAGGTTGAGTAGGGGTTTTTATGTTAAACCTCAAATTTTGCACTTTGATAACTTTACAACTGTTCAGCGGATTTACATGAACATTTGCATGCATATAGAAGTTGAAACACAGAAACATAGAAACATAAAAGTTGACGGCAGATAAGGACCGCAAGGCCCATCCAGTCTGCCCATACATAGTCTCGTGGTGTAGGCCTCTTGGTCTGGCAAGTTTCACTCTGGTCGGATATGTGGATTCCAAGACATGGATAGTGAAAAAATTTAAAAAATTGCTTGCTGTTTTTTACTGGGTTTTTTTCCTCACTGCCTAAGCACAGACAGATTGGAATTTTGGCCTGCAATTTTCGGGTGGAAATGGTTTGTCCCACAGATGTGCCTTTCAATGGGTTGATAAAAAATATTAACCCATTCTAAAGTTATTCAAGTTTAAAATTTCGGGTTCTGAGTATGCTCAGTACAGTCTTTTGGATAGAGATCTGGAGCAACAAAATAATTTGGTCCAAATAAAAAAGGATCTGTTTTGTTTGGGTCCAATCCTTTTCATAATCCTTTTTGTTTGTTGCCATCTTGTTTTCATTAAAAAATTCACCCCCTCAAAAATGGCATCTCGATGAGTGAGCAAGACATGCATCCTGTTTATTGGTTTAGGTTGATTCTGCAGTTAACTTTTGGGAAAGTGACCCTCAAATGTATTTTTTTAAATTAAATCCTTTTGCCATATGGGCTTTATTGTTCGCATGGAAAAGGATTCTGTCAAGCAAAACAAGGATTTTGCTGGTAGTCCCTGTACTTATGTGAATTTTCCCTGGTGTCCAGTGCCCCCCCCCCAACTATTGCCATCCCCATTATTTTTTAATGTTTCCCTGGTGTCTAATGGCACCCTCATCCTCTGATTGTTATACCTGTCATTTTTATAATTTTTTCCTTGGTGTCTAGTTGTGCCTCCCACCCATTCCGGTCCCTGTATTTTTTAATATTTTTCCCTAACGTGCAGTGGCACCACCTCACCCTCCGATGGCCATCCTCAAAATTTTGAAATTTTACCTGGTCTCTAGTGGGACCCCACCCTCCAATGGCCATCTGCATCAATGTTTAATTTATCCCTGGTATCTAGCACCAGTCCCCACCCTTTGATGCCCATCCCCATAAATGTACTTTATCCCTGGTGTCTAGTGGTGCCTCCACCCTCCGATGGCTGTCCCCTTGATCTTTTTGGTTTGCCTGGTGTCTAGTGGCACCCCCATCCTCAATATCCATCACAGACTGAAAATACCGTAAGAAATGGTAACTTGATGTCTTTTTATTTTAATCTGAAAAAGAAAATAGTCCATTGGCAAAGCAACCCCCCGGCCCTGACCTCCCACTGAGCATCCACCAACCTGCACCTCCCAGGGACCCCCACAGACCCTCACTTACCTCAACAGGTCCCAGGGTGAATATCTACTCTGTTCAAAGACATGTTGTGCTGCTAGAACCAGCGACTGCTATATGAGAAATAAGGTAAGTTCAGTTTAATGTATTTCAAAGGGGTTTTCAACTTAGATGCTTAACATTGCCACTTTTACGTATTTTAACACCACATTTTCTTTTTTTTTATTCAAATTTTATTAAGGTTTTCAGTACAGAGAACAAATCATGACATTATTAACATGATACAAACAATTCAGATACAACATTTGTGATGATTCATTCTCACCCTACACTTCCCCCCTTCCTCCACCCCTACAACCTGCCCCATATCTCCCAGCACGGCATTATATGTTCTAAGCCAGAACTTCTGATGAAGCACTCACATACCTTAAACTTACAATGAGTACAGGGTTTGTAATGGGCCCCAAATCCTATTAAACTTCCTAATTTTATTGTGAAGACTTGCAATAGTCCTCTCCATTCTGAGATTAGCAAGAAATTCCTGGAGCCATTCAACATAAGTTGGTTCATCAAAATCTTTCCAATGTCTAAGAACCACTTTCTTGGGATCACGTGATGCAGAGCGCGAGTTAGCTGCTTCTTCCTGGAGCTCCGACCACCCGACCTACATTTAGTCTTATAAAGTAGTTTTCCGCAATTTTGGACATCTCTACTACTCTACCTGTGTTTAATGTGAAGACTCCTCCTGGCTGGTCGCATCTGATGGAAGCTGAAATGAGAAGAGCCTTGCCAAGGCACACGCCGCCGGTTACTCCGGAGAAGGCCCCGAAAAAATCTAGGGCCTCAGCCACACAGCAAGACCAAGCTCCGTCCACAGATACCGATGACTCAGAACCGCTCACCTTAGCCAGTTTTCTTAAGGAATTTCAACCTTTCAAGGTTGAAATGAAAGAGCTTGCAGGAGAAGTCAAAAGTATAACGCGCACCCTGGAGGATTTAACGCTATGAACTTCAGACAATGAAGCCCGTATACAATCAGTGGAGCAGAAGAATGAGAAAATGGAGCCGGATTTAGCTATCATGAGACAACGCATCTCTAAACTAGAAGGCAAGGTTGAGGACCTGGAAGGTCATAGCCGTCGAAACAACGTTGTAATCATTGGCCTCCCAGAGAAAGAGGAAGGGGGTGATCCCATCAAGTTTGCTCAAAGACTAGTGGAAAAGTTTGCCGGTCCCTCACCCTTTGAGCATGCATATACAATAGAAAGAGCCCATCGAGCCCTAAGAGCGTTACCTCCAGCTGGAGCCCCTACACGCACCTTTATCCTCCACTTTTTAAACTATCTGGAATGCCAGCATTTTCTACTTAAAATAAAAGAATTAAAGGAGTTGCGATGGGAGGGTGCCACACTGAGAGTGGTGCAAGATCTGCCACTGTCGAGACCTCAGAAAAGAGCGACCTATCACCCGATTATCACCAAACTAATTGCAGCTGATATTAGGTTCAGGATGGGCTATCCTGCTCGTTTTCAGGTGCTGGTAGCTGGATCTTGCGCGGATATGAGAGCTATGAATCCAGCGTCAGCCCTTCAACTTGCTTTCCTAATCTGTTTTAAACACCCTGAATTATGCTGAAGCCAATGACCTTCAGTATATCTCTGCAATGATGCAGGATTATGGCTGTAAAAGGTTTTTCAGTGGAGTATCACGCTCTATAAAATAATTGGTATGATGCTGGTTCAAGTTCCCACTAAACAGCTCTCATCTGGACCCTTATCCATGCTCGTCTCTTATTTTCACTTTTACTTTTACCTGCATGGGGGAAACTAGGTGGTTTTGGTCAAAGTGGCTCCCCCCCTCGCTTACTGATGGACAGTTTCCTGGCTTCAAGGTTTTCCTGTTTTCTTTTCGCCTCTTCTATTTTTGTCATAGCACACTGGATCTCAGTGAAAGGGACTCCTGAGTTGCAAATTTATGCGGGCTGCTGTATGGAGAAGCGACGCAATTTTCTACCACTAGGAGGAGCCAGAGACCTTTAGATGATTTCGATCACTATTGCAGACATTTTTTCTGACTTTATTATCATAAATCGAGTTCAAGGAAACACGATGAAAACCCACTTTTTTTATATCCCGCTTCCCTGGCAGGATGCAAAAGCCATCTGTTTAAGTAGTTCTGTTCTTTGGGGGCCCCTGTTTTAAGTTTGGAAACATTGGGAAACGATTCCTTGCAAGCAATAGTAATATGGTTCTGTTAATGCGTGAGCCGAGTTCTAAAAGCTTAGTAGCGTTGTTAAAGTTGTTAAAAGCTGTCATTTGGGGTTTTGTACATGCTGATGAACGAGGGCAATTTCAGTGGGAATCTCTCTTTCCCCCCTCCTTTACCATGTGTCATTTTAACAGAAACATTTTGTAGATAATGGGGATTAATGAGTAGTATTTCCCACGACCCTGTATAATAGGGGGTTGTGCATAGCTGACTTGGGAAGGTTGGGTGGAACGGAATGGGATGGAAGTGGTAAACTTCGGTGAACTGCAGACATGCTCATTGATAGATTGGGAGGGATGAGGGTGGAGGGGAATAGGGGTTTAGGGACTAGTTATGGTTGTATGTGGTTTTTTTGTTTCTGGGAAGTCTGAAATAAGGGGGGGTTGCACAGTACACGTAGCAGTTCTGGTAAATGAAGATGGGATTGGTTATAAAGATTTTAGTCATTTTAAAGCCACTTATTTTCTAAACAATGGCTAGGAATATTAATTTTGTGAGTTGGAATGTTAATGGTCTTCACCATAAATCGAGCAATACAAGATCTTAAAACACCTAGAGTATGTGAAAGCTGATGTGATATTTCTGCAGGAGACCCACCTACTTAATAGTGAGAGCAACCAATTAAGGAGGCTCCAAATAAGC
Organism: Neoceratodus forsteri; assembly: GCA_016271365.2. Taxonomy (NCBI): domain Eukaryota; kingdom Metazoa; phylum Chordata; order Ceratodontiformes; family Ceratodontidae; genus Neoceratodus; species Neoceratodus forsteri. The sequence continues at coordinate 1,064,706,641 of CM028131.1, read as the reverse complement.
CAGGTATTCACCTCGGAAGGTAATACCCAAAGCAGAGGGGTGATGGTCATGATTCGTAGGTCAGTTCCTTTTAAACTGATTCAAATTCTCCAAGATAACCTAGGGAGATACATTTTTATAAGGGGCACACTGCACACATTGGAGATTGTCCTGGGTTCAATCTATGGCCCCAATGTTGATACCCCAGGATTTTTTGTTCAGATTATGGAAGTACTCTCACCTAATCTTAATTTACCTATTGTAATAGGAGGGGATTTAAATCTGGTAATGGATCCGGCTACTGATAGATCAGGTTTTGTTAGGAAGGGATTATCTCCTGCCCAAAAGGCGGTTAGAGAGATGATGGACCAATTGGGCCTCTGCGATGTGTGGAGGATCCTCCACCCGAATGTCCATGAAGTTACTTTTATCTCCCAGGTACATACTACCATGTCCAGAATTGATTATGTCCTCATCTCAAACACTCTCTTACCGGGCGTTTTTAATGAGGGAATATCCTCCGGGCCACCGTCGGACCATGCAGTAGTAACATGTTTAATCGCTTTCTCATCTCTGCCTAAATTAGGGGGTAGATGGAAAATTAATAATCAGTTATTAAAGGACCCCAAAATGGTTAAACTTATATCCTCTCAGATAACGGAATTCACCTCCTTCAATCAGAACTCTACCAGTAGGCCAGATATGGAGTGGGGGGCGCTCAAGGCCTGCTTGTGTGGGACTCTGATAGGGCTTGCTTCCCGGAGAAGGAAGGAGAAGCTGAAATGTATCTCGGATTTACTCGCCCGGATTCAAGAAAAAGAATCCGGGCTTTCGGTCTCATCGTCAGATGAATATAGGCAGGAGCTAACTCTGTTACGTGACTCCTATCTCAGGATCCTAGGTGAGCAGGCTGAGTGGGCGATCATCAAAACAGGGGCAGTGTATACTGATCAAGGGGAAAAAGCTGGCCGTATATTAGCTAGGCAGGTAAAGCAATTAGATTCTACCAGATTAGTGTCGGCCATCCGTTCCTTGGAAGATGGCACAATTAAAACTACTCCTAAGGATATCCTGGGGGAATTCAGAAGGTACTTTGAGGGGATTTATGGAGCCATGAGTGATCCACCATCTGTAGGGAAGATTAGCTCCTTTTTAAGTGGGCTGAACCTGCCCTCCTTGAATGAGCTTAATCAGGCCCAGCTGACGGTACCTATCACAGAGAGTGAAATAGACCAGGTTATTAAGTCCCTCCCCTCTGATAAAACACCAGGCCCTGACGGTTTCTCCTCCAATTTTTACAAAATCTTCTCTAAAGAGTTAATCCCTTCATTGTTGAGATTGATTCAATGTATTTTAAGTGGAACCGCTACAGATGTTTCCCTGTTTGAGGCCTTAATTGTACTTCTGCCCAAGCCAGATAAACCTCCGGAATTGGTGTCTAGTTACAGACCCATTTCACTTCTTAACCAGGATATTAAAATCCTTACCAAACTACTAGCAGATCGGATTAATGGGATTCTTCCCGGACTTATAGGGGCTGAGCAGGTGGGATTTATGAAGGGAAGATCCTCAGCTGATCACTTGAGGACTTTGGCACATATCTTCTCATCCTCCAGGGAAATGGATCATCCCATGGTATTGGTTTCATTGGACGCTGAGAAGGCCTTTGATAGGGTTACTGGAAATACCTATCTATGGTTATGGATGCCTTCGGCTTTCCCCAACAGTTTTGTGCCTGGGTCAACTCTATTTATAGTTTTCCAACCGCAAGAATTAATTGTAATGGTGCAATTTTGGACCCATTTAAACTTTTTGTTGGCACCAGACAAGGCTGCCCACTATCCCCGCTCCTTTTTAATTTATACATTGAACCGCTTATCAGGCAGATTGTACAAAAACAAGAGATACAGGGTATCCAGGTATGGGGGCACACCTCTAAATTACTTGCATCATGAGATGACCTACTGTTGCAGATTTCTCACCGTCTTCCTCTTTTCCTGCTCTTTTGAAATTATCCAGAATTTTAGTGCTGTTGCTAATTATAAGCTAATACTGGAAAAACTGTGTTTTTTCCTTTGAATTATAAGACATACGCACATGATATTACCTCCTTTGGGCTTGCCTGGAATGCAAATGCAATTAAATATTTAGGCCTTACTTTAACAAAATCCCCTACTCGCATGGTACAGTTAAATCTTGATTCATTATTGAATGATATTGAGGTTGACCTTAAAAGATGGGCGTTGCTTCCATTGTCAATTTGGGGAAAAATTAATTTAGTAAAAATGAATGTTTTTCCCCATCTGTTCTATCCTATAAATATGTTGAATAGTTGGCTCCCACTAAAGTGGTTTAAAAAAGACCACAGCATAATTACCGGCTTTATTTGGAGATACAAGAAACCCAGACTGGCGTACCATAAATTAGTCGCTCCCAAATTGATTGGAGGCCTGAGACTTCCCCATATTGGTCTGTATTACTGGGCCAGTCATGTTAACAAATATCTTAGGTGGTTAACATTGATTGATTGTCATGAAACTAGCAAATATGTCCCCTTATGGTTAGCAGTGGAGATATCTCGTATAGTAGAATCAGGGCTCACACCCAGGGCCCTGTTGTATTGTGCTCCAAATTCTCTACCCACATCTCTTCGCAACTCTCCTATTGAGATATCTGTTAAAGTCCATTCGCAACTATGTACCTTTTTAAAATATTGTCATAATAAAGATCCAGCTCAACCATTAATAGGAAATCCCAACCTCCTAATAGATGGCAAACCCATCAGGGGTAACTGGCTACCATTGTTAGGGGAGGCATTGATCAAAGACTTTCTATCGATAGAGGAAAGTGGTTAACATCAACTGATATTTTGAACAAATTTCAGATCCTGATTAATGTATTTAAAGTTTTCTAATGTCGACATTTTGTTGGTTAATAAACTGGGCATGATCCCCTTACGGTTACAGCTCCGGATTTCTGCGGTACACTACAATAGCCACTGGTGGGGAAAAGCTCATGCAGTTTCTGCCATTTATAGTATATTTCTTAGTTGGATATACCCCCAAATCTTGCTCTGGCAGTACTGGTCTCAGCTCCTTCCAGAGCACAACTTGATTGGCATGCATCTGGAAATCGTGCCATAAATTTCTGTTGCAAGACAGACTTAGACTAATGCAATTTAAATTATTGCACAACATTTACTACTCCCCTTCAAAATTAACTAGACTAGGTATTGTGTCCTCCTTTACCTGTTACAGATGCCAACAGGATACTGGGGACCTACTTCATATTTTCTGGTACTGCCCCAAAATAGTTCCACTTTCCGAGAGAATTAAGCATAAACTGGACCCCCTTCTAGGGCTGGGCAACCTATTTACGGCAGAAATATGCGTCTTAGGGGATGTTGCCGCTATTGGTGTCCGAAACAGGAGGTATCACATTTGTCTGATATCCGCTTCTGTTAAAAAAGTGGTTTTAAGGCATTGGAAGGACACATTAGATATCACATATGGTGAATGGTTACAAGAACTCCTTGCTAACCTTAGAATGGAAAGGACTGTTGCTAGTCTTCAGAACAATCTGCTCAAGTTCAACCGGATCTGGGGTCCCCTATACTCACTCTATTCCTTACCGGATCAAGTAGGACAACTGCAATAATATGGTCAATAGGATAGATATTATGTGTGCTGTGCTCGGGGGGAGGGGTGGTCTGTGGGAGGAAGAAGTTGGGGAGAAGTGGGGGGATGGGGGGGTGGAATGCATCCTGAACGAGTTATATTTCAATGTCTGATGTTGTTTTTTCTTCTTCTCTTGTGCTGATGGATGTATTCCTGCATTCAAAAAAATTCTCAATAAAAGATGAATAGCAAAAAAGAACCACTTTCTTAATGGACAGTGAAATTAATGCTACATAATACTTTCTATTCACCACTGAAATACAGGAAAAATCTCCCAAAAGACATATTTGAGGGGTGAACAAGTCGGACAGCCCTAGAAGAGGGTCAGCCCTTTGTTTAATAGCGGTCCAAAGTGGGGCAACTTTGGAACAGCTCCAGAAAATATGAAGAAGATCCCCTCTTTGCATTTGACATCTTGTACAGAAAGGAGAGGACACCAAACCCAATCTAGCCAATTTCTGTGGGGAATAATAAATGTCATGCAAAATTTAAATTGCATTAACCTGAGTCTGTCCTGTTGCAAATATTTATGACAGTCTTGCCACAGAAGAGACCAGTCCAATTCTTTACTCGGGAAAAGAGAAGACCAAAAAGTGATAGGGGCATAATTATCAGGGTAGGCCCAAGTAAATAAAACACTGTATATCTTAGATACAGCATGAGGTGAACCAGCCAGCTCCATCAAGGTAGCTTGAAAACTAATATGGGTAGCCGGAGGGGGAGTCGTACCTATTACCTTAATCAAGAGATGATGAAGCTGGAAAATCTTAAAACTATTTATAAGAGGTATCATAAACTTGTACATAATATCTGCTGAAGAGCACCATTGTCTATCGGGTGTTATAAACTCATCAAGGTGACAGTCTCATATCTGAGGAAGCCAAATGACTGAAAGGGGCTTGTTATCTAATTGAAAATTAGGATTACCTGTCATGGGTTGAAATAGATCCTTGAGATTCTCATATTTCAGAAATGCACACAACTGAGTATGAACCCTGATCGAGACTGCTATAGGGAAACTGTGTAAAGATATAGGAATGGAACTGACTTTGGTATATAACAATGCAGCAGGGGAATAACCATGTTTTTTTTCATGGAGGCTAACTCCACTTCTAACCAGATCAGAGTGTATGTAGCCTGGGCTGGCAGCTGATTTGCGGTCAGCCACCGGAGATATTTATTGGCCTGGCTGGCCCAATGGTACAGCCCAATATGAGGAAGCCTTAATCCTCCTTTTACTTTAGGTGCGGCTAGTTTATGGAATGCCATCCTAGATTTCTTATCCCCCCATATAAAGGTAGAAATCATACTGTGCACTTTTTTGACCCAAGACAAGGGAAGCCAGACATTCAACAGGTTAAGGGGGTAGAACAAACGAGGAAAGACGTTCATTTTAATTAAGTTGATCCTACTCCAGAGAGAGAGGAGGAGCAAGGTCCACCTGTGGAGATCTTGCTCTATTTTGTGAACCAGGGCGTCTAAATTTAACTGCCTAAGCCGGACTACATTCCGAGTTAGAATGAGCCCAAGGTATTTAATAGAATCGGACTTCCAAGCAAGCCCTAAAGCAGTAATTTCTTATTTATAAACCCTATGATTAAGAGGGAAAACCACTGTTTTTCCTACATTAAGTTTGTAATTTGAGACCTTACTAAAATCATCTGTTGTTTTGAGAATGACAGGAATAGATGTAAGTGGGTGTGTTATTTGCAGCAGGAGGTCATCTGCATATGCTGCCACTTTAACAATCTGCCCACTTAGGGAGATGCCAGATATATCCTGGGTTCTTAGTAAATTTTGAATAAGGGGCTCTAAATATATATTAAAGAGAAGGGGGAACAGGGGATACCCTTGTCTAGTTCCCACATGCAATTTGAAGGGGCTATAAATTATCCCATTACAGGAAATTCTAGCTGAGGGAAGCATATATAGCGAGCTAACCCAGTTCTGGAATTTCATGGGGAAACTAAATACCTCCATTACTGCAAATAAGTGATCCCAGTGGACCCTGTCAAAAGCCTTCTCAGCATCCAGTGAGACCAGGATCATTGGATGAACAGCATCCCTGGAAGCCAAGAAGACATGAGCCAGAGTTCTCAGATGATCCACCGAAGATCTTCCCTTCATGAAACCTACCTGCTCTGCCCCGATTAAGGAAGGAAGGACAACATCCATCCGATCGGCTAATAATCTAGCCAAAATTTTAATATCATGGTTGAGAAGGGAGATTGGCCTGTAACTTGAGACCAAATCGGGTGGTTTATCTGGCTTGGGCAGCAGAACAATCAAGGCCTCAAAAAGGGAGGGATCAGATACCTGTCCAGAAACGAGAGATTGAAAAAGGTGGTAAAAGGATGGGAACCAGTTGTTTGGAAAAAACTTTGTAAAAATTGGAGGTAAACCCATCCGGACCAGGGGGTTTGTCAGATGGAAGAGATTTAATTACCCTTTCTATCTCATCCTCAGAGATGGGAGACTCCAATATATTCTGTTGAGACTTTGTAAGAGAGGGTAATTGTAACTCCCTCAGATATTCATACAATCCTTCCTCCAATGGAGGATTAGCCATAGGGCCATATAAATCCCAGAAATAACTGGTAAACTCCTCAGCTATCTCTGAAGGTGAGACTTTAAGGGAATCATCTTTGGGAGAATGGACCGCAGCAATAAATCTGGCAGATTCCTGCTGCTTAACACATAACGCTAACATTCTATCAGCTTTTTCTCCCTGATCAGTATATGCTGCTTTTGTTTTCAAAATTGCAAATTCAACTTGCTCCCCTAGCAAAGCGAAGTATGCTTCCTTCAGTTTAACTAGGTCTTGTTTGAAAGACTCCAAGGAGGATGGAGAGAGGGTGGTCTCCATACCCCTGATCTGAGATAGGAGATAGAAAACCCGAGATGCTCTCTCTTTTTTCCTTCTCGACGTCAAGCCAATTATAATGCCTCTCAAATAAGCTTTAAGAGCCCCCATTCCATATCGGGCTGCCCTGTAGAATTATTTGTAGCAATAAACTGCTCTATTTGGGATGCTATATATTGAACTGTTTTCGGCTCCTTCAATATTTGGTTATTCAACTTCCATCTGCTCCCTTTGTTTGGTAAGGATGACATGGATAATAAGCAAGTGACCACTGAATGGTCTGATGGTGGCCCTGATACAATACCAGAATCTAAAACCCCAGGTAAGAGAGCTTGGGAAATTAAGATATAGTCAATCCGCAAGGAGGTTCCATGAACCTGGGAAACAAAAGTATACTCCCTTATTTTAGGATGAAGCACTCACCACACATCACAAAGACCCACAGAGTCCAACAGGTCCCTTAAGGCCCTTTGAGCTGGGGAGAGGCCCTGATGGGATTGACCCAACCTATCTAGAACCTGATCAAAAACAAGGTTAAAGTCGTCCCTTATGATCATAGGGATATCCAAAAATGGAGTTAGGGCTTCAATTATCTGAACAAAAAACCTAGGAGAATCTATGTTTGGGCCATAAACAGTTCCCAGGACAATATCCAGAGTATGCAATCTACCTTTTACAAATAAAAACCTCACTAAGGGATCAGAGACTATTTGGAGAGGTTTAAAAGGGACCGATCTATGCAGAAGGATCATAACTCCTTTACTCTGGGTAGTGCCTTCCATGGCAAAAGTCTGCCCGACCTGTTGTCGTCTCATTTTGCTGGCTTCTCCGTTGAGCAAGTGCGTTTCCTGCAGAAACATGATTTCTGTTTTCAAGTGATTTAAGTGCTTCAGAATTTTATATTGTTTAGTTTTATGTCTCACCCCTTTAACATTCCAACTGATAAACTGAATATTCCTAGCCATCGCCCTTATCATCAATCAGAGACCTTTTAAAATGCCACCTGTACTCATATATGGCATCCATACTGCACCAGATATGGTATGTGCTGGGCTGTCCTGACATCCCCCTTCCCTGCCATTTCTTACCCCTGACCCAATAACACCCCCCCAGTGAACCCCACCAGAAAACTCCCCATAAGCCCCTGACCCCCCTCCTCCTGCTCCCATCCCCATTTTACATGGTACATGATGATTGGCAACTCGAAAAGTCCCCTCCCCCAACCCCCTGCCCTCCCAAATAAGAAAACCGATTCAATGCTGGCCCTTTGTATATTAAGCATTTCACTTCCATTAATGAACAACATTCTAAAGCAACCTTGAAATATCCCCATTACATTTATCTTATCTACTCCCCATAGTAATTCAAAAAAGTTGTCTAGAGATGACCACAATGTTAAGATTGTACTCCCCTCTGAAAATCCAACAAACCATATAAAAATCAATATAGTGGAACAAGGGGCCTTTAACACAAACGTCAAGAGAGGAAATAAACTCTGACACCCTCTTATGGCACTACTTGAAAGCTGAGAGCATTGCAAGCATAGTATGAGCAAACAACTGACGCCACCTCTAAAAATAAAAACGAGTTTGTGCCATTCCAGCTTACTGTCAATGCCTCTTACCTTAGCTCCAGATAATAAAACTTGAACCCTCTTTAAGGGAAGGATGAGGAAGGATCCCTCCAAAAAAGCTAGGTTGCAGCTGAGTTATTTTCAATCAACTGTTTGGGGCATTCGAGCGTCTTGCTACCTATCCCAGTCTGTAATACCGAGGTCTCAACCAAATAGGTGAGCTTACCCTGTGAAAGGCTTGTGAGCATTTTAGGACAGAAAAAGCTGTGGGAAGGCATGGCAATACTGTGTAAACCAGGACAAGACCTCATTTATAAGTGACAACCCTTTTACAGCTCTGACTGACCTAAGTGCCCCCTCCCATCACCACCTTGGAATCGAAATGCAGAAAACTAAAGGGACTAGCACCTGCAACTCTAAAAGATACAGCAGAACTTTAACCGCTAATGTGAAACCCAAACATCCATTAGCTGAATCACAGTCTGGCTAGCCAAATGCGCATGCTTGCATCTCGCTTCCATACCAGGAAGCAAGGCTAAGCTTACAATTAACAAATACATGCAGAGTCTGCAAAATGACGATCAGTCCTAGAATTAACAGCTCAAGTAGGAACAAAATGTTTCTCTTAAGTCGAAGAGACTACACTCCATTGGACTTTAACCATGCGAGTAAGTAACCAGTCAGAGCAACTTGTTGCAGGGCTGTCTCAAGAAACAAAGCTGAGATCTGTAAGTTGAAGAAAGTTAAACAATTACACCAGATGACAGAGCAACATAAAAAACTATTCCAGTCTGAGTTTCAGGTAGATTTAAATAGGTCAGGAAGCGCTTCTTTGAGCCCAGCTGTTGCCGACTCCACATCCTCGTAGGTCTCCCAGGGACCATTTAAAGAAACTTGAAGGCTTGCAGGGAAACTCATTCTGAACTTGATGCCTGCAGCAATTAACTTGATGACCAATGTGTGAAATGTGGCTCATTTCTGACACACAGACAATGGCAAATCTTGCTCCATCCTCAGCTTTTTGCCTTCCCATTGCAAATCTTGCATGTCTTTGGCTTTGTAAAGAAAGTGCTGCCACTCCTGAAAGTTCAGAAATCAAAATATAAACAACCTGGGGGGGTGCCATCAGGAGGAGGGGGTCGTAGTGCATGATGAGCTCTCTCTATAATGTATCCTGTTCCATAAGGAGAAGGACCTGCCACCTTTTCCACAAACTTCTAGGCAAACTTGATAGGATCAGAGCCCGCTTCTCTTTCAGGCAGGCCTATAATCACTGCATTATTGCAGCGACTGCGACCCTCCAAGTCTTCAACCTTATTTTCCATCTTCGCTAACTGTTGCCTCATGGCTACCAGATCAAGCTCTGATTTACTTTGCTTCCTCTCAACTGAGCACATGCGAGCTTCGTTGTCAGCTGTTTTCTTGGAGAGAGCCTCCAAAGCATTCGAAATGCCTTTTATTTCTCCTACCATACTCTGCATTTCAGCCTTAAAAGGCTGAAATTCCTCTAAAAATCTGGAGAGAGTAAGGGGATCTGAATCGGAGCTCTCGGTAGTTGCAGACTGCGAGGACTGCAGGGAGGAGGCCCTGGCTTTTTTTGAGGCCTTCTCCGGCATTGTCGGAGGAGTGTGTTTGGTAGTGGTTTTCTGCATCTCTTCTTCCATCGACAGCTTGTCGGGAGAGTACCAACAGTTAGAGAACTGAGGATCACTTATTCGGCGCGATAAACTTTGCAACAAAACAGAATTTTAAAAGCATTTAAGCAGGCGGGAGGTCGGAGCTAGCAGAGAAGAGTCTTACTCAGCACGCCGCATCATGTGACTCTCCTTAATACCACATTTTCAGCATGGCATTTTTGAGACCCCACCTCATGAATAATATCAGTGGAATCATGCATATCTGGCCCAAAAGGCAATTTAATGGTCACTTGGCGAAATCGCCTTTCAGGCGGGATCTGAACATTTTCAGAACACTTGTTCATAAGGTGGGGGTCATAAGAAGGGTATGTTTAACATTTGGGGCTAAAATATATTAAAATGGCAAAGTTAAGTGCATCCATTGAAGTTAAGCTATGCTGGCTTGTAACTTTCATAATTTTCAATATTTTTACCCCAGATTTTCAAAATAGCCATTTCTTTACACCAACTCATGAACATGATGGTTGTCATTTTTCTAATCTTCTCCAAAATGTGCTTTTGTACCTCCCATTCAGAATTACATTGTGGGTGATGTGGAATGATATTTTGGAGGGGATTTGAAAAATTTCAGTACAGCCTTCATGAGGTGGGGTAATAAAAAGGCAATGCTGACAATTTGGTTGCTGTTGTGCTGTGAATGGAAGCGCAGGGCCTGGAAGGCCCTGCCCTTCCACAACAACATACATATACACATCTATGGAGGGACGGGAGTGCAGGAAAGTAAGGATATGATTACATTATATGAAAAATTATGTATGGATGGGAGCACAGGGCCTGGAGGCAAATAAGGATACAATTATCCTATCTCAAAAAGTAAGGAAATGTTTTGCAAAAAACTTCATTAATGCACTAGTTAGGGTTAAAGCAACAAAAGTAGGGCAATGGGGCATTAGGGTTTCAAACTCTAACCCCTCACCCCCACCCTACAGGTACAACAAGAAAAAACATTACAGTTTCACCTCTCTTCCCCTCTTCACAAATCAGGTGTGGGGTGTACCTTGGGGTTGTCAACCCTAACTCTCACCTCATTCTGATATGCTATATCCATCTCAGCTTATTTTCTAATGGAATGGGGTGAGCATTAGTATTTTTCCTGTTGCTGCCTGTGGGGTGGGGGGGGTGGAAACCCCAGCACCACACTTCCCTACTTTTGTCACTTTAATACTAACTAGTGCATTAACACAGTTTTTTGCAATAAATATAGATAGATCAATAGATAGATTGATGTATAGATACATAGATATTCATAAAACCTTGAAGCCCAGAGCCAGTCACATGACATTGAACGTTTTTGAACTATTGTCTAGTTAAAAAGAAAGACCTGGGCAATAGTTCATCCAAACTGGTCAGTAGTTTTTTGAGTATTGCCCTTGTGAGCCTATCAGTCACTGAAACCAATCTCCCATCTCTAGTTTTTAGAGATGCAGTGAAGTTTTACTCCGCCAGCGAAGTAGGGGCGAAGTCGCCTACTTTGCATCGTTACATGCTATACAAAGTCCCCATAGAAATGCACTACTTCACCTCATAATGACTTTGTGTTCACTTCGCATTGTTTTCTGTTGAATGCAAAGTGAGTGATGATTGAAACAGCCCACAGATCACATGTGTTACAGTCTGCAGGTCACGTGGCTCAGGCAGGAAGTTAATCAGGCAAGACAGTGAAATACTTTCACTTTCGCCTTACCTAGTGTGGGAGAAAGAGCTTTTGTGAAAGAAGAGAGAGACATATAGCGAATATGATTTACATTTTAAAATTTTTTGTTAATTAGCTGTTTTTTAACCCTTTGCAGTACACTAATTGTTAATTGTTGTATATGTGTATGTGTGTAAAATGGAGAGAGGTGGCTTTGGTACAGAAAGGAGAGTGTGTTCGGGTACGCACACACGGTGGCACCCCGCTTCTCATCAGGGGCACCTCATATAATGCGAGTGGCCCCCTCCCTGAAGCAGGAGGTAATGGTGCCTTGGAAGCACCCTGCCAGTGACACCACCTACCAGTGCCCCCCATCACCACCACCTGCCATGGTCCCTGTGCCAGCAGCTCAGCAGCAGGAAGTGAAAGAGGAGCCACAGCAGTTTCAGCAGCAGCAGGTTGTCCCCCCCGACTGTGCACTAGTAGCCAACAACACCTGGGCCCCCCCTGCCTGTGCCCAGTCCTTCCTGCTCCTCTGTTGTGTGGGAGTTCTTCAGTCCACTGCCTGGTGTTGATGATTTCAGTGCTGTCAAGTGCAATCTCTATGGTGTGACTGTGCATCGTGGGCCCAAGGGAAGTCATCTGGGGACAGGTGGGCAGTGGACCCACCTTGCAAACCACCACCATGCAAAGTGGGAGGCTAAGGTTGCTGAACAGGGAAGGAATGCACCTGCTGGGCAACAGGTGGCAGCACGGCCTCCACCTGCATGTGGTGTCAAAGGAGTAAGTGGCTTCTCCAGAACCTGCAGGGGATGCTGGCAACCCTGCAAGAATGCCTGCAACACAGGCTGTTTTGGGCCTGATGTGGAGTGAGGTTGACCACCTGAACAACAGAGTGGCAAACATGGAGCAGCAGTTGGAGCTCATGGAGGGTCACTAACTCCAAATTATGGCCATGCTCCAACTGCTCACACCATAACATGGAACATTAGTTTTTGTTTGTCCATGCATCCACCACCCTGTCCATGAAAAATACTTCCTGACGTTTCCCCTGATCTGTCCCCCCATCTTCATATTTTGCCCCCATGTTCTTGCACATCTATTTTTCTGAAAGAGGATACCCTCATGGACATTGTTGATTCCCTTGATGTACTTTAAAGTATCTATCATGCCCCCCTTTCCTTGAGAGTATACATATTAAGCTCCTTTAGTTTCTCTTTGTATGGTTTTAGGTGCAGACCCTGCACCATTTTAGTTACCCTCCTTTGGACCACCTCCATCCTGTCTATGTCCTTGTGGAGATATGGTCTCCTGAACTGCATGCTGTACTGCAGATGAGGTCTCACCAAGTATCTTTACAGAGGAATAACGATTTCCTGTTTTGTACTGGTGATTTGAAAGTGCGCTGTGAAAAACATAGTTGGAGAAATCCCTTTACTGGCATCTACTATGCACTTATACTGTGTACTACCACACCCATGGCCACTCTTACCAGTGGCAGCATTGCCATGGTCAGAAATAACATTGCATACACTTCTCTTTGCAGGTATTTTTTTGGATTAGACAGAAAATTCACAACAAATTTAGATTTTTGAACTTTGGAGTGGATGGGAAGCCAAAAAACTACAATTGTGGCTTACAAATGCAGATTGGGCCCTAAAGAGATGCAAAACACATAGACAGATGGAGATTGCACACTCAAGAGAGATGCAGCTGCACAGGCACAAAAACACTGCCTTAATCAGTGGCCACACAAATTCCAAACTGGAAAGATAATACCTTTTGCGGGTTGGGGGGGCCACTGCAGTACCAGTCCACTACCTAGATAGAACAAAGCAGTAAAAATACCGCAGACGAATAACAGATTCAGAGTGTGGTGATTACTGTGTGGCATAGTAAAATGTGTATGACTTGCTGGCATGCACACTCACTCACATACTACAGGTAATGCACAGAAAATTTAACAGTTCAGTACACTATATAACCACATTTTTTAAACCAAATGAAAATATGCACTGCACCACAATAAACAGAAACAAATTATTCAAAATGACTTCATGTATTACTGTGTGTACATTAACACACATATACTAACACATACTACTACCCAACAGTTAGGAAAACTGCCTTTCTCACTGTGAATCCCCCTATACCATAGATACGCCCCTCCTCCGAAGCACACTTCAACAGTATCTGTCGGTACACGGACTGAATGTTCCAAATTAACATTCAAAATGCACACAAAAGCAATCAACATTTGATGATGCAAGCACAGGAGGGTTTCCTACAATCTATGTGCTAAATTTTGACCAAAATATTTGGATCAAAAGTGATTATTTAAAGCTTTGTCAATAGTTTGATTCTCAGAGCTCTGACAGCAAACTGCCTCTAGCGTTCCACTACACACACTATGCAGAACTGAGTCTGTGCAAGACAATTTAGAGCCCATGTGACCTGCCATCCCTTGAATCACTGCAAAATTCGCCTCAAAGAGCAATACAAAGGCAAAGCAAAGTGAAGTCCATTCAAATCAATGGCACTTCACATTAAAATTAAGGGGAAGGCAGTAAAACAAGGCAAAGTAATGTGAAGTCCATTGCATGCAATGTACTTCGTGATAAAATTTGAAGGTGGAGTAATATGCTTCGCATTGCGGAGCACTATGCGAATTAGGTGTTAATACACGAAGTGCTCTGCATGGCAAAGTTAGGGAACTTCACCCACCTCTACTAGTTCTATTAAATAAAAGTAAATGGATGTTGATTCCCCCATACTGCAATTCTCCCTGGGGCTAGTGGCCCCCTCCCACTTAAAATCCCAACACATTCCCTAGTGGCAGTAGTTTCCTACCCTCCTCTTCTTCTTCCTCTTCTTGTTCTGTGTCCCTTTTATCACTTTCTAGCTACACTTCCTGCCATACTACCCTTCAAGTAATTATTTTCAATTATTTTTATAAATTGCCCTACAGTAGATAAAAATACTGCTTATGTTGCTCAGTTTTGTTATTCACCTGAGGAAGGGACCTGAGAGGCCATGAAAGCTTGTGTATAATTCCATCTTTGCACAAGACACTTGTTGGTCCAATAAAAGGTATAAAACTTCCATAGTTTCCTACCCTTCTCTTCCAAATACATTGCACATATTAAGCTGCCAACTCTACTGAGGAATACAGTGAGCAAGTCGGCAGTGATGGCATTAGCAGTTTTGAAATAGTTGAGCACAAGCAAAGGTTACCATAGGAACACTCCCACTCCACTGTGTCTGTGCAGGGCAGCTGTTCTTTTTTATTTATTTATTGATTAGTGCTCTCTTTACTCATCTACTGAATAACTCTATGGTTTAAGACCACAATATCCCTCTCACATTTCACTGCCCAACTTAGCTTTGTCAGCAACACAGAAGAGCATCATTAACATTGGAGAGACAGAGTGAGCAAGCAATTTCCCTGCATGAAGCACTGCCAAGGAGTGGTGACACCACAACCTCCTCATCCAAAATGTTCCTGCCCCAGTTTGCATGTCGTTGAGGGAGTGAGAGAAGGGAGTTGTGTGGCTTGGACCTCAGACAGCAGGCACTCAGCATCATTTAATAGCCATTAATAAATGCATTTTCCTGCTCTCTTGCCAATTTGTGTGTGTGTTTGTGGTGGGTGGTTAGCACAGCAGACAGCAGCAGGCACATGCTAGAGGGAAAGCAGTGATGATAGCGGTGGTAACAGTACTTCTGTCTGCTGAAGCAAAGGCCTCTGAGGGGCCTATGCTCTTTCCGCCACAAGTGTACAGGTGTAAGGCATACACACCTTATGGATGCAGAATAACAGCCCCTGTGGGGCCTGAAGTTATGCAGCCAGAAGTACTGTTGCAATGTAGCTACCATGCTTTTAGCAGTGGATCTAGAAATTGTTCAAAGGGGTAGCAGTTTTTTCAGTTATGCAGCTGCATATATAAAACTTGCTCTAATAGATCGTGCTAGCTACTGAAGTAAGTTGTACAGCATTCATGAGTATCTCTGGCTGCAGAGGCACATGCTCCATGGGGCCTGTGTTTCTGTAGACACATATACTCATGCATGCTGCATGATATGGGACTGGTATCCTAAAAGGACCACTGGCTCAACATTGGTGCTGCAAACCCAAAACTACAGTCCAGAAGAGAAATGGGTTCAGCACTCAGTTCAAATTTATAGAAATAGGCTCAAGAGCTGTTTCATAGTACTGCAAGCATGATTTATTTGCAAAATCCTGATTGTGCAAAACAAGTAAAAAGGTTCACAGTCCAACAGACAAGGCAACCCACTGGAGCCCCAACTTTTCATGCCCAAATGTTCCTGGCACTTTGTCAAGGTATAAGGCCTACTGCTGCCAACTCAGTTTATAGCTGGCCAACTTTAAGTTACTATCAATAAAGTGCAAAACAGTCACCACCACACAAAGTGTTAAAAAGTTAAAAACAAGTACACAAATATTTCTTTATAGACAGCATATAAGTGTTGTACATCTATACTAAGAAAAATACTTCATAGCAATGCAAAAATGATATCTTAAATGCAAACATAAAACAGGTATTAATTTGCATAATTCTTATTCTCTCATTGGTCCCAACTCAGTTCTAGGGAATCTGAAAAAGATTATACCAGTTATAAAATAATTTACAAAACTGATGTAATCTCTACCTGGCTATTAAGTCCAGGCCAAGACACAGCTCCAAGTTCATAAATCCAAAAGGCTTCCCTAAGCACCAACCTCTTATCCAAATCTCCCCCCCCCCCGGGTCTTATGGTAACTTTTGCTATACCCACAAACACAGAGCTGTGATGCTCAGTCTTCCCATGCTGCCAGTATGTACAGCCAGAACAGACATTCCATTTTGCAGCTGAATTGCCCTGATATGTTCCCCAATCCTCACATTAAATTTCCACTTAATGCAGCCAACACAAAGAGTAGGCTGCCCCAAGCAGTTATGGAGAATCTGAAATCCTTTTTTAAATTCTTTCCTCTAGGTACCATACACTGTGGCAGGTGTAAACATTGTGCACCTGTGGCTGTCACTATTTTTTTAAACCAGAAAAAATGGTAGGTCCATTAATATGAAGGACTTCATAAATTGTAACACCTGCAATGTGATTTACTTTGCCACGTGTCCTTGCAGGGCCTTTTATGTAGGCCACAGTAAGCAGAAATTTAAAGAGAGGATTGTGGAGTATATCAGGGCAGTTCAGCTGAAAAATGGATGATCTGCCCTGGGAATACATGTGGGAAGTGCTGATGATTACAGCCCTCTTTTTCTGAGTATAGAAGTTACCTTAGCACCCAGAGGGATGGATTTGGATAAGAGGCTAGTGCTTAAGGAGTCCTACTGGATTTATGAACTAAGGGATCTGTCTTGACCTGGACATAATGACCAGCTGGAGATGATGTAAAGGGCGGACATGGAGATAGCCCTTTGATACTCTATAATGAGTTTTCAAATCCAATCTGTCCCCCTTAGTGTTGTATCTCTGCCAGCGATGCTTCAAACTCGGACTCACAGCCTTCAACTCCCTGAGTTCCCCGTGAAACCATGGAGACCTTAGGCATGACAGCCAGGGTCATTCAGAATCTAAGGTCATGGTGACAGCCTTATTATAGGCCCACACTGCCTCCTCTGGTCCTGTTGCACAAGCATCCAGCACACACAATAGGTCCAGTTCCGCCATAAGTCCTTCTGGGGTCATGCCCTGTAAAGGGCGGACATGGACCATCTCCACAGGGGGAGGACTCTTGAGGGGGGTCCCAAAATGAGAACTTCAGTGGCAATGAGCCAACCAAATGACTGGATCTATCTCAAGGTTATTAATCTTGAGTCCCAGTAACGATACCAAGTCCAAAAAAAAAATAATTTTGTAAATTATTTTATAACGGTTGTATTAATCTTTTTCAGATCCCCCAGAACTGTATTGGGACCTATGAGACTATAAGGACCATGCAAATTAATATCAGTTTTATAATTGCATTTAAGACAGAATTTTTGCATTGCTTCTAAATAGCAAGCAACCAAGCAAGCAAACTTTATTTATAAAGCACTCATTCCCATTCGGCTCAGAGCACTGTACAGAGTATAAAACAGTAAAACAACTGAGAATAGAACAAAACAATCACATTTTTAAACAACTTACAAAATAGCCATAATATGCAGTGAAATACCATCAGAAAATAAAAGAATTAATAACAAATGACAACTAAATAGTATGATAAAAGATAAACTGATAAAAGTATAAAATCAAATTCATGTCACTAGGATAGGCCAAAGGCCTCTGTAAAGAGACAGGCCTTCAGGCCCCTTTTAAAGGCTTCCAGTGAGGGGGTCTCCCTCAGAGATCTGTGAAGCGAATTCAACAAGACTGGTGCAGCAACATCAAAGGCTCGCTCCCCTTAGGATTTTAAATGAATCTAGGAATCACTAGGAGGCTCATCTCAGAGGAGCAGAGAGGTCAGGAGATCTGGTGTGGAGACAGAAGACCTTGAACTAGCTATGGCGCAGTCCACGTAGGGCTTTAAAGGTCATCAAGCTGATCTTGAAGGAGATCCATCACCTCAACAGTAGCCAGTGCAGTCCACGTAGAACAGCAGTTATATGACAAGATCTTAGGAGACCCGTCAACAACCAGGCTTCCACATTCTGCACCAGCTGCAGGCAACATAGGGCTCCTCCATTTAGCCACAGGTATAGGGCATTGAAGTAATCGAGCATGGATGTAACAAAGGCATGTATCAGTAAGGGCAGGTCACTGGGTGGGATAAAAGCTTTGATCAGGGCAATATTTCTAAGATGGTAGAAACCATTTCAGGCAACAGATGACACCTGAGCCTCCAGTGTCAATTCGCTGTCCAAAATAATGTCCAGATTATTCATCCTTACTAGGTGGTAATAGAAGAACTGAGCATTAGCCCCGTCTCCCATCCCCCAACCCCAGCTCCTCGCCAGTGACCAGGCTCAATCACTAATACTTCCATCTTGTCTGGATTGAGCTTCAGGCAGCTGGTGAATATCCAATTCTGTATCTCAGCCAGGCACAAATGTAGTACAGAGACTGCACTTGGTGTCCCAGGTGCAAACAACATGTACATCTGGGTATCACCTGCATAGCAGTGAAAACTCACCCTGTAACATCTAATGATATCATCCAGGGGTAGCATGCACACTGCAAATAACACTGGTGAGAGGACTGAACCCTGGGGAACTCCACAGAACAATGGCATTGGAAGGGAAGCAAAAGTTCCCATAACCACCCTTTGTATCCTATCTCTGAGGAAGGACTCAAACCAGTTGATGACAGTACTGGTGAGTCCACAGAGCTCCCACAATCCAGCCAACTACATCTCATTATCCACTGTGTCAAATGCTGAGGATAGATCAAGGAGGACAAGAATTGACTATTCACCTTGATCCTTCGCATTGAGGAGAGCATTCTGCACCTCCACTAGTGCTGTCTTTGTACTATGCTGGGACCAGAAACCAAACTGGAGTGGCTAGTAGATGTCAAAGGCAGCGAGATGTACCTAGAGCTGAGTGGCTACCACTTTATCAATAACCTTCCCTAAAAAAGGGAACATGGTTTCTTCAAGAGGGGTTTCACCACTGCCTCTTTAAGAGCAGCAGGGAACACCCCTTTTGAGAGGGGCCACTAGCTATCTCCATGAACACTGGGACCAAGGACCCTCATCATCTCACTAAGAGGCATGTTGGGCCTGGGTCCAGTTCACAACATGTAGGCTGGAGCCTCAAGATTATCTCGTTAACCTCTTCCAGTACCACTGGACTAAGCTCAGTTCAGAAATGCAGATTGTATCTACCTGCTCCAGATCCAACACCACCCACCTGATAGAATCCCACTGGAGAGGTACACACCCTGATGAAGGACACTTTGTCAGCAAAGTACAGGGCACACTTGTCACATTTTGTAGCAGACAGTGCTCTTACCAGCTGGAGACAGGACGGGTGAACAAGCCTTTCCACCATCCAGTACAGTTGGGTTGGTCTATTCTTTGCTGCAGCAATCTCCCTGGACAGGAATTCTACCCTCTAATAGGAGATAGCCCTTTGATACTCTATAATGAGTTTTCAAATCCAATCTGTCCCCCTTAGTGTTGTATCTCTGCCAGCGATGCTTCAAACTCTGACTCACAGCCTTCAACTCCCTGAGTTCCCCATGAAACCATGGAGACCTCAGGCATGACAGCCAGGGTCATTCAGAATCTAAGGTCATGGTGACAGCCTTATTATAGGCCCACACTACGTCCTCTGGTCCTGTTGCACAAGCATCCAGCACACACAATAGGTCCAGTTCTGCCATAAGTCCTTCTGGGGTCATGCCCTGTAAAGGGCAGACATGGACCATCTCCACAGGGGGATGACTCTTGGGGGGTCCAAAAATGAGAACTTCAGTGGCAATGAGCCAACCAAATGACTGGATCTATCTCAAGGTTATTAATCTTGAGTCCCAGTAAGGATACCAAGTCCAAGTGTGGCCCTGAGTATGGGTCACAAAAGTAGTGATTTGTGACATGCCCAGTGATTCCATAATTTAGAGGAGGTCATATCCAAAATGCAAGAGTTTGTTGTCAATCCAGGCATTGAAATTGCCCAAGATCAACCATCTAGGCAGCTCCAACACTCAGTCGGTGATGAAGACTGCAACTTCCCACAGGAAATCCCTCTTGCGGCCAGGGGTCTGATATATGAGAAGGACCTTAAAGGCTGCACCTGGACCGCCTCGAGTGACCACACATTCAAATGATGAGTAGACTCTACTGGGAGTGCAGAGAAGTGCAGGCTGGATCTAAAACAGATAGCCCCTCCCACTTCCTTGTGGTCCCTCCTTGGGCAGTGTACAACAGAGAACCTGGCTGGGTCAGAGGCCTCCAAAATTGGTCCAGCATCAACACCCCGCCAGGTCTTCATAATGCAAGCCAGATCGACCGAAGAAATCAAGTCGACCATAGTCGCAGTCTTATTTCTCATTGAACTGGCATTACAAAGCACTGCCCAGGTTGGACGAGTGGTGAATGCTAGCCCAGCATAAATCAAATGCACTGCAAATATTCTTTTAGTATAGATGTATACATTTTACATGCTCTCTATATAGAAACTTTTGTGTACTTGTTTTTAACTTTTTACACTTTCTGTGATGGTCACCGTTTTGCACTTTATTGATAGTACCTTAAAGTTGTCTGGCTATAAATTGAGCAGGCAGCAAGGGGCCCCATACCTTGACAAAGCACCAGGAGTGTTTGGGTGTGAAACATTGTGGCTCCAGTGGGTCCTCTTGTCTGTTGGACTGTGCACTTGTTTGCTTGCTTTGCACAACTGGAATTTTGTAATAAATTATGCTTGCAGCCCTATGAAACAGCTTTTGAGTATTTTTCTATGAATTTGAACTGTGTGCCTAACCCTTTTCTCTTATAGATGCTGTATAACATATACAAACAGGAGTGACTGCATAACCACAGGTCTGTATAGGGCCTATGCTCATACAGCCACAGATAAAAGTCCACAAAACTTGCACATCAGTGCCACTACATTTGTATCATGTCAAAACAGTTTTATGTTGTTTGTCTTACCTGATGATGATTGCCTTTGGTTGCTTGTGTGGTCTTGCCCTTTTGCTGCTTCTGGGGTGGGTGTGAGGAGTTAGGGTTGGAAACCCTAATGCCACATTTCCCTAATTTTGTGGCATTAAGTTTAACCTTAACTGGTGCATTAATGCAGTTTCTTGCAAATAATTTCATTTTGAAATAACAAATTCCATCCTCATTGAACAGATATAGATGTGCAGGGCCTCTGAGTTCTGCACCAAGATAAAAGTCCATCTACCTGCAGAAGTGCAAGGCCCTTCCAGGCCTTCACTTCTGTGTGGCAATCGATGTCAAGGATTTGTGGGGCTGTCTGATGGGCTGCAAAAGTACAGACTGAACCCTCTGGGCCCTGTACATTCATGTGGCTATGGATACAGACACACATGTCAAAGAGTCCATCTGTGTGACAAACCTTAGGACCCTCTGGTAGACACAGGTTCAGATGTGAAGTGCCCTATGCCAATACAAGATTTCTCTTTACTATATGGTATTTGGGCCCATGTGGGCAACCCTGCACCTTCCCTTCCCAGGCTGGGAGGGTGGTGCTGCATGACAGCACCATTCCCCCAGCCTTGGTCCATCCACCTAACTCATTGAGCTTTCCCCAAACTCAGCTCATTAGCACAACATCATAAAGCACTACCTACTGTGGAAAAGGCTGCAACTACACACAACATTTTCTTAATACATTTTTTTTAAATTTTGATGCCAAATTTTAAAGATAGTAGTTTTATGACTTCCCCCTATAAAACCAATGTGCGGCATTTATAGAATGCTGGCCAAAACAACATTTTGAGTCACACAGAAGAAGACATGTTTAGGTCAGGATTTGAAAAATGACACCTGTCATGTTTATAAGCTGGTGTGACAAAATGGCTATGCTAGAAGTTTAAAACATAGAAACATAGACAATGATGGCAGAAAAAGACCACTGGTCCATCCAGTCTGCCCATAAAACCCTTACAAACCCAGGACTTATTGTTTGCAACATTGACATTGTATGTGATTGAATGGCATCATACCACCCTCCACTGTAAGGTATGGAGGGTGGACAGACACTTCTGTCATTGGTGATGGTAGGTATGTCTCTCAAGGGGAAAAAAATCCACTAAATGCCTGTGTGACAGGTAGCCCCCCCACATGAACAGGCTTAGCACTGCCATCTCATGCCCAGTCAAACATGGATGTCCCCTGGCATAACTAAGTGCCCTGGTTGGACTTTGCCCCACCACGGTGGGAGAGGGGGCTACACACAATGTGTCACCAGGTGATCAGTGGTCTGGACTGGAGGATGGGACAATCTCTCTATGCCTAGCAGCAGCCAAACATCAAAGATTGAGATAGGTGTGAGAGGAAGGAGAAAACTAAAAAAAATAAAAATAGATTGTGCACCCATGCACTCATGACCATCCTTTTCAATGTTTAGTGGTAGTTATTGCATGTCACTATACACTATGCATTCCCAACTGAAAACCCCATCATCTGCTATTGCTTTAAGGCATGAACTTGGGCAACTCACTTGATCTCCCTTGGATTCAGTCCCTCCCCACCTTTCTTCAAATCAATGCAAAAGCAGGACCTTGTTGTATTTTCCTGGGAATGTAGTTATCTGTGCACCCAAACTGTGCTTTCTAAAATCAGAAGTCAAAAAAGAAATGAATAGACTCTTGGTAAACCCCATCTCAGTTCTTTCAATTTTCAACCCACTTTTCAACAAACAATAAGCTCCCTTGGGTATCTGATCTGTGATCTACAAGTTGACATTCATTTTAGGAATTGCACCTTGTGAACAAAAAGTTAATAGCCCAAGTTTAAAATTGGGGACTGGTCTACTGATCACACAACATTATTACATAATTGATCAGTTTTTATGCCACTAATCAACTGAACAGACATAGCTTTTAACTTTTAATTGACTAAAGTACCCATGTAAATAAAGTAATTTTGTCGGTCTGGACCCAAAACTTCAGCTGACCTCCCTGAATCAAATACTGCAGGATCATGCCACTCTGTTGGCTTATATCATGATAGGAAGGAAACACAGATTAATACACACACTAGTGGATTTGATTCTGAGTCAGACTGACCCTCTACCAATAACCAACCACATCAGCATTTTATAGGGGTAGGTTCAGCATTGTTGACAATGCCACCCAATCAACAAGACAAACAACAATTTCAGAGGGACATTTTACAGTCATTGCAAGCAGCTGAATCAACATTGGCTAAAGCACTCCCATGCCCCCCCATAGCACATCTACCACAGCTGACCCAGAGACTAGTACATCGGAGACCCAGGTTTGTCCACGTTAGAGAAGAACGAGATAAGGCATGAGAGGGAAGGGGCAGAAATTGAACAGAACACACCAGATGGGACCGAGATCACAATTACTATCAACAAGCCAGAACTTGAGGTTACAAACCCAAGGAGGGTGGTTTGCAGAGGGGGAAACCTTGACAGATAATGTTGTTAACAACATACCCCTATTATAAATGCTAACAACTATTTTAATGAAGTTGTTAATGGTAGTGAACGAAACAAAATTGTGGTTAACATATCCTCTTATACACTCACAGCAAATGCAAAAGGTGTTCTTAGCCAGGGTTTGAGGTTTGACATTTATATCCACAAACCAGATGAACAACTTCAAGATGGTGGTAGACCTTCGATAGATTTATCCACAAATGGGACTTAAAAATATTCTTTGCTGATAAAGTATATTATTCTCCTGCTGTACAAGATGAGACTGATGAAAGCAATGCTAACATTGAGTCTGAGTTGTCTTATGAAGAGGGTCCACATAGAGAAAATTCCTTTAAAAATAAATCATGTCCTTTAACATAAAAAAGTGCAAAATCATGCACTTAGGGAGGAAAAACCATAATGAGACTTACTACCTTGGGGGTCTGACACTGGAAGAGACTGAGGAGGAAAGGGACCTGGGAATTATGGTTTCCAGGGACCTAAGGGTAGCTAAACAATGTGGGCAGATGGTAGCCAAGGCTAGCAGGATGTTGGGCTGCATCAGGAGGTGATTCACTAGCAGGAAGAGAGAGGTTATTATCCCCTTATATCAACAGTTGGTCAGACCACATTTGGAATACAGAGTGCAATTCTGGAGACCATTCCTGAAAAGAGACGTGGAAAGGCTGGAGAGGATGCAGAGAAGGGCGACTAAGATGGTAGCTGGGCTTAGTCACTTGACATACGAAGTTAGATTGAGTGAACTGGGAATGTAATCCCTGGAGCATGAAAGGGATGGGGGGGATATGATTGAGACCTTTAAATAAATGAAGGGGATAAACAGAGAACCAGAAGAGGGACTTTTTAAACTAAAGGGGCACAAGAGAACCAGGGGGCATACGCTACAGAAAGAAAGAAAGTGGAAGGTTTAGGGGAAACATCAGGAAGATTTGTTTTCATTGGTAAGGGGCTTTAAGAGAGCATAGGATGGCCACATGGGTCTAGTATCAAGAGCAGAAGGGGGAGGGGAAGAGGATGCCACAGGGAGAAGCAGGTTGTTGGAGGAAGTCCTAGCCCTCTTCTAGGCACCTTGGGCAGACTTGGTGGGCCAGGCGGTCCTTTTCTGCCATCATGTTTCTATGTTTCTATGTTTTTACCACTATCAAATCCCATTGTGGTAGCATTTTGTAAAGCATGTGACAGGGACACTAAAAAATTAATTTTTATATAAAAAATATAAAAATTTTTTTATATAAAGTTAAATTGGGACTTCTTTCCATATCTGTTTCATCAATGTTTCCCAGGGCTTTGAATACTCTATTCACTAGATCCCAGTCTAAATTCAGGTTTAAGATACCTTTATTTAAGAAAACTTTTGGGCAAAGATCATAATTATTTAGAGCCACAACCTTTTTTAATAAGATACCAACTGAAATTGTCGAAAGTAACTCTATTCAGTGTTTCAAGAGAGGTCTAAAACACTGTCTCTTCTCTAGAAAATGAATGTGTTGTAATAGTCATGTACTGAACAGCTCATGCACTTTATGCAGACTGAGTTGTTTGCTCTGTGTTTTTTTATTTACTATTTTGTATTGTATTTTAGATATGACTTGTCACCTGTGAAAATGGGCAGTATTGCTCATCTGGTTTTACAAGTATAAAAAATTAAAATGAAAAAATGAAAATGAAAATAATCTGCCAAAACCCCAATTTGCAAACTGTATACTGTGCATGAAGAATGTAAAGCTATTAAATACCTCAAGAAAATGCAGAGATCATGATAAAGATGGCAGATAAGAGAGGAGGTCACGGGGTCATAATGTCACAAAACATTATGCCGTAGTAATATACCGCACTGCCAAAACAGTGCGGTATATTAAAAACAATAAAATTCTTGTTTTTGCTGGGGCTTCACCCCCCTTCCCCCCATTATGGGGGGCTGCTCCCCCAGAACCTCCCTCAACTAATATAACTAACTCTAAGGGGGGGCACACTTACTATCACACTAAGTGCGTAAAATATTTTTCAGTGCGTCTGGGACCTGGAATCGAAACCCAGTCCCAAAACGTACTGCTTGCCTCACTTGCTGCCTGTGGCTTATCCCATCGAACAACAGCAGCTGCTCGGCAGACACCTCTCCCAGCAGGAATCTTATCCTGCACTGGTAAGAGTGAGAGGGTGCACTACTGCACATCCTTCCTTTCATGGTTTTGCACCCTTTTGCTCTTACCTACCATGCTGTTCCTACCTCGCGGTCACGTAGTACACTGTAGAGTGTGCGACATTATGACCCGGTAGAAGGGTGGAGAACCACTTATCATGGGTAGAGTTAAGTATGAGCAAGAAATCTTGTCACAACTGTCCGATGTCAATTTCTAGAGACCCTTGAATCATGATCCAACACCACTGCAGAAGAGAGAGATTGCTGTCATTTTACAGGAGGCCTAGACTGATGACATCATTTCACATCAGATTTATGAATTTCTCACTGTCTCCCACCCAATACATGTTACAATTTAAGGACTGCCAAAAAATCCATAAAATCTTGTATAATCCACCTGCACATCCAATTGTTGCAAGTATTGAGTCTTTTACTGAACCTTTAGCGCAGTTTGTTGACAGCCACATCAAGCAGATAGCACAACTTTCCCCAAGTTTCATCAGAAACACTGCACATTTTTTGAAGGTGTTTGAGGGGACTGAAGTCCACGGTGACTGGTTTCTTGTCACCATGGATGTTCAATCCTTGTATACCAGCACACCCCACCAGGGTGGGCTGGATTTCCTTATGGGTCTTCGGTACACAGAGCATATCTTATGAATCTAGCTTTGAATTTCTTTTAACTTTAAGAAAACATGTTTTTATTAACAATGATTTTTGTCTTTTTGAACAAAATGTACACCTAAATCAATGGCATGGCTATGAGAGGAGTTTTGGCTCCTAATTATGCTAACATATACTTAGCCTAGTGTGAGGAAGAATGTGCAGATCCCTGAGGATAATAGTTTTTTTGATAATATTATTTGTTACAAACAATTCATTGATGATGTATTTCTTATTTGGCATGGTTCGGCTGAAGAACTAAGGGAGTTTGTTCAACACTTAAAAAACTCCTATTCAAATTTAAAATTTACTATAACTTGTGATCTACAGAATGTGTGTTCTGTTGATCTTAACATTAGCGAGAATGGAATAGGTAGGCTGTCCACAGACTTGTTTTGCAACAAGACAGATATTAGTTCAACCTTGTACTTTTTACAAGTTGTCATCCCAGACTTCTTGCAGAAAACATACCAGTCGGAGAATATTTGCATGTTAAACACAACTGTAGTGATCCCTCTGACAATTAGTACATGCTCTTCAGAACTTAGAGGTCCGGATAGTCAGACTGCACCAGGCAGTGGTGCAAGCCTGGGCGCAGAGAAACTGGGATGCACCGGTGCCAGAGCGAGGTGATATTCCACAGTGATGCACCATGGTGCAGCATCATTGAATATGGCAAGGTCAGTACATGTACTGCACATGGTGTAGTGGCACTGCACCAGCACAAGCCACAGATAGGGAGCACAGGGATGTGCAGTTGTGCTAGGCGCATCACCTGCAATATTCAGCAGGGGGCATGCAAAGTGCAAATGGGGCCATTTGCATGACATTATGGCCTCATTTGCATGCCTTACACAGGGCAGCCTGGCAACTTGTGCCTGGCACCCTGCACAGCAAGACGTGTGCAATGGGGATCCCAGGGCTTCTCCCACCCCAAAGCCGCAATCGCATAAGTGTATAACATACAATCCCTTGTAGTCTAGTGGCCCTCCCCCGAGTCCCCGATTCCCTGATAACTGTAATAAAAGACCTTCCCTGGTAGTCTAGTGGTCCCCCATCCCACCAGATTCCCCGACAAATGTAATAAAAGACCATCCCTGGTGATCTAGTGGTCCCCCCTCACACCCGATTCCCTGAGAAATGCAAAAATGACTGTCCCTGGTGGTCTAGTGGAATCCCCCCTCGCTCATTGCCGTGATCACAGTAATCCTCCTTAAATAAATGCCCTGGTGATCCAGTGGCACCCCCAACCCTGCCACCCACACCGACCCCCTTGCCCACCCTCCCCATAATCAGTGGGCAGCTGCATATCCACCTGCATACCACCCGGCCGGCTACTGAATGATAGGTACAGTATGGGCTGTAAGCCCATTGGTCCCCAGTGTGGACCAATGGCCTTGCAGAGCATACTGTTCTAGAAAGAATCCCAAATATGTGAATGAAGTCATTCACATATTTAGACTATCTAGCATAGTATGCCCTGCAAGCCCATATTGGTCCACACTGGGGACAATGGGCTACAGCCCATACTGTATCTGCCATTTGCGGGCAGCTGGGCGGGTATGGGGCAGGTTGCAACCACCCACCGATGACGTGGGGAGAGGGTGGGCAAGGGCTCAGTATGGGTGGAGGGTAGGGAGCTACTGGATCACCAGGGCATCTACTTACAGAGGATTACTGCAATCACGGCAACGGCGTGGGGTTCCACTAGACCACCAGGGATGGTCATTTTTACATTGCTCAGGGAATCAGGTGCCAAGGGGACCACTAGACCACCAGGGTTGATCTTTTATTACATATATCGAGGAATCGGGTGGGAAGGCGGACCACTACACTACCAGAGACTGGGTGTACTACAACCACTGCAATCGGGGCAATGGGTGGGGGGGTTCCACTTGACCACCAGGGTAATGTGTGTGCTTGCTGATGGTGTTCTGGGTGGGCAAGTGGCCACTCACTGCTGGGCTGCTGTGCTGTACCCTGCAATACTGCAGCCTGCCTGTGGGTGGCCAGGAGTTCTGACTTTTCAGGGGCACCCCCTGCATCTGCATTGCATACATTATCATTGCTCCACAGCATATCTGGATTTGCGCTGCACCAAGCAGCCTTCTCAATATCCCACTGGGGCGCAATGCAGGGTTGTGCTGGCGCAACTCAGTTGTGCCAGCACAACCCCTTTGAATATCCAGACCAGAGTGTATTTTGAAGCCAGAGGGTATAGTGGGAGATATACTGCAATAGCTGAAGAAATGAGTAGCTGGACTCCAAGAAAACAACAATTGAAGAGAAGAACGGTAACCGATATCATGGGCACTAATCCTGTATTCATCACAACTTTTAACCTCATAGTCTTCAGGTGAAGCTACCTCTGGCTGCAAGCTGCAACACTGGAATTAAGATTTGCAAGAAAGTGAGTAGTGCTCACAACAGAGGGAAGTGAACTTTACAATTTACAATTGTCTTTGGTTTGAAGCAGATTCCTTAGGAAAGTTAATATTCTTCAGGTGGAGGATACTTCTAACTGAAGGGTGAAATAAGCAACTTAGAATTATCAGAAAAGGCAGTCTTTCAATCAACAGAGGAGGTGGAGTTTGCTTTACTTGTGTTACAAGTGTTAAGGTTTTCAGTGCAGGAAGAGTTTAAACCCACATAGGCTAAATACTGTTTTCTGTGTCTGCCCTTCTGCACAGCTGACGTGTTTTGGGGCTGACTGTTTTCAGAGCACAAGTCACCAGGCTCTTTTGGGGCTGGGAGGTTTACCTGTGTCTGACTTGGATGTTTGGATTTTTCTCTGTTTGATTAGCAGGGTATTTTCTCTGTCAAATTGGTTTGAAGCAGTATTACAAATTGTCGTGTATGGCATCTTGCTGACAGGAAGGCACTCATCGCATCGGTAGGTCAGAGCATTTAGCTGATTGTTTCATGAGGGCACAGTTTAGGCCCAACCCCTTCCCACCCCTCACCCCACCCACCCCTGGAAATAGTTCATTTATACCTGGGGTTCTGACATCATTTCCTCAAGAGGGCAAGGTACACATCACTGTCATATCCTGTCTAGCACACTGCACTGACAATATAAGCATACACATTATATAAATACATATATTTCTATATAATGCACCAATCACACACACACACAAAAAAAAAAACTAAACAAGGTAGACAGTTATGTGGGGAGTAGTACAATGTAATGACTGTGGGGCAGCAGTCTTCCAGGAGTCTTTCTGGAGGATGAGATGCTGCCCTGTTTGCAGACAACTATCTGCCCTGAGGGAGGAAGTTGCCCATCTTCAGGCCGCACTGGACAGTGGCAAGGGAACCTCCCCCATCCAGGGAGCACCACAGCCACCACCACTACCTCAGAGGTTGTGAAGAAAGCACAGCAGTTGGACCACAGTGGGCTCAGGGAGGGTAAGGGTGGTGGAACAGCGGCACACCCAGTCAGTTGTTACACTCCACAATCCATACACCATTCTGGGGGAGCATAGTTCCCCTATGGATGCACCCGCAGAGGAGACTAAGGAGGGTGCAGGCAACTGTCACAAGGGAGGCCCTCAGGAAGGAGGCAGAGGGCACCACAGGGAAAGAAAGCAGCTCCTGGTGGGGGACTCAATTATTAGGGGGATAGAACTGGGGGGAGCAGGGAAAACTGAAGTAAGGTGCCTGCCTGGTGCCATGGCTTGGAGGGACAGGAAGCGCATCCTTAGGATCACGAGAACAGTTGCACGGGAGTCTGAGCTGGACATCATTGTCCATCTAGGGACAAATGACTTGGCTCATCATGAGATTAGAGCAGTGCAAAAGGACTTTGTAGAGTTGGGGAGGGGCTTAAGACAAGTAGCACACACAGTATCCTTCTCAGAGGTGCTGCCTGTCAGTGGCATGAGTGAGGCGAGGTACTTGCACCATGCAGTTTAACAAATGGTTGAAAAATGGTGTGGAGCACAGGGGTTTGGCTTCATTGGGGACTGGGGTTCACCTGGAGGACACCAGCCTATAGTGGCAGGATGGTCTGCATCTGTCCAGGAAGGGAACAAGTCTTTTAGCAATCGGTTTAATGCTTCATTGGCAAGCCTTAAACTAGTCAAGGGGAGCACTGATAAACAGAAGGAAAATCCCAGCCTCCCTACAAAACAGGGTACTAAATGAGAAAAAGACCAAGGTAGAAAGGTCAGTGGGGGTTACCGCTACAGAAGGTAAAGCCATCAAAAATGGAGAGCAATGAGTACCAATGCCCGTAGTCTGGGTAACAAGCTTCCTGAATTAGTGGCCTTGATGGAGGAGGAAGATCTGGATATTGTGGCAGTCACAGAAACATGCTCACACAGAACCATGACTGGGACGTAAACATACCAGGATACACTATCTACAGGAGGGACAGGGAGGGTAAAAGGAGGAGGAGGTAGCTCTCACATAAGAGAAGAAATCAAAGCAACAGAACAAAGGGTAAACAGGGAGGAGAAGAAGCACTGTGGGTCAATTTGGAGGCAGGCAATGGCACCACAATCCTCACAGGGTTGTAGACAGACCCCTCTCAGGGAGAGAAATGGACAAGGAAATGATAGAAAGTATACTTAGAATGGCAGATAAAGGAGATATTGCTGATGGGTGATCTGAATATGCCAGATGTTAACTGGAGTGCAGTTGCAGCAGCCACTTCTAAGAGTGGGGTTATTCTAGATGCCCTACAGAGGCACGCCTTGAACAACTATTATTGGAGCCCACTCGAGGAGGGCAATCTTAGACCTGGTTCTCTCAAACGGAGATGAAGAGAGGATCACAGATGTAGAAGTGGGTAGCCATCTGGGAACTACGACCATCGAACAGTATGGTTCACAAAACACAGCAATAGAGTCAAACCATACAAAGACAAAGGTACTGGATTTTAGGAGGGCTGACTTTGCCAAAATGGGTGAGTGCCTAAGGAATGCACTAGCAAATGGGCAGGAAGGAGGGTAGAAGAACAATGGGGAATAATAAAACTGCCATCACAGAGGTAACAAGCCTTTGTGTAAAGCAAATAAACAAAACAAACGAGGTAGGAAACCACTATGGTTCTCAAAGGAAGTGGCAGTGAAGGTTCAAGAGAAAAAGAAAGCATTCAGGAAGTACAAGGAATCACAGAAGGAACAGGACAGAGAACTATATCAGTTAAAACAAAAGGAAGCTGGAAAGGCAGTCAGAACAGCAAAGGCCCAAACCGAGGAAAAGATAGCCAACTCAGTTAAGAAGAGGATAAAACCTTTATAGGTACATCAGGAGAGCAAAGGAAGACCAAGGGAGGGATAGTGAGGCTTAATAAAGGGAGGGAGGGTGGGCAGAGGGTGACTGTGAAAGGCAGAGATACTAAACAAATATTTTTGCTCAGTATTTACAAAGGAAGAGGGAGGTACCTAAAACAAACAGTAGAAACACTCTGGATACAGAAGTTGATACCAGCCCATTTACAGAAGAAAGAGTTCTGAAAGAGCTCCTAAAACTGAAGGTGACAAAGCAATGGGCCTGATGGAATTCATCCCAGAATTCTAAAAGAACTAAGGATAGAACTAGTGACACCACTGACTACCCTCTTTAACAAATCATGGGAGGATGGGGTGGTACCTGAGGACTGGAGGAGGGCAGATGTGATTCCTTCACAAAATGGGAGCAAGGCTGAAGCAGGAAACTACAGACCTGTTAGTTTAACCTCAGTGGTAGGAAAATGATGGAATCACTTCTGAAGGAAAGAATTGTTGCGTATCTAGAGGCCAGAGGGCACAGGACTCAAGGCAGCATGGATTCACAGCGGAAGGTCATGCCAGACGAATCTGATAGATTTCTTTGACTGGGTGACCAAAGTAGTAGATCAGGAGAGGCTGTGGACATGGCCTACCTAGACTTTAGCAAGGCATTTGACACAGTCCCACACAAAAGATTAATATACAAGTTAGCCAGCCTGGGAGTGGGTCCCAAGATGACAGCCTGGGTAAAGAATTAGCTGGAGAATAGGACACAGAGAGTAATAGTAAATGGTCCTCTGAAAAAGAGTTAGCAGTGGGGTGCCACAGGGTTCATGATATTAGTCCTCTTTCAATGTCTTTATATGACATTGCAGAGGGACTGAAGGAAAAGTATGTCTCTTTGCAGATGACACAAAGATCTGCAACAGAGTTGATGCACAAGGTGGGGTGGAAAGGATAAGGGACTTGGCAAGGTTAGAGGAATGGTCAAATGTATGGCAGCTTAGATTCAATGCTAAGAAGTGCAAGGTAATGCACCTGGGAAACAAAAACCCAGGGGAAGAGTACACAATGGGGGGTGAGATACTAACAACAACAAAAATGGAAAGGGACCTGGGGGTAGTCATATCAGATGACCTAAAGGTGGGCAAGCAATGTGAGAGGGCAGCAAGGAGGCTGGGGGGATACTGGGATGCATAGGAGAGGCATCACCAGCAGAAAACAAGAAGTTATTATCCCTCTGTACAGACAGCTGGTGAGACCACATCTGAGTACTCGTGCAGTTCTGGAGACCCAATCTCCATAAAGACATAGACAGGATGGAAGCTGTCCAGAGGAGGGCAACTAAAATGGTGCAGGGTCTGCACCGAAGACATATGAAGAGAGACTTAAGGAGCTTAATATGTATAGCCTCGAGGAAAGGAGGGAGAGGGGACATGATAGAAACTTTCAAGTACCTCAAGGAATCAACAAAGTCCAAGAGGGTAGCATCTTTCAAAAAAGAGGTGTGCAAGAACAAGGGGGCACAATTTGAAGATAGAAGGGGGGCAGCTCAGAGGTAATTTAAGGAAGTATTTTTCACAGAGAGGGTTGTGGATGTATGGAACAGCCTTCCAGAGGAGGTTGTGGAGTCAAAAACAGTGGTGGAATTCAAGCATGCATGGGACAGTCGTAAGGCAATTCTAGGGGGTGGGGGTAGGAAGAAGTAGGCTGCTGGTTAACTAGGATCTGCAGCTTATCCATCAGGTAGGGAAATGGGCAGACTGGGTGGGCCAAGCGGTCCTTATCTGCCGTCAAATTCTATGTTTCTATGTTTTAGCCCACATGCATTTGCAGTTTGACAGCTCCTACAGAAGAACAGGCACATCCTGGAGATCAAACTGAGACTGACGAATTTGGCTCAAGAAGGACCAAAAGTTGTATACTGAAAAGGAAGGAAACAGTCACGCCTTGGTACATAGTTTGTATCCCCCCACCACACACACACACACTTGACAAAGGTCCCAAACTGCTCTATGGAACTTACAGATTTGACAATTGCAGATATTGTGGTAATATTAAAGTAGGAAAAAATTATTGTGCACCCAGTAACAGGAAAGAATTTTGAGGTACATTCTTTTATTGCATGTAATACTCCTGTCTTGGTGTACCTTGTTACCTGTACTTGCAAATCATTTTATATCAGAAAAATACATGTAATTTTAAAATATGTGCAGCAGAACATCTCCAAAGTATACCCAAAAAAAGGAAATGGACAATGCCTTGACAGAACATGTTGTTAAAAGTGGACCTGGACTCTTTTTTTTTTTTACTTTTGAAGGCATAAAAAAAATCCAGCATGGCATTAGGGGATTTGATCTGAACCAGAAACTGCTGAGACATAGGACTTTCTGGCTGTAGAAAATGGGAGCACTGTCGCCTGCTGGATTAAATGGGCATTTCCAACTGAGTCCTTGGACTGTATAATCATTGTGTGTTATCTCCATACCTTAAGCTCTCTGATTTATTGAATTAGTGCAATGTACAATGGTTAAATGAGTACATGTTCTGAATGTTTAAACTGTTTTTTTTCTTGTCACTTTTCAGCCTTATCCCCTACCCCCTCACTTTCCTTTTTTCCATTTTTTTCACTTCTTCACTACATGAGTCCTTCCTTTTCTACACTCATTCTTCCCCCCTCTACCTGACATTTTCATTTCTTGTGATTCCTAACTGAGTTGCTTTTCACTACCATAGTAAATAAAAAGGGGAGTGTCTTTTATTAGCAATAACTGTTCTTTTACATTTTTATATACATTTTTTTTAAAACAAAAGCTGTAATATTTGAACAATTACTTAGCATTGCACAATTCACACAACAGTTTATTAGGGCTGCAGTGGGTGTAACTCTGCAGTCCTATTATGATCACTGAGAAAAAGGATGCCACATTAATTCTGAACAAACAACCTGTTGGATTGCGTCACAGTCGCCTCTGCATCTGTGAAGCAGTCCACTCATGTTGTCCTACCGACTGCAGCACTGCATCTTATGACAGTGCCAGTGCGTTTGTGGACACGCCAAACTCTGTCATGTCCAAGATGACCACCACACTGTACTGTGCAAACGCTAGCAATTGTGCATGCACAGTAGCATGCAGCGGCCATCTTGGTCACCTAAGAGTGGGCTGCTTTCCGCCGTGACCACTGGCACTTATTTCTTTATATATATTTATACCTGACCCTCCGTATCTGCACTGGGTGTGCACAATCCCCCAGTGTCGCAATCGAGGATTGTTGGTATTCTTTTTTGTACCTGTTAAAAACGAAATGGTAAATCTATGTCTTTTGCAGCCATTCCTTTTCCCCACCCGATCCTCCCACTGAGTACCTACCACCCCGCACCCCCCAAGCCCTTACTCATCCATCGGGGGTCCAACACGATAATTCTTTTTGGACAGCAGACACATCTTCACTCTTCGAAGTCGAACCATGAACTGAAGACACAGGTATGCAGTTCAATGTATTTCAATGGGGTTTTGAACTTAGTACTATAACTTGTATTTTAGTGGTGCCACAACGGTGTCAGAAAGTGCTTAGCAGTTGCTATAAAGTGCTAATACAAATGTATAAATCCTGCTAAAAAGGCACCCAAAGTTGAATAAATATTACCAGGTTACCCCAGAATAGAACAGCCATGTAACAACCCCAATGCTTCGCTCAAAAAAGCTTTATAGGGGGCATCTGCAGCAGGAAAAGGATTTTCCCAAGAAAGAAGTGTCATTCTATTGCTTTATTTAAGTGGATAGTGTGGGTGGCAGGAGTTTTGCAGCTGTTGTGGGTGGAGTCAGTTAGATAGTGAGTGATTTCATGGTGATACATGATTAGTGATTAGTGATTTTTGTCTGCATTTATAGTGTGAATGGTGAGCGTGATTAGATAAATATTGGTTATTGTGTAAATAGAGTTATTGTTTTATAGTTTGCTCGGGTCTCAGCAGTTTTGTGTAGGAATTCCGGGCCCCTCCGAGTTAGCTACCTGGCGGCCCTGCAGTGTGACCTCACCTTTATTGGATCCCAGCAGCTGTTGGGTGTTGTACGGAGGTGGGTAGCTAATAGGGGGTGGTGGGAAGAAGCAGGTGCTAGTTACAATGGGAGTGAGAATATAGGGGTGGTAAGGAGCAAGAGGCACCCTGGGATTAAATGGAACCACGAGAGAGGACAGACATGTTTGGTTTCCATTCCCTGCATTCCCTCTGGACCATATCAGCAGGCAGCTAGAGGGCCTGCAGCATGCACTGGGAACCTACGGGCAGTGTTATGCAACACCAGATCAATGAGAAACAAGACTGCAATTATGTCGGACTTGATTTCCTCAGTTGATCTGGCATCTATCATGGAAATCTGGTTGGGGGAAAATGCAGGTCCAGTTTTGGAGGCATCAGTCCCCACCGGGAACTCGGTGGTGTACAGCTTGAGGAGGGAATGCAGGGGCTGGAGTGTGGCCATCTGTTTTAGATCCAGCCTGAATTTCTTCATACATGTGGTGTGTTTTGCTTCATCATTTGAATGTGTGGCAGTGCGTGGGGGCTCAGGATTCTCCTCGTGTACCGCTCTCCAGCGGTGGAAGGTGAATTCCTGCAGGAGGTTACGGACTTCGTTGCCTACTGGGTATTGGAGTTGCCCAGATGGTTGATTTTGGGGAACTTCAATGCCTTGGTCAGTGATGAATCCTTGCAATTTGGACAAGATCTCCCCTAGCTTATGTCTTCACTGGGCCTGGCACAGGCAGTTGCCTCTGGGACCCATCATCACGGCCACACCTTAGACTTGGTATTCTCACTGGGTCTTGAGGTCACTGACTTCAGGGTTGATTGGGTCATTTGGTCCATTCATTGTACAGTGTAATTCATGTTTGGGTACCCCCCGGTGGTCCCTCCCTGTTGGAGATGATCAGCTATTGCCCTTTGAGGGGATTGTCCCTAGAGGGATTATTGGCGGTAGCAGATTCTTCCTGTGTAAGTGCTGCTTGTGCGATTAGTTTGGGTGAGGTGGTGGCAGCCTATAATTGGGCTGTCTCCAAGGCACTCAGTGCTATTGTACTGGTCCATATATGACCCAGGCATTCTCATCTGAGGACCCCCATGGTTTGATGAGGCTCTCAGGGTGATGAAGACCAAGGGTCGGAGGTTAGAGCATTGCTGGCATAGGACTAGGTCAGAGGAGGACAAACTGTCTTTGAGAAATCACTATTCTGATTATCAAAGTGTAATTGACCTTAAGAAGGCAGAGTTCCTGTCCAGGGAGATTGCTGTATTGAAGAACAGACCAGCTCAGTAGTTTTGAACTATGGACAGGCTTCTTCATCCAGCCTGTCTACAGCTGAAAAGAGCCTTTTCAGTAGTGCTTTGCGAAGAGTTTGCTCTGTTCTTCTCTGACAGGGTGTCCTCTGTTTGGGCTGGGATCTCGCCAGTAGGTCAGGATCTGTCCTGCAGTGGGAGGCTTGGTTGGAACAGTGGCACTCCTATTGTCTGGGTAGAGTTTCGGTCACTGGAGGTGGCAGAGGTCACTGTGGTAATCTGAAGCTGCAGCTGACTTACTGTGAACTGGACCCTTTCCCAACTCGACACCAAGTAGGCTGCGTTGAGGCTATCATTCCAGTGTTCACCAGGATTGTACGGTGCTCGTTCTCAGAAGAGGTCTTCCCTGATGCCTTGAAGGAGGCATTGGTGAGGCCCCTTCTGAAGAAACCATCTCTCGACCTTAACTTCCTGGTGAATTATAAACCTATCTCCAACCTCCCATTTTTAAGGAAGGTTGTCGAGAATATAGTGGCTCTGTAGATCAAGGAGCTGGTGATCTTTGACATCTACGAGTCATTTCAATCCAGGTTTAGGGTGAGGCACAGCACTGAGATGGCACTAGTTAGAGTGTAAAATGACCTCATGGCAAGAGATAGAGGGGAATGGTCAGTTCTCATTCTCTTTGATCTCTCATCAGCTTTTGACACCGTGGACCACATTGCGCTGCTGGATCACCTTAGTGAGTATTGTGGACTCACTTGAACTGTCATCAACTGGTTTAAGTCCTTTCTCTTGGGCAGATGGAAAAGGGTGGTGATTGGGAATTTCTCCTCCTCCTCCTCCTCCTCCTCCCCAATGCCTCTGACCTGTGGAGTTCCTCAGGGCTTGATCCTGTCACCGATTCTGTTCACGGTGTACATGCTGCCCCTGGGGAGGCTCATTAGACAGTACAGTCTGGGTTTTCACTGCTGTGCAGATGACACTCAGCTGTACATATCCTTTGCACTGGGAACACAGGATCCTGTTGATTTGTTGAATAAATGCCTTGCCAAAATCCAGCACTGGATGTCCTCTAACTGGCTGAGACTTAACCCGGACAAGACGGAGGTTCTGGTGATAGAGCCTGGTTGCAGGCATGATGAGGATGCTTCCAGGGCCATAAAAGGCCTGGTACTGGAATCTACCCCATTGATGGCATCCTCTAGGGTGAGAAATCTGAGTGTCATCTTCAATGATAGACTGACACCTGACACTTAGGTGCTGACTGTTGTCAGAAGTCATTTTTACCACTTGAGGAACATCGACCAGACTAAACCCCTAATTCTGCATGAAGACCTGCCTTCAATGGTGCAAGTCTTTGTGACATCCAAGCTCGACTACTGTAATGCTTTTTACTTTGAGGTCAGTGGAGGGAACCTCTGCTGGCTGCAGGGAACCTCCGCTGGCTGCAGTTGGTACAGAGCACAGCTGCCAGACTACTGATGGGACTGTCAAGGTCCTGTCATGTGACCCAGGTCCTGCGAGGTCTGCACTGGCTGCCGATCAGGTGGAGGATCCTCTTCAAGGTGGGCTTGCTCACCTATAAGGTCCTGTATGGATCAGGTCCTGGCTACCTGTCTGACCTCCTTACACCTGCCATCCCAGTACACTCCCTCTGTTCCTCCACCAAGGGCCTCCTGGCAGTTCTGAGAACCAGGCTAAAAATCTTAGGTGATCGTTCATTTGGGGTGGCCGGCCCAGTCCTCTGCAACTCACTACCAAGGCCATTGATGGAAGCTTCCTTGGCAGAGGCTTTTAAGAAGGGCCTGAAGTCCTATCTTTTTAACATCATATCCTGCTGAGTCTTTTACAAAAAAATTAAGTTCATGCTGAGCTACTTATTTTGTGTGTTTTAACCTGGCTTAACTGCTATTATTTTATCTTATTTTGTGTTTTTAACTGATTTATTTATTTTGCATGTTTTATTTTATGTAACCCATATATTTCCCTGTTACCTCTTCTGTAAGGCGTCCAGAGCCTCTGTAATTGGGCGTCAAACAAGTGAATGTTTACTTATTTACTTACTATAGCTTCTTGACCAACTATTCCCCTTCAATAACTGAACTGTGTCAGATGATAAATGATGCTTAATCCAACATACTTTATCTGGTTACCTGGGTATTATAAAGTGAAATGCAATGAAAACGTGTTAAAGCAGCATTGCATTAAATAACTGTATTATCCTTATACCTTAGTATCTATACAACACTTTATGTCACCAACAGATGCCCATTGGTAGGAACAGTGAAAAAAAGAGGAGGACTAGGTGTATCTCTGATGCACCTGGGATTTTAAGTAAAAAATTGTTTTGAAAATCCAGACCATGGTTTACTGTAACATAAACTGGCAACAAAGCTTATTTTGCACTTCTTGTTGTTTCATTTAGAATTTTACTGTATCTGTCATGGCAAAAAAAAAGTAATTGAAAAAATCATGAATATTTTGATGTAGAGATACCTTGCAAGAGTTTACAGTGATCAGCAATTTGTTAACTGAATAAACTTCATGTTACAATGTTCAGTTGTCAAAGTACTTACTGTACAATGCTACTGTACATGTACTGCATGACAACATTGTGAACTGGTTTCCTTGCTGATAATGGATCACTGGAAATGGAAGGCTTCTAAGATGATTTCAGTTTTGTTGTTTGTGAGCCTTACCAGTTGGTGAAGTAATTACTCACCAGTTATGACTAATCCCAGTGCCATTGGAACTAACAGAAAAATAAATTATGCAATGGCTGATAGCATTCTTTTATAGCTTCTATTTACTTATTATGACATCATATTGCATACTATAAACAGTTAATATCACAAACACAGCAATTATCAAGACATTTATTGACAAACGTTTATGAAACTGTAATAAATGTCAGTTTTTTGAAATTATAATAGAAAATAAATGAGAGAAGGTAAACAAGCAGAGAACTAAGCATGTCAGTTACAGTTATAAATGTTGTAAATTTAAATGTGTTACTTCATGCATAATATAGCACATGCTCTTAAAAGAAGGTTTTGATAGCTGAAAGTAGTAAGGTGGTTATGGGCAGGACAGCCAAACTCAGAGGGCACCAAAGTATGTGTTGTGCTTTTCATGGACCTGGACAGAGGTTGACCGTCTTGAAGAATATACAGTATAATTTATTTATACAGGCTAGCTTGACTAAAGTGTAACATCATGTTAGCAAGGTGCCATTCTACAGCCTATTGTGTAATGTAGGTGGTTGAGGTGAAGCACTGTTAGGTGACAGTAAATTAACTGTTAACGGTCACATAATGAGTATGTGGTGTTGGGGGATATAAAACCTTGGGCCAGATATCCAAAAGTTAGCACTAGCACTAACAAGGGTTTGTACTCATGCTGCTGGGTTTGCATCCATTTTTTGTTTATGGAGGCTATATTCTGAGGAGTCAGTGCTATTTACCACCACTGAAAATCTCAACTTAACTGGGTGCTAACCCCCACTGATGGTGAGACAGCCATATGGCAGCTGTCCACCCCTGAACACCAGCACACCAGTGAGGTTGCTGGCCCTTGTGTCCATTGGCACCCCCCACCCAACCACTTGTTCTGTATATTGTATGCCACTCCCTGGTGTCTAGTGGCACCCCCACCCCAGCAATCACCTGTCCTGGTTATTATACACATATCTCTGTTGTCTAGTGGCATCCCACACTCCCCGATCAACCATTCTCTATATTGGAACACATAACCCTGGTGTGTAGTGACACCTCCACCCCCTTCATCATCAGTTCAATAAGTGTAAGATGTCTCCATGGTATCTAGTGGCACCCTACATCACTGATCACCTATCCTGTGAGAGCAAGACATTTCCAAGGTATCTCGTGGCACCCTGCCCCCCCAGTCACCCACCCCATGAGTGCAAGACATCTCCTTGGTGATTAGTAGTGCCTAACGCCACCTGTCCCATGAATGCAAGACATCTGTTTGGTCTCTAGTGGCACACCCACCCCCTGATCACCATCCATGAATGCAAGATATTTATTTGGTGTCTAGTGGCATCCCTCATCCTTTGATCACCTGTCACATGAGTGTAACACATCTCCCTGGTGTCTAGTGGTGCCTCCCACCACCCATTCCATAAGGGAAAGACATCTCCTTGGTGTCTAGTGGCACCCCACCCCCTGGTCATCATCTGTGAATGCAAGACATCTCCCTGGTGTCTAGTGGCATCCCTCATGCTCAGACCACCCATCACAAGTGCAGGACATCTCATCTGTGTTAGTGGCACTCCCACCCTCTGATCACCATCCTGTGAGTGCAAAAACATCTCCCATGTGTCTAGTGGCACCCCACCCCCAATCATCTATCTCATGATAGAAAGACATCTCCCTGGCATCTAGTGATGTCTCCCAACCCCTGATCACCTGTCCCATGAGTGTAAGACATATCCCTGGTGTCTAGTGGCACCCCACCATTTACCCATCCTGTGTTTGTAGAAAATCTCCCTGGTATCTACACTGTCTAGCAGCACACCCTCCCATGCCTGACCACCAGTCCTGTGTGTGTGCAACATTTCTCTGGTGTCCAGTGGCACCCCTCATCCCCCAATCACGTGTTCCATGTATGTCAAACACCTCCATGGTGTATAGTGGCACCCCCACATCCTGAGCACCTGTGAACAATGATAAGGCAAGCCCTGGTGTCCAATGGTACACACCTACACCAGCCACTGAATGACTGTCAGCAGTGGAAATTCAGAGGCCCAGTACAGAGACTGGCACAGCCCTCTCTAACCTCCTCATTTGGCTGCCATTTGAGCTGGTAGTTAGCATGCACATAGTATACCATGTACTGTATGCGCACTCACTCTCTTATGTCAGGTTATTGACACTGACCTGACATATGTGTGCTGCACTTTAACATATTCTGCCCATTGAGAAGTGAGTGCTTCAGTGTATTAGTCACAGAACTGTTTCTAAGCAACCGCACACAAGCTGCACTTGCCAACTGCTCCAAGTTGAAAGCACCTGAAAATACATAATTGCACCTGCAGGCTTTCTTCCCATTGGTGGCAGCTACAGGGGGAAGAGGAGACA
Source organism: Neoceratodus forsteri (assembly GCA_016271365.2). Classification (NCBI taxonomy): domain Eukaryota; kingdom Metazoa; phylum Chordata; order Ceratodontiformes; family Ceratodontidae; genus Neoceratodus; species Neoceratodus forsteri. The sequence continues at coordinate 1,064,664,722 of CM028131.1, read as the reverse complement.
TCTGCCTACAAAATCCTACCCATTCAGAACTCAGCAGCGTCTATTGGTGTCTAGTGGTGCCTCCCAACTCCCGATCTGGAGGCAAGGTGAAACACAAGAGTCTGACCAGAGTCAGACCAGAATTGGACCAGGGCACAGAACTTTGTAGCTAAGACACTTATACAAGTTATATATTTTTTTTTATTTATTTATTAGGAATTCGTATTTAGCACCTTTGAGCCACAGGCTCTTACACAAAGATTCCACATTAAGAGACAATAAAAAAAACAACATTGGAATTGGTTTCACAGTACAGAGTATCTTAAACACCAGAAATAGTTCAATCAGAGATAGAACTAGGTTAGAATGCTAAGAAGACCCGGAGGATTTTAGCAAATAGTGGAAGTACATGTACACAGATATACAGGGAAATTATCAAGCAGCAAAATTCAAGTCTTGTTATCCCAGTGGAAAGTTTCAAAAGTAGCAGGGATAGAAAATACAACTGATATAGGCGAATGAGAGTAGGGGGGTGTATGTGTAAGGGGGAAGGTGAGGGAGCAATACAACTGATAAAGGCAAACAAGAGAGGGGGTGTGTATGTGTAGTGAGGAAAGTAAGGGAGTGGGGGAGAGGGAGGTCAGAAAGCAGACAGGAGAAGGAAGGGGCAGCGGAGATTGAGGATATGTGGTGAGACAGAGCAATTGTGGGCAAGGTGGAGGTGATAAAGAAATAATAAAAGGTGTGGGGGGGGTTAAGTGGGGTGGATGGAGGCATAGAACCAGAGAAAAAATGCAGATGATGGGGACAGGAGCATCAGCACGAGGTACTTAGGTGATGCAGTCACATGAGGCTTGAGTCACGAGAGTATGGCGAAGATTACGTTTGAACAATCCTAGAGTGGCTGAGTTGGTGACTTCACTGCCCAAGGAGTTGAACAACTTAGGAACTTTCCTGCAAACAACCACTGGCCCAGGGTGGTGTGACAGTGGGGGACAAGTAGAGTGGAATTATCAGAACTTCTGGTGTGGTGAGTGCTGTAAACTGGTGTAAAGAGATTCTGTACCCTGGGGGAATAAGATCAAAGGATGCCTTTTTTACTACCAGACAGGTCTGGCAAGTGATTCTTCCCAGTAGTTGAAGCCAGTTAGCCTGCTTGTAGATGTCACAGGTGTGTGTGCCAGGAGCAGAACCAGTCAGTAGTCTACAGGATTTGTTCAAAGCAATGGTGACTCACTGAAGGGCAGACACTGTGGCAGCTCCGTAGATGGCAAGCCTGTAGTCAATAAACAAAACAACTAAATTTTGTATTGCAAGCTTAAGTGCTTCAGGAGTCAGGCAGAGCTTATATCTGTACAGAAGGCCAATGTGGGTATTCATGGATTTGGTGACCAAGTCAATATGATGGGAAAAGATATTGTACTGTCCAGGGTCACTCCAAGGTACTTGAAAGAATGCGTCTGGTCTAAGGCAACACCAGCGGTATTTCTGATAGTCAGCTGTTTGCTTTTATGTTTATTATGTGTGCCATGGAAAAGCATAATCTTCATTTTTTGTAGTTGAGCACTAGTTTCTGCATGACAAACCATGCCTTAACATCTGTGAACCTTCCCTGAAGGCAGACCTCCAGGAGAGCGGGATCAGGGCTCATTGAAAAAGTTACCACATCGTCAGCATACGGGAGGATATGTTCACAGCAGGAGGCAGGGAGTTTGTTCAGAAAAATGTTAAAGAGCAGGGACCCCAGTATTGACCCTTGGGGGCTACCTGACTGAACAGACTGTTTGGAGGAGAGGGCATTACCAATCTTGTCCTGTTGAGTGCGGTTGGAGAGATAGCTATTAAATCAGAGGAGGGTGTCTGCAGACAGTCCCATATCAGCAAGCTGTTCGATCAGAAGTGGATGGTTGACTGTGTCGAAGGCCTTTGACAGGTCAATGAAAGTGGCACTGACAAGTTGACCTTGACCAAGTGTCTGCTGTATGAAGTCCATAAATTTGATGAGTGCAGAAGTGGTACTGTGACCTTTCCAGAAGCCATGCTGCTGTGGGCTTTGCAGGTTATATTTTTCCAGGTAGTCTATCAGTTCCTCTGCAATGATTTTCTCTAACACTTTGGATAATGGGGGGGGGAGGATGGAGATAGGCCTACAGTTTCCATGTTGTGCCCTGTCACCTCTTTTGTGGATTGGGGTCACCAGGGCAGACTTTCATCTGAGAGAGAATTGTGACAGCATCAGTGAACAGTTAATAGTCTTGGTTAAGGGGGTTAAGACAGCAACTAGTGTCAGGGCAATGAGCTTCAAGTCAAGAGAGTCATCATTAGTTCTGTTTTTTCCAAGAACTTTCAGTAGGTATTTTTTGGCAGCACACTCGGGGATTGTTTTGAAATAGAAATGTGGATGTTCCAGCTTCAATGTCGGCCTCCCTTGAGGAGCCAGAGAGGTGTTGAGATCAAAGAAATTAGCTGGCAGCACATGACTTAGGTCAGTGAACTCCTGATTAAAGGTATTGGCAATTGAGGTGCAGTCTAAGATGATGGTGCCATCTACGTTCAGCATGATAGGTGTCTCTTTGGGACCTTTCCTGTGATTTCAGATATGTTGTTGCAGAATTTCCTTCAGTTTTTCCATGTGTTGGCTAGTGCACTACTATAGTAGCTGGCTTTATCCAAGCAAATGGCTTTGGTGCAGGTGTTTCTGGCTATTTTATTGGCCTGTATATCGGTTGATCTACCAGTCATTCTTGCCCGGTCCCAAAGGTAGTCCTGAACTTTCATTTATTCCTGTAAAGCACTGGTGATCCAAGGGTTGTCAAGACCCTTGACTTTCCATTTCTTGAAAGGGATATGGATTTCACAGGCAGCACTGAAATGTGAGATGAAGTATTCAAGTGCGTCATGTCGGTGTTGGAATCAATTAGGGACCAATCCTGTTGTTTTAGAAGTGATTTTAATGGCTCTAAGTGTCCTTTGATGAGAGTCCTGCTATTTACAGTTTTTGCCGGGGGTTTATTGAATTTAATTGACCAAAAGCACATTTCCTTACTTCATCAGATGTGCTTTTGGTCAATTAAATTCAATAATTCCAAAATTATTGGCACTAGAGGAGAGCCAGTTCACATTGAAATAGCCAAGCATTATAATTTCAGTGTTGTGGTTCAGGCTGTTGATACAGGTCAGGAGTGGGTCCAGGCTAGATGATGTCAACTTAGGTGGAATATAAACTGATGCTATTGTCAGGGCCTTATTATGGGCTCTGAGCAGAGTCTTGATAGCTAGGCTCTCTATGTCATTGTCAAAAATTGGGCATTGGTAGAGCATGTCCCTGCAGAGACTCTTTTAGATATAGGGCACAACTTCCCTCTTTTTTTGATAGTCTGTCCTGCCTGAAAACAGAATATCCTGGGATTGCAACAGCAGTATCAGTGATCACTGGAGACAGCCACATCTCAATCACTGCAAGGATGTCAGGACTGTGCTGGATGGTCCAGGCAATAAGGGCATCAAATTTTTGAGCAGACTGCAGATGTTGATGCTAGCTATTGAGACAGACTCAGATCTGATTGTGCCACCAGGACTGGATGAAGGAGGACCTGGGTTAGGGTGTATGTTTCCAGACATAAGCAGGTGAAGCAGTATTAGGAGCCTTAGATGCTCTTTCAGATATCTACTGTGCAACAACCATATATTTTTCATTTTGCGCTCTTCATTAGCACCAGTATGGATTGATCGCACACTCAATAGTAGCAACAATACACAGTAGTGAGTGGAAAATGACATGTTTGGTCGTAGGAGCAAACTAGTACGTTGTAGGATTTTGAAGCAGTGGTTAAGGCAATATAAATTATTACTGCAGGTGGTCATTCCAAGTGTATAAGGAGGGTATTCATCAAGGTAACCAGCAGTAGGTCTTGTGGACCTCGTAGAGTCAGTGGTAATTGTGGAAGACAGTACAGCCATAAAAACATGGACAGCATAATCATAGGTGAGAACAACACTGTTGGTAGGGGGAGGCATGGGCAAATTTGGGACAGAGCCAAAATGAAAGGTACAGATCAGTGTGACCTACTATATTGGTTATGAATAGGGCAGCTAGAATTGGGTTAGGTTTGTAAGAGACAGATATAGCAGAAGGGGGCCTATCAGAGAGGAAGGATAAGGAAAGAGGGTTCAGAGATAGTGGGGAGAGAAAGAAAGAAAATGACTACAGAGAGTATGGGAAGCAGCAGCGAGGAAATAACAGCAGAAAGGGTGGAGAAAATGGAACAGTAGATAGGCTGGGTTGGAAGTAGAGGAATAACAGCATTGGCCCAATGAGGTCTGGAGAAGACAAGATTGGAGGAACTGCTGCGTATTTAATAGAGGCTGGGGTCAGGAAGGGTGGGTGGGACAAAATATAGAGTGAGAGAGATTAAAAATAACCACCAGGGGCAGTTTTTAAAGTGTTGAAGTGGTATTAATATGGCTAAAGGTGGGCTCTTTGTGAGTGTGGTGTTTATATTTTGTGTACTGTGCGCAGATGTTGTTTTTGCTCATATTAGTGAATGTGAGAATGCTGCTAGATTACATACACCCAGCCTGACAGCATGTGGCACAGTATACAATTACTTATTAAATTATTGTCATTCTCTGGGCTTCATATGTAAATATATTGGGTATAATGTGGGTTACAGCATCAGGAAGTTTTAGGGGACATTATCATTTGAACGCTTTTTTCCCCAAGTGTGGATTTATTGCATAGCACTCTTGTTATGTTCTGGGGATGTGGAAACTAATCCCGGACCTATTGTAAATTACTTAGCTGATAGTGATTATTTTAGATTAAGCTCTTTTGGGCTTCGGATTATACACTTTAATGTTCAAGATTTGATGTCTAAGTTTCATGAGTTTGAAGCTTGGATTGAGTTGTATAATCCTGATGTTCTGGCTTTAAGCAAGACCTGGTTGCACCCAACAGTTTCAAACCTTGAACTAAACATTTGTGGTTATAAAATATTTAGGAGGGATCACACCTTTGGGGGGGGAGTTATGTTTTATATAAAAAATGATTATCTAGTGGTGGAAAAAGGAATAATGCTGGATGATTTGGTGTAATGTGAATGTTTTACTGTTCAAATTGTATTGGGTTCTTCAAAAAAAACTGTCACTTTGCTGCATATATAGCCCTCCAAAAGTAAATAAGAATGGCCTGCAAGAACTTGTGGATAACTTGGATATTAAGACAGTGGGGGAACTTTTGGTTTTAGGTGATTTTATTCATAATTTGGGTGGTACTGAGATTACTAAATTGGGTTGGGTTCTGGCTCATACTAATTTACAACAAATGATAACTGTTCCTACCTAACTAAATAAGAGGATAAAAAGACACACAGTATTGGATTGGATTTTGACAAACAGACCAAATCATATTTTAAAATATGGTATAATTTCTGATTCATTGAGTAACCACCACCCTGTTTTCTGTCTGTGGAAACACAGTAGATCTAGGAAACCAAAACCGATTATTCATACTTTTAGGAATTTTTCTAATTTTGATTTGCAGGGCTTTTGTACAAAATTATGTACTATTGATTGATCTTCTTTACATTCCATTCCTGATATTAACTGTGCATTTGACTTTTTTTTATCTCTGAATTCACTGTAGTTTTGGATCAGTTTGTCCCTTTAATAAAGCATATGGTGAGTGGGAAACAATCTCATTGGCTTACATCTTCATTACTTAAATTAATGAGAAGCAAAGACAAATTATGGAAAAAATATAAACTGGATAAATCAGAGTCAAATTTTCAGAGCTACCGTTGCTTAAGGAATCAATGCAAATCACAGATTAAAATAGCAAAGATGAATTACTTAAAGCAAAAACAATCTGATGACTTATCAAAATATAGAAAGTTTTGGAGCATGATTAATAGTTTAATTAAACCTACAAATGGTTCAGAAATGTCAATGAAGTTAGGGGAGAATATGTTAACCTGTCCTCAGAGTATAGTTAATGAATTTAACAAAATGTTTGCTAATCTAGATATGTATAGTGTAGATGGTGTTGACGGTGATTCAAACAGTGCTATTGTTGATTCTAGTGGGAAATCTATCTAAATTTTATTTAAAAATAACTACATCTGATGAAGTAAGGAAATTGTTTAAGCAGATGAAACATGATAGCTCTGGAGGGAGTGATGGGTTAATTCCCAGTTTGTTAATAGATGCTGCTGCGGAATTAGCTTTCTCCATCAGTATTCTTTTAAATTTGCCTTTTATCTTGGGGCAGAATCTCGATATGTGGAAACACTCCCCTGTTGTTCCAATCCATAAGTCAGGTTCTGTATATGAATTTGAAAACTACAGACCAATATCTATTTTATCAGCTCTGGGCAAAGTCCAAGAAAAAATGTTTATAATCAGTTTATTTGAATTTGTAGAACAGTCAGGATTATTGTCCCAGTGTCAGCATGGGTTTAGAAAAGGTTGGGGGACAGAGGCTGCCTTGGTTGAGTTTAGAGGTGCAGTCCTAGAGGGTATGGAGAGAGGGTGCTTGACTGGGGCTGCGTTTGTGGACATGACAAAGACATACGATTTAGTTGACCATGGGTTGTTGATAAAAAGACTTGGATTTTTGCAGTGGGTCATGCTGCCTTGAGGTGGTTTAAAGATTACCTTGGAGGTAGATACCAAAGGATTATGTATGGCGGTACAGTTTCGGACAGTGTACTTGTTAAATATGGAGTCCCTCAGGGCTCCACACTAGGCCCAGTCCTGTTTTTTATTTTTTTTGATGGAATTAGTTCTGTACTAGGGGTGTTCAACTTACATTATAAGCTGATGATGCAATAATTTATACCCAAGGAGCTTCTACTGTTGAATTGAATAGCATTTTTAACTACCAGAATGGGTATCCTTCAGAATTGGCTTATCTCTAACAGGTTGGTTTTGAACAAATTGAAGACTAAAACAATGTTGTTTGGTACAAAAGCTAGAATGAGAGAAGGGGGACAGAGTCTGCAGGTGAAATCTTTAGAAGGAACTTGTTATGAGAACATTGATACTTTTCGATATTTAGGTGTCATATTAGATACCATTTTAAGTTTTGACTCGCATCTTGCTAAATTAACCTCTAGGGTACATTCTAAGGTAGCTCTGTTGTATAGATTATGCTCCTTTTTTACTAATGAGTCAAAAATGGCAATAGCTAAACAATGCTTAGCTCTGATTGTAAATTATGCTGCTCTGGTTTCAGACAATGCCTCATCTAACATAGTGTCTAAGAAGTCTGCCCTATTACAGTTAATAGGTAAATGTGCACTAATGGCTCCAGAACTACACACCATTGTGAGATTTTAAAATTGATGGGATGGCTACCAGTCCACTTAAACTATAAATATTTAATGGCTACATTTACATATAGTATATGGTAGAACATTATTGTGGGCAAACTTCAGTGCAAACACACAGCTGTTGTACCATCGTGGAGATGTGATGATGGTGTTGTACCTGCCTGAGGACATCACCACCATGGTACAACAAATTAGAATGACATTGCATGCAGGCAGCAGTCAGAATGCAGCAGCGAACGCTCAATGTCACCAGACATCAATTTAAAATATCAAGTCAGTTGTCTGCGAGCATAAACGGGCGTTTGCAATGTCGGGCCTGCTATCCAAGTACGAGTCATCAACAAATCAAAAACAATTTGTAAAGGATCAACAGAACAAGTGTACATTAAAAAAACTGAAGCCAATGTAAAATTATTCAGTAATTACCTGGGCGACATAGGTGAGGCTAGAGCAATACATAGTATACCTCTTGGGGAGCTGGATGAACTGCTTGCTGAGTTTCTCTACAAAATAAAATGAATAGACGGCAGTGAGTACAAACCCAGTACTCTCAGGGGAATAATAGGCACCATAGACAGGCATCTATTATCACTCGGCTATGGTCACTCAGTGTTTCAAGGGAACATGACTGCATTTAAAGAGACACTAGCCACATTATTAGCTAAACAGAAATTCCTAAAAAAGTTGGGAAAGGGCAGCAGACCACACAGAGCTGACCCACTATCTTCTGCAGACATAAACAGAGTGTATGAAACTGGAGCCCTAGGGTTACATAACCCTACTCCATTATTAAACATGGTATTTTTCTTCAATGGTCTGTACTTTGCTTTAAGAACAGAAGAGCAGTACAGCTTGCGTTGGGGTGACCTCTCCCTACAAACAGACACAGAAGAACAGGAGTTTATCGAATACACTGAAAGACAAACCAACACTCACTCAGGAGAGAACCCAAGAGACGTGAGAGCGGTCAAACACCGCATGTACAGCAACAGTAGCAACCCAAGCAGATGTCCCATAGCAGCATACAAGAAGTTTGCATCCCAGTGTCCACCAAAAATGCTCAAAAGCTAGTCTTCGTTCTGCCTGGCAGTTAACATAAACCACAAGCCTCGCATTAGTTATTGGTACAGGACAATGACTCTTGGCGAGAACAAAGTTTGCAATATGTTGCAGGTAATAAAAATAGCGGCTGGTCTGCCATCTTGCAACAGAATAACTAACCATTCCACCTGTAAGACTGCAATACAATGCCTGGTAGACAATGAGGTACCTCCAAATGAGGTCCAACAAGTCTCCGGACACCGCAGCCTGCAGTCAATAAATAATTACAGCCACTTGTCCGAGGCAAAGCAAAAAAGAAACTCAACCATATTAGCTGGGCAATCCTCATTATCTGTATCACAAACCTCCTCTTCTACCTCAGCTGTAACTTTAAAGATAAACCCTAAATCAATAGCAGCAGATTCATCATCTAGGAATCCCTTGAGTGACCTTCCTAACTTCACTCTATCGATGGATAACTGCCCCTCCCAACAGGGTGTCAACATGTACATAAATCACTACCATGGGCCACAGAATGGACTTTGAATTGCCGCGATAAATGACTCGTCCTCTGATGACGAGTAACCACTGTAAGTTCCACAAACGTGCAGTCATTGGTTTTTTTGCAATTTTTTTCTAAAATGCTCATTAACTGAGTCTGTTTTCCTCCCCCTTCCCCAGTTACCTTTCATCTCGCATCAACCTGCACTGACCCGGTCACTGAACTCGTGGAAATAGCTGAAGTTCTTGAAACCCTCAAACTTTGACCTTTGACGTCGAGCAACGTCACACATTATTGTCACATGACTCAAACTTGTATATTTTATGTAGCTCTTATTCTTTATTGCTGTCCCATGTTTGATGTATTTAAAAATAAATGCAAACTGTATTCAAAATCTTAGTGCTTTTTTCGTGGCCACGTAAGGTACTCTGTGTGTGTGTGTGTGTAGTCGTGAGCATGTGTGCGTGCGTGTGGTGGGGAGGAGTGGTGTCGGGGGGTGAACAAATCCTAAAAAGTAATTTCTATGAAAAAACTTGCCTCAATCGCACCTACACTATACAGAATAAAGTATGGGTGGACAGTTAACAACAGCTGTGTATACTTCTCGACGTTGTCATGGAAACCAAAGACCTCTTGAGCTGCACTCTCAAGGTCTATCAATTTGCCGTGGCAACATCTCGAAGCATACACAGTGCTGTTGTTAACTGCAGCCCATACTTTATCCTCTATATAGAATTATCTCATCTGGTACCCCACTGAGTTTGTCTAGATATTTTCAATATTATGATTTTAGTTTTTACTACAGACAAAGGATTGATAACATGGTTTTGAAGTTACCTTTTATGAGATCTGCAAGTGGTCAACAGGCTTTTGCTTATTCTGCCCCCCAAAACTGGAGTAATCTACCACTTGCCATTAGGAATGTCAAGACCTTTAAATCTTTTTCATCTGCTCTGTTTCTGCATTTTATAACATTATCTGAATGTGGGTGTTTTGACTGATGTTTTATAGTTTAATTGACATGGAAATGTTATTCCTATTATAGTATGTGAATTATGTGTTATGTGTTTATTGCATTTGTTGTACAGAACATTGGTCGCAACTGTAAATGGAATTAATTTTCCAGTGTGTTTATTCATCAAGCAAATAAACAAACAAACATACAGTGGTACAGGAGGTGGGAAAAGGACTGTGCCATCACTGTATTAGCCTGCATCTTCAGATGTGTAATGTGATGTGATCCGTGATTACACAACAAGGCTTGATAAGGTTTGGCATGGCACCAAAAGCCCCCACTACAGCAATTATCCACCATGCTTGTGACTATTATACAGTATATTGATTTTTCTCAACAAACCACAAAGATCTTGGCCCTCCTTATCTAGTCTTCATAAGATTGGATTGCCTTTACTGCCTCAAGACTTTTAATCTGAGCAGAAATCAGCCAGCCTAGTGCCTTACTGGGCAGTGACAAAATCTAATGTAATAGTTACCACCCATGAAACTGTGTCATGTTTCTTTATAGCAATACCAGTTATAACTGGGGGTTTGGGCAACTGACTAATCCGAAACCATCATTTTCATTTTTAATAGCCTATTAAGGCAATGAATCTGGAGCAGGGATGAAATGAACAATATATATATCCTACTGGCCGTTGACTGGCACAGCCCTCCTCTCACCTTCTTGGCCAGCTGCCATATGAGCAGACAGTGAGCGTGCATACAGTATACAGTAAACTGTATGAATGCTCACTATCAGCTCATTTGGTAGCTGACCAAGGAGGTGAGAGGAGGGCTGTGCTAGTCACTGTAGCAGGCCTCCAAATTTCCACTCATTTCCCTGGATGGGTGGTGTTCCAGGAGCAAGTGGGGCAGGTGGGGGACCACTGGACTGTCAATGTCTACTGGTAAGACTGTCAAGGGGCATTCAGGTGGTGGAGATGGAGGGTTCCACTGGATACCAGGGCCTGCCATACCCTTGTTCACAGGTGCCTGGGGTGGGAGGTGCCACCATGTAGCAGGAAGATGTTTGATGTACATGGGGGTTTGGGTGGTGCAGGTGCCACTAGACACTAGGGAGATGTTCAACATACATGGGATGTGTGGTCAGAGGGGTTCAGGTGCCACTAGACACCAAGGATGTATGTGTAATATATGGGACGAGTTCTTGGAGGATGAAGGGGGGGCACTAGACATCAGAGATATGTGCATATTATCAGGGAGGGGTGATCAGGGCTAGGGGTGCCACTAGACACCAGGGATATGTGTACATTCCATGGGCTGGGTGATCAGGGGGGTGAGGGGTGCCACTAGACCACAGGGATATGTGTTGAATCTCTGGAATGGGTGATCAGGGCCAAGGAGTGCCACGAGACACCAAGGATGATGTTTCAGATGCCTGCAGGATGGGTACTAAAGGGTCACCACTAACCATGCAAAAGCACATAATGGGCATGCAAAAATTACCTTAGCACTTTGCATATAGGTAGCAGTATAGTGCAGTGGTTTAAGACTCTTAGCTGCAAACCTGGTGACCTGGGTTTGAATCCCACAGCACCCACTTGCATACTGTGTGACCCTGAGCAAGTCACTTAACTTTCTAGTGCTCCCAGGTTGTACCTGTAAATAAACTTTCAGCTTCGTATGTCTCTCCTGGTAAAAAAAAAAAAAGAAAAAATATCCAGTGGGCTCATTTGCATGGTGTGACTGAATATAGCTAATGTGGATTCTGGCTCTATCTGGTCTTGGGGTTCTATTCTCGGTGGGTTGGATACAGCCCAGGTCTACTTTGGGGTGCGTTGATAGTCAGCCAGATAACACTAGTCTGCCATCTGATGTTTTACGCCAGATTCCTCCCATGCAGCCCTATTGGATCTTGCCACAATTTATTTTTCAATTCATGAGCCCTTTATCCATTGGTTACTCATTTTAAGCCTTTGACAAAGTACGAGGTAAGTGTTGTGAAATGTTAGGCTATAGTAAGTAATTAACTGCTCCAATATTGTGGGGAATTTATTTGTTTCTAGGACATTGCAGACCTACTCTTCTAAATGTGCTGTGTGTGTTGCTATATGGTGGCACCATCCAAGGATCCTGATCTACCTCACAATTGTTCTGCAATGTTACTTCATAAATCTTTTTGCGACATTTTGACACCAAATTTTCAACAGAGTCTTTCTGTGACCTCACATTCTAAAAATGACAGGAGCCATTTATAAAATACTAGCTGAAATGTCATTTCATGCCACAAGTGTGAAAACACATTTTGGCCAGGATATGAAAAATGACATCTGTCACATTCATGAGGTGGTATTAAAAAATAGTTATGTTGAAACTTTGGTGTCAAAATATTGAAAATTACCAAAGTTATGACTGACCATTGACAAATTTCAATGTACCTTCATAACTTTGTTTTTATTTTATTTATTTTTTTTAACATTTTGACATCACATGTTAAACATTATATTCTTATGACCCTTCATAAAGCCGGACAATGACAATTTTCAAATTCCAACCAAATCATGATTTAGCAGAGTGGCTGGGAAATCTCTTTTCAGGATGGGTTTGAAAAATTCCATCTGCCTTGTTAATGAGGTGGGGTCCCAAAAAAGCCATGTTGAAAGTTTGGTGGCAAAATATTGAACATTACCATAGCTTTTTTTTTTTTTTACAGGAGGTATGATCAAAATGGTGTTGTCCTTGCCAGAAAAAAGTTACTAACATGGATAGATTTCATTTAACAAGACCTAGAAGGAGACAAATGCCAATAAAATGACATCCACATTTTATTATAACTTTCAGCCCACAGGCAGTTGGTTGAGTGAGAACCTGGAAAGGAATTGGCACATCCTTGAAATGGAACCAGTACTAAACGGCATCAAAGAAACTTATCCGAACATTACCTATTGAAGGGGGAAAAAACCTGCCCAATGTATTGGTGCATAGCTTCCATGTGGCAAATGATATTGACACAAGTGGAGACAGACCACCTGGTACCTTCCATTGTGGTAACTGCACAATTTGTGAATACATACTGTACAGACTGCAGTCTCTTTTATCCAACCAGTTACAAGCGATGAATATAAGTTAAACTCTTTCATCACATGCAATACTGAAGCTGTAATTTATGCTGCCAAATGCACTTGCCAATATTTTGATATTGGTAAAACAATAAGGAAATTTCATATTGGAAAAAATGAACATCTGTGCAGCATTAGACATGGTCAGGCAGAGAATGCACTAGCCATGCACATCAAAAATGGACCAAGACATGGTTTTTAAATGTCAGAGGCTATAATTAATAATAAACATTTGCATCAAGAGGCATTCTGGCAGTACAAACTAAAGGCTACAATGGCCCCAGTTCTTAATGAACATTTTCAAATAGCCCTCTCTTAAAATAATGGCATATAGAGATGCTGGTTTCTTTGAGTGTGCTCAATTATCATGAGACTGTAATCTGTCCAGTACTGTGATATTTATTGTTATAACATGGGCCCATGCCTCACAATGCACCCGGGGTGTTGATTAATCCCCAATAACCGCACACCCTGTTGTGAGTTATTGCTTACTTACTATAGATTTTCATTTTTGGAGACTCTTATTCTAGGTGCTTTATCCTGTTATTGCTTTCCCCTTTTCCCTTCACATATCCCCATATTTCACTCTTTCCCTGTATTATAAGTAGTTTATTTGTATATATGGTACTTGGGTTTCATAATTTCTACATACTATGATGTTGATATAATATGTATTGTACATATTTGTTTAGTGTGTTTGCTCTTATAATTTATTATGTATTTGCACTTTAAAACTCATTTGCATACTTGCCCTATAAATTATTTGAGGTATGCAGGATATGTACATCTTCATAAAACTTCAGAGTGATGTGAAACATACATCAGTGACTGTGAGGGGGTTGCTACTGTGATATTGTTCAGCTGAATAAAAGCCTTTTAGCCACTCCAAAGGTTTTTTTTTTTTTTGAGTTTGGACATGCCAGCCGAGTATAGTAGAATTCTTCTTATGACCCCACTTCATTGACCCAGTTTTCAAATCCCACCAAGAAGGTGATTATGTGTAGCACTTGCAAAATTACCTATCAGGGTGGATTTGAAAAATGTCACCTACTTTGTTCATGAGGTGGGGTCCCAAAAATGTCGTGTTGAAAATTTTGGGGAAAAATATTTACAAATGACCAAGTGATGAGTAAATGTTCAAGACACATTAAAATACTTTAAAACTTGACATTTTTGCTGTCAAATAAATATCATTGTTTTTGCTGAAGCAGTAATTTGTGCCAAAATGAATTTGTCCTAATCAGCAGTTTCTCCATTATAGTAAATGTGGTGCCAATTACTTAGCACTAAATTTAATTTACACAGTTATGGATGCATTTGTGTTTGTGCTAAAATTATTTTGCATGCAAATAATTAGATTTGCAGTACATTAACTAAACTTACCTTGTTTCATCAGTTTGCAGTCCAACCCTGAAAGAGTTGGAAGTGTCTCTGGTCAAGAGAGGATTATAGTATTGGAGCCAGTAGGTCAGTAAGGGGTATGAGGTGGTTGTGGGTGCTGAGTGTGGTGTTGTCTGGGGTGGGTGGGTGTGGGGGAGGGAACAGAGGCTGGCAAGGCAATAGACATCACTGGATAGTTTTCTTTATTACAGGGTTTCAAAAAAGATGTCAGGGGAACATTTTACTTTTACAGGTACTGATACTGGGGATGGGTCATCCCACTCTCAGCTTGATGTTTAGCAACACTGGGGATGGGTAACCCAGTGTCACACTGTGTTGCAATAGGAAAGGGGGATCTCAGATGGTACCAGGGATTTGGCACCCTAGTGCTGGATTGTTTATTGTGACAGGCAGATAAACCACATGCATGGAAGGAGTATTAAGCAGCACCAGGAATGGTCATCCCATTGTCAGACAAATACATACTTATTAGATTTAGCAGGCACCTGAGACTGACCACCACAGTGTATGGAATATTGACATCTCCACTTTGTGGTATGTGGCATGTGGCAATGGCTGCTGCTAAAAAGCACATTTTCCTGCAGCCCCATTCTGCAGGGGCAGGGCCATGCACTGATGCATAGCCCATACCCCCACTGAACAAATAGATTTGCCACTGAAACGGATGCTGTTTACAGCATCTTGCATCACCTCATGATGATGTCTATAGGCCCCCTCCCAGACATGCACATGTTTTTGTCAAACAACTGGATTTTAAAATGCAGTGGTAAAAAAATCAGTTGTCTTTAGAATGTTCCATATTAAAACTGAGCATGCCTGTGATTTTCCCTAATTTCTCAAAAATGGGGCAAGTTAGGGACATAAAATGCATAAAACCATACACTTTGGGGCCAACTCTATAAACCAGCAAGTGTCAGGTTTGAAATCCACTCTGTTTTTATGGCTGTGGGCAGAGCCTACAGTCATCTTGTTTTAGCTTTAAAAATGGGATACTGAAGCACAATGTTTTGGAGTTTTTAGTGTATCCTTCCACAACTATAAATCACTACACCAACTGAATGAAATACTCTCTTCTCTCTGTTAAGTAGACCAGTTGCAACACTATTTTTTCAGTTTGTTGTCACTCTCTTGTCTCTCCTCATGCCTTTTCAATTTCAAGTCAAGTCAAGTCAAATTTATTTAAAAGACGCCCAATCCCGGAGGCTCTGGGTGCCGTACAAATTTTAAAAAGAGCATAATACATAAAATAAATAAAATAACAGATAATAAATACATTATGGTCTCATGTAGTCTAAACATCAAAAGCCTGAGAGGATAAAAAAGTTTTCAGGCAGATCTTAAAGATATTTACAGTTGAGGCCTCTCTGACCGTAGCTGGTAGTAGGTTCCATAGGGCGGGAGCCGCAACGCTAAAAGCTCGGTCACCGGCTGACTTCAGCCTCGCCCTAGGAACGGTCAGGAGGCCACTACTGGAGGATCGCAGAGGGCGGACCGATGGAACAGGTGTCAGGAGGACTGACAGGTAACCAGGGCCCTGCCCATGTAGGGCCTTAAAGGTGAGAAGACCCACCTTAAAGAGGACTCTCCACCTGACCGGCAGCCAGTGCAATTCACGCAGTACCGGTGTAATATGGCAAAATTTATACTGCCCAGTCAGTAACTGGGCAGCTGCGTTCTGCACCAACTGCAGTCTGCAGAGAAGCCCTCCTGTGACCCCAAGATAGAGCGCAATACAGTAGTCCAGCCTAGATGTGACTAAGGCATGTATCAAGGTAGGGAGGTCCAGAGACGGAACAAGGGGCCTAATCCTGGCAATGTTTCTGAGATGGAAAAAACAGGTACGAACCACGGAAGATACTTGAGTCTCCATGGGCAAGTTCCTGTCCAGAATCACTCCAAGACTACGCACCCTAGAGGAGGCCTTCAATGAGACAGTCCCAAGAACAAGTCCAGTTGCTGAATCAGAGACCTCCATATCACGAACTCTGTTTGACTCCACTACCAATACCTCCGTCTTGTTAGGGTTACCTGACAGATAGTACATATCTAAGTATATGGGATTTTTGTTGATGTGTACCTTCTTTATATTCAGATAATATCTTCACAGCTTTTCTAGGCTGAGAATCTTGTATTTAAAAATCATATTTCTGCTGTGCTATGCTATGCTATGCTATACTACTAGTTAGTGCACCTCCCCCTCATTACTGACATTCAAAGTTGAAGTCAATGAAATGAGGCAAAGAAGGGTCCATAGTCAAAGACCTAATAAAACAATTAGTTCAGTGAGATTTATTTTTCAGTTCCTCTATGTTGCCTTGTGATGTAAAGCTAAATAGTTTCTTGTGTGAATGGTCACTTCTGGTATGGGTGGTAAGGGGCGATTCCTGTGTTATAAATGCAAAGTGCGAGAGTGAGAGAAGGGGAGAGAGAAGGGGGAGCGAGACAGCTAGCATTCTGCTGTTGATAAGGTTAACCCATTGTTAACCTTACAAAACAGAGCACATGCCAGATTGCAAGTGATTTCCAAAAATTGAATACAGTGGTACAAAAAAAAAAAGGTCACAGATTGTAATGAACATCCTTGGCTATTTCATTAGTATGTAGACAATGCATGAATTATTAAAAATAAATAAATACATAAAATCCAATAATGTAGATGATTCAACATTGGTATACAGCTGCATACCATCATAATGCAGTAACTACATACAATATGAACCTATCATAGATTACTGCTCAGAGTTTTGGGGAGCTTTAAATATTACTTTCATTAATAGGAAGACAATTGTGTTTTTTCAGAGGAAGGCAACAAGAAAGTGTTTGGAACATGACACATAAGGAACATTTGAAACTCCTCAGACTACATTATTAGGGATGTAGTGGGTGGAGCCCTGTAGACCTATTGCTTTCAAAAAGGACTCCTGCATTACTTGAATTTTTTTTGCAACAAAAAACATGATAAAATGTCACACAGTTGCCTCCTCAGAGCACTCCCCTCCCACTGCACTATTTACTGGATAGCTGCCCTCTCTCTCTCAAGTCTGACTTAGCTTCACAGTGCTAGTTTTGTTGAGAGACACCCTTCATGGAGCCAAGGCACCCTTTAAAATCCATTACTGTGAATTAAAACAAACAAAATAAAACAGTGATCACCTGAATTACAGTCCCCAGCACACAACTTCATTATAATAAGCCACAGCTAGCACAGGTATCCAGGATGTTTTACATGATTGCCATCTTGTCCTGCCAGAGGTGGTCCACTGGCAACACTGTGAGGCTCACAGTTTGGCATGTCCCAAGAGGAGGGGATCCAGTAAGCTTGCTTGGTGCAGCCCCTCTCCCAAGCCAGGTGCACAATGAGGGGTATCTCTGACTTTTGCCATCTGAAGAAGTAGCCCCACTGACACTTGCAGATTGAGCTTTTGTGCTCTTTTATGATATAGATAATCAGTAACTGGTGGCTAGAGTGGCTGAGCGGGGGAGAGAGGAGGTAAGGACCATAACATGGAGTGAGGTGGTCAGCAGAAAATGGGGGAATACCAACCACCCAGGCGGTATGCTGATGGAGATTTCCAGCTAAGCGCATGGCCAAAGTGGCAGAGAAAGGGAGGGAGGAAGTAGGGACCGAAGCATGAGGCTAGGCAGACCAGGAGGGGGCCCACACACAGGGAGTGAGAGCAGATGGGGAGAAAGCAGAAAAAGTTGTTTTTCTTGAAGGGTGTCAGAAGCCAGCAGAAGAAGAGGGGCAGTGGACCTGTGTCCAGGCAAGGCAGAGTTGGCCCTATAGGAGACACACAACTTTATTATAATAAGCCACAGCTGGCAGTGCAGGTATCCAGGATGTGTTACATGATTGCTGTCCCAGTCCGCAGGTGGTCTGCTGGTGACCCTGTGAGGCTTGCTGTTTGGTGCATCCTGAGAAATGGGGATCCAGTAAACCTGCTTTGCACTGCCCCCTCTCCCAAGCTAGGAGCACGATGAGGTGTATATCTGACAGTTGCCATCTGAAGAAGCAGCTCGAGCCTCTGGAACCACTTTGGCCTCAAAGTGAAAAAGAGAACAAGATTGACCAGCCAGGTTGTAACCATTTATGGTGGTATGTTAGAAAGACCGCTGTGGGGTGCATGGCAAAAAGAACAACATGCAACTCAATTCCTTGTAATAACCTTTTATTTGGTTTGTCATCTTTTCCTGTTCTAAGTAACTGCTTTTAAACAAATGTAGTTGTTTACCCTATAGCTGTAAGTTAATGTATAGTGCATGAGGATGTTTTGGTATAGGCATGCAGTGACTGTGTAGCTCTTGATTTTTTCAAGCTTCAGTGTTTGACATAAAACCTAAACAAACTTCCTCAAACTGCGCTGTCTGTCTGGTCTCTAATTAGTGCGCTGCCTTTACAATTCAGAAAAACTTGTACTACAACTTCAGTACACAATGTCCCAAGCTGGAATAGCTTTACTGTTCTGCCATACATTTTCTCTGAGGTGCAGATTGCATATGTGTGTGTGTGTGTGTGTGTGTGTGTGTGTGTGTGTGTTTTCATTGACAGCATACTAGCTACCAAAACCCTTACATGAATCTATCAGTAAAGATCTAACAGGAAGAACGGATTCCTGTTGGTTGGTCCACTTGACGATGTCACTCCCGTCAGTTGCACAGACTGATTCTGTTTTTTTAAAGCTTCAGTGTTTGACATAAAACCTAAACAAACTTTCTCAAACTGCACTGTCTGATCTCTAATTAGCGTGCCAACTTCACAATTCACAAAAATTTGTAGTACAACTTCAATACACAGGCATGTAGTGACTGGGTAGCCCTTGATTTTTTCATGCTTCAGTGTTTGACATAAAACCTAAACAAACTTCATCAAACTGTCTGGTCTCTAACTAGCATGCTGACTTAACAACTGAGAAACACTTGTACTACAATTTCAATACACAGCATAGCTTTATTGTTCTGTCATGCATTTCCTCCAAGGTGCGATTGCATGTGTGTTTTTCTTTCATTGACAGCATACTACCTACCAAAACCTCTACATGAATAAAAACAATATCAAATGCATTGGTGGCATTGTGTCTCCACAACAGAAAGGATATTTGCTCAGACGTGATGTTATAGTGTCATTGTACTTGTAATTCAAATGCATTAACTTTTCAGTCCATTGCACCTTTTCCACATCTCTCTTTTTGCAATAAAGTAAAAAGATCTACAAGTATATGATTATATGTAGTATGTATATTGGTATGACATATTTTTGCTGTGCTAAATAAATATTGTGTCACTGCATATGTTTCCCATAGCATAAACAATGTACTAATTGAATTCTTTATTCATTGTAGCACAACCAATATTTATTAATTTGTCTGAACATAGTAATCAGCTGTAGTAGTAACTACGTGAAGTACCTGGCAAATTGCCATGTTGTTTTTAATTGTATTCAATATAGTGGAAGGGCAATTTAACATACAATGAACAATGAGAGGATTGAAATTGCCATGATGTTCTGAAGGATTGAATTATAACTTCCTCTTTCCATCCTGCAACTGTTCCTAGTTCCCTTGGTCCCTCTCCCCTTCCCCCAGCCTGCATAGAGCTTAATGTGTGCTAACTTCACTGTGATTGTTTTGCACATGCACTTCTCTATAGTAATTATAATGTTATCTCTTGCACTCTTGTACATACCAAACTGCATGTATAGCTAATATGTCCTTATGCTTTCTAATTATGTATTATGCATCTACTATGTTCTGATGCTTTCTGATGTTGTATTGCATATTCCTTGGTTGTTTTTTTTTTTCCAAGTTCAATAATACTTAATGCAATTCTTATTTGATCATGTACTCCAATGTTCCCCTTCCACCAGGGTGCATCGTGAGATAAGCAATTTTAAATTGTTCAGTGTGCCTTTCCTGGTAAAACTGTTCAATAAATAAATAAAAATAACCATGTAGGAATATGACCCACAATAATTGTTATATCAGTCTGCACTTAGTATTTAAGAGTCTATACTAAAATGAGTAACTTTAACTGTGATGAAGCTTGGCTATGCTCCAAGTGAAACGTAAGCAGTTTGTCTGTCTGCCACAGCATGTGGTTTTTTTAGCCTCTTGCAATTGAGCAGTTTTTGTACAAAAAAAAATGCTGCAATATATTGGCCCTTGGTTTTGGGTGCTTGTATTCCTTTCATGATTCTTAGAATTTATTTGTGATCGCTAGCATTTATAAATTGGGAAATGGCAATATCTGTACCCTGTTTAAATTATTAGTGATCATTGATAATTGGTAAATGATGGATTGACAGGAGCTTACATAATTAAATTTAAATTTGTTTTTTCAATTTACTAGTGAACTGACAAACTGGAAGACACATTAACCCTGTTAAAAGCAGACAAATCACATCCATTCCCCAGTAAAAATGCTTGTGGTGGCCTCTGTCAGAATTTTCACTACTACAGGGGCTCACATTTAGATAACTGCAGACTGCATACTGATATGAGAAACTGTGCGAGAGACAATTAAGTACATAAATGCAGACTGACTAGTCCAGTTACTCAATCAGCATCACATTTTTTGCCAACAAAGTCCCTGGCTTTCAATAGTTTAAAGGTTGTAACCAATTCATTTTGTACACTGACACTTGCATAATCTCAGCTATTACTGGCAAGTGCTAAGAAGCAAAGCGCATAGTCACGACAGACAAATCACTGAGGGCAGTGTCAAAAGCAAATACTGCTGTAACTGGATTTTAATAAAATAATACATAATTTCACAAATCCAGAACTGCAAAGTTATAAATAGTTCTTTCTGTACACTGTCCTCATTGATACTCTCACCACCAGTGACAGGTACTAAAAAGTAAAGCTCATAGTTGCTATTCAAATTGCTAGGCACAGTGTACAGAACAAATTCCACTGAGATCGAATTCAAGTAAAATTATCCATTGGATTAGAGGACATCTATAAACTATAAAATTTAAAACATTTCCAACAGGTAGTAACTTATTCCATTTTTATGTCACGGTGAAAAGTTCATTTAAGATGGTTGATAAAAAAAAGGAAGGGGGTAGGTCAGGGTTGAAGAATCATGTTAATACAACAATATTTTAAACAACCTGAAGATAAAATACCCAATTACACAATGAAAAACATTAAAGATAACTTAAAGAATAAAAAGTAGTTTCTATCAAATAGAAGCCCTATCAAAAATCATAAATCTATGATTACATAACTACGTAATAGCTAATCTAATAGGTCTAAAAATGCTGAATCCCTTAGTGAAAGGGATTTTCCAACTGGCACCATCTGTACAATGCCCCAAGATAACAATCGATAATATTGACAATCACTAAAAAAATCGAAGTACATATATGAAATCCAGATATCTGTTAAAAAGCAATACAATGCGACTTGGAATAATTTGGACAGACATGACAGACAGATTTAACGGGCATAATAATTGAATAGAGAGAAATGTATCCATCAAAGTAAAAATTTATCCAAGATTCATTCAAACATGCTCAAGCACCAAAACTCTGTATTACATATAATACATATGTTGTTTGGCAATGGGCATCAATTTTCATATATACACATGTATAGCTATCATAGGAAAAAAGTATAGATCCATCTTGTTTCATGCAAGGTGGGGATGATCCTCCTGGAACTACCCTGTCTTAGCACAGTTACTTGTCCACCTTATCAACACCTCAACACCAAAACCACCCATCCCCCAGCACCACCAGCTCCACACCACATTCGGACAGTTGTAGTGCCAATTAGAAAGAACTTTCCTTCCCCATTTGGACTATTGTGGCTGCTTGATTAACACTGAAAATTGAGATCGCTTTCAAGTATCTGAGAGAGGGTAGGGTGATTTTGACAGTGCAGTAGTGAAGAGACTGCAAAGCTCTAATGTATCCTTTATTTTTTTTTTCCAAAAAAATGTAAACATTTAATTTTTTGTGTTTGTGTGTTATACACCAGGGAAATAAGGGGCAAGTGTATGTGTGTGTGTGTGGGGGGGGAAGTAGCTGGTGCTAGCTCACACTTTAAAGCAATAACACTACACTACTGAGGAAAGCATGGAACACTCAGTTTAATTTCATTTTTCTGTGAAAGACACCACTTTGACATTGCAGTAAATTTTTTAATTTTGTTTTTGGAATGTGCCTCTGGCAGCAATCAGAAATAGTGACTTCGGTATCGTGGAATCAGAACAAAGTGTGTGAGGGCAGCTCATGAAATGAGAAAATAGCTAATATTAAAAGTTTAAACATTCTGGGCAGGATTCACAAAGAAAGTCAAAAATTCCCGCAGCTGTGGGAAAAAGGCCTGCAGCACTGCAAAAACACAGTTGCATGATATTCATAAAGAAATTTTGAGCAGGTACAGAATTCCATAAAATCCCCACAGCTGCAGAAATTCAGCAGCTGCAGAAATTGAGCAAGTGCTGAAAATCCTCAACTGCAGATCTACGCTGCAGAAATAGCTAAGGAGGCAACTCAATAGTGAACCTTATTAGCTGGAGCAACAGGCTTTAACATTGCTGCCATAGCATGAAGCTGAAAGCACCCACAAAGAGATCAGCAACCAGTCCCTCAACTGGGACCACTGCAGCACCACAAGTACCAGCAGTACCATGGCACCACAGTGGCTGACTGCTGCTGCTGGTCCTCCCTCCCTGGGGTGTTCCTGTTGCCTGCAGGGGTAGCATTTGCTGTAGGCTGGTCAGGCTGTACTGCTTGTGGGGCTCCGGCATGGGCTGCACTGGGTCTGGTGGTTGTTGCTTGTTGCCATATCATGGCATTTGCTGTTGTTGCTGTAACATCAGCCACTGCTATACTCACTGGGATGCCATTACCTGTGCCTCACCTCCACCTCAATTGATTCCAATTGTTGGGGCACTACTGCAGTTTTTTGAGGGAAAGTTACACCTCATTCCACTATGTGTAACATTTTTTCCACAAAAAAATGGTTGTGAATAGCCTTTCAGGGGATGTGCCTTACTTATCTCAAACCTTTTTTTCCTCAGGGACTTCCACAGCTGCACTTTTTCCACATTCTGTAGTGTTTTTTTCCGCAGCTGTGGAGGGTTTTGTGAATAGCACTCGGTGCAAATTCTCCTTTGTTTCCATAGTTGCAGCAGTTTGGGGGATTTAGGGAAGGTTTTACACCTTCAAAAAGCTTTGTGAATCCAGACCACTGTGTTTATGTTGCTTGTACTGTATACTAACAAATTTCATAATCTATTTATTTGAAAAAGGGTTTTATCCTCCTATATGGAGACCCACCAGCCTCACAATGTTTAATGCAATTTTAATTTCGCTGGTGACACCACACCTCCAAATATAGCAAAAGGAGAAAAAATGGGTGAACACTACTGTAATGTTCCTTTGTAATATTCTCTATTTCATCCACACATATCAAGGGCGACCGTTTCATGACTGGCTCCACTTCCTCAGGCCCACTGTTTTGGTCTTTTTATTAAACTTTTCTATGTTCTATATTCCATGTAAGGCTGCAAGTCCACTGTTCTTATTCTCTCAAAAGAGGTGATTCATTTCTCCTTGTATAAATTTACATTCTTGTTGGAAAGACAAAGAACCTCTATGCGCAAACACTGAGGCAAGGGTTACCCCAAAGGGCATTTGGCTGGGAAGCCAAGTTTCAAGAAAATACAAAATCACACATGCCCACGTAATGCAAAGCATCATGGGATGCATATGCAAATCACCACAGAATGTTATGCCCGTTCAACTTTAAGCAGAATTGCATGGTGCCAAAAGGCCTCTCACACAGTTTGCAAAGGGTGCTAACAGATGAC
Source organism: Neoceratodus forsteri (assembly GCA_016271365.2). Classification (NCBI taxonomy): domain Eukaryota; kingdom Metazoa; phylum Chordata; order Ceratodontiformes; family Ceratodontidae; genus Neoceratodus; species Neoceratodus forsteri. The sequence goes on along the minus strand of CM028131.1, from coordinate 1,064,640,567 downwards.
ATAGACACATGTTTCATCCTACCAGGACTCATCAGTATGCCTTGTCTGTCTGACACCCCAGTGGAATGAACCAGCTACCCTAAGACAGTCTGTCTAGGTTATGTTGTGGCTAACCCATTAAAATAAAAAACTATTTAAAAGACAAAGAACCTCTGTGTGCAAACACTGAGGCAAGGGTTACCCCAAAGCTCATTTGGCTGGAACATAACCTAGACAGACTGTCTTAGGGTAGCTGGTTCATTCCACTGGGGTGTCAAATAGACGAGGCATACTGATGAGTCCTGGTAGGATGAAACACGTGTCTATGTCATCTGTTAGCACCCTTTGCAAACTGTGTGAGAGGCCTTTTGACACCATGCAATTCTGCTTAAAGTTGAACCAGCATAACATTCTGTGATGATTTGCATATGCAGCCCATGATGCTTTGCATTGTGTGGGCATGTGTGATTTTGTACATTCTTGTTGTACCACTTCTACACTTCTCCCAGAGGTGCAGAATAGCATGGCTCAAGCTGACTCGCAGTGTAAGGACTCCTTACACTGAGTGTCAGCTTGAGCCATGCTATTCTGCACCTCTGGGAGAAGTGTAGAAGTGGTAAAACAAGAATGTAAATTTACACAAGGAGAAATGAATCACCTCTTTTGAGAGAATGAAAACAGTGGACTTGCAGCCTTACATGGAATATAGAACATAGAAAAGTTTAATAAAAAGACCAACATAGTGGGCCTGAGGAAGTGGCACCAGCCATGAAACTGTCACCCTTGAAATGCGTGGATAAAATAAAGAATATTACAAAGGAACATTACAGTGGTGTTTGCCCATTTGTTCTCATTTTGCTGTGTTTGAAGTCAACTCTGGGATGTCCTAAGACACACTGTAAATACACTGAACCTATAGGCATCCTGAACCTTTTATCTAGAAACACCTCCAAATATAGAAAAAATTAACTGGCATTAAACATTAATAGTTCTACAATGTACTGTATGTGTTACATTTCTTCCTGGTGCTTAGTGCCCCCCTCTCCACCATCTGATCGGTGTCCCTGTATTTTTTCATTGTTTCCCTGGTCTCTAATGGCACCCCACCCCTTTGATTGGCGCACCATTTTTTATTGTATCCCTGGTGTCTACTGGCACCCCCATTCTGATTGCTGTCTTCCCTGTAATAAAGAAAACAGTCCTTTGATTTTTTAAAACATGTAAAAAAAAAGTTTACTCACCAATTTGACCCCCAGCCCCAACCTCCAGCTTAGCACCTACCACACTGCACCTCCCTCACACCCCTCACACCCTCACTCACCTGAACAGATCCCAGGGTAAAGAACTATTTGCCAACTAAAGCCATGTCTTGCTGCTGGAATTGGTGACTGCAATACAATTTGTCTCTGACCCTGTCAAGGTAAAAAGCGCTTACTCCACCCATGTGCCTTTTGCTGCTTTCATGAAAAAATTTTACTTTTCTCTGGAGTTCTGGGGAACAAGGGCCTAGATAACCCTGCATACCAATTGGGAAGTAAGCATACTATTACAATTTGTCAAAAAATTATGGATGCATGGGAACGCAGTGCCAAAAGGGCCCAAAGCTTCAACCAGCCAATAAGGCTACAATTATACTGTCTCTAAAACTAAAGAAATCAGTTGCAAAAACTGTTAATTCATCAGTTAGGGTTAAAGCGACAAAAGTAGGGAATTGTGGCATTAGGGTTTCCAACCCTCACACCTATCCATACCCTGCACACACCAACAGGCATCAGGGGATGAACCTTGGAGTCATCAGCCCTAGCACTCACCCCGTTCTCCTGTACTGTACCAATCTGAGGTTATTTGCTTATGTAATGGGGTGAGTATTAGGGTTGATGACCTCAAGGCACCCCTGACACCTATTAGTGTGTGCAGGGTGGGGGTGGGGTGTTAGGATTGGAAATCCTAACTCCACATTTCCTTACTTTTGTCATTTTAACCCTAACTGATGCATTATGTTGTATGCCCCTAATGCTCTCTCTTTCCTTTCTGTTTTCCCTCTGTTTATGTCTGGACCTTATTTTTTCCCTTAGTCCTGTAGACTTGCCTTCCCATGTTGTTCTCCAATCTCTCAAATCTCTATCTCCCTACTCCTGTATCCCTGCTCTAAGATTCTTCATGCTTTGATCCCTCTGCCCTGTCATGTTCTTGCCTGTCCTCTACTTCCTCACCTCCCTCTAATACATGTCCCTCCCTACCCCTGCTCCCTGCTATGATTCCTCTATCCTGTCTCTCTCCTGCCCGATTATCCACCTTCTCTCCCTTACCCTGGCTACTCTGTCTTCCTTCCCTAAGCCTCTTCTCATTATATTACCCTATTCCCCTCCTGCCCACCTCCTCTACTGTAATTCCAAAAGACCTTATTTTTTAGAGTTAGACCTTATATACGAAATCTCTGCAAACTGTATTTGCTTGACCTATCCTTGTTTACCCCCTCAACAATTGCTACTTGCCTTGCCCACCGTGGCCTACAGTTGTACTTTCTGTTTCCCTCCTATTTGTGCCATGTTAATCTGCTTCTCACCACGTATAAACCTGTAATGCTACCTATTACCTCTGTTATGTTGAATAAGTTATTTCTTTCAAGGTTTTTACATTGTGTACCTTTTGCTCAAAATTCTGTTTGCTTTCTCCCCATGTTAAAAATGAAAATGTTCTTGTACCTGTTTTATTTATGTTGTACTCTCCTGGGTCGTACCTGAAAATAGTCATTGTGTTGGCTAGTGTACTTACCTGGTAAACAAAAACTAAATAAATTAACAAAGTTTTTTGCAAATCTATCTATCTATCTATCTATCTATCTATCTATCTATCTATCTATCTATCTAAAAACCCACCACCCCACTCACCCCCTGAAATGTAACAGTGACACTCAGTGTCTGGATCACAAAATCACCCCCCCCCCACTATCATACATGGGCGGTTCTGTTTTTTTTTTAAAACCATATAATGCTATACTTCATATAATGCTATACTTCCCCCTACCCGACCCTTCCTCTTAGCAACCACCACCCACTACACCCACAGAAACATAACAGTGACAGTGGAGGCACCCAATCCTCTTTTTTTACATTTGTATTAACCTGTAACAAGAACACTGTTCATCATTGTTTTTCACACCATTTCTGAACCCCACCTAACCCTCCCACTGAGCATCCACCCCCTCCAAAGCCCTTACTTGCCCATTGGGGGTGCAAGGCCATAATCATCTCTTGACCGCAGACACATATTTACTCTTCAAAGCCCAATTGCAAACTGAACAAAATGGTATGCCATTCAGTGTATTTCAATGGGGGTTTGAACTTAGTGGCATAATGTCTGAATTTTTCAATATTTTTCCCTAAATTTTCAACATATCTTTTTTGGGACACCACCTCATGAACAATGCAAATGATGTTAGGTAAATCTGTCCTGAAAGGTGATTTCTCAGTTGTTATGTGAAATCACCTCTTGGGCAGGAGCTGGAAATTTCCTCCAGCATTGTTCATGAGGTAGGGTCATAAGATGGCTATGTTGAAAATATTGTGTAAAAATATTAAAAAACAACAAGGATACTGCTTGTAACACTAGTGACCTGGCATTAGGAGTGCTCTCAGGTTGCTGGAGGGCCAGCAGGGGGGAGGAGGATCAAGTGCCCGACAGACTGCTCTCCTTCTCTGAGGAGAGTGGGATGCTCATCCTGCCACTTTACCACCAGCTGGGTGGTCATGGGTGGAGGTTCAGTGGGACAGCAAAACTGTGGGTGGAAGGATGTCAGTGAGGAACCAGAGAGGCAGCACATCTCAGTTTGCTCTGCCCTTTGGTTCCTATTGCACACCGACATCTAGGGAGAGGAACAGAAAAAGAGGAAAACTCCCAACACTGGACTCCAGCAGATGGGACCCAGCAGTCCTGAGATTCCTTAACTGGGCTCCTTGAGGGGCTGGCAGGATCACCCAACACAGACTTGGGGTGATGAGGGGTCCCCCTCCCTCCCACCCAGGGGTAAACCATGGCAGGATGGGAGTAGGTCCTCCTCCCTCCTGGGAGTTACCCGGGGTGAAACTATGGGAGTGTGCACTACCTAGGAATCCCTGAAAGCAGGAGTCTAGTGTGGAGACAGAAGTGGCATAAACAGTAAATAAAAAAAGGATATGAGCCTATGTTGCATTTTGCAAATGCAGTCTCATAACTTTGGTAATGTTCAATACTTTTACACCAAATTTACAACATGGCCATATCTTTACAGCTCCTCATGAATGTGACAGCTGTCATTTTTCAAATCCTCTCCAAACTTTTTTTTTTACATCCAGAAAGGTGATTTTGAAGTTGCTGCACAAAATCACCTTTTGGGCAGGAGTTGAAAATGTTCTCTCTCATTGTTCATAAGGTGGGTCATAAGATGGCTATGCTGAAACTTTTGTGTAAAAATATTCAAAAAATAACAAAGTTATGAGCCTACATTGAATTTTGCAAACGCAGGCTCATAACTGTGATAATTTTCAATATTGTTATCCCAAATTTACAACATAGCCATATCTTTATAGCACCTCATGAATGTGACAGCTGTTATTTTCACATCCTGACCAAAATACAATTTTTTTTTTTTTACATCCCAAAAGGTGATTTCACTGTCCCTGCATGAAATCACCTTTTGGGCAGAAGCTGAACATTTTTACTGTCATTGTTTATAAAGTGGGGGTCATAAGATGACTATGTGGAAAATTTAGTGTACAAATATTAAAAACAACAAAGTTATGAGGCTATGTTGATGTTTGCAAATACAGGCTCATAACTTTGGTAATATTCAATATTTTTAACCCACATTTTCAACATAGGCATTTCTTTTCAGCACCTCATGAAAGTGACAGCTGTCATTTTTCAACTCCTGCCCAAAATGTGTTTTTGTATCAAGAACGTTGATTTTGCAGTCCCTGCGTGAAATCACCTTTTGGCCAGGAGCTGTACATATGCTCTGCCCTTCCTGATGAAGCAGGGTCATAACAATGCTTTGTTGAAAGATTGGTGTACAAATATTATAAAACAACAAATTTAGGAGCCTATGTTACATTTTGCTAACAAAGACTCCTAATTTTGGTAATTTTCAATATTTTAACACCTTGTTCCTCACCTGCAGCCCTATCAGCTCTGGCCAGAGTTTGTTTATTTATTTATTTTGAAAAGTCTCACCAGGAAAGGCATACCGAGCTACAATAGCTTGATTCCAGATGCATCCTGGGTGAAAGGGGAAAAGGGAATATAAGATCCAGTTAAAAAAATATACATAGAGCTAAGTCCGTACATACTACCGAATAAATGTAAAGCTATACCAAACATTTTTGTGAGATAGGCAGGCAGCACTTGCCATCCAGAATATAGTTTATATACATATACATATTATACATTTACATACGCACTTACATTTATACTCAATTCCATATCATATACATATGCACAAAGCATTTCAACACAGATACATTTTGCTTTTTTAGCACTTGGGGTAGTAAGTAGCAGTGTCAGTGGCTCAGCAGGTTGCACACTCAGCTCTGAGGCTGGAAAATCAGAAGGCTGTGGGTTCTATCCCCACACCAGGCACTTGGGTAAAATCCCAATACTGACACTGAGATCAGGGCTCCCAGATCTACAGGGATTCTTGTATTTTACAGGGATTGTGCACCATCTGCAGGGAAATTCTTCCCATAGACTTGCATTGGTTATGCAGGAAAACAGGGCAATTCTGTTTCCCTAGGAAATAATGCAGAATACAGGAAAACACAGGAAAATCCCCTTAGAGTTACAGGGGAAAATGCCAAATCAATCTGGGAGCACTACTGTACAGCATGAGGGGGTGCTGCACTCCTGAGGTGCTGTCTTTTGGATGAGACATTAAACCAAGGTCCTGTCTGCCTATTCTGGTGGTTGTTCAGGTTGTCGTTAAAGATCCCATGGCACTTCTCAAAAAGAGTAAGGAATTTCCCCAGTTTACTGGCCAAATTTCCCCCCTTAACTAAAAATACCACCAACAGCTTAATCTGGTTCAATTTCTGTTGGTTACCATCTGTATCCCCTGCTCCGGTCACCCCTAAAAAAGGGACTTCTAGACTCAGTGGGCCAATCCAGTTAACAAAATTAAATAAAAAAAAGTGAGAAACCTAGGGGGATGGGGGAGTGGTAGATGGATGGAGATTAGGTGAGCATTCACCCCTCCAGAATGTACACCCCACAAGAGGATTGGCAGGGGATAAGGGTGGAGCAGTGAGGGATAAAATGTGGAACAGAATACTGGCACAGAAGAGGTGGGTGTGGCTAACTTGAGGAAAGGGTGGGGGAGGATTGGGAACAAAAGGGGGATGGGAGGAGGTGGCATGAAATTGTGAAAGGGAAGAATAAAGAGGAGTGAAGAGGAAGGGGAGGCAATCCTTGCCCCCGGGAGTGGAACACCAAGGGTATGAACACTACTTGATGTAAACCCAGCTAGTGCTATAGGCTATTGGCGTGCCTAGGGGAAGGGTAGAAGGGGGTGCAGTAGTGGAAATAGAGCAGAAGAGAGGGCACTGAGGGGTAATGAAGGAAAGGTGGGCCAGGTGCAATTGCAGGATGGGGAAATATAGTTTCAAAGAAGACAGGACAATGAACGAGTAGACAGAGCAGAACAGATATCTATAGGAAGGGAGTTCCAAATGTTTGAAAAGTGATAGGAGAAGGCAGCTGTCCCTGAACTGGAAGTACAGGCAGGGAGGGCAAGCGTCCCATAGGGGGATTTGCGGAGGGAGTAGGTGGGGGTAAATACTCTGCACAGCAGGTGTATTGGGGGAATGTGATGATGATGTACAAAATCATTAACAAGGAGGATCTAATGGAAGAAATAAATTTAAAATTTTAGAATAAAAAAAAAAGTAAGGGGACATGAACAACAAATTAGGCCAAACAATTTTAAAACAAGCAAGTGTAAGATTTAGTACATACAAAGGACATTAGACATTAGCAATAATCTGCCTTCTGAAGTGATAAATAGCAGGCACATTTTTATGGCTGTGCGGTCCAACCTCCGCAGACGTTATGTCACCATCAGATTTGTATAAAAGCACTGGGGAGGCACATGACCAGACCACTGTCTGGTGTGCTGCCACAGTGCTCTGGCATAGTTTTCAGTGATTCTGTTTATACAGCCCTTTCCCTTCATGGGCTGTATAAACACGCCCCCTTCCTGGTGTACTATGTTTCCTTTCTGCAATTGCAGAAGTGATGTCTGCCATGTGCAACATGTCAACGCTGACTTAAACTGCATATGCATGAGTATCACACATATGTAGTCATGTCAGCACCACAATGTTGTGGATGGCTGACTCCTGGGCAAACTGCACATGCACAAGTATCACACTTATGCAATACTGCAATCACTACAGTATTAGTTACGGCTGACTCTGGTACGGCAAGAGCACTGCATATTCCTTTCAATGCTCTTGCCACTCCTAAAAGCTCTCCACAGCCATATCGGCTCTGTCCAGAGTTTATTTAGGTATAAGTGATCAAAAAAAAAATTATATTCATTTTGACTAATTTTGCATTTTTTTCACCTCAGTTACTTTGCCTCCAGTGAATGGATTGTCACAAAGTTGTCAAGACCCACAGATCTTGACACAAGATCTGTTCCTGCCAAATGTCAAGTAAATTGGTTGAACGGGGAGTTATTAAGGTGCAAAGAGTGGGGTATAATACTGAAGGACTTACTCAACCCAAATATACAGGCATGACCGTGCCTATGTCTGTCCATCTGTGCATTAATATGGGTTGAAAAACACAATGCAGACAATGTAAAGAATAAAATATTAGTGTTCAGAGTCTCACTGGTCTTGGTAAATTGGTGGTGTGGTCTCAGGGATTAACCCCTGATGCCCATATCCCCTTCCCCAGCCCCTAGCCTCTTCACCCAAGGATAATCTACAGATCATTACCTTAAGCCACTGGCCCAGAGTCTCATGAACCACAACTGTGCTTCTTCAGATAGGGCCCACAGAATCAGTAATAACTGCCTTCACAATGTGCCCTACTTTTGGTCCTGTACCAGGCATTCCAGAAACCAAGGGATGACAGATCCCTTGTGAACTCTGAGTTGACCACTGGCAGTGGGAGATGAATCTGGAGGGCAGTGGTGGGCAAAGATATGCCTGTAGGAGTAGGGTGAAAAGATGCAAAGAAAGGAGCAAAAAGAAGCATGTCTAGGATTTATAATATAGATGGATCTGTAAGATGTGTCTACATCTGACAGCACCCATCGCATCTGATGTCTACCTGAATACATCAGGTGGTATTTTGTAAGATGTGCCAAATTACAGGTTTTGGATGCATTGTGCAGCTGCATGCATTTTGATTTAGTGCATGCTGTTGATTTGGGGCATAACTCTAACAGCAGTTAGAATTGTCAGTTGGCATCTGCCTTTGAAAATCATGCCAGATGGCACATAAATGGGTCCATCTGTTACAAAATTCAAGCAGAAAGCTGCTGAATTGGGGGGGGGGGGTGCAAATATGACCCAAGGCATCTGTTAAAATAAAATGTTTAAAACCATTATGTTTCAATGTGTTCTGGTTGTGTGGCTTTATCCCTTTATCAGTTGTTTAAATGTTTCACATTGGCAAGTATTCATTCCACTGTCTGTTTCATAAAACATTTGACTTTACACAACTGACTATGGTCCGTAATTACCATATTTGTGATATCAGAGTCTTTAACTCATGGTAAATCCTATGATGCTTTAACAAGTGCAATATAAACTCAGAAAATACTGATGAAAGCTTTTTATACAAACTTCATGGCAAAGCAGGCAACATGTACTGTATTCCAAAATATTGGAAATACCAGAAAAAATTAAAAAGAAGGTATTACCTTTTACATTGTAGTTCAACAGATTTATGAAACATCTGTATCTACTGAAGTATGTATCCACCTTTACGTAATTAACATATAATACAGAACATGTATAAATTTAAAGAGCTGGAAGAGACTCAAGAATTAAAAAGAATTAAAATAAAATCCAAAGATACAAGTTGATTTATAGGATTTGTTTTAATTTTGAATTGTCAGGTAGGACTTGGAAACGTATTGAGAACCACAATGAATATTTATAAATATTGTATGTAATAAGATATGCCAATTAAGAATGGTAATGAGAAATTATTTTTCAGTGAAGCTTAATGTAACCATTGAGTGCATAAAAATCATTGTTATGAGACAGGACTCAGAGTGCATTAGTTGATATGGCCATTGTCATGGCCACTCACAAGGCCATCAGAATATACTGTACAGTTAGGGAAGAGCACGCATAGAGGGACCTGTGGACTAAAAATTGTGGGAAGGTGGTTCAAGTGTAAAATAGATTTTTCATGAAGTACATGCTGCCCCACCCCCTCAGTTATAAATCCACGCAGCACTACCTCCCCCTTTGCTGGTGTGAAGGGAAAAGCAAAATACAAGGAAACCCTCTCTGCCGGTGCAGAAGCCTCTGTGCATCCGCCAAGACAGATGCAGCACATTCACAGAGTGGCCCTGATCAGTGGATCTACATGGGTTGCCACGCGGGGATCTAAAAGAGAGATGCACTGGCACTCTGTAACTATTCTTAACAGAGCATATCCTGGTCGGTGATCTAAATATTAACTGGCTCACCAAATCAGCAGCTGCCAGCAAGGACACCTTTGCAGCACTGGATCATACCCAGCTGGTCCACCAACCCACTAGGGTAAACACCACAAACGGTTCCCAGACCCTACTGGACATACTACTAACTAACCGGCCACATAGAATCTCTGACCTGCTGGTCCTCCCAGACTCTCTGAGTGACCACTCCCCTATCCTCTGCTCCTGGTCACGTCACTTGCCCAAACCCCAACCTAGTGTCTCCACCCGCAGACGCTCACGACCAGGCGGCCTTCAAAAAATCGAACACTACCTGGTCCAGTGGGACTGGGCCCCTATAACCCAGGCCCCTAACATTGATCTAGTCCTTGATTACTTCACATGCTCTTTCAACAAAACATGTGACATTTTTGGCCCCCTGACTAAATTGAAAACTGTAAAACATAATGTCTCTTGGATCACACCCACATTATGGCAGCAACTAAAACAAAGGGATGACCTCTGGCACAGAATCGTTGAATCTGGCTCCCAAGCAGGCAGACTAGCATACAGAGCAGCACGCAATAGGTGCACCTGGGCCATACGCAAGGCCAAGGCTGAATACTATAAAGACACCCTGGCTTCCTCCTGGGGGAGTGCACGAAAGTTTTGGGACAACATTAAAGAGCTTAATGGCAAATCCCACCTCCCCCCATCCTCCCAGCTCTGCTCCAACAATGCCACCTCAACCTACTCACAGGCTATCGCTAACTGCCTTAACTCAACCTTTTCCGATCTTAGCATAGTCCTCCCGAGTGACTTTTTTGACCCTATCCCAGCTTCCTCTGAACCAAACCTCCAGCGCTTCCCTTTCTACCTTAGGGTCATTACAAAGCAGGAAGCAAAATCCTACCTTTCCAAAGCTCTCGGTGGCTCCAACTATTACAAAGTCTCCTTTGACATGAAAATCCTCTACCAGGTTATTGACACTGTTCTTTCCCCATTGACCAACCTCCTTAACTGCTCCCTATGCTTGGGACAGTTCTCTACAGCCTGGAAAACTGCAACAATTACCCCTATACTAAAAAGTGGAGACAATACCAACCCCAACAACTATCAGCCCATATCCATCCTTCCCCCTCTCTCAAAAGCCCTTGAAAAAATCATTTCCGACCTACTCACCGAGTATATGCAAGCCCACAATTTGTTATGCAGTGAACAACATGGTTTTAGATCAGGCCATAGCACAACCACCACCCTCATTGAATTCTCCAATTTCACTCACTCTGCCCTTGACCATAAACATCTGGATGGAGCCATCTTTGTGGACCTCTCTAAGGCCTTTGATACGGTCTCCCACCCCCTCCTCCTGGACACACTCCACCACACTGGTCTATCACGTGGACCACTCTCTTTTTTTAATAGCTACCTTACCTCCAGATCCCAATGTGTTAAGATAATTGACACCCTATCTTCTACCCTGCCTGTCCGCTCGGGGGTCCCCCAGGGATCCATATTGGGTCCCCTACTCTTCAGTATCTACTTAAAAGCACTACCCAAATCCTGCTCCGGTAACCTACTGATATATTCTGATGATGCGGTTCTCTATGCCGCACACCTCTGCCCTGGCAACCTACAGTCCTCCCTCCAACACTCGTTCAACCAGATCGAAAGTTGGTTCACCAGTTGCAGACTTGTGGTCAACATCAAAAAAACAAAAGCTATGCTATTTGCCCCCCGGCAGAGCAAGGCCAAGGACACTGAACAAAAAATCCTCTTCCACGCTCTCCTCCCTCTGGAACAAGTACTTACTTATAAATACCTTTGGCCTTGCCTTTGACACCTCCCTATCCTTCCATGCCCACATTAACATCCTGACCTCAGCCATTAATACCCATATCGGCCTCCTATACCAGCACAAAGACTGCCTGACACCAGAGGCTCTCAACCTGGCTGTCAATCCTTCTGTCCTCTCTCTCGTTGACTATGGGCTCCCTATCTACTCTGCTGCAGACAACATCATCCTAAACAAAATTCACATAACCATTAATAAAGTGTGATGACTCCTCCTAGGCGCAGACAAACGCTCCCATACTTGCACCCTCTAACCTTTTATAAACATCTTCACCCTTGAGGAAAGACTACAATATCAGTCCTGTCTCCTCACAAAAGAAAATCCACCTAGGGTTAACTCCATTGGTGGTCTCAGCCTCACTACTCTCATGTTCCCGCATTGCGACCACTCATTCTGCCAACAAGCATCTGTGGACTGTGCCCAGGGTCAGAACCTCCCTTGCTCAGAGATCATTCCCCTATAGAGCTCCTGCCTGGTACAATGAGCTCCCCCCAGCCATAACCTCCATTCCCAATCTAGGACACCTCAAGACCATCCTAAAAAAACACATTCTCTCCTTGCGCCAATGCCAGTGCAGCTGCTAATCCTCCTAACTGACCTGCAAAGAGCTGCACTATGGCTGCTCCCCATTGACATTGCCACCAATCGTATATGACTAACTGTATAGGACATCTTTGCTTATGATCTCTGTCTCTGCTACATGACAATGCCCTAGAGGCTGCACCTACACTGTGACTATACCTCCTGTACTAATGCCAATACCCTAGCTACTAAATGTATAGTTCAACAGCCACCCAGGCTACTATATGTAAATACTTCCTTAAAACTGTATTGTCTATTGTATAGATCACCGATACTACTATACGACAATGCCCCAGAGGCTGCACTTGTATTATAATTTTTCCACTGTAATAATATCAATACCCTAGCTACTACATGTATAGACTTTCAGCCACCTTGGCTATTATATGTAATTACTTGAAATGTGATGTCCCATTAATGTACTATCTCTGAATGTATGACTATGCTGACGGGGAGCTTTTACAAATGAGTCTATGACTCAAAGGGCTGTAATTCCTATGATTAACTAAATAAAATAAATAAATAAATTAACATGAGATTCATGTGGCAGAAGTGGCTGGGAGGGCATGGAGGCTACATAAGGAGGACCACAACAGGAAGCCTTTCATTACCCCCAATGCTAGCCACCCTGGATTTTTCCCCAGCATTCCAGTTACAGCTGAGTAAAATGTCTGCCACAGAAAGTGTGTGAAGTGTTAAAAACTTTTGTGAAATTCTGCTTTTTGTAAAGTGGGTTATTTGCAACTGTAACAAAACAGCAAAGCTGGCACCACACTTGCTAGAAAAATAACTACTTTATTATAGTAAATGTATAATTTTTTTAATATACATACTTTATGCCTCCTTCGGTACTGGCAGGCAGCTCCGGTCCCTCCCTTGGAGGGGACTCATCTCTCTGGTGAGGCTTTCACTGAACCCACCCCAACAGGCCATCCCCCACAGGTTGCCGCCCCATGACAGGGCTTTTGGTGACTGGGACTGGCCCACCCCCAGAAGCCAACATCTAGATTGGTGGGGGGAGGCACAGACACAACCTGCCATTTTTGAGCCTGCCAGCTCCGAATCCTTTTTCCATTTTCTCCCTGGACCCATGCACATGCAGGGTGACTGTCTCCACCTCCACCTCCATGGAAGCAGTCTTACTCCCCGTGCGTGGGTCCACCCCTTTCTAGCATCATGCCTGCGCTGACCCCCAGCATCTGCTGGGGGTCAGTCTACAGCATGATGCTGAGTCCCCGCACCCCTGAGGAAGGACAGCTGTCGGCAGATGCTCAATCCTTCTTCACCCTGGCCAACCCCCGAGTGACCCCTAGTCTGTTCCTGAACCCCTGACGCTGGCATAGCACTAAGTAAGGCATCCAGCACCTCAGCCGTCTATGCCACTGGGCCGGGTAGTAAATGCATAATTTACTGTATATACCACCAGCAGTGTGAGGTCAATTATAAAGCCCCAACTGATTTCACAACTATGGCATCATAATATACATAATATAACCTGTAATGCAGTAGAGCCACCTCAAAAGGACAGGGTGTTCTGTGACAAGATTCAAAACAGTTAGGCACTCACCCCTCCACATTTTGAAAAAGCATGTGATATGTGAAACGTCAGGGGTTTGTTTCTTGTCTCTGCTGTGGTCTTTCTAATGTACCCACAATGATACAAACTGGGAAGTTTTGCACATAAAAGAAGTGAATGGACTCCCAGTTATTTGGAGTGGAGGGGTGAGTGCCATGACTTATGCCTGACTATTTTAATATACCTGAAGAAGAAGAGGCATTTATGCCTTGAAAGCCTGTATCTTTAACTTTTCATTAGCCTAATAAAGTTATCTTCTTTACCCAACAAAAAGATTATCTTTTGTTTCTCTCCTGCTTTTGTGTGAACTAACAGAGCACAACCTTACCGTGATCCATTCTACAGTAACTGAAATCTCTAAGACATCCTGTAACAGCCTCTCTACATAAATAACACACATGGGGCCCAATTCTCAGTCTCCAAGGACTGACACAAAAATCAGTGTAAACCAAAATTTGTGACATTTGCTTTGCTGAAAGCCTTCAGTCTGTGCTCACAGGGGTTTGGGAGGTGGGCTTTTCATGCCAGTGCACATCATAGTGGAATGTTAATGGAATGCAATGCCATTCACATAACAAACTACCACCAGTGCACTGATCACAGCTCTTTTGTTTAGCCCCTTTTTAGTTTGAGTAGCAAAAGCTAAGTAGACTGCAGAATTACAGAACAGGTGTACATTGTTCAATGGTTAAAGGTGCAGATACATAGCTCCAGGAGAACAGCTTTGACCCCTTTTTTTTAAAACCACTTATGGAGGAACAGTAATAAGAGAGGCCGGGAGGGCATTCCATTAGGAGGCAACTGAGCTGGCGAAGGATCTCTGACCTGCACTACACCTTGCACTCAGAGTAACAAGCAGGTGCTGGAGGAGGAGTGGAGAATCCTCTTGGATGTTTTTATATCCACAACATCGAGGTGGGATAGCACCTTTGACAAGCTTGAATGTGAGGCAGAGATGGGGATAGCTGAATCTCCTTTCAAATGAGGGCCAATTCAAGGAGTGCAGGATGTCACAGTGGTGCATTCATGAGGGGACACCAGCAGAAAACTAATTCTGTTGTTCAGAACAGTTAGCCTATTTAAGTCTGCCTTAGAGATTGCAGGATTGGAGCACCATATAGGAGGACTGGGAGCAATGTGCTGGTGCCAATGACCAGCTGTGCTTCCTTAGTAAGATAACTTTTAAAGCAGTACAACAGTCTAATTTTCTGGTGTTAGTGACTTGGAGATATGGTCAACACGGAGGTTGAGTGAAAAATCCTGGTCAAGATACACACCAAGATATTTACAGAGGATACAATTTCAATAGCGTCACTCATGGAGGTAGGGATCGGAAGCAGGTGCTGTCTGGAAGTGCCTAGATTCTTGGGGCCAAACTGTATAGCTTTTGTTTTCTCAGCATTTAAAACTAGTTTATAGTGCTACACTAGTATTCCAGCTCAAGGAAGTCAGAGTTTAACAGGCTACCGACTGCAATACATCATTAGAGCTTCTGTATAGCACTTCATCATCAATGTATAATAGCACCCTGGCACTTCCACAGCTTCTGGGCAGGTTTTTTATAAATACGGAGAACAATAGTGAACCCAGGATGGAGCCTTGGAGACACCATCTGCTAAGGGGTTCTGTTTAGATTGCATTCTCTTCTTGACTTGCTGGAATCTGTTCGCTAGGTAATTGGTGAACCATTGACAGGACAGGCTGTTGAGACCTACAGTAAATACTGTAATTTAGAAATAAGGAGTCTGTTGTTCACCAAGTTGAAGGCTTTGGCAAGGTCTACAAATACAGTACCTGTAGATAGCCCTTTATCCAAATCTAGTATATCATTTGATGACCTAACTAGTGTAGTGTAGTGTCGGTGCCATGGTTTTTCCTAAATCTATGCTGTTTGTCAGTGAGCAGTTGACATTGTTCTAAATACTCCAGTAACTGATTATATACCAATCTTTCAAGGATTTTAAACAGTGGGCAGAGCAGCAAGATGGGGAAGTAGTTTTTGATTGCTTCCCTAGGTCCTCCCTTATGTACTGGGACCACAAGGGCCACTTTCCAGTCTTTTGGGACTCTGCGTTCTATTGTGGAGGTAGTAGCAACAATAAAAATCGAAAGGGACCTGGGAGTAATCATATCAGATGATCTAAGGTTAGCAAGCAATGTGAGAAGGCAGTAGAGAGGGTTGTGGGTATACTGGGATGTATAGGGAGAGGCATCACCAGCAGAAAACAGGAAGTTGTTATCCCTCTGTACAGACAGTTGGTGAGACCCCATCTGGAGTACTGCATCCAGTTCTGGAGACCCCATCTCCGCAAAGACATAGACAGGATAGAGGCAGTCCAGAGGAGGGCAACTAAAATGGTGCAGGGTCTGCAACAGAAGCCATATGAGGAGAGATTAAAGGAGCTTAATATGTATACCCTTGACGAAAGGATGGAGGGGGGGCATGATAGAAACTTTTAAGTACCTCAGTGGAATCAGCAAAGTCCAAGACGGTAGCATCTTTCAGAAAAAGAGATGTGCAAGAACAAGGGGACACAATTTAAAGATGGGGGGACGGTTAAGGGGCAATGTGAGGAAGTATTTTTTCACAGAGAGGGTGATGGACACATGGAACAGCCTTCCTGAGGAAGTTGTTGGGTCTAAAACTGTGGGAGAATTCAAGAATACATGGGACAGACATAAGGCAATTCTTCTGGGGGGGTAAGAAGAAATAGGCTGTTGGTTAACTAGGATCTGCAGCTTATCTTGTAGGTAGGGAAATGGACAGACTAGGTGGGCCAAGTGCTCCTTATCTGCCATCAAAGTCTATATTTCTATGTTTCTATTGAATAGCATAGCAATGGAGAGGCGATGACAGGAGTAGCTATTTTAAGGAGTTTCTGCTCAAGTTTGTCAAAGCCTGCTGTGCTGTCATCCCTCAGCTTCAGAAGTAGGGGTAACACTTCTTTTCTTGTTATGTTACGGAAGTGGAACTCAGGATACTGCTTCACCATTACTGTCTGAACAGGAGAAGGGGGCCAGGGAGGAGGAGCCTGAACATATACAGATCTGTGAAGATGTCAGAGGGATCAGCAGTGGCCATAGGGTCTTGAAATGTCTTGCCATCAGCTATTACGTTGTATTGAGCCAAACTGGAGTGCATTAATTTGTCCCCCAGAAAAGCCTGGGATCAGACAAGTTCTTTGCTGGCAGGTGCCTCAGGTATTTCTTTTTGGTGGCTTTCATGTCTGCTTTGCATGCATGTCTGACAGTCCTATAAATATACCAATCAGAGGCAAGACCTGAGTGTTTGATAGTCATCCATGCCTTGTCTCTCAGCTTCATAGATGTCATAAGGGTGTGGCTGAGCCATTTTGAGTGTTAGTCTTTAACCCTTATCTGCTTGAGGGGAGCATGGGCATTGGCTGCTGAGGTAAAATTACACATGTAGAATTACAAGGCAGAATCAACATCTAGGAGGGTCCTAATTGTAGCCCAGTTGTTGATAGATAGAGCGGACAGGAAGGCACTTTGATTACATTTTGAGTAGTCACGTACCAGAATGACCCTGGAGGATGTCTTTGTTTGGCATCTGTCCACACAGTAGATAGGACAGTGATCACTGAGGGAGTCAGAAAAAATACCTGCAGACTGGATCCTATCCAGATTCAAGAGTAGTCCAACTAGTACCTGAAACCTGGTCAACATCTGACCCTTTTTGGATTTTCCAGTCACTAAACATGACCATATGAACTAAATAATTTGATCTGATCAAGTTCTGCTTCTTCTACCCTGCTTGTCAACCAAGCATATGTATGCACAGGGCACAATACTGTTTTACAGTTCAAGGGATAAAAGTTAGCCCATGCACCCCTCACTGGTCATTCCAAGCTACATAGTATGTGAAGTTCTAGACAAACTCTTGAGAACATTTCAGCAGTATCTGCCTTGTTTAACATTCTATATCATGTTTATGTCTAACCAGAGGCAAGTGGGTATGAACATGTCTGTTTTAGAACAATGTTAAACTTTTTCTAGTAGCAGAATATAGTTTATTTTGATAAACGAATAACCTGATTGAGTGAAGATATTGTAACTGAAATATAAATTCTCTATATAGTGTTGCACTATCATATCAGAGTTGTGGGCCTTCTCTAAAGCTAATTTACATGTTTGTGCTGCTATTTTAACAGTACCATATAATTTAGGCTGGTACTGAACATTTTAGTGTGCTTGACCAAATTTAGCTTCACACATGACATAAACTCCTCAGAAGTAAACTTTGGTCCATTCTTAGAAACTTATTTCTCTGGAAGTGCTGATGCAGCATAAAATGCTTTCCAATAGAGTTTCTCTATTTGTCTGTTGTCACATTTCATATTTGTAGCCCTTCTGACCATCCTGACTATGCATCAGTAAGCACTGACAAAATTTTCCTATTTTTCTAGAACATCTACAGTTGCAACCAGTGTGAAATTGCAATATATCCAGCATGGGTGCTTTCTCACTTCTACCAAGCATATTATAGTTACTGTACTCTGGCAGATTTAACATTAGCTTCCCAATGATTGTAAGTCTAGGTCAGTTGTTGATCATGAACAAAACTGGACAAATGATTTCATTGTTATACTTCCCCAATGATTTTATGGAGGTCACTCAGCAGCTGATTTTGAAACATTAAAGGGATTATTGCTGTAAAATCTCAAAACAGATAAACATTTTCCAAAGGTACAGTAATTTAGATTTTTGGGTTACAAAAGGTTTCAGATCCTCATATTTTAAATAAGCAGGCCACCCAGTAAGCATACTGTGCTCAGCTTTTTTATGTTGGCTCTTTAAGTTTCATGACCTATGTCAGCAGCAGTTACAACCAACTCGTCCAAGAATAACAGTAGGTTAAACCTTTCACCCTAAATAACCACGGACTGTTTGATAAAGTGTAATTTCTGCTATGATGGTTTGAAATTTATATTGTTATACTACTGATACATAGCCATTGTCAGTGGTCATCTCTTTAATCTAACTGCTGCCAATGAAGCCCCTCCATCTTGGGTCTTAGGAATTTATTAAGGAGTTACCAGTCTTTCTTCAGAATAAATTCCACAAGACATTTGTGAAATATCATAACTCTCAAATTATATATGTATAAACTAGCTGCAGCCGAAGTTAAGAAACTCCACAATTCTCATAGGTGTGGAGTGGCTACGTGCCCTATAACTGGGGTGTGTGGACACTCTGTGGCCACTGTGCACTCTGTGCCTGATTCTCCAACAGGGTGTGGAGCTGGCATGCACCTACTCCCCCGACTGGTGGTGAGATCCGTGAGGGAGTGGTCCGGGGGGGCAGTGCAGGGGGCGTGCCCATGCTGTGTGCCATGCTCGAAAGCATGGCGTGTCAGGTGATGGGGGTGCAGGCTTCACATTTAAGAGGCAGTTGTAGCTTCTGTGTGCCACCCCGACTGTATGCAGCTGGCAGCAGCAAACCCAGTAGGGTACCCAGCCAAGCCACCCCTGCCCTACAGGGCCACCGTGATGGCAGATAGCCACCTTCCCCCACCGACTGACCCCTGCAACCATCCCCCCAGCCAGCCAGTGGCACACACCCCATCTTACAGCTGCACTCCGGCCCTATGGCGCTGACACCCCCCCACACACACAAATAGGGGCACCGGCCCTGTGAATGTAGACACATTTTAACACCCCCCTGCCTGGCACTGCACCCCCAGCCATACCCCCCGACCTCTGTGCAGAGCTCCCTCAGCCCCCATCAGTGTTTGGTGGAACTCACAGCCCCACAGCACCATTACCACCCCCAGCACCCATACCTGCCTGATGAGACCGTAGCACAGGCGGGTAGGTACAGGGGCTGGTGGGGTGTTTGGTTTTGCGGGGGTCCACTAATCACCATTGGGGGCCAGGTATACCAGGTACAGGGGAAGCAGCGGGGGCTTGGCCCTACCTTGGGGATGGAGCTCAGATGTGTGGGTGGTTGGGGGGTAGCAAATGGGATGGGGTCCTACAGATGGGGGCCATCCATGCACCACATGGGTGCTGCTGCACATGGGCATGGCCGAGAGGCACACAGGTTGAAAGGGGTAGTCTGCATGGCTCCAGGTGCCTGTGCTCAGCATTCACGCACCCGGACCCATGCCTGCAGTGCGTGGTGGGATACACTGCGGGTCCCTGGACAGGCATCCCACTGGATGCCCACCTGGGTCCGCTTCACCACCCCTGGCCACCCTGCATGGCTCTGCATGTCGAGGGCGGGGATGCAGATGGGTTTTGTGCGGTGGCTGTGAATATAGCCACTGCACATCTTCCTGTGGGTGCAGACTTCCATGGGTGGGATATGTGCCATTGCCACATACTTTCCACATCATGGAGGATCCCCACTATTGTGCAGAGTGTAGTACTTCAATTTGTGCAGTAAAACTCATACAATTGCACATATTCTACTACGTACATTTTCACACTACATATGCACTATACAGCTGTGGTGAATTTAACGTCAGTCGATGCATGCTGTGCAAAAATTAACAGCAAAATAAGAAATGTGTTAATTCACACAGTGAAATTTGCTGCAACTGCAACATGAAAGCTATGTGGAAAAAGCCATGGGACTGGATGGCATACATCTTAGGATATTGAAGGAGATCCAAGAGGAACTGGCCACACCACTGTCTAAGCTCTTCAACAACTCACTAGACAGTGGGAAAATACCTCAGGACTGGAAACAGGCAACTGTTATGCCCTTACACAAGAGCAGAAACAAGGAAGAGGCAGGAACTTACCGCCTTGTCAGTTTGACCTTAGTTGTGGGGAAAATGATGGAGTCACTACTAAAAGAGAGGACAGTGGTGTACCTAACACATACTTGAAAAATGGACCCAAAGCAACATGGCTTCACAGAAGGATGCTCTTGTAAAACCAACTTGATCGACTTCTTTGACTGGGTCACCAGAACATTGGATCAGGGAGGGGTAGTGGACATTGTATACCTAGATTTCAGCAAGGCCTTTGACATCGTCCCTCACCGAAGACTAACCAACAAGCTGGAACATACGAGAGTTGGCCAGAAGATGGTCAGCTGGATAAGTAACTGGCTGAACGATAGGACCCAGAGAGTGCTAGTCAACGTATCATTGTCAAGGGAGGGTAGGGTGACCAGTGGCGTCCTGCAGGGATCGATAATGGGACCGATCGCATTTAACATATTGATAGCAGTCATAGTGAATGGACTAGCAGGGAAGGTTCACCTGTTTGCAGATTATACAAAACTCTGCAACAGAGTGGACACTAGGGAAGGAGCAGACAACATGGAAGCTGACTTTAGAAGTCTAGAGGATTGGTCCAGGGACAGGCAGTTACAATTTAACACCAAAAAGTATCAGGTAATGCACTTGGGAAAGAGGAAACCTGGAAAAAAGTACACACTGGGAGGACATCAACTTGAGGTTACACAAACGGAGAGAGATCTCGGGATAATCATCACTGACAAATTAAAGGTAGGAAAACAATGTGAGTAAGTAGCACAGAAAGTGGGTGGCATCCTGGGATGTATAAGTAGAGGTATTTCTAGTAGCAAGATGGAGGTTATCATGCCCCTCTACAGGTCCTTGGTGAGACCACACTTGGAGTACTTCATTCATTTCTGGAGACCTCACCTAAAGAAGGACATTGACCATCTGGAAATGGTGTAGAGAAGGGCTACTATGATGATGCATGGACAGCATCACAGGTCATATGAAGCAAGACTCAGGGAGCTGAACCTATACTCCCTTGAGCACAGAAGAAACATAGGGAATATGATTGAAACATTTACATACATGAGGGGATTTAACGCAGCTCAGACAGACAATCAATTTCAACAGAACATGGCAGCACACACAAGAGGGCATGATATGGGACTGGTAGGAGGAAGGTTCAAAAGCAACCTCAGGAAGTACTTCTTCACACTGAGAGTGATAGACCCATGAAACAGCCTGCCCCAGGAGGTGGTAGCATCAAAGACAATCAGGGCATTCAAAATTTCATGGGACAGACGTAAAGGCCAAGTTAGGACAAAGGCTGCATGGGGGGGGGTAGTTTCTAGAGCAGACTAGCTGGATCGCACGGTCCCCATCTGCTGACGCTTTTCTTATGTTCTTACGTGTAGCACATAGCTAGCAAATTTGCCACTATGCACAGGCAATTATAACCTCACAACATGCAAGCTAGAAGCCTCCATTTCATTTTGCAAATACCCTTATCCAGCCTTGATTAGGGTGCCATTCACATATGCTATACTTTTTTTCCAATGCCACTTGGCATTATTAGAGAAGTTACAAGCCTCAATGAATGCTATATGCCAAAGTGTCTCAACATGCATTAACACAGTGAATGTACTTAGTTGTTTTTTTGTCATTTCAAAAGCTGCTTGGCTTCTTGTGACAAACCCCTTTTCTGATCTTTTTGTGAAAGTGCAGTTAAAATCCTTGGAGGCTGGGGACCTGTGTTATGTTACTTTCTCTCCATGCGGTAAATAAAATATTGTTAGCATCAGTTCTAGGCCTCATGTAAGGAATATATAAACATATAGTTTTGTAGGCAGAAAAAGACTCTTGGTCCAAAGAGTCTACCTGGTCTCTACATTAGTCACCACCAGGCTATCACTGGTAGGGCATATGCAGTGCTTCTAATTTGTTAACCCAGTGACTCCTACTTAACCCTACTTCTCCTCCATTATTTTCACCACACCCTTGTGTCTATTCCCCATTCTCTTTAAACTTGTAACTGTCTTGACACTGATGAACTTCCCCCTGGGTAGATGGTGCCACCTGTTCAACACCCTTTTCATGAAGAAATATTTGCTCCTATCCCATCTGAATCCCCTCTCCCCCTCCCACACTGAAATATTTCCTCTTGTTGCACATCCCTCTCATTGCCTAAACAGTTACTGGCAATCAATCCTGTTTATTCCCTTGAAATATTGGACACATTTAATCATAATCCACTTTCCTATCCGGCCTCTGGAGACTACATATTCAGGATAGGCAGCCTTTCCTCAGAGGCCTTTCCCTGCTGCCCATGTATCATCTTGTTTGCCCTCCTTTTTGACTAATTCAAATCTATCTGTGTCCTTTTAATGCGAGAGTTCCAGACCTGCGCACAGCATTCAAAATTTGGCCTTAAAAAGGACTTCTAGAAGGGCAAGATTACTTCATGTGTTCTGCTGGAAAAGGTTCTGCATATGTCAATGAGAATCCTGCTAGCTTTTCCATATACTATGTTGCTGTGGGCAGTGTTCTAGAGGCTGTGTCACTTATGGTAATTCCCTGATCTCATTTTTGTAATTTTTTATGTAATCTGACCCCCCTCTCCATCCAATAGTGTGTTTTCAGGTTCCTTTTTCCCATGTACATAACGTTGCATTTTTTGCATTAAATTTAAGCTGCAAGATCTAGAATCACTGTTCAAATTTTTCTAGGTCCACTTCTTGTATCTAACACCTTTCTCATTGTCTACCCTGGCACAAATATTTGTGTCATCCACAAATAGACACTGTTTGCCCTAGACCCTTTCTCTAATGTTATATATAAACAGTCCGAAGAACACAGGCCACAGGACCAAAATCTAGTACACTGCACTGGTCACCCTACGAACCTCAGAGTTTGTTCCATGTATCACTACCTTTTGGGTTCTTCCTCTAACCAGTTGCTTACCAACCTTGTTACATCTTGCCCCCCCAAGTTACCCAACTTCTTTACAAGATGGGGCAGGATATGGCTCATTGCCAAAGGCCTTGGTGAAGTGCAGAGACAGGACATCCATCACCTGGCCCTTCTCTATTGCCTAAAACACTGTGTTGAAGAAGTCTATGAATTGTTTTTGGCATGACCTCCCTTTCACAAAGCTATGCTGTTTACTGTCCTGAAGACCATGATTCTTCAGGATGTCTACCACCCTCTATTTGATAACAGTCCCAATGAGCTCCATATGATGGAGATCTGGTTGACTTGTCTATAGTTGCCAGAATCTTCACTCCCCCTACTCCTATGCAGAGGCACAGCATTGAGTACATTCTAATCCATAGGGACCATGCCTGCCACTACGATTCTTTTGAACAGGTTGGCCAAAGGTGCTGCCAGAGTCTGCCCTATCTCCCTGAGCATCCAAGGATGCAGATTATCAGGTGTTGGTTACCTTCCCACCTTCAGCCTTCTCAGACCTGTGAGCACACTATCATCATGTGTATCCCCATCACTATCTTAGTATCTGTCCCAAAATTAAAGCCACATTCCAGCAGTGGCCCACCTTCTTCAACCATAAAGACTGATTGGAAATATGCATTTGCTGTGTCTGCTTTTGCTCAGCATCCTCTACCCATATCATTACATTATTCAACTGGTCAGTTACTCCTTGTTTTTGCTCTTTTCCTGATGGACCCAAAAAGCATCACTATTTTATTTCACTCCCTTTACTATTATATGATCTGCCCCAGCCTTGGTCCTCCTCATTGCACAACAGGTCTCTTTTTTTTTTCATGTAATCATTTTATTGAAGATTTTTTTTTTACACGTAGCAGCAAGCAAAGAAAAAGACACAGTCTAAAACAGAGTATATGTGCACATACAGTACACTTCTCAGTTTGAACATCTGAATGACCTGAGCATTAATATAGAATAACTAAGAAGCATGGGAATAAAAAAAATATGGATGGAACAGGGAAGAAATATATGCTCAAGGGCAATAAAGTGATGCATACATATGTCCTGTCTGTATACATGTATCTTTCTCCCTCTTGGTAAAGTCCATTAAGGTGGTAGGGAAATGGGGTACTGTATCATTGCTTGGTATTTCCCTCCCCCATCATTAGCCTAGGTTTAGTTGTCTCTGCAGTAGGTTATAGATGAGCATGTCCCACGTATCCATTTGTAAGTGTCCTGCATATCAGCATTCCTGTGGGACAGTTTTAATAGTAAGCCAAGTTGCCCAAGGGCAAGAAGCCATTTTGCCATGGAGGGAACCTCCGTAGATCTCCATTTACATAGGAGCAGCCTCTTAGCTGCTACTACTGCAGCCATTATCCAGCGTATGGTAGTGGAGTTTTTGAGGATAGGAGAGCAGGTCATGCTCAGGAGAAAAAGGGGTCAATGTAGGTGAAGCTGAGGACCAAAAATAGACAACCAAACCCTGCCAATGTCCTCTAAGAATTCTGAGATGGCTGGGCAGTCCTGTAGTATGTGGGAGAGAGTAGCTGCTGATTGCTGGCACCGCCAGCATCTATCATCCAGAAAAAGGCCTTGCCCAAAGAGGGTAGTCAGAGTACAGTACCATATCAGTATCATCTTGTTTTGGATAAGGTGACTGGTGCCATCACAGCAAGCAGCATGCGTCCTATGCATACAGGCAGACAATTTAGCTTCTGTGATGGATATGTTAAGTTCTGCCTAAAAAGCCCATTTGAGAAAAAGGAAGGTCAGGTTGGGTGTCCTGAAGGTGTTTGTAAAAGAGGCTTGCCTTGCCCTTCATCAGCTTGTTGCAGGCCTTGACCAGCTTTGTGGTGAGTACCACCAGCTTCCAGTTGTGGGCCCTGTACCTGGTGTATGATAACACTTCATATTTGAAGGTATCTCTAAAAATGCAGCTTGGGTATGTCATATTTGCAAGCAAGGGTCTCAAAATGTTCTACTTTGCTTCTGTCCTGATTGAGAAAATCATTGATCTAGAAGGTGCCCTTCTGAGCCCAGGAGGGCCATCTTGCAGGGTGTTGTTTTTTGCAGAGTGCGTTACTGCTCCACAATAGTTCTAGCAGTGTGGGAGTGGGGTGGCCTCTTGATAGTCTATTTAACTGGAACCATGTCCATCTAGAGAATAATAGAGTAGGGTGCACCTTGATACCCTCTGGTAAGGGACTACAGAGAGCCATTGGTGGTAACAGGCTCCCTATTAAGTTCCATTCTATGAAGAGCCATTGAGCTGACTGGTAGTATAAGGAAGACAATCAGCAGGCTGCTTGGGTGTCTGCCAAGGCCAGATGGTAGCCTTCCATCCATGGGCAGTCCCAGTCTCTTCTCAACCAGTGACAGCGTAGCTTGACATAATATAACTTGGCAGTATGCCATTCCAAAGGAAACTCCCCATGGATTTTATCAAGGTCTGTAAACCACTTAGAGGGTATACTGAGTAATAACTGAGCCAACAGATTCATGATATGAAGGGCCAGCATCATTTTTAAGGCCTCAGGTTTTAGTGACCAGTGATAGGTTTAGATGGTACCATCTGTCTAAATCATTCCTGGCTGATGTTACAATGGGGGACAGACTATGTTTGAGCATCTTTGGGATAGATGGGTGTATGGTAATGACCAAATAGGAGAGGCCATTCTTCAACCATTTCTGGTCCTTTTAGGTGAAAGGTTGAGATATGGGTATCCTTCTGACTTCCCATGGCTCACTATCCTGACACTTAACTGCCCAGGCTCTACTGCTCCACAGCTGCACTGTCCCATCTGATGTAGTCCCAACATCTCCATGCCCGACGGGGAGGAAACGGATATGGACAGGGGTTAGGTAGCGGATGTGATGGACTGCTACCTTACCCCTGCGAATGCACTACAACGTAGTGCAGGATGCAGAAGCTAGCTGAGTTGCCCCAGTGATGTGGAGGGCGAAGCCACTGGCAGCTTGGCTAGCGTGCACTACTAGACCTAGGTTCTGTTCCCAACCTGGCTACATCTTTGTCCTCGACTTCCCCCACAACTAATTTTATTTTTTACTTCCGGGTCCTCTCCATCTTGGAGTTTGTTATATTAGTTATGGGGGGGTGCAGGGGTGCAGCCCCCACATTGTCTTTTTCATTACATTTTGTGGTGTTCCCAACATTACGTCGTGCAGGTGGTGCTGACGGTTGGCTGCATTCTGGGACTGTTTACTTGGTATCATGAGTGATGGGATATCGAGTTTCAGTCTATCATAATATATCCATATGGGCATGCAGGAGGAGTGCAGGGGAAATACTTCAGTCTTGCTGGAGTTGATGTCAAACCCAGGGACCCTCGCAAAGCTCTTGAGCAAATTTAGAATGCAAGAGAGGGAAGCCTGTTCATCCATCTGAAGGATCAGACGGTCCCATGTGTACAAGAGTGTACTGTATTCATTATCACCACACTGGATGCACAGGAGGGTGATTTCTTATGGCTATGGTCAGGGAGTCAATTGCCATTAAAAATAAGAGTTGTGATAATGGGCAACCCTGATGAGTTTCCTTTTGGAGAGGGAAAGGGGTGGCACCAGGAAGTTGAGGCACCTAATGTTCCAAGAGATCATGTGTATGTCACCCATGTCAGAACATTTGAACCAGTAGATTGAATTGGCATAGCATACTGGTAACAGGTCTTCTCTCTGTCCATAAGGGAAACTTATTGGGATAGGATACATGCATAAAGGTTACAAAAATGTCATTAGCAGTATCAAAGACCAGTCATTTTGATACCAGTCATCTGCACAGTTCTCCAATTAATTGTCGATCCTATGTGCACAGGTGAAGTACAATCAATCAAGTGCTAGGAATCAAGAATCAGGCATGGTAATCAACACCAAAACAATTCTCATACCCCGACATATTGCCTCAAGAAATTGTGGCTACTTGCCACACAAGAATTGTTCCAGGAACATTCCAAGTTAATTGCTGAAACAGCCTGTATAGTAGCACCCTCATTATGCAAGAGGCTGTCACCTGGAATCTGGAATCCATAAATGGTATTCCTTGGAGGGATGAATTCAAAATGAAAGTAATATGCATCTCTGGACATTCCTGCCCTTGACACCTACCTCTGTAATTGCCTTTTGAAAAGCAAGAGGGGGCATATCAGGGAAGGGGACAATCCAGGAGATACATGTTGCTGCAGTGTCCCATAGTACCGTCTTTGGTCACAAAGCTTAGGTTCATGAGCACTCAATAGCAGGGCAGCACAGGTTTAGTTGCTATCTGAGTACTCTTCTTGGTGCGGGGGGTTAGCGGGCTGTTAGGTTGAGTGAGTTCCCACACACTTCTGTATAGCAGACTTAGTGGGTAGTTAACCTGAGACTGAGTGCAGTATCAGTTTGTGTTGGCCTGGGGTGCCCCACTGTTTAATGACATTATACTTAGTATATCACCCACTTGTCATGTAGAAGCTGGTAGCCTGGGGTTGTACAGTAGCTGAGCTCAAAAAAAGAAATGGGCCCCCTTGTCCTAATACCACATCTCTCAGTGATTTCAAGTACTCCCAATGATGAGTGTGCTTAAATTTATGGTATAGGCTTGGTTGGAGAAGTACAGGGAGGCTGGAGACTGGCCTCTGTTTGCTTAGGCAATGCTGAGTTTAGGTGGGCTTCAACAGAACTGGGGGAGGGGGCTGAGTTTAAGCACCATAGTGCTTAGATACTGCAGGATTAGAGGACTCCCCCACTTACTACACTGTTGTGTGGATGTAGGGGTAGGATGTGTGATGAGTATAGATTGTGAAGCCCTAAGAATCATAGGCTGTAGGAGGTTTAGCAAGATCCCCATCTCCTGTCCACTATCTTAGGATTGCCGTGCTGCATGAGGGTGAAAGCATTTGGCGGATCTGTGAGATTTATAACATGCTGAGGAGATAATGGCCATGTGCAATCTCAGCCTAGACCATGAATCAGGAAGAAAATGCTGGTCTAATTCAACCGCAAGAAAATCCAGTGCCTGGTTGTTTATTCAGCTGCTGAGCAATGTCCCCCCTGGTGACAGTGATATCTGAGCCCTGGTTAGTCCCCTTTATGATGTTTCTTGTTACCTTGCCCCCCCCCCCAGTTCCCTAACATAGTCATTGCCCTTCCAGAATACTGTCAGCATTTCAATATGCTGTGTTAAATCCCAACAACAGTTATATGAGCAGTGAGAAACCCTTTCAAATTAGCAAGATCAGGCTTGAGCAAATAAACCTATTATTAATAGACAGGACCTCCTATTAAAAAGGAAATGGTTGTGGTCTAACTGTGGGGACCAGGCTGGGTTAGAGATCTAGTATTAAAACAAAGTGTAAAAGTATGAACTGATCTGCAGAGTGAAAAAAGATTATTACAATAAAAAAGTTGACTCTACTAAAAACCTTTCTTCATTTTGGAATCTAATTAAGAGTTTCAATCTAGTTAAGGATATATAGGTCCAATGTGAATTTTGAAGACAACAATGGTTTGAACCAACCTCCCCAATATACAGTAAATGAGTTAAATGAGTATTTTTGTAAATTGTCTGATATTAACATTCCAAATATTGACACTGGAGAAGAGGAAGAGCTTTTGACTTGTGAAAATCCATTGATATAAAAATTCAGATTTAAATGAATAAAAATTAAAGTTTTGATTATTGAACTTGCCAAACTTAAATAAATCACCTGGTATTGATCAAATTGAAATAATGTTTTTGAAAATACTGGCTAAAATAATATCCCCTGTACCCATTACCTGTTAAACTGCTTAACAGAAGCCTCAAGGAACATAACTTTCCAGAACACTGGAAAGGTGTCAAAGAGGTACCAGTCTTCAAAGAGGGGATCAAAATGCCCATCAAATTACAAACCAGTTGCATTACTGTCCATTATTTCTAAGTTAATGAAATGGATGGTATGTATACAGTTAACTAAGTACCTGGAACAACACTTGTTTCAGGCAAAAAAACAGACAGCCTTTAAGGCAGGAGGGTGAACTGACACTACACCCATGGATTTTGTAAGCAGAGTGGCTACAGATATAAGGGAAGACTTTGGATATGGTGTACATTGACATTTCAAAAGCATTCAACCTTGTTGATCATAAAATCCTATATATAAGAATGGAAAATATAGGTACAGCCTCTGACACTTTAAAATGGTTCCAAAGTTATCTTACTGACAGACTGCAGCTGGTTACAGTGGAAAATGCTAAGCCTAAAATGAAGCAATTAGTAAGGATGGTCCCCCATGGATCCATTTTGGAACCATTAATTTACTTAATATATATAAACAATTTGACCAAAACAATAAAAAACTCAGATATAAAATTATACACAGACAATATGGTCTTAATATGCTCATCCCATGGCAAATACAGTCTTAATATGCTCATCACATGACAAAAAGAAATGGGAGTTAAATTCCAGGAGGACTTTATTAAGCTAGAGGCATTGTTGAAAAACTCTAGGTTAGTACTGTGCCAGAAGAGGACCCAATCCATGCTATTATCAGTGAATGGAGGTAAAGAACAAAGTGAAAATAAACTGAATATAAAGGCAGCAATGCAATGAAAATGGGCTAAAATTTGACCCCACCTTTTTTCTTCCTAATCAATGCCAGATGTCTTCCAGTTTATTTTGGTGGTAAAATGTTCAGTTTCTGTCATCATTTAGGAATTTTATGAAAGTTTTAAAATAATTATTTCTCTAGAAAAGAAGATGGCTGCCTTATTTTTCCATAGAAATAATATTGAGGAACCTCAGGAGGGTAAGAATCCAGACAGAAATGCAAACATACAGTACACAGCACAGTAAACATCCAAATAACCCACATCAACAGTTCTGCCAATATTTTTCAAAACCATAGCAGAAAGCTAGCTTTTTGGAATAACTTTTTTCATTACATTGTTGCTTTGAGTTATAAAATGGAGATTCAATTGCTATGGTGACTGAGTACAAATATCTTTGTGTCCAAATTAATAATGCCTTAAGGTTTGATAAACATTTCATAAATACCATTAAAAATGTAAATTGCAGAACAGGCACACAATATAGAAATTAATCTGCCTTAAACAAGAAAGCCAGAGTAAATGTAACAACACAGCTCATGCTTCCTGTACTGGAATAGGGTATTACTGTGTATAGCAATGCATCTAAACAAATATCAGATTGATTAGATATAACGTATAACAAACTGGCTCTATTTATTTTAGGGAAACTACTACAAGTCCATCATTGTGAGCTTTACACAGCTTTAAATTGGGACCCCTATCTGTTAGAAGAGATAAACATAAACTAAATAATGGCATATAAAATTGTTAAAGGTTTCATATCTGATGTAAATTTCAATGTTGCATCTACAAATCCCAGTAGATACCAATTCAGGGACATTAGTAATAGGGAATATTTATATCAAGGATGCTGATGAGGGTGGAAACTTTCTAGGCCAACCACTGGGTATCCAAGACTTGAAATCAATTGGCACCAGCACTGTGATCCCTAGATAAATTACAGCTTTTTTTCAGATAGGATTTCAGGGAAGACTTACATTTGTGAATGTTTTTGAATATTGTTTATTTTGTTCTGAGTTTGATATATTTGTGATGTTGAGTTATATTAATGTAATTGTATTTATTTATTTATTTGGGGGGCGGCATCCCCAAGCCCCACGAATGGGCTCACCAGGCTCCAGCAACTTTCCCCTCATGCTCAGGGCCTGCCCCCCTTCCCAAGTGGGGCCACCATGGTGGACTTTAGGTGGCCTAGATGGGGCGGTACTGGAGCCAGCTCATTAGCGGGGGCCGGCATTTTTTTTTGTTGATGTAGTTCCCTTTCGGGGTGGGGATGTGCAATGATGGCCTGCATCTGCCCCACCCCTGTGTATGCCTGCACCGACCACTACGGCACCCCTGGCCTCCGCTAGGGGTCCTTGGAACAGTGGACACTCCATCCCACCTCCCCACCAGAGTAGGAGAGCATCCTCACTGATGCTCTATCCTACTCCCCCCGGGAGGCCCTCCGACTCCCAGATCCATTCCCGAACCCGGGTCATCAGCATCGCAGACAGTGGCCATGCCTCTGTGCCAGCAGGCCGGCTGGTATATTAATGTAATTTTTTTGTATCTGGTCATAAGGTTTGATATTTTATGTTTCTTTGTTTGCCTTTTAAGTACTATGCCTACACTGTAACTGCTGCCTTGTATGCAGGACAACTTTGTAAATAGGGCTTTTCAGTCCAAACATTTCTATTCTGGACAAAAATAAAGCATTGTACTACTATTACTACTACCTGGACATTGCCCTTTTAGGAGATAATATGTCCTTGATTGCTCAAAGGTCCCAATAGGCTTGACACCTCTGATGACAAAATCAGGGGTCTGAGAGTATAAAAGTACATTCCAGTCACATTGCATTGTATGTTTCAGGTAGTCACTGGTGGAAGAGTTATCACTGCTGCAGTGGGCCCAGGAATGGTGGTGCACACATCCGGGTCTGAGGTTTGCCAGTGGAGAGGTTTGTCACCACTGCAACCAGACTGACTGTCTCTGCCCATAACTTGGGTCTAGTCACTGGATCTGGGAGATGCTGGGCATGCTGCTTCTGTGGAACAGGTTGCTGTATGAAGTCCTTGGTTGAAATTGTCAGCAAGGTTCCATGTCAATACATCGACTCCCAAACAGCGAGGAGCCAAAACAGTGTCAGATTATAGTGAATGACAAAATTGGTGAACTCTCTGTTTGCTGTGTCCCCCCTTACTAAATATATCAATTTCGGGGGGGGTGGACCTCAAGGAGGGGGTTCAGTGAGTTCGCTGATATTGGCATTCACTATAATCTGGCACTGTTTTGACTCCTTGCCATTTGGGAAATGCTGTTTTGACGGGCTACCGGTAAACAAAGGTGCAAATTTATTGCTGCCTACCATGCATGATTCGGTGGTGGAGGAGGCAGGTGAAGATTCAATTCAGCTGCATCTGTGGCTACAGCTGTGGAGCCTTGTGGTCATTCCCTTTTTTATTTTGCTTCCTGGATCTTGGAGGAATGACTTTGGTCCTTGGTCTTCCACTGGTGACAGTAGTGGTGGAGTGTAGCTCCAGGAGAACTGAGTGGCAGATTTGGCAGCTGAAGTTGGCAGTATTGAACTGCTGTGAGACTCCATTGTGTATGATCTGGAGGGTTACTGGGTATTGCAGACTGTAGGGTACTCCTAGCTGCATTATGGCCTTGCTAGCTGGTGTGTAGGCCCTCCATTGATTGAAAAATTTAAGGGAGAAAGGAGGGTTAATCTTGATTGATTTCCTGCCATATATGAGTTCACTTTTGTCTGGCGCATTACATTATGGTTTCCTTATCTGTGTCCTTGAGAAACTGAGTGAGTAAGGGCCTAGGTTTTTCACCACATTTGGGAGGGGACAGCAGTCTGTGAGAGAAGTCAATTTCAATAGTGGAAGGGCAGTCAAGAGCATATATGTCTGCGAGGGCTTTCTGAAGAAAAGAGTTGGTGTTTTTGCCTTTGCAGTCATCTGGAAACTCCACAAAGCAGAGGTTGTTTCTCCACCCTCTGCTTTCAAGGTCCTCTACTTTTATCCACAAAAATCTGATAACTCTGTCCTGTTCACACATAAGGACCAAAAGTCTATCTGTGCAGTCCTCTGTTTTAGCTATTCATTGCTTGCCAATGCTGACTCAGCCCTGAGTGCCTAAATGTAGGCATTAGTTCTTTCTGAAGTTAGTTCAAGGTTCCCTATTTTCTGTATCAGATGATCAGACATTTATTTGATTTCCCCCAGAGCTGAGTCATAGGGACTGGGAGCTGCTGTCCTCTTTTTGATGCTCAAAAGAGAGATAATGATCCTGACATGAAAGTTTAAGGTGACACTAACTTGGTGCTGGAGATGTGTAAGTGACTAAAACAGATGTGTGGCTTGTCAGCAGATTGTCGCCCAATGAAATAGATGGGTTATGAAAGTGGCAGTAATGATTTCAAGAGGATGTAGCAGATTTTGTAAAGGGGTTTCAGGAGTGAAAGTCTTAAGTGGCCATATTGTAGGTAGCCAGGCTACCCCCTGCCATAACTGGTCTCTTTAAATTTGCAAAGGTAGAACTCCTTTTTGCATCAGACCGACAAGCCTTATACCTTCAGAAGGTTGATTTCTTGGCCTTGATTCTTTCCCCCCACCTCACCTGTAAACCAATTACATTTCTTCTGAATATTTTCCTTCCCAAGCTCTCTGAAACATGCCTTAGCTACCTTTTGAATCCTCTGTTTGATCACATTCCATTTATTTCCCACTCCATTTAATTGGCCTGACCCCTTGAATGTTTTCCTAAACTCTTCTTCCTTCATCTTAATGTATGCCCTCCTAAAGTCCCGAACTATCATCTGAAACTGCTACCTACAGGGCTTCAAAAGCTATTCTGAACCAAACCATGCTGTGGTTCCATCACTCAAGATAATCTTTCACTGATACATCACCTGTTTTTCTCTAGTTTGACAGAAATAGGTTCGAAACAGCATTATCTTAATCTGCTCTTCTATATGCTGTGTTTGAAAACAGTCATGGATGGCATCCGCCAGCATATTAAGCACTTTCCTGTTGTGGGTCAAGTTGCTATACACCATTGTAGAAACTAAGATTCTGTTAATTATTATCTTTCTACTACCTTCCCCAACTCCAAAGGCACCAAAAAAAAAGCTGTCCCTTATTGCTTCTTCCATTTCTGCTGATGGTGGAGCCTCTGGTGATTGTGCTTCGCTCTCTCCCAGATGTTTCTGGCATTTGAGTGGGGGACTCAGAATATTTCACATTATTATATGCTGATGACCTCCTGGTCCTGCTCCCTAACCCTACCATTAATGTCTCTGCCCTGATACAGTTTCCCAGTCAGTTTATCTCAGCCTTGGGTTTGAAAGCCAAATGGGATAAAATGTAAACCATTCCCCAAGTCTTTCTTTCTTTCACTTCTGTTCTCCTCTCTAGAGATCTGTTGCTCCTCATCTTGCATAATGTACTTCTGTGTTTAATCAGTCAATGATACCTCAAGTCTATGGACCCTCATCCTCCCTCCCCTTTTGATGAAGATCCAGGCTCACTTTGACCATTAGAAATTGCTTACCTTATTGCTGTCAGGCAAAACTAAAGTGATACATATGGTGGAAGCCCTGAAACGTTATATTGCCTTAGCCGGTGACCTATCTCCTTACCCAAATACTGGGTGGACAAGATGGAAAAAACAATAGGGAATCTCTTATGGGTAGGGAACCACCCCATTACAACCGGGCTAAACTAAAGACTCATTGGTGGCAAGGGGGCAGGGGACTCCCATAGTTTAAGAGTTATTACTTGACTTTATTAAGGGCCATAACTTCAACTGGTCATATAAAGGATGGTTCACTGATACCAAGAGCCTGAGCTATACTTATATTCCCAGAACTATGAGATGTTCAAGGCTACCCTAAAATGTTGGTAATGAGAGCTGAAATGGCAGCATTTGCAATTTATTAAATGTTGGTAGTGATTATGGCAACAATTGACAAAAAGTTTTTTCTTTTCAACTTAGTACTTATCAAAACAAACACTGCTGAGAACTGAAGTACTGATTTTTCATTTGGTAAAGTGTTTGAATAAAGCCACATACTTATAATAGCAAATATGTCTGATCTTCATTCTGTGGCTATAAAATGGGGAGAGTGACTACTGCAAATATACTGTAAATATTGATTAGTGGCTTCAATACTGGAGTAGCTAAAATTTGAGGGTAGTTTAAAATAATGAAATTATGGTATGCCATTTTGTCACTGTCTTTGCTGGGTTTTGTGTGTGTTTTTTTTTTTAATTTATCACTGAAGTGTGTACAGTGTGAAATGCTTTCATGAGGACTGTCTGGCTTCATGTGCTACATATTCTGAAATAATAGGGCTTATTGGGACAACAAACTATAAATCCACACATTCAGCCACTGTAGGTTCATTTGGGGACGGTCAAACATCTCTGAAACGGGCAGCAGAATAAACATTTGTTAATCCAAACTATTTCATGACCAATGCTAGGGAAAAGGCTAAGGCCTACAAAGCATCAAAACACAATTTCAGACAATAATGTATTCATTTTTTTTAAATGTTTTACCAAGAAATACATACTGAGCTAGTAACAGCTCATTCACAGATGTGTCTGGGGGTGGGTTGAGAGGTAGAATCTGAATATAAACAATGAGGTACAAGGGTAAAAATAATACAAATAAAAGGTAATAAGCATCAGATATTAACAATTAATAATTATCCAAAGGTAAAAGTTTCAAAGTAGTCATTAAGGTATAACACCTTTATTTTTATCTTTCCCATGAGCAATAATGAGAGAGCAGGGTTAACATCTTCTGCAGAGAAGAAAATTAAGCCTCTTGCATCTGTCTCAGACTTAATCACATTCTGCGCTCATATACAAACCACATCAGACATCTTCCTTCACTTGGGCAAAGTTTACGAATTACTCATTACAGTCAAGCCAGGTACATCCAAATGTACACAATTCAGTTTAAATTATCATTTCTATGTAACATAACCCTGCTTTTTCAGGTCCCTCAAACACTTTTCAAATATAGTAGGCCTTTTTACCTGAGTCCACAGAAACCCATGTACAGTACATAATTATTAGTATGAAACTTTCCAGACTGCTTTTTTTAAGCCAGGAATTCACAAACAACTTTTCTTGTAACATATTCTGGGCACGTGGCATTTGTGTTATCAAACTTTAGTTTTATCCAAAGTTTACCCTGTAGAATTGTGTTCCTGTTCTCCATAACTTACAAATTGCAAGCCTCCTGGTGAGGACCTTTAGGTACTTTTTTTTCCGACAAAGTCTTTGTTAAATTTGTTAAATAAGCTTGTAGATATCATCTGCCCTTCTTCCTTAGAGTCTATTAAAATTCCACACTCCAATTTCTCTTCAGGTTTTCACTCAATTTAAATTTATTGACTTTCTCTTTTTGTTTTTGTTTTTTGGCTTTTGCATTTATCCACCATCACTGTGCCTACTGGCAACCAACTCTTTTGTGCCCCCAATGCCATTCTCACTACCCACCAGGCACATGACTCACTTCCAGCCTTTAGGAGTCGTACTCAGGCCTTTAGCTTTAACCTGAAGCTGGCTCTGCCAGTGACAGGATCTGATTGTCGTCAAGGTGTAATCTCTCCTTGAATGCCACCTAAATTCCCATTCTGTTGTTGCTGGCTTGCCCTGCTGAGGGTCTCCAAGGCAGTCTGGAGAGGTAGTGTAAGTACAGTGGATGTGGCTGAGGGACTCCATATGTTGATGCACTGTGGGTTCTGTGAAGTAGGGGGACCACAGTGCCATCATCTGGTTTGCCGGTGTGGTACTGTATTTTTCCCTTTTTCTTCCCACCCTTTCTCACTCCTATATGCTGTGGCCAGCCTGACAGGGTACTCAATGGCATGTGGTCATCCATACCATTAATGCACCTTCTCATGCCACTACCAGAAGTCACTGCAGTACAATTTAGGGAGCACCCCCCCCCAAGAGGAGACCTTTGAAAGGATGCTCTGAATCCTCCCTGCTGGCATCCTCTCATGACATCCCGGGCACCATAGAGCCGGACAGCTTTACCTCTTGAAAATCAGTCTGGCAGGTAGAATCAGTGTGTCTTTAAACACAGTAACTAAGAGATTTTGCCTTGTGAAGGAACTGTTACATTAGGTCCCTGCACTGTTATTGGTACCCCCAGAGGTACACCATAGACAGCTTGCATTTAGGTATATGTTATACTAACATATAGGGCATAGGACATCTACCATACAAGAGTAGATGTCAGGATATGTATGCATATTATTGTCATACACTTTACTTTCTAATACACACATGTATTCCTTGTGTATTTCTCGCTTATAAGATGCTATGACATCTGAGTCCTTGTAATGATTATAATACATGAGATGGCATTGCCACCTTTTGGTGATTTGTACTACTATACTGATATATGAGAAGCTGAGAAGGGACTTGGCAAGGTTGGAGGAATGGTCGGAAGTATGGCCACTTGAATTCAATGCAAAGAAGTGCAAAGTAATGCACATGGGAAACAAAAACCCAAGGGAAGATTACACAATGGGGGGGGGGAGGTAGTAACAACACAAAAATGGAAAGGGACCTGGGGGTAATCATATCAGATGACCTTAAGGTTGGCAAGTAATATGAGAAGGCAGTAGGGAGGGCTGGGGGGATACTGGGATGTATAGGGAGAGGCATTACCAGCAGAAAACAGGAAGTTGCTATCCCCCTGTACAGACAGTTGGTGAGACCCCATCTGGAGTACTGCGTCCAGTTCTGGAGACCCCATCTCCACAAGGACATAGACAGGATGGCGGCAGTTCAGAGGAGGGCAACTAAAATGGTGCAGGGTCTGCAAGAGAAGCCATACGAGGAAAGGCTAAAGGAGCTTAATATGTATACCCTTGAGGAAAGGAGGGAGAGGGGGGACATTATAGAAATGTTTAAGTACCTCAGTGGAATCAACAAAGTCCAAGAGGGTAGCATCTTTCAGAAAAAGAGATGTGCAAGAACAAGGGGACACAATTTGAAGATAGAGGGGGGACGGCTCAGGGACAATGTGAGGAAGTATTTTTTCACAGAGAGGGTGGTGGACACATGGAACAGCCTTCCTGAGGAGGTTGTGGGGTCTAAAACTGTGGGAGAATTCAAGAATGCATGGGACAGACATAAAGCAATTTTTGTGGGGGGTAGGAAGAAATAGGCTGTTGGTTAAATAGGATCTGCAGCTTATCCTCTAGGTAGGGAAATGGACAGACTAGGTGGGCCAAGCAGTCCTTATCTGCCGTCAAAGTCTATGGTTCTATGTTTCTGTGTTATGTAGAACTGTACTCTTTTGTTTTACGAAGTGATGCCTACTACTGACTACTATGAGACTTGCTGTTCAACACCAGCTGCTGCACCTGTCACTAAAAGATACTCTGCTGCTCTTCTGGCACTATTGACATGGCCCACTGGGCTGAACACCCCCACCCCACCCCCACTCCACCCCCTGGGCCCCTCTCCTCTGCCAGTACCTGCTGGTACTACTTGAAATGTTTGTTAACTACACATGTGTTTAAGCAATTGTATGTAATACTATGTATTCCTGTTCATGCAACTATGTAAAACTATGTGATTCTGCATGCTTGTTTTCTGTAAATATGTAAAAAAATTCTGTTATTCTGTCTTGACTGTATGCTGTAAATTATGTTAACCATGTGTGTCCTCTCTGTGACGAGGTACCTTTGTAAATGAGCCACTGGCTCAAAGGTTGTAAATCCGATTATACAATAGATAAATAAAAAAAAATAAAATACTACAAAATTGTATAATGTTATCTTGGACTGGGGAGCCATCTCTAATTTAGCCAATAGGGCTAATCTCTGTAACTAGAAATGTTTCTATCTTACAGCAACCATAGTAATTATCATAGGTATATAATGTAAGACATTACGTCTTTTACCTCTGAGATCCCTGGAGACACTGACAAACCTCGAGGTATAGGGAATGCTTAGCATTGGCTCCCAGTTTGTATTGGTAAGAACTGCTTAGGGCAACTGTGATTTATTCTTTTGGTAGTAATAAACAAGTGTATTACTCGTATGCAACGTGTCTGTGATTCCTTGCATTCCCATTATTGCCAAGAACCTGAGAGTGAGGTTTAGACCTCCTGACAGAACAGTGTTCAAGTTCAAGTTTATTGCAGGAAAAAAACTCCATTGATCAAGCTCATTCACGAAAAGGTCCTGATACATATATATAAACAAGGCTGATACTACATACATACAGTAAGTGCTTATTGCATACATTAAGTGCTAAACATATACTTGTGTACAATAATGCTCCGAGTAGCCTACCAGAAGTCATAACAGTTTTTTCTAACATGCTGGTGCAGACATTTTAGACCAGTGGAATTAAATAAATCCTAACAACACGGGTTTTAGTGACAGCTACACACGTCTTTTATTTTTGCATTAGATAGCATTTTGAAAAGGCTGGGAGAAACTAACTTGGGAAGTTTCAGGGATGTTTGTAACTGATTCCAGATGGTGGGGAGGGTGACTGAGAAGGCATGTTTGCCAAGATTAGTGCGAGTGTTTGGGACCTTTAATGTTATAAAGTCTAAGTTCCTGAGTGAGTAGGTACTGTGAGAGGTCTGAATAAGGGAAGTTAGATAACTAGGGAGTTTGTTAAGTATGAGCTTTAGAGTCCAGGTGCCAGTGTGGGGAATACGTCTGGTGGTGAGTGACATCCAGCCTATGGCTGAATACAAGTTGCAGTGATGCATCTGTATTGGGGAGTTTGTGATGAAGCGCAGGGCCCGGTGATAAAGGTTGCCCATTTTCATTAGATCTGAAGTTGAAGACGAGGTATAAATTAGATCCCCATAGTCAAGGAGTGGGAGGAACGTAGCCTGTACAAGTCTGGTTCTGATGTTGAGTGTAAAAAGTGAACTGTTGTGGAACAGGAAGCCTAGGCATATTTTTAACCTTCTGGCAAGGTCATCTATATGTTCTGAGAAGGTGAACTTATTGTCAATCCAGAAGCTGAGGTATTTAAATTTAGGAGTAACTTCCAGAAGTTCGCCTAAGGATGTAACTATAAACTCTTTCGGCAAGGTGGAAGTTAATGAGGGCACTGTTTTAGAAGAAAAGATCATAGCTTTGGTTTTCTTAGCATTAAAGAGAAGTCTGGCAGTAATGAGATTGGTTTTAAGTTGGGCAAAGTCGGCTTGAAGGACCTCCCTAACCTCAGATAGAGATGCTTGAGAAATATAGAGAACCGTGCTGTCGGCAAAGAAGTGGAGTTTCAATCTGGATATGTGATGGTCAAGTTCATTGATGTATATCAAAAGTGTGCAAAAGTACATGCCCTTGTGGGAGTGGGAGTGCACCAAAGCAATATTTCTAATAACCACTCTTCCTGCTGTATTTATTGGCATTGCATCTTTAACATTTTCAAAATTATTCTTTCATTAACTCTGAAGACATCTGAGGATATAGTAACAGGAATTGTTAGTCAAGTATCAGAGTTACTGACAGCACTATAGTGTGTGATACTGGTGCCTGTACAGCAGTAGGAGGAGGAGCAGATAGATGGGGTGAGTTGGGCATTTGCCATTGGAAAAGTGTGTTTAGTGCTCCCATCTGTTGTTCAACTTCAGTCTGCTTTTCACTTCTTTATTATCTTCTCTAAGCTTGGTGAGTTGGGCCTATGAAAACACTTCTCGTTCTCTGTAGTACTTTTGACGGCCTAAGTTATATAGCCTCTTCCAGTATTATTACCATTATAGCATCTACTATTCCTTCCCCTTTTTTTTAATCCTCTACCAGTATAATGCCATCCTGAATGATAACTTTGGTCCTGGTAATCTTGTACCTCTGAAAGACCTAGGTTGATCCACAAACTGATCATGAGAGGCATATTGCTTTGCTCCTTTCCCTGTTTCTTGGGTCCCTTGGGGACCCAATTTTCATCTCATTCAATGGTCAGAGCAACTGTAGTGGCAACAACCAACACTTAAACTTGGGTAGTTTTATTTTTCTTTTTTCTATGGGAAGCTTCCATCAGTATATGTGTTCTTCTATAGTACTTCAGCCTCATTAACAAGGCATCCTTTTCCATTGTCTTTTTTATGTTTGCTTGCATGCATGCACAAGAAACATGTTGCGTCAGCTTGCTGCAGAAGCAGGTTATGGAGGTGTGGCACTGTTGAAACCAATGCCGCCACTGCATTTTGGGGCTTGTGTGTTGCACATCAATAAAGGAGGATGCTGCCCCTGACACTAGTTTTAAAGCATGCCACCACCTTGAAAGAAAATAGCCGCACCAGTCTGGGAGCACCTCATCATAGCAGCAGCAGCCTGTTGTTTTGGCCTGAACAGTTTTGGCAACAGAAGCTGAGGCTGCGATGGTGGAGCAGCAGCGACTGATGTGGCACAGTGTTGCTCTTCTAGCAGTATGCGTTTATGCCTAGTTCAATAGAAGGGGGAGCCCACTCCCCATTGGCATAATGACCCCCCATTTGTTGTGTGCCGAGTGGGTGCCCATAAATCAAGAGGAAGAGTCAGGGGGGCAGGGGCTGGAACAAGTGGGGGAGGAATTGAGGGGGAGGAGGCTGGGGCAGCTGCAATCTAGGGTGCTACACTTGGGCAGACTTACATAGACTGATTGGTGTATTCTGCTGGCAGATTTGTATGTTCTTATGTTCGTATGTAAAATCACAGTGACTCTGTTCATGAGCAGAGGTCCTAAAATGCCTGTGTTGAAAATTTGGTGACAAATGACCATAAAATGATTGTGTTGCAAGTGTGCATTCTGCAGTTTCCACATACCCTTGTAACTTCTCAAATGTGTAGTATTTTCACTTCAGATTTTCAACATTGCCATTTTTTCAGACCTCCTTGTGAACAGTACAGCTGTCATTTTTCACATCCTACCCAAAATATGCATTTACACATCTGGCGCAGAATATCACAGTTGCTGTGGGAAATCAATGTTTGGGACAGATTAAGAAAATCATAGTGACAGTGCTCATGAGCAGAAGTCACAAAATGTCTATGTTGAAAATTTGGTGAAATAATTCCGCTAAATGACTGTGTTACGCACATGCGTTGCGCAGTTTCCATGTACGCTCAGAAGTTTGAGCATTTTTAATATTTTCACTACAGATTTTCAACATTGCCATCTCTTCACACCTCCTTATGAAGGGTACAGCTGTCATTCTTCACATCCTGCCCGATTTGTGTTTTCGTACATGTGGCGTACAATGGCACAGTCGCTGTGGAAACTCAAATTTTGGGACACATTGACAAAATCACAGTGCCACTGTTCATGAGAAGAGGTCCCAAATGCTTTCATGAGGTGGGGGCCACAAAATGGCCATGTTGAAAATTTGTACTGCAAATACCAACAAATGCCCAGGGCGTTATGGTTTCTAACCATAACATCCCACCCCTGTACAGACTGACAGGCATCTTGGTGTGCCTTTGGATTGCTGACTGTAATGCTCATGCCATTCCAACACCACCCCACCCACTCTGCAGCCACTGACAGGCATCAAGCTGTGCCTTGGAATCTTCAGCCCCAGAGTTCACCCCACTCTATACTGCACCCATTTCAGCTTATGTCCTTATGGAGTGGGGTTACTGTAAAGCCGAACACCCCAAGGCACACCTCAACATTTGACAGTGTCTGCAGGATAGGGTGAGGTGAAATGCCATGAATGTTATGGGTGACAACCCACACACACATACCCCAATGCCTGTCTGTCTATGCAGGGTGGAGGTGGGGTTGACGTGAAGTTCAATACTTCACTACCATTCCTACTCTGCATCTGTCTAACTCCTGCATTTCCAATGCTAATACCAGCAAGCAAACATTTGGCATTGACAAATGCTTGTTCTCCTTGGTTCAGAGGAGTTGAGCGATTGTAAGTAGCACACCAAAATATAACATTTTAAGGTCTCTTACCTGAGTGTCAGCATCCTTATCTGCCCCAATGTATGCATCTTTTGCCTTACATTAGAAATGCCTTGTTCTTTGATTTGGTCTACACATCACATCACTATTTTGGTTTATCATAGGTATCATAGGTAATTACCGAGCATGTTAGACTGAAGTCCATATTGCTCACCTATATTAAGATCTGTATCCTCTAATATTATTGATCATTCAAAAATTATCTAATTTATTTTTAAATTCCTGCATATTCATACTTCCTATGACCTACTCCAGCAGAGTTCCAGAGTGAAGCGACTCTCTGGTTCTATGAAGTTTGCCTTCTATTTGATGGCACAATTCCCCCTTTAATTGAAACATGTGAGCTCTTGTTTGGTATATCATATCTCTTAATTCCAAACCCAGGCAGTCCCACAGATTGTCATTTGTCATCGTCCTAAACATGAGACACATATCTCCACTCAGCCTTCTGTATTCAAGAGTGAACATTCCCAGATGGTTCAGTCTAGTATCATAATCATATGCCCTAAGGTTCCCGATTGTTTTTGTGGCTCTTTTTTGCACTCTCTAGCACTCACTGTTTGACGTGGCTCAGTAGATTATATGTGACTAATCTTCTGTAACTACAATTTGCAGAATCTCCTGCAGCTGACATCACAGCACTACTGCAGTGATGGGAGATTCAATAGTCTCAGTGTATTTTACAATTTATGTAAGCTGTAATTTTTTGTTTGCTGGTCTCGCCATCCTCCCTGAGCTCAGTACAGTCACAG
Organism: Neoceratodus forsteri; assembly: GCA_016271365.2. Classification (NCBI taxonomy): domain Eukaryota; kingdom Metazoa; phylum Chordata; order Ceratodontiformes; family Ceratodontidae; genus Neoceratodus; species Neoceratodus forsteri. The sequence continues at coordinate 1,064,596,981 of CM028131.1, read as the reverse complement.
AGAACTGTACTTAGCCCCTAGAGAAAAGAAGAACCAGAAAACATCTAATGGGATATTATAAAAGCTCTAACATGCACTAGAACTAAACAAAATTAGTCTGAAACAATATACTATACTACAGTGAACAATACGTAATCCAAAATGTTTCTGCACACAAAGCACAGGTTGGGACCAACCCCACACGTGAGTGTGGGTCCCTTTGTGCTGACTGCTCCCTTTTAAAGGCTGCCTTTTTGAATTTCTGAGTATGGAATTGGCCTTATTTCTTCCTTAGTGCATTATTCACTCCTTCCAGCAAGCATGTTACCTTTTAGATAACTTGGTGAATCAAGTTATGTGTTTGAGATTGAGGGAACACCCATTCAGGTATATCTAATTATCCTCATTAATGATATTTTAGTAGTAAAATCCTGCTTCAAAGCATGCATATGCTGATGAACTGTGCAATTATATTTTTCAGTGAAAGTCTATCTTGTTTAAGTTTTTAGGTAGCATACCTTGTTGTTGTGTGACATTGTCTTCATGTGGTCATGTGTTTTGTTAACCTCCAGCATTATCACTGCCAGAGTATTTTTGTGTCAGAAAAATTTGATAACCATTCTGCACCTCAAAGGTATGCATTCATTTGTTTAATACTGAAGTAAAGCCACCCCATTGGTCATCTATTGACTGTTCCTCATTTTTATTCAATGGCTAGCACTTCATTGCATATGCATGAGGAGGAGTTGTACCTGTAAAGACATTTTTTTTAGAATGGGGCAACCACTTGATAAGCCTTATGTTTGCCCAATTCTATGTCAAAGCAATTCCATCTAGAATTCAGACATATTAAATAAAAGCACATTTTCATGTTGGCCTTGACAAAACCTTGCAAACTATATGCTTCATATTTCTGCAAATTTACAATTAAAAAAACATTTTCATCTGTATTTGAATTTATGTACATCATACAGGCTTTTTGCAAGTGTCTTTTTATAGCTTAAAATATTGCTCACAAAGGGTATAAGTGGTGGTGTACGAAGTGGGAAAAATTCACTTTGCTAAAAATTCCAAATTTTCCCCACTTTAAAAATTAATCCACCTTGCAAATCTTCAGTTCTCAGTATGGGGCAACTTTTGTGAGCGTGGTGGAAACTTCACCAGCAAAATTGACCCCCCAGGTGAAGCTCATAATGTACTGTACCAGGGGACTACAGTGTTATGGTACTGAAAGGACTTGTATGCCATGAGGAAACTGTGTTCACTGCAGTCTTAAAGATCATGTGTGATGAAATTTTCAGAAATTATGCTGCAGCACCATCAGGTAGAAAAGTTTAGTAATGCTTAAATGTAGTCCCTTATTACTTTATATTTATGAAGTGTTTTTTTTTTCTTTTTCTATGTGCCCATGGGATAGTTTTCTGCCTAATAGCATTGGGTATGATATGTAAAGCAATGCTTTAACTCGAAGCAGACATATCTAGTTCTAGTCCTGTCATTGCATCATCATCAGCATGTCATCTCACTCATTGTTACATCACAAGCCTCGCTGCCTGATTGGTTAAATGTGTCATATGTTACCAATCAAGCAGTAAGGATTGACTCTTCTTGTTTTCTAATGATGTCACAGTCAGTGAGGTCACCATGTTGATGATGTATGGGGAAGAACAGAACTGACTATGTCAGCCTTCAGCTAGAGTGCTGTTCCACTCATTACACCTAGTAATATAAGGTAGAAAATCTTCTAATTAACAAAACAGAAAATAAAAAATACTTCAAATATAAGAAGCCCTGCCAGACTACTTTTAAAAGTTACTATTATCTGAGATAGTACAAGAGCTCTTTAAATATTATTAGAAGAACAGTGTCTGCCTGGTGTTTTATATGACAAACTATCATTTTATACCATTTCTAGGCTTTTGTTGCATGTTCTGCTTCACCTACATTGCTAGATGATTAGAATTGCTGTTCTCTGTGGCAATCAGAATGACGCCACCTTGGTGGTGTCATTTGTGGTGCTATTCTCTTTCATCTATGAAGAATTCAGCTGGTTATCACATTGGTGAGGTCTGTATAAACTTTATTGTTTCTGGCTCTGTGCCTATTGCAAGAAACTGAAAGTCAGTCAGCTTATCTGATTGTGGTTTCATCAAGTTCAATTCCAGTACTGCACAGAATGATTTAAATTAACAACTTTACCTTGCAAAAGACATGGAGAATGGTACATTGTGTGTACAGTCCAGTCCTTCTCAGTTGAATCCTTCATGGTTTACATGTATTTTTTTCTGTCTCATTTAACTTTTTCTGAAGTTGTGCTGTTGTGCTTGCACATGCATTACTATTGGCCACTACTGTGGCTTATGTTCCTTGCTTTTTCATTTATAATGTCTCAATACATATTTACTCAAAGCTCCTAATTCAATCCAGGCATGATGTCATGCCTCCAAAAGGTGCCTATAGACAAAACCTAGACTATTTAACACTGCATAGTTAAATGCAAACAACAACATGGGCCACCACCTCCATTTGATGCCTCCAGGTTTACCAATGTGTGAATGTGCTACCATGCCTGCTACCACTGGTAAGATGCTCTATCCTCTTCTCTAGCCACTGCCTCCATCTGATGCCTCCACAAACCCAGACTTAAACCCAACATAAATACCAGACACAGTTCATGTGTACCTACTGCCTTGCTTGCCCCATGCTGCATCCTCTCTTCTTGCCTGCTCATGTCTGCAAACAACAACAAAAACATGGGTCACTGCAGGTGCAGCCAGACAAACCTGGATTCTTAACACAGCATAAATGCCAGGTAGGCCATGCTTCTTCCACCACCAAGCAAGACATTGCCTCCTTGTCCACCTCTGGGGAACAACAGTGACGCTGCACAGCATGACCATCACTAAGGTGACAGTAAGTATAATTTGTTGTATTTTTACTGTTACTTTTTTATCTTCCTCTTCCCTTCACAGGTACAAATGGCATTTAAATAGTGGCCAAGAGTCTAAATAATGTAAATCTTAAGATCACAGGTCTCCTTTCCTGCTAACTCCTCTTCAGTAACAAGCAAGTCACCTTTTCCTCCCCCACCTCTGGTGCACTCTCATGCCAGTATATGGTAAAGCCATTACTATTGTGATGGTATGTATCATACGATGTTTTTCTTTTTCTTTTTTATTTTCACTTTTCTTTCATGTGTACAAAGAGTGACACAGCCAAACTGAGAAAAAGTAATTTATTTCCTGTCCTTACAGGTGATAGGTGGGAGAATGCAACAAATACACCGTGCGGCCACCATATTGGCCAACTGAAGGAAAATAATTTCTCTCCTATTTTCACAGGTGATAGCTGGGAGTGAACAATGGATATATGATATGACCACCATAGTGACCAACTGACAAAAAAGTCTCTCCATCTTCACAGGCGGTGACTGGGAGTAGGCAATGGATATACAGTACCATGTGGCCATGGCAATGGCTATTTGACTTACATTTGAACAATTTTTTCTTCATAGATCACCTGTCCTACTGTCTCCTTCAGCAAGCAAGACTCCTCCTTCTCCACTTATTGTGTCTGGGCCATATCATGCCATTTCACTGCATGGCTATCACTGCTATCACCAAAGTGACTGTAAATATACTTTCCTACTCCTTTCTTGTAATATTTTTTATTTTTAGTTTCCTTTCACTAGTGGAACTCAACATGGAGTAGATTATGGTCTAAATAATTTCAGTCTTGTCTTCACAGATCTCATCTCCACCAGACTAAAGGAATACCTCCTCCTCTTCCAACAAGCAAGCCACCATCATCTTCTTTGGCATCTCATGGACATAGTCAACATTGCAAGATACACAATAACAAACCAGCACTGCCACAGTTAATGCTGCACATCCTTGTCATATGCAAAGAAGCTGCCACAGATACTACTCATCATTAAGCAGCAAAACAACTCCTTAAAACCTTAACACTCTGTCTTGTCCATGGCCACCTATTCAGCTGCTGACTATGCCTGACTATGCCACAGAGATTATCATTACCTGCCACTGCAAGCAACAACCTACTCAGTCTACACTGTGTGGCAGCATAAAGTAGCAGCATATACAGTTTCAAGCGCTTCAGAAAAAGTCAGAAAATTAAAATGTCATATATTTTCCATTTATGGCAATGAAGTGCATTCAATACAAGTGGTGCTGTAGAGGAAGACTGGTACAGTACAGCAGCAGTAGCAGCACATAGCAGCATTAATAGATTATCAAATTTGAGGGAAATTAAGATTTTGTAAAGTGCAATTTTATGTGCATTACAGTGCTTACCAAGACAGGCTATGGAAGGACTCAGTCTAGAGGGAGAAAGACACAGCATAGCACAGCAGCAGCAGAGCACATAACATTATTAATAATGTCTGGGTCTTGATAACATTTTGGAAAGTGAGGATTTTATATAATGTGATTTTATATGCACTACAGTACTTAACAAAAGGGACTGTGGGAGGACTCAGTCCAAGGGGAGAGAATGACACAGGACAGCAGCAACATATAGCATCAAAAATCATTCTGAGTCTTGAGAAAGTTCTGGGAAATAAGAATTTTATATAGTGAGATGTTTTGTGCACTACAGCACTTAACAAGAGGAGCCATGGAGGGAATCAGACAGAGAGAGAGACTGACACAGTACAGCAGCAGCATGCACTGCAGCAGTATTTTTTTTTGTCCAGTTCCCCCATCCTCAGACCTTCACCTCCCACCGCCCCCATGCCCAGGCTTGCCCCCCCTGGGTGGGGCCACTGGGGGCTCCCCCTCCCAATGGACACTGTTGGCAAGCCACAGCTTACCCCTGGTTTGGGGCCATAGGAGCGGGCCCCCCTGGCAGATGTCGGAGGCAGTGATCAGTGAGATAGAGTGGGTCATCATGCCGGAGGGTCAGTTTTTTTCCATGCTTGCTCCCTGGGGGTGGGAATGTGCAAGGACATCTAGCGTCCACCCCACCTCACCAAAACATGATGGTGCCAATTGCGATAGTACCCCCAGCCTCTGCCAGGGGTTCATAAAGTACCAAACACTTTTCCCCTCCCTTCCCCCTGGAGAAGGACAGCAGTCTACAGGACCCTAAATCCTTCTCCATCAGCTGGCCCTCTGACTCCCAGGTCCATTTCTGAACCCGGGTCATTGGCATCGCAAGCTGAAATCCAACTGCTGCACCAGCAGACTGGCATGCACTGTAGCAATATTAATAATTTATGAGTCTTTTGGGAAATGAGAATTTAATAAAGTGTGATTTTTACTACTGCATAGCAGAGCTATGCTGTCATATTGTTATGATGTAGTAGAGAGAAGGGACTCTGGAGGCATGTTACAGGATACCTCCACTCTGTCCTTCCACAGTAGAATTGAAGCACATTAGGTTTTCTCTATGTACTACAGTGCTGTTCTCCCCCCCACCACACACTATTTTCCTGCTCTGTGTTGACTTCCAGTTCACTTCTGGGTTGTGCATGAGCACTTCTTTCCTCTCCTCATATGCATATAATAATCTTTCCCTGGTGCCTTGGGGCACCCCCACCCTTCCATTGCTGTCTCCATATTGTATTACTGTTTCCCTGGTGTCCATTGGCACCCCCCACCCTATGATCACTATCCCCCTAATGTATTCCTCTTTACCTGGTGTCTAGTGGTACCCCCACCATCTGATTGCTATCACCATAAGGTATTCCTCTTTACCTGGTATCTAGTGGCATCCACCACCATCTGATTGCTGTTCCCACAATATATTCTTCCTTCCCTTGTGTCTAGTGTCACTGCCACCCTCCACTTGCTGCCCCAGTCTGAAATAAAACCATGGTGTTCAGTAGCACCCCCACCCTCTGATTGCCATCCCCATAATATATTTCTCTTTCCCTGGTATATAGTGGCATTCCCACCCTTGGATCAGTGTCTGGGTCCAAAATATTAAAAAAAGTCCTTCAATGTTTTTTTTAACCTGAAAAATAGAAAACAGTACCTCTCTGATATGAAACCTCCACCCCACGTCCCACTCAGCACCCGCAACCCAACCCCTCCACACACACACTCACCTAAAAAGGTCACAGGGTGAAGACCCATGCTCTGATCAAAGACACGTCTTACTGCTGGAACCACTAACTGCAATATGACAAACTAAGGTAAATGTAGTTCATTGTATTTCATTGGGGTTTTGAACTTTTAGCATAACTTTATAATTTTTGCATAGAGCTTCAAGAAAGCTATGCTAATTACTGTTTTTTTTTTTTATTTTAGTCTTTGGTAACCGGGTAAGGCCTGCTAGGCACAAGTGCCTGTTTTCAGGGGTGACTTGGGAGCACTGGGCAGTTAAGTGACTTGCTCAGAGTCACACAGTATGCAAGTGGATGTTGTGAGAATTAAACTCAGGTCTGGTCTGCTGGATGTACCAAGCTTGTTCTCACCTCATTCCTCTAACCTATAGGCTATACTGCCAGCCCCAAGTCCCCAGAGAAATACTCCCAGACCAATATAAAGTGATCAAATGTAGTATATTGGTGGGCTAGCTGTAACAATGGCACAAGCAAGCCATATTTTCCATATTTTGGCCCAACATTTTCTACATGGCCTTTTTAGGACCCCATCTCATGACCAATGGCAGTGGAATTATGCAAATCAGGCCCAAAAGGCAACGTCATGCTCACATTACAAAATCACCTTTCAAGTGGGATTTTGAAAACATTCACCACCCTTGTTCATGAGGTAGGGTCATAAGAATGCTATGTTGAAAATTTGGGTTCAATATACATAAAAATGACAAAGTTATGAGTGTACGTTGAAATTTCATTACTTTGGTAAGTTTCAGTATTTTGACCCCAAATTTTCAATATAGCACTTTTTCACACCACCTCATGAACATGACAACTATCACTTTTTAAATCCCACCCAAAATGTGTTTTGCACCTGTGGCACAGATTATGTTTCAGTGGTGTAGAATAACATTTTGGCAGGAATTTGAAAGCTTTCACCTATGGGGTTCATGAGGTTGGGTCAAGCAACTTCTCACTTTTTTTGGTTACATCAGTGCCATCATATTGCAGCTGTATTGACTCTGACCAGAGTTTTTAATGATAGTGATATACAGAGAGAGCGCACGACACTGCAGCATGTATCAACCACTTGTGGTGAACAACTGGTTGAAAAATAATGTTTATATATAGTGCTTTTCACATGCACATATACCACACTTCTTTACAACAAAAAGAGTAGCGAGAGAAGAGAGTGAAACTGCAAAGACTGTGCATGTAAGAATAAATAAGAACATCAAAAAGGAGTCAGAAACCTTTTTTTTTCCTTTTTCTTATGGAAGCTGACAAAATCACAACTGAGCGGATAGACATAAGACTGTGTGAAATACCCCATTAAATAGGGGGTGCTGAAAAGATATAAGAAAGATAGCAGCAATCACAGAAATCAGGATTTAGGATCAGGGACAACATGAGAGGACAGAGTAATAGATAAATGAAGTAGACTTTTACCTTAGTTTTTTTTTTTTTATGTTTTAGTTTTTTTTATGTCAACAAGACAAAACTGAGAAGTGATGAGAGGAAAGACAGGACATAGTTTTTATATAATGTCTATGGTCTGAGTTGGACCAATGGTGCACAACCACTATGGATATCTGCTGTTCCCTCAAGTAGTAGGTGCTGGTTTTCAAGCAGCATCTGGATCATAGCTTACATGGATACAACTTTGCATCTGAGATACCTCATCTTGATGCAGAGTTGTGCCATTTTGGTTTATGTGGAAGAAATCATAGGATGGGGAAAAGGATCTGCAGCTGGGGTCTCAAGTGTTCTCCCCTAGAGCCCCCAAGTCCAACTGCAGGTCCCACTCCCAATCCCCTCTGTGCCCCCATTAACTACCAGACACCTCATTGCCCCTTCTTGTGCTGTCCTTCCTCCTGAGTGCTGAAGGACCACTAGGAGTCATACCACATCTACTCCTCTCTGCCACCTTCCAGTGCTCCTCCCACTCAAGCTGGTTCCATGCCATCGGGGGGTGTGCTGCCCCCCAGTGCCAAAGTCTTGCACCTTTTCATCTGCTAATCAATTGTATTACAAATCTTGTATTTTAAAATGCTGTTGTCAGTGAGGTATATCTCAAGAAAATCCCAAACAAGGAACCTTTGCTGCCTAGGGGAGGTGGACGTGCTATTACTTTCCTCTTGATCAGATCACGGTGTTGGTTCCATGAGGGGCACAGGCAGATTAATTGCCTGCACAATCTTCTGTTTGCAGAGGCACTTGGGCATTGAAAGAAAAGGGACAACACTTCTTGCTGTTGCTGTACTGTGGGGTGGGGTCCACCATCAGATAAAGCTGCTGCAGGAAGCTTTTTCCTGCCCCTTTCTAGAGTGCACAGTACTGCTGGTGCCACCCATGCTGGTTGCTGTAGATGTATGGGATGGCATAAATCATATGTCAACTGCACCTCTCTCTCTCTCTCTCCCTCTCTTCACTTCCTGTCCCACTCCTCATAACATTCTCCTCTCCTCTCTATTCATTTTATTTAAACAAAAAAAAAATGAAACAGTTGAAATATATGCTAAAAAGAAAAAAGTTAAAAAAGGAGGCAGATAAAAAAGAAAAGGAAAGAGAAAATGAAATTATTAAACACTAGAATATCTGGAAACACTAGTCAAATGAAAATGCAGATATAAGGTCATGTGATGGCAGCCTGAGCTGAAACAGCTTGTCCCCGGAGCTCCATCTCCCGCCTGCTATTTCTTCGGTTTTAAAAGGATTGGCAAGTTAAATCTGCTCCTTTTTGCAATTTTTGATCGGGGCAATGCAACTGAGATCCTTTTGGCTGAGGACTGAATGGAAATTTATATGAAAAAAGCGCCGCCAAGGCACTCTCCGCCTCACACGCCTGAGAAAGACAAGGCCACGAAGCGGCCTAAGCATCAAGCCTCCAGTCTACAAAAGATGCCCGCAGCAGCACCAGCACTCTCGGAAGAGAGATTCTTAGAAATTATGCAACCGCTACAGACAGCGGTCGCTACCATCTCGGAGGACCTGCAAACAATTAAGAGCTCGGTTGCTTCTCTCTCAATGAGAGTGGGAGACTCCGAAGTCAGAATTACATCTTTGGAGAGGAAACAAGAAAAAGCCGGGATGGAAATGGCGAGCTTCGTTCATAGACTTAAGAAACTGGAAGATAAACTTGAGGATCTGGAGGGACGTAGTAGGCGAAACAACTTAATTATTATTGGTTCGCCAGAGAAAGAGGAAGGGAATGCGCCAATTGTCTTTCTACAATAGCTGTGTGTCAAAATTGCCAGGCCATCCCCGAGTGGTGGAGACTATATAATTGAAAGAGCTCACCGAGTGTTACGCCCTATTCCAGCAACTGGACAGCCACCCAGACCGATCATCTTTAAGTTGTTAAACTATCAAGATAAACAGCATATTTTAACCAAAGTCAAAGAGATCAGGGAAGTGTCTTGGGAAGATCAAAAAATCCGTATCACTCAGGATCTCCCTCACTCGGTTCGTCTAAGAAGACAAGAGCTTCACCCGGTAGTCTCCAAGCTGTTGGCAGCCAGTAAAATGTTTCGGGTCAAATATCCAGCAATTCTCCTGGCCAAGCATGAAGATAACTGGCATTCATTTGATTCCCCCGCACAAGCACTGAAAGAACTAAAAGAGCTTCTCCCAGATCTCTTCAAATGAAAGATGGTATAAAGTACTGAGTCTCTGTCAACAGTGTTGGTGTTTAATTTCAACTCTTTTCTACTCCTTGTAGCAAAGGCAAGGGTGAGAGAGCAGATGGAACTTAGTTGAAGTCTCAGGTTTCCACATTAGTACATCAAGGAGAGATGTCCTACAGCAACCTTTTATTTAGCGATATGCCCCTTAAAGAGTTCGAGGAGGACGTCCTGAGGTATTGCAGTTAACGCTGAGGAAGCATCGCATCAGAGTCGAGGAACGAGGTTGGATTAGTCCCTGACTACCTTGATTGTCTGCTTAGGGGAATGTTATATAAAGGTTTTTTTTTTAGTTATGCTAGTCTCCATCTGTGAAGGCCTAATCGAGGAAAGGGAACAGTTGAAGGCACTTAAGCTCCCGAGCCATATACATGACTTTCAGCTTGCCCGTTGTGTTTCAGTGACCCAAGAGGTCGCGAACTGAGTCAGGACTTAGTGCCTTCTCTTTAGAGGGCGGAATGTTTAATGCGATTTAAAGACTACAGCCTTTTACAGGAGCATGAAGTTTAAGAGACAGTTGTTTTCCATGGATCCCTCTTTCGGATTGGGGGAAGGGCGAGGATGAGGACTCCCCTAATGTTATACTAAGGCTTAATGGTGTTGCCTTTTTTCTTCCCCCCCCTTTTTTATTTTTTTTCTTTCTTTTTTCTTTCTTCTTTCCACTCGGAATAGTCTAACACAAGAGCATATTTGTGTGTATCCTAATAGAAATGGAGGCTATTAATCTAATCAACAGAGTTTCATGGAAGGCTCACAGGGGCATTAATTGTTGAAATGTTGAACTGTTGTATCTTGGATTTGTTACGAACTTAAAGGACATAAGGAATGTTTCATAAGTTATTCTTAGGCAGTTTACACTTTTCCGTTTACATAAATGTTTGCTGGGGGGGGGGCTTCGGAGGATGAGGAGCTATGCCTAGGTTGCTTGCACTTAACATCATGTGGCAAGTAGATGATTGGAGTGCAGTTATATTGAACTGGGGGTGGTTTATTAAGTGGGGTATGTAGGTTTTGGAAAGGATAATTATTGGGATGTTATTGGGGATGTTTTTAGGGGGGGTGATTGAGGGGAATGGGATATGGCCACACACTACTATTTTTCCTGGTCAAGAAATGCTTTAAGGGGCAACGCGGCCTTCTCACTGAATCCACAAACTAATTCTGGTTCAGGGATGACTGTTAGGCAGGGGCAGTTGTGGTCTTTTAGTTTCATGTGCTTGGTTTCCACTACTCTTTCCTACATGGTTTCCCCGGGATATGAGTAATCAATATCTTTTTGTAAGTTGGAACATTAAAGGGGCCAAGGATAGGGCTAAGAGGCAAATAATTCTGAAACACTTGTCAGAGTTGAGAGCAAGAATAATGTTTCTCCAAGAAACCCATTGAGGAGGGAGGACATCACCCTTTCCAGAAGGCAATGGGCGGGGCAAGTTTTTGGGGCGGGGAGAGCAACGAATAAGCGGAGAGTAACGATATTGTTAGCAAAGGACGTCCCTTTCAAGTTAACTCAAGAAGTATGGGACCCAGAGGGCCGTTATGTCCTGATACACAGTATGTTAGAATCCCACCCAGTTTTGTTTGGATCAATTTATGGACCAAACATTGACTCTCCCTCATTCTTTGTTCACCTGCTAAACTTAGTGGTGACTAATCCTCCAAAACTGACAGTATTGGGTGGGGACTGGAACCTAGTGCTCCAGTCTGAGCTTAACAGATCGGACAGTAGTAAGCATGGTCTTTCTCCAGCCCAGCGTGCTATGAAAGATCTGCTTAATGGGGCAGCTTTGCTGGATGTGTGGAGAATCCTTAACCCTGCAGAGAGGCAATATACCTTTTTTTCCTCAGCACACGGAACTTATTCCAGAATTGATTACCTGCTCCTAAGTTCTTTCGCAATGGCTGGGGTCTCTCGGGTGGAGATAGCAGCCAGAGTTCTATCTGACCATGCACCCATCAGCATGAGCTACTGGTTGGAGGCAGGAAGCAAACAATCGCCTCTGTGGTGGTTGAATACTCAGTTACTGTGAGACCATGTTTCTCAGGAACATATCAGGGATTTTATCACATCCTTCCTTATTAGTAATCAGGGGTCAGTCACTAAGTTTGATTTGGTCTGGGCGGCTCTAAAATGCTCGCTTTGGGGGGAGTTTATAAGAATGGCATCGAAAAGTGCCCGGTGTCAGAGGACTCAAATGGACAGTCTCCTGGCTTCTATTAAAAGTCTGGAGCACAGTTTGCCCCAAAGTTCCTCGACAGATATATGGATCAGATTACACCAGATGCGGGCCCAGTATACAGGATTTATATCTCAGAGAGTGGAATTGACCCTCCAGAGATCCAAATTTAAATATTTGGAGTTGGGGGAGAGACCAGGGAAGCTACTTGCTCTGCGTATCCGGCAGTTAGAGTCTTCACAATTTATTGCAGGGATTAGTGTTGGTCAAGATGGTCAGGTATGTACCGACCCGCATGAAATTGCAAAAGGGTTTGGTAGATACTTCCAGGATCTTTATGCTGTGGACCCATCATCGCACCCCACCAATACAGATATAGGATGCTACCTTAACTCAGTGAGTTTGCCTAAGATTACAGCTGCGGAGGCTGCTTCCCTTGGCGCTCCAATATCTCTAGCAGAGATCCAACAGACTATTCGTCAGTTACCTATTGATAAGTCTCCTGGGCCTGGCGGACTTCCAAATAATCTCTATAAGACTTACTTACCTATATTAAGCCCAGTATTAAGGAACGTATTTAGTTATTGGTATGATAATGGTATATCAGATTCTAGTTTTCAGGAAGCAGTAATATCAATAATTTTGAAGCTGGGGACAGACCCACTAAAATTTGGCAGTTACTACCCTATCTCTCTATTGAACTCGGAAATATCAAAATATTGGTGAAAATCCTGGCCACCAGACTCTCAAGAGTAATGGTCAACCTTATAGGTTGTGAACAGGTGGGGTTCATGGCTGGAAGATCGTCCGGAGACCATATGAGGAAATTGTTACATCTTGTTTCTGCTGACAGGGACTCCGGCATACCCATGGTGCTGGTGTCCCTGGACGCGGAAAAGGCATCTGATAGGGTATCCTGGGACTTTCTTTTTGCCACCCTAACCCACTTTGGCATGCCTGATGAGTTCCTGAGATGGAGACAACTTCTTTACTCTGCCCCATTAGCCAAAGTTAAATGCAATGGTGTGCTGTCTCCCGCTTTTCAGTTGTTTCGGGGTACAAGACAAGGGTGCCCCTTGTCTCCATTAATTTTTAATCTATACCTAGAGCCCTTGCTTCATAGACTCCTAAATAACACTAGCATTAAAGGGATCCAGATGGGAGCAGTGAGATTTGCCTTTTCAGCATATGCAGATGACATTTTATTTCATGTAGAGGAGCCTAGTACATCAGTCCCAGCCATATTAGTTGAAGTTGAGGAATTCTCTAAAGTATCATTTTATAAGCTGAATCGAGCCAAAACCAAGATCTTCCCCTTAAATAGTAGAGTGAGCAGGGCAGAACTGGCCCCTTATGGTCTTTCCTGGCAAGCAAAGTCCTTGCTATATCTGGGTATTAAAGTCTCTAGAGATATTGGGACCATGATTAAAGACAATCTCGGTGACTTAATCAAAACGATAGTTGGGGATATGGAGAGATGGGGCTTGTTCCCCTTTTCCTTGTGGGGTAGATTGAGCGTGGTGAAAATAAATATTCTACCAAGGATTTTATACCCAATGGGAATGCTAGGGAGCTTCTTACCCAAAACATGGTTTTCCAAGCTCCAAAGGATACTGAATGGTTTCCTCTGGAGGGGGAAGGGTATTCGTAGATCCTGTTTTAAACTGACAGCACCGAAGATCAGGGGGGGCCTTGCAGCCCCCTCTTTCTTCCTATATTACATAGCATTTCACATTAGTAAACTGGCCTTTTGGGATAAAGAATTCAGACCGTCAGAATATATCCCCTTATGGCTCTATATAGAGAAACATCTGGTGACCAGAGTTAAATGCTCACTAGGGGCCCTTTTATATACCTCCCCGTCCCACTTGCCTAAGCCTCTGAGGAATAACCCTATGGGGTGGCCACTTAAGGCCTCTCTCCAGATACAGAAATATTTTGGAGTGAGGTGGTGTCAATCAGTGGACCAGCCTATTATAGGTAACCCGCATTTTAAGATTGGAGGGGACCCAATACCCTCTTTCTTTTGGCCTCAGTTGAATCTCTATAAGGTTTCTGACCTCTGGTTGAATGGGAGACTGCTCCCCTTTAGCCGCTTTCAGAGCTCCACTGGGACCTCAGATAAAAGTGCCTTTAGATATGCTCAAGTCAGCAAAGCCCTTACCACCTTCTCCACCCTTGTCCCGTTGAAAGACTCGATGGGTTTGGATGTAGCCTCACTTTTTCAACTGGCCTCCCAACCCCACCTGGTTTCTACCTGCTATAAAACCAAGTTTTGGATTCTAGGTTACCAACCGGGATTTGTTACTATAGGACGAAGGAATTGAGTATGCCTGAGGATCCTGTTCTATGGGAGAGTCTCTGGCATTCAATATACAGATATATAAAACAGGATAGGCTCAGGTTAATTCACTTTAATATTATGTATAATGTTTACCTCACGCCAACAAAGTTGTTTAGAATGGGGGAGATTGGCCTCACCACTTTGCAGCAAGTGTAAGGATGGCAGGGGCTCACTTTATCATATGCTCTGGACTTGCCCCAAGGTGCAAGCATTCTGGCAGTCTATTAGGGAAACCCTAGACCCCATTTTGGGACTAGAGATATTGTTTACCCCGGAGGCGTGTCTGTTAAGTTATCTCCCCCGCGACACCCCTAGAGTCAGGAAAGCACATATACTACTTTTCTGGGCGGTGGCTAAACTGGTTATTGTGAGGCATTGGATTGATGACAAACCCCCACCACAATGAAATGGTATAGGGAGGTTATGCTAGCGTTGCATTTGGAAAGGCATATAGCCTCTATGCAGGATAGAATAAAATATTATTTGGCGATTTGGGGCAATTTGGAGGGCTCTTCTAGCAGTATGGAAGCCCTGATGATTTGAGTTACACTGTGGGCTCTGGTTTAAAGGTATATAATAGTGTGTGGTCTTGGAGGGCAGGAGGGGTTAGTTACTTAATCGCCTTTTTTGTTTTGGGGGGTGCTGGGGCTGGTTTGGATGATTTTATGTTTGGTGGCAATTTCTAAACTGAAGGATTTGGCACTTGGTATTATAGCTGTATTGTAGTATTGACTTGTTTTATTCGGTGTGCTGAAACTTAATAAAGTTTATTAAATAAAAAAAAGAAAATGCAGATATAAACATATGCAGATATAACTACAGAAAAATAAACTGAATCATGCAAAAACCACAACAAAAAAATTCCCAACAAGATCTAAGTGAAAAGGAGATGATAAATGAGCAAAGAGGAAGCTGAAAGAACTTTTTTTTACTGTTGTTTCACAGGCTCAATAAGCAGCAGAACTGCCTCCTTCGACTAACACACACAGACTGCACAAACAAAAGTGAAACACATTGGGTGGGATATTCAAAAGGGTTGCGCCATGCACAATAGGGTTGCGCCTGCGCAAGTCCAAAATTGCGCCATTCTGCGATATTCAGCAGGAGGCAGTTGCGCCACTGAAAACATGCTGAGCAACAGCACAATGCAAATGAATGCATGCTGAACTGGAGAGGGAGGAACCATGCATAAACTGCACAGCCCGATATTCAGCCGGGCTGTGCGGAGATATCTGATGTAACCCCAACCCTGAGCCTGCACAACTTTGAGCCCCAAAAAGGTAAGTCGAGGGCCACCCACAGGTGAGCTGCCACATTGCAGGGTGCAACACAGCAGCTGCCACCTGTGGCTGGCCCTCAACCTACTCTCTGTGCCCCCCCTGCAGCCCGATCGGGCAAAAGTGTAAAATCCCCCCACCCCCGACTGGCCCAATCGCGGGCAAAAGCATAAAAGTACCCTCTCGCTCAACTGGCCCAATGGCCGGAAAATGCTTAAATAACTCCCCACCAGCCCGATCGCTGGGCAGCAAAGTGACCCCCAGAACATATCCCTAGTGGTCCAGTGGACCGCTAAGCCCAATCATGGACTGAAGAGTTTAAACCCCCGAACATATCCCTGGTGGTCCAGTGGACCGCTAAGCCCGATCGCGGGCTGAAGAGTTTAAAACCCCGAACATATCCCTGGTGGTCCAGTGGACCGCTAAGTCGTGGGCTGCATAATGTGCAACACACACCCCCAAGACCACATCCCTGGTGATCTAGTGTCCCCATCCCACCCCACAAGCCCCACCACCCGCTCCCCGGCAGCCGGCGGGCGGCAGCATCCCACCTACCTGCTGCCCCACCGCCCGCCGATTGACGACTGTCAGTAGGGCTGCATGCCCATTGGTGCAGAGCAAGAGCCAATGGGTGTGCAGCCCGCCTATCTAAAGCAGTCCAGATATGTGAATGAATTCATTCATTCACATATCTGGACTGCTATATTATGACTAGCACCCATTGGCTCTCTACGCAATAAGCGTCTGTCTGGCGCTGGTCGGCGGGCAGCGGCGGCAGGCGGTTGGGATGCTGCCGCCCGCTAGCTGCTGGGGGGGGTGGTGGTGGGGCTTCGTGGGTGGGTGGGGTGGGGGGCACTAGATCACCAGGGATGTGGTCTTGGGGGGTGTCGCCACATTATGCAGCCCGCAATCAGGCTTAGCGGTCAGGACCACCAGGGATATGTTTGGGACACTTTGCTGCCCGATCGGGCTGGTGGGGGGCTTATTTAAGCATTTGCCCACGATCCGGCCAGTCGGGGAGAGGGGGACTTTTATGCTTTGCCCATGATCGGGCCAGTCGGGGGTGGGGGGATTTTTACACTTTGCCCGCGATCGGGCTGCAGGGTGTCGGTCCTCGACGGCTGCTGCCTGGCAGGGGTGCCAGGCGCAAGTCCTCGGGATCAGTGCACCTGCATGCTAATGGTATGCAAATGGGGCCATAAATAGATGCAAATGGCCCCCCTGTGCCTTGCATGAATTATGGCCCCATTTGCATGTCACCTTTTGAATATCGGAAATTTGCGCATGGCGCAATGGTACTTGCGCCACCGCAACTTCAATGCTCCACTCTGACCACTTGCGGTGGTGCAAGTTCCACTGCGCCATGCACAGTGGCTGTGGCCGGGCAGGTGATATTCAAAGGAGTTGCTCAATAGCGCAACTCCTTTGAATATCGCCCCGGCCACACCCCTGCGCAACTATTTTGTGCAGTGCAAGGGCTTGCGCCACAAAATAGCGCAGTTTGAATATCCAGCCCATTGTGTACAACTACAACAAAAGCCATGGGGCTCAGTTTTCAAAGAGTGACACAGGGCTTGTGTCAAGCCCTACAGCACAAAATTTTTTTGGTGAAGCTGCACCAAACTCCTTTGACACAACTGCACCTGATTTTAGTACATTGGGCGTAGTTGCAACACTTTCCTCATTTAATGGCAGCTTGTATGAAAGATTTGGCACACGTCCCATAAAAAGGGTCCCAAGAATGGCACAAGTTAGACCAGAGAAAAGCTAGTCTAACTTGTGGCACTTTGGTGCTCGGGATTGAAAATCCCAGTCACTGGCTGGGAGAATGCCACAAGCTCAGTGAACCAAATGATCGGCACACCGGGGGTTTGCGGCATTCTTGGGACTTTGAAAATCGAGCCCATTTTCACCAGCATCTTGATATTTCACAATATTTCTAAAGAGATTCTCTCCTTTGGCACAACTATGCTACTGCAGGTAGGCTGGGAATTTCTCCAAAGATATCACAGAAATTTCAGGACATATCTGACCATGTTTTTTGCTGCAACTGTACATAGAGCTGTACCATGTAACCTGCAATAGCTGCTGCATGTGACTTAGAGGCATTTGTGTATCAGTAGCCTCGACCAGAGAAAACTACACCTTAAAAGTGAAGTGGCAGAGAAAGTTGGCAGGCAAAGTGAAGTTGAAGTCTATGCAAAGTAGATACAAAATGAATTTGATATGCAAGGCCATAAATTCATGAAGTGATCCATGGAGGTGAATTTGGCAGCTTCACGTCACATGTACCTTGACTGTGAATTAAAACTTTGAAACATCTCTAGGTGTAACATAGGTGAATATAGACCTTGAAATTATTGTAGTTTACAAAATATAAAGCTTTCTTTTGGATTCATGTTTCACTGTTTGTTTTAAAACTCAGCTTTGAGAGAGTGTGGGGGAGAGATTCCCAAAAGAGGTGTAATTTGTCAAACTGGTTGTTTAATGATTTTGTTTTTTCTTTAGACAAAATGTTTTTGAAATTTTCAGTCTATTAATTTATTTTATCTTTGATTTATCTTAATATAATAAACATTTTTGAACAGTTCTTAATTAGTTCTACATTTTGATTGTGCATTTGCCAGAGCAAATCTCTAAGAAGTTGGTAAAAATGTTACGCTTCCATAATCTTAGTTATCTGCACAGCAGGAGCTCTGAAAACACTCCATTAGGCAAAACATAAATCCTATGTCAATAGAAACAGAGAAACAAGAAAAGTACCAAAACAACAGAAAAAAAGATTGTTTTAGTTTATCATATTTGTCCTGAGCCTTACCTCACACTTCTTATTCTTAACATTATTCACCTCTTCCCCCAGTACCTTGCCTCCAATGTTTGCCCTACCTTCGCTGATGATCCACTTAAAGTTGTTCTAACTTGAATTGAAACCACTTATTGTTTCTGCAATTATCACAGTGCTGAGAAAGCTGTTCTAAATGTCCACCACCTCACAAAAAAAATGTTTCCTCATGCTCTTCCCAAACTTCTAACCTGATGGCCTGAGACCATAGGCCCATTTACACTTCCTGACATGCACCATAGTGAGAGGTGCAGATAAGCTTCATCACTGCAGTTCAGGCAGTGTAAACAGTAAGGGGGCATACTGCAGATGGCTCTGGTGTGGCACAGGATGATTCTTGTTTTCACAGGTTCATATACCATTGCAGACGGATTTGGCTGGTGTGTGAACATGCCTCTCTGCCTGCAATGAAACACCCCATGACACAATGCACAATACTTTACTTCACCCTCCGACACTGCCTTACTGGAACATGGACATTCTCCCACTTTTTGTGAAGTTTAAAAGTATATCCAATATTTGTTTCTGTACTTTAGCAGTAAAAGCACATATACTCTAGGAGGAGTAAATGTCATGTACTTTATGAAACAATCCACTGCATTTAGGAGCATCAATATTACTGTAGGTAGTATGAATGTTACTATGTCAAAGATGCCCACAAGTTTATATAGGTTGTTATCTCTGGATGGGCAGGTGATTAAAATAAAATCTGCGACAACCCTTAACCTGCCACTCATGTTCCATTGTTAAATGTACAACTGCCTAGTGACACTGACCCAGACTCCAATACCTGCCATTGTCATGGCATGAATGCAACAGAGGATCCAGGAACTCTTCCTGTAACAATGCACACAAGCTGTGTGTAAAAGTGAGCAGCAGCTACTTGAATGGGGCAGTGACTGAGTGATGCAGAAGGCAGTCCTCCAGCATGTACTGTATAAACCCACCTTGTGACTCCTAGTGACTTAACTGTTCCTTGTTTTGAGAAATCCTAACCAAAAAGGGCTGCTGAATAAAGCTATGCAGTGCCTGAGGCTAAAAACCTGATTGCAGAAAGAGCCCCAGCTCTTGCAATCACACATGTGAAATTAGAATACTACGTAAGTTTAAAATAGCACATTTTAATCTATTACTATAAGTTCTGTTTTAAAATCATTAACTTACATACAGCGGTAGGTAACTCAAATCAGTAAGTTCAGATGCCTTACTACACCAGCATTTCATGCTCAGTCTAATGTGTTTTTTTAAGGCAGTGAGCTAACACTTTTTCTTCAGTTATTTTTCTTATCTTCTGGTTTCTTCGAAGTTTCGTTTTGGTCCTACAAAGTCCCTAAATATTTTCTATCTGGAATTAAAGTTACAAATTTCCTTTAACTCTTTAGCTCTGGAAAAACATTATATGTTACAATTTAAAGTGCTGGACCTTGTAGGATACATTAACTACTAGAGTTCCTGAAAATTCCAGAGTTTCCTGTTATGTATATGTTTAACGCAGTACTGTAGCAGGTCAAAGTCTCACATTATAAAACCTTTGCTTATAAAACATCTTGGATGCAACCATGATGGATGCACCAGTATCTATTTCAATCACAGTTACATCTTAATTGTTCTTAACCCTTACACTAAACAGTTTTCTAGGGATACCTGTCGACGAGACCCTGCACTGGAGGGGAGGCCAGGGAGACCTGTTCCCCGAAGGTCCCCCCCCCGTAACCCAGCAAGCTCCTGGGCCGAGTCCTGAGGTGCCGGTGACTGCGGTTACTCCAGCGGGCCTCCTCAGCGGCTGATTCCACAAGCCTTACTGCCTCTGCCCTGGTGTAGGAGTCCGGAGATGCTTTCCGGAGATGCTTTCGAACCACAAGCATCACTGTATGCGTATGCATACCTACCGCTGAGCCGGGAACGTCTTCCTCAAAGGGGAGATTTTGGGAGGCTGACCCTGCCTGGCTGACTGCTGAAACACAGATCCTGCATGGAGATTTCCCCAGGCTGAACTCTTTGATTCCTTGCGACTGCTGAATCCCAACGGAACAAAGGACTTGGGCTGAACTTTTTTTTTGAATCTTTGCTTGACTTTTGCGCCTAAAGCGCACACACCCACTGGCCAGAGGAGTCTGTGACGCGTTCTCCCCACGCAATACAGGGGGTGCTTGTCCAACTCCTCCCATGCCTGCCAGACATTTGACGAGACCCTGCGCTGGAGGGGAGGCAAGGGAGACCTGTTTCCCGAAGGTCCCCCCCGTAACCCAGCAAGCTCCTGAGCCAAGTCCTGAGGTGCCGGCATCTGCGGTTGCTCCGGCGGGGCTCCTCGGCGGCTGATTCCACAAGCCTTACTGCCTCTGCGCTGGTGTAGGAGTCCGGAGATGCTTTCCGGAGATGCTTTCGAACCACAAGCATCACTGTATGTGTATGCATACCTACCACTGAGCTGGAACGTCTTCCTCAAAGGGAGATTTTCGGCCCTCCGCCACCCCATTCCCTCATCCCATTAAATGCATGTAGGCTCCACCCCCAGGGCTTGGCTAAGCCTATCAGCTAAGGTGGGAGGTACAGATTCTACTCTGTGGTGCTGTCTGCCCTAAACTCAAGCTGCTCACCGTGTTTCTGAGATTCTCACCCAACCAAAGCAGTCTGATAAACTTTACAGTGGACTTGCCACCTAGCATTTATCCCTGGTACCTATTGTCTACTCAATCCTGACTCTGAATAGTTGTTTTGCTATAACTGCCTAATCAAGCCACTAATTGTGTCTTATTTCCTCACTGTCACCAACAGTTGTTCTGTACCTTAAGGTTATAACTGTGCTTTGATTGCTACTTGTTTCACCAGCTCTTTTACTGAGAAATTGTACCTAGACAATCTCCCCTGTTCCCCTCAAGCTCCATACTGTATCCTAGCACCTAGCTGGGCATAGAATATTAGTGTGAACTAGGCCCGGGCCCCTACCCCTCAGTTGGCCAACACCACTGGTGCGAATGTGTCCCAGGCACCCACTCCTCCCCCCGAAGGGAAGGGTGCACCCCATGGTGAAGGAAAAGGGCATGCAGCCCTCCTCCTACAGATTCCTGGTGCTAGCTGGACTCATACTGGGACTCGCCCTGCTCCAAGTGGTCACCACTCCCTCGCTCTCTACAGGAGACTACTGGGAGAAGTCTCCCTACTATAAAGCGCCAGACTTCTTGTTCTCAAATACACTAGCAGTGTCTTCTAAAACCCCCCATTCCCTCACCTGGAGTCTTGACCTCAGCTGTCTAATGCGCTCCACCAGGGTAAAGAGACGCCGAGTCCGCATACCTTCTTCAGGTCTGACTGCTCTGAGACAATATCTCTCCTGGCTCCTCCTCATAATACTTCTGGCCAGAGATATTGAAACAAACCCTGGCCCAGCAAACCCGGCCGCCCCCATTTCCCCGATATGGGGACCGGGCAAGGGTCTTAAAATAGCGCATCTCAACATAAGGAGTCTGCTTCCAAATCGAGACGAGCTAGTGTCATGGGTCACCCTATTCAAACCAGATGTCCTTAGAGTGACTGAGACCTGGCTCAAACCCTCAGTACTGGTACTCGGCTTGTGTACTTCCAGGGTATGAGTTCATTCGCCATGACAGACCCGGGGATAAGAGGGGGGATGGCATTATGATCTATTACAGGGACCACCTAAAGGTCTCCCCAGTTATTCATCAGCCATCCCTCTCTTCCCCATGAGAGCTACTGCATGTACTGCTCTTACTTGGGAATGCAAAGAAATTGCATGTAGCTTGCACATACAATCCCCCTATGGGCGGTCTCCCAGGGCTGACCCACCTCCTGGACTCCGTTGGCCCCTGCATTGGGGACAACAAACTCATTATCCTGGGGAATGTTAACCTTAACTGGACCGGTGGAAATGTGAAGCAGTTTAAACCTTTACTTGCCAATCTTGCCCTGACTCAACTTGTACAGGAGCCAACCAGACGGTCGAATAATGGATCCTAAATCTCCCTGCTGGACTGGAACCTCTCAAACCGTCCTGATAGGATCTCCTCAGCTGGTTTACTAACAGATTCCATCTCTGACCATTCCCCGGTTTTCTGTGTTTGGAAAATTCCCTTCCCCAAAATTCCACATAAAATCCTACAAATCCGAAACTTCTCCAGGTTCGATCCTGTGGCGTTTCTTGCGGACCTAAGCCTAACTGACTGGGCCGGGGTATTTAGAGCCACTGACCCTCCAGTGGCAGCCTCCCACTTTCTTGCCACCTTCGGTGCCCTGCAAGACAAGCACGCCCCAAAGGTCACTCGGGGGATGAGGGGGTCGGCCACCCCCTGGTTGCATGGGAGTCTCCTAGCCCTAATGAGGGCCAGAGACAAGTGCTGGTCCCACTTCAAAGGTTCCCTTGATCTCACATTATTCCAGCAATATAGGTACCTAAGAAACAAATGCAAAAAGCTATCAGAATTGCAAAAAGCAACTTCTGCAAGTCTGCTCTACTCAGCTCAGCCAGTGACCCTAGGCGGTTCTGGAGTAACATAAAATCCCTTGTCTGCGGGTCCTCTCATCCGGGGCTATCCGATATGTTAATTGGAGGGGTATCCTGCAACAACCCACTCACCATCGCCAACTCCTTAAACTCTCATTTTTCAGACCTATCAGCTTTCTCCGCACTCTTCCCACCTGATGGGGGTACTTCCTCCACTCCTCTATCCACTGGGCAGGAGGATCACCTCCCTCTTCAAAAGTTCTACCTCAGAGCTGTGTCAGTCAAGGACAAGACGAGGATTCTCTTAGGCCTCTCCCAGTACTCCAGCCCAGGCCTTGACAGCCTGGAACCAAAGCTACTAAAACTAGGTGCCTCCCATGTTGCTCCCCCAGTAGCTCATATCTTTAACCTATCACTTACAAAGGGAGTCATCCCAGAAATCTGGAAGGAGGTGAGGGTAGTCCCTGTCCTGAAACAAGGAAATCCCAAAATCCCAGACAACTATCATCCTATTGTGATCCTATCCTCCCTCATTAAGCTCCTCAAAAAGGTAGTGGCGGAGCAGCTCTCGGAGTACATACAGGTGAATGAACTCCTGTCCCTGGCCCAGCACGGATTCCGTAAAGGGCATAGTACCACCACAGCCCTGGTCTCTGTCTCCGCAAGCATCAGAGCCACCATGGACCAGGGCAAACTCTCTGGAGCCATATTTATTGACCTGTCCAAGGCATTCGACCTTGTCGATCACAAGCTGCTTTATACACAGTTGAGGGCGCTCGACCTCTCCACCCTGCTATGACTTGGTTATTGGACTACCTGAATGGAAGAACGCAGAGGACCTGTTTCAACAAAGTTCTATCTGAGCCCTTACTGGTTACCTCTGGCATCCCCCAGGGCTCGGTCCTGGGCCCCCTCCTCTTCTCCCTCTTCATCAATCAACTCCCGGAGACAGAAACTAACTGTCAAGCCACACTGTATGCAGATGACCTGGTTATTATATCTCACTCCAGGGACATTGCCACTCTCAACAAGCACTTGTCTGAGGGCTTCAACAATGTCCTGGCCTGGGTAACCAAGCACAAACTATTCTTGAACCTGAAAAAGACTCAGGCTATGCTTTTTGGCTCAGCTGCCAAACTCAAAGCCCTACCAACCCCACTGGATATAACCAGTCCGGATGGTACTTCCCTCCCAACAGTGCTCTCAGTCAAGTACCTTGGGGTGACACTTGACCCACAACTTGATCTGGGAAGTCACATTCTCAATGTCTGTAGAGCAGCAAACAGTAAACTGGGACTGGCCTACAGGGCCAGATACAACCTCACCCCTGTGGCCCGACTGGCCCTGGCGAGAGGAGTCCTCCTTCCCTCCCTTAGTTATGGAATGCACTTATTTGGCCGCTCCCCTAAAACACACCTCATGAGGTGGCACACGACGTACAACAATGTCTGTTGCTTTGCCCTGGATGCCCCTCATCTCACTCACCACTGTGACCTATACGAAAAGCTCCACTGGCTCTCCCCAGCCAAGTACCTAGACTTTGGGCTAGGGTGCCTCGTGGGCAAAGTGCTGAGAACCGGAACCCCTCCGGGGCTGGCCCTGCTTCTTCCTCCAGCCGACCTATCCCCATATCAACTTAGGTCCCAGGCTCCGGGGATGCTAAAAGTTCCCCCCTCCCGGACCCAAATGGGTGACAGGGACTTCACCGTGTGTGCTCCTAGGCTCTGGAACTCCTTTCCTGAGTATGTTCGCTTGGCCCCCTCACATCAGTGCTTCCGCAAATCCTTGTGGGGAGTCCTGAAACTTGCCTCGGCGTGTGATTGCCCCAGGCCCCCCCTAGTGCAGTGGCATCCATCCACTTGACCCTAGGTTGCTCTCGCAGGAACCTCCTACCATATCTTGCTTGTCCCGCTTTATGTTATGTACCAGTGCACTGACTGAGTTTTATTTTATATTAATTGGCACGACCACCTACTCTGGTTGTGCTAAAATGTAATCCGTGCTAAACTGAACTGCTGTTTTATATGACCTGTTTTCTCTTTGATGACGCTTCCCAATGATTTCTCACATGTTGTACTGTAAAGATGTACTGTGTGTTTTCTGTACCTCTCTGTACCCCATTGTTGTAATCTCCCAGGTCGTTCCTGAAAATAGGCATATTACTTGCCTAGTGTACTTACCCAGTCACCAAAAGCTAAATAAATAAATAAATGTTCAAAAAGTACTCTAGATTGATATTTTCTTTTCATGATTCCAGGACACTTACTTATATATTAAGCTCCTATGCTTCCTGTTTCATGCAGCAAGTTCTTCCTTGCCCATACTGTTCATACTGTTCTATAAGTAATGTGTTCTTCCCATTGTAGATTTTAACAATATGTTACAACTTTTTAAATACATATACTACTGATGTTTTATCTGGCAACTGTTACGTCTATGGTTTGTTCCACCACATTGGCAACATTGCATTTTCCATTGCTCCTGGATTTTCTTTCTTCTATGTTTTGTTTATCCCTTTGTCACTGGTGCTGCCCACTGCCTAACCACCTCACTCTTTGGGGGGCCCACATAATGAGACATTTCTTCTCTACTATGGATTCCATGGGGGGTCAAGACAAATCACCAAAGGTCTGTAACGTGTGGCAGGATTGTGGGCGATTAGACTAACAGGTCCAAGAGAGTTTGGCATTATCCTGCTTATACCCACAATTACACTTTCTCTTTGGTATCTCCTGCTCTCAGTGACTCTCAGTGACAGGAATGTCATGGTGCATGCATGAATGCATTGCACATCACTGTACTGACATCAAGAGGTGCCTCGCTCTACCATTTAGGAATTCCAGTTGCAACACCACCTATGGTAATGGTATTGCAGTGCAGTTTACTGCCTCCTTCCTTGGAGAAGAAGAGCATCCTCTGGGATGCTCAGTCCTTCTAACCCCAGCAGATCCTTGATACTACAGGCTCATTTCTGAACCTGGGTCACCAGCTGTGTGGGCAGTATCCCTACCACTGTGATAATGGACTGGCACTTCTGGCATTTCTTAATGCCAGGAGCATAGCAGCACTTTTTTCCTACTGAACTTGTGGACTGACCTTGAGGTCTAGTCAAAAGATGTAATAATAATCAAACTCAGTGAATAATGACAGTTCCTTGGTATAGACTGCATTCAGATTTCTATCACAAAGTTCTTCAGTTCTGACCTGACACTAACAATTATCTATAAGGGCTTCTTCTATGAATGCTTGGAAGTGGTATATTCATATAGCTTCTGAAGGATAGCTACAGAGTATATGATCAGCAATAGACTCACCTTCCAGCAGATTCCTTAGATGGAGTCTCTGTGTTATCAGTAATAATGTTCTTTTGGTATAAGATGAGTTTTAGCATTTTGAAAATTTCGTTATGTGCATTCAGACCTGGGTTTTTGGGAGACAACAAGCAAGCAACACATCATGTGTGGTTCATTTCACAACTGTGAGAACCAGTGTGCTCAGCTTGCCCCCAACAACAGTTAGCATGTGTGTACAAGAGGTAATGTGTATTGCTTTGCTGAAAGACATTACAATCTATTACAGTTGCTGAAAAGATGAAAATAGTATCTTAAATAAAAGAAAAAATAAATTGAAATGCGAAAATCCAGCAAAGTGTCTATGAGAAGAGATGAACTTCTATATATGATATACTGTACTGTATTATATAATAGGGGTTGACCTATAACACATTTGATAACAACTGCTGTCAGCACTCCCAGCCAAACCACTTCTCATGATGTGTACATAGGGGAAAAGAAAGCCGGTTAGCACCACTCTCATTACATAGCAGCTGTTATCACCACTGTGTACATGTCAGTGAGAAAAAAGTGCCAACCGAAATTCACTCCAACTCCCCACCTCCAGCTGCCCCATTCCGCCTATCTCAGAAACGCAAGAAGAGAAACAAACATCCCAACACACAGGTGAAAAACAAAGCCACGTAACATAAAACTATAAAAAATACACACTAACAGGTCAGCCTCTAATATACAGTATAAAACAGATACGTGATGGGGAGACATACACTATCAGTTTTATCAACACTCTTGGCAAGTGAGCCCGGGGTTAAATCACTTGTGGCTCCACTTTGCAGAGCCACTCATGATAACCCCGAGCTCATTTGCACTCATACTGATAAAACTGCTATCATATGCCTCCCCATCACGTATCTCCTTATGATATATTGCATTCATTTTACAAGAGGAATTATTAAAGTCCAACACAATATCTATGGGAAGCAATGATCTCTTTGATATATCACATATTATCACATTGATCTGACAAGAATTAGGATTGACAATAATAGTTTAATAGTCTGGGTCAGATCGAGTTGTAGTACAAAGGAAATTAGAGTTTAAAAAATAATATGCAAGTACATTGTGGACATCTGTTAAAACCTTTTTCTCTGATTGACAATTTTTAGAAAAGTAGCCAACTTGGCTAGTATGTGTTTGTCTTCAGAATTGTAGAGATACAGTAAAGAAACACAGAAACATATAATTTGTCACCAGAAGAGGACCTTTGGGCCCATCCCATCTGCCCCTTGTCCCTACTTATTCAGGCACCAAATATCCTAGCTGGTTACAGGCATCATTCCCTCCCTTGATCCTCTACGTAATATGCCCCTTTGCCTGTCTCATGCATGCTTGAAGTTCCCCACAGTATTTGCTAACACTTCCTCTTCTGGCAGGCTATTGTAGTCATCCACCACCCTTTCTGTGAAGGAGTATTTCTGCTGTTTTATAAGCTTGTTAAATTTTAGTCTTCCATACTGTATTACAGCCTTAATCTTTATGCTTGTAAACCCTTTTTCCCAGCTGCAATGTTTGTATATTTGTATATTATTTATCCTTTTCTTGCAAGGGTGTAGGCAGGCATACTCACTGTACACATTTGTGTACAGTTTTTTTGAGTAGCTGTCCCAAACCATGTGACTTTTTGTTACCATTATCATTCTAATCTGGTGTATTATAGTTAGTGTAGGTTACTGAATAGGGTCTGTATCTGATTAAACCTCTGTTGTTTATGGCATAGATATGTGTACAACCTGTTTAGACAGTAAATGAGTCAACTGTTGTAATGGGAGGGGGCAGCAGTTGGAGAAGATGTGTACATTTTTTAAATGGGGTGGGGCAGCAGTTGGAGAGAATGTGTGCAAAATAGAAACTTCTGGCTACACCCGTTTCCTTGTTACAATGTTTGTACATTATTTTCCTTTGTAATCTCCCAGGCCATACCCAAAAAAAAGGGTTTTTTGTCTTGTGTGCTTACCTCATCTACAAAAGCTAAATAAATAAGCATTCCACCTCCTAGCTTCATTGCATGCCACCTTGTTGCAGTGCTTCGCTTTCTCTGAAAAAGAAGCTCCACTTACACCTTGTTCACTCCTATGAGGTGTTTATAGGCTTCAATCATGTCCCCTCTCACTTTCCTCTCTTCCCATGAGTACATATTGAGTTCCTACAGCCTTTCCTTGTATGTCTTTTCATGCAACTACCTCCTTCCTCCTTCTACAAATCCCTCTCCTAATGCACCACAGCATCCTGCTAGCCTTTCTCACTTCTTTGTCACACTGCCCAACTACCCTGAGGTCATCAGATATGAAAACTCCTAGATTTCTTTTTTGCTTTTGATTGTAAGCTCCACTCTTCACATCTTAAACAAAGCCACTGTGTTCTGCAGACCTAAGTGTGTAACCTTGCATTTTTTGGCATTGAAACCCAACTTCCATCCCCTAGACCATCCCCCTAGTTTACTCAGACCCCTTTGCATTCTTTCCAGTCTTCTTGAGTGTCAGCCCTCAAAGTGATGCACTTTACCCTCACACTACTCCACAATGTTGCTTATGAAGACATTGAAGAGGACCAGACCCAGCACCAAACCCTGTGGCACCCACCAGTCATTCTTCTGTTGCTTGAGTGGCTACTGTTTACTGCCATCCTTTGCCTCCTATCCCTTAACCAGTTTGATATCCAGCTTGCAACTTTCTCACTCACCCCCAGTCTGTTTAGTTTCTTAACTAGCCTCCTGTGCCGCACACTGTCGAAAAACCTTACTGAAGTCCAGATAGGCAATGTCCACTGCTCTCCCTTGATCCACCTCCCTGGTAACCAAGTCATAGAACTTTATGGAATTAGTTTGACATGACTTCCCCCACGAAACCTTGCTGCTAGTGGTCCTGTGGCCCTTTTGCTTCCAGGTGCTCCACAAGGCTCTCTTTCAGTGGTGTCTACATTAACATCTCCACCACTAATGTGAGACTGACAGGCCTGTGGTTGCTAGCATCCATCTAGTGCTGCATTTGTGCAGAGGGACCACATCAGCCTTCCTCCAGTCCTCTGGAACTTCCTCCATCTCCACTGAGGTGCTAATAAGCACTGCCAGAGGGGTGGCCAACACTGTGTTTGGTTACGTTAGGACCCTTGGATGAATTCCATCCAGCTCCACTGACCCTATAATATATTATACTTTTATACATAGATAAGTACAGTTTGCTAAGTGTTAGTCCTAATAGTGCTTATCTAAGCTTGTCTAGGGTATATGTATTAAGGGCAAGTCAAAGTGATTTGTTTTAAATCCTAAATGTCACCATGTTCACACAATTTGGGTTAATACTATAAGGGTATTTCTTTGTAAATCTTGTATCTTAAAATTACTTTTGCATATCCAGAATGTGAAAATGGTAAGTATTTATTTAGATGGCCAAGAAATCTAAGTATAGTTCACATCTATGGAATGTTTGATAATTACCTATTAAAGGACTATACTGTATCTTTTACTGTTTACTTGAGCCATATCAGTTATCGAGCAATACCATATAGTCTTACTTTAATAAAATGTGTATATTTATAGGAGATTGCATTACTTTCTATAATATATCTGTACGTAGTTTAATCCAATTGAACTCCACTTTCTTTCAACAAATGTTAAGCATGAAAAAAGGCAAACTGTTTTACAGAAACATATATATTTTTTTCTTTTAGGCAAAGCCGAGACAATCTGTCCTGATTGATATTTGAGATTTTTATCCAATGTGACAGAGTTCTGAGTTGAACTATTGCTTCAAGCTTGATTAAACTAATTCAGCCTAAGAGAGAGAAAAGTGTTCAAGAGCCAGCTTTGATTCAGCTTCAATTTGGGGTCTAAAAATTCAGTTTGACTTTGTCAATTCAGCTGATGCACTTCAGCTCCCAGTGCAATTATTGGCATAAGGTAACATAGACTGCAAATGGTGGATGGGGTGCTTAAGGTTAGCAATCAATATAAATTACTGTAGCTTACTTGTGGCAGGTGCTGTTGGTTTGCATCTACTGAGGATTGCTGTTTGTTGTGGTGTGATACAGTTCACAATTAGTATGACTAGTGTTACAGTTCAGAATCAGAGATAGTAATTGTTAATACTCATTGGTAGTCACTGTTTAAACTCCATGACAGTTACAGTACTGCCTTCTTACTGGCCGCATATACTTTCAAAATTTTTAATAACCCCCTGCCCCCCAAAAAGTTATGCATTCAAGAACATAAACACAAATTAAAAACCAATACATGTAGGGCATTAGCATTATCATTTATTTTCCAATGTTTTATCATGCATGGATGTAGGATTTTTCTTCTCTCATTTTTATGGTGTTTTTAACATTTCAAAATGTTTAAAGCTTTTTATATTATTGGACTGGAGTATTAATTAAAATAAGTGATGCCTGCTGGCATCAAAACTTGTTGTGGTTAATGAACTATACTAGGTCACTAGACTGAGGAAGTTATGCATCTGAGTGTGACCATCTAAAATTACTTATTTTTTATCAGTGCCATCATCACCATCCTTTGACAGTGATTTGGGTGACATCATGCATCATATTTAAGTCACAATAACTTGGAATGAGCCAAGAATGAGGCAAGATAACTCAAAGAAAGTTTTTTAGTCTGGGAATATGATGAAGAATCATTGCAACAGTATGAGAATAAAGTCAAATCAAAAGACAGACAGTAGCTGTTACAAAGAAAGAAGAAAATATGCATGGGGAGTTCAGCACTATGACATTTTTCACTGAGTACAATGAATTGGCTGGCAGAACAGGCACTATTATTTACAACTGGCCTATCTTGAATTCTGATGGTGGGGTGAGCATGGTAGTAGGTAGCAAACCCAGGATATGTTTCAGAAGGCCAAAACATCTAAGGGATCAACTAGTTCATAGTAGATTGAATATAGGCTCAGACATCGGATGTGCAGAGGTTGGTTCCCCAAAACACCATAAGGTTTTTATAAATGTTTATGTTGCAACATTTGTAGGTAACCTACCTTGGGTAAGGAATTTATTTATCTAGGAAGAAACGAGTTAAGAACTAAGATAAAAGAATGTATCACATGTGGCACACCTTTCGTTGTATATGCATTAGGCTGCACTTGTAACTTGATATACATAGGAAAAACAGATCATTAAAAGTCAAAATACAGGAACATGTATAGTCCATATTTAATGGAAGACAGGACACTCCAGTAGGGGTTCATTTTTTTGGAAAACCACCTGTTAATCCCAAAAGAGATTAAGTTTATTGGACTGGAACATGTGCCCCATTCCATAAATTGGGGTGGGGGTGGAGAACGGACAGAATGTACTTCTTAAAAGTGAAAGCTTATGGATTTTTTAAATTTGGTCTGTGAAACCAAATGGACTGCATGATCAATGGGATTCAAAACTCTATATGTGACCCAGAATAGGACTGTTGTCGTTTGGGGTACACCTTTTGATGTACTGTAGTGAAGTGCACCTTTTTCTTTACCTACTGTATGTACTAATTCATTAGATGTATTTATCTTGATTATACTAACATACTATTTGCCAGCAGATTAGGCCTTACGGTCTATCGAGTCTGCTCGAACCTTAGATCCTTAGTTGGGTGCGAGGCCCTCCCATCCCTTGTGCTCCAGAAACCCCTATCATCTATCCCCACCCCCTGGGACAGGCCATCATCTGATACATCCACTTTCTGTGTCTGTCCCACCCTCTCTTGAAGCCCTCCACTGTGGATCTCTGAACCAGCTCGCCAGGCAGTGCATTCCAAGGGTCCACCACCCTCTCAGTGAAAAACCTCCTCCTCTTTTCCCCCCTCACCCTTCCACCTTCCAACTTCAAACCATGCCCTCTGGTGATACCTCCCTGCTTTAGTCTAAAGATCCCCTCCATGCTTACCCTATTTATTCCTTTGAGGTACTTGAAGACCTCAATCATGTCCCCCCTGTCTCTCCTCTCTTCCAATGAAAACAGGCAGAGCTCCTCAAGTCTGTCCTCATACGTCAAATCTCTTAGCCCTCGTATCATCTTAGTTGCCCTCCTCCGCACCCTCTTCAGGAGCTGTATGTCCCTCTCTCAAGTGTGGTCTCCAGTACTGTACACAGTACTCAAGGTGTGGTCTAACCAGTCCATTGTACAGCTGCAGAAGCACTTCCTTTGCTCCCAGAGGTGATCCCCTTACGATGCATCCCAACATCCTGTTTGCCTTGCTAGCCTCCTGCACTGCTCAGAGTTATTCATTCGCATCCACCATGACCCCTAGGTCTTTTCCCTATTGAGGCCTCCAGCACCTCCCTCCGAGGGTGTACCTGTGTTTAGGGTTTCCCGACCAAGATGCAACACCTTGCACTTGGTGATATTGAAATTAAATTCCATGTGAGCCCAGTTTCCAGGGTGTCCAGGTCCTCTTGCAGCCAACCTCCTCTTCTCCCTCAGCTACTGCTCCCATCTTGGAGTCATCCACGAAGAGACTCATTTCACACCCTATACCCTCCTGATGTCCGATATGTATGCATTAAACAGGATCGGACCCAGGACCGAGCCCTGCGGTACCCACTACCAACTCCTCTAGGGGTTCAAAAGCTCCCCACAGACCACTACTCTGGGTGCATCCAGCTAGCCAGTTTTCAATCCATCTGACCATCAAAGGGCCTACTCCTAACCCCATCAGTTTCTCCACCAGACCATTGTGGGGGACAGAGTCAAACGCCTTGCTGAAGTCCAAGAATAATACATCCACAGGCTTTCCCCTGTCCAGTTCTGATGTTACCCATTCGTAGAACTCCACAAGATTGGTTTGACATGATCTACCTGGCACAAACCCATGTTGTGACTATCCAGACCTCCCACCTCCTCCAAGTACACCCCCAATCATTCCTTTAGTATACTCTCCATTAATTTTCTCACCACCGAGGTCAAACTGATGGGTCTATAGTTACCTGGTACTTCCCTTGACCCCCCTTTATGGATTGGCACCACATGTGCCTCTTGCCAATCCCTAGGTACCCTCTCTGTCTCAAGTTATCTGTTGAAGAGCTCCACCAGGTGCAGCCAGTATGTCCGCCAATTCTACAGTACTCTCTGATGAATGCCATCCGCCCAGAGATTTGTCTTCTTTAGGGCCTTGATGGCCAACCACACCCTTTTGGTGGAGATAGCATCATCCGTCCCCTCCTCCTTACTGGCCTTTTTATCCTTATCCAGATGTGACACCCCTGGGGTACCTCTTCCTCTCTCTTGCTCCATTTCTGTTGATCCACTGATCCCACTTACTGCTGCTTCTATCCCCTTCGTGCCTTGCTTTGTAGATATCCCATCCCCCTCCCTAGTGAACACAGAGGCAAAGTACTCGTTAAATACCTCTGCCTGGTCCCTCGCCTCTTCCACCCACCCTCCTTCTGATCTCAATCTGCTGAGATGGCCTTTAGTTTTTCCTCCGCCCTAATGTACCGAAGAACCCTTTTTCCTCCATGTATCCCCTGTGCCAGCTGTTCTTTACTGACTTTGCTCCCTCACCATACGGGTGACTTTTTCTAGATGCAAGATGGTACATTTCCTTATCCCCATCCTCTTGTTGTTTTATATTTTTGTAGCCGCTCTTTTCTCTGAATGCTACCTGTACCTCACTGGACCACCAGCATGGTTTATGTGACCTTGCTCCTTACATTTCAACTTAGCGCAGATCCTGACTGCCTCATGAAGTCCCCTGCTTTATGACCTCCCATCTCCTTTCCACGCTTGTCATTGATGTAACCCTTCAAGTGATTCTTGAGAATATTTCCATGCCCATGAGTCTGCCCCCCTGAAGTCCACTGCCAGTGTCCTAGATCTCACCCCCCATGCTTATTTGAAACCAGACAGTATTGTGGTCGCCTCCAGTCAGGGGTCCTGTACAACCATGTCCCTACTGAACTTATCTGCTGAGAACCACGTCCAGGACATGCCCTCCCTTGTGGGGCTCCATCACATGCTGTGTTAAGAACATCCTGAAGCCGCCCAGCACCCTCTGCCTCGGGTCACCTTAGAGGACATGGTTCCCAGTTTGTACCTGGTATACAAGGTCCCTATCAACACCACTCCTTCCCCTTTTGGTCCACACTGGGCAATGATGTTTTCCAGCAAACCATCCTCTAGAACATCACTCATCCCGGGGGGCCTATATACTACACCCAGCTTGACCTTATCTCCTGCTGGGGATCTTAAGGTGACCCATAAGGCCTCCACGTTTCCCTCTGCCTCTTCTACCCTAGCAATTTCTATGTCATCTTTAATGAACATAGCCACTCCACCCCCTCTGCCCTCCTTTCTATCCTTCCTAAGCATAGCGTACCCTGTAACGTTTAGGTCCCAGTCATGGTTTTGTTGTTACGTCTCCATGACCTTGCCACATCACCCCCTCCCCCTCGAACAGCATGGCCTGGAACCTCAAAACTTGTTTCCCAAGCTTGTGCATTTACTAACACCAACCCCAACCCCTTATCCCTGATCCTCTTTGTTGAACCCCACCCAGATTCCTTATACTTCCATCCTCCCTCTGCTCCTCCTGAAACCTCCACCCCTGTCTGTTTCCCCTCCCTTGGGCTTGAAGGCTACCCTCATCTGGAGGAGAGGCTTGGTCAGCCCTCCCTTATCCCTTCCCCTCACAAGTTTAAACCCCACCTTTCTTGAATGTAGTCAGCCATCCCCTGTTTAAGGACTTCCTTCCTAATGGGGCAAGATGAAGCCTGTCCTTGGCATATAGTCTCTATCCTCCCAACTCCATTCCAGTTCTCTACACCCCAACCCACTCTCTTTCACCCCACTTTCTGAGCCAGTCATTAACCTCTGTGAGCTTCATTTTTTTCTCCACTGAGGCCTTTGGTACTGGCAATATCTCCTAAAAGGAAATGTTGCATCCATTATCCCGACTAGACTCTGGCAAGTTCTTGGAACCTTGCTTGATTTCCAAATGCTATTTCCTCTAGATCGTTAGTTCCCAAATGCACCAGGAAATCTGGTTTCCTCCACATTCCCTAACCATTTCATACACATGAACTTTGATCTGTGCACTGTCAGCCCAGATACTCACTCACCACTCACCTGGCTATGGCATCCAATTCTGTCCCTCCCACTGGATGTTACTCCCTAATCACCGAGTCTCCAATAACAGAACCTTAACACCACATCATCCTTATGGTTACCTCCACTATGCCCTCTCAGCCCCTTCCCCTTATTCATGATCTCAATTCCATGGGAGTCTTTCTGCCTTATTAGAGACCCCCTTGTCACCCTCCCCTTTCTGCCTCCCTCGTTATTTTGCCCACTTAACTCAAACCCCCTCTGAATAGGTGTCCCCTTTAACCCTCTCTTATCTGAACCATTTATCCTGGCCCTGATGGTTTCCCCTTCTCACACACCGCCATCCTCCCCCCTTGTAATAGTACCCCTGCCTCCAGAGGCTCTCTGCGGGTCTCCATTAGCTAGGGTCCCATCCTTGGTACTCTCATCCCTGCTGAAGGGGCCTCCCACCTCCTCGTCTCCAGTTTCTCTCCAATCATGCTCTCCTCCCTCATGTCTGCAATATGTTGCATCCCCATTTGCTTAACATTTATGTTTCTCTCCCTCTGGGACTATTTCTATCCTTTCCATTGCTGGTCTGTGATGCCCTATGGGTATCCTGACCCTCCCCCGGCCTGTGTATAAGTTTCCTCATTTCCACCAACCCTTCCTCCCTCTAGGTTGCTTAGTAGCTCAAATTTATTGTGACACTCTATGTCAGCCTCCATCAAAGTAACCCGAGTTTCCCTGACTGCACCTCTAAACTGTGCCTCTTCTTCCCCCTCTGCGCCATGTTCACCTCCTTAGAGCTCCCTTCACAGTCTGCTGTTTTAGGCTTCCGCACAACAGCCCCTCCTGACTCTTCCCCTCCACCTCTTTGTATTCAGAATGTTCACCTGTATGCTTTCCTTAGCGTCAATATCCCTATCTAAGGGTCATCTGTCCTAATATCCCTCCTCCTGCTTGCTGTAACATAACATCCTGTAATTTCAGAGCATTGCCCCAGCCTCCCCTCAACCCCACCCTTCTGCTACCCATATCCACACCCTTATCCTTGGACACCCCCAGCTCCCCCAGCTTACTCCTTAACCAATATACCTCACTCCTGATACAAGATAGCTGTCTACAGAGTGGGCAGCCTCCCTCTCCAGGCCCAATTGAGAATTATTGCCATCCCACAGCCTGTGCAGCCTACAACCCTTCCGAAGATGCTCTGCCATGATGGAATATGGCCAATTCTGTTTATCCCCTCTGTTTATAATGGCACACCCCCTTTCTCAGTCCCTTTCCCTGGAATACAGTTTCTCTCTACTGACTGCAGTTATTTACAAACCCAATTTCAACCCCACCAATAAAGTTCCCAAGTCTCACAAACACATACAGTCCAGTGTGTGTCAGTCCCACCAACAGTGTGTGTATGCAGACATCAGGTACCGTATGATGTCACAGGCCCACTAGCTCCTGTTACTTGAATTTCAGTCCCAAACAGAAATACTTCAGCCCTTCAATCCCAACCCTCAGTGGCTTTTCAGTATTTAAGAAAGCCTACAAAACAGGGTGCGTGGGAGGCTCTTACCCAAACACCAGGCAAACAACACATTTAAATTTCACTCTAATTATCCCTGCCAAACAACTGTTCCCAAGCCTCCAAAGTTACAGTATCACAGCCCAAGTAACAGTTCTAACTCAAGGTAATAATTTTTAACACATAGAACTAATTTCACTTACAAAACTATTCAAATATTTCAGTTAAAACAGAATATAACCACAGACCTCTGTCCTTACCAGCCTGCTGCTTATGTTCCCAAGTGAACAATGAAAGCCAAGGTAATTCCTGTTAAAGACAAGATAATTCCTGCTAATGTCCCCTCCCCCTAACACCAGGCAAACAACACATTTAAATTTCACTCTAATTATCCCTGCCAAACAACTGTTCCCAAGCCTCCAACTTTATTTTTGTTCTTTGCAAGTCACCTCTATCTTTTTGTACCTTCATTGTGGAAGCATTTTCAGTTATTGATCTACCTATCCTCCACTCCCCCCCAACAAAGTTTGATTTACCCATGGAGCACTTGGTATGCTGCCATCAGGTTCCCTCTTTTACCTCAAACTCCCTCTTACTAGCATGAAGGAATTAAGGTATTTTGAGTGGTTTAGTCTGATGATTGGAATGATCTGTGCATTAAATTGTGTAGATTGGCGCAGTATTCCAGTGACCAAGATTATGATTACATACTGAATTTTTTCACACTCTAACCCTGCTCAGAAGTGGTAAAGATATCTAACTTTAATTGCAGGGTGGGTGAAATATTATAGCAGCATTTGGATTGCTAGTTTTCGTTTACTTACAGCACTTATTTTTCTGAGGCCGTGTAAAACCCAGTGGATCCACTAGCTCCATTGCTGCTGTGAATCCCTTTCAGGCTGGTTTTCAATTTATGCAACAACTCGAAGAGGCATTTAGGGTACTTTTGGATAATAGAAGCATTTCAGCCTTTTTTGTGTTTCAGAATTATAGCCAGTGTCGAATTTACAGTGACTACATTTTACACATCTTTAGCATATATTTGTAATGATACCGTTCCATAGCTGAAAGAGTGCCATTAGTGATGCTCAAAGAATTGGTGCCATTAAGCCTCTGATATTGTGATTGGGGCAGGATTTGTATTTAATGAATACTTATGATTTGTTGATGCATATCATGTGATGTTTATTCCTGTCTAGCCACATCCCTTGAAAAATTGGGAGATTCGAAGTGCCAGAGGGAGTGTGGCAGGCAGTTACACCTTGCTTTTATAAATTTATCTTCTTTATTTTTTTACTAATAATGTGTTCATTTTGGAATTTGTCACACACATGGTCCAACTGCATTAGTTTGCTGAGATACAGAACACAAAGTCACTGGAGAGTGTGCAGAACTTTCTGCAGGTGTTAGCACCCATATTAACCTGGGTTTGCACCAGTTCTCTGTGTGGATCCATATTCAGAGGCCCCAGAGTGCTGTCCTAACCCAGCAGTGTGATCACGCAAACCATACCACTGAGACTATAGAGATGAGGCAGTCCCTCATGCATAACAATGCAGTGGTATATTCAATGATTTTCAGTGGCGCTAAACAACCTCCCAGTGTGGCATTGTTTGCTGCTACAGAAAACCTGACTTATCACAGTGCTAATGCCATACTACCACCACCTTGAAGACAGGCAGCTGTACTCAGTCACCCTCCTCTGTGTGTAGTTTGTTCCCTCCCTTCCCTGATCACCCCTGTACTGATAATAATATAATATCCCTGTTGAATAATGGACCTCCCTAGCCCCAATCACCCCAGGTCCCATATAGATTTTAACTTGGTGGTAGGCTTGAGCCCTCCTCACTGAGCACCAACAATCCCCCAGTGCAAGTGCCATCACCTACTCACCGTGGACACCTGTCCCACTCCCCCCTCACTGTGGTCAACAGAGGGTACAGTCAGAGAATATGGTGGTCAGCAAAGCCCTTCACTCACTACTTGCACCTTCCACTGTATGACAGTAACAGTGCATGACTGCGAGTACTGTACATACTCACAGTCGCACACTGTGATTTGTACTGGCCTTCAAGTTAAGCCTGGAGAAATGCCTGCTTACCAATGGAATCACTGGATGCCCTGGGTAGTAGAGTGGGTAAGGAACCCTTTTAAGTTACTACAAAGCATACTTACTTAAACCTTCTTTTGAGTGGGGGAGGGGGGTTGGGTGAATATAAGCGACTTAGAGTACCTTTCAACCTTAAATTATTATGTTACTATGTATGTGTCACAATTTTCTGAATACTAAAATGATAGAAAAAAATGAATCATACACAAATGTTTGAAATGGTGAGTTACATATTCATTTTCAAGGAGTGCAGTGTGCATACATGTCTGAAACACAATTTTAGAATTGAGAAAGAAAAAAAATGCCACAGATGGGATCTGAACCCATGCCTGCTCGGAACACTGTTCCACTGCAGTAACCAGCTATGCTACTAGGACAACTGGAACCTGGGGCTCCCCAAGTGCACTTAACTTTTTCTTAACATACATACCCTGGAGCTACAGAAATTAGAGTTACATCTTTATTTTCAAGGAGTGTGGTGTACACATGTTTGAAATACAGTTTTAGAAGTCAGAAAGAAATAAGTGCCCCAGTTGGGAACTGAAACTAGGCCTGCTTGAAATACTATTCCGTGGTACTAACCAGCTGTGCTACGAGGACAACTGGAATCTGAGGATCCCCAAGGGCACATAACTTTTTCTCAAAGTGCACACCCTGTAGCTACACAAATTACAGTTACAGCTTCATTTTCAAGGAGTAGAGTACATATATGCACACTGCACTCCTTGAAAAGAAAGATGTAACCCTAACAGCAGAACAGTATTCTGAGTAGGCCTGGATTTAAATCCCAGCTGGGACACTTATTTCTTTAACTTGTGAGTACCGTCAGAAGCACAAGTCATGCATTTAATTAGGCAGAAGGAATAGAGGAATATTAGAATATATATATATATATTTATATATATATATATATATATATATATATATATATATATATATATATATATATAATTCATAATAAGTTGGTTAAAATGTGGAATAGTTTATCTGTAGAGTTGTTAAAGCTAGCACTTGTCAGGATTTTTAAACAAAACTAGATGGTCTCCTAAGGAAGTATGTCATTCAGGTTACACTGCATGAGTAGGCATAGCATTCTGGCTAATAAGCTTGGAGGTATGTGCATCCTCAGACTGATTGTAGTCACTGCTGTGCAGCTGTGCAGCTGTGCAGCAGAAGGGGTGAAACTGATGGTCCCTACATCCCATCTACCATAACAATACTATGTTACTGTATTACTGCCTGCCACTGATTGCATATTTGATGTTACAGAACCTTGCTTCTGTCATTTACTAATTACCAAACATTCTTATGCCTGAACTAAACTGATTATCAAAAACATGAAAAAACAATAAACATGTAATCTCAATTTTGTCTTTCATTCTTTTGTGTCAGACTGAATTTTTTAAAAGTTTTTTTTTTCTTGTGGGAGGGGGTAACCTGCATTATTTTTCACTTCTGTGTCTAAGTCTCTGAAAACTCCAAATGCAGTAATCATTACTAAAAAAAAAAAGTCCTAGTACTGAGAGGTCAGAATGTGATATCAGACTCATAAATTAGTACATGGAATGTATTTTGATATTTAGAAATGCATAATGGCATTGAGTCCAATGTAATGAATTATAATGAATATATCTACGGTACATTGGAAAACTTGGAAATAAATTATGAGGGACCTAGGGTACTTGAATTCTATGTTACATAATTAATTTCCAGTTTTCTTACTGCAGATATTTTTCAAAATAAATTGCATTTATTTCAGAACCATTATACTTCTCTTAGTATTGAACAAACTTTTTTAATTAATTATTTAAGCCCCTTCTCTCACCAGCAGTGACTCCCACCAAATCCCTGTCCCCAAGCACATCCCCCAGTCCCCATGTATCTCACTCCCACCAGCCACCACAAAGCCTTGGTTTATTCCCTGGGTGGCATACATGATATGGGGGATCTACCCCGGGGTGCCCATCATTGGGAGTTGGATGAGATGGCAGGATCAGCCTGATATACTGGGGTCCCAGCTTGGTCCTGGGGATTTTCCATGTGTTTTGTGTTTATCCTCTCTAGAATGCTAAGGGGTGTTGGCACATGGGGGCAATGCATGTACATGGCAAAAAGCTTCCCTCTCCAATTTGGCATCCCAGGTACAATGCTAGCTGTGGTCACCCACGTGGTAGTATCACAGTGAGGACAATGTCCCTCCCTTGGTGTAAAGTGTGGCAGATGTAAGACAGCTCCAAGACAAAATGAATGTATCAGAACAAAGGCTAGATGCCCATGAGCAGCAACAGGCCAAACTGCTATATAGACTCCAAATGCAGGAGGAAAGACTGGCCACTTTTGGAATGGGGTTGAGGATCAAGAAAATAGGGCCTGGCAAAATAATCTGCATATCATTGGTCTACCAGAGGGGGGTGGAAGGCCAGTCCATGGAACGCTTCCAAAATTAGAACCTCCCAGTGCTTCTCGGGGACAAATGGAGAGGCCCCATGGATGTTGAGAAGGGCCCATCGCATGACTGGGAAAAGGGACAAGCACACTCAGACTCCAAGGCCCATCATCACTTACTTCCTCCACTACACCACAAAGGAGCATATCTTGAGGGCAGCCAGAGACTTAGGGGAGGTTCGATGGTAGGGTTCTTTGGTGACCTTTTTTCAGGACTTTGCGCATGAAACAGCAGCTAGGAGGAGGGCATTTGGACCAATCAAAAAATTCCTATACCAGAACAACTTTCAATTTAGATTTTGGGGACTTACTGATCTGCTGGTTTCCAAGGATGGGCACTGCTAGATGGACTGCTAGCCGATTACCCTGCGCTAATTGAAAAATGGCTCTCCAGGTTTTGGCCTAACCTCCCACTCTCCACTACAACTCCCCGAAGGCTCTGGGAATCAAGTGCCAAAGTAACCACTAGGGGGATCGATCTGCAGAGCAAGCAGTTCCCAGAGAACTCTTTTTCAGCTGGATGTGCAACAGCTTACAATAGTCCCCCTGTCTGTTGTCCCGACTGACCGCTCACCTCCTCCATTGATGGCCATAGCTCTCTCCGTGCCTGGTTCTCCTTCATCTCTACCACCTCAGCTGTCTGGCTCCAACCCCAGAGACTGGCAAAGAGCATGGAGCAGCACCTCCATGCCCCCTGAGCTGCAAATGAATGCCCTGCCTGCAAAAATCTCCAGGGAAGACCACACTCTGCCAACATCACCTGTCCACCCAGAATGTCAGGATTTACCAGATATGGACACCAATACTACTGTGGACTGGGACGACTATCCGGATGCCTTTCTGGTGGAAGTATTAGATGCGGTGACTCCTGTGAGACCTGGAATTCTCTCCTGTGCTGCTGTGGTGTTCTCAGGCTCCCAGGACCCCCCGGCCATCACCAGGCAGGCCGAAGATCCCAGCGGTTGAAGAAATGGACTGTGTTCCTGCTACTGTCTGAAATGTTTCACACCATAATTTGATTGACTTCCTCCTTGACTGTTGCACTGGCAATTGCTCTGGGTCATCCTCCTAGTAGGGGTGGCTTGCCCTGTCCAGTTCTGCCATGTGCATGCTGGGTTTTGGGTTTGCTGTATTTGTTGGTTGGGAGTTTTGTTCCCCTGTTATTTCAGGGCACTGACACTGGCAGGGTTTTGCAGTTGGGGCCGGCCACTTGGCTGAACATGTTTGCCCCTGCCGGGCACCTCCAGGTTTGAGGTTTTTATCTCCAGTGAGGCCTGCAATGCTGGCCAATTCCCCCCTGTCCAAGGCTACGACACTGTAGCACCACTGATATGCTCAGTTAGAGAGTCTACCCTCTATTCCCTCTCTCCCCACCCTTTTTTCCACTTCCTGGGAACCCCCTTCCCCCTTCCCCCCACATGTCCTCCCCGGGTTTCTATTCCCCTTCCTTTACCCTATTGCCTCCTGATGATGTCCCGGTGCCCGACCGTAGATCAGCTGTCTCCTAAGGGAAGCTGTTCTTTACAGGGTTCTGTGTGTATCCCCCCATTTGAGTTCTTTAGGCCTGCGCAGCTGAGAGTAGTGGTTCACCATCACTTTCTTTCGCATCTGGCCCAGTATCTGCTAGCATAGTGATGCTTGCTTACCCTTTCTCTGAGGTTAATTCCTTAGCTGTTACTAGTGTGTTAGTGTTTGTACTTCCTTATCTGTTGTTACAAACGTTTATATCTTTTTTCTGTGTTCTCTTTCCTGTTAGCCTGTTGCCAGTAGCAGTGTGTACCTGCAGTCTATATCTACTCAACTGTGTCCTCTACAGCTGTGTGCCAAAGGTCCGTTAGTGGTGTCACCAAAGGGAGGAGCACTATACTCCTACTTCTGGCACCCTACCTAGCCCTTCATTATTTGGTTGTCTGAGTAAGTACTTTGTCTTCTATTTGTGAGGATATGGCCCCCCCTTCATGTCTCCCCTCTAACAGCACCAATCTGGTTTCCTGGAATGTTAAGGGCCTTAATCACCCTATTAAATGCAACAAAGGTGCTCCAGTACATTTGATTCCTTCGCACGGACATTGCTATACTCCAAGAAACTAATCTCCTGGATTGAGCAGTGCCCTGGTTGAAGAAATCATGGGTAGGAGAGATGCACGCCAGTTACGCCCTGAATAAATCCAAGGGGGTGGCAATCTTGGTGAGACGGTCATCGCTGTGGAAGGTTAATGATTTCCAACGGGACTCGCATGGGAGGTGGGTGGCAGTTAAGCTTTCATCCATAGCTGGGCATCTTATTGTGGCCAACTTATATGCTCCTAATGAAGACCATGTTGATTTTTCCCCAGCCATCAGCCAAGTCATATCTTCTTTGACCCCAGAGGGTCCCAACAATCCTATCTTGATGGGGGAGACTTCAACATGGTTTCAGACCCCTTTTTATGGGGATAAATCAAACCACCTCCCTCAAACACACCCCAAAGCTAAGGCAGCATTGCAGGAGCTTCTGGACGGTGGGACTTAGCGGATATGTGGCTGAGGAACCACCCAAAAGGTCATGATTATACCTTCTATTCCCACATTCACGCCACCCACAGCCGCATTGATTTCTGGCTTGCAAATGTAGCTGCAGGCCAGGGCCTTTCTGAGAACAAAATTGGGAGCATTATAATATCTGACCATGCTCCGGTTCTCACCACCTACACTCCAATAGGACAGCGATCTCAAAGTACCCAGTGGAGATGTAATCCTTTACTTCTCAAAGACCCTGAGTTCTAGCCCGGCCCGGTGGCGCTGAGGGTTGAGGCGCTGGACACCACACCTCGCTCCACGCTGACGACCCAGGTTCAGTAATGAGCCCGGGTCAACAGGGGTCAGCAGGGGTGGACTAGGATTGAGCGTCTGAAGACAGCTCTCCTAGTCCAGGAGAAACAGGGTAGTTTCACACCACTCTGTGGTGGTCCCTGGGGATGCCCACAGGTATTGCAGATGTGCGGGTGCCAAAGTGGGGGGGAGCATGGCAGACATCTGCACGCTAGTGCGTGGATGTCATTGCATGTCCATGCCCCCATTGGGGAAGAACAAGGAAAATGCAGCGTAAGTCCATGGCAGCTTGATGGCCGCAGTTCACAGGTCTGATGATGCCTGGAGGGCATGCGCTGGTAGTGGATCCTCGCAGGGCGCGGGGGCTTAGGGGGAGCCCCTCTCTATGGTGTAGCTGCCTAAGGGTCAGAGGTG
Organism: Neoceratodus forsteri; assembly: GCA_016271365.2. Taxonomy (NCBI): domain Eukaryota; kingdom Metazoa; phylum Chordata; order Ceratodontiformes; family Ceratodontidae; genus Neoceratodus; species Neoceratodus forsteri. The sequence continues at coordinate 1,064,552,486 of CM028131.1, read as the reverse complement.
GATGAGCGGTGGCTGGAGATTGGCAGGACTGTGGCTGCAGGTGAGAAAGTATTCAATGATAAAGCTGTGGTGCAACAAAGGCCTTGAGTTCTGCCGGGTCATCTTGCAGGCGACCCACAATTATTTCTCCTCTAACTCGCCCAGGGAGGTGTCCGCAGGCACAGTTTGGAAGGCCTTCAAGGCCGTCCTGTGTGGCCACATCATAGATTTCTCTGTGGCTAAAAACGTGGCCCGCAGAGCGACCCTAGCTTCACTGCAAATGGATCTTGCAGGCTTGGAACAGACATTCCACTCATTACGGTCCCCAGGGAGAGATACCTCCCTTTTGTGCTGGATTGTTGGCTTGAAACATCAAATTAATACCATCTACAATCAAAAGGCAGAATGGCTTCTTCTTCTGGCAAAGCGTAACTACTAGGATGGGGGTGATAAAAGTGGCAGGCTCCTGGTCTTTAGGCTGTGCAAGCAGCAAGCCTCCTCCTGCATCCATGCCCTTCGAGACACCTCGGGGAAAGTTGTCCATGACCCACAGGACATCAACATTACTATGAGGTCCTTTTATGCTTCCCTGTATCAGTCACATTCCTCCTTGTTCCCATCTCAGATTCAACAAAGCCTAGCCCATTTCTGCCAAGACTCGGTGACACCAGTGCTGACACCAGCCCAGGCATACCACATGGATGCCCCGCTCGAAGGCATAGAGGTGAGGCAAGTTCTATCCTGCATGGCACCGGGGAAAGCCCCAGGCCCGGATGGAATGACAGTGAAACTTTACCGTGCCTTAGAACCTGAAATAATGGGCCCCTTACTTTGGGCTCTGCAAGAAGCTCATAAAGCCCAATTCCTCCAGCCTACTATGAAAGAGGCACTTATTACCCTTCTCCCAAAAAAGTCTAATGTCCCCCTGAATTGTGTGATCTTTCACCCCATCTCTCTGCTCTCGGTCGACACTAAGGTACTAGCCAAAATCCTAGCCACCCAGTTGCTGGATGTGTTGCCCTCTATTATCCACCCTGCACATGCAGGCTTCATGAAAAACAAATCGGGCATGGATAACACCAGGCTGTTGCTCAATCTCAAATGGGTAGCATCCCGGGCATCCATTTCTATGGCAGCCTTGGTGGTTGATTTCACTAAGGCATTTGATTCGATTGAGTGGAGCTATCTGTAAGAAGTACTGAAGAGATATGGCTTTGACTCACATCTTTGTCAGTGGGTGCATACCCAATACAGCTCTTCTACTGCACGTATTCTCACCAATACCACTATTTCTCCTCCTTTCTCATTACAGAAAGGAACCAGGCAGGGGAGCTCTCTCTCTCCCCCCTTCTCTTCCTGATAGCCCTAGACCCTCTTGTTCAGACCTTTCTGGCCTCCCCAACTATCTCGGGGATCAAAGTCCATGGCACTTCCCACTTGTTGGCAGCTTATGCCGATGACTTTCTGCTTACCCTCTCCCACCCTCATTCAGTCAAATAGAGTCAGTTCTGGTCATCCCCAAAGACTTTGCTACCCTCTTGGGACTGTGTACTAATCAGAAAAAGACCGTTCTGGCCTCCATGAACCCTGCTTGTCACAGAGACTGCCTTAGTGGCACCGAGCTTGGTTGGACGGAGAAGGGGTTAACCTACTTAAGTATCTATATTGCCAACCGCTAGTCAGAGCTATAGCTCTCCAATGTTTCTCCCTTGCTGGAGCAACTTTCCTCGGAGGTGATCAGATGGGGCAGGCTTTGGTTGTCCCTGCCTAGCAGAGTAGCGGTGGTGAGGATGTTGCTTCTACCCAAGATGATGTATCTCCTCAATAACCTGCTGATCCCCCCTCTCCCCTAAACTATTTAAATCACTAGACTGCCGGATGTTTAGTTACATGTGGGATGGCAAACCTCTGAGATGGAATAGGCAGATGCTTCAGGTGCACTGGTTTCGTGGGGAATTGGGAGTCCCTTGGCTCAAGGGTTACCACCTGGCATGCATGATTGCTGCTTCCAACTGGTTTGTTCCGGGGGTGCACCATGAGCTTCCATGGGTACAGGTAGAAACTGGTCTGCTCGGTGGCAGCCCTTCTGAGGTGTTGCTCTACCCAAGGACTGAAGGCTCCCATGCTCTCTCTCCCCTCTCCCCTAAGCTATTTAAATCTCTAGACTGCCTCATGTTTAGTTACATGTGGGATGAAGCTCAAGACTCGCAAAGCATGGAGAACCCTCATGTCCCTATCTAATACACCCCGAGAGGCCTGGGCCCCTCCTTTCTGATATGTGTCTCTGTGGTGCAACCCCCTCCTATTGGTAGGGGGTCTACCTCTCAGATGGCCTACCTGGGAGTCAAAGGGCATATATCAGGTTCAAGACATATGTGTGGAAGACTCAGATGTCTTGCTCTCCTATGAACAGTTACAACCTAAAATCCTGATCCCCACTGTGGACTTTTGGAGATACCTCCAGTTGTGCAGCACTTTCCAAGAGCTTTCTGGGTGCTCTGAAAGTGACAGCAAATGGGGATGTCTGGAGGTGCTCCACAAGTCCCCCACCTTGCGCGGACTTATTGGCCAATTTTACAGGACTTGGAGAGAAGCTCAGCTGGATCCCTTGGCTCAGAGCAGACTCAAATGGGCAGAGGATCTTAATTGTAATATCCCTGAATCTACCTGGTCCCAATATCTTTGGGATGGACATAAGCAATATAGAGATATGAAGAGTCGGTTTATCCAGTTTAAAATTCTCCTACATTGGTATCGATTCCCAGTGGTCCTGTGTAAGTGTGGTCTTTTGGACTAGTCTAACTGCTGGCGTTGCCAGCAATCTGAAGCAAACCTCCTGCATGCCTTCTGGACCTGCCCCTTGCTGCTGCCCTTCTGGTTGGCGGTGGCTACTGGCTGCTCTCAGGTTGTAGGCTCTGGGGTTTCCTTGGCAGACCCAAAGCTTCTGTTGGGAGACATGACTTCACTGGGGGCTCTCTCTGCTCTGGCTTGGGAGTGGATTATGCTGGCCCTTATGGAGGCCAAGTGCCTTCTCCTTATGTATTGGTGTCAACCGATTCTATCCCCTCGGAAGAGCTGGCATGCCGCTTTGGCATGACTAGCCTCTCTCGAACATCTGTCATATGCCCACCAGGGTTGATTGGATAAATACTCAATGAAGTGGGATGCCTACCTACAGTCTTCTCTTTGCAAGATTCCTCCCCCTTACAACAAACCCCTGGTTTGAAACTTTGGCACCTCTCTAATCTTCAGTACTGTCTTTTCACTTATATTGATGGTCTTGCTACTGTACCTTTACTTAAATGCACTGCTTGGTTTTTAAGTTGGATGTATACCTAGCTACATGATGTACTAGGTAACAAACAAACAAAAATGTTGCTAACTGGATGTTTTACTTGCTGCTATGACTATGTGGCTGTAGTATGTGCTATGCTTTATGGTCCTTTTTCCATAAAAATCAAAAAAAATTCTTCTATGATAAAAAAAGATTCTTTTACTCAGTACTGAATACAGAATATGGCATTTTTTGTGAACTGAGATTCGGGTGTATTAACTAAGGGACCTTAATTTTGGGGCTCATGGTGATGAATTTACTTATTTAAGGTATACATCATTTTCTTCTTACAGTTTATTTACCTAGGGTGTCCAAACAGACAGCAGCATAAGTGATACCTTTATCAGTTCTCATCTGACTGATAGATGCAGTAGGCAAATGATGCTGAAGTTAGAGTACAGGTTTCAAGAGTTCCAAAGTACAGTAAAATATAGTTATTAGTAGTTAACTACCCACAATCCTTTGCCTGCATTTTTTTGCAGGCATTCTTCATCAAATCAAAATGCTAATTCTAATTTTAGCATTGTTAAATGCCCTTTGGCTAGTGCTATCTGAAACAGGGGTGTAGGCAGACAATGTAAATGTGTACACCAGGACCATATTTGTTTCCCCATCTGGCAAAATAATGCAACTTTTGTACACCGTGATACTGGTTGTTGTCCCCCACGTACGGGTCAATTTGTTCCCTCAGACACCATATTCCACCTCAGAGCCTGCAGTGCAGTATAGTCATTTGGATGCAAAGACAATATCGCTGGTCAATTCCTCTAGTGTTGACTCCCATGAATAAAATTACAGACAGGATCAGCTGGTTCTGTGTTATGTTCTCAGTATCAAAGGTAGCAGTTCATAGCCTTTCTTGTTGCTCCCCTTAAATAAAACTGTACACCACTGAGTATACAGAGCATGCCTTCCTACACCTGTGATCCAAAATATTTATCTGGAGTATGCTGCTCTGTTGCAAAAACATAAAAAATATTAGAATGAGGTTATGATTTACAGGGTTTTAATTTGCATATATACAATTATGTTGTAATAATACAGTATGTATACATATTGCCAGGCATCATAGAATACTATCAAGCATAATAAAGAAGGTTATGTCATTTAATAAGACTCTAAATCAGGAAGAAACACAACAAAATAAAATGGGTGGGCAGGCCACATGAAAACATTTACAGTAGTTTGCACCAATAGCCCAATCATGAGTTACATATTTAAAGATGTTAAAATAAACTTAGTTATCATCAGCCTCTTCTGTTAAAATTAGTGTTCTGCCATAGTGTTTTGTTGTGTAACTGAAAGCTATAATTTTCGAATCCAGATTTACATCACAAAAGGCTTATTACATGTATTCCTTGTTTATCAAATAAATTGCTCAAAAAAACTCAAACTGGAGAATCCGTATGCTGCAGATAATGTTTTTATATTTGGAACACGTAAATTATATACTGTAACTAATGTTTATGGGTTTCCATTGCAGCTAAATAATTTAGCACCATATTGTACATTCAGTTAGCATGGCATCAAACTTGAATGTCAAGAACTTCATATTATTGTTACCCTGCCTTTGTCCATTTAATATGACTATGGAACTTAAGCTACACAAAAGGAAAATTAGTCAAAATAGGTATATGCTAAACTTATGCTAAGGAAGTGCACTGCAACTATTATCTAATTACTATTTAAACTCCTAACACAACTCAATGCATGAGATAGTTAATACACTTTAACAATAGACATAAAGTGACTCATTTCAGTAGATAAAAGAGATTTTGTTAATGCTATAATTAATCTTTCATTTCTGTAGGAAAACATTTATTGAGCATCTTTCTGTCTTTGTCAACATAAACTGATTGTTCTAAATGTCATTTAAATCAGGTCTTTCTCAGAGATCACATTGATTACTTTGATCTAACATTTTCATGGTATTTTTGGCATTCATACATAATTCCAGTTACTGACAACTACTGTATGTTACCTTTTTCAAATCTTGGCACCTAGCAGAATTCCTTTCATGACTGGTCTCCTCAAAATAACTATAAATTTGTAGTTTCAAACTGAATGTTCAGAAAAAAACCCAGAAACATTTAGAGTGCCTGCACTATTCACATGTTGTTAGCTGCATATAACAGTCCATGAACCTAACAGAATCCCTGCTTTAACATACCAAAATGATAAACCCCAAACATGGATACAGAAAAATGTTGCCTGAATACTTATTACTTTCAAGAGCTCTGTATAAAGTCTGAACCATCCATTGCTTAACCTAATAACAAGGCTCAATCAAAAAGTGCACAGCCTGACACCGGCCCCCACCCCAGCAGGTGTCCCACCACCCCATTTCCCACCCCCATCCTGAACACCAGCAGGCGGACTGGCACAGCCCTCCTCTCTCTCCACCGCAGCAGGCCTGCCCACTGAACTGTCAAAGAATGAATGCATTACACTAGACCACTAGGGAAATAATGTATATTCAAGGACTAGGGAAATGTGTGTGTGTGCGGGGTGAAAACCACAGTAGACCACCAGGAATTTTTTTTAAGTATGGACGGAGATGGGGATGGGAAGGTGGGGGTTACTTGACTGAACATTTTGGGCTTGTGAGGTGGAGGGGAGGGACCCCTAGCCACCAGGGCTTTTGTTGGGCAGGGATGGGTGGGGGAGGGATCACAACCACCGGGTGAAGTATTTATTTTAGATCAGGTGGGTGATCCAGTGGGAGGAGGGACTGCTAGCCACCAGGGATATTTTGTGTATCTGGGGGGCAGGTGGGGGGAGGGACCACTAACCACCAGGGCTTATTTTTATGTAACTGGGCAAAATTTTGCCCATAACTTTCATGGACATTTTCTGCACTGCAACAGACAGAAGTTCAGAATCGTCCGTGAATGTTCCCTGATTTTCGCTGAAGTTCTGCTAAGGCAGAAAATCACACTTTTGCCCACTCCTAGTGCCCAGCTTTTGAAACTTTTTATATAGTACCCTATGTACAGATTTACTCTTATACTCTACACTTAGTCGTGGGTCACAAAACTATGAAAACCGGGGCTGAGAAAACATAGAACATTGGAACATAGGAGCTGCAGACATGAAGGAGCTTTTGTCCATCTGGCCTGTCCACTGTTTTATTTACAGTAAAGTCCACACAACCCTCCCTCCTTTAGATGTTCATGTAACTTACACTTGAAAATATTTAAATTTTCACTTGTCACCACAGGTTCCAACAATCCATTCCAGGAATGGACCATCCTCTGAGTAAACCAGTTTCCCTTTTTTGCAGTCCTACAGTGTTTGTCTTTTAATTAAAGTGTGTGACCCCTTGTTTGCCTGTTTAGAGTCCTAAGCTCCAAATGTAAAGTTTCTTATTCTCTCCTATGTTAATGATTTGAGCTCAGTAAAGAAATCTCCTCTTAACCTTCTCATTTCAAGTGAGTATAGTTCCATTCTGCTTAACCTTTGTTCATACAAGTAACTATTTAAACCCTCTGTCAGCTTTTTAGCTCTTCCCTGATCTCTCTTGAGTTTATTGATGTTCTCAGCACTTGGTGGCAATCAGACTGCCCACTGTACTCCAAGTAGGGCATCACCATTCTATATACATTGGCATTATCACCTGTCTCCTTCTACTTGTGATATTTTTCCTAATGCACCCCAAATTATGTTGCACTTGGGTACTGCATCATTGCACTGTTTCATGTGCTTCAGTTTGTTGATCACTGATATGCTCACATCCCTCTCACACTCAGAGACTTTCAGAACAGTAATACCCACTCTGTAGTCCATTTATGGTTTCCATGCCCAACGCACATCACCATGTACTTCTCTAGGCTGAATAACATTTTGTTCTTAATATAGGTTATTCAAGGAGTTTGTCCAGCTCAGCTTGTAGTGAATCTACCTGTTCTTCAGTATCTAATATGTGGCCTATTCTGGTGTCATCTTCAAACTTGCAAATCCATCCTTTCTTGAAAATAGCCATACTAGATACATATATGCTGAACAAAGTTGTTCCCAAAACCAAACCCTGAGAAACTCCACTAGTTACCCCAATACTGTCTGAGTCTTGCCCGTTTACCCTCCCTTTCTGTGACATATCACTTTGCCATGAGTTTATCCATCCTATAATTTTACTATTAATTTTGGCTCTTTTAAAGCAGAAGTATGTGTTAATTGTCAAACAAATTCATCACATAGTTTTATAGCAAAAATGTATTTCTGACATCCTAAGATTCATCTTCAGTATATTTTTAGTTTTATCAGATCTTGCTAAAAGAGCTTTATAGCTAATTTTGTAATTAATAACTCATGTCATTAATGATGGCCACCACCTGCCATTTTTTAAAATCTCTTCAGCGAAGGTTACTTGTTGAATGTACATGCTACATTCATACTGTAGATGTATTACAATGTGCTACCATATGCTTCTGATGGTAAACAGCATAACACTGTACCAAGGTATTTAATTTTTTCATGGCAGGCATGGTATGGGGATGAGAACTTTTGAAAACTTCAGTATAGGCTGGCCCAATGGCACTGAGGGCTGAGGCACTAGTGCCTCACCTTACACCATGCCAGCAACCCGGATTCGGTAATGGACTCGGGTCATCAGGGGTCGGCAGGGGAGGAGAGGAATGAGCATCCGTAGGGACCACTCTCCTCTTCTGGGGTGGGTATCTGGGTTGCATCGCTCTTCACTGGCACCTGGTGGAGACTGGGAGCACCGCAAGAGCCTTGACACAGGGGACATACCAGAAAAATAGAAATTCATCCCAGATTGGCCAGGATGATGGCAGCTGATGTGCCAACAACACTAAATAACTCCTGATGAGCCTGATCACCTCAGCAGCACCCTAGGGCCAAGAGAAAGAATGTGCTGGCTGCCTCACTGATGCCTTCCCCCTCAGAGGAGGGGGACCCACTCGGTGAAAGGGTTACGCTGAGCTACCCCAGGATCAGCTGCAATCTGAGGTAGTGGGTCCAAGGAAGGACCGTAGGGGTATGTCTGGGATCATGGCTGCCAGAAGGAAATGGCAGATCCGACGCACGTAGGAGGGGATAAAGAAAGGATGCAAAAAAAAAGAAAACTTCAGTATCCTGTATCTTGGTTCAGGAATGGGGGAAAACAAAAAGAAAATGCATAACTTGATACTTTTGCCAGATTAACCTTATTGCAGGAAAAAAAATATGGTTACTAATAAATATTGCTGCTTTAAAGAACTTAATGACTTTGAAATGTTGCATGGTATCAAATCTCAAAATCCAGATAGACCACATCCACTAATCGACCATCATCTAATGAATGACTTGCTCTTTCAAAGAAATAAGTTAGGCATGAATGACATCTTCTAAAGCCTTGCCATGCCACTTCCTTGCAGCATTACGACCAGCAGTTGGAGTTTGATAGGGCTACTGATTTGCCATAAGAAGTCTACCCCCAATGATTGCCTCCAGAAGCAGCAGCACCAGCGTTCACTCTTGGGAGTCCCAGAATCATGGTCTTGCCTCCTACAGCTGCTTCCAGCCAGTCTGGTAGCAGAATTTGTCAGAAGGGGTGGAAATAATTCCAGCCTGGGGAAGTTTAACCTTCACACAAAGACTCTGGCATGTCTGCCTTGCCGCACAACTTCCCTGCGGCACCTGGACCAGCAGTTAGGGGTGGTGAGGGCTTCAAATGTGGCCCAGAAAGTCTCTCCCCATGGGTGCCTCAAGCAGCAGCACCAACATTCATCTTTGGGAGCCCCATCATCATTGTACCACCTCCCACAACTCCCTCCAACCAGTCTCTGGCAGCATTCATCTGAAGGTGCAGAACTAGTTCAGGCCCAGGAGGTTTAACCTCCACACAAACACTCTGGCATTTCTCTCTTGCCATGCCACTCCTCTGCAGCAGTGGGGTTAACAGGGCTAATGACATGCCCTAGGAAGCCTCCCACCCCCATGATCACCTCCAGTAGTATCAGCACCAGTGTTTGTCCTCTGGACCTCAGCATCATAGTCCCACCTTCCACAGTTGCTTCCAGCCAGTCAGAGGGTAGCATTCATCTGAAGGGGTAGAACTAGATCAAGCCCAGGAAATTTAATATCCACAGAAGGACTCTGGCATTTCTGCCTTGCCACACCACATCCTTGCAGCATCAGGACCAGTAGTTGGGGGTTACAAGGGGTTACAGACTTGCCCAAGGAAGCCTCACCCCCCACAAGCACCTCCAGCAGCAGCAGCACCAGTATTAGCCCTTGGGAGCCCCAGTGTCATAGTCCTGCCTTACCACGCCACTTCCCTGCAGTGTTGGGACAAGTCATTGGGGGTCAAGAGGACTACAGACTTGTATTAGTATGCTCCCCTCCATGATTTTCTCCAGCAGCACCAGTGTTCATTCTCAGGAGCCCCAGGATCTTGTTCTACTTCCCACAGCTGTCTCCAGTCAATCAGGGGACAACATTCATCCCTTTAACACAGTCTGATAAGGAAATCAAAGAAGGAGTCTGCCAAAACAGGAGTCAACCAGAGAAGGCAGCCAGCTGATGGACACTCTGCTTGAACTGTGGGCAATATGGAACTATAGTGTAAGTCTGACTCATCTTGCTTCTAGGGTGACTATTTACTGAATTCCATGATTGTCATGCTGCTACCCTACTTGTATATCAGTTGCAGTGTGTATAGTGGATTCACTTGTTCAGTCGGCTACACTGTTTTGTTCCCTTGTAACTGCATGTGTTTAGTTGCACTGTTAGGGCTGTTTGTCCCTCTGCTGTTTTTATTATATAAGTCTGTTTAATGCATAGATTCCTGCTAGTACACATGCTATAGTACCTGTTTGTTATACCTGCTAATAATGAGATGGCGTGTTATCTTAATCTGTGTTTAACCCTGTAGCCTAGCTATACCCCAGGTGCATCTGTAGCCTCCAGACCTATGTAAAAATCATAGATTTCCTTCAAAAATTAGCTACACCCTATCAGGGTGGCCCTATACTGTATCTGCCCCTATCAAGCAGGGTTTCCCAGTGCTTGTTATACCTGCTGCTAGATAGCTGGTCTGAAATCTTTAACTGCGTTTAACCCTATAGCCTAATTATAACCCCCTGGCTTGTCTGTGTCCTCCTGGCTTATGCAATGCCCCTAGACTTCTCCCTTAAGCAAGCTACACCCTATCTGGGTGGCCCTGTATCTCTACCTCCAAAACAGGTTTTTCCTAGTACATAAGCAGCCCTTTCACTCTAAGCAGTCCTCAGTATGGTATCCCAACATATGAACGCGGGGGATTGGGTGCCTAAAATAATGGTGAACCAATCCTTGGCACATGTGTCCAGGGCTACCGTACGGTAGGGCGGCTGGATGGGGGGGTCAGCGAATATAGTGACAAGATGTCGCTATACGTACATGCATGGGGGGAACGAGCACGCACAGTGAGGGGCAGGAGGGAATGTGAGGGGTGGTGCCATGGTGGGTTGCCGAGCTGACCCTGTGGCATGGTGGGTGGGTTTGGTGCTGGAAGGCAGGTACTGGGTTTGGGTCCAGGCGCTGGGTGTTTTTATTGCACCCGGACACTTTTTTTAATGTTTTCACTTCGACATGCACCCCCCTGGAGTTGAGGAATCCTTAAGTAGGGGGTGCAGTGGTGAAGCCTCACTTATGTGGTGGTGCGGGGGGAGCAGCCCCCTTCATAAAACATTTAAAAAGTTAGTCCCCAGCACCATTTTGCTGTGTGCTGGAATGTCAGAGTGACGAAAAAAGGTTTCAGCACTCTTGGCTTTTCGATAATAATAATAATAATAATAAAGCTTTATTTGTTGAGCGTCTTTCAGGAGCATCAAGGCGCTTTACATAAAAGAATAGATAGAACAAGATAAAAATAAAACACGCAATATAAAACAGATAGTCAATAAAATCCAGCATAATAAGGCAGCATATGCATGGCACCACAAATATGTTTTTAATGCCTGCTTGAAACCCCCCAAGGTCGTGCACTCCCATAACTAATGGGGTAGAAAATTCCAAAGGGCTGGGGCTGCATACATAAATGCATGGGCCCTGGAAGATTTTAAGGACACCTTTGGAATCTCTAGCAATCCCTCGTCAGCTGAGAGGAGCTATCACTCAGGGCGGTAGGGGGACAGAAGTTCTTTCAGGTAGTCCAGGCAAAGTTTGTGTAGGGCTTTATAAGTCAGAAGTCCGACTTTGAAGGTGATCCGCCACTGAATCAGCAGCCAGTGCAGTTCGCGAAGCATCAGCATGCTATGACATGTTCGTGGCGTCCCCATCAGCAACCAGGCTGCTGCAGGTGGCAGATATCAACCCCCGGTAGCTCTAGGTAAAGGGAGTTGCAATAATCAAGGTGCAAGGTCACAAAGGCGTGGACCAATGTAGGAAGGTCACTGGACGGAACAAGGTGCTTGACCCTGGCGATGTTCCTCAGACGATAAAAGGACAACTTGACAACTGCTGACACTTGCGATTGCAGTGTCAACCCATCATCAAGCACCACCCCAAGATCCCATACCTGTTTAAAGGCAAGAAGCTTGGAGCCCCCCAGGAAAAGCCCCATAGGCTGACCAGCCTCGGACCCCCTGTCTGGCAGCCTGGGTCCATGACCATCACCTCAGTCTTTCCTAAGTTCAACTTCAGCCAGCTGGAATTCATCCAATCCTGTATTTCAGCAAGGCAGTTATTAAATACTGGGAGTGCACTAATCTGGTTGGGTGCAAAAAACAGATAGAGCTGGGTATTATCAGAATAACAGTGAAGGCTCAGATCATACCATCTTACAATGTCTCAGAGGGGCAGCATGTACACTGCAAACAACATGGGGGACAGCACAGAGCCCTGAGGGATCTCACATGACAGAGAGAGAGAGGGTTGGAGGAATAAATTCCGACACCACCCTCTGAGTTCTGCCAGTGAGGAAGGACTTAAACCACCTGAGGACTGTACCTGAAAGGCCACAGATGAACCTCAGGTGCTCAAGCAGCACCCCATGGTCCATGGTGTCAAATGCTGAAGAGAGGTACAGAAGTACCAAGATGGAATGGCTTTTCTGATCTCTTGCCATCAGGAGATCATTGAGCACCTGAACCAGCACAGTCCTGGCACTGTGCCTCTTTTGAAAACTGGATTGGAGAGGTTCATAGATGCTAAGGATGGTCAAATGGTTCCCAACTGTACAGCCACTACCTTCTCAAACTCCTTCCCCACAAATCGGAGGTTAGAGGTAGGTCTGTAGTTGGTAAGGCAGTCTGGGTCCAGAGAAGCTTTCTTCTGGAGGGGTGTCATCACCGCCTCCTTCAGGAAGCTAGGAAACTCACCCGACTCAAGGAAGCACCAGACTATCTGTGTAAGGATCGAGTCAATGATGTCACAACAACCCATAATTAGGGAACTTTGGCCCGGATCCAAACTACAGCATGTAGTGCACGTAAGGTGGACAAGCCACATAATATCTGTGAGCTCCAGCCAGTCAGAGGTACTCCAGGAAAAGAGAGGGAGAGTGACTGAGCACTGATCAATCGCATCCCCCCCAGAGTGTGCTGGTTGGATCTCCGCACTGATATCCTCCACCTTATCTGCAAAGAATCGAACAAGTTCATCACACTCCAATTGTGAAAAAGCTCTTTGAGACTGCAGACAGGCCGGGTTGCACAGCCTGTCCAATGTTCAAAAGAGCTGAGCCAGTCGGTTTTGAGCAACAGCAATCTCCCCAGACAAGAACTCTACCTTCTTACAGAAGATTGTTGATTGATAGACTTGATAATGTTCTAGTAGCCTAAGGTTGTCGGCCTCCAGGATGGATTTATGCCAGCAACACTCTAACCTTCGTCCAAGTTGCCGCATCTCCCTCAAGGTCCCATCAAACCAAGGGGATTGAGGGTGAATGGAGAAAGGACTAACAAAGACAGGCATGACAGAGTCCAGGGCTGTAGTCATGGCCTTATTATAGGCCAGAACCAAGGTCTTTGGACTCTCACTTGCCACAGGAAACTCTGATAGGTCAAGTACCACCGCTAGGCCTTCAGAACTCACATCCCGTAAAGGCCGGTATCTGACTAAATCCACGGGGCAGGCCTATGAAGGGGTGGGGGTGCAAAAATTGAATCCCATGGTGTAATGATCTGACAATCTGACTGGTTCCACCCCCAAATCAGAGGCTTCAATCCCCAGGAGGAAAACCAGATCAAGAGAGTGACCGTGTTTGTGAGCAACAGAGGTAACAATCTGTGTAAGGTCCAGAGATGTCATCAACTGGAGGAAGTGTTGCCCAAATTGAGAGAATTCGTGATCGATCCAGACATTGAAGTCACCCAGGACCATCAGCCTTGATAACTCAAATGCCATGTCGATCACGAAGTCCATTACTTCTGGTAGGAATCGCTTCTCATCCCCAGGTGGATGGTAGATGAGGGTAATCCTACAACCTACACCTGCTACTACAGTACACTTGATTGACCCAGCTTCCTCAACTGGTACACTCACGAGGCCCAACTCGGTCTTGAAACAGACTGCACCCTTCCTCCCTCCCCCGTGGTCCAAATCTCAAGCAGTATATCACCGAGTACACGGCTGGAATCGCAGCCTCCAATATGGGGCCAGCATTTTCATCCAGCCAAGTCTCGGTGATGCAAGACAGATCAGCTGTCCCAACAAGATCTGCAATAATTGCAGTCTTGTTCTTGATAGATCTGGCATTGCATAACACCGCTGCAGTTGGACGGGTCTCCAGAGCTGCCCCAGCTACCTGCCTGTCAATAGTGGTGGTGCCCTTGGGTATGGAGACCAGACATGGCAGACCATGTTCCAGAATCCATTTCACCCCAGGACATCTCCTGGACCTAACAACTCTGATGCGAGAGCTCCGCTCATTCATCCTCAGCCATTCTCAACCCCACCCGAACCCCCAAAAGGGCAATGCCCAGCACTCTACAGCTCTGATAGGTTGAAAACTTTAAGGGGAAGGGCGGAGGGTGCAGAGGGCAGAGGGACGAATAGCACACCCACTGGGGATGCCTCAACCCAGACAAAAAACACGCCAGGCTACAACAAAGAAAAAAATCAACCAAAATGTACACAGAACAACCAAAACAAAACCCAAAGTAAAAACAGTTTGGCACTCCCACAACTTTCACTTGGGGAGAAACAAACAAAATAATATAGAACTACAATACAACAAAAGACCTACCCACTCCTTTCAAAATTAAACCCAAAATAAAACTGACTCACCGAGCACACAGCCCTTACAATATACAGACTTAATATACACACCCTTATACCCATACACACAACCCTACAGTATATTAACAATACAACGAACAAAAACTATAATAAAATTAAAGTCCAAAATAGTGTCTGAGAGCTAAAAGTTGGCAGATAGATAGCCCAAAGTCTTCCAACAGTGTATATTAGTGAGCCTTCTGGTGAGCTTTCACCTCACCAGAACAAAGAAAAATTTATCTTCCAAACTATCTCTCACATAGGCAAGATAGAGTAATAGCAATTCCAAGAAATAATGTTTAAATAGGTAAAAAATAAACAGTCTCAGTGCTGCCGGCCCTCAGGGGGTAAAGACAGTTTAAGCATCCACCACAGCCAGTACTCCTTCCAGCTCCAAGTTCACACTCCAGCATCCAGCCACAGGAGCCTGCAAATGTGATTTTTTTTTTTGGTTTATTGAGGAAATTCGGAAAGACCTTTGAGTCAAGGACTCATTTACAAAGGTTCCACGTCATACATAGAAGATACAGGGACAACATTTGTTACAGAGTACAGTACATTACATTACATAACAGGCATTGGTTTACAATATTGTTCTGTAAATGGCTATCAGTCAATGATAACAGAAGTTTCAATACTTTAGCTCAGCCATAAAGTTGCAGAGTGGTTCTGTAGAAGGCTGATAGTCATATAGTAACATAGGTTGGTTTAGATATGGAGTCCCGAGATTAGGTTGGTTCAGAGAGATCTCAGTCAGTCAAGGAATTGCTTACCCAATCGTCCCCCAAGGAGTTGCCAGGGACACAAAACATGGCCAGCCCAGAGCAAGCAAGCCTTCCAGCCTGACTGCCCAGGCCTAGGGATCTCTGGACACACAGTGTCCCAGTCCGCCCCCCCACAGCCAAGGTCCCAGCAAACATCCCCTGGGTTCAGGCTGGCTCTCTAAGCAAAGTGGTCCAACTCTTCATGGGAGCTCACAGGCTGGCTCAAAAAAAACAGGAGCCATCGCAGTTTGTAAATCCAAAGAATCCAGGGGAAAGAATGGCAGACTGGAACCAACAGAACAGCAGCACTTGTTCTTGACCAAGTCCCCCTACTGGAGAGACTCACCTGGACCAGACATCTCTCATATTCCCAGGCAGCAAATCACACTAGCTCCTCAGTTCCTTCATTGGCTGGTCCCATGCTTTCGGACAAAATTCAGTGCAGTCAAAGAGCAGACAAAGTGGTCGACTCTGATCTCCGGGGCAGCTCCAAATCAATGGAAAACTGCCACCAGTTCTCACACATCCAAAGCAGACCACCAGCACTGGCAATGCAGTAGGAGACTAAGGGAGGATGCCATCTCAACCCCCCTGAAGTCAGATTAAAATAAACCCAACAGTAGTAGAGGGTTCTCAGACGTTTAAAACTTTTAAGTCTCTGGGCTATTGTTTAGGTACTCTCAGACTGAAAACTAAGTAAAGTACATGAAATAAGGGAAATAAACATAAAAATGAAAGCAGAAAACCAGACAAAAAAAAATAATAAACGTGTAAATGGTTAGCCCAACGTGGCTGCCATCTTTCTGTTTTGAGGGTGCCCATTGTCATGAGGTCTAAACTCACTCTCAGGTTTTTGGCAATAATGGGCATGCAAGGAATCACAGACACGTTGCATAAGATGTCAATAGGGAGAAGGGCATGGGTAAATGGAGAAAGTGACAAAGGCAATAAGGACAGGGATGGGGCAAAAAGGGGTAAGGCCATCAGGAAATGGAGGGTAATGAGTACCAGTGCCCATAGTCTGGGCAACAAGTTCCCTGAACTGGTGGCCTTGATGGAAGAGGGATGCCTGGATATCATAACAGTCACAGAAACATGGTACATAGAGAACCATGACTGGGATGTTAACATACCAGGGTACACAATCTACAGGAGAGACAGGAAGGGAGAAGAGGGGGAGTAGCTCTCTTTGTAAGGGAAGGGATAAAAGCAACTGAACAAAAGAGTAAACAGGTAGGAGAGGAGGCACTGTGGGTCACTTTAGAGACTGGAAATGGCACCACAATCTGCACAGAGGTTGTATACAGACCCCCCTGTCTGAGGGAGGGAATGGACAAGGATATGATAGAAGGCATTCTTAGGATGGCAAAGAAAGGTGAGATACTGTTGATGGGAGACGTGAATATGCCAGATGTTAACTGGAGCACATTTGCTGCAGCCACATCCAAGAGCAGGGCCATTACTGATGCCCTACAGGTGGCATGCCTCAGACAGCTAGTTTTGGAACCCACTCATGAGGGAGCAATCTTAGACATTGTATTCTCAAATGGGGACCATGAGAGGATCTCAGATCTAGAAGTGTGTAGCCAACTGGGAACAAGTGACCACCAAACAGTGTGGTTCACGATAAACTCAGCTACAGAGTCAAGCCATACAAAAGTGAGGGTACTGGACTTCAGGACGGCTGACTTTGGCAAGATCAGAGAGTGCCTTAGAAAGGCACTAGCAAACAGGCTAGAATGAGGGGTGGAGCAACAAGGGGGAAACATCAAAACTGCCATCACAAAGGCAAACAGCCTTTGAGTGAAGCAAATAAACAAATCAAAATGAAAGAAAAAGCCACTATGGTTTTCAAAAGAGGTGGCAGGGAAGGTCAGGGAGAAAAAGAGAGCATTCAGGAAGTATAAGGAAACACAGAAGGAGCAGGACAGACAGCTGTACCAGTTAAGGCAGAAGTAAGCAGGGAAGAATAGCAAAGGCCCAAAATGAGGAAAAGATAGCCAACTCAGTTAAGAAGGGGGATAAAACATTTTATAGGTACATCAGGGAGCGTAGAAAGACAAAGAGAGGGATAGTGAGGCTGAATAGAATGGACCGTGGGTGGGCAGAGAGGGACAGTGAAAAAACAGGGATACTCAATGGATATTTCTGCTCAGTATTCACAAAAGAGGAGGTGGGGAGGTACCTAATCCATTTAACAGAAGAACTCTGGATAGGAGGGTTGATCCCAGTCCTTTCACAGAAGAAAGGGTTCTGAAAGAACTCCTAAAACTGAAGGTGGACAAAGCAATGGGGCCTGATGGAATTCACCCCAGAATTCTAAAAGAATTAAGGTAGAACTAGTGAAACCACTGACTACCCTTTTTAACAAATCATGGGAGGATGGTGTGGTACCCGAGGACTGGAGGAAGGCAGATGTGATTCCCATCACAAAAGTGGGACTAAGACAGAGGCAGGAAACTACAGACCTGTCAGTGTGACCTCTATGGTAGGAAAAGTGATGGAATCACTTCTGAAGGAAAGAATTGTTGAGTACCTAGAGGCCAGGGGGGTACAGGACCCAAGGCAGCATGGGTTCACAGTGGGAAGGTCATGTCAGATGAATTTAATTGATTTCTTTGACTCGGTGACAAAAGTAGTAGACCAGGAAGGGGCTGTGGACATGGCCTACCTAGACGTTAGCAAGATATTTGACACAGGCCCACACAAAAGATTAACAGCCAAATTAACCAGCCTGGGAGTGGGTCCCAGGGTGGTAGTCTGGGTAAAACATTGGCTGAACAACAGGACACAGAAGGTAATTGTAAATGGAGTCCACTCTGAAGAAAGAGGGGTTACTAGTGGGGTACCGCAGGGTTCAGTACTGGGTCCAGTCCTTTATAATGTCTTTATAAGTGACATTGCAGAGGGACTGGAAGGAAAAGTATGCCTCTTTGCAGATGACACAAAGATCTGCAACAGGGATGATACACAAGAGGTGTGGAAAGGATGAGAAGGGACTTGGCAAGGTTGAAGGAATGGTCAGAAGTATGGCAACTAGGATTCAATGCAAAGAAGTGTACAATAATGCACCTGGGAAACAAAAACCCAGGGGAAGATTACACAATAGGGGGAGAGGTAGTAACAACAACAAAAATGGAAAGGGACCTGGGGGTAATCATATCAGATGACCTTAAGGTTAGCAAGCAATGTGAGAAGGCAGTAGGGAAGGTTGGTGGGATACTGGGATGTATAAGGAGAGGCATCACCAGCAGAAAACAGGAAGTTGCTTTCCCTCTGTACAGACAGTTGGTGAGACTCCATCTGGAGTACTGTGTCCAGTTCTGGAGACCCCATCTCTGCAAGGACATAGACAGGATAAAGCAGTCCAGAGGAGGGCAACTAAAATGGTGCAGGGTCTGCAAGAGAAGCCATACGAGGAGAGACTAAAGGAGCTTAATATGTATACCCTTGAGAAAAGGAGGGAGAAGGAGGACATGATAGAAACTTTTAAGTACCTCAGTGGAATCAACAAAGTCCAAGAGGGTAGCATCTTTCAGAAAAAGAGATGTGCAAGAACAAGGGGACACAATTTGAAGATGGGGGGGGGTGGTTCAGCGGCAATGTGAAGAATTTTTTTTTTCACCGAGAGATTGGTGGATGCATGGAACAGCCTCCCTGAGGAGGTTGTGAGGTCTAAAACATTGGGAGAATTCAAGAATGCATGGGACAGACATAAGGCAATTTTTGTGGGCGGTAGGAAGAAACAGGCTGTTGGTTAACTAGGATCTGCAGCTTATCCTGTAGGTAGGGAAATGGGCAGACTAGGTGGGCCAAGTGGTCCTTATCTGCCAGCAAAGTCTATGTTTCTATGTCTATGTTTCTATAGGAGTAATAAAACTTGTTTATTACTACCAAAAGGAAAATCACAATTGCCCTAAGCAGTTCTTACCTATAGGAACTGGGTGCCAATGCTAACTCTTCCCTATACCTCAAGGAATCTCCATGTCTCCTTGGGTCTCCAAGGTAGAAGACGTAATGTCTTACATTATATACCTAAGATAACTACCATGGTTACAGTAAGATAGAAACATTTCTAGTTACAGATATGAGCCCTATTGGCTAAATTAGAGGTGGCTCCTCAGTCTGAGATAACATTATACAATTTTGTTATAGTCATCACTTTGTAGAAACAAAGAGCTACTGTTTGTACTTAGCTGTGTAGTAATACAAATCATCAGAAAGTAAAGTGTATAGCAATTATGTGTATACATATCCTGACATCTACTCTTATATGGTAGATGCCCTTAGCCCTATATGTTAGTATAATATATACCTAAATGCTAGCTGTCTGCCGTGTAAATTTAGGGTACCAATCAGGGTGCAGGCACCTTGTATAACATTCCCTCTTGTTGCCTCCTCAAGGCAACACAAGCAAGAGTAAGGAAGTGGAGAGAGAGCAGGGGTCATTTACAGACCCAACGCATGAGCCTTGTAAAGGAACTCCAGCTGCTCATGGTGTTGACGTCATGTGCACCGTAGGCAGCAAAGCATAATAATAAGAAAAAATATCAAAAATGCTTGTATAATAACAAAACCTTTAAAAGTAATCTCTAACCATGTGTTAATAAGTGCACTATTCAAATCACCATCATCAATGAGGTCATAGACTGCTTCATCAGCTTTGGAGATATTATTGCTGATGTGGATGAGGTGGATGTCCTTCCTGTCTAAAAGAGATTTTGATGTCAAAGTTAAAGGATCAATGTGAACATTAAAATAGGGTAAATGCTCTGAAAGAGTAAGCAGATAATCGGGGTTACCATCAATGATATCAGGGTCCATGATGGGGACAGGGGTAATAACTGTGTGCCCAATAATAGTAGTTTGGTGGGTATAAAGCAAAACTTGGAATCGTTAATGAAACACGTCTTTTCACCGTTGGTGAATTGTTTAAAGTTTGTTACCACACAAAATTCCCCATCCGAATTATTTTGCATTTTCACAGTAGGCAGCCTCCATTTTTGTAACTGTACTGGGCAAGTGTAAGTCTGTTTGGAAATCCGTATTGACAGGCAGTGAACCTCCTTCCGATAAGACTGGTACAACTGGGAAACATCTGGAACAGATGTTGAGTCCTGGTATTCTGTGCCATTGGTGGTGATATCATCATCCATGGAAAAGGACCAATCGATGCTGTCTGGGGAATATCCACATACAGGTTTAATAACATCAAATACATCACATTGACACAAATAAATATACCCTTTCTTCGCACAGCAATCTGTGTGTGGAGCAACCCATGCATCCAGAAGAGGATGGAAAACCAGTAGAGGAGGCAAATCAAGGCATTCTCTGTAGATGTCATCATCAAGGTGCCCAATGGAGTGTATGGATGCTAGTTTATCAAATATAGCTCCAGTAGGATCAAAACATGGTAAAGAAACAGTAAAAGACACAAACATAGTATCCTAAATTGAACATTTCTTAGAAGTAAAACAAGGATCAGTATTAGGGAGCCTGGTCACAAAACCTACATTTCTAGCAGTAGAAATAGGAATAGTCAGAGACTGTAACATACACATGGCAACACAGTTAGGGGATTTGCAGTGAGGGCAATGCCATTCAGAGATATGTCTATCATGTATGATTTCAGGGATTCTTCCAGATTCTAGATCACAGAACAGATTGTTGATGGTAGTGATAATATATGAGCCATAGGCAGAACATAATATTTCACAGGCAATGTATTGCTTATCTGCTTCTTTATTGTTTTGTGCAATAAGGGCATTGATGTTATCTTTAGAATCTGTAAATGCCTTAGCAATGTTGTTCATATTGTATACAGTGTATTGTTCTTCCTGACTAAGGCCATCCATACCATGCAATAATGAGGATGTGATATCGTTGATCATACCAGTCTGAAACTTCTGTGAATGTGCTTTGATAGTAGCAATGTCTGCTTTATTCCAGATAGACGTTGCCATACCAAAAACACCAGTAATGGTGCCCGTGTCACCAGTGACATCAGATGTGTCACGTGTATTTCGTTTATGACTTTGATCCTCTGGTTTAGGTTTTCTCCTAAAATTGCCTCTATGCTCGGTGGTGTGTACCCCAGCAATAGGGTCTTGGTTACAGATCTGAAAAGCTGCTAAGCTATCAAGTAACAAAGTACTATAAAACAGTGATGTATTAGCAGTATCACACATACCAAATTCTTTCATATTCCAGTAAGTCAAGTTAAACAAAACAGGTATATGCATATATTGTAAGTTGTTAATAAGTGAGCCAGGTAAAGCAGTGGCTGTCAGACCACTACAAGGACCAGGGATTTGTTTTGGACACTCCAAAAGCTGTTTCTCTGTAGGGGTAACACAGATAAATACATGGCAGCTGAGGCCATGTTATGTACAGCATAAAATTTCCTTGCAGAATCTTTAGACAATGAATCACAATATGAGGGGTCAATTAAGGCAGTGATGTTATATAAACCAGAATTTCTAAGAGAGGTCTAGTGCAAGGGGCAAAGTACCACTTGGGGATAATTTTGTGTTGGGCTATCCATGGAAAGTTCCCTTGGAGAGTTTGGCTACGAGAAGTATTTGTCCTTGAGACTTGGTTTGTCACTCAATTTGTAGGGTAGATTTATCAGGAGCAACAACTGAGGCAGTGAGGTAGGCATCTAATCCTTCCTGAACGGTAATCAAATTGTCGGGGAATATTGATGGAGACTCCTTTTGTGGTAGTTGCAGGTGGATCAAGGTGAGGAAGGAGGTGCTTTACCATGCCTTGGATGCAGGGGATAACTACTGAGATGAGGAGAAAATGGAACAGGATAGCCATCTTGTCAGTGTATCTGAAAAGGAAAACCAAACATTAGCAATGTAGTACTATTCCACCCAATGGGGTGAGGAAAAGTAATTATACTCCTTTATACAGTTTCAGCTGTTTTGCGTATAACCATTTGTCAGTCAGTTTGTCATTTTGCATGAGTCTAACCTGATAGACTGCTGGACTGAGCTTTTTGACAATGGGATAGGGTCCTTCCCACTTACTGGAGAAAGAATGTGTCGGATGGGCAAATCTGAGGACCATTTCCTGATCTCCAACTTGCCAGTCCACTTCTTGTGCATGTTTGTCAAACTGAATCTTAGACTGTTGCTAGGCCTTGCCCATGCAGTTAGCAGCATACAAATGAGTGTGTATGAGGTCTTGTCTGGGCTTTTCCACATATTGGTCCACTGAGACATGGTCAGCAGTGGTGGTGTGCAGGTCAAACAACAGGTGTTCAGGTAATCTCATGTTTCTACCAGTCATCACCTCAAAGAGTGTCAGCTGAGTGGTGGCTGAGGGTGTACCCCTAATTGCCATAAGGAGTAATGGCAGGAGGGAATCCCAGTCCTTGGGATTATCCTCAATAAATTTGAAAAACATTTGCTTAATCAGTCTGTTGGCCCTCTCTACTTGACCTGATGATTGTGGATGGTAAGGTATGTGGAATTTCTGATGAACTCCAAGGAGCTCAAGGGTTTCTTTCATCAACTCACCTGTAAAACTGGTTCCTTTGTTGGAAACTACCTTAAGAGATAGACCCCACCTGGAGAAAATATGTTCCACCAGGATTTTGGCAGTGGTTTTAGCAGTACATGTCTTAGTGAGGAAAGCTTCAACCCATTTTGAGAAAAGTTCAGTTACTACAGGGCGTATTTGTTGTTTTTGCTGGTATTGGTTAGGGGACCAATAAAATCAATCTGTATGGCATGCCAAGGGCTGGAATGCCTTTGTGGTAGTAGTTTGGCAATTTGTTTGGTAGAGATGGGGTTGTTTTGCACACAAACAAGGCAGTTGTCTATGTACTGCTTGACATCCTTGGTGACACCAGGTCACCAGGTGGTGGTCTTGAGCCTTTGGAGTGTGTTTTCCACTCCCTGGTGTCCACCAGTGGTGGTATCATGTACCTGGTGCAGAAATTCAGACCTGAGATGATGAGGGACCACCCACAATTTGGTGGGAGTGTCATCTGGTTGGTACCAGATAAGCTTGTCATCTGGGGACAGGTGCATCTTACCTTCATGCCTTCGGTAGGGGTTATGGGTACGTAAATTCTTCTCAGTACCTTTGTCCAGGAATCTGAACACATCTTTGAGTTCAGAGTCAGCATGCTGGGCTTCTGATAAGTCCAAGGGGAGAAGGGTTCAGGTTTCTTCCTGACTGATGAAATGTGTACGGCCACTCTGGCCTCTGGATGGTCCATCATCCAGGTGCCCCCCCCTTGGGCCCCTTCCTTGGCAAAGGTGTCAGCAGTGTCATTGAAGGCATGGTAGGGGTCATGAATGGAGTGGGCCTTAACTTTATGTACATAGAGTTTGTGTGCAAATTTCTGTGCCAGTGAATGAATGTATATTACTAATTCCTTGTGTTTCACTGGGGTGCCATCAGAAGAGGTAAAGGAGTTCTTCTGTTAGAAAGGAATAAATTCTGTAAGGGAACAACAAACCCAGTTAGAGTCTATGAAAATGATGGTATCCTCGGTTACATGTTGGATGAACTCGAGGGCACAGGCCCCTGCTGCCATCTACGCATACTGTGAGGATGCCACACTGCAACGTTTAGAAATCTTAAAAGTGTTACCAAAAGGGTAAATTAGTAATAATCCCATTCCTGCTATCTATTCTCCCTTATAGTAGGAAGCTGATCCATTGGTAAAGACACAATACAATGAGGTGTTCTCAAGTAGCTGTGGTGTAGCAGGAAGGAAAGGACCTGGATCTGGTAGATCAGGTGGCTGCAGTGTACAGTCATGGGGTTCTCCTTGGAAACAGAGACCATGCACCAGCATGGATGGCATTTTGGTTGGGTGGATCTTGATGTCTCTGTCCTGGAGAAGGAGGGACCATTGCATCAGTCTGGTATTGGAGACTGACTCATCCTTCACTCTATCTGATAGCAAAAAGGTTGTTGGGGTGTGGTTTGTATTAATGATCAGGGGGAGTACCCAATGATATACAGAAAGTGCTTGACAGCCCAGTAGGTGATCAGAAGATTCCTTTCAAAACAAAGGCTGTACTTCTGTTCCACTGGGGTCAAGAGCTGTTATGCATATGCAATGGACCTCAGGGTGCCATGGACCTTCTGGGCCAGCACTGCAGACATAGCAATGTCAGAGGTGGTGGATTCCAGATGGAATGGCAAGGCTAGATTGGGGCTGACCAAAGCTGGAGCTGAGGCCAAAGCCTGTTTTAGTGACATCACAGCTTGGGTGTGAATGGGGCCCCAAGTCCAGGTGACATCCTTTTTCAGTAGTTCATACAGAGGGGTGACCGTCTGAGCAAAATTACAAATAAAATCTCTGGAATAATTTACCATACCTAGAAACTTTCTGAGGGTGGCCACTCTAGTGAGTAGTGGCAGATCTTGCAATCCTTGTATCTTCTTCCAGGTAGGGCTTCAGCCTTGATCTGTTCTCCTCAGGCCCAGAAAGAATACCTATTTCTGACACAGTTGTGCTTTTTCTGGGTTGCACTTGAGGCCTGCCCTCTGGATGAGGATCAGTAGTTCATCTAATAGATCCAGATGTTGTTCCTGTGTGACTGTGGCCAGTAACTGGTCGTCCACATACTGCAAGAGACACTGGGGTGTAGAGGAACCCTCAAGGGCATCCATCATGTGCAGATGGAACAGGCAGGTGCTGTTATGGAACCCCATGTGGTAAGCAGTTCCACATGTACTACCTGCCCTCAAAGGTGAAAGCAAACTTATACTGACTTTTAGGGGCCAATGGTAATGACCAAAAACTATTGGAGATGTCCAGGGCACTAAACCATTGTTGGTCAGGGGTCAGCAGTCATAGCACGTCTGGTGCTGATGCCACAGTTAGGGCACAAATGGTGGTGACCTGGTTTAGTCTCCTGTAGTCAATAGTAAGTCTCCAGGTACCTGTGGGTTTTTTCACAGGCCACACTGGAGAGTTTGCAGTGGAAACACATGTCCTGATTACACCTTGCTGGAGGAGTTATTTAATTGTTTCCCTAAGAGAAGGCAAGGCCTCAGGTGGAAAGGGGTATTGCCGTTGCCTCTCATGTGCTGGGCCTGTCACTTCAATGACAGTGTGCATCCTGCCACAATCATGCTTGTTGGTGGCAAATGCCTCCAGATGCCTTTGTAGGATGGGGAGGAGCTTTGGGAAAAGCTCATGGTTCTTAAACAAATCTATGATGTCATACTCTTTGTTGTTCACAGAGATTGTTGCAACCACATGTGATTCAGGGATCATGATGGTGTGATATTGTCCCTGAATTTGTATCAGTAACATGTTGGCCAGGTCCACCACACAGTCGTGTGGTATCAAAAAGTCAATTCTGATTATACTAGGTTGATCATGCAATACCATCAGCTGAAAGGTATGATATGCCTTCAGTTGTCCCAGTGTTACAGGTAGTGGCAGGGAGTGGTGTGCAGGTAACCTAGTTCCATCTACCCCAGACATATTGGTCCTCCGTCTGGTAGACCAAGGTGATGTGTCTTGGCTGTCATCCTGTGATAGAGACACAGCTACGCCTGTATCCAATAGTACTGTCAGTAGGCGGCCCCCAAACTTGGCCTCAGTGCAGGGCCTTCCATTTGTATCCAAGACCAGCTTGTTCACAATATGGACTGGGTCCTGTAATTGTCAATCTGTACCAGTGGAAGCATGGGGGAGCTCTTGAAAAAGAGTCTGGGCCTGGTTCCTTTGAACCATCTCACCATACTGTACTGATGCTGTATAGGGAGCCACTTCCTGGTTCAGGCCTGTAGGG
Source organism: Neoceratodus forsteri (assembly GCA_016271365.2). Classification (NCBI taxonomy): domain Eukaryota; kingdom Metazoa; phylum Chordata; order Ceratodontiformes; family Ceratodontidae; genus Neoceratodus; species Neoceratodus forsteri. The sequence continues at coordinate 1,064,526,426 of CM028131.1, read as the reverse complement.
GCCTGAGAGTCTGGACTTCCAGTATCCTCGCGGCCTGTAGAGGCCTGCTGTCCTGGTTGTATTGCAGCAAGGTCCCATACTAGAACAGCATCCGCTACAGAACGCACTTTCCCAAGGAGGTCTCAGAGACTCCGGTTCTTATCGGATATTTCCCTATACGAAGGGCCTGGTCTTTGTTGTTTACCCTTATTGTTCTTATGGTGTTTCTTATTTTTGTGGTAGTTCTGGTTCCCACCCCAGGATTGTTGTTGTTGTTGTTTTTGCACCCGCTGGGGGTGTTGGTTATCTGTGGGGAGGGGCTGTTTCTCTTAGGCCTGCCCCTCCACTGTGTAGTGTGTCATGGCCTCTGGGATGGCTTCTACGACAGTTATTTTCCTGGAAACAGAGCCTGAATCAGGGATGTAGAGTTGATAAACTCTCTCTGTTTTCCGAAGAATATTGGCAAAACTCTCCATGTTGGGATAGGTGGTTGGCTCTACCTTTTCTCTTACTGTAGGAATCACGTTCCTAAGCAACAGAGTCTTGTATTTAATGAGGTCCATTTCTGTGGCTTCTCCTGCAAGGTGCTTCCCTGCTCGGTGGGCCATCCAGAGCCTCTGGTGGAAGGTCACTGGACTTTCCTTCACATTCTGCTTCACAGGGTATACGAGCATCACTCCTACCACACCTGGGTTGTGTGCAGTGATGAGTTCAGATGCTACTTCATCAAAGGTGGCATAGCTGTCCTGGCAGACAACATTGGGGAGTTTCACCCACAGGCCAGGATCGATGGTTTGAAGTAGGATCTGAACCTGGTAGTCTGCAGCAAGACTAAGCATTCACATTTAACATGTACCTTCTCAAAGTGGCAACTGAGGTTGTCGGACAGGCTCATCCGACCAATACTGTCAGCTATTTGCTGAACAGAGTGGGCCATTTGTAGGGGATTATTGGGACAATCAGGTGGAGGTAGATTACCTCAGGCTCCCTGCAGGGCTGCATGAGCTGTGGCTTCAGCCACAATATGGACCATTCCCTCCTTTGTACCAGCCTCTTGTAGAAGCTGCTTAATCTGGGTCTTGAGGACCCATTTATTTTTCTTGGGGATGGTCACATTGCCTAAGGCATTCTCAATCATTTTCTCTATCTCCTACGTATCTTCCACATTAATAATGGCTATCGGTGGTGCTGTTGGGACTAGGTCTGTGCAGATATTTGATACAGTGGCCATTGTGTGGGAGGGAACAAAAAATTAAACTGTGAAAAGGTGCTGTGCTATGCTGTGTATTGATCCACAACAGGAGCACTAGTTCACTTGGGGGCTACTGTGCACTTGTAAGCTTGCAATTCAAAACTGCTGTGGGGTGGGTCAAGTCGGCATTGACCACCCCAGTAAACATTCAGACTTTGCAAGTGACTACAAAGTGGGTGAAAAATGGGAGAGGTGGTGCGGGAATGCACACCTACTGTCCCCGCTGTGAAGAGAAAGTTGTAGCAACAAGTGAAACCTTGCAAACTCCAGATATTGCCTGCTCACGGTTGCCAATTGTCAGGAGGTCTAAACCTCACTCTCAGGTTTTTGGCAATAATGGGCATGCAAGAAATCAGACGTGTTGCATAAGAGTAATACAACTTATTTATTACTACCAAAAGGAAAATCACAGTTGCCCTAAGCAGTTCTTACTAATAGGAACTGGGGGCCAATGCTAAGCGTTCCCTATACCTCAAGGAATCTCCATGTCTTCTGAGGTCTCCGAGATAGAAGGGGTAATGTCTTACATTATATACCTACAATAATTACCATGGTTACTGTAAGATAGAACCATTTCTAGTTACAGAGATGAGCCCTATTGGCTAAATTAGAGGTGGCTCTTCAGTCCAAGATAACATTATACAATTTTGTTATAGTCATCACTTTGTAGAAATAAAGAGGTACAGTTTGTAAATAGCCATGTAGTAATACAAATCATCAGAAGATGGCAATGCTGACTAATATATCATAATCATTACAAGGACACTGGTGTCCTAACATCTTGTAAGCAAGAAATACATGTCTATATTGGAAAGTAAAGTGTATAGCAATTATGTGCATACATGTCCTGATATCTACTCTTATACGGTTGTTGCCCTTAGCCCTATATGTTAATATAACATATACCTAAATGCTAGCTGTCTGTGGTGTACCTCTGGGGGTACCAATCAGGGTGCAGGGACCTCGTGTAACACCATGGATTTCATCTATAATCGCCTTTAGGCATTTGCCATTATCACATAAACCCCTCAGTATAACCTTCCCATTAACCCTAGCTGGCATAATGTTCTCCCTACTATAGAAACCTACTGTTGTGGTTGCAGTGGGCCTTCTTATATTGTGGGGTCTTGTAACTACAGTAGTTTCCACACAGACTTTGCCCAGCTGCACTTTACAAACTACATTGCAAAACCAGGACAAACAACTTCCAGCAAAAGCACTGTACCTCTGTTGAATTGCCTATGAAATCAATTATATTTCCCAGGGCTACATCACCATGGTCCATGGCCCTACAAAGTTTGTGTCCTGGTTGGGGATACCCTGTTACAATTTGTTAAGCATTTTTGCATAGTTACTAAAATGGTCAAGTCCCCAAGTAAAGTCTCAGCCAGCTCCGTCAAAATATAGCACTTTGTTAGACAACTGCTCCTCCTACTACTACTACTTATCCTTAGTGGCAATATGCATCCTAACCGTGGCACAGTATCACCACTGCCATCCTTCAGGGGCTACCTGGTCATAGCCCATGTCAACTTAGGGCGTCTTATGCCCAAATTTGACATATTTAAACTCTGTTTCACAATTCCCCATTTGATAATGTGGCTGTTATGGAGTCATGGCTTACCAACAGGATCCCCGACAGAGAAATTTTAATTAATTCCTACACTCTGTTTGAGAAGACAGAGACTTGAGAAAAGGTGGAGGCTACCTTGTGTACATTAAGTAATTCCTTAAGCTGACAAGCTCCTCCTTAGTTTGGAACCATCTGGCTGTGAGCTCCTTGTCATTAACAAAAGATAGGTTCCAAGAGTAAGAATCTCCTTGTTGCTTATATCTCACCCCCCCCAAAGAATTTCACTAATTAATGTGAGTGCTTCACCTGTGCTGTCTCTAGTTTTAACCTGCAGTATGAGACAATTGTGGTTGGAGACATTTACTACAACTGGCTTGCCAGAAAGAGCAAGGATTATAGGTACAAACTGGCAAATTTCTACTTTACTTAAGTCATTACCAGGCCTACCCAAGTAAATTATAAAACTGGTACTGCAGTTCTACTTGATTGGATTATGGTTGGCCATTCTGACAAAATAATTTCTTATGATGTCCTGCTAGACTTCCAAAGTGATCATTCTCCAGTCATCTGAAGTTGCCATGGTTTGCCAGGGTCAGTCAATTTGAACCCACCACTGCAACTACCCATGTGTTCCACCCTCAGAACCTTCCCCACTTTCAAGCCCTCCTTCAGCAAATTGATTTGTCTTTTTTAATCCTGCAAGTGAAGTCAATGCAGGACTTGACTACTTTATTCTCCAGTTCAACAGGGTCTGTGCTATTTTTGCGCTGTGCAAGCCAATTGTTATGAAAGACAATTCCCAAACCTGGTACACTCATAAAATTTGGTCAATGTCTCCAGAACGTGATAGAGCCTGGAATCTTTGCAAAGAACTAGGGTGCCATGAATATCTTGAAAAGTACAAGGAGTTACATAATCCATCAAAAATGCATCAAGGTAGCCAAAGCAGAGTTGCATAAAACCCAGCAGAAAAACCTACTAAACCAACTTAAAAATCTCTGGGGTAACATCAATGAACTCTTGTTGAACTCCAGAAAACCTCTGCTCTATAGCTGATGCCTTCAGCAAAACCTTCAGCGACCTTTTGACATACATACCTGACCCTAGCACCCATGCTGTATCACTAGAAGGCCTACATAGGGAACACAGTCTATGTTCTGTTTCAAACAGCTTACATGGATTGATGCTTGTGGCTACCTAGCCAAGATTAAAATTAAGACAAGACTTGGAGGAGATAATATAGACATGAAGCTCTTAAAGTATGGACTTAGGGAAGTTACCTACCCCTAACAGCAGATGTTCAGTCTGTCTTGGGCCACTGATAAGGTACCGAATGTTTGTAAAAGGGCTTTTGTGGTCCTTGTTTTCAAGGGAGGTGATGTCAATTTGCCTTCAAATTCTGAACTATCTCTATCCACTCCCCCCATTAGCCAAGACACTAGAGAGGATAGATAATGAGCAACTGGTTGATTTCCTGAGCCAACATGAAGTATGGGCCAAAGAGCACCATGGATTCAGGATGAATTTCAGCACTATGATTGCACTACTGGAGTTTACTGAGTGAGTACATAGTACACTGGACCAAGGTGAAGTGGGTGGTTCCATAAATACAGATCTAAGGTCTATGACTTAGTCATCCATGCCTTCTCTGTGTGGCAGTAAGACCCCTATTTCTGAGGAAAAAATGAATCTCGAGGCATCCCCCTCTTATCTATCACCCTAATTTAAAAATTAAATTTTGCTGCAGCAGTCTACTTTCCCTATGTCTATTTCCCCCTTCCCACTATAATAGGGTGGCCTCCTATTATAGCTTTTTACTGTGCTTTCCCCTCTATATTTCTCTTTATGTCTCAAGATCCTAAAAGGGAGGGAGGAGAAGCCGTTTATAAAAGCAGAAAGAATTACATTCTGGTATCTGTTAAAGAGACGTCTTTTTACTAGAAGTTCGAAACATTCGTAGGACTAATTGGTATCTAGTTATTAGATTAATGGTAGGCAAGTGTTTTGTTTGCCTGTTTGGGTGTTAAAATGTCCTGTATGTCCAGGAAAAGTAATAAGGTAACAGAGCTTCTTTTAATGACTTAAAGCACTGAACTTTCATTTCGGAAAGCACTAACCGCTACCTGGTTGAAAACGCTGAAAAACTCCTCCTCTGCTGGACTTTGGGAGTTGCACTAGTGAAAAACAGTCTAAAAGAAATATTAAACTTGTGGACGCCTCGCAACCTCTCGGCACTCGGTAGCAGAGTGTGAGAGGTAGTAGAGACATATCCTTGCGGTTTCGTCTCCTTAAGTTGAGGCTAGGGAAATATCATTGCGAGCATTTCAGACATGAGAGGACTGCCGAGTTGGCAGGTTTTCTGCTGTTCAGTCACTCTCCTATGCCCATTCTCCCATGGGGACATTCTTTTGCTAATTTTGACAAGAGCTGAGACATAGTAAAAAATGGGCAGAGAAACATTATGATAGGGACTCTTCTTAGAAGCCTTTTGCTTCTGACAGTGAAAACCAATAGTAAAATCTCTAATAGGGTACACAAGGTGCTCCATGAACCCTACCTTCATGATTTCATTACAGTATAATAAAGAATACTGGGGAAAGTCATAAACGAAGTATGAAAGCTGTTTTAATTTGCATTTTGCTCTTACCTAGGTTCAGTTGCTAGGTAATGTAAACGTGTCTTCTGTAAGGAGACAGGCGGACCAATATGAGGCTTATTTATAGGGCAAAGATTCAGATGGACACCTCATTGTGGGCTGAGCTCCATGTCTTTAATGAACCATTATATATGCAAGACCTTTTTTAGTCCTAACAATTCTGGTTTATGGATTATTATAGACCTTTTGTTCTGAAATAAATATTATTTAGAGATTGTATCAGGTTTGATACCCCAACTGTTTGTATTAGCTTAGTAATTTATTGTTCTTAGAATTAAGGGTGGATCAGACCAGTCACATATTCTATTACACCTGTCCTTAAAGATATTTAAGTGGCTTCTGTGCTCAGTTGAGTGAGATAGGTGAGAGAGAGTAGTCCTATCTCTCATAGATGATGGTGGAATAATGATATAAGCTACTTCCACTCTTTGTGAACAAGTTTGTATGTTTTAAAAAGCTCTTGGTGAGCTAGGCTTTTCTTTGTATTTTTGCCTATTCCAGTATTTTGATCTCTTCTTTATAGTGTGAGTTTAAATTTGGTTAATTTGATTTCAAATAAATGGCACACAAGAAGTTATTGTGTACCACAACTTGAATTCCTGTCTCTGGACTCTACCTTATTTGAGTTGTCTGCACACACCCTATCACACTCTACCAGAAGCTTCTGGCTCTGGTCCTGTGAGCTGACAGTCTCTTTGTTTAAGGATTACTTGTCTGGGAGATCCCAAGCCATTAAAAGCAGGAATGTATTATCTGACAGCAGGCTGTTCATTGTGGGGGTTCCCCAGAGCTCCATTCCTGGATCTTTGTTTTTGCATCTATTCCTAAGCAAACTCACTGCAATACCTGACCCCATCAGTTAAGTCACTTAACACAACATCCAGAATATTGTTATATCTGGTTGGTACCTTCACATGTTGCTCCAGGTTAAAATTTATAATACAATATAAGCCACTTAATCAGGTTGCGGATAATAGGGATGCCTGCTTTATCAGGTTTGCCATTCATTCCTATGATACTGGCTTCTGCTTAAATGGGAGGGTAGTCGTTTAATTGGGATGATTTTGCACCTCTGTTCCCTCTAATCCTATTTAGCTGCTTGTTCTCATCTTGCTAAACTGACTGAATGATCTATTCAGTAGTCAATTCTCCCACTGAGCTGCTGCTTATCACCTGTTTAACACATATCTGCAAATGAGCAGTAGATGTAATCCCAGTGTAATCCCCTGAACCACACTCTCCTGCATGGCTTCCGGCCTGACCTCTCTCTAGCACTTTTATCCCCAATTTGGCATTAGATGCCTCACAAAACAGAGCTGAAGAAAGCTTCAAATCACTTTGCTTCAGCTCACTTTGCCCCAGGAGCACGTTTTACCAAGTTGAAAGGTTGTTTCTCACTAGCACTCTCTCTCTTTTTCTGCTCGCTCTGCCATGGGAGTGTTCTGCTGAGCTGATAGACTATTTCTTACTGAAATGGAAATAAAAGTACACTGTCTTCCACACACCAGTTTCTCGCTCTGCTTTGCACAGCTCCCAGATTTACCTCTCTCTAGCACTTTTATCTCCAATTCAGGATCAGCTCTGTCACAAAATGGAGCGGAAGAAGACACTCTGAAATTGCTACCACTCTGTAAGGACTAAACTGGAGATGCTGAGCTGATATGCTTTCTTGTTCTCACACCAGTTTAAACACGACCTCTTTCTAAGTAGTCTCTCTCTCTCTCTCTCTCCTTGAGCTGCTGAGCTGACACTTTCTCACATACTATTTTTCACTATCAGAGACACAGAAAAAGAAAAAAAAATCTTTATTCAACTGCTTATTTCACTCACTGGCAGGTGCAATGTACCTGTTGTGGACTGATTTCCGGGCTATCGTTTACATGCTGTCAGTCTTTCTTAGTAATCCAGTCACCCAACTGTGCATTAATTGAGAATTAATGCATAGTCATGTGACCTGTTTTAACAAATCATGTTTCTTAATTGTCATTATCATTTCCTAACCATTTTATAAAAACACTTTTCACATGTTTAATCAGTGAATGTTACTCTCCCCTTCTCCTCAAATAAACATTCTGCATTTTCCACACTCTGGGTGAGATTCACAAAGCCCGTGAATTTCCTGCAGCTGCGGGTAAACTGCTGCACAAGTGGGTTGAGACTTGCGGAGCCGCAGGTTACCCACAGCGGCGGGTATTCACAAAGCTGGAGCCAGATTATGACCGGTTCCACAGGTTATGGCTGCTTGTGGGTGGTGTCACCAGGGAGATGGCCACAGCTGCGGAAATGTGCTATGGCTGGTGGGAGCAGCCGTAACACCCTCCACAATTGCTGCGGCTGTGAATCACAACCACCACAGCTGTGGGCGATTACAGTCCTCAACAGCAGTTGCAGAGCGGGACTTAGGATTTGCAGCTTTGTGAATCCTGCCCTCTGTCTTTATTTCCAGTTCTCCATCTTAAAACAGCTACAGGGAAGGCTTTTGTGGGTATAGGTAGTGATGAGTGTGACCATATTATCAGTTTCATGTTATCAGTTTCCGACTTTATTAGTCCTACAGACTGTGTGTACTAAATGTGGATTCTCTATTTAAGGGTTACATTTTAGCATTTTAAATTACCTGGGTGAGTGGGGTTAGGGTTGGGTGAATGTTGTGGTATCTTTGGATATGTGTATATATTGGCTAGTTTGCTTTGTATTACTGTGTGTGTAAGATGAGAATGTGATTAGCTGGTGGGTGGTTGGATTGGGTGTTGAAGTTGTGGGTAGGGGTACTTGTTTGGTTTGAAGTGTGGAAAGTACTGTGCTGGTTGTTCTGTACCAGGGATAATGGTCCTTTTGGCTTAGTTACACCCCATCCCAGCTGCTAGACCTCCACCCTTTGATGCCCCTCCCTTGTCAATGATGGCACATAGGCACTAAAGTGAGGTGGGTATTGTTAGAAAGTGGGATGCTAGGCGGTGGAGGGGGGCAGGGTGGGCTAACATTATTAACACTATTGCTCGGGAGAGGATCAGGAGGTGCTCTGGGGTGAAATGAGCCAAAAAGAGAGGCCTGATGTGTTTGGTACCCATACACAGTCCGAGATCCTGTTGGACCACGTGGGCAGGTATTCAATAGGCCAGCAGCCTCTGTTCATCCCCTTTGGGCAGTGCTATGCAATGCCAGAACAATGAGGAATAAGTCAGCCATTATGGCAGATTTAATGTCTGGTTCTTTGGTTGATCTAGCTTGTAAAGTGGAGACCTGTCTGGGATATGATGCTGGTCCTGTTTTGGAGACAGCTGTCCCAGACAGATTTTCTGTGGTGCTCTGCCCACAGAAGGATTTTAGGGGGGAGTGGCCATCTGTTTTAGAGATGATCTGAATTTCACCATGCAGCCAGCTGGAACTACTTCATTGCTTGAATGTGTGGCCCTGCTTGAGGGGCCAGGTGCAGGGTGCAAGATCCTTCTCATTTACTGTCCTCCAGGGAGTGAGTTGGTTTTCCTGAAGGAAATCACAGACTTCATCACTGAAATGATATTGGAGTCACCCTGATCATTAATTCTGAGTGATTTCAATGCCTAGATTGAGGATGAATTCTTGCAATTTTTTCAAGATTTCCAAAAGCTAATGGATTCACTGGGCATTGCACAGGTGGTTACCTCCGTGACTTATCAACATGGTCATGGCCTGTACTTAGTGTTCTCACTGGGACTTGAGGTTAATAACCTTAGGACTGATCCAAATAGTTGGTTAGATCATTGCACAATGAGGTTCTCTTTTAGGGTCCCACCTATGGAGGTGGTTCGCTATAGCCCTTTGAAAGGGTTGTCCCCAGAAGGACTACTGACTGTAGTGGATCTCTCTAGGATGTCAGCTGCTTGTGCAATTGGATTGGAGGAGGTAGCATTGGACTTTAATTGGGCCTTTGCTTCAGCCTTCAATTCAATAGCACTGGTCCGTATACAACACCTGACTCAGAACTTGAGATCCCCATGGTTTGATGGGGAGCACCAGGAGCTTATGTTAAGCAGTCAGAAGTTGGAGCAATGGTGGAGAATATCTATGTATGATGAGGACAAACTGGCTTTGAGGACTCACTATGGTGAGTTTTACAGGGCAATCTCCAATAAGAAGGCAGTATTCCTATCCAGAGAGATCACTGCAGGGAGAAACTGACCAACTCAGCTCTTTTGGGTGGTGGACAGACTTTTAAATCTGTTCTGCCTGCAACCAGTAAGAACTAATACATTTGCTCGGTGTGAAGAGTTTGCTTAATTTTTCTCCAATACTGTGTCCTTGATTTGGTCAGGGATATCTCCATCTGGATCATCTTGATCCAGCAGTACCAAGTTGGAGAGAGAGGATGTTCTCTGCTGGTCTTCAATGAGTTTCAGCTAGTTTTGATGGAAGAGGTTTGTGGGGTGGTCTTAGAACTGTGACCCATCTATTGTGAGCTGGACCCCCCCCCGACTTGCCTAATAACTAGGTGAGTGGGGTTCTGGGTCTGATGTTTGCTGAGCTGATCCAGTGTTCCCATTTGGTAGGGGTGTTTCCTAGGGTTTTGAAAGAATCTTTGGTGAGACCTCTTCTGAAAGGCCATATCTGGAGCCAGACTGCTTAGTGAATTATAGACCTGTCTCTAACCTCCCCTTTTTGGTTAAAGTTATAGAGAAGATGGTGGCTCTGCAGTGTAAGAAACACATCACAGCTTTTGACATCTATGAACCTCTCCAGTCTGGGTTTAGGTCAAGGCACAGTACTGAGACAGCAATCTTCAGTGTGCAGAATGATCTTCTCAGGGACAGAGATCGAGGAGAGTGGTTAGTTCTCATTCTCCTTGCTCTGTCTCTAGTATTCAACACTGGGAACCATGGGTTGGGTATCCCATGATGAGGGTGCTGGGGAAAAGGTGCTGACAATAATGAAGACCTGCTCCCCAGTGAATCCCCCATGGCGATGGTAAGATAGGGCGGCCGGATGAGGGGGTCAGTGAGTATAGCGACAGGATGTCACTATACATACGCATGCATGGGGAAGAAGTGAGCATGCACAGTGAGGGAACATGAGGGGTTGTGCCGTGGTGGTTGCTGAGCCAACCCCGTGGTGAGGTGTGTGGGTTGCCGGTGCTGATTGGCAAGGTACGGAGTTTGTGTCCGGGTGCTGGTGCATTTTGTACACCAGCCCAAACCTTTATTTTTATGTTTTCACCCCACAACATGCACCCCTGAAGTTGAGAATCCTTTAGTAGAGGTGCAGGGGGTCTGATCCCCATGATGGTGTGTGGGGAGCACAACACCCCACAAAAAACATTAAAAAACTAAGTTCCTGGTGAAATTTTGCTGTGTGCCGTGATGTCAGAATGCCAAAAATGTTATTGGCACTCTTGACTTCTTGATAATGGTGATCACCTTTAGGCTTTCGCCATTATCACATAAAACCACGCGTTGTTGTTGAATTATCTCAGAGTGCTGTGAATTCACTGGCACTGTCATCTGCCGGTTTGAGTCCTACCTTACAGACAGGATGCAAAGGATAATGATGGGGAGTTTCTCCTCACTTCTGATGATCCTTCTCTGTGGAGTACCACAGGGGTCGATCCTCTCTCCCATGTGTTCTCAGTGTATATACTGCCCATGGGAGTAATTATTAGAAGTCATGGTCTGGGTTTTTACTGCTCTGATGATGCTACCAAGCTGTATATATATTTTTTGCCTGGGATACCTGGAGCTGTCAAAGTAATAAATTTGTGCCTAGAAGAGATCTATGGCTGGATGTCATCAAGCTGGTTGCAACTCAGTCCAGACAAGACACAGGAACTGGTGATTGGGCCTGGTCAGAAGGGTGGCATGGGGCCACTGATGGGGGGACTGGCTTATGGCTAGGTTCCTCTGGGTTGGCAGCATCTACCAAGGTTAACAATCTGGAGGTCATTCTGGATGAGAAGCTGACACTTGAGAGACAGGTGTCAGCCATAGTCTGGAATGGCTTTTATCAACTGAAAAGCATAACCCAGATTAAAACCTTAATTCCCCAGGAACATGTGCCCTCACTAGTGCATGCAATCATCACCTCTAGACTTGATTACTGCAATGGTCTATACCTCAGGGTGAGTAGAGGTGTAATACAACGTCTGCTGCTGATGCAGAACGCAGCATCCCAGTTGTTGTTGGGCCTTCTGAGGTCATGTCTCATAACCTGTTCCTGTGTAAACTGCACTTGCTTCCAGTGAAGTGGTGTATCACCTTCAGGGTTCACTTGCTGACCTATAAGACCCTGTATGGACTGGGCCGTGGCTACCTGAGTGACCTACTGACTCCTTATCAGATCTCTTCCCCTGTCCACTTTTCTGAGATGGGCCTCTTAGCAGTTCCAAGGGTAAGGCCCAAATCATCCACAGACATGGCTTTTTCATTTGATGGCCCTGCACTTTGGAACCGGCTTCCCAGGCCTTTGAGAGATGGCCTTTAAGATGGGCCTGAAATTCTTCCTCTTTCGGTATACTTTTGTCACTGGCTGATCTTTAAGCCAGAAATTCACCATACTGACCAGCATTGGGTTGTTAGCTCTGTTTTATAGATGCTATTTATAATTTTATTTATATGTGGCTGTATATTTTGAAATGTTATTTATTACTGACACTGCCTTGTTGGAACTTTTGTTCAGCAATCAGAGCCCCTGGAATTGGGTGCTACAGTATATACATAAAACTTACTAATACTGCTTACTACTGATTAGTTGGTCTTTGCCTGATTCTAGCTCAGGGAGGGGGGGGAGCCTCCCAGTGCATAGGGAGAAATGCCAAAGTAGTATGTTTTAAAAAAGGCACTAAACAAAATGGTTGTTTTTTGAACCCTTTAAACTGAAATGTACCCAGACAGAGAAGCAGGAACTATCTAATCATTTTTACCTGTAGTCCTAAAAAGTTTTAACCTGCTAGAGAAATGCTAACAAAATTGTCAGTGGCAGAGTAGCATTCCAAAATACTCTGAAGAGTAAATCTGTCCTACCAGAGTGCCTCATATGAACTGGTCCAGAACAAAGAGTCACCATCAACCCGCCTACCCTGGCTGAAATGGCGGAGACTCACCTCTGCCGTGTCAGCCTCTGCCCATGTTCACCGATGGCTTGCAGGGCTGGAGTTTTTCAGTATAGTGACCAGGAATTCCTATGAGGCCATGCTTGTCCCAGAAAGGACTAACCTGTCCAGTTCACTTTAAAAGCTGAAAAGCCAAAACACTGCTCAACCCAAGTCAGATACTGACCCTTGTCACAGTAATAAATAATTTAAAAATTACTTGTGAACTCTACGAGTTCCAAACAGCTACACCCTCACTTTCTGTAGTCCTGAGAGATGCTGCCAGAACTATGGTTCCCAGCATATACATACATATATTTTTTTTTTTTGAGATTTTTGACATAGCAAGCCAGAGGTCAGAGGATTTGTTTTCAGAAACCAGCTGTTTCATTCCTCTATTTGGAGAACAGCTTCTGCCATGTCTGCTTCCACCCAATCTTGTGGATGTCTCAGAGGGCTGCTGTTTTTCAATATAGTGACTTAGAAGTCCTACAAGGGATCACGCTCATGCCTGAATAGACAAATCTGTCCAGTTCATCAAGGCTTCAGACTAGTTGTGTACACAGTTGCCCCAACTTCACTTCATAGATAATTTTGAGAATTCACTCAAATTTGCACTGCAGGCCAACTTTCTGGATGCTGGGTTTGGTAGTGGAGTGGGTACCACAGGTGAGGTTTTCAATGTACCATGGGATTGGAGGTCACATGGTATTGAAACATGCTGTATGCTATGCAGAGGCTGTGTTCAGTGCAGTCTTATGAAGAGAGAGTCGGAGAGAAGTTTGTCCCTAATTGATCATAAAAACCTTTCAAAATACTTTGAACTAAGGAGTACATTAAATCTAATTGTTCTGAAAAAGATCTAGAGTTCCTTGTGCCACTAGATTTCTGCTGTTTCTTTGTAATTTTGCAGATTTATTTAGTTTAAAGTAGTGGTTTTGTTTTGTGCATTGAAGCATTGCTGTGTGAGGGAGGGATTTGTTTTAGCTAGCAAGCAAGGCAGGCCTGTGAGCACTCTAAGAATTAGTCTTACTTGTTTTCTTCAGTCTTTCTTGTTAATTATCTGTGATATTTTATTTCTATAGCACAGTTTGTGTGTTTAAGTGAATTATTTTTCTCAGTCTGTTACTAGATTGATTGTATCTCTTTTATTTAGTTCATTAAGGGAATGTGCTGCTTTAATGCTTACAGTCACTTATTTAGCAATATCTGTCTTGATGTTGTGTGTCTTGCTAGTTCCATGTCTACCTCATCCAAAGATGAGGTGGCAGTGGAGAGAGACTGCCTACTAGAGAACTGCTTAACTGCTTCAAAAAGATACTCACCAGCAATTTCTTTACTGTTATTTCTCTCATGTTATTACTTTAGTTAAGGAACACACTTATCATAGTCAGTATTTATTTGGAATAGATTTATTTTTTACTTATTTGGGAGTCTCCTTCTTCCTTCAGGGTCTCAGTCATGGTCATGTTAAACTAAAATTTAATTTTACTGAATCATTTAAAAAAATATGCATTTACTTGCATCAAGTCCAACACATATACCTCATCCAAAATGAGGTGGCAGAGTCTCTTCCATCATGGTCATGTTAAAATAAATTACATTTTCCTGAACTATTTAAATAAATATACATTTACTTACATTGACTACAACACATCTATTTCATCCAAAATGAGGAAATGAGGTGACGGTGCATCCTTCTCTCCTTCTTCTACCCTCAATCATGTTTTCCTGTTAGGACTGCTGATCTACTCACACTGCATGACTGCCTGAATCACCCACTCTTGCAATGCATAAATCATTGCCCAAAACACCTATTGCCACCCCTTCATTGTCCCAGTACAACCACCATGCAAAATCAAGGGCTACAAAATCCATAGTTCAGTTATCTGTCAGCATCAGTATATTCCACTTCTATGCGTGCTGAGGCAGATGATGTTAAATGCACAGCAGATGCTGGAAGCATGTGGTGATATGGGAAGTTGAGCCTTAATGGAACTCATGTTCCATACTCACGCCATACAGATGGTCAGTGTTGCAGCCACATTAAGCTAAATATATTTTTACTGAATCATTTAAAGAAAAATATGTTTACTTGCCTTAACTCCAAAACATATACCTTATCCAAAATGAGGTGGCCGAGTCTCCTCCTTCCTTTATGTTCATGGTCACAGTCATGTAAAAAGTGACAATCACATTAAAATAAATTTAATTGTACTGAATTATTAAAAGAAATACACATTTACTTGCATTGACTCCAAAACATATACCTCATCCAAAATGAGGTAAGAGAGTCTCCTCCTGCCTTCATGGTCACAGTCACATTAAAATAAATTATAATTTTCCATAATCATTAATAGAAATACACATTTTCCTGCATCGACTCCAGCAAGTCTACTTCATCAAAGATGAGGTGAAGAGTCTCCTGGGGCCTAATATTCAGAACTTTGCCCATGTGCAAAGTTTGGACAGTGCAGCAGATTTCCCCAATGCCTGGTCCATTGAGTGGAATATTAACAGCCTTAGCATGAGCACAAAAGCTATCCTACGCCTTAAAAAAAGGCCTTCAAATTCAGATCAAGTACTCTTCAGTTTTTTACAGACTGGTCCAGTCATTTTCATGCTTTTAAAGTAATTCAGATTTACTTCGATTGTACATAAAACACTAGTTTTTATCATTTGAAAAACTTCTCAATGTGTTCCCAAATGCCCTTCAAAAATCACAAAAAATGCAAATTAGGCTTCAAACAGAAGGCAGAAAGGCTGTTAAATAACTGTTGTGATCAAGCACTTTAATTGTACCTAAAACTCTTCTTTTCCACCTAAAATGAAGGCCTTCAAATTCAGTTCAAATATTCTTCAGTTTTCATAAAAGCTGGTCCAGTTATTTTTAGTTTTTGAAGTAATTCAAATTAACTTTGAATATACCTGAAAAAACAGTTTGTAGCCATTGAAAAACTTCTCAATGTATCCTCAAATGCACTTCAGAAATCTCAAGAAATGCAAATTAGCCTTCAAAATAAAAACTGAAATACTGGTAATAAACTGTTATGAACAAGCCCTTCAGTTGTACCTGATATACAATTATTTTTATTTAAAGTGCAAATTTCAAATAGTCCTGAAACATAAGAATCAAATGTCCATCAAGTAGTGTTGTGCAGAATGTGAAATCCCGCCAGTGGAATTTCCACCAGAATTTTGCTTGTTCACCTGTGGAATTCCACCTGTGATCCACGGAATAATATTCCATGGTGCAGTATTTCTTTCCGTGGAAAATTATTTCACAAAATTTTCCGTGGAAAATATTGAGATCCACAGACAGTGATTTTTCTGCAGAAAATCATTCCGCAACTATTTTATGCTGCGGAATTCCACCATTCCATTTCCAGAGGAATTCAACTGAATTGTGGTGGAATTTTGAATATTCTGTGGAATTTCATTCTGCTGGAATTTAAAAATTCTGTACAGCACTACCATCAAATCTGTAAAATAATGACTGCTTGTAACTATATTTTTTCTGTTATTCCCATAAGATTCTCAATGTGGCCTATAGCTTCAGAAAGGAAATCCTATGATTACATGTATTTCATGATGTACCCGTATATAACTAGATGTGAATAAAATTGCTATTTCCATGTTTTCGTCATTATTGTAAGCTGTATTCACACTCATTATAAAATGGGTAGACATGAATCCTGATTTTCTGAAAGAGCATTCTATTCATGTCTTTTATTTTAAATAAACAACATGTAGAAAAAAGTCATAATAAATGTGTCCTGTTTACTGCATATATAGCCACTGATGGAAGTGTATAAAAAACTTTGGTAGGCATTTTTTTGTTCCCATTAGTTTCCTTTCACTCCCATGTTGTTTGGTGCACAGAAATGAAAAATCATCACAAAAGAAATTGCTTGCTGCATCAGTTTAAAAAAACATACAAAACAAACAAAAAAAAAATGTATGTGTCTCTTCAGTCCTGTCACTTGTGCTCCCCCCAATTCTGCTCCATTTATTTTATTTTATTTATTAAAGAATCAGAATTACAAACCTTTGAGCTAAGAGCCCATTTACAGAGGGTCCTCATCAGTCAAAGAAGGGGAACAATTACATGAGTTGGGAATACCATATGCAGCTAACATGCATTGTCATAATCATATTAGTAACACATTAAAAAACTAATACAAGAAATTGAGTATTAAAGACATAGGCAAATTGTAAAGTAGAATCTTAACGCAAAGTACATAATGAACAAAACACTGACAGTATAAATAAGGTGCTAATAGTTCAGTTATGTACTCACAAATAGCGGCTAAGAAGCCTTGTCATAGGCAAGAGGATGCCAAGGTAGAGACATCTCAGTGAGTGTGTAGTGGGCAACAGGTAAGAGAGTTGGGTGGCTTATTCAGCGGAGTATGTATGACTATAGTCTAGTAGGGTACACACATAATGCCCTGGGGGGTAGGTAGAGCAGTAGCAGTGTGTAGGTGGGGCAATGGGATTCCGAAGTTCAGATATGAGGTGACTAATGCTGGTGAGGCTTGTGATGGCTTGAGGGAGCTTGTTTAGCCAGGTGGGTGTCCTGACTGCAAAGGAACAACTCCCTAGGGCAGTTTTCTAAATGGCACTGCAAACATGTGTTTTGTAACACTTCTCGTAACATGTTTAGAAGGGGCAGGGCAGAATAAAGCCTGTAAAGAAGGTGGTGCAAGTCCAAGCAGGGCTTTCATCCCTAGGAGGCAGGAGTGAAGTCGGATTTGGTCCTTGAGAGGAAGCCATTTTGTTCTAAAGTACAGATCGCAACTGTGCATAAGGTGATCAGCATCTAAGACAAGTCTGCAGGCTTTGTTTAGGGTGGTCTGGACTCTGTGTAGGCTAATGTCGGAGGCTGCAACTTAGGCCACAATTCAATAGTCTAGTATTGATAGGACTGTACCTCTGACAGCCTGATACCTGGCCTCTGGAGTGAGGTAGGACTGAAGCCTGTAGAGGGCCTCTAACTTCCTGTTAACGGCGGTGGTAATTGTATGAATATGTTTGTCGAAGGCAAGGGACTCATTGATAGTGATCCCCAGGTAGCTGAAGGAGGACACTTGCTAGAGAGTGGAGTGACAGCTGTCATTTATGATGAAGGGTGCAGTAGTTCTTCTTTTTTGACACCCAGCAAAGAGCATTGTCTTTGTTTTTTTGCTGTTGAGCACCAACAGATTGTCCTTAAACCAGTCCTGTAGCATGTCAAAGCTGTGCTGCAAGTGCCTGGTGAGAGTCTCTTGTCACGAATCCAGCAGAAAGATAACCGTGTCATCTGCGTAGAGCAGGATCCTAGCTGAAGGGCATGCCTCTGGGAGCATCCAGTTAGGTAGCTAGTGAACCACTCAACTGTGCCCGAGGACAGCCCCAGGCAACCTAACCTATGTACTGTGCTGTGACAGCAGCTGATGATCCACAAGGTTGAAAGCCTTGGTAAGGTCTATATAGATAGCTCCAACTAGCTGGCATTGGTCAAGTGCTTAATGTACGTAACCTGTGAAATCAACTAAACCAGTATTCATGCACTGCATCTTGCAGAAGCCATGTTGTTGTGCACAGAGGAGGTTGTATTTGTGCAGATGGTCCATGAGTTGGTTAACTATAATTCTCTCTAGTGCCTTGGAGAGTGGGGACAGTATGGAGATAGGTCTGTAATTAGACACAGTTGCCTTGTCACCTCCTTTTAGCACTGGGGTTACAAGAGCAGATTTCCAGGTAGAAGGGAAAGCAGACAAGTGGAGAGACAGATTAAACAGCTTTGTTATTGGTAAAATGACCTCAGGTGGAGCAGTGGCTACCAGTTTCATATTGACACCATCGCTGCCCATCCTGGTTTTGCCCAGCACTCTAGTTAGGTTTTTTTTTTTGTTTCCTGAGCAGTTACATGTTTGAAGTAGAAGTTAGGGCTTGTAATGGTGTTGGGTCTGAAATTAGGAAAGAAGGTAGCTGGTACTCCACTTGGGTACATAGCTGGTCGTGGGGGGGGGGACTGAACTGTAATCTGAGAATGCTGTGTTAAAGATATTGGCCATGATATCATCATCTAATATTACCTCACTGTTATGCTGAAGCATGAAGGGGGGAACCTGTCATCTGACCCTAGGAGGTTCTTAATCGAAGTCCAGAACTTCTTCCCATCACCCCAGCATTGAGCCTTCTGTTTTTTGTGATACGTGGCCTTGACCTGCTGGATTTTCCACGTTCACCTGTTACTGGCTGCTTTGTACCTTTGTATATCTGCAGTTGCCCCAGTCTCTCTGGCATGGTGCCAGAGCAAGTCTCACTGCCGCATCGTACTGAGCAGTTGATAGGTGACCCAATCCATATTGCCTCCCCTTATCATTTTCTTGCAATAAGGTGCGAACATGTCCTCAGCTGTGTTGAAGTGGGAGATGAATATCTGGAGTTCTGTATTAACAGAGAGGCATTTGTCAATGAAGCTCCAGTCTATGCCTGTGAGGTAGTTCTTGTAGTGAGTCATGGCACATTTTTTATAACCCTATTCCTCACCAATCTTGGTGGGGACCTGGTCTGTTCGGCTGACCATTCGCATTGGACAGGTGAATGATCACTCATGACATCATGGAGAACCTTGACATTAGATAGTCTTTCTGGGCATTTTGTTAGGACCCAGTTGATCAGGGTGCTTGTACCTGTGCAGTAGTTAGTCCTAGTGCTGCTTGAGACCATCTGCATTAGGTAAAGTCCAGAGACCAAATCCCTGTGCACGGCACTGAAGCTCGCAAGTCAGTTGGAGTTAAAATCCCCCAGGATGATAGTTTCCTGTTTCTTGTTAACTTGGGAACAGTAATTATCAAAGGCTTCAAGCCCTGCTTTCTGGTGCCCGGAAGGGATGTAGGTGACCACAACATTTAGACACTTACGCCCTTTGCCAAGTATGACTTTTACTGTTAAGCATTTGCAGTCCTTGCTGGCCAGAGCCAGTGGGACTTTGTGGCATTGCAGGTGGCTGTGAGTTTAGATTATGCAGCCACCCCCACCTTTACTATTGTGGTCTAGCCTGTGCATGTTGTAGCCAGGAAGGGAGACTACCAAGTCAGCATTACGCAGGGAGAGCCAGGTCTCTATTGGAGCAATGACATCTGGCTGGGTGTGTTCCACCCAAGCTTCAAGCTGAGTTAGCTTAGCTAAGAAACTACAGATGTTCAAGGCCACAATCTTTAATTGCCCCTTAGTAGCTGTGGCCTGTGGGTCAGTAGACAGTGGTCCAGGGTTAGGGTGGCTTTTACCCAAGATTAGCAATAGGATTAGGATACGTTTTCAGCATAACTTCAGGTAGATGAGTTTTGCTTGTGGCCTCAGTGGATTCTGGGAGGTGTATTTGGCAGGTGGGCCTAGTGCTAGGTGTAGGCCAGGGAACAGACTTAAGGCTAAAAATAGGGCTCATCCTTAGAGTAGAGGTCCATATGTGCAGCAGCACTGGGTGCATAGGAGAAGGTGGAGTACTGTGGGTCTCCCATTGAGCCAGTTTGCTGCACCAGAAGAGGTATTCTTGGTGGCTGTTTGTATTGATAGTTGCTGTGGCAGGGTATCTAGGATAAGGCAAGCACCAGGTTAGGATCAACTGTAAAGGGATACCTCCTAGTGTAATTTGCCTGCTGATTTTGGCATCCATTTTGACTAGAATAGTATGCTAGGTGGGAGAAATAATATGTTGTGTGCGGGGGCCAGCTCAACCACCACCTATACTCTGTGTTTGCCAACCTGGTGTTAGGTCTGACCTCAAAAGATGCAAGGTAGCCTGCTGACAGTAAGAAGCAAGAAATTAGGACTATCACATTAAGGTGTGTCTGCTAATGAGACAGTGTAGTCCTGTAGGTGGTCCCGGAGGGGGGGAGGAAGTCTATCTAATAAAGGCCGGTGGTGGGTGGGCCAAAAATTCATCCCAGAATATCACTTTATTAGAAAAGTGCAGTAATCACTTAGTTATAAAGTGCTGTAAAAACACAGTCGGAGCAGCAGTGTTTTATTGCCTAGGACAGTGTATTATCATGCGCTTTTGAAACTCAGAGTACTGTCAGTTTTTAATGTTAATTTAAGCAGAAGCGCTGCTTTTCGGTGGTAAAATAAAGTTGGACAGACAGCTTTTAAACCAGTTTTGTAGTTTGGAAGTCTCCGTGGATAGGGCTTTCAACAAAATTAAACACCATATGGAGAGGCATTCCAGTGAGTCAGTGAGGAGCCAGTAAAGTCCTGGGTGACCCTATGACATTTACAGCTTTCACACCATGCTTGTACAAAGACAGAGGCTGTACCTGGGTCTGTGTGGGCTGGCAGGAGGGATCACATGGCCAGCCTGAGCATGGGCCAGGGCCACCGGTCAGCAGGAGCCTGTTCTGGGCAGGAGCAAGTCCTGAAAAGGAGGGAGAGTGATCAATAGGTTAGTCTTGAAGGGCAAACAGAGCAGGGCTTAATCGGTGGGAGTGGCAGGGGGAAAAACAATGGGCTGGGGGAGTGAGTGTGAAAGTAGGATAGGGTGGGGGAAGGCAAAGGTGAGAGAAGCAGTTGGGGAGTCTGGGCTTTGATGCCAGGGGCTCTGAGTGTAGACAATGGGAAGAAATTTAATTCAGAATAGAGGAGGACAACTGCCTAACAAATGCTAAGCATTTAACATTAAAACAGTTCAATTAAAATATTCCAATTAAGACGCTGCTAATGCATTTAACAGCAAGACCTCTCCTGTAACTACTGCCTGGCTAGAATTAAGATTCAACTCAGAATTTATCACAGTTCAGATATAACATCACATTTAAGATCCCTCTAGTAGCTTTAAAATTCATCCCAGAATTAAGCACAGTTCAGGTATTGCATCACAATTAAGACCCCTCTAGTAACAACTGCCTGGCTAGAACTGAAAATCAACCCAGAATTAAGCACAATTTAGGTATACCATTACAATTTAGACCCCTCTAGCAACTACTGCCTGGCTTAAATTCAAAATTCACCCCAGAATATCACTTAATCAGAAAAGCACTGTAATCACTTAGTTATAAACTGCTATAAAAACACAGTCAGAGCAGTACTGTTTTACTGCCCAGGACAGAGTATTATCAAGTGCTTTTGAAACACTGAGTACCGCCAGTTCCTAGCACTAATCTGAACAGAAGCACTACTTTTCGGTAGTTAAAATCCATCTCCTGCCCATGCCCACACAGCACATACACAGACTGTGGTGTGTACGTGACTGCAGGTTCTCTCTACCTCCCATCCCATTTGAATTAACTGATGGCAGCTCTGAAATCTGCAGTGGTTGCCACTCACCCACTCATTCTCAGACTGCTACCTCTCAAACCTCTCTCTTGTGCGATCTCTGACATCCCAGTAATGGACAACAAGTCTAAAAAACCTGTAAAACAAACTAGTAACATACAGTTAACAAGTGAGGCTGCATAAATTTAATTCACAAGTAAAAAACACAGTATAGCATCCTAATGATACCTACTAACGGAATAACTATTTTGTAAAACAGTATTACTTTGATATAAATTTTTTAAAAGATTTAGAGACAAATCCATTTTATTAGTGGAATAATTAACACACTCCAGGGTGTGAGATATTATGGTCTGATAAATACAGTTTTATGAGTCTGTGGCCTCATGCCTCACTAGGCCCCTACGCATGCATTTATCAGAGTATAACCCACACTCTAGAGTGTGTTATTGCTCTCATATAGGGAGCAATATGGGCTGCATACAGTTGTATCTTTTTGCCATTTTATTTTTTTCATTAGAAAAGTGATTAGGGTATTGAAAATCAGCAGGGAACATTAATGATAATCCTTTTTTACATTTGTTTTTATTTTCACTTAATACAGAGATTACATTCTCATACAGGGAATAAATAGTATGCATAGTCATTATGCATTCTAGTAAAAATCAAACAGTTTTTTACAGCACTCTATAGCTGTACAATATGTGACTGCAATATTCCAAAACAAATGCCAGCCTCTTAAATGGGTATAGTGTTAACAAAGGGGAGAATGTGTACACAATCTACTCATGACTGCTGTTTAAACCATGTCAGGAATAGTTCCGCATATGATCCTTCTTCCTTTTGTTCCTGGGTGTGCACTAAGGATTGCCACCATTGTCATTGGCTACAGTAAATTTAATTCTGCTAACTTTTTTATGTTCCCTTCAGTTTCTAATTTAGCTAAGCTATTGGGCAAATTGTTACTGCTCAGTTAACTGTATATAGTGGCTTACCCAGTTTATAAAAACATTGTACAAAAGCAGAGATGTGATATTTAAGCCAGTCACCTGACTGTTGATTCATGACAGGCACCGTTATCCTCAGTGCAATGAAACCTATCTATAGCAACAAGCTAGTGCACTAAAAAATGCAATCAGCCAGTTCAGTGCTGAAAGAAATCTAATAGCAGCCATTTTTTTCTCAACATGACTACAGTCTGCTGGCAACCCAGGACCAAACTCTGGCATTTATGGGACAGCCTTTATTACTAAGCTTCAGAAATCACCTCTACAACAAATAATCGTCTTGCATCTAGAAAGTCTATAAGCTGTTTTACCATGACTGTGACAGTGAGCAGTTCGGCAACAGAGAGGTCAAGGAGCTGAGCAAGAGGCCATTCATGGCCACTGTCAGGAGTTAAAACTGCAGAAAGTACTCTACTGCTGTTGTTGGCTGCAGCATGTTTGTTGGGGAGGGTTGCTAGATGGGACTGCAAGTTATAAGAACTACGCAGCGGGGAGGGGTGGGTGGCTAATAGAAAGTGCAGAATGGGATCGCAAGGTATAAGAATCAATATGGGAGAGGTGCCACCATGACTAATAAAATAGTGCATGGTAAACAACTCCCAGAAAGGCATCAGTAAATCATTTACCAACTACATAAATACATATAAAATGGAAGGGGGGTTAGAACAAACTATAGAAAATATAAATACCATATAGTAAAGAAAACATATTCCTAAAAAGCTGCACTGTTTTATCATGTGGATGAATATCCACAAAATTTGTACAGTTTTTAACCAGTTTATATTTTTTACAAATACATGTTTATGCATTTTATAACTGTAATGACCTAATCCCAGCAACTGGTGTATGGGGGCATTAATGCACTTCTTGGGTGGTTGGGGGGCACTGGGCTTTAGCCTCATGCCTCAGAATGCTCCCTGGGTGTGCCTTATTGCCCATGTACCCATGGCCTGGAGTGGTTTATAGGTATATGTTACACACATGTGGATAATAACATTTTGTTCATTTTAACTACAATAGCTATGATTTTGTGGACCTTAGTCTCACCCTCAGACATGAATTCTCAGCTCCAAGGAAGAACAAACATTTAAACTGATCTAAAGTAAAGTCACAATTTGGTTATGATATGCAACCCAACTGTATACAAGTTTGCATGTGCTAAACCCAATAACTGCTATTAAAGGGATAATCTCAACCCTTTACTCACTTTTTGGTGGGGCACTTCCAAATGTCCCTAAAATATATGCAAAAAAGTCCAAACAAATGGTTCTTGTGCTCAGTTTGAGAGGCAGTTCACTGTATCAGAGCAGCCAGCCCAAACAATGTACATAGTCTAAAGGAACAGAGCTCCAAAGAAACATGGACCAAAGAATTTCAACTTAATTGTTGTTTAATTTTCACCACAGTGAGAGCCCCTAGCGCCTTGGCTACAAGCCTTCAAGGGGATGCCCCCTTGAAGACTTGTAGCTGAGAGGTGCTAGGGGCTCTCAATGTGTTGAAAATTAAACAACAACTAAGTTGAAATTCTTTAGTCCATGTTTCTTTGGAGCACTGTTCCTTTGAACCAACAAAAATAGATGCAGCAGTCTGCCTATTGCTTCCAAAGGTCATGAAGCAGTGCACTCTCATCAATAATCCATAGTCTGTAAACAGCAAACAATTAGTGGAACCCCAGTGACACAGTCCTGTTCTTCCTGTGCCCCCGACAAAGTGCTCTCACACATGTGCAGGGTACTGAAGCGTAGTAAGGCTTGCTCCCCCATCCTGGTACTTGAGTTTAGCTAAATGGTGTTTCTGAAACTGGATAGAAAGCTGAACTCAGGAAACTAAGTCATTGTTGAAAACAAGCACTTAAAATATTTAAATTGGGCTCTGAAAGTCAAGCTGTGATACTGGACATGTGCATATCTATATACATATGTATATAAATAAGGCTGTGAATGCTGAGCCGTGTTTTCTGGGCATGCACTTTCTATAATATATACATATGCATAAGTGCATGCCCAGTAGCATGGCTCAACTGTCAGAGCCTGATTTAAGTATCTTTTAATGCTTGTTTTGAACAATGACATAGTTTCACAAGTTCAGCTTTATATCAAGTTTCAGAAACACTATTTAGCTGAACTCAGGTCCCGGAGTAGGAGAGTGAGCCTTCCAACACTTCAGCGCCCAGCACATGTGTGAATGCACTTTGTGAAGGGTGTGGACAGACTGGGAGCTGGTCGCTGGGGTTTCACTATTCATTTGATTTTTTACTAACTATGGATTACTGAGGAGAGTGAACTGCAATAGGTAGACTGCTGCCTCCATTTTGATGATGCTTGGAAGTGCCCCATCAAAAAGTGAGTAAAGAGCTGACAGTGCAATAGTACAGTGAAACGTGCACAGGAGCTGTGCTCTCCCCGTCCCCCCCCAATACACAGGAGCAACGCTTCTCCCCCCAAGCTATGAACTGTGCTCCTCCCCCTGAACACAGGAGCTGCGCTCTTTCCACCCAACACAGGGGCTACGGTCCTCCCCCCAAAACAGGAGCTGCACCCTCTCTATACAGGAGCTGTGCTCCTCCCTCCAACACATGAGCTGTGCTCCTCCCCAAAACACAGGAGCTGTGCTCCTCTCCCAAACACAGGAGCTCCTCTTCACACCCACAAACATAGAACTTTTATTACTAAAGCATAAATTAAATCACTGTACACTTACTTCAGTTGAGATGATCATGAGACACTGACATCTGCTGAGGTGTCAAGCACACACCAGGAGGTTCAAAGAGCAGAAATAAGTTGGTAATGGCAAACAACCGCTTTGATTAATCTGGAAGTCTGGTCTTCTGGATGAGAGGAGCTAGACACAGGGAGCACCAGAACAGTACAAGTGACTTGTAAACAGTAGCAGAGGACAAAACACAACAGCAGCAGGTACAGGAGCTGGTCAACAATGTTGTGTCAGCTGTTAGTAGGCTGTTCAGCCTAGCAGGGTCATGCAGCAGAACACAGCAGCAGGAGGCAGTAAAAGTTCTGAATGGTAATTTCAGTAAACTTGTTTGATTAAAGCAGTACTGCAAAACTGGAATGGAAGCGTGCCAATGGACAGATTAACACAATCAAGAGGGAGTGTGTGTATTAGTTAATTTCCTTAACTGGAACCAATGATCATGAAGTCTGAAGCAGCGTGTCAACAGTCAGGCAGAAGAAGGAGTTGGGACAGATCATGTGAAGTCAGGCAACAGGAGGAGTTGGGACAGACTGCTGAAGATGGGGGTCAGAGTTGATGAGAGGAGGCAATTTGTGGTCTTTACAGTAGGCAGCAAGGAAGGTGGTGGTGTGTGGCAGTCTGTATATCAATTGTCGCATCTTCAGGCATGATGCATATGCACTGTGACCTCCACTGACTGTCACATGTCCCTTGTCACAACAGCAATGATCTGTCACATCACCATTTACATGAAATAATCTCATATCAATGCAGGTGTACTCACTGTATTTAATCAGAAATACAAAACAAAAATAGTCAATGCCCAACAAACACTTATTTTTTATTATTTTCAATAATTTGTCTGCAGTATTGTACCTTGTTGTACCTGAAGTGGAACCTATCAACGAGCATCCACTCACAGGTATTATACAAGATCGCAATAAAATAAATAAATTATTAAAAAAATTATGAACACTGGCGTTAGGAACAATAACTCCCTGCAAGAGAGGGGACCATAATGCAGTCAGATTGGTAAAAACAGACCGCACATGTCTGACAGCATTGAGTGAGCAAAACTCAAATCATGTAACAACTGTTACACTGGGATTGAAACCAGGGTAATGCAGACCAGAATGAAGATGGGGATTGATAGCTAGGGAACTAATATTAGGTAATCGAGTTCCATCCATGTAAACATAGTATATTTGTTTTGGGGCTGAAGGCCAGGGGGAACCATGGGTTTGCAGACTAACTACCGGCTGTTGAGCCACTGATGGTATTGTAAGTGCCCCTGCTCTGGACCACTGAGCTGTTGTGAGGGTGTCACCGTGTGCTGGGGTTGGGAGTCGGGAGGAACATTATTTAAAAACAGAGGGAAAAGGACACAGTTTTACACCAGGGCACAGCATTTTATGTCAGGGATCATATACGGGGGGGGGGTTATGTTTTGTGCTTTTCAGGCATTTTGCCTAAAGCTGTATTGACAGGAGAGGGACAGAATTAATCTGCTCTCAAAATTTAGGCACAGGGAGATTTTATACAATATACTTTCCTAATCAAGTGACATTAGTAAATAATGTTCACTATCAAAACCAAAATCTGGTAGAACAGGAGAGAGATATCTTTTTAATTGGGGATTCAACCACAAGAGGTATAGATACCTTGGTATGTAAGGGGAGAAAAATGCACACAACGGTGAACACACTCCCAGAGGTTCAGTTAGCTAATATAGATAAACTGCTAGACGGATTAATGGAGGGCACACAAAAAACACTAGTTATACTGTATGTGGGAACAAATGATGTTGGGAGACGTAAGGTGGAATCCATCCAAGAAGATTATAACAGGATAATAAATAGGGTCAAATCAAAAGAGGGGGAAGTCCTCATCTCCGGCATCCTCCCAGTGTATGGGCGATACGAGCATAAAAACTGGGCCATAGACAGAATAAATATCTGGTTATGCTCCTTCTGTAAACTAAATAATATTGGTTTCATGGATAGTTCTACCACCTTTAGAAATAAAGCTGTGTACAAGCAGGATGGACTGCACTTAAATAGAGCTGGTGCCAGAATGTTGGGCAAAAAATGAATTAGATCATTGCTTTTCATTTAAACTGGCAAAAAGAGGGGAGGTTCTGTTAACAATGAAGGACACAAAACCTAAAGAAACAGACAGTACCTGTAAGCAAGGATGGAGAGGTGTCCTACTAAATGCTGAGAGGAGTCCTACTAAATGCTAAGTGCTAGGAGCATGGTAAATAAGTTTGAGGAATTTCAACAGTTTCTAAATACCCCGGATATACAAATTGCACTAATAACAGAAACCTGGTGGGAGAAGGATGATAGTTGGGAAAAGAACATCAAGGGTTACAAATTATTCTCTAAATCTAGGGTACATTGGAGAGGAGTGGGTATAGCCATATACATAGATGAATCACTAAAATGCAAGGAGATTCTAGAAGTACAGGACAATTTGGAGTTATTATGGCTGAAATTACCTTATGCAGCAACCAAAATAAAGCTAGGATTACTGTACAGGCCTCCCTCAATTCCAGCAGAGAGTAATGCAATGTTACTAAACCACTAAGCAAACATAGACCCGTCCAAAAGAACTATACTGATGGGGGACTTCTATCTGTCCAGAATCGACTGGCAAGAGCTAAGAGGTACATCAAAAATCGAAAAATCATTCCATGAAGTTTTTGACCAGATTGGCTTAGAGTAGAAAGTGCAGGAAAAAACTAGAGGGAGCAATACCATGGACACCATACTAACAAATATGGGGGACACAGTAAAAGATGTGGTAGTGGATAGTCCACTTGGAAATAGTGACCACCAAATAGTATACATTAACATCCACAAGGTACAAGACAAAGTGAATAATGGTACAACAAGTGTACTGAACTTTAATAGGGTGGATTTCACATCTATCAAATCCAGTATCTCACTATGGGAGTGGACAAAATACTTTGAAAACAAGTCAGTAAATGGAATGTGGAAGATTATGCAAGAGAAAATAAGGAAAGAGGTACTAAATCATATACCTAGCAAACTGAAATACAGCAAGAATAAAAGAGCGTCGAGTTGGCTGAACTCAAATATAAAGAGATTGATAAGAAAAAAGAATACATTTTATAAAGAAATTAAAGGCAGGCATGATCAGGAAGAAAAAATAATCTATAGCGACATGGTAAAATATGTTAAAAAGGAAATAAAAAAGGCAAAATCTGAGTATGAGATCCAGTTAGCTTCAAAAGTAAAAGACAACTACAAAACCTTTTACACTTATATTAATAACAAAAAAATGGTCCAAATACAATGGGTCCCTTTACAAACAAGGAGGGAACTACAGTAGACAGTAAAGAAATGGCAGATATCTAAAACAATTATTTTTGTTTAGTCTTTAATATGAACACCACAGACAATAAAAAGGGGGGATAAAGAATCAAAATCTGGACAGATAAAAGTAAACCTAGAAGACGTATTAGATAGGCTAGAAAAATACAACATAAATAAGTCACCAGGGCTGGATGGAATACATCCCAGGGTGCCCCAGGAGCTTGAGGAACATCTATCTCCACCACTCACACACATTTCAGGCCTCGCTGGATAGAGGGGAGGTAGCACAGGGGTCGAGGGAAGCTACAGTGGTCATGTCAAACCAATATGCTTGTGTTTTATGAAAATGCAAGTAAGGCACTGGGTGAGGGAAACTCAGTTGATGTAATCTTTTTAGACTTTTCAATGGCCTTCGACAAACTGCCACATGTAGAGCTGCTAAATACACTAAGGGATATAAAATTGGATACAAATATAGTGAATTGGATAGAGACATGGTTGGGAAAAAGAAGTCAGAGGGTGACAGTGAATGGCGTGTTACCTGTCTGGGCTCAGGTGACCAGTGGCATCCCATAGGGCACTGTACTGGGGCCCTGTCTTTTTAACATATATATATAACCTTGCTTAAAAATGACCATCCAAACAAATGGATAACAACATTTGCAGATGATTGCAGGATAGGGGCTATCATAAACAACACAAATGATGGTATAATACTACAAGAGGCCCTGGAAAATATCCACAGTTGGACAGTCAAAAATAAATTAGAACTTAACATGGGGAAATGTACAGTTATGCATATGGGGAAGCAAAATAGGAAAGTCAGCTGTAAAATGGGTAATCATAGGCTATCTGAAACATCTGAGGAAAGAGATTTGGGGGTCACAGTTAGTGCTCATTTGCAATTCAGTTCACATTGTGATAATATGGTAAAAAAGGCAAACCAAACATTAAATTGTATCCTGAGACATATAGGCAGTAGAGACAACAGGGTTATAATGCCATTGTATGGATCCCTGGTGAGACCAAATCTGAAATATTGTGCATAGGTATGGTTACCTTACCAAAAGGGGGATATACAAAAAATAGAAAATATTCAGAGAAGGGCTACACGATCAGTAAAAGGGCTAAATGAAGTTACATATGCAGAGAGACTAAACAGCCTAGATCTTCACACCCTGCAGTATAGGATAAGAAGAGGAGACATTTGTATGCTATACAGGGCCATACATGATAATTCATTATAGGAAGAACTTTTGCTGTCCCTAAAATACTGCAAGTATGAACCAAGAGGGCACCTGCTACAATTAACCAGGTGTAAATGGAATATATTGAGAAGGAAATACTGCTTTAGTCAGAAAGTGGTGCCCTTGTGGAACAGCCTACCATTAGAAGTAGTGACTAGTGAGACAATGGATATTTTCAAAAAGAGGCTTGACAGGTTTCACACCAACAAAAATGTGCCTAATTAATCTTAGCAGGCAAGCATAAAGGACGAAAGTCTATCTAGCTTGTAAATACTTATGATACCTTTGATACCAGTACAGATGCTTTGAAAGTGCCAAACATTATGATGGGAGAGAGAAGTGAATTATATTATTACTGGGGAGAGGGACTCAAGGGTAGCAAGGAATACACTGATGGGAGTTAAGGGGTTGATTTCTGACTGAGGGCCCACTCCTCAAGCAAAGGGGTATATACTGACTGGGTTGGTGGAATTATTGATTTGAGGGTGTATATGAACACCATTAAATATGCTTCAGAATACTTCTGGACTACAACTAGGGTGGAACAAATCAAGTGGCCAGTGACCATAAAAAAAATTAATATGGCTAACAGATTTTAAAAGCTACTGGCCAGCATCAATCCACAAACTAATTTGTCCCACCCTGGCTAGAACGAACCCTCGAGCTGCCAGAATGGACACCCTAATCGCATGCATGACTGACCCACCATAATGGCCCCTGAACTAGTGGAATGGATGCACATACCCATCAGAAAGGGGCCGCAGTACACAAAAATTTCCCAGCAGCTGGACAACTCTTCCAGCCCTATGACCAGCATCTCCTCCCCTGATGGCACACAGAACAGTGAAACTAAAACTGCTAAAGACCATTACAGCAATAAAATTGGCAGTTCGTTGTAATGGTCTTGTGGTACATCGACACCGCTTCTCCCGGTGTACACGCCCCCTCCCTGAAACAACTCTGACCTGGAGTTGATTATATGGAAATGCAGGGGTTGTGGGGGCACAGCCCCCCACTGCAAAAAAAACACATTGTTCTTCTAATGGCTCAATGACGAGTGTCAGCATTGTGACATCACTGTAATGGATTTAGACATATTTTCTGTCAATAGAACGTGGTGAACCCTGTTCCCCAGCCCACCAGCATCTTTGCACCTGGACCAACACTCTAGGGCCTGGATTTGTCTCTTCTTTCCAGCCTCCCATCAGCAGACCATCCTTCCTACCCCTCAGACCATTCTTCCACCCCCTAGCTGAAATTCCTCCCAGGACCTGGACCACACTTCCAGAACCTGTACCAGCCTCATAATCTCAGCCAACCACTACCCTTGCCACTGGACCATTGTTCCAGCCCTCAGATCACTCTTCCCTTCACAGCTGATCACCCTCCTTCCCACTGGATGACTCTTTCTGTCCCCAAACTAGCCTTCCACCCCTAGCTGATCTGTCCCAGCACCTTGGCTACACTTCCAGGCCCTGGATCGACCCTGAGATGCCTGAAACAGCCTCTCCACCTACATTCCCACTGTTCACCCACCTGAAGCAGCACTGATTCCCACATACTAGCCTCCCCTAACAATGTCTCGCCCTTCTGCAGTGCCCATCCATAACAGCCCTGAGACCCCCAGATTTGTCTCTTCCACCTAACGGTCCAATTTTCTTCCACTCGGATCAGGCCTGGGACTCCTCACTAGCATCCCCTACCTACATTTCCTCTCACTGCCCACCCTGACCAGCAACTGAAACCCAGACCATTCTTCACCACCTATATTCTCCCTGTACCCCCACCCTGAACCAGCCCTGGGACTGCTAGGCTGGCTTGCCTGACCTATGTCCCCATTGTATCTCCACATGGACCAGCAATGGGATGACTGGAATGGTCTCCTATGTCTATGTTTCCATTGTCCAACCACTTGTACCAGCCCTGGGAGCACTGAATCTGCCTTCACCACCTATGTCCTCTGTGTCCCTCCATCTGGATCAGTGTTTGAATCAAAGGACTAGCTTTCTCTAGCAATATCTCCACTTTTTGACCACCTAGACAATCCCTGAGAACCTATACTGGCTGTCCCAACCTATGTCACCGTGTTCCTTCACCCAGGTAATCCGCTCAACCACCAGACTAGTATTCCACATCTATGACTCCCCTGCCTACCCACTCAGCCCCATCCTGGGACCCCTGGACCAGCTTTCCCCACCTATATCCCCATGTGCTTCCACCTGGACCTGCCCTGAGACCACTATACTGCCCTCCCCCATTGAAGTCCCTCCTGTCCCCCCAACCAGACCAGCTCTGGAATCTCATACTGGCATTTCCCACCTCCTGCATATCCTTTATTCTGCTCACCAGGACCACCCCTAGATGTTTATCTGACACCAACCCAACCTCCACACTCATCTCTCATGCTGTCCAGTCCTTCAACTCCCTGACAGGTGTCTGAAACTCACTTCTTCCCTCTGCTTATTTTGTTTTACCCTCTGCTTCTTAGCAGGACCAAACAAGGGACTCATGGATGGGTGTCCAACACTCGCCTCTTCCTTTATTTTTCCACAATAGAACTCATATACAAGGGTCCCACACTCACCTCCAACCTCTTTTCCCACTTGTAGAACTCCTAGGACTAGGGAGCCAGAGTCTGAACCCCACCTGCAATCACTTCTCTCACTCATACCATCATTAGGACCCTCAAACAGGGATTAGATACCCATATGTACCTTCATCTCCCACTAGGACTAGCTTTTGGGCCACCATACCAGGATTCTGACACCCATCTGTACCCTCTTCTCCCAGTTAGACCATTCCTAGAACCCCAGAACCAGGATTCAGCAGCCACCATACTCTGCCTCCCACAGACCACCCATAGGACCCCCTGGAGCCTATTACCCATCAGAATCACCAAAGGGATCCCCAAGACCAGGCTTTCCCAGATATGACCTCCTTTCCCCCACCTGGACCTCCCAGGGGACCCACATACCAGACCCCCACCTGCATTGTAATGTGCATGGGCACACCATTGAAATGAACCCACCAAATATAGATTAAACAGAGGGTCTTACCTGACCACTAGGGAGCCAGAGGTAGGAGTCTTTAAGGGATGTCATCTGCTGCATTTGCAAAAAAATAGAAAGTGGGGTCACAAAAGATCCATCAAAGCTCTTAGGCAGCACAATAGGGTGGAAAGGATAGGTTAGGCATAGAAGTATACTTATCTGATGGGGAAGGAGTCCACTTCCTGTCAGACCTGTAAAACAAAAGAAAATTGGTTAGTTGGAAAAAAAACAGTAGTGGAGCAGAATCAGAGAGGAAAAGAAGTGTGGTTTGGGACAGGGGCTCAGCCAAAAACTACTGTGCTCTTATGAGTGGCCGAGTGGCCAGTATTATGATTAGTAGCTCAGGTGGGCTAGTGGAGGCTCTTGGTGGCTAGCAGGCATGTGGGTAAATAAAAGAAAGGCATTGGTGGTTTTGTGGGCTAGGAATGCAATGGAGGATTGCTAAGTAAAATGGTAATCCTGGTGGTCTAGTGGGCTAGTACTCTGTGGCTGTGGTCAATTCCCTTTTGAATAAAACTAGTATCCATCCCTGGGGGTCTAGTGGGGGCTCCCTGAGCTTTAGTGTCATGTTCGGTGTTATGTGGAATAGTGGCAGGAGGATGAGAAGCTGGGGCTGCAGTCAGCAGCGTACCGCAATCGCACTAAAGTGAAAGCGCCTGTGGGCACTTGTAACTCCCAGCCTGTACACAGCACAGGCTGTGGCCTACTCTGCTTGAGTGGGAGAGACAGACAGAAAAAGGAGCCAGTGAGAGGTGGAGGAGGCAACAGTGGAAGCACCTCCCTTCACCTTCCTGGACCACCACTGTGGCAGCAGAGTTTGTTATGCCCTAAGAAGCTGAAGCAGCAGCAAGGAGGAGGCCATGGAAGAGCCACACCTGTGGCTGATTACAGCACTCCCAGCCAGGAGTGAACAGTGGCAAGAGCTGCCATTATGTGAAACCACTCCTGTGACAATGTTGAAGCCAGGAAGGGAGTGAAGAGTCAGCAGGAGCTGCCAGGGAGTAAAGCCACTCCTGCAGCAATAGTAAAGCCAGGGTGGGGATTTGAAAGAGTGGGAGAGGAGAGGACAGTGACAGTTGCAGTGGTGTAAGCCACAAAGTGGCTTCAGGAATGCCAGCAGGCTAAATTATTCTTAAAAGCCTACAGGACACAGGCAAGACTGAGTGTTCCCCAAGGGGAGTAACGGATTAGCTGCACTGTGGCTATAGTCAACCCCAAGAGGGGCAGTAAATGTAAACGGAAGTAAAGAACAGAGTGCACATTAGGGCTGGGAGATCCCACAGATAGCTGCATGGCAGCCACAGCAGAAGCTCAAAGGGGGCATAAATGATTAAATATATATATATATATATATATATTTAATTAAGAGGCTACCTGGGGGGGGGTCAAGCAGTCCTCACAGTGGGCCTCCAGGGAAGCTCTAGGCAGGCCAGGTTTCGAGTCTGCTGGCTGGCATTGATGTTGTTAGAACATCTTGACATCAGCAGGAGTAGGGATTAACCAGATAGTAAAAGAAAGTTGAGGGTGGGCTGTTATTTGGTGGCTCCTGACAGCCAGAGGATTTTATAACTTGAAAAAGTATGAGGCGGGGTGTCTAAGGAATCACCGGCCCTATCCACCCGCACCATAACTTGGCTGTGTTTACCTCACAAAGTGGGAAAGCAAGATGTTCAAAATGGGCAAGAACAGTAGCAGGGATGAGCTAGCTCGAGGTGTTCTTGTCTCTGGAGGGGGGACGTGAGCTCACTTTAGATTGGCTGCCAGGGGCCTTAGCCGTTCGATGCACCAATCAGGCATTGATGAAGGTTGCCTAAAGGGCTGAGGAGGAATAGCACGGGGGCCTTTCTGTCCTCCTCTTCAAGCTGACAGGAGTGCTGTGGGAGGTCTCTGCCACAGTCAACTCCTACCATCAGGCAGAAGAAAAAAAAACAGAGAACGTTTTAAGTGACGGGCTAGCTAGATCAGAGAGGATCACAGCCAAGCGAGGTAAAAGTAGTCAGGAAAGTTAGATTAATTTCTGTTCTGCAGAGTTGTCGGACCTTGATAGTTCAATTAAAGGAGGAGTGTGGGGAAGTCCATTTTTTCTCAGTCAATTGTCATGACACTTCAAAGAGTTTGTTATTTTATGGTTAAAAGTTTGTAGGGAAGGGCTCACTTGATCAGCAGAGGATAGATGAGTACCAGAGGTGAAACAAAGCCAGAAGATTGAAGGACCAAAGGTGTTGCAGAGTCATCACTGGACAGCAGAAGATGACACCTCACTATTCCCTGGTCAGGGCAGAGCATGAAAGTCCTTGTCACCCTCATGACAACACCCATTTGGGTTGAGGTAGAAGGATACTGTGACATTTGAAACTAAACATATTTTGGGACATTCTGCTAGTTTTTGGGGGTTTGGGTGAAAAGATGTGTGATGCAGCAAATTCTAGATTTCTTGTCAGAGAAAAAAAAATGCTAAACAGTTTGAGTTAATGCTAGTTTACCGTTTAGGCTGTGCAGCCATTATCTGAGTCATTGATAGAGCTTCTGCTCAAATATAAAAAATAGATATTTATAGATAGCTAAATAAATCTGTTCTACTTTGAAAGAGATTTCTGCCTCTGTGGTAATTCATATAGCACTGCTGTTTATGGTTAGAATTTATATAACACAAATAAATATCTGCCAGCCCTTGTAACTAACCTTCCTTGCAGCTAGCTGGACTCCATCACCCAAGTAGATGAAAGTAGGGTGCAGACAGGTGTTACAAAATGTACCCCTTTCTCCTATATGGACCACATAGGGGACATCTCAAACCATGTTGTCCCCAACCAGGACATTGACTGGGGGATCAGGAGCCTATATCAATAATTGGGGGCAGTCAGCAGTCTGACGACATGGCTATGGGGGCTGAGAAGCCTGAATCTGGGGATGGGGCTCGAGGGCTTGCTGCCAGAGCTAGGAGGGGTACGATAGGGAGCATGAACACCATGGCTGTGGGGGGCTCATGAACTGGTGGCTTCACCTTCAGCAGACCCACCTTCCCTGTCACTGGACTGCCGTCCCTTACCCTGTGCCAGACCCTCAGCTGACCTGCCTCCTTGCATTTGAACCCCCTTTCCACCCACACACCAGCACTGCCCCCCCAGCTGATAACTCTCCCTGCATCTGGACAGTCCACAAATGCTGGACCAGCCTTGCAACCAAAGTTGACTTCCCTTCCTGTAGGTGGACCACTCTTCTAGACACAGACCAGCCTTCTACCCAAGCTGAGTATCTTCCTTGCTACAGCTGGATCACAAACTAAGTCCCCTACCAGATCACCCACATCAGGTAGCCCTTCCTAATGCTGGACACCCTACACTTCCATACCAGAATGCCCAAGCAAACCCGTTTATGCTGCAGAAGGGGGAATCCTTTGCTATTCTTTTTAGCATTTCTAATTTGTACATATTCTTAGTCTGGTCTTTAGTTTTACTGGTTTAGTCGCCTCCCACAATTATCAGATATTCGTCCTCTAGTTGTTCATTATTTAGATCAATTCTCCTGAATTGTGGATTCTTTTTGACCCCTTTCTACTTGTTTTACTTTAGGACTCTTTAAGAAAAAGACCTTAAAGTGGGTCATTATCAAGTAGTTAGTGACTGCAAAAAAATTCTTAGTTTAAATCTCAAATACTGTAATGAATAACTGAGACATTTTCTAAGTTTTACATTTCAAGTAACTAACACCAGAAACATTTTGTAAATCCCAGCAGCAATGGAGCTAGCAGTTAAAAAATTATCCCAGTTGGGTTTTACATGGCCACAGAAAAATAAGTGCTGTAAGTAAATGAAAACTAGCAATCCAAATGCTGCTGTAATACTTCACCCACCCTGCAAAGTTAGATAACATTACCTCTTTCAGGCAGGGACAGACTGCAAAGAATTTCAGTATGTACTTATAATCTTGGCTGCTGAAATACTGCACCTATCTACACAATTTAATGCATAGAATATTAGTTAAGCTTTCCCCTGCCACCTTAGACCTCCTACTGCTAATTCTGTCTTCATTCTCTGTCTACCCGCCCCCTGCTGTTGCCAACTTAAGTAACTTCTTGCCTTCTGTTCTTTCCCACAGACCAGAGCCACCCTGACCAGGAATGCTACCCAGTGCAGTGTGGCTTTCACTCCTGCCACCGCCCACTCTGTACCCCTGCTGAAGCAAGAAGGCATCCAGGTACGGTACCACTGAGAAGTGCCGGAGATTTTCATTTTTGGCACCCTCTTGCTCCTGCTGGCGATTGGCCGCTGCTCCACTTAAATTTTTGCTGATTGGCTAATTAAGGACTTGTGGTTTCTCCACTGCATGGCTGAGTTTTGGGTGATTTTAATTAAACTCAAAATTTCTCCTGGCCGCCTTCCACCGCCTCGGCACTCTTAAAATCCTTTCACTACACATTGGGCTCCACCCAACAGTGCAGCTTGCTCAATTGACTTACAGCTGTGTTCTACCCTGTTGGCTAACTCAGTTCTCTCCCTGTAACACCTCCCACTGTTACTAGGTTCAAGTAATGTGTGCCTCTGCCAGCTGTTACTCCAGGTGCTGTCTACCAGAAATTGTAACCCAACTGAACTGTTAGTCTCTATTGCTAATTCTGGTTTCAGTTACCCTCATTCCTTTCTACTGTTATCTCCAATTGTCCCCTTAATCATATATCTCTCCTGAAACTGTTACCAGTAATCTGCAGCTCAGCCTCTGTTTATTTCATGTAGTTGTCCTTCCTCCTTCTCCCTCTACCTCTGCCTTCTTTCCCCCAATAACTCTAATGCATTATCTCCTCCACTGCTTCTCTCTCTCTTACACGTTTTTGCTATATTGCTGTACACATCGCTTGCAATGATTCCATCCTCTTACAGGGTGCTCTTCACCACCCTCCTTGCTGTTTGTCTTCCCCTCTCAACTCTCACGCCATCTACACCACCTAAGCTGCCTGCCCCAAGCATCCACTCCATCCCCCATTTCCCTGTGTGCAACCCCCTTGGGACTACCGTTCCTTTTCTGTTTGCTTGGTCCCACTGCCCCTGCTGTCCAAGTGCATCTCTCTTACACATACCACCCTATTACACCCTCCTCTACTGACTAAAATTCCAACCCCCTCCATACCTTCTTCCGCTCTTAATTGTATGTCGCTCCCGATCTCCGCCCTGACATAAAAGCATAAAAATCCACTTCTTCATCATTGCTTTACTGCTCTTGCCTTCTGGTGATATAAACCCTAACCCTGGGCCATGCCTCCTGGTCGCCCCAGCCTCAGCAACCGTAACCGCTGGCCCATCTCTAAACTGCCTTATTATCCTTCCTCAAGGCTTAAAAATTCTTCACCTAAATATATGTAGTTTATTCTCAAAATTAGTTCTACTCCAACCACTTGCTGTTTCCCTTGCCCCAGACATTGTCATTCTTTTTGAAACCTGGCTTAATAAAAAAATAGTATACACCTCCCTCTTCATCCCTGGTTATTCCATATCTCGGCAAGACCAGTCCTCTAGAGGCCGGGGCATGGTGATATATGTCTCATCTGCCGCACAATCCACCTCTGTCCTTGCTACATCAGTCCCTAAATCCTACAATGCACTCATCTGAAAACTATCCTTTCCTTTTTCAGTACCTGTATATATTGCTGGCGCCTACTGTCACCTTGGCCTACCTTCCTCTGTAGTCACTGACCTCATCAGCACCATAGTTTCCTATTCCCCTTCTGGAGAACTTTATATAATGAGTGACTTCAGCCAAAACTAGTTGTCCCCCTCCTTAAATAAAGCACAACATGACAACAATGTCAATAATTTATTGCAACTCATTCTAGAACCAACCCAGTTGAACCATAAAACTGGAAACCACTCTCTTATTAA
Source organism: Neoceratodus forsteri (assembly GCA_016271365.2). Taxonomy (NCBI): domain Eukaryota; kingdom Metazoa; phylum Chordata; order Ceratodontiformes; family Ceratodontidae; genus Neoceratodus; species Neoceratodus forsteri. The sequence continues at coordinate 1,064,487,439 of CM028131.1, read as the reverse complement.
CTGTGCCCTCACATCCCATTCCCACAGGGTCATTAAATCTGGCATACTACCAGATGCCCTGAGCAACCACCACATGACCTTTATGGCACATAAAATTCACCTGGTTAAGGCCTCCATAAAATCCTACAAACTCATTCGTACAGATCCTTGAACCACACTCCCCTCCTCCAAGACTTGGCTCACATAAACTGGGAACTGACAACCTCATCAAAAACCATTGATGATGTTTCTGCCTATTTTCAGGGGATGTTTCTGGAGATCTGGGACAAGCATGCTCCTCTGCAGTGTACCAGAGTCAGGAACAATCACCTCCCCTGCATCACCCCAGAACTCATGGCATGTCAAAGAGCCCAGGATCATGCTAGGAAAACTTATAAAGCTTCTAAACTCCCTAACAATTACACCTACTGCACCCTACTCAACAGGTGCACACACAAGCTACTTGCTTAGCTAAAGCTGAATACTTCTATTCAACCTTTCAGTCAAATGTAAACAAACCCTCCCAATTTTGGAAAGTCATACACTCCCTTTTCTCCCCTCCTTCCTTGCTGCCCACCCTTCTCCTTAACCTAAACAACATACTAGTTTCTGATCACCTTAGTGTTGCTACTGAATTCAACCGCTACTTCACATCTTGTGCCTCTGCTCTCCTCTCCTCCTTACCACATCCCCTGACTGCTGACTCTCCCTCCCCTCCCAGTCCACCCTCACTGACTCATTCCTTCTCCTTCTCTAAAATCTCCCCCTCTCACACTCTGGATTCATTATATGCACTAAATTCTTCTAATGGAAGCTTGCCTGATGGTTTGGATCCCAAATTGTTGTATCTATCTGCTCCTGCTATCTCTGTATCACTATCTGATCTTCTCAACCTTTCTTTCACAACAGCCTCCATCCCTTCTACTTGGAAGCATGCCATTGTTCTTCCCCACCTAAGGGTGGAGCCCCTACAGCTCCTGTGAACTATCACCCTATTTCTCTCCTTCTTACCCTTGCTAAGCTTCAAGGACATCTTGTTCTCTCACAACTTTCTTCTTACCTCTCTGATACTAACTTTTTCACTCCCTTCCATTCTGGATTCTGGAATAATCATTCCACTACCATCTCCCTGATTAGGCTCACTGACTCTATCCTCTCAGGGATGGACAGTGGCCAAATCACTTCTGCCATCTTTGTCAACCTAGCAAAGGCTTTTGACATTGTCTGCCACACCCTTCTTCTAAACACCATCTCTGCTGCAGGCCTATCTGATTCTGCTACAAATTGGTTCAGAGCCTAGCTAACAGGCAGAACCCAAGCAGTCAGAATCGCTGACTCCATATCCCCAATTCTTCCCATAAACACTGGCATCCCACAGGGGTCCATGTTGGGCACTATCTTATTCTCTATATTTCTAAATGATCTTCCCTCAATCTGCGCTTCTACCTCCATCCATATGTATGCAGATGACACAGTCCTCTTAACCTTTGGACAGTATCCTAATGATATAGCCACAAGACTTCAGCAAGACTTCATTAAAGTCCAGCATTGGTTTAGCTCCCATTGACTTTCTTTAAATGCCAAGAAGACAGTCACAATGACCTTTGGCACTAGACAGAGACTGTCTCGGCTCCCCACCCTGCCATCCTTCTATACCCTTGATGTGATAGTCCTTGAGGACACTTCATCCTTTAGGTACCTTGGGGTGTGGCTTGACCCTCACCTCACCTTCTGTGGTCAGGTGGGCGCTATTCTGTAAAAACTGCGCCCCAAACTCAGTGCGTTATAAAGGAACTGTAGTAGCCTCCCACTACCGGCTGGACGTGAACTTGTCCAGAAGATGATCCTATTTTCAACTATTGTGATGTAGTCTATAGTGCTGCTCCCAAGCCTTCCTTATCTAGATTGGACACCCTATTTAATTCCTTCTGTCACTTTGCTCTGGACTAACCTTCTCTTACCCATCACTGCAACCTCTACCATTCCTTGGCCCTTCCCTCTTTAGAAAACCAATGTCACCTACACTGTGCTAAATTTGGATCAACATTTTGGTTCGGTATGCTCCCTCCCTATCTTACTTCCTCACTATCCATCATCCCTATTCCTGCTCATTCACTTAGGTTATTTGACTCCCTTTTAATGGTAGTCCCTCATTGGTCATCTGTGGTAGGTCAGGCTGCCTTCACACACCATTTCCCTAAACTGTGAAATGCACTTCCCCACCAGATTCACCACTCTTCCTCCCCTCACTCAATCTCTTCAGCCTTACGTAACTTTCTCTTGGTCAAGGGGAGGATTTAAGAGCAGACTAGATGGGTCATGTGGTCCTTTTCTGCCATCAAATTTATGTGTAGTCTGTGTAATTGTACTTGTAACTAATCCCCATTCTCCTCCCCCATGAGAATTTGTACAAATTACTATACCTATAGCTAATCTTTTCTGTGTCAATCAACCTCCTCCTGTCTCCCTCCTCTCCTCATCCCCTTCACCCTCCTCCTACTACTCCTATACCCATGACATCCTTTGTCTGCCTCCTCTCCTCTGTTCACCCCAGCTGATTCTCTGTCATGCCCCACTCAGATATAACTTTGTAATGTTTATTTAGCAGATATCACTTAACTGTTTCCCCTGTGTTTACTATTTAATCGCTCCTATGCTGCACTTACTATGTCATTAATTTCTCTATCTTATGTATTGTACCCATTGATGGAGTAACTTCTGAAAGAAACAATTGTTAAGTACATAGAGACCAGTGGGGCACAGGACCCAAGGCAGCATGGATTCACATCAGGAAGGTCATGCCAGACAAATCTAATCAATTTCTTTGGCTGGGTGACCAAAGTAGTAGACCAGGGAAGGGCTGTGAACTTGGCCTACCTAGACTTTAGCAAGGCATTTGACACAGTCCCACACAAAAAAGTAATAAACAAGTTAGCCAGCCTGGGAATGGGTCCCTGTGTAGTAGCCTGGGTAAAAATTTGGCCGGACAACAGGACATAGAGGGTAATAGTTAATGGAGTCCACTCCAAGAAAGGGGAGTTACTAGTGGGGTACCACATGGTTTAGTACTTGAACTGGTCCTTTTTAATGTCTTTATAAGTGACATTGCAGAGGGACTGGAAGGAAAACATGCCTCTTTGCAGATGACGCAAAGATCTGCAACAGAGTTGATACACGGGGGGGTGGAAAGGATGAGAAGGGACTTGGCAAGGTTGGAGGAATTGTCAAAAGTATGGCAGCTTAAATTCAATGCAAAAAAGTGCAAAGTAAAGCACCTGGGAAACAAAAACCCAGGAGAAGAGTACGCAATGGGAGGGGAGTACAAATAACAACAAAAATGGAAAGGGACCTGGGGTAGCCATATCAGGTGACCTAAAGGTAAGTAAGCAATGTGAGAAGGCAGTATGGAGGGCTGGGGGATACTAGAATGTATAGGGAGAGGCATCATCAGTAAAAAACAAGAAGTTGTTATCACTCTGTACAGACAGTGGGTGAGACCCCATCTGGAGTACTGCATGCAGTTCTGGAGATCCCATCTTCACAAGGATATAGACAGGATGGAAGCAGTCCAGAGGAGGGTAACTAAAATGGTGCAGGATCTGCACCAGAAGCCATATGAAGAGAGACTAAAGGAGCTTAATATGTGTACCCTCGAGGAAAGGAGGGAGAGGGGGGCATGATAGAAACTTTCAAGTACCTCAAGGGAATCAACAAAGTCCAAGAGGGTAGTATCTTTCAGAAAAAAGTAATGTGCAAGAACAAGGGGGCACAATTTGAAGATAGAGGGGGAAACAGCTCAGGGGCAACATGAAGAAGTATTTTTTCATGGAGAGGGTGGTGGATGGATGGAATAGCCTTCCTGAGGAGGTTATGGGGTCAAAAACAGTGGGGGAATTCAACAACGCATGGGACAGACATAAGGCAATTCTAGTGGGGGTTAGGAAGAAGTAGGCTGTTGGTTAATGAGGATCTGCAGCTTATCCAATAGGTAGGGAAATTGGCAGACTGGGTGGGCCAAGCCTTCTCCCCCAGAACACACCATGAGACAAGCAACTTATTGTTCAGTGTGCCCTTCCTGATGAAACATTTCAATAAATAAATAAATATTGCAACTATCAGACTAAACCTCTCAAAATACATTGATTCTTTCATGCTAGTAAGAGAGAGCTTGAGGTAAAAGAGGCAAACAGATGGCAGTTTATCAAGAACTCCATGTGTAAACCAATTCCCTCTTAGAGGGAGGAAGGGTGGAGGGGCAGTGAACAAGGGTGGAAGTGGGAACAAGACCAGGGAAGGTAGAGGGAGAAAGGAGCAGGGGGGAAGGAAAATAGGTAGGTAGACTCATAACTGGAAATGCTTCCACAGTGAAGGTAGAAAGAGATAGAGGTGACCTGCAAAGAGCAGAAATAAAGTTAGAAAAACAGAAAATATATAATCAAGATAAACTATAGTGGCATGGTACTACCACGATAGTTAGGGTTGAGTAGGCACTTTAATGTTAAACCCAATTTCTGTACTTTAATATTTTTGCAACCAATCAAGGGATTTGCACAAAATTTTGCATGTACAGTCTTGAGGCATAGGTCGCTTGAAATGTTGAGTATTGTTCTGGTCAGTTGTGCAAATTCTGTGATGTACAGTAGACAGTGAAAAAACATTTTAAAAAATCCTGATTTTTGCTGTTTATTTGCCATTGTGTAGTGCCCAGCTGGTTTGGATTTTTGGTCTGAAATGTTCAAGATAGAAAGGGATTGGCTCAGAAGGACTTCCTTTGCTGGTTTGGTGAAAAAATATTAATCCATTCCAAAGTTACTAAATTTAAAAATGTCAGGTTCTGAGCCTGCTATGTCAGCATTTCAAAATAGCTGTATGAAGTTTTCATATGGGGAATCCTTTGCTGTGAGGGCAATACACTTTTTTCATTTGCTGCCATTTTGTTTTCTGTTTTTCCCTAAAAATTCAAATTTGGAAAACCACAAAAATGACATTCTGGAAAGCGATTAACATGTGTAGCTTGCTTATTGGGGCCCCCTTTGCTGGATTATATGCTTAATATTAGAGAAATGCCCTTCAAATGTTGTTTTTTTGTTGAAGATTATAAATCTTTTTTGTGAATCACAGTATGAAAAAAGATTCTTTTTGTCCATATCATGAGTCATGAAAACATCCTTTTTTGTGAGGGGAAAATCCTTTTCCCTTTGCCAGCATTTTTCCCTGGTGTCTAGTGGCATTTGCAGTACTTGTAACTGGAAACACAATCTGCAGCATTATGGTTTAAGTTTCTTAGCATTTAACATAAGCTAGTATGCATTTTAATGTCCTTAAGACAAAGCCCTTAATAAGGGATCTAGACTGAGAGTGAGCTTTTAAGGTGAAACATTAAACATATTGCCATTTTTATATGGTAATCCAATTTTTATAATGTTATTTTAATGTCTTATGCAGAAATGTGAACTTTTCATTACTTTTTATTATGATTATTACCAGTATCGATGCTACCAGACTCCATCAGTGACCATTCCCTTGTTATGTGCACCTGGACTAACAAGTTCACTAAATGCACACCACAAGTCTTGAGAAATTGATCATTGAGAACTGGTCTTGATGCCTTCAAGCAATACCTGATGCTGATAAACTGGTCACCACTTGACAGAGCAAAGGACGGGAGCCAAGCACTGAAATACTTACTTAAGATCTTCACTAAGGCCTGTGACATCTTCTCCCCATACAAGACCAAAAAAGTAAGAGGGTCCACTAACCCGTGGCCCTCTGGCTCCCTCCTAGAGCTTATGCAACACAGGGACAACCTATGGCATAAGGCTAAGGCAACTGGTTCACAGACTGACATTATCGCCTACAAGGCAGCCAGGACCAAATGTACGAAGCTCGTCCGATCAGCCAAAGCATCATACTATAACAACCTACTTATCAAGGATTGAGACAATGGCAGGGAGTTCAGGAACTTGATGAAATCACTCACAGGAAAGGCCTCCAGAGCGCCACCTGACCTAATCATAACTTCAGCCAGTACACTCCAGGAACCCAGTGACATCGCGGAGGCATTTAACCTTGCCTTCATTGACCTTAGCAGCGTGCTACCTAAGGACTACCTCACACATCCCAGTCAGCCATCCATCACAAATCCTCCCTCCCCCCAAACAACAGAACTCCTCCTTTCTGCTTCAGGCTGATCACAAGGGATGAGACCCTAAAATATGTCAAACAAGTCCTAAGAAAGACTAGGATGGGGAGTGACCTAGTTGAGATAAAGTTGGTTGCCCTCATTCTAAGTGAGCTCGCCACTCCACTCACTAAGGTATTTGATGCCTCACCTTCCCAAACAGATAGAAGGCAGCATTGGTCTCCCCTGTCTTTAGGAAGGGAAGGGAAGGGGATATTGTTTAACCAGGTGAGGCACACTAAGCTGAAGCTTGTTTCCAGGTGTGGCCTGGGAGAACAAAAAAGTTAAGTGACTTGCTCAGGGTCACATAGTATGCAAGTGAGGGCTGTGGAATTCGAACCCAGGTCTCCAGGTTTGCAGCTCAGAGCTTTAAACCACTTTAATGCTGGAGATAAAACCAACATGACCAATTATAGGCCCAAGTCTATCCTCCCCTCAATCTCCAAAACCCTGGAGTGAGTGGTCACCGATCAACTCACAGAATGCCTGGAAAAGCACAACCATCTCTGTGCACAGCAACATGGATTTCATAAAAATCACTCCACAATTACCACCTTAGTTGATTATACCTCTAGATCTACAATGCCATAGATAATGTCCTGGCAGTGGGGTCTATCTTTATAGACCTTATGAAGGCTTTTGACGCCGTTAACAATCAACTACTCCTGAACTGTCTACTATCCACAGGCCTATCTGACACTGACACGGTGGTGTGATTTGGCAACTACCTCACAAACAGGACACAAAGAGTGAAAATAAATGGCAACCTTTCAGAACCTAGGGAGGTGAACCTTGGTGTTCCCCAAGGATCTATTCTGGGGCCACTCCTGTTCAGCCTCTTCATTAACTCTCTACCCTCTTCCTGCCTGGCACACATCATTCTGTGTGCTGACGATGCTGTTATCTTAGTACCCAGCAGCAATCAGTCCTCTATCACCTCAGAACTGCAAGTAAACTTCTCTCTGCTGGAATCATGGTTCACACTTAACAAACTATTGCTCATCTACAAGAAGGCAAAGCATGCTCTTCTCAGTTCCAAAGAGCAAGACGAAATATGTACCGCTGCTGATAAAGAACCACAAAGGTGATACCTTCGAGCAAGTCAGCACCATTAAATACCTTGGGGTACACCTGGATGATACCTTCACTTTCTCATAGCACATCGACCAAGTCATCAAAACAACAAACACAAAACAGGGTGTTCTTTACCAACACAGGCACTCCATGACCCTGGATGCCTTAAAAATTGTTACCTGTTGTTCTGTTTTGTCAACCATCGATTGCGGCCTTGTGATCTAATGGGCTGGCTCCGATACCACCCTAAAAAGGGTGAAAACACTCCACAGTAAGGCCTGTCAATTTGTGTTGAAAGCCAACCATCTGACTCATGCATGCACCCTTTACAATAGGACCGGATGGTTCCCCCATCACCTCAGGACACAATTCCAGACTTGCCTACTAGGAAAAAAGTTGATGTTAGGACTCACGCTGAACTCAACCTCTTGGCACTTCAAAAATACACAACCTGCCATCAACACTAGAACTGTGACTAAGGGGTGTGTGCAGGTGCCTTTCAGGTGCACAATGCTAGCTCAGAGATCTCTATCCTTCTGGGGACCAAAATGGATCAATGAACTACTGACCACCCTAACTGAGTGTAACAAGCTCTACCAGTTCAAAACTGGCTCTGCTCCTACCTGGACCACAAACATATCTGTGCCTGCTTCTCCTAATGTTGACCCACCTGCCTCAACCTGACCCTCTCTCCCTTCACTCCTGTCCAGTCCCCCCATCCACACCTCCTTTTATTCATTTTCCTCCCTCTCCCTAGTCCCTACTCCTCACTAGAGATGTTGCAAAATGTTATTTTGCTGGCAAAATTGCTGCAAAATCAGCAATTCCACTACACAAAATATTTCATGAAGTTGAGGCAACATTTCACCAGCAATTTTGCCCACATCCATATATGGCCATTGTGAATTTATACCCCTCCTTGTTGTCTAGTGGCTGCCCCCAGCTAATCACCAGCCAAATTCAAATCAAGAGAACGCTTCCTTCCTGGCCCCCAATATTCCCCCCAAAACACACAAAAAAATCCCTCCCATGTCCCTGGTGTTTAGTGGCCCCACTGGCTGATCACTGGCCAAATTCAAAAATCAAGAACCTTTCCTCCCCTCAGTCACCCTGAGCTCCAGCCCCCAATCTTTGTAAAAAAAACAATCCACTCCCTTGTCCCTGGTGTCTAGTGGACCCCCCACCCTGTCTTAAGTCAGAGCCCACCCCACTCCCCCCAGTACCCTGATTGGGTCACCAGCACAGTCATCCAATCGCCTCCATGGCTGGCAGCCCATCTGGTGCGCAATGAATGATCACATGTACTGCACTCATTCATTGAACACTCAAATGGACTGCAGGCCGAGGAGGTGGTGGAGGAGCTGTGCTAGTGGCAGTGAGAACTGGGGAAGAGTGAGCTCTGAATTAGACACAGGGTGGGGGTCCACTAGTCACAGACCGAGAAAGTTGATTATTTTTTACAAAGATTGGGAACTAAGGCTCAGGAGTAACTGAGGGGAGGTTCTTGATTTAATTCAGCTGGTGATTGGCTGGGGGCACTAGACACCAGGGACATGGATGGAGAGTGTATGTTTTTTTTTTTGTTGCTAAGATTGGAGGCCAAGGCTAAGAGTGACAGGGGGAGGGTTCTCTTGATTTGAATTTGGCCAGTGATCAGCCAGGGAGGACCAATAGACACCAGTTACAGGGGAAGGGATTGTTGTTGTTTTTTTTTCAAGGATTGGGGGCCTGGTGGTGAAATAAATAAATTTTGCCTGTGGGGGGGTGAAATTTCATCCACTAGCAGAAAATTTCACTGGTTCACTGGTTCACTGGTTCAAGGGCAAAATTTCACCCCCCCCCCCAAAGGGTCAAAATTCTGAATTTCACATGGTGAAATATTTCATGAAATGTGCAAATTCCACAAAATATTTCACCCAGTGAAATTTCCCAATTTTGCACACTTTTCCTCACACTCCTCCACCCCAGCACCCTTAACAAAGCCTACCCTTGCTGCTCCTACCACTTCCCAGCAGCCCAAGCCCCTCTCCATTCCCTTTCTCTATGCTCTTCCAACTCCCTTCCTCTCCTCTTCTCGAACCTACCCCTGACAAAACCTACTCAGGCTGCTTACTTCACTCTGTTCCCCTCTATGGACCCACCCCTGACAAAGTCTACTCTGGCTGCTCATTTTACTACCCCTCAGTAGTGAACCTGCATGGCAATCTCAAAGTGCTACACCTTACTCAATGAATGACGACACTGTTAGCACTTCCCTGCTATAAATATTTCCCTATTTGCTGTTATACTATCACCTGTGTGTACTGTGTAACCTCTGTTAAGTGATGTCATGCAGCCACAGACACTGCCAGCTATTTCCTGAAATTTCTGTGATATTTCCAGAAATATCTCCTGCTTTCTGCATTTCACAGTAGGGGCAGCAGAGAGAAACTCTTCAGAAATTTTATGAAATATCTGGAAATAGCTGGCAATGTCTGTGGCTACCACTGTATGTTATGCTACATTATGTCTTGTATTGTACTGCTATGACTAACTTGTAACCTTTGTAAATGAGCTCCTGGCTCAAAGGTATTGATCCCAAACTTAAATAAATGCATTGTTTAAGTATTTTTTGAGTTATTTTATGATATTTGTTTCCCTTCAGTTGTAAAGACTGATAACATTTCTCAGTCATGGAAAGTGTAGTGCCTGACAATGATGATGCTGCAATCCCTGTTGGCTAGCAAGTATGAAAGCTAAAAATGAATCTGCATGACATTGACTATGACAGATTATTTCATTTTTCATTTCATTTTCATTTTTTAATATTTGTAAGCCTGATGAGCATCACTGGCCATTTTCATAGGTGACAAGTGACAATAAATTGACATAAATACAAAATACATAAATTCACACACTATAAATACAGCAACAAACACGTTTACTGTACAATAACATGTGATATCAACAGTTAACAAAATCAGCAAGTACATTCCTGTTTGAGTTGAATGTGCTTTTTTAGTCTAGTCTTAAAAGTCCAGATTGTTTTTCAGTTCAGAAATTCATATGGGAGGGAATTAAAAATACGAGGGGCTCTTTATTGGAGAGATCTCTGCTCAACTACTTTTTTTTTAAAAGTGGGAGTTTAAATGAAAATCTATCTTGAGTTTTGGTACCTTTGATATTAGTATATCTAGGAAACAGTAAACAAACAGATGCGGGTAAAATTCTAGTGAGCACTTTAAACAGAATAATACTCATTTTCAGTGATATTTTATTCTGGAGAGATAAACTGTTGGACTGCTATAAAAGTAAGCAACGATGTGTATGAGTCGGGACACTGAGCATAAATCTTATGATGGAATTATAAGTTACATTCAGTTGATCAAAAATGTTACAACTCTTTGCAGAATAAACTATCAGTCCAAAATCTAAAATACTGAACAAAATCTGTGAGCTAAAAGTTTTCTAGCATCCGTGGTCAAAAATGACTTGACCCCATCTTATAGAGGCAATCTAATCTTTGATGGACTGTTCAGATAACATTTTTAACAAGTAATTGAAAAGACAGATTAGAATCCAGTACCAACCATAAATTTTTAAAACTGTCAACCAGCTCAGTGGTATTCCCTTTTAAATCCAAGACAGGTAGCAAATCTTCATTTTCTTTTTATTAGAAAATAAAATAACTTTGGGTTTTGTAGAGTTTAACAACCATATAATTAGATACTATCAAAATCAGGTTGAGCATTTTTGAGAGCATCATTTGGTGTTTGGCTAACCCCATAAATAACCGCATCATCAGCATGCAATGTTAGAGAGCAAGTAGTACAAGAACTAGGGGCTGAAATCATCTATAACAAGAAAATAAGTGGCCCCAGGATTGACCCCGGGGCACACCACAATATATTAATTTGGGATCAGAAATGTGATCTTCAATATGAGTCATATTGTATGTGTACTATTGGAAAGATAATGAGAAAACCATTTAATAACATCATTTTAAAAATAAAAGTTGCTAAGAATACCAGAAAGTAAGCTGTGCTCAACCAGACCGAAGGCTGTGGTGAGGTCCACAAAAATGGTGGACCTCACCAAGGCAGGAAATTGATATATCATGGTGGACCACACCATGGTATAGAAATGTCACCTTTTATGCTTATTATTGAGTTAAATAATATATAGTATCTGTAATTGGTCATCATAATAGTACTCGATTTTAGTTTGATTATTATGGATTCCTTTTGTTTAGTTGTTTCTTGCAGATCTGACCTCATGACTGAGACCCAATTGTAGGTTTTCTACCACAACTATAGGCAGTAGCAGAATATAAGTAATTAATTGTACTTATGCACAGAACAACTGGAGTTTGCATTCTGAATTATTGTCATTATCTATTTCATATTGTCAAGCAAATTAAGATCCCGAAGCTGCCGATGTGACTAGAGGCTTACTGTAATTATGGTCATTGATTTACTGGTAGATTAGCTTAGAGAGGTATATTTCTAATTCTTTTGTAATGTATTTTCTTTTTTGTTTTAAGGACTAATATACAATTTCAACAAATAAATTCACAGTTGTAAGAGTAGTTGGGTTCTGGTATGTGCCATTATCAAAGGTAATTTATTGCATCACTGACAAGGTTTGCTTTGTATGCTGCAGTGCTGATTGAGGAATAAACAAATTTGTACATTTCCATTTGTACTGTTACTGAAGACATTTCATTAATAAAATACATATTTTTGTCCTATTTACATAAATAAAGGAAACCAGGATGCATTTATTTACTCACAGTAGAGAGCTGCAAACATAAAAATTAGGTTAGCTTCCACCTTCAGAGAAAAATAAAGTGGGAAATAGGCTAAAATAAATGATTCAGTCATGCAGCATGATAAGACTTTTGGTAATTATGGAATAAAAAATCATAAGAATACAACTACAAATGAATGCGGTTTATAAAACCTATGTACACACGGGACAACAACTGATAGAAATTGACAAAGTGCTTATATCTACATCAGGACAGACTTTTCAATATTCATCTGATTGAATGCTGATGCATTCTACATTTTGCTTACATTTCAAAAAAAGAAATATTTGTGTTTATGCAATAAATTGCCTATGATAATGTCACATACCAGAACACCACACCTACTCGCATGACTGTCGGTTCATTTGTTCAGATTGTATATTAGTCCTTAAAAACAAAAATGAAGAGACACCACAAATAAATTAGAAATGTAGCTCTCAAAACTAATCTACCAGTAAATAGTGACCATAATTATGCCTCTAGTCACGTTGGCAGCTTCAGGATCTCAAACATTTTATACTTTGCTTGGCAATAAAAAATAGATAGTGACCCTAATTCAGAAAGCAAAATCCAGTTGTTCTGTGCCTAAGCACAATGAATTACTTACATTCTGCTGCTGCCTATAGTTGTGGTGGAAAACCTGCAATGGGGTCTGGGCCACAATGTCAGATCTGGAAAAAAAAAAACAATTAAAAAAAAAGGAATCCATAAGAATCAAACTAAAATCAAATATGATTTCAATGACTAATAATGGATACTATACATTAGTTGTCAATAATATGCATAAAAGATGAAATTGACATCCTGCTCATGCTAATCTGTCACAGTCAATGTCTTGCAGATTCATTTGAAGATTTCACATTTGACAATTGACAAGAGTTGCAACGTCATTGCAGTCACATGCTACACTTTCCACGGCTGATAAATGTTATCAGACTTTTCAACTGAGGGAAAACAAACATTCTAAAATAACTTAAAAAAATACTTAAACAATCTTAATAAAAAGTTCACAATTCTGTATAAGACATTAAAATAACATCACTGTTACAGATAACATATAGAAATGGCAATATTTTTTAGATTTTATCTTTAAATGCTTACAAAAGAGAATTTAATGTTGTCTGTTCTGGGTTCCAGTTACTACTACATTACTTCCTTTTCATAACTAACTGCCTAAGTAAAGTGCAGAGCAAATGTGATACCAAGCAAAATGATTGCTTTTTATGTATGTTACCACATTGAATAATCATCTGTCTGCAAAAAGTGTGTAGAGCAAAAGTGATGCAGAGCTACTGTAAATGATGTCCTTTTAGGTACTGCATGTTCTAATATTTTATGTGCATGGGTCCAAATATTGCCAAGAGAGCCTGTGTGTCTAGTGGCACCCCCCACCCTCCAGTCATCAACCCCATATCATCTTATTTCCCTGGTATCTAGTGACACCTCCCAGCTGCTGATTGCTGGCCCCACATTTGCTTCTTTATGTTCTCAATTGAATAATGCCAATCCCTGTCAAAATTATGGCTGCACACAATGTAAACACTTAAAATGGAAGGAGCAAACATGGCTTTCATTTTGACAGGGACTGGCACTTTTCACTTGAGAACATAAAGAAGCAAATGTGATGTAGGTGATTGAAGGTTTGGGGGAGCCACTAGACACCAGGGAAATATTACAGGTTAATATGCTGGTGATTGTGGGGGTAATGCATTCATGAAAAATGGAAAAGAACAGAAGGAACGTGTTGCTTTGGAATATATTTATCATCACTGGGCCATGATACAGCCAATTTACGAGAATTTTAATTAGTTGATAATGAACACAATTCAGTTATATTCTAATTGTGCTTATAGTAGTCTAAAATTTTTGAGATTGTATTTCTGTGCCACCTCTCTTGGCAGTATTTGGACTCATGCACATAAAATGTAAGAACATACCTAAAAGGAAGTCATTTACAGTAGCTCTGTATCTAATTTGCTCTACACACTTTATGCAGACAGCAGATTATTAAATATAGTAACATACTTAAAAAGATCTGGCTGGAGCAAAATTGACTGCTAATGCATTAATCTGACAAGGGACACAGAATTAATGTGTGAATTTGCATCAGCAGGTACTATCAGCAGCCTAGGACATCACTCTCAAAGGCATGTGCAAGCAGTGAACACACTTGCAGGGGGTAATTAGTCATTTGTATGTAGTGCATGCTGCTACATGACAGTACAGCAACCACCATGCAAGATGAGCACAGAGCTGGCCCAAGTAATGAGCAGACAGAGCATGCCTTAACTCTTTTGCACTGCCAACTAGGCTTCTATGTAGAATGCTGGGATGTCTGGATTTGTGGAGGGTTCTCTTGCCCCCTTTATGTATTCAGGACTGCTGGGAGTTCTGTGCAGGAGCCAAACCATGTCAGAAAGTGACTAGTTTAGCAATACCAATATGGAGATGCTGACAGTTTCATATCTATGTAATGCAAATGTTTTTTTTCTCAAAAAAAAAGGCACTGATCTTTGTTTATGAAAATCATGTTACAAGGCAAAGAAATCTCCCTGAAGTGAGTGCAGACTTGGATGCCTTTGCAGCTGTAATAAAGCAGACCAATTAAGTACCATACTACCTTCATAAAGAAAAAAATATATTTTATTTGTTGATTAATTATCATTAAACAACTGAAAATATCCTGAGATATTCATCCAAAGGATAGCAGTGGATCCACTTGAAAGTGCAATCCCCAGGACCAGCACAGCTAGAATTCCTAGGAGACAACATCTCTATATTGTGTGAACTTTAATCAAACTTAGGAATAAATACAACAACTTCACCAGCACAATAGCAACACATAAAATCTTTGGGTGCCATATCAAAGACCAAACATACGTTTTGGTGAGAAAACCCCACCTTCTTCAGAGTGCAAGCCTGTACCGCCTCTCACTTTGTTTAAATACCTAAAGTGAGAGGTATAAGGAAAATCTTTAAAGTGCAAGTAACTGGAAAAAGTATCTTATAAAAATACTGTATCCAGTTTGATGAACTATACACAATGCCATATGCACATAGATAACCATAAGCACATTGAAAAAAATATATACATATTAAAAGCAGTGAGTAGCACAAACAATAGGATAAAAAAAATACTGAAATAGCATCCACTGACTCACATCAAATTGTGTCTTCCTTAATAATACTTCACCACGGCTGCAGAAAATAATTAGCCAACATTATTTTCTTAAGAATGGGTTATAAACATATATAACCCTACTAACAGAATAGGGACTCAGCAGGTATTTTACATAATTAATATACATAACATACAATATGATGTTCATTATGCACAGTTTTAAAACACAACTGGGGTCAAGCCAGCTGTTGAAAACAGCAACCGTCAACTATACCAATTAAAATAAATAATACTTCCCATCAACTTCTAAGAATTCACACACATCTATTGTAGATTTAAAAAAAAAACAATCATAGTTATTCACACGAATGATCAAATGATTTTTTGATTTAAGTTGCAGCAGCATATTAGTGAAATAATTTGACAGACGAATGGTAAAATGCTTGCAGGCACCACAAACTTTTAAGGACTGAGTGATGAGATGAATGACCACAAAAATCAAACAACAAGAAATTTTCTAAACAGAGTTTAATAACTGTGTTCACTTTTTAATGTACAGCAAGGGCTTACAAAAATGAACTAGGCAGGAAACTCAATTTATGTGGTGTCCTGTTTAACAACCATTACAGGACCAGCCATGTAGAGGGCACAGTCAAAGTACTGATTTTCATGAAATCCAACATAACCAACAATACAGAACCATCTGACAGGGAAAAAATCAAACATACACATACATCAACAAGCAATAGCTAACCCTGAAAATTAACATGGTGCCCTGTTTAACCTCCAATACAGGACAGAAAATGTAGGAGAAGCAATCAAAATGCTGACCTAATTATACTTTATATGCAATACCTGCCAAAAAAAATGGATATATGTAATATATATGTATTTATATATATATATATATATATATAGGTACACACACATACATAACTGGCAATACCTAAACCTAAATGTATGTGGTATCTTGTTTGACCACCAATATCAAACCGGTCATGTAGGAGGCACAATCAGAATGTTACCATACAATACATTAAGTATATATCACCTATTGATATTCTCTGTGGATCAAATAAAAATATCACTGCATATAAATCATAGATAAGAACTCAGATTGTTATTTTAATTTAAACCTCTTGGTGTAACAATGTCTAATTCAAATATCCAGTAACATGCACACTGTTTCAGTTTTTCCACAAACTCTCCTCCTCTGGGTGGTTTGGAGACTTTCTCTATACTTTGAAATTGCAGGCTTGCACATGATCTGTGATTTGCTTCTTTATAATATTTTGCAATTACATACTTCTCATTACCACTATGCATTGCTTATGTTCTCTGATATGGGTTTTGAGGGCATATTTTGTTTATCCAATATATGCTAGACCACAATGATAATATAACATAGAGAATAATAGATGGGTAGGTGGTTATAATGAGGATTTTACACACTCCCGAGGGGTGGGATGCCACATAAACCCTGAGAGCGAAGCTCCAGGGGGTTTATTGTGGCATCCAACCACAAGGGTGTGTGTAAAATCTGTGTTTTACACACCTACCCATTCTTTATTTTGTATAATTGCTGGGGATTTTTTTTTTGCCAAAGTAGTTATACAAAATAAATGTGTATCTATATGGAGCCAAGCCACAGACTGTTGGGGTTTCAGCCTGGTCTGTAGTGGCTCGGCTCCTGATCTAACCCACTGTTTTGTCTTGTTTTTTATTTCTGAATGAAAAAAAATAATGTGCCCGGTCATATATATATATATTTTTTTTAAATAACTTACTGCCGATTCCTACTGTTGGCGAATGGAGAGGACGTACAGAGCTGAGGAAGAGCGAGCCAGTACATGCGTCGAGGTAGGAAAACCGAGCACGTGTTTGTCATTACAACTAGCTGGTTATAATGATAAAATTACAACCTGATTTTCCTATGAGAAAAAACAGTTATTATATATGGATGACACCTTCAGCTGTACAGCTGATGAAACTGGTAACTTTATATAGGGTCCCATTTTGGGGTGTCTAAAGATAGCACTGCCTCTTATGATATTACAGTATGCACAGTTTCCACAAATATTAAAGATGCAGTGGTATATTGTGTTTTTGGTTTTTCAGCCTACAATAAATGTGAAAGAGACTTATATGCCACAACCTCCTAAGGGAAGTTTTCATTGTGGAAAATGTACACTCTGTAATAATACAAGAGACAGTATAATAACACAAGTGACAGTGCTACCTTCAGATTTCAAGGTATAAAGAAAGTGCCAAAACCACCCAGAGGAGGAGATTGTGTGAAAAAACTGCAACAACACAAATACATATTTAATGTATTCTATGGTTGGGTTTTAAACTTATGCATAATGAGCATCATATATCATGTATATTAATTATGGAAAGTAACTGCTGAGTCCCTATTCTATCAGTAGGGTTACATATGTCTATAACCCAATCCTAAGAACATTATTTTGGCTACTAATGTTTTTGCAGCCACAGGGTCATATTAAGCTAAAGGAAGATACAAGATGATGTGATCTGGTGAATGTCCATTTCAGTATCTATTTTTCCTCCTATTGCTTGTGCTACTCACTTCTGTTAATATGTATATAGTGTTATCAATGCACTTATCGTGATTTATTTGCATGTGGTGTTATATGTATAGTTCAACAAACTGGATATGTCTTTTTTGTATACTATTTATATTTATTCACTTACATTTTAATGATTTTTATTTTACCTCCCACTTTAAGTATTTAATGAAGTATGAGGGTGGGTTGGGACAGCACAAAGAGTGAGGGAGTGGGAGGGTTTTTGGTTTTTGTAAATAATGGGAAATGGAATGGAGGGTGGGGTGGGACAACACACAGAGAGGTGGTGCAGGAGGATTTTTTTAACCACCAGTACAGGACCTGCAATGTAGGAGGAGCAATCAAAATGCTGACATAATAGTACTTTACATGCAATACCTGCCCAAAAGCTGGACAAATATATAGAGAATAAAGGATGGGGAAGTGTGTGATATGAGAATAAAATGCACACCCAAGGTGTGGGATGCTTCATAAACAAGCATCCCACATCAGGGGTGTGCATTAAATTTGAGTTTTCAACACACTTTTCCATCTTTTATTTTATATAATTGCTGGTCAGCAATTTTTTTCCAGCCAGACTTCTGAGGTCACATGACACACTGGCAGACCTTATGGAGATGTTGATAAGAAAATGTGATACTGTTTGGTAAGAAAATGTGATACTGTTCTAGAAGTCCTACATTAAAAGTACTCTTTAGTAGCCTGTAAGAGACTGATTTTATTTTAGTGCTTCTGAACTGTAATTGAACTGCACACACACACACACACACACACTCACTCTGTCTCTGCCTCCCCACTTCCCTTTTTGTTAGCCTTTTTTTATTTATTGCCATTTCTGCATTTTTTTTTAACTTACAGTTTGCATTCGGGATCCCCAAAGTCACCCACAGCTCTGTCCGACGCGGCTGAAGTGCAGGATCAACCGGATACATGTTATTTTAAATGCAGAGGTATACATCAAGCACAATTTAAAAAAAAAACACACACATTACAAAGAGAGATGAGTTTGGTGGGTGCTGGTGGAAGCTCCTCCCACATAGCAAGCAGAGAGCCAATGAGGGAGTGCAAGGTTCTGACAGACACCTTCATGAATGCCATAATAACCAGTGGGTTATTATGGCAAATACCAACTCGTTCATCCCATTAAAAAAATGATGGTCATTAATTATATACACATAACAAGCAATACCTAAGCATAAATTTGCATGATGTCCTGTTTGACCACCAACACAGGACAAGTCATGTAGGAGGTGAAATCAGAATGTTACCATAGAATACATTACATATACTGTATATCACCTATTGATGTTTTGGATAAAAAAAAAATGTTATTACTAAATAAAAAGTCATAGATAATAACTCAGATTGTTATTGTCATTTAAACCTCCAGGTATAACTGAGTCCAATTCAGATATCCAGTAATAATCACGCTGTTTCAGTTTTTACACAAAATCTTCTCTGCTGGGTGATTTTGGCAATTTCTCTGTAGCTTGAAATTGCAGGCTTGCACAAGATCTGTGATTTGCTTCTTTATAATGTTTTGCATTTGTGTACATCTCATTATCGCTACATATTGAGAGTTTATGTTACCTGATTTGGGTTTTGAGTGCATATTTTGTTTGTCCCATATATGATAGACTAAAAGGACACCATAACATACGGTATAGATCACACCTTCACTTGTACAGCCGATGAAATTGTTAACTTTATATATGGTCCATTTCATTTTGGGTGTCTGAAGGTAGCACTGTCTCTCCTGCTATTACAGTATGTACAGTTTCCACAAATATTAAAGATGCAGTGCTTCGTAGCTGTTTCAGCCTACAATAAATGTGAGAGTGATTTGGATGCTGCAGTGTCCTAAGGGAAGTTCTCATTGTGGAAACTGTGAACATTGCAATAACACAAGAGAAATCAGAAAAATGAGATATATGTCCTAGTAGCATTGCCTGATGCACATGTTGACTAAAAAAAGGGCTCATATTTAGCAAAAGCTGTTGCCTTATAGAGATAGAATGTTACCTTTACTGTTGGGGCAGTACAATGGTCTCCTTGCCGGCTCATTAGCCATTTACAGAGTAAGTGAAATAAACGCCTGAAAAAGAAAACAAAACTTTAACATCTGAAACCATATTCAAATAAGGGAATCACATAATTTGATTATAAAACGAAAGAGCCTTGACGGGAACCCCTAAATATTTGTGTAAGTAGTCTATCCTGCCTGGAGAGTCTGTACTCATGTGTTAGATAGTGTAAGCTGCAGGACAGGCATCTATCTGGCTGAGGTGCAAAAAGTCATAATATATACATAAGGGAGACTAACGAAAAATATTGGGATACTAAGAAAAATTATTCTTATGGCTGACCAAGCACTGCTTTTCAATGAATTAGTTCAACTGAGTGGAATTCCCAAGTGAGAGACCTTGTAACTTTACTAACCTGGAATAAGTGGAATAAAATAAATGAGGACAGGCTATTCATATTGCCAGTGGAGATAAAGAGAGATCAAGGAAGAAGGTTAAAACTATTTATTAGCTGAATGGGGAAGAACCCCTACATGGCCTCTGAAAACATATGAACATGCCAGCAGAAGCAGGCCTTGCAGTCTTATCGAGTCTGCTCGATTGTGCAGCTAGCCCCTCATCTCACAACTGCCCCCTTCACCCCTACTCATCATAACCCCCTTCACCTTGTCCCACCCCCTCTTAAAGCCACACACTGTACTACAGGAAACCACCTCTTTGGGCAGAGTATTCCACCTGTTTACCACCCATCGTGTGAAATAATGTATCCTAATTTCCATCCTGAATCTCCCCTTCAGTCTTAGCTGATGCCCTTTTGTATCCCTTCCCCTTCTAATCCAGAAAATCCCTTCTGTATTAGCCTTGTTTATCCCACTAAGATATTTAAAGCTCTTGGTTAACTAGGATCTGCAGCTTATCTGTTAGGGAGGAATATGGGCAGACTAGGTGGGCCAAGCGGTCCTTATCTGCCGTCAAATTCTATGTTTCTATGTAAAGGCAGGCCTTACCTGGTTACCAAAGAATGAACCAAAAAAAGAACAAAATGATGAAACATGGTTTTTGGAGAAGGTAACAGATCTCCTGGGACAGGCACAGAGTTCTAATTTCTTTTTGTTTTATAGATACTATCTCCGTTCTCAGGATCCCAGTCCATGACAACAGGAAACAAAACCTCATCAGGTTATGGGACTCCAGCCAACAGAGTGGTAATATGGTTTCTTTTTTTAAAGTTGAAAAAATTTAATGTATTGTAGCCAATAAGTTCTGCCTCATTGTTTCAATGCATGATTCTGTATGGGGTTCGAGGTGCAGGCTGCAGCATTCCAATCATCTAACATCCTCTGGAGTGCAAGGGAGAATTCTTGCAGGAAGTCATGGACTTCATTTCTGACAGGGTGTAAGAATCAGCCAGATAGTTGATTCTGGGTGACTTCAATGTCTGGATTGATGATGAACTCTGGCACTTTGATCATGACTTCCTCCAGACAATGACATTTCTGTGCCTAGCACAAGCAATAGCTTCTGTGGCTTACCACCACAGCCACACCTCGGACCTGGTATTCTCACTGGGGATTGAAGTCAATGACCTCAGAATTGATCCAGTCCCTTGGTCCAATCACTGCACAGTGGAGTTATCATTTGGGCCCTCCCCCTGATAGTCCTTCCCCTGTTGAGATGGTCAGCTATCACCCTTTGAAGAGATTGTCCCCAGAGGGACTTTTGGGGGTGGTGAACTTTTCTGGTATAAGTGCTGCATTGCATGTGAAGCTGGTGTGGATGAGGCAGTGATGGCCTATAATAGTTCCATCTCCAATGAGTTAAAAACCATTACACTGATCTGTCCATGACCCATGTCTTCTTGCTTGAGATCCCTGTGTTTTGATGGGGCTCTCAAGGAGATGACCAAGGCTCGGAAGTTGGAGCATTGCTATCAGAAGACTCAGTCCAAGGAGGACAAACTGGCTTTGAGGGTTCACTACAATGAATATGAAAGGGCAATCAATGGTAAGAAGGCAGAGTTTCTATCCAGGGAGATTACTGCATGGAGGAACAGACTGGCTTTGTTCTTTGGAACTGTAGACTGGCTACTTCATCCTGCCTGCCTGCAGCTGAAAAGAGCATTTTTAGTTGCTTTGTGTGAGGAATTTGCTCAGTTCTTCTCTGACAGTGTGTCTCCATTCTGTCCAGGATTTCCCCAATCAGGCAAGGTCAACCCTGCAGTGGTGGGCCTTGTGTAGGTAGAGACGTTCCTATTGTGTGGGGTGAGTTTTGGCCAGTTGGGGTGGCTGTGGTCATTGAGGTAGTCCTGAAGCTATGGCCCACTTTTTGTGAAATGGACCTGGGCCCTACTCTTCTCCTAGTGGGGAGTGTCGAGACTGTTAGTCCAGTATTTGCCAAGATTGTCTAGTATTTGCTCTCAGAGGGGTTCTTCCCTGGCACCTTAAAGGAGGTGCTGGTGAGACCCCTTCTGAAGAAACCATCTTTTGATCCTAACATCTTGGCAAATTATTGACCCATCTCCAACCTCCCATTTTTGTGGAAGGCTATTGAGAAAGTGATGGCTTTGAAGCTCGAGGCACACCTCATGGCCTTTGACATCCATAAGCCATTCCAGTCTGGGTTTAGGATGCTGCATTGCACTGAAACAGTGTTGGTCAGGGTCTAAAATGATCTCCTTCGGGTGAGAGATAGAGGAGGTCAGTCAATTCTCATTCTCCTCAATCTCTCCTCAGCATTTGACACCATGGACTGTATTGTGCTTCTGGATCACCTTAGAGAGTATTGTGGACTAACTGATACTGTCATCAACTGGTTTGAGTCCTTTCTCATGGGCAGGATGCAACAGATAGTCATGGGGACTTTCTCCTCCTGTCTGAAGCTCCTGCCCTGATGAGTTCCTCACAGTTCGATCTTCTCGCTGATGCTGTTTGCGGTGTACATGCTACCCCTGGGTGAGATCATTAGATGCTACTGTCTGGGTGTTCAGTTTTATGCAGATGATACCCAACTGTATATGTCTTTTGCTCCTGGGACAAGTAACATTGTGGAAGTGCTAAATAAATGCCTAGTCAAGATCCAGGACTGGATGTCCTGTAACTGGCTGAGACTTAACCCAAACAAGATGGAGGTACTTGTGATCAAGCCTGGTCACCGGCATGATGTGGTTGCTGCCGTTGGGAACAGGGCTGTTTCTTGGCCCAATACCACTGGTGGCATGCACTAAGATGAAAAATGTGGGTATCATCCTTAATGATGGTTTGATGCTAGAAGCTCAGGTGTCATCCTTTGTCTGGAGTGGTTTTTTACCACTTAAAGAATGTTGCCCGGATTAAATCCCTTATTTCATCTGGTGACCTGCCTGAGCTGGTACATGTCTTTGTCACATCAAGGCTAGATTGCTGTAATGCTCTTAACATCAGGGTCAGTGAAGAAAACCTCCATCAACTGCAGCTGATGCAAAATGCAGTGACCAGGTTGCTGACAGCCCTTCCTAGGTCCTGCCATGAGACCACAGCTCTGCATGATCTGCTCTGGCTGCCTGTCAGATGGGGGATGATGTTCAAGCTAGGTTTACTTGCCTATAAGGCCCCATATGGCTCAGGCTCTGGATAACTGAGTGACCTCCTGACATCTGTCCTCCCAGTGAGTTCACTCTGCTTTGCTACCAAGGGCCTCCTAGTGGTTCTGAGGGCTAGGTAAAAAAACCTCAGGAGACTGTGCATTTGAGGTGGCCAGCCCAGCATTTTGGAACTCACTTCCCAGATCTCTGAGGGAGGATCCATTGGTGGAGTCATTCAAGCAGGGTCTGAAGGATGACCCTTTTAAAGAAGCCTTTTTTTAGTTAGCTGCAGCTAGATTTTATTAATATTTATTACTCAGATTGATTCTTTATTGTTTATATTTATTGCATTGACCCTTTAGGTAGGGTAAAACAAGTGAGTGTAGGATAAGAGATAGTTTATTTGTTTTTAGTTTAGTTAAATTCTCCATACCAAGGACCAGTGCACCCAGGAAACTCTGCTGCTGCAGCTGCTGTATCGCTGGTCTGATTTCCCCAACGGTGGTATCATTAATGGTCTAAGGAAGAGGGGGAAAAGGAAGGTTCATTTGAAATTGAACCACTGTGGAGTCCTGACTGTCACCAGGAGCACTCTGGTGTGAGTACAGGATCATCACTGAAGAGGGATGTTGTGAGGGGAAGAAAGTTTTGCTGGATTACTTTAAATTGGTTCCTTTGCATCTCAGAGCTGCTCCCATGTCAGTGCCCTGTGAGGAGGACTATTGTCGACTGTGATTAAGTTTTTCAGAAGTGGTAAAATGTTTCCTTGAATGGCTGTGGTGCTGGATTCCATCCAAAGGAGCCTGCTGTGACTTGGTTCAGCAGAGCCTGAAGCTTCAAACCCGAGGATTGTTGGTGAGCAATCGGTTGGTGATCGGCTTGCTGTGAACTAACTGGAGGCCTGGTGTTTGCTTTGGAGGCCAGACCCAGAGTTCGTCTGCTGCTTTTATGAGTGTCTGACTCTTGGGTATTTTCCCATTTCATCTTCTGGGCTATTGAAGCTACTAGACAGTCCTTTCTGTTTCCCAGAGTTTGGAATTGAATTTGGTCCCCCATCCTCCTCTGGACCCCAGATTGGCAGTGAGTACTGTGGTTTCTCTGTTGGTGGTAGTGAGAGGATAACCCAGGAGAGTTTTTCTGTTTTGGGATAATCAATAAACAGTTGTGAGAGAGCTGCTTTTCATTTTATAAGCAAAACAGTTGTGAGAGAACTGCTCACCAGGCTCAAAAAACTGCAATTCTCTCTCCCAAACAGTGGTGAGAGCACTGGTTAGGGGTCTCTTAGTGACTCCTTTCCTTTCCTCTCTTATAACTTTTGCAGATTGAAAACTTTCTCCAGGAAGTGGCACTGAACCATTAAGTTTGAGGATTCTCCTTAGCTCTGTTTGGGTTCTAGTAAATAAGTATATATACTGTGGGATCAGGGTGGTTGCAGGAGGTATCTGGGTTTAGATAGAGTGTGGCTGGTGAATGCCTGTGCAGGGAATTATTTTATTGTATTTGTTGTATGAATGATGTATGAGTAAATAGTTAGGATTGTATTATTTATAAGTCTGGGTTATATTATTATCATTTAGTTGGTTTTATTATTCTGGAATTTTATTTTAGTTTAGTTACTTTAATCATTTTAGTTATTCAGTTATGTGTGGGAGTCTAGGGTCCCTTCAGATTAGCTACTGAGCAGCCCTGCTGCTTGACCTCTGCCCTTTTTGTGATCCCCCACTCACTCCCCGCTGCCGCTATAATACATTGCAGGCAAGTGGGTATTGCTAGGGGGTAGGGGGTCTGTGACAGGGTGCCTGGAGCTTAACTCAGGTGAGGGGGATCAGATTGGTATGGAGCAGGAGGCATCCTAGGAGTAAATGGAGCCTTGAGAAAGGCCCAACTTGTTTGGTCTCCATTCCTAGGGTTCCAACAGGCCCATGTAGACAGGCAGCTAGAGAGCCTGCAGCCTTCACTGATCTCCTCTGGGCGGTGTAGTGCAATGCCAGGTTGATGAGGAACAAGATCGCGATTATGTCGGACTTGATTTCCTCAGTCGACCTGGCATGCATCATGGAGACCTGGCTGGGGGATGATGTGGGGACAGTTTTAGAGGCCTCAATCCCAGCTGGGTAATCCATAGTATACTGCCCGAGGAGGGATCATAGGAGTGGGGGTGTAGACATCTGTTTTATATCTGACTTGAACTTCTCCATGCATTTGGTGGGCTCTACTAGGTCATTTGAATGTGTGGCAGTGCATGGGGGTCCAGGTATGGGTTGCAGAATTCTCCTGGTTTACCGCCCTCCAGCAGCAGGTGGAGAATTTCTGCAGGAAGCATCAGACTTCATCGTCGACAGGGTATTGGAGTCACCCAGATGGTTTATTCTGGGGGATTTCAATGTCTGGATCAATGATGAATCCTCACGACTTGGTTCTGACCTCCTCCAGCTGATGGCATTGCTGGGCCTAGCACAGGCAGTTGCCTCTGTGACCAACCACCACGGCCACACCTTGGACCTGGTATTCTCACTGGATCTTGAGGTCACTAATCTTGAGATTGATTGGGTTGCTTAGTCTGATCATTGTACGGTGAAGTTCTCTTTCGGGTCTCCCCCTGATGGTCCCTCCCCTGTTGGGATGATCAGCTATCACCCTTTGAAGGAACTATCTCTGGAGGGACTGATGGTGTTAATTGATCTTTCCAGTGTTTGTACTGTTAGTGCAGTTGGCGTGGGAGTTTCAGTTGAGGCCGACAATAAGACTGTTTCCGAGGTGCTCAATGTCATCACATCAGATCGTATACAACCCAGGTCTTCTTGTCTGAGACTTCAGTGGTATGATAGGGCTCTCAGGCGATGAAGATCAAGGGTTGGAGGTTGGAGCGTTGCTGGTGTAGGACCCAGCTAGAGAAGGATAGACTGGCTTTGAGAAATCACTACGGTGACTATCAAAGGGCAATTGACCATAAGAAGGCAGAGTTCCTGTCCAGGGAGATGGTGGCAGGGAGAAACAGACCAGTTCGGCTCTTTCAGATTGTGGACAGGCTTCTCCATCCTGTCTGTCTACAGCCAAAAAAGCATTTTCAGTAGCACTTTGCAAAGAGTTTACTCTGTTCTTCTCTGACAGGGTATCCTCTATTCAGGCCGGGATCTCACCAGTGGGTTTGGACCAGACCTGCAGGATTGGGTCTAGATGGATCAGGGGCACTCCTACTGTCTGGACAGAGTTTTGACCAGTGGAGTGGCTGAGGTCTTCAAGGTGATTTCGAAGCTGTGGACCACTTATTGTGAACTGAGCCCAGGCCCAACTCATCTCTTAGTGGGATACGTTGAGGTCATTGGTCCAGTGTTTGCTTGGATAGCCAGGTGCTCACTTTCGGAGGGAGCTTTCCCCAATGCTTTGGAGGAGGTGTTAGTGAAACCCCTTCTGAAAAAAATCTCTCGACCTCACATCCTTGCGAATTACAGACCAATCTCCAACCTTCCATTTTTAGGAAAGGTTGTTGAGATTGTGGCTCTGCAGCTTGAGGAACACCTGGAGTCTTGTGGCATCTATGAGCCATTCCAGTCTGGGTTTAGAGTGAGGCACAGCACAGAGACAGCACTAGTCTGGGTGCATAATGACCTCCTCATATCAAGAGATGGAGAGAGCGGTCAATTCTCATTCTCGTCGATCTGTCATCAGTATTTAATACCGTGGACCACATTGTGTTGTTGGATCACCTTAGAGAGCCTTGCGGACTCACTGGGTTTGTTATCAACTGGTTTGAGTCCTTTCTCTTCGGCAGGAGGCAGAGGGTGGTGATGGGGAATTTCTCCTACTTCCCTCTGCATCTGACCTGTGACATTCCTCAGGGCTTGATCCTATCACCGATGCTGTTCTCGGTGTACATGCTGAACTCTGGCTGACACTTAATGCAAACAAGATGGAGGTTCTAGTGATCTAGCCTGGCCACAGGAGTGATGGGTATGCCTCCGGGATGACACAATAGCAGGGGAGGTACTAACGACAACAATAATGGAAAGGGATCTGGGTGTAGTCATATCAGATGACCTAAAGGTGGGTAAGCAATGTGAGAAGTCAGTAAGGAGAGCCAGGGGGATACTGGGATGCATAGGGAGGGGCATCACAAGTAGAAAAAGGGAAGTGGTTATCCCTCTGTACAGACAGTTGGTGAGACCCCATCTGGAGTACTGCATGCAGTTTTGGAGACCTCATCTATGCAAGGACATAGACAGGATGGAAGCAGTCCAGAGGAGGGCAACTAAAATGGTGCAGGGTCTACATCAGAAACCATATGAAGAGAGACTGAGAGAGCTTAATATGTATACCCTTGATGAAAGGAGGGACAGGGGGACATGATAGAAACTTTTAAGTACCTCAAGGGAATCAACAAGGTCCAGGAGGGTAGCATCTTTCAGAAAAAGAGATGTGTAAGAACAAGGGGGCACAATTTAAAGTTAGAGGGGGGACGGCTCAGGGGTAATGTGAGGAAATTCTTTTTCACGGAGAGAGTGGTGGACACATGGAACCACCTTCCTGGAGAGGTTGTGGGGTCTAAAACAGTGGGGGAATTCAAACATGTATGGGACAGACATAAGGCAATTATAGTGGGGGGTTGCAGGAAGTAGGCTGTTGGTTAACTAGAATCTGCAGCTTATCCAATAGGTAGGGAAATGGGCAGACTGGGTGGGCCAAGTGGTTCTTATCTGCCGTCAAAGTCTATGTTTCTATGTTTCTGTTTCTTTGGAGAGGATCATCAGACAGTACAGCTTGTGTTTTCTCTGCTACGCATATGATACTCAGCTGTACATGTATTTTGCACCAGGGACAAGTGGTGCTGTTGAAGTGCTGAATAAATACCTTGCTGAGATCCAGGATTGGAGAAACTCTGGCTGACACTTAACGCAAACAAGATGGAGGTTCTAGTGGTCGAGCCTGGCCACAGGAGTGATGGGTATGCCTCCAGGATGACAACAGGCTTGGTCCTGGGGTCTACACCATTGATGGCATACTCTAGGGTGAGAAATCTGGGTGTGATCCTCAGTAACAGGCACACATTTGAGGATCAGGTGTCGCTGTCATCAAAAATTTTTTACCATCTGAGGAACATTGCCTGGATTAAACCCCTAATTCCGCCTCAGGATCTGCCGTCACTGGTGCATGCCTTTGTGACATCAAGACTTGACTACTATAATGCTGTATTCCTCAGGGTCAGTGGAGGGAACCTCCGCCTGCTGTAGCTAGTGCAGAATGCAGTTGGCAGGCTGATGACAGGATCACCAAGGTCCTGTCAAGTGACTGCAGTCCTGTGGGGTCTGCACTTGCTGCCGGTCAGGTGGCGGGTTCTCTTCAAGGTGGGCTTGCTCACCTATAAGGTACTATATGAATAGGGGCCTGGCTACCTGTCTGACCTCCTTACCCCTGCCATCCCAGCTCGCTCCCTATGTTCCTCCACCCAGGGCCTCCTGGTGGTTCTGAGGCTCGGGTTGAAAGCCTAGGGTGATCATTCATTCAGGGTGGCTGGCCCAGTCTTATGGAGCTCACTCCCAAGAGCTCTGAGGGAGGCCCCTATGGTGGAGGTGTTCAAGATGGGCCTAAAGACCCACCTTTTCAATTTAGCTTACCTGCAGACATAGAAACATAGAAACATAGACTTTGATGGCAGATAAGGACCGCTTGGCCCATCTAGTCTGCCCATTTCCCTACCTACAGGATAGGCCGCAGATCCTAGTTAACCAACAGCCTATTTCTTCCTACCCCCCACAAGAATTGCCTTATGTCTGTCCCATGCATTCTTGAATTCTCCCACAGATTTAGACCCCACAACCTCCTCAGGAAGGCTGTTCCATGCATCCACTACCTCTCTGTGAAATAATCTTCCTTACATTGCCTTGAACTGCCCTCCTTCTATCTTTTAAATTGTGTCCCTTGTTCTTGCAAGTCTCTTTTCTGAAAGATGCTACCCTCTTGGACTTTGTTGATTCCACTGAGGTACTTAAAAGTTTCTATTATGTCCCCTCCCTTCTTTCCTCAAGGGTATACATATTAAGCTCCTTTAGTCTCTCCTCATACGGCTTCTCTTGCAGACCCTGCACCATTTTAGTTGCCCTCCTCTGACTACCTCTATCCTGTCTATGTCCTTCGGAGATGGGGTCTCCAGAACTGGACACAGTACTCAGATGGGGTCTCACCAACTGTCTGTACAGAGGATAACAACTTCCTGTTTCTGCTGCTGATGGCTCTCCTATACATCCCAGTATACCCCCAGCCCTCCCAACTGCCTTCTCACATTGCTTGCTAACCTTATGGTCATCTGATATGATTACCCCAGGTCCCTTTCCTTTTCATTGTTGTTACTACCTCCCTGGGTTCTTGTTTCCCAGGTGCATTATTTTGCACTTCTTTGCATTGAATCCTAGCTGCCATACTTCTGACCATTCCTCCAACCTTGCCAAGTCCCTTTTCATCCTTTCCATGCCTCCTTGTGTATCAACCCTGTTGCAGATCTTTGTGTCATCTGCAAAAAGGCATACTTTTCCTTACAGTCCCTCTGCAATGTCACTGATGAAGACATTAAAAAGGACCGGACCCAATACTGAACCCAGTGGTACCCCACTAGTAACCCCTCTTTCTTCAGAGTGGACTCCATTTCAATTACCTTCTGTGTCCTGTTGTGCAGCCAATGTTTTACCCAGGCTACCACCCTGGGACCCACTCCCAGGCTGGTTAATTTGACTATTAATCTTTTGTGTGGGACTGTGTCAAATGCCTTGCTAAAGTCTAGGTAGGCCATGTCCACAGCCCCTCCCTGGTCTACTACTTTGGTCACCCAGTCAAAGAAATCTATTAGATTCATCTGACATGACCTTCCCGCTGTGAACCCATGCTGCCTTGGGTCCTGTGCTAAACTGGCCTCTAGGTACTCAACTATTCTTTCCTTCAGAAGTGACTCCATCACTTTCCCTACCACAGAGGTCAGACTGACAGGTCCTAGTTTCCTGCCTCTGTCTTGGTCCCACTTTGTGAAGGGAATCACATCTGCCTTCCTCCAGTCCTCAGGTACCACACCATCCTCCGCATGATTTATTAAAAAGAGTAGCTAGTGGTTTCACTAGTTCCTCTTAATTCTTTTAGAATTCTGGGGTGAATTCCATCAGGACCCATTGCTTTGTCCACCTTCAGTTTTAGGAGTTCTTGCAGAACCCTTTCTTCTGTGAAAGGACTGGGATCGACCCCCCTATCAAGAGTGCTTCTGTTAATTGGATTAGGCACTTCCCCTCCTCTTTTGTGAATACTGAGCAGAAATATTCGTTCAGTATCCCTGCTTTTTCACTGTCCCCCTCTGCCCACCCACCGTTCATTCTATTCAGCCTCACTATCCCTCCCTTTATCTTTCTACGCTCGCTGATGTACCTATAAAAGGTTTTATCCCCCTTCTTAGCTGAGTTGGCTATCTTTTCCTCAGTTTGGGCCTTTGCTATTCTGACTTCCTTCCCTGCTTCCTTCTGCCTTAACTGGTACAGCTCTCTGTCCTGCTCCTTCTGTGTTTCCTTATACTTCCAGAATGCTATCTGTTTCTTCCTGACTTTCACAGCCACCTCTTTTGAGAACCATAGTGGCTTTTTCTTTCATTTTGATTTGTTTATTTGCTTCACATAACGGCTTGTTGCCTCTGTGATGGCAGTTCTGATGATTCCCCATTGTTGCTCCACACCTCATTCTAGCCTGTTTGCTAGTGCTTTTCTGAGGCACTCTCCCATCTTGCCAAAGTCAGCCCTCCTAAAGTCCAGTACCCTCACTTTTGTATGGCTTGACTCTGTAGCTGAGTTTAACATGAACCACACTGTTTGATGGTCACTTGTCCCCAGATGGCAACCCACTTCTATATCTGAGATCTTCTCACTGCCCCCATTTGAGAGTACGAGGTCTAAGATTGCTCCTTCACGAGTGGGTTCTGAAACTAGCTGTCTAATGCCTGCCACCTGTAGGGCATCAAGAATGGCCCTGCTCTTGGATGTGGCTGCAGCAAATGTGCTCCAGTTAACATCTGGCATATTCAGATCTCCCATCAACAGTATCTCCCCTTCCTCTACCATTCTAAGAATGCCTTCTATCATATCCTTGTCCATTCCCTCCCCCTGACATGGGGGTCTGTACACAACCCCTGTGCGGATTGTGGTGCCCTTTCCAGTCTCCAAGGTGACCCAAAGTGCCTCCTCTCCTCCCTGTTTACTCTTTTGTTCAGTTGCTTTTATCCCTTCCTTTACATAGAGAGCTACTCCTCCCCCTCTTCTCCCCTGCCTGTCTCTCCTGTAGGTTATGTACCCTGGTATGTTAACATCCCTGTCACGGTTCTCTGTGTACCATGTTTCTGTGACTGCTACGATATCCAGGCATCCCTCTTCCATCAAGGCCACCAGCTCATGGAGCTTTTTGCCCAGACTACGGGCATTGGTACTCATTACCCTCCATTTCCTGATGGTCTTACTCCCTTTTGCCCCATCCATGTCCTTCTTGCCTTTGTCACTTTCTCCATTTACCCTCGCCCTTCTCCTTATCGACACCTCTGTGTTGGTGTTTGCTGCACATATTTTAAATTGTGCCTGATGTATTTAATATATTTTATATTTTATTTTGCTGATTATTTAAAAGGTGACCCTGTTAAATTGTTTATTCTGTACAGTGCTCAGATCCGCAGGGATTAGGTGCCTAACTAAATAACTGTTTACTTACTTACTTGATGTAATTTTATTATATGTCTCTTATACCTTGTAATGTGCCAGAGCCCCGGGGATTGGGTGCTTAAAAAATAAAAACTTACTTACTTAGTTACACACAAATAGAACTCATTGAAATCTGAAGCTCAATGTAAGTGTGACAGTGAGATCAAATAATGTGCTGGGGAGGGGGGATTGTAGTGAATGGAAGGATGCTGACAGATTCCACTCACTCATAGCAACACAGTGGTGCTGCGTTAGGAGTTCGAGTCACGTTGTAGTAAATGGGAGGACATGAGCAGATTCCACTCCCTCTGCATTAGGAATTCAGTCACAGACCTCTTCTTCTGATAGCAATACCTCAGCATTGCATCATCACAATGCAGCCGAAAACTCGGATCAGCCGAACCCCGAGGACAACGGAGGTCGCGAGGGCTCTGCAGCTCTCCCCCACAGCCCACAAAAGCAGCCGCAAACTTGTACCAGGTATGCTGATCCCACGGTCTGCACTGCTCCTGGATGCGACCTTTGCTGTGAGCGCTGACGCACTGAGGATTCAAAAATCAGCCTCTGGGCGCCTTTTTTCTTAAGGACACTTTTTGTTCAGCGTACATGTGGAGATAGTTTATTCCATCATCTTTTAGGCTTGAGAACTCAGTTTTACTCGTTACTGCATGCTATTTTAAAATTGTTCCCTTTAAACTGAGTTTTTCCATCTGCTGTATCATATTTAAAGCCCTGCTGTTTCAATATGAAAATAACCTTAAGCTAGATAGCTAATTACTGCCTAAATTTAACTCTGAACTGATAGCCAAGTTACCATTTTTTCACATTTATAGCCCTGCTGTTTCAATAGCAAAGTAACCTTAAGATAGATAGCTACTTACTGTCTTAATTAATTTAGTGCCTTAATTAATTCTGAACTGCTAGGCAAGTTAATCTCTCAATTTCACTCCGCTCCCTGCTGCTGTAATTCCATAGCCCGAGTTGACCCAGCCCCCCTGCTCTTCTCCTCCACTTACCTACTTAAACTGATTTCTCCCTCTCCTTCCTCCACAGCTGACCCCTGAGGACGACGTAGGTTGTGAGGGGTCTGCAGATCTCCCCCACAGCTCACAAAATTCACTGAAAACTCAGACCAGGTACGCTGATCACATGGTCTGCACTGCTCCTGGATGCGACCGTTGCTGTGAGCGCTGACGCACTGAGGATTGTCCCACTGAACGTTACGCATTCAGCTCCCCACACCCCCACCACCACCCTTGGTCAGCTTGCACATAACTAGGGGATCTTTGCATCACGTGACAAAATTTTACCTATCAGCCCACTTCTCCAGCAGCAGCTTATACCAGCGCACCACTAGTGGATGCTGCTATATTCAAATCACCTCAATAATCAAAATGTTCCCATTGTTGGTGATCCCTGTCCTCTTTGCCTCTATGATCCCCCAGCTATCACTCCTACTCCCTCCAGTGGAGCGTCTGCTACATGACTGTTACACTACTAACAACACCATAATAACCTGGTATGGTCTTATTTTGCTCTATTTACCTACACACAAGCCCCCCACCCCAAGTCACATGCACCTTCATACACCTACTCCATCCCAGACCTAATAACCAGTCCCTACAAGCACAACGCCCGCTGCACTACTACTCTGATACCCCTCAAGCTGCAGCCCCCTAACCTTCCAGTTAGCATTCTACCAGGTACCCTCCCTCCCATCACCTTGATAACCCACCTCATATGCACCCTCCCAGTCCCTACCACACTCATTAAAAAACCCACTATTTCCCAGACTACCCGGGTCACTCCAAGAATGCTCAGGCTAACCCTTTTACATCATGCTCTCCTCCTCCTGTTGCTTTCTGGTAATATGCACCCCAACCCTGGCCCGCCTCACTCTGCTGTCCCCCCTAACAACAAACATGGTAGCCTCCTGCTGGCAACACTTAATATCTGCAGCCTCCCAAAAAAACTCATCCCTCTCCAAGGCTGGATAGCCGAACACTCACCTGATGTCTTAGCTCTTTCTGAGACCTGGCTTTCAGATAGAATACCCAATGGGGCTGTCACCTTCTGTGACTACACCTTCTACCGAACAGACAGGGTTAGCAAGAAGGGAGGCAGCTGTGCCATCTACGTTAAATCCTCCCTCAGGTCTCTTGAGGTCCACACCCCACCACCTATGCATGGAGCCCAGACCCTAACAGTCAAGCTCAGTCTGGGCACCCCGGGAAAAACCCTTTACATTACGGCAGTGTACATTCCCCCCAGCTACCAAAAACTCACTTTTGAATCAGTCCTGGACAGAATCTCCCACCTCCCCCCTAGGAGTGAAATCATCTTACTAGGTGACTTCAATGTCAACTGGCTGGCATCAACATCGTCCCCCAGCAAGGACGCAGCCCTTGCTTGTGACCTCACACAGGTTTTCAACTCCCCGACCAGACGGGACTCTAGAACTGGGACCTCAACTCTAATAGACCTCATCTTCACTAACAAACCTAAGAATATCTCCCAAGTCACCGTGCTCCCTGACTCAATTAGTGACCACTCACCTGTTACCTGCCTATGGTCCACCAGAATCCCCCCCCAGTATCACCGAGCATAGACGACTAAAAAAAGGAGCCCTAGCATGTCTCAAATCTCACCTAGCCTCCTGCGACTGGTCCCCTATTCACACTGTGCAACCTGTGGACACAGCTCTACCTGCTTCATTGCTACCTTCAATACAGCCTGTGATATATTTGCACCCTTCGCCAAACAAGTAATCAAAAAAAGAAACACCCCGTGGATCTCCAAATCACTGCTTGATCTAATGCAGCAGAGGGATAACCTATGGCATATGGCCCTTGTTTCACAGCTCCCACATGACAGGCAACTATACAGAGAGGCTCATAACAAATGCACATGGGCCATCAGGCAAGCCAAAGTTGAATACTATAAACACACCCTCACCTCCACCTGGGACTCTGGGAAAAATTTATGGAGTAACATCAAGGAGCTATGTGGGAAACCTGTCTCCCCTGTCCCTACCCAGCTTACAGTAAATGGGGTTACAACCCAGGACCAGACGGCAATCTCTGAAGCCCTCAACACCTCCTTCTCTGACCTCTTTCATATCCTTCCACCTAACTTCTTTGATCCTACCTCCCCCCCATCACCTCGGCCAAGAACACCTCAGCCCCCTTTAGGCTAAGAGTCATCTCCTGTAATGAGGCAAAATGCTACCTCACCAAATCTCTGGCAAATTCTCGTTTCAATTCAGACGCGCTGGACCTCAAACTCATTAGGTTTTCCCTGGATGTGACACTCCCACATCTCACCAAAATCTTCAACCTGTCCTTATACCTCAGCCAATTCCCCTCGGCCTGGAAGGGAGCAGTAATAACCTCTATTCTGAAGGGCGGGGACCCCACTGCGGCTACCAACTATAGACCAATTTCAATTCGACCACCCCTCTCTAAGGCTCTTGAAAAATAGTTTTGGATCAGTTTACTGACCACCTATCCAGACATGACCTACTCTGCCACGAACAGCACGGTTTCTGAAGGGGCCATAGCACCTCCACTGCCCTCACTACCTTTATTCATGAGGCCCTCGAAAAAGGATCTGTGGCAGGGGCTGTCTATGCCCCTGGCTCATTTCTGTCACTCTGCTAAACCCACCTTTGTCCCTGATGAATCTCCTAAACAAGGATGTCAGTTACTGTTGTTGTCTCAATTCCCTACTAATTGGTGTGAAATTTGACTTCATGTATTGATTATAAGAGCCTGAATGTGAACCTGTTGTTACCCCTGTAAACTGTTGCTAATGTATATTTGTGTACCTATTGTAACTATTGTAATTACTGTAAATAATGCTATTATGTGTCTTTTTCTGTAACTAATTTTGGGTCGCCCCTGAAAAAGGGACCTCTGGTCTCAGTGGGCTTACCCGGTTACTAAAATCTAAGTAAATAAAATAAATAAATGTTGATTTAACCAAAGCATTTGATACTGTCAGTCACGAGGTATTACTCCATACCCTCCCTTCCCTTAGCATTACACCAGTGGTCACCGCCTGGTTCAAAGATTACCTCTCAGATCGGTCACAACAAATCAAATTTAACACTACTATCTCAACACACAAGCCGGTTCATGCTGGAGTCCCGCAGGGATCGATACTTGCCCCCCTACTCTTTACTCTCTTCCTTAACTCCCTCCTCACATCCTGCAGTGGTCACTTACTGCTCTATACTGATGGTGCAGTAGTTTATTGGAAACACCCACACCCCAACTCCCGTCAACTTGCCTTGCAAGGATACTTTAGTGAGCTAGAAACCTGGTTCTCTGAACATCACCTTATTATAAACTACAAAAAAATGAAGTCTATGATCTTCGCCCACCGCCAAAGCCCCCACTGTCACTCGCCCCTAGTCATAACAGACACCCATGGCTCTGCCCTGGAGCAGATCTCTTGTTTTAAATATCTCGGAGTCACCTTAGACACCTCTCTCTCCTTCCACACCCATCTACAACAGGTCTCCTCCTCTATCAACATGAGACTGGGGATCCTTTACAGACACAAGCACTGTCTACTCCCCCCAGTCATGCACCTCACTGTATCCTCTTCTATCCTATCCTTGGTGGACTATGGGATAGTCATTTATGGGTCAGCAGATCAAACTGCCCTGCGCAGCATTAACCTCACCCTCAACAAAGCCTGCTGATTAGTCTCGGGTTGTGACAAGTTAACCCACACCTGTGAGCTCTATGAACATACTGGATGGCTTAACTTCCAAGACAGACTTAAATACTTCACCTGTCTCATGGCCAAAAAGATACAACTAAAACTAGCCCCTATCAGCCTCCACCCGATTTTATGCACAACCCCCCATAGGCGGACATAACGACATGCAGCTAACTCCAACCTGCTAATCCCCCACTGTAGAACATCTCTCCGACAAAGATCATTCCACTATTGGGCCCCTCTCTGGCTGAACAGCCTCCCGTCCTCCATCTCAATGACCCACAGTCTCATCCAATTTAAGTCAGGGCTCAAAACCCTACTCCTTGACTCCACAACCTGTGACTGTAATTAAACCCCAACCCCACCCTATCCCTCTCACCAACCCCCCAACCCCTCACCCCTTTCCTGTCAGTTTACTCAGGAACCTCCTTTGTCTCAGTAAACATCCTATAATCCTTTGGTTGACTGCTGCTAGCCTCCCTCCCAAGGCACCCAATCTTTCCCTATCCCTTTTATGCAAGTACTATGACTCTGGGTCTCTCAGGACCCTATCTAAATGTTTCCTGGTTTAACTATGACCCGGGGACTCTACCGTGCTCCCAGATGATATAGTTTACTAAGTTAACCTAAGCCAAGATTATCTAACCTGCATTTTTTAACTACTACTGTTTATGTATCTTTATTGAGTCGTATGCTGTTCTTTTACTTTACCTGATGTGGAGCCTTTGCAAAAGAGTCTATGACTCAAAGGGTTGTAATTCTGATTATTTTCAATAAATAAAAAATAAAATAAAAAAAGCAGTAACTTAGCTCTGTATCATGTTTACTCTGTACTTTACTTAGGCAGTTAGTTATGAATAGGAAGTAATATAGTAGGAACTGGAACCCAGAAGAAACAATATTAAATTATTTTTTGTAAGCATTTAAAGCTTGCTCTTGGTCTAGAACCCTTATTAAGGGCTACATCTTAAGGACATTAAAATGCATAGTAGCATATGTTAAACGCTAAGAAACTTAAACCATACTGCTGCTGTCCTTGTTTTCAGATACATGTACCACGTATTAATTCACCGAATGAAGTTTGAATTTACAAAAAAATTAACCTGTGAACCATTGCTTGTAACATACATTAGAGCATACTTTCCACCTTAATAACTGCATTCAGTTTACGCTTATGTATCTGATTCTAAAAATGCACCTTCTATGAGTACTGTCTTTGGAGCTTAAGTGCTTGCCTCTGAAAACTTCTTTTGTCTCTCTAAGCTGCACACTTTAAACTTTCTTGCAAGTGCTTCAAACCACAATGACCTTTGTGAGTTTGTCATCATAAGAAAAGTGGGTCCCTTACCTGGTCTGCTGTGCTCTGTCCCTCAACATGGTGCAAACTGACAGCACCAAGCCCCGGTGAGGCTAGGCCTCTGATATCCACAGTGCAGAGGGGCATGATAACATTAGTGATGTCATCAGGCACACTATCACGCCATTGCTAAGCAACCACCTCTAATAGCTAAGCAGCTGTTGCCTGCACCACAGGTAGACTGTGGTAGTAGAGGTGCTTGCCAGCAGACAAAAAGAAGAATTCTCTGACCTGCGATAATCATAAACATTTAAAAGATGCAGGCTGCTTGGTGAAAAATAATATCAACAATCTTGAGTGCCACTAGAAATTAAGGAAATATTAGAGAGTAGTGTGTGTGTGACTGGAGGGTGGGGGGGTGCCACTAGACAGCAGGAAATAAAATGTTAAGGGCTGGCGTGGTGACCGGGGGGGGCCACTAAGGACACCAGGGAAAGTTCTTGCTTTTTTTTCCCTATCTGAACTGTGGAATAATTACATGAATTGCAGATTACTTCTACAGTTTATGTGTACTGTTCAGCAGTTCAGCAAGAAAATTCCTTGGAACAGGGCAAAAGTTCACCAAACACATTTGGAAGATTTCCAATTTAACCAAAGGCGGAAGTTCGGAAAATCCAAGAAAGCTGATGAACTTTTGCGAAAGTTCAGCTGAAGCAGAATTTATAACTTTAGACCAGCACTACTGCCCACTGTCTGATGGCTGTCCGCTTAATAAAGTATATTTCCCTGGTGCCTAATGGTGCCCCTACCCTCCAGTTGTCCTCCATATATTTTTTTTGTTAATATTATATATTTGATATTTCTCCCTGGTGTCTAGAGGCGTCCCCCCCAACATCCACTTTATCCCTGGTGTCCAGTGGCACCTCCTATCCTCTGATGGCCATCCCCCAGAATGCTTCTGGTTGCTCTGGTGGTTAGTGGCACCCCACCCTCTGATGTCTGTCAGACACTGAAAAAAAGACAATGGTCCATCAATGTCTTTTTTTAATCTGTAAAAAATAAAATGGTCCATCGGTGATGCAACCACCCCCACTCCAACCTTCCACTGAGCACCCACCACCCCACCCCAGACCTCCCCACGCACATCCTCACTCACTCATTGGACCCAGTGTGAAGATCCGCTCTCCAGTCTAAGACACGGTTTGCTGTTGGAACTGGCGACTGCTATAGGAGAAATAAGATAGGTGTGGTTCAATGTATTTCAATGTGGTTTTCAACTTTGTTGCATAACTTGGCCATTATTGTACATTTTGACATCAGATTTTCAGCATGTCCTTTTTGAGACCCCACCCCACTAACAATGTCACTGGAATTATGCAAATCAGGCCTGGAAGGTGAATTTGTGGTCACTTGGCAAAATCACCTTTCAGGCAGGGTTTGAAAACTTTCAGCACTCTTGTTCATGAGATGGGGTTATCACAAGGGTACTGTATGTTCAAAATTTGTGGTAAAAATTTGTTACAATGGTGAAATTATCTGTTTCTTTAAAAATTAAGCTATGTTTGCTTGTAACATTCATAATTTTCAATATGTTAACCCAAATTTTTAACATAGTCATTTCTTTAAACCAACTGATGAACATGACAGCTGTCATTTTTCAAATCTTTACCAAAATGTGTTTTTGTGCCTGTGACATGGAATCATTTTGCAGTGGTGCAGAATGATGTTTAGGTGGAGATTTAAAAAGTTTTAATACTCAGTCAATGGGGTGGGGTAATATGAAGGCTATGGTGATAATTTGGTTGCTGTTGTACTACTAAGGGAAGCAACTGGAGGGCCATGCACTTCTACAGCAACATAGATGTACACAGCCATGGAGGGATGGGAGTGCAGGGCCCAGAGGTCCCTGTGCTCCCATAGCCAAATAACTATACAATTATGCTATCTCAAAAAATAAAGAAATACATTGCAAAAAACTTCATTAATGCACTAGTTAGGGTTAAAGTAACAAAAGTAGGGAAATATGGCATTAGGGTTTCCAACCCTAACACCCTGCCCCCACCCTGCAGGCAACGACAGGAAAAAACATTACGGTTTCACCTCTCTTGTCAAATAAGGCATGGGGTATGCCTCAGGGTTGTCAACCTGAATGCTCACCCTATTCTCATATACTGTATCCATTTCAGATTATTTACTAATGGAATGGGGTCCGTGTTATGGTTGACAACCCCAAAGCACACCCCACACCGGATTTGTGAGGTGGCAAGACAGGTAAAGCCATAGTGTTTTTTCCTGTTGCTGCCAACAGGGTAGGAGTGGGGCGTTAGAGTTGGAAACCCTAATGCCACATTTCCCTACATTTGTCACTTTAAGCAAGCAATAAGACATGACGAAGTGTGGGTTATGGCCTGATAAGAGCATGCCCCAGGTGCATTATGAGGCACAAGGTGATTATGCTGAGTGCCTTTAGCACCAGAGAAGTGTTCTTATCAGGCCATAACTCACTCCTTGGAGTGTCTTATTGCACTTATAAAATGGGTCCCCCATCCATAAATATTTAAGAAAAATAGTCCCCTTATTAAGGTAGTTTGTGAACTGTGCCACATGGCCAGTACAAGGTGCTCCCCTCCACACACACAGAATAATGCTGAGGTTGTCCTACCCTTATGCACACTGTGTTTTAGTGCGCCATTGGCACACACCTGGTGCTGCTGGTAGCAAGGAATGTGCGTGGTGGCCATTTCTTTCAGATCAAGTGGTTGGTGTCCTTAAGAGCAAACATGTTATTTCCCAGCCTCCATAGTTACCGCCTGGACTCTGGATAATCACGGTTCATTATATTGTCCACTCAAATGCCGCTCGCTCTGTGCAACTGTGGAAAATGTATGTTTTTTAATTCATCTTTTTTCAGAGGCAGTGAAGGAGCGGGTTATTTCATTTCAAGGAGGGATCCAGGGAGCACATGCATCTATTGTCTTCAGTTATATGAGGGATCCAGGGAGTACGCACATCTGACTGCTTCATTGCAGTCATTTGTTTTTCACACTAGCACAGGTTAAACTTTCACTTGGTTATGCTTTGCCCAGAGCTGATTTGATGTGCAGTTGTTTTGTGTGTTTGTGTATTGGGGGGTGCAGAGGATGAGTCTTAGTTATCTCACTGCCCATTCGTTCTGTCGAAATTCCAGCTCTCTCGTATCTCAGACAAAAAATGCTGTGTTTTCATTTAGTACAGAAGTGGCTCTGTGAACAGCTTTTAGAGATCATGCAGCTTTGTATCTGAAGTGGAGGGGTTCAAATAATTCTGCAGCAATGAGAAACTGAACTTTTGAGACTCATTGCCTCTTGCTGCTACCGCCTTCCCACTGCAGCTGTTTTGTTTGATGCTAGCTGAGGAGCTGAAGTGAGAGAGCAGTGGCATGGATTTGTCTACGTGCTGCTTCTTGGTTGGCACAAGTAGTGCCAGTTGAAAGGTAATGTCCTGATAAGGACGTGGCTGGAAAGGACTTCCAGCCAACCAGGATGCAATAATTTTTTGCCCATTTTATAACCGTAACTAGTGCATTAACAACGTTTTTTTGCAATTAATATCTTTAATGAATTAGTACATAGGTAAGGAAAATGATACATTTTACTACAATACTTCAAAAAAAAAAAGGAAACATACAAATGAAAATAAGCACAAAAAGGTGTACACTAATTGACAAGTCCTTTTCTGAATCATAGATAGGTTTTGAAGTCCCATTGATCATTCAATAAATTTGGTTTCACAGACTGCATTTTTTACAGTTAATCTTTTTATTGTAATTTTTGTGTTTATACATACAAATACACTACATTCTCCAATATACGCTTACATAAATTCTTAATAGGAGAAGGAAAAAACATGTTGTCTGAAGTATTACACAGTGATATTAAAGGGGAAAACAAATTTTGAGAAAACAATATGTAGCAGTAAAATCTGTATGATAGAGAGAAAATATGGCAATTTATGTTTCAACGGGTAAAAGGAGTAGATACAAACAAGAAATATGAGCAGCCGTGATTGTATTTCTATTATGCTGTAATTTAATACAAGTATGTGTAAGACTGCATAAAGGAAGAACATTAAAAAGAGAAAAATATCTAAGAAAGTGAACAAGAATGAAGAGGGAAAGGGAAGAAGAAAAGGAGATAAAAAGATGGAAAGAGGAGATGAAAAAGGAACGAAAGAGCTAGAAGCAAGATTCCAATGTGAACATATAACAACCCATGGATTAAGTGATGCTACGTGTAGACGTGTTTAAATATTTTAAATAGTCCTGCCAGCATTTATTATATAAATTAAGTGGGTCAGAGGCTAAGTGTGACATATGATCAAGGATGGCATATTGAGATAGTTGTTTGAGAATATCCGGGAGGGTGAGAATGATGTTGGATCTCCAATACATTAATATAAGGTGTTTTACTTGAAGGAATAGTAGGGATAACCACCTATTCTGAGAATGGGATATTTTGTATGCATGAGCATTGAAAAGACCAAGGGCTGGACATTCAAAAGAGTTGCGCCATGCGCAATAGGATTGCGCCTGCGCAAGTACGACATTGTGCCATTCTGCCATATTCAGCAGGAGGCAGTTGCGCCCACCAAGTCAAGCTGAGCAACAGCGCAATGCTAATGAAGGCATGCTGAACTGGAGGGAGAGGAACCATGCATAAACTGCACAGCCCGATATTCAGCGGGCTTTGCAGAGTTGTGCAGGTGCAACCCCCAACCTGCGCCTGCACAACTTTGAGCCAAAAAAAAGAGGAGTAAGTCGAGGGCCACCCACAGGTGAGCTGCCACATTGCAGGGCACAACACAGCAGCTGCCACCTGTGGGTGGCCCTCAACCTCCCCTGTGCCTTCCCAGTAGCCCAATCGTGGGCATATAGTAACCCCGACTGGCCCAATCACGGCAAAGTTTAAACATCCTCCAGCCCCCAACTGGCCTGATCACAGCAAAGTTTAAACATCCCCTACCCCCGACTGGCCCAATCGCTGGCATAAGTGAAATAAAATCCACCCCACCAGCCTGATCGTGGGCAGAAAACAGTTCAACCCCCAAGTACATATCCCTGGTGGTCCAGTGGACCTCAAGCCTGATTGTGACAGAAATGCATTCAACCCCCAAGGACCACCCACCCACCCTGGTGATCTAGTGGCCCCCACCCACACCCATGGGCCCCACCACCCTCTCTCCCCGTCAGCGGTGGGTGGCAGCATCCACCCACCTGCCACCCCACCGCCCACTGACTGACTGCCCGGTGAGGGCTGCATGCCCATTGGTTCAGAGCAGAGCTAATCGGTGTGAAGTATCAGAGCAGCAGTCCAGATATGTGAATGAATTCATTCACATATCTGACTGCCTTATACGTATGGTTGCATGCCCATTGGTTCTTGCTCTGAACCAATGCGTGCAGCCCACCGGGCAGTCAGTAGGTGGGTGACAGGGTGGCAGGAGGGTGGGATACTGCCGCCCACCGCTGATGGGGAGCGGGTGGTGGGGCTCCGTGGGCGGGTGGGTGGGGCCACCAGATCACCAGGGTAGGTGGTGCTTGGGGGTTTGAAATCAATACTGCCCACGATTGGGCTTGAGGTCCACTGGACCACCAGGGATATGTACTTGGGGGTTGAATGCATTTGCCTGCTATCGGGCTGGGGTGGGATTTTGTTTCACTTATGCCCGTGATTGGGCCAGTTGGGGGTGGGGATTTTTAACTTATGCCCATGATCGGGCTGCAGGGGGCATCGGTCCCCAATGGCTGCTGCCTGGCAGGGCACCAGGAGCAAGTCCTGGGGTATCGGTGCACCTGCACGCTAATGGCATGCAAATGTGGCCATAAATAGATGCAAATGTCCCCCCCACCCCTTGCATGAATTATGGCCCCATTTGCATGTCACCTTTTGAATATTGGAAGTTTACGCATGGTGCAATGGTACTTGCGCCACCACATCTTGAATGCTCTGCTCTGGCCACTTGCAGTGGTGCAAGTTCCACTTCGCCATGCACAGTAACTGTGGCCCGGGGGTGATATTCAAAGGAGTTGCTCAATAGCGCAACTCCATTGAATATCTCCCCGGACACACCCCTGTGCAACTATTTTGTGCAGCACAAGGGCTTGCATCACAGAATAGCGCAGTTTGAATATCCCGCCCCAAGTATGCAATGTTTTGGATCTAATGCAAAGGATAGACCAATCACTTTCATTGCAAAGAAATGAATATGAAGCCAAAGAGATTGTGTATGGGAGGACAATGCCATAAAATATCTAGCAAATTGTCATTGGGGGAGTAACAGAGCCAACATTTATTGTTGTTCATTAAGCCCATTTTTTGCAAAACATCTCAAGAGTTCTGTACCATAGATGCAGAATTTTGGTTTGTATGAGTGAACTGTGATTATCCTTGAAAGATTTATGGCAGGATAGCCAGCAGTTATGCCACTGTGAATTGGTTATGTTATAATTTAAAAAGGTACTCCATTTATTTTTTGCAATGATAGATTGATCTGGAATTGTATTTCTGATATGTTTGTAAATAATACTATTTAATTTAGAGTTTGTTTTGATCCATTTAGAAATAAAAGTATCATATATAGATTGATGAGGAATAGTAGGAAGATAAAGGTTCCATGCCGTACGTAACTGTAAATATTTCCAGAAATCGTGCTGGGAAAGATTCCATTGTTTGCTCAGGTCAGAAAAGGATTTTAATTTGAGAGTCTGAGGTATAAGTATATCCTGTAAGAAAAATTGCCCTTGTTTTTCCAATTACAACAAAAAATTGGGTGATTATCAAGAGTGATGTTGCGGTTCCCCCAAATGGGGGCAT
The DNA here is from genome assembly GCA_016271365.2 of Neoceratodus forsteri. NCBI lineage: Eukaryota > Metazoa > Chordata > Ceratodontiformes > Ceratodontidae > Neoceratodus > Neoceratodus forsteri. The sequence continues at coordinate 1,064,442,537 of CM028131.1, read as the reverse complement.
ATATGAGAGGGGTTGGGTTAGATTTAAGGCATTTATTAATTATTTTCCAGTAGTATATGGATGACACTATAGTAGGGTGAGATTTTAAATTGGGGGAGAGGGTTATAAATGAAGGAAGTGATTGAAAAACTGTTGCAGAGCTCAGGGATTTGGCTTCATTGGGGACTGGGGGTCCACCTGGAGGGAAGCAGGCCTTTACTGGCATGATGGTCTGCATCTGTCCAGGAGGGGAACCAGGATCCTATGTGATAGGTTTAAATGCTTCTTGACAAGCATTTAAACTAGCCAGGGGGGGCACTGGAAAGGAGCAGAGAAATCCTTGCCCCTCCCAAAAAATCAGGGTACTAAGTGAGGTGGACACCAACAAAGAGATGTCAATAGGGAGAGGCACAGGGGTAAATGGAGAAAGTGACAAACACTATAAGGACAGGGATGGGGCAAAAAGGGGTAAGTCCATCAAGAAATGGAGGGTAATGAGTACCAATGCCCGTAGTCTGTGCAACAAGCTCCCTGAACTGGTGGTCTTGATGGAAGAGGGATGGCTGGATATCATAGCAGTCATATAAACATGGTACACAGAGAACCATGGCTGGGATGTTAACATATCAGGGTACACAACCTACAGAAAAGACAGGGAGGGTAGAAGAGAGGGAGGAGTAGCTCTCTATGTAAGGGAAGGGATAAAAGCAACTGAACAAAAGAGTAAACATAGATACATAGATACATAGACAGTGTCAGCAGATAAGGGCCTATGGCCCACCCAGTCTGCCCATTTAAGTTTGTAAGTTCAGTTTATGTTTTCCAGGAAGTCTGTTGCCCCTTACTCCTGACCTCCAGAATTCCTTTATGTCTATCCCATGCATTCTTAAATCCCGTGATTGTTTCAGCCCCCACCACTTCCTCTGGCAGGGTGTTCCACTTGTCCACCACCCGCTTCTGTGAAGAAATTCTTCTCACGCTTTCCTCTGAATCGCTCCTCCTCCAACTTCATCCCATGCCCTCTAGTCCTGGAACATCTTTTCACTTAAAAATAGTGCATTCCTGCACCCTGTTCCTCCCTGTAAGATACTTGTATGTCTCTATCATATCCCTCTCTCCTCCTCCTCCAGGGAGTACATGTTCAGTGCCTTCAACCTGTCCTCATAGGACTTGTGATGCAATCCATGCACCATCTTTGTTGCCCTCCTCTAAACCTTCTCTACCTGTCTATGTCCTTACATAGGTAAGGTCTCCAGAACTGCACAGTGTACCCAGGTGCGGCCTCACTAGTGTCTTGTATAGTGGACTATGACCTCCTTTCCTGCTGGAAAACAGGAGGAGAGGAGGCACTGTGGGTCACCTTAGAGTCTGGAAATGGCACCACAATCTGCACAGGGTTATATACAGACCCCATGTCAGGGGAGGAATAGACAAGGATATGATAGAAGGCATACTTAGGATGGCAGAGAAAGGGGAGATGCTGTTGATGGGGGACCTTAATATGCCAGATGTTAACTGGAGCACCTTTGCTGCAGCCACATCCAAAAGCAGGGCCATTCTCGATGCCCTTCAGGTGGCATGCCTCAGACAGCTAATTTTGGAACCCACTCATGAGGGAACAATCTTAGACCTTGTAAGCTGAAATGGGGACAGTGAGAGGATCTCAGATCTAGAAGTAGGTAGCCATTTGGGAACAAGTGACCACCAAACAGTTTGGTTCACAATAAACTCAGCTGCAGAGTCAAACCATACCAAAGTGAGGGTTCTGGACTTCAGGAGGGCTGACTTTGGAAAGATGGGAGAGTGCCTTAGAAAAGCACTAGCAAACAGGCTAGAAGAAGGGGTGGAGCAACAATGGGGAAATATCAAAACTGCCATCACAGAGGCAACAAGCCTTTGTGTGAAGCAAATAAACAAATCAAAATTAAAGAAAAAGCCACTATGGTTCTCAAAAGAGGTGGCAGTGAAGGTTAGGGAGAAAAGAAAGCATTTAGGAAGTACAAGGAAACACAGAAGGAGCAAGACAGAGAACTGTACCAGTTAAGGCAGAAGGAAGCAGGGAAGGTAGTCAGAATAGCAAAGGCTCAAACTGAGGAAAAGATAGACAACTCAGTTAAGAAGGGGGATAAAACCTTTTATAGGTATATCAGGGAGCATAGAAAGACAAAGGGAGGGATAGTGAGGCTGAATAGAATGAACGGTGGGTGGGTGAGCAGAGAGGGATAGTGAAAAAGCAGGGATGCTGAATGAGTACTTCTGTTCAATATTCACAAAAGAGGAGGTGGGGAGGTGCCTAATCCAATTAACAGAAGCACTCTGGATAGGGGGGTCAATCCCAGTCCTTTCACAGAAGAAAGGATTGTGAAAGAACTCCTAAAACTGAAGGTGGACAAAGCAATGGGGTCAGATGGAATTCACCCCAAAATTCTAAAAGAATTAAGCAGAGAACTAGTGACACTACTGACTACCCTTTTTAACAAATCATGGGAGGATGGTGTGGTAACTGAGGACTGGAGGAAGGCAGATGTGATTCCCCTTCACAAAAGTGGGACCAAGACAGAGGCAGGAAACTACAGACCTGTCAGTTTGACCTCTGTGGTAGTGGAAGTGATGTAATCACTTCTGAAGGAAAGAATTGTTGAGTACCTAGAGGCCAGTGGGGCACAGGACCCAAGGCAGCATGAGTTCACAGTGGTAAGGTCATGTCAGATGAATCTGATTAATTTCTTTGACATGGTGACCAAAGTAGTAGACCAGGGAGGGGCTGTGGACATGATCTACCTAGACTTTAGCAAGATATTTGACATAGTCCCACATAAAAGATTAATAGTCAAATTAACCAGCCTGGGAGTGGGTCCCAGGGTGGTAACCTGGGTAAAACATTGGCTGGACAACAGGACACAGAAGGTATTTGTAAATAGATTCCACTCTGAAGAAAGAGGGGTTACTAGTGGGGTACTGCAGGGTTCAGTGCTGGGTCCAGTCCTTTTTAATGTCTTTATAAGTGACATTGCAGAGGGACTGGAAGGAAAAGTATGCCTCTTTGTAGATGACACAAAGATCTGCAACAGAGTTGATACACAAGGAGGCATAGAAAGGATAAGAAAGGACTTGGAAAGTTGGAGGAATGGTCAGAAGTATGGCAGCTTGGATTCAATGCAAAGAAGTGCAAAATAATGCACCTGGAAAGCAAAAACCCAGGGGAAGATTACATAATGGGGAGGAGGTAGTAACAACAACAAAAATGGAAAGGGACCTGGGGGTAATCATATCAGATGACCTTAAGGTTGGCAAGCAATGTGAGAAGACAGTAGGGAGGGCTGGGGGGGATACTGGAATGTATAGGGAGAGGCATCACCATCAGAAATCAGGAAGTTGTTTTCCCCCTGTACGGACAGTTGGTGAGACCCCATCTGCAGTACTGCATCCAGTTCTAGAGACCCCATCTCCAGAAGGACATGGACAGGATGGAGGCAGTTCAGAGGAGGGCAACTAAAATGGTGCAGGGTCTGCAAGAGAAGCCATACGAGGAGAGACTAAAGGAGCTTAATATGTATACCCTTGAGGAAAGGAGGGAGAGGGGGGACATGATAGAAATGTTTAAGTACCTCAGTGGAATCAACAAAATCCAAGAGGGTAGCATCTTTCAGGAAAAGAGATGTGCAAGAATAAGGGGACACAATTTGAAGATAGAGGGGGGATGGCTCAGGGGCAATGTGAGGAAGTATTTTTTCACAGAGAGGGTGGTGAATGCATGGAACAGCCTTCCTGAGGAGGTTGTGGGGTCTAAATCTGTGGGAGAATTCAAGAATGCATGGGACAGACATAAGGCAATTTTGTGGGGGTAGGAAAAAATAGGCTGTTGGTTAAATGGGATCTGCAGCTTATCCTCTAGGTAGGGAAATGGGCAGACTAGGTGAGCTAAGTGGTCCTTATCTGCTGTCAAAGTCTGTGTTTCTATGTTTCTATGTGACATTGCCCAGACATAGAGATGTTTCCATATTGACCCACAACAGTGATTTATTGCTGGGTTTATTAAACCATTTTACAGTTTGGGCAGTGCAGAAGGCCCAACAATATGCTTGGAACCAGGAGAGCCCAAAGCCCCCTTTGGACCAGTGGGAACACAGTTTATTATGACTAAATCTGGGAATTTTGCCTTCCCATAAAAAATTGCCAATTATTTCATCAATTCTGACAAAAAGAAAATTAGGGAGGCTTAAGGAGATATTAGAAAATAGATACAGTATTTTGGGAGCTATTGACATCTTGATAGCGGAGATTTTCCCATTAAAAGAGAGGTTAAGCAATTTCCATCTGTTGAGAGTGTTTTTAATATTTGCTAATGATGGGGAAAGATTGGCGTCCCATATCTTTTCTAATTTAGAGATGATCTCTATTTCAAGGTAAGAGATACCTTGAGGGGCCCAACGAAAACGTAATATTGTATTCATAGAAGGGTTACAAAAATTGTTCAATAGCATTGTTTCTGATTTGTTTAGATTCAGAGCAAGCCCAGAAAGTGAAGTAAAGTTGCAAAGTAACTTAATTAAGGGTGGTCCTGAAATTTTAAGATTTTTGAGTAGAATGAGGAGGTCATCAACGTAGGATAGTGAAGTATAGCAGGAATTACCGATAGGGATACCTTGGATCATGGAGGACTGATGAAGAGCAGCTGATAGGGGTTCCATAGCTAGAATAAAAAGAGTGGGGGATAAGGGGCACCCTTGCCTGGTACCTCTTGCCAGATGAAAGGATGAGGACAGAGCAGCGTTAGTAAGAACCCGGGCAAAGGAGATGGTGTATAGTAATTGAATCCATGTGCAAAATTTATTAGTGGCACCAAAGTGGGACAGAACACGATACAAATAAGTCCAGTTGAGAGAATCAAATGCCTTTTCAAAGTCAATGGCTATAGCTGCGGAAGGTGATTAAAGAGATTTAGCTTTGTAGATTAAATTTAATAATGAGTGGAGATGATCAGAACCAGTTCTATTTTTGATAAATCCAGCTTGGGAGGTGTGGACAAGTTTCGAAATTATTGATTCTAAATGAGTATTTAATATTTTGGCAAATATTTTCCCATCCGTATTAAGTAATGATATCGGTCTGTAACTGGATGGGAGAGAAGGGTCTTTATCTTTCTTTGGTAGGACAGTTATAATGGCTTCTGTCATAGAAAAGGGAAGTTTACCTTGTAAAGATGCCTCTTTGAAGACCTTAAACAGTAAGGGACATAAGATGTCAGCTAGGGGTTTATAAAAGTCTACAGAAAAAACATTACTCCCAGGAGCTTTAGCAAATTTAAGGGAATTTAGCACTGCTTGTATCTCTTTTAGGGAAAAGGGTTCATCTAGCAAAGCCATGTCTTGTTGGGAGATGTGTGGTAACTGTAAATTGTCCAGAAGGTGTTGTATGTATTCAGGTTGTGGGGGAGTGGGGGTGAGAGTATAATTGTTGGTAGAACGATTGCATAATATGGTCAATTGAGGGATTATCTGTATGGATTTTGCCTGAAGGATCTTTCAAACTGGCAATATGTCTCTCTATCTGTTGATTCTTGAGTTGATAAGCAAGCAGCTTCCAGCATTTATCCCCTTGTTCCCAATAATGGTGTTTAAGTCTAAGGAAGGTGAGTTCAGCTTTCCTGGATATTAATTTGTTGATTTTAATTCTAAGCTGAAGAATTTCAAGGTGAAGTTGTGAGTTATTATCTGGATTTTTTGTTTTATAATATTGGGTTTCTTTTTCTTTAAGAGATTTCTCTAAATTGGCCAATTGCTGTTCCCTTAGTTTTTTCTTGTGTGCTGCATAGCTTATAATTTTCCCTCTAACTGTTGCTTTGAGTGCTTCCCAGATGGTACCTTGAGATACATCAGTAGTGTTGTTAAAGGAAAAAAATTCTTGGATTTGGGATCTAATCCAAGGTAAGAAATTGGGGTCTTTCAATAAGAGTGGGTCTAGCAGTATAGCTTAGAGGTTAGAAGAACATGGTGTGAACGAGCTTGATACATCCAGCAGACCAGACCTGAGTTTGATTCTCACAACCTCCACTTGCATACTGTGTGACTCTGAGCAAGTCACTTAACCGCCCAGTGCTCCCAGGTCGCCCCTGAAAACTGGCACTTGTGCCTAGTAGGCCTTACCTGGTTATCAAAGACTAAAATAAAAAAAATAAATAAAATGAAATAAATAGATGCCAGGAGGGGGATTTAGATGGGGCCGGGCCTCAAATAAGATGTAATTTTATAGGAGAATGGTATGATATAGTAATCAGGAGGATAGTTGTGTCGATAATTTTTTCAGTGATGAATGGGGAAGAAAAACAGTAGTCAATTCTGCTATAAGATTTATAAAGCGGTGAGTAAAAAGTATAGTCACGCTGTCTCGGATGGTGTAGTCTCCAAATGTCAGTGAGACCGAAGTCTTTCGTTAGCATTGAGAGTGCAGAAATACTTCTGGGGTGGGAATCACACGAAGAGTTACTTCTGTCTAAATGTGCTTCCAAAGCTAAATTAAAATCCACACCTACAAGTATAGGAGAATTGTTAAAGTTACTATTCATAATTTGTTGGGCCATATTATGAAAGAATTCAGGTGAATCAGAGTTAGGGGCATAAATGTTGACTAACGTAAGGGGACCTGCAGGGGTATTTAAGTGGGCTATAATCCACCTGCCATCTGAATTGGAGATGGATTTGATAAGGGTCCAGTTAAGGGATTTATGTAATAGAATAGCTACCCCCCAATTTTTAGAAGTAGAGGAGGACGCATATGCTTGACCGATCCAATCCCTTCAGAGTCTGTCGACATCCTCTATCTAAAAGTTTTGTTTCTTGTAAAAAAGCAATATGAGTTTTATGCTTTTTGAGGTAAGAAAGTATTTGCTTTCATTTACAAGGTGAGTTGAGTACCTTAACATTCCATGAATGTAGAATTAGATCACTCATGTTAATGGGGAGATGAGTATAAAAACACAAATAGGAAGTAAGGGACTCATATTGAAAGGGCTAAAGGATGTTACAGACTTAGAAGGGAGAGGGCTAGCACAGTCAAATGCGTGCAGGATATTTAGTTTGTGGAAATGCTTAAATCCTGGGTGAATGTTTCCATTGGGTCTCACAAGGAAGAGAGGTAGTAAAAAGAATATAGAAGACATATATATAGTTACTAAACAAAACCTATGTATGTTATACTAACACACTATGAAGTCTTTAGGCAATATATCAAGATATGAGGTCAGTGAAATTGCCAAGACTCTCTCGCTGTACCACAGAGCATGTAAATAGTAAGTAAACCATGGGTGAAAAAGATCTTAAACCCAAGATACAAACTGTAAACAATTATTTCTATCAAGTTATAACTGTGACTAGAACTAAAGTGAACATAATAATTCCTTGGGGGAAGGGCATGAACATCTTACCATATAGGAAAAGGGGATTACAGAAAGTATATGCAATCACAGACATAAAAATATATCTTGAACCTAAGTTAGGCTGGAAAAAAGAACTGAGCTGAAACACTATTACGGCAATACAAACAGTATGCCATCATGGTTGGCTAAGCCCTAAAATTATAAGAGCAGCTGTACTTGTGCCATCTACTTTGTACTTACTCACATAATCATAATGCTTAGACACAGAAGTGTCTACAGTATGTAGGAGGGGTGTACAGGTAAAATGGAGTGAGTAGTGCCCAAATAGTATAAGGGTTTATGGGGTGTCGAGGCATTACAAGATCCAAATTGTATGGGGGAGGGGTATCTGGTGAAAGTCTTGTATTGAACAGGAATACGTAGTCATTCTGGCAATATGACATTTATAAGAGTTGAGTTTGTTCAGGCTTCGAGGTACTGCATAGATTATTGATAAGTACTAGGTATTTAATAGTAACACAAGCCCAAAAATTGACCCTAGAGTAGGAGTTACTTTAACATAGTGAGATTTCAAGACCTGGAGAGGGTCGAGCAAGCTCAGCTCTAAGATTACAACACAGGCTTAAAAAGCCATATCATAAGGGCTTCGAGTCACACCTGCAATGCCTAACTGTAGGGTAAAAACTAAAGACTAAGTGATAGATAAATAAAACAGTACAAGAAGTTGGTATACCATGGTTAAAGAAAAGGGGATTTAAAAGTTAGATAAAGGCGGGTTGGATTAGGAAGGAGACTAAAGAAAAATATTAAAGTGTTAAATGTTAGTCTGGGATGTAGCAGTGGACGAAGGGAATAACTAGTTGAGGGCCTCATTAATATAACCCCAAGATACTGTAAATTTATAACGTTTATATATGGTAACAAATGAGTGAGGTGATGTTGGATCACAAATTAGTTAACCAGGCAACCTCCCTTAATGGTTATGTGAGAAGGACATACTGATAAAAAAGATGGTAGACACCTCTAACTGAATATAGAAAATCATTGAGCACATATGAATTAGTCTAACATTACATAAGAACTGTCCCTTTAAAAGAAGAACATACCCAACATTAAGGATACTCAAAAACTGACATTATTAGTAATATATGCAGAAATAACTGGATGTATAATTTAGCAGACATTACATTGAGATAGAAAACTCCAAGACTATCACAATGAAATGCCTAAATAATATGACATGCTATTAAACCAAAAGCCTATAATGGCAATGTACAGCTTATCGCTTTCCTAACCACCTGGGTGCGATAGTATGCACACACAAGGAATGCAATGTGCGGTTGCAGGGCAGACAAATTCTGATAGTGATCAGAGAGCCGAGGTTAATTAGGCACTAACTTCGAGAGGTACTAATATATACACATGCCCAGGCATCATTTATAGGTTCAATTTGTTTTTGCGTTTCCCCTTCCATTTCTTTTTAGGAGGCTATGCCGATTTGAAAGGGGAGCTGGTCACCAATTCAGCCCAAGAGGAATCAGGCAACCTGCTGCCCTGTAAAGCATCTCCAAGGTCATTGCCAACAGGATCCACAGCTGATTCCGGGAGGTCTTCCTGAGATGAGTTTAAGTCCTCTTGTAGTAAAGAAAACTTATTGGAGATGATTAGGGGTGTAGTGAAACCAACATGTTGCTCGTGCTGAGAGATAGGCCTAGAACGAGTAGCATCTGCACAACAGGCATATTTAGAAGAAGGTGGATTCAAGTTCTTTTTATCTAGCAAGCGGGCTGAGATTTGGACAGGAGGTGCTGCATCAACCTGGAGAGTTACGGGTTTCTCAGTGCGTTCTTGATTTGCAGCCATAATGTGGGTGTGCCGGTCTGATTGGGAAGTTGCAGAGACAGTGGGAGAAGGGGTCAAATCAGTATTTCCAAATGGGGCAGTTGGAGGCTGGGGCTCACCAAGAAATGCAGCCAAGGCTTCGGTAGTGTTGAAATCTTTGGCTGAGTCATCCAGAAACAGACGCATGACAACAGGATAACGCAGAGGAAACTTGATCCCTCGTTGCTGTAGGGTAGTTTTAATAGGATTGAAAGCTCTGCGTTTATTAGACAGTTCCTTAGAGAAATCTCTAAAAGTAGAAATTCTATGATCTTGCCAAGTAAGCGTTCCCACTTGTTTTGCTCTATTGATCATCAGTTCAGTGTGGGCATAGTTTAAGAATCTTGCAATGATAGGCCTAGGTTTTTGATCTGGACCAGGCCTCCGGCTTAAAGTACGGTATGATCTCTCAGTAGTAAGGTCTTGACCAGGTGGGAGTTTGAGCAGGGCTGGCGGCACATGTAATAGAAACGCACTAGTGTCTCCGAGTTCTGCACCTTCAGGAAAACCCAAAAATCTCAGGTTATTGCATCTGTTTCTGTTTTCAGTGTCATCAATTTTATCTTGTAGGCTTCTGGTAACTCTGTCTTGCTCTCTGATGGTGGTTTGCAGGATGTTAATAGAACTTTCATTTTGAGCAACTTTAACTCCAGCATCATTGAGTTTTTGGTCTAACACTTGCTTGTTAGTGATGTTTTGTTGAGGTGTTATTTTTAAATCATTAATTTCACAGATGAGCTGTTGAAACATAGTTTCCACTCTGCTGAGGGAGCTGTTTTGCAGGAGTTGCTCAGCCATTGCAGTAGGCCTTTACAGAGAAGCAGTATAAGTGCAGAAAAATTATAGCTATAGAGTTATGATAGAGAAAGTAATTTACGAGTTGAGCTATGATGTTAGTAAAATTATATTTCACTTGCTGGTAAACGCTGACAATCTGGGATCAGGAAGATGGACAATGATAGACGGTAGTCCCAGGGAGAAGCAGAATTAAGCAGCCATCTTCCTCACAGCCAGGCCACGCCCCCACAGACCGCGTTTTAAAAATACAGAAGCTTTCCATTCTCAGAAGTACATATTATCAACTCCATTTTTGTGGTGGGTACATGTTACATTCCAATAAACTTCATATCTTCTGAGTTTGAATGGTACTTTTCCAAAAAAATGAACCCCTACTGGATTGTCCTGTCTTCCACTAATTATGGACCATACTTGTTCCTGTGTTCTGACCTTTAATTATCTGTTTTTCCTATGAACATCAAGTTAGAAGTACACCATATTGCATTTACATCAAAAGGTGGGTCACATACAGTTTCTTATCTCAGTTCTTAACTCATTTCTCCCTAGACGAATAAGTTCTTTAACCAGGGTAGTTTACCTACAAATGTTACAGTGCAAATGTTTATAAAAACCTTGGGCTCAATTTTCAGAAGTTGGGACTGGTGCAAGGGGGCTTGCGGCAAGTATAAATGGTGAAAAGGGCACATTGCACCACATCTTGTGCCAGTCCTGATTCTGAAAGAGACCATGTGCCACTGGGGGGCACTTGCACCAATCAGGATTGCACTGTTCTTGCAACAACTGCACCAGTGAGCCATAGTGGAAGTGGGCTAGTGCCATGGCAAGGGTATAGCATCCCTTAAATTTGGAGTTTGAAAGCCCCACCATGGCCAAAACTCATGGCTGTGCTTAGATCAGCCAAGTGCTCTAACATCCATTGCAGAAAAAGCTCTACCTGTGCTTGGGGGCACCCTGCAAACATTGAAAGACACTGACCGGGGACCTGTGGGAGTGCCCTAAGAGGGCACTATGTACATAGATGACAGTGCCAGTGCAAATGGTGGCACCTAGCATGTGTGCCTACATCAGGCTCATAAACCTGCAGATGGTGTACCACATAGTGAGGCTTAATATACAACATGCACAGTAAGCCTGACTATGCATTATCTCATCTGTGGGTCTGTGAGCCAGCTGTGGGCACACTTGCCTGGTGCCATCATTTGCCCTGACACTGCCGTCCATGTACACATCACCTCTTAGGGCACTCTCAAAGGTCTCCGGTCAGTGTCCCCTGCCAATTGCAGGGTGCCACCTCCACTGTGCTGCTATTTTGGTGCCAGATCTGCACTGAAGGGGGCATGATGGCACTCTCTGTCAGACCCCTCCGATGCACCACTTCAACGGTGCAGCACCCCACCCGCAGCAAATCTGGGGACTTTGGCACAGGGAACTCTGTTGTTCAAGAATGTAGTTCAGGGTCCCTCATGCACCTGGGGTTGACACAAGTGAGGGTTTGGAACAACTTGTGCCACTCTATGGGTGGTCTGAAAAATCAAGCCCCTTGTGTTTTTGCAGGGAACCAACTGCATCCTATTTTTGAGTCTGTCTTCAATATACTATGAGCTAGTTGATTCCTCAGGTTTTTTTTTTTTTTGCCCTTCTGAAAATTAACTGTGGTTTGCTATTTACTGCCATGCTCACCCCAGCATCAGAATTCAAGATAGACCAGTTTTTGCAAATAATATTGCCTGTTCTGCCAGCCAGTTAATTGTACTCAGCAATAAATGTTATGAGACCAAAATCACTGGGTGAGCATCAATTTCTCTGTAGCCTAAAAAACTGTCCATAGTGTATGGATCTGAGCTTGAGTGTGGGCATGATCTGCTCTCAATAGAGAGTTTATGGCCATAGTTTTCCTATAGCACTTTGTGCTAACTGGCTCCCCAAGCACAAGGCTTAATGTAAGATGTAAAAAGTAGATTTGGTTCATACTAGTACTATAGGTGAAACTGAGATTCAAATTATTATTACCCACCCACTGCATAAAATCCGGTATCCTTCCAGGGTCCATCCTCCTGTTCTTAAGAGATCCATTCCCTATGGTCAGTTCCTTGGCTACAGAGAAAATGCAGCTCGCCCAGTGATTCTGAACAAGGCCACTGTTTTTCGGTTTTTACCGGAAAATCTGGTAAAATTCCAGAATTAGGGATGCCTGAAAACTGGTAAAAACAAAGATTTCATGGAATCTGGCATCTTCTATCAGATCAGTAAATCTACAAAAAGTGTGTTTTTCTTTTAATTCCTTCCTGTACTATTTTCAGTTTGCTTTATGTAATGCTCTGTATATTAAGCCTTCTTTAATTCTGATTGTGTATGCACATAATAAAAGAATGATAGCAGAATCCCGGTAAAATCCGGAAATTAGAGTAACAATCACCAGTGAAATTCTGGAATCTTAAGTCTTGAAAATGGAATTTAATTGTTTTAATCACCGTAAATCAGTGGCCTTGATTCTGATATTCAGGCAAGATATCTCAAAGAAAGTTTTTTAGTCAGGGGATATGATGAAGAATTATTGCAACAGTATGAGAATAAAGTCAAATCAAAAGACAGCTAGCAGCTGTTACAAAGATGCAAGAAAATGTGCACGGGAAGTTTGGTCCCATGACATTTTTCACTGAGTACAGTGAATTGGCTGGCAGAACAGGCAATATTATTTACAACAACTGGCCTATCTTGAATTCTGGTGCTGGGGTAAGCATGGTAGTAGGTAGCAAACCCAGGCTAAGTTTCAGAAGGGCAAAAAATCTAAGGGATCAACTAGTTCATAGCAGATTGAAGATAGACTTGGATATAGGATGTGCAGTGGTTGGTTCCCAAAAACACCTCAAGGTTTTTATAAATGTTTACGCTGCAACATTTGTAGGTAACCTACCTTGGGTAAGGAATTTATTTATCCAGGAAGAAATGAGTTAAGAACTAAGATAAAAGAATGTATCACATGTGGCACACCTTTCGTTGTATATGCATTAGGGTGTACTTGTAACTTTCTATACATAGGAAATACAGATAATTAAAAGTCAGAATACAGGAACATGTATGGTCCATAATTAATGGAAGACAGGACACACCAGTAGGGGTTCATTTTTTGGAAAACCACCGGTCAGATCTAAAAGAGATGAAGTTTATTGGACTGGAACATGTGCCCCATCCCAAAATGGAGGGGGTGGGTATAGACAGAATGTACTTCTTAGAAGGGAAAGCTTCTGGATTTTTTAAATTTGGTCTGTGAAACCAACTGGGCTGCATGGTCAATGGGATTCAAAACTCTATCTATGACTCAGAATATGACTGTTGTCATTTGGGGTACACCTTTTGAAGTATTGTAGTGAAGTGCACTTTTTTCATTACCTACTGTATGTACTAATTCATTAGATGTATTTATCTTGATTATAAATTTTTCTAACTTTATTTTTGTTCTTTGCAAGTCACCTCTATCTTTTTGTATCTTCATTGTGGAAGCATTTTCAGTTATTGATCTACCTACCCTCCACCTTTCCTTCCCTCCTTCCCAATAAAGTTTGGTTTACCCATGGAGCACTTGGTATGCTGCCATCATGTTCCCTCTTTTACCTCAAACTTCATCTTACCAGCATGAAGGAATTAAGGTATGTTGAGTGGTTTAGTCTGATGATTGGAATGATCAGTACATTAAATTGTGTAGATTGGCACAGTATTCCAGTAGCCAAGATTATGATTACATACTGAAATTTTTCACACTCTAACCCTGCCCAGAAGTGGTTAAGATATCTAACTTTAATTGCAGGGTGGGTGAAATATTACAGCAGCATTTGGATTGCTAGTTTTCATTTACTTATGGCACTTATTTTTCTGAGGCCGTGTAAAACCCAATGGAACCACTAGCTCTATTGCTGCTGTGAATCCCCTTCATGCTGGTTTTTAATTTATGCAACAACTCGATGAGGCATTTAGGGTACTTTTGGATAATAGAAGCATTTTAGCCTTTTTGCATTTCAGGATTATAGCCAGTGTGGAATTTACATTGACTACATTTTACACATCTTTAGCATATATTTTTAATGATACCGTTCCATAGCTGAAAGAGTGCCGTTAGTGATATTCAAAGAATTGATGCCATTAAGCCTTTGATATTGTGATTGTGGCAGGATTTGTATTTAATGAATACTTATGATTTGTTGATGCACATAATGTGATGTTTCTTCCTGTCTAGCCACATCCCTTCAAGAAGAGTCGGGAGACTCGAAGTGTTGGAGGGAGTGTTGCAGGAAGCTACAACTTGCTTTTATGCATTTATCTTCCTTACTTTTTTAATAATAATGTGTTTATTTTGGAATTTACCACACGCGTAATCCAGCTGCATTAGTTTGTTGAGATACAGAACACAAAGTTACTGGAGAGTGTGTGGAACTTGCCGCAGAGTGTTAGCACCCATGCTAACCTGGGTTTACACCAGTTTTCTGTGTGGGGCCATATTCAGAGGCCCCAGAGTGCTGTTCAAACCCAACAATGTGATCACACAAACCATACCACTGAGCCTATAAAGATGAGGGAGTCCCTCATGCATAACAATGCAGTGGTATACAGTATTCAATGATTTTCAGTGGCGCTAAACAACCTCCCAGTGTGGCATTGTTTGCTGCTACAGAAAACCTGACTTATCACAGTGCTAATGCCATACTACCACCCCCTTGAAGACTGGTGGCTGTACTGCAGCCACCCTCCTCTGTGTCTAGTTTGCCCCCTCCCTTGATCACCCCTGTACTGATAATAATATAACATCCCTATTGTATAATGGACCTCCCTAGCTCCAATCACCCCAGGTCCCATGTAGATTTTAACTTGGTGGTAGGCTAGAGCCTTCCTCACTGAGCACCAACAACCCCTCAGTGCTAGTGCCATCACCCACTCACCATGGACCCCTGCCACACTCCCCCTCACTGTGGTCAACACAGGGGACAATCAGAAAATATGGTGGTCAGCAAAGCCCTCTACTCATTACCTGCACAATCCACTGTATGACAGTCACAGTGCATGACTGCGAGTACTGTACATGCTCACAATCACACACAATGACCTCTACTGGCCTTCAAGTTAAGCCTGGAGAAATGTCTGCTTACCAATGGAATCACTGGATGCCCTGGGTAGTAGAGTGTGTAAGGAACCCTTTTAAGTTAGTACAAAGCATGCTTACTTAAACCTTCTTTTGAGTGGGGGAAGGGGGTTGGGAGAACATGAGGGACTTAGAGTACCTTTCAACCTTAAATTATTATGTTACTATGTATGTGTCACAATTTTCTGAATACTAAAATGATAGGAAGGATGAATCACACACAGATGTTTGAAATGGTGAGTTATATTTTCATTTTCAAGGAATGCAGTGTGCATAAATGTCTAAAACACAATTTTAGAATCAAGAAAGAAAAAAGTGCCGCAGATGGCATCTGAACCCATGCCTGCTCAGAACACTGCTCAACTGCAGTAACCAGCTGTGCTACCAGGACAACTGGAACATGAGGATCCCCAAGGGCACTTCACTTTTTCTCAACATACATACCCTGGAGCTACAGAAATTAGACTTAGAGCTTTATTTTCAAGGGGTGCGATGTACACTCATGTTTGAAATACAGTTTTAGAAGACAGAAAGAAATAAGTGTCAAAGTTGGGATTT
Source organism: Neoceratodus forsteri (assembly GCA_016271365.2). Classification (NCBI taxonomy): domain Eukaryota; kingdom Metazoa; phylum Chordata; order Ceratodontiformes; family Ceratodontidae; genus Neoceratodus; species Neoceratodus forsteri. The sequence goes on along the minus strand of CM028131.1, from coordinate 1,064,426,815 downwards.
GAAACTAGGCCTGCTAGAAATACTATTCTGTGGTAGTAACCAGCTGTGCTACAAGGACAACTGGAATCTGAGGATCCCCGAGGGCACATAACTTTTCCTTGAAATGCACACCCTGTAGCTACACAAATTATAGTTACAGCTTCATTTTCAAGGAATAGAGTACATATATGCACACTGCACTCCTTGAAAAGAAAGATGTAACTCAAACAGTGGAACAGTATTCTGAGCAGGCCTGGATTTAAATCCCAGCTGGGACACTTATTTCTTGAACTTGTGAGTGCTGTCAGAAGCACAAGTCATGCATTTAATTCGGCAGAAGGAATGGAGGAATATTAGACTATATATATATAATTCCCCAATAAGTTGGTTAAAAGGCAAAATAGTTTATCTGTAGAGGTTGTTAAAGCTAGCACTTGTCAGGATTTTTAAACAGAACTAGACGGTCTTAAGGAAGGATGTTGTTCATGTTACACTGCATGAGTAGGCATAGCATTCTAGCTAATAAGCTTGGAGGTATGTGCATCCTCAGACTGATTGTAGTCACTGCTATGTAGCAGAAGGGGTGAAACTGATGGTCCCTTCATCCCATCGGCACAAGGTCATAATGTCACACAACATTATGTCTCATGGCAAAATCGCACTGCCAATACAGCGCGATATTGCCATGTGGCATAATTCTTTTTTCTCTGGGGGCTCTGCCCCCCACACCTCCGATTACAGGGGGCTGCATTCCCTGGACTCCTCCACTAAAGATTATCAAATCCGGGGGGGTCCAACTCAGGGAGCGCACATTCCGTGGATAAAAATAAAATGTCTGGTACTGGGAATCAAACCCAGTCCCAGATGCAGCGCCTGGGTTCCTGCTGCTGTGGCTCTGTCCATTGAGCCATGGCAGCTGCTTGGTGGAACCTACTCCCAGCAGAGGTCTTATACTTTGCCTGGGAGTGTGTGAATGGTGCAATACCACGTACAGCAGTATACAGGGTATTACACCATTCGCTTTCATGGACAGCGCTATGTTGGGTTAGCTATAATGTCATATGCTATTAAGCGTATGACATTATGACCCGCGGTAGGCATCCCATCTACCATAACAATACTATGTTACTGTATTATTGCCTGCCACTGATTGTATATTTGATGTTACAGAACCTTGCTTCTGTCATTTATTAATTACCAAACATTATTATGCCAGAACTAAACTGAATATCAAAAACATGAAAAAACAATAAACATGTAATCTCAATTTTGTATTTCATTCTTTTGTGTCAGACTGAATTTTTGAAAAAAAAATTTTTCTTGGGGGAAGGGGTAACCTGCATTATTTTTCACTTCTGTGTCTAAGTCTCTGAAAACTCCAAATGCAGTAATCATTATTTAAAAAAAAGTCCTACTACTGAGAGGTTAGAATGTGATGTCAGACTCATAAATTAGTGCATGGAATGTATTTAATATTTGGAAATGCATAATGGCATTGAGTCCAATGTAATGAATTATAATGAATATATCTACAGTACATTGGAAAACTTGGAAATAAATTATGAGGGACCTAGAGTACTTGAATTATATGTTACATAATTAATTTCCAGTTTTCTTACTGCAGATATTTTTCTCAATAAATTGCATTTATTTCAGAACCATTATACTTCTCTTAGTATTGAATAAACTTTTTTAATTAATAGTTTATGCCCCTTCTCTCACCAGTACTGACTCCCACCAAACCCCCCCAGCACATCCCCCCAGTCCCCAAAGTACCTCACTCCCACCAGCAACCACAAAGCCTTGCTTTATTCCCTGTGTGGGATACATGGTATGGGGGATCTACCCCGGGTGTCCCCATCATTGAGTGTTGGATGAGATGGCAGGATCAGCCTGATATACTGAGGTCCCAGCTTGTTCCTGGGGATTTTCCATGTGTTTTGTGTTTATTTTCTCTGGAATGCTAAGGGGTGTTGGCACACAGGTGGGGGGGGCAATGCATGTACATGGCCAACAGCTTCCCTCTCCAGTTTGGCATCCCAGGTACAATGCTAGCTGTGGTCACCCAGGTAGCAGTATCACAGTGAGGACAATGTCCCACCCTTGGTGTAAAGTGTTCTCAGGTATGCTCAATCCTCCTACCTTGGCTGGCCCTGAATGATCCAGACTCATTCCCAAATCCAGGTCACTAGCATTGTGAGCAGTAGCCCTACTGCTGCACCAATGGGCCAGCTATGAAAGAAGGATTTTATATAAATATAACTATTCAGAGACTGCGTTATACTTTCAGATTCTTCTACTCATTACTGAATACAGAATGTGGCATTTTTTTGTGAACTGAGATTCGGAAGTGTATTAAATAAGGGACCTTAATTTTGGGGCCCATGATGATGAATTTCATTATTTAAAGTATACATCATTTTCTTCTTACAGTTTATTTACCTAGGGAGTCCAAACAGACAGCAGCATAAGTGGTACCGTTATCAGTTCCCATCTGACTGATAGATACTGTAGGCAAATGATGCTGAAGCTAGAGTACAGGTTTCAAGAGCCCCAAAGTACAGTAAAATATAATTATTAGTAGTTAACTACCCACAGTCCTTTGCCTGCATTTTTTGCAGGCATTCTTTATCAAATCAAAATGCTAATTCTAATTTTAGCATTGTTAAATACCCTTTGGCCAGTGCTATCTGAAACAGGGGTGTAGCCAGACAGTGTAAATGTGTACACCATGACAATGTTTGTTTCCCCATCTGGCAAAATAATACAACTTTTGTACACCATGACACTGGTTGTTGCCCCCCACATACGGGTCAATACAGCAGCAATACATTGCTCCCTCAGATACTCATATTCTACCTCAGAGCCTGCAGTGCTGTATAGTCCTTTGGATGCAAAGACAATATCACTGGTCAATCCTTCTAGTGTTGACTCCCATGAATAAAATTACAGACAGGATCAGCTGGTTCTGTGTTATGTTCTCAGGGTCAAAGGTAGCAGTTCAGAGCCTTTTTTGTTGCTCCACTTAAATAAAACTGTACACCATTAAGTATACAGAGCATGCCTTCCTACACCTGTGATCCAAAATATTTGTCTGGAGTATGCTGCTCTGTTTCAAAAACATAAAAAAAAAATTAGAATGAGGTTATGATTTACAGAGTTATAATTTTCATATATAGAATTATGTTATAATAATACAGTATGTATATGAATTGCCAGGCATCACAGAATACTATCAAGCATGATAAAGTATGATATGTCGTTTAATAAGGCTCTAAATCAGGAAGAAACACAACAAAATAAAATGGGTGGGCAGGCCACATAAAAAAAATTTCAGTAGTTTGCACCAATAACCCAATCATAAGTTACATATTTAAAGATGTTAAAATAAACTTAGTTATCATCAGCCTCTTCTGTAAAATTAGTGTTCTGCCATAGTGTTTTGTTGTGTAACTAAAAGTTATAATTTTCGAATCCAGATTTACATCACACAAGGCTTATTAGGTTGTATTTCTTGTTCATCAAATAAATTGCTCCTAAAAAAAACCAAACTGGAGAACCCATATGCTGCAGATGATAATGTTTTTATATTTGGAACACATAAATTATATACTGTAACTAATGTTTACAGGTTTCCATTGCAGCTAAATAATTTAGCACCATATTGTACATTCAGTTAGCATGGCATCAAACTTGAATGTCAAGAACGTCATATTACTGTTAACCTTGCCTTTGTCCATTTTATATGACTATGGAACTTAAGCTACACAAAAGAAAAATGAGTCAAAATAGATATATGCTAAACTTACGCTAAGGAAGTGCACTGCAACTATTATCTAATTACTATTTAAACTCCTGACAAATGCAAGAGATTATTAATACACTTTAACAATAGACATGACTCATTTCAGTAGATAAAAGAGGTTTTGTTAATGCTATAATTAATCTTTCATTTCTGTAGGAAAATGTTTATTGAGCATCTTTCTGTCTTTGCCAACATAAATTGATTGTTCTAAATGTCATTTAAATCAGGTCTTTCTGAGAGACAGCATTGATTACTTTGATCTAACATTTTCATGGTATTTTTGGCATTCATACTTAATTCCAATCACTGACAACTACTGAATGTTGTTTTTTTTTTTCAAATCTTGAAACCTAGCAGAATTCCTTTCATGATTGGCCTACTCAAAATAACTATAAATTTGTAGTTTCAAACTGAATGTTCAGAAAAAAATAGAAACATTTATAGTGCCTGCACAATTCATGTGTTGTTAGCTGCATATAACAGTCCATGAACCTAACAGAATCCCTGCTTTAGCATACTAAAATGATAAACCCAAAACCTGGATACAGAAAAATGTTGTCTGAATACTTATTACTTTCAGGAGCTCTATATGAAGTCTGAACCATCCATTGCTTAGCCTGATAACAAGAGTCGATCAAAAAGTGCACAGCCTGACACCGGCCCCCACCCCAGAAGGTGTCCCACCACCCCACTCACCCCATCCTGAACCCCAGCAGGCAGACTGGCACAGCCCTCCTCTCTCCACCACAGCTGGCCTGTCTTCTGAACTGTCTATGAATGAGTGCATTACACTAGACCACTAGGGAAATAATATATATTCAGGGACTCCATGACGTGATGAGCTTGATGTGAGAGGACGTCCGTGGTGCTGCTCCTAGGCCCTGACTATTTTTAAAAGCTACAAAAACTCCATCTGAATCGCTGCAGCAAATTGCTTCCAGTGCTTCAATCGATGAAGTAATCCTGTGTGGTTGCCGGTGGTAAAATATTGCGGTATGAGTGGTTAAATATAGTAATTTCTCTCAGCCAACGTGGTGAAGCTGACAGCAGTGCGAGGCCCAGTTAAAGCACTGAGATGGAGGGGGAAGTTCCTGAACCCCTTGCAGCGAGAGTGCCTGCAGTTAAGTAACCGAAATCGCAATTGCCAGAGCCCCAGGAGCAACTGGATAAACCAGATCGAGAGCAAGAAGGTGGAGACACCAAGAGTATGGACAACCTAACGGAGATTAAACTGTTACTGCAAGGCTTGGTTGCTGACTTCTCTACTGTGAAGCTGGTGCTGCAGTTGTCAGCACATAGGATGGGGGATGTGGAAGCTAGAGTCTCATCGCAAGAACGGAAGGTCTCCACGATAGATCAGGAGTTGATCTTAGCTCACAAAAAGATTAAAAAATTAGAGGATTGAATGCATGATCAGGACTCCAGAAGTTGTAGAAATAATCTTATCCTTGCTGGCCTACCAGAGAGGGCAGAAGGGTCGGACTGTGTTAACTTTATGCAAAAACTGCTCTTCAAATTGTTGGGCCCCACACCTTATGGAGAAGCATATAATTTAGAGAGGGTGCATAGGGCTCTAAGAGAGATGCCCCCACCGGAAGTGAGACCCAGAGTGGTAATCATGTGGTTCTTAAACTACAAAGAGAAATCACATGTCCTATCTAAGGCTCAACAGAATAAAACCCTGCAGTAGAATGGTGCTTCTATTTGGTTAGTCCATGATCAGACACCCTCAGTGCGGGAGAAGTAGAAGGAATACGCTGATATAAAGAAGAAGCTGTATCTTGCGGGCATAAAATTTAGGATGCAATATCTTGCAATCCTGCATGTTTATCTTCAAACAGGGGGAAAAAGATATTTATCTGCTAGGGATGCAATGGAAGGTCTGAGGTCGAAGTTACCGGCTCTATTTCAATCTACGATGTGAATATACATAAAAAGAAAGAAGAAGTGGTTTATTTAACTTTCTACATTGGGGAACTGAGATAAGAGGGCTGCGAATCATGGTTTCTTCTGTGTTTTGGATTGTCCTTATGTTTATAGACCTGTGATCAAAACTGCTATTTGGTGGAGAAGGGTGTTTCCCCTTGTTATTGTTTTTCTTTTTTTTTTTTCTCCTCTTCTGAATTTGAAAATGATAGGCTAGTTACAGGAAGTGTAAGGAAAGTTTAGAATATAAATGAATAGGGGTTGTATGGGCCAATAAGGCGATTATCTTTTTTTTTTAGTTTGGGTGTAGGGGGGGCTAGTTGGGGTATTATGCTTTGAATACATTTGGAAAAGGATGAGTGTATTGAGGGGCTTCCTCCTCGGAGAATGAAAGGGATTAGGATATTGGGGAGCATGGAGAGGTTGGGTACCACATGGCAGTTATTGATGGGGACAAGGAATGTTTAAGTTTTTTTTTTCCTTTTTTAATGAGGTAAGCAGGTAGGGGGGTTAATGAAGTCCCTGTATGTGAAACAGATATTCCCTATTGCCTTGTGAGGGAACTATATAAGGAAAATAAAGGGACAATGGGAGTCTTCAGGGGTCGGGCATATTTCCTGGATTTTCAGGATTGACGGGCATTCTTAAAGGGACAGGGAGTTAGTTTTATTTTGCATGGGCAACTGATTTTCTGTTGCTAACGGCTGGATAAGAGACTGGTATAGGAGAGGTTATAAGTTAGTGTAGCAAGAGTTCAAAGTTTGACGTAGGTAGTAATTAAGTGGAAAGGATATGCATTGGGGGAATTATAAGCAGAAGGGGAAAAGAAAAAAATGGAGTAGTTAATGGATAGTAGGGGGCGAAAGATGGTGGGAGTTTTATGAAAAATGCTGGTCTGCCTGTGGGGGCTTAGGAGCACACTGAAATGGCTCATCAAGTAACTGTTTTTTGGTAGGAGGGCGATCTTGGGATCGGGGATTGGGGAGGGGAGGGTTGGGGTATTTGGAAGGAAAGAGAGCACACTATTGCACAGGAGAGAAGAGATAACCTAAAGATACTTATAATAGCTGGACAGGGAATCTACTATCTGAGTGAGAAATGTCTGTTATAAAAATTATTTCATGGAATGTAAAAGGTCTTAAGGGTAGACGTAAAAGAATGGTAATTATGAGACACATCGAACAAATGGGGGTGCATAGTGCTGCAATACAAGAGACTCACTTGTTGTTGGAAGAGTTAACTCAGTTAAAGAGAAGTTGAGTAAACCAGGTATTTGGTGTTGGGAGAGAAACATCTTCAGGTGGAGTGGCGATTTTAATTGGGAAAAATTGTCCATATATTATTCAAAAGGTATTGGTTAGGGATGATTGTAGGGGGATATACCTGTCAGGTGCTATATTGGGAAAAGAGTTATCAATTGCATCTATATATGGCCCTACACCACCTAATCCTCAGTTTCTGGCCTCAGTGGAGATAGATATTGCTTTGTTAACTTCACATCCTGTTATTATGGCAGGAGACTGGAATCTCTGTATAAGTAATTGGGAGGATAGAATACCGCCATCCAGAAGACCCCTATCAGGGGCTCAGGTGGCTTTGTCCAGATTAATGGAGGTTGCTGTGTTAATGGATCCGATTACAACTCATGCAGTTGGAGGTAATAATATGACTTTTTATTCTGCAGTGCATTAAAGTCATTCCAGAATAGATTTTTTTGGTCAATAGGGAGGTGCTTAGGGAGATTAAGGAGATATCTACCAGGTACATGATTTTATTGGACCATTCCCCAGTTCAACTGACTTGGGAACCAGAGAATATTCCCTCTTGACCCTATAGGTGGAGGTTGAATGACTCTCTTTTTTTCAGATACTGCAATCCTGAGTAAATTAGTAGATGCTTTACAGGATATTATACAGAATCAATTACCTACATTGCAAAATAAGGGTTTAGCTTGGCCTACATGTAAGGTATTATACTCAGGGATAGCAAGGAGTTATGAGGTAAGGCAAAATAGTATGAGAAGAGCTAAGGAGGAATTCTTAATGGAGACCATCGATTCTTTGGCACCTAAGGAGAGGACTTCAGGGGAGATAGACTTTGAGCTCCAAAGCTTGCGACAGGAGATGGCAGACATTACTTATAGTAAAGTGGAATTTTGGCTTGAAAAAATTCAAGCCAAATACTTGTCACAGGCAGATGTCCCAGGGCATTTGCTGGCAGCTAAGGTTAAAGAGTGGGAAGTGAGTAGAACAATCCCGGTTATACGACAGGGTGGAGCTGTCATTACAGATTCTCTACAAATGGCGGAGGCTTTTGCGTCCTACTATAAAGAAATTTATCAGTTACAGCAAGTTGTTGGGGAAAAGGAAATTAACCTATTCTTAGTATTTCTTTACCGGTCCTGGATACAGATCAGGCTAAGAAATTAGCAGCATTGATCAGTGAAGAGGAGATAATTGCAGCGATTCAGGCCTTACTCTCTGGCAAAACTCTAGGGCCCGACGGTCTTACATCCAAATTTTATCAAGTACACTTGCATACTATACTTCCCCTGTTAAAAGATTTATTTAATAGTATAATGCAGGATGGGGTGGCTCACCCACTGTTATACCAGGCCTATATTACGTTGGTTCCCAAACCGGATAAACCTAAAGATCTACTTGGTAGCTATAGGTCCATCTCATTGATGAATCAAGATATTAAGATTCTTACAAGGATTCTAGCTAATAGAATCTTGAATATTGCACCAAACTTAATTAGTCCTGAGCAGGTGGGTTTTATGCCAGGGAAGGGGGCACATGATGCATGGGCAGACTGGATGGGCCTTGCGGTCCTCATCTGCCATCAACTTCTATGTTTCTATGCTCTTAGAAAACTACATCATATACTTAGTTCTGCCCCGGACTCTCTATTACCCTTAGCTTTGATATCACTGGACGCCTAAAAGGCTTTTGATAGGGTCTCTCATCCATTTTTGTTTGCCACTATGGAGAGGATGGGTTTCCAGAAGGGCCTGCTTAGAGGTATTAGAAATTTGTATTCAGCTCCTACGGCTAGAGTAATATGTAATGGGTAACTTTCCTCAGAATTCTTATTGACTAATGGAACAAAGCAGGGATGCCCCTTATCGCCAATATTGTTTAATATTTATTTGGAACCATTATTAACAGCTATTAAAAATTATGTTGGCATTAAGGGGATCTCGATTGAGGGGAGGGAATTAAAATTTACAGTCTATGTGGATGATATTCTTTTGCACCTGGTCAATCCTGGGGTATGTTTCCCCAGAACTGTTGAACTCATAAGCCAATTTTCTAAAGTGTCAAATTATGAAGTAAATCTGACTAAGACACAGATTCTCCCTTTGACGCCCCATGTGTGTAGAGAGGACTTTGCTCCAATGCAAATACACTGGGCTGGAGACCAGATAAAGTATTTGGGAATATGGGTTACTGCTTGCTGGGAGGATGGTGCTGTGTTAAATTTGAATAAGGTGCTGGCCACAATTAATGGGGATGTGCTTAGATGGAACAAGCTTCTTTTAAACTTTGAGGCAAGTTTGGACCTAATTAAAATGAATTTGATACCAAGATTATTGTACCTGGTATATTTAGCCCGTATAGTATCCCCAGAATATGGTTCATTAAAATTAGAAGAATACTCTCTGAGTTCCTGTGGAATTCAAAGCCCCCTAGGAGAAAATACAAGGTGTTATATTTGCCGGAGGATGGGGGGGTTGAAACTGCCAGACTTATACTTGTATTATGTAGTGAGTCAATTGGGTATTATGAGTCGCTGGGGTTCAGGGGATGAGGAGGAAGTATATACTTCAATATGGCTGCAGTTGGAGAGGCAGTTGTTAAAAGAAATTGGCATAAGACCAGAGGCATTGCTTTTTGCCAGTCCAGGAAAATACTTTGATAAAGCAACTAGGACTCCGATTGAAAAAACTGCGAAGGCCTGGTGGATGTTTCTCACACCTTCTCAGAGAAAGGAGCAGGCAAAGGCAGTAGTGCAGCCGGTTAGAGGAAATCACAATTTTCTGATTGGGGGCACGGTCATTACTAAATGTTGGACGGCACAGTTAGAGGGCCTCACATTAAGGGAGGTTATACAAGATAATAGAATTGTTCCCCCAGTGAGATGTGAGTCTGAATTTTTTTTAAATAATTCAGCTGGTTAAAATGTTGGAGAAGGCTGGGAAGGAACTGGGGGGTTCACCAACAAATCCTTTTACTTGGGAAAATCTTTCTGCATTAAATTTATCGTCCAATTGTTTATCCAAAGTACACAAGGTATTATTGGACTACCTCAGTCCGAAGTCCCCAGCAAAAGTATTATACTGGGAGGGAACAATGGCCCCTCAACAGTTAGCTTGGAATGGTATTTGGAAAGGCATCAAATATATACCTATACCCAGGTATAGAATTATGCAGTACTTTATTGCTTCAAATATGTATTTTACCCCTAAGAAGTTGTGTGTTAGACAGCTTAGACAGACAGATCTCTGTTTTAGATGTGGGGTTGAGATAGGTGACGCCCTACATGTTATGTGGAATTGTTGTAAAATACAGTCACTATGGCTGGAAATTAAGCAACAAATGGACCCCATGTTAGACTATTCTGAGTTTATAGTGCCAGAAGTTTGTATTTTAGGGGATATGTCACGATTAACAGGATCCACACCCAAATATCATTTATCATTGATGACGGCTATAGTTAAATCTTTCATATTGAAACATTGGAAAGATGATCAATTTTATAATTATAAACATTGGGTGAGGGATCTTATATGGGCCCTGAGTAGAATTAGGAGATTTATGCACTTAGAGGGTAAGAAGGGTCTGTTTGATAAAAGATGGTCGACTTTGGAGACCATCTATCTATTACAGGTTGGCAGTAATGAAACATAGATCTGTCTGTCCGGTTGGGATTAGTACAAAGAAGATTGAGCTGCAGAGTTGGATGGCTTAAATGAACATGGTATAGTGCCTAGTGGCAACATTCTGTAAGTTTCTGTCCAGCTGAGGTGGTTTATAGGGAATTACTAGGTGGATCTGGGCAATGCTCTGCTGGGTGATAAATAGTTGTGGCTCTCTCTCCTTCCAGGGGACACAGCGGGGGTTCTCCATTCAAGTTAATTAGTGTTATAAGTTTACAACTAAAGTGTAATATGTTCTAATGTATTGGTCAAAGTGTGCTAATATGTAATGGAGGGTCTACCCCATTGCTGTGTTTGTATATAGTTATGGGTGTATATAGGTTACACAACCAGTTTTGGGTTTGTAGAGCCTGGAGGAATCCGGGTTAGTGTTTATATGTATGTCTGTATGTCTGGTCTGTATGGAAAAAACAAAACCAATAAAATGCTTGAAAAAAATATGTATTCAGGGACTGGAGATCGGGGATGGGGAGGTGGGGGGGTTGAAACCACACTAGACCACTGGGGAATTTTTTTATAAAGTATGGATGGAGATGGGGATGGGGAGGTGGGGTTACTGGACTGAACACTTTGGGCTTGTGAGGTGGAGGGAAGGGACCACTAGCTACCAGGGCATTTGTTGGGCAGGGATGGGGAGGGGGCAGGGATCACAACCACCAGGGTGGAGTATTTATTTTTAGATCAGGTGGGTGATCTGCTGGGGGGAGGGACTCCTAGCCACCAGGGATATTCTGTGTACCTGTGGGGCAGGTGGGGGGGGAGGAACCACTAACCACCAGGGATTATTTTTATGTAACTGGGCAAAATCTCTCCCACAACTTTTATGGAAGTTTTCTGTTCTGCAACAAGTGGAAGTTCAGAATCGTTTGTGAATGTTCCTTGATTTTCGCAGAAGTTCTGCTAAGGCAGAAAACCACACTTTTGCCCACTCCTAGTGCCCAGCTTTTGAGACTTTTTATATAGTATGCTATGTACAGATTTACTCATACTTTACACTTAGTTATGGGTCACAAAACTATGAAAACTGGAGCTGAGAAAATATTGAACATTGGAACATAGGCACTGCAGTCATGAAGGAGCTTTTGTCCATCTGGCCTGTCCACTGTTTTATCAACGGTAAAGTCCACACAACCCTCCCTCCTTTAGATGTTCATGTAACTTAGACTTGAAAATATTAAAATTTTTGCTTGTCACCACAGGTTCCAGCAATCCATTCCAGGAATGGACCATCCTCTGAGTAAACCAATTTCCCCTTTTTTCAGTCCTAGTGTTTGTCTTTTAATTAAATTGTGTGACGCCTTGTTTGCCTGTTTAGATTCCTAATCTCCAAATGTAAAGTTTCTTATTCTCTCCTATGTTAATGATTTGCACACAGTAAAGAAATCTCCTCTTAACCTTCTCATTTCAAGTGAGTATAGATCCATTCTGCTTAACCTTTGTTCATACAAGGAAATATTTAAACACTCTGTCAGCTTTTTAGTTCTTCTCTGATCTCTTGAGTTTATTGATGCTTCCAGCACCCTTCCACCATCTCAGTATTCCTTCTTCCCTGTCCCTTACCCCCACCAACTGCACCCTCTGTGACTTCTGTATCTGTACCCCCTACTTCCGCCTCACCCCTTTTCTCTGCCTTATTCCTCCCATCCCCCTTAAACCCCTTCCCAGCCTGACTACTTCATACTGGGCTTCCCATGTCGACCTCTCCTCCTCCCTTGCTGATTTCCAACCGCTCTCCTATCCTACTTTTGTCAATTTAGAGCCCCCATTCCCTTCTACCTCAATAGTGATGCCCCCTTCCATCCTTCCTCCTTTCCATAGCCTTCTTTCCTTCAGTCACCACCCCCTCCTTCCTTACTAGCCCCCTTCTACCCTTTTGTCCTCACTATTTCTTCCCCTACCTGTTGCCATTCCTCTCATGCCCCTCTTGTCTTCCCCACTTCAGTATGTTCCTGCTCCCCCACTCTCTCCGAGAGCAGAGTTTTGAATCTATTCCTAGTCAATACCTGTCCTACATCTCTTCCCCCTATCAGTTCCCCCCCTCCTAGTTCCCATCCATGCCACCCCTGCTCCCTCCCTACCTGCAGTCATCTGCTCTCTCCCCTGGTACTCCTCGTGGTCTCTTACTCCCCCATCAGGAGGCCCCCACCCTCACCTCAGGCACCCCCTTCCTTCTTCTCTCTTTTCTGCTAGTGTCTTCGATACTGGGGTCGGTTTCAGTCCCTAGTTATTTTTCCTCTGTCCCCCTTTGCCATCCCCTATGCCTCCATCAGGATGCCTACCATACTCATCTCTCCTGCCACTTAGACTCCTCCCTAACCTCCACAGTTCCTCCCTCAAAACTAGCCAGTCATCTACAGACCATACACCCCCCCATCCTCCAAGCCCAGTTCAGGATCATGGCAGACCCACACCCTGTACACCACTCCACTCTTCCAAAGATGCCCGCCCTATTGACATGTGGCATCTGCCCCATTTTGGCCCCCATCTTATGTTATGGGCTTTTACTCCCAGGTTCTGTACCCTACTACAACTGTTAGGCCCCTATTTACTCAAATTCCTACCCCCCCCCACAGTAGTCCCCCTACTGACCCCTTGCCAACCAGGTAATTCAGTCTCAAATCTCTTCCATTATAATCTGTATTACTGTAGCAATCCTAAAGCCTTCTTGTCCATTTTTCACTCCTCAGCTACTATACTTTTTGTTCTCGGCTCTCATATAGTTTCATTTAGCCCAGTTAGAAATCCTATTGCACTCCAAGTATTACTCAGCTTAGTCAGAGAAATAAACAGAACGAATAAATATGTATTATTACAGCAACCATAACAGTATAGCTCAATAATTAGGTCAGTTAAAGAAAGAAACAGAACAACTAATTCTGTATTGCTACAGCAATCCTAAAGTATCCAATCATTGCTTTGTCTCCACTCCAGAGACCCTGCTGTAATATAGGACCACAGAGGACCAAGGGAGAGAGGGTGGGCAACTGTAAAGTCCTGGCAGAGCTCCATTGAGCTCACTCATTCCCCCTCTCTCACTCGCTAAATATATTTCTCCTGATGCTGCAGGCTGCCCTTTTGTACTGGGGTCCTGCTTGCATTGGTGCCTTTTTCTTCCCACAAAGAAATATGCAGCAGTCCTGACACAGCTCCATTGAACTCACTCACTCACCTTCCCTCACTTGCTCATTCTGTTTCTCCTGCGCTGCAGGCCGCCCTTTTGTACTGGGCTCCTGACTGCATTGGGACCTTTTTCTGCCCACAAAGAAATCCACAGCAGTCCTGACAGAGCTCCATTGAGGTCTCTCACTCCCCTTCTCTCACTCGCTTGTTCTGTTTCTCCCAGCGCTGCAGGCTGCTCTTTTGTACTGGGCCCCTGCCTGCATTGCTGCTTTTTTATGCCCACAAAGAAATCCGCAGCAATCCCAACAGAGCTCCGTTGAGCTCACTCACTCCTCTCCCTCACTCACTCATTCTGTTTCTCCCAGTGCTGCAGGCTGCCCTTTTGTACTGGGCTTCTGCCTGCATTGGTGCCTTTTTCTGCCCACAAAGAAGTCCACAGCAGTCCCAACAGAGCTCAGTTGAGCTTGGTCACTCCCTCTGCCTCACTTGCTTGATCTAATCTGTCCCAAACACTGATTTCCAAAAGTGACTGCGCTATTCTGAACCAGAAGCGCGAAAACACATTTCGGCCAGGATGTGAAAAATGACAGCTGTACTATTCATAAGGAGGTGTGAAAAAATGCCAGTGTTGAAAATTTGGAGTGAAAAAATTTTACTAATTTGCGAAGCTACAAGGGTGCGTGGAAACTGCACAACGCATGCTCATAACACAGTCATTTTATGGAGTTTCATCACAAAATTTTCATCATAGGCATTTTAGGCCTTCTGTTCATGAACAGTGTCACAGTGATTTTCTTAATGCATCCCAAACACTGATTTCCCACAGTGATTGCACTATTCTGTGCCAGAAGTGCAGGAACACATTTCAGCCAGGATGTGAAAAATGACAGCTGTACTGTTCATAAGGAGGTGTGGAAAAATGGCAACGCTGAAAATCTGGAGTGAAAATATTGCAGATTTGCCAAGTTATGAGCGTGCATGGAACCTGGACAATGCATGCTCATAACACACTCACTTTATGGACTTTCGTCACAAAATTTTCAACATAGGCATTTTAGGACCTCTACTCATGAACAGTGTCACTGTAATTTTCTTAATGTGTCCTGAACACTGATGTCCCAGATCAACCATGCTATTCTGCGCCGGAACTGCAAAAACATATTTTGGCCAGGATGTGAAAAGTGACAGCTGTACTGTTCATAAGGAGGTGCATAAAAATGGCGATGTTGAAAATTTGGAGTAAAAAATATTACAAATTGGTGAAGTTATGAGAGTGCATAGCAACTGCGCAATGCATGCTCATAAAACAGTCATTTTTTGATTTTTCCCCCCAAATTTGCAACATAGACTTTTTGAGAGCCCACCTCATGAACACTGGCACTGTCATTTCATTAATCGGTCCCGAAAGGTGATTTCAAGCAGTGACTGCGAAAACACCTTTCAGGACTGATTAATGCCGTGACAGTGGCTGAATTCATGGGGGGGGGGGGCAATAACCCCATGTTGAAAATTTGGTGCCAAAATTCAAAAAAATGCCTAATATTTACAAAAAGGTTGAAAAAGTCCAATTTATGCCATTATACAGCTTACCGGCATTTCCTCAGTTCGCGGTCAGCTTTGAAGAGTGCAGACGTTTTCCTGGTCCATTGAAGATCATCGTGCTGGACTCCGGAGGTAAGTATGGGTTGAGAGGGATGTGTGGGGAGGCAGGGTGCGCAGTGGGTGGGCGCGGGTTGTGGGAGGGGGTAGGGAGACCGTAAGGGACCATTTTCTTTTTTACAGGTTTAAAAAAAACACACGTTTTGTGATGTTCTTTTCTTTACATGGGCATTGGTACACTGGGGTAGGCTCCCAGTGTGCCACCTGAATGTTTGGGGGCAGCAGTGGCTGGGATTGGGCACCCCCGTCAGCACATATGGAGTGCTGGGGGGGGGACAAGCAGTGGGGAAAAACCATTATGCCGACGGGGAGTGGGCTCCCCCATCGGCAACCTGAACTCACGTGGGGACTGAAGCCGACAGGGATTGAGGCCCCTGTTGGCAAACAAACACTGTTGTGGGGGGGGCCACATGCTACCGAGGGGGATTGGGCACTCCCTCGGCACTTGGGGCTCAGTCATATTGTTTGTGAACATGGCGGCAAGCCACTGCCATGTTCACAAACAATATTACAGTACCAACGTTCTGCTAGCATCATGGGTCGCTCCCTCATTGCAGCAGAATGACTGACGCTGCAATGACAAGACGGCCCCTGATTGCAGTGGCTGAAATGTTTCAAGGTTGTGGCATGCTGGCTGAACTAGTGTCAGTAGCAGTGTGCCACCCCATTGGGAAAAGTGGGCCAAGCCTCAAAAGGCAGTGGGGGCATTGTCCACAACAGTGCCATGCCTCCACAACCTGCTTCTGCTGCAAGCTGCCACAA
Source organism: Neoceratodus forsteri (assembly GCA_016271365.2). NCBI lineage: Eukaryota > Metazoa > Chordata > Ceratodontiformes > Ceratodontidae > Neoceratodus > Neoceratodus forsteri. Next base: position 1,064,410,622 of record CM028131.1, on the reverse strand, counting down.
TATGTTTCTTGTGCATGCGTGCAATCAACATAAAAATGGGTGTCAGTGACAATTCCAACCACAAGGGACTGGAGAAAAATAATGAAGGAAATCTAGTTAATGGAAAGTCTTAATGCAAAATTACAAAACAGAACTCAAACCCACATTTTTTTATTTTTTTTAGTCTTTGGTAACCGGGTAAGGCTCACTAGGCACAAGTGCCCACTTTCAGGAGTGACCTAGGAGCACTGGATGGTTAAGTGACTTGCTCGGAGTCACACAGTATGCAAGTGGAGGTTGTGAGAATCAAACCCATGTCTGGTCTGCAGGAGGTACTAAGCTCGTTCACAGCTCATTCCACTAACCTCTTTTGAAATGGCAGAAATGAATAGTTTTTCAATCAAGTATAGATCCAGATTTTATTCCTTTATTAAGAAAGGGGTGGAAAAGGTAAGGGGTCTGAAATCCAGATTAAGAAAATGAGGAGAGGTGGGATTGGTGGGGCAGAAGTACCACACAGGGTATGTTGTGGCTACCATTGATGTCAATTGGGAAACCACTAAGAAAATTAAGAATGCTATAGGTATTAAATTTAGTTACTTCCTTGGATCTCCATTGTTACAATAAATTGCTGATGTATTATGGTATGTTACCCTAACTGAAATGAGATATATGTAATGTACTTAATATTGATTCATGCCTGGGGTTTTCCCCAGTAATAAAAATATACTTTTAAAAAAAATCAGTGTATTTTGGTCTTGCCCATGGGGAGGGTGACCATTTTCTTGCCTCTCTGATCGTGGAGGAATAAGTGATCCCTAAGGATCCCCTTCTGCCTCTTTCCTCGCATTTTCTTCTTCAGGTGTCTGGTTGTTTGTGTCTCACTGTGCTGGGTCAGGAATATCCTGTGCCTTCCATCTTTCATGTGTTCCTCTCCCCTGTTCTCCCTCCATCCCTACATCCTGTAAGTTATTTCTGTCCAGGCTTTCACTAATCCCCTTACCATTTTGCATTCCTTCTTATTCCTTCACCCCATGTTTACTCTGCTTCCCTTGGCCTTCTCTTTGGTGATTCATATCCAGTATACAAGCACTCACTTGTGCTCCCCCACCTGCCCTGTCACTTCCCCCCATGTATTGTCCCGGTACCTGACTTTTCTCCTGGGCAGCTCCTTGCTATACTTTGAGCTCCAAAAATTTGACCTCCAAGTCCAGCTCCCATGTTCAGTCCATTCCATATTTCCACCCTGCTTCTTTTAGGACTCATTCCAGAGACCATCCCTGTGCTTTTTGCTTCCTCCATCTGTATTAAATGCCTTTTTTTCAGCTGTTTCGCTGATAATAATCCTTCAGCTCCCCTTGCTGAGTCGCTTTTTCCTGCATGTACTGGTTCTCTTTCTTCTAGCGTTTAGGTGCTAGTTCCTGGTTTCCTCCTCCATTATCCTCTCTGTTCATCTTTTCTTGTTTCTTCCATTGTGTAATTTTTATTTTTGTATATCTTTCCTCATCCTCGGCTAGAAGTTTTAACATGTTCCATCATTCATTCAGATCTTTTTGTAATTGTTCTCCAGCCTTTTCGACATGCTCCTCTGTTGTCTCCAGACTTCCATCTTTCCTCTCTTTTCCTGAACTCCCTGGTCACTCGTTGTCTCCCTTGCCATCATCCATAGACTCCTCAGAGTCATCTTCCAGAATTTCCATATCCTCCATATCATTTTATTCCATCCCTGTCTTCATCCTCCTTTACTGCTTTGACTATGACAGAGGACCTGCTCCCTGCCTGCTGCCATTCAGCACTCCTCACAGAAACTGCATCCTCCATCAGAGTGGCCCAACAGTGCATTCCTCTGAAAGAGTAGGGGGATTTTTTTTAGTGTAAGCTTAATATCATAACAGAATTCATACTAACATACTAGGAAGCCAGCAGAGTAGATCTTATGGTTTATCGAGTCTGCTCAGGGGTCAGTGCCAATTTGGGGCACTGTCTGCTGCCTCCCTCCCACCTCCCCATCCCCCTTTTCCTGTCTGCCCCCCAATGCCGACCCTGTTACAATGTACCCTCCCCTTCTACCTATCCCAGCCCTTCTTGACAGTTTACATTGCCACCAGCTCAACTGGCAGGGTGCTCTAGGGTTCCACCACCCTTTCAGTGAAGTAGCGTCTCCTCATCTCCCCCTTGAGTCTCCCACCCACCAGCCTCATTTGGTGCCCCTTGGTGGCCCCCTCCGCCTTCATCTGGAACACCCTAACCTGGCTTACCCTATTGATCCCCTTAAGATACTTGAAGAACCTCAATCATGTTAAACTATTATTGCTGAATTTGTATCTTTTTGAACTGAACTAGTGTAATTCTCGCCAACTGCGAGGTGTCCTTTGAGCCCTAGCAAGTTCTTCATGCTAGGTAGAGGAGTTGTAGTTCTACTGCACTAGAAGTTAGAACTACAACTCAGTCAAACTAGTGTTTTTATTTCTTTTTGGGGCTGTTTTTTACATTTCCCATACCATATGTGGGCACACATCACTCTAAAGAGTCATTTTATTGCTTACAATTTTATATCATTGTAACTGGAGTTAAAAGGCACGTTTGACCCGTGAGAGTATTTCTGCGTCATACAGGGACATAAATTCGAGCCCTGCAGTGGGCAGACACTTCTAGGCAGATTTTGCCAGCAATACATATACTGTTGAAACTGTTATTAGCAAACTGATAAACTATTATTGCTGAATTTGTGTCTTTTTGAATTGAACTTGTGTAATTCTCGCCCACCATGAGGTGTCCTCTGAGCCCTAGCAAGTTCTTCATGCTAGGTAGAGGAGCTGTAGTTCTACTGCACTAGAAGTTAGAACTACAACTCAGCCAAACTAGTGTTTTTCTTTCTTTTTGGGGCTGCTTTTTATATTTCTACTTCCATAGGTGGGCACATATCACTCTAAAGAGTCATTTTATTGCTTAAAGTTTTAAATCATTGTAACTGGAGTTACGAGGCATGTTTGACCCTTGAGAGTATTTCTGGGTCATACAGGGACCCAAATTCAAGCCCTGCGGCGAATGGGGAGAACCCGAGGAGGGCTAGCGTGCATCGCTGCGCGTGAAGACGCGCACAAAGACACGCGTGTCTGTGCATGTTAGGCGTGTTTGGAGTATTGGAGAGTTGATTTATTAAGGTACTAAACTGAGGGAAACTTAGAAAGGCACAAAAGATAAATATTGTAAACTTTCATGGAAGACACTACCAGCATGGATCAAGTGATAATGACAAATGATGGCAGGTTTGATGTATTATGTAAGTCTTGTAGTATGTGTTACATGGGAAATATTGAATTACAAATCTCCAATTATATGTGTAAAAAATGTGAGCTAAATAAAGCCTTAGAAGCAGAAATTGTTCTATTTGATGCTAGATTGCAAGCTTTAGAAATTAGCCAACAGGAAACATCTAAAAGGCTGAAATTACCATCTTCAGCTAAGCCTACAAAAGCAATTAATGAGGAACATTTATTTAATGATTGTGGTACCTCAAAATCTCAAAAAAAAAGGTCAAGACAGGATCTAATAGGAAGTAATATGGAAGATGACTGGTATATTACACAAGGAAATAAACCTGCAAAAAAGGGCAGAAGGGCTGACTGTTTTGAGCTACCATTATATAATAGTTTTGACCCTTTATCTGTTATTGAGGGAGCACAGGAAACATCTATTCATAGAAACATAGAAACATAGACTTTGACGGCAGATAAGGACCGCTAGGTCCATCTAGTCTGCCCATTTCCCTACCTACAGGATAGGCCGCAGATCGTAGTTAACCAACAGCCTATTTCTTCCTACCCCCCACAAGAATTGCCTTATGTCTGTCCCATGCATTCTTGAATTCTCCCACAGTTTTAGACCCCACAACTCCTCAGGAAGGCTGTTCCATGCATCCACTACCCTCTCTGTGAAATAATACTTCCTCACATGCCCCTGAACCGCCCTCCTTCTATCTTTAAATTGTGTCCCTTGTTCTTGCAAGTCTCTTTTTCTGAAAGATGCTACCCTCTTGGACTTTGTTGATTCCACTGAGGTACTTAAAGTTTCTATAATGTCCCCCTCCCTTCTTTCCTCAAGGGTATACATATTAAGCTCCTTTAGTCTCTCCTCATACCTTCTCTTGCAGACCCTGCACCATTTTAGTTGCCCTCCTCTGGACTGCCTCTATCCTGTCTAGTGTCTTTGCGGAGATGGGGTCTCCAGAACTGGACACAGTACTCCAGATGGGGTCTCACCAACTGTCTGTACAGAGGATAACAACTTCCTGTTTTCTGATGATGATGCCTCTCCCTATACATCCCAGTATACTCAGCCCTCCCTACTGCCTTCTCACATTGCTTGCTAACCTTAAGGTCATCTGATATGATTACCCCCAGGTCCCTTTCCTTTTTTGTTGTTGTTACTACCTCCTCACCCATTGTGTATTCTTCCCCTGGGTTCTTGTTTCCCAGGTGCATTATTTTGCACTTCTTTGCATTGAATCCTAGCTGCCATACTTCTGACCATTCCTCCAACCTTGCCAAGTCCCTTTTCATCCTTTCCACGCCTCCTTGTGTATCAACCCTGTTGCAGATCTTTGTGTCATCTGCAAAGGCATACTTTTCCTTCAGTCCTCTGCAATGTCACTGATGAAGAAATTAAAAGGACTAGACCCAATACTGAACCCCGCGGCAACACTGTAACCCCCTTTCTTCAGAGTGAACTCCATTTACAATTACCTTCTGTGTCCTGTTGTCCAGCCAATGTTTTACCCAGGCTACCACCCTGGGTCCCACCCCAGGCTGGTTAATTTGACTATTAATCTTTGTGTGGGACTGTGTCAAATGCCTTGCTAAAGTCTAGGTAGGCCATGTCCACAGCCCCTCCCTGGTCTACTACTTTGGTCACCCAGTCAAAGAAATCTATTAGATTCATCTGACATGACCTTCCGCTGTGAACCCATGCTGCCTTGGGTCCTGTGCTCCACTGGCCTCTAGGTACTCAACTATTCTTTCCTTCAGAAGTGACTCCATCACTTTCCCTACCACAGAGGTCAGACTGACAGGTCTGTAGTTTCCTGCCTCTGTCTTGGTCCCACTTTGTGAAAGGAATCACATCCGCCTTCCTCCAGTCCTTGGGTACCACACCATCCTCCCATGATTTATTAAAAGAGTAGCCAGTGGTTTCACTAGTTCCTCCCTTAATTCTTTTAGAATTCTGGGGTGAATTCCATCAGGACCCATTGCTTTGTCCACCTTCAGTTTTAGGAGTTCTTGCAGAACCCTTTCTTCTGTGAAAGGACTGGGATCGACCCCCCCTATCAAGAGTGCTTCTGTTAATTGGATTAGGCACTTCCCCCTCCTCTTTTGTGAATACTGAGCAGAAATATTCGTTCAGTATCCCTGCTTTTTCACTGTCCCCCTCTGCCCATCCACCGTTCATTCTATTCAGCCTCACTATCCCTCCCTTTGTCTTTCTACGCTCGCTGATGTACCTATAAAAGGTTTTATCCCCCTTCTTAACTGAGTTGGCTATCTTTTCCTCAGTTTGGGCCTTTGCTATTCTGACTTCCCTCCCTGCTTCCTTCTGCCTTAACTGGTACAGCTCTCTGTCCTGCTCCTTCTGTGTTTCCTTATACTTCCGGAATGCTATCTTTTTTCTTCCTGACTTTCACAGCCACCTCTTTTGAGAACCATAGTGGCTTTTTCTTTCATTTTGATTTGTTTATTTGCTTCACACAAAGGCTTGTTGCCTCTGTGATGGCAGTTTTGATAATTCCCCATTGTTGCTCCACACCTCCTTCTAGCCTGTTTGCTAGTGCTTTTCTGAGGCACTCTTCCATCTTACCAAAGTCAGCCCTCCTAAAGTCCAGTACCCTCACTTTTGTATGGCTTGACTCTGTAGCTGAGTTTAACGTGAACCACACTGTTTGATGGTCACTTGTCCCCAGATGGCAACCCACTTCTAGATCTGAGATCCTCTCACTGCCCCGTTTGAGAGTACGAGATCTAAGATTGCTCCCTCACTAGTGGGTTCCGAAACTAGCTGTCTAATGCCTGCCACCTGTAGGGCATCAAGAATGGCCCTGATCTTGGATGTGGCTGCAGCAAATGTGCTCCAGTTAACATCTGGCATATTCAGGTCTCCCATCAACAGTATCTCCCCTTTCTCTGCCATTCTAAGAATGCCTTCTATCATATCCTTGTCCATTCCTTCCCCCTGACATGAGGGTCTGTACACAACCCCTGTGCAGATTGTGGTGCCCTTTCCAGTTTCCAAGGTGACCCACAGTGCCTCCTCTCCTCCCTGTTTACTCTTTTGTTCAGTTGCTTTTATCCCTTCCTTTACATAGAGAGCTACTCCTCCCCCTCTTCTCCCCTGCCTGTCTCTCCTGTAGGTTATGTACCCTGGTATGTTATCATCCCAGTCATGGTTCTCTGTGTACCATGTTTCTGTGACTGCTACGATATCCAGGCATCCCTCTTCCATTAAGTCAAATTCTGTGTCAACAAAGCCTACCAAGTAGCTAGTGCAGAGCTAAACAGTATGACAGAACTACATCTGAAGGAGTCAATATACGTGCCATCAAGCCAACAACAGTTGGACATACCAATTGTACAGCCATGTGGTCACATTGAACCCAATATTCTAGCCAGCCAAAGCTTAGAGATTGCTAATCAGAATAGACAGGTTTATGTTCTAGGAGATTCGATGGTAGCAAGGTTGGATAGACAAATTTGTGACCCTGACAAAACATCACGTACTCTCTCTTGCTTCAGGGGGGCTAAAATTCAAGACATTACATGGATAAGTAGACAAATACTTAAGAACTCTGGTCTGAATCCTTTGGTGATAGTTCGCATAGGTGTAAATAATATTAATAGTGAGAGTGAACAACAAATCAAAGCAGCTTATGTAGGTTTGTCTAATATATTATTAGATATTGGATGTACACTTGTGTTATCTGAAATATTACCAGTTCCAAGGGGTAATGCCTATATAGAAACCAAAATTAAAAGAGCGACTAACTGGCTATGTAAATGGTGCCTACAGCAAAATATAAAATGCCTAACCCATTGGGAATATTTTAATTTGAAAAATACATTATTTGCTGGGGATGGTCTTCATTTGAATTAGAAAGGCGTTGTGATTCTGGGCAACCATATAAACACTGAAATTGTTAATTATTTAAACTGATAAATGGGGAGGGGTAATGATATTAGCCCTATAAGTATACTTTCAAATAGGATGTCAGCCTCTACAGTTACACTTCCAATAGAGGGACTACCTGCTAGTACTAAACATGATAAAAACCATTACTCTTCAAATAGATTGAAATTATTGTTATTGAATGCTAGAAGTTTACAAAACAAAATAAATGAACTTCAAATAGTTCTTCTTAACTATGACATTGAAATATGTGGGGTGACTGAGACATGGTTCTCTGATGGTCAATGGGGCCAGGACATACCAGGGCATACCCTATTTCAAAAAAATCGGACTCAAAATAAAGGAGGAGGAGTTGCAATTTATGTTAAAGATAGTTTACAATGTTTGGAAATAGCTCTGTACCATTATCAGAGGGTATTGAACTTATCTGGGTAAAATTAATTAATGATCTAGGATCAACAAATATAGGACTTTGTTATCATCCCCCAGCATGGAATAATGAAACAAACATTGAATTATTTAAATGTTTAAGAAACATAAACTACTCTGAGAATATAATATTGATGGGAGATTTTAATTTTCCACATATAAAATGGGATAGTTTAGAAAATCCAAATCTACAAGAAAAACAGTTCCTTGATATAATATTACAGCTAGGATTGGATCAAGTAGTCATGCATCCAACTAGGAAGGATAATATTCTTGACCTAATATTAACAAATATCTCAGAACAAGGGGAATCCCTCAAAATACTTGAACCATTATGTGATAGTGATCACTGCATGGTGCTATGGACTTTTAATTATTTCAGATCATCCTTAAATGGTAAAACAGCATTGTGGAATTTCCCAAACGCAGAGTATGAAAAAAATTAAAGGATATTTACATAATTGGGACTGGGAAAAAGACTTATTTGATCTTAATGTTAATGACACATGTCTAAAATTAAGAATTCTCTGGAATATTGTATTCTGAAATTGGGTACCTGTGCAAATGAAATATAAAAATTGTAGACGATCACCTCCATGGTGCTCAAAAAAATACATAGATTAATAAAAATAAAAAAGAGCATATAAAAAATATAAGAAGCAATGTACAGAGGTTAATTGGAATAGGTTTAAAAGTAAAGCAAATAAAGTCAAGTTAATAATAAGAAAGGCAAAATCTGAATTTGAGTATAAGCTGGCTTCAGTAACAAAAGATAACAAAAATACATTTTTTAATTATCTTGGATCTATTAAAAATAATACTCCAAAAGTTGGCCCTTTAGTAATTAATAATAAGGTTGTATCTGATGAGCTGACTCTAGCAAACAAGTATAATCTATACTTCACTAGTATATTTAAGAATAAAGATAATATTAATAAATTGGTTGATACTGATAAGGATCCGTTTGTTCCATTTACAGTACCACTACTGAAGTGTTTGATGCTATTAATAACTTTAAGAATTCTGCCTCTCTTGGACCGGATAATATTCCTATTACCTTTCTAAAAGGAATTTCTTATGAAGTAGCAGGCATTCTTTGCTTACTATACAATAAATCTATTATGGAAGGAGTGGCTATTCAAGAATGGAGAGAGGCAATAGTAATCTCAATTCATAAGGTTTAGACAGGATGTGAAGAACTATAGACCTGTTAGTCGTACTTCCTGTGTTGTGAAAATCCTGGCAAAAACTAGTTTTACATAGAATAAATGAACATATTGCAAGAAATAATCTGAGTGATATAAATCAATATGGTTTTACATCTGGTAGATCATGTCAGAATAATTTAATACATTTTTTTGAGCCAATTAGTGCACCGTTAGATGCTGGCCTACCAGTAGACGTAGCGTTCGAAAAAGCATTTGATTCTGTATCCCATAGGATATTGTTACAATGCCTATCACATATTAAACTTCACCAGAATCGTATAATGTGGATTTGGTCATGGTTGATAGATAGAAGACAATGTGTCTCAATAAGGGGCTTTAAATCCCCCATGGAGTACAGTTACTAGTGGAGTGCCTCAGGGTTCAGTTTTGGGCCCAGTTTTATTCAATATACTCATATCTTCAATGCAAACCACACATGGAGTTTGGCTAAATAAGTATGCTGATGATTGTAAATTGGGTTTCTATAGTGAATGATATAAAATCTATACATTCTCTACCAAAGAATTTAGATGACATATTTAAATGGGCAGAATTAAATGGGTTGGTCTTTAATACATCTAAGTGTAAAATCTTACATTTGGGTAAGGAAAACAGATTGTATAATTATTGTATAAATACAAATCAATAACTGTTACCTCTGAAAAAGATCTTGGAGTTGTTATAACTAATGATTTTAAATTATCCAAACACATTAATAATGCAGTGAAACAATGCCATAGATTATTGGATTGCATTTTTAAAAATATTAAGAGCAGGGAAGCAGAGGTACTATTACCAATCTATAATAGCATTATTACACCACATATTGATTATTGTTCCTCCTTTAGTGCATCAACATTAATTGAACAAAAAGTTAAGGTAGAAAAGATACAAAGAAGGTTCACTAAGAAAATAAAAAATTTTGAGCAAAAAGATTATGGTGATAGACTAAAAGGTCTCAACCTGTATTCACTAAAATATTGTTCCTTACATGGTGACTTATGCCTAATCTATAAGGCATCTAAGGATAGTGCCCTTTTTGAAATTATTTGCCTTGAATGGTATCCCACTGAAATGGCTACTAGGTATCATAAGTTATGATTAAAATCTTTTATAAATAAAACTGTAAGGAGAAATCTTTTCTTTACCCAGAGAGTTATTCCACATTGGAATTCCTTGTCTCATGAAGTAGTATTCAGTTCAAATTTGGATCAGTTTAAATTTAACTTGGATGCCTTTATGAGTGAATTAAAGTATAAGTTCCACCTTGGTTAAGGGTGGCGAGTTCTTTTTGGGCTTGTCACTCAAACCTGTATACAAGCTAAGAACTCATGAACTTATGTCCCCCGTCCCTCCTCTCCTCCAGGGAGTACAGGTTGAGCTCCCTGAGTCTCTCCCCATTGGTCTTCTTCCCAGCCCCCACATCATCCTGGTCACCTTCCTCTGGACCCTCTCCAGGAGCGCAATGTCCCTTTTTAAGTACAGATGCCAAAACTGCACACAGTATTCCAGGTGAGGTCTAACCAGGCAATTGTATAGCAGTAGAAGCAGTTCCTGGCTTCTTGAGGTTATCCCCCTGGCTATACACCCCAGCATTTTGTTCGCTCTTGCCACAGCTCTTCTACATTGCTCTGAGTTGTTCATTTTGGCATCCACTACCACCGTGAGGATGCTGTCCCCATTCAAGGCCTGCAGTACCACCCCTCCCAAGGTGTGCACATCAGCTGGTTTCCTGGCCCCCCCCGGTGGTGAACCCTGCATTTTTCTACATTAAATCTCAGCTTCCATGTACTTGACCACCCCTCCAGGGCCTCCATGTGACCCCATAGGGCTAACCTACCCTCCTCCACATCTACCACAACCCCCAACTTGGAGTCATCAGCAAAGAGGCTCATCTCGCTCCTGACACAGTCTCTGATATCTGAGATATAAGCATTAAATGGGAGATGCCCCAGCACTGATTCCAGCAGGACCCCGCTAATGACCTCCTGAAAGATGAAACCTCCCTCCCAACTACCTTCTGAGAATGCCCCCCTAGCCAGCTTCTGATCCACTTGACCATCTGCTCTCCCACCCCAATGCCCCTCAGCTTCTCTAGCAGCCCGGGATGTGACACTGAATCAAATGCCTTTGCTGAAGTCTAGAAAGAGGACATTCACCAGCTTGCTCTGGTCCAGGGCTCTCGTCACCAAATCATAGAACTCCACAAGGTTGGTCTGACATGATCTGCCCTGGACAAAGCCATGCTGGAGATCATCTAGATAGCCCCTTGCCTCCAGGACCCCCACCAGCCTCTCCTTTAAGATGACCTCCATTACTTTGTCTACCACCGATGTTAAGCTTACCAGCCTGTGGTTTTCTGGCTCCTCTGGTGAGCCACCTTTGTGGATAGACATGATACAGGCCATCCTCCAATCCTGGGGCACCCATCCCATCTGGAGATAAGAGTTAAAGAGGCTTGCCAGGGGTGCAGCCAGGAAATCTGCCAGCTCCTTCAGCACCCTGGGATGAAGGCCATCAGGACCCGGTGCCTTCTCCACTCTTAGGGCCTTAAAGGCTTCCCACATTCTACCAACAGGGATTTCATCAATCGTGGCATCCCCCTATCAGCAGGCCCATGCCACCTCACCTCATGCAGTGTTGCCCCACCATCCTGCCTAGTAAAGACTGTGGGAAAGTAGTTATTTAATACCTCTGCCTGCTCCCCGACCTCAGTCTACTAATCTGCCCCTTCCCTTTTCTTTTTTCCCCCAATATACCTGAATAACCCTTTTTCACTTCTGCTACTCCCCTGAGCCAATCTCTGCTCATCCTTGCTTTGGTCAGTCTCACCACCCTGGTAACCTTACTGGCGAGTTTATTGTACTCCGCCTTGGCCATAACTCGACTTGAACACCTATATCTGTTGTAGGCAGCCTTCTTTTCTCTTACTGCCTCCTGGATCTCCCTGATCCACCAGCTTGGCTCCCTTGTGTACCAAACTTGCGTCTCTCCTTTGTGCATGCCTTGGTAGCTTCCAGGATTCCATTTTTAATGACTTCCCACTGACTCTCAGTGTCTATGCCTGGCCTGATCCCATCTAAGTAAGCCCATAGATCCACTCCATAACCTTGAAGTCTGCACCCTTAAAGTCGACTACATCATTTTCATGTGATCCACTCCCCCCCAGGTCCAGGGAAAATCAGACCTTCACATGATGGTTACCTGCCAGTGGTACCCAAACCACAAGATCCCTAATGAGGTCACAGTTGGACAGGACCATGTCCAGGATGCAACCCTCCCTTGTCGAGTCAGTCACCAGCTGGGTGAGGAACATATTCTGGATGGCATCCAGAAGATGCTGCTCCCTGGCTGATGAGGATACCATGGTTCACCACTCAGTTTCTGGTATGTTTAGGTCATCCAACTCCACCATCCTGACTATCCTCCACCCACAATGGCCCTTAATATTTCCCACTAGACCTTTCTTCGGGTCCTCCCCCAGCATGGGTAGCCTACTGTACATACCACCCCCAACTTCACCCTCTTGCCTCCAGAAGCCTGCAAGGTGACCCATAATGCCTCCAAGTGCCCCTCCACTTCTTCCACCTTTCATATCCTTAAGCCCTCCTTAACAATAAAAGCCACTTTCCCTTCCCTTCCCAAAGTCCTGTCCTTCCTAAACATGGTGTACCCTATTATGTTTAGGTCCCAATTGTGTGTAGGAGTGGCCCAAGTCTCAGCAACAGCCGCCACATCTACTTCCCTTTCCAATAGCAGTGACTGATGCTCAGGCATCTTGTTTCCCATGCTCCTGGCATTGATCAGGTCCACCTTCCAACACGTCACCATGCCATCCCTCTTCTCCCACCCACAGAGCTCCCATGTTGCTGTCTACCTGGTCCCCCCTCTGAACAATCCAGTGCTCTAGGCCCCCACCCCCTCCTCACAAGTTTAAACCCCATCTAGCCTAGATGAAGCCAGTCAAACCTTGCTTCAAAATCTCCTTCCCCCTGGTGAGGTGAAGCCTGTCCCTAGCGTATAGCTCCTTGTCCTCCCAGGTCTCCCCACAGTCTCCCACCAACCAGTACCCCGTGGCTTCACACCACCCTCCAAGCCATTCATTGACTTCCTTGATTTTTTGCTTATTTGGCACACTGGCTCTAGGTACCAGCAGGATTCCTGAGAAGGAGACCGAGCATCCACTGGCATGACAGACCCTGGCTAGTTCCCAGAATCTAACCTGAATTTCCAGTTCACTGTTTCCATCTATATCATTGGTGCCCAGGTGCACCAGTATGTCAGGGGTACCCACACAATCATTTGCCAGGGCATGCACCAAGTGCTTGGCCTCATAGAAACATAGAAACATAGAAGTTGATGGCAGATAAGGCCTTCCAGTCCACACATTTTTTCTACCTTATGAATGTGTCATAGGCCTTTACTCTGTCAATGGCCTATATATTCATGCTCATCTGTATTGCTCCCTTATGTCTGTACCATGCCTGTTTGAAGCCCTGCACTGTATTCATATCCACCACTTCCTGAGGTAGGCTGTTTCATGCATCCACTACCCTTTCTATGAAAAAGAACTTCTTACATTACCCCTTAATCAGCCTTCCTCTAATCTCATGCTGTGTCCTCTTGTCCTGTTATTTTTCTTATATTGAAATATGTTAGACTCCTTCAGCTTGTTAATGCCCTTAAGATGTTTGAAAGTTTCGATCATATCACCTCTCTCCCACCTTTTGCTCTAGGGTATACATATTGAGCTCCACTAATATGTCCTCATATGTTTTCTGATGCAGTCCCTGCACCATTTTGCTTGCCCTTCTCTAGACTGCCTCCATTTTGTTAATGTCCTTGTACAGGTGCAGCCTCCAGTACTGCATGTAGTACTCCAGATGGGGCCTAACCAGTGTCTTGTGAAGAGGGATTATTACCACCCTCTTGTGACTTGTGATACCCCACTAATACACCCCAATATCCCTCTAGCCTTACCTACTGCTTTAGTAGTCTGCTTGGATGATTTCTGGTCATCTGTGATGATGATGCCCAAGTCTCTTTCTTCCCAACCTATAGGTAGCTTCAAGGTTTCTCTTCCCTATGTGCATGATCTTGCACTTCTTTGCATTAAACCAAAGCTGCCACTCTTCTGACCATTTTGCCAGTTTATTCTGATCTCTTCTCATTCTGCCCACCCCATCTGGATCATCTACTCTGTTGTAGATCTTGGGTCATCTGCAGACAGATCTTACCCTTCAGACCATCTGCAATGTCACTGGTAAAGATATTGAAGAGGACTGGCCCCAGGACTGATCTCTGAGGTACCCCACTTGTGACTTGCATCTTTTCTGACTATATACCCTTTACCACCACTCTCTGTTTCTGCTTGCACAGTCAGGCCAGATATACTCTTAACCCTGACTCTGCAGGTTGCCCCCGACCTTCCCACCTAATAACCCTAGTCATAGAGTCCCCCAACAGCAGCACTCTTACTTCTTCATTTCAATTCTGTTCCCTTCCCAAGTTCCACCCCTTCCTGTCCCCCTCTTCATCAGTTTTCCCTGCACCCCACCCAATTTGGGTACCAGCTGCTGTTCCTGTTCCTGTTCCAGCTCTTATTCCTCACTGACCTGTCCTCCTCAACTTGGGTACCAGCTGTTATCCCTTCCTTCCTGTTCCAACTCTTACTCCTCACAGACCTGTCCTCTCCCACTTCCTCCCTTCCTGCTACCCCTCCTTGATGAATTTCTAACCCCCAGGGTTAAATGACCCCTCCACACCCAAGGGGGGGTGTGAGAAGAGGGGTGGCAACACTTGTATTGCCCCTCTCACTCCCCACCTTATTCAACTTTCCCACTCTCCCCTCTGCTGCTTCCCTTCTTGTCCTCTCCCCCTTGTACCACACCCACCTCCCCATTCTTTCCTCCTCTACCCTTCCTGGGGGCTCCCTAACCCCAATGCAGACTCTGCCTCCCTAACTCCCTATTCCCTGGCTCCTAACTCCCCCCTCCCCCACTCTGTCACTTCCTTCACCTGCCCCAGCCACCCTCTCTGAGTCTCTGTGCATGGAAATAACCCCTCTGTTTCTGTCTTCAGAGCTTCTTACCCATGCCTAATCCTTCTACTCCTCCTGGTGGCTCTTTTGTTCCTGGCTCACCCACTCCCCATGTTCAGCTGTGCTAATGGAGCAAACCTGTTTTGATACTACCAACCTGCCACCTTGACTCCCATCACTATGCAGGTACCTCCACTCTTTTCCCACAACCACCCCTCCAGGTTCCCTGGCCCTTATCCTGCTCAAGACCAGCTCTTCCCCAGTCTACCAGAGTTTCCCCCTTACCCACTGTTCCATCTTCCCTCCCTGGACCACCCTTTCCCATGCTTTCCTGAGTTCCCACCTTGCCCTCAGGTGTCCCCTCAGCACCCTCCTCCCTACCTGCATGGATGTTTACTCCCCTACCATCCCCCCAGCAGTTCCTGTGCATACTGGGGGTTGCGACACATGGATACCCTATGATTTACCCTGATACCCCCTCCACCCTCTCCCCTTCTTCCATCCTCAGTAGTGCATCCTTGTACTCCACTACCCACTACTCATGGACCATCTCAGCCACTGGACCACTGGACCTCCTCCTGCAGTCATGCCACCTCTAAGCACACCATGCACCCTCCTATCATCCATGCCAGGGCTAGCATCATGGCAGACCCATAGCCCACACACCCCACCACCCTTCCAAAGATGAACTCCCTAGTGATCTGGGAGCCTTGTCCCAAACCTGCCCCCCCATGCTTCCCCCCCAGCTGTCTTCCCATCCCTAGTGCCCTAGCCATGCCATCTTCCATTTTTGGAGCCCCCCATGCCCTCAAAAAGGGACCCTACAGTGGAAGGTAGTGTGCTGTCAGACAACCTCAGAATAGCAAGACAAAAATGGAGAACACAATTTCCAGCTAGTCCCTTGACCTGCATCCCAACCCAGGGCACACCGTCCAACAAGGCCCAGCCCCTGGCCACCACCCCCCCTTAGCTTGCTCCACCCTCCATGACCATTTAATAGAGGTCAAGGCAGGGGAAGGTGGATGGGAATCAAATACAGTAAATATAAAATAGAGTATCAAATATAGCAAATATAAACTACAATACAGTAAATCTTACAGAAACAGTGATAAGACACTACACCCCTTCCTGAGTCTTCTTACTGCTTGTGGCCAAGGTTGTCAATTTTTGGCCTGGCCACCAGTTTGAAAGGCCCATGCTGGGGCCTGATTGGGCAAGGCCCTGGTGATGCCACTAATGTAGCTGCCTTCTTTCTTCTTCACCACCAATGCAGCCAACAGTCCCTCCATGGGCCACCAATGCAGCTGCCCCCTTGATCTTTACCACCCATGTGGACAAAAGCTGTCAATACAGCTGGAGCATGGCGACTCCTTCCCCATCCTCTTGTGTTCTAGACATTCTAAGGGGCACTTTTTGTCCTGGACTCAAAGAGAGGCACTTCTGCCAAAATAGGTAATGTCATCCCACTTATTTACCAACTGGAAGTAGGGCAGGGTTAGTTAATTTAGTTACAAGGTGCTTTGTCTTGCAATTGTCCATTTCTTTATGACTGTAATGATTATGTATATATGTTCTGTTTGATGTACTGTATTTATTTACTGTTTTTAGTTGTAGTAAATTTGAATTTCTTTAAAACCTGCCTGATACATTTTCTAATTTTGAGTGTGAATGGTGGAACAGTCTTAATATTCTAACACAGCTGTTAAATGCTTATTGTGTCACTGTATGCAGCCACTCTAAGAAGAACCTGTGTAAAGATCCAGCAAGGTAAGAAAAATACTTGAGTCTCATTGAGACAGAAGGTGGTTGTGAACCAAGGTTGGTTGTATGCCTGCTGGTCCAGGTATATTGCACTGCTTTCCCTGAAGAGAGTGTGACATTTGGACATGTTACCTGGACATGCTAGCTAAAAAGGGCTCATAATTAACCCCAGGACTCTAGACTGGTAGTTGCTCAGACCCAAAACAAACAAGAGGGTGTCCCTGTTTGTCCCCTGTTCATGAATCACACTTAAAGGTTGGGCACTGTGGGAGCAGAGGGCCTCACCCCAGGAGTGGGTTTGTGACAGATTTCAATCAAAAAAGGAAAGAAATAGAAAACAAAACATCATACAATTCGTGTTAACTTCACATGACAAAAGGAGAAAACTGAAACAATGGAAAAGGCTAATAAATAAGAATCAACCATACATGTTTCCATAAATTATAATCCCTTCCCAAATATGTGAGAAATTGTATGTTGCAATCTACAACACTTTAACTTTTCATTTTTAACCCCCCCCCCCCCACTCCTAATGAGTAGGGACATTTATTTGAAACTGATTACCTAATGGAATACAAACCATAGAAAAAAGGAAAACTTTATATGAACCATGTTACCTTAACATGTCTAAAAAAAACACCAAAGAAATATGAAAACAATTGGAAAGAGGATTGATAATAATAATACATTGCAGTAAATTCCTAAAGTATCAAACTTATCCCAATATCATAAAAATGTATATTGTACTTCAAAGACTGAATACTGCACACTAGTTGTATTATAATTAATTGAATATCCCCTCCCACAAAGGAAAGCTAGAACCTAAAGAAAAAGTAATCTGAGTAAAGCCACTACTATGTACAGTTAATATTATTCTTAAACCTCAGGACACATTCAGTATTCTCTCAAACTATCCTTTGAAACAACCCCATCCCATAATTATCCTTAGAGTGCACATACTTAACAGTGGACTCTTCACTTACATATCCGTTAGGTGAGCCATTGTAATGAGTCCCAATGTACGGTATATTCAACATTAGAAAATGTTTTTCCTTCATTCTGCTGTGTCTGTTGAATCTTATGTAAAATAGCTTGTAAGAATTCTTCTGTTGTTAATACAGTTTGTTGTGAAACCAATCTGCATCTTATCTGCCATACCAAGAATTTAAAACATGATAAAACCACCCTTAAAGAGCTGTTATTGTGCTCATTCCATTATAAAGGAAAGATGTTCAATAAAATGGTCTTCCAGAGTAATATCTGAAAAGAAAGTTTTCCCCCATCTACTATCTACATTTTGCCAAAAATCAATAATAAAAGAGCACTGAAAATACAGGTGCTCCATTGTCTCTATGGTTAAACGACACAACATTCTGGAATAATATTGTTCCTCTATACCTTTGTGGCATAGATTTCCCTTAACATTTAACTTGCTGTGGGCACACAGCCAAACTACATCCCACATTTTTGGGAGTCTAGTTTCCATTAACGTTGTCTCTACCTATTTGCTCTCTACTGCTATCCTTTGTGTAAATTCAGGGTAAGAGTTACATTTATCAGCTATTTCACTGAGGAGAATTAACGCATCAGAAATCTTTCTTCTGTGGGTGGAACAGAATTGAGCTTGATGTATGATATCTGATAATGTTTTTCTAATTCTTTTGCATAGAAATCTTTTAGTAATTTAAAATCTGTGTTCAACAGAGTTGTTGGTTACCAGTTTGTCAGATCAGCTCTTTCCCCTTTTTTATGAAAATAAATCAAAAGGCCTTCATACATTGTGGATGGTAGTTGTTTGGAGAGAACAAGTGTATTATATAACTCCGTTAATTCTTTTGGGCATAAATTCCAAAGATATTTATATAGTTCCCCGGGGAAGGCCATCTGAATCCGAAGAAGTTCTTATTGGTAAGTTTGTAATTACATTACCAATTTCCCCCTCTAAAAAGGGGGAAAGACATTCTTGTTTTTGCAGTTCTGTTAACACAGGTAATTGTGCTGCTTTTGTAAAAAGTCCTATATTAGTAGTCCCAAGAAAAAAAGCTTCAAACTGGAGTTGTACCTGCTTATTAACTTCTATTAGAATTTGCTGATGTCCCATAATCTCCTCTCCAGTTGTGGAAATTATACTTGCCATATTTTTTTGTCTGACCTACGTTTGCAGTTAGCAAAGAGATGTACTTGTGTGGATGTTCCATTTATACCAAATTTTTGCTCATATTCTAGAGATCTAAACTGGTTGTATTGATATTCACACATTTTTGTTTTTAAAATACTGATCTGTGAAGAAAGGTCCTCCCCTGAAGAGTGCTGCAAAGCAATTAAATGTTGTAATTGCTCTCAAAGTGTTTTATATCTATTATTTATGTCTGATGCATTTTGTGTTGCTTTCACTCTAAAAAAAAATCCTGACAACAGATTTTACTGTTTTTCCATCAGTCAAGGAGTGTGTCATATATAAACTGCACAGATAATCTATCTTGTACAAAAATATTAAATTCTGTCACAATTTCTTCATTTTCCAACAGACTAGTATTCATTCTCCATATGCCTGAGCCTTTGGAGTTGTTTTTATGTGTATTTAGCTGAATCCCAACTGTCTGAGGATTCTATTGGACATACAAGGGATTTAAAAACCAAACTCTAGAAGTAATGAAGAAATAATATATTCTGAAAGATAGGGACCCTGTGTAAGATGTATGCTTTGGTTTTTTGACTAAAGTTGCATGGGCATCCACAAAACCTGCTTGTTTTATAATATTACGTAAAAAGGTTGGATCACAGTAGGTTTTGGTAGTATTTGCACTCTTATCTGAGGGCAATATTCTTATATTAAAGTCCTCTCCCATTACTGCCATTTTGACAGTACGGAGATATGGCTGAGCCAGCTTTAAAAGATTGATTCCATTTGCCTTCATTTGGGGAGCACATATATTAATTTAATGATAAGTTTGAGAGTCATTGGAAATGTCTAAATGTAGAGCTCTGCCTGGGCATATGTCTACCATCTTGTGAATTTTAATTTCAGATGTTTTCAAACCAATTTCTAGGCCACTGCAAAGCTCTTCCCCTAATGACCAAACTGATTCACCCCATAACCAACATTTGACTTTTTGTACTTCTTGAAGGATAGTCAATCTGGTGTCCTGTAAAAAAAAAAAAAAAAAAAAGACATCCTGCCTGAACTGTTCTAGCACTGAAAAAGTAGTGGTACATTTCAGTTCCGATTTCAAACTGTTTACATTCAAGATAACAAAGGATAGATTGGACTCCTGAATAAAAAGTTATTATTGTTTTTTTTCTGACTGCTCCCCTAGTCTGCCATTTCTTTTTTTGCAGTAGAAGCCCTGGCAGGACTGTTGTTTTCCTTGTCTGAGATTTGATCTTTCTGTGAAGAGGAGGCCAAGATATTCGAGTCCTCCCCGTCCTTCATTTCTCCACAACTTTGCAGTACTTCAGATCTGTTTTCTGTGGGGAATTCAGGGTTAACTTTTCTGTTTTCCTAGTGTTCTGCACTCTTTTCCCTTTGCCTTCCCCTTGTATACTTATTTTGTCCTGCTCGGGGGGGGAGGGCATGTCCCCATCCATTTGGATATTAGCCTTCCACTGTCTCAGGATCCCTATGTTATTCAATTGGCCTTGTATAAGTTGCTGGCTCTCCCTGTGGTTCTTCTTCTGTAAGCTGGTTACCAGTTACATCTTGGGGGAAGGAGTGGTGTTTGTGGCCTGTTTCCATGACTGAGCCACTTGGGCTCGGAATGGTTTTGTTGCTAAATGTATATAAAAGTACTGCTCCCCATAGTCAGATGAATTGTGTGTGGCCCATGGGCAAGAGCTGAGCGCATGCTCTATGGAGTCACAGAGGTTACGTTTCAGGGGACTTTTACAAATAGCACTCGTATGACCCAGCTCTCCATATTGGATACACTTTGATACACTTTCTTTTGTCACATTCATGATTTAAATGAACTTCTGACCCATAACAGTATCACATTTTGGGTTGGGATAGAAAAGAACACCCAGGTCTCTCCCCAGAAAAAAAATGGTTGGGGAGATGTTCAATGCCAAAGTCGTTTTGTCTCAGCTCTAAATGGAATTTCCACCTCTCCCCCATCCAGAATACTTTGTCATTGATTATAGGTTCTGGGTTCCCCTGCAGATCACAGTGTTGTTTCAGCCAGTAACAAATATCTGTACCATTTACTCCCTCATTCTGAAATAAGACTGTCACTGTTTTAAAAGTGGGCTTAGTGAGGGGTACGGCAAAAGAGACAGCCCATAGTGAAGTGTCCCGTACTTTAGGGTATAAAGCCCAGAATGTATCTAACTTCTGTTAAGACAAAAAAAAAGTATGTCAAAGTTAAAGTCTCCTGGGGCATGGATAAAAACACAGACATCAGCTGGGCTAAATTGTAAAGAATTTTTAATTAATTCTTTCCCCACATAGTGTCTGTCTGGGAACAGCTGTAATACCCCCTTATATCTCATACGCACAGCAGACCTTTGTTTTGCAGCTTCTGCTATTTTTTTTTTATAAACTGGTATAACTTGCTTGTTGTGTAGGTGTTGTATCTGGGGTAAATGCATTTTCCATTGCCAGTGTCATTTCGGTGTTAATGACAGGTGGGTCTGCCCCAAGTGATTCAGCTCTTTGTTGAAGGTGTCTGGGAAGTCTGCCTGTGGTAGAAGTTCTTTCTGGTCATTTATTTCTAGTTTGTGCCATTCTTTGTGACTGTGACTGTGGGTCTGGCAAAGGTAAAGTTTTTCATCGTAAAGTATGAATCCATCATGGCCACCAGGCTGGGTGTGGCATCAGTATTTTCGTGGCTGCTCCGTGTTAGCTTTTAAATTTTAGTTTGTTTTTAACCTTATTTTTTGTTACTTTTCATTTTGTTTTTATTTTTTATTGGAAGATTGTGCACTGTACACTGTTTGTGTTTCTGTCCCGTATCACTGGATTGCTGTACAACCTCGGTCAGGCTCCGTTTGATGTCAGTGTCCCATGTACTGCTGTTGCAGTTTACCACCATTTACTGCTGCTGGGACACCTGCATACTGTTTAGTTTTTCATCCTGTAATATCAGACTATAGTTTAATGCTGATCGGGGCTCCGTTTTTCTGTTTATGTCCAGCGTGTTAATCTGGTTGGCCCTTGCTACCGTTTTCATATCTGGAGGCTGGGTCTGCTCTGTAATTCTGGGACTGGATTGCTTACACTATTGGGAGCTTCCATATGATCTGGATGCGAGTTGGAGTGGGAATGCTGTAAGGAGGCTGAAGCATGGATAACACTTGATCTGAAGCAACTCAAGAGATTATAATTCCTGGCTTTGTTGGGGAAGGAATTAATTGTCTGGACCTTGAGTAGCTGGTCAGTGCTAAGATGAATGGCTTGATGTGGTGCTGGGTGGTGTAAGCCCTGATCTTGTGGGTGGGCTAGTCATGGGTTTGCAGTGGTGCGGGGGCCTGGACCCTTTTCTGGCAGGGAGCTGGTGGTTGGGGCCGGTGGTCTCTAGGGATTCCTCGTAGGATCTGCTAGTTGGTGGTTTTGGTCAAGGACCCGTGGCAGCTGCTGTAGACTGGGGTCAGCCACCCACATAGATTTTTCAGGGTCCACACCCAGCCCAGAGCGATCCACTCCCAGAAAAGATTTTGCTGGATCCCCCCCCCCCATTTATCTCTGCTACGATTAGATTCTTAACTTTGTTCATTTGACTGGCAGTGAGAGTGCAATTTGTTATTTCCTAAATGCAGTCAGTGAGAGTGCCTGAAGTTTGGGAAACTATTTGGCTTCATTTTCTTGGGGGGAAATTTTCAAGATATTTTCATCAAGCTGCGCAGGAGGTGGGAGCTTCTGAGGGTATTTCAGTCTCTGTTGGTGGTGAGAAGCTCAATGGGGGCTGGAAAATCTGAATTTTCCCCCAAATACTCTGTTTTTACTAGCAGTGTTCAAGACTCCTTTGTTGACTTTGACTGATTCTGTTTTGGACTTTATGATTTGATGTTTTATTTTATTTGTTTTTAGTTTAATATTGTTTTGTTTATTTCCTGAAGCTGTAGGAGGGCTGAGAGATATTCTTTTATAAATAAGAGGTTGTGTAATTTTATTATTTTCTTTCATGGTATTTTGTATGTTGTTTTGTATATTAGTGATTTAGTTATGGGAGCACTGTTTTGTTATATTAGTCACCAGAATGTGTTGGAGGCCTGCCCCCACAGTTGTGTGCTATTCACCTTCTGCTCTCCACACCCTCTGCCCCTTCCCCCCTCTGCAATTTACAATCTATCAGTGTTGTAGGGCATTGGGTATTGCCTGTAGGGGGAGGAGGGGGTTTGGGCAGGGCCAGATTAAGAGGGGGACAAATGAGGCAAATGTCCCAGGCCCCCCGTGATCGACTGGCCCCCCACCCCCAAGCCGACAGAATCAGACAGACATTTTTTCCCTGGCCATTCATGTCAGCAATATCAGATGCAACCTCCCACCCACACCCAGCACGCGCTCAATTCAAACTTGTTTGTAATGTTCCCTCTCGATATAGGTCCCCCAGCCATGCAGCAGCTCGCCGACACCATATATTTCAAACACTTGCCCTTTGCCGCAAATGGTTTATGACTGTCTTTGTGTGCTACTGCTAAGTAGCCGGGAGAGCCTGAGCTGGTATCAATATGTGTACCCTACAAGAAAATACAAATAGTACCCCCGGCGTAGTGTGGGTACTGCTGCAGTAAGCCCTAGGCTCAGGCCGCGGCGGCCCCCATCCCCCGTTGGACTCCTTCCCGCGGCCCGCCCACCAGCCACAGCCCAACAACTGAGTCCCGACTCCCAAAAAAAAAAAAAAAAACACACACCACTGTCAACTTCTTTCCACCCCGACTCACAATACAGGCCCCCTGACCAGGCAGCAGCTCGCCTTGCCATGAATTAAACTTAAACACCACCGAGTGCAGTGCGAGTCTGCTGAGAAGCCTGCTGCTTGCGTTGTGAGTTGTGACCGTCGGTCTACTCAGACTGTGTCCGACCCGACGGTCGATGGAGCCAGAATGGGATGATCCAGCCAGCCCTTGAGCCCTGCATTTTTTAGCCCCGGCCCCTGTGGCACCACAGTTTAGCTAGCACTTAGGCCCCCCACCCCTGAGTAGCCCTGCTCAGGTGCTTAAGTTGAATTTGACCTACCTAGTACTACTGGGGTACCGTCCGTGGTACTGGTACAGCAGGGCGACTAGTCGTGGAGACCAGTTTTCCATGATGTAGACTTGCTGCTGTGTGTGCTGCAGGCGGTGGGACAGTCTGGACATACTTCTTCTGGTTGGGTGGCACTGGAAGCGAAGGAAGGCGAAGAGAGACAGAGACTCCAGGATGTAAATGTGCGTACCGACCGACCGACGGACAGTACAACCGCGGAGCCGCCCCCAAAAAAAAAAAGAAACCCAGCTTAGCTACAACAGGCAGGCTACTGGATACAACGAAATTGATTCTGAAAGAAAGCCTGTTGGTCTGGGACTGTGGGACACCGGGACAGCCTGGGTCGTCGGTAACTTGATTCGAGGTTGGTCGGGAAGCTGCTGTTGGCGCTGGCGCTGCTCTCTAAACTGCCTGCCTGTTGCATACGCTGCTGGCTGTGCTTACTAAAGGTTTGTAGTTCACAATGATTCAATTGCCAGTAAGCACAGCCAGCTTCACTGCAGAAAGTGGCTTAAGAAAGCCACCAATCAGAGCCCCAAAAGTGTAAATGGGCCAATCGGAGTAGGGGAGGCAGATCAGGGTTGTGATTGGTTCGGTTAGGAGAACCAATCACAAGTCTGTATTTAGAGAAATATGCAGCGGAAAAATAAACAAAAGAAAACTTGGCTACTTTGCCTTTATAAATAGGAGCTTTAAAGCCCACTTAGTCAGGTATCAGAGCTGTAATCACCTGATCTGATCACCTGCTTGAAGGGGAAGAAATTTACCAAAGAACACGGAAGAACAACATCTCCATACCGACCAGCCCTACTCCAACAGCTGACAGAAAGAACCAGGACATTGGACACTTCTTCTGTGCCAGAGTCGGAGACCTCCAGTGGCCAACTCTGTTCCTGAACTTGGACTATTTGTGTTTTGTGTTGGCTTGTTTAAGGTAAGCTCATAACAGCATGCTGGTGGTGTTTATTTATTTTTATTGACTGGGGTATAGTATACTGCTGTCTGTAAATACCTTCATGTAAACTGACACTGACTGTGTAGTACTGGGGGGAGGACTGAAGCACATGTAAAACAGGATCATTCAATTATTGCATGTTTTTTATATACATGTGCATATATATGTGTGTGTGTGTGTGTGTGTGTGTGTATATATGTATATATATATATATATATTTTCAGAATATTCTGGTTACCATGTGCCCCCCCCAATCTACACAGTGTTAGTCTCCATAAAGGTATTTTTCTCTCCATTGTAACTTACTAATCAGACCACAGGACATAACCTAATGAAATTATATTATTCAACAACATGGTGAGAATGGACGAAATTAGTTCTGCAACCCCCCATTGCAACTTACTAATGGCTGCTTCTATAGAAGTTTGAGGTTATATATGTTTTGTGCTTTGGTTTGTTTTGACGCTATGTAGTTGTTTTTCCAAACATTCTCGGATGGTTAGTTTCTTACCTCTTTAAATTGATTTAGCTGGAAGTACGGCTTTGACTCCTGCACTTCAAACAAAAGTTGCAAAGAGCATTTTCCTGCTCTCCCGTAAAATGGCGCCTGAAGAACAGTCGTAATATGGCAGCATGGCTAAACTTAAGGCATGTTTAGTGGGGTTTGCCCTTTGCTTTGTAGCTTTATACATTGCTTATGAGTTGTGTCAACTAATTACATAGTGTATTTTATTTTAAACTGAAATGTTTGGTCCTAGCAATCTGCTTATTGTAAGAAGTTAACGCGCACTATACATGTTGATGGTAGAATTGTGTACAAACCATCTGTTTATTTGTAGTTATGGCTTTGGTTTTGGTATATTGGAACTGCACACCTCTGTACATACACACATTAAGTAGTTACTTCATTACTGTCCTTTGGAGTAGGATGCATATGCATACATCATAGTAAAGTACTGTTTGCTTTATTTTTGTATTTTGCATGGTACAGAGCCAGAGGTGTGCAGTTTTAATATTGCATGATAGAAACCGACACAGTTGTGCTGGAAAAATTTGTTAAGCAGCAGTTCCCAGTTTTTTTTTCTAGTTATTTCTGAAACGCTATACAACCAGTTAATATTGCCATGGAATATAATTACCACTAGGCAATAGCTGCTAAAACAACTAGGCAGCAAGCCTGCCAGTCAAGTAGATGTGTGCCTAGGTAAACCAATAGATCAGGCATGCTGCATGAACAAATGCCACCAGCAGCACAAAATGTGTCCTCATTAACAGGCCAAACACAGAACAGTTGGACGAGGAAATACATGTCATCCTGGCTCATTAATGAGGATAGATATTTCTGCTGCAGGCTGCATTTGTATTTCTTCATGCCTGATTTATTGGTTTACAAACCTAGCACACATCTACTTGGAATCAGACAGTAGGCTGATTGCCTAGTTTGTTGGCAGCTACTCATACTATATTCCCGCAAGTGGCAACATTAACTGATTTCTATAGCAGGCTGGCTGTGTTTTTTTTTTTTTTTTGGCAACTACTGGCAATGGTTGGTGGTTATGTTCCCTGGCACACCGTACAGTAACTGAGTATTATGTTATGAGCTTTTTTTATTGTTCCAAAAGAAGAAAAAACAACACTAGCTACCGCTGCGATACTGAGGACTTAGCAAATTTTACAGAAGTACCTAACTGTATTATAGGTTATTTTCATGACACAGACACATCATATATTTTTGTCTGTGAACAAATTCCCTAATTCCTGTAGGAGGCTGGAGCCATCCAGCTTATAGTCAAAGGTACAACTTATATTTATTGTGTTAGGCCAGAAACCTATATTAGCACGGCTTTTAACAAGACTGGCCACAACAAATATTGGTTTGGCTACCACATTTTGAAAGCTAGTGGCCAAACTGACCACCTGCTCACAAACTGATTTTTGTCCCACCCTGTGGAGTACCCCCCTCCACAGGACATACTTGTTACTGCTGCTGTCTGGTGGATCCATCTGTCTGATGCATGGAGGCTGCTGGCGCTGCCGTGCTGATACATGCTGCAAGGAGGGGGATACTGCTGTTGCTGGAGCTGGGTAGAAAAGCAGGGCTCCCTCAGGCTCTGGCTCTCCTTGTGAAAGTCCTCTAGCCTGCGGTCTAACTCATCGATTCATTGCCTCTGGCTCTGTATTAGGCTTTACTAGTTCTGCCATGATGGTCATCCGCTCTGTAAGGTACAACACCCATTTCATGGGGTTCTCCAGAGGCTGTCACTGGCAGCAGCAGGAAGCAGTGGTGGAGGGTGGAATGCCAGCCTTGGCTTAGGAATGGAGATGCAATGCATGGAGTGCTGTCACTCGAGCCGGAGGTCATGTTTACCTGGGGGCTCCCAACCCTTGGACTACTGATCCATCTCACAGCAGGGGAGAGTGACCTCAGAACTTGTGGTAGAAGACACAGTGCTACGACTTTGATATTTGTAATGGTTTTATTTAGTTTAAACTATTTTAAGATGTAATATAGATTTTTAGGTGGTAATCATGGAAGTGTAGAATTTGTGTACAAGAGGAGTATCCTATAATTATTACTTTTGTCCTAAAAGTCTTAAATGTTTCAAAGTCCCACAGATGGATTGGGCAGATGATAATGATGGGTGCATAGTATGTGGCCCAGAGATGGATTGGGCAGATGGTAACAATAGGTGCGTAGTATGCGGCCTGAGAGTGGATTGAGCGAGATGGTAACAGTGAGGTGCTAGTATGTGGCCTGGAGATGGATTGGGCAGATGGTAATGATAGGTGCATAGTATGTGGCCCGGAGATGGATTGGGCAGATGGTAATGATAGGTGCGTAGTATGTGGCCCGGGGATGGATTGGGCAGATGATAATGATGGGTGCGTAGTATATAATTTACTTACTAAAAAATTATAACTATTACTCATTCCAGAAACCAGCATTGCTATTGCTCTTCTTTTATGTCATTCTGCTTCTTAAATATTTATTCTGTCACTCTTCCCCAATAAGCAGGCAAGGTAAAATGTCAATTCACTTTATTGAGGTTAGTTGTCATCATAATCATATTACATTCATATATCTTTAAAAAAAAGGCCACAATACAATAAATATAACATTACAAATTATGAATCTAACAGTGTATTATCTTGGCATACATATTTATTGCAATTAAATATTTCATGTTCAAGTGTGACAGATCCGCACTCTGCTCTGACGTAATCTTCTGTCCTGCAAGTAAAATGAAAACCATGAAAGAGTTGTTTCCATAATTCTAGATAATAGTAAACAAAACATTACCCAAAATAATAACTCCAAATTTGATTACAATACAGGCGTCTTAAGATGGAGTGTTATAGTATCAATGCTCTATAAGTGACAAGCAGACCCTTCTCCTTAGGTATTTATTAGACGAGTGCTACAAACAGTGTGTAATAAATAGCATAGTCTTTGAGACACACACACACACACACACACACACACAGTCTTCAGAATATTTCCAGTGTCCGTTATTACTGTGACATGTTAAGTGGCTTTTGCACCTGCTTTTTCAAACTATGGCATTAAGTCCCACTGCTCACTAGATAGATGTAAATATAAAATAAAAAAAAGGTACTCAGTAATCACCTGGGTGGCCATTTTGTGTCAGGTTAACAATGGATAGTTTGGATGTCATATAGAGTTATTGGAGATAATGAGTAGAGGGGATGGAGGGCCAGGGATACACTGCTGTGTCTTGCTCTTGGTGTCTCTCTCCCGCAGTGGGTTTCTCTGTTTATGTCGTGTTCTCTCTGTCTCGGTCTCTTGGGAAGCTTCAAGCTGCTGTGTAGCATACAGGATGCTGCCTTCAAGAACTGGCGCAGAGGTTGGTAAGCTAAGCATGGGAGTAAAGTCTGCCGTGAGCCGGATTCAAACTCGCTCTGTCTGAAAGAAGCACATGACTCTGAAAGTGCACTGCTTGCATTGCCTGAAATACTGTAGACTCCAGGGCGCTACAAGTATCTTCCTCTCAACTCTTCTGCAGAATGAGATGTTGCCAGCAGACTTGAGTCCATGCTCCAACGGTTCTTGCATAGTGACTGCCTTTGTGCACAACTGTGTTATCAATGGTTGCTGATGGGAAGTCTAATTGTTGGTGTAATGGCAAGAAGTGCCACTAAAATCACAGAAATGGTGGGAGCAATGCCATCCATCATGGACTAATGCCCTGTGCTAGTCATAAATCCAGTCTCTCATTTGTTTCCCAGGTCTGAAACACAGGGAGTGAAATTCTGGAAAATGCCACGAACCATTTACATTCAGGTGCTCAGAAACGCCGTGCTGCAAAGGAAAAGCAAGAAAACTGGATGCCGTCCTCTGCAAAGACTCCGAGACTCAACCAATTTTTGTGAGCAACTGTCCTGCGCCATCTGTCACCTCATCTGTTTCTCTCCTGACAAGTGCACATGGCTGCATCTGAAACATCACATGAGTGCCCTGACACCAGATCCGATATTGAAAAGGTTGGTCAAGGTACTATGGTTGAGACTGCTGCTTCTACAGATGAAACTGGTGATGCATTGTCTTTGTCTCCAGAGTCTACCAGCAACTCAACTCAGTCAAGAAGTGATCCTGCATGTCACTTGACAGATCCTGTGGAGTGGTTCCCAGTAAGTTCCGCTACTGTAAATTTCTGGGTTGAGAAAGGACCAGACACTTGCCAGAATAAATGCGACTCTGATAGTTATTTAAAGTCAAAGAGGTACTACAACCCTACACAGAGCCAACCAAAGGGCATTTCCGGTTCCTAAAAAATCACATGTTCTATGCCCGGCGGCCAAATGGTGAGATGCATCTTGAAATGGTTGCTGTATAGTCCTTTAAAGGGGTCCATCTATTGTTTCTTCTGCACACTGATGGCGAGTCGAAAGGACCAGTTTTCACAAGTTGAGGGTTTAAGTGACTGGAAAAAGGCAGATGAGAGAATCCGCATCCATGAAGAAAGTGCAGCACACAGAGAATGCATTTTGAAGGTACGCAGCCGTCGCAAAGAATACTGCCGTGTGGACTACAGCTTAGAGAAGCAGTATCAGGAGAGGAAGAAATACTGGCGTGATGTACTACATCGGGTAGTTGCTGTTGTGACACTGTTGGCAGAGAGAGGACTGGCCCTCCGAGGAGATGATGAATTAATTGGCTCAAAACATAATGGCAACTTCCTCGGCTGCATGGAATTAATAGCGGTTTGACCCCTTTCTGGCCACACATAGAGAAATTTATAGCGCTGGTGGGGAAAGCCAGCTTACTTGTCTTCCACTATTTTGAAGAATTTGTGCAAATCATGGTGAAGCACATCCGAGGCACAATTGTGAAAGAAATTGCAACAGCCAAGTACTTTTCAGTATCTGTTGACTCAACACCAGATTTGACCCACGTTGACCAGCTGACTGTGATTGCCCGGTATGTGCTAAATGGCATACCAATTGAGCGGTTCTTGACTTTCCTGCAAATCGGCAGTCACATGGCTGAAGAACTTGCACATACTCTGCTACAGTACTTGCAGGCTGAATCAATTGATTTTATGGATTGCCGTGGCCAGTCTTATGACAATGCAAATAACATGGCTGGCCAGTACACTGGTATGCAAGCGCGTCTCAAAACGGTGAACCCTCTTGCCTTATTTGTGCCTTGCGCTACACATTCTCTTAACCTAGTTGGTTCCAATGCTGTAGATTGCTGCGTTGAGGCAGTCAGCTTCTTTGGCTTTCTCCAGAAACTGTACACATTCTTCTCTGCATCTACTCACCGCTGGTCAGTTTTTATAAAACACTTAAAAGAGAAAGGTGGAGGACTGACAGTGAAGTCACTGTCTGACACACGGTGGTCTGCAGGTGCTGATGCAATGAAGGCACTCTTTGAAGGCTACACAGACATCAAAGCTGCCCTGGAGGAAATGTCTGATGACCAACAGCAGAATGGCACTACGAGATACGAGGCAGATTGCTTGTCCCACAATATGGAGCTACTGGAAACTGCATTTCTCTGTGACCTGTGGAATACAATTCTTGCAAGATTTCATGCAACAAGCAAATCTTTGCAGAGTACAAAATTGATTTGAAAGTAGCAGTCGAACTACTGAACTCTCTGGGAAACTTTGTGAATGCATTACGGATCGTTCGATACATTTGAAACACGAGCGCAAGAGTTATCTGGCACTTTACACTACAGAAGTGATCACTGAGGAAGAGAAGAGAAACACTCAGTCGATGACTTGCAGTCTGAGGAGTTGTTTTAACTGGCAGAGAAAAATTCAGGACTGAGACTTATTTGATTATAATTGATTGCCTCATCATGGCCTTAAACAAAAGGATTTCAGCCTACCAAACTGTCTATGACCACTTTAAAGTCATAGTGAACTTCAAAACACTAACAGATGAAGAAATTAATGCTGAGGCTCAGAAACTAGCTCAAGCATACCCATCAGACTTGTCTGTGGAGGTCTTCCCTGGTGAAATGGCACAATTCATCAGCTTTGCAAAAGCAAGAGCTGTGATCTGCCACTGTCTCAGGCAGCACTACTACATAATGAAGAACTGCAGGGAGACCTTTCCAAATGTTTATGTAGCTCTTCGTATCTACCTGTCGCTGATGGTGACTAACTGTTCAGGTGAACGCTCCTTCAGCAAGATGGCACTCATCAAAACAAACTTAGATCTACAATGCGAGATGATCGTTTGAGTGCACTCACACTTTTAAGTATCGAAAGTGATCTACTACGACAAATTGACTTTAATGGCTAATTGATAAGTTTGCTACTGCTAAGTCACGGAAAGGAAATGTCAAGTGAACCTTGCATAAATTGTGCTGTTCCTTTTTCTTTGGGCTGTAGTTCTCTACAGAAAGGAGCACTCTGTAAAAATGGGGGGAAAAGGCCAAGGGTTCAGAGTGTCTTTGGATGTACTTAGCAAGATATATCCTAATCTATGGATTCTCTGCCAGTACTAGACCAGTTAGGGTCTTCTTTAAATTGACTCACAAAAGCCTGTACACTGGACCACTTCTGGCAGAAAACTGTTTCCCCTGGAGTCGGGGGTGTGAAACCATCTGGCCTTAAGTCTACAGCTGGGTAAACATCCTGAGGATTGTGGCCTCTGGAAGGTAATGCCCTGTATCTGGGATGTGTGGTGCCTTTCTTTTTTTTTTTTTTGTTTTATCTGCCTGTGAGACCTCCTGCTTCATGTCCCTTGGATGCATGCACCCCACACCTTTGACATGGATGATGCAGTGCACCTAACTCTCCTCTAGGAGTCCCAGAACTTGCCCCAGAACATCTAACCCCAGAGCTTCACAGTACAGTGATGCTCATGTGGTGACTAGTGGTAATGTTCAAACCAGCTGCAGCTGTAGACTTAAAGCCAAATGGTTTCCACCCCTCTGACTCAGGGGAACCAATTTTCTGCCTAACTTTTGCAACTGGTCTGTTTAGGTAATTTTTCTTGGGAAAGATAATTGTAGTCTGCCTAATCAGTAGAGGAGGAACCAACACAAGTGAAGTTATCAGATTGAAAGACACAGCTGTCTTTATTTTCAGTCCACCTTTTTAAGGTTATAATGCAGGGTAAGCAGGTCAGGAAATGTAATTTGGGGAAGGTGTGGTGCCCCTTACAACACACTCCCTTCCACCACCTGTAAATGTTCCTGGGTGGAAGTACCTTATTTAAGGAGCCAATTAGGTCATGTATTGTAGGCCAATTCAGGCAGCAGTCTATATTTGTGAGTAGCCACTGCGGCCATTTCAGAGCTATTAAGCTAGTGTAGGGACTATACCGAAAGGGTCCCACCGTGAAGTGGTGGTATAGCTTGCTCACTTTGGAATTCCAATCTGAAAACTAAGAGGACTCCCTTTTTTACATGAAGTTTAAAGTACATAGAGCCAGTGGCCATGTAATTGTTTACATATTAAAATGTACCATTTTGGGAGGGGGGGGGAGTTGTGCACTGGTATTCTGTTAACTGCTGCTTATCACAACCCAGTAGCACCCCCTAGCAGAAATGTTAATTACATTTGTGGGCAATGCAGAGTTGAGCATATTGATTTGGGGAAGGTGTGGTGGCGCCCCTTACAACACGCTCCCTTCCACCACCTGTAAATGTTCCTGGGTGGAAGTACCTTATTTAAGGAGCCAATTAGGCCATGTATTGTAGGCCAATTCAGGCAGCACTCTATATTTGTGAGTAGCCACTGCGGCCATTTCAGAGCTATTAAGCTAGTGTAGGACTATACCGAAGGGTCCCACTGCGGGAGTGGTGGTATAGCTTGCTCATTTGGAATTCCAATCTGAAGACTAAGAGGACCCCCTTTTTTTACATGAAGTTTAAAGTAAGTAGAGCCAGTGGCCATGTAATTGTTTAAATATTAAAATGTACCATGTTTGGGGAGGGGGGTTGTGCACTGGTATTCTGTTGTTAACTGCAGGAAATGTAAACAAACATGTTTTGCTGTTCTAACACCAGTATGGTGGCAGTCAAGTTCTCACTCTTTAAAAACAAAAACGGGATGTGAATAAAACTACCAGCTGCATCAACAGTCTCTATAGAATGTTAGCAATTATTATTATTATTTTTTTTAACACATGGAGGCCTAAGGGGTTTTGGTGTCCCTTTAAGCAGCTGGTGGGGCAATTGTTTGGAAGATCTAACAAGCATTTTATCGCCACTAAAAGCCCCCAAACTCACCACAGAACATATAGACCCCCAGAGCTTCTGGGGCCTGGTGGCCCCCGGACCAGACCCCAGCGGTCATATGTCACATGACACTGTGAGTGCTGTACCTGTGAATAATGGGGCTTGTCTCCCCATATGGTGGTTGTTAAGGGTAATGAACTAAAACTGTAATGAACAATATGCTCGGAAAATGTTGCGCAAAAAAATAGGTATGAAAAATTGGGCGTTTTTACCTTTGCCACCCAAGTTGTGAGTGTCCCAGGCCCCCCTACGGCTTGATCTGGCCCTGGGTTTGGGGGGCACGAACAGTAGAGAGTGAATGAGCGGAGCCATTGTATTGGGGTTGTATCATCCAGAAGATGCCCTGGGGTGAAATGGGACCAAGATAGGGTCCACCTTGTCTGGCTCCCATACCCAAGGGCACTACCAGTTTTGGTGGGCAGGTGGTCTGGATGGCCTGGGAGGTTCATTCAGCTCGGGCAGTGTTATGCAATGCCACATCCACTAAGAACAAGACTGCAAATATTGCAGATCTTGTTGGAATGGTGGATCTGTCTTGCATCACCATGGCCTGGCTGGATGAGAATTCTGGCCCCATTTTGGAGGCTTTAACTCTAGCTGGGTACTCAGTGATCCACCGCCCGAGAGTGGATGGTGGGGGTTACAGTCTGTTTTAAGACCAAACTTAACCTCACGAGCGTAACAGTTGAGGAGGCTGAGTCATTTGAGTGTACCGTGGTAGCAGGTGTAGGTTGTAGGATCACTCTCATCTATCATCCACCCAGAGATGAAAAGCTGTTCCTTCAGGAAGTTGCGGACTTCGTTGTCGACATGGCATATGAGTCACCCAGGCTGATGGTCCTGGGTGACTTGAATGCCTGGGTCAATGACGAACTCTCACAATTTGGACAACACTTCCTCTAGTTGATGACATCTCTTGGCCTTACACAGATAGTTACCACTGCTACCCATAAACATAGTCACTCTCTTGACTTAGTCTTTCTCCTGGGATCAAAGCCTCTGATCTGGGGTGGAACCAGTCAGATGGTCTGATCACTACACCATGGGGTTTAGTTTTAGTGCCCCCCTTCATAGGCCTGCCCCTGTGGGAGATGGTCAGGTATTGCCCTTTACAAGCTGTAAGCTCTGAAGGCCTGGCGGTGGTACTTGATCTATCGTCCCTCCCCGTGGCAAGCAGTGATCTGGAGGCCCTTGTAATGGCCTATAATTCATCCATTTCATCGGACCTGGATGTCATTGCTCCCATCCGTGTTCATCCTCTCGCCCTTCACCCTCGGTCCCCATGGTTTGATGGGACTTGTGGTGATTAGGACAAAGGTTAGAGCATTGCTGGCAGAAGTCCACCCTTGATGCCAACTGCCTTAGATTGATGGATCATTATCAAGTCTATCAATCTGCAATCACCTGTAAGAAGGCAGAGTTCCTGTCCGGGGAGATCGTGGTCACTCAGAATCAACCAGCTCAGCTTTTTTGAACTGTGGACAGACTTTGCAACCCAGCCTGTCTCCAAGTTTGAAAAACCTTTTTGCAAATAGAGTGTGATGAGCTTGCTCAATTCTTTGCGTCTAAGGTGGCCGACATCAGGGCAGTACTTCAGCCAGCACACTACATGCTGTAGATTGGATCCTGGATCAGCTTTCCTGATTTTGGGTTCTATTGATTCCATTGGTCTGGTCCTAGCATGGATAGTCTGGTGCTCCTTGGAAACAAGTGAGTTTCCTAGCTCCCTGAAGGAGGCAGTGGTAACACCCCTCTTGAAGAAAGCTTCCCTGGACCCAGACTGCCATGCAAACTACAGACCAATCTCTAACCTTCCCTTTTTAGGGAAGGTTATTGTGAAAGTAGTGTCTGGACAGCTGGAGAACCATTTGACCATCCATGACATCTATGAACCCCTCCAGTCCAGATTCCAAAAGAGACATAGTACTGAGACAGTGCTGGTTCCTGTGCTCAATGATCTCCTGATGGGGAGGGATAAGAAAAACCATTCCATCTTGGTTCTTCTTGATCTCTCATCATCATTTGACACTGCAGACCATGGGGTTCTGCTTGGCCATCTGAAGTTCATCTGTGGACTGTCGGGTACAGTCCTCAGGTGGTTTACATCTTTCCTTACTGGAAGAACTCAGAGAGTGGTGTCCAGGATTTATTCCTCGGACCCAGTTTCTCTGTCTTGTGGGGGTCCTCAGGGCTCAGTATTGTCCCCCCATGTTGTTCGCAGTGTATATGCTGCCCCTCGGAGACATTGTAAGAAGGTATGGGCTGAGGTTTCACTGCTATGCTGATGATACCCAGCTCTACCTTTCTTTTGCACCTGACCAGGATGGAGCTGTCTCAGCTTTTAATAGCTGTCTCACAGAAATCCAGGAACTGGATGGATTTCAGTTGGCTAAAGTTGCACTCAGAAAGGACTGAGGTGTTGGTTGTGGATCCAGCATGCCAGATAGGGGGGCCGGGGGTGGGTTCCCCCTCAGGGCTTTTCCTTGGGGGGATTTCATGCATGACCTCTGAACAGGTGCAGAACCTGGGGGTAATTTTTGATGAAGGGCTGACTCTGCACTCTCAGGTGTCAGCTGTCATCAAATCCTCTTTTTACCATCTGAGGAATATCTCCCAGGATTAAGCACCTTGTTCTGTCCTGTGATCTTCCTATCTTGGTCCATGCCTTTGTGTCCTCACACCTGGACTACTGTAACTCCCTTTATCTAGGGCTACCTGGGGTGGAAATCCATCACTTGCAGCTAGTGCAGAATGCTGTGGCCCAGCTTTTGACGGGAACTTCTAGATACTGTCATATTACGCCGGTGCTGCGCGGGCTGCACTGGCTGCCGGTACAGTGGTGGATCACCTTTAAAGTTGGTTTACTGACTTTTAAAGCCCTACATGAACTGGGCCCGGATTACCTGAAAGAGCTTCTGGTTCCCTACCGCCCCAGACGATTGCTCCACTCAGCTGACAAGGGGTTGCTAGAGATTCCAAGGCTGTGTTTTAAATCATCTGGGGCAATTGCATTTATGCACATGGCCCCAATCCTTTGGAATTCTCTACCCCATCAGGTATGGGAGTGCATGACTGTGGAGGGATTCAAACAAGCTTTGGAAACTTATTTGTTGATCCAAGCTTTTGGTGACTGAATAACAATATGAATGGATTATTGGTTTTATATTTTCATGATCTGAATTGTGATATGTTATTTTAAAATTTTGTTAGGTGCCTTGATATCTTGAAAGGCACCATAAAAATAAAGTTATTATTATTATTATTAAGTATGTTGGGGGGGGTGCTCCTGTCAGTTGCTCCTCCGTATCCATTGCTTCCACTCATTCTGCTTGTGTGATGACAGGATGTTGTTCAGCTGTACTAGCTGCAATCTCATTGACTGTGTTTCTCCATTTTGCCGGTGTTGTGTCTTCTGCTATCCTCACCTCTGGCTTATCGGTCCATCTGGTTCCAGGATGTTCCAATGATACCTCATCTTGTGGCTCGGGAAAAGGTCCATATTTAATATTGTCCTGTTTCATTGGAAATACGCTGGGAGACATGGTGTCTAGGTGACATTGTGTTTCCTGGCAAATGAACTGAAGGGTCTGGGATCCAGGTCCCATTCAGAGATTTGATCCAGCCTGCTCCACAGAGCACACATTCCAGGGACCAGTCCTGTTTCTTACTTTGCAAAGGGTTCATATCCCTACTTGGCCCATCCATTATTGCATCCAGAAATTCAGTATCGCTGTCCAGGTAGTCTGCTGGAATCTTTTACCTGATAATACCATGGGTCTACAGGTGGGTGAAAGTTACAAATTCCGCTTTTGTGGAACTTCCATGAAAAATCAGAAATTTTATGGAATTTTCCAAATTTCAACCGCTGGTGAGATTGGAATCTTCCGAATGTGTTTGGCAGATTTTCACCCAGTTCTGCAGAATTTTTTGACTGAACTGTGTAATTATACACAAGAATTGTGGAATAACAGTTCTGAGGAAAATTTTTCCGCAGTTGAAAGAATTATTCTGCAATACATGAAATTATTCAGCATTTAAGTTATCAGTTCTGCATACCTTTTTCTCCATAGTTTAATAAAATAGCCCACAATTTATACATTTATTCCACCACTCTAAATCAGAATTCCCACAAAAATTGCTAATTTAATTTCTGCACTTTCATGGAAGCAAAATGTCGTCTTTCGAGGAAATTTCACATGTGGACATTTTTTTCCACACCTCTACTCTGGGCTAGTTGATAGGCATTTTCTTTTTTTGTCTTGCTCTAATTTTTGTTTTTTTAGTACAAATTATTGTTCTGCTTCATTCATCATTTTATAAAGCTGGTCTTTCTTTTCTCTGATTCCTGTTGCAATTGCTACTCCTCTTCCAAAAGTTCTTCATCTCTGTATTCACTATAACCAGTTGCACTATATTGGGTACTTGGAGACTCCTGCTCTATCCATATCAGAGCTCCTTCCCCTTCAGTGGACTCAGTCTGACTGGGACTCCTCCATCCTGCATGCAGGTAGGATGGCACCCCCTGTTGCAGAGTAGGGGAATTTTTATTGGTAAGAATATACAAACAATTTTATACGTCAAACAGTAAAGAACAAGAAACCAAAAACCATAATATATATAAATAAACAATTATAATCTGATTTTTACACTGGTTCCATTCTAAATTTTCTTAGTAGATAACTAAAATTAATACACCATTTTGTTTTATATCCCTTAGGGTGATAAGAAATGCTGGCAGTTTCTTCGTAACAAATTCATTTTATTAGTGTCTAATTTTCTACTTTCCGTGGTGTATGCTTCATGCAATGATTTTCCTATATTATGGACAATTTCCTGATGAAAAACATATTTCAGTTGCATGAGCCATGCACATCTTGACTGCCAGAAATAGTACATTCTCAAAATACATATAATTTGTAGCGTGCTTTTACATACCAGTGCCACTCATGCCTTATGTATTCCCAGTACCATGTTTTGATATGTAAAACATGAAAATATAGTTGTTCACCAATAAGTAGCTATGCTACCTAAAAAGCCCTTTGCATAAGGGCAGTCCAAAAACAAATGCTTTTGTGTCTCTAATTCTGTCTCACACCCAGGATATGGGCAGTATCTTTCTGCTACAGGTTTTTGTTTGTGTGCATTCCGTACTCCTCATCCACCATGTACACTCATCCAAAGGATGTCCCACACAAACACTGGCATTCTTTTATTTAAATAACCTAACATTATTCTTGTTCTTCTGCAGTGCAATGAGGGAATGTTATGGGTTCTCTAAAGTTATGCACCATAATTTCTTCATAGAACTATTTCCTTGTACATGTTATCATCACTGAATGTGTTATACTCCATTGTTTTAATTTAGTAAATGCCAAAATGATATAGTCTGGTTGGAATTGCTGTTTCTTGATTTTAGTAAGCTTATTTGCTACCCAGTCTGTCCATATATTTTTACACCATACTAATATACTTTCACTCCATCCTGTTTTTTGCAATTTACATATTACATTAATATTAGTATATAAAAAGATGCTGTAATAAAAGGCAGTTAGGTTGATCATACCCAGAACCCCTTGTTTCTTTTTAAGATATGTAGTATTTCTCTTGACAGGATTTAATCTGCTTCCCCACAGGATTCTTAAAAAATACTATATTGCCTAACTTTTATTCTCTTGGGTGAGGGAAAGATGTAACTAACATATAAAAATACTGACAACAGTAATGTCTTTATTAACATGACCCATTTCATTTTGGATATTTTTTTCACCCTGCCAAGCATGCATTTTTCTTTCTGCTGCACCAATGGAATTTGACCAATTTCTTTCTGCCACATCTGGTGTCCTAAAATTATCCCTAAATCTTAGCCTTTTTAGTTTCAATAGACATATCAGCTATCTGTTTGGGTAGTATTCTATTTGAATCCCCTAACTGAAGTCCTATGCTTTTATCACAGAAGCTGAATACAGTGCAAATTCCTTTATTTCCCTTTTTAGATCTGTTTCTGAGGTCTCATCTGCAAGTATGACTACCATAGCATCTGTTTATGCCATTGGTTTTATGGGAGGGCAATGTGGTGATATCTTTACTCCTACAATGCTGCCACTAAGTTGAATGTTCTGAAGTAGTGAACCTAAGCTGAAAATATATAATAGGGGGCTCAGAGGGCATCCCTGTCTCACCCTCTCTCCCTAGCGTGAATGTAGCACCAAACCACCCATTCACTAAAGGGATCACATAGGCCATCCTATAAAGGATAGCAATCCATTTGGTGAATTTAGCTGGGATTCCATATGCTTTCAATACTGCCCATAAATATTTGTGTGATAATCTATCAACAGCTTTCTCCTGATCCATACTCAACAGAAAGCCAGTTAAGTCATTATTGAACCCCTTTTGAAACAATTCGCTTAATATTAAAAAGTTCTCTTGTATCTGCCTATTTGGTATCCCACATGTTTGCATAGGGCTGATAACTTTACTGGCTACTTTAGCCAAACATTGTATCAGAGTTTTGCCATTGTTTTATCATCTGCATTTAAGAGACTTGAAGGTCTCCAGTTGCTTAGTAAGGTTTTATTTCTTTTTGTATGAATAAAAAAATCATCAAACCTTGTGAAATAATGTAAGAGATGTTTTTCTCCTTCCTGCAGCTATTAATGACTTCTGCTAAGAGGGCTGCTAGCTGGTCTGGAATGTTTTGGTATAATTCAGAACTTAAGCCATCTAATCCTAGTGCCATATTCTTATGTAATGCTTTAATACTATCCCTTACTTTCTGAGTTGTAATTGGAGCTTATAAGTTATTAATTTCTCCTTTAGTCAAAGGAGGAATTTGCAAATTATCAAAGTATGATGGATCTGGTTCTAGTCCCCCATTATCACTAAACCTGGGACCTGGGGGGTAATCATATCTGATGACCTTAAGGTTAGCAAGCAATGTGAGAAGGCAGTTAGGAGGGCTGGGGGATACTGGGATGTACAGGGAGAGGCAACACCAGCAGAAAACAAGAAGTTGTTATCCCTCTGTACAGACGGTTGCTGAGACCCCATCTGGAGTACTGCATCCAGTTCTGGAGACCCTTCTCTGCAAGGACATAGACAGGATAGAGGCAGTCCAGAGGAGGGCAACTAAAATGGTGCAGGGTCTGCAAGAGAAGCCATACAAGCAGAGACTAAAGGAGCTTAATATGTATACCCTTGAGGAAAGGGGGGGACATGAGAGATATTAAGTACCTCAGTGGAATCAACAAAGTCCAAGAGGGTAGCATCTTTCAGAAAAGAGATGTGCAATAATAAGGGGACACAATTTGAAGATAGAGGGGATGGCTCAGGGGCAATGTGAGGAAGTATTTTTTCACAGAGAGGGTAGTGGATGCATGGAACAGCCTTCCTGAGGAGGTTGTGGGGTCTAAAACTGTGGGAGAATTCAAGAATGCATGGGACAGACATAAGGCAATTTTTGGTGGGGGATAGGAAGAAATAGGCTGTTGGTTAAATAGGATCTGCAGCTTAACCTGTAGGTAGGGAAATGGGCAGACTAGGTGGACCAAGCAGTCCTTATCTGCCGTCAAAGTCTACGTTTCTGTTTCTAGTTCCCCACTATCACTAAAAGTCAAATTTACATATGTATTTATTTCCTTCAGTATGTCTTGTTTGCTGCAGACTTTTTGCCCATTATTTGTATGCAAGCTAGTGATTTTCCTTTCCTCAACTCTTTTTTTTTTTTTTACAGTCTAGGAAAGGATCAAAAGTCTGTTTTGTTTGCTGTGTTCCAAACTGCATTTCTTGTTGTAGTCACTATCCTCTTTTGAATTGTAATTCCCTCATTTCTCTAATAAGGTTTGTTATCAGGTTAGTATCATCATGCCAATAGAGGTTGTCAGGGCCGGCCTTAACCATTCTGGGCTCCTGTGCAGCCCCCTGTCGGGCCCCACCACTCCATTCTCTGTGGGCCCACTCCCCACAGCCAACATTTACACCTAACTAACCCTCCTGTCCTGTACTAATAAAGCAGTACAAGGTCTACTAGTTTAACCAACATCTTTTAATTAGTGCCATTGACTGCATTGAATTATTTGACTTCACATTTGAAAATTAATCTGACTGAGCCTGGAGCAAGAACTTAAGTACATACAGTACTACTACTGTATTCATTTCTGTAAGGACAGGGACATCATCACTGGACAGTCACACCTCCGATAATCCGATTTGCAAACAAGTTAAACAACTTAAGTCTTCTGGAGATGTGGGTGAGAAAGAATAGACAGGATTTTCATGGGGCACCAGTGAGGTTGCCACCTGTCAGGCTTTCTAACTAGTGATCAAGTTTTCAGGGTCCCTATCAGGAAATCTGGTTTTGCTCTGTGCTGGTCAGGTTTTTGAGCCATTCTGAGTACTCACATACTTTTGAAATAGATTTTGTCACATCATTCATTGTTTCAGCTACATGTCCAGGTTACAAACAAGTTCTCTTGTCAATATAGCCCTTTGTTTGTGAAAGCAGTCGACCTGGGAGGCATAAAGTATGGCCATTAATACCATTAGCACTTACTTAACCTAATCTTGTCCACTGCATCTTACAGTGGCATAGCAGCAGAGCTGTCCGCACTTTTTGTAACAGTAACAGATCCAGTTGTCTTCCACTTTCATTTGCTGGTAAACATTTTCATTTGTTAACAGAATTTAGGCATTTTTAAATGTTTTAAATTATTATTTTTTTCCTCAAGAAAAATATATTGGCCCCCCGGGGTGCAGAGGCACAGT
This sequence comes from Neoceratodus forsteri, assembly GCA_016271365.2. Lineage (NCBI taxonomy): Eukaryota > Metazoa > Chordata > Ceratodontiformes > Ceratodontidae > Neoceratodus > Neoceratodus forsteri. Next base: position 1,064,368,403 of record CM028131.1, on the reverse strand, counting down.
TTGTACCTACCTAAGGCCAGCCCTGGAGGTTGGCTTGTGAAACAGCTCTATGAAGTGTAGTTCTCAAAAGGGAGGAGAGGAGGCACTGTGGGTCATCCTGGAGACTGGAAATGGCTCCACAATCCGCACAGGGGTTGTATACAGACCCCCATCTCAGGAGGGAGGAAATGGACAAGGAAATGATAAAAGGCATCCTTGGGATGGCAGAGAAAGGTGAGATATTGCTGATGGGGAACCTGAATATGTCAGATGTTAACTGGAGCACCTTTGCTGCAGCAACATCCAAGAGCAGGGCCACTCTCGATGCCCTACAAGGGGCATGCCTTAGACAGCTAGTTTTGGAACCCACTTGGGAAGAAGCAATCCTAGACCTGGTACTCTCAAATGGGGAAGGAGAGAGGATCTCTGATCTTGAAGTGGGTAGCCGTCTTGGAACAAGCGACCACCAAACAGTGTGGTTCACGATATACTTAGCTGTAGAGTCAAGCCTCATAAAAGTGAAGATACTGGACTTCAGGAGGGCTGATTTTGTCAAAATGGGAGAATGCCTCAGAAAAGCACTAGCAAAAAGGCAAGAATGTGGGGTGGAGCAACAATGGAGAAACATCAAAACTGCTATCACAGATGCAACAAGCCATTGTGTGAAGCAAATAAACAAATCAAAATGAAAGAAAAAAACACTATGGTTCTCAAAAGAAGTGGCAGGGAAAGTAAGGGAGAAAAAGATATCATTCAGGAAGTATAAGGAAACACAAAAGGAGCAGGACAGTGAACTGTACCAGTTAAACAGAAGGAAACAGGGAAGGCAGTCAGAATAGCAAAGGCTCAAACTAAGGAAATGATAGCCAACTCAGTTAGGAAGGGGGATAAAACCTTTATAGGTACATTAGAGAGCAAAGAAAGACTAAGGCAGGGATACCGAGGCTGAACAAAGAGGAAGGTGCTTGGGCAGAGAGCGACAGTGAAAAAGCAGGGATACTGAATGAATATTTCTGCTCAGTATTCACAATGGAAAAGCAGAGGGAGAGATCTAATCCAGTCAATAGAAGCACTCTTCATAGAGGGGTTGATATTAGTCCTTTCACAGAAGAAATGATTCTGAAATAACTCTTAAAACTGAAAGTGGATAAAGCAAAGGGGCCTGATGGAATTCATCCCAGAATTCTAAAAGAAATAAGGGAAGAACTAGTAACACCACTGACTACCCTTTTTAATAAATCATGGGAGGATTGTGTGGTACCTGAGGACTGAAGAAGGGCAGATGTGATTCTCCTTCACAAAAGTGGGAGCAAGACAGAGGCAGGAAACCACAGACCTGTCAGTTTGACCTAAGTGGTAGGGAAAATGATGGAATCACTTCTGAAGGAAAGAACTGTTGAGTACATAGAGGCCAGTGGAATACAGGACCCAAGGCAGCATGGATTCAGAGCAGGAAGGTCATGTCAAACAAATCTAATTGATTTCTTTGACTGAGTGACCAAAGTAGTAGACCAGGGAGGGGCTGCTGACATGGCCTACCTACACTTTAGCAAGGCATTTGACACAGTCCCGCACAAAAGTTTAATAAACAAATTACCCAGCTTGGGAGTGGGTCCCAGGGTGGTAGCCTGGGTCAAACACTGGCTGGACAACAGGACACAGCAGGTAATAGTAAATGGAGTCCACAGTGAAGAAAGGAGGGTTACTAGTGGGGTACTGCAGGGTTCAGTACTGGGGCTGGTCCTTTTTAATGTCTTTATAAGTTACATTGTGGAGGGACTGGAGGGGAAGGTATACCTCTTTGCAGATGATACAAAGATCTGCAACAGGGTTGATACACAAGGTGGGGTGAAAAGGATGAAAAGGGACTTGGCAAGGTTGGAGGAATGGTCAAATATATGGCAGCTTAGATTCAACGCAAAGAAGTGCAAAGTAATGCACCTGGGAAACAAAAACCTTGGGCAAGAGTACACAATGGGGGATGAGATACTGACAATAAGAAAAATGGAAAGGGACCTGGAGGTAGTCATATCAGATGACCTAAAGGTGGGCCAGCAATGTGAGAAGGCAGTAAGGAGGGCTGGGGGAATACTGGGATGCATAGGGAGAGGCATCACCAGTAGAAAACAGAAAGTTGTTGGCCCTCTGTATAGACAGTTGGTAAGACCACATCTGGAGTACTGTGTACAGTTCTGGAGACCCCATCTCCGAAAAGACATAGACAGGGTGGAGGCTGTCCAGAGGAGGGCAACAAAAATGGTGCAGGGTCTGCCCCAGAAGATATATGAAGAAAGACTAAAGGAGCTTAAGATGTATAGCCTCTAGGAAAGGAGGGAGAGGGGGGGCATGATATAAACTTTCAAATACCTCAAGGGAATTAACAAAGTCCAAGAGGTTAGCATCTTAAATAAGAGATGTGCAAGAACAGGGGGCACAATTTGAAGATAGAGGGGGGACGGTTCAGAGGTAATGTGAGGAACTACTTCTTCACAGAGAGGGTTGTTGATGCATTGAACAGCCTTCCTGAGGAGGTCATAGAGTCAAAAACAGTGGGGGAATTCAAGAATGCATGGGACAGACATAAGGCAATTCTAGTGGAGGGTAGAAGAAAGTAGGCTGTTGGTTAACTAGGATCTGCAGCTTATCCGTTAGGTAGGGAAATGGGCAGACTAGGTGGGCCATGCAGTCCTTATCTGCCGTCAAATTTTATGTTTCTATGTTTCTCAGTTGCAGGTACTTGAGGTATTTTTCTGTGGCTTTCTTCCCAGAACATTGCTTCAAGAGTTCTCTGATGGCCTCTTTTGTTTCTTCCCACCAAACAACTATACTATAACAGAAACACATAACTGGCTCTCTGACTTTCCACATCTGGTTCCATTCTCGAAAAAATTCAGGTTCCTGTAAAATCTGCATGTTCATTCTCCATGTTCCTTTACGAGAGAATGGGATCTGTCCTCAGTATATATTTATTTCTAATCTCTTATGATCAAAGATCTCCGTGGTTGACAAATTTGCTTCTTTGATACCCAAAGCAGGGGATGTAAAAATAAAATCTATTCTAGTCTGCAGTAGACCTTTAGAGAAGGTATAGCATCTTGTTTTGTGTATCAAATGAGAGGAATTATTTAAAGACTGTTGTAAAATTTTACTCAAACTGTTTAGTCACATAACATTTTATCTGTTCTTAGGCCTCTATTCTTCCTCTCCAATCCACACTTAAAATCTCCTTCCCACACTACCATCCTTGAAGTATGCAGGTAAGGTTGAACATTCTGAAACATTTCCGCCCTTGCTGCCTTGGTCTGTGGGGCATAAATGTTTATAAATTGAAATCTGGTTGCCATATATATAACAGCTAGTATTAGTACTTGACATGGTACAAAATCCACAACTTTGGTTACCTGAAATCCCAGCCCCGCTGTAAGAATCTGTACCTCATCACACCCGTCCATCCCTATAGGCCATATTGCTGGGCCTTTTGTCCATTGCCTGTTGGCTTGTGTCTACTCAAAATTTGTTTTTAATCTGGTATCTTGTAAAAAGATTACTTGAGCATTGCTATCTTTTAGCATGGTGAAATTGATTAACCTTTTCCTAACATTTTTAATACTATTCACATTTAGTGAATGGATTACTAGTGTTCCCATGATATGTTAAATGTTCATCACCACCTTCTGTATGTTCTAATACTTTTCACAGGTTTCCCATTTTTGTAACAGATTGGGTTATTCTCTGCTGTGTTTTCCCCAGATTTTCTGTTTCCTTCTCTTCTATGTCTGAAATAGGGTTCTGTACTGATGAAGCCAGTGAGGTGGTTTTTGCCTCATTGTCTTCTTCCTCTGAATCTCCGAGCTCTTTTGGTGTTCTGAGAACTCTGTATCTATTTACTAGAATGAGCTCCCTCTTTTTCTCCTTAGATGTAGGTGTGGAGCCTGACCTTGCTCTTTTCTTTTTCCCCTTGGGCCTCACCACTGTAAAGGGATTCGTGGGAGGGGGCATCTGACCAGAAGTGCCCAGGAGTTCTTGTAAAATGTCCTGATCTGGGGTTTCAGTTACAACCATTCCCTCTTCTTCCATTATTTCTTCCTGTCCATGTACAGTTTCTGTTCTGTCAGGCACTGGATGGCATGCCCAGAGCTGCAGCCTGTGCTTATGCCTGTTTATTTACCTCCTCCATATGTTTTTCTGATGCTCTTGCACAGCCTTGTTGTTGTGATCTAGCCGCTATTTCTTCCTGTGACATTCTTGTGCCTTTATTGTGTGATGCTCAGGGACACGTAGCAAAAGAGTGTCCCTGTTTATCACACAGATTGCATCAAAAGGATTTTGTACATGCTGTAGTAATATGCCCATACTCCATGCCATTTCCACACCTGGTACTATCACACACATTACTGAGACGAGACGGAAAATCACATTTAAAACAAGCTTTTGGTTGCCCAGGGTAAAATAACATACCTTTGTCCCTGCCTAATACAAAGCTATTAGGCAAATGTGCGACCCCATAATCTGTTTGTAGTACTTTAACCCTTATTTTCAACCCCCAGTCCATATTTGTTCTGAGTCAATAATAGATTCTGGTTTGTCCAACACCTCACACCTTTGTCATAACTAGTATAGAATATCTGAGATACTGACAGTTTCGGTACGAGAGAAAATGTTAATTGTTCATAGTGCAGGCCTTGTCAGTGGGATTGCTAGAAAGGGTAACCATAAAGGGGCATTTTTAAGCTTACACTGTTTCCAGAGCCTTTTTAAGTTGTGCACTTGCTTGAAACTTTATGTCATAATTCGAATCTCCCACATGGATCATGACATACATCTCAGATGCATAGAATTTAACTGAGTCTTTCATAAGTTTTCATGCTACATAGACACTGTGTGGTGGTGTTTCCAGACCCCCCTTATAAATTAGATGCACTTTATTGCATCTAGATGCTGGTTCTCTAGTAGGTTTAAAAAAGTCTGAATACTGCTTTGGTGCTGTATTCTCATTTCCAGTTCTTGAGGAATTATTAGCATTCAGAGGTACATCCCTTTGTGCTGCATCTGCCCCCAATTCTAAGTTTTCTTGGTTTGTGTTTAATGCTTCACCCTGTGGGTTGTCTGCAGTTTTTTGCAGATTTACAGCCTGCTGTATATTCTGACTATTTACTTGTTTATTATTAACTGTCCCCATTGTTTCTGTCTATAGAGTCTCAATATTAATAATGTCAGTATTAGTATCAGGTAGCTTACCAGAAGAATTCTCTGTAGGTTTAATAGGTCGTTTTTTTATGTGGTTACTTTCATCTGGTCCTGTATAGTCTGTCTTCTCCATGCTCCCAGAACTGGCTGTACTCCTTGCGAGGCTCTGTAATGTTGTGCAGCCTCATCCTCATCTTCTGGAATCCATTCTCCTGAAGACTCTTGTAGTCATCCAGCGTCTCTAAGTGCTTTTTCTGGGGACCACAGTAAGTTATTTACTGTATTTTCTGTTTCTTTCAAGTCACAAATGCTCTGTGCTTTGCTTCCTTGTTTGTTTTCTTGTTACTGTGGCAGAATGCTAGTGGTCAAAAATGAAGAGGGCATGGCTCCATTGACATGGTCATTACTCTCGTTTCTCTGTCAGCTGGAGTTTTTCCCATAATGACAGCCATTTTTGCTATTGCTATTCTCATCTCTTCTTCCCTCAGCTGTGCCAAGAGCAGAGCCCTGCAGCGTTCATGCAGTTCCAGATAGTATATATTATCAGGAGTCACTTCTAAGTTTCTTAATTGCAGGGGCCAGAAAGGGAAGGATCCAGATTCATTTCGGTGCAGTGCAGTAACTGCTCATTGATGTTTTTGTTTTAAACTTAGATTTGTGGGCTTTTAGTGGTACTGTTATTTCTTTGCTGTCTTTACTTAGAATTGTTTTTGGGCTGTTAAAAATGCAAAACCTAGTTTGGTGCGCTTGTAGTGGTTCTGTTTTCCTTGCTCTCTTTACTTGTTGCAGATTCTATCTTGTCTGTCTGGCCCTGTAGTTTGGGGGAGGGGTGCTAATTATCTGGCCTCTGATCTTAGCTACATGATAACTGGAGGTGGGGCTAAGTCAGATTTGAGGTAGTAAGTTGTTTTTTGGATTCTCAGAAGAATCCAGAAGGGGAAGGATCCAGATTAATTTCAGTGCAGTGCAGTAACTGTTCATTGCTTTTTTGTTTTAAACTTAGATTTGTGGGCTTTTATTGGTACTGTTATTTCTTTGCTGTCTTTACTTTGAATTGTTTTTTGGCTGTTGAACATTTTAAACCTAGTTTGGTGTGCTTGTAGTGATGCTGTTTTTCTTTGCTGTCTTTACTTGCTGCAAATTTTCACCCACCCTGCACCCACTCTTAATTATATGCAGTTAAATCTCATCGACAGGAGCTAAGCACAGGGAATAGCAGGGGTTGTGGAGTAGGAGGGGCATAAGGGGGTGAAAGCCCGCACTCGGCACAAGTGTTTTGATTCTTTTTTTTTGTTTGTTTTCTTTCATTAAAAAAAGTATCTGAGGATCAGTGGCAGGATTTTCAGGACAGTAAATTAATAAAAAAGGAACTACAAGGAGAGCGTTGGTAACATACAAGTACTGGAATAGTGGTATAAGTGCAGTATAATGTGGGGAGTGGTGCAATGCAGTGGATGTGGGGCAGCCATATTCAGGCAGACCTTCAGGATGCTGAGGTGCAGCCCTATCTGCAGGCATCTCTCTGGACTGTGGGATGAGGTAGCCAAACTCAGAGTGGAAGTAAACTGGGTAAAGAGTACCTTGACCCCTATCCAGAGACCATCAGTCCAATGCTGCAGCCTCAAAGGATGCCAAGAACAAAGAGCACTTGAATGGTGGTGGGCTCGGAGACAGTTAGGTGGTCAGGCAGGGGCACATCCCAAATCCAATTCCACTCCAAAACTCATATACCACACTGGCAAATGGGGACAATTAAACAGAAGTACCAAGAGAAGTGGAAGGGAAGGCTGTGGAGGTCAGCCAAGGAGGTGACCTCAGTGAGAAGAGCAGTGGACCCCAGAGAAGAAGGAAGTGAATCCTGGTGGGGGACTCTATTTTAAGAGTTATCCAGCTAGGAATACAGGAGGGAGAGGACAGGGAGGTGAGGTGCCTACCAGGTGCCACGGCATGGAGGGATGGGAGGAAGATCCTGGGGATCGCCGCAAAGGCAAGATGGGAGGGTGAGCTGGATGTCATTATCCACTTAGGTACTAATGACCTTGCAAATGGGGAGCCTAAGGAAGTACAGGAAGAGTTTAGGAAATTGGTGAGGGGTCTCAAGCAAATAGTTACTTCTGTCACCTTCTTGGAAGCACTACATGTGAGAGGCATGGGAGAGCATAGGGTGCATGCACCAGGAACTTTAACTCATGGTTGAAGAACTGGTGCTCTGAGGAAGGATTAGGATTCATTGGGGACTGGGGACCCACCTGGAGGGATGGAGGCTTGTTCAAGTCTAATGGCCTATAGCCATCCTGGTGGGGAATCCAAGCACTGAATAGTAAGTTTAAATGCTACATGGACAAGCATTTAAACTAGCCAAGGAGGTGGCAGACCAGCAAAGAGAATACCTACTTGCCCACCCCCACAGCTAGCAGTGGAACCAGTGAACAGAAGGAGTGGATAGCTCTACAAAGCAGGGTGAAAAAGATGGAGATAAGCACCTAAGAGGTGGATTGGCAGAAGGGGGACAGAATTCAATAGAAGGGCAGACAGCAGTGAGAACCAGGGATAAAGGACAACTAGGGAGGTGGCTGGAGTAGAACAGCTAAACAGTCCAGGCAGTTCAAATCATGGAAATCTATGTGTGCCAATGCCAGTAGCCTTAGCAACAAGATGGAGGATCTGGAGGATGTCATGGTGCAGTCAGACCTGGACATTGTGGCCATCACAGAGACCTGGTGTAATGATAACCACAATTGGGAGATGGTCATACCCAACTACAACATATTCAGAAGGGTCAAGGCAGGCAGGAAAGGAGGAGGAGTGGCACTTTATATGAAAGATGGCATAAAAACCACAGAGATCCAGGAGGGACAAAATGGGGAGAGATAATTTGGGTTATGCTGGAAAGGAAAATGGGGTCAGACATCTGCACAGGGGTGGTCTACAGATCACCAGCCCAGGAGGAAGAAACAGAGAGGGAACTGATGCTAGCTATCCAAAAGATGGTAGACAAGGGTGAGGTGGTGCTGGTTGGAGACTTCAATATTCCAGACGTGGACTGGAGCCTCCCAACAGCAGCATCAACCAGGAGCAGATTTATCCTGGACTCCCTTCAAGGTGCCTTCCTCAAGCAACTGGTCATGGAACCAACTTGGCAGAAGGCAATAGTGGACCTCGTGCTCACAAATGTGGACAGTGTGATGGGGTAACAGTGGGGGAGCACCTGGGGAACAGTGACCACCAGTCACTGTGGTTTAAAATCACAGAAGGAGCAGAACCAAACCACCCAAAAACACGCATCCTGGATTTTAGGAGAGCAGACTTTGAGAAAATGGGGAGATGCTTGAAGGAGGCATTAATGAGAATGGGGTGGAAATCAAGGGTTGAGGAACAGTGGGAAACACTTAAAATGGGGATTACAAGAGTAACAGAATTATGCATTAAGCAGGTTAGCAAGGGGAAAAGGAAAAGGAGGCTATTATGGTTTTCCAAGGAGGCAGCAGGGAAAGTGAAAGCCAAAAAGACTGCATTCAGGCAATACAAAAAGACGTAGGCAGAAGGGGATAGACAGAAGTACCAGAAGAAGCAAAGGGAGGCAGGGAGGTCAGTAAGGGAAGCCAAAGTTCAGACAGAACAGCACATCTCAAAACCAGTCGGTAGAGGGGACAAAACCTTTTACAGGTACATAAGTGAAAAAAGAAAGGCAAAGGGAGGGATAGTGAGACAGAAGGGGGAGAATGGGAGCCATGTGGAGGATGACAACAGTAAAATGGACATACTGAACAGGTATTTATGCTCAGTCTTTACTGAGGAAGAGGAGGGTAATGAGCCTGAAGGGAGTGTAAGGAGTGGGAATGGTGCAGAAATGGACACAAATCCATTTATACGAGAAAGGGTCCTAAAGGAACTGGAAGGAATGAGAGTTGATAAAGCAATGGGGCCAGATGGGTATCCAGTAATATGGGCAAATACACTTGAGTGACTACCTCTGAGCACCTTGCAATAGAGTGAGTGGGATATGTTAGCAAATGCTGATGTAGCGAGGGACAGTGAAACAATAATAGTGAGTGTATAGAGAGTGATGGTAGGAGGGATCTATGATGTAGAAGATGTAAGAAGTAGTTTTGGTTGGTTGGTCTGAGCTGGCCTTGTGGTCTAGTGGAGGCAGCGTATGCCTCTAGTGCTGAAGGATTCAGGTTTGAACCTGGGCAAGAGTGCTATGTTTTTGCGATTTGTCTGAGTGTGTGCACTTAACTTTTTTTTACCCCAGTGTCAGGCTCCTTCTCGGAGTAGGTAATAATAATTAGGGTGTGTGTGGGGGTGCAGCCCCCAATATTGGGGCATGGGGGCATAGCCCCCCACATTAAACACTGTGTCAATGTGCTGTTTTTTCTTGTGGTCCGGACCATTGCTGTCTATGGTCCCGCTGCTGTGCATATCGCTGATGCGGTTGCCGCCATTTGCACTCGCTCATATGTTGATCGCTATTGTGCATTCGCTCATATGATGTGGAACCGACAGATGTGGTGCACACTCGGGTAATAAATGAACTAAGAGAGGTGGCTGAACCTCTGGCAATTCTGTTTAGCTGATCACTGGAAACAGGGGAGGTACCCAAAGACTGGAGTACAGCAGGTGTAGTCCCCTTATACAAAAGCGGGAACAAAGAAGAGTGGAGAACTACAGACCAGTCAGCCTGGCCTCGGTACTGGGGAAGATTATGGAAGCACTACTGAAGGAGAGATTGGTGGAACATATGGTTGCCAATGGACTACAGGATGCAAGGCAGCATGTTTCACTGGGGGGGAGGTCATATCAGACCAACCTCATTGAATTTTTTGACTGGGTGACAAGGGAGGTGTATCAGGGGAGGGCAGTGGATGTGGCCGATCTGGACTTCAGCAAGGCCTTTGACACTGTGCCACAAAGAAGGCTATTAAACAAACTGGGGAATATGGGAATGGGCAGGACAGTAGTGCAGTGAGTAGGTAATTGGCTGGGCAGCAGGACACAGAGGGTGGTGGTAAATGGCTGTCACTCCACAGAGGGAAGAGTGACCAGTGACATATCACAGGGATCAGTGTTGGGACTGGTCCTATTCAATGTCTTCATCAGTGACATTGCACAGGTCCTAGAAGGCAGAATGTCCCTGTTCGCTGATGACATGAAGCTCTGTAACAGAGTGGACACACCAGAGAGTGTAGACAGAATAAGGAGGGCTCTGCAGAAGGTTGAAGAATTGTCAAGGGATTGGCAGTTAAAATTCAATGCAAAGAAGTGCAAGATAATGCATACAGGGCTCAAAAATCCTGGAGCAAAATATCAGTTGGGGGGGGGTTGAGGATATTGAATGCACCAAGCAGGAAAGGAAACTTGGGATTATCATCTCTGATGACCTCAAGGTAGGGAAACAGTGCGACAAGGCAGCAGGTAAAGCAAATAGGATGCTGGGATGCATAGGCAGGAGCATCACCAGCAGGAAAAGGGAGGTCATAATTCCACTAAACAAGACACTAATGAGGCCCCACCTGGAGTACAGTGTACAGTTCTGGAGACCTTGCCTACGTAAGGACATAGACAGGGTAGAGAAGGTTCAGAGGAGGGCAACAAAGATGGTACAGTGATTGCATCACAAGTCTTATGAGGACAGGTTGAAGGCCTTGAATATGTATTCCCTGAAGGAGAGGAGGGAGGGAAGGGATTTTATAGAGACATACAAGTATTTTACAGGGAGGAACTGGGTACAGGAATATGCTATTTTCCTGTGAAAAAGATGTTCCAGGACTAGAGGGCATGGGATGAAGTTGACGGGAGGGTGATTCAAAGGAAACATGAGGAAGAATTTCTTCACAGAACAGGTGGTGGATACGCGGAACACCCTGCTAGAGAAAGTGGTGGGGGCTGAAAGAATCATGGAATTTAGGAATGCATGGGATAGACATAAGGGAATTCTGAAGGTCGGGGTAAGTGGCAACAGACTTCTAGGGAACCATAAGGTGAACTTGCAGCTCAAATGGCAGACTGGGTGGGCCATAGACTAATATCTGCTGACAGTGTCTATGTATGCATCTAAATGCTTATTTTGGTCACAACCCAAATTGCTTACACTAGTCACCTCTTGACCATATTGTGTAAAGTCCATGTCACTGTTTGCTGTTTTCAGCTGCTGACTTACTGGGGCTTGCAAAGGTTGAATCTCCAATTCAATCTCATCTCTCCATTCTGGTATTTGTTTAACCCTTCTCTTTCCAGTGCTCCTGTCTCCTATGTTTTGTCCACCTCCTCCATCACTAAGCTTCATGCTCACAGGAAGTTGTGCTGCCCCCTATGGCAGAGTAGGGGAAGTTTTATTGTGGAAATCACACAGTACTAGTGACAAATATATACAAAAACTACTAGTATCTATGTAGCCTTTGTTCCTGTATGCATAAATCATCTATAAACAAATTTATACAATCTACTAGTTGCTGTACCGTACAACTTCTGAATAGTTAAACATTCAGTAATATCTAAATATCCTATTTTCACCTGTCCTTTCTCTCTCTGATAATATTTCCTGTCTTATTCTGCTTTTCCCTTTCTTTTTTCCCTCCATTACCCTTTTTTCTTTCATAGCATTTTCATGTGTATACGTGATAACAATAAACTCTGTCCTAATTACCATACTTATTATATACACTAGAACTATAAAGGCCACAGAATATTATTCCACATACCTACTTTGTCTCCTATTACCCTTTTTCCACAAATGTCAAGCATTTCATTTTTTACTACAAATGTATAAATATCGTGCCTCTTCCCTCCATTCCCTTCCCCCCCTTTTTTTACTGTATCCAACCCCCACAATACTTCCATACATTCCTCTCCTCACATCAATGCCTGTGTAACTGGTAACCTGTGGATCCTGCACTTCGCCGCTAGGCCACACACCTGCCCTTGGCCTGGCAGTGGAGTGCCCTCACTGTTTCTAGCCTACAGGCGCCTCACCTCCCTCGGTTACCATATAGTTGCACTGGACTATGAATGCATTGTATTACGTTATTAGACAAGACCTCCCTGTGATGGCTTACTACCAACTCATATCATGCATTGCTTTAGCTACCAATTGTCTAGGTCTTAACCACTCATTAGGTAAATATTTTGATAGCTCTGCCCTGTTTTAGCTACCAAATGTATAGGCATTAACCAGTGCTCATTGTACTTATACTCTGTATGATTGCTCACCCACATTTATTCTAGCTATGTACTGTATGAATGTATATGTTTTATTCTGATGTGGAGCCTTTGGAAATGAGTCTATGATTCAAAGGTTTGTAATTCTGATTTCCTAAATAAATAAATCATTTTTCTTCTTTCTGAGAACATTCTGCCTGTTTCTCTTTTTCCTATACATGAGAAACTTGACACAAAATAATACTGATCAATTCCTGTTGTGTTATAAATTGTTCCTGTATGGTCCAGTGGCATTTTGCATGCCAAATATGATATTTTATAATACCAAAAATTAAATATAGTGTGCTAAATGGGTATTTTACCCAAAGTCCTATGTATATATGCCTTGTATATATGCTGTGCATATATCCCGGCTCCTCCAGCTAGACGCACGTGCCCGTTTTTCTGCTTTTGCCTGTACATTTCTTACTGTATGTATTTAAATAGTTTGCCCTTGTCAAAATCATTTGAAATGTCTGTTTATTGTCTCCTGAACTATGTTCAATCCTTACTACCCTGAATTGTATGCTTTGTTTTTACCTGATGCTATGTGTTACTCTGTTTGAATGTCTTTAATTTCCTTGTTATCTCCCAGGGCACACTTGAAAATAGGTATCAGTTTTGTCTATTGTGCTTACCTGGTTAACAAAAACTAAATAAATAAGTAAATATCCATAAGATTAAAATATTAGAAGTAATTTTGGCAAAGTTCATATCTTTCACCCTAAATGCTAAGATATTCCAAAAGGTGCTTCTATATAGGCATTCAAAAAACAAATGTCCTTTTGTTTCCAGAATTGTGTTACATAAATCCCTAGGACAGTATCTCTCTTCCATCATTTTATGCTTGTGATTGTTCTTCACATTGAGCCACCCATAGCATGTGAGCCAGATAGTGTCCCGTAGGTTCCTAGGTATCATGCTGTTTGTTAATTGTTTTGTGGTTTGTCCAAAGTTCTGTACAGTATCTCTTGGAAAATGCAACTGTTCTGTAAAATACTGTAATAAAATCTGTTTATATAATGAGTATCTAGAAAGACTCTTGAAATCTTCAATAGGAATTTTCCATGTTTTGATTTTCTGCATGGTTGTCACTATATAGGAGGGAAGGTTGGTGCTGCTCAAATTAAAAGATCACTTGTTCATAGACCATCTGGGTAAAACCCTCCCTCAACCATTCTTTCCCCCAATCCAGCCAAACCATTTTTTTCACTTTAGTATATGTACTAAATTAATATACCAATATATTGTGTGGAAAAATACTGGGGGGGTGTACCATGTCTATCCCTTCCTGAGATTCTGATCTATATATGACCATCCTTTTAATTGGATTAAGACGGCTTCCCCAGATGATTCTAAAGACCACATTATATATTTTTGCCACCATGTCTGTAGGGGGAGGGAAGATAGAACTCACACATAATAAATAAGGGATGATAAATGTTTTAATCAAGTATACTCTTAAGCTGAGAGATTTGTAATTTTTGCCACATAAAAGATTATAGTATATGGTTACCCTTTGTTATGTATAAAAATCAGCCTGCTCAAAATCCTTGTTAAGCACATTCTAAACTGTTATGTGCATTCTAAAGTGCTGTTATGCACATTCCGAACAGTTGTTATGCACGGTTCAAAGGTCATATGATTTTAAATTTCTCATTTATTCTACACCTAGCTACTTACTGACCACTCAGTGCCCAAAGTCATACATTTTACCTTTCAGAAGTCTGAAAATTTGATTTTGTTATGTGAGTAGAATAAAGAAATGACAAGATTTTTTGTTTTCATTTCAGTTGGGAGCTGTCACTCTAGTGTAAAAAAATCTTATGCTATAAAAATAAAATATGGTCAACCACGCACAACTTGGCATGTGTTTCCATTTCAGGGCTGAGATGACAGCATGGACCTCTCGAGCTTCGCTCTCGAGGTTCATATGCTGTCATCTCAATCCCTCGATGGAAACACAGCCTTGTTGTGTATGGTTGCTCATACATTATTCATATGTTTTTCATACACAGCTAGCTTATCTTCCCAGTTGATTCTGTCCATGTTTTTAGGGCCAAATTTGAGACCAAGAATTTCAGACTCTGGTACTATAGAAACCTCATATATTTCTACTAGGCCTTGTTCAACCACTTGCCCTATTACCAGGGCTTTGCTCTTTTTTAAATTTACTATGTCTCATACCACTTTAGAATAACTCTCAATGATTTTAAAAGCCTGTACACATTCTGCTTCTGTGTGTAAAAATAAGCACCAATTGTCTGCATATGCCATGACCTTTAATGGTTGTGTATTGCTTGATAATGTTATGCCCTGAATTCATACTCCTTTTAGTATTTTCCTAATGAGTATATTAATATTAAATGTGTACAGTAAAGGGCTTAATGGACAACCCTGTCTGACACCTTGTTAAATTTTTATTAAATTAGAGCACCGCATCATTCACATATCTGGAATGTGTAGTACGGTATGGGCTGCACACCCATTGGCTCACGCTGTGAACCAATGGGCGTACAGCCCTACCAATGGTGTCAGTTGGTCGGCAGTGGGGCAGCAGGCGGGGGGGGTGCTGCTGCCCACCAGCTGACGTGGGGGAGCAGGGCTGTGGGGCACAGTGGGCAGGTGGGGAGGGGGGTACCCTAGACCACCAGGGATATAGGACTTATTCCTTTTTTCACAGATGCCCCCGATCAGGCAGATAGAGGTCCATTGGACCACCAGGGATATAGGACATATTCCTTTTTATTTTCAAATGCCCACAATTGGGCAGATAGCAGACCACTGGACCACCAGGGATATTGGATGGACATTTCTGTTTTTTGTACAAATGCCCGCGATCGGGCAGATAGCGGTCCACTGGACCACCAGGGATATAGGACTTATTCCTTTTTTTTTTACAAATGCCTGCGATTGGGCAGATAGCGGTCCACTGGACCACCAGGGATATTGGATTTATTCCTTTTTTTGTACAAATGCCTGTGAGCGGGCAGACAGAGGTCCACTCGACCACCAGGGATATAGGACATATTTCTTTTTAGATACAGATGCCCGCGATTGGGCTGAAGGGGGCGTCAGTCCCTGGCTGACTGCTGCCTAGCAGGCGCCAGGTACAAGTCTTCGAGGATTGGCGCACCTGCATGCAAATAGAGCCATAATGACAAGCAAATGGCCTCGCGTAACCCTTGAATACATTATGCCCCATTTGCATGTCAAGTTTTGAATATCACAGTTGCTGTGCATGGCGCAATGGAACTTGCACTAGCGCATCTCCATGCTCCACTCTGGCCACTTGCATTGGCGCAGTGCCACTTCGTCATGCACACTGGGGGTGGCCAGGGTGCGATATTCAAAGCTGCTGGGCCATGGCATAGCTCTGTTGAATATCGTCCAGTCCACACCCCTGCACAGCCAAGTTGAGCTGTGCCCAAGCTAGAGCCACAGCCTGGCGCAGTTTGAATATCTGGGCCTGAGTATGCAGATATGGTTGAATAGTTTTAAATAGGTTGATTTTAATTTTTTTTTTGTCTGTGGGGCATATATTACCCCTACTCTAATGTCCTGGTTATGTATTTTAATATCCAAAAATAATGCCCTCCCAGGGTCAATAGCCATAATTTTCTGTATATGAATTTGCCCCTGAAACAAAATTCCCACCCCTGAATACAACTCCTCTCCTAATGACCACACTGTGGGTTTCCAGGGCCAGGCTTTTTGGACCTGATATATGTCTGATTCTGACCGTATTCTTATATCCTGTAACACAATTATTTGAGCCTTTGATTCCTTTAAAGCTTGAAAAGTGATACAGTGGCTTTCATAATTTTTTATGCTATTGGCATTAAGTGTTATAATTTTTAAAGTGTCCCCCACAGGACTGGCCATATGCAGAGATTAAGAGAGTTCCTTAGTTTCTTCAGGTTTTCTTCCTGGTTTTCTTTCAGACTTTTGGCTTATCCACTGAGTCCCCTTCTGCATCTGAAGTTTCCTTTTGTGATGACGTGATACATAGATACATAGATACATAGACAGTGTTGGCAGATAAGGGCCTATGGCCCACCCAGTCTGCCCATTTGAGCTTGTAAGTTCAGTTTATGTTTTCCTAGAAGTCTGTTGCCCCTTACCCCTGACCTCCAGAATTCCTTTATGTCTATCCCAAGCATTATTAAATCCCGTGATTGTTTCAGCCCCCACCACTTCCTCTGGCAAGGTGTTCCACTTGTCCACCACCCATTCTGTGAAGAAATTCTTCCTCATGTTTCCTCTGAATCGTCCTCCCTCCAACTTCATCCCATGACCTCTAGTCCTGGTACATCTTTTTGTTTAAAAATAGTGTATTCCTGCACCCTGTTCCTCCCTGTGAGATACTTGTATGTCTCTATCATATCCCCTCTCTCCCTCCTCTCCTCCAGGGAGTACATGTTCAGTTCCTTCAACCTGTCTTCATAGGACTTGTGATGCAATCCATGCACCATCTTTGTTGCCCTCCTCTGAACCTTCTCTACCCTGTCTATGTCCTTACGTAGGTATGGTCTCCAGAACTGTACACTGTACTCCAGGTGGGGCCTCACTAGTGTCTTGTATAGTGGAATTATGACCTCCCTTTCCTGCTGGTGATGCCCTACCTATACATCCCAGCATCCTATTTGCTTTACCTGCTGCCTTGTCACACTGTTTCCCTACCTTGAGGTCATCAGAGATGATAACCCCAAGATCCCTTTCCTGTTTGGTGCATGCTATATCCTCACCCCCCAACTGATATATTGTGCCAGGGTTTTTGTGCCCCATATGCATTATCTTGCACTTCTTTGCATTGAATTTCAACTGCCAAACCCCTGACCATTCTTCAAGTTTCTGCAGGTCCCTTCTCATTCTGTCTACACCCTCTGGTGTGTCTACTCTGTTACAGAGCTTTGTGTCATCAGCGAACAGTGAAATTCTGCCTTCTAGGTCCTGCACAATGTCACTGATGAAGATGTTGAATAGGACCAGTCCCAGCACTGATCCCTGTGGTACCCCACTGGTCACTCTTCCCTCTGTGGAGTGACAGCCATTTACCACCACCCTCTGTGTCCTGCCACCCAGCCAGTTACCTACCCACCACACTACTATCCTGCCCACACCCATATTCCCCAGTTTGTGTAGTAGTTTTCTATGTGGCACAGTGTCAAAGGCCTTGCTGAAGTCCAGATAGCACATGTCCACGGCCCTCCCCTGATCCACCTCCCTAGTCACCCAGTCAAAAAATTCAACGAGGTTGGTCTGACACGACCTCCCCCTGGTGAAACCATGCTGCCTTGGGTCCTGTAGTCCATTGACAACCAGATGTTTCACCAATCTCTCCTTCAGTAGTGCTTCCATGATCTTCCCACTACCGAGGTGAGGCTGACTGGTCTGTAGTTCCCTGCTTCCTCTTTGTTCCGCTTTTGTATAAGGGACTACATCTGCTGTCCTCCAGTTTTGGGTGCCTCCCTGTTTCCAGTGATTGGCTAAACAGGATAGCCAGAGTTCAGCCACCACCTCTTAGTTCTTTAAGGACCCTGGGTGCACCACATCTGGCCCCATTGCTTTATCAACTCTTATTACTTCCAGTTCCTTCAGGACTCTTTCTCGTGTAAAGGACTCGTGTCCATTTCTGCACCATTCTCACCCTTGTACTCCCTTCAGACCCATTACCTCCTCTTCCTCAGTAAAGACTGAGCAGAAATACCTGTTCAATATGTCAGCTTTACTGTTGTCATCCTCCGGGCGCAGCCCCATCCTCCCCTTCAGTCTCACTATCCCTCCCTTTGTCTTTCTTTTTCACTTATGTACCTGTAAAGGTTTTGTCCCCTCTACCCACTGATTTTGCAATGTGTTCTTCTGTCTGAGCTTTGGCTTCCCTTGCTGACCTCCATGCCTCCCTTTGCTTCTCTGGTACTTCTCCTATCCCCTTCTGCCTGTGTCTTTTTGTATTGCCTAGAATGCAATCTTTTTGGCTTTCACTTTCTTTGCTACCTCTTTGAAAACCATAATGGTCTCCTCTTCCTTTTCCTCTTGCTAACCTGCTTAATGCATAATTCTGTTGTTCTTGTAATCCCACTTTAAATACTGCCCAATGTTCCTCAACCCCTGATTCCTGTCCCATTCCCTTAATGCCTCTTTCAAGTATCTCCCATTTTCCCAAAGTCTGCCCCCTAAAATCCAGGATATGTGTTTTGTGTGGTTTGGTTCTGCTCTTTCTGTGATTTCAAACCACAATGACTGGTGGTCACTGTTCCCCAGGTGCTCCCCACTGTTACCCCAATACACTGTCCCTGTTTGAGCACAAGGTCCAGTATTGCCTTCTGCTGAGTTGGTTCCATGACCAGTTGCTTGAGGAAGGCACCCTGAAGGGAGTTCAGGATAAATCTGCTCCTAGTTGATGCTGCTGCTGGGATGCTCAGTCCACATCTGGAATATTGAGAGTCTCCAACCAGTACTACCTCACCCTTGTCTGCCATCCTTTGGATGGCTAGCATCAACTCCTATCTGTTTCTTCCTCCTGGGCTGGTGGTCTATAGACCACACCTGCTGTGGGATGGCTGTCACCATTTTCCTTTCCAGCTTAACCCACAGTATCTCTCCCCATTTTGTTCCTCCTGGATCTCTGTGGCCCTTATGTTATTTTTCACATACAGTGCCACTCCTCCTCCTCCTCCCTTCCTGCCTGCTCTGTCTCTTCTGAATAAGTTGCTTGCCAGGTATGGCCATCTCCCAGTCATGGTTATCATTACACCAGGTTTCAGTGATGGCCACAATGTCCAGAATCTGACTGCACCATGACAGCCTCCAGATCTTCCATCTTGTTGCTAAGGCTCTGGCATTTGACACATGGCTTTCCATGATTTGACCTCCTTAGACTGTTTAGCTGTTCTACTCCAGCCCTTCCTTGGTTGTCCTTGTCCCTTATTCTCCTTGCTGTCTGCCCTTCTGCTGAATTCTTGCCCCTTTCTGCCTATGCACCTCTTGGGCACTAATCTCCATCTTTGCACACTGCTTTGAAGAAAGCCACTCCACTGGTTCACTGGTTCACTGCTAGCTGTGGGGGGTGAGCAGTAGGTACCCTCCTTGCTGGTCTGCCACCCCTTTGCTAGTTTAAATGCTTATCAATGTAGCATTTAAACTTATCATTGAGTTCTTGGATTCCCTCGGGATGGATTAAAGCTGTCAGGCTTGAACAAACCTCCATCCTCAGGTGGAGTCCCAGTCCCAATGAATCCAAACCCTTCCTCACAGCACCAGTTCTTCAACCATGAGTTAAAGTTAGTGGTGCATGCACTCCTATGCTCTCCCTTGCCTCTCGCAGGTAGTACCTCTGAGAAAGTGACAGAATTAGCTACTTGCTTGAGACCCCTCCCCAATTTTCTAAACTCTTCTTGAACTTCCTTTGGCTCCCCATTTGCCAGGTCATTAGTACCTAGGTGGATAATGACATCCAGCTCACCCTCCCGTCTTGCCTTCCCAGTGATCCCCAGGATCTTCCTTCCATCCCTCCATGCCGTGGCACCTGGTAGGCACCTCACCTCCCTGTCCTCCCCCTCCTGTGTTCCTAGCTGGATCCCTCTTATGATGGAGTCCCCCACCAGGATTCACTTCCTCCTCCTCTGGGGTCCACTGCTTTCCCCGCTGAGGTCATCTCCTTGGCTAACCTCCACATCCTTTCCTTCCACTTCTCTGGGTGCCTCTATTTGGTTGTCCTTGTTTGCCAGTGTGGCATATGAGTTCTTGAGTGGAATAGGATCTGGGATGTGCCTCTGCCTGACCGCTCTAACCCTCCCTGAGCCCACTGTCTTCCAAGTGCTCCTCGTTCTTGGCATCCTTTGAGGCAGTTGCATTGGACTGGGTGGTCTCTGGATAGGGGTGATGGTACTCCTGACCTAGTTTAGTTCCTCTCTGAGTCTGGCTACCTCATCCCGCAGTCCAGAGAGATGCATGCAGATAGGGCAGAACCTCAGTGTCCAGAAGATCTGCCTGAATATGGCTGCCCCACAGCCACTGCATTGCACCACTCCCCACATTATACTGCAATTATACTGCTATTCCACTACTTGTCTGCTACTGAAGCTCTCCTAGTTCCCTTTTTATTAATTTACTGTCCTAAAAATCCTGCTACACATCCTCAGATAATTTTCTTTAAAAAAAAAAACAACCAATAAATAAATAAATGAGTCAAAACACTTGTCGTGCTGAGGTGGGCTTCCTCCCCCTTATGCCCCTCCTACGTCACACCCCTTACTATACCCTGTGTTTAGCTCCTGTCAATCAGATTTAACAGGGCATATAATTAAGAGTTGGGGGAAGGGAAGGGAGGAGGGTCGAAAATTTTGCAGCAATTAAAGACAGCACAGAATTACACCACCACCACCACATTTTACATTTTCAACAGCCCAAAAACAATTCTAAGTAAAGACAACAAAGAAAGTACAGTGTCACTAAAAGCCCACAATCTAAGTTTAAAAGAAAAAAAGCAATTACCAGTTACTCTAAAGCACTGAATTGAATATGTTTCCTTCCTTCCTTCCCCTGCTGGCTTCTTCTGAGAAAATAAAACTCTACTTGCTACCTCAACTCTGACTAAGCCCCACCTCCAATTATCACGTAGCTGAGGTCAGAGGCCAGACAATTAACACCCTTCACTCAACTACAGGGCAGTCAGACAAGCCAAGATAAAATTTGCAGCAATTAAAGACAACACATAATTACACCACCACTACGTTTTAAATTTTCAACAGCCCAAAAACAATTCTAAGTAAAGACAACAAAGAAAGTACAGTGTCACTAAAAGCCCACAATCTAAGTTTAAAAGAAAAATAGCAATTACCAGTTACTCTAAAGCACTGAATTGAATATGTTTCCTTCCTTCCCTTCTGGCTTCTTCTGAGAAAATAAAACTCTACTTGCTACCTCAACTCTGACTAAGCCCCACCTCCAGTTATCATGTAGCTGAGGTCAGAAGACAGACAATTAACACCCTTCACCCAACTACAGGGCAGTCAGACAAGCCAAGATAAAATTTGCAGCAATTAAAGACAGCACAGAATTACACCACCACTACATTTTAAATTTTCAACAGCCCAAAAACAATTCTAAGTAAAGACAACAAAGAAAGTACAGTGTCACTAAAAGCCCACAATCTAAGTTTAAAAGAAAAATAGCAATTACCAGTTACTCTAAAGCACTGAATTGAATATGTTTCCTTCCTTACCCTTCTGGCTTCTTCTGATTGAAGATTCCGAATCCTCTTTCTCCTCTGCTGGGTTTTCTTGTAAAACAGAGAATCTGTTGGAACTGACTGTAGCATCCATGTTTGGTAGCTTAGATTTAGGAATATTTCTAGCTGACCTTCTTTTTCCCTTAGCATTCTGGAAGCTTTTCTTAGGTGGGGGGCTGGTGGCTTTGCTGTATTCGGCTGAGCTTCCATTATAGAGGTATCCTGAGACTGTTCCTCATAGATATCCATTGTTTGTTCCTCTTAATCCTGTGTTCTGTCTTTATTTCCTGTGGAATTGTCTGTCAAGGTCTCTTCAGTATCCTCAGGGGTGGCTGGTGGTACAGGCAGTACCTCGCTTAGATTCTGAACCTGGACAAGTTACATATTTGCCTGTTTCTCTTGTGCTGCATGAACAATATCTTCCTGACTCCAAAAAGTACCTTTATTATGTACTGTCCATGGGCATTGTAGATACAAATGCCCCCACTCTTCACAGAGGTTACACTTAGGGGGAATTTGTGCAGCTATGACTTGCATGGACATTTTGTAAGCAAAAGTTACAGACAAGTTTGTCACAGGCATTACTTGGATGGGCAAAGGAACCACATCTGTGGTGTGTTTTAGGCTGGCCTGGATAAAAGCAGAAACCATGGTCCAAACCTAAAAAAAACAGCTGGGAGGATATGTAGGCCCTTTGCCTGTCATATGAAGCTTTGTTTTGATCTTCCAACCTCCTGTCCATATGTTCTCACTATCAAGGACAGGCACAGGTCTTTCTAACACATCAGCTTTTTGTTTTACCCAGTACAATATGTCTGAGACATGACCAGTTTCTTTTCTGAAAAGGATGGTAATGGTTTTTTACTGCTGGGTGGGTCAAAAATATGGCTACAAAAGGGACCCATAAGAGGGGGATTGTTTCAAATGTGCACATTTTGACCAAAATCTTTCCAACTGTACTAGGGCATTAAAGCGCACATCAAAAATGGTATTTCCCGAAATATGGATCAGTGCAAAAATGTCATAGGCCATAAACTGCATTGATTCTTTCAACAGTTTCTTTGCAACATACACTGTATCTGTCATAAGTTCTAGGCTACCTTTATATTTTAGTCTTACAGCATTCCTCCTTGATCGAGGTTAACCTAAATTTGAAAATAGGTCTGCCATTCTAAATCTTGGGTTTACTTGAGGTTTATTAGGATTTTGTTTGGGGGGGGCGCTTCTGTACACTGACCAGCCCCTGCCAACAAATCTGGTCCTTCTGTGATACGAGGCTCATTTTCCATAAGTTTCAGTCCATGAAGTAGATGGCCTGGGCTGCTGTTCTATGTTTGGATTGGTTTCCCCCTGCTCCCTTGTGTCTTCATTATCAAAGGATGAGGTTTGGGCCTGTGCTACTTGACTGACTTCCTCATCATTACTTCCTCTGTTATTTAAGTTTGTATGCACCCCCCTTATCTGGAAAAGTATTATTTCAACAGTACCATGTGTTGAAGCTTCTTGCTCCATGATTTGTCCTTCTCCAGATGCATTACTTGGTTCAGCAGCTGTTGCCTGCTGCTGTACTGATTCAGCAATGCCTTGTTTGTGTACTGCTTGCACCCCTTGTTGCTGCCCCACCTGTATTCTGCTTGCTTGCCTGTTAATTGACATTGTATCTCTTTTGCAGTAGGTGGCACTCCTGGAAGCCACTGTTTACCCTCTGAGGTGAGAGTCCATCCAGCTTCATGAAGCACTCATTCAGGGAACCAGGTTTCACTATTATCTGGCCTCCATTCCTCTCTCTCCTCCAGTACCTGGTTTTCATCTCCTCTGCTAGTTTTAGACTGAGCCATAGGGTGTTTCTTCTTAGCCTTCTCCTTTTGCAGCTGGTGCAAGAGTTTCTCTTTGTGGGCAGCCCTTTCATCTGCTGGCATCTCCTCTGGATCCTGTGTTACAGCTGGAACCGCTGGCAGCCTTATCAGCTGTTCTTTTTCTACTATATCAGGGCTCATCTCCTCATGCATAAACTCTGTAGTGATATCCATCTGAACATCACCTTCCATTTCTATTACAGGTATTTCCATGGAATTACAGAAATAAATCTTCATCAGCTCGAAAACCTGAGCTCCAGAACTCCCACCTCCTCCAACCTCCTTGCAAATTCTAAATCCTGGAGTTGTGGCCTTTGAAGCCAAGCCCTGATTTTTTGTCAGCTCACTGCATTCACCTTCTCCTCCTCCTCCTCTGTCCAGTTTCAAACTTGACTCCTCCATCCTGTCCACAGGAAGTGACAGTACCCCTGCAGCAGAGTAGGGGGATGTCCCAGGTGCCCTGGCCAAATTCCCCCCATTCACTAAAAAATACAATCAACAGCTTAATCTGGTTTTGTAAGTCAATTTGTATCTGTATCTTCCTCCTCCTCCCCATGGGACAAGGCTGAAAATATGCAGCACTGTCTAGTCCCCCTTTCCCTGTCAACAAAAATGAAATAAATAACTAACTAGCTAAATAAATAATTAAATAATCAGGCCATGAGCTCAATCTGGAGAAAACATGTGGTATGCCACTTAATCACTGGACTACCAAATCACAAGCTCTACAATGGGGAGGCACATGGTCCCCAACCACTCTTAAATATTTGGGTACTCATGTAGCCACTAGTAAGGAAAAATGTATTTTCCCAAAATCTAGAACACTCTTAACAACAAATAAACATGGCCTTAATATATGTATTGCCTTACCTTTGACATTTTGGACCTAAGTAAATATTTTTAAAATAAACATTTTACCCAGGCTGATATACCCAGTAGGGATGACCAACATATTCACACCCATCCACTGGTTTAATAAGCTGAGAACCAAACTAACCCCCTTTCTATGGTGTAATAAGACATCACGCAAAGCCTATCATAAACTTACTCCTCTTAAGGCACAAGTAGCCATCTGCTTCCCAACTTTAATCTGTACTATCTAGCCCTACAGGCAGGGAGATAATTATGGTGGAGATACGCTGACCCTACTAGCCCACCAAATGCCTACATCCGTCAATGGCAACAAGCAGAACTTGACCTTTGTCACCAAACCAAAATTAACAATAGAGCCCTCATCTACATCCCTCACTCTCAATTACCTATATGCAAACCCCAAAAAGCAACTCCCTTCTGGTAAGCAAACAACTATTCATACTCCTTAAAACCAAACCCCTATTTGCCTTACACCAACCCATCCTAGGTAACCCCATTTTTAAAATCCAAAATAAACTAATCCCGGGCAACCTCCTTCACACCCCACCTATCACGCATCAGGGCCAGTTTATACAAAATGACTCCTTTATTTTCTTCAATAACCTTACACTAACCTACCCAAACACAAAATATCCCCTTTTGCTTTCTTGCAACTTTGACATATGATAACCACTACCATTGGACAAAGACCATGGTCCTTTTCTGACTTTTCTTCATTGAACGACCTATCTCACCTTGTCACTCAATGCCACTCCACCGCACTACTATGCAAAAAACTGTTAGTGGTATCGACTCCAGAAAAGCAAGACTCCTGCTCCTTTTGACAGGTCAGGATCTCCCTGTATATGAGCGTGCTCAATGGAGCTTTCCTGCAAATAAACTTGAACTAGAACTTGAAATTCCCTGAACTAAGTAATCATAACATGAGATCAGTTATGTGGAATAACATTCAAAAGTACACTAATTCGATGGACTTAGACTCATGCAATATAAGATAGCCCATAGCCTATACTTTACACCCACAAAGCTACATAAAATGTGCCATCTACAATTACCTACTTGCATTAGATGCAAGCATCAACCAGGCAACTTGAAAAACATCCTATGGGACTGCTCAAAATCAGAACCACTCTGGGAATCCACAACAAAGTTGCCTAGATCCTCTTCTGTGGTTGAACTCTGCCTTTACTCCTCAAATTTGTCTATTGGGCCTCAACTTTGACCAGATTTTT
Organism: Neoceratodus forsteri; assembly: GCA_016271365.2. Classification (NCBI taxonomy): domain Eukaryota; kingdom Metazoa; phylum Chordata; order Ceratodontiformes; family Ceratodontidae; genus Neoceratodus; species Neoceratodus forsteri. The sequence continues at coordinate 1,064,342,847 of CM028131.1, read as the reverse complement.
GTTGTCCTGAAATTTCACATCTCTCTTATCTCTGCTATTGCAAAAAAAAAAAAATCTTATTAAGTCATTGGTTAAATGAAACCATCCCCACCTATTAGCTCTCTTAATAATCATTTATAACAATACCACCAAGAGTGGGGTACACTCGAGATCCTTCTGCTTATAAAATAGTGGTTAATTAGCTACCTGTCATATACTCTCACATACTTAACATGTACAAAATGTATCCGTATCTTCTTTTGTATCTATATGTTTATAGTATAGAGCATCTTATTGTATTGTACCATCCATGCACTATCCAACCTCACTGACAGTTGATGGGATGTGTCAAAGTAGTTACTGTTTGGATCTATATTGTTTGTTTTTGTTTTCTTCTTGAAAAGGTTTAATAAAAGCTGGTCCAGTGGTGTGGAGGGCTGAGGCATGGCTGCCTTACCTTCTGCCACACTGGTGACCCATGTTAACTGTGTGAGTGGGTCGCTGGGGGTTGGCAGGGAAGGGAGAGGATTGAGCATCAGAAGGACAGCTCTCCTCTCTGGAGGGAGGGTGGGGACATGGACCAGCACATGTCTGACCCCTAGCAGTGGCTGGGGGGGCCGGCATGCCAGGTCCCATATCGTGAGAGTGGAGGTAGAGCAGCTGGGCAATGTACAGCATGCGGACGCGAGTGCTGGGCATCACTGGTGGCACTGCACACTCACTGCCACACAGGAAAAATGGAAAATGGTTCCCACCACAGCAGGATGACAATCGTCCCTCCCCACACCACCCCAAGAGGACACCGCTTGTGCTGGATACGTGTTGGTGGGTCGAGTAACTCCCCTTCCCCTGCCGAAAAGGGTAAGTCACAGGAGCAATACAGGAGGGGGTCTGATGCTTGGGGGCAGCATTGGGGGAATGTCAGAGATAGTCAGTGGGAACCAGGGAGAAAAAGCAACTTAAAAAAAAAAGTTTAATAAAGTTCACTATTTAAAAAAAAATGTTGAATATGCTTCACTTACATTCAGTCTTATTCAGTTTTAGATGTGATGATTGCTTGCTTGTTATATTTTATTCTTTTTATATATTTTACATTGTGTGTTTTACTGTTCAGCACCTAGATCCTCTGGCCTACTGGGTCAATATTTTGTAGGCTTAATAGCGTATGACAAAAACTTGAAACTGCAACAGCTCAGTATAGGACAGCTAGAGGGTGCAATACTGTGAATGGATCTGTGTGCAGTACTGCACCCTCTCACTGTCCCAGGCAGAGGATAAGACCTCTGCTGGGACAGGATTCTGCTGAGCATCTGCCGTGGCTCGATGGGATGAGCCACTGGCAGCAAGGGATACAGGTAGAGTGTTTGGGACTGAGTTTGAGTCCCAGTCACATTGAAATTTTCTTTTTTTCACACTTTGTGCGATATTTACTTTAATCCCCCCCTGCTGGAGTTAGTTATTTTAGTTTGGGGGGTTCGGGCGGCACAGCCCCCTGAAACAGGGGGTGCAGATGGCAGATCTCCCTGCAAAAAAATGACTTGTGCCACATGTAAGATATTGCACTGTATTGGCAGCATGTTATATGCATGCGGCATAATGGCTTGCAACATTATGACCCCATGCCAGCCTCTGGGGATGGACACTTACCAAATAAAGCTTTACTTACTTACAATAACAAATGATTTAACAATTACTTGTGAACTGTATGAGTCTGAACCAGCTACACCCTCACTTTCAGTGGTCCTAACAGACCCTGCCCAAACTACAGTTCCAGCAGCCTTCACTCCAAGTCCTTAGAGCTAGTGTAGAGATAGGGAATAGGAAGAATATTTTTTTTTTACTTTTATGGATTTTTAAAGATTTTAGAGAAAGATAGCCAGAGGATAGAGGCTTTGTTTTTGAAAAATAGCTAATCTACTCCCATGTGCAAAACAGCCTCTGCCTGTGTTCGGCGACAGCTTGCAGGGCTGCTGTTTTTCAATGTGGTAACCAGAAGTTCGACAAGGGGTCATGCTGATCCCAGACTGGATGAACCTGTTCCATTCTCTTTTAAAGCTAAAAAACTAAAACACTGCTGAGCTCAGGTCAGATACTGACTCTGGTTACAGTAATAAATGATTTAAAAATTACTTGTGAACTATATGAGTTCAACCAGCTGCTCCCTCACTTTCAGTAGTTCTGGCAGACACTGCCTGAACTGCAGTTCCCAGTAGCCTTTATTCCAAGCCCTTAGAATTAGTGTAGAGATAGGGAATAGGAAGAAGATATATATTTTTTTCTTTTTTGTATTTTTAGAGATTTTACAGAAAGATAGCCTGGGGTTAAATGATTTGCTTTTGAAAACCTGCTATTCCACTCCTTCAATTTGGAGAATGGCCTCTGCTGTGTCTGCCTCTGTAGGTGCTCAATTGCCTCAGGACTAAAAGCTATATTTTGTATCAGACATTCTGTACGCACAGCATTTGATGAGGAATTATTACTTATCAAGACTGTAGGTTCAGCACTTAGGCATGCTAAATGCATGTATTGATGTCCTTTCCCTAACTGCTCTTGGCAGCCAGTAACACATGCATTGTGTGACATGCAGGCAATTATACTGCTATATGTATTAGAAAACCACACATAGGAAATAGGAATAAATGTTTTTTCTCAAACATTTGCTCATTGTTTTCTACCCCCTTCTTTGTCATTTTAGAACAAATTCTTAAACCCAGTCTAGGCTGATTGCATAGCCCAAATCTTACAACCCAGTTTCAAAACACAAAACAGGGCTGAAAGACAGGTGGAAAACAGGGGCTAGATATTCAAAAAGATGTTAAAGTGGAGTACAAAGCATTATGCTGCACTTGCACAAAACCTGAAGGGTGATATATTCCGTATGATAGCACACCAGGGCTATCTAATTGACTATAAGGCCACATTGTTGCAGCACTAAGGCAAGCTGCAGAGTCCCAACATGGACCTGGGCCATATGGAGACCCAGGCTTTGCACCCTCACTGATCTGATAGTGCCTGGAGACAAGGTCTGACATTTAGTTGGTGAATTCAAAAAGCCCATTGGCCATGAATGGTGCTATGGGTCCATATGCGTGCTCATTTTGGGCTCATTTACATGGGAAGCAGTGGCAGGTTTTTGCCCACCCCATGGTCGCCTGTGACATCAGTCAATGTGGTAACCAGCCCCCCCACCGTACTCTGAACTCCCACCCCATCGATGCTAATGTATTCCCTGGTGTCTAGTGGCACTCCTCACCCTCTGATCACCCACCCTGCTAATGTAAATGTCCACTCTCATATGTAGTGGTATGCCCTGTCCTGCGAGCAGCCATCCTAGTTAGTAGGAACATGTAACTGGTGTCTAATGGCACCCCCCACCCTACAATCCCCCACCCCAGTCCAGTGGAGTGGTGTGTAGGCATGTGAAAAACTGGTCAGAGCATTTAGTGGCATTCTTGTTTCCCCACTATTTTGGAAGTGTTGGAGACATAATTCATTACAAGAATAAAAAATACGAATATTGGAATTATGGTGTTGGTGCTGTTTTTTTCTACTGCTACTTGTGTTTTTTAACCATGCATGACTGTAAGCAGAGCTGCTGTTTTTACTATGACTGTATGGGGGGCCTTCCCAAACCTGGGATCCCCTGGCCTGACCACATAAGTAGTCCCCCATGTCCAGTGGTACCCCCAACCTACCGAGCTCCCATCCCAGCACTGGCTGTAAGTCTCTGGTGGCTAGTGACCCCCCTGCACTGGTCCAGGGCCAGTACAGTTCCCTGCCAGCCAGGGTACAGTGACAACACCCATCAGCTGCAGGCCCATGTATAAGAGTGATCTCTGTTGTCCAGTGGTCCCCTCGCCTAACAGTTGCCAACCAGACTAGTGAATGTTTGTGGTGCAGCATCCCTCCCAGCCAGTTCCCTCACCTGTGAAGGCAGTGCCATATAGGGAGCACAATATGATAACCAGAACAGTCCTCCCTCACCTCCTTGGTCAGCCACCATATGGGATGACAGAGATCATGGGTACAGTTCTGTATCCACACTCCGTGTCATCCCATATGGCTGCTGGCTGAGGGAATGAGAGGAGGACTGTGTCAGCAGTCGAATCAGGCTCCCCACATGGCACAGCCTTCACAGGTATGCAGGGTTGGCTGGGTGAAGTGCTGGGTGCAGGCACAGTGGGGGGGGGGGCACAGGCATGTCAGTGTTCACCAGTGCCACTTATCTACATAATGTGGCATCTATACTTACTGAAAACCATTGCTTGCCACAAGCACCTCTGTACTTGAATTCTTGCTCTCTACAGTATGTCAGTACAAAACTGTAGGGTGACTCACCATACTACAATGGGAGCACACCTGTGAACCTAAGTACTTGAGGCAGTGACTTGCATCATCTAGCTAATGAATGTACTCAATGTTCTGGTTGGCAACCTGGGGTCAGGGGGGTCTACTGGATGCCATTGATCAGCTACCTGGTCTGGGAGTTGGGAGGGATATGTCTCTTTACACCTGGGTGGCAGGGGACTGTCCAGGCCAGTAAGCCAGAGTGGGGGTTGCTCATCACAGGCGACTCAATGGAAGCACCAGGATAGGTGCTAGGTGGGTGGTGGGGTACCACTAGGCACTATGGATTTGTATGGAGGATGAGGGCTTAGTGGTCAGGGGGTGGGGACACCATGGGAGACCAGCACTTTCATATTACTCACCTGGACTGGTGACTGGAGGGCAGGGGGTGCCACTAGACACCAGAAATATGTTCCTACAGACCGGGATCAGTGATTGGAATGTAGGGGGTGTCACTGGACAGAGGACATCCATTGGTACACCGTGATGGGTTTTAGAAAGTTGGGGATAATGGCTGCAGTAAGGCTGTCCAGCTGTCAGGGCTTTGTGCCCTGTTAAGATGAGGTTTGCAAAGGCGATACCTAGCACCCATTTGGGTGTCATTCACTACCAGTGCAAATGCTCTGAATTTGCTGCTGCACCAGTATGCATTGGGGAACCTCTCATTTGCATGGGCACAGTGGTATGTTAGTGCTTAGGCACTAATGGGTACTGTCCATGCTGTGGGATCACTGAATATGGACCCCACCCACAAACTGGATGCAGAACCCAGTTAATGTGGGCAAACACCCTTTACTGCCTATGCTAACTCTTGAATGACTCACCCCAGATGTCAAGCAGGGCACAATAATACAAGATCAACATTTTATGCTACTACTATGCATTTCAAGTACAGTTGATCAATACTTTAATCAATACATTTAATTATCTATGCTAAAGGACAAACAGGCTGCAACAGCACATCTATTATACAGCACAGATCTACAGCAAGTGCAATACTGTATAATCTTTTGCAGTAAATGTAAAATCTTTGAAATATGTTGCCTTATTAGTAATGGCTTTCAAAATGTAGCTTTAATGGGCACTGGAGTTTTTATAATACACTATAATCTTCAGTGCTTTCTGAACTGCTGGGTTCATTCAAAAATACAGTAGATGTTCTAAGACTTCAGGACATCCCCAAGGGTTTCTTCAACTCATATCAAATTTATAATTGTTGGCTCAATACCCGATGGTCATTCTAAGAGCTAAAATTACTGAAGTAATGTTTGCTTTTCAGCTACTTGGTGTCACTTACTATAAAGCCACATGCTGAAGCAAATCATTAGGGGAATATAATTATTACTAACACTATCAAGTGTTTTTGGTCCTTATTTATGTGAGAAGGCAAACCTAAAGCATTGATACTGTGACATTTGTCATGATCAGTGGATCAGTTCTCCACTATATAACAATTTCTTGTCAGTTAGAAGTACTTCATGCCACATTTATTGTTCAATTTCAGGAAATAACAAGCATTTGTCAATGCTGAATATTTGTCACTTGAATTACTATTGTACTGGGTCCTGCTTGCACATATTTTTACTATATATTTTTCCAGGATAGACCAGATGAGATGCAATATCTCATTTTGGTGGCATTCTCCTTTTACACATTTTTAGATTGTATTTACCCAAGACAGACCTGCTGAGAAGCAATATCTTATTTTCTTTCTTTTTATTTATGCTTATTTATTTTTCAGTAAACAAACAATAATGTGCTGCAATTCATATACAGAATTCAAAAAAGCACATTACTGGATCAGTGAAAATTAAGTTACATTGCCAGGTGCTAAAGATGTTAATGCAGATTATGAAACAAAATCATTTGTCTTAGATAACATGTGTATCACCCATATATGCCACAGAATCTCAAATTTAGGGATGCTGTGTTGCAGATTGGCTAGGAGTTTCTCCATGTTATAAATATTAGTCATTAAGCCCATATATGCCACAGCATCTCAAATTTAAGGATGCTGTGTTGCAGATTGGCTTGGAGTTTCTCCATGTTATAAATATTACTCATTAAGCCCTACCATAGCTATGACACAGGAGGTTCTTCAGACAGTCATAATTTTGTTACTGACGTTTTACTTAACTGAATACAAATAGATAGCAATTTATGAGTATGGGACTGCCTGTGTCCTTCAGGCATGTATAATAAAAGAACCATTTGTGGTGTAAGGTGTAGGGTTGGGTGAAAACTATCCCTCACTTCTTGCTGCGCATTCTCCCCAAATACCTGTAACTTCAGGAAGGACCAGAAAAACTGAGAATGTGCTTCTACATTTTCTCCAACATGTGGCTCCAATCTGGGGCTCAAATTGTGCTTGTTGAGTGGGTGTATAGAAATATCTGGTAAAGTATTTCCAGAAGTATTCCTTCAGATGAGGGAGGAAGTAGGTCTGTGGATCTATGTAAGGTACTGATCCCAGTGACTAATATTGATTTCAATACCAAGATGAGTTTTCCATTGTACTCTAGGATATTCCATAGACATCTAATCTAATTCTGTCAGAGCACAATACAGCCATGGGATAAGGGAATCAAATGGAGTGCCCTCTAGGGCTCGAAGGAATACTGAAATAAAAGTTGGAATATCTTGTCTCTTTAGATACCTGGCCTGTTGTTTCAGGATAAAGCTTTTAACATGTACATGTCTAAGGTGGTCAGCAGGTCTCCAGTGGTATTTATTTATTAGCATCTAGAAATCTAAAAGTTCTCACCCCTACATAGTAAGTGTTGCTAAATAAAAATTCAGTCTCTCCATCTGCTTATAGATAGTCAATTGTGGCAGATACAAATTGGGAGTTACTAGCCAGGGGTACAAGTAGATAATGAGAAGGTAAGAGTGAGGACTGTACTAAAGTAGTATATGCCATGCCTCTAGTGAGGTGGCCATACAGTAATTCTCCAGCTGCAAGATATGGAACATAGAGTAGGGTTGTAGTACTCCATGCATAACTGGGGTTAAATCTTGCTACATTAGTTCCATGGTCTTTCATAAGGCTTTATATTGAGGGAAAAGCCAGTTTAGGACAATTCAGAGTTCTGCAGCTGTGTGATACCATCTCAAATGTGGGAGAAACAGCCCTGCTTTAGCTTTTGGAAGTTGTAAAGAAGAGAATTTTATTCTCGGCATGACACCACCTCACAAAAAGCATGAAATCATTTTATCCCATAGGCGTTCCTGTCTCTTCTGCAAGGGAATGTGTAAAGTTTGTGCTAGATATAAGATTCTAGGAAGAATAGTCATGCGTACACATTCAATCCTATGAATAACGGGAAGATTAATAGTGTGCCACTTGTATAGATCTGACTGAAAGGCTTGGTTGAGTGGGGAATAGTTTCTCCTATATAATTGTGCTACATCATTTGTAATGAAAATACCTAAATATTTAAAGGAATTCATACCCCATTTAAAAAGGAATGTAGTTATGATTTGTGGACTAGATTGATATGAAAACTGGAGCACCTCCGTCTTTGCTGTATTTTTATGGCTGTGGTCAGAGCCTACAGTCATCTTGCTTTAGCTAGGAAAAACTGGCATACCGTAGAACACATTTTTTAGTACTTTTCAGTGTATCCTTCCATAACAGTACATCATTATGACAGTTAAATACTCCCTTCTTTCTGTTTAGAATGTTGTAGACAGTACTCCATGCTGCTTATCAGATGGCCATTAGGAAACTGAAACAGCTTGTTAAAAATGGGTTGCCTACTAAACTGTAGATTTGTTTACCCCCTTCAAAATGCAGCAACTTGCACATTTACATACTTAGCATTTAAACATTTTCTTGCTACTAGCTTCAGTTGGGCAGGTATTCTCTTTCAAGAAAGATTCATACCTCATAAATATCACACTTTTGACAGTTAAAGCTGCATGGGAAAGGGGGCAGGGGTAAAGGGGGCAGAGATAACAGATGGGGGTCATCCAAGAGGATAAAGTTCTGAAGGGCCTTAAAGCCTTGCAGGTGGGCAAGGCACCAGGACCAGATGGTGTACATCTAAGGGTCCTGAAGGAACTGGCAGAGGTTTTGGCAGACCCTCTGATGGACCTCTTCAACACCTCCTTGGAGACAGGGAAGGTACCCAGGGACTGGAGGATGGCTCACGTGGTGCCCCTTCACAAGCGTGGACCCAAGGACCAACCGGGCAACTACAAACCATTAAGCTTGACTTCTATAGTAGGGAATTTGATGGAGACCATTCTAAAGGAGAGGTTGCTAACCTTTCTTGATAGTAATGGCCTACAGGATGACAGACAGCATGAGTTTGTCTCGGGAAGTTCATGCCAAACTAACCTGATCGACTTCTTCGACAGGGTCACTAGGGAGGTTGATGAAGGCCACGCTGTGGCTGTCCTGTACCTGGTCTTCAGCAAGACTTTCAACTTGGTGCCCGACAGGAAGGTTAATGATCAAGCTGAGGGACATGGCAGTGGGGGAGAAACTGGTGGGAAGGATTGAGAGCTGGTTGCTGGGCAGACAACAGAGGGTAGTTGAAAGGGGGGGAAGATATCCAAGCCAAGGCCAGTAACAAGTGGGGTGCCGCAATGTTCAGTGCTGGGCCTTGTTTTGTTCAATGTCTTCATTGGAGACATTGCAGAATGGGTCAAGAGTAAGATCAGCCTGTTTGCAGATGACAATAAGATTTGTGAAAAAGTGGACAATGAGGAAGGGAGGCAGGCACTCATGGAGGATCTAGTTAAACTTAAACACTGGTCTAGGGAGTGGCAGTTGGGGTTTAACACTAAGAAGTACAGGATCATGCACCTTGGAGCAAGAAATCCCAGGACCAGCTACTGGCTGGGGGGAGTGCAGGTAACAACTTCAGAGGAGGAAAGGGACCATGGGGTAATAGTCACAGGAGACATGAAGGTATCAGCACAGTGCAGGAGGGTGGCAGTAAGGGCAAATACAATGCTGGGGTGCATTGCCAGAGGGATCACCTCTAGAAAGGAGGAGGTCATCCAGCCCTTGTATAGATCACTGGTGAGGTCACACTTGGAGTACTGTGTGCAGTACTGGAGCCCATACCTCAAAAAGGATGTGAGATTACTGGAGGGGATGCAGTGCAGGGCTATGAAAATGATCATGGGACTGGGGGAGTGTCATATGAGGAAAGATTGAGGGAACTAAACATGTGTTCACTGGAAAAGAGAAGGGGAAGAGGGGACATGATAGAGACCTTTAAATACTTGAAAGACATAAAGTCAGAGAGGGAGGATTGTTCTGCTTAAAGGGGGAAGGGTGACTTGAGGGTACAGTTTGAAGTTGGATGGGGAAAGTTCAGGAGGGAGATGAGGAGGCACTACTTTACAGAGAGAGAGAGGTGGTGAGATGGAACGTACTGCTGGAGGAGTTAATCAAACTGAGGACAGTGGATAGCTTTAAGCAGGGTTGGGATAGAGTCAAGGGCAGGATTAGTACAGACAAGAACACAAAGGGAGGGAGAACAGGAAAGAGGAGGAATGGAGGGGTTGGGTGGGCCTGGGGCAGCTGTAGTAATATGAAACTAAGAGATGCATATTCAGGCAGACTTGTTAGACCTGTGGGCCTTTTTCTGCTGGCAATGTCATATGTTCATATGTAAATACTCCCTTCTTTCTGTTTAGAATGTTGTAGACAGAACTCCAAGCAGCTTACCAGATGGCCATTAAGAAACAAACAGCTTGTTAAATATTGGTTGCCTATGGAGATTTCTTTACCCCCTTCGAAATGCAACAACTTGCACATTTAAATATTTAGCATTTAAAAATGTTCTTGCTACTAGCTTCAGTTGGGCAGGTATTCTCTTTCAAGAAGATTCATACCTCATAAATGTCACCCTTTTTTCAGCAAGGAATCTCCAAAAAAGATTTGCACTGTTATAATTACTGGTGACCCCCTTTATCACATGGACTAGAACCGTGTTTCAGATGCTGTAATAACCTATAGAACGGGTTATTACAGCATTTGCTGTCACTCATCTTTAGTGTGCTACCTTATTGGCTTGCAATCGGTGCGTGGGTGGGACGAGCACGGCAACAATCATGGCGGTGGTTTCTTCGGTTACTGAGGACCCAAATGTAGCTTTTCACCTCAGGTAACCAACCACTTTATTTCTCAGCATTTATCCAGTTGATCTGCTTATAGACATAAAAAAAAACTGATCTGGTTGATCTCAATGTTGCCTCACTTCGAGTGGAGATAATGGAGACAGGCAATTGAAAACAGTTGTGGGTCACTGTGTCACCTCACTAAATTTTCAGCTTCTTCTGCTTATGTCTAAACTCCTTGAACCAGCAAATTATAAAAAATACTGGCTATGCTGGGTGTACATTATGTTTTTTTTTTAAAACACCCTAATTGCGTGATGATGAAGTAAACCTCTCGAGCTTAAGCTCTCCAGGTTTACAGGGTCATCACACAACCAGTGTGTAAAAAACCATAACTACACTCACATAGCCATTATTCTCTATTTTCTAACCTTCAAGACACTCATCCGATAAGCACTGCCTCAGACATAGTTTGTTATATACAGCAAACACACACACACACACACATACACACACACACTGTACACACCATCCTCATTGCCACATCATTCAAAATAAATACTGCAATCTAATATGTTATAAAACAATAATGAAACTGTTTATGTCAGTCTTGGTTACATGGAACACAATAAAGTTCAGTTTATGGTAGATTTCCTTTAAATATTTCTTGTCCTATATTTTGCATCCTGGATAGCACAGGGGAGGTGCTACATCTCATTCTCATAGGGATCTTCATTTTACTCATTTTCGCATTGTATTTACTGAGGCTGTCTCAGATTAGATGCAATATCTTGTTTTCAGTGGGGTCATGATTTTGCTATGTTTATAATGTATTTTATTCATGGTAGCCTAGTTCTGATGTAAAATATTATTTTCAGTATGTTCTGATTTTATGCAATGCAGCAAATATTGTGTAGGTGTAGCGCCTCACTGAAAATAAGATGCCACATCTTCTGTGAACTATCCAGGATAAATGCAGTATACAGCAATCAGCAGGCATATTCTAGGAAAACACATTATAATGTATGGGTAGCCCTTATTACCCCATGAAATCAAGCAGATTACAACCTTGTGATTCCACTGTGGTGATGTCAGAACCTTATCATGTCATAGCAGTGGGTTTACAAAACAGAATGCCAGTGTAATTCAGTATTCTACACACCCAGAATGTGATTGTTAGCCTCAGTACAGTATTCAAATAGCATTCCAGTTGTCTCAGTTTACTGTTACTGAGTCTAGCGAGTATGTCTGACACAGATTTTAACTCTGGTGCTATTTTGACCTGCTGCCATTCAGTCCATGTATCCTAATAAATTGTTTTCCTGCACAATCATGTGGCTGTAGTGCAGATTCATTAATAAGGTAAGGCTTAATTACTTGTGTTTGGGGGTGTGAGGTAACTTCTCATGTCGAGTCCCATACACTATAAATAACAATGCCTGATGCACAGGTGATTACCATGGCGTAATCATCTCTCATGGTTTCTAGGGCAGTTGTAAACCTCTAAGGCTGTGCTCTTGGGTTTACTGATACTAACCACTTGAGGTATGATACGTCATTAGCTATCCTATACATCAGGCATTATCCTATGTAAAAATGTGTAAAAGGAAGACTGCATTGAAACTGCCTCTCAGCAGATCTACATTGTGCAAATTCCTTAGAAATAATGAGTAAAGGCATGACTGCACTGTAAATGAGATTTTACAGGATATGCCAGTTGAGAGTCGATGCTTTTTTAACCTCTTAAGACACTATCTGATAAGACCTGTCTCAGACATAGTTTATCATATACAGGAAACACACCCACACACACACACCCATAGACTCACACACACACACACACCACACACACCCACAACACACACACACACACACACACACACACACACTGTACACACCATCTTCATGGCCACAACATTCAAAATAAATACTGCAATCTAATATGTTATAAAACTGCATCATTGAAACTGCCTCTCAGCAGCTCTGCATTGTGCAAATTCATTAGAAATAATGGGTAAAAGCATGACCACACTATGAGCGATAGTTTACAGGATATGCCAGCTGAGATTCAATATGCGCAAGGGACAAAGGAGAAGAAAGGAGAACATAGGTAATCTGGCTGCAGCTCCTAGACTCAAGGGGTAGCAAATTGAGGCTTGGGGTGGTATACAGACCACCATCCCAGTTGGAGGAGCTTGACAGGGAGTTAGTGGGACAAATGAAAAAGGTATGTAGAAAAGGGAAGGTGGTCATTGTGGGGGATTTCAAATTGCCGGGGGTTGACTGGAGCATTCCGGTCACCTCCAGTGCTAGGGAACAAGTGCTCCTGGATGCAACCCAGGAGGGTCTCTTGACACAGTTGGTTACTGTACCTGCTAGGCTAATGAATACTTTAGATCTGGTATTGTTGAATGGGGAGGCAGTGAGGGAAATAAAGGTAGAGGACCCACTAGCCGACAGTGATCACCAAATGGTGTGGTTTAATATCATGATGTGTGAGGAGCCAGAGAAATAAGTTACTTGGGTGGTAAACTTCAGGGGGGCAGACTTTGGGAGGATGCAGGAAGTACTGAAAGGGAAACTGGAGGGCATAAGGCAGGAGATGGATGTGGAGCAGAACTGGGATATTATTAAATGGGGGTTACAGAGGCAACAGAAGCCTGCACCAAGGCACAGAGTAAGAGGAGCAGAGCAAGAAAACCATGCTGGTTGAACAGCAAGGTTGTGGAGGTGGTGAGGGCAAATGAGTGGTGCACCAGAGGTTTAGGAGGATGGGTAAGGAAGTGGACAGGGAGGAACATGCAAGATGGTCCAGGGAGGTGACCAGAAAAGTGAGAGAAGCCAAGGCACAGAGGGAGCTGAGATTAGCACAGGGAATTAATGGGGTGGAGAAAGACTTTTTCAGATACATCAGGGAGAAAAGGAAGTGCAAGGAGACAATAGTGAGGTTAAAAAGGAGTGGAGAGTGGACAGAAAAGGGGGAGGAGCAGGCAGAAGCACTGAATGAATACTTTTGCTCAGTGTTCATGGAAGAAAAGGGGGGACTGCTACCAGCATGGGCTGGGAGGGTTGGGACAGGGGGAGAGGAGGTGACAGATGGAAGAATTGAGGCAAATAGAGTCCTAGAGGGACTAAGGCCACTGAAGGTAGACAAGACACCAGAGCCGGATGGTATCCAGCCCAGTGTGCTGAGGGAGATGGCGGAGGTGTTGGCCGAGCAGCTGGCAGATCTGTACAGCACCTCACTGGAGTCAGGATGTGTGCCAGTGGACTGGAGGATGGCACATGTAGTACCATTACATAAGAGTGGGCCAAGGGATGAACTGGGTAATTATCATCCATTAAGTCTCACCTCTATAGTGTGCAAACTCATGGAAACGATACTAAAGGAAAGACTGTTGTTTTACCTGAAGGACAATGTTCTCCAGGATGTGAGGCAGCATGGGTTTGTTTCAGGGAAATCTTGTCAAACCAACCTTATACAATATTATGACTGGGTGACAGGTGAGCTGGATAAGGGTCATGCGGTGGATGTTCTTTACTTAGACTTCAGCAAGGCCTTCGATTCGGTGCCTCATGGGCAGCTTGGAGGAAAACTAACTGGTGTAGGGGCAAGAATGATAAACTGGATTACAAGCTGGCTGAGTGGCAGGCTGCAACACGTGGTGGTGAGAAGGGAGCTCTCAACTCCAAGGCCGGTGATGAGTGGGGTGCCACAGGGCTGTGTGTTGGGGCCAGTATTGTTTGGGCTCTTCATATTAGACATTGCACATGGGGAGCTGAGCAAGGTTCGCTGACGATACCAAAATCGGAGCAGTGGGTGGATGGAGAGGAGGGATGAAAGCAGCTGCAGGGGACCTACACAAGGTAGAAGAGTGGTCAGAGAGGTGGCAGCTGGGGTTCAATGCAAAGAAGTGTAAGGTTAAGCACTTTGAGGTGAAGAACCCAAGGAGAGAATACTGGCTGGGGGGGGCTAAACTGGGGATCACTGAGGAGGAAAAGGACCTAGGGGTAATGATAACAGGGACCATGGACAACAATGCCCAGTGCAGGAGAGCAGCTGCAAAAGTGAACAAAATGCTGGGGTGCATAGCGAGAGGGTTTTCATCCAGGCAAAGAGAGGTGATCTTGCCCCTCTACAAGTCACTGGTAAGGCCACACTTAGAGTATTGTTTGCAGTTTTGGAGACCATACCTAAAGTGGATATCAGGCTACTGGAAGGGGTGCAGAGGAAAGCAACAAAGATGATATGTGGAATGGAGAGGAGAGGCTATGACAGCAGGCTGGGAGACCTGTATATGTATACCCTGGATGATAGAAGGGACAGGGGGGACATGATAGAGACATTCAAGTATCTGAGGGGAATCAATAAGGATAGGGCAGATGGGGTCTTTAAGTTAAGGAGGGGGAGGGTCACCAGAGGGCACAGGCTAAGAATAGAGGGGGGAAGATTTAGGAAGGAAATGAGGAGACATTATTTCACAGAGAGGGTGGTAGCAAAATGGAACGCCCTACCAGAATGGGTGGTATCATGGAAATCTGTGAACAACTTCAAAGGGCATGGGACAGGAACAGGGGAGAGTGAGGTTGGGAGGTAGGGGGTGGCAGTGGGATGACAAAGGGGAAGGGGTGGGGCAGCTGCAAACTAAGGGTGTTGGCTGCACACTCGATCAGACTTAGATAGACCGGGTGGTCTGTTTCTGCTGGTACATTCGTATGTTCATAATATGTCGAATCTCATCTGCTATATCTTGCACAAAATCAGTATTTAAATTGGTTTAAATGCTTTACCCAAATGAAACAAATATTTAAAATATCAATTTGGCTAGTCTTTCCTCATAGGTCTTATTCCATATGGCCTGCACCATTGTAGTTGCTCTCCACTGAACCACCTCCACCTTGTCTATGTTTCTTTCCTCAGATGGGGCCTCCAGATCTGGATGCAATATTCCAGGTGCAATCTCATGAGTGTCTTATTCAGTCATCAGTCACATCCCCACCTTCTCTTGCTGTAGCTGCTTCAGCTATGCTACAACTCGTCCTTCAGTAGGTAGCAGGCTGACTCTAGTGCAGTGAGAGCACTGCATATTTTTTCTCAATGCTCTTGCCGCTCCTAGAAGCTCTCGTCAGCAATATCGGCTCTGACCAGAGGTTGTTCTTATTGCCAGCGGAAGTACTGAAATCTGGATCATGTGATGTCTGCCTAGAAGTAAGCAGTGTCGCGGCTTTTCTCCCACTCTCCCGATCCATAATTAGGCTTTACAAAACTATACTAACAGCAAATACCTTGACAAAAAAACTATTCTGAGCATCCTACCTGAGGTCCGACTGCTGAAAGGAACTCCAGTTCGCAGCATGGAGGTAACAATGAGGCAAGAATTACAGTGCCACACTCCCCCATCTTTGCCGGACAAGGCCACAAACAAAGCAAAGCAGCAGAGTTCTAAAATGGTCCTGACCTCTTCGGGCAAAGTGGCGCCTACACCCTTGTCAGAAGAGAGCTTCCTAATAGAAATGAAGCCGCTACAAGCAGCAATCGCTCTTCTAACTACACAAGTATCCTCCTTGAAAACGGACTTGTCAGAGGTATCACGACAGGCTAGGGACACGAAAGCAAGAGCAATCTTGCTCGAAAAGTGGAGAGCAACTACAGGTCTTGAACTGGTAGCAATCAAAAGGCAAATATCTAGGATGGAAGCCAAACTGGATGATTTGGAGGGACGTAGTCACCGCAATAATTTGGTAGTCATTGGGCTTCCTGAGGGCGAGGAAGGCTTTTCTCCTATTGTATTCACCCAAAAAATGCTGGAAAAAATAGCTGGTCCCTCTCCCAATGGGCCTTCTTACATGGTGGAACGAGCTCATCAGGCACTGCGCCCTAAACCTGACTCAAGCTCTCCCTCCAGTCCTTTTATCCTGCGATTGTTGAACTTCTTGGACAAACTACACATTATGATAAAACTCAGGGAAGTTCAAGCAGTGATGTGGGAAGGCAACAAAATTCGCATAGCACAGGATCTGCCAGCTTCAGTTCGGCAGAAAAGGGGCTCCTTCCACGCCACCATTTCCCAGCTAATCCCTGCTGGACTGCATTTCAGAATGCTATACCCGGTGCAGGTACAGATCCGGGTTCAAGACAAGTGGCTTGCATACAACTCAAATGAACAAGCAGTACAGGATCTGCAATGTCTCTTACCAGATCTGTTTAAAAAGTGAAATCTCTGCAGGGAAAATGACTTAATTTGTAGGGAAGAGTCAAGCAGGGGAATTTTCAAAAGATGAAAACAAAGAGGGGCAAAAGAAAGAAAGGAAACTAAAGATCAGCAAGAAGATCTCCTTTATGGTCTGCAACACTTCTCACTGTTTAGGGTTCATGAAGTTGAACTGCACCTAGTAGTACAGGGAACTTGTGTAGAAGTCCCTCGCTCACTTTCGTGTGAGTCTGCTGCTGAATTGTGATGCAGTGTGGAGTTGGAATCTGTATTTTTTAAAGACACTTCTCCCCTTACTTTCAAATGCCCTGGAATTTCATTATCTGGGAGGAAAACCATGTCAGCTTGTGCGTCTGGGTAACCACGGTTGGCGTGTCGTACACTTTGTTCCAGAGGGCCTTCTTTCATCTTGACGATGCGCACAGTCGAGTGGGTGCAGAAGTGGCTTTTCCATTGCAGAAAGAGCAACACGACAATGCGCAGTTACGCAGAGTTGCAGACGGACTGTATCCTTTCAGCCACCTATCTGAGTTAAAGGGGACTCCAGATCATAAAAGTTGCAGTTTTATTTGCACTAGTTGTGCAGTTAAGAATAAATATTGAACAAATGAACAAAGCTGGGGACTTAAAACAACATATTTTGCTTAAATAGGTTGGGCACTGTGTTACAGATCCTCTTAGAAATTTATTAGTAACATGGGTAGAGTCTAGTAATATTACAATTTTATTTAGTAAAAAGGTTTTGAGTTCGGCCAGGGACAATAATATCTGTCAAGAGGGATAAAGATGAAGACATTATTAGGGGAATGAATAGTAATTCCTTGGAAGCAGTAATAGCAACCTATCTGTTCAGTATTTTAAACTGAACAGGCTGAATCACCCAAGAAATTGTATATCCCCAGACTAAAACATAGTAAACTTGGGGTGGGATTAAGCCCCCGAATATGATTTCTATGGGATAATATCACTGAATATAAGGCCTTATTTTAGTATGATTTTATGTGCCAGATGTTTAAAGGGGGTTGTGTCAGAATTATTGTTGGAATCATAAACGGAATACAGAGAAGTGGGAGGAACAGGGTAAGTTGAAACTGGCAGCATCATGTACCATATCAAGAGAGGGGTCCCTTAAGTCACCTGATCGAGTTACTGAAATAAGAGTAGTAGAGGGATTGATCAGGAGTAGATTCAGGATTCTCCACGACCAGGAAAAATGAATAAAAAATTTGGAAGAGAGGGGGAAGGGGAAGGGAGGGGAGGGGAAGTGGGGGAGAGGAAGGGATTGATATGGAGGGTGTGTGTTGATTTGTACTGGGGTAATGGGGGGAGAAGGGAGGAGTGCCATGGCATTGACAAGTGGTGCTTTTATTACTTTAATTTTCAGCCAGTCATTATCAGCTGAAATAACACAGAATGGCTAATAGATACAGAATTATTACTTGGAATGTGAAAGGGATGCGCAGTAAGAGCAAACAGTACAGGGTTCTTAAGCATCTGCAAGTGATTAAAGGTCAGATAATCTTTCTCCTGGAGACACACTTACTAGATACAGAGGCTAACCTATTGTGAAAGATGCAGATAGGTCAAGTTTATACCGCAGGGTCATCCACCCAGAGTAAAGAAATGGCAATTTTGCCGACAAGAAACCTAGGCTTTCAATGCAGTCAGTGCATCTGAGACCTATTGGGTAGATATGTGTTTGTATGTGGCACACTGGAGAGGTCTGACATTGTATTGGGATCTATATACAGTCCTAACATGGACACTCCCTCCTATTTTATGGAACTGCTTAATACACTGTTGCCTTTTCTGTCTGCACCTGTGATACTAGGAGGTGACTGGAATTTACCATTTTTCTCTCCAGATGCAGATAGGACAGACAAAACCAAGGCTGGGCTATCCCCAGCACAGTGGGCCACTAGGGACATGATTGACAAGTTGGGTCTAAGTGATCCCCGAATGGTTTTCATCCAGGGGGGAAGGAATATACCTTTCATTCAACAGTCCATGGTACCTCATCCCACATAGATTACTTCTTGCTCAGTAAACAACTTCCCCCTGATCTCATGGAATGTCAGATCTCTCCAGAGGTCATATCAGACCACTCATTGGTGACTTGTACCCTGTCTCTATTTTCTAATCAACAGGTAGAGACAACCTAGAAGATTAATAATCGGTTATTGAAATATAAAAGAATAGTAGAAGGGTTAAAGACCAGTATTAAGAATTACACAAGGAACAACCTGAACTCCATGGGTCATGTGGATATGGAATGGGGGGGTAAAGTGCTTCTTAATGGGTGAGCTCATAAAGATTGCCTCTCGACGTAAGAGACAAAGGGAACAACAGCTACTAAGATTACTGGAAAGTATTAGGGAATTAGAAAAAACCTAACTCCTTTAACTAGCAAAGTACAACATCAGGAACTTACTCATCTGTGAGGTTGTTATAATGATTTGTTGGGAGAGAAAGCCAAATATGCAATTATCAAAATGAAATCCACATATATAGACCGGGGGAAAAGGCAGGAAAGCTGATAGCACTAAGGGTCAAGCAACAGGAAACGTCGAGGGTGATCAATGCAGTTAAATCACTGGTAGGTGGTACTCTCAAATTAAATTCCAGAGAATTAGTGACAGAATTTCAGGAATTCTATGCAGACTTATATAGGGCCAGGACTGATCCCCCTTCATTAGACTGCATCGACACGTATCTAGCTGACTTACCTCTACCTAGGCTGTCTGCAGAACAACAACTACGGCTGATCTCTCCCATCGCAGAACATGAGATTCAACTAGCAATCAGCACTTTGCCTCTAGACAAAGTCCCTGGATCTGACAGTTTCTCCCCCAATTTCTATAAGGAACTGGGGAAGGAACTGTGTCTATGGTTGCTTCTACTATTTTGAACTATACTGGGAGGGGAGGGCACTGACCTCCATCTATTCAAAGCCCTGATCGTTGTATTGCACAAGGAGGGGAGGGACCCAAAACTACTATCAAACTACAGGCCAATTTCTCTGCTAAACTATGACCTCAAGATATTGGCCAAAATTTTAGCCATTAGGCTGAATCAAGTTATGCCTCTTCTGATCTTGTGCAGAACAAGTGGGTTTCATGGCAGGTAGATCCTCTTCAGACCATCTCAGGAAACCAGACCACATATTCTCAGTGTCCAGTGATAGCACAACTCCTGCTGTGCTGATGTCACTGGATGCAGAGAAAGCTTTAGATAGGGTAGACTGGAATTTTCTTTTCAGAGTATTACACAGGTTCAGTCTCCCTCCCCTTTTTGGGCAATGGATTCAATCATTATACACTACACCTAGTGCTCGTATATACTGTAATAGAACTTTTTCGTGAAGATTCCCTCTTTTCTCGGGTACCAGACAGGGCTGCCCATTGTCCCCTCTTTTGTTTAACCTATACCTAGAACCTCTCCTAACCCGGCTCAAAATGGGCCCTGAGATTCAGGGCATAAACATTGGGACTCGGGAACTCAAACTATCAGCATATGCTGTTGAAATACTCCTTCATCTGATGAACCCAAGATACTCAGTAAACAAATCTTTACAAGTGATTTGAGATTTCAGGGCACTATCCAACTACAAAATGAACCTGGAGAAATCTAAAGTTTTCCCTTTAAATATGGTCAACCATAAAAGTGAAGTGGAAGGCTTAGGTGTGCAGTGGGAATATAAACAACCAAAGTACCTCGGTATTATCCTAACAAGGAGTACAAAATCTTCCAGAGTAAACCTTGAAGCATTGGTACAGGTTATCAAACATGACTTGGATAGATGGAATAAGTTACCATCATCCCTCTGGGGAAGAATCAGTTTAGTTAAAATGAATATATTACCCTGTATATTTTACCCCATCAACATGCTGAATTTATGGCTACATCAGTCATGGTTCTCTAAAGTACATTCCCTACTCACTGCATTTATTTGGAAAAATAGACAGGCCCTTATGGCTTATAACAGACTAACAACCCCTAAATTTAAAGGTGGACTGAGACTTCCGCATTTTAAACTTTACTATTGGGCGAGTCAGGCAGCAAAGTATCTGAGATGGCTGAACCAAAACAAAGACTAAGACCCAACTCAATACAGACCCATTTGGCTACTAATAGAGAAAGAACTTATAGAAGCTAAAAAATTGTTCCCTGCAGCTCTTATGTATATATCACTCAAATCACTCCCTCTTGCAATTAGGGATAATCCAATAGGAGTATCGGTAAAATTCCATATGCAGATGTGCACTTCCTTATCTTACAGACACTCTCAGGATGCAAATCAACTGGTGGTGGGAAACCTGAACCACAAAATTGGAGGCCGTATGATTACAAATACTTGGATACCACTACTAGCCAGGAAGCGAATAGCAGACCTATGGGAAAACGGAAGAGTTCATACAATGGCTGATATTATTAAAAATAATAAACTAGACCCCAAATCTAGCTTTAAAGTGTCCCAACTCAGACATATGATAGCTAAATCCCAGTTGAACATGGAAACAGGAAAACAAGGGGAAATTATTGGGCATATCAGCATGCTTGCTAAAGAACAACATGCCATATCCGAGATCTACTCCAACCTTTTGGAGAAAGCTTTCCCAAACAAGGTGGGAGCCTCTAAGTACTGGGTTAAGCAGTTTCCAGCTAAAACATTTAACTGGACCAAAATTTGGCAAGACACACACAGGTACACATCTCAAGATAGACTGTGGTTAATGCAGTACCAGATTATCCATAATATGTACTATACCCCAGAAAAGATGGCCAAAATGGGTAAGGACCCCAATGCAATATGTAACCATTGTAGGATGGGGTGGGATCTTTGTATCATATTTTTGGGGATTGTCCAAAATTAGCTTCCCTCTGGTCCTTCATTAAACAAAGGGCTGATCCTTTATTGGATGTAATGGATCATATAGAACTATTAACCTGCTTGGTGGGGGATTATTCTCTCATACCTGTTACAGAAAGGAAGTTTCACATAAATATGATAGTCATGCAAGTCAAAAGGTTGGTACTCAGACACTGGCTGAATGGGGAAGTAATATCTTATACTGAATGGTTACAGGAGCTATTATTCAACTTATCTGTGGAGCAGATTATCACTGGTATACATAACTGTTTGCCTAGGTTTGATAGACGATGGAACAAACTGCAAACGTTGTACTCTGTATGAGCATTCCATAATATGATATGGCTGGGAGCTGCAAAACTAAATTAAGTCGATGTCATGGGCAGGGAAAGGAGGGGAGAGGGGTAAGGTTTGTGTAGTGTATTGTATTGTATTGTATTGTAATGTACTGTCTTGTAAACTGTCATTTTTGTGTATACGCTTTGAAATAAATAAAGCATTTAAATAACAAAAAAGAAGTGCTGCAATCAGTTAGGGATGGACTCAAAGCAGTGGTGAGAGGTGAGGCTATTGCTTAAGCCTCCCATTAGAAGAAAGCAGCCTACTCCAAGCAAAAATCTCTAAAGCAGAAATTACTGGAATTAGAAAACCAGCATAAGCAAGGAGACTCATCTGACATTTTAAAAGAAATAATGGGCATCAGATCCCAGTTAGAGGAACTTTTAAAATCCAAGACTGAGAACACCCTGAGATTTCTGGCCCAGAGACATTATGAAGGAGGTAATAGAGCGGGAAGACGCCTTGCTTATTGATTAAGAAAACAAGCTGCAGAAAGGCATATTCCAGGAATAAAATGAAACCAGAAGGATCTCCAACAAGTTACTAAACCAAGTAAAATAGCCGTATTATTTAGACAATACTTTCTAGACCTGTATTCTTCAGAGGCTAAGGGAAATCATGGGGAACTAATACAGAGGTTCTTAGAAAACATTACGCTTCCAAAGTAGACCCTTGACCAAGCCCAGATTTTAGAATGCCCATTTTCACAAGCAGAAATAAATATAGTGATCAAAAATCTTAAACATAACAAATCCCCAGGCCCAGATGGCTTTGTAGCTGAGTTCTACCAAAATTTCCAGAAGGAACTATCTCATCTGCTGTTAAATGCCTGCAATGAATATCACACAACAGCAAGCCCTGAATCTTGGCCAGGTGCACTAATATCAATAATACCAAAACTAGGCAAAGATACAACCTCTTGTGAAGGATACAGACACATATCACTGTTGAATCTGAATGTAAAAATATTCACCAGAATGATTGCCAACCATTTGCAAACAGTCATAACCCAATTAGTCCACCCTGACCAGGTGGGGTTCATGCCAGAAAGGCACCTACATGATAATGTCCATTGATTACTGAAACTATAGCAGGGATATGTAGTACCCAGGCAAATAGACAAAGTGTGGTAGTGGCACTGGATGTTAAAAAGGCATTTGACCACCTAGAATGGGGACTCCTTGATGCGGTACTCCACAAATTTAATTTTCGGGAAGCGTTTTGGGTGTGGATAACATCCCTATATACTAATCCTTCAGCTTAGATTTGGCTTAATGGGGTTCTATCCAAAGCATTTCCCATAAGGTGAGGTACAAGACAGGGCTGCCCGCTCTTGCTCCTCTTGTTTGTTTTGAGCAGTGAGCCTTTGGCAGAGGCCTTCAGGACTGTCCTGAGTTAACAAAGCAGGCATAGAGGTGGGCAGGCTGGAGAATCGTATATCCTTTTATGCCGATGACACCCTTGTGTACCTGCCTGACCAAGACACAACACTCCTCAAAGTGGTGTCCCTTTTACATGAGTATGGTGAGGTCTCTGACTTCCAGATTAATGAATCAAAATCTGAAATTCTATCCTTGGGACCTCCGGTCTCTGCAGAGACTGAAAAACTGACATAACTTAAATGATCTAACACTGGGTTCAAGTACAGTACTTAGGAGTCCAAATTACAGCAGATCTTAGTAAATTGTACAATGCTAATCATCTTAAGTTACTGGAAATGATCAGGTTGGACTGTTGGAGATGGGCCATGTTGTCCCTCTTGTCGATGAGCCTTACTGAAGCATTAAGGATGAATATCCTTCCCCAGCTCCTTTTGTTGTTGGCTCACGCATGTATAGCCAACATATTGCGGTAGTAACAGATTTGGAGGCGCAGTCGCTGTTGGGCAAATGCAGGGCACACATCAGTAGGTGAGTCCCTCATTCCCCAATAAGCCTGCATACCAGCACCACACCATGCATACATAATGTGGTGAGCACATCTAAGGAAAGGTCTGCTGCAACACGAGCAAACCTCATCATATGCAGCAGACCTCCCGACGTGCTTTACCTGCTGAGAAAAAACATTTAACATGGCGGCACACTGCCTGCTATAATCCCCCTGGTCAGCATACCCTGCCCCAATGTATATGCTGACAAGAGAGCCCACTCCTCGTTGGCATAATGCACCCCCCCATTTGTTATGTGCCGAGGGTGGTGCCCAAACCCCCTCAGCTCTTGCCCCTTCCCTGTTTTCATTGTGTGCCAATGGGGGTGCCCAATCCCCCATCAGCTACAGCATCACCCCCCAAAACACTAAGGTGGCATGACAGGAGCCCACCCCAGTGTGCCAAATCCCCTGAAAAATAAAAACCATCCGGCGTTTTTTTTTTCTTTTAACCCTAAGAAAAAAGAAAACAGTCCTTCGCCATCTCCCTGTCCCTCTTCCGCAACCTGCGTCCACCATCTGTGCACCCTGCCTCTCCACCCCGCCTCTCCCATACCTCTGGAGTCCAGTGCAACAATCTTCGGTGGACTGGGAACACATCTGCACTCTACAAAGCCGACTGCGAACTGAAGAAATGCTGGTAAGCTGTATAATGGCATAAATAGGGTTTTTTTCAACTTTGGTGCATATCTCGGGCATTTCTTGGAATTTTTGCACCG
Organism: Neoceratodus forsteri; assembly: GCA_016271365.2. Classification (NCBI taxonomy): domain Eukaryota; kingdom Metazoa; phylum Chordata; order Ceratodontiformes; family Ceratodontidae; genus Neoceratodus; species Neoceratodus forsteri. The sequence goes on along the minus strand of CM028131.1, from coordinate 1,064,318,377 downwards.
AATTTTCAACATGGGGTTATTGGGACCCTTCCTCATGAATTCAGTCACTGTCATGGCATTATTCGGACCTGAAAAGTGATTTTGTGGTCACTGCGTGGAATCACCTTTCCGAACCAAGTAATGAAATGACAGTGCCACTCTTCATGAGGGGGGCTTTTAAAAAGTCTATGTTGCAAATCTGGTGAAAACAATCCCCAAAATGGCTGTTTTACAAGTGTGCATTGTGCTGTTTCTATGCACACTCGTAACTTCATGAATTTGTAATATTTTCACTCCAGATTTTCAAAATTGCCATTTTTGCACACCTCCCGATGAACAGTACAGCTGTCATTTTACATATCTGGCTGAAATGTGTTTTTGCACGTCCGGCACAGAATAGCGCAGTAGCTGTGAGAAATCAGTTTTCAGGACAGCTTGAGGAAATGATGGTGACACTGTTCATGAGCAGAGGTCCTAAAATGCCTATGTTGAAAATTTGGTGCTGAAAGTCCATAAAATGACTATGTTACAAGCATGCATTGCCCAGTTTCCATGCACCCTTGTAACTTCTCAAATTTGCAATATTTCCATGCCAGATTTTCAACACTGGCATTTTTTCACACCTCCTTATGAACAGTAAAGCTGTCATTTTTCACATCCTGCCCAAAATGTGTTTCCGCACTTGTGGCGCATAATGGCATGGTCGCTGTAGGAAATCAACTTTTGGGACAGATTAATAAAATCACAGTGCCACTGTTCATGAGCGGAGGTCCCAAAATGCCTATGTTAAAAATGCCGCTAATAAACTCCCAAAAATAATTGAGTTATGGACGTGTGTTACACAGTTTCTATGCATGCTCATGACTTCCCCAAATTTTCATATTTTCACTCCAGATTTTCAACGTTGCTATTTTTCTTTGCCTCCTCATGAACAATACAGTTGTAATTTTCCACATCCTGAACAAAATGTGTTTTCGTCCCTGAGTCGCCAAATGGTATAGCCACTGTGCAAAACCACCTTTCAGCTAACAAACTGATTGTGTCGCTTTTCATGAGGTGGGCTCACAAAAAGCCCATGTTGAAAATCTGGAGTGAAAATACCAACACACATATATGGCGTTAGGGATTCCAACTGTAGCACCCCACCCTGTAGAGACTGACAGGCATCAGGGGTGTCACATGGGATCATCAGCTGTAATGCTCACACCATTCCATCCCCACCCCCACCCTGCAGCCAGTGACAGGCATCGTGGTGTGCCTTGCACTGTTGGGCCACAAAGTTCACCCCATTCTCCTATACTGCACCCACCTCAGCATATTTCCTTATGGAATGGGGTAAATATAACGTCCAAAGACCTCAAAGCACACCACAACACTTGTCGGTGTCTACAGCACAGGGTGAGGTACAATAGCATGAGCATTATAGCTGACGACCCAAAGGCACACCCCAATGCCTATTGGTGGCTACAGGGTGGGGATGGGGTTGGCATCACTTCAATACTTCAATTCCATTCCTGTTATGCATCTCTAACTCTGGCACTACCAATGCCAATGCCAGCGAGACAACATTCGGCATTGTCAAATGCTTGTTTTATTTGATACACTACCCATCCAACCTCTCAAATTGTTTTGGTTATCTGCACATACGATTCTTAAAAAATTCATCTGTGGAGGAACACACCTGAGAATAAGGGGAAGTATTCTTCACCTAGATAAGAGCAAGGGGAGGCTGGGGGTTTCTAACATGAAGGCCTACTATAGGGCAGCCCAGCTACAGCATATATCAGCTTATAAAACTAATGTCCAGCAACTGGGATGGGCCAAGATGGAATAGGGACTTCTAAGTCATACTAAGTTAACTGATCTTCTCTTTAATAAATGGGATCTCAAGATATTGAATAAACTACCTACCCCATGGATAAAAACTATGTTGTTAGCTTGAAAAGAAGTCATATGGGCCATAAATATAGAGAAAAAGGCATACAGATTATCAAGTATTAAGGCCTGCACAGATTTTACACCTGGGAAAGGAACCCCAGCCCTGGATAGGTGGAAAAGTCTGGGTCTAATCAATATGACTCAATTTGATATAGATAACATAATAAAAAGCTTTCATCAGCTACAGGTGGAATTTGGATTGCCCCACAGGGACTTTTTCTGCTATTTGCAAATCAGGCATTTTTTGACCACACAATCTAGAGGGGAAGTCTTTGGGGCACCAGAACACTACAATTTGGTGAGCTTCTCTTATACCTTACTTAGTTCTTTAGAGAAAGAGGAGCATTTGATTTTGCAGCTATACCAATTAATCATAGAGAATAATATGTCAGAAAGAACACAATATAACAAAAATTGGAAGGGGAAGCTGGAATAACACTCCCCACTAAATCCTTGGACCAAATTTGGGAGAAAGCTCATAATCTCACAAAACCAGCGCCTCACCATCCTGGAGACTGTTCCAATGGCAGATTCTTACCAGATTTTTCAGGACACCAGACATCACAAAGCATTAAGGGAGATTTCATTTGGACAGGTGCTGGAGATGATGTGGGCAGAGAAGTACACATGCACACATCTTTTGGGAATGCCCTAAGCTTATACATCATAATATTGGTGAAATGATGGTACTAACCATTCCAGATCTATGTCAGGTACTCCTGCTTGGTGACTACCCACAGGGGGTATACACCACTGGAAAAAAAATACCTTTTTAACATACTAATAGCTGAAGCTTAGAAGGTGGTCACACAACAGTGGCTGAATGAGCACCCTCTGATAGTCTCCCAGTGACTATCTAATTGTCATCAAATTAAAGATATGGAAAAACTGACAGCCCATCTTAGGTTGCAGTTTAGAGAAATTCAAGACTTGCTGGCTCCCATTTTACAATTTTTTGAGTAATAAGGAAGGGATCCCGCTCTTAGTCATCCTATCAGGTTATGTCTTCTGTGTTAAATGTGATGTGTTTTTGAGTATGCCTATATGTATAACTGGAAAATGTTAATAGAAGTACTCTAAAAAAAAAAAGAATTTGATCTTGTAAAAAAGGAGGAGAAGGCGACTCAACATATAATGGCCGGTGCCTACAGAAGCCAAAAATGTACTTACAAAGGGAATGAGTCAGTACACAGTACCATTCACAACAATCCTGTTTGTCCTTAGTAATCCTGCAGGTACAAATAGATAATCAGACAAAAGGTACTTCACGGTCAATGTTCTTTTAATACAAGATCCATAAAATCCAACTGATTCAATCAAAAGAGACACAGAGAAACCAAACAGGATGCCATGGACTGTGGCTAACCCCTTCCCATCAGATGCTTGTACTCAGACGGATAAACAGGACTGCTGTGAACGGTGCCATGTGCTGACTCCTTCCCTATTGAAGATATTGCAAAAAAGGATTCTTTTTATTGCAAGACCCATTCTTTTTTGTGAGAAAAAAATCCTTTTTCATGAGAGAAAAATCCTTTGTCGTGAGCCACCATCTACTTTTTTTTTAGTCCACTAACTAAAATGTGTGGAAAATACATAAAAATGTCATTTTACAAATCAAACACCAGAACCTAGCAAAGTGGGCCCTGTTTACCTAGTGTTTGTTTTTCACAATTAAGGCCAGAAATACCTTTTCTGGGCAACCACAATCCAGGGTGCCCAGCTCAGTAAGAGGAGCCTTCTTCCATATTCTCTGTATGAGAACAACGGATTTTATTATGTTCTGTAGCCAGAAATTTCACCACCAGTGTTCATGAGGTAGGGTCCCAAAAAGGCTACATTGAAAATGTAAAAAAAGTCCTATAAATGATCTTATTATGAGTGTTTGTTGACATTTTTCTACACATGTGCATAACTTTGGTAATTTTTATATTTTGACTCAAAATTTTCAACATAACCATTTTTTCACACCTTCTCATGAACAGTACAGCTGTCATTTTTCACATCCTGTCTGAAATATGTTTTCACATCTGTGGTGTAGAATGGCATTGTGGCACAGATCTTAAAATTTTCACCTATGGGGTTTATGAGGTGGGGTCATAAGAAGATGATGTTGAAAATTTGGGGTCAAAATATGAAAAAATTCCAAAGTTATGACCATTCATTGCAATTTTGCTACACTCGCTCATAACTTTGGAAATTTTAAATATTTTTGCCACAGATTTTCAACATTGGCTGGGCTCTAGCAAGCCTTGACTAGGCTAGGGGCCCCTCAATTTCTTGAACCTAAAGAGTGGTTCAGAAATCCTCCATGAGCTACTGCTCAGCTGATTCTTCAAGGGATCCAGTGAGCCTTGACTAGGCTAGGGACCCCTCAATTTCTTGAACCTAAATAGTGGTTCAGAAATCCTCCATGAGCTACTGCTCAGCTGATTCTGCAAGGTACTAGCCTGGACTTTTGGATCTGGTACCAGTGGAAGCTGATTTCCAAGTGGCCCACACTATCTCCTGCTGAACACATCTCTAACTACTGTATCTCCCTCTGTGTTTCTAGTTGAATTTAACTTATGTGCCAGGGTTTAATAATTTGTTTAATCCTTACAGTCATTTTAAGTTCTGAGTTGATATTAGAAGTGAATTTTGAGCCTTGACTGTGTAAATCCTTTTTCTGCTCTCTGGCCTGCAACCTGTCTCCACCCCAACCCCCCAAACAGTCTGCAGTGCTCTCTGACCCTGCCCACTTCTTTTATTCTGTTTGTTTTGATGTAACAAGCCTCCTCTTCTAGCCTTTAAAAAGCCTGTTTTTCTACTTTATTCCAGGGATTCCATGAGCTTGACTAGGCTAGGGACCCCTCAATTTCTTGAACCTAAAGAGTGGTTAAGAAATCCTCCATGAGCTACTGCTTAGCTGATTCTGCAAGGTACTAGCCCAGACTTTTGTATTTGGTACCAGTGGAAGCTGATTTCCAAGTGGCCCACACTATCTCCTGCTGAACACATCTCTAACTACTGTATCTCCCTCTGTGTTTCTAGTTGAATTTAACTTATGTGCCAGGGTTTAATAATTTGTTTAATCCTTACAGTCATTTTAAGTTCTGAGTTGATATTAGAAGTGAATTTTGAGCCTTGACTGTGTAAATCCTTTTTCTGCTCTCTGGCCTGCAACCTGTCTCCACCCCAACCCCCCAAACAGTCTGCAGTGCTCTCTGACCCTGCCCACTTCTTTTATTCTGTTTGTTCTGATGTAACAAGCCTCCTCTTCTAGCCTTTAAAAAGCCTGTTTTTCTACTTTATTTCAGGGATTCCATGAGCTTGACTAGGCTAGGGACCCCTCAATTTCTTGAACCTAAAGAGTGGTTAAGAAATCCTCCATGAGCTACTGCTTAGCTGATTCTGCAAGGTACTAGCCCAGACTTTTGTATTTGGTACCAGTGGAAGCTGATTTCCAAGTGGCCCACACTATCTTCTGCTGAACACATCTCTAACTACTGTATCTCCCTCTGTGTCTCTAGGTGAATTTAACTTATGTGCCAGGGTTTAATACTTTGTTTAATCCTTACAGTCATTTTAAGTTATGAGTTGATATTAGAAGTGAATTTTGAGCCTTGTCTGTGTAAATCCTTCTTCTGCTCTCTGTTGACTTTTCCATTAGCAGATTATATCCTCTCACCACTAGAGGGCTATATCTCTGGTAGCAGCTCCTATTCTATCTGGCACATCACACACTCTGTTCTTTTATCATCAAAATACTCCCTCCTCAGTGGGCTCTATTTTTCCTCTCTCTCTCTCTCTCTCTCTCTCTCTCTCTCCCTTCTTAAAAACTAGATAAGCATGCCATCCACTCTCACCTCTAACTACTTGTGCTTCTAGCTCCAGTCTACCTACAGGGGTAAACGCAAATGCTCTCCCACCATCTGTAAACACACCTCTTGAACAGCAGCTGATTGGCTGGCCCTGTCTTCACTGCCTTGCTTTGCCCTCTGGGCACTGCACCCATTGACTTTGCATTAGTTTTGCCACAAAATTTCACCCGCCCCCAACCCCCACCTTACTTAAATAGACCTCTAACCCCACCCTCTCTCTTACATACCCGCCTCCCACTGCCTATTGGCCAACACTTGTAGCTTCCTCTGCTCTGCCTATGTCTCCCATTCCCCTTCTCTCATCCCATGTAGTGCTTACTGACTGAGGTGCTCTCTTTCTCAATCTCTCTTTCTATCTGCCTCCTGCTAGCCAAGTTACTCCCTCCTGTTCAACTCACTTCCCCATCCCTACTGTGCTAGTACACAAGCCATGCAGGTTCTCTCTGCCTTTCTCTCGCCTCTCCTCCTCCTCCTCCTCCTTGCCCTGCCCCCCTTCTCCCTCCCTGGTCCTAGCCACCCTGAACCCACCCCCTTCCTAGTCACCCTCTACGCTGATTTCCACTGCTACTCCAAGAGAACCCTCCACTTCCACTCAAGACTTGTGCTTGGTCCACCGTTTGGATATTCCTGGTTACTTACCCCGACCACTATTCTCAACAAGTGTGGCCACCTCTCTACACTGTACCACCTTGCAGTCCATATGGGATACCACCTGGAACCTTGCAACCTCTACTCCCAGAAACAATGATCAAACCTTTCTCTCAAAGAGCTGCGACTCTGCTCCTTAAAACTCCTACTCTTCCTCCTTCTCATCTCAGGCAGCATCCATCCCAATCCTGGCCCTAGAAGCTCAGGCCACTCACAAACTCCAGGTACCCTTATCCTTGCAACCATTAATATCTGCAGCCTACTATCAAGGCTGGATGCACTCCAAGCCTTCATATGCCAACACAACCCTGACATCCTTGCAGTGTGGAAACTTGGCTGACGCCTAAAGTTCCTGACTCGGCAGTAACAATACAGGGCAACAATGTCCACAGGCTGGACTGGATATCCAAAAAAGACAGTGGTTGTGCAATCTATATCAAAGACTCCCTGTCATGGCACCCTGTAGCAACTCCATCACTTTCTGCCTCGGCCCAGATTCTGCCAATAAAAAGTGTCCTAGGTCCCAACCATAAAGTCCTGACTATTGTCTCCTTATACATCCTGCCCAGGGACCCTAAACATGGCTTCAATGATGTCCTAAACTTTATCAACTCTCATCCTTCTGAAGCTGAACTTATTCTACTAGGGGGATTTCAACATAAACTGGTTAGCATTGGGTGCCAGTGCCTATAAAGACTCCATCTCAGCTGCTAACCTCAAAAATGGTAAACTCCCCTACTAGGATTAACTATAAGACTGGCACCAGTACCCTCCTGGATTGGGTCCTCACCACTCACCCCACAAGGATTTCTCATATGACCGTTCTCCCAGACTCTCTCAGTGACCACTCCCCAGTCATATGTGCACTGTCTAACAAATTCCTCAAGCCCCCCCCCTCCCAAAATTATTACTAGCAGAGTCCTTCCTTCTGGAAAACATCCACATCTCAAACAATACCTGCTTCTACAAGACTGGCTACCCATCTATGAAGCAACAGATGTTAACTTGGTGCTTGGTCACTTCATCTTAATTTTCAACAAAGTCTGCAACCTCTTTGCCCCTGCTAAAAGGTGCAAAACAAAATCTCTCTCTAACCCATGGCTCACCACGGCTCTTCTCTCACAGCTGAAACTAAGGGACAATCTCTGGACAGTTGCCAGGACCACTGGCAAATAACTGGACATCCAAAATTACAAAGAAGCACAAAATGCCTGCACAAAAGCCATCCGGCTCAAGAAATCCACCTATTACAAAGACACTTTCACCAATAAATGGGGAAATGGTTGTGCTTTCTGAGACAATATCAAAGATGTCACGGGGAAGCAGCCCAAAACCTCTCTGGCCATGTTAATGATTGATGGATCCTCAACCCTTGACCCCAAGGTGATCGCAAACATCTTTAACACAGCTTTTTCAGACCTTAGTGTTGTCATATCCCATGACTTTTTCGAAAACAGGGCCTACTCCCCAAATACCTTAGCCCCACAGTCTAACCATCCCCTCTTCTACTTCAGAGAGGTAAGGCTGAAGGAAGCTCACCGCTATATTACTGCAGCTATCTCTAAATCTAGATCTAGTGGAGACACCCTGGACCTTAAGCTTCTGTTGCTCACCCTCGATGAGGTAATTCATCCATTAACAAAAATCTTAAACCTCACTCTCAGCTGTGGAAAATTCCCAGACTTATGGAAAACAGCTACCATGACACCTGTCCATAAAAGTGGGGATAAGACAAATCACTGAAATTATCACCCTATCTCCATACTGCCCCCACTCTCTAAGGCACTCGAGCGCATTGTGGCTGATCAATTTACTGACCACTTGGATAAATACAATATACCTTGTCCACAACAACACGGTTTCCGGAAAGGTCACAGCACCACCACAGCCCTTCTTGAGTTCACTGGAGCTTTGCACAAATCCCTTGACAATGGTCTTCTCACAGGGGCTGTTTTCATCAACCTCTCCAAGGCTTTCTATACAGTACACCATGGACTACTAATTGACCAACTACTGAATGCCGGGCTATCACCTGACTCTTCTCTCTGGTTTAAAAGCTACTTAGAAAACTGGTCACAGAGAGTAAAAATTGCTGATGCTCTTTCTGACAGCCTGCCTGTTTGCTCGGGTGTCCCACAGGGATCCATACTGGGCCCCCACCTTTTTAGCCTTTTCTTAAACTCCCTCCCTTACCATTGCTCTGAGAAGATCATACTATATGCCGATGATGCTATTGTATTCTCCACCCACAAAGATCCTGCAACTCTTCAACACAACCTTCAACTTGGTTTCAGTTCTGTAGAGACATGGTTTCTTAATCATAAACTGGTCTTCAATGACAAGAAGACCAAATCTATGCTCTTCTGCATCTCTCATAACCCACATGAGCTGCACCACCTGGCTATCTCCACCACCCAGGGTAACACTCTAGATCAGGTGGGATCCTTCAAATACTTAGAGATACAGCTTGACCCTAATCTCTCCTATGGACCTCATGTAGATAATGTAGCAAGAGCTGCTAATACATGGCTTGGTCTCCTCTACAAACACAGACAACACCTCATGCCAGAAGCTTAGAAGGTTACAGTCCTGAGCTCTGTGATCTCTGTAATAGACTATGATCTCATCATTTATGGCTCGGCCATAACCACAGCCCTTAGACACTTCTCAACTGCCTTAAATAAGGCATGTCAGCTCATCATTGGTGCTCACCGTCTCACCCGCACATGTGACCTGTACATCCAGACCGGCTAGCTCCAACTATCAAACCACATAAAGTTTCTCACCTGCTCCATAGCAAAATAAATCTACCTTGGCCTTGCACCTTCTGGGGTCCCAACTCTGTTACAACACCGAACCAACAAATGGTGCCTTCGGAGATCCACGCTGCAGCTACTGAAAGTCCACCACTGTCACACTTCACAGGGACAATGCTCATTTGCTTATCGAGCACCACTCAGGTTCAATGGCCTCAGCCCCACCATCTCCTCTGCCCCAACAATTGGTATGTTCAAAACTAGGATCTGGGACTGTCTCACTACCAACAGCTCCTGTGACTGCCCAACTTAACCTTGATTCTCCACTTCCCTGCCTGCTCTAGTGGTTCCACCTCCCCTCCTCACTGCATTCTACCCTCACATCTTGGTATACCCAATGCTGCACTTTTCACCTTCTCCCCACCCTACCTACATTCCTTCTTCCCCATTCCCTCTGCCTATGACTCTGGCACTTCTTATCTCTTGTCTGTTTTCACTGACAAATGCTGCTGGCTGCCCTGCTTACAATGTTACTCTTGAATTGTATTAATCTGTAATCTGTTTGCAATGTCCACATTGTTGTAATGTCAGTCTTGATGTTCCCCATAATTTGTATTTCTCTGACATGGAACCTTTGTAAAAGAGCCTTGGATCAAAGGTATTTGTAATCCTAGACTTGCTAAATAAAATAAATAAAAATTATCCCACCTCATGTATATGACAGCTGTCATTTTTCAAGTCCTGCCCAAAATGTGTTTTCACATCAGTGGCGTAGAATGGCATTGCAGTTGTGAAGAATTACTTTTGACAGTGATTCAAAAATGTTCTATACTAGGCACATGAGGAGGGGTAATACAATGGCTATGCTGACAATTTGGTCGCTGTTTTTATTTTTATTCATTTTGATCTCGGATTAACACCTTTGAGCTCAGGCGATCGTTAACAAAGGTTCCATGTCAGTGGTGGGAGGGTAACATACAGACAAGGAATATTACTGTAAACTGAAACAACAAAAAACAACAGTATAACTAAAACTATACATTGATGAAATACATGAGAGGATAAATACAATTTAGTTAATGATAACAGTAGTAGAAGTGACATAAGAAAACAATACCTGGAATTGATAACAGTGTTGGATTCTCAAGTAAAAAGTATATAATAAATAGTGGGTGAGAGAGGATAGAGAGGGGAGTTGGATAGGGAAGTGTATAAGAGGGTGAGGTAAGGGGAAGTGCAGACCATGTAAAAACAAGCGTACATACTTTAAGGGTGGGATGGGATGGAGAGGAGAAAAGCGGGGTTACTATCAAAATGAAGGGGAGGTAGAGAGAGAGTGGGCATAAGGAGAACCAAGGACAGGATGAGGTGGCAAGGTCACTGAAAGGTACTAGGCAGACCCTAGGAGTGCAAGGGGCAGATATCAAGTGAAGCAGTCACAAGAACTGCTAGCCACGAAGGTCAGTTTTAGCTTGATCTTGAAGGTGCCCAATTTTTGCAGTGTTGAGTCTTCATAGTCCAACAAATTGAACCATTGAGGAGCTCTGTAGGTGAAGAAATGCTGGCTTTGTTATGTCTGGTATCTAGGAACTAGGAGAGACTAGTGGGCAGCTGATCTGGTGATCTTAGTGGGTCGGGAGGGGGTAAGCAATGCCACTGTCTCTGGTGGCATTAGTCCTAGGAGCACGATTTTGACTAGTAAGCAGTTTTGATATTTAATCTGATTTTCAATTGAGGCCAACCCATCTGATCGTATAAATTACAGGTGTGAGCAAAGTGATCAGACCCTGTAATTAACCTGCAGGCTTTATTTAGTGCAACAGTTATTCTGCGAATCATGGTGTCAGTAGCCGATCCATAGATTATGAGACCATAATCAATGGCTGACAGGATGGAGCTATACAATGCCAGTTTGCGCCTTCAGGGATTAGATTATGCTTGATGTGATATAGTAGACCAATTTTTATATTTACTGCCTTTGCTACAACTTCAATATGATGCGAGAAGGGGAGGTGTTTTTCCAGTGTAACCCCTAAATACTTGAATTGTTCCACTACATCAAGGGGGACACCTTGTTGATTTTTTATATTGAGTGCATGCACTTTAAATTTGTTTCTTGTGTAGCTGAACAACATAACTTTCATTTTTTTGTAATTCATCACAAGCTTTTGATTAGAGAACCAGGTTTTGACTTCATCGAAGCCACTTGAAGATGATCCTCAAGTAGAGCGGGGTTAGGTTGGCTTGAGTAAATGACAGCAAAGTCAGCATATAACAGTATGCTTTGGGAGCAATAGAGGGGAAGGTTGTTTACAAAAATACTGAAAAGTAGAGGGCCAAGGATGGAACCTTGTGGCACACCAGAGTGGGCATTTCTTTGGTCAGACAAGACGTTGTAAATTTTTACACCCTGAGTTTGGTCATCTAGGTTGTTTTTGAACCAAAGCATCACTTCTTTTGACACACCAGTGTTGGTTAATTGTTGCAGAAGCAAAGAGTGGCTTACAATGTCAAATACCTCCATTAGGTCAATGAAGGCTGCACCCACAAGATTCCCCCTGGTCAATAGCATGGTGTATGTATCCAGTAAATTCCAGGAGTGCAGTTGTGGTACTGTGCCCTTTCCTGAAACCATGCTGTTGCGGGCATTGAATGGAGTATTTCTCAAGGTATTCAATTAGTTGATCAGCAACTAGCCACTCCAATACTTTGGACAATGGGGGGAGAATGGAAATAGGTTTATAGTTGGTATGTGAGGTCTGATCACCAGGTTTGTGGATGGGAGTAACTTATGCTGACTTCCAAATGAAAGGGAATTGGGACAGCCTTTGGGAGAGGTTGAAATACTTGTGATAGGGGGTATAACCTTATCCAGGGTAAGAGCGATAAATTTTAAGTCAAGGTAATCACCACTATTCTGAGACTTAACCAGGACCTTGCACATGAATCTTTTAACAAGGGGGACAGTACCTTCTTAAAGTAGAAGGGTGGGATAGAGTTTTGGTTCCCATCGTGTTCATGAGAGGCCCTGACTGTCAATTGCTCAGAGGGAGAAATGGATTGATTAAAGAAGTCAGGTGGGAGGACACCACTAAGGTCCATGAAAGCATTATTGAAGATATTTGCATTGGTGAGGGGGTCCATAGTTAAAACACCATCTGTATCAATCACCGAAGGGATTTTATGTCTGGCATCTAGGAACTAGGAGAGACTAGTGGGCAGTTTGCAGGACTTTGGGAGTTTTCCAGAGACATCTTTTAAGTTGGACCAGAAATTTCTAAAATTCCCACATGACCTGGCAAGCAATTCTCTATGATGTTTGCATTTTTCTGAACTAGTGTCCCAGGTACAGCAATTCCTAGCAGTTTTATTGACTTGCACATCAGCAGGATTCCCCAAAGCTTCATCCCACAACTACAAGAGATCACATTGCTTCATCTTTGATAGAAGCTCTGCCATGATCCAGGAATTTGACATGCCTCAGACTTTCTGAGTTTTCATCAGAGCATGTCTATCGCAGGCCTCACTGAAGTGTGAGATGAAGAGTTGTAGGGCATAATTTACATCCACCACAGTGTCAATGTTGGACCAATTGATGGAGCATAGTTGTAACATTAGGGGATCAAGGTGCCCACATTTTAGCACTCTGTTTCTTACAGTTAGTGGAGGAGGCTTAGAGAATTTATTTGTCCAGGAGCATGATACTGGGGAGTGATCACTGAGGGAGTCAGAGTGGACTATTACATTAGTAATGTGTTCAGGGCAGTTTGATAGAATCCAGTCTATTAAAGTGCTTGTTCTTGTTCTATAGTTGTGTCTGGTTGGCAGTCATACAAGTTGTGAGGGGTGGAGGCTAGATAGGGTATCCTTTGTGTAGCTGTGTGAGGGCACAAACCCATTTTGGTTAAAATCACCCAAAAGTATAGCCTCAGTAGTGAGAGGGTTCCACCTGATGAATTCCAGTAGGCTCTGCAGGCCATTGTCCTGATTTTTAGGAGGAACATAGATTGAGAACACAGACAGTGCTTTGTTATGTGCACCTATGAGTATTTTGATGGCTAATGCCTGCACATGGTGCTCAAGGCATATTTCCAGGAGGACGTGCCACATAAATGTGTCTTTTAAATATATAAGACAACTCCCACCTCTTTTGACCTGTCTATCCAGCCTGAAGATATTATATTCTGGAAGATTAACAGCCGAGTCTGGAATAGATGGGGACAGCCACGTTTCCACTACAGACAAGACAGCCAGTTTATGGAGGGTGACCCGGGCAAGTCGGGAGTCCATTTTTGGGAGAAGGTTGCAAATGTTTAATGATGCTATGTAAATAGTACCATTTCTACTATTTGTGTGGTTAGGTATGAATCCAATAGGGCCTGGATTTGGATAGACATTTCCCAAGCATAGAATTAGCATTTGGATGAGCAGACGATGTAGCCCATTTAATTTCTGGGGCATCAGATACATTCTGAGCCTTATTCCTTGCCTCAATTTTTTTATAGGTATCCAGGAAGGAGTGAGCAGTGTAAAAGATATTGTTGCCACCATTATAATAACCACCATTTATGGGCCAGTTGAAGTACATTAAAAGTTGATTTCAACTGAAAATGTTGATACCTGGTGGTAAATCAAAAGCCTAAAGAAATTATCAACTGCTGAGGTCTAGAGTCACAGAATGTGTTAGAATTCATAAGAGTGATGAACTGTGTCTGTGCATATGCAGGATGTGAAATCCTTTTGTCTGTAGGCTTCCTTTGTTATTCAAAGAGGTTGTTGAAAAGTCCACATACAGATCTTTTAGGAGCAGGTCAGATGAAAATGTGGATTCGGAGCAGAACCCAGAGTCACTGAGCTTGTCAGACTTAGTTGCTTGATTTATGTTTTACTTGGGATAGCTTCCAAAAAGTTGATTTTAAAATGAAAATACAGATACCTGGTGGTGATGTTTTGCAGAAATCCAGTCCAGGAGACTTTCACAGATGTAGTTGGCAAGAATGGTGTAGTTACTCCAAGCAGAAAAACATGTAAATCCACAAAAACTAAGCTACGGACACAGATAAACACAAACAGCCACCCACAGACCCAGGAGGCTTTTTTCTGTTGTCCTATAAATAGAAGCTCAGAGCCCAGAGGGCCCCGTGCTTCCACAACTACATACTGTACATATACACATCTATGGAGGAATAGGAATGAAGGATCAGAAGGACCCTGTGCTCACACAGTAAAATAAGGATACAATTATACTACTGTATCTCAAAGAGAAAGGAAATACATTGCAAAAAACTTAATTAGTGCTCCAGTTAGGGTCAAAACAACAAAAGTGTGGAAATGAGGCATTATAGTTTCCAACCCTAACACCCCACCTTCTCAAACTCAGCTGGAGAGCAGGTGTGGGGTGTGCCTTGGGCTTCTCAAGCCTAACACTCACCCTATTCCATCTTTAAATAAGGTCAGATGTGTAGATTTCATGAGAATGAGGTGAGCATTAAGTTTGAGAAGCCCAAGGCACACCTCACACCTGCTCTTCTGCCTGGTTTTAGCCATATTGTGAACCACAATTTTGAGTGTAGCTGGTGAAATTATGTCCCTGCTCTCTATAAATGTCCCAAGCCTTGTCAAAGGCTTTTCTATGATCTATAAACTGCCTAGGGAATCTGGGTGAAAGAAAAGCTGAGATCCATTCCAATGGATGTCCTTTAGTGACCGGGCATCCCTCAAAATCTTTTCTTGGTCCAGATATCTAAGGAGCTTAAAAACGACAGGCCTGGTGTGAGCTGTGCTGTACAATGGGGGAGGGGGGAGTGCCCAGTTGGAACCCTGTTGGGCCATTCAATATCCACAACCACTTCACACCCCAATACAACCATGTGGGTAAATGGGCTTGTAAAGATGCAACCATATCAGAGCCATTGGAATGCTCCAGCAAATCAAATAAGCTTACATTGCTCCATCTTTGCTGAGACTCTAAATCATCAGTCTTTTTCCAGAGCATTCTTATTTCCTTCTCCATCAGCCTTAGTCTACACTCTGCCAGTTGGGCCCAATCCTCCGCTTGGCTGATCTGTTGCTCAGCATGCTCTATCCTATGCTCTAGTACTTCCACCGAGACACATACAGCCATCAGCTGTAACTTGATTTGATTCAAATCAGTGTGAATAATACCCATAAGAGTTTTAATTTCTGACAGCTCGTGAGCTACTAAGTTTATAGTCAGAGTCATGCTCCACTTGTGTATCTGGACTAGGCCACTGCTCAGTATCTGATGGTGGAAGGGATGCTGAAAGTTTATATTTCTTTTTAGCCAGAGCACCAGATTAATTGGAATCTCCTTTGTCATCCATTTAGACATCGAAAACAGCAAATTGGGTAGTCAGAAAACCAATGGAGAGGGTAGAAAGAAGCAAATTAAGTCCACTGCGAGACAGAGCTGCAGTACCGTACTGTACTTAGCTAGGTGGCATCATGTGACCCAGATGAAGCTCTTTCTTACTTCCAGTCCAAATTCATATGGGAAAAATATGATCTACTTAAAAGGCAGCAAACCTGACAGTCCCATCTTTCCTGGATCCCTACAGAGTTCATTTTTCAGTTTAAATCCCCAAGCCCTACATAATACCAATATAAAGATTCTAGCTGCACAGAGGACTTACGAAGTGCAGGCATTTCTGGAATACCAACACTAAGGCTAGCAGAAAAGCCAAAGCAAATAACTTCAACAACCTCCAGGACAGTGTTAAACCCCCAGCCAAGTTCTGGAAGGTGATCCACTCCATCACTGACCCACTACCCAGTCCACTACACTGGTCTTTAACCTGGCAAGATCTTACATCTCTTATCAAGTGTAGGTCACATTATCCTTCAATGTGTTGTTAGGATAGGATAGGATAGGATAGGATAGGATAGGATAGGAACTTTATTTATATAGTGCTCATTCCCTGAGGCTTGTCACACTTAACAATCATAAAATATATATAATACATATTCAAATGACATATGAAACAAATGCAAACAGTTCCATCTATCCTACTTTCAATAATAAACAATATTCCATGCATCTGTAGGTGATAATGGTTTTAATCAGATCTGATTAAACACCTACTCAAAAAGCAGCATTTTTAGGCCCCTTTTAAAGGCTTCCACCGAGGGTGCCTCCCATGGATGTCGTGGTAATGAGTTCCATAGAGTCAACATGGCAACCAAGAATGCCCGGTCCCCCGATTGCTGCAGCCTTGCCCTGGGAACCATCAGGAGGCAACCCTCGGAGAAATGGAGAGCCTGAGATGGGTGGTGAGGAATCAGAAAGTATTGCAGGTAGGCTGATCCCCCCAACCTGGGCTTCATAGGTCAGTAACCTGACCTTGAAGGAAACCCTCCACCTCACTGGCAGCCAATACAGTTCGCAGAGGGCTGGTGTGCAATAGTCAGACTTTGAAATACCAGTTAACAACCTTGCCATTGTGTCCTACACCAACTGCAACTGGAGGTTGCCTTCAGATAGCCCAAAGGTACAGGGCATTACAGTAGTCCAGCCTGGATGTAACGAAGGCATATACCAGGGTGGGCAGGTCATCAGATAGTATCAAGGCTTGAATCTGGGTGTGACAGAGAGATCCTGCCACTCTTGAGGACTGACCTTTCCTTAAATCTGTTGCAACAGTTCTTTTATTTATTAGCCTAATCAATTCTTTACAATTTCTAGTCCATGAGATTGGCCACCTATGGGTACCCCCTTCCCTTTCTTGACTATGCTATAGTGTCCTCTTTAAATTTCCTTTTCTATCTCAGGTCTTCATACAGGGAGGTTATTGTGGTGACCTCCGAGCTGATATAAAACAACAGGCTGTGTTCCTCATTGTTGGATTTAGTATGCAATGGCACTATGTCATAAAATACATTGTTCTATATACTGTAAGTGTATCAAACCTGAAAATGTTGAAAATACCATGGCACTAGGTGTTTTTGATAAAGGTAAAAAAGTACTGGGTAACTGTATATTATAAAAATTAGGTTAGCTGTGCTATTGAAAATGAATGCAAATTGCTGTAAACTGAGTCAGTCTAAAATGTCATGGTGATATGCATGTATCCCATGATGCTTTGCATTTTGGAAGCATGTATGATATGTTTCTTTGAAACTTGGCTTTATTGCCAATGCCCTTTGAGGTAACCCCTGTGTCAGTGATTCTACACTGAGGTTCTTTTTCTGTAGCTTGTTTTTTTGTTCTTTGAGACCCCACCACCCAAGCAAACAGGGCCCACATAGGGGAGGCTGACTCTCAACTGAAAAGTTAGATAAGATATCAGTGATGCTGCAAACTGATGTACTGAAGGAGGGATATGCCATTGCTTAAGGTTATCATCTGTATTTTGAATAAACATCACACAGAGACTGTGTGTTGAACCTGAAGTAGGGTTTCTAGTCCATCTGTTATCCCACAATCCCTTCACACCAGGCAATGTTCCTCAAGTAGTAGAAAACACTATTTATGATGGTCAACACCTGACCCTTAAGTATCAACCATCGTCCTGGACCATGCCCTGATCCTTCACCCAATTGGAGGGAACAAGGAGAATACCCCCCAAGACCAGCCCAGGTGGATCCCCAAATCCCCTTCCTACACAGTAATGGCCTGGCTCAACCATTAACACCTCCATCTTCTATGGGTTGAGTCACAGCCAGTTGTGTGTCATCCAGTTCTGGATCCCTTCCAGGCAATTGTTAATCATGGAGGCCATCACCTGGTTTCTGGGTGCACAGAACAAGTATAGCTGGGTATCATTGGTGTAGCAATGAAAACCCAGCCCATACCTCCTGATAATGTCTCCCTATAGAAGCATGTACACCATGAACAACAAGGGTGACAGGACTGACCCCGGAGGAACACAACAGGATAGTAGCATTGGGTTAGATGAGGCTAACCCAATTGTCACTCTTTGCACCCTGTTTGTGAGGAAGGACCTTAACCAGTTGATGACTGTTTCAGTCAGTCCAACCCAGTTCTGCAGGCAGTCAAGCAGCACCTCATGATCCACAGTGTCAAATCCCGCTGAGAGATCAAGGAAGACTAAGATGGTGCACACTCCCCTATACCTAGCCATTAAAAGTTCATTTAACACCCTCACCAGTGCAGCCTCAGTGCTATGTCTGAACCTGAACCCAGACTGGAAACGCTCATAAGTGGTGCAGGAGGCAAGATGCATCTCTAACTGAATGGCCACCACTTTCTCTAGAACCTTTCCTTAAAATGGGAGGTTTGAGACCAGCCTGCAGTTGCTGAGACACTCTGGGTGCATCAAGATTTTTTTCAGTAGTGGTCTAACCAGAGCCTCTTTCAAGGCCCTAGGATAGACCCCATTCTCAAGGGAACTCCATACAATTCAAGCAACCACAGACCCTAACAGGTTCACACATCCAACCAAAAGGTGGGTTGGACCTGCATCAAGGTCACAATATGTTGGCCATAGTATCAAGATTATGTCAGCCATCTCCTCCACTTGAACCAGGTCAGACTCAACCTAGACAAGAGGGGTGGCCACCACAATTCAGGACGGACCCCACAATCCCTTTCAGCAGTGCTGGAAGAGATCTTGGCCCTGATAGAGGACACTTTGTCACAAAGAACAGAAAGCTTATTGCACCTTGTGCTTGAACCTGCTCCTCATGAATATAGACTGGCTGAATGTAATAGCCTATCTACTGTGTGGAAGAGCTGAGCTGGTCTGTTCCCTGACACAGTAATCTCCCTCGAAAAAAAATCTGCCTTCTTTCGAGAGATTACCCACTGATTGGCAAAATAATGTGACCTCATGGCCAATTTGTCCTCCATCAGGCCGGATCTCTTCTGGCACCGCTCCGACCGTTGACCTTCAGTCTTTAACTCCCTAAGTTCCCCATCAAACCAGGGGGACTGTTGGTGAGTAGACAAAGGTTATCAAGTCGAAGGCCACCCCAACGGCCTCATTATAAGCTGCTAAAACTTCCTCTATCCCGATCGCACATGCAGTCTTCACACTCGATGTGTCCAGTATTGCCTGTAGTCTTGTTGGTGTCAATCCCCTTAAAGGACGATACCAGACCATCTCCACAGAGGCTGGACCCTCAGGGGGCATGCCCTCTTTCTTCTTTCTTCTTTCTCTCAATCTTCTGCCTCCTTCTTCTCCTCCTCCTCACTCTCTCACACCCTGCTGACATGTCTCCCACTGCCTATTCTTGCTCCCCTCCACACTATCTTTTTCCATCTTCTAAATTTTTCTCATTCTCATTCTCGCCATCTGTCCTGCAGATGCTTCCTCTACTGTGCTCTCTCAACACCTTCCAGTGGTCACAGCCTCAAAGGACATGCTTCCAAATCACACATCTTTCTGTTCCTAAAATGTCTATCCCTAATAATGCCCTTAACTGTTCCTGCCATGTCAACACAGTTTCTCAGGTCTGGAAGCAAGTGAAAGTCATCACCTCTTCACAAAGGAGTGACTCCTCTCTGGAACTACTGTACAATCTCTCTTCTCCCTACACTTGCTAAAGAAAAAGAAAATATTGTCCCCTCATATCTCTGATTCTTCATTGACTCCTATTCTTTCCTCTCCTCTTTCCAGTCTGGTTTCCTACTGCAGGTCACAGAGTCCATTCTGAAGAGGATGGACCACTGCTGCCATGTTTGCAGACCTTACCAACCTTTTACCACTGTTTGCCAACCATTCTCATGGCCTAAATGGTGGGTGAACTTTCTGACCTTATGGTTGAGAAATCCAAAAAGGGTTAATTTCTTTCCAAGACAGTAGCTAACTCCAGAGGTATTTATCCAATTTTCAAAATATTGATTCACATTATTATTTACTCAAAAAAGTATCTGCTGTATACCAAAATCTTTTATCTATTTCAGATAGGGGTTTAAATCACATTTCATTCATGCCTTTAGGATTTACTGTATCTAACCGAAAAAAATCCAATAACTTTCCTTCATAAATAAAAAGTTAACCCTCTCACCTCCTCTTTTGCCATATTTGGCTACCTCAATTACCATGCATTTTAGACCACTCGGATCAGCATTGTGTACCACCGCAAAATGTCTGCCAACAGCTTTATCTAGTCTTTTATTTCTAATGTAGCCCAGATGTTCCTGTATTCTTGCTTTAAAATACCTCACCATTCTCCCTACATATGCAATATTGCAAGTACAACACATGATGTGCACAACTAAAGTTGTGCTACAGGTAATCAGATCTCTTATGGTTACTCCCTTATTATTATTGTACCCCTCTAGGGTAACCCCTTCTCTTACGTACTTGCAAATATTGCATATTCTACATCTATGCATACCTGCAGGTCTCTTAGCTAGCCAAGGTAGCCAAGTTTCTTTCCCAAACTTCTTTATTTGAAAAAGGCTCTGTACTAACTAATCCCTCAGACTGGATGCTTTTCTGAAGGTCACCCTTGGATTGGCACCCAATGCCAATCCCATTTCCTCATCTGCAATTAGAAACTGCCAGTTTCTCCACACAAAATTACCTATAGAGCCTGCAACAGAATTGTATTCCATGCATAGTATAATCAGGCCCTATCCTTCACCACCAGCTCCCTCCTTTTTCTGGCACAAATCCACCTGTGTTAAGTACCTGGCTTTCTGGATAACTGCATCAGTACTACTACTACTACTATAGTCTCTGTCAAAAAATCTCTCTTTTAATTCCATAACCTGTGTTTCAAAGTCATCTTGTTTAGTGCAATGTCTCCTAATCCTCAACATCTGGCAATGTGGAATAGATTCTTTCAGTTTAGCAGGATGTGCACTACTATCACGTAACAGAGAGTTAGTTGATATATTTTTTCTGTAGCCTTTTGTAATAATTTTATGAGATCTATTACTTCCTAACAGAGTGATATCTAAAAATTCTACACTCAGGCCCAGATATTCAAACTGTGCCAGGCTGTGGTGCAAGCCTGGGTGCAGCGCAACTTGGCTGTGCAGAGGCGTTGACTGGGAAATATTCAACAGAGCTGTGCCATGGCTCAGCATCATAGAATGTCACACCCTGGCCTCACGCAGTGTGCATGGCACAGTGGCACTGCGCCAGCACCGGTGGCCAGAGTGGAGCATGTGGATGCGCTAGCACAAGTTCCATTGCGCAAGGAGCAGCAACCGCGATATTCAAAAGCTGACATGCAAATGGGGCCATAATGGATGCAAGGCACACATGGGGCCATTTGCATGTCATTATGGCTCCATTTGCATGCAGGTGCGCCTATCCCCGACGACTTGTGCCTGGCACCCTGCCAGGCAGCAGCCATCGGGGACCGATGCCCCCTGCACCACGGCAATGATCCCCACAGCCCAATCGCGGGCATTTGTAAAATAAAAAAAGATTCCAAAATCCTGGTGGTCCAGTGGACTGCTGTCAGCCTGATCATGGGCTTCAGTAAAAGTATAATGATTCCTATATCCCTGGTGGTCCAGCGGACCCCCTTCCCACCTGTCCACTGATCCCCACCGTCCCGCTCCCCCCGGTCAGCAGTGGACGGCACCACCCCACCCGCCTGCCATCTCGCAGCCCGCCGACTGACACCGTCGGTAGGGCTGTATGCCCATTGGTCCACAATGTGAGCCATTGAGCATGCAGCCCATACCGTACTACACATTCCAGATACGTGAAGATCCATTCACATATCTGGAATGTGTAGTATGGTATGGGCTGGTGGTCCAGTGGACCACTTGCAGCCCGGTCGCGGGCTTCAGTGTAAATATATATGTCCAATGTCCCTGGTGGTCCAGTGGACTGCTCACAGCCAATATCGCAGCATATCTAATAATGAGAGCTCCATGGTACCCCTCCCCACCTGACCACTGGGCCCCACCCCGCTCCCCCATCAGCGAGCAGGCAGCACCACACCCACCTACCCCACTGCCCGTGACTGACGGCAGTGTATGGTGGGCTGTCATGGTGGTCCACAGATGAGCCAATGGGCATGCAGCCCGTGCCATTACCACAGTCAGATATCTGGAGTGTGTATGCGATGCAGGCTACATGCCCATGGCTCTCGGCTGTGGACCAGCGGGCATGCCAGCCTACACTGATACGTCAGCGGGCAAAGGGCATGGACCACCAGGGATATTGGATGATTATTTGAATCTACATATGCCCACCATCGAGCAGAGGGGTGCATTGCCACGCTGTGCAGGGGGTGCCGGTCCCTGATGGCCGCTGCCTGGCAGGGCGCTAGGCACCAGGCTCAAGTAGCCATGGATCGGTGCACCTGCATGCAAATGGAGCTATAATGACATGCAAATGGCCCCATTGCATACATTATGGCTCCATTTGCATGTGCAATTTTGAATATCATGGTTGTTGCACATAGCACAATGGAACTTGCACTAGCGCATCCCCCTGCTCCACTCTGGCCACTTGCGCTGGCGCAGTGCCACTGCGCCATGTGCACTGCAGGTGGCCAGGGTGTGATATTCAAAGATGCTGTGCCATGGCGCAGCTCCATTGAATATCACCCAGTCAACGCCTCTGTGCAGCTAAGTTGTGCTGCATCCAGGCTTGCACCACAGCCTGGTGCAATCTGAATATCCGGTCCATTGAGTCCATCCTCATACCTTATAGATGTACTGTATACAAAGCCTCTACATCTATGGCTAACCAGATATAATCTTCTGCCCAATCCACTTGTGTAACCTTATCTATAGAGTCCCTTGTGTCTTTATAGGTGTGAAGGTAGTTCTGGTACCAGTTTATTCAAAAAATAATCCACAAATGCTCCCAAATCTTCTGTCAAGGAGTTGACCCCTGAGATAATTGGATGTCTCGGTGGGTCTACTAAATTCTTGTGAACTTTAGGTAGTACATACGTTGTTGGCATCATAGGATTCTCTCACCAAATGAATTTGTACTCCTCAGCTGTAATCTCACCCCTGTCAACTGCTACCTGCAAGAGTGTCACTAAGCGCCTTCTAAATTCAAAAGCAGGATTAACAGTAAGTACAGTATAGTTAGTAGTATTGTTAAGCAGGTTAAGAGCCATATTCCTGTTTGCTTGCATCCATAATAACAACATTACCCCCCTGGTTTTATCACTATTTCTTCCATCCTGGAAAGTTCTATTAAGGCTCATCTCTAAGGGGTAATGTTGCTAGTTATAGGATGTTTCTCATTTCACAAATCAAAACCTATTTCATAACAGTTTTTTCATAAGCAGCAATGGAACTGTTTACTACAGTGGGGCAGAATTCTGATTTACTTTAAAAAAACAACTTTCTTTGTTTTTTGAAATCTGCCATAGATTCACAACCCACTTCCATGGTGTCCTGTTCATTCATTAAATCCATTAATGCTTGCATATTTTCTTCATCCATAGTGTCCATTAGTTCCATTGTATCTGAGGTAAATTCAGTACTTCCTTCCCCTTGTAAGGTAGTAACATCATTCCACTCCGAGAATCTCATGGTACCCATGTTATCTTTACTTTTACCAAAAAAGAAATATTTCAATTTGATCTTTCTAAAGAACTTGAATAAGCCAACGTGAATGTCAAATGTATTGATCCTGGAGGTGGGGGTGTAATTCAGGCCCTTCTCCAAAAGTCCAATTTGTTCAGGTGTCAGAACTTTAGAGGAGAGATTTATAATCTGTAATTTTTCTTTTTCCTGTTTCTCAGGAGGCATCCCTGATTTTCATTTGCTGTGCCCGCTCTGTCCTCATCTTGTTTTCCTTCTGTATCTCTCCCTTGATTGTTCTCTGTTTGAGTTGCTTCCCCTGTCTCTGTACTAAAAAAACATACCCTTTGTCTCTGCTGTTGTGCTCTGTTCTGGTTTCTGCTGCTACTTCTGCTCCTACATCTACCTCTGCTCCAGGATTAGAGATGCAGCGAATTTAAATTCCGCCGGTGAAGTGAACTTGAAGTGGGCACTGCATTGCCACTTCGCTATGCGGAGTGGGCAGTAGTCTCCTCCTGTCATTTCCTTCCGTTAAGGCAGGAATGTATCTTGATAAAATGAAGTCATTGTTTTAAATGGACTTTGCATTCCTCATTATGATTCTAAGTGATCCACTTGGTGTTTCAGATTTGGCAGCCCCCCCACACATCACATGGCTTACAGTACTGTAAGTCACATGCTCTTTAGCTAGGCAGAAAGAAAGTGAATCATACAAGCAGACACTTCTACTTTCTCCTGTGCAGACGAAGAGAGAGAGGAGTGTGTTTTGTGACTGCTGATACTTTGAGATCAGAATGAGGAGGAGATTTAAAATTTGATTTAGACCCAACAGCTTTTTTAAAAGCCACATTTTTTTGTCTTTTCTGTCTGTACTCTTTTACTTAATTTGTTCTTTCTGTAAATTTTATTTTTCTTACATAGAGGGACATCAGTTGCAAATAATGGCCATGCTGGAACTGCTGCTGGATCACCATGGGATCCCACATTAGTTTTTTTTTCCCTCACACCATATGCCTCCCCGCACCTTCCTTGCTGTGTTATAAAATGTATTCCTCCACCATCCCCGACCCTTGTATGTAATTATGCCTGCCCTTTTTTTGTTGTCTTCCGTATGTATTCTGATCAGTGGAAGTATACTGTGCTAAACTGCATGAGTGCAGTTTTCTTTCCAGTCTGTGTATGTACTGCAGACAATGTTCAACTCCCTGACTTAAAAACACTTATTAATAAGTACAATGGTGGGGTGGTGAAGCCGGGAGAGATTCTACAAAACAGGCTTACAATACATCCAATTAACTAGTAAAACTGTTAATGTTGTGATTCGTGACATAATCATAAATCATGATTTGTGACTGCATTTGTGACAGTGATGATAAAGAAATGCAAATGCCTACGGCTGTACTTTCCCGGGCCCCGATGAGGTGTGGCACAAAACTTCCTGACTTAAAAACACTCATTAATGAGTACAATGGTGGGGTGGTGAAGCATGGAGAGATACTACAAAACAGGCTTACAATACATCCAAGTAACTAGTAAAAAAAATTACTGTTGTGATTCGTGACGTGATCGTAAATCATAATTTGTGACTGCATTTGTGAACGTGATGATGAAGAAAGTGATTTGTATCACGAGTGACTCCTGATGATGGTCCTGACTTAAAAACACATATTAATGAGTACAATGTTCATGCTGAATTATGCACCACACTGTCCAGTACTCTGAAGGAAAGCCAAAGAAACAACTGTGACTTAAGTTAGAGATGGAGATTGGGCTCTAAAGAGATGCAAATGTACAGACAGATTAAGATTGCGTTGCGCACTGAAGAGATGCAGATGCAAATGCACAACACCTAACCAGTGCTCACCATTAGAAATTCAAATCTGGAAAAGAATATCTTTGCCAGTTGGGGTGGGCCAGGGGGCAGTGTACTGCACTGCTGCAGTAAGAGTCACTATTACGAGTACCAGTAAAGATACCAGAAAGAAGTACAACAAAATTACACAGCTGCAGTGGCTAGCAGGTTCACATTGCTGAAATTATGTGGCACAATAAAAGGTGTCTGATTTGATGACATGCATCACACGTATACTCACACACACACTAAGTAATGCGTAGCAAATTGAAAACTTCAGTAATATAACCACGTTATTTTAAACAAACTAAAATTATGCACTGCTGCACCACGGCAGTCAGCACAAAAAATGGCAAGAATTATTGAAAAAATTACTCTGTGTACATTTACACAGTTATACAAGAAATATCATCAAAATAGAAAGCACTGTCTTTTTCTCCAATTTACCTACACCACAGATATGCCCCTCCCACAAAGCACACTTCCACTGTCTCTCAGTACACAGACTGAATGTTGTACATTAACATTAAGGGAGAGAGGGGACATGATAGAAACTTTTAAGTACCTCAGTGGCATCTTTCAGAAAAAGAGACGTACAAGAAGAAGGGGACACAATTTAAAGATAGAGGGGGGGCAGTTCAGGGGCAATGTGAGGAAGTATTATTTCACAGAGAGGGTAGTGGATGCATGGAACAGCCCTCCTGAGGAGGTTGTGGGGTCTAAAACTGTGGGAGAATTCAAGAATGCATGGGACAGACATAAGGCAATTCTTGTGGGGGTAGGAAGAAATAGACTGTTGGTTAACTAGGATCTGCGGCCTATCCTGTAATGTAGGGAAATGGGCAGACTAGATGGGCCAAGCGGTCCTTATCTGCCGTTAAAGTCTATGTTTCTATGTTTCTAAAATACACACACAAACAATAAACACCAAATGATATAAGCACAGGAGGGTTTTCTATAATTGAACTAAAGTTTCTGCAAAAAAAATAACTCAAAAAGGCTTTTTTAACAGCTTTTAGAAGGTTTGAATCACAGAGAGCTCTCAGAGCCAATTGTCTCCTACAGCTTGCTACACACACTACCCTAAACTGAGGATGTGCAGAACAATCTAGAGCCCATGTGACTTGAAATCCCATGAATCACTACAAAATTTGCCTCTGGAGCTTAAAAACAAGGTAAAGTAAGGTGAAGTACATTGTTTTCAATGTACTTCGCCTTAAGAATTAGTGGAGTAGTGGCTTGGGAAGGCGGAGTAATGCAAAGTCATTATTTTCAATGGACTTCGTACTATTATCATTAACGCTAAGTACTCTGTCATGGCTATGGAGCACTCGTGAATTTGCTTTCACCCGCTCCACTTCAAGGAGCGAATTGAGGCCACTCACCCATCTCTATCCAGGATATGTTATTTACACTGTTATCCAGTGGCCACTTGAAAACATTACCCTTTTCAAAATCTGTTTGATCTCTCACTAACTTGTGTTGTTTCTTTTCAATCAGTTCTTTTTCATATTTCTCTAACTCATTCTTTAGAGCTTTATCCAAAGCAGCAAATTCAGAGCTGGGCTTCTAATTCTGTACTTTTTCTTTAACTTTTTTTATTTCTTCAGACAACGTATTATATTTGTCTATGTTCTCTTTTATCACTAATTTAATGAAACCAGTTGAGCAGTCCAGAGCTAGTTTCATCCTTTCATCTTTATACTTAAAATTCTCCAGCCCGCAGGAGGGGGCTTTTAAGTACTCGTAAGCCTCTGGGAGCCAATTCCTTCTCTACATATACCTCTAAGGTTATGATGTTATATGATAAATTTAATTCATTAAACAGTACCTTTTCAAGCTCAAAGAAGGCCTCTCTCACATCCAAGTCTCAGGCAACTGTACCACTGGCAGAAGCACCCGTTCCTCCTTCCATAAGTTTGCTGCATCTCGGGCGCTCACCTCTCACTCCAACTCAATGTTGTTTCAAAACTGAAAGCACCTTCCTCTGTATCCCCATTTGATGATGAACTCTACGTATTGCACTCACAACAACAAAGAGACTTCAGGCATTGTGGTGTCTCACTAGTCCATTTTATTCAGAACCACAAAGACATAAAACTCACTCGTGCTCTTAACAGAGCCCAGCACATCGTTTCTATACAAGGCTTCCAAGGGGCTAATGAGTATAGCAATCCCATTCAAAGTCACTCCCAATTATGACATCATCAGATAATCAGAATTTCATTGATAGTCATGAAATTTAAAAAAAACATTCAAGTATCCATCATGTCACTAAATCAATGATAGTCACAAAGTGTAAGAAAAACATAAATGCAAGCCACAGTATACATACATAAAGCTGGCTGGGGGAACTTCACACCTCACAGTATAAAAATACTGTACTTGACTCTTATCTTAATCAAGTTTGTTACTATATCAACTATAAATGATCAAATTTCATTTTCTTCCATATTCATTTTTATGTTTGCTTGCGCACATGCACAAGAAACATGCTGTGACAGCTTGCTGGAGTAGCAGGTTGTGGAGGTGTGGCTGTGTTGTGGCCAATGCTGCCACTGCTTTTTAGGGCTTGTCTGTGTGGCACCAATGAATGAACATGCTCTCTATGATGGCAGCTCAAAAGTGTGCCACCAACTTGAAACAATTTCACCGATGCAATGAGAGAGCGACCCATCATTGCAGGGCATGCCTTGCCTGATGTAACATTTCAATAAACATGATGGTGGCTGACGCTGTCCACCTCTCACAGTCCTGCCTGAAAGTCAATGTCAGGTGCCCAGTCCCCCTGTTGGCATGCCCCCTTCCCTTTTCATTTGCCGATGGGGAGCCCAATCTCTGTCGGCATGATGTCCCTGTAGTTTAATTTGTATGCCGAGGGGGTGCCCAATCCCCCTCGACATCATGCCCCCCCAAACACAGACCCATTTTCTTTGCAAAATGGAGTGCCCAATCCCTATCAGCTCCAGTACTTCCAAAACACCCAGGTGGCATACTGGGAGCCCACCCCAGTGTGCCAAATGCACCTGTAAAAAAGAAAACCTTCCCATGAAGTTTTTCTTTGTTTTAACCTGTAAACAAGAAAATGGTCCCTTGTGGTCTGTGGTGCCCTCCCCCTGCACCCCACCTCCGCACTCCCACCCCTCACCCCATATTTACCTCCAGACTCTGCAATGATCTTCAGTGGAGCGGGAACATGTCTGCACTCTTCAAAGCCGACCGCGAACTGAAGAAATGCCGGTATGCTGTATAATGGCATAAATGGAGGGGGCAACTTAGGTGGCTATCTTGGCCATTTTTGTGACTTTTGCCACCAAATTTTCAACATGGGGTTCTTAGGACCCCACCTCATGAACTCAGTCACTGCCATGTTGTTATTTGGTCCTGAAAGGTGATTTCACAGTCACTGCAAGGAATCACCTTCTGGGACCAATTAATGAAACAACAATGTCACTGTTCATGAGGTGGGCTCACAAAAAGCCTATGTTGCAATTTTGGTGAAAAAATACCAAAAAATGACTGTGTTACGAGCATGCATTGTGCATTTCCCATGCACGCTCGTAGCTTTGAGAATTTTTAATATTTTCACTCCAGATTTTCAACATTGCCATTTTTCCACACCTCCTTATGAACAGTACATTTCATTTTTCACATCCTGCCCAAAATGTGTTTTCGCACATCTGGGCACAATGGCGCAGCTGCTGTGCAAAATCAACATTAGAGACAGATTAACAAAATCGCAGTGACAGTGTTCGTAAGGAGAGGTCCTAAAAAACCTGTGCTGCAAATTTAGTGAACAAATAAAAAAAAACGACTGTGTTACCAGAGTGTGTTGCGCAGTTTCTATGCATGCTCGTAACTTCACCCATTTTTTATATTTGTACTCCAGATTTTCAACATTGTCACTTTTACACACTGCCTTATGAACAGTACAGCTGTCATTTTTCTCATCCTGTCTGAAACATGTTTTCACACCTGTGGCACACAATGGGATGGTCACTGTGTGAAATCAACATTCGGGACAGATTAAGAAAATCACAGTGCCACTGTTCATGAGCAAAGGTCCCAAAATGCCTATGTTGAAAATCTGGTGCAATAAATCCCCCAAATAATTGCATTACGGGTGTGCATTGTGCAGTTTCTACACACACTTATGACTTCACCAATTTTTTTATATTTTCACTCCAGATTTTCAATATTACTATTTTTTTTACATCCTCATGAACAGTACAGCTGTCATTTTTCACATCCTGTTCAAAATGTGTTTTTGCACCTGTGGCACCAAATGGTGCAGTCGCTATTCAAGATCACCTTTCAGCGAACAAACTGATAGTGTCACTGTTCATGTGGTACAGTCACAAAAAGCTCATGTTGAAAACTTGGAGTGAAAATATCAAGAAATGTCCAAGGCGTTAGGGTTTCTGACCATAATGCCCTACCATGTAGGGACTGACAGGTGTCAGGGGTGTGATTTGGGATTGTCGACAGTAATGGTCATTCCATTCCACCCCCACCCTGCAGCCAGTGACAGGCACCGAGGTGTGCCTTGGAGTCTTTGGCCCTGACATTCACCCCATTTTTCTATACTGCACCTATTTAAGCATATTTCCTTACGGAATGGGGTCAGTGTATAGCCCGAACACCCCAAGGCACACCTTGACTCTCGTTGATGACTGCAGGGTAGGGTGAGGTGAAATGGCATCAGCATTATGCGCGATGACCCAAAGGCACACCCTAATGCCTGTCCATCTCCGCATGGTGGGGGTTGGGATGGCGTCAGTTCAGTACTTCACTGCCATTCCTATACTGCATGTCTAACTCCTGCACTTCCAATGCTAATGCTAGCAAGCAAACAGTCGGCATTGACAAATGCTTGTTTATGTGTATTCTTATATACGTGTTAACAAAAAACAATAAATCTTGTTTCAATTTGGCAAATAAGTTGCAGTTAGTGTGCATAGTGGTGGTAAAAAAACCAAAATTTATTTTTACATGCATTTGTGTCTATCTGGGGCACTATTCAGAAACTGGCTTAATTCAAGCCTAAACAGAACATTGCTGAAACTCATTTGCCAAAATGTGGTCCCTGCCAGGATACAGTGATCAAGGAAAAAGAGTGTGTTTTTTTCTTATTTTTTTTTTATTAGTAGTAGTTATGTTATTTAATTAATTTACTTTGTTATCTCTATTGTGTGTATAGGTAGTACTATCCCTAATTTAACTCCTGTAAACAACAAAATATATATATACATAAGTTTCCCCATGGATTATAGCACATCCTGGGGATATGATTTAATTTCATACAGTTGCTTCTAACTAATCACACCTAAAGGGTCTAACATAACTATTATACATCATATTGCATCATTTATACAAAGCAAGGCAAATAAATGTAACTGGACACCATACTGCAAGTAGGTATCACTGACAAAATCCAAGAAAATATCAAGGAAACATATTATCTAAAGGTGGTGTGATCACAGGGGACTCACTATGCAGTGGGGGAGTATAAAAGGTTTACTGTTTCCTATTTAGTTGAGGTATTTTACGAAATGGGGGAAGGGTAAGGAGGTGACAGGGTGGGGGTGGGTCGGGGTTAATTTCTATCCAAGATAGCAGCTAACCCCAGTGATATTTACCCAGTTATCAAAATATTGATTTGCTAGCTCCTTTCCTTCCTCCCTGACCATCACTATGTTATCCAGGACCATGAAACCTAGTTCTCCCTGTCCCCTTCATATATGCTCTGGAGTCCCTCAGCTCTACTCTAAAATAACACATAACAGTTTATTTATATCTGGCACCCTTCCTCTGAAGCCCAGGGTGCCATTGCAATAAAATACAACATAAATAATATAATACAAATACCAGAACAAGTACAGACCATAAAAACAAAGATAAAGCAATGCAAGAAAATGAAATACCTTAACAATTCCCAAGATATGTAATCAT
This sequence comes from Neoceratodus forsteri, assembly GCA_016271365.2. NCBI lineage: Eukaryota > Metazoa > Chordata > Ceratodontiformes > Ceratodontidae > Neoceratodus > Neoceratodus forsteri. Next base: position 1,064,286,955 of record CM028131.1, on the reverse strand, counting down.
ATTTAACAGACTAAATGCTACAGCTTACATAACAAAAACATAGCTGTGCTGTAAACATTACAAATTTTCTCCAAAAACATGCTAGAATAGATATGTTTTCAGACCCTTTTTAAAAACTTACACCAAGGGAGCCTCCCTCAGGGTCCTGGGCAAGGATTCCCAAAGCACCAGGCCTGCTACTTCAAAAGCCCAGTCCGACAAAGTTTTCAGTCTTGCCCTCAAGACCATCAGGAGGCTCTCCTTAGAAGATCAGAGTGGGCAAACTGGCGTGTACGGGTGCAGGAACTTTCTCAGGTATGCTGGGTCCAGTCTATGCTGCGCTTTAAAGGTTAATAAACTTATTTTAAATGAGATGTGCCACTTCGCTGACAGCCAGTGGAGATCACGCAGTGCCAGAAAAATATGGCACATTCTTGACAGACCCATAAGTAACTGGGCAGTTGCATTCAACAACAGCAGACATCATAGCATACCCCCATTAACCTCAAGGTGCAGAACATTACAATAGTATAGCCTCAAGGTCATAAATGCATGATTCAGGGTGGCCAGGTCTTGGGGGAAATAAAGGATCTAATCTGGCAGATGTTCCGAAGGTGGAAAAAGCTATTCCTGTCTATGGCTGACACTTGGGCCTCCATTGTCAGGCCTTCATCCAGTAAGACTCCCAAATTCTTCACCTAAGGGCAGGCTAGCAGTCCAGAGCCACCAAGCCAAACCGAAGCCCAATATCTTCTATGCTAGCTGCCGCTCTCCCCTTTCAGCCCAGCTCAACAATTAATACCTTGGTATTCTTTTTTTTTTTTTACCAATTATTTTACCAGGTGAGACACACTAAGCTGAAAGCTTGTTTGCAGGTGCAACCTGGGAGCACGAGGAAGTTAAGTGACTTGCTCAGGGTCACACAGTATGCAAGTGGGGGCTCTGGGATTCAAACCCAGGTCTCCAGATTTGCAGCTCAGAGCCTTAAACCACTGCGCCATACTGCCTCCTCATTCTAGAAGTTCAACCTCAGCAGGCTGGAAGCCATCAATTTCTGGATTTCAGCCAAGACTTTTTTAAACACATCAATGGCAGCCTGAGTACCAGGTGCAAAAGACATGTAGAGCTGGGTATCATCTGCATAGCAGTAAAACTACAGCCCAAACTGTCTAATGACCATGCCCAAGGCTAGCATGTACACTACAAACAGCACTGAGACTAGGATCATGCCACAGGACAGAACCACTGGTCTCAAGGAATAATTTCCTAGAACTGCCGTCTGGGTTCTATTCCATAAAAAGGATCCTTACCAGCAGAACACTGTGGCAGTGAGTCCAGAGTACTCCCCGAGCTGGACCAAATATATGCCATTGTCCATGGTGTCAAATGCCACAGAGAAGTCAAGGAGAACAAGAATTGATCACTCTTCTCTATCCTTCACCCTGAGCAGGTCAATAACCACCCTGACCAGGGCCATCTCCATGCTATGTCTAGCTCTGAAACTCCACTGGAATGGTTTTTAAATATCAGAGGCCACCAAGTGTTCCTTGAGCTACAGCACGACCTGTTTGTCAATAACCTTCACTAAAAAGAGAAGGTAAGAGACTGGACGATAATGTGCAAAAACAAGAGTCCGTAGATTTCTTTTCAGCAGGGCCCTTACCAATGCACACTTAAGTGCTGCTGGAACCAACTTCTCCCACAGAGAACACCTTGTGATTTCAGTGAACACTGGGCCAAGCTGGATGATACAACTCACTAAGAGTCACATTGGGCCTGGGTCCAGATTACAGCAAGTCTGCCACAGCACCAAGATCACCCAGCAGACCTCTTCCCTGGTCACTGGCCAAAATTCACCCCAAGAATACCTAATGCACTCCTAGCCCAGAAGCAGACGATTGCTGGGAACATAAGACCCCATTGGAGTAATATGGGCCTTAATGGAGGACACCCTATCTGAGAAGAACCAAGCAAACTACTTGCTTTTCACAGGTGTAATTTCTCTCACATGCTGCAGACAGGCTGGGTGGAGCAGCCTGTCTATAATCTGAAAGATATGAGCAGGTCAATTCTTCCCAGTGGCAATCTCTCTTGAAAGAAATTCTGCCTTCTTCTGAGTGCCTTCTGATATTCCTCATAATGGGAAATCAGAACTTATTTGTCCTCCACAGCCTTAGACTTCCTCCAGTGATGCTCCAGTCTCCATCCCATGGTTTTAAGTGCCCTTAACTTGCTGTCAAACTATGGTGAGCCAAGACTTGATACCAGGGGGTGTACATGGGCCAGTGCTAGAAGGTCGAGGGCCCAGTTACGACCCTATTGTAGATCAGCAGCCTCTGTACCCTCCACACATGCTGCCAAAATTTCCGAAGTGTCCAGTACTGACATCAGTCCTTCAGGGCCTAACCCTCTCAAGGGTTGGTATAGAATCACCTCCACAGAGGAAGGACTACAAGGAGGGGCCTTGAAGCAGAATTTAATAACACAATGATGCGACCAACTTACTGGATCAATCTCAACACTATTCACTGTGAGCACAAGGGAGAATATCTAGTCCATGGAGATGAGTTGCAGTGGTAACAACTTGTGCTAAGCCCAGAGTATCCATATTCCATAGGACTTGCTTTTAATTTTGAATGTATTCTTATAACCCACTTATTTATTAATAATTTTGGTCAGAGGTGTAGTCTACTTTAGTGTTCAGCTTATGGGCTGGGGATGTTATTTGACCTTGAAAAGAGTCTCAGTAGTAGTATGTTAATGGAATGCTGTTCATTACATTTAAATCTGTGTTTTTTTTAAATTGATACTTTAAATCAATGAGAGTTTTTTTCTGGTATTTTTATGTATTTTTTATGTATGATCTGGATGTTAATAGAATGTGACTCTCTGAACAACTGTCATAAGTCTCCAAGGAAGGGCTTGGTTGGTCTGAAAGCTTAGACATTGTTTTCTTTATGTAACATCTATGTTGGTCCAATAAAAGGTATCAAACTATTTGTTTCTGGATATAGTCTGGAGGAAATCCCTACCAAAGCAAGAACCCTCATTGTTGACACAGATGCTGACGTTGTCCAGTATAAGCCACCTAGGTAACTCCAAAACAAGATCTGTGATGAGGGACATGATTTCCTGTAGAACTTGACCCTTATGACCTGGAGGCTGGTACACGAGGAGGATTCTGGAGCCTGCACCCAGACCACCACACACAGCCACACACTCAAAAGACCTATCATCCCCTACTGGGTGTGCTATAAAGTTCAGTTAATTTATAAAACAGATGGCCACCCCCCCCTTCCTCTGCAATCCCTCCTTGAGCAATGTACCACTGAGAAATGGCCAGGACCAATGCCTCCAAAACTGGACACATGTCATCACCAAGGTCTCATTAATACATGTCAGATTGATGGAGGAAATAAGATCCATCATAATTGTAATCTTATTCCTCATCGATCTGGCACTGCACAGTACTGCCTGAAGTGGACAGAATGACTTACCAGACCTCTTGTCTGCCTGCCCACTCGGTCCAGCAGGAACCCTAGGCACAGGAACCAGAAAGTAGGGACCCATTTCTGATCCTTTCCTGACCCCAGGGTATCTCCTGAGCCAAACAACCCCAATATAGACCACTCCATTATTACTCCCCCTTTGCAGATTTTATTTCTGCCCTTCTGTGCAATTCCCTTCTCCCTGCACCTATGGTATACTTCCATTGGCAGTGGAGGGGGTTGAGGGGGAGTAAAGCTCTAAGTTGAGAAGGGGAGTACTGTAAGGGGTCAAAGCAGCACATTTAGTGATCCTACCTTAAAAACTCCCACCCTCACAATACCTTCCTACCCAGTAACTTCCCTCTGAAAACATTTTCCAGAACCCCAAACCCTACCACCCCCAACCTCATATAAAAGACCACCAAACTCAAATTCTTATAGGGGAACACACAGTATGACACCACAGGAATCCATACACTCTAGCTAGTTTCTAATGTCCAGTGTGGGAGTGACCCAGCAAGCTGGAGCTGAGACAGAAAACAGCTGGGCTAAGCATCAGGAAAGGTTCCAACAACCAGTAACCACAAAAGAACAGTTCAAGCAGTTCCAGCAGTCCCAGTATACAGGTTGGGCAGTATATGACCAGGCAGTCAATTACTATTACTCCCGAGTCTGGTATTCAACTGAGGCCTGAAACCCCGAGGTTCTCTCACAACCTAGGGAGGCAAACAAACAAGCTTTCGATATGGCTTCCCACTCCAGACAGCCAACATGATCTCAAGTCTCGGGAAAGATTATGCTAATAATGGCTGTGGCCACAGTCTCTCAGCCTATTACAGCAGCAACAATGAATTGGGCAACCATATCAGCAGTTAAAGTTCTTTACAACTCTTCTTAAGAAACCAAGTCTGGGTGAGAACAGGATTAATATAGTCTGACCTGAAAATCTGGACTCTGGACTCCGGCGTGTAACAATAAAAATACTTGCGATTAGTTCTCCATCTCAGGGACTACATTCCTTTGCTCCTCCATTCTGAATTATGTTGACTCCACTATCTGGGCTCCGCTGTCTCTGCCGTTTCCCCCGTCTCTCACACAGTAGCTGCATCACAACAAAACAGTGGTTTCTACTTCTATAGAGCAAAGGCAGTTCAAACAGCAGAGTGGCTCTCCAGAAATTTAATAAGCACAGATTGCATAGAATGGAGTGATAGTGACATCTAGCACCCAACTAAGGAACTGCCCAAACCTGCACTGAACAAATCTAATTAAGAACAAAACAGCTGGCTTCTAATCTAACTCACTAAATGCCCTGACTACTAGTAATGAGCCCTACACCTATCCACAAACAAATGCTGTAAAGTAGGAAAGCAGAATGCAGAAATACAAGCAATTCTGACACAAGTATACAGAAATGAAATGCAGTGGAATTAACAAATAGGCCCGCATGAGCATATAAAGTGGATGATTCCCTCTTAAAAGTGGTCTAATGACAAAATACAACAGCCCCCCCTTAAACAACTGCCCAGCATGGTGCCATCTTGATGTGATGTCACCACTGAAGAAGACCCTTCACATCAAACCCCCAGCCAATACAGTATCTATGACCCTTTGCATTACCAGAGGCTAGCTAGGCATCCAGCTACCCCATTCGCCATGACTCTCAATAGTACAGCCCTTTAAAAAGTCCCTCACTTCAAGCACCTTGGTGTGCTCCTGTATTAAAATGTTGCTTCATCTTGCCACATTGATGGCATGCATAAGAAGCCCTGTCCAACGCATAACATACTGTACTGCAAGAAGCTCAGTTCGCTATAAAATTAAATTAGCCTTAAGATAATCTTGCTGGTGGTTCACCAAACCAGAGTGCTCTGTAGTGCTTTCCCACATCTGTCCTTGCCATGTTAGAACTCCTCATCCAGGCTTTCTGTTGTTTTTGGCCCTGACTTCCCTCTCCACATCCCCCCTGTTCCTTTTACCAATATCTTTCTCTCAATTCTGTTAAGGACTGGTGTGTCTTTCACTGTTCCTCCTTCCTTGCTAAATGCTGACTATGCTCCCATCACTAGTACTGTACCTCTTCTCACTCTTCTCCCATTCCCTCCCTTTCTTTTATTCATTCAACTTATCTGATGTCCAGCCTTTGTCTATCTCCAATTGCAAAATCTATCCTGATCAGTCTGCCTTTTCATCCTGTTTCCCCATCTCTGTAAAAGCTTTCCTCATTCCTATCTGCTCAGATATCTCTTTCGCATCTAAGTCTTCCTGAGAGATAGTGTTGGCCTATACTATGCCTCAGCTAGCTATTCCTTCTCCTTCTCACTCTCACTCTCACTCCATGTTTTTCCCCTCCTCCTCCCTTCCCCCAGCAAGCCACTGCATTTAACCCCATAGTGCTTGAGTTATTGCTATCTCACATCTATACTTTGTGCCCATCTTCACCCTAGGTCCTCATATTTATCATGATATGCACCAAGTTTGGCACACTGTACTGTACCAAACCTGGCCTTCCAGTTCTGGTCCACCTTAAAATTATTATTAAGTTAATCCTGCTGATGTTTGATCAAAAGACTGTGGCCCACAGTTTTGCCCCAAGTCTGCCATTTCTAGGCTGTAACCCTTCTTCCACTCTTTCTGTTGTTTTGCCCTTCACTGCTGTCCTCACTGCCCTACTGTTCCCTTTACCTGTGTCATTTTCTCAATTCTTTTAATGTTTGATTCATTTCTCACTGCTCCTCCTTTCTTGCTAAATAGTGGTTATCATCTTGTCATGTTTTTCAACCTCTCCTTACTCCTCTCCCATTTGCTCCTCTCCTTCTACTCATTCCACTTATCTGATGCCCAATCCTTCTACAGTATATCCCCAGTCACAAAATCTATATTGATCAGTATAAGTTTGTCTCCTATTGCCCTCATTTTTGTAAAGCTCCTCCCTCCCTATCCATTCTGATTTTTTTCTTTTTGCCTCTCAAAGTCTTCCTCAGGAATCATGTTGCTTCCTCCAGTGCCTCAACAAACTGTTCCCATTCCCTCCTCTTCTCACTCCCATTTTTCCTCCTGTTCCCTTTCCCTCAGCAAGCACTGCATTGCACCACATACTGCATGAGTTATTATTACTCCCTCATGTGTGTACTGTGTGCCACACTCCAGCTTATATCTCATATTTCCTTCCCCATCCACCATTCCCTTTTACTGTTATAATTCATGAGATTGTATTGTATTAATTTACTTGTGTCACTGTACGTGTGCACTCTGTTTATTCTGAGTTGCTGCTGCCAGCCTTATGCTTTACTTTAATTTTGGCACTACTGTACTCAGAAATGTGCACATTATTGGTTGTTTTCCCATGTACCCCTTATCCCAAGATCAGACTTTGAAACAATCTGTCTCTTAATTTGCATATGCTGGACAAGAATTTGAAATGGAGAAATAAATTACGATGGACTTGTTCTATTTTTGTGTATTCTGGGTATCCATATATTTAAATAAGAACATATTTCATAGGATTTCAGTAAGGATCTTGTGTATTTTAAATGTATTGAAAATAATTTAGTCACCATATCTTCATTTGTTCAATAGAATGCAAGAAAGAAGCAGCATGCCAGGCACCTGTAATATAACACTGCACAGCTAAAGCATGGGAACATTTTCTCAGCTACTGTAGGTCATATGCAAGTGATCAGCAGCAGACAGTCTTTAGCCTTTAGAATAAAGAGAATGATTAACCTTTATTCAGAAAGTACTATAATGTTACCCAGCCTGTCAGCACAGTGGTAGGGCTACCACTCACGATGCTAGAAACCTAGGTGTGGGAATTAACCTGAATCCTCGGGAGCTGATTGGGGCAGGAGGCTACAGCTTCCCAGGGGATGCTGTCATTCTGATTCAAATACATCTAGAAGGCAGACATGGTAACTGCCAGTGAAAATATTTTTTGTGACATAAAATAAGTAATTCTGCCCAATACACTAAATCAAGGTGCAAAAGAAAAAAAAGCAAAGTTTAAAATGTCAACTGGACCTCTCCACAAAACAACTCAGCATTTCAGCTCACACTGAGCCTTTGTTGTGGGGTGACATTCTTGTGAATGTGTGTCATTAAATAGCACAGTACTTAAAGTCAGTGATACTTATAAAAACATTTAGACTTGCAATGTGCTTGTGACACAATCTCCAGAGTTAATGAGTGTCACAATCTATTATTTATTTAGTTTTATAAACAAGTATTGGCCAATGCCAAATGCTCACTTAATTGCATTTACAATGTAATTACTGTGCATAGATAGTGCAGCTGTTAAAATGAACAAATTAATACCATGAGTTCTACACTAATATTGGAATTGCCATGGTTGGAAAATGAAGAGGCTCACTCACAACATTGTGAGTGAACAATGACTTCATAGAAGAAATGATGAGAAAAGCAGATAGTAGATTAATTGGGGAGAAAATTCAGTATTCCGATGCTGGGATAGATGAAGAAAGGGCACATCCCTAAATCCCTCTTACAGTTCAGACTGACAACAATATACTTACATGCTTTGAAACAGACTATAATCTGCTTGATTCCAAGTATACGTTAACCTGGTGAGTGTGTCCAGAGCCTTATTTATTTATGTTGTAATGACCAAGATGCTTTAGTTTTAGTACTCAAAACACAGGTAAGTGGAGTAACACAGCACCTTACTTAAACCAATCAATGAGTGCAGGAACATGATAGAACATCTGTTTTACTTGCCTTTTTGCAACAGTATGAGAATACAATGATTCCATGACTTGCAAGGACTGCATCATGGGTATGGAAATTGTATGGGTTGTGCAACATCTCTGCCATTTCCTGAGAAACAAAACACTAAACAGTAGTACCTGAGAAAGACGTAATAGTAGCATATTTGTGGAATGAAAAGCAGGGTTAAGCTGGCCTGTCAGTATAGCGGTAGTGCTACCATTCACAACGATGGCTTTCCAAGTTCAAAAGTGAGCCTGGGTCATGGGGGGCTTTCTGGGTGGGAAGGATTAAGTGTCCCAGTTGATGCTTTCCTTCCCAGGGGAAGGAGGGTCCAGTCAGTCATTGCCACACTGCCTCCTGGATGTATGAGGTTGGTTGAGCTTGACATGACTAGGGGATGGGAGGAGTCACGCTGGCTGCATGTGACATCATTTCATGATGGGCACACTTGTAGACTGCCTGCATGATGGGACAAAAATTAACATAAAGTGTAGCCTGATCAGGAGATAATGGATCCCTAGTCCCAGCTTGTAGCCCTGCATGCCACCCGATGAACATCCTGATGTAACTCCGGAAGCTCCAGGGTCTGGCCCCTGGACCTCATCCCTGCCCAGTTTGGTAAAACATGACTCAGTGAGGGACACAGCACATCAGACCAGCAGGTAGGAAGGGGACTGAGTGGCCTTGGGGATCCAGAAGGAGTCTGGACACAATAAAGGGGGATTAAAGAAAAGAAACCGGGGTAAGGTTTCAAGCAGGAATTAGGAGTTGCATAAGATGACCCGCAATCTTTCATTTTCCAGCCTTCTGTTTGGGCAAGGATTCCAAATAGAAAAGGAGGAGAAAAGCACAGACTGGGATGAATTAGGGAGGAGTTTCAGTATTCTGAAGCTGTAAGGGGATGAGTTCTGCACTCCCCAAAAGCCTTCTCACAGTTCAGACTGATACCAATATGGTTGCATGCTTTGCAAGAGAACATAAAAATAATTATTGACACAGCATACCAAACAAATCATTAAATACACTTACTAGATATAAAGCACATGAATACAAAACACAATTGCAGAGAAAAATAAATAGAATCTTGTGCCAGAAAATAGAGTCCTCACTGGCACTCTTTCTGAGGACAAATTTGCCATACCACTTGGCAGGTAAGTACCTTTAAGCAAACAAGAATGAAGAGGAGAAAAATATATTTAATGTGTCAATTGTTTTCAAAAGTGCATACTTTTTGCTAAAGCAGAACAAGTCTATAATTACCGACCTTCATGTTTTCCCATAGAGAAAGCCGGTTATAATTTGCCGTTATAACCAGCTGGTTATAACGGCAAACATGCTCCAGCTTTCTCTAGAAGAAGCGAGAGCCATCAACACCCGTAAAGCAAAACAAGTTTTATCTGAAATTCATGGTCTGTCAGCTGACTTCGTCCTCTTGCTGCTTGAAATCAAGACCCTATGTCCTCAATAACACAACGAGGAAGACTAACAAGATAAGTTAAACTAACATAGAAACTTTTCAAATGATCCCTAACACACACTAAAAAAATATCTTTCTCCCCACAGGCATCGCAAGCTCTTTAAGCAGCTTGCTAGCAATGGCATAACCATGGCAACTGGAGCCCTCACATCGCAACAGAAAAGTGAGTAAAAACCTAAAATCTTAAAAGACTCTTACAAAATGTTTAAAAGAGTTCTTCGTTCAGCACTGTTTATAGTTTCAGAAACACAATTTAGTTCTGATAGAAAACACGGTTACTAAACAAACTTACAAAACGGACCTCACTGTGTCAAGTACTGTAAGTTAACACACTTTCAAAGACTAAAAAAAGAAATGCAATAAAATCATTCAGTTAAAATCTATTTTACTGTTACAAAGTCCTGCAGTAAAATGCAGCTGATGAATCAGAGCACTGCAGTCATCTACTCTTGCAAAATGATACAGTTTGTCAAAAGAACTTTCTATGGGTGAAAAAATGAAGGTCAGCAATTATATAAAATAAGGTATGGGGAGGTGGTTCAAACTCGAATTTTACACACACCCTCAGTGTGGGGTGCCTTAATAAACCCCTCAGGCTTTGCCCTCGGGGTCTATGTGGCATCCCACACCTTGGGTGAGTCTAAAATTCTCATTATAACCACCTCCCCATACATTATTCTCTATATAAATACTAGCTGAGTAGATTAACACAGTTAAGAGCAAGTTCTTTAAAGTCCCATAAGCTAACCATTTTGTTGTTCTTCCCTTTGTTATTGTTTGCTTATAGGTACTTTTCTACCCAAAACACCTATATCTACAGCTTAATCAAATATGGTAAGTCTGACTTGGTGTGGCAGACACCTACCTTTTTATAACCACTTTGGCAGTTGGTGCTGGTGATTGCATTTTTCACCTAAGGAATGGTGCCAGTGAAGACCATATTTCCTATTTCAAATTTGTATCTATCACTGCAACTGTGTTTTTACATTCAGTTGTTTAATATATAGTTTGTGAATATAAATATTTTTTGTATAATATATACTGTATATTGTATATATACAGTATATATATATATGCGTGTGTGTGTGTGTAAATATATATATATAGCAGAAAAACTCTGTTAATGCATCAGTTAGGGCTGACAGTACAGCAACAAAAGTTTGGAAATTTGATGTTAGGGTTTCTACCGCTAACACCCCACCCCCACCCTCCACACCCCAACAGGCATCGGAGTGTGCCATGGGGTCTCATCCAATTCCATGTGTAAACAAGCTGACATGGTACAGTATAGAAGAATGGGGTGAGAGTTAGGCCTGATGACCTCATGGCACACCCCAACTGTTGGTGTGTGGAGGGTGGTGGGGTGGGGGGAACCCTAACATCAAATTTCCAAACTTTTGTCATTGTACTATCAACGCTAACTGATGCATCAATGGATTTTTTTTAAATGAATTTCTCTTCTTTTTGAGAAAGTATAATGTAAGTGGTAACTGGTATGTGGTTGTGGGAGCTCAGGACCCGGCCTTCACGCTGTCCATTTTTGCATAATGGTATGCATATGTGGCAGCGCGGGCCTTCTGGGCCCCCACTTACCCATAAGTATGGAGACATACGGCAGCCATAGAGTCATGAAAAGGAACTCGTGTAACACTAATATGGTAATATATCAGTTACTGTAGCATCTATGAAAAAAATTCAAGTGCAGTTGTAATTATTATTTGGAAACCTCCATGCATACTTAAAGGTGGACTAAGCTGCCCAGAGTGAAAAATTTGCATCTCGAATCGTTTTTGAGATATGGGCACCAAAACGCACCATGGGCACTGCAATATTATCCTATGGGAATTTTCTCAACTTCAGAACACTGTAACTATGGAACAGATGTAAATGTTTTCACCAAACTAGCAAAAGGAATATCTCTGGGGCAAGGGCTTGACACTCTGTAAATTTCAGCCCAAAAGCCCCAATGGTTTATTTGCACTGAGGTGACAAAGAAATGATGTTTTTGTTTCAGTACTGTCACAAATTGCTACACTGTCACAACATTTGTGAAAGAACGGGTGCGAAAGCGTCACAAATTGTGAAAGTGCTGAATCTGTTTTTTCGCAATTTGTGACAGTACTGGTGATCTGATGTTTAAAAACATATTTCTGATGGAATTTTAAAATTCTGATTCCAGCATTGTGTTCCTCATGCCCCAATTAGGTAAACACAACTGTCAGTGTTTACCTAGGGGCAGTAACTTTTGAATTCTGGCCATTATTCCTCCACCACTAATTGAAAACAAGATGGCAGCGGTACAACCCTACTGAGGGCATTTGAGACAGTAAAATGTACTGGTGGCAGCTTTCATGAGGCACATATGTTTTTTTCCCATTGACTATAATGGGAAACTTTAAATTTGAAGAATCTTTGAATGGATTAATATTTTTTCACCAAATCTCCGAAAGGCACATCAGAGACCCAGACTGCATATTCCCTGAAAATTTCAGAGCAGACAGAAAAACCATTTGGGCTGTAGTCATGAGCAAAGAAATAGCCCAAAAAGTGTTTTTTTTACATTTCTTGGCACTCCGCAGCTCTGCAACCGCACATCCGACCAGAACAAAACTTAACAGATCCGGAAATCTATGTTACCTGACTACGCATGCAAACATTCATGTAAATCCGTCTTACAGTTGTAAAGTTAATAATGCCAAAAGCCCTTTAAAAATCTAAATGTTCTTATAAATATCACTTGACTGTAAGAACTGGGCTATTTAATGACACATAAGTCCATGCAAACCTTTCTCGTTGATGAAGACTCAGCATGCACCAAAACATTGTAGTGTTTTGGGGGGAGGCTCACTCATCATTTTGCACTTTGCTATTTTTTTAACATCTTGATGTATTGTATTGGGCAGACTGACTTATTTTATGTCACAATAACAATTTACACTGGTAGCATTTTACTCTTCCTTCCTTCCTTCTACTTCTTCCTGCAAGTTTAAGTCGATATGCACCAGTTATTCATTTGGGTTAGCCACCCTGAACACAGCACCTCATTTCTGCACTGGGTACTCTTCTGGACTGGTGTCAGATGCTCTCCTCTGGGAAGGTAGGGAGAGGCATGATGCCATAATATTACCACCTGGATGAGTACAGGTGGACCTGCAGGCTGGTGCACCTTGGGGGGTGAAGCACTGGCTAATGTTGTATGACAGCATGCTTTACATGCTTATGCTTACGGTTGTGAAACCCAATTGCTTACATCATGAGGAAGGGCCATGATAATGGAAAATCTTCCTGACCCAGTAGAATGACACCACCTGGCTTGCCAGCCCTCACCACTGACTTAGTTCCTACCTCCTCTGAACTTCAGACTTTGAAGGGATTTGGGGAATACTGATGATCCTAACATGGGGGGGGGCATTGATGGAGGAAGTAGGATTGGGGTAAGTTCAAGATATGGTGGGTGATAGGGATGGGGCCGGGGGAGTGGCAGTATAGCCCAAATGTTAGAGTAACAAGCTATAAATGAGCTTGGTACATCTAGCAGACAGACAAGGGCTTGGCTCCCACAACTTCCAGTTCTGTACTGTGTAACTTTGAGCAAGTCAATTATCCTTCACAGTGCTCCCGGTTCACCCCCGAAAACAGGCACCTGTGCCTAGTGGGCCTTACCTGGTTACCCCCCAAAAAATAAATAAATAAACAACAACAAGGCTGGAGTTAGTAATTCTGAAAAAATTAAAAAGAAAGGGCAATAATGCTAATAGTTTAGATGAGGTAATATTATTGAAAAAAAGATGATACATTTATTAAAATGTCATACCACTGAGGTAATAGACCCCAAGAAAAATAATAATTTTAAATTTAACTTTCCTGTTTTCTTCATTTTTGCTTTACTGAGATAATGTAGAATTATTGTTATCAATTGTATGGAAAGAACATTCACCACGCATAAACTCACCTTTAGCATTAATTCTGAAAGTTGATGATATCAGCAGCTGAGCTGTCATTGCTCTGTCATTTTAATATCTGTTAAATTCCTGCAAGCATTAAATCCATCTTTCAGTGTTGTAGGAGTGAAACCTAGATTACAATAACTGATCCAAAACTAATTAGTCCTGTAATATTGTGTAACTTCAAGATGTTTACCATATGGTTCATTACACTTTTCAGAAGCACCATTTAAAGAAGTTTTTTTTTTCCAAACAAAGGCATCACACATGCTGTTGCATATTAAAGGTAACCAGGAACAACATATTTTACACTGTTTTATCTTATAGTGTTCTCATTCACTTTTGTGAGCACAAAATATAATTCACAATAACTAAATCTGAGAAATGGAAATTTAGGTATAACTTATTAGGCATTTATGAGTTGATGCACATTTATGAATCATACAGAACTGACCTGAGCCTTTTACATTGTCTCCTATCCTCCATACTCAAAAATACTCACAGTGGCCAGTCAAACTGACCTATCAGTGAGTTGGTTCCACTCCTTCCTGTTTGGTAGGTACTGTACAACTCAAGCCAATTAAATTATTCCTTCTCTCCCTTCTCAGTACTTCTGAAGTGCCTTTGGGATCCATTTTTGGTCTCATCCTGTTTTCTATTTTCCTAAAAAAAAAAACTCCCCTCAATCTGTGTCTCCTCACAAAGTCCAGCACTAGATCGACTTAAACAACTCTTCATTAATACTGTCAAAAATGGTCTCCATTACCTTCAACAGAAAAAAAAAATAAACTTGTGTCAGGCTGTACACAATCCCTTTCTTTAGGGCGTTGAACTGTTCAGCCCTTGAAAATGTTTCCCACTTCAAGTATTTTGATATGTGAGTGAATCAAAGCCTTAGCTTCTCACCCTCATTGACTTTGACCCTCACCCATGACTCCACACACACTGACTCCATCCCATAGTGAATTCAACATCAGTCATATAAAGCTACTCCCCAAACTTGCACCCTCTACTGTAACCAATCATGTTTTCCACTCCTAGTGTTTGACTATATTAATGTAGTGTACAGTGTTGCCCTTAAGTATGCCTTTACCATGCTGAATCCTTAATCCCACTGCTGACATTTCACACTCCACTGCCCTGCCTTCATTAACTACTGTACCTTCAACTCAAACCTCTACATACACTCCCTTTAATCACACTGCCTATCTCACAATGCCTCCATATTTTGGTTCTTCCTTTCCCAGTACTTATATTCCCAACCATGCCCTTACTCTTACATCAATGACCCCTCTGCTTCCAATTCTTTTTCCAACCCCCATTGCACAGTGGAACTTATGCTGGGCATTTTGCCTAATCCTACCACTTTTCTTCCTGTGGAAAAACCTCCCCCTGCCCATTTGCATTTCCTCCAGCTCCCTATCATTCAAAGCACTCTTCAATGCCCTTTCCGCTCCTACCTGCTCTTACAACTAGCAACTCTGCTTTTCCTTTCTCCATAATTTTCTTTTGCTTCTGTTTGCATGTTCATCTTTCAGCCCACCAACCCTGACACTTTTAACTTCTTGGAAGTTACTGTCTGTCCAGTGTTCTCTCTGATGAGCCAAACTATTTTTGTCTCTGTGTCCCCTAATGTTAAAGGGACACTGTCAACCCCATTAAACCTCTAAGTGTCTCTATAAAAAAAAAACATATTATGACTGGACATTCTGTAGAAATTACTGTTTTTGCTGGTAGATTGATAATTCCTTTTTTATCTTTAAAACTGAGAAATAGATTGCCCGCCATGCTGGTGTAACTGCACAAAAACATGTTTGCAGTCTTTGGTCCACTTCTACTGCATCTTTCCATTACCTGGGAACATCCCCAGTACAGCCTAACCACTCTTGATGCCTACCAGGTCAATATGTCATGGACATAACTGCGCATGGAATACCGCGTGGAACATTGCACAGTATACTAGCACAACAGGGTACAAAACCCCACAAGGCACATATGTTGCATGCAGTTTTGTACCCTGTCACACGTGGGTGGGGAGGAGGAGTGACACAGAGGTCAAGACCTCTGTTGGGGAGGTTGCCCACCGAGCTGCCACGAGGCTCAGTGGGATAAGCAGTGGCAGTGCAGAGGCGCTATGTGTCTGTGGACTGGGGCTCAAATCCTGATCCCAGATGTTTGTGAAACCGCATTGTCAAGTTTCTTTTTTTTTCTCCCCTGGTGGTGTTTCTCCCTGTCCCCATGCTGAACCTCCCCTGGAGTTGATTATATTAATGGGTGGGGGGTTCGAGGGGCAGTATGTCTGAATGGCAGAAATGTATCTGCTGTAATGTTATGTCATGTGACATAATGATCCCATGCCCTCTTGATGCAGTGGGAGGAGAGAATGCTATTGTATCATGAATGGCTACACTGCTTGGATGTGTTGCTAATTGTGGCAGGGTAGCACTCCCTGAAGTCAGAGAATACCCTGGAACATCCTCTCTCATCCACCCCCCATTCTGAATCCTGCTGCAGCAGCAAAACTTATTTGTTTGGTCTATCTTGACTGTTTTCCCCATTTTGACTATGATGGGGTGACCTCCCAGCATTGAAACTCTTGCTATTCTTCCTTGCTGTTTTACTCTCTCTGTCCCTGGTGGTGATTGAATAGAGGAAGAGTTAAGCTTCCTATCTATGGCCCTGGGCTAGTGGGCAGTAAAGCTGTATAAAGTCCCACTATGCTTTGTGAGGAAAAAGGACCATGGTTAAATATAATAAAGGTGTTTGCCACAAGAAATATGTAAAGGGCAGAGCTAGGTATGGACCAGCAAGCTTTGTTTGTGTATGGCACTGGAACACATGTCTGCAGGGATGCCTGTAGGGCATTGTCGGTCCTGGTACCTTTGGAGTAAAGGTGGCACTACTGAGAAAAGGGAACAGTCAGAGTATGTGCCATGGGGTGCAGAACTGTAAGTAAAGAAATAAACACCCCCATAGCAAGGTAATCCCTGGTGCCCCATTTACTCCTGTTAGAGCAAAAATTAAAAGTATTTGCCTTTTTCCAAAGCTCCATTGTCCCCAGAACCCCGCCAATAAAGACAGACAAGATTGTGTGTGGTTGCTCAGTTGGGTAATCAATTTACTGGAAAGTCAAGATTTCATTATTTACAATAACATGGTACATCTCCACAATTTCCATTTTACAAACTCTTCACAATCATATTTATATTAAGTATATACACTCACATTCTTGTTCAATTAATAAATTCTATCACTTTCTTCTTTTTCTTCTGCCCCCCCCCCCAGACATACATTATGGGATGCCTGGCCTCTTCCTCCTATGTTGTAAAGGGGTATTAGTGCACACACAGTGCCCCTGCCTCTTGCTTATCAATCCTGTGTCCTTTTAGTGTTTTCATTTTGTCCCTCTTTCTTTCTTGTCCTCCTTTCCCCCTTTTTCCATTAGTCCACCTCCCACTTGCAATGGATGGTGGACTTCCCCTTTATTCCCCCCACCCCCCACCCCTCCTTCTGCCTTTCATCCACTCCTTTACCACAACTTATCTTTGATTCAGACAGTCTTCGATGGTGTTCACTACTTCAGTGTTAAACAGGGCCAGGCCCAAACTTGAAAGGTGTATCCCATCTCCCTGGTAGTATTCATCTACATATTTCAAAATGCCATGATGGATGACTAATCCTCCCATGTCCTCAAACAATCTGCCCACCCATGCATTCATGCTCTTATGGGCCCTGTCCATCCCCTTGTGGCTGTCTGCTTGACGTCACACCCTTCAAAGTGTGATCTCAGACCAGGCCAGAGTAACCTCTGGCCACCACTCTTTTATTTTTTCCACATCATGCTTTATCTGATAATATATGTTCAGCCAGGGCCTTGCCCCCAGTTCGTTGCCACCCAGATGTATCATGATTAAATCTGGCTGCCTATGGTCCTTTTTGATCTCCCTGAGTTTTGGTAGCAGCTGCGCCCATTTCATTCCCCACCGGCCTTTCCACACCAAATGGATTGTATCACTATCCAAGTACAGCCTCTTTCCCCCTTGTCTCCTGGCTGCCCATTTCTCTGCCCAGTGGATGAAAGAACGCCCGCAGATCCACATCTCAAGCTTCCTGGATGTCCCTGCATAACCAGAAGCACATTGTTTAGTATAGTGCCTTCTTCAGCCCCTCAAATCCCCCCCCATCCCTCTTTCTTCCCATTAACTCCTGCACCTGCTATGGGAAACAAAATAGAGATATGGTTATTGCTGTATCTTGCATATGTACTTCTTATAACAGTCAGAAGTCCACCTGCCCTTCTGCTTGATCTCCCCGGGCCTGTTGCCTTGCATTGCCATCATTGAGGCCTCCCCAATCCTAAATGAGTGGGAGGAATATCCCTCCTCTGGTTCCTCCAGAAATCTGAGACCCTTGTGCAGCACCACTGTCACCTATTACGCGGAAACGGGCCTGCCATCCCCATGTATGAACAGCAGCGAACTTCCTACTTTTGGGCGGTCTGTCATGTACACGTGCAATGCCCCCACTGGGCAAATGGTTGTGTTAGGATGCTTCCTTAACCACATCCTACTGCCATGCCTCTGCTGAACAGTCTTTGACCTCCTTAATAGCACTGCTATTGGTTCACCGACCTTCTAAGTCATCCCATTGTAGCCCCCCTCAATCTGTCTTCCTGCCATGACCTACCATCTTGCTCAGTCTAAAAGCCCTGCTGTACATGGTAGCATACAGGGCTCTAAATAGCACTGCTTCACACCTTGAGCTGCAATTGTGGTGTAGGAACTCCATCAGCCTCACCACCAGGCCCTCTGATATCGGTTTTCTGCTATCTTGCTTCTTACCTGCTCCCCGTAACCAGCCCTGCATCATTCTGTGGACCAGGTTGCTTTTAGTTAGGTCCTCCCACTCCTTCAGTATACAGATCTGCCCTATGGCTGCCAAATGCACCCCCATGGTTGCATGCCCCATGCTCTGTTTCCACCCTGTTATGATGAATCTAGCCACCTGGTCCCTTGTCACTGCCCCACTTACCTGTCCGCCATACTGTTCCGGGAATTTTTGAAATGCCCTCCAAGCGGTTTCATAAGCTGTAAGGGTCCTAGGTATCCCAGGAGTTGTGGAACAGTACTTCGGCTCCCCCATCCAGTCATCCATACATACGTAGGGATGGTGGTCTGCCAAAACTTTGCTCAGGGTGAGACAGTCCTGAACTTGTCCATCTGCAAGTGGGAGACGCAGTCAGCTATCACATTGTCCACACCATCAATGTACTTAGCCCTGAATGACATGTTCTAGGTCAGACCCAGACACACCATCCTTCTCAACACCCTCATAACCCTTTCTGAATTTGTTCTTTTCTTGTTTAGCACATCTACAACTGCCCGATTATCACTCCAGAATGTGACCTGTCTGTTCCAGAGCCCCTCGTCACCCTTTCCCGCACCCAGTCTTCCGGCCATGGTTCTGCAAACCATTTTCCTTGGAAATATCCCCCCATTCCACTTCCCCCAGCCATATCCATATACAGCTGCAAATCAGTATTGTATAGCCAATTGTCCTGCCAGAACGTCTGCCCATTACATGCCTGGAGTAAATCCTCCCAAACTACCAAATCCTCCCTGGTCCCCTTATTAAGATCTACTCAGTGATGGGGCTGTTTTGCC
Source organism: Neoceratodus forsteri (assembly GCA_016271365.2). Lineage (NCBI taxonomy): Eukaryota > Metazoa > Chordata > Ceratodontiformes > Ceratodontidae > Neoceratodus > Neoceratodus forsteri. Next base: position 1,064,267,679 of record CM028131.1, on the reverse strand, counting down.
CCCTAGGTTGCCCAAGCTAAACATCACATAAATGTGTGCCCTGGAGCAATGGCTCTACATGCAAAATCCAGGTGCCCCAACAGCTGTTGTGCCTGTTGTAGCTGTACCCTCCTGCACCCCCTGACAGCTTTTAACAACTCTCGTAACCTCTTAACCTTTTGGCCTGGTAAGACGTACACCTCCCGGATTGTGTCCAGTTCCAGCCCTAAGAACTCTATCATCTGACAGGAGCCTTCTGTCTTGTCCTCTGCTATTGGCACCCTTAATTCTTGGTGTAACCTCCTCCCAGGTATGCTGTTTCTATCTGACAGCTTTACCGGGCGGGCTGGGTTCGGGTAGGAATATGTCACTTGGCACATTGGCTAGGTTTGGCTACTCTGCACAGGGACACCCAAGTAACTCTGGACAAAGGAAGCAATAACTGTAATGTCCAATACCAGAAGAGGGATTCTAAAGTGTGGCTTTTATTCACATCTAACAGAATAAACAAAGCATAGATGGACCCCCATGGGGCTACACTCCTGGTAATGCAGATTTAAGGAGACCAGAACACATCATCATCATTTACCCCTCAGGCTCTGAAACACACTGGGCACACAGCCCGAACTTGTAACTGCTCTGGGTTTTCCCTGGCTCGGCTCCCTGCCAGCCACTTGGACACTTTCCATATAGCATGGAAACATTTACTGGTGGCTCTCTAAACCACCTAAGAGCACTTCTGCTCCATAAGGGAATCTTCCTCATCAATCCCACATATGGGTACTTTCCTCAGGCATTGGCCAAGTACCTGAGAGAAAGCAACAGGTGTCCCAGAGCAAATCCGTAGAGGTGAATTTGGTTATTTCTGATAGGGGTCTCCCACCTCTCACTCCCATAATTCATACCCGCCCATTTCTCTGGACTGTAACTCCTCATCCTTTTAAAACACTTTACTGTGTAGATTCTTTTAAATGTATTTCGCATTCAATCTACTGCCTTTACTTCCCATTTGTGCTGGACTTAAACATACTTATTAAGTGGCTTTGTCCATTACGCTAGACCCCCCACAGAGTTAAGCAGTCCAATCCCCACATCTTCCAAACTGTACTTGGCTATCTTTTCCTGACCCCACAGTAACAGTCCCTTTAGTTTCATCTTGATGCAGGTGAAAACACATGGCCCTTTAGCAGAACGAACTCACCCTTCAGTTGCAGGTGCCCTACAGGCATTTCCTCCTCAAGGAACTCTCTTCCAGAGCTTCTGGTGCCTCAGCACAAACTTAAACAGGCAGCTTCTTTCCCTTAGCCGGACCAAGGGGGTTGCCCCTCGAAGCAGGCTGATACCTTCCCCCCGTTCCCGCAGGGATGGGGATCCCCATAGGGATGGGGCCCTGAACCATTGAAAGCAGTCTCTACCACTTCAATATGCAGTTCTTGTGTTCCTCTTCAGGTGCAAACGCACTCTTAAAAACCAAAATAGCTCTTTAACAGAGCTTAGAGCTCTGAGGGCCTGCACTCAGTAGAGCACCTCTGCTGCACTCTACAGACTCTCTCTCAGAATGACTTCAAATTCCACAACGTTCTACTCTAACCTCTAACTGCAACATTTCAGTGTGGCTTATGCAGCTGCGACAGTTCTAAATAATGTCATCCCTCAGTCTCAGCTGAGATTGAGAACAGAGTGAGACAGTGTGAAATCCATTTAACTGGAGTTTCACAAGCTGCCTTTCCTGCCTACCACTAGGTCTTACTGGGATTCTAGTTACCCCGGCTAACGGGGGGGTTACATTGGCATAGCAACTTGAAATCCTGAAGCATGGCTTCAGTCTCTCTTTCCCCTTCACCAATGAACAGGAAATCATCAAGGTAATGCATCACCATCTAATACCCGTACCATGTCTGGAACACTCATGCAACCACCTACTGAACATCTCAAATGTGGCACATGCTATCGAGCATCCCATAGGCATGGCTTTGTTGAAGTTATACTGCCCCCCCCACCTGGAATCCTAGCAAATCCCAGTCCTCTGGCCTGACTGGAAGTAGATGGAATACAGAATCTATGTCCATCTTGGCCAACCAGGCCCTCTGCTTGGACCTAATGAGCCACACCTCCTCCTCCAGGGTGACGTATGTGACCCTAATGTCTTCTTCCCCAATAGAGTCATTGACTGAATCCCCCTCTGGGTAAGAAAGATGATGTTTCACCCAGTACTCACTGGCTGCTTTTTTGGGCACTAAGCCCAAAAGGGAAATCCACAGGTTCGGCAATGGGGGGAGGCAAACGGGCCTTCCACCCTACCTGCTGCCACCTCCTTTCGAATTTTGTGTGCCACAGTTGCCTCCTTCCACTGTGTGGATTTGAGGTTCTTTGCCCTCATCGTCTTCCTACATCCTTGAAACTGTAAACTAAAACCTGCCCGAAAACCTGTCTGCAATTTCTTGGCTGCCTCCTGGTCTGGGTAATCCCCCAACCACTTTTCTACTGCCTCCACTCTGATGGGTGTCTGGGCCAGCTGGAACCCTCCACCCACTGGGCTTTCAATTGTCCTGGTGTCATGTTTGATAGGTGTGTCCCCCCCTACAGCTCTCCCTCTGTTTCCTCTCCCCCACTGCTGCCCCCTAAAGGACTCTGGGTTGGTCCGAAAGGGCTGCTGGTATGACTTATCCTGGTTTCTGGACCCTTTTCTCAGCTGTACCTGCATTTGGATGCTAAATGGTGCCCTCCACACTTAGAGCACACGTGTCTGAAATGACAGTTCAGCCATGAGCAGAAAGTCCTGTTGTATCTCCAAGAGTCTTTCGATGCTGCCCCCCCCTTTTGTCTCCCTTTTGTCAAACAGAGTTTGGAACTGTCTGATTTTGAAAGCAGCATAAGGGAAATCACAGAGTTAGGAACTCAGTGCTTTGGCTTCTCAGAAGGAACTAGAAGGGGGACAAGATCAGATCTACAGTACAGTAGCTTCTTGTTGTTTTACATTGTTTCTTGTGGATTCTACTTGGTAGAAGGTTATTTCTTTTCTTTCTTACTACTAAGGGGCTAGCAAGGCATTGTTTGGGGCTGTTGGAATTTTTGAAACCTGTTTTGGTAGCTATAAGTGGGCTCATTTGTTTGATTCACTGTGTGGCAGGCTGCATTTGTAGAGACTTATTTCTTCTGTTTTAAAACATAATTGGTGTGATTTAACTGGGTCTGTTTTTTTGAATTGGAGACATATATCTTCTAATTCCAAGCCTATTTTGATGTGTTGTTGGTGAAGCTGTTTGAATTGGAGTCCTGTTTCTTTGGGTAGCAAACCTATTTTGGGGGCTTTGAGTAGAATTTGATTCATTGTTGCTGGCTACACTAGCTGCAAAGTTTGAGTGCAGAGTGGGGGAAGGGTGCTAATGATCTGACCAGAGGCCTCAGCTACCTGATTGTTTCTGGAAGACTTGGGCTGGTCCTACCCTTGGTACATTATTTCCTTTATACCAGGGGTTCTGACATCACTTCCTCAAACAGGCAAAGGACATGCACCTGTCATAGCAAAACCAGACATCCAGGAAAAGAACAGCAGCAAGTGAAGAGGTGACTGCTCTCTCAGTGGAAGGGAAGTAAATGCAAATCTTGGAGCTTTCATTACTTCTTCGCATTGATATTGCATTGAGGAAAGGAGGAGTAGAGTTTGAAGAAGGTTGTGCAATGGCTACTTAAAGTCTGTTTTGAGTGTGGATAGGAAGGATAGGAATATAAAAAGCAGTTGCTCAATATATCTAAACATGTGCAACAAAGGAGGTAAGAGAAATAAAGAAAATGTTTTGCACTGATAGAGGAGGGAGAGGGGAGACTTGGGGGAGTGTTTGGTATCCTACATCTGGAAGGGTGGGGGGTCGCTGGTGGGCAATGACAGCAATGGGTAGGGTGGTAGGCTGCAACAACTGTGGTGCACCAATCTTTCTAAAAATTGCCTGGAGTGTGGGAGGATGTTTAGTGTGCAACCACATAGAAAAACGTAGAAAGGAGATTGAGGGTCTGCAGGAGGAACTAAGACAGGCAAGGCAGATTGGGGGTGGATTTAGCCCAGTACTGGAGGGAGGAAGAAGGGGAGATGAGGGAGGCGATTTAAGCCAACAGTGGTGAGGAGAGGTCAGAAGAAGGAAGCAGAAACAAGGGCCCAGGCCAGGAAGAACAATTGCCGGGGAAACCAGGTCAGGAGACAAAAGACAAATGGAAGGAGGAGATAGGGACTTGTGAGGGGAGGTGAAGAAGTGGCAAAAGTCATGGAGCAGAAAGGAGAGAACAGGTTACTATGAAGAGAGAGGGAGCGGGCATTTGTGAAGGGCCTTCAGAAAATAGTTGTGCACTGCTAGAGAGGAAGAAGGTGGAGGAGGGAAATGATGAAATTAGAGGAGTAATTGATAAATGCCTGGACCAAACTGGAGCAGGGGAAAGTTCTGCTGGGAGAATTGCAACAGGGGTAAAAGGGGGAAATAATGTGCAGGAGGAAGAAGAGCTGGAAATGAGAGAGGGAAATGAATGGAAGCAAGCAGGGAGTAAGAGGAGTGGAATCTTAGTGCTGGGGGACTCAATACTAAGAGGATTTAGGTGGGGTAGCAAGGGGGAGAGGCATAGTCACATTTGGGTGGAGGCCATGTCAGAAATGACAGCGGAAAGGGTGGGACAGTCTGTTCTGAAATATGCTAGAAGGGGTAGGGACAAGCCTCATTTAATTATACATCTTGGGACAAACGACCTGGCTGACAAGACAGTAGATACAGTCCAGAGGAGGTCTGAGGAACTAGCACAATTATGTAAGGGGGCAGGAAGATCAGTAACTTTTTCAGAGATACTTTCCGTGCCAAAGGCAAGCACAACAAGAAAGCTGAGAATAGAGGATTTAACAGATGGCTAAGAACCTGGTGTTGTGCTAAAGGGTATGGGCTGTTGGGTGGGGAGGGACCTGGGAGGACAGTAGTCTCTATGCCAAGGACAGACTACACTTGAGTGAGGAGGAAAGAAAGTGTTGAAACAGAGGATGGAGGTACATAGAGAGGAAGTTGGGAATTTAAACTAGGAGTGGGGGTGGCAGTTGGGGAAGAGATATCAGAGACCACAGGTTGGGAAACCATATGAGCTTACTCCCCATAACAGTGACAAAGGACAAATGGCAAGTACTGTTGGTGATGCTAGGAAAGGAGGGCAGGATGGGGAGGGAGGGTGGAAGGTGGTTACCCTTAATGCTAGGAGCCTTGGGAGGAAAACTGCAGAGTTACAGGTGCTCATGGCAGAGGGAGAGGTGGACATTGCAGCCATCACAGAAACATGGGCCACCCAATACAATGACTGGGACCTGTCTATACCAGGGTATAGGTTATTTTGTAGGGACGGGGTGATTGGGAAAGGAGGGGATGTGGCACTACATGTGAAGGAAGGACTGAAGTGTATAAGGGAGGAAGAGGAGGAGGGTAGTACAGAGTTACTTTGGATGCAAATCCAGGATTCCAAGAATAGGATTCTTAGAATGGGAGTGGTGTACAGACCACCATCTGAGACGGAGGAGTTGGACAGGGAACTAGCAGAACAGATCAGGAGGACCTGTGAGAAGGGTAGTGGTGACTGTGGGGGACTTCAACATGCCAGGTGTGGACTGAAGTACCCCAACAACCAGGAACAGAAGGGAGCAGGTACTGCTGGATGCCTTCCAGGACAGCTTCCTGTTGCAAATGGTCAGTGAACCAACCAGGTTAGGAAATACCCTTGACCTTGTGCTGGCAAATGGGGACTTTGTGAGAGAACTTACAGTGGAGGAACCGCTGTCAGGGAGTGATCACCGCTCAGTATGGTTCACATTGTATGTGGGCAAGGAAGGAGTGGAATCTGGCACAATAGTGCTGGACTTCAGGAGGGCTGACTTTGGGAGGATGGGGGAAGTGGTAAAAGGGTACCTGGCCAGAATTCAATCTAGTATGGACACTAACCAGAGGTGGGAGCTCATAAAGCTGGGGATAGTGGAGGCAACTAAAACCTGCTGCAAAGCCCAGAGCAAGAAGGCTAGGGCTAAGAAACCGATCTGGTTGAGCAAGGAGATCATGGAAAAAGTAAGGAGGAAAAGAGCTTCCTTTAGGAAGTACAAGAAAACAGGGAGGGGGGAGAACAGGGAGGAGTATTTGATAGAATTGAAGGAGGTGACAAGGGCAGTAAGGGGAGCCAAAGCATCTATGGAACTCAGGCTGGCACAAGGCATTAAGAAGGGGGAGAAGGGCTTCTTTAAGTATATCAGGGAGAAAAGGAGCTGTAAGGACCACATAGTAAGGATTAGGAAGGAGGGGGGTTGGGTGGAAGCAGGGTACAATAAGGCGGAAGCACTAAATGAGTACTTCTGCTCAGCATTTACTAAAGAGAAGAGGGGGGTGACACCCAAGGTGAAAGAAATGGCAGAAGAAGGGGAAGTGGTGATAGATGGGAAATCATGAGAGCAGAGTTTGAGAGGGTTTGAAGGCACTGAGGATGGACAAGGCGCCAGGCCCAGATGGCATCCACCCAGGGTACTGAAGGAGCTGGCAGAGGTCCTTGCAGGACCTTTGGCAGACCTATTTAATGCCTCACTACATTCGGGGTGTGTACCTCGGGACTGGAGGATGGCTCATGTGGTGCCCCTCCACAAGAGTGGCCCCAAGGATGAACCGGGAAACTACAGACCAGTGAGCCTCACATCCATCGTGGGTAAGCTAATGGAGACTATCCTGAATACCTGCTGCACCTGGCTGTGGGATTCTGGACCCTGGCTGGGGCACTCCCACTGGGCTGGGTATGGGTAGTGGGATCTGTGGCTGCAGCCCCGGGTCTGGCAGAGGAGGTGGAGACACGGGGGTTGGATTATCCAGCACTGGTGCTGGCACTGACACAGGGTCTGGGCTGGGTTCTGGGAGAGGATCCCTTAGAGGCGGAATCAACAAAGCAGATGGCTTCGGCACTGGGACCACAGTCCAGGCTTCGGTACCCCAGGCCCTCTTGGCACCCTTTTATTCTTCTCCTGACCCTTCCCTTGTTTCCCCTTCTTCTTCATGCCTTTCTCCCCCCATCTGGTTCTGCCACCTCCAGCAGCCGGTTTGCCTTGTCTACCAAGTCCATCACCACCCAGTAGCATTCTTCCTTGCTGGGCTTCACTCTCTTTGGTGCCATCCTTCTGCTCTGTGTTACCTGATAAAAGAGAATAAAGACAGGTCAGCCTTTCCCCTGTGTAATACCCTCTATTATGCCCGTTTTGGCCCCACTCCCATGGCCTCTCCCATTTCATTTGTGAGGCCCGGTGTCCCAGGCCTGTTCTGCTGCAGCATGTCATCGAGCACCCTGTCGTGTCCCCCCCAGATCTTTGTTCTCAGGTCTCATGGTCTCTCTAGCCACTGACACCTTCCTCCCTGCATCCCTGCTGGATTACCTGTCAAGCCAGTCCTCCCTCCTTCAAGGGGTTCCCTTTCATCGAGCCCCTCCCTCATGGCGATGCTTGGTGGCCCTTAATTTTTTGGCCCTTGTTCCAAACTGAGGCCGCTGCAGAAAGAGGAAGGTCTCCCCCAGTCTTGGGTCCCCTGCCCTTCTGATGCCCCCCTGCCACCATGTTATTGCTAGGCCCTACACCGCCTGGCACTGATGCCATATGCCCTGTCACATGGTTTGTCCCCTGGGCCCTTCTATGCACCATCCCTTTTATGGTTAAAATTACCCCTGAACTGAAGGAAAAAAAACCTTGCTGCAATGAGGGAGCCACTGTTGTCCCACTGAACCACTCACTGTGTCTTTTGTAACTGCCCCCAAATTAGATATCCCCACAGAGTGAGGTGAAAGCTCCTGAAAACTCCTTAGTTTCCTTCTGCCTTTGGCTTGGGCTTCCAAGCCCTGCACCACATTATGTGAACGTCAGACGCCATGCCATGCAGTGCCTCTCCAGGCCCACTCTCCTTTCACAAAAGGCCCTTTTGTTTGAAAATCTCACTGGATATGGGAGAAATCACTCCCGATTGACACTGGGTGCCCTTCCATCTCCCCTTCCCTTGCTAACATTTTTACTTCTTCCCCTTAGGCCCTGTACCACATGGCAACTCCCTCAGCCTCCATCTCATGCGATAGGCCACAGGCTTCCTTCCATGCTCATCCCGTCCCCATCATTTGCTGTTCTTCAATGCCCCTTCTGCTGCTAAATTGTTCCCTTCTGTCCTTCAAATTCATTCCCAATTCTCTATTGATGAGCCTTTCTCTTTCCCTCTGCTTGCTTTTGTAACCCAGTCCCCTCCCGCTCACTTCACGTCCTGTGCCCTGAGCCCTGTACCACATGGCAATCACATCAGACACCGTCCCATGCAGTGGGCCCAGGCCTCCTTCAATCTTTCGTCTCTTTTCTCACTCTCCCTCATCCCCTGGCTCCTTTTCTTAAAACACAGCTCCTTCTGTCTTTAAAGCAATATCCCTGTCTCTGCCCAATTCATGGTCTGCCTCCATGGCTCATCTTTTCTTTTAGGCCGTACCTCACTCCTGCACATGCTATTTGGCCGCTCTTGTAGTGCCAAAGCTACCAGCCCTTAGGGGGAACTCCTCTCCCCAAGAAATCACTCGCTGTTCACCTGTACCAGCTTTTGGCTTGTAGCCCACCACAATTAGACTTCACCAGCCACCAAACAAAACACCACTTCAGCGTTCACGCTGCTCCCCAGACCACTTAAATCCATCACATAAACGCCACCTCCAACATTCCAGCTGCTGTGCCAAACACATTTAAACCAACTAATGAAACGCCCCATCAGCATTTTAGCTATTCCACTTCTTGCTTAAACCAATCATACAAAACACCTCTCCAGAGTTTTTTGCTGCTTTTAAATGCATTTAACTCTACACACCAATGACCCTTGGCGTTTGTACTGCTTCTCCCATTCACTTAACAAAATTGCACAGACCACATCACTTCCAGCATTATTGCTGCTCTTCCCTTACAAGCTGCATCCTACCTTCTCACTGTGGCTTGTAGGTTTAGTCACTGTTCCAACTTGGCTCCTCAGGCTTCTCTTCTTCTTCCCAGGTATACTTACCGGGATTTTAATTAACTTTACCTTCTCTTAATATAGCTATTTATTTATTATTTTCTTCTTTTTTTTTAAACTCAGAATTCCTCAATACGAAATGCCCAGTGTCTCCCAAAAGCCTGCCAAACTGATTTGCTTCCAGAAGGAAAAACTCTTGGAGCAAATTTGTGGGCTTCCTTTGCTGTGCAGTCCCTTATAACTACCCCCTTTTGTAGTGCCTCCTGGCTCCTCTCGGCCACTCACAAGTTGCCAGTTCTTTGTTCCCACCACTCCCCTTTGCCCACCCATTCTGTGACCTCATCAGGTCCACCTCTTTTGTGACCTCATGCCCTTCCATGTTCCCCTCCCCTTCCCCTCTCCTGAGCTTCCCACACCTTCTGTCAGGGCCTTGCGACAATGGGGTCTGCCCCTTTAATTGGGCAACCCTCTTTATGCTGCACCTGTAGCTCCTGAAAGGAGCAAGTGTATGAGGTATGTGTGCCACTTTTAGTGGCTGAACAAACAGAAAGAGGAGCAGTTCTTGGTGCTATGGAGTGTGATAGTAGAGGGCACCCCCTCCACTCCTATGGTGGCCTCAGAGTTAGCCACTCTAGGTGGCTCTTTTAATGGAGTGGAGAGGAGAGGGTGTTAGAAGAAGGACATCCTGACATAGCAATCCCTCTCTCTCTCTCTCTCTCTCTCTCTCTCTCTTCCTATGTCTCGAACAAAGAACAAAGTGTGTTGTGCTCCAGCAGCCTGGCAGAGGAAACTAAAATATGTGAATAAGCCAGGCTGCTCAAATAAATAAGAACACAGAACATGTTCTTGTTCAGGCTCCCTCTACACCCTAAAGCCTTTTCGAAGGGTGCCTGACACAGTTAAGAAAATCAGCCCATTTGGCAAGAGGGCCCTGTTACACGAGGTCCCTGCACCCTAATTGATACCCTCAGGGGTACACCGTAGACAGCTAATGTTTAGGCATAGGTTATACTAATACATAGGGCTAAGGGCATCTACCGTATAAGAGTAGATTTCAGGACATGAATGCATATTATTGTAACCCACTTTGCTTGCTAATGCACACACATTATACCATATATTTTCTGTCTATTTCTTACTTGTCAGATGCCAAGACACCTGTCCTTGAAGTAATTGTAATATGTAAGGCAACATTGCCATCCTTTGGTGATGTGCACCACTACACCTTGTTATGTAAGACTCTGTATAAGAACGTCTTTGTTCTAAAATTGATGACTTTACAGAATTATATAATGTTATCTTGGACCATGGAGCCACCTCCAATTTAGCCAATAGGGCTCATCTCTGTAACTAGAAATGTTTCTATCTTTTAGTAACCATAGTAATTATCACAAGTATATAATGTTATGCAGAGGCTTTACACCTCGGAGACCCGAGAGATCCCAAGAGACTACAGAGAAACCTCGAGGTGTAGGGAACGCTTAGCACTGGCTCCCTGTTCAGACAGTAAGAACTGCTTAGGGCAACTGTGATTTATCCTGTTGTAGTAATAAACGTTTATTACTCGAATGTAACTCTGTTTGTGATTATTTGCATTCCTAATATTGCCAAGAACCTGAAAGTGAGGTTCAGACCTCTTACAAATTGTGACCGTGTGCAGGCGATATTTGGTGTTTGCAAGTTTTCACTTGTTGCTATACATTTCCCTCTTTCCACAGGGACTGCAGGTGTCACACTCCCATAACACCTCTCCCGTGTTTCTACCAGTTTGTAGATACTTGCAAAAGTCTGGCTGACTTTTTGGGTGTGGTCGATGCCTAGCCGAGCCCTCCATAGCAGCTTTGAATTGCAAGCCTACAACTTATACAATAGCCGGCTGTGTTTGAAGTACTCGTGTTGAGATCGACACGCTAACACGTGGTCTTTTTCACAGTTTGAATTTCACCCTCCTACACAATGGCCACAGTATCAGATATCTGCACAGAACTGAGACCCGATGTCTCTAACTTCCTTACCTCCCATGGAGGATGGGCTGACTTCGCGAAGGACGCAAGTCAATCCGACAACCCTGTACTGGGGATTTCAACCCAGTATGCAGAGACGTGACAATAGACCAATAAGCGTTGCGTTTAAGGGTTGATGGTCGCTGCTCTCTACGCTGCTTTGGAAGCCTCCGGAGCAAGGTTTCATACCCTTGATCTGCAGATCGCATCTCTTAAGCAAGAGATGGGTTTACAGGAAACAGAATGTGTTCGAATACAGCAGAACTTGAGTCAGAACTCCAACTCTCAGCGTAATGAAAAGGATTCACTATTGCATCATTCAGCACAGGCTGGTGAACAAGAAATGTGTACTCTAAAACAGGAATGTGAAAGTTTGAGACAGGATAAGAGTCAGGTTGTGCAAATGAATGATTTGTTGAGTGCTGTGAATGCACAGTTGAGTGATGAAATGGGTGAGCTTCAGGACAAGATCAACCAGGTACGTAACAATTTAGAAATAGCCTATAGGGACAATCGCGAATTGAGCGCTGCGTACCGTGTTTTGCAAAAGCAGAAGCAGGATCAGGTTGATATGGATGTTGCAAGTGTGAATCTTGATGAATGTAAAGCTAAGATGGATAAACTGTGCCATCAGCGAGAGGTTTTGGCTGGCCACGTTAAGGCAATGGGAGGCGTAGCCCCTGCCTTTCACTCGTCATCAGAAGGGGAGCTATCTGATGATGACGTCTCACAGTACAACGCCCAGTCACGCCCCTACTATGGCCCAGACTCCCCACCCAGACATCCACAGTATGGCGGGTCCCCGCCCACTACTCCCCAGGTCACACGTCGACGATGTCATGACGCTCATTATGAGAAACGCCATCATGGCGGCGCCCATGATGGAGGGGGAGCAGGCCCAAGCCTGGTCCCGACGGCACCTCCGAGCCGTTATTAGTGTGGAAGACAGGCAAGAGATTGAAACCATGATTGATAGGGCATTAGATAATGTTCCTCTTCCTGAAAGAAGTATGAAAGCCATTAAAAGCCAGATCCGACAAATTTTCCAAGAAGCTGGCACTCAGGAAGGTGTTGTTTGTACTGCAGCTGAAGCTGCAGCTCGCACAGCATTAGACAGTGCGCGAGACGCATTACCTCTGCCTGATCGACCACCGACTAATCCCCTACAAATGGCCTACTCCGTTCAGCAAATTGCTGACAGTATCAGTCGGATGAGCCCGTCCAACAATCTCAGTTGCCATTTGGAAAAGGTGCATTCCAAATTCTAGATGCTTAGCCTCGACACAGAATACCAGGTCCAAATACTACACCAGACCATCGATCCTGGTTTATGGGCCAAACTCCCCGAAGCAGTTTTCCAGGATGGGAATGCTACCTTTGACGAGGTCGCAGCTGAGCTCATCTCCGCTCATAGCCAAGGTATGGTAGGAGTAATGCTGGCATACCCCGTGAAGCAAAATGCAAAAGAAAGTCCAGCGACCTACCACCAGAGACTCTGGATGGCCTACTGAGCAGGGAAGCACCTGGCACAAGAAGCTGCAGATGTAGATCTTATTGAATATAAGACATTGTTCCTTAGGAACATGATCCCAGCTGTAAGAGAAAAGGTAGAGCCAACCACATACCCAAATACGGATAAGTTTGCTGATATTCTTAGGAAAACTGAGAGGGTGTATCAACTGTACATCTATGATTTGGGTTCCGGTTCCAAAAAGGTTGCCGCCATGGAACCCACTTCCAGGACTATGACACATTACACCGTGTAAGGGCAGGCCCAGCAACAGCAGCCTAAACATCCATCGGCCCCTCTAGCTAGCACCCAGCAAAACCCCCAACAGGGCCAACAACAACAACAGTGGGGTGAGAACCAGAATTGGCCTAAAAACAGAAGGCACAAGGGCAGAGGGAAACCATTACAAAGATCGGGTCCCTCATACAAGGAGATAGCTGAAGAAAACTGAAAATTTCAAGAGCTCCTGGGGCAAGTGCGCTCTGTAGCGGACACTGTTCCCGCACAGACCCTTGCAGCAGTACAATCAGTGACCCATGCCACTACTGGTCATGGGGATACTGGAAGTACGAGCTCTCAGGCCCACACAAGCCTGAACCCGGAAGCTCCTCCCTATATTGCATCATTGCAACACTGTGAAGTCATCCATGCAAGTCAAACCCAACCTCTGCATGCCTCCAGCAATACGGATTGACAATTACAGGCCCCAGTCCGCATTGTAAACAAGCTGGTCTTGGATACAAACGGAAGGCCCTGCACCGAGGCCGAGGTCGGGGGCCGCCAACTAATTGTCTTATTAGATACAGGTGCAGCTGTATCTGTGTTACACGATGAACACCCGGACACGTCTCCTTGGTCTACCGGACGGAAGACCAATATGTCAGGAGTTGATGGTACTAGGCTACCTGCATACCGTTCTCTACCCTTACCGGTAGAGCTAGGCCATTTGAAGGCCTCACATGCTTTCCAACTGATGGTGCTGCATGATCATCCTAGTATCATCGGGATTGACTTCCTTGTACCACACGGCTGTGTGGTGGATCTAGCTAACATGCTGCTGATACAGATCCAGGGTCAATACCATACTGTATTAATTCCTGACTCACATGCTGTGGCAACAATATCTATCAACAACAAAGAGTATGATGTCATAGATTTGTTTAAGAACCATGAACTTTTCCCAAAACTCCTACCTATTCTGCAATGACATTTGGATGCGTTTGCAGTCAACAAGCATGACTGTGGCAGAATGCATACTGTTATCAAGGTGCCAGGCCCGGCACATGAGAGACAAAGGCAATACCCATTTCCCACTGAAGCCTTACCCTCTCTCCGAGAAACGATCAAGTCACTCCTTAAACAAGGAATAATCAGAACTTGTGTTTCTACTGCCAGCTCTCCTGTCTGGCCTGTGAAGAAACCCACAGGTGCCTGGAGACTTACTATTGACTACAGGAAACTGAATCATGTTACTCCCAGTTGCTCCCCAACTGTGGCGTCAGCACCAGATGTGCTTCGACTTTTTTAACACCAGATCAGAAATGGTTCAGTGCCCTGGATATCTCCAATGGTTTTTGGTCATTACCATTGGCCCTTAAGAGTCAATATAAGTTTGCCTTCACCTTTGAAGGACGACAGTACACGTGGACTTGCTTGCCACAGGGATTCCATAATAGCTCATCCCTCTTCCATCTCCACATGATGGATGCCCTACAGAGTTTCTCATCCCCCCAATGTCTCTTACAGTACGTAGATGACCTGTTGTTGGCCACTGCCACACAGGAACAACATCTGGATCTCTTGGATGAACTACTGACTCTCATTCAGAGAGCAGGTCTGAAGTGCAACCCAGCAAAAACACAATTATGTTAGAAAGAAGTACTCTTTCTGGGTTTGAAAATAACTGACCAAGGCCGGAGGCCTACTTGGAAAAAGATTAATGGATTACAAGACTTGCCATTACCCACCAGTGTGGCAACTCTTCAAAGGTTTCTAGGTATGGTAAACTATTTGAGAGATTTTATTTGTGATTTTGCTCAGAAAGCCGCTCCTCTGTATGATCTACTCAAAAAGGACGTTCCATGGAATTGGGGCCCTGTCCATACCCAGGCTGTGACATCACTGAAGCAGGCTTTGGCCTCCGCCCCAGCACTGGTCAACCCCAATCCAGCACTACCATTCCATCTAGAGTGTGCCACCTCTGACATTGCTATGTCAACAATGCTGGCCCAGAAGGTGCATAGCACCTTGAGACCTATTGCATATGCATCGCAGCTCTTGACCCCAGTGGAACAGAAGTATGGCCTTTGTGAAAGGAACCTTCTGGCCACCTACTGGGCTGTCAAGCACTTCCTGTATATCATTGGATACTCACCACTGATTCTCAACACTAATCATACACCCACTACCTTTCTGCTCTCAGATAGAGTGAAGGATGGGTCAGTCTCCAACACCAGGCTGACACATTGGTCACTTCTTCTCCAGGACAGGGATATCCAGGTCCACCAGACCAAAGTTCCTTCTCTGCTAGCTCATGGTCTCCTTTTTCAGGGGGAACCCCATGACTGTACACTGCAGTCGCCTGACCTCCCAGATCCGGGTCCATTCCTCCCTGCCACACCTGAGATACTGGAAAGTGCCTCTTTGTGCCGTGTTTTCACTGATGGTTCAGCATCGTACTATCAGGGAGAACAGATTGCAGGGATGGGTATCTTGGTGGTGTATCCTTATAGGAACACTGTCAGGATATCTAAACACTGTAGTGTAGCTTCATCGCAGTATGCAGAGATGGCAGCAGTGGCCTGCGCACTTGAGTTTATCCAACATGGAACTCAGAATACCATCATTTTTACAGGCTCCAATTGGGTTTGTTGCTCCCTTACAGAATGTCTCCCTTTCTGGCAGAAGAACTCCTTCCTCTCCTCTGATGGAAGTCCAGTGAAATACAAAGACTTGGTAATCTACATACACGCATTGGCACAGAAACACCCACACAAACTTTATGTGCACAAGGTTAAAGCTCACTCTCTACATGATCCCTATCATGCATTCAATGACACAGCAGATACCCTTGCTAAGGAAGGGGCCAGAGGAGGGGATGTCTGGATGATGGATCATCCAGAAGCCAATGCAGCTGTATATGTTGCAGCTCTCAAAAAGAAATCTGAATCTTTTTCTCCCCTGGACCTCTCAGCAGCCCAGCATTTGGACACTGAACTCAAAGAAGTGTTCAGATTCCTTGACAAGGGTACTGAAGAAAGACTTCCTACACATAATCCATATCGCAGGCATGAAGGTAAGTTACACTTATCCCCTGATGATAAACTCATTTGGTT
The DNA here is from genome assembly GCA_016271365.2 of Neoceratodus forsteri. NCBI lineage: Eukaryota > Metazoa > Chordata > Ceratodontiformes > Ceratodontidae > Neoceratodus > Neoceratodus forsteri. The sequence goes on along the minus strand of CM028131.1, from coordinate 1,064,251,844 downwards.
CCAACCAGAGGATACTACCACCAAATTGTGGGTAGTCCCCAGACATTTGAGATCTGAATTTTTGCACCAGGTACATGACACTCCTACTGGCGGACACCAGGGAGCAGAAAATACCCTCCAATGTCTCAAGACCACCGCCTGGTGGCCTGGTATTACCAAAGATGTTAAGCAATACATTGACAATTGCCTTGTTTGTGCACAAAACAATCCCATACCTACAAAACAAAATGCCAAACTTTTACCACAAAGGCACACTCGCCCTTGGCATGCCATCCAAATTGATTTCATTGGTCCTTTTACCAGTAGAAACAACAAGTATGCCCTTGTGGTAACCGACTTATTCTCTAAGTGGGTTGAGGCTTTCCCCACTAAGACATGCATCGAAAAAACAACTGCCAAAATCCTGGTAGAACAGATTTTCTCCAGGTGGGGCCTACCTCTCAAGGTGGACTCCGACAAAGGAACCAGTTTTAAAGATGAGTTGATGAAAGAGTCCCTGGAACTCCTTGGGGTTCAGCAAAAGTTCCACATACCTTATCACCCTCAATCCTCAGGTCAAGTAGAACGAGCCAACAGATGGATTAAGCAAATGCTTTCCAAATTCATTGAAGACAATCCCAAGACCATGGGATTCCCTATTGCCTTTACTCCTTATGGCAATTAGGGGTACACCCTCAGCCACTACCCAGCTTACACCCTTCGAGGTGATGACTGGAAGACAAATGAGATTGCCTGAACACCTGCTCTTTGACCTACACACCCCCACTGCAGACCGTGTGTCTGTGGATCAGTATGTGGAAAAGCTCAGAAAAGACCTCATACACACACACTTGTATGCTGCAAACTGCATGGGCAAAGCCCAGCAACAGTCCAAAATACAATTTGACAAACATGCACAAGAAGTGGATTGGCAGGTTGGAGATCAAGTAATGGTTCTTGACGGTACACATACCACCCACTCCTCTCCAATAAGTGGAAGGCCCTTACCCCATTGTCAACAAGCTCAGTCCGGCAGTCTATCAAGTTAGACTCCTTCACAACAATAAACTGACTGACAAATGGTTACATGCAAACCAATTGAAACTGTACAAAGGAACTTAAACTTACTTTTCCTGACCCCACTGGGCGGAATTGTACTAATGTACTAATCTTTGATCTTCCTTTTCAGATACACTGACAAGATGGCTATCTTGTTCCTATCTCTCCTCCTTGCAGGAGTGATCCCTTTCGCCCAAGGCACGGTACCGGACCTCCTTCGACACCTGGATCCTCCAGCACCTCCAACAGAGGGAGTTTCCATCAAAATACCAGATACTATGATTACTGTCCAGGAAGGTTCTGATGCATACCTCACTGCCTCGGTCATTGCTCCGGACAAATCTACCCTTCAAATTGAGTGGCAAACCACATCACAAGGACAAATTCTCCCTGTGGCCAAACTCTCCAAGGGAACTTTTCAGGGTTGGCCCAACGCTAAATTATCCCCAAATGGTTCACTGTCCTTGTTACAAACTGCATTAAGACACTCTGGTTTGTACAACATTACTGCTCTGATTGATCCTTCCTATTGTAACTCTCTCTCCCAAGATTCTGCCTGCAGATTCTGTGTTGTACACACATGGCCTCTGCAGCCATGTATCTCTGTGTTGCCTCCCACTGAAAAACAGCTTTGAATGTCCAAACATAACCCTGGTCCTCGTAGTGGTCTCACAGCCACTGCCTCCCAGGTTCTTTGATTAATAATTTACAGTTCATGCATATACCTGTTTTGTTTAACCTTACTTACTGGAATATGAAAGAATTTGGTATGTGTCACAATACCAATACATCTGCATTCTATAGTACATTATTGCTTGATAGTTTAGCTGCATTTCAAATTCATACTAAGGACCCTTTCACTGGGGTTTATTCTACTGAACATAGAGGTAATTTTAGGAGGAAAACCCCTCCTGCTACTATTAATCATAAACGTAGTAAACGTGAAGTCAACAGTTCTGATGTTACAGGTGCTACAGGTACCGTCACAGGTCTTTTTGGTACTGCTATGTCCATTTGGAACAAAGCAGACATTGCTGCTATCAAGAGTCATTCTGCCAAGTTCTCCACTGGTTTGGTTAATAATGTTTTACCATCATTATTACATGGTGTGGATGGCCTTAGTCAGGAAGAAAGATACACTGTATACAACATGCATGACATTGCCAAAGCCTTCACTGATTCAAAAGATAAGATTAATGCACTCATACAGCAGAACAATAGAGAAGCTGAAAAACAATACATTGGTAGGGAAATACTTTGTTCTGCATATGGTTCACACATCCTCACTACCATCAACAACCTCTTCCGTGATTTAGAAACTGGAAGAATCCCTGACATAATACATGACAGATGCATCTCTAAATGGTATTGTCCTAAATGTAAACTTTCAACTTGTGTTTCCTTATGTATGCAACAGACTTTGTCTATTCCTCTCTCCACAGCGAGAAATGTGGGGTTTGTGACCAGACACCCAAACACTGGTCCTTGTTTTTCTACCAAGAAATGTTCCATAACAGATACCACGTTTGTCTCCTTTACTGTCTCTTTACTACGTTTTGATCCCACTACAGCTTTGTTCAACAAGCTTGCACTGGCACATTCTATTGGGCATTTGGATGATGACATCTACAGAGAATGCCTGGATCTACCACCTCTACTGGTCTACCACTCCTTCCTGGATGCCTGGGTGGCACCGCACACGGACTGCTGTGCGAAAAAGCAATACATCTACTTGTGCCGATGTGATGTGTTTGATGTCATACGCCCTGTTTGTGGCTAGTCTCCAGACAGCATTGATTGGACTTTCACTATGGATGATGACATCACTGAGAATGGCACCAACTCTTTTGAATCAACACCGTCGCCAGATCAGCTCTACCAGTCTTATCGTGAGGAAGCTCATCGCCTGTCAACACAGATTTTGAAGATGACCTACACATGCCCTGTCCAGTTGCAAAAATGGAGACTACCTACTATACGTTCACAGTATAACTCTGACGGAGAGTACTGTATAGTGACCAATGTTAAGTCTTATACATATGGTTCTGTTACTTGTTCAATTGATTACCCCAACTTTTGTTTTGTTCCCCATCAGAAAACTGTTATTGGACATACCGGCATAACCCCCGTCCCCCTTATGGATGCAGACATTATTGATGGTAACCCAGATTATTTACTCACACTCTCTGAATACCTACCATAGTTTAATGTACACATAGATCCACTTACACTTACATTGAAATCCCTTTTAGATAGGACACACACCTCATCCACATCAGCAATAATATAACCAAAGCCAATGAAGCTGTTCTTGACCTGATCAATGATGGAGATATGAATAATGCATTGACTAACACCTGGTTGGAGATCACGTTTAAAGGTTTTGTTATAATACAAGCATTTTTAATATTCACTTTGATTATTATGCTTTGCTGCTCACGAGTGACACTGCGCCAACACCATGAGCAGCTTGAGTTCCTTTACAAGGCTCGCGTGATCAGGCTTTGTAACCGCCCACTGCTCCTGTCCATTCCCTTGATTTGCCTGTGTTGCCCTTGCAGGCAACAAGGGGGGGAATTGTTACATGAGGTCCCTGCACCCTAATTGATACCCTCAGGGGTATACCGTAGACAGCTAATGTTTAGGCATAGGTTATACTAATACATAGGGCTAAGGGCATCTACCGTATAAGAGTAGATGTCAGGACATGAATGCATATTATTGTAACCCACTTTGCTTGCTAATGCACACACATTATACCATATATTTTCTGTCTATTTCTTACTTGTCAGATGCCAAGACACCTGTCCTTGAAGTAATTGTAATATGTAAGGCAACATTGCCATCCTTTGGTGATGTGCACCACTACACCTTGTTATGTAAGACTCTATATAAGAACGTCTTTGTTCTAAAACTGATGACTTTACAGAATTATATAATGTTATCTTGGACCATGGAGCACCTCTAATTTAGCCAATAGGGCTCATCTCTGTAACTAGAAATGTTTCTATCTTTTAGTAACTCGTAGTAATTATCACAGGTATATAATGTTATGCACAGGTTTTACACCTGGAGACCCGAGAGATCCCAAGAGACTACAGAGAAACCTCGAGGTATAGGGAACGCTTAGCACTGGCTCCCGGTTCGTATTGGTGAGAACTGCTTAGGGCAACTGTGATTTATCCCTTTTGTAGTAATAAACTTGTTTATTACTCGAATGCAACCTGTTTGTGATTATTTGCATTCCCAATATTGCCAAGAACCTGAAAGTGAGGTTCAGACCTCTTACAGCCCAAATGAAAAGATTAGCCGATGGTTTAACTTTGCAGCCATCAGCAATTAAAAAAGAGCTGTGTTTTCAGCTCTAGTTGTCGAGCAGCCCACATAAGCAGCTTGTAGCTGCTCTTTCATATACAGAAAAGCCCCAGTGTTGTTTTATTAAAAAGAATATGAGGACGTAAATACTGGGCTTCATATAAAATCCCAAGAAGGAGTTCTGAATGTTATCAGCCACCACTCCCAATAGCTGTGCAATATAAAAACCTTTCTATTTGCCAGAGTGGGATTGCCAGTATTCAAGACAAGGCAAGACACAAAAAAAGAAATAATAAGAAAAATGCATGTCCTGTACCATTTAAAGCCAGGCTGTCTCCCTTATATAAACAGCTTGCTGTTCCAAAAGCACACACTAAACAAGCAAGATAATTATAAAAAGGGCTTAAACAAAGGCTATAATTATTTCCCTAAAATCCTAGCCCCTTTAAATAAACAACATAAATGTTTTTTATTTATTCCTAGGTTGTCCTGTGTAGCAAGATGTCGCTTAAATGTAATTTATCCCAAAGTGAAGTGCTCACCAGCTAAATTTGGTAGTCTGGTGAACCAGAAAAAACAGGCCAGAAATCCAGCTCCTAATTTTGGAAGGGTCCTCCTTACAGCTAGCAGCACTCAAACTACCTGTATTGAAACAGACCTTACTTGGTGACATCACTCCTCGAGGGAGGAGCTTAGCATCAATTAAAGCTCATTAGATATGTATGTTGCTTTAACTACCTGACAAGTGATGAAATGTTATTGAATACTAGCTAGAAAAACATAAGTACAATCTGTATATATGTGATGTATTAGAATAAAACCAAATGAAATAAAGAAAGCTAGAATACTAATTAAGAAAAAGGGTGGATCATTCTGGATCACATGACCATGATGTTGCCCCCAGAAAAATATATAAGTCTGCTACTAGGGGCTAGGAGATTAGATAGGGAGTCAACAGGCACGTGATGATGGTAGAAGCAAGATCTCCTAGCATGGTATGGGTTTGCACCAGTCATATCTGACTATGCTGAGAAAAAAAAACTAGTGGCTGCCAAGACAGAGCAGTGGTAATTTTTCTGCTTTATCTGGAGTGAATTTAACTCTCTTTTCTTTTGGTTTCTGTACATATTCTTGCATTATATGAAGAAAATAAAATGATACATGTCTTTTTGGCATTTTTTATGCATTAATTTTGATTGTCTGCCTGTTGTGTTATTCTGACAACCCATACCTATCCACACTAGAAGAAGAAGAAGAAGAAGAATCAGCATTTATATAGCGCTTTTCATACACAGTATCCCAAAGCACTATTACAAGCAATGCTAGACTGGTAGTGAAGTGACTGAATGTGTGGTGGCAGCCATATCGCACATCATCACCCACACACAGGCTGGATAATTGCAAGAACCGGTTTATGGGAAGGGGAATGTTGGACAGGACACCGGGAATGTTCCCTGCTCTTTATGAAGAGTACCCTGGGTTCTTTTACTTCTACCTGGACACCCACCAGGACAACACCAGAATGAGCAGATGGGACCTCGGTTTAATGTAGCATCCGAAGGATGGCACACCCCAGCAGTACAGCACCCCCCAATACTGCACTCAGGTGCCAGCGATTTTTAGGTGAAAATCCATCCCGGTGTGGGATGAGAACCCATGACCTTCTGGTCTAGAGGTGGATGTGCTACCAACTGAGCCACACTAATGTTCAGAAAGTATGCAATAAGAGTAGATTGAGGATTAAAAACAAAAAAGGGATGGGCATAATTACACTATTACCATGCATTTCAGTTCTACAAAGAAAGTAAATAGATAAAACAAACTGCAACCTCAGGAGACTTTCATCTGGTAACAATGAAAGAGGTGAGTGAGGTGATTTCTGAGCTTCGGTCAACATTTCATAATTTAGATCAAGGCCCAAGATGTTTGGGAATTTGAGGTGGTGGATTTGGTCTTCTGGAATTCTTCACCAAGAACTTTAAGGGACACCCCCTCTGTGAAGGCCTTTAAATGGGATCTGAAAATGTTCTTTTCTATGCGGGCATGTGGGGCCCAATATTTCCTATAGCTGTTCTAGCTCAATTTTAAGAACTGAATTACATATTTAGGAATTTATTTATTGAGAATGTGTAATGACAATTTAATACTTTAGGCATTTGCTGTATAAGTTTTGTAGTCATTGTGAATTCTTTATTAAATCTGCTGCTACTGCCAGATGTTGTAATGACATCCTGAACCTCCATGGAAGGATGCCAGATAAGATGAAGACTAATACTACTACAATGAACTTTTAGAGATAGTAACCAATCATAAAATGGGTAGAAATGTGATGAAAAAGGGTTGATAGTGTCTCTTTAAAGCCCATATCTCCCTTTCGCTCCACTGCCTTTCCACCACCTTCCCATTTTAGGACACCCAAAAATCCTTAGCTTCCCCTTAGCAGTCTTTGCATCTGCTTCCATTAAACTCTCATTTTTCACCTTTTCTATTGTACAGTATTTTATTTAACTTTTTGCATTCTGCACTGCACTTTTTCTCGTCAACATTTTATTTTTTCTTATTTAATCTCCACATTTGTTATTGCTATTGTAGTCTCTCACAGTCTATTCTCCACCCCCAGTTATACCTGAAAATGAGCTTTGGCTCAGTGTGCCTTTTTCAATTACCACGATGCCAGTAATCAACTTGTAAATGATAAAACCACAGAGCTTTAGTGAATAGAAAACATCTACCTATCTTTTGTTACTCTTCAAATGTTTGAATATCTTAACTAAATCCTTCATCACTCTGCTTTGTTGTAGAGAGAACAAATAAATATCATTCAGTCACTCCAGAGGAGTTTATTTTCCTACTCCTCTGATCACCTTTGTAACTGTAATTTGTAATGTCTTCAACCCCACATATGCAGCAATCCCCTTCCCTTGGTACCTGTCTATTAGACTAAATCCACACACTGTGCTATATATCATGAGAGGGAAAGAAAGAGAGAGAGAGAGAGAGAATAATTATATCAGCACATATTGTACAAGTAGCAGATGATACACTACAGGACATGAAGGTGTGCTCTGATATACACACACCTTAGTGTGTGTTGTGAGGCACGAGGCTGCATGCTGAGTCTATTATATCACCCAAGGCATGCGTATATCAGAGCATGACTGCATGTCCTGTAGTGGAGTATCTGCCTTACAAAATTACCAAAATTTCTTTGAAGGGGATGAAAAATAGAACAAAGTGCAAGCATGCATTCGTTGTGGAATAATACATGCTCATGAGGTGTGCTTCATCTAATCTGGAGATAGCATTTGTACTGTTTTTTCTCACCTATTTTATAATAAAAAACATGTATTCAACAGGTAAGAATGGTGGCTCAAGTACTGCAGTCTGATTGGATGTTCGCCTGACAGGCCTATACATACTTGCACTATAGTGATGTGTCTTCTTCACTACCAAAGGCAAAACATGACATATTGAGCTCTGCTTATTAATACACTTATTTAATTGGTGTTTCAACACTTGTTCAACTACTAACACTGTCAATAAAACAAAGCAAAACAGCAGCACACTTTTTCGACTTTCATTTACAAAATCATTATCCAAGCAAAATGGAGCACAGCAAGTCAATTACTACTCCTCTGGGGTTAAAAAGAACAAAAAAACACCTGAAATACTTAACTCAGTTCTTCCATTTTAAAATAAACCTAATTACAAAAGAATCTATCTTTTAAAATCACTTTTTTTTCATATTCACAAAGTCATTTTCAAAGTGCATATGTAACAAAGAAAATCAGATACTGCCTAGAAAAAATATAGAGCCATCAAACTCAGCTCTACAACTATGTAGTAATACAGCACAACAAATCAGTTGCCCCTCTTCTAGGATAAAATAAAAACACTGAAAGATTTAGATTAGCTTTTTCTCTTTAGAACAAACCTAATTACAATCTTTTAAAACAACTTGCCTTTTTTTGTTGTTTGTTTTTCATATTCACAAAGTCATTCTCCAAGTATTTTTAACAGAGTAGATCAAATACTCCCAGGAATAAATATAGATCCATCCAACTCAGCTCTACAACACTGCACTAAAACAGTACAACAAACTCTTTGTATTCTAAAAGTAACACATATTATTACCTTGCTTTAATCTTTGAAAACATCTAAATGCCAAACACTGTAGCATTTGCAATTAGCTTAGTTAGTTTGCAAAGTCACAAGAAAAATCAGATTTCCAAGCTGGTCATGTTTTATTTATTTTTCCTTTATTTATTGTGCTTAGAGAATTTTTGAGCTAAAGAGCCCTTTTTCAAAGGTGTCGAAGTCTATCAAGTTACATGCAACATCAGAACAAGTTACATCTGACAGCAGACCAATACAATGAACTATTTATTGTGCTTAGAGGACCTTTGAGCTCAACAGCCCTTTTTCAAAGATGTCCAAGTCTATAAAGTTACATACAACAGCAGTCCAGATTACATTTTACAGTAGACCAATAAACAACAGATGAATTCAATAAACAACAGGCACTAACAATAATTATAATACTATAAGGAGCAGTAAGTTAACAACAGATTTTTACAACTGCAGAAGGCATCAACAAGGACTGCAGGCTATTGCAGCTAGCACATATTGTCTAGGTATGCATGCAGTTCAGTTTCTGGAAAAGGTGGGCAGTGAAATGGGCCTTAAAGAAGGAGAAGGGGCAGAGCCATGATGGCTTTGGGCAGGGAGTTCCAGGCTTAGACTACCCTAGTTGCAAAGGAGTGTTGGCCAAGAGTAATTTTTCTAAATGGCAGGAGGAGATTTCGATCCTCCATTGATCAAGTTCTGTATTTGTTCATGATTGGGGAGAAGAGTTTGCAGACACTTGACTGCATTTGATCAAGAAGTGTTCTTTTTTATAGAACATGTAACCTCATTTTCACTTCAGACTGTGTGATTATATCACAAAACAGACTATTCAGAACACAGGGGAATTATACATGTACATCAAGTAATGTGGTCTATTTTATCCAATGCAAGAAATGTCCTCGCACAGGTTATGTGGGGGAGACAAGCCAACAACTCCACACTAGAATTAATTCACATAGACATTCTATTAATCACAAAAAGATTAAGAAACCGGTAGCCCAGCACTTCTACCAGGATGGCCACTCAATCTCAGATATGTCTGTCATGGTCTTAAAAGGACATTTCAACAGTACACAACAGAGATGGGCTTCTGAAATTAGACTTATTTTACTTCTCAATATGGTGGTTGATGGATTGAACACTGATATTGGTTATATGACACATTATTCCACTTCAACTTACACAGACCTTTACTTTAAAAGATGGACATAAATACTTTAGTTCTTCAGTGGGCCTTTGATTTTTTAAGTTTATGGTTATCTACATGTTGACTTCTCACCTTAACACTGTGGTGAGTGTGTTTGTGTGTATTGATGTATGTATGTATGTGTGTGTGTGTGTTTGTGTGCATTTTGCATGTGTTGTGTTTTTGTGTGTGTGTGTGTGTGTGTGTTTTGTTTGTGTATGCGTGGAGCGGTGTGGTATGTGTGGGTTGTGTTTGTTATATTTGTTGTGTCTTGTGGTTGTGTGGGGTGTGCAGGGTGTGTGTGTGTGGTGTGTGGTGCGTATGTACACACGTCTGTGTGGGGGAGCGTGGCATGGGACAATTGTTATGTGGCTAGGACACTTAGTTTTCACATATAGTGTACATTTACTTCCTTCTACTAGTTGTCAGTGGTTGGATTACACACTCTCACATTTTTAAATCTGCTCATATTAAGATGCAGATTTCATTTACTTGGGGGTTCATAAAAGGTGTAATTCCTTTTGATAACGATTAATATTGGTGTGAATGATGCTGTATTATGACTCTTGTACATACAGTATATCTCATTCCTACTAGTTACAGTATCTTTCCCAAGGAGAGAGAGAGGGAGAGAAAAGGGGAAAAAAAGGAGGGGCCCTGGAGGATTTCATCCTTGGAAGTTTTCATTTAGATTCCTTAGACTGATTCTGTGCATTTTTGTTATATGCTGACTCGGTGTTGAAATCTGCACTTATCAGGCTCATGATCTCATTTTCTTGGGAGTCCTTGACAAGTATTTTTATTTGGCACTTACACTTACAAGTGATACTACCATGCATCATTTATATATGTATATGTTTAATTTGGGGCTCTTTTTCAACTTGCAGTTATACCTAATTTCATGATTTTGCCTTATTTTCTGTTCTGTAATACACCAGGACACTTGGAATATAAGTTGTAACCTCATCTTATACGTATTCGAGAGAATGCTATCCCAGGGTTTTTTTTTTAATCACTAGAATGCTTTCTTAGCATACTGAGACATTTTAAAATTTGTGTGAGAAGAACTCTCTGATTGTTGAGAATTCTTGATAACCTTTGCCCTTCTGAGGCTCCTCTGTTAAAAGCATACTGGTGTTAATTAGCTTCTCTGACGTAATCTTCTGTTATGTTTTAAATGTATATGTTAAACCAATGAGAATTATTTCTGTTTTTTCAACATAATCTGGTGTTAATAGTATGGAATTTTCAAAATAACTGTCATAAAGCTTCTGAAGAAGGATCGGGTAGGTTTGAAAGCTAGAGCACTTTGTTCTTTTCTGTAACATCCATGTTGGTCCAATAAAAGGTATCAAATCATTTGTTTCTGGTTCTTTAATATAGAAGTGATTCATTGAGGTTAACTCAGAGGTGGAAAGGAAGCTAGCTCATAGAGGTGTCAGGAGGTCTAAAACTCACTTTCAGGTTCTTGGCAATATTGGGAATGCAAGTAATCACAGACATGTTGCATTAGAGTAATAAACTTGTTTCTTACTACCAAAACGATAAAATCACAGTTGCCCTAAGCAGTTCTTACCAATACGAACCAGGAGCCAGTGCTAAGCGTTCCCTATACCTCGAGGTTTCTTTGTGTCTCTTGGGATCTCTGAGGAACAAGACTAGTGTATCATGTTATATACCTATGATAATTACTATGGTTACTGTAAGACAGAAACATTTCTAGTTACAGAGATGAGCCCTATTGGCTAAATTAGAGGTGGCTCCATGGTCCAAGATAACATTATACAATTTTGTATAGTCATCAATTTATGAACAAAAGAGTTCTTATACAGAGTCTTACATAACTTAGCGTAGTAGTACAAATCACCAAAAGGTGGCAATGCTGACTTACATATCATAATTATTCCAAGGACATAGGTGCCTTGGCATTTTACAAGTAAGAAATACACAGAAAATACATAGAAGAATATTTGTATTAGCAAGCAAAGTATATTACAACAATATGCATACATATCCTGACATCTACTCTTGTATGGTAGATGCCCTTAGCCCTATATGTTAGTATAACATATACTTAAGTGCTAGTTGTCTACCGTGTACCTCTGAGGGTACCAATTTGGGTGCAGGGACCTTGTATAACAGAGGGGTATAGGTCACAATGGTAGGAGTCTGGTTTCATGCTGAGTTCAGATCTGCAGGCTCAGTTGAACACTACTGAGATGCTTTTGAATACGGTGTTATTGGCTGCAGAGTAGATGACCAAACCATTGTCAACCACTGAGATGATAGGACTGGATACTAGGAGTGTTTTTTTTTTTTACCTCAGTGGTGAGGTTGTGCATGTTTCTGTATAGCAAGTCAATGCACTGATTGATGTGCTTGACCAGGGAGTCAGAGTGAGATGTGAAGGATACTGTCATGTCAAGTTGTATGCCCAGGCACTTAAACACATTGACCTATTCTATTGGGTTCCCAGCTGATGTTGTGACGTGCAGCTCAGAGCTGCCCTTTAGGTCATGGGTGCTCCTGAACAGAAAATATTTGTGTTTTTTTTTTTTAATAAATGACCAGCCTGTTAGCTGTGAACAAGTTGTAGACCTTGCCAAAGTCAGATTGTAAGTTGCATTTCAATGACTGCTGGTTGTGGTGTGAGATGAAGATGACTGTGCCATTGACATACTATAGTGCTTTGCAGTGAACACAAACAAATGGCTGAAGAAATGGTGTGGAGAGGTGGAGTATGGCTTCAATGGGGACTAGAATCTCACCTGGAGGGATGAAGGACTATATTCTGCAGATGGCCTGTATCTATCCAGTGGAGGCAAAGGTATCCTCTCTGAGAAGTTTAAGTGCATCCTTAGTGATCATTTCAACTTGCCAAGGGGGTCATAGACCATCAAGGGGATTATCAAAGCCCCCCTTACAGGACATAACTGAAAACAGTGAGGACCCAATAACTAGCATAATATCTAACTGTAAAACTACCATAGTTACAATGGGGGAGAGAACATAAGGTGCATCACTAATGCAGTGTAGGGCACAGACCAATAAACATGGAACATTAAGGGGGTACACATAGTGGAAGGTCATGTGCACAAATGCCTGCAGTCTGGGAAACAAAATCCCAGACCTAACGGCACTGATGGCAGACACAAACCTGGTCATTGTGGCTATTACAGAGACATGGTATGCGGGAACCATGACTGGGATGCAGGTATACCAAGGTATACACTTTTTTGAAAGGATAGAGAGGGGAAGAAAGTAGGATGGGTTGCTATGTATGTAAAGGAAGGAATTAAAGCTATGGAGGCTCAGGGATCCAGGGAAGAAGAAGAGGTATTGTGGGTCATTCCGGAGTCGGGGAACAAAACAAACATCTGTGCTGCAGTAGTTTACAGGCCTCCCATGCAGGGGGAGGATACATATCTAGTATTAGTGGAAGCCATCCATAATATGGCAGCCAAAGGGGAAGTACTACTAATGGGTGACTTCAACATGCTGGATACAAATTGGAATATACAGACTGCAAGCACAATAAGGAGCAGGGACCTCATGTCTGGCATGTATGGGGCAAACCTAAAGCAGCTGGTGATTGAGCCTACCAGAGAGTGGGCTATGCCAGACTTAGTGCTGACAAATGGGGACAGAATCAAGGATGTTGAGGTGGGCAGTCCCCTTGGTACCAGTGACCACAGAACTGTGTGGTTTAGAGTCAACACGCTGGCAGAAGAAAGCCATTCAAAGATTAAGATCCTAGATTTCCAGAAGGCCAACTTCATGGAGATGGGGGAATAGCTCAAAATTTCCCTGGCAGCAGAAGATACGGGGGGGGGGAAGGGGTAGAAGAACAGAGGATTAGGCTCAAGGGATCCATAGCAGGAGTGACAAGTCAATGTGTCAGATTGCTTAGCAAAAGCAAAAGAAAGAAGCAGCCACTGTGGTTCTCTAAGTCAGTAGCCAAGAAAGTGTGAGAAAAAAAGTGAGGCATTCAGGAAATACAAAGAGACACATTAAAAAAAGAAGACAGACTTGAAATATCTAGAGAAGCTGGAAAAGCTGTCAGAGGGGCTAAGGCAAGAACAGAGGAAGGAATAGCACAGGCTATTAAGAAGGGGGGCAAGACCTTCTTCCATTATATTAGTGAGAGGAAGAAGACCAGAAATGGTACTGTTAGGCTAAAGAAGCGAGAAGGTTGGTGGGTGGAGGACAACCTTCAAAAAGCTGAGAAACTGAGCAAATATTTTTGCTCAGTATTTACCAAGGAAGAGGAGCAAGAGGGGCCAAGATTAACAAGGAAAGATGTACAGGGGGAAGAAGTGGACACCAGCCCATTTATGGTGGATAGAGTCTTGGAGGAACTAGGAAAAGTAAAGACAGACAAGGCAATGGGGCCAGATGAGATTTACCCTATAGTGTTGAAGGAACTCAGGGACACCCTAGCAAGTCTGCTGACAACCCACTTTAACCAATCACTAGAGATGGGGGAGTTACTTGGGGACTGTAGAAGGTCAGAGGTGGTCCCCCTGCACAAGACTGGAAGTAGGGAGGAGGCAGACAATTACAGACCTGTAAGCCTGACCTCAGTGGTGGGGAAGCTGATGAAGTCCCTGCTTAAGGAGAGGGTGGTGAAGTTCCTGGAGTCAAGTGGTGCAAAAGACCCAAGGCAGCATGGATTCACTGAGCATAGATCCTGCCAGACTAATCTTATTGATTTCTTTGACTGGGTTCCCAGGGTGGTGGATCAGGGAGGGGCAGTGGATATGGCCCACCTGGATTTCAATAAGACCTTAGACACCATTCCTCATAGAAGGTTGCTTAAAAAATTGCAGAATCTGGGTGTGGGCTCAAGTGGTAAAATGGGTTGCAAACTGGCTAAAAGGCAGGACCCAGAGGGTGGTAGTAAATGGCATAAAATCAGAAGAGGGGGGAAGTGATCAGAGGGGTTCCACAGGGATTGGTGCTGGGTCCAGTTCCATTCAATGTCTTCATAAGCAACATTGCAGAGGGACTGGAGAGGAAAGTATGCTTGTTCACAGATGACACCAAGATCTGTAACCGAATCTACACACAGGAGGGCTAGATAAAATGAGAAATGACCTAAGACTACTTGAGGAATGGTCAAAGGTTTGGCAGTAGGGTTTCAAAGCTAAGACGTGCAAGATAATGCACCTGGGACACAGAAACCCAAGAGAAGAATACAGAATGGGGGGGTGGGGCAAGTTCTATCCACCACAAGTCAGGAAAGACACCTGGGGGTTATCATATCCGATGACCTAAAGTCAGCCAAAAAATGCAAAAAAGCAGTGGGGAAGGCAAACATAATGCTGGGGTACATAAGAAGGGGCATAACCAGTAGGACGAGTGAAGTGGTGATGCCACTGTATAGATCTCTGATGAGACCTCATCTGGAATACTGTGTCCAGTTCTGGAAACTGCATCTCAGGAAGGACATAGACACGATGGAAGCAGTCCAGAGAAGAACAACAACAATTATACATGGACTACACCACAAGCCTTATGAGGAAAGACTCAAGAAACTAAACATCTAGTCACTGGAAGAGAGAAGAGAGAGAGGGGATATGGTAGATACTTTAAATACCTTAGAGGAATAAACAGGATACAGGAGGGGAGCATATTTCAGAGAAGAAAGTGCACAAGGACAAGGGGACATAACATGAGGCTGGAGGGAGAAGGCTTGGGGGAATGCTAGGAAGTATGTTTTCACAGAGAGGGTGGTGGATCCGTGGAACAGCATACCAGCAGAGGTTGTGGAAGCAAAAACAATACAGGGATACAAAAGTGCATGAGATAAGCATAAAGGCACCCTGCTGTAGAGCAGGGCAGGGGAAAGGCAGTCCAGAGAAGAGTAGGGATTGCCAAACCAAGTAGGGAAATGGGCAGACTAGATGGGCTGTATGGTCCTTATCTGCCGACAGATTCTATGTTTCTCTGTTTCCCGTACCTTGCTGATGAACATGCTGAATAGCAGGGGGACAAGTATTGAGCCTTATGGAACTCCAGTGGTTAGAGGGTGTAAGCTGGAGAACATCTTGCCATGTCTATCCTTTTGTAATCTGCAGTAGCAATAGCAAAATATTTGTATTCATCTCAAATATGAACAAAGGATAACTTGATTGAGCCAAGGCTTATTTACAACAAGGTCATATGGTACAAGGCAGTACAGTGTTACAATATTACAGTATTACAATTCCATAATTTACAAAGCATGGGCAGTATAAATCACTCAATAATTTCAAAACGATTATAAGGGAATGAATTCAAGGTAAGGCAGAAGCTGCAAAATTAAGTTATCTAATAACATTCTGTATGTGAGTTTCTTTGGCCCTACTATCAAACCAGGTTTTTCTTACTCCACCTGTTCCTCCCTGATGCAGATCTCAGGGTAAATGGGATTTTGTTCCAGACCACTGATTCTAGATAAATGTAAGCCCCCACAGGCCCCTTATTTAACCAGCAGGCACACCTCCCATAGACTAGGGGAAAAGAGAGGGGTGGGTTACATTAATTGCCACCATTAGACAAAGTGGGATATGCAGATGGAGTAGAAATTATAAAAAACACAAGCCAAGTGTGGCTACTACTTGGCACACACCTCGTGGGACCAATACCATGGCCAACAACTGAGGTCCCAGGGAGAAAATGTTTACTCAGGACTATGCTAGGTTTGCACTTCTGAACAGGGGTACCCAAGTAACTCTAAACACAGGAAGCAATAACATAAATGCCCTAACCAAGTTGGGATTCTAGAGTGTGGCTTTATTCCATAACACAGTAGGAACGCAAAGCGAAGATGGACCCCCAAGGGTTACACACACTGTAAATGCAGACCTCTGAGGTTCAGAACACCAAATTCCAATATTGCATAGGATAACTGTAGAACTTATGAACTAGTCACCTGTAGAACACATGCTTTCTCCTGGAAATGGCACATATGGCTAGTACTTTGTCACGTCACATATTGTATAGGATAAGTTGTGGCACACAGACCACAATGGAGCATAAGAGGCTCAAGACTCGCAGAACCCACATACAAGGGGTAAACTGGAGAAAACCCATTCACTGAGGTAGAACTGGAGAACACACACCCACTGGGGTAGAACTTTCTCCAGGCATTGGCCACATGCACTGACAGAAGAAGCACAGGTGCTCTTGAGAATCCGGAGTGCTAAACTGGTCACTCCAGATGGGGGGGTTTCCCACCTTTTGTATCCAAGTTCATACTCATTCCTCTGGAAAATACACCTCACGCTGTACCACAATGTACTGAAGATGCTCTCTAGAAATGTATTTCACTCTTAACATCCTCACAGGACACCACAGGGGTGTCAAAGGTCAAAGTTCTGTTCACTTGGAATGTCACATTCTGGACTCCAAAGGACAGCCAACTTTTAACTGTTTTAGGGTGACAGGGTTCCTTTGTCAGAGAGTCCACCTTAGAAATGCTTGTACTCCTGGGAAGTTTCACACAAAACAAAAGTACTCACTGAAGATGTCACACAAGGTAGCTTCACCAAATGTCCTGGTAGGAACAAGGGGACTGCCCCTAATATCCTGGCAGCCTGCTCCATCCCTCTTGGGATGAAGCACAGAAAAATCCCTGGAGGTGATTTCCACTGCTTAACCAAGCCAGAAGATGTCTGTATTCCACTAGGATGAGAAAGAAAAACAACATTGCAGCTCTATTTCAGAGCTGCTGCTCCAGACTACTGCTCACTCTGAGGGCTGGAACCAGATTCCCTTCAGAATTCTATCTCCCTCCCTCCCAGCAACTGGCTGTGGCTTATGCTGCTGCAGATGTTCTAAATGACATCATCCCTGCAGCTGTCAGCTGAGACTGAAAACAGAGAGAGAGAGAGAGAAAGAGAAATCTATTTGCTGGAAAATCACTAGCTGCCTCCCCAGCCTACCACTAATTCTAATGGGATTCTTGTAACCCCTGGGAACAAGGGGGATGCATAAAAAAATGTAAGATCTCCCTATTTCTAGATTGCGTTTAGGGATTGCAAAGTCCAGGCCTGTTGCTGTCTGTGGGCTATGTAGTCAGAGAACCACATTGAGGCCTCATTTGGCAGGCCTGACTTCTGGAGCTTTATCATTAGGAGGCCATAGATAACTAAGTCAAAGGCCTCGGAGAGATCCTGAAAGGCTGTGCCAATGCATTCACCTTTGTCTAGGACATTGTAGAGTTCTTTAGAGAGCTCAGTTATGGGGGTTGTCATGCTGTGCAGCTTTCTGAAGCCATGATGTTCAGTAGTGAGAAGGCAGTGATCTGTTATGTAGGACAACAGTTGGCTGATAAAAATCATTTCTAAGGCTTTAGTGAGCAGGAAGAGGATAGCAACCGGCCTAGGGGTAGAGATCGCCATGCAGTCATTGAATTTAATGACAGGGACTACACTGGTGTGTCTCCAGACATTGGGGAGGGAGCAAAATTGGAGGAAAAAGTTGAATATGTTTGGGGTAGTAGAGCCAGTTTCTCAATGAACATTTTTAGTATCTTCATGTCCAAGGAGTCAGGTCCAATTCTTGATTTGTTTGCTCAGCTTAGGGCATATTGCTTAACTGTATCCGTGTTTACCCACTTAAAATAGAATTTAGGCCTATTTATGCCAGAGGAGATTGAAAGACTGTAACTGAAGAATTTTAATAGACATTTACAACATACAAAATACCTTAATATACCGACTTTTTTTAAACATGATGGGCTAGATATTCAAAGGTTTGTACTTGGCACAAAGCTTTTGTGCTTGTGCTACACATGTATTTGTACCAGTTTCCCATATTGAGAGGGTAGCACTGCATGTGTCATTTGTGCTAGTGCTCTAGTGGAAAGTTAATATATGTAGTGCTGAAACTGGGGCATAGTGACCCGCATATCATGTGCTGTGCAAGTGGAATAGTACAGCACAACAGCACTGCACAAATACTGCCTGTAAAAAGGAGGTCTTAACCTAGGGCCAATCACAGAGGCAAGAAGAGGCAAAGCAGAAAACACACACAGAAACACACACACACACACACCATGCTGAAAACAAAATAGCTCACATTGTGTACCTGATGCAGCCTTTCATGGAAGATGAGGAGAGGGTCAATGCCATTCCTGGACCCAGGCATAGGCCCTCGAGGTGCTATGCTGCAGACAGACAATACCATCCATGAGTCACATTCAAAGTTCTCAGTGATAAAAAAATCTTGGGCCAGTAAAAGCTCAACAGGCCCATGATGCTGCTGTGTGAGCTGCTGCATGACCATGGACAGACACCCAGCACAGCCATGTGGTATCTGTAGAGCTCAATGTGAAAGCTGCATTCTGCTTCCTGTCCACAGAACCTTCCTAACACTGGTGGGGGCACCACCAGAATTGCACAGTCTGCCACCTCATAGCTGTTGGGCCATTTTCTTGATGCCTTGCAGGCCCATGCTTGGGAGTTCATCATATTCCCCACCATACCAGCAGAGCAAACAGCAACCATACAGCAGTTTTATTGAGTTGTGCACCTACCATCTGTAGTTGGTGCCATTGACTGCACCCAATTTGACATCCAGGCATCCACCAGTGATGGAATGGAGGCCTAGGTGACTAAGAAAATGTACCACTCCAACAAGGTGCATCATCTGTGTTCTGGCACCACTCTCTTCCAGTGCCCATGCTGACTTCTTCTGGCAAAACTCCATCCTGTACCAGATGTTCTAATGTGGGGACATCCCTAGTGGGCACATCGCCAGTAAGTATACACCAAAGGCCTTTCCCTCCTCCCCATGTTGCAAATGATGACATTAACCCATACTTTTTACCTTCACATGGGACAGTGCATATCCCCTGCATCACTGGCTCCTTATACCTGTCCTATGACCCACATCTATTGCAGAGGATGGTACAAGCAGCACACATCACTACATGCATCATCATCAAGCAAGTGTTTGGAATGCTCAAGATTCAGTTCAGGTGCCTTGATCATTCCAGATTCAGCCACAGACTCATTTATCTCACTGTCAGAGCAAGCAGAAGAGATTTCCTTGATACGCAGGTAAAGATAGAAGCACAATTTTTTTTATTGTCAGCAAAGAAACAGATGTAATAAAAACTATAAGCAATACTTAATGTTTCTAATGTGTTTATATGTGTAAGGAAAGTGTGATGATCAGGGAAACATCATTTTAAATAATTTGTTTTATTTTTTATTTAAGGTATTTTTATTTGTAGGGTCCAGCTAAAGGTTTTTTTACAGTGTAAAGGTAGCAGCCATGTTTGTGATGGAAGATCAATTCTGATTGTAGGGGGACTGATGGAAGATGGTTTTGGCTGTAGGAGGACTGATTTGCTCATTGTGTGATGTGGTTTAGGACCAGGATGACTGCGTGAAATAGATTTCATGCACAGTTACATGATATCTTTTAACCAGTGAGACTTCTTTATTTTGGACACCCATTTTATAGAGAGCTTTAGGGTTTTTTTCTGGTGGTGATTTGTCTGCAGGATAGTATACCTCCCGGGTCACATGCATGAGAGAATGTGCACTAGATCACTGTGTCTCTGTTGTGTCCCATCTGTCATATGGGACCCTCTCAACTGTATATCCTGATGCTACTGATGCTGCTGTGTGGCAACATTGCCTCAATGCATGTCCACCAATGTTC
The DNA here is from genome assembly GCA_016271365.2 of Neoceratodus forsteri. Classification (NCBI taxonomy): domain Eukaryota; kingdom Metazoa; phylum Chordata; order Ceratodontiformes; family Ceratodontidae; genus Neoceratodus; species Neoceratodus forsteri. Next base: position 1,064,231,518 of record CM028131.1, on the reverse strand, counting down.
TATACATTACAGGACATGCTGTGGTTCCCTGAGCTATACAACTGCTATAGCAGCAAGGTTGTGTACTACCACAGTGTCATGGCTGCAGTGTCAGGATGGATGACTAGGTAATGTATTTATTAATTGTATTTTATTTAGATTTTATTTATCACGTAAGGTACATTAGACAAGCAATGCATACTTTTAGGTATGACCCAGGTGAATATAATGTTTTGTACATGTAGCTGTGGTCGTAGGTGTACCCAACAGCATTTGGATGTGGACACCCTCTGTTTTGTGCACACTGTCCGTGATATGCAGCATGAGTGCTGGTATGCATATGCCATGTAATGCATGGTGCACTATTATATTACGGAGGTTGTGCCACTTTTGGAAAGGCCACTGTGTTGGGCTACACCTATGGTACTATGTCCTCCCATACTATTGCACAAGTATACTTCTTGTGCCCCTGTTGTCATAGACCTGTTGCTCCATGCATCCTACTACATACTATGAGGTGTTCATGGTCTGTAGCTGACACGTATGGGTATTATGGACAGAGGTGGGGAGGACCACTGGATATAGGCACTACACAGGCTGGCATACACTGTAGTAGGTCATACCTACAACAGTGGGATGTAGCATTCCAGCTTTGATTGGGCCATTGCACACCTGTCTTTGTGTTGCACCACAGCTGTTCACAATGGTAAGATCTGGCTTTTCATACTCCTGTCCATCGACACCATGCATATGTGGCAGTTGTTGCATAGTACCAACATATGGGTGTATATACTGTTTAGGGTTTATGGTACTGTGCAGTGTTTTCCACTGCGTGAAATCAAAGAGATCTCCTTTTTCCTCCCCCACAGACCTCAGTGCCCAGCAGAGCCAGGCTGGAGCCTGGGAACAGCAGCAGCACTGGCAAGACTAGCCACAGGACACAGATGGAGTCCAGCATAGTAAGCCTGAAGACATACATCCATGCAAGCACCCTGCATTGTGTGTTTCACACTCTGGTTTGCACTCCTACACTATGCTGTATGCTTTTGCAGTTGGAGGCAGATGTCCATATGCACCTCACCACACTGCATGCATGCCTATTGGGCAGTCCCTATGTAGTTGTGGCTGGGGACAATCACCCTGCACTTGAGGCATTGCCCCACCACTGACATTGTGGTATGTCAAGGTCTCTGCAGTCTACTTTGATCATGTTCTTGCGGCATGCATGTCTGCCCTGTGTTTAAATGTGTGTACAGTGCCTTGGCATGCATTACATCATGCACTGGCTTGTCCCCTGTGCCACTAACTTGGCACATCAGATAATTGGTGGTAATGCTTGCAGCCTCAATTGGTACTCCAGTCATTTTCGATTATGTCTGTTGTGCCACAAGCTCAGGTCTATGTATGCATATCTGTCTGGTGGAGGTAGGCTTGGGCCAATGTTGTACACATACACCACTGTGTCATGCTGTGTACATCATACAGCACCCATAGCAATCTGCCTGCAGCAGTGCCATCACCAGTGCCATATGCACTGGGTGTCATGGGACTGCATTTCAACTGAGCTGAGCTTATGTGGCATAGGGTCAGAGGCAGGGAGAGGCATTGGTGAGCACTGCATGTACCTTACCATGTAAGATCAACATTGTGATGCATAGTCAATGGTGTCTAACCAGCGCAGTGATGACAAGAGTATAATTATTTCATGGTGAATGGGCAGGACCATGCATACATTTGGACACATCTGTGTCTTTGCATGGCCACCGTCCTGCACTGGCTCTGTATGAATGTTAACCCTATGTCTAGGGTGGGGCTAGTATCTGTTGGGAAGAGGGAGGCCTCCAGGGGGCTTTGAAACTATGTGCTGATGAGGTACAGGGTGTAGGGTGCCCACACTCCTACAACATCACTGCACTTGCATGTTACCATGACTGCCACACACACTGATGCATGACAGTGTTATTCATATACAGATGTGCTATGTGTAACATGTTTATGCTTAGGGCTGCCTCTATAGCCAACCAGATTGGCTCATGGATGTCTGTTGTCCTGCACACCTGTGTTGGCCTGTGTGCTGGATGAATGCTGTGCAGGGTGCTGTGTGTGTGGGTGTCACTCCAAGTCACTTGGGTCATTACACAATCTATTGTGCTCTGGTCTGATGCTGTTGTTGCTTGTGCTGTGTTTCCACATCTGGCATGCCTGCGGGTGTCATGTGTCCTTTGCACAGTTTGGTCATGTTCCATTGCAGCATGGAATACTCATTGTATGTCCTCTATTGTTTGGATTCACAGTGCTGTCTCTGTTATGCCACACACATTCCTTTGTGGCTGTTTGCCCCCTTCCACCTATGTGTGGCATGGTAGCCCATGTGTTGGTTACTTGTATGCCTGTTATGTACAGTATGCCACTCCTGTGTCCCTCATCCTCTGAGCACAGCTGGCTGAGTTCTGTGTATTTCTTTCAATAGGTGTCCAGAGGGATGCAGGAGCCTGCTGGGCTCGGCAGGCCACAGCCATGACTGAGAACCAGAATAGCCTCCTCAGGAGACAGGTTTGTCTGCTGAGGCTGTTACTGCAGTGGGTGGAGGACTGCACCCATATGGTAAATGAAAACACCCATGACACTGAAGCCCTCCCAATGGCATTGACATGGAACCTCCACCAGCAGCCACCAGCACCACCTCCAGCCCCTGGAGGACTAATTGACTGTTACTGAAGGCAGTGTGCCTTTTTTTGTTTTTCATGGGTGGGTTGCCCTTTTTGGTTTTCATGGGTGAGTTGCCCTTTTCTTACTTTCATGGGCAGGTTGGCTGTTGTTTTGTTTTAATAGGTGGGTGGGCTTTCATTCTCTTTTCATGGATGGGTACCCATTCTGTTTTGTTCCCCCACTTTAATATGGGTGGTTGCCCTTTTTCTTTTGTCCCCCCCCCATTTATACAGTTGGTTGCCCTTTCTCTTTAGTTTCCTCACCCCATCTTTAATATGGACAGTTGCCCATTTTCTTTTGTTTTCTATCCACCTCCCCCTTATATAAGAGCAGTTGCCCATTCTCTTTTGTCTCCCTTTTTTATACGGGTAATTGACCATTTTTTTTGTGTTCTCCTTTTGCATTATGTTGTTGTTATTGATTTTTTTTCAGTTTTGTTTGTTTATAAAGCCTGTTGACCTTGTTCTGCAGTAAAGCTTATTTTTGATACCAATGTTGCTGTGTTATGTATAATTCATTTGTCCCCTTCTCATGTCCACAGCTACCCCATGCATTCAGTGTTATATTCTGTGCTACATACAGTGCTGTGCAAATGCATTACACTGCACTATTCATGCTGTGCTACCACAATGCATTTGCACAGAGTAAGGGCAGCCCTATATTCCAAGGTATTAGCAACAGTGCCATACCTTTGAATATATCTTTGTTCAATGACTGTTGCAACCAGTATACTGTTATGCTTGTGCAACTGTGTTACTTTGCTTTGGCCATTTGCACTCTCTGTTCAGGAGGAACTACCACCCTGTAGGATCACTAACGGCAAAGGAACCCTCTAAGAGGGTTCCACCCATAGAGGTACCACAAGAAGCTTCCCTTGGCTAAAGGTACCTTAGGAAGAATCCCCCGGAGGAGATAGATGTGTAGCTGGAGGAGGAGTGGAGGATGGAGGGGCAAAGAAAAAGTGCTTTAGAGTGAGGCTGTGAGGAACTGCTTATATAACCCAAGAAGGTGGAGTGGCTGATTGCTCAGTCATTGAATCACAGGCATAGCCTTTTCAATTCAATGACCTATGCAACCAGTATAGTGTTATGCTTGTGCAACTGTGTTGCCTTGCTTTGGCCATCCACATTCTATTCCAGAGTAACTACCACCCTGTAAGCGCACCAAAGGCTAAGGAACCCTTGATGAGGGTTCCACCCCTAAAGGTGCTGTGGGAAGCTTCCCTTGGCTAAAGGTACCTTAGGAATTATCTCCAAAAGAACAGTAGCAGCGCCAAAGGAACATTAGCAGTCAATGGCTATGAGGCAAAGAAGTAGAGTAACAGCAACAGGCAGCTTGAGAAACATAAATGAAATGCAGGTTAGCAGAATAGCATGGGTATAATGTATTCCATGAATGACCGCAGGGGGGATTCCTAAGGAGAGAGGGAATGGCAAAGAGGAGCACCATCCACCTCCATATAACAGCAAAATCTACCTAAGTAAACTAGGGAATGCTGCCTAAGGCTAACTAAATATTATGACGTGAGGCACGGATGAGATAAAAAAACCCTTTTGAGGAGGAAATCTCTGGGGATCCAAAGCCCAGGTCACTTTTCGTTCCAGGCTTGGGATACTTTTGATTAGTGATGGCTCTGCTGCTGCAGTTTGGAAACTTAGTTAAGGGGGAGGTGGAAAATATTCAAATTTGGAGGAAAGCTCTCCTCCATCCCTCTAACAAGGATGCCATGGAGGGTTGCGAGCTGGTTTGCTCTGCGACAAGCCTCCTCCAAGGCAGGAGGAGGAGGAGGAGAGCAATGACTGCTGAGGTGCTCAACTGGCCTACCAATCTAAAAAATAAACCAGGTGAACCAGAGGCAGTAGTAGGGAGAATAGCTTAGAAGGTGTGCTGAACCAGCTTGGCAAGCCAAAGGAGCCCCCCTTGGGCTTAAAGGCCCTACCCTTCATAGCTGAAGTTTTTAATTCTGCATTGAGAGATGCAGTTGTATGTCTGCAGGGCTGAAGATCCACCTAGAGTGAGAACATTCCCACTATGGGACAGATAAGAAGGACCCCATCCCAAGTTTTGCACACTTAAGATGCAGACTTCATAGGTGCAGAGCGAGACTGTCAGCTGCAGGGCGAGCCCTGAACCATGGTAATTAATATTCATGGTTGGCATGCCTCCTTTTAAGGGAGAAACAAAATGGGCAGGAGAGTGTAAAAGAAGTGCAGAGTGCTAAAGACCCTCACGTAGGTCATATAGCCTTCAAGGGCAGCATAAGCAATGAGTGGACCTGCATGTAGGTCTGTGAACCAGTGTAAGCAATGATCAGACCTGCACATAGTTTTGAGAGGCAGCAATCTGCATGACTTGCAGGAAGGCAAGCCAACCAGTTCCATTAAGGAAGCCAATTAAGGTGACATAAATACTCCGGAGGATTTTAGCAGCAGAGGCAGGATTTGAACATAAGGTATTTGAACCACACAGGGCCACAGCTCTGCACTACAACTCCCCAGTCTCTCACCATAGGAAAAACCAAAAGCCACAGTAAAATGCCATGACCTATATGTAGATTTTAAAACTAGTTTACAGCAACAGCTGTAGCTGAGCTGACCTCCAGAATATAATAAAGCTGTATACAAAAGTAGTCAAGCAGCATCCAACAGCAATTAGTTATAGCTTCTGGGAGTAGCTAAGCTGAACAGTTATCAGAATTGTAGTGAGAGGAAATGCATAATAAATAACAACAATATTGCTTGGTTTAATTGCATGGAAGCAGGTTTGAATGCCATGGGCTAGCTTTGCAGAGTAAGCCTGGACAGGTGCAAACAATTAAGGTGGATGAGCACTGAGACAGCAGAAGCAGGGAAGCAGCAACAGAGCTGAAACATACAGATAACAATTGTAGTTGCACTGAGGGTTTGCTGAAACTGGTGAGGAAATGGTAGACAAAATAGCACAAGTACAGGATTAGTACAATACAAACAAAGGGCAGCAGGATACTAGATAAACCAGAAAGCCCCCAAGAAGAAAAATACAAAACAAAAACAAAAACACAGGAGGACAGGAAACAGGAAATACAAAGAAGTATGCAGCAGACAGAGCCAAGCAATACTAACCAGAAAGCAGGAGAACACAACCCAGAAGTCCAGCAGAAACCAGGGAAAGGGGAGCATTGGGAACATTGTTTAACCAGAAGTAGCACACTAAGCCGAAGCTTGTTTCCAGATACGACCTTGGAGAACAAGGAATTTAAGTGACTTGCTCAGGATCACACAGTATGCATCTAGTCAGCTGTGGGATTCAAACCCAGGTCTCCCGATCTGCAGCTCAGAGCCTTAACCCACTGCACTATACTGCCTCCCCAACCAAACCAAGCAGAGCCAAAAAAAAGCAGCACTGGGGTGGGGGGGTGAAGATCCAGCAGGCCCCAAGGGAGAGAACAGACTGACAGAGCCTTTGGCTGCAAAGAAAAAGTGCTTCAGAGTGAGGCTGGGAGGAACTGCTTATATAGCCCAGAAAGATGGAGTGGCTGATTACTCAGTTATTGAACCACAGGCATAGCCTTTCAATTAGGGTACTGGCACTAGCACATACACAACACTAACACAAATGTCTGACTATGAGGCCCAATTTTTCTATCTAATAAGAAACTGTATATGGCAAATAAATTTGTATTATAATAGAATTTTATACAAACATTAATGTTCTTTAGGTTGTTGCATCTGTTGAGATATACAATAGGTACCTCTGTCCAGTGCAAGCAGATGAGCAGTCATTCTATGGCCTCATGCCTCAGTCAACATCTGAGGTGTGCCTATACCAACTATACCATGAACTGCAAACTCTTACCATGCATTATGGTCTGTATTATACTTTTACTGAAACAAGTTTTTGTCAGTACCAAATGTTTGCATGTATATTGTATGTGGCAGCATGCATAGTGAGATAAATAATTTGAAGTGGTTCCTGACTTCCTATTAACTGTAAGCTTGTGTTTGCACTGTAATTTAAAACTGTCAGGCTAACCTACTTGTCTAGATGTAGTGCATGGGCCCATCAGGCCTCGACACACATGTTGATCCATTGTAAAGGAAGGCTTCCTCGCTCACCATGAAGTGTCGTGTGTGTGGCAGAACATTGCTGTGTCTCTCCCCAGTCTGGGACCAGTGATTCACGTTGCAGCACCTTTCCTCCAGCCTTGACTCATATAGCTGGCTTACTGATCTCACACTCATACACAGATAAGTTGCAAAGGAAGGCAACTTGATCCCCACTGGGTCAACAGCCATCCCTGCAAATATTATTTTTTTTTTAAACAGTTTTGACCAGAAATGTTAACATTGTCTTTTTATGACGCCCCCATTCAAAACATGACAGGTGTCATTTATACAATACTGGATGAAATGTCATTCCATGCTATAGGTGCAAAATCACATTTTGGCCAGGATTTGAAAATGACAGCTGTTGGGTTCATAAGGTGGTGTGAGAAAATAGCTATGTTGACAGTTTGGAGTCAAAATATTGAATATTACCAAAGTTAAGAGCAAGCATTGAACAATGTCACTATACCTTCATAACTTTGTTGTCTTTTTTAATATTTTGACCCCAAAGTTTCAACATAGTCTTCTTATGACCTCACTGCATGAACCTGGTAAGTGAAAACTGTCCAATCCCTGCTGAAATATAATTTTGTGCCACAGGTGTGAAAACACATTTTCATCAGGATTTTTGGAAAACAACAGTTGTCATGTTGAAGAGGTGGTGTATCAAAATGGCTGTGTTGAAAACTCAGGGTGAAAATACTGACAATTTCCAAAGTTTTGAGTCAGCAATGAAATATTTCAATGTACATTCATAACTTTTTTTTTATATATTTACCCCAAAGTTTCATCATGGCCTTCTTATGACCCCACCACACACATCCTGTAAGTAAAAATTTCCAAATTCTGACCAAAGATGATTTTGTAGAGCAACTGTGAAAATACCTTTCAGCCTGGAGTTGAATAATTTCATCAACTGGGTCATGTTATGGGGTCCCAAAAACTTCATGCTGAAAATTTTGGGGAAAAATATTTAAAAATTACCAAGATATGAGCACAGCTTCAAAATGAATTGAAATATATTGACTGCAAACCTGGTTTCCTCAATTCCTGGTCTGGCATTGAAGACTGAAGAAGTGTCTCTGGTCCAGTGAGGATTATGGCATTGGATCCCCAGTAAGTAAGAGTGGGGGATGCTGGGTGCTGAGTCAAAGGGCAACAGCAGCAGTGGCAATAGACATCAGTGGACCATTTTCTTTTTTACAGGGAATTTTTTAAATGTAAAAAAAAAGACTGCAACTGACATTTTTCTTTATTTGAGGTGCCTACACTGGGGATTGGGCACCTCACTGTCAGTCTGGTGGCACAAGGGATGGTCTCCACAGTGCTAAACAGTGGAAATTGACCAGATGGAGGATACCAGCCAGCACCAGGAATTGGGCATCTTGGTGTCAGAACATGGATTTAAAAAACAAATAAATAAAAAATATGATGGACAAAAACGGTGATGGCAGTGATGTGCTTATAATGGAGTGTGATGTGAGGGACAGACAGAGAGAGAGAGAAACAGACTGAGAGAGCACCACCCAGCCGCACTGCTCAGCTGGTTGGTGGGTGGCAGGTAATGGCAGAGGCAACAGACATTGATGGACCATTTTGTTTTTTATGGGGATTTAAAAAAAGACTCTGAGTGACAGTTTTCTTTATCTGAGATAACAGCAGTGGGGATTGGGCACTCCAGTGTCTGTGTCATATTTGTTGACACTGGGGGTGTTCTCCCTGCTGTCACATAGTGGAAACAGGCCAGGTGTTGTGGTACTACTCAACACTGCAGATTGGGAAACCCTGTCTCAAAACATGCATCTAAAAAAAAAAAAAAAAACAGTACAGAGTACAAAAATAGCTATGGCAGTGATGCACACGTAGTGGAGTGTGCTGGGAGAAAGAGAGACCAGCCCCCTCTCTCACTGCTCAGCTGGTTAGAGGGTAGTGTTACACAGATGAATCAAGCTGACCACTGTCTGAGAGGAGTGGTTGGCTCCTTTAACCTACATGCAGTTTCTGCCTACCAATCAGTGAATATTGTCATGCCCCGAGTACCTGGTTATTGGTCTTTCACTGACAAGCCCATTCCAGCACTTAGCAGTGACACACCTCTAAAATGCCATTCTTCATGACAAAATGTTTGCTGCAAACACATGCACCTGCAAACATAACAAGCATTTGCCAATGCTGAATGTTTGCTTCCTAGCATTAGAACTTGAAGTGCAGGAGTTAGAGAGAGATGCCATATAGGAATGCCATTGAAGTATTGAACTGATGCCAACTCCACCCTCTCCCTGCAGAGATGGACAGGCATTGGGGTGTGCCTCTGGGCTGTCACTCATTATGGTCACAACATTTCACCTCACCCTACCCTTCAGACACTGACAAGTGTTAAGGTGTGCCTTGGGGTGTTTGTTCTTTACATTCACCTCATTCTATAAGGAAATATGCTGAAATAGGTGCAGTATATGAGAATGGGGTGAACTCTTGGAGCAAAGAGTCCCAGGTGCACCTCGATGCCTATCACTGGCTGCATGGTGGGGGTGAAAGTGGAATGGCATGTGCATTATTGTCGACAATCCTAAGTCACACCCCCTGACACCTGTTAGTCCCTACAGGGTTGGGTATTATAGTCAAAAACTCTAATGCACTGGGCCTTTCTTGGTATTTTTACTCCAAGTTTTCCACATGAGATTTTTGTGACCTCATTACATGAACAGTGACACTATCAGTTCTTTAGACGAAAGGTGATTTTGCACAGCTACTGTGCCATTTGGCACCACAGGTGTGAAGACCCATTTCAAGCAGGATGTGAAAAGTGACATGTGTACTGTTCATAAGGAGGTGTAAAAAATGGCCTGTTGAAAATCTGGAGTGAAAATGCACAAAAACTGGTGAAGTCATGAGCATGCGTAGAAACCGCACAATGTACACCCATAATGTAATTAGTTTGGGGATATTTTACAGCAGATTTTCAACATAGGCATTTTGGGACCTCCGCTCATGAACAGTGTCACTGTGATTTTCTTAATCTGTCCCAAACACTAATTTCCTACAGCAAACATGATATTCTGTGCCAGAAGTGTGAAAACACATTTCAGCCAGGTGTGAAAAATGACTGCTGTACTGTTCATAAGTTCATGAACTTATGAGGGTGTGGGGAAATTGCACAATGGATGCTTGTACCAGAGACATTTTATGGACTTTCATCATCAAATTTTAAACATAGCCATTTTAACACCTCTGCTCATGAACAGTGTCACTGTGACCTTCATAATGTGTTCCAAACATTGATTTTCAACACTGACTGCACCAATGTGCGATACATGTGTGTGAAAACATATTTTGGGTGAGGTATGAAAAATGACAGCTGTACTTTTCATAAGGAGGTGTGGTAAAATGTCAATGTTGAAAGTCTGAAGTGAAAATATTAAAAATTGTCAAAGTTACGAGCGTGCATAGGAACTGTGCAATGCATGCTCTTAAAACAGTCATTTTGGGGATATTTTTTCACCAGATTTTCAACATAGTGTTTTTGAGAGCCTACCTCATGAACTGTGACACTGTCATTTCATTAATCAGTCCAGAAAGGCAGTTTCATGCAGTGATCACGAAATCATCATTCAGGACTGAATAATAAAATGACAGTGACTGAATTCATGAGGTGGGTCCCTAAGAACCCCATGTTGAAAATTTGGTGAAAAAATGTTAAAAAATGGCCGAGATATGCACCAAAGTTGAAAAAAAAAAAATTTATGCCATTATACAGCTTACCATCATTTCTTCAGTTTGCGGTTGGCTTTGAAGAGTGCAGACGTGTTCTCAGTCCACAGAAGATCCTCACACTTGGCTCTGGAGGTAAGTATGGGGTCAGGAGGTGTGTGGGAAGGTGGGTGTGTAGAGGGTGGGCATGAGTTGGGGGAAGGGGAAAAGACAGTCAATGAGGGACCATTTTTTAATTTTTTTTATACAGGTGTTGCTTTTTTTTCCTTTTGAGGAAGACGAAGCAGGACTTTTGCCACACTGGCATGGGCTCCCAGCATGGCAGCTGGAAGCTTGTTTGGGGGGCAGTGGAGCTGATGGGAGATTGAGCAACCCGTTGGCCATAGGGACTTTTGCCATTCTGGGGTGGGCTCCCAGTGTGGCACTTGGAAGTCTGTTTGGGGCAGTGGAGCTGACAGGGGATTGGGCACCCCCATCGACCATACAGTGTGCGGGGTGGAGTGCATGAGAATGCTGGGATGGGCTCCTAGTGTGCTATGTGGGTGTTTGTTGGGAGGGGCAAGAAAAAAATGGAGCTGTCTATAACCGTTGTTCAGATGCAGTGCTGACATGTGGGCACACTGCATACTGCTGACAGCAGTATGTAAATGGTCTGCCGACGACAGTATGCAAATTTGCCGACTCATTACCATTGCTGATTGTAGCGGTCTTTTGCTTTCAGCTGTATGCCACTGCATCTGAATTACTGTCATAGACAGCTCAGACATTTATTGGTGCAGTGAGGCCGCACCTGCAAGAAGGAGCAGGGCATTGGAAGTGGGGTGGCACACTTACGAAAATTCGTATGGTGGCACTATGTTTCTTGCACATGCGTGGAAGCAAACATAGAATTTATCAGCAGAACAGGACCGCTCAGCCCACCCAATCTGCCCATGTGTTGTCTACCTACTTGTAACTCCTGCCTGAATATGTTACTGCATGTCTTATTCTGCTTGTGTCCATCAAGACCTCCCTGTGAATAAGCTTGCTCAATGGATTTTTCCTACAATGAACTTGAACCTACTCCACCTCTATAGCACTATTGATCTCTGTTGACCCCCTCCTTCCCCTTTTTCTAATATACTCCTATGTTTATCCCATGCATGCTTCATGCCTCTTACCATTTTAGCTTCCACCTCTTCTCCTGGCAGTCTGTTCAAGGTGTCTACCACCCTTTCAGTAAATAAATATTTCTTCACAGCTATCCTGAACTCCTCCCCCACCAGCTTCAATGTATATCCCTTGGTTTGGGTGCTCATCCTCATTTGAAGGAAACTCCCCAACTGTACCCCGTTTACCCCTGTGAGGTTCTTTGTAGGTCTTGATCATGTCACCTCTTGTCATCCTCTCTTCCAGAGTGTACATGTTGAGATTCTTCAGCCTTTCCTTGTAGGGATTCCTGAGAAAATCCTGAACCATTTTAGTTGCCCTCCTCTGGAAAATCTGCACCTTATGTCCTTTCTGAAGTGTGGACTCTAAAACTGGACAGTACTCCAGCTGGGGGTACATTGGGGAGTGATACCATGGCAGCACAACATCCCTCCTCCTACTGGAGATGACACTTCATATGCACCCCCAGAATCCAATTTGCCCTGCTCATAGCCTTGTCACACTGTACTGCCATCTTGAGGTCCCCTGATATAATAACCTCAAGGACCCTTTCATGTCTAGGGAGTATCAGTATCTCCTGTCATCCTGTACTCAGCATCGGTGTTCCTATGCCCTATGTACAGTACATGATTTTACATTTGTTTGCACTGAACCCCAACTAAGTAAGAAAATGGAATTGATTTGTATGAATTGCAGACTTTTAAGCAGCTTTTTGGGGCATGTGTATGTATGTGTGTGTGTTGTGGGGGGTCTGGTACTATATTAGCTTTTGATTTTGGCCTCAAATCAGGTGCACTCCTGTAAACAGATAAAACATTTTTAAGAAAGACTCATTAAGAAATGTAATAAAGTCTTTGTACATTCGCCTGGGCTGAGCTTACAGAAGGAGAAATAGAAACTTAGACTTTGACAGCAGATAAGGACTGCTTGGCCCACCTAGTCTGCCCATTTACCTACTTACAGGATAAGCAGCAGATTCTAGTTAATCAACAGCCTATTTCTTTCTACCCCCCCACAAGAATTGACTTATGTCTGTCCAGTGCATTCTCCTACAGCTTTAGAGCCCACAACCTCCTCAGGAAGGCTGTTCCATGCGTCCACCACCATCTCTGTGAAAAAATACTTCCTCAGATTGCCTCTGAGCTGTCCCCTCTCTATCTTCAAATTGTGTCCTGTTGTTCTTGCACATCTCTTTTTCTGAAGGATGCTACCCTCTTGGACTTTGCTGATTCCACTGAGGTACTTAAAAGTTTCTATTATTCCCCCCCCCTTCCTCAAGGGTATACATATTAAGCTCCTTTAGTCTTTTCTCACATGGCTTCTTTTGCAAACCCTGCACCATTTTAGTTGCCCTCCTCTGGAGTGCCTCCATCCTGTCTATGTCCTTGTGGAGATGGGGTCTCCAGAACTGGATGCAGTACTCCAGATGGGGTATCACCAACTGTCTGTCCAGAGGGGTAACACATTCCTGTTTCATGCTGGTGATGCCTCTCCCTATACATCCCAGTACCCCCCCAGCCCTTCCTACTGCCTTCTCACATTGCTTTCTAAATTTAAGGTCATCTGATATGATTACTCCCAGGTCCCTTTTCATTTTTGTTGTTGTTACTACCCCACCCCCATTGTGTAATCTTGCCCTGGGTTTTTGTTTCCTAGGTGCATTATTTTGCAGTTCTTTGCATTGAATCCAAGCTGCCATACTTCTGACCATTCCTCCAACCTTGCCAAGTCCCTTCTCATCCTTTCCACGCCTTCTTGTGTATCAACTCTGCTGCAGATATTTGTGTTATCTGCAAAGAGACATACTTTTCCTTCCAGTCCCTCTACAATGTCACCTATAAAGACATTAAAAAGGAGATGCAGTCTGTTCCTAATTAATGAGCTTCCCACTGGTCATCTGTGAGCCTCTTATGGGCCAGAGCTTACTACACAAGCATTTTGTCAATGTCAAATGGTTGTTTTCTGGCATTAGCAGTGGAAGTGCAGGAGTTAGACAGATGGGACCCCAATTCTCAAAGCCCTGCATCAGACGCAAGGTGCCTGCTGTGAACAGATATGGTCCAAGGTGCACCTTGCATCTATGATTTCCCTCCATGTGATTCACAAAGGTGGGCTGTGTCGAACGCAGACCATCTGCCCCAAACAGGTCTTGCACCTGCAATGCACTGTGGCATGGCAGTAAGGGGACTGCAGCCAATGCAAGCTGCATCCTGCAATTCACAGGCATCACCTGGTGGGAGAAATTCTAAGTGTCCTTAGACCAGCCAGGGCAGCCATTAGGGGACTTAAACATTCTTCCCTAGGTGACATGTCTGTGTGCGGCACACCATGGGTGATGGTCCACCCACCATACACCCCGGAATGTGGCCTTGTATGTGTGGCCCCCATCCTAGTGGTCCAATGGCACCCCTCACAGCTCCCCAATGCCACCTATGTATCATGTTGGTACCCCCGTCCTGATGCAGCTGTCCTGATCCCTGCCCTATCAGTGCTATTGCAGCACCAACGTATGGTGGTACAGTGCCCACCCATGCTCCAGCAGGTGGTGCCCAAACCCCCCGTACACCAGTGCAGACTGCTCCCCAGTACCCAGTACATCTCACCGCTCACCTCTGTGGCCAGGCACCAATTGCACCAGACGTGGTTGGGGGGACATCGACCCATCAGGTTGGGTCCGTGTGCCCATTACCTAGGGGACAGGGGGTCCTGTATTAGTCTCTGGTGACCCGCAGTAGACCTGTGCAGTATGTCAAGGGTTTGCCACAAGGTTCTGGTCAGTGCTAGCATGGGGTCTTAGCCACTGGGACCTCTCTGGCATGTGGATCAGGTGCAGGGTCCCTGGTGCACCAGGCATTGGTGCAAGGTGCTGCTTGCCACAGTCTGTGCCAGATGCAGGTCCCTATGAGAATCGGGCCCATGCAGTATAGGAATGGCAGTGAAGTATTGAACTGATGCCAACCCCACCCCCACCCTGTAGAGATGGGCAGGCACTGGGGTGTGACTTTGGGTCATTGCCCATAACGGTCAAGACATTTCCCCTCACCCTACCCTGCAAACACTGACAAGTGTCAAGGTGTACCTTGGATGTTCAGGCTTTACTCATCTCATTCCATAAGGAAATATGCTGAATTGGGTGCAGTATAGGAGAATGGGATGTATTCTGGGGCCAAAGAGTACAAGACACATCTCGAAGCCTGTCACTGGCTGCAGGGTGTGGGGGGGGTGGAATGGCATGAGCATTACTGTTGACAATTCCAAGTCATATCCCTGTGGCTGTAGGGCATTATGGTTGAAAACCCTAACACCCTGGCTTCTTGGTATTGTTACTCCAAGTTTTCAACATGGGCTTTTTGTGATCCCACCGCATAAACAGACACTATCAGTTTGTTAGCCAAAAGGTGATTTTGCACAGTGACTGCAGCATTTAGTGCCACAGGTGTGAAAACACATTTCGAACAGGATGTGAAAAATGACACCTGTACTGTTCATGAGGAGGTGTAAAAAATGGCAATGTTGAAAATCTGGAATGAAAATATAAAAAAACTAGTGAAGTCATGGGTGTGCATAGAAACTGGGCAAAGCACACCCATAATGTAATTAGTTTGTGGATTTTTTAGAGCAGAGTTTCAACACAGGCATTTTGGGACCTCCGCTCATGAATAGTGTCACTATGATTTTCTTAATCTGTCCCAAACATTGATTTTGCACATCCAACCATGCCATTGTAAGCTGAAAACACATATCGGGTGAAATGTGAAAATGACAGCTATACTGTTCATAAGGAGGTGCAGAAAAATGGCAATGTTGACAATGTGGAGTGAAAATATTGCAAATGTGCAAAGTTACAAGCATGCATGGAAACTGCACAACGCATGCTCGTAACACAGTCATTTCATGGACTTTTCTCACCAAATTTTCAACATAAGCATTTTAGGACCTCTGCTAATGAACAGTGTCACTGTGATTTTCGTAATGTGTCCTGAACATGGATTTCCCACAGCAACTGCGCTATTCTACGCCAGAAGTATGAAAACACATTTCGGCCAGGATGGGAAAAATGAAAAGTGTACTGCTCATAAGGAGTTGCAGAAAAATGGCAATGTTGACAATCTGGAGTGAAAATAATGCGAATGGCTGAAATTGCGACTTCCGTGGAAACTGCACAACACACGCTCGTAATACAGTCATTTCATGGACTTTTGTCACCAAATTTTCAACATGGACATTTTAGGACCTTTGTAATGAACAGTGTCACTGTGATTTTTGTAATGTGTCCGCAACACTGATTTCCCACAGTGACCACACTATTCTGTGCCAGAGCTGTGAAAAAACATTTCGGGCAGGTTGTGAAAAATGACAGCTGTATTGTTGATAAGGTGGTGTGTAAGAGTGGCAATGTTGAAAATCTGGAGTGAAAATATTATAAATGCGTAAACTTATGAGCGTACATGTAAACTGCGCAATGCACGCTCATAACACAGTTATTTTATGGAGTATTGTCACCAAATTTTCAACATAAGCATTTTAGGACATCTGCTCATAAACAGTGTCACTGTTGTTTTTGTAATCTGTCACGAACACTGATTTCCCACAGCAACTGCTCTATTCTGCGCCAGAAGTGCGAAAACACATTTTGGGCAGGATGTGAAAATGACAGCTCTACTGTTCACGGAGGTGTGGAAAAATGCCAATGTTGAAAATGTGGCATGAAAATATTGCAAATTTGCGAAGTTATGAGCATGTGTAGCAACTGCACAACACATGCTCGTAGAACAGTAATTTTTTTGATTATTTCCACCAAATTTGGAACATAGGATTTTTGAGAGCCCACCTCATGAACACTGGCACTGTCATTTCATTGATTGGTCCCAAAAGGGGATTCCATGCAGTGACCACAAAATCATTTTTCGGTGCCAGTTAACGCCATGACAGTGGCAGAATTCATGAGGAGGGATCCCAAAAACCACATGTTGAAAATTTGGTGCCAAAATTCAAAAAAATGACTGAGATATGCAACAAAGTTGAAAAAAACTTATTTATGTCATTATACAGCTTTTCAACATTTCCTCAGTTCATGGTCGGCTTTGAAGAGTGCAGACGTGTTCCCGGTCCACCGAAGATCATCGCGCCAGACTCCAGAGGTAAGTATGGGATCGGGGGTTGTGGGAAGGCAGGGTGCACAGAAGGTGGGTGCGGGTTCGGGGAGGGTCATCGGGCCAGGTACAGGACCGTTTCCTGCTTTGCAGGTAAGAAAAAAAACATTGCAGGACCATTTTCCATTTACAGGGTTATTTAGCATGCTGGGGTGGGCTCCCAACATGCCACCCAGTTGATTTTTGGGGGGGGCTGTAGCCGACGGAGGATTGGGCACCCCCTCGGCACAAACCGAATGTTTTGGGGGGATATTATGCTGACGGGGAGTGGGCTTCCCTGTCGGCAAAACAATGTTTCAGTGAGGAGGGGCAAGAGCTGAGGGGGATTGGGCACCCCCTAGGCAGAATCCAAATTTTTTGGGGGGAATATTATGCTGACAGGGAGTGGGATACCCCGTTGGTTTTTATTGTTTTTTTTTTTTGTAAGTGTTTCACCAGGAATGCACACTAAAGGGGGGAGGCGGCGGCTTGCAACTCTGTAATTGGCTGCTGCAGTCAGGGATCATACCAAACAGCTGATTGCGTACTGATGGGGCGCCTCCTGATTGCAGCGGTTCAATTCCTTTGATGTAGTGGCCTGCTTGTTTAACTGTGGTGTTCCAGGGCATGCTCCTCTATTGGTCAGGCAGAGACCAGCCCCTGAATGGGCTGCTGCCCTTTGACACAACACTGCCACGCCTCTACAACCCCTTTGTTAAGAAAGCTAACGTAATGTGTTTCTTGCACATGTGTGCAAGCAAACAAAAAATGGGTCACAAGTCCATTATCCCTAACCTTTAACCCAAACTTTGAATATTCTAACATTTTTGCCATAGTCACCCAAGCTTAATAACGCTTCAGTTATTTTTTTTTATAATAGAATTTCTTCTTTTCATAGAGTCACCTTCATAATTTCTACTTTTTCCCTCTGTCACCCATACCTAAAATTAAAGGCTTGGGTGCACCATTCCTTTCAATTAGAAGGTGAAAGGGTGAGACAAATTTAATTTTTCCTAGGTAATCAGTTGTTGACTTCCATTTTTCTTTTTGCATTCAGAGATGATGATTTTTTGGAAACGTTTTCACCAGTTCATAACAGTATTTGCAGAATGTACTCAATGTGTAGGAATTGTTTTCTGAAAACGGTAGGCTTGAGGAATTTGTTCATGTAAGATGTGGACTTGCAGACTTTCCTCTTGCAAGACACTAACTTGCAGAATTGTTTCTGCAAGTTGAGGAATTGTGGAATTCTCTTTCTGCTATAGTGCACTTAACCCTATTTTTGTTAAAGTACACTTAATCCTAGTCTGCTCCAGTGAGGGATTCAAGGGCTTTCATGTAAGGTCCATTTCCTGCTGAGACAGCTTGACATACTATTGCCACACCACTGGGCCAGCATGTGGTCACACAACGTTTGTATATTACAGTATAAGCAGTTGCAGATCTTTCAGAAATAATACTGGTGTTGGTAGGGCTGATCGTTTCTTATATACAGTAACACCAGCCAGGATGCAATGCAGTAATGATGTAGTATATCACAAAATGCTGTAGTATGCTGCAGGGAACAATAAAATTCAATAGCGATTAAGTGCTTTTTTACTGCAGTATTTTGTGACACACCTTTGACTGCAGCATACTGTATTACTTCATGGCTGACTCCACTCAGTTGTCTGAAGGACAGACAAGTGAACATAAACATTTTTTTAACATCATATATTGTTTACAGTATTCATTGTTAGTAGAACCAGTAACAGCTTATGAATAGTTATATACATAGAAACATAGAAGTTGTCAGCAGATAAAGACCCCTTTGGCCCATCAAGTCTGCCCTTTTTCCATGCCTACTGTGCCACCGCAGCCCCTGCATGATCTGTGGTCGTCCCCACCCCTTGTGTTACTTCCAAGGTCTCCTTGTATCTGTCCCACGCATGCTTGAATCCTGCAATTGTTTTTGCACCTACCACCTCTTCTGGGAGCTTGTCAAGGCCTCACCACCCTCTCTTTGAAGAAATACCTTCTCACATCCCTTCTGAGCCTCCACCCTCCAGCTTCATAGTATGACCCCTTGTCCTCTAGTCCGTCTTTCTGCAGAAAATGCGATGTTCCTGTACCTTTTTGATACCTATTATGTACTTGAAAGTTTCTATCATATTCCCCCTTTCCCTTCTTTCCTCCAGTGAGTGCATACAGTATTCTGTTCTTTTAGTATTCCTTGTAGGGCTTTTGATGCAGTCTCTGTACCATCCTTGTTTCCACCTCTGTGTCACCTCCACCCTATATATGTCTATCCTGAGGTGGGGCCTCCAGTACTGGATACAGTACTTGAGGTGTGGTCTTACCAGTGACCTGTACAGGGGTAATATTACTTCCTTCCTCTGACAGGGGATACTCCTCCATGTGCATCCCAGTATTCTACTAGCCTTTCCCATTGCATTTTCATTGTGTTTGACTACCTTCAGGTCATCAGAAATGATTACCTCCAGGCTCCTTTCCTGTTTGGTGGTTGTCAGTACTCCCCTGCCAATTGGCACATAGCCGCTGGGTTTATGTGCCCCAAGTGCCTGATTTTACACTTTTTAGCATTGAATCCCAGTTGCCAAACAGATGACCACTCTTTTAACTTCTGCAAATCATTCCTCAATTTTTCCACTCCCCCCAGTGTGTCCACCATATTGCAGATTTTAGTGTCATCCATGAACAGGCAGACTTCCCCTTCTAGCCCTTCTGCAATCTTGCTAATAAAGACATTGAAGAGGATCAGGCTAGTTCCAGCCCCTGAGGCACCCTGCCTTCTTCTGAGTGGACTCCATTTACCACCACCCTCTGACTCCTGTTGCTCAACCAAATTCTTACCTAGTTTACTAGTTTCTGTCCCACTCCTAGACAGGCCAGCTTGTTCACCAATCTTCTACATGGAATGGTCTCAAAGGACTTCTTGAAATCCAGGTATGTCACATCTACTGCTCTACCCTGATCCACTTTCCTGGTCTCCCAGTCAAAGAACTTGATCAGGTTTGGCTGGCAAGACCTCCCCTCTTTGAACCCATGTTGCCTTTGATCCAGCAATCCACTTGTTTCAAGGTGTTACACTATCCTTTTTTTTAATAGTTATTCCATAACCTTGCCTACTACTGAAGTCAGGCTGACAGGTCTGTAATTGTCTGCCTCCTCCCTATTCCCACTTTTGTGAAGAGGGATGACATCTGCCCTTTTCCAGTCCCTCAGAACCAATCCTGTTTCCAGTGATAAGTTGAACAAAGCTGCCCTGAGCTCCATAGGTGCCCTAGGGTGAGCCCCATCCAGACCCATTGCCTTGACAACTTTTGATTTTGCTAGTATTCTGAGGACCTCCCCCTCTATAAAATAACTAATGTCCACCTCCCTACCAATTCTGCCTCTGTTTTTTATCTTAGGTCCTTCACCCACCCCTTCTATTGCAAGTACTGAACAAAAGTACATGTTCAATATGTCCATCTTCTCTTGATCCCTTTCCTTACATACCCTCTTCACTTTTTATCCTTGTTATCCCCCAGTTGGTCTTCCTCGTCTCAATAATATTTCTAAAGAAGATTTTATCCCCTTTTTATTGACTGCAATATTCTCCACTGTTTGTGCCTTCGCTCTCCTCACTGCCTTCCCTGTCTCCCTTTGCTTTTTGGACACATACTAATAAGCAACTGTCAGTCTCTGTGATGGAATTACCTCATCCTTCTACTAAAACAATGAAGTTTGTGAGAACATTAGGAGCACAGAGGGAGTAAAGGACCAGTGCTCTTCCAGCTAACTGGGTTTGGGGATTGTAGCTCACCCATCCTCTTATTAGGCTGCAGTAAGTTTAAATTAACCAAAAGGGAATCGTGGATTTTGTTTACATTTCTTTGTTTACCCAGGCTAGTCCAGCTGAGCAGTTACAGTATTTTATTTCCTGTGGGACCCTGCCTCTATTTCCACAGCTGGGCAGACTGTAAGGTTAAGTGCCTTGCCCAACATCACACAGCAATGTTTTTATACTATTTGGCTATCCTGTGGGGCCCTGCCTCCATTTCCACAGCTGGGCAGACTATAAGGTTAAGTGCCTTGCCCAACATCACACAGTGATTTTTTTTATACTATTTGGCTATCCTGTGGGGCCCTGCCTCCATTTCCACAGCTGGGCAGACTGTAAGGTTAAGTGCCTTGCCCAACATCACACAGTGATTTTTTTTATACTATTTGGCTATCCTGTGGGGCCCTGCCTCCATTTCCACAGCTGGGCAGACTGTAAGGTTAAGTGCCTTGCCCAACATCACACAGTGATTTTTTTATACTATTTGGCTATAGCATCATTTAAGCTTGCAATCTTTCATTTCTTAAGTTGCTGTTCTACACATTAGGCCACACTGCCTGTTAGTGTACTCCTTTCTCATTAAGGTTATTTCTGAGAGGATGGGAGCAGGTTTGAGTGATATTTTATGGTGTGAGATTTAGTAACATCTACAGTATAGTAAACTAATAAGTAGGATTTGAGTAAGAAGGAAACTAATGTCTTCATATTTAACAGTTTAATCCTGCATCTAGATACCTGAATTAAACTGGTTTGTTCCTCCTTTGTGCTAGTTCAAAAAAGGCTCCTTGATAATCAGTAAGTGAAAGTCATAAGGGTAGTGGTTATGAAAGAAGTGGTTTAAAGCAGTAGTGCAACAAAAAAAAATGTTTAAAAAAAAAAAAAAGTTATTTTCAGCCACAGGTAAGAAAAATATTACTGTAACAAACCTGTCGAATGTACTTGTCTAGGTACCTGCCAAGCTGCACACCATGAGTCTTTTTCTTATTCTTTTAATCGCAACCCTTGTAATGTCTACAATACCATTTATATAAAAAAGGTGTTGATCATCTTTTATTCTTGAGAAAAAAAGTAAATTAAAGCATTTATAAAGTGTTTAAAGTTTAGTGGAATTAGAAAATGATATCATCAAATAAAACTGAAAGATGACTGGAATCTTTTATAATGAAAAATATGTAGGATCAAATTTGTTGTCCAGTTTCATTGAACTGCTGTTTAAAATGTTTGGCTAGTAGGAACTGGACAAGACACTGCTCAGATTTGATGGAGTCAAAGGAGAACACAGCCTGTGTTTCTTTTTAACTCCTGATAAGGGTGTAAGAAATTGGACCTTTTCAAATTTGGTTTAGTAACTGATTGGGTCCCTTCAAATTTGGTTTAGTAACTGATTGGGTCCCCAATGTTTTCTGGTTGGCCTTAATTAGGATTAAAACATTTTAGGTCCATAGTGCGGAATTCGAGGAGGCTGTAATAAGGGTAAATAAACCTCTGCACCACCCCAGTCACTGCCCATTCTCTGCACTCTCCTCCATTTTGTTTTTTATCAATAAGAAAATACAGTTTCCTGTCACAGTGCCACATGTCAACAGCACATTTTTGAAGAAACACACCTCTCTAACTCAGCTCCTTCAGTCTCTCAACCCATCATTTACGTAGGCTTAACCCCCTCTGAACTCCAATCCTTTGTTTAGAAGGGGGCATTAACGTGGTCATCCCCCTCTCAGTGTACCCAGTTGGTAAGTTAATACAGTCTGAATGGAGTAAGCAGGCACGTGATTAGTGGTTAGGGTGTTGCAATTGTATTATTAGCATTGCCAAGCATATTGACCCAAAGTGCTCCATCCCATCCCTCCTGATTGTGTGCCCACTTGCTCTATTCAGACTGTATGAGACTTATGGAATAGGAGCATTATGGGATGTCAGTCAACCGAGCTAGGCAGATTAATTCATTACTGTCACCCCCCCAATCAAGTATTGGAGTTCAGGGGGCA
Source organism: Neoceratodus forsteri (assembly GCA_016271365.2). Classification (NCBI taxonomy): domain Eukaryota; kingdom Metazoa; phylum Chordata; order Ceratodontiformes; family Ceratodontidae; genus Neoceratodus; species Neoceratodus forsteri. The sequence goes on along the minus strand of CM028131.1, from coordinate 1,064,208,942 downwards.
CCTGCAAAAAATGATGATTTGGGGGACTGGGGGCTCAGCTATGGGAAGTGGTCCTGTGCTATCTTTTGTCTGATTTCAGGTTGGAGCTTTTTTGTCAGTTTGACTGAACCACTTTGTTTTATAAAGCATTAATTGGCTTCATGTAAAATAGATTACAGACAGTTGAGGAAAAGCCTTATAGTGGATTTATGTGATAATGATGAAAGCCAAAAGGCGATCTGTGTTATCACAAAGCCAGAGTGCAGAAAATCAGTTTCAGTACTCTGACTCCCTGGCGCACAGCAAAACGGCACTAGTGACTTGTATTTTAAATGTTTTATGTGAGAAGCCATGCTCCCCACACCCCCTGTCTTAAGGATTCTCAACTCCGGGGAGTGGGTGCATGTTGGGGTAAAATATAAAAATTGGGGCTGGGCACAACAAAAACACACCAATGCCCGGATTCAAACCCAGCACCCTGCCCACCAAAGCCACCAACCCACCCACCATGCCACAGAGCCAGCTCAGCAACCCATTGTGGCACCACTCCTCACAATCCCTTCCACCCCTCACTGTGCATGCTCACTCCGCCCCCCCATGCATGTATGCATAGCGACATCCTGTCCCTATATTCGCTGACCCACCCATCTGGTCACCCTACCCTGTCGGCTAGCCCTGATGACATGCACTGGAATTGAGTCGCCATTATTGCAGGTGCTCAATCACCGATGCCCATGTCACGGGCTACCCTTATGGTCAGTAATAAATATTACTATAGCAGAACTGTGGCAAATAGAGATGTTACGAAGTTTGACTTTGCCAGAAAAGTTGCAAAATCCACCTTTGTGAATTGCTTTGCAGTTTCCACCTCCCCACTCCAACACTTCAAAGTGAGTTTTCTTGGCAAAGTGGCATTTTATTGATGAAGTAAAGCAAAGTTATGGTGAAGTGACAACTTCACCGGCATATTTATGTCAATTCGCATAGAAAAATGTTCACTTCGCCTGGAGAAAACTTCACAAAGTCTGCACTTCACACTTCACAAATGTTGCTAGTTTCACAAATCAATTCATGAGGGAAATTTCAGCTACTTCATCCCATCTCTGGTGGCAATTGGTGTTTTCATGCCACAGCTGGTGATTGGTGTATGGGTGGTGGTGTTACACAGTCTGCAATACATGTGACTGCTCTGTCACAGTTTTGAGCTATAGTAATTGTTAGTATTCATTGCTGAGCTCAGTGCTTACCCCCATAGTCTCTATTTTATCCCCATGCCAGTTACTGCTTTCTCACTGTTCACATGTATTTTAACATTTTATAACTCTACTTCAAAAAAGTTATGCATCCAAAAACAGACACACAACTTAAAAGGTATTTAATTTAGGGCATTACATTTACCTTCCCAATGTTTAACCATGCATGCATATAGATTTTTTTATATTGTTTCAGCTGAAGTAACAATTAAGATGGCTGCTGTTCACCGGCAGCCAGACTTGTAGTCAATAGACTGCATGAGGTCACAAGGCCAACAAAGGTGTGCATCTGAGTGCAGCCATCACTGATGACATTTTTGGTATTGGGGGTCACTGTCCCTTGACAGTGAGTTTGGTGACATGATGGGTTTTATTTAACTGCTAATGACTCATTGTGAGCCATGCACCACATCTGATCATGTCAAGCTTGTTGGTGTTGACATTGTAAAATTTGTACCAACTCCTGGAAGACTTGAGGCGGAGATGTGTGTCATAGTCTTTGCACTGCCAGGACTGTTGGGAATGGTGTGTTAGACTGTGGTGCTGCCAGTGCCAGTGGCTGTCCAGAGGTAAACTTGCTATCGGGCGGTACAAGAGGGGCACATGGATAGTTGAAGCTGATCTGTGATAAGCTACAGTACGTCTGAGAAAAGCTAAGAATTCAATATTCTCAGGATCCAGGCTGGAGTAATGTGGAATGGCAATATCACCAGCTGTTCTAAAACATCTTACCAAAGTGACCGATGTTGGAAGGCATCTGAGAAAATGCAAAGCCACTTTAGCCAGAGCAGGCCAAATTATGTTCCTGTCATTCCAAAGTTTGATGGGATCACAACTTTGGCTAGAGAGTAGCTCTGCTAGGTAATTCTCCACCATGTACTCAAGTGAGATGTTTGTGCCTTTATTCAAAATGACTGTGTGCCACTGACAGCCAGTGTTAATGAAACTCCCACATGCTATTTGTAGTGCTGTGCAGAATTTTCAAATTCTGGCTGAACAGAATTCAATGAAATTTCAGAAAATACCTTCTAATTCTGCAGAAGTCAGTCTCTAGCAAAATTACAAAATTTTGATAGCAGAATACTTTTCACAAATTAATAATCCACAGTTTATGTAAACTACAGATTCTTTTTCATCAATCTGTGGAAAATGATTCCATAGTTTACGTGGCCCATGGAAAGTTTTTCCATGGTTTACATAGAAATGTTTTCAGATTTCCACAGAATTCAAAACAAAATTTCAAAATGTATTTCAGAAGTGGAATTGCCATTTTGCATATCTTCTGCCAACAAAATTCTACTTTCCACACACCTCTAGTCATCTGTTGTCGCCAGATCAACACTATTCAAGTCATCTTCCATGTCATCATGCTAATACCTAGCACTGGAAGTATGCAAAGTCAACTGAGGAGGAATATGAGCAAGAGAAGGTTTATTCTGTTCCATGTCATAACAATGAAAATTTTACGGTGACTTGCAAAAGAGCGAGTACATTTCGCCGAATACCAAATTGGCATGGAACTCACCTCAGCAACCAGCAATATGGTGACAGAATGTCAATTCAAATGGAGGATGTTAAAATTAATATTTAATGTGGGGGGCTACACCCCCTGCACTCCCCGTATTAATATAATCGTCTCAGGGCCACAGTAAACAGGGGGGATACCACTTCTGGGACAGCAGAACCAGAGGGAAGAAAAAAAAATCTGACACCAGAAACTGCAAAAAATCTACCTGCATGCAGTCCCAAACCCGAGACCATCGGCACCGCAGATGGTGCCCATACCCACCATACCAGGCAGCCAACTTAACAGCAGCAGGCTGCACTCCTCCATTTAGCCCATAGCACCATGCAAATCCCCATCATTCACCATCGCTGCTGTGTCCCTCATCCCTCACTATTCCCTCCCCTCACTATAACCTCACTGTCACTGCTCCTACAGACACACCAATTGAGTCACTCATAATTGAGTTGCTCAGTTTACTTCACCCATATGATGGGATTCTGGTTTATTCTTGGTTGTTTCGTCAGGTTGTTTGTGCTGCTCCATTTGAAGTGTATGCAACAGTTTCTGTTAGATGTAGTTGGTGCATCCACGGGGAGCGCACATGTCTTTATATCTGGAATTCAGTAGTGTTGCAATGCCAAATTGTGTGCCTGATCTAATGCATTCAAATCTATCCGAATTTGTGTCAGAAAAATCTCTTCTGCCTTTGCTGCTGTCAAAATGACTTAGGTGACCTAGTGGTATCACCAGCACCCCCTACATCACCATAATTATCATCATCATTCTCACCACTGATACCAGTGCTGCTGCCTCATTAACCATCCCCAACAGCCTTGCTTTGCTGGGTTGCTGTTTAAGATCTCAACACATGGTGTGTGTGTGTGTCATTCAAGTATGTTCATTAAGGGGAGGACCAGATTGAGGGTTATTTATTTAGCACTGACATCTTTGACAACCTGCTTATAAGGTCTCATAAGTAGAAAAAACTTTTCTGGCACACACACAACTGCACCCAGGACAGATATCCCCCAGTGGCTATATCATTGAATTCCATAGCCTAGCACACAGCTTTCTGTTCCAGCAGTTTCTCCACCACATTAAACTACAGTGCTGATTTTTTGCCAGGATGGTGGAACATTGTGCTTCAGTTGGTACTGTCAGAAAGCTAAGCATGTCTGGGGACAATAGAAATATCTAGTGATGTCCAATAGAGTGCCAAGTATTTATATTTGTTTTAGCTGTACATGGTAATAAGATCATGATACACCACTATATACAGTGCTTATGTAATACAAGGTTCACAGCAGAAATCGCCATCACTGATATCCTTCAGATCGTTACTCCCAGTTTCAATCATGAACATTACCATCTTCAGTTCATGAGAGCATATCCAAAGGTCCAGCAGTAATTGGATGAACCACTGAATGTTTTTCCTATTATGCTTCCCTCCATTTTTGAGTCTAAATACAAAACATTATATAATACTATATGCAGATTTGCACTAAGGGCCCCTTTAAGAAATCACCACTGTCACCTGTATACTAAACTGGGAGTGTTATCTCCGGATAGGCAGTTAAAGGGTCTTGTAACTACCTTTACATATCGAATTGTTAGATCAGCAGAACCACAGATTTTATTTAATTCTGATTCAGAAGAATAGCGTGAAGTGTACTGGGACTAGTGGTTTAATATAACATCAAATCCCTGCCTTTAAACTTCGAATGAGCAGGAAGGCTTTTACATGGTATGCACCTACAGTACTTTGTTAAATGAATACATCAAACTGGTCATTAATGCTAATAGTGTTTTACATTTTAAATATATGTTGCATAGATTGTTGCATAATGAAAATGTGTATAAATGTAATGAATTGTATTGTTTGTTATTGTGTCTATGTAGTGTATTGCATATCAGGAGTGGCTGAAAAAGGGCTGTGCCCAGGCCATTTCCTTGTAAAAACAAAATGACTAACCCTTTCCTTTACTGAATTGTCTCTGCGAGCTGTCTGCTTCAATATAACTGTTGCGGGGGCTGATGGTGGTGTAGGTTGGGTAAAAATGGTGGTGCCACTGCTTGATGTGGACACTTTGCAATGGGCAGTGACACTTAGGAAGCTTTGCTATGCTCTGTTTCTCAGGACATCACTAATGAAATGCAGATAGCCTTCTCTACCTCCATTAGAAGTGTCACCATCTTTGTTCATACTGACTTATGCATACTAGGGGCAATGTGTCTGAAAAACAAACAGTGTGTTGGAATGCTACATTTGGACCACAGATTACACAACATCCTTTGAAAAACAGTGTCCTCTACATTGAAGAATGGGTAAAGATTGAGGATTATCATCTCTTTAATCAGTTGTATGATTCATGCACAGTTTGATTGAGTAGGTGGCAGATTTATGGGGGCATGTAATGACTTGGGCAGTATAGTTTTTGTAGACACAAATTCTAGAATAGTGGTAATGATTCCAGCTGTGCAGTCCCTTGTGGCTGCCCAATTAGGCCCCTCCCCTTAGCTCTCCTGGCCAACCCCAGGTTGCCACCTCACTGTTCCTACCCTGCTCCTTTGCCCACCCCATTTGTGACCTCATTGGGTCCTCCCCTTTCTGGGACCTCATGCTTCCTTCTACCTCTCCTTTTCTCTCCCCCCCCTTCCTCCTGGCTCCCACCACACCTGTCCGGGCCTTGGGACAATGTGGTCTGCCCCTTTATTTGGGCAACCCTCATTGTCCCCAGAACCCAACCAATAAAGACATAGACAAGTTGTGTATGGTTGCTCAGTTCGGCAAATCAATTTATTTAATATTTCCAAGACAACATTGTTTACATAATCATAGTACGTTTCCATAATTTCCAGTTTACAATCTCTTCCACTTATTATTTATGTACATTATATACAGACACAGTCTTTTCAATTTGACATTTCTACTAATTTCTTCTTTTTCTTCTGCCCTCCAGATGTACATCATGGGGTGGACCCGGCCTCTTCCTGTTTTACTGGAAAGGGGTACTAGCATACACACCGTACCTCTACTTCTTGCTTATTGGTTCTGTCTCACCCTTCTTTCCTGCCCTCATTCCTCCTTTTTCCACTAGTCCACCTCCAGCTTGCAATGGATGGTGGACTTTCCCCTCACTTCCCTCCCCCTCCCACCTTCCCATTACCCCATCATATCATATCCGTCCTTTGTTTTTTTTTTCTAGATTACTTCTGTGCCAGCTATGCTTCAATGACATTAGCAATTTCTGTATTAAAAAGGGCTAGGACAAGGCTCAACAAGTGTATCCCATCTCCCCAGTAGTAGTCGTCCACCCATTCCAATATTCCATGGTGTATGACCATTTCTCCCATTCTTTCAAACAGCCTGCCCACCCATATATTCATGTGCTTCCTGGCTCTGTCCATCTCTTTGTGGCTCTCTGCCTGCCACCACACCCTGCACGGTGTGATATCAGACCAGGCCACAGAAACCTCCGGCCACCATTCCTTTATTTTCTGAAGATCCTGTTTTATTTGATAGAATATGTCCAGCTAGGACCTACTCCCCAGGTTGTTTCCACCCAGATGCAGCACAATCAGGTCAGGCTGTCTATAGTCCTTCCTGATCTCCCTCAACTTTGGTAGCAGCTGGGCCCACTTCATGCCCTGTTGACCTCTCCATACTAAATGAATTGTCTTGCTATGCAGGTACAGATGCCTTCCCCTTTGTCTTCAGGCCACCCATTTCTCCACCCAATGTATGAAGGAATGCCCACAGATCCATACTTCTAGCCTTCTCGCTGTCCCAACATAACCATAAGCAAAAACTGTTAGTATATCACCCTTTTCACCTTGTCTCTCCCCATCGCTCCCCCATCATGTTTCTTTTCTTCCCATCTCTATTTGTACCTGCTGTGGGGGAAAAAAGAGACATTGTTGTTGTGGGATAGTACGGATGTATTTTTTATAACAATCAGAAGTCCACCTGCCCTTCTGCTTAATTTCCCCAGGCATGTTGCCTTGTGCCACCATGACAGAGGCCACCCCAATCTGAAATGAGTGGGAGGAATATCCCTCCACAGATTCCCCCCAACATTTTAGGCTCTTGTGTAGTATGGCCATAACCTGGTATCTGGACACTAGCCTGCCATCCCTATGTATAAATATCAAGGGACTCCCTCCTCTTAGGTGGTCTGCCGTGTACAAGTGCAGAGCCCCCACTGGACAGATGGCTATGTTATGGTGTTTCCTTAATCACACCTTGGTGCCCAGACCCTGCTGATCTGTCTTTGACCTCCTTAATAGCACCATTATTGCATCCCTGGCCCATTCCATGTCTTCCCAAAGTAGACCCCCCAACCTTCTTTCTACCATGGCCCACCACCTTGCTAAGTCTAAATGCCCCGCTATACATTGTAGCATACAGGGCTCTAAAAAGTACAGTTTCCCTACTAAAGTTGCTGATGCAGTGTAGTGCCTTCATCAGGTGTGCCATCAAACCCTCTGATATCAGCTTCCTAGTGTCTGCTTTTTTATTCATTCTCCACAACCAGCCTTGCATCATTCTGTGAATTAGGATGCATTTGGTCAGATCATCCCATCCTCTCAGTCTCCATATCTGCCCTATTGCCACCAAATGATCCCCCATGGTTGCCTGTGCCATGTTCTGGGTCCACCCTGCCACTGTGAATCTGCCCACCTGTTCCCTCATCCCTGTCCCACTTACCTGGGTGCCATACTGCTCCCAGAAGTTTTGAAATGTCCTTCAAGAGGCTTAATATGCTCTAAGGATCCTGGGGGCCAGGGAGTTGCAAAACAATATTTCAGTTTCCCTAATCCAATCATCCATACATACACCAGGATGGTGGTCTGCCACAAATCTGATTCGGGTGCGATGGCCCAAAATTTGTCCATCTGCAAGTGGGAGATGCAATCAGCTATCACATTGTCTACACCATCAGTGTGCTTGGCTCTAAATTACGTGTCCAAAGTCAGACCTAGCCATACCATCCTGCTCATCACCCTCATGACCCTGTCAGATTTTGTCATTTTCTTGTTCAGGACTTCCACCACAGCCCTTTATCAGTCCAAAATTTGACTTGCCTCTTTTTGAGTTCTACACCCCATATTAACATGGCCACCCATATGGGGAAAGAATTAAAAAAAAGTGATATCTTTCATCACCCCCGTCTGCACCCACTTGACGGGCCATGGTTCGGAGAACCATTTTCCTTGAAGATAGCCTCCCATGCCAGTCCCGACAACTGCATCTATGTACAACTGCAAGTCAATATTATATAACCATTCTTCTTGCCAGAAGGTCTGCCCGTGTACATCATGAGGAAATGTTCCCATACCCCCAAGTCCTCACTTGCCCCCTTATTGATGTCTACCCAATGATGTGGCTGTGCTGCCCCCATTTTGCCCATGCTAGATGCCGTGTGAACATGAATCCATGGGCAATGAATCTATAAGTGAAATTCAGATGCCCCAACAGCTGTTGTGCCTGTTGGAGCTGTAACCTTCTTTGACATCTGATTTTCCCCAGCAACTCCTGCAGTGTCTGGACCTTCTTCTCTGGTAATTTAAATACCTCCTGTACCATATCCAGTTCCAGGCCTAGAAATTCTATTGTCTGGCTGGGCCCTTCTGTCTTGTCCTCTGCTAGTGGCAGCCCCAGTTTATGGCATAAGCCCTCGAAATCATTTAACATTCTTTCTGTCTCCTCCCAGCCCTCCCTAATAAAGAGGAAATCATCGAGGTAGTGTACTACCATCTGATGTCCGTATCTGGCTTGGAAAGCCCATTGCAGTTGGGTGCTGAACATCTCAAATTTGGCGTGTGCTACAGAGCACCCCATTGGCATAGCCTTGTCAAAATAACACATGCCCCTAGTTGGAAGCCCAGTAGGTCCCAACCCTCTGGCTTATCTGATAGAAAGCACAACACTGCTTCTATGTCAGTCTTGGCTAACCGGGCACTCTGTTTAGACCTGATAAGCCACACCACCTCCTCCAGGGTGGTGTATGTTACCCTGCTGTCTTCCTCCCAAGTGTGATCATTAACTGAATCCCCTTCTGGATAGGACAGGTGATGTATCACCCTGTACTCACCTGGCTGTTTCTTGAGTACCAGACCCAGGGGTGAAATCCTTAAATTGGGCAGGGGGGGGGGGCAAATGACCCCTCCACCCTCCCCTCTATTACTTCTTTTTTAATTTTGTGCGTTAGCATGTCCTCCTTCCATTTTATGGACTTAAGGTTTGTTGCCCTCATCCCTTTTCTAATTCCCCAAAACTGTAGACTAAAACTCATATGAAACAAAATCCTTTAGTCATAATCCATGCAGGAATAAATGATATTCTAAATACTGACATCAAGCAAATAAAAGCAACCTAGGTAGCACTAAACAACTTATTAATAGAAAAAGGTAGTACAGTATGTTTTTCTGAGATTCTTCCTGCACCTAGGGCAACAATAGCAATCACTAACAAAATCAAACAAATAAATAACTGGCTGAGAATGTGGTGCATAAAACAAGATGTTACATGTATCCCACATTGGGAAAAGTTTTCTGGAAGGAACTCTGTCTTCTGCCAGGATGGCTTGTACCTCAGCAGAAAAGGGAGTACTATGTTGGGGAAAGCAATTGTAGCAGCCATTAACACTTTAAACTAAATTCTAGCGGGAGAATTGGCAAAGTCCAAATTCTCTAAAAAAAATAATAATAATAATAAAGTTGATCAAATTACTAAATCTTGCAATATACTTTCATTTACTGCAAGATCACTAAATAACAAACATTGCTGAATTAGAAGCTAAATCTAAGTTATTGGATTTGGATATTATTGAGGTAACAGAGACTTGGTGGGATCCTGCTTCTAAATGGTCAAGAGAATTACCTAATTGTAAGTTATATCATAAAGATAGAATAAATAGAACTGGAGGGGGTGTATGTTTATATGTACACAATGACCTCACCTCTTATGAAGAAAAGTTTAGCACATATACAGAATCACTTTGGGTTACAGTACAATTCAATGGTCAACCAAAGTTAATAATGGGCATCTGTTATAGACCCCCTCATCTGATCTGTTTTATACAAATGATCTAACTGACCAAATAGCCACAATGGCCAATAATAATAATAATGTTCTTGTCCTGGGAGATTTTAACTTGCCTGGAATTAAATGGGAATCACTAACTGGTACAACAGAACAAGAATAAATATTATTAAATACATGTATTGATCTTGGTCTAGAGCAGCTTGTGAGACTTCCCACTAGGGGAACTAATATACTAGACCTTATTATTACGAAAATAGAAAATATAGTTTCAAACATTAACATTACAGCCCCAATCGATAATAGTGATTATAGCTCAATTTTGATAAGAGTGATCACTACAAACTTAAAGTCTTCCACAGGTACTATGCACAAAAATTATAATGAGGCAGATTTTAAACAAATAAATCTTAAATTTAACCAAATTGTTTGGGTTAGTGAATTTAAGGACAAAACAACAACTTGTGCTTGGGAAGAGTTTAAAAAAATATATATTTGATTTGGAGCAAAGATATGTTCCACTTAAAGTCAAATATAACAAAAAGGGTAAAATTCCCATTTGGTTCACTAAGACCATACACAGACAAATCAAATTAAAAGAACATTTATTCAAGAAACTGAAAGCAAACTATACTCAGAGTATCAGGCTCAAATATAAAACAGTAATTTCTACTTTAAAAAAAATAATAAATCAAGCAAAACTAAATCATGAATTTACTTTGGCCTCACACTAAATCCAATAAAAAATATCTTTTTTCATATATAAATAGTAAAAAAGGGTGACTTAGGGAAAATTGGCCCTGTAGCAGTAGATGGGAATCTAGTTATAAATGACCAAAAAACAGCAAATCTTTTTAATAAATTGTTTTGCTCTGTTTTCAATAATAAAGATCAATTTTCCTCAATATATAAAGTTCCTTTCTTTCTACTGGAAATTAAAAGTTGAGATGCCAGAAAGACTTTATCATTTCTGAAAAATCAACTAGTTCAGGACCTGATAATATTCAATTGAGGTTTTTAGTGGAAACACTGGATGCAGTAACCACTCCATTAACATTAATTTTTAATAAACCCTTATCTGAAAGTAATATTCCTGATGACTGGCGTAAAGCTATTGTGGTGCCAATTTATAAAAAGGGTAATAAACCATGTGTTCAAAATTATTTTTTTTTTCCAATTGTTTAACCAGGTGAGACACACTAAGCTGAGAGCTTGTTTACAGGTGCAACCTGGGAGCACAGGGAAGTTAAGTGACTTGCTCAGGGTCACACAGTATGCCAGTGGGGGCTGTGGGATTCAAACCCAGGTTCTCCAGCTTTGCAGCTCAGAGCATTAAACTACTATGCTATACTGCCTCCCATTATAGACCAATAAGTCTAACATCTTTAATATGTAAGGCCATGGAAAGAATAGTCGAGTCCTACATAGAGAGCGAAATTGATCAATTGGGGATTTCGGATTTATCTCAGCATGGATTTAAACCTGGATCATCATGTAGAACTAATCTCATTTCCTTTTATAATAACATTGGCAGAAATCTGGATAATCATATTTCTTCAGATGTCATACTTTTAGACTACAGTAGGGCATTTGATAAAGTATCCCACTCATTACTCATAAATAAAATGCACATGTTTGTTTTTTCTCAATATTTAATTAATTGGGTATCACAATGGCTTCACCATAGATCACAGGTAGTTAAAGTAAATAGTTCATTTTCAGATATAGGTATGGTAACTAATGATATCCCACAGAGTTCAGTCCATGGACCAACACTGTTTAATATATTTATAAGTGATTTAACTATATCATCTAGTAATCACATTTCGAAATTCGCTGATGATACCAAATTAGGAGGTTGAGTGGATACAATTCAAAATGTTCTCATTTTTCGTTGTTTAACATTTTTATTATTATTATTTTTGGACAGAACACACACATTGAAGCAGAGTATTGCACATATAGATCTGACTCATACCGCAACATTTGGTACGGCCAGCGAATGAAATTAACAAATATTCACTCCATTGGCTGCAAACTTTAAAAATATGATTTAAGATAATGTCCATATCACAGTCCTTGGATCCAGAGATTAATAAGCCAATGTAAAGTTGCTCCCCCTCCCCAATAGAGGGGAGCCTGGTGAAAAAGAAAATGCATTGCAGAGAAGAGAAAGATATGACAAATAGGCCTGATACATAATCTAACTTCTCTACCTCAGGTATGTCCAACTACCTTGCAGATTGTAATATCAACTATATACAGAAGGAAATCTTTACTGAGGCATACATATAACCAGGGTGGAGAAAGGGAAAAGGGGACTACAGATAACAAAACCCAGACCTATTAGTGAAGGGGGAGAAATCTAAGAAAAAGGATTGGAAAGAGTATTATGACAATACTTAGACCTTAAATAAGGCTGCCAGCATTTATCATACCAGGCTAAAGAGCCTTGGGCAAAGCTGGAGATCCTCTCAAATGTGGCCTCTTAGGCAAGTGCCAGGAGGAACTCATGCAAAGTCGGAGTCTCCGAGGTTCTCTATCTCATCAGTATGAGTCTCTTGGCCAGTGCCCCGATCAATGTGATCCATTGTGCCTCTGGACTGTACTTGGGAATGGTCGAGCTACCACAGCCCAGAAGGAGCAAAAGAGGGTATGAAACAGTATTGGGGAACACCTGTTGGCACATTTCCTGATTTGCTAACCAAAAGTGCTAAAGACTGGGGCAGTTCCAGAGTATAAGGAACAGGTGGGCACCGGGGTTACCACATCTCAAACACGTATCTGCTAAAATAAGTCCCATCTTAACTAGTTTAGCCGGGTTTCTATACCATCTGTGGAGGGCCTTATTTATAATAAGTCATGTACATCCATCCCAGCAGGCCAAATGGATTTGTACCCATCCTTGTTCCCATTGCTGCTCTGAAATAGAAGTCTGTAATTCTTTTTCCCATTGCAATCTGGCTTTTTGGGAAGGGTCTTGGGTGGATTTTCTGAGAGCACTATATATGCTGCTGGCTCTATTCTTGGTAAGTTTACCCCATGAAAATATGGGGTGTGGGCTTTTTCTTGGTGTATTGTGGTGGAGGAAATTTGGAAGGTGAGATATGGCATCTCTCAACTGAAGGTATCTCCAAAAGTGAGAAGCAGGGAGATGGTACCTTGCCTTCAGAGATTCAAAACAGTCTATAACAGTAGTTCCAGGGATTAGGAGATCCTGTATTGAGGAGATACCCTGTACCATCCAGACTTTGCAGTTCAAAGTGGATTCCCCTATTTTCAGGGCCTGATTGTCCCATAGAGGCATATATTCCCAAGGAGCCATGTCATGACCCAGCAGAGCCATTGCTTGCTTCCAATATTTTATCGATAATAATATAAAGGGAGAAAGGCCCATGGGTAAATTCTTCTAGCCATATAAGGCGACCGCTGGGGAGAGAGTGTGAGTTAGGGAGGCTTCTAAGTGGAGCCAGTGAGGAGAGGCCTGTCCAATTTTAGAAAACCATCTAAGAGTCTGAAACAGAACAAAGGCCATATGATACCGCTGCTACCAAGGGAGTCCCCAACCACCCCTTTTCCATTGTTGTCGAAGTTTAAGTTTACTATATCGAGGGGGTGCGCCCTCCCACAGGAAATTGCCCATCAGGGCCTTCAATTTCTGGAACCACTTCTGGGGTATAGACACGGGTAGGTGAGCCAATAAATAAGGCATCGTAGGGGCAGCCATCATTTTGATTGAGTCAACTTTACCAGCAAGTGAGAGCTTCAATGCTTTCCATCTTTCGAAATCTAAACTCAGGGTATCAATCAGGGAATTGAAATTAGCTGCAAGCATTTTAGATGAATCCGGATGTAAGATAATGCCAAGGTATTTTATACCTTGGGGGGACCATTTAAGCCCCATGGCAATAAACTCTTCTCCAGAGGCTGAGGAGTTCAGTGGGAGGATTTCAGTTTTGGACTGATTTAACTTTAAACCTGATATCTCTGTAAAATCCGTCAGGATGTTAAAGATTGTCTGAATCCCTAGTGAAGTATGTTCAGTAGTAATAAGGAGATCATCTGCATATAAGAATGTTTTATAGTTGGCATCACCCACCTGAATTCTAGGGACAGAGTTGGAGGACCTGAGTGCAATGGCCAGGGGCTCTATAGCTAGAATGAATAGGAGGGGGGGAATTGGGCATCCCTGTCTCGTGCCCTTCTGTAATTGGAAGGACTGAGACAGGGTGCCATTGGTCAGTACCGAGGCTAAGGGAGCAGTATATAGAAGTCTTATCCAGGCAATATATTCTGGGACGAAACCCATAGTAGAGAGAGTATGAAATAGAAAAGGCCATTTGACCGAATCAAAGGTCTTTTCAAAGTCAATGGCCAGAGCTACTGAGGGGATTGATGACAGTTTGACAGAGTGCATTAGGGACCCTAGGGTTCTGTGGTGATCCGACCCCAGACGGCCTTTAACAAAGCCCACTTGGGATGGGTTAACCAAACCATGCAGAAGAGGTTCAAGCCGACCAGCAAGAACCTTGGCCAATATCTTGGCATCTACATTAATAGGGGAGATGGGGCGATAACTACCTGGAGACAATGGATCTTTCCCTTTTTTGGGAAGCACTGTAATAGTGGCTTCTCTCATGGAGGGGGGCAGAAGTCCATTAAGTAAAGAGTGTTGGAATATCCGAACCAAATAAGGGGCCAAATTAACTCCCCGAAGTCTATACAAATCTATGGGCAATCCATCTTTCCCTGTGGTTTTACACTGGTTCATAGAGTGAATTGCCTGAGTCAATTCTTTTGCTGTTATTGGGGCTTCTAACAGTTTGGTCTCACAACCAGAAATTCTGGGAATGGGTAGTGAGGATAGGAAAGCTTGGATCTTAGCTGGATCAGGGGGGTTTGGAGAAGCATACAAATTTTCATAGAATGGAGACATCATTAAATTTATCTCAGATTTCTTATGGCATGAAGCCCCTTTCATGTCCACCAGTGCATGTATCACCTTGGAGGCTTGCTGTCATTTAAGACGGTAGGCCAAAAGTTTGCTGGCCTTTTCCCCCCCTTCCCAGAAAGCATGGTGGATGCGTCAGTGATTTAGCTCAGCCTGCCGAGATAAATGGGTATTAAGGGAGATTCGTGTACTGGCTAATTGTGCTAATAAAGATGAAGATGGGGTTTAATTTTTGAGAGCTTTGTATTGGGATTCCAAGATATATAATTGCTTATCCAATGCCCTCTGGTCCGCTTCACAGCGGTGCCTCCTGGCAGCAGCAAAGGCAATTATCCTGCCCTGAATAGTAGCTTTAAAGGCCTCCCATAAAGTTGAATTGGATACCTCCCCATTATCATTGTCCATCCAGTATTCTGATTCTGCCGGGCCAATCCAATCAAAAAAGGTTGTGTCCTCTGGCAGGAGAGGGTCCAAACGCCATGTGGGAGACTGGTATGAATCCTGTCCCCTTTTAATAACTAATTCCAGAGGGGGTGTGATCCGAAACAAAAATTGGATGCATCAAGGCCCTGACCACCTTTTCATATAACCCACAAGATATGAGCCAGAAATCTATCCTGCTGGAAGTTCCATAAGTCAGGGAAAAGCATGAATAATCATGCATTCCTGGGTGTAATGCCCTCCAGGCATCCAGTAGCCCGAGTTTGGACATTAGTTTCCCTACTGCTCTCCTAGCCTGTCTATGGGGTTCAGGGGATTTATTGCTTCTATCTATAGAATGATCTGATGTTAAATTAAAATCCCCTCCTTAAAGTATTGGGGCTCTGTTTTTGTTAAAGTCCAACAGGGCCTGATTGACTGTATGAAATATTTGCGGGCAATCCTGATTGGGAGCATATAGGTTAGCCAGGACCAAGGGGCCTTCAGGGGTTTCAACTTCTGCTATAATCCATCTCCTTTCCTGATCTCGTATATAGTCCTTCACCTTCCATCCCAAATTTTTATGAAAAAGTATAGAGACCCCCCGCTTATGAGAGGGTGCCACACTGGGAAGTTCTTTAATCACCCAACCCTGTTTAAGCTTCATGGCTTCCCCGGAAGAGAGTTTTGTCTCTTGCAGAAAGGCCACCATAGGGCCTAGTTTTTTTAAGTGAAGTAAAACTTTCTTCTGCTTGATAGGAGAATTATGCCCCCTCACATTCCATGAAATCAGCTTAGTCTCCATTTAAACCAACAGTAAAAAAAAGTCAACAGGAATATATGACCGGAAACAATATGGAAAAGGTCTGAGTTTAGCACCATTTCCCTCCTTACTTCCCCTTCTAGTATTGAGGGCACATCCTCACCCCATGAATAAGAATGCCATAAAAAAGTTAACATAATACCATAGTACAAACATTTTAACCTGAAACAAAAAAGAACTAACATTTACAACCCCCAGTGACAGGAGGAACTTTAAACCCTTTTTATTAACAGTACCCAGTCCCGCACCCCCCTGTTCACTACCCCGCAAACCCACACATGACCAGCATCCACTGTATGTGCCGGCTAAAAAAAAGCCCAGACACCAGTAGAAGTCGCTGGGAGGTATGCGGCCCCAGGAACCCATCTTAAAAAAAATGAAATAGTTCTTCTTGTAACCCCTGTAAAACAAAAATGAAAGGAGAAATGAAAACTTTCATGCAACAACAGCCTATAAACTGCCGTCCATCAGACTGGTGGGTGGAAATGATAAAGTCCCACCCAAGTCCCTCTAGACACTTCAGTAGAGTTGTCAAGAATGAGTATAAATGGGCCCTGAGTAAAAAATATATACATCCCCCTGCACCATCAGTCATCGCAGCTAAAGGGCTAACACATAAAATACCTGTTCAGCATATTGAGACAGCAGGAGATAAAAGAAAAGAGAAAGGTAAAGCCCTAAATAAACAACCATGCATAAGCCCAGGGGCCATTCACAGCTGTCCTCTAAGAGGATGGACCCCCCTTAATATTGGGGCCTATGGGTATCTTCCCTAGTCAGAAGAGAGGGCTGCCTTATCCTCAAACAAACGTGGTGCTAAAAAAAAGGATATAATAGCAACAGTTAGCCTGCTGATTCAACAGCAGGAGTGGAGATATCCATATCGCCTGAGGTTGTTTCCAGGGCTGGTATAGCTGCTGAGGTCACATAGTCTTCCGAAGGAGTGCCCACTGGATCCTCGGCCCAAAGAAGATGCTTTGCAACTGAAGACTTCGAACCCTCTGAATGGGAGCATCTGGGAGGAAGATGCAGATTGCGGGGAACATCTTCAGAAGGGAGATCCATCAGTGCCTTATACTGATTGTTACTCATATCTGGGATTAGTGTATCTAGAGAGCCGTTGGGTTCAAGGCTACCACTTCAGCTTCTGCTTCTAGAATGGAGCCGTGGGGTTTTGTCTACGTGCCCTCCCTCGATCCTAGCCCTTCTCCTATTCTTTTTCTTGCTGCCAGGAGATTTTAGGGAAGATGCCCGAGTGGGAGTCACAGGTTGTTTGACTGACTGAGGGGTAGAAGCTGATAAAGCGTCAGAGATCCTGGGTTTGGTGGTGTCCATCGAGGCAGGGTGTGTAGGCAAGGCCCCAGAGCTGTGGGTGTCACGTAACTTGCCCCCGTTTAATTTAGGAGCTTGAATTGATATAAAGTCCTCAGCAGATGCCGGGTTGTCGAAGACCCGTGGCGACCCATTAACCACAATTCGAAAAGACACAGGGTATCGGAGACAGTACTCGAGTCCCAACTCAGCACATGCCCTACAAGCCACTGTAAAGGCCCTTTGCCTGTTAGAAACTTCCTGAGAGTAGTCAGCAAAGATTTGAATTTATGGCCCTTCCAAAACAGTTCTTTTTTCTGCTGAGCCAGCTGGGTAATCAGTTCACGGTCCTGGAACCGGAGAAATCAGGCTAGGATGGTACGAGTTCGTCCACCAGAAGCCGGGCGTGGAGTGAGGGTTCTATGGGCTCTGTCTATCTCCCAGGGGGGCTCACAACACCAATCCAGCAAGGGGGGGAAGCTCTTTTTGTAGGAACAGTATAACATTGTTCTCCTTGCAGCTCTCCAGAAACCCCACAAATCTGAGTTTATTCCGGCAGCTGCGATTTTCAAGGTCTTCAACGTGGGTTCAAAGGAGATGAATTAGCCACTCCTGATAGTATAATTTAGCCCCAGCCTTGCACCAGCCATCCTCAGCCTCTGCTAGTTTATGTTCAGAAATACAGGCCCGTTGCAATAAATCTACAATATCTTCCATATTTTTCTTTGTAGCTACGTCCAGTCTCTCCATGTGATGTAGAATTTCGGCAAACATCTGCCGTATTTCTAGTAGATTGCTCTCCTGTGTTGTCTGCGTAGAGACAGGCTCAATTCTGATGCACTTGTAGGCTGAATGGTGAAGCAGGACACCCAACATGCGGCTGCAAATAAATAAATTTTCATGTGCCGGTAGAGAAATAGTTACCGGGACGACAGCCAGTAGGTTACTGATTTTGATCTTGTGCTGTTATGCAGGAACAAATCCATAAAAGCAGGATTTAAGGTTTTTTTTTTCAGGAGCTAGACATTTAGACATCCATTCAGTTCAATGGCTGGCCACGCCCCCAAAAATGTTCTCATTTTTCAAAAAGATCTTCAAAATATCGAAGTATGGGCTAAAAATAATCTTATGACTTTCAGTATTGATAAATGCATGGTTCTCCATTTTTGGTCAAAAAACCCTAAGACTAGTTATTTTCTAAACAATAAACAATTGAAATAAACAGATTACGAAAGAGACCTAGGTATATTAGTAAACAACAGATTATTACCACACTGTTACAAAGTGGCAAACACTGCAAACATCCTTTTAAAACAAATCAGGAAAACATTTATTAATAAATCAGAACAATGCCTTGTTCCATTGTTTAAGTCATTTGTAAGACCTTACTTGGATTATGGTTCTCTGTTTTGGAGTCCATGGCCTGAATATTCAAACTGCGCCCAAAAAGTGCGCAATAGCAGCAGCAAGCACAAGTCTATTGTGCCCATGCGCAACAGACATGATATTCAAAAAAGGAGTAAGCCAAATTGCGCCTACAGCCAACGTCTGAATATCGCACAACCTGCGCCATAGCGTAACTAGGGAGGGGAAGCTGAGCAGATATGATGCACTACGGCACAACAAGGGATGTCCAGCTGAGCAGTCCAGAGGTTCCATAGTGCAAGCAGGGAGCCCCCAGCTGCAGAGCAATGTAACTGTACAACCAGGGAGGTAGGGGCCCACCACCCATGCCACAGATGGGCACAGGAACACACAGCAGAACTGACATCGTCCCCCCACACCCCAAGCACAGCACAACTGGGGGAGGGCTGGAATAACCACCAGCCCATGGATACAGGCAAACAACCTGCAGCCAGGCCATGGTGCCCCATCACACCCACCGGCAAGCTGAGACTGCCACACAAGGAGGGCGGACCACCCTGTGCCACACTATCCCCCCGAGTGCACAGCACACCCTGCACCGTGACCCCCAGACACCCCCCATGAGCAGTGACCACCACTGCAGGAAACCCCATGCACACCACCACCCCCACTGTGACACTGCAACCCTGTGCACCAGAGAACCATACAAGCCAGCCCCACCATGAGCACCCAGGAGTGGGTGGCAGCACACGGCAATGCAACAACGGCAGACACAGTGCCACTATGTACAATCCCCCCCGAGGCACAGCTGAGAAACTGACCATGTGTCGACACAAGAGGTACCCCATACAGGACAGGGCGTGCCCCTGACACCACCACCAGTGATACAGCACCCTGCACAGTAGTTCTGTGACACACCCCAACCCATCACTGGCCACAACAGCCAGCACAAACACTCACAGTGGTGCGTGGAAGAATGCACTACACCGGATGCAACACAGCGCAGGGACAAACACCCACCCATACCCAAGGGGACAATAACACAGGGACGCAGTAGCGGGGCAACCAGGCCCCCAGTGTGGGCCCATGGAAACCGTGTACACACAGCCTGCAGTCCTCCAAGGCACAGGAGTGCCAGCCACCCTGTGCAGGCACTGTGGACCCATACGCTACCATCATATGCCTGGAGCACAAGTCAAAGACAGTGGTGCTCATCCCCTGCAACACACACAAGCCACAGCATGGAGGTGGGACAACAACTGTGGAGGCCACAGTGTCACCTGAGGCAAACAAGCACCACACCAGTGACAGGAGGCAACTCAGCATTGTGACGGGTACAGTAGCTGCCCTGCATGGACAGCCACCACTGACATGGCAGCAGACCTTGCAGGTCACAGACATGCAAGAGTGTCAGCTGCACAGGCCATGGATGGGTTGACAGGGGCACCATGGACACAGAGCATGCACCATGGACCACTGCACACAGTCATCCATTGCACAGGAAACAACACACACACCACAGATACTGACTGATAGCTACTCCCACAACATAGTCACTTCCCCACGGACATACACACATACCCATGACTGCACCACCCCTGACGCCATGCACACCACTGCAGCTGAGCACCTATAGCCTGCTGCAAATCAGAGACCACCACAGTAGTCATATCAAAAGATTTTTATTCAAAAATATAAAAAATAACTATTTACACAACTATATACAAACGTGATGGGGAAAGGACACAAACAAGGTGGGGGTTGGTAAGGGGCAGGGGTGAACATATGGGAGAGGGTAGAAGGGGTGTGAGGGTGGGTCAAAGCAGGGAAGGTGGTAGTCGGGGCATGGGGACATCAACGGCCGCCCCGGTCTTCCTCCTCCTGGCGCTGATGTGTGCTCCTCCGTCTCCTCCTGACCCCATGGTGGTGTGTCCGCTGAAGGAGCTGCAAAGTCTCCCTCACCACCTGAAGCAGCTCAGTAATCTGCTGCTGAATTTGCAGGAGTCTCCGGTCATCTAGGATGAGGGAGAAGAGTCAGTAGGTGTGACTGTCCATCCCCCTGCAGCCCACCCATTGTGCATGGCATACAGCTATGTGCCACGCCCCTGTGATGGTATCCAACCACCCACAGTGACCGTGTCCACAAGACCTGCCCACCCAGGCAGCCACAGCCATGTGGACCACTGCATACACCCACCGCCCATGTCCTGCACAGCACCACCATGGCCGTACAGTAACATGGCTATGCGGTATGAAGGCAGTGCCACAGCCATGTGCCCGGTGCATGCATGGACCACCACTGACGCACTCCCAGACATGCAGTGCCACTGGACAGTGCTGACTGTCACAAGTCACGTGCATGGCAGTGGTGTCCATGGATGGTGGCCATGCACCATTGCCCACCCTGTTACACAGCATGCAATAGTAATTATGGAGTTATGGCATTCACCCTCATCGGGCCGGTCAGGTCGGCAATGATGGCCCTTGTCCCGCCTGGACGCTCTGTCCTCCTCCCTCCACTGCTCCTCCCTCAGCCGGCGATGTGTGTCCACGCCTGTGGGGGAAACAAGGAGAGAAGAACATTAGTACAATCCCGAAGCAAAGACCCCCTGCCCCAATGTGTGTGCCCACCCACCCAGCCAGACCCACCCACCCCACACCTTGTAAACACCGTCACAGCCAACCCTAGACTATCCCTCCCCTATGTACTGGACACATACTACACTGTTACTCATATGGACAATACAAGTGCGTTGACAGATCCCTTACCTGGACGCGGCACTGTGCCCATCCTGGCACGCAACTGCAGATGGGCTAGTCGGTCTGGCTCCCTCCTCCTGAGGTCTCCATAGCAGTGCCTGCACTGCTTCACAGTCCTCTTCCATCTGGTGGCCTCCTCCAGGGCAGTGGCCACCTTCTGCCACACCTGGGTCCTGGCCCTGTCCAGTGGCGCCTACCCAAACAGAGGCCCATGGTGTGGCTCGACAACAGCCACAAGGTTGGCTAACTCTATGGAAGTCCACTGTGGGGCTCTTCTGCATGCCATCACAATGGCTATAGTAGGCAATATGGCGCTGTGCAGTGTGGTACCCCACATGCAAATGCTGCACGGTACAGCGCTGCCATTTCCTATCGCGCTGTTACCGAACAGCGCGATAGAGGTGCACCCATGCCAGATGCATGGTGCCAAGGGGGAAAAGATCGGGCACAGATTCAAGGGTCTCTGGCACAAGGCCACAAACAGTGCCATCGGACGGCTATGCGTATAGTGCAATTGGTTGCCTGTGTGCCAACGCCACAGCAGACTATTGAGCAGTTGTGCCATTGCACCTATGAAGGTCCATTGACACAGCGCCATGTAGTGACCTTTGCTATAGTGCCACTGGCACAATGGTGGCCGTGCCCTGCATTGACCATCCCACACAGCACGTCAGCAGCATGGCAGACACCAGAGTCAGCAGCCTGGGCATGCGCACTGAATTGTACTATGCATGCTACGGAACTGCGCCATTGGCTCAGCACATTCAACACAATTGCACAGTGCGCAAAAGCGCAATATTCAGCCGTCATATGCTAATCATCTGATCAGCCATTCAATGGTGCAGCACCGTGATTTGCATCTAATTAAAGTTGCTCCTCACCTAATTTGCATGCATTGCACTATAAAAGTGCGACAAAGTGCTGCAGTGTCCATAGTTGGTTACTGCAGTTTATTGGTATGTTGCATGCTGTGTGGGAGTACGGACTGTGGATTCAGGGACATGCTTTGGACTGCACAGTCACAGGAAACCACTGCCATCCTTACAGGCTGAATAATGACTGAGCAAGTTCTGGGTGGAGGACAATGGTGGTGGGTGGAAGAGGAGGCCCAATTTCACGACGGCCGAGACCAAGGCACTTTTCGAGGCCTACCTGGATCAGGATCCACTGCTCAGTAGACGTCGGGGCACCCCTCCGGCCCATGCTGCTGCATGGGAGGAGGTGGCATGTGCCGTGAACCTGCATGGCAGCCACCAGCACTCCGTGCAGGAGTGTAAGAAGAAGATGGGTACTGACAGGAAGAGGGTGAAGGAGAAGGTGGCTGCCATCAGGGCGGCATGTGCTGCAACAGGTGGGGGACAGCCAGAGGTGGTGCAGCTCACACCAGCAGAGGACAGGCTTGCTGCAAGCATGCACTGCAGTGCCATAGATGGAGTTCCGGGTGGTGGCTTCCAGATGGGTGGTGGCCCATCTCTGCATGGTAAGCCATGGTCTGCCTTGAGGGGGGCCGGGTAGGTAACATGCAAGTAACGTGACTTTGCTTTCCCTTACAGATCCTGAGCTTCTGCATGTGTCAACGTTGGTGGGCCTGTCCACTGAGGACAGTTGGCCAGAGTTGGAGTTTGGACCATCCACCTCCACAGGTTTCTGTGGATTGGCACAACAGTGGGGCCACCTGGCTGTCCACACTGATGTCGTTGAGACAGGTGTAGGGGAAGCCCTTCCTGTGCCTCAGCATTCTGGCATCCAAGGATGCCAGCATGCTGTGGCTGTGGCTGGGGCAGAGACCTGCACCAGTGATGAAGACACGACCATCATGGGCAGTGACATGAATGTGCCATGGAATGGACACACAGCAGGTCAGCTCACGCCCATGGCTGTGGCTGGTGGCGCCGTGTGGGCCAGTGTGTCAGCACAGTCCCAGGCTGTGCCTGTCAGCACCAGTGGGGCAGCACCGGTCTCTGGTCAGGACAGTGGGACTGTTGCAGCCACTGCGGTGGCACTACTGAGCCCTTGGGTGCAGCAGCCGGAAGGGTGGCAGCAGCAGTAGCCCACTGGGACTGGGGGTTCAGGGTTTAGCGGCGGCGTCTGTGCACCACCTGTGGACTTGCCCACACCTGGTCCTGGTGTGCAGCACCCACCCTCAAGGGGTGCTGAATATCAGGCCTGTGCACACCCAGAGGGACAGGAAGCTGAAGAGGCAGATGACCTCTTGGACGAGCACACCCGCCTACTGCGGGCATCGACCCAGCAGCAGATGCGGCTTGCAACGTCCGTGGAGGCACTGTGTGTGGCTCTGGAGCAGGCAGAGGAGCATCACAGCAGGGATACTGGTAGTATCCTGTCACGGATGGACCGTTTGTGGGAGGATGTGACCACTGCCACTGATAGACATGCATAGGCATTCATTGCTGTCATGGCCACAATGGGAACACAGTCAGGTGCCCATGCATCACTCACACCATGCAGTGCGCTATCCACTCCCCATTCTTGGCATCATGCGACACCCACCCTGTCGATGCCAGGTTCAGCTGTGGGCATCCCAAGCACTGCTGGTACAGGAATGTTCGGTGTGCTGCAGACCCCTGCACGGGCATGATCACGTTCACGCAGTGGAACCCCTGGGGGACCATTGGTGCCACTCCATGAGGCCTGTGGTCAGCCTGCCAGTGCTGGCGGGTCTTGGCGGGGATGCCCATGCATCCGAGGCTGCCATGGCACTGTGCTGTGAGACTGACCTGTCTCCCAGCGTGGGCACTGTCTGGTGCTGCCCTGTGTGCATTGTGTGTTTCAGTGGGCAGTGCACGGGTTGGTGCCCAGCCCTGCACGTGGACACACGGTCCACCTGCACACCCTCCCGGCTGCTGTCCGCAGGAATGTGTGCATGATGATGCCTGCATTGCGCTGTACACCAAAGTGCAATGGTGCCCAGCATCTGACACACGCACATGGACAGACAGTGGATGTGGTGGCCTGTGGACATGTGTGTTGCAAGGGTTGGCATTCTAGGTCGGTGTTCCTCCTGCCCTCTGTGCACGTTTGGTGCATTGTGTGTGTGCGTGTGTGTGTGTGTCCATCCATGTGGCATGTCGATGTTCACCCATCCCTGGTTGTGTGTGTGTGCTTCTGTGCCCTGCCACATCCCTTGCCAGCACGCACCCCTGGTGTGTTTCCATGCATGTTTGTGGGTTGTGCCTAAGCCACTGGTGGTTGCGCATGGCACCATGACTTACCTGGGTTGGCTGAAGTGCTCTTCTGTGATGGTGTCCCAGTGCAGCTGTGCCAGCCGGATCAGTCGGAGGTCTCGTCCGCCAAGTGGTGGCTGCCCATCACCATCATCACCGGCGTCTCCATCACTGTCCCCCTCTTTGACCTGTACGGCTATCCCACATTCTTTGGCTATGTTGTGCAGGATGCAACAGGCCAGGAATATCCCACAGGCTTTTGAGGGGCTGTACTGTAGGGCACTGCCAGAGGTGTCCAGGCAACGGAAACGTGCCTTCAACATCCCGAACAGCCACTCAATGACATTGTGTGTGGTGGCATGTGCCTCATTGTAGCATTGCTGTGATGGGGTCGTGGGCCACTGGTAGGGTGTGAGCAGTCAGGGATGGAGTGGGTATCCACTGTCACCTGTGTGCAGGGGGTGTAGGTTAGTTTTGTGTTCAGCTTCGACCTGCCCCAAGCCCTGTAGGCCACACCTATGGCACCTCTGGCCATGCCCCCCCAGGCCCACGATATGTCCATTTGGTTTGCATACTCACTCACTAGGTGTCCTGTAGGCATGTTCCCACTCTCAAATTGGTGGCACAGTGCCGACTGGTGCCAGATGTATGAATCATGTGCTCCCCCAGGGTGCATGGCACAGACATTGATGATGTGCCCACTGGCATCGCACACCACCTGGCAGTTGATGTTGGAATAGCCCTTGTGGTTCATGTATGCGGCCCCCTCCTTGCCAGATGGTGTGCGTATGGCCACATGGGTACAGTCTATTGCCCCTAGCACACCAGGCATACATGCTACCCTGTAGAACTCCTGAATGTTTGCTGTGCTCTCCACCACAGTGCTGGGGAAATGGATGTACTCCTCAGCATGTGGCAGCAGTGTGCTGAGGAATTGGGTGAGGTTGTGTGATGTGGCCGACTGGGTTATGCCTGTGGTGTCCCCAGTTGGTCTCTGGAAGGTACCCGTGGTGAGCACGCACGTGCAGGCTGTTACCTTTGTCTCCACTGACAGGGCATGACTCCGTCGTGTGGGTGTCTGCATCACATCACTGCACAGCTCACAGAGCCACCTCAGTATTGCCCTGTTCAGGTGGTACTGGCCCAAAATCTCAGTATCTGTATACAGCTCAAAGCTGGTGCAGGCTCGGTACTGCCTGTTGGGGGCATACCGCTGACGGGCCCATCCACGGCCACTTCCCCCTGCCGCCCACCTTCTCACCCCCCTCATTATGGCCTCCATGTGGAAGGTGGCACTGGCCATGTCCATGGCTTGCGTTCCCCACCCAGCAGCTGTTGCTTTATTCCCCCTGCTGTCCTGACTGCTACCTCCCCTGCACCGGGTACACCTGTCTGTGCTGGCCTCTGGAATGTGTGGCTCCACACACCTTCCCTGTGCCTCACTTCTGCTAATAGTTTTCCCTGGCCTGCCCTCTTTCTGACACTTTCCTTGTCCCTGCCTCTCCCTGTTTCTCATGTGGCTTCCCTGTAGCGTTTTTGTGCCTCTTCCTTGCTCCTTTTTATTTTGGCACATTTCCGCTATGGCGCAACTTGCGCTTGCTCCACTGTTGCGCTTTGCACAAGTCTTTGAACATCACACTACGCCCTTTATGCATGGTTCCTCCCCCTTTGGTTGCACATGTCTTCATTATCATTGCGCTGTTGCTCAGCATGTTTTCCGTGGTGCAACTGCCTCCTGCTGAATGTCACAGAATGGCACAATTTCGGACTTGCGCAAGAGCAACCCTATTGCGCTTGGCTCAACTCTTTTGAATATCCAGGCCCATATCTTAAAGGGGATATCTACAGACTAGAACAAGTTCAGAGACAACTAACCAAGATGTTACCTAGATTAACAAAATAGCCATACGAAGCTTATCTGCTAGAAACTGGACTTCATTCTTTACAACAGAGGAGACTCAAAGGTGAGTTGATGTTCCTATTTAAGATATTAAAATGCCATACCAAAGTGAAACAATGCAGTTTGGCCTTCTCAAGCAAATGCATTGTTGGCAGATCCCACAACAAACAATTAAAAATAGAATGGGCAAACACCAACAAAAGAGATAATTTTTTCAGCATCAGGGTACCAAAGCAATGGAATTTATTGCCACAGTATATAATTAACTCTGACTCGCTTGATACATTTAAATCAAAAATAGATATTTGGTTGACACAACATGCAGATAAATGATCTGCTATTGAGGGAGACAATCTCAATGGGCCTTGGCCTTCTTTTGTCCCATATTATCCAGTATATCCAGTATAAACTTGCCCTCAATTTCTGCGCAGCTTCTGGGTCTGGGTATTCCCGTAACCACCCTCCAGCGCCTCAAACTTGATGGGCATGCGGACCAGACGGAAACTATTAATGGATGGCCTCTCAGTTGTCTTGATGCTGAATTTGGTATGTGCCCTTTGCCCCTGCCCTCTCCCCGATTTCCCCCAGTGCTGTCGCTTAAAGGTACCTTGATTGATCCAAAAAGGCTGCTGGTATGAATTGTCCTGACGGCTGGACCCTTTTTCCCAGATGAATCTACATTTTGATGCCACATTTGGAACATACGCACCGAAAATGGCAGTTTGGCCAAGAACAAAAGGCCCTATTCAATTCCTAACATACCTTCAATGTCACTCCCCCTTTTTGTCCCCTTTGGCCTCCCTCTCAGTTGGCCCTGTGTAAATTTCTAGCCACAAGTCTTTTTGTCTTTCAACCCATTTCACATCCTCGAAATGTGCCATCCGTTTCCTGAATTTCTGGTCATATTTCAGCCTACTGTGGCCCCCTTTTTGGTACGCTTTTTTTATTATGAGGGAGTTAGTCAAGATTGGGGTAGCAAATTCTTTGTGTTTCTCAGTGTCAATCACCGTGAAGTAGGTGAAACCTGTGGACCAATTGTCCTATGTTTTTCCTTTCCATGGCTAATCCTCTTCCCCCTTACCTAACAGCACTACCACCACCGCCATGCCTTTCTTTTTGAAACTATCTTTCTCTTCGTATTTATCCATGTTGTCGACATTCGCCAGGGCAAAAATATCAGCATATTCCCCTTCCATATCTTTTCATTCATGGCTGTTGGCAAATGATCCCCCAGTTGTAGCCCAGGCACACCAACCTCTCTGCCCATCGCAAAGCCCCCAACCCCCACTTTACAGTCCCCCTCCCACCCCTGTCCCTTTTATTTCTCCCAATGCCTTCTCTATTTGCCCAACGCCATTGTCCCACATAGCTTTCAACATCTACTCAACATACTCCTTGTCACCAACTGATTACCTGTTGTGGCTGGCTGTGGTGTGCTGGGCCCAGAACTAGGAATTCCTGCTGGACTGTGTGCAGGGGTTCAGACTGCTGGTGGCAGTACCGGGGCTAGCAAAAGTAGCAGGAGCACTGGTGGAGGAGGCTCCAGCATAGGCACGGCACAGGCTCGGGTGTCAGCAATGGCTCCAGTATGGGGTTACAGGAGGGTAGGGGCAGGGGTGCTTCCAGTATCGGCTTGGCTTCTGGGTCACTTGGAGCTTGTGGCACCCACTTGTTCCTTTCATGCCCCTTCCCTTGCTTCCCCTTCCACTTCTTGCCTCTGCAGCAATCGGTTGGCCTTATCCACCAGGTCCATCATCGCTCGATAGCAGGCCTCCTTGCTCAGCTTCAAATTTTCTTGGGACATCTTCCAAGTTCATGGTATCTAATGAAAAATCATACATATGTTAATGCCTTGAACTGACTGTTCAGCATCACCATGCACAAATGGGGTTGATGGGCTTCAAGGCCTCTGGCGTCTGCAACTGCTTAAGCTCTCCCTGATTTTCCCCTCCCAACTATCCACTCTGTGTCTAAACTTGCCCAAACCTGCTTATGAATACAGCCCCCCCCATGAAGTGGTGTTCTACCTGGGGGGGCCAAACCATAACCATAATGCTCCCCCCACAGGCCTTCTGATCTGCTTGTCCCAACACTCCAATTGAAACAGTGCATGGTGGTATTCCTGCTGGGGGGGGTCTACTCATAACCTGTATTGCAGCCCACCTAATGAACCCTTGATCCTTCTGCACTGGCCTTCCTTGTTTATTGTCTTCGCTAGCCTTTTTTTTTTTTTAAATCTGGCAAATCGGGTCTGTAGTCCGGGTCTTGTTCTGCCCACCCCAAAACTCCCCATTAGGTCTAAACCTTACCAGTGTGATATCACACTGTGCCACCTTTCACCACAAGGAGCCCCCTTGGGGCATCAAATTTCCCCAAATCTTCCTGCTAACAACCGCATCTGCCACTGTACATGCACAGCCCACCCTGCTGCCCAGGCTGCCTGCAACCTTCAGCTTAGTACTTCTGTATGCCTTCATCCTTCAGTGGTGATGTCATCCGCCTGCCACGCAGTGCATCCTTTGGTGTCAGTAGCCCGTATCCTGTTGCTCCCCTTTCCAGGCAAACCTTGGATCCTCTAAAGAAATTCCCCCAAAAGTCTGGTAAACTGGACCCCACTATTGCGCTGTACAGCTTGCAACCTCCTGTAAAATGGGCCAGCTCTGCAAACATTTTAAATCAGCGTGTGAGGATCTAGGACCAAAAATCACCCTGTCTCCTACATTTCAACCAATTGCCTGGAGAGCTTCTAGATAGTGGCCTAAGATGAGAAATAATAATGTTGTGCCCCCATATACCAAAACCTCTAACTACAAACCCTCCCCACAAGCCTGGGCCACCATTCAAGCCGTCCCTCCATCAATGAGGCCCCCCCCATCCCCTGGCTCCGGAACTCTTACAGGAAAGGGTACCCATTCTCTCCAATCTGAACCAAACTGCCCCAAATACATTTGTGGGACCACCTTCCCTGTTCTCCTTGCTTTGTTCCCCATCCTATTATGGCCATGCTGTACTCGCTCGGCTGACCGCATGGCAATGATGTCACATACCATACCACATGGTTGGTCTCAGCCCCTTCTGCCACCTACCGGCCCTTAGACTGCCCTCTTACAATTCCTGGCCACAACGCTGTATCTTAATGCAAAAAAGGGGTCCTCTACACTCCTTGCTGCTAAATTCAGCCCTTTCAGTTGCCGTAATGCGGCCTTGTCATGCGCCCTGTGGTGGCAAGCTTCTGCTGGCCTGCCCCCTCCCTTGGGAGTTTCCATCTCTCACTGGCCTCCAGCCCCATGCTTCAATGGTGCCAAGACACATCTCATGCTACTGCATAGCCCAAACTTGTGCCTTTCCCTGCTCCCTCGCTACCTTGCATTCGAGGCAAAAATAAACCACCAGACAGCGATCAACAATAAAGCAAATAGGCAAACAACAAACCCCACTCAGCCTGCAAGCATATCAAAATTGAAACCACAAGCATCCTATATTTTCCACAGCTCGTTGGGCTCCTTTAGAGTAAGCTAGCCAAACTGAATCCAAGCCCACTGAATGTAGGAAAACCCAGATCCACAAACAGTGACTATAACCTTCAGGCTATGCTACCAGCACTAGCGTGCCATCTGCTGAGCCATTCAAACTTCCTTACCTCTTTTCTGCAGGTTCGAAGTACTCAATTGCTCCCTGGGTTGCTGTTGCTGCTGTTCCATGCTCGTGTTTTTTTGGTTTTTACTTAGTACCTAAATTTAACTTAGTACTTATCTGAAGTATTTACCTCCATTTACTCAAAAAATTCCTGACCAAATGCCCACTGACTCCAATATATGAATTTGCTAAAATGGATGTGCTTCCAGAGTATGAAAATCTCGTGGAGCAAATTGTGAGCTCCCCTTGGCTGTTCCCTATGACTGCCCAGTTTGGCCCCTCCCCATAGCTCCTCTGTCCAAACTCAGGTTGCTACCTCACTGATCACACCCTGCCCCTTTGCCCATCCTGTTTGTGACCTTATTGGGTCCTCCTCTTTCTGGGACCTCATGCTTCCTTCTACCTCCCCTTTACCCTCACCCCACCATCCTCCTGGCTTCCCACCACACCTGTCTGTGCCTTGGGACAATGGGGTCTGTCCCTTTATTTGGGCATCCGTCTTTGTGTGTGGATTTTGAATTGTATAGTAGGGGATGTCAGTGGCAACATGGCCTGGAGAGTGGGGGGGTGATGGGCAACCTGTGAAAAGACAACAGGAAGCTTCGTTCAGTTACTGTTGCCAGATTGCCATGACTGTAAAGTGGCACAATGATATGGTTTTGTGATGTGGTTCTTTTTTTTTTTCCTGTTTTCCTCCAGTCACCAGCTCACTTGATCTCTCTCTCTCTCTCTCTCTCTCTCTCTCGGGTGTGACCCCACTTGACCAGGACCGACAGCATGGCCTGAGACTCCCCCCTGAGCAGGGAATTGGGGACAGTATCCCTCCATTCAGCCCACCAAGCTCCTGGCCAACCCCCCTGACTTCCACACCTCCCAGGGCAGGGCCAACCCTCAACTCCTTATCTGGGTGTACTTTCTCAAAATCCAGACTGATGAGGCCCGGGAGAACTGATCAGGGAGAGTCCATCATTGTACATGTGGCCTGGTCTCTTGAGGTCTTCCATCATCCTCTCATGAGCTGGGATGTTTCCTTTTTCTGTGGCCCCACCCCTGAAGACAGGACTTGCAATGACATCCTGCCTGCTGCAAGTGTGCTCCCGCACCCACCCAGAAGACATCTGCCAATGCTGTCCAACAGTAAGCAACCCAGTTATTGGGCTCCAGGCCACTGCTAGGAGCAGCCAACACCATGGGTCAAGACCCCTTCCCTCCCAAGAGAGGAGAGCCATCCTTTGGATGCTCAATCCTCTCCTCCACAGCTGACCCCAGATGACCTGAGCTCATTCCCAAACCTGGGTCACCGGCGTGGTGCTAGGTCTGGCATCTAGTGCCTCAACCCTCCATGCCACTGGGCTGACTTTGTGATGTGGTTCTGCCTTGCAGAATTAGTGCCAGTTGCAAAGTTACAGCACTATAAGGACATGGCTGGAAAAGTCTTTCAGCCAATCAACATTAAGGAAATTTTGTGTTCATTTTATTAGTGTCTTATCCCACCATGCATACTTCACTCTACCTACTATTACTGGCTCAAGCCACTTGAGTGGGGTTGGGAATTGATGCAACTGTTAAAGAGATGCCATGTGCATGCCTTACATGACATGACACTGGTTCCCAATGCCTGAGTAGACTGATCCCAGTGTCATTTTTCTGCCACACACATGGCCTCATGCTCTTAGTGGATATGTGGGGTCATCACTAAAATAGTCCAACACTTTAGATGATCTCTGTTTTTTAGCTGTTGTACATCACTGAACTGCTGGAAATCTTTGGGAGCTATACGGCAGTAACTGTGAGATTAAATCATTTTTTTCTATTATGGTGAAATGACATGGCTGTTCTGAATTCCCCAACAGGGCAGCACTGCCAGCAGCAGCACTAGAGTAACAATGAAGCTGATCTTTATGTTGTAAATGCCCTTGATATGCATGTTTGGGGTGAACACCAAAAGCACATTTCAGGGTACATTAACAAAATTATACTGAGGTGGAGCTCCAATACAGCTATCCTGAAAATGTGTTCTCAAACTGGCTAAAAGTGGCCAAGTGATGGATAAAGGTTAAGAAGATGAGAACAAAATAATTAAGTCAGAAATGGTATCCAGTGATGATAGCGATTAAAAATGAGTGACTGCAAAAACAGCAACTCATTTTTAGCACTATCATCATGCGCTACCCTGAAAGGGTAGCGATGGTACAGCAAGGTGAGTGACAGAAAGGGGATGGATAGGAAGGTGGAGGGGAGGGATAGAAAGGAGGGATTAGATAGGGAGGAGAGCCTGCTGCAGCTGAGACAGCCCTGTGGTGTGGTGGTGAGGGTGGCTGGCTATGGTGCAGTAGGCACTGGGTCCTGGTTGGACTTGGGGAGAATATTTTACCACTGCTTGCAGCTGATGTTTTTTATTTTTTTTCCTGGACAGAGTTTTGCCCCCTCCACAACATGCACCCCCCTCCGGGGAGTTGATAATCTAAAAGCAAGGGGTTCCCACAAAGTGTTCCTGAAAGTGGGTTCACAGAGAATTATAAGTCGCTGATATGCTTTTTGATGAAATACACACACATCATAATAGCGATCGCTGTTTTGCAATCGCTGTTATGACATGGAACTGTCAGAAATGATTTCAGACTTACTGCAAGCTTTTTTTCTCTCATTTTCTTTTTTATCTGTTGCTCATATCCTGGCTGTTTTTGGTCATTCTGAGCCCAGATTATCAGGGTGACCATATGAGCACCTCAACTCATGAACACTTTAGTTTCATTTTGTAAATGTGTCCCAAAACAGGTTTTGGGGGTTCTTACCACAAAATGCATTTCAGGGTGCATTTACATAGAAAAATAGAAACATAGAATTTGATGGCAGATAAGGATCGCTTTGCCCACCTAGTCTGCCCATTTCCCTACCTAACGGATAAGCTGCAGATCCTAGTTAACCAACAGCCTACTTCCTCCTACCCCCCACTAGAATTGCCTTATGTCTGTCCCCATGCATTCTTGAATTCCCCCACTGTTTTTGACTCTACGACCTCCTCAGGAAGGCTTTTCCATGTATCCACAACCCTTTCTGTGAAGAAATACTTCTTCACATTACCTCTGAGCCATCCCTCCTCTATCTTCAAATTGTGCCTCCTTGTTTTTGCACATCTCTTTTTCTGAAAGATGTTACCCTCTTGGACTTTGTTGATTCTCTTGAGGTATATGAAAGTTTCTATCATGTCCCCCTTCTCCCTCCTTTCCTTGAGGCTATGCATCTTTAGTTCCTTTAGTCTTTCTTCATATGTCTTCTGATGCAGACCCTGCATCATTTTGGTTGCCCTCCTCTGGACAGCCTCCACCCTGTCTATGTCTTTGTGGAGATGGGGTCTCCAGAACTGCACACAGTACTCCAGATGTGGTCTTCCCAACTGTCTGTACAGATGGCCAACAACTTCTTATTTTCTACTGGTGATGCTTCTTCTTATCCATCCCAGTATCCCCCCAGCCCTCCTTACTGCCTTCTCACATTGCTGGACCACATTTAGGTCATCTGATATGACTACCCCCAGGTACCTTTCCATTTTTGTTGTTATCAGTATCTCAGCCCCCATTGTGTACTCTTCCCCTGGGTTTTTGTTTCCCAGATGCATTACTTTGCACTTCTTTGCATTGAATCTAAGCTGCCATACATTTGACCATTCCTCCAACCTTGCCAAGTCCCTTTTCATCCTTTCCACACCACCTTGTGTATCAACCCTGTTGCAGATCTTTGTGTCATCTGCAAAGAGACATACTTTCCCTTCCAGTCCCTCTGCAATGTCACTTATAAAGACATTAAAAAGGACCGGCCCCAGTACTGAACCCTGTGGTACCCCACTAGTAACCCCCCTTTCTTCACTGTGGACTCCATTTACTGTTACCTGCTGTGTCCTGTTGTCCAACCAGTGTTTTACCCAGGCTACCACCCTAGGACCCACTCCCAGGCTGGCTAATTTGCTTATTAATCTTTTGTGCAGGACTGTGTCAAATGCCTTGCTAAAGTCTAGGTAGGCCATGTCCACAGCCCCTCCCTGGTCTACTGCTTTGGTCAGCCAGTCAAAGAAATCAATTAGATTTGTCTGACATGACCTTCCTGCTGTGAATTCATGCTGCCTTGGGTCCTGTGCCCCACTGGTCTCTAGGTACTCAACAATTCTTTCCTTCAGAAGTGATTCCATCATTTTCCCTACCACTGAGGTCAAACTGACAGATCTGTAGTTTTCTACCTCTGTCTTGCTCCCACTTTTGTGAAGGGGAATCACTTCCACCCTCATCCAGTCCTCAGGTACCACCCCATCCTCTCATGATTTATTAAAAAGGGTAGTCAGTGGTTTTACTAGTTCTTCCCTTAGTTCTTTTAAAATTCTGGGGTGAATCCCATCAGGCCCCATTGCTTTATCCACCTTCAGTTTTAAGAGTTCTTTCAGAACCCTTTCTTCTGTGAAAGGACTAATATCAATTCCCCTATCCAGAGTGCTCCTATTGACTGGATTAGGTATTTCCTCCTGCTTTTCCATTGTGAATACTGAACAGAAGTATTCGTTCAGTATCCCTGCTTTTTCACTGTCACCCTCTGCCCAACCACCTTCCTCTTTGTTCAGCTTCAGTATCCCTGCCTTTGTCTTTCTTTGCTCCCTATTGTACCTATAAAAGGTTTTATCCCCCTTCATAACCGAGTTGGCTATCTTTTCCTCAGTTTGAGCCTTTGCTTTTTTGACTGCCTTACCCGCTTCATTTTGCTTTAACTGGTACAGTTCTCTGTCCTGCTCCTTCTGTGTTTCATTTTACTTCCTGAATGCTATCTTTTTTTCCCTTACCTTCCCCGCCACTTCTTTTGAGAACCATAGTGTTTTTTTCTTTCATTTTGATTTGTTTATTTGCTTCACACAAAGACTTGTTGCCTCTGTGATGGCGGTTTTGATGTTTCCCCATTGTTGCTCTACTCCTCCTTCTTGGCTGTTGCTAGTGCTTTTCTGAGACACTCTCCCATTTTGACAAAATCAGCCCTCCTCAAGTCCAGTACCTTCACATTTGTGTGGCTTGACTCTACAGCTAAATTTATCATGAACCACACTGTTTGGTAGTCGCTTGTTCCCAGATGGCTACCCACTTCAAGATCAGAGATCCTCTCTCTGTCCCCATTTGAGAGTACCAGGTCTAAGATTGCTCTCTCCCAAGTGGGTTCCAAAACTAGCTGTCTGAGGCATGTCCCCTGTAGGGCATCAAGAATGGCCCTGCTCATGGAGGTGGCTGCAGCAAATGTGCTTCAGTCAACATCTGGCATATTCAGGTCCCCCATCAGCAATATCTCCCCTTTCTCTGCTATCCCAAGGATGCTTTCTCTCATTTCCTTGTCCATTTCCTCCCCCGAGACAGGGGTCTGTATACAACCCCTGTGCGGATTATGGAGCCATTTCCAGTCTCCAGGGTGACCCACAGTGCCTCCTCTCCTCCCTGTTTACCCTTTAGTTCTGTTGATTTTATCCCTTCCCTTACATAAGAGAGCTACTCCTCCTTCTCCTCTTCTTCCCTCCCTGTCCCTCTTGTAGATTGTGTACCCTGGTATGTTGACATCCCAGTCATGGTTCTCTGTGTACCATGATTCTGTGACTGCCACAATATCCAGACATTCCTCTTCCTTTAAGGCCACCATTTCAGGGAGCTTTTTACCTAGACTACTGGCATTGGTACTCATTACCCTCCATTTTTATGGCTTTATTTATTTTTGCCCCATCCCTGTCCCTACTGCCTTTGTCTTTTTCTCCATTTACCCCTTCACTTCTCCCTATCAATGGCTCTATTTTGGTGTTTACCTCACTAATTACCCTGATTTTTGGGGAGGGATAGGATTTCCCTTCTCTTCTTCAGTGCCTGCCCCCTTGGGTAGTTTAAATGCTGGCCACTGAAGCTTTTAAACTTATCACCAAGGATCCTGGTTCCCCTCAAGGATAGATGCAGACCATCACACCTGTATAGGTCTGCATCCCTCCAGGTGGAGCCCCAGTCCCCAATGAAGCCAAATCCTTGAGCTCTGCACCAGCTTTTCAACCAGTCATTGAATCCCCTGGTGTGGAGTGCCCTAGCCTCATCCATGCCATAGACAGGTAGCACTTCCAAGAAAGTTGCCATGTGTGCTACTTGTCCAAGGCCCCACCCCAACTCCACAAACTCCTGTTGCACTGGTCTGATCCCACTCTCAGCCAGGTCATTCATCCCTAATATTATTTTTTTTATAATGACATCCAGCTCCCTTGCCCTTGCTGCTGCTCCCAGAATCCTGAGGATTAGTTTCCTGTCCCTCCAAGCCTTGGCACTGGGCAGACATCTTACCACCCTTTCCCCTCCCTCCCCCAGTTCTACCCCCTAACAATTGCATCCCCCACCAGGAGTTGTTTCCTTCCCTGTGGGGTCCTGGGCCACCCTCCTGCGGGTCTCCATTGTGGAGGTTCCCAGCATCCTCCCTGGTCTCCACTGCATGTGCCTCCATAGAGGAACCATGCTTCACCAGAGTGGTGAATGAATTGTGGAGAGGCGCAACTGGAGGGATGCACCTCTGTTCCACCACCCTTACCCTCCCTGAGCCCACCGTCGTCCAACCACTCCTCTTTCTTGGCAACCTCTGAGGTAGTGGCAGTGGCCTGGGTGGTGTCTGGGTGTAGAAGCAGGTTTCCAGAATCCTTGCCAGGTCAGCATGGAGATGAACAACCTTCTCCCTCAGACCAGAGAGGTGCCTGCAAATAGGGCAGCAATGCAGTTTCCAGAATGTCTCCCAGAAGACTGCTGCTCCACAGCCAGTGCATTGCACAACTCCCCACACATCGGTGTCCCTTCCAGTTACAGAAACTTTTTTGTTTTTTTGTTCTTGTTTTAGTGTGTACAAGCTTGTGAGTGTGTCTACCCCCTATTCAGTGTGCTGTGCCTTTAAGGATATGAACAGGTATATGTTGTTAGCAGTTTTGAGAAAGTGATGTCAGAGCCCCTCCTATAAAGGAAGTTATGCACTTGGGGCGGTGGGGTGAGGGGAAGGGTGGGTGGAAGTAAACCTATGCTATCCAGAAACAATCACCCAAAACTCTTACCCTCCACCCCAGGGAGTGCCTTCCTTCCTTTCAGACACCTATTTCACAAAGGCTAAGTAACAGGTCTAGTCACAACTGACTGCAAATATCTCCCAGCTACAGTTCCTCCCTGGCAAATTAAAGTTAAAACTAAGAAAAGTCCACCCCAAGAACAGAATCAATACTAGTTACTTATACAGGTCCAAAAAGTAATAATTCAGTTCAGTGTAGTCTATAAAATAGCCTCCTTGATTCAAGGAAGCTGCGGCTGCTTTCTCACTCTCCCTGTCTTCAATGTGTTAAGGAGACTGCAACATCTCTGAGACAAAAAAAACAAAACCTTTTCAGCAAAAAATAAATAAATAAAATAGGGGCAAACAATAATTTTGCTTAGCCTAATGATAAAAAGTCACAAAAAGTTAAGCACCACCCTGTAATAATTTCACATAAGATATACCCTGCAAGAAACACTTTGATACAGAGAAAAATAAAGCAGTAACAGAAGATATGCCTTGCAAAAGACAATTTGAATCAGAAGATTACAGCAGAAATCTGTTAGCACACACCTGTAGGCCTACCTTGTAATAATGCTGCAGAAGGTATACCCATCAACAGCAATGTGAATCAGAGAAAAATAAAGCAATAAAATGTTAGCAACAAACAGTAACAATTCCTGTGTGTACAAAATAAAAACAGCACACAGTAAATCTGCCTAGTCAAAAGTCTTAATCCTTTCCCTTACTCTGGTAAGGTTCTTAGTTCTGTCCTTTCAAGCAAGCTAGAAGGAAGGAGCATAACCCTTTAGTGCTGGCCACCATGACATCTAAGGCTCAGAATGGCCAAAAATATCCCAGTTATGACTGCAGATAAAAAAGAGTGGGGCAAAAACTAAGTTTGAAAGCATGCTCAGCTAGAGCATTAAATGTTCCCAGTCCAAATTTTTAAAGTGTTTACTGCAGCAAAATGGTTGTGAGAACTTAACTAAGTCCCAATACAATTTTAGGAGTCATGAAAACTTTGCATAGTGCTGTTTGGATCCTCTGTTAGGATGCATGTCATGTTTTGCACTAGGTGTATGCAGATCCTGTTTCATGCAAAACCCAGATACCCCTGTACACTTGCTTCATACTGTTCCTGAAGGACCCTGTGACAATATAAAATATGGTGCAAAATTTTGCTGCAAGTGCCACAGGTTGCTCACCCCCCAAAATGGATTGCCTGAATAATTGGCAGCTATCACTGCCTCATGCATGGCAGTAGCCGGGGGGGGGGGTGAAGGCAGGAAATGGAGAAAGGAGCATGGGAAACAAGGCAGTAGGAAAGGGGTGGGAAAGAGCAAGTTGGAGAGGTTGGTTGAAAAAAACACACCAAAAGTGGGACATAAAAGCTAGGGACAGGCTAGGGATGGCTTTTTTGTATGACACAAACAGCAGTAGCACTGTCAGCAGAAATTGTGTTAAAAGATAAATCTGTGTGACAGTCTGGAAGAAGTCATGGTAAGTACTGGGCGAGGAAAAAATTCAGATTGGAGCAAGGGGACAGCAGTAATGATTTAGTGGGTAGTGGGTACATCAAGAAAGGAAACCATCACTCCAGCTATATGGCAACCTGCCCCAACCTGGAACAGAGGCCACTCTTTGCACCCACCCCTCAACATGTTCCCAGACAAGACTACTTAGCAAGTAATCTCAGAGTACCTACTGCATGGCAGGGAATTTTCTACAAGCCCTTTGTTGGCTACCCACCCTCCCCATCCTCAGCAGAGCCACACTCCATGCTATACTCCCGTGGCACAACAGCTGCCCCTTATTCTCACTAACAGACTGCTCTCTGCATGCACAAGGAGGGCTCCTGAGCAGGTTTTGTGCACTGGTAGTGCAGGAACAGAGTGGCAGGAGAGTGAAGGAGTCATGTGAAGCCCCTTGTGAGAGAGTGCATAGGAGAGCCACATCTGGTCACCTATGGTACTGATTGCCTGCCCCTCTCTCTACTTTGTTCATTTGCTGCTGATTTAATTGGGTAGAGAAACACATGGCATGAGTCATCACTACTTGAGAGGTCAGACCGGGTATGACATGCATGGGGCGGGTGAGGAAAATAAATAAAAAAAAAATGGTGGGCAGGCCATCATGAGGGTGCACCAGTCAGCCCAAGGGGATGAAAACAAGCTGCACTCCCCATAAGTTGTTCTGATGGATAGCAACATCATGCTGGGGCTTAGATATGAGTGCAGAGCATAGTGATTTTCAATAAAATCACTCTATTTTTTAAGCAGCAGTATCATGATGGTTAGGGGTAAATAGGGCATGGTATAAGATGCAAAAAAGAAAATAGTCCTACGTGAAAAAAAAAATAAGAACCCACTTAAGCAAGAAGATATGGAAGGTTCATCTCCATATTACATTTATGCTGTTTTTGAAGCAAAAGGAATTGGCCTTCTGATAAGAGTTTGTAACATAGTTTGCATATTTTTTTGTTTAAAAGGTATGTAGAAAACTGCTGCTGTATATAAAAATAACAATCATTGATCATTGGTATAGACCACATCACACTCCCATCATGTGGCCATGGGAGACATAATTAGGGCAAAATAGGTAGACCGATCATTACCAGGGATTTTGCGTTATTTACCATAATGCAACAGCAGTGGAGAAGAAGTGTAGCAGAATGGGGGTTTAATGTGTTGCAGGGGAGCCATGCAACACTGTTAACTAATTAAAATAATAAAAATAACAAAGAATATGCAGGGAACAGGGGGCTAACCAATGGCTGTAGTTTTTGAGTTGGCAGGGATGGCACCAAGAAGCAAAAGGAGGAAAAGGGGACTGAGGTGGAAGGACCAAGTGGAGTGGACCAGAAGGTCCTTCAGAAGGTAATGGTCATGATGCTGCAGGTGAAGATACTGCTGAAGAACACCAAGGCTACAGAGGAGCCATAGCCTAAGAGCAGAATGAAGAGAAGGCACAAAGGTTGGCAATAAATAAGCCGTCAAAGTGTAAGCAAGAGGGAGCAGCAAACAAAAGAGGATGTGACTGCAAAGAGGAAGACTAATGCTGTTGACCTGACCTTGCAGGGCAGTTTGTGAGGGTATGTGAAGGAGCTCACTGGGGAGGACAGGTTGGGGGAGCTACATAGGATGTTGCAGGATTTTAAGGAAAGAGGGATGGGGAGGAGGTGGGCAGCCATAGGGGAGTGAAGGGCAAACTAAGGTGTAGGGGTACCAGGGGAGATAGAGGGAAGAGAGCCACGGGTGACACTAGGGGACCACGTTCTATTTACCCTTAAAGAAAAGATATGGAAAGATGGATGTGGACATATTTGGGCTGGTAGACATGGAATCAGCTAAGAGATCAGAAAGGCAGAAAAGGATAGGAAAATCTGAGATGTCGGTGGCTCTGGTGATGTTGGGGAAAAATGCTTGAGTACAAGAGGATAACCATGTAGGTGTGGTTAATGGGGTTTATTTATATTGACAGGATACTCTTGCAGATGTTCCCAGAGCAAGCAGTGCATACAAACTAAGGGGGAGGTTATGGGTGGATACAATAGGATGATGTTTAGGCAGAGGATAATGTTGAACAGGAACACACAGTAGGATACCAGGCATCTGGACATATGGTTTGAGCCTATGACAGTGCAGGCAAGATGGAATGGGGAAGGACAAGGAGAACATGTGGGAGCTAAACAAAGTTTTGTTGGGGATACATTAAGGTGCAGTACACATGGAAAAATTGCAGGTTCAAGCATGCATGCTCAAGATGCAGTGTCCCACACATTGTTCAGGTGTAGAGAAGGGCATACAAGACAATGCAACCCATTGGAGGGGATATGGGGGCAAGGGAAAAGTTTTGGAAGATGGGAAGAGGGAAGGGTTTTGGCTTCCTATGTAATGGTGGTATGAAGAGGAAAAGAAGAGAAAAATTGGGAGAAGACAGTGCAGTTTCAAATGGTGTGAACCCCCATAAAGAAAAAGTGTTGCTGGGGCTATTGGTTGAGTACCGAGATAAGCAGGGTGCAAGCATTTTGAGAGAAGAATTTATGAGGGGGTTGATTTGTAAATTATCATGCCCAGGAGGGCAATGGAGGTGCATTACTTGAAGTCATTAAATGGTAAGGAAGGAACAATGTAGGAATAGATAAGAAAGGTACAAGAAGCAGGTAGAATTGAAAGGTTATTTCGTGCACCTCCATTCCATAAACCCAGGGTGTTGCCCTTGGGGTTAGTGCCAAAGAAGGTGCCAGAAATTTTAGGCTTATACCCTATCTGTCATACCCAGAGGGTGAATCAGTAAATGATTACATTGGGCAAGAGCAATGTTCAGTGTCGTATGTGATGCTAGATCAGGCAGTGGAATTGAGTAGAGCAAATGGAATGGGGGCCTGTCTGAAAAAGTAACAGAATCAGCATTCAGGTTGATCCAGGTTTGGCCAGAGGACTGGGATTTGTGAGTGTTAAAGTTTAAGGGGAGTATTACTTTGTCAAGGCATTACCCATGGAATGTTTAATAGCTTGTGCTACATACTGTATGAGGTTTTCACCACATGGTTGCAGTGGGCCTTTGAGAGACAGTATGGTCGCATGATATTGGTACATTACCTGGATGATTTTCTAGTTATTAGGGAGGAGAGATACGGGGCATGCAGGATGCTCGAACACTTCAGGGAGCTGTGTGAATGACTAGGGGTTCTGCTGGTGAAGCACAAGACAGAAAGGCCTGCCAGGGTATTAGAATATTTGGGTGTCCAGATGGCCACAGAACAGTGGCTGTTTAGGTTGCCAGAGGTGAAGGTGCTGATTTTGAGGGAATTGCTGGTGACTGTGCAGGGGACATGTAGAGTGTTGCTGCTGGCGGTGGTACAACAGCTGTTGGGGTACCTCAGTTTTGCATGTAAAGCGGTGGCTTTGGGCAGGACATTCTGTGCAGGCTATGGGAAAAGCCAGGAGGCCCCCACTAGACCCCACTATTGGGTGCACATCATCATAGGCAACCTTTTTTTTTATACTTTCCAGTGATGATTTTGTTAAAGAAAGGCAGTTGCTTAACTATCAAAGACCGTTTTAGGTAAGCGACTGCATTTCTTTGACAAAATCATCACTGGAAAGTATAATAAGCATTTGTCAATGCCAAATGTTTGCTTGCTGGCATTGGTAGTGCAGGAGTTAGAGAGATGCATAATAGGAATGGCAGTGATGTATTGAACTGATGCGAACCCCATCCCCAACCTGCAGAGACTGACAGGCGTTAGGGGTGTGCTTTTGGGTCAGTGGCCATAACGCTCATGCCATGTCACCTCACCCTACCCCTGCAGACACCGACAGTTGTCGCAGTGTACCTTTTGGGATCCTTGGGCCTTACGCTCACCCCAGTCCATAAGAAAATATTCTGAGATGGGTGCAGTATAGGAGAATGGGGTGAACACTGGGGCTGAAGACCCCAAGGCACACTTCGATGCCTGTCACTGGCTGCAGGCTGGGGGTGGAATGGTGTGAGAATTACAGCTGACGATCACAAGTCACACACCCGAGGCTCCAGATTTTCAACAAGGGCTTTTTGCGACCCCACCACATGAACATTGACACTATCATTTCGTTACTCAATCCCGAAAGGTGATTTTGCA
The DNA here is from genome assembly GCA_016271365.2 of Neoceratodus forsteri. NCBI lineage: Eukaryota > Metazoa > Chordata > Ceratodontiformes > Ceratodontidae > Neoceratodus > Neoceratodus forsteri. Next base: position 1,064,166,122 of record CM028131.1, on the reverse strand, counting down.
CAGCAACTGTGCCATTCGGTGCCACAGGTGCAAAAACACATTTCAGGCAGTATGTGAAAAATGATAGCTTTACTGTTCATGAGGTGGTGTAAAAAAAATGGCACTGTTAAAAATCTGTTGTAAAAATATTTAAAATTGGCAAAGTTACGAGTGTGCGTAGAAACTGTGAAACACACGCCTGTAGCTTGAAATCATTCTGTGAATCTTTAAGTCAGTGACTTGTATTCTGTAACCTAAATTTGTTTCTGTCTGTCCTCAATGTGATGAGGTACCTTTGGAAATGAGGTTGTAAACCGATTTACAAATAAATAAATAACACAATAATTTTTTGGAATTTTTTCACCAAATTTTCAACATGGGTATTTCTGGACCTCTCCTCATGAACAGTGGCATTGTGATTTTGCTAATCTGTCCCAAAAGCTAATTTACCACAGCAACTGCACCATTCTGTGTCAAAGATGTGAAAACATATTTTGGGCAGTATGTGAAAAATGACAGTTGTACTGTTCATAAGGAAGTGTTAAAAAATGGCAATGCTGAAAATCTGGTGTGAAAATATTAAAAATTGGCAAAGTTAAGAGCGTGTGTAGAAACTGCACAATGCACGCTTGTAACACTGTCATTTTTTTGAATTTTTTCACCAAATTTGCAACATGAGCTTTTTGGGACCTCTCCTCATGAACTGTGGCACTGTCATTTCATTAATCAGTCCTGAAAGGTGATCCCTTGCAGTGATCAAAATCACCTTTTGGGACCAAGAAACAAAATGACAGTGCTAGTGTTCATGATGTGGGGCCCAAGAACCCTATGTTCAAAATTTGGGGCAAAAAGTCCTAAAAATGGCTGAGATATCAACCTAAGTTGAAGCCCCTCCCCCCCCCATTGACTACTGTTATAGGGCTTATGGTAATTTTCTTCAGTTTGCGGTCAGCTTTTGAAAGTGCAGATGCATCCTGGTCCACAGAAGATTGCCGCTTCCAACCTCTGGAGGTATGTATGGGGTGAGGGGATGCAGGGAGGTGGGTGCACTGAGGAGGGTTGGGATGGCAAAATGACAAAGGACCATTTTCTTTTTTTCAGGTTAAATAATTAAAAAAAAAAAAAAAAGACTCCGGGGGACCATTTTCTTTACTTCCAGGTAAAAAAAAAAATACTTTGACACACTGGGGTGGGCTTCCAGTGTGCCACATGAGTTTGGTGGGCTGATGCAAATGGGGATTTGGCACCCCATCAGCAAATAAATTGAGTTTGGGGGATGGGGGCACACTGGGGTGGGCTCCCAGTGTGCCACATGAGTTTGGAGGGGCCTGATGCCAATGGGGATTGGGCACCCCCCCATCAGCAAAGAAATTGAGCTTGGGAGTTGGGGCATCTGAGACCAGAAGTGGTCATCCCAGTGACGGAAAAATATGACAACTGTCTCAGCACACTGGGGTGGGCTCCCAGTGTGCCAGAATGTGGGGGAAGGGGTACATGCTGACATGGGGTTTGGGTACCCTAATGTCTGCTTTTCCAGTGTGTGTGTGGATTTTGTATGTGTGCAGAAACAGTGGCACTACTGAGCATGTGCGGAATCAGTTGCATTCCACACATATTTGTTCCATGCTCAAACAGTGATCAGCTGTTCAGTGGCTTCTTCTTTTGAGGTTTTCACACACACTACTTGGAGCAATAAGCTTGCAGTGCTCAGGCACAGCAAACTTAAAAAGGAAGGACAGAAAGTTGCTGATAACTGAGCAGTTGCTCAAGAGAATAGTTGTGGTGTTGAGGAATATATGCACATCACATTATGTATGATGGTGTTCAAGATGTTGTTTTGGTTATGTTTCATGGGGCATTCATAGTGAGTAAGGTGGCAACTCAGTGAAGGAGGCAGCAGAAGGGGAGTTGAGAAGGGAAGGGGTGATATGGCAAGAAGGTAGGAGCTTTGGTTGAGTAAGTCCATGATAGATCCATTGGGTAAAGGAGTATGGATGGTGACAGAGGAGGGGGCATGATGTGGGGATGCCTAGTGTTTGTGCTGGAGAAGTTCCTGGAGGTCATGCCAGTGGGGGAAGGTCAGATTTTTGTGCATAGTAATGGGGATCCAGTTATGTATTACCAGGTATTGGTGCCATTAAAGATGGCTTTAGCAAATTTAGGAGAAAATGCAGTGGACTTTACATCACGTTCTTTTTGGATCAGGCAGCAAAAGCAGCTGCGGCCAGGGCATGGGCAGCAGACAAGGATCAAGAAGTTGGGAAGATGGCAATCGGCATATAAATTAGGGAGCTGGTGCAACAATGGTATTTTGTAACTTCAGAGCTGGATATGAAGAGAAATGTATTGATCTGTGGCCACTACTTCATTTATTGGGCAATGACAAGAGCATTGGTTAGGCCCAGGGGAGATAACTATGTTTGAGGCTGCAAATTGCCTAGGTGTACTGGAAGGGTGTTCAGGGGATGAACTGGGTCCAGCTGCTGCCATTGTTTGAGAAACATAGGAACATAGAATTTGATGGCAGATAAGGACTGCTTGGCCCACCTAGTCTGCCCATTTCCCTACCTGATGGATAAGCTGTGAATTCTAGTTAATCAACAGCTTACTTCCTCCTACCCCCCCACTAGAATTGCCTTATGTCTGTCCCATGCATTCTTGAATTCTTCCATTGTTCCTGACTCCACAACCTCCTCAGGAAGGCTGTTCCATGCATCCACAACCCTCTCTGTGAAAAAATACTTTCTAACATTACCTCTGAGCTGTCCCCCCTCTATCTTCAAATTGTGCCACCTTGTTCTGGCACATCTCTTCTTCTGAAAGATACTACCCTCTTGTACTTTGTTAATTCCCTTGAGATACTTGAAAGTTTCTATCATGACCCCCCTCCCTCCTTTCCTCAAGGGTATACATGTTAAGCTGCATTAGTCTCTCCTCGTATGTCTTCTGGTGCAGACCTTGCACCATTTTGGTTGCCCTCCTCTGAACAGCCTCCACTCTGTCTATGTCTTTGCAGAGATGGGGTCTCTAGAATTGCACACAGTACTCCAGATGGGGTCTCACTAACTGTCTTTACAGAGGGATAACAACTTCCTGTTTTCTACTGTTGATGCCTCTCCCTATGCATCCTAGTATCCCTCCAGCCCTCCATACTACCTTCTCACATTGCTTGCCCACCTTTAGGTCATCTGATATAATTACTTCTAGATCACTTTTGATTTTTGCTGTTGTTATTAATTCGCCCCCATTGTGTACTCTTCCCTAGGTTTTTGTTTCCCAGATGCATTATCTTGCACTTCTTTGCATTGAATCTGAGCTGCCACATATTTAACCATTCCTCCAACCTTGGCAAGTCCCTTTTCATTCTTTCCACCCCGCCTTGTGTATCAATCCTGTTGCAGATCTTTGTGTCATCTGCAAAGAGACATACCTTTCCTTCCAGATGCTCTCCAGTGTCACTTATAAAGACATTAAAGAGGACCGGTCCCAGTACTCAACCCTGCAGTACCCCGCTAGTTACCCTCCTTTCTTTGCTGTGGACTCCTTTTACTATTACCCTTTGCATCCTGTTGTCCAGCCAGTTTTTTATCCAGGCTACCACCTTGGGACCCACTCCAAGGCTGGCTAACTTGTATATTAATCTTTTGTGTGAGACTGTGTCAAATGCCTTTCTAAAATCTAGGTAGGCCATATCCACAGTCCCTCCCTGGTCTAATACTTTGGTCACCCAGTCAAAGAAATCTATTAGGTTCATCTGACATGACCATCGCACTGTGAAACCATGCTGCCTTGGGTCCTGTGCTGCACTGGCCTCTAGGTACTCAACAATTCTTTCCTTCAGAAGTGATTCCATCATTTTCCCTACCACTGAAGTTAAACTAACTGGCCTGTAGTTTCCTGCCTCTGCCTTGCTCCCACTTTTGTGAAGTGGAATCACATTTGCCCTTCTCCAGTCCTCAGGTACCACTCCATTCTCCCATGATTTGTTAAAAAGAGTAGTCAGTGGTGTTACTAGTTCTACCCTTAGTTCTTTTAGAATTCTTGGGTGAATCCCATCAGGCCCCAATGCTTTGTCCACCCTCAGTTTTTTTTCAAAACCCTTTCTTCTGTGAATGGACTGGTATAGACCCCCTTATTCAGAGTTTCTCCTTGTTTGGTTAGGTACCTCCCCCTCCTCATCCGTTGTGAATACTGAGCAGAAATATTCATTCAGTATCCCTGCTTTTTCACTGTCACCCTCTGCCCACATTCCCTCCCCTTTATTAAGTCTCTGTATCCCTCCCTTGGTCTTTCTATGCTCCCTAACATACCGATAAAAGGTTTTATCCCCATTCTTAACAGAGTTGGCTATCTTTTCCTCAGTTTGTGCCTTTGCTTTTCTGACTGCCTTCCCTGTTTCCTTCTGCTTTAACTGATAAAGTTCTCTGTCCTGCTCCTTCTGTGTTTCCTTATATTTCCTGAATGCTATCCTTTTCTCCTTAACCATCCCTGCCACCTCTTTTGAGAACCATAGTGTTTTTTTCCTTCATTTTGCTTTGTTGATTTGCTTCACACAAAGGCTTGTTGCCTCTGAAATGACTGTTTTGATTATTCCCCATTGTTCCTCCACCCCTCCTTCTTGCCCATTTGCTAGTGCTTTTCTGAAGCACTCTCTCATTTTCCCAAAGTCAGCCTTCCTGAAGTCCAATACTCTTGTTTTTGTATGGCTTGACTCTATGGCTGTGTTTATTGTGAACCACACTGTTTGGTGGTCACTTGTTCCCAGATGGCTACCCACTTCTAAATCTGAGATCCTTTCTCCTTCCCCATTTGAGAGTACCAGGTCTAAGATTGCTCCCTCCCAAGTGGGTTCCAAAACTAGCTGTCTGAGGCATGCCCCCTGTAGGGCATCAAGAATGACCCTGCTCTTGGATGTGCCTGCAGCAATGGTACTCCAGTTAACATCTGGCATATTCAGGTCCCCCATCAAGAATATCTCCCCTTTTTCTGCCTTTTTAAGGATGCCTTCTATTATTTCCTTATCTGTTTTCTCCCCCTGAGATGGGGGTCTGTACACAACCCCATGCAGATTATGGTGCCATTTCCTGTCTCCAGGGTGACCCATTGTGACTCATCAACTTCCTGTTTACTCTTTAGTTCTGTTGCTTTAATCTCTTCACTTATATAGACAGCTACTCCTCCTCCTCTCTTACCCACCCTGTCCCTCCTGTAGACTGTGTATTCTGGTATGTTGACATCCCACTCATGGTTCTCTGTGTACCATGTTTCAGTGACTTCCACAATATCCAGGCATCCTTCTTCCATCAAGGCCACTGGTTCAGGGAGCTTGTTGCACAGACTATGGGCATTGGTACTCATCACCTTCCATGTATTTTTTATGGCCTTACCCCTTTTAGCCCCATCCCTGTCCTTACCACCTTTTTCTGCGTTTATCCCTGTCCTGATTCCTACTGACTTCTCTACCTTGGTGTTTACCTCTCTAACTACAGTGTTTTGTGGGGGAGGCTGGGATTGCTCTGCTCCTTTTCAGTACTTCCCCCCCCTTGGCTAGTTTAAACACTTTCCAATGAAGCATTTAAGCCTGTCACCTAGGAAGAGATGAAAGGAGAAGCTCCCCAAGCCAGATCTGCTGATAATACACTTAGGCAGGGATGATATACAGAAGAGGCCTTGGCAAGACATTATGTGGCAAATGAAGCAGAATCTGTGTAGTATCATGCAGCTGTGGCCTGGATGTATGGTTGAATGATCAGAGATAGTGCAGAGGAGGGAATGGAGGCAAGACAGGGATCAAAGAGCCAAAAAAGGTGTGAGGAAAAAGTTGAATAAGAAATGGGAAGCTATAATTAGAAAACTTTGGGGGCAGTAATTACACATCGAGACATTTCTCAAGAGTGTGCAGGTTTATATGCCAGACAGGGTTTACTTAATGGATGTGGGGCTGGATTTGTTTCATTTACAGCTGGTGGGGGACTTGGCAGAGTAAGAATGAAAAGGAATTAGGCAGGGAGAATCCCAGCTTCTGGCACAATAGCTGGAGATGGGCTAATGGAAGAAGGAAGGTGGGAGGAGAAGGTTAAAGAGATATGGAATAAAAAGAAATGGGAGTCCAGTATGGGAAGGGCCAGGAGACTTTGGACATGGTTTGGGTGTGCAATGAGTCTAGGATGCAGCTCCTAGGTATGCATCCAGGGGCCGAGAGCATCCTTGGGTATGCATCAAAGCAGTTCTGAAGGTTGAAGAAAAATGTAAAAGACAATACATAAGAAGCAAGTGTTAGTGAAACTGAAAGATGTTAATGTTATAATAAAGTAATGCTGACTGAGCACCCAAATATTTACAGTGACATGTCATTATTGAATGAGTAAGGGGATCCCATGTCAAAAATGCATTGCCTGAATAATCATCAGTTCCTGTTGTTAGGGGTCACCAGCTCATGGATGGTAGCAGCTGGGAGTATTAGGATGAAGGAGGGAAAAGGGATAAGGGAGCATGAGAGGTATGGAGGTTGGAAAGGCAGGGGGGGGCCAAGGTGGAAAGGGACTGGCTTTGAAAAATAGCCCACCAAAAGAGTGCATATGAAAGTGAAGTAGAGCCTCAGGATGACTTCCTTCTGTGCTGCAAAACACGGCCTGCTCTCTACCCAAATGATGGTGGGGTAGGAGAGACCCAGAGGAAGAAGTGCATAAGTGTTAGAGCAGGCACCATGGGATGACTGCTGGAGGCAGATAGCAGTGTCTAGCTGGGGCAGAGGTGGCAAATAGAAGGAATGGGGGGGATAAAAAAAGAAGATGGGTATAGGTGAGGCTAAATAGATACATAGTAAGAAAATGGGGCGCCCCAGTATGGGAAGGGCTGGGAAAATTGGGACATGGTTTGTGTGTGCACATAGATGGGGAGGCAGCTCCAGGTTGTGCAGCCAGGGGCCATGAGCATGCTTGGGTATGCATCAGAGCATAGTTGGGGGTAGAAGGAATATGTAATAGAAAATAAATAAGAAGCAAGTGTTAGTGAAAATAATGATTCATTGTGCCTGTGCAACTGGTTTTGTGCTTGTGTAATGTAGATAATTTTGGCTGTTTGCCTCTCTATCCATGGGATATACCACCCTGTAGGGGTATGAAGGCAAGGAACCCTAGAAGAAGTTTCCACCCCTAGAGGTACCATGGGAGCGATTCTCTTGGCTAAAGGTACCTTAGGAAGAAGGCCACAGGAGAGAGAGGTGTGCTACTGGAGAAGGAGGGGTGGCTGGAGGAGCAAGGAGAAAAATGCTTATGTGGACAGTGAGGGGAGTGGCCCTTAAATGGGATGAATGGGGGAGTGACCAGTTACACTGCCCCCTTGAACTACAGGCTTTAGCCTTTCAATTCAATGTGCCTATGCAACTGGTTTTGTGCTTGTGTAACGTACAGTAGATAATATTTGGCTGTTTGCCTTTCTGTCCATGGGATATATCACCCTGTAGGGGTATGAAGGCAAGGAATCCTAGAAGAGGGTTCCATCCCTAGAGGTGCCGTGGGAGTGATTCCCTTGACTAAAGGTACCTTAAGAAGAAGCCCAAAAAAGGTGTCGAGCAAAGCTTACGAGATGGTGAACACTTATTGACGCTGAAGACCTGTACATAGGTTGGTTAGTAACATGGGTTCAGTTGCTAACATGGGTCAGGAGGTTGTATTGCTGGAATAGAGTAGGTAGGGAACAACAGGTGAATTTTTCCTTTTTATTTTTTGGAGGAGTGAGTTGTAATGAGCATGGGACCCACACATGGGTCAAGGTGGATGATAGCAGACATGGGTGACCTGTACATTGGTCAGACTGAGCACTGTGGACCCTCTGATGGGTCTTGACTGGATGACAGCTGACAGGGAGAGACCTGTACATAGGTCAGGCTGAGCAATATGGACCCTCTCGTGGGTCTAGGTAAGGCAAATAACATTTGTCAACCACAGGAATGCATGCTGATCAAGTCCATTAGGAAGCCAAATTGGGAGTGAATTGAATTGTATGTTATGAGAAAGAGAACAGCAAGGCTGGGTGAAGTCTGGGGCTGATGGTTGGAGAGGAAGAGGTTATAAAGACAGTTAGGTAGGAGGAGGCTGCAAAGCCAGTATGGTAGGAGGTGCAGTTCCAAGCAAGTAAACATGATATGCTGCCAGACTTGGAAGGAAATGAGCATTGCTGGTAGTGCAAAGGACAGGAAGGCTGGAATGACTGTGTAAACCAGGTGCATAATATTAAGTAAGGGATGGTAAAAGGCTGGGTAGAGCCAGAAGCCATTAGATGAAAAGTTATCTGGAATAGCTGATTATGTAGTGCCATAAAGGCTATGCGGAGCAGCTGAAGGAGGCCGGGTGAGCCATACATTACACAAATTATAGTAAGCTGCTCCCGCTGCCTTGGGCTACAATGCCCAGTGTGACTCCTCAGTCCCCTGCCATAGGAAAAACAAAGAAGCCACAAATATGATGCCATGACACCAAGCAGCTAATGAAATAAGTTAAATACATGCCAGCCATGAAAGTAGGATTAGGTTATTATCAGAAACAGAATGCTATGGGTTTGGGAAAAGTAAGGTTTGGTAAAAGTGGGAGTAGCAATGAATGAGCAATAAATTAGCTTAAATAACACAATCATATAAGTGAGGAGTAATGCAGTAGGGCAGGACACTGGTGAAGCAGGCAGGGGAAGGAGACAGAGTGATAGCTGTTAAGGTGTAGCCAGCACTAAAGGCAGGTTCAAACAATTAAGGTGATGAGCACAGGGACTACAGCACAGAAACAGTAATTGGAAATGAGAGCACATAGGCACCTAGTACTGAGAAAGAGAGATTGCTGAAATATGATAAATGAACTGAGAACTTGATTAGCAATGAAGCTAAATATAACACTGCAAACAGAGGGATACTAGCATACCAGAAAAGCCCAAAAAGCAAACAAATAAACGGCTCCACAGGAGCAATAGGGAGAACAAACAACTGAGACAGAAGCAGAGACTGCAGTCCTAGGCAAAACAGGGACTGAGAAGCAGGAGGCAAAGGTAAAATTTATTGACTCAGAAGCAGGAGGAATACAAACCAGGCAGGGAGTCTTGCACAGCCAGCAGATTCCAACAGGAAGGAAGAGAGGAGGCAAACACAGCAGAAGTTGGGGGCACGGCTCAGGGGAAGAGTGGACCCAGAGAGAGGATGGACAGAGCCCCCAGGAGTAAGGAAAAAATGCTTGTGTGGATAGTGAGGGGAACGGTTCTTAAATGGGCTGAATGGGGGGGGGGTGGCCAGATGCACTGCACCCTTGAACCACAGGCTTTAGCCTTTAAGTATGGGGATCACGTGACATATGATGCATGCCTCAAAATAATAACGCAGTCATCATTTCTGTGCTGAACAGTGCAGAAATTGTCACAAGTGCATTCAATCATTTGAAAAGTGCCTGGAAACATTTTGACATGATGCAGGCTGTGCCAAAATTGAGAATTATGCCTAAGTCATGTGGTTTAAAAATCCAGCCCTGTGAGTTTTTGTTGTGCATTAGTGTCTGTTTACCAGGTAACAGCAAAGAGTATGTACAATATATGTATATAAATCTTTACAAAAAAACTTCTTTAATGCACCAGTTAGAGTTCAGATTAAAGTGAAAAAGTAGGAAATTGTGATGTTAGGGTTTCTAACCTTAACTCCCCACCCACAACCCAAAAACAGCAAAAGGAAAAAAAAACATTATGGTTTTCACTTTCCTAACTCCTGGTGAGTCAGGAGTGGGTTCTTCCTTCTACTCTAACACTCACCTTATGGGGATATAATCTTGAAGCATACAGAACTGTGTCTTCCCACATGTTCCCAACAAGGTGTAGGCTGCAGAAAACTCTGCACTCATGAAATAAAAAACAGACTGTTTTAATTCTGTGAACAAAGAGGGTTGCCCATCTAAAGAGGCAGACCCCATTGTCCCAAGACCCTGTTCCAATGAGTCTGGAACTCAGGGAATGGTGGGGCTGTGGGAGGAGAAACCAAGAAGGCAATGAGGTCACAAAAGGGGAGGACCTGCTGAGGTCACTGTAGGGGTGGGGAAAAGGGGAGTGGTGGGAACAGTGAAGTGGCAACAGGAGATTGGCCCAAGGGGAGGCACACATGGGGCTGCACCACAGAGAGAGCTCACAAAAGTGCTCCAAGAGGTTTTGCTCTGGAAGCACATCAGTTTGGTGGAATTTTGAGTCATCAGAGGCATTTACTAGAATTGAGTATTTGGAGTAACAAAAAAAACATAAAAGAAGAGAAGAAGACATAGATAAAGTTAATTATAATCAAATAGCTCTGGTGATCTGATCTAGAAGCAACAAGGAAGGCTGAAAGGATTTGGTAGCATTTGCAGTGATTAATTCAGTTTTACACAACGAACAAGGTAAGCAGCAAATGAAGTACAGTATCAGATTGGGAAAGTGTTGTGAGTGGTGGGGCAGAATTTACATGGAACAGGCTGTGATTTTAATATACCAGTAGAAAACTCGACTCCAATGTTGGCCATTACTTATTTAGTTTTATTCCCCACTGTAGTTCAGCTTGTACATTATGAGTGATGCCATGGTTTCAATGTCCCCTCCTCTTTGCAGTCTGCATTAACAACATCAATGACCCCATCAAAAATGCCAACATCCACTTATTTGCGGACGACACTCTACTTGAGTCGTCCCATGCCGGAAGCAGCCTGTGAAGACCTCCAAGCTGAATTTAACCTTCTACAATACCAGCTCATAAACAAAAAGCTTTTGCTCAATGAGAAAAAGACAGAAGTCATGCTCTTCTCCCACTCCATGCATGCGTCAATTCCTGCTGGGGGGGAGTCTATCCCACAAATTATCACTGTTCTTGGAGAAACACTAGACTATGTAGCTAAATTCAAATATCTAGGAGTTTGGCTCAATCATAAACTTTCCTTAGTTGACCATCTCAAAGAACTACAGAAGAAACTAAGGCAAAGATTAGAACTATTCTACAGAATTCACCACCTGCTCACAAAGGAGGCCAAGATTCAACTGGTTCAAGCTACCTTCCTATCTTTAATAGATTGTGTGGACCTGCTCTACAGCCACTGCACTGCCTCTGCACTGGCTAAGTTGGACACCCTCTTCCACAGAGCTATCAGGTTCATTATTGGCCTTCCACTTTCCACACACCACTGCTCCCTGTACTCATCGTTAGGCTGGACTTCCCTTCACTATCGAAGGAATAGAAACACTGCCCTATGGGCCTTCAGAGTGGTGACCAACAAGCTCCCCCATATGTCTCAGATTGTATTCCCTGGAGTGTGTTAGTCGCCTGCGCTCCAAGGAGCTATTCCCTAATTGACCTCCAAGTTCCAATGGTCAAAACTCATTTCAGCAAAGCTGCACTAAGCTTCTCTTTACCCACATTGTGGAACAGTTTACAAAGGAACTTGAAGCTGAGCTGTCCTGTTAGCCTGAATATCTTCAAGGCGCTCTACGATCGCTACATGAAAGAACCTTGCAATTGTTTTCCTCACCGCAAGCCCACTAATTCCACAGCTCCCCCTTTCCATCCTGATGCTCGCCATGTTTCTACCCCTGGCTCTCACTCTTTCCCTATTAACTCTTCCTGCTGCACCCATCCTTCCCTGTCCGATCCAGCCTGGCTCAAGTCCCACCCCATCCATAGTAGTGTCCCAATTATCTACATCTCCTCCATCATTATCATAATAAACAAGCACACGACAGCCATTGTCACTTTCTGTGGTTTTAGCTCAATTTTTCCCCCCAGTCATCGGTAATATATCCTCCTCTTCTTTTCCTCTCTAACCTGCCACCACATACACAGCATCTTTCCCCTATATGAGTAGTTGCCGGCTGCCTCACTCAAAAGATCTCTGCTTATAACCCCCATCTGCCTATGGTTGATTGTACATCTGCTGACTTCTTCAATTGTAAAATAATGTTTTTTTATTAATTTCAATCTTGTACTGTATTGTATACACTGCATATACTTTTACTTCCTTGTATATTATTGCTTTTTGTATACCTGCTTCAGTACTGTACTTTGATGAATTCATGACCAGGTCCACCTTGCAAATGAGCCTTGCTCAATGGTGCCCACCTGGATAAATAAAGATTATGACTGATTGATTGAATGTTATTTTCATTCCGCCTTCATCGTCGCTGGGGAATCACTAGCGAGAGTGAGCATACCTTGGGGCAGCATGAGGAAGGCAGAGTGATTTTCAGGAATAGCAGCGGGAGTGAGCCGTGAGTTTTTGTGGTGCGATGAAGGCCTGGACGGTGAGTAGGTGAGGGGGGCTTGTGCCAAGAAAAGCAGCAGGGTATGGTGACAGAAATCCTGTATGGGCTTTCAATTCCAAGGGGGAGAGGGTTGAAAGGCAAGGGGAAGGCAAGATTCTAAAGGAGGTGCTGGAAGCTGGGTCCACCACATGGGATGGCATGCAACGTCATCACCATGTGGTACAGGGCTGAAGGGCAAGATCAACACACAAAGAACAGGGGGAAGGTTTTCTGTACAATGCAGGTCCATAGCAATGTGTGGGCCATCAGTGCTATTGGAGAGACAAGGTGGATCAATGAGAATGAGCTAAAGCATGGGAGAGCAAAAGGCAGAATTTTAAAAGGGGAAATTATTGAATGGGGTACATTTGGTGGGATACAAGGAAACAGTATGCCGGCTGTGTGATAACTTCGAGTGCTTGTCCTGTGGTGCAGAGGACAAAAGCACAGGGTGAAGACTTTCAAGGGTCGTGGGATCAAGATTAGCCTCTCCATATTAGGAGGGTTTAAAGCACAGAGTTGGGTGGACCACGGTGAGGGAAGTTGGCTGGCTGAGAAATTTCATACAGCAGAGATTAGGCCCACCGCGTGGGATGGCGTCTGATGTCATCACCACGTGGTGTGGGACCAGGACAATACAGAGGTTAAAAGAAAAGGGCAGCCCAAGAATAAGGTATGGCAGCTCACAATGGTTCTGGTGGTGCAAGAAACGGGTGGTTTGTAAGGGGAAATGGAAGCAGACACTCTAAGGTGAGCATGGAAGGGCATGGGGCCTGATGAAGCAGGACACTTGGGCCACAGTTGGGGGGAAGCACAGGGGGAGATAATGTGGAGCAGCATAAGGATGGTCAGAGCTGGACAGTGGGAGGACAAGGTGCTCCCATGGATAGAAGGATGACAGAGTCCTTGGGGAAGGCAAAAAGAGACACTGCATGGCATGGCATCTGACATCATTACCTCATGGTGCAGGGCCTAGCACATGAAGACAGCAACAGGTCCAACAGGAGAGTGCTGGGTGCAGAAAGGGAGGGTCAGTTTTATTGCCACAGTGTTCAGGCTCAGAGAGTAAGGCCAGGGAAAGAAGGCCGATGGTGAAGCATTGAAGGTGCATAGGTGCCCTGAGTAATTCAGGGGAAGCAAGGCCCATCCTGTTTGGGGTTAATGAGAAGACAGAAGTGGGAAGGCAATGCAAGGAAGCCCACACCACAGGTGTAACGGGGGGTGGGGGTGGTGCAGGAGCAAAGATCATGACATCCGAGGGACAGGGCCTCAGCAGCCTGAGCTGAAATTAATTATGTCAATTTCTTTCAGCAGGTACAATAGAAGGATGGCACCAAAGAGAGTCAGGCCCAACAAAGAGGAATGTTACCAGGTGGTGATTGTCCTGATTGAGAAGGCAAACTGGAGACTGGAGGTGGCAAAACTGGACAGCAGAGAGAAAGGCACTTAGCAGAAGGGGAGGTCTTGGAAGGAGCAGGAGAGGAGTAAGAGGGTGCCCAGAAGACAAGCAGTGCTAGAGCCTGGGGTCCCCACACCAGTCCCCATACTGGTTCCACCTGTGGACAACCTGACCCCCCCCACCAAACCCGGAACCACTCCCAGCACCAGTGCCGGATTTACTGATACCATTGATGCCGTTGCCCCCACCAGTACCGGCACTGCCACCACTGGCCTCAATGACAATAAAAAAGTCCAGCAGGAATGGCCAAACTGGGATCTGGCACTCTACAGCCAAGCACATCAGGTAACCAAGTGGTGACGCTGGGAAGCAGTGTCAAAGAATATGTGGAACAGATACTAAAAGGGATGGGAGAGAATGGAGTGGGGCAGTTGGAGAAGGCACTAGGTGAAATCAAAAGAGCAGGGACAGAAGCGGGGATGGGGCATCAGCCAGGGTGTCCATGGGCAAGCAAGAGATCAGGGCCCCAGGGGTCTGGCTGGTGGACCACGTCCCCGCGGTGGTGAAAGAAAAGATTTGGAAGGTGAGTATGTGGACATTTTCACCCTGGTGAATGTGGATACGATGGAGAAGTATGAGGAGAAGGATAACTTCAAGATGAAAGACATGGCTGTGGTGGTAGTTTTATTGGGAAAAGGGGAGGAAGACAAAACAGGGAAAGGTAAAATGTGGGACAATTGGTTCACGAGGTTTACCTATTTTATGGCCATAGTCATCGAAAAACAACCGAAGCTAGAAACCCCGCTCCTTACCTATTCACTAATGATCAAGAATGCATACAAAAGGGGGGAGGTACAGCTGGTTGAAGTACGACGACAAATTTAGGAAGAGAATGGCACACTTTGGGGATGTGAAATGGAGTGCCAGACAGATAGACTTATGGCTTGAGATATACATCGGGCTGACAGAGAAGGAGGCAGAAGGAGATAGGAGAGGGGGGATGGCAGTGAAAGCCTGCTGGGGATATATTAGAGTCTTTTGCTCTTGGCCAAACTGCCAAGTCTGACACATCTGTGCGAACTGTGGGGGACATCACCTGGCCTCCAAGTGCAGGTACAACTGGGAAAAATGGACTGGCGGCCAAGAAAGCTCATGTCAACAACCCTTTTGGGCCAGCCCATTATCCTTTCGGGGGCAACAGTGGGGGAGAGGCAACAGGGGGAGGGTGGCAAGGGGGAGAAGGCACAACTATCAAACCCAGCACCAGGACAATTGAGGGGCCGATGAATGAGAAAGCCCGGCTGGCCCGAACACCCATAAGGGCGGAGGCCATAGAAAGATGGGTAGGGGGCTACCCAGACAGGGAAGCAGCCAGAAAATTATGGATGGGATTTAGGGAAGGTTTTAGTTTACAATTTCAAGGTGTGAGGAAAGCATTGCAGGTGAGGAATCTCAAATCCATTTGGGGTAAGGAGGCCATATTGGAAGAAAAGATTCAAAAGGAGGTGGCTGGGGGCAGGGTGGAAGGACTATTTCCCTCCCCTCTGCTGCCAAACCTAAAGATCTCCCCATTGGGGCTAGTGCCCAAAAAACAGCTGGGAGAGTATCAGGTGATACACCACCTATCATACCCAGAAGGTGACTTAGTCGATGCAATAGATGAAGAGGACAGTAGGATCACATATGCCACACTACAGGATGCAGTGCGACTCATCAGGGCCAAGGAAAATGCATGGTTAGCAAAAATGGACATAGAGTCAGCATTTCAGTTACTGCCCGTCCGGCCAGCAGATTGGGACTCTTTAGGTTTCCAGGTGGGGGGACAGTATTATTTTGACAAGGCCATGCTGATGGGATGCTCCACAGCATGCACCACCTTCGAGGTGTTCAGTACGTGGTTGCAATGGGTGTTTCAAATCAGGTATAGTCACCAGGCCATAGTGTATTATTTAGATTATTTTTTGTTTATCAGAGAGGGGGACAAAGGAGATTGAAGCCATGCTGCAGGACTTCAAAGGTTGATGCCAGGAGTTGGAAGTGCCCCTGGTGAAGGATAAGATGGAAGGGCCCAGCCAAATGATAGAGTTTCTAGGTTTAGAGCTGGATGTGAGTCAAAAACTCTTTTGCTTACCAGAGAGGAAGGTGGAGAGATTGCAGGACTTATTGGGGAAGTTCAGTGGCCATAGGAGGGTGCAGCTCTGACAGGTGCAACAGCTGTTGGGACACTTGAATTTTGCATGTAGGGCCATTGATCCAGGATGCACATTTACACGGCATCTAGGTTGGGCAATGAGGAAGGCAACCCAGCCCCACCACTGGATAGATATTAATAGAGGGACCAGGGAGGATATGCAGATTTTGGAACATTTCCTGCAGGAATATAATGGACAGATCTTTCTGGCAGGATGAGTGGCTATATAACACCAAGTTGCAGCTGTACACAGATGGGGCTGGAGAAATAAGCATGGGGGGGCTACTTCCAAGGAAGATGGTTTGTGGAAGCATGGCCGGATGAGTGGGTAAGTGAGGAAGTGACAAAGGACATCACTTTCCTAGAGTCGTTACCCACATGGGTGGCTATGCTAATCTGGGGAGGCAAACTCAAGAACAAAAAGGTAACATTTTGTAGTGACAACAGAGCAGTGGTGGAGGTATTGAACAACAACAGGACCAAGATAGACAGGGTCATGAGGGTGTTAAGTAGGGTGGTATGTCTAGACTTGACCCTGAATATGTCATTCAGGGCCAGGCATATTGAGGGTGTGGACAATGTGTTCACTGATTGCCTCTCCCAATTGCAGATGGACAAATTTCGGACCATTGCACCCGGAGCAGAGGTCAAAGGGACCACCATCCCAACATACATATGGATGATTGGACTGGAGGAGCTGAAACACTGTTCCACAATTTCTGGGCCCGGAGGACACTTAGAGTGTATGAAACCTCATGGAGAGCCTTTCAAAATTCTGGGAGAAATATGATGGCCAGGTAAGTGGGGTTGTGACACTGGACCAGGTAGCGTGATTCATAATAACAGGTTGGAAGCAGCACATGGTGCATGTGACTATGGGGGTGCACCTGGCAGCTATAGGTCAGATTTGTAGGTTGTGGGGATGGGATGACCCAACCAAAAGCAACCTGGTTCGCAGAGTGATGCAGGGCTGGATATGGAGAGAGGATATGAAACAGGGTACCAGAAAGTCTATGTCAGAGGTCTTGATGGTTCAGTTGATGGGTGCACTACCCCAGGTATGCAGTTCTAGGAATGAAGCAGTGCTCTTCATAGCCCTGTATGCTACCATGTATGGAGGAGCATTCAGGGTGAGTGAGGTGGTGGGGCATGACAGGTAGGTAGAAGGAGGTAGGATGCAATGGGAGGATGTTGAATGGGCTGTGGAGACAGTTGGCATAAGGTTAAGGAGATCAAAGACCGATCAACAGGGGCAAGGCAGTAGGGTCTGGCTGAGGAGGCATCCCAAAGCAGACATTTGCCCAGTGGAGGCACTGCACACGTATGTGGCAGACTGCCCAAAAGCAGGAGGAATGGCACTGTTCATACATGGGGATGGCAGGCTGGTGTCGGGGTATCAAGTGACAGCGGTGATGTGCAAAGGCCTCAGGTTCCTAGGGGAACCAGGTGTGGGACACTTCTCCCACTCATTTAGGATTGAGCAGCCTCTACCACAGCAGCATGACGCAGCATGCCAGGGGAGATCAAGGAGAGGGGCAGGTGGACCTTGGACTGTTATAAAAAGTATATACCGAAATTGAGACAATAATGAAATTTTTCTTTCTCTCCCTTAGCAGGTGCAAAGAAGTGGGGGGAAGGGGAATAAGAGAGGCAAGAGACTAATCAGTTTTGGGGGGTTATACAGGTAAACTTCAGAGGCTTGAGGCATGGATCTGTGGGCATTTCTTTATACACTGGGCTAAGAAATGGGTAGCCAGGAGACAAAGGGGAAAGCAGTTGTGTTTGGACAGCAAGACTGTCCGGCTGGTTTGGAAAGTATGGAGGGGAATGAAATGTGCGCAGCTGTTGCCGGAACTCAGGGACCTCAGAAAAGAGTATAAGCAGCCAGACTTATTGATAATACATCTGGGAGGCAAAGTTCTGGGTAGAAGGCCCTGACTGGACATATTTTACCAAATAAAACAGGATGTTGAAAAAATAAGAGAGTGGTGGCCAGAGGTCACATTAGCCTGGTCTGAGATCATGTCCCACAGTGTATGGCAGCAGGCTGAGAGCCATAAGGGGATGGACAGGGCCAGAAAGTGCATGAATGCGTGTGTGGGCAGACTAATTGACTGAATCAGGGGAATAGTCATCCACCATGGCATTTTAGAATGGGTGGACGAATTTTATAGGGGAGACGGGATACACCTTTCAGGTTTGGGCTGGGCATTGTTCAACACAGAGATAGGCAACACCATCAAGTATTGGCTAACACAGAGAAGGGGAACGGTTTAAGAGAGGGTAGAGATTGGGAAGGAGGGAAGAGGGGGGCAGAAATGTGGGGGAGTCCACCGTCTATCACAAGCTGGAGGTGTACTAGTGGAAAAAGGAGGGAGGATGACAGGCAAAAGGGGAAACAATCAAAAACTCAGCATGGAGAAGTGAGAGGCAGGGGTACAGTGTGTATGCTCATACCCCTTGACAGCATAAGAGGAAGTGGCAGAGCTCCCCCCAGGATGTACGTCTGGGTGGGCAAAAGAAAGAGAAGAGAATGATGGAATGTATCAATGATAGATTGTATCAGTTGAACAGAAATATAGATGTATGTAATGTATATAAATGTATATAAAGATATGTAGAAAGATGAGAAGTGGAAAAGTTGGAAAACGGATCATGTGATGACAATGTATTGTGAACAGTGATGTGATGGAATAGTAAATTTATTGCCAAACTGAGCAACCATACATAAGTTGGTGTCTTTATTGGATGGGCTCTGGGGGCCAAGAGGGTTGCCCCTCTAAAGGGGCAGACCCCATTGTCTCAAGGCCCTGTTCCAATAAGCGTGGGAAGCTCATGGGATGGGGGGAGGGAGGGCTGTGGGAGGGGAAAACCAAGAAGGCAGTGAGGTCACCAAAGGGGAAGACCTACTGAGGTTACTGAAGGGGTAGGGAAAAGGGGAGTGGTGGGAACAGTGAGGTGGCAACAGGAGATTGGCCCAGGGGAGCTAGGGGAAGGCACAAATGGGCCCGCTTATAGGGGCTGCATGACAGAGGAGCTCACAAATTGCTCCAAAGTTTTTCCCACCCTCCCACCCTGGAGAAAGGTGCAGAGGGCTCTGTGGTAGGTGGAGCACAGTGGCAGGCTGCAGTTATGGACTGCGAAGGTGGACAGCAGAGAAAAAGGGGAGGACGACAGGAAAGAAAGGGAGGAAAAAGGGGAAACAATCAAAAACACATCATGGAGAAGTGAGAGGCAGGGGTGAAGTGTATATGCTTGTACCTCTTGACAGCATAACAGGTAGTGGCAGAGCCCCCCCCCCACAGGATATATGTCTTGGGGGACAGAAGAAAGAGAAGAGAATGATGGAATGTATCAATGATAGATTGTATCAGTTGAACAGAAATATAGATGTATGTAATGTACATAAATGTATATAAAGATATAATGTGGAAAGAAGAAAAATGCAAAAGTTGGAAAACGGATCATGTGATGACAATGTATTGTGAACAATGATGTGATGGAATAGTAAATTTATTGCCAAACTGAACAACCACACATAAGTTGTTGGTGTCTTTATTGGATGGGCTCTGGGGACATTTAAGTTTATTCCATCACCACTGGAGTCACAAAAAGCACCCTACAGCCCCAGCACTTTAACCCACACAGGGACTTCATCAAGGGATGGTTCTACAGGTTGGGCAGGCAAACCACCAATTTAACAGGTCAATTAAAAATAAAACACACATAAAACCCATATATCAATTATTAAAAACTAAAGGTACAAAAATTGTCCTGAGAATGAAATTACAGGCAATTGTTATGGCACTGTATATCAAAAATCAGTCCCTGTAATAAAAAAAAAATATAGATATCAGTGTCAAAAGGCAAAATACAAAGAGAAAGATTATAAGCAGTAGGGAATAAAAAGGGAACAGATCCAAATAGAAAGCACCTTGAATCTTTAAAAAAATGAAGATTAAAAATAAAGGGACAGTGAAAGAGAGATTTGATCCAGAAAAAAGAGAAGAACATTAGGGGAAAAGGATGATGAAGGTAAAGTGTGCAAGATACAAGAATATAGAGCACAAAGTGAGGGACTAAGTGAAAGCAAATTAATCAAAATTAAAATAATAAAAATCTGTTGAAGAGGGTATGATGGAAAGGAGAAGAGGAATGGGAAAGATTAGGAGGAACAAAAAAAAATCAATAGATGAAGTCCCTTTCCCCAGGCCAATTCCAGTATTGGCCTGTATCTGCCACCAATTGGTGAATTTATCAGATGTTTGGTGGACCAATGGTATTTCTTACTGGAAGTTTATGTTCATGAGAAACCAATGGAATAGAAAAAAGAAAGAAAGAAAAAATTACGAATATGATGAGTTGTGCTTCATATAAAATGTCTGTTGCTATAAGAACGAACTGTAACCCACTTCATTGTTCAGACCTCTTGCAACGGCAGTATTTAAAGTGGCTATCCATATAGTCTCTCTTTGCAATAAACTCCTTAATCTACCCCCACCTCTGGGATGTCTAGCAGTATGTTCAAGTACATTAAATTGCAAAAAGTCAGTTTTAAAATCATGGGCTTCAGTAAAATGTGCACCTATGGCATTTAGGAATTACCATTAATAATACCTCTAACATGTTTCTGAGTGTGGATTTTGTCAGGCCTGGTTGTCTTTCTCACATAATAAAGGCACAATCACACCAACACAAGTATACAATAAATGGTATTTTACAAGTCAAAAAATCTTTAATTTCAAAGTTCTTATTTTCTTACTAAACTTGTTCCCAGTAACTGCATACTTGCAGATGCTACATCTGCCACATTTGAAAAATCCAGATGGTTTTCTTCCTAGCCAGCCTGAACTCCCACCCTGTGTGCTAGCTGTAAAGTCACTATGCACAATTTTGTCACCAATGCTGCTGTTCCTACTAAATCTGACTCATGGTTTGGGGGCAATGTTATCTTTTAATATAGGGTCTGTAAGTAAAGTAGGCAAAAGTGTATGTATTACACCCACAATCTTACCTGCAAGGGGTTAAAATCTGTAACTAAATTTAAAACAGTTTTATCTTTCATCACTTATTAGTATGATTAGCAACATCTTTTGTTTTGGGGTGAAACGGTCATCTCAATTGTATTTAAGAACTTTGGCTAAAGCCTCATCCAGGGTGCTCTGATTGTAGCCCCTGTAAAAAAATCTGTGTTTCAATTATGTGGCCTGTTCCAAGAAACTTGTGTTATATGAGCAGTTGTATCTTCAACAAATCATTTCTCCATATGACATGGAGGACATTAGTTTTTTTAGGGTGTTTACTATCAGCACGGAGAACAACATTTGCTGCTGTATCCTTCTGAAAAGCTGCGGTGGAAATTTTCTGCCCAGGAATGCCCATACGTTTTAAGTCTAGAAAAGTGATCAAATTCTTATCTGTCACAAATGTAAATGTCAAATTCATATTGTTCTCATTTAGGTAATTTACAAAGAAAGGTATCAAAGTGTCCACACCAGACCAGATAAGAATCACATCATCAATAAACCTGAACCATAATATAATATGGTCCAGATATTGATTAAGATCTGCATTATAGATAAATCTCTCTTAAAAAAGTCCCATAAATAAATTAGCATAAAAGGGGGTGAAAGTCACCCCCATGGCTCTGCTACATATCAGTAGAAAAAAATGTGTTGTTGAATGTAAAATAATTATGAGTTTAACTAAATTCCAGGGCCCTAAGTAAAGAAGTACAGGGAATATTAGTTTGTTCTTGCAGAAACTAGTTGGCTGCTTCCAAGATCTGATGGTGATGAACATAAGTACATAGCCTAAAGACATCAATAGTCACCCAGCTGTAATTTGCATCCCAAATCAGTCCCTTACATTAGTCCAATAAATCCATGCTGTCCCAAATAGTATTTATTTATTTCAAGTTTGGTAACTGGGAGAGACACACTGAGCTGAGGCTCACTTCCACTTGCGACCTAGGGGAGGGGTACAAAGGAGGCAAGGTTACAGATTGTCAGGCTGGATACAGATAGCCTGGGTAAAAGTAACACGTTTCATGTACAATACTAGAGATAAACTAAATGTAAGGTTTGCATATTATGCACTTGTGTTACAATGTAGTATGTACAGTAAGAACACTTAGTTGGGCTTTGTTGGCCAACATTAAGAGAGCAAATCTTTAGCAACCTGGTTGATAACAAGGGACTTGGCCCAGCTGATAGCAAGAACAGGAGGGAGGTGGAGAGTGTGATAGTGTATGTTTAAAAATGTTTAGAGAAGGTAGTGTGTGGAGTGACACTGGAAGGAGGTTACAGTTTTGAGGGAAGTGGTAGGACAGTGTAATCTTCCCTGAGTTAGAGTAGGGATGGGGAAGGATGAAAGTGCAAATATGTGAGGATCTCTTTAGCAGAGATGATATGATAGGCGGGAGCTGGGGGAAAGGAGAGAGGTAAGATATGGGGTGAGTGAGCCAAACCAGTATTTGGCTGTGATAATGGAGGTGGTGTGGTGGTGGTGGTGGTGGTGGTGGTAGGATGAGAGGGAGTGATACTGAGGAGTAAAGGGTGCAATGAGGAGTCCTATGGGGAGTGTTTAAAGCAAAACGTATTTTATTTTTATTTATTTAATTTTGGCACTAGCCATAAAATGACTATTTTCAGGCACGACCCAGGACAGTACAGAACAAAACATTGTACAACAGTACATGGTGTAACAAGTATGGTCAGTGATGAACAATCTAAGTTACATAAACTAGAAAAAGTAAATCATGACAAAAGGAATTACATAAACTTGACTAACCTAGCACATATAATCATACCCAGTGCAATAGTACATGGCTTAACATGTACAAACAGTAATGAGCAAGCAAAAAGTACATAAGCAGGAATAGGCAAATCATGACAAAGAGGGATAACATAAACATAACTAACTAAGACAACGTGGAACAGCAGGGTTGGAGGCATACGCTGTTCAAGTCATCAGTGTTGAGGAGAAGAGAGAAACCAGGATAAACATACAAGAGCTAGAGGTAAGAAGGAAAGTCTTAATAGATGTATCAAGTAGAAATAGAGGATTCTGAGGCCTAAGTAAAATATCAGAGAGCGATCAAGGACATGACCCATCTAGAGGTTTAGCAGGATAACTAGATATTCTAGTAAAACATTAGACACAGTCATTGTAAAGGTTTTGTGGGTAGAGAAGAGAGGGAAGAAGGGGAAGAGAGAGACAAAACTGAGTGAGAAAAAAGGGGAAGTGAATTAAGAAGAGAAGGTAGTAATAGGACAGGTAATGAAGGCAGATAGGAGAGAGAAAAGGAGAGGTGATTAGAGGGATGGGAGGAGGCAAGTGATATCAAGTAGGGTGGAAGCAAGTGCACTCATTGGTAAGCAATAGATATTGATGGAATTCCCTTTTGAAGAAGAGGTGGGACACCGACTGTCTGAGTCCAAGAGGAAGGGCATTCCAGAGTTGGGGGTCACACACTGGAAGGCACTTGCACCTTTAGATGTACGGCATCTAGCCACCTTCAACAGAGATTTATCTGCTGAAGTAGCAGGAGCAAGCAAAGCCACAAGTGACGAGGGAGTATTATCTCTGATAATGGAATCGAGAAGTGTACCTATCGAGTATCGCCTAGTTGCTAAGGGGGAGAGCCAGTTAAGGTCACTGTATAGTTGGCAGTGATGCTTGAGCTGAGGTGATGAGGAGGCATAATGGCATATGTTGTTGTATGTAATGTCCCACTTTTGCAGGGTTGTTTTGTGAGCAATGGAGAAAACAGAGGCACCATAGGTGAGAGCAGGGAGCAGTATCCCTCTGGCAATAGCTAGTTTAGCAGATGGCATTAGTAGGTAGCTAGTTTTGTAGGCCACACCAATTTTAGAGTTGACAGCTTTACAGGTAGCCTGAACATGGGAGCTAAAGGAAATGGATTGGTCATGTAGGACCCCCAGATATTTAAAGGACTCCACAGATTCAATCTGTGCTCCCCCTGGGTCACTTACCATCAGTGGGATGGGGCAGCTCTTAAACTTTGGAGTAGAGCCGAACAACATTACTTTTGTCTTGTGTGCGTTTAACAGAAGCTTATGTGCACAAAGCCAGTATTGGACATTTCTAAAATCAGCAGTCAGCGACATGTTGATATTGGCTACATTTGAGAAGCTAGTGTAAAAGACAAGGTCATCCATGTAGAGAATAGGTGAGCAGTATTGAAAGGTATCTGAAATGTTGTTTATATAAAGAGAGAAGAGAAAGGGGCCCAATATGGACCACTGAGGAACTCCAATGTTTTTAGAGGGGAAGTTGGACAGAGAAGAATTGAATTTCATGGCTTGGGTCCTGTTCAAAAGGTAGCTACTAAACCAGTTGCACACAGAGGATGAAAAATTCAGATTCTGAAGAGATGTAAGAAGCAGGTAATGGTCAACCAAGTCTTGGTAAGATCCTTGGTAAGATCAATAAAAACAGCACCTGTTAGTTGCCCATTGTCCATGCCGGAAAGAGTGTGAGATGTGAAGTGTAGAATTGCAGTCAATGTACTATGGCCTTTTCTGAAACCATGATGGTACTCAGAAAGAAGATTGAGCTTAGTTAGGTAGTCAGTAACTTGGAGAGCCACTAATTTCTCAAGGATTTTACTCATGACTGAGAGAATGGCAATGGGCCTGTAGTTGGCAATGTCCTTGGGGTCACCTTTTTTGAAGACTGGTGTAATGTGAGTTATCTTCCAAATGTCAGGTACTACACCAAGTGAGAGAGAAAGAGTAAAGATTTTTGCCAGAGGAGAGGCAATAAGGGGAGCAGCAAGCTTAAGAAGTCGAGGCTCAATTGAGTCTGATCCAGAGCTGGTGTTGTCTGATATGGCCTTCAGGAGTTTTAGGACCTGCGAGCAGTTTATGGCCTTGAAAGTGAAAGGTGCTATATCTCGTAATATATCAGACCTTGTGTTTACTTAAGGCATGTGGTGAATAGGAGGGTGCTGTGAGTGAGGTCTGGATGGTGAAAAGGATGAAGTGAACTGGGATAGGTCTGAGAACAAGTGGTTAAAAGCATTTGCTATGGTTCTTCCATCATTGCAATTCGAGCCATTTATTATCATTTCACTGGGGTTAACTGAGAGGAACTTAGAAGGTTCTTCACATGTGCCCAAAATTTACTAGGGTCACCAGCGGGTCTTTACAGTATTTACTATTAGCCTGCCTAACCTGTTTTTTGTTCAAGTTCCTTAGCACTCTGTAGGCAAGAAAATCAGATTGGAGACCTGTCCTCTTGAACAACTTCCACTGTTTGTCCCTATTGCACATGGCAGCAAGCAGGTCTTTATGTAGCCACCTTGTGTGCTTTCCACTAACACATCTAGTCACTTGTGGAGTGTGCTTTCTCTGCACAGCCAGGAATTCATTAATGAAGATCGGCAGAGCAGCTTCAACATCATAAGAGGCATAAACATTTGTCCAATTGATGCAGGATACATCACACAGAAATTCACCAAGGTCCAGTTTAGCAAAGTCCGTAAAAGTTAAAAAATGAGGCAGTGGTGAAGGGGGTGCAACTGTAGACCATATACAGAAGATGGGGGAGTGATCAGTTAGGGCATCAGCTAGGAGACCTGAGCTGGATACATGCTCAATACGGTTCACCAGTAACCAGTCAATGAGGGTAGAGGACTGAAGTCCTGGTGAGATTCTTGTAGGTACGGTTATCAGTTGGTGAATATTGTAGCTGTGTAGAAGGGAGAGTAATAAGCTATTAGATGGACCCATCCAATTAAGGCTAAAATCTCCTACGATGATTACCTCCTGTCTGTTGTAGATCTGTGAGGTTTCATAAAGCATATGCCTGATCCCAGATAGACCAGCCGATGGCAGGTTGTAGACAGAGAGAAGATGGAGCTTCTTAGCACCTAGAGTGAGAGTGGCATGCAGAGATTCACAGCCTGCAGCATTGGTATTACCCGCAATAAGGTCCATGGTAAGGTTGCTTTTGTAGAGTATAGCAACACCAACCCCTCTTTTTTTGGCTGCTCTATCCCAATGAAACATGGAGGAGCCAGCAATGGAGCAGAGAGAGTCAGGTATCCCTGGTTTAAGCCATGTTTCTGTGAGGCACAGGATGTCAGGATTATAAATAGTGACCCATACCTCCAGTTCAGTGACGTGACAGGTTGGACTTCGTATATTCATATGAACAATTAGGAGCACTCTATTAGGTAACTTGTGTAGGTCACTTGAGGAAAGATAGGTTAAGGGGACAGGGTTCAGCTCAATATCACCTGACAGAAGCAGAGTGAGGAGCGCTAGGAACCGTAGCCTAATGCAGCAGGTTGAAGAGAGCATAATAAGACCAAATGGCAATTTTCTGGAAGCCAGGACAGCATAATATGCACAACCTTTGCAACAGAGAAGAGTGCTTATTTGTGGTTCGGCTTGGCATGAAGAGATAAAGTTAGAGAAATATAAATCCGAGAGGCCAGAGCAGCTGGCACTCCCCATGCCTGAGCTAGGGATAGAGACAGAGAAAGCCCATTTAGGCAGAATAATAGGAGAGGGACAAGGAACAGTCTTACCGCACTGAAGGTCGCCATAGTGTTGTCAATGGTACAGAAATGCAGTAGGCTAGTACAGAAAGTCTGGTAGTAAAGTAGAAAATGCAGTAAGATAGAAGCGAGGAACTGATAGTTTGGAAGTACAGGCTAGACTAATGGTCCTGAAAATGCTTAGAAGCATGAAAATGTACTACAGGAAACTAAAAAGTGACAGTTTATGTAAGAGAGAATGAAAAAGTGGGCAACCCACAGGTTAAGAAGAAGGAGAAACAGAAAAGGATAGTGGTTCAGACAGACAGAGTGTGGTAGGATAGGAAACTAGGAGGTTATCAGATCAGTAGGGTAGCCACGAGATGGATATCATCTGAGGAATGGACAGATTTCAATTCACAAGGAGGATACTACAAGGGCACCTCTACTGTCCTTTAAGTATAAGAAGCCAATGGAGAATCAGGCACTAAGCTCATGTGATGAGAGAGAGAGCTATAAAGGTAAGGGATCAACCAATGTGGGTGAGATGGGGGGGCGGGTGAGGAGCTGGTGCAAAGTGAAGTAAAACTTTGCAACATCTCTAGCGGTATACAGGCTAGTAGCCTGTGACATGGGCTACTACGTAAGGGTGACCTTCACAACAGAGTTGCAGAAAGAGTGAAAGTAAAAGGGGCTCAGATGCAGAAAAGGCCCATTTACAATAGTACTCACATGCAAGAACAGCGACTGAATTTTATGGCGAGTAGTAATGTCCCTCACCTGGACAAGTCAGTCATCAGGAGATTACAGTGACTTGAAAAAGGGTGACAGAGGCAAAAGAGCAAATGGCAACTGGGTGACTAACTAAGACAACGTGGAACAGCAGGGTTGGAGGCATACGCTGTTCAAGTCATCAGTGTTACAGAGAAGAGAGAAACCAGGATAAACACTACCAGAATCATTCACGTGCATGCACACACGCAGGAGTGAGCGCTGAACCACAGCAGTAAAGCCCCCTCCCACAGCTGTAGACCAGTCTCATGGCAGGCAACCCCCCCACCCAACAGAAACTCTGCTGCTAGTACAATAACTCCCCCACCATCACCTGCACAGCAGAGACAACAATTGAAGGGTCCTAGTGGTCAGGCTGCAGGCATGCCACCTTTTTGGCATGCTCCACAAAACTGCCGGTGCCAGATGCAAGGATAAGACTGCCATGGGTTCGAACCCCACAGATAGCCATATCACAGAGGACAACACAATTGTGAGGTGCAGGGGCCATACTTCAGCAGGTAAACAAACATCACTGGCATCTGTCAGGGCCTGTCTGCTGCCTGCCAGCAGCACAGACCACAGCACAGTCACACAGGATGACAGCACACAGTACAGTACTCAGTGGCACCATACCTGAGCAGGTTTCCATCGTCCATAGGTACATTGTGTTGCAAACACACTGTAATGGCTGGAGCAGGCCTATGTTGTTGTTCAGGGCAGCAGAGAGTGGGCAACTACTTCTTGTTTTGGCACATGCAACAGCTCATAGGGATGTGTTCCCATGCAGCATCTAGTTTTGTAATCAGTGGAGGTGGGGAGCTGGGCATGGCCACCATACAAAGGAGTGCACAGCCCACCCATAAAATGGGCAGCACCAGTGGCCCGGTGGCAATGAGGGTTGAGGCGCTGGATGCCACACCTAGTGCCATGCCGGTGACCCAGGTTCAGGAACAAGCCTGGGTCGCAGGGCATCAGCAGAGGAGAGAGAGAATCAAACATCTGGGGGACTGCACTCCTCTCACAGGGGGATCCAGGCTCATGCCCTGCCCTGCACCACAGCTGCCCCCAGTGGCAACTGGAGGCACTGCAATGCACAGGGCTTGCTAGAGGGGAGGTGGAGCTGCATCAAGCATACCTGGCTCCATGGCCAAGCTCTGCAAATGCAAAGGTCAGCAAACTGCAGCACAATTACCCTCCCTACCACCAATGAACTCCAGAGAACCTGTCTCACAGTCAGAGATGGCTGTCCTGTGGGATGAGGTGTGAGAGCTGCATCAAGATTTCAGTGAGTCCCGGCAGGAAGTTCGAGATGGCATGGACAAACTGATGTCCAGCCAGGACAAGGTGTTGAACTTCTTGCATGAGCTTTGTGGTGGTGGTGGGACCGGCACTGCTATTGGTAGTCGGTGGTGTGGAACAGAAAATGTTCAACTTATGTTTAGTAATTTTGTTTGTTTTTTCTGTACACGCTGTGTTCAGAATCCCACCCCTCCCAAAAAAACACCAAATGAAATTATACAATGTGATAAAAAAATGATATCTGGTTCCTCTCTGTCCTCCTTTCTCATTTTGTACAATATTTGTTTTGTAATTTTTTGTGCAATTGTTTTATGTTATGGTCCATATTTCATCCCAGTTTTTCCCTTATTCACTCTCTGAATTTGTTCCTCATGTAGATTTCTTCATCCCCTTACCCTGATGACCCTGCCCTGTCCTTTTATGAATCACTTTCCTGAATTTGTTTTTGTTATTGATTCATGTGTACTCCTTCTATCCACAAATGTCAAGTATTTGCCACATTAAATAAATTGTTTCCCATTGCTGTGTGATGGTGCGTGATTGGTAGTTGTGCGCACATGCCAACCACCCAAAGAAGTGCAAAGCCATAACACAAACATGAGGTATTCTCCTGAGAAGTTCAATGTAAATCTGTTTTAAGCACTTAACATGTTTACTGTGTTTGCCAGAAAGTTGTGTATCCAGAGAGAGAATGCTTCCCTTCAGTCAAATATTGTTGCTACACACACTTGAGAAGGCGATGCAAACCACATGTGAAATCTGTAAGAGAACTTAAACATAATTATGGTACTAAGCATTTTTGGTCTTGCTGCCACCCCCACAACCAGCCACCACCACCACTACCACTGTGCCAGAAATGTCATGTTGTGTCCTCAGACAGAAACTGCTTTTCTTCTGTTAAATACTGTTCCTGCACACGCCAGACATGGCATTGAAAACCAGATTAGGAAATTGCAAGGGAAGATAAACAGTTATGGTACTGAGCATTTTTGGGCCTGCTGCCACTCCACCACCACAACTACCACCACCCGTGCTAGAAATGTCAAGTTGTGTCCCCAGAGAGAAACTGCTTTTCTTCTGTTAAACACTGTTTCTTGCAAGAGAACTTAAACATATTTATGGTAGTAAGCATTTTGGGGCCTGCCACTCCACCACCACCACCGTGCAAGACATGGAAAGTTGTGTCTTCAGATAGAAAAATGCTTTCCTGCTGTTTCACTAACCATAGAAGTCAAGAAAATAAGATTAGAAAAATTCAGGAGACATTATACAGAATTGCGTAGTGCTGCAAGGCTGAGCTTTGCTCATCCTATCCCAGTAACATAACACAAATATCAAGTGGCTGTGTTTGCAGTGAGAATAGAGGGCATAGCATAAGGAGACGGTGCTTTGCTGCTGCTGCTGTTCCTGACATGTGGACTCTTGCTTGGTGTAGATTTATGATGACTCAGACATATTGGACTGGTAAGTACTTTTTTTTCATTGTAAAGTGGAGGGTTATTGCTACTGTTTGAAGCCTAATATGTTCGTACTGCTCTTTCATTCATTTTCAGTTATGTGTACTGATGAAATCATACTGCTGGACAGCTACAACATAGATGTTGTTGTCATGAACAACATTGGCCAACAATGAAGGTAGGTATTTTTTTTGTTTGGGGGGACTTCATTCTGTATCATAATTGATGCATTAATTGTATTTGTAAGTCACTATCTCTGCTCTTCTTCCTTACAGGCATTTCTTTTGCCTGGGTTGACTGAGTGACCCAGGGGGCCATGCTGAGTTCCAGCTTCCATCAAGCTTGATCCATGGTATTGCACGCACCTTTCAAGGTAAATATTTTTTAATTTTCCTTTGATGGAGGTGTGGGCATTTTCATTGGAAATTGTGCCAATGGAATACTCAGTATTTCCTGTTGCTGTTATAATTTCTGGTACAGTACTTTGCAGACTGTGTATGCACTGCGATATACTTGAGTTTATTTTTATTTTATTTATTAGTGTAATCAGTTTACAACCTTTGAGCCAACGGCTCATTTACAAAGGTACCTGGTCAACAATGGTAGATAATACAGTTAAAATAGAAAGCAGATTACATACAAAGAAGAGCATCAGTATAAACAGACACACATTAATGGCACCTGGTTACAGCAAACGTTGGTAGAGTAATACAGAGCAAAAAAAAAATGGTATAATTGACAGCAGTAGCTGGGTAGTAAGTAAGTTATAGGTAGCATAGGGAATGCAACGTGGTTCTACCCATCAGTAGTGATACAGTTGGTAGAGGGAAAACAATGGAAGTAGTGAGGTTGTTAGGAATAAGGAGGGGAAGGGATGGAGCAGCCCAGAGGGCATTGTCAGGGAGGAGGAGGAGGTGGGGTTAGGGCATCCTTTAGGCACAGGAGCAGCAGCGCTTGCTGAATAGCTCGCTTTTGAGGGCATTTTTGAAAGTGGAGATGGTGGGGGTATCAGTGACGTCCCGGGGAAGATTGTTGTACCATGCAGGGGCTCTATGGCAGAACGATCTCTGACCAAGTGAGGTCCTAGCACGAGGAACCAGGAAGGTGGCTTTGCAGGAGGTCCGGGTGCTGACAAGGGGCTGTGCTGGAAGGAGGGAGGAAGTCAGCCCGAGGGGAGAAAGTCCAAGTAAGGTTTTTTTTGAAATGATGCACGTTTGGTATAGTAGGCATTCATCGAGGTCAAGCATAGTTGCAAGGTCATAGAGTTGGCAGGTATGAGTGAGCTTAGGGGCCCCTGTGATAAGCCTGCAAGCCTTATTTAGGAGGAGGTGAATTTTGTTGAGGGCCGTCCTGTTGGCAGCCCCATAGACAGGCAGTCCATAGTCCACCAGGGAGAGTATGGAGGAAGTAACCACAAGCCGGAGGGCATCAGGGGGGAGGCAGTTTTTGTAGCGGTGCAGGATACTGAGTCAGATATTGGTTACAGAGGCGAGTGCGTCGATGTGGGTATGGAAGGAGAGTGCTGAGTCAAATAAGATCCCTAAGTACTTATAGGATTGGACTTGTTCAAGTTGTAGTCCAGGCCGGAAAGGATACGGAGAGGAGTTGGATGATTTATTTTGCAGGTGGGCGAAGAGCATAGTTTTCGATTTTAAGATTTATGACCAATCTATGCTCTTTAAGCCAAACCTCAAGCGCCGTCAAAAGGCCCTTTGTAGGGAAACCTGGAAGATGTGGGGTTACAGTCAGTGGCAAAGAGGGCCAGTATCGTCTCGTACAGCAGTATTTTCCCAGGAGCATGCACTGGGCAGGGTGTTAAGGTAAAGCGAGAAGAGAAGGGGCCCCAGGATGGAGCCCTGTGGAACCCCTGAGAGGATCGAACGTGGGTCAGAGAGAGTCCCACCAATTTTGACTCATTGGGAGCGGGCGGAAAGGTAGCTGGAGCACCAAGCCAGTGGTTGACTGATATGAGACGATGGAGATGGCTCACTTGCCTGCAGGATCTCTTCACACACCATTTCAGTCCAATTACAGTCCAGCTAGCACCTGTGAAGAGAAGCAAAGATTTTTGTAAATGAATGTAAAGAAATCTTTTAGCATTGTAGTAAATAATGTCTGTACTGTGATGTACACGCACTATTGAGTCTGGAGGATTCCACCTCATAGTAACTATACACAAGCAACTTGTACCACCACCTGTTCAAACATCTGAGAACAGAGAAAAAATGAGAGAACAAAAGGAAAATAAAATAAAAGGGAAGTGAAGGGAAGGAAAGGAAATTAAAGGAAAAACATTAAATTATATAGTTACTTTCCATCAGAGTACTACTGCTGGCTGTGCAATTGTGTATGTTTTGGTGTCTGTGTGTATTGGAACCAGCAAAACCTGCATGTTGACATGAAAACATATTTTATTTATTTATTTATTTCTAGGAAGTACCTTTGAGCCAAAGGCTTTTTTTACAGAGATTCCACATCATAGTAATACATGAGCATAACATAATTTACAATGGTTACACGTACATAAGCAGATACAAGGAGGTTCCATGCCTTAGAAAAACATGAGTACATCAGGTTACAGAGGTTACATAATTGCAATAACAGGGATTACATAAGTAAAAATATACAGATACATAATTTATAGCATGCTAGGTTGACAAGAAGTTTAAATGAACAACTTGAGAATCTACAAGATATAGAGTAAATCAGGTAGGGAACAGAGGATGCTATAGTCTGTAAAATAATTAACTAATACTATATGCAAGGAGGCGAGAACTTGATGGGCAGCAGTTTGTTTGTCTGAAGTGCTAAAGAGTTTAGTCATAGAGGAGGGCTAGACTCATTGGGGGGGGAGTGCTGAAGCTGGGACATGGAGCCTCCTAGGGGAGTGTTACTAAGTAAGAAGAGAGGAGAGGAGAGGAGAAGGCAAAGGTGCAAGTTGGAATGAGGGTTGCAGGAAAGAAAAGGGAAGAGTGTGGGGGGGTTCATGCTGCAATGAGTCACATGGACTGTGTTTCTGCCTCTAGTAGACTGATAGAAGGGCTGCAGTTTCTGAAGAACACTGCAGGTGCCTTACTATCACAGCCGATGAAGAAAGCCCTTACTGCAGTGTGGTTCTATATGACAAGGTCTTGCCAGCTTCAGTCAGTGGCTTGATATAGAGTGTAGGAGCGTCACTTCCTTGGGCTAACAATTTGAATGTTGTAGCATGCTGTATGATAATTCTGGTGAGGAGGACCAAGATCAATCAGGCAAGAGGAGTATAGAGGAGTTAGAAGAGACAATTCTGTTTATCACATTGGGGGTAGTGTGTGCAGCCTGTTGCATCATTACTACGGTGGTGGAAGTGGTAGCCAATGCTTTTTCATACTTGCTGTGAGGAGGAGAACACAGCTGAAGCAGTCCAGGGAGTACAGAGGAGGTAGAAGAGGGAGTTCTGTTTATCACATTTGGTGGCGTGGGCAGTCTGTGCCTTGCTTTTATTTTAAATTCATTATCCTGATGAATCGCTAAGCTAGTAGCTACCACTGTGGTGGTGAAAGTGCTGTCCCATGCTGTTTCTGCCTGTGCCATAGGGTCCAAGGTGACTACACCAATGAGCTGATAGGAGGAGGAGGAGGTTGAGATGTTGAAGTCACTGCTGCATGGCTGCACTGTGTCTTGCTGGCTATACTGGGTATTCATTGAAAGTGGCATAGTGCATTGCTTACAGGTGCTCCATTTGATGCAATTAAAAAGCAACATTATTTAATAGTTCAATGTGCTTACGCAACTGGTATAATGTATGCTTGTGTGACTTAGATACATTGTGGCTGTTCACCTCTGTATGCGTGGGATATACCACCCAGTAGGTGTACGACAGTGAGGAACCCTAGTGAAGGGTTCCACACCAATAGGTGCCACTTGAATGATTCCCTTGGCTAAAGGTAGCTTAGGAAGAAGCCCACAAAGAATACCCAAAACGGAGTCGAACATCGAAGGAGGTGAGAAGTCAGAAGATATCGAGGACAGAAATGGAGGTTGTTAGACAGAAATGGGAAGGACAGGAGATGAACAAAAAATGACAAGGATGATAAATGAAACAAAAGCTGACAAGATGCAGAAGGGTGGGACTTCCTAAGGGGAGAGGGAATAGCTGGGTCCACTATCCGACTCCATCCAACAGCGGAACCTAACTATGGAACCAATGAAAGTACTAACCCTGTCTAATATTATGACCATCAGCATGGAGGAGAGGAAAAATTCCCTTTGAGGAGGAAACCACTGGGGATCCAAATCCTAGGTCACCTTCCCTACAGACTAAAGGACGTTTTGGTTTGTGACAGTTCAGCTACTGCAAGTTAGAGTCGAGATCGGGGGAAGAGGAAAAGATTCCAATTTGGAAGATGCTCTCGCTCTATCCTTCTAACAGGAAAGCTTTTGAGGGTTGCGAGTGACATCTCTGCAACTAGACACCCACAAGCAAAGGAGGAAAGAAATGACCACCGAGGCACTCAACTGGCCTACGTGATCCTATGAAGCAGACCAGGTGACCCAGAGGTGGTCAAATGGAGAATGGCATAGAGGGTGTCTCTGAGCCTGCTCAGGCAGCTAAAGGGAGCCCCACTCCTTGCAGCTTGAAGTCATAAATTCTACATCCAGAGGTGTTGCTGAAATGAGGGAAGACAGAAGATCCACCAGGAGG
Source organism: Neoceratodus forsteri (assembly GCA_016271365.2). Taxonomy (NCBI): domain Eukaryota; kingdom Metazoa; phylum Chordata; order Ceratodontiformes; family Ceratodontidae; genus Neoceratodus; species Neoceratodus forsteri. The sequence continues at coordinate 1,064,131,544 of CM028131.1, read as the reverse complement.
AAAGATATTCTCACTATAGGCCAGGGAGATGGACCCCACTTCAAGCGTCCCATGCTCAAGATGCATACTTCAGGTATGCAAAGTGAGACCGTCAGCTATGGTCTAACCCTGAGCCATGGAGCAATGGACACAGAAGTCACATCTCTAGGTGGAGATCAAATCTAGTCAAGGCAGCACAAGACCCATATGAGGGGTAAGCTCAGATAGACAATGTGAATGAACTGACCCACCAAGAGGTCTGATGAAGCAAAGTAGACCCAATTTGGGTCCAGAGAAGGAGACTGCAAGTAGCAACCACAGGAGTGCATGCCAGCTGGGTCCATTGATAAGCCAAATTAGGAGTGGATTGATTGCATGAGATCGGGAGAAGAGAACAGCTGGAGTAGCCTGCAGGCGATGGTGAAGGTATGAAGTACCAGGAATAAGCACTAGGTATGATGGCAGGTAGGTTACAGAAAGGAAGAGGTTCAAGGACAAATGGAGGTTGTCATGGAGTAGAGGTAGATACAAGTCGAGTGGTCCAAAATGGAGGACTAGGGTGAGAAAAGGAAATGAATAAGTATGGTGATGGAGGGATAGGGAAACACCCCCAAAAGAAAGTATTGGATGAGGAAGAAAAAGAGGTGAAGGTTGAGGGACTAGAGGAAGGTGGGGGTACAAGAGCCAGGAAGACTGAAATGCACATGAGATGGTAGAAAGTCAGCTGGCCGGAGTCACAGTGCTCACCGTAACAGAGCAGTCCCCCACCATAGGAAAAAACAGAGAGCCACTAACTAGGCACTGGGACACCAAGAAGCAAAACAACTGCAGAAAGAAAGGAAGTGAAGAAACACAGGCAGCAGACCAACCATGGAGGAAGCTGTCATGAGAGGGAGCTGACAGGTGAGTTCCAAGGACCAGAAGTAACAGATAACTAGCAGATAACTAGGCAAGTGGGCAGACCAGGCAGGCCTGGTGGGTCTTTTCTGCTGTCACAGTTCTATGTATCTATGAGTATGGTTAATATCAGCAGCAGCACGATGACGTGGGGAGGAGTAAAATTAAACCATGCTGAGATGTCAGGAACGTAAGGAACGAGATGTCGAATGCACTAATATATCCAATGCCTAGGATGCCCCTGCAGGACCAGCATGAAATGACTGGAAAAGTGACAGGTGGTCGATAGGGTAGAAACCCCAAAGAAATGGAGAGTACAAGAGCGAGGTGAGCCCAGCACTGGGTGGTCAGAGCAGAAGCAGCACACAGGAAAATGATAGGGGGGTGGACAGTAGCAGCAAGGAGATCAAGGAGAAATGGGAAGAGGAAGATGGTGGAGCTGTGCCTGGCCACAGAAAAGAGGAGATCAGACATGAATTGAGGTGGAAGGAACAAGGAAGAATATGGATGGGAGACTGGGAGAGGCAGAGGGCCAGAAGAAATCAGTGGGCCAAATGCACCAAAGTGCACATAGAAGGTGAGCTGCACCAAAGCGCGCAGGGAAGAAAATATGAGACCAGGGGACAAATCAACCAGGGGATGACTACTGAGCCCAGCAGAAGGGGCGGGAAGGAGGAGGAGTAAAGCATCAGCCCTGACAGAGACAGCCTAGAATGAGTAGCACAGGGAGTCGAGGATGCAATACAGGGCAGCAGAGGATGGAACAATGCAAGGCAGAAAAGTGAGGAAATACAGGGTAAGGAGAGGAAAGAAGTGAGGTGGCAGGGTGCAAGGCTGCAGGAGGAGTGGCAAACCCAGGCTAGAGGGAGGGGGATCCTCATCATGGAGTACTGCAGAGTATGCAAGCAATAGCGGTGGCAACAGAGCCCACCAGAAAAACTTGTTAGAAAGCAAATTCAGCCAGAGGACTAGCCAGTCCTGGTCAGGTAGCAGAAGAGGAATAAGCCAAGGCAGCAGTGTGGTCAATTCGGGAGAGTGGGGTGACAGGGCCAATGTCAAGGTGTGGAGCAGAAAGACCACAGCAGGAAACAGTGGCCAAAAGGCAGCAACAAGATAGGGAGTGGAGAGAGGGAATGCAGCTGGAGGTGAAAAGGAAAAGTGTGCAGCAATGAGGAAAAAAGCAATGAAAGGAATGAATCCAGGACTAGCCAGGAAGAGAGGCATTTAAAGGCCTGTTGGGGTAGTGGTTTGTTGTTCCACCCATAGAACTACAGGCATGGCCTTGCAATTGTGGATTTATATCAGAGCAATGAATGTGAACTCTATAACTGTTATTAATTTGCCATCCAGGATTACATTTAGGACAGGTGTGGAGGGAGAAGGAGAAAATAAATTGCAGTTTTATTTTTCCTCAGCATCATCCATGAAGCATCCTTCACAGTCTTCAAGATGGGAATTGTCACCATAAGGGAAGTCCCTCTCCATCAATGCTTCATCCACTTTAATGTTGCAAGACAATGATAAGGTACATCCCAGTCTGCCAACAGCACTTTCCTCATCGTCATCACTTTCAAGCGGTGGTGTGATATGGGACATTACTGTTCTGATTGGAATGTGAACCTGATTCATTTTATTGAATGTCAGTATGCCAAAATTTTTGGGAGAAAGATTGGTGCACCTGTCATGCACAATGGCATCTGCTGAACCGAACACTCACTCAATTCTGATACTCGAGGAAGGGCAGCTCAGATATTTTGGGGCAACTGACCTTAGTGCCCCTGTATAGCAGTCACTCATTTGCGATGGCAAGGTTCTTTGTATCCACCAAACAAGCATCTACCATGCATTTTGCTACTCAAAGACATGCAACATGATCCTCCTCCTCCTCCTCAGTTTCCTCCATGTCTGCCACTCCCACCTGACTTAGGGCAGCCCAAATGGGATTCAACATAGGTTCCTTTGAGTGGCATTGTTTGGGTGAGCTTTTACACCCCTGTGATAATGTGGATGAGTAGGTGGCAGGAACAATGGCTTGCTGTGCAGTAACCTTATGTGGGTTTGACTCCTGTACCTGTAGTTGCAACTGTGCACCACTTACCATCTGAGTAAAAATTTCTGTCAGTCTCTCCACCTCCTGATGCCCACCTTGTATTATGGCTGCGAGCCATGTTTAAAATGTGGGTCAAGTATTGTGGCACTCCCAAACTCCTCAGACTGCAGAGTACAGCTTATGTGGGTGTTGGAGTCTAATCTGTACAGCATGTTTTTCCATCAATGAGCAACTTGCTCTGTCATCACCTGCCTCCAGCTGTTGTTGCAAGTTCAGCAATGTCTGCCTCAGCACATGTAGTAGAGGAACGGACTCACTAATGCAGACAGTGTCCCCACTCACTGCCTGTGTTGCATGCTAGAAGGGCCTTAGAATTGAGATGAGCCCATCCATTTGGCTCTGCTGCTTGGTTGTGAGACACATGGATGTCCCACTGCTGTCAAGGCTTGATGGGTAGCAGATACCCTGATAGTACCTTGTACTACTTGTATAGATGCTCAACCATGTACAAGGTGGAGTTCCATCTGGGGACAATGTCTTTCTGTCTACTACTGCCTTGCCCCTACTAACCTTAACTTTCTACTCTTTTTTTTCTTCCTTCCAACCTTAAAAAAAAAAATACTCGCTAACGATGGCCGTATGCTTAGATTTGGAAAATGTTTTTTTTTACTTGATGTATCGCAGAATAAAAATATTGTACTCTTCTGTTTGTTCAATCTCTGTTTGTCTATTCTCCTTGAACTACTGTATATTTTTTGTACTACTGACTTCACTATCAATGTAATGCACTTACCTGGTCTTCCCTGAGACAAGACATTCCCTTTTTCAGGGGTGACCCGGTAAGTGCATTACACTGATAGTGCAGTCAGTAGTACAAAAATTATACAGTAGTTCAAAGAGAATAGACAAGCAGAGACAGAACAAACAGAAGAGTTGCATGCTGCTGAACACCAGGAATGTTGCTACCACCACAGTTTGCCTTACAGCAATTATTGCCTCACCACCAACCAGACGCTACCCAAGGTACCTGTGCCCAGTGTGCTGTACTGCACAGGTAAGAGCTACCCGTTATTTTCCCACTGGTCCACAAGTCCATGATCAGATGTACTGTACATACTGTGCTGAGGAATGCTGCAGAGCATGACATACAATGTCAGACACATTACTGTGCAGTTCCGGGATGGCATGCTTGGAAAAGTATGTGCATGATGGCACATGACATTTCGGCAAGGCATGGGACATGAACTGCCCAAATCCAACATTCTCTACAAAGGAGAATGGCAACAAATCCAGAGTGAGCATTTCTGCAGCTGCTGCATTCAACTCCCGTGCTGTAGCATGATTAGGTGGGAATTTAGTTTGATGCTTCAGAATTGAATACAGCATAGGCTGAACTTTTTTTGATACTGGCAATGGATCTGGTGTGCCTGGCTCAGCATGGTGGCATTATTGGGGTGCTCCTTGTCTGGGAATTGCCAATGTTACTCTAAAGCACAGCATGACTGACCTCAGTGACTTTTTTGTTTTTCATTACTGGGGTACCTGTCAAACCTGGACTCAAGGTGATAGTCCTGCTGCTAGGACCATTACTTGGCCAAATTCCAGAATTATCTTCATCCTCTAACACCACATAGATGTCCTCCTCCTCATCTGCACCTCCATCTCCCTTATGTACTGCCGTGTTTATTTTGCTTACATTGCCTGATGATCTTGATGAACTGGAACCACCGACTCTGGCTCCCTTCTGGTGTTGATGCCACTGTAATGGGTGCCTGTTTTTAACATGTGTATGTTGCCCACCTATGCCAAGGAGACTATCCTTCTTCCCCTACTTACTATTGTGTGACACACTTGGCAAATTGCCACTATCTCTTCAGATGGGTCAAGTACATAAAAATCCCACATTAGGGATTTATTTGGCCTTGTTTGTACTTGGTGCCAAGATGACTGGGGTAGCAAAGGAGAAGGGTTGGTCTTTGTAATGTTTTGGGATGACTGGACAAACTGATGAATAGGAGAAACAGTGCTAGGGAGTGTTCTTGGTGGTTGAAGCAGTGAAGGCAACAGGAAACACACCTTCTGCATCCTTAACACCCTGCTTTAGCCTTTTCTTTTCAGGCTCCCATAAGGGATATGAGTCTGACTCATTACCGTCATCATCTGCAGAAAAAAAACTGGCATTCTCATCATCCTACACAGGTTTGTCCTCCTCAATAACAACAGGCTCTGTGACACTCACCTCCTCTTCATGACCATTGTCATCATGTTGCTCGACGTGTCCCACATCACCATCACCCACTGGACACACATTATCAGGCTCTGAGCCATAATCAACAGTAGCATTACATTCCAAGTGCACTTCATCAACACCAACCACCTCCATGCCCGGAGTTGGTTGTTTGGTGGTGCTCCTGCTTCCTGTTATTGTGTCACATGACACATCAATCAACATGTCTGCCACTGATTTGGCAGAGAAAAATTTGGAGGCAGAAAAGCCACCACTATTGCAAATTAAGTCAGTGCTACTACTGCCTGCCACAGAGTCATCTGATTATTGTCCCTCTGCTCCCACTGACACCTTAGTACATGCACCACTTTTAGTCTGAACAATGCAGATGCTCCATGGACTCTCCCTTTAGCTGCTCTTTTCTTCCCAGTCATTCTTCTGTGCTTTACTATGTACGGTTACTCAACAGTAAATTACACCTGTGAAAGTGCAGTCTGGAGTGGGACAATGATTTTGTTTCCTAAGGCTAGTGTGCTGACAGAGATGCAACAAACACTCTGGTTAAATCGCAGTAAGGAAGGAAGTCAGTGATTTTTTTCCCCTAAAAAACATGTGCCAACAGGGACACATATAACAATCACTCTGGTTAAATCACAGTCAGGAGGACAGTGATTTTATTTCTCCTAAGGCAGGTATGCCAACAGGGACACAACAATCAGTGTGGTTAAAACGCATTCAGAAGGACATTTTTTTTCCTATGGCAGGTGTGCCAACATGGACACAACAATCACTCTGGTTAAGTCTCAGTCAGGAGGATGGGCCGGCCCATCAGCACAGCAGTTGGATTTCCACTTGCGGCACCGGTGATCTGGGTTCAGGAATGGACTGGGGCATTGGAAGGCAAGCCGGGGGAAGGAGGACTGAGCATCTGACTGACTCCTCTCTTCCTCTGGGGGAGGAGGTTAGACAAGCACTCGCTATGCAACCGGCCCCATAGAGAAGGCTAGGAACCAGTGCAGGTGAGGAATAAACAGTTCTGGGAGGTGTGCCAGATGTGAGCGCATGCACCAGTATATCATTACACACCATGCCTCCCATCGAAGAGGACAAAATGAATGCACAGGAACACAGTAGCCATGGCCCCATGAAGCCGAGCATGAAGATCCACAAACCACCGGACTTGACAATGTGGCACCGTTCGGTGGGGTGCTTGGGGTGATTCACTCTGTGGCCTTGTGCAGGGGGTCTGAAATCTGGGGTGAATGTTGATGGGGAGTGACAATGGTCCCAGTGGATGGAGAGAGGTGAACGGGAGGAAGGTGAGTCCCAGGAAAAAATTGCAGTCAAGGGGAAAGTGGCTTTTTTTTTTTTCTTAAAACACATATGCTGACAGAAACACAAACAACAATCACTCTGGTTCAATCACAGTCAGGAGGACAGTGAATTTTTTTCTAAGGCAGGTGTGCTGACAGGGACACAACAATCACTCTGGTTAAATCACAGTAAGGAGGACAGATTTTTCTTTCTAAACAATAGTGCTGACAGGGACACAAGCAACAGTCACTCTGATTGAATTGCATTCAGGAGGACAGTGAATTGTTTTCCTAAGGCAGGTGTGCTGACAGGGACACAATAATCACTCTGGATAAATCACAGTCAGGAGGACTGTGTTTTTTTCCCCCTAAAACACGTGTGCTGCTAGGAACACAAACTACAATCACTTAGGTTAAATCACAGTCAGGAGGACAGGGATTTTATTTTTCTAAGGCAGGTGTGCCAACAGGGACACAACAATCACTGTAGTTAAATAGCAGTCAGGAAGACAGTAATTTTTTTCCTAAAACATGTGTACTGACAGGGACACAAACAACAATCACTCTGGTCAAATTGCACTCAGGAGGATAGTGAAATTTATTTCTAAGGTAGGCGTGCCTATAGGGACACAACAATCACTCTGGTTAAATCCCAGTTAGGAGGTCAGTGATTTTTTTTCATTAAAACACGTGTACCAACAGTGACACAAACAACAAACTCTCTGGTTAAATCACAGTCAGGAGGACAGTGATTTTTTTTCTAGCGCAGGTGTGCCAACAGAAGCACAACAGTCAATCTGGTTAAATCACAATCAGGAAGATTGTGATTTTTTCCCTAAGGCAGGTGTGATGACAGGGACACAGCAATCACTCTAATTAAATCACAGTTTGGAGGACAGTGATTTTTTTCCCCGTAATACACGTGTGCTAAAAGGGACACAAACAACAATCACATTGGTTAAATTGCAGTCAGGAGCACTGTGACTTTTTTCCAAAACCACGTGTGCTGACATGGACACAAACAACAATCTCTATGGTAAAATTGCAGTCAGGAGGAAAGTGATTTTTATTCCTAATAAGCAGATGTGCTGACAGGGACACAACAATAACTCTAGTTAAATTGCAGTAAGGAGGACAGTGATTTGTTTTCCTAAAAGGCAGATGTACTGACAGGGACACAACAATCACTCTGGTTAATTCATAGACTGGAAGACAGTGACTTTTTTCCTAAGGCAGGTGTTCTGACAGGGATACAATAAACACTCTGGTTAAATCACAGTCAGGACAGTAATTCTTTTCTAAAGCAGGTGTGCTGCCATGGACAGAGCAATGACTGCGGTTATATTGCAGTCAGGAGGATGGTGATTTTTTCCTGAAACACGTTTGCTGACAGGGACACAAACAAGAATCTCTCTGGTTGAAATCCAGTCAGGAAGACAATGATTATTTTGCCCAGCAGGCAGATGTGCCAACAGAGACACAACAATCACTCTGATTAAATTATAGTCAGGAGGACAGTGAGTTTTGTTCTAGAGCAGGTGTGCCGACAGGGACACAGCAATCACTCTAGTTAAATCACAGTTAGGAGGACAGTGATTTTCTTCCTAAAGCAGGTTTGCTGAAAGGGACACAAACAATAAACACTCTAGCTATATCGCAATCAGGAGTAGAGTGCATTTTTTCCTAAAACATGTGTGCCAACAGGTACACAAATAACAATCACTCATTAAATCACAGTCTGGAGAACAGTGATTTTTTTTCAGAATAGGTATGTGTGCTAAGAGGGATACAACAATCATTCTGGTTAAATCACAGTTAGGAGGACAGTGATTTTTTTTCCTAAGGCTGGTGTGCTGACAGGTACACAACTATTACTCTGGTTAAATCACACTCAGGAGGACAGTGATTTTTTTCCTAAAACACGTGTGCCAACAGGTACACAAACAACAATCACTCTGATTAAATCACAATCTTGAGAACAGTTATTTTTTTTTTCTAATAGGCAGGTGTGCTGACAGAGATACAACAATCACTCTGGTTAAATAAGTCAGGAGGACTAGGATTTTTTCCTAAAGTAGGTGTGCTGACAGGGACACAACAAACACTCTGGTTAAACTGGAGTCAGGAGGACAGTAATTTTTTTTAAAGCATGTGTGCTGACAAGGACACAACAATCACTCTACTTAAGTCACAGTCAGGAGGACAGTGATTTTTTTTCCCCTTAGGCAGGTGTGCTGACAGGTACACAACATTCACTGTGGTTAAATCACAGTGAGGAGAAAAGTCATATTTTCCCCTAAAACACGTGTGCCAAAAGGGATGCAAGCAACAATTACTTTGGTTAAATTACAGTCCGGAGGACAGTAATTTTTTTTCCTAAGCCAGGTCAGCCAACAGGGACACAGCAATCATGCTTGTTAAATCACAGTTAGGACAGTGATTTTATCCTAAAACATATGCTATAAGGGACACAAACAACAATCACTTTAGTTAAATTGCAGTCAGGAGGATATTGATTTTTCTTCCTAATTCATGTGTGCCGACAGGGACACAACAATCACTCTGGTTAAATCGCACTCAGGAGGACAGTGATTTTCTTCCTAAGGCAGGTGAGCTGACAGGTATCCTACATTTACTCTGGTTAAAGCACAGTTACAAGGGCAATGATTTTATTTCCTAAAACACATGTGCCAAAAGGGACACAAACAACAATTATTCTGGATAAATCACACTCAGGACAGTGATTTTCTTCCTAAGGCAGGAAATGCTGAGAGGGACTCAACAATCACTCTTGTTATGTTGCAGTCTGGAGGACGGTGACTTTTTTCCAAAAACACGTGTGCTCACAGGGACAAAAACAACAATCTCTTTGGTTAAATTGCAGTCTGGAAGACAGTGATTTTCTTTCTTAATAGGCATGTGTGCCGACAGGGACACAACAATCACTCTGGTTAACTCGCAATCAGGATGACAGTAATTTTTTTCCTAAGGCATGTGTGCTGAAAGGGAGACAGCAATCACTCTGGTTAAATCACAGTTAGGACAGTGATTTCTTTCCCTAAAACATGTGTGCCAAAAGGTACACAAACAACAATCACTTGGATTAAATTGCAGTCAGGAGAACAGTGATTTTTTCCTAATCCAGATGTGCTAACAGGAACACAACAATAACTCTGGTTGTATTGCAGTCAGGAGGATGGTCATTTTTTTCCTAAAACATGTATGCTGACAGGGATAAAAACAACAATCATTCTTGTTAAATCGCCATCAGGATGAAAGTGGATTTTTTTCCTAATATGCAGGTGTGCTGACAGGGAAACAACAATCACTCTGGTTAAATCACAGTTAGGAGGACTGTGATTTTTTTCTGTGTCTAGTATGGCGACGGGTACACAACAATCAATCTGGTTAAATCGGACTAAGGAGAACAGTGATTTTTTTTCAAGGCAAGTTTGCTGACAGGGACACAACAATCACTCTGGTTAAACCACAATCAGGAGGACTGTGATGTTTTTCCTCAAACATGTTTGTTGACAGGGACACTAACAGGAATCTCTTGGGTTAAATTCCAATCACGAAGATAGTTATTTTTTTTTCCTAATAGGCAGGTGTGCCGACAGGTAAACAAAAATCACTCTGGTTAAATCGCACTCAGGAGGACAGTGATTTTTTTTCTAGAGCAGGTGTGCCAACAGGGCACAACAATGACTCTGGTTAAGTCACAGTCAGGAGGACTGTGATTTTTTTTCCCTAAGGCAGATGTGCCGACAGGGACACAAACATCACTGTGGTTAAACTGCAGACAGGAGGACTGTGATTTGCTTCCCTAATATGCCATTGTGCTGACAGGGACACAGCAATCACTCTAGTTAAATTGCACTCAAGAGGACAGTGATTTTTCTCTAGGCAGTTTTGCTGACAGGGACATGACAGTCACTCTGGTTCTGTCACAGTCAGGCGGATTGTGATTTTTTTTCCCTAATGTAGCTGTGCCGACAGACACAACAAACACTCTGGTTAAATTGCAGTAAGGAGGAGAAAATATTTTTTCTAAAGCAGTCATACTGACAAGGACACAGCAATCAGACTGGTTAAATTGCAGTCAGGAGGACAGTGTTTTTTTTTTTCCTAAAACATGTGTGCCAAAAGGGACACAAATGGCAATCACTCTGCTTGAATTGCAGTCAGGAGGACAGTGATTTGTTTTCCTTATAGGCAGGTGTGCCAAAAGGGACACAATCACTCTGGTTATATTGCAGTCAGGATGACAATGATATTTTTCTTAAAACACATGTGCTGACAGGGACACAGACAACAATCTCTGTGGTTAAATCACATTCAGGAGTACAGTGATTTTTTTTTTCTAAAACACGTGTGCCAACAGGAACACAAACAGGGAATGGGAACATTATTTAACCAGGAGTAGCAAACTAAGCCTAAGCTTGTTTCCAGATGCGACCTGAGAGCACAAGGAAGTTAAGTGACTTGCTTAGGATCACACAGTATGCACCAAGGTGGCTGTGGGATTCAAACCTAGGTCTCCAGATCTGCAGTTCAGAGCCTTAACCCACGGCGCTACACTACCTCCTCAAACAACAATCACTCAGATAAAATCACAGACAGGAGAACAGTGACTTTTTTCCCCTAATAGGCAGGTGTGCTGATAGGGACACAACAGTAACTCTGGCTAAATCACAGTTAGGAGGACAGTGATGTTCTTCCTAAGGCAGGTGTGCTGAAAGGGACACAACAAACTCTCTGATTAAATTGCAGTTAGGAATATAGTTATTTTTTTTCCTAAAACAAGAGTGTCATCAGGTACACAAACAAAAATCACTCTGATTAAATCACAGTCAGGAGAACAGTGATTTTTTTTCACTAATATTCAGGTGTGCTCACAGGGACACAAAAATCACTCTGGTTAATTCACAGTGAGGAGGACTGTGATTTTTTCCTAAAGCCTTTGTGCCGATAGGTAAACAAAAATCACTCTGGTTAAATCACAGTCATTATGACTATGATTTTTTTTCCTTATTCAGGTGTTCTGACAGGGACACAACAAACACTCCAGCTAAATTGCAGTCAGGAGGACAGTGACTTTTTTTCCTAATGCAGGTGTGCCGACAGGTACACAACAATGGCTATGGATAAATTGCACTCAGGAGGACAGGGACTTTTTTTCTAGAGCAGGTGTGCAGACAGGGACACAAAAATCACTTTGGTTAAATCACAGTCAGAAGGAAAGTGATTTGTTTTCCTAATTCAGGTGTGCCAACAGGGACACGACAATCACTCTGGTTAAATCAGTTAGGAGGACAGTGATTTTCTTCCTAAAGCAGGTGTGCTGAAAGGGGCACAACAAACTCTCTGATTAAATCGCAGTCAGGAGTACAGTTAAATGTTTTCCCTAAAACACGTGTGCCAACAGGTACACACACAACAATCACTCTGATTAAATAACAGGCAGGAGAATAGTGATTTTTTTTTTCCTAATGGACAGGTGTGCTCATGGGAACACAACAATCATGCTGGTTAAATCACAGTTAGGAGGACTGTGATTTTTTACCTAATGCTGGTGTGCCGGAAGGTAAACAAAAGTCACTCTTGTTAAATCACAGTCAGGAGGAATAGGATTTTTTTTCTTAATTCAGGTGTGCTGACAGGGACACAACAAACACTTTGGTTAAATCACAATCAGGGGGACAGTAATTTTTTTCTAATACAGGTGTGCCGACAAGGATAAAACAATCACTCTGGTTAAATCACGATAAAGAGGACAGTAATTTTTTTTCCCTAAGGAAGGTGTGCCAACAAGTACAGAATAATCACTCTGGTTATATCGCATTCGAGAGGACAGAGATTTTTTTCCTAAGGCAGGTGTGCTGACGGGGACACAACAATCATTCTGGTTAAATCACAGTTAGGACAGTGACTTTTTTCCTAAAACACATGTGCCAAAGTGGACAAAAACAACAATCACTTTGGTTAAATTACAGTCAGGAGGACAGTGATTTTTTTTCCTAATCCAGGTGTGCCGACAGAGACACAACAATCATTTTGTTTAAATCGAAGTAAGGAGGACAGTGATTTTCTTCCTAAGGCAGGTGTGCTGACAGGTACACAACAATTACTCAGGCTGCACTGTATTCAGGAGGACAGTGATTTTTTTTTCCTAAATCATGTGTGCTGACAGCTACATAAACAACAATCTTTCTGGTTTAATCACAGTCATGAGGAAAGTGAATTTTTTTTCCTAAAACACATGTGCCAACTGGAACACAAATAACAATCACTCTGATTAAGTCACAGTCAGAAGAACAGTGATTTCTTTTTCCTAATATTCTGGTGTGCTGACAGAGACACAACAATGACTCTGTATAAATTGTACTCAGGAGGGCAGTGGGTTTTTTTCTTGGCAGTTTGTTGACAGGGACACAACAGTCACTTTGGTTAAGTCACAGTTAGGAGGACAGTGATTTTCTTCCTAAGGCAGGTGTGCTGAAAGGGACACAATAAACTCTTTGATTAAATCGCAGTCAGGAGTACAGTTAATTTTTTTCCTAAAACACGTGTGCCAACAGGTACACACACAACAATCACTCTGATTAAATCACAATGAGGAGAACAGCGATTTTTTTTCCTAATAGGTAGGTGTTCTCACAAGGACACAACAACCACTCTGGTTAAATCACAGTTAGGAGGACTGTGATTTTTTTCCTAAGGCTTGTGTGCCGATAGGTAAACAAAATTCACTCTTGTTAAATCACAGTTAGGAGGACTATGATTGTTTTTCTTAATTCAGGTGTACTGATAAGGATGCAACAAACACGCTGGTTAACTGCAGTCAGGAGGACAGTGATTTCTTTCCTAAGGTGTATCTGTCAACACACCAACAACAATCACTCTGGTTAAATCACACTTAGGAGGACAGTGATTATTTTTCTAGGGCATGTGTGCCAACAGGGATGTAACCATCACTCTGGATAATTCACAGTCCAGAGGACTGTGATTCTTTTCCTAAGGCAGGTGTGCCAACAGGTACCCAGCAATTACTCTGGTTAAAGCACAGTTATGAGAACAATGGAGTTTGCCCTTTAAGGGGCGCATCAAGTTGTCCTGGTGCACCCCTTCCCTTTACTTGAGATAGTGTGCTCAGAGTGGAGAAGGGAGGGGGAAATGGAAGGGGAGGGACAGGGATACAGAACAATAGGCAGGCAACAAGAAGAGGAGGGGCTAAAGGTGGTTACACAATGGTCAGCACAGGAGTGGCTCAGCCACTTTTGATGAAGTTTTGATTCAATCTACAGCACATCAGATTGGCATTAATTAAAGCAGAGGTTTGGTGCACTAGGAAAATCAGGTAAGGAAACAGCTACAAACATCTAAAAAGAAGAGAAGGGATGATGTTAGGTAGTTTGTGGGATTGCTTGTTATTAAAGATAATAAATAAATGTATGAATATTACTGTGGCGAGACATGCAGAGTTTGATGGACAAGGGACGGCGAAGCAGCATGTGCTGTTTGTTGGCCATGGAGACCTAGCAGGCAGAATGGGAAAGAGGTGGGTGCATTGGTACTGCAGGGTGACTGTGCTAGCTTATGTATGTTTTCCTGGTGTTTGCGAGTTAAAAAGGATTTTTTTGTGCTGCCTGCAGCTGTAGATATGTTAAAGGATAAAGAAGGTTTCCATGGTCTCGGTTTAATTTCTGAATCAGTTTTTCTATAGTTTCATTGTGTTGAATTGTGGCTTGCAGTGCACAGTTATGAGTGGTAGAGCTGGTGGTGCCTGAAACATTGTTCCCCGGGTCATGTAGGTACAAAGGGGATTGCTTGTTGATTGCATGCCTGATTACTTGGTTGATTCCAACAGACAAGTCAGAAGTGGAGCTAAGGTTTGGCCCAGGTGATTAGGAGAGGAGCTCTGAATGTGATGAGGGATTGCAGCACGCACTGTGGCTTTTTTGGCCTGAGGAGGAGGAGGGCCGGAAGGGCAAGGGGAAGGCAAGCGAGTAAAAAGGAATTTTGTTTTAAAAAAGAGAGAGAAAAAGGAAGCGAGAGCGAGTGGGGGGACTAATTTGGGACAGGCAGAGGTGGCCACGTGGTGTGATGTCACATGCCATCCCCACCGAGCATTTTCTCTAATAGCGGTAATGGCAAAGTAAGGGGAAAGCAGTAATTTTGCAATTTCAGTCCACACGCTGTCCCAAAGTCTAGCAGGAAGAAGGGTTTTTGTTTTGGGAAGCAGCATGGTAGGGGGGCAGTCAGAGGCTCCTATGGAGCAGGGCATAGTAGGGGAAGGCCAGAGAGCAAGGCCTGATGTGGAGGCTGCGAGAGTCGGCCATGTGCCATGTTGTTTAATGCGGGTGTTTCTGGAATAGCAGTATGGTGCAGTGGTTTAAGGCCCTGAGCTACAAGCTCGAAGAATTGGGTTTTGTTAAAGGGCAAGAACGGAACAAGGTGGCGGCAATGTGGAGTGGCCTGGCAAGAGTGACCTGGCGCATTGTGGGGGAAGGGATAGTGTTACAGGCCAGTGAAAAGCAGAGCTGACTGTGTGGTGTGATGTCACACACCACGAGTAGACAGGGAGGCCTACTATCGGACACCAGAGACCATTGGGCCTGGCTACATAGCAGACACAAAGGGGGAAAACTAGGTTTTTAAAGAAAAAAAGAAAAAAAAAGAAAGAAGGGGTAATAGGTAGGGGAGTCTGGAGAGTATAATGGGGATGGTCCCTGACTTGCAGGGACAGGAGCTAATGGAGAAAGGTGGACCTAACCATATAAAAGGCTGTTCACAACAATAGTTTAATAAGAGACTTTTTTCAGGTGTCTTTACAGTTTTTTCACAAGAAGAAAGGAGACATGGCTCCAAAGAAGAACAGGCCTTTGAAAGAGGATGCCTACCGGGCTATTGTGGAGCTGGCTGATGAAGCCAGCAGGATGTGGCAGATGGTGGAGGAGGAGGAGGAACCAGGGTGATCTGGGGAGAAGTGGAAAGCGGGTGAGGGAAAAGGGGGCAGAGGGAAACGGTCAGCAGGGAGGCCACACAGCCCAACTAGAGTACAGCCACTGATGGTGATACCTCCCAGGGCAGCTAGTCCAGTACCTTTGCAGCCCATTGACCCAGTACCATTAGTACCTCCCCAGGACCAGGTAGTGGTTCCCCTGGTGGAGCCCAGGCCTGATCCCCTGAGCACAGTGGTTCCTCCACTGCCTCTAGTATTACAACCAGCCATCCAACCACAAGGGAGCATCCCAGGGCATCAAGAAGACAACAGGCCACAAGGAACAGACAGGATCACAGGTAACATACCCGGTACAGTGAGTGAAAGCATAAAGGACTATATAAGCCAAATTATTTTGGCACTTGGGACAAGGGGTTTGTGGCAGATGGAGTCAGTGCTGGCAGAAATCAGGTCAAATAAAGAGATGTCGAAGGAAGGGGGAAAAAAGGATGGAGAGTGAGGGAAAAGGAACAAGGGAAATAGAAACTCCAGGAATGAGAGTAGGGGAACATGTCCTGCTGGCCACAAAAGAGAAAATATGGAAGGGGAGTATGTGGATATATTTGCCTTAGTGAACCGAGAAGCAGCAGCAAAATAAGACAAAACAGAGAATATAGGAAAGAGTGAAATGGCAGTAGCCATAGTTTTGCTGCGGAAGAAAGAGGAGGATAAATTTACAAAAGGGAAGACTTGGAATGGATGGTTTGTAGGTTTTGCCACTTACTTGGTGATAGTGCTGGAGAAAAAGCCAGAGCTGGGCATCCCACTTATCAGTACTCCCTGATAATAAGGTGGGAAAAGGCAAAGGGAAGGGTGGGGTAGATATACTATGATGAATTCTTTCGACAAAGAATGGTGATGTATGGTGATGTAAGACGGGCACAAAACAATTAGATTTGTGGATGGCTTATGTAACCGATCAGTCCACGCCAGAAGGGGAGATGGGTAAGAAGGGGATGATGCCACAGAGATGTTGTTAGGGTTACAATATGGCCTTTTGTTACTGGCCGCAATGCCGCTTTCGGCACACTTGCTCAAAATGTGAGGTAACACACCTGGAGAGCAGATGTAGAACGACATGGGCCCAAGGAGCCCAAGGGTCAGAGGCACAAGAAACAGGTCAACAGTTTTTTCAGGAAGGGCAAGGGTATAGGGGACAGGTGTGGAAGAGAGGGGGAAGAGGCAGGGGGCATACAGGTAGAGGGGGTCAGACTTATTGAATGGCAAGGCCAGCAGATGAACAAGGTGGAGGTTTCTGGGTGAGAGGGAGGGAAGAGGGCTGTGGATCAATTTGAAGATGCAAGAACTCCGATCAGGATAGACTCATGGGAAGATTCATTGGAGAGGTACCCAAATAGAAAGGTAGGAGAGACAATCAAAAAAGGTTTGCAGACAGATTTTTCATTACAGTGTGGGGGCCTAAGGCAAGCGAGAGAGGCAAACAATCTAGGTTCAGTAAAAGGGAAAGAACAAATGTTAAGACAGTGATTTGTTTTCTAGAGCAGGTGTGCAGACAGGGACACGACAGTCACTCCAGTTAAATCACAGTTAGGAGGACAGTGATTTTCTTCATAAGGCAGGTGTGCTAAAAGGGATACAACAAACTCTCTGATTAAATCACAGTCAGGAGTGCATTTAATTTTTTTCCTAAAACACGTGTGCCAACAGGTACACAAACAACAATCACTCTGATTAAATCACAGTCAGCAGAACAGTGATTCCCCCCCCCCAATATTCAGGTGTGCTCACAGGGACACAACAATCACTCTGGTTAAATCACGGTTATGAGGACTGTGATTTTTTTTCTAATTCAGGTATGCTCACAGGGACACAACAAACACTCTGGTTAAATCACAGTCAGGGGGACAGTGATTTTTTTTCCCCTAAAGCAGGTGTGCTGACAGGTACATAACAATGACTCAGTTTAAATTGCAGTCAGGAGGACAGTGATTTGTTTTCTTAATAGGTATGTGTGCTGATAGGGACACACCATTAACTCTGGTTTAATCGCAGTCAGGAATACAGTGATTTTTTTTCTTAAAGATCATGTGCAACGGTTTTTGCATATTTTTAATAAAAGCTTTAAAAGCTGAAATTCAAGTCCTTGTGCCATGATTAGTGTTTCATGAAAATTTCACGCTGTTTGGTTTTGTGGTTTTCTTTAAATCAGCATTTGTTAACTTGCTCTATAGTGGCTGAAAACAGTGGAGTTATTTCTGTCCTCTCAGTCAAACTTAGAGTACAATGACATCATTTTGGAGTAGCTTACTGTTTCAGATTCCCAATCAGAGCAGTACTCTGTAGAGTTTATGGTTTGCTGAGCTTTCCAGGTTTCTTACAAACCCAGTCTCTGGTTTGTGTTTAGAAAGATCAGCTTAAAATATATCATTCTCTTCCTTTAAAAAGCTGATAATTTCAATTTCAATGTTGCATTGAAGTAGTGGAAATCTTTTTCTGTGAGAAATCAGCTTGTCTGTATCACAGCTCTGTTCTTTCTAATCAAACCTTAATTTTTTTCTAACTATATAACACAGGGCTGTTCAATCAATATAAAATAAATCTAAATGCTGTTCATTCACAGAAACAGTTTGCCTTTGAGGTTGCCTTCATAAATACAATCATGTAAGAAAATTTTTTTTTCATGTCAGATTGACAAACATGTGCTTGTCACACTCTGCTACAGTAGTTCAAGCACATGTACTGTCAGAACTCACAAATATAAGCTCTTTGGTGGTTTCTGTGTGAAAATACATCATGTACATGTACAACTAGAACCACTATGTGGCAACCTGATGCACCATATCTCTGCTCCACAGTTAAGGCAGCTGCAGTCTACTACCAGCTGTCCCTGCCTCACAAGCCCCCTGCCTTCTGCTCCACATGCGAGACTGCCACATCCTGCTTCTCACTGTCTTCTGCCACACAGTCAGGGATTGTGCACCCTGCTGCTTCCATGCCCTGCCTAAAGAATCAGGGCTGCTGCACCCTGCCACCCTCTGCCCAAACAATTGGGGATGATGCACCCTGCTGCCCTTTCTCCCTCACCCTCACAGTTAGGGAAACTGCACCTGTTAACCCCTGTTCCTGTCTCCACAGTCAAGACTGTTGTGCTGTGCTGTGCTAAGCCCTAGTGTGCCAGGTCCCCTGTCTCTGCATCTGAGGCTGCTGTACCATGCTGCCCTAGCCACCAGCAGTGGGGCTTTTGCTACACCCTGCTACCCACTTCCTTTGCCCCAAATGGGCAGGGCTGCTGCACCATCTGTTCCCCATCTCATAGTCAGGGCTGATGCCCCCTGTGTTCTGCACCACAGTTGAGACTTCTGCATCATGCTCTCCTCTATCCCTTGTCACCAGAGACAGAGCTGCTGCACCCTGCTCCTTTCTACACATTTGGGGTTGCCATAGCCTATTGTGCTCTAGTTCCCCATGCCACTGCAGTTTGGGCTGCTGCACCATGCTGCCACTTGCCACAAGATGCAGGGCATTTGCTATGCCCTGTTGCATGCCTCCACAGTTGAGGCAGTTGCACCCTGCTGTCCCCTGCCACCAGAGTCAGATCCTTTGCTATACCCTGCTGCCCACATCCCTGTCCCACAGTTTGGGTTGCTGTATTTTGATGCCACCCCTATCTCCTGCCTGAACATTCAGGGCTGCTACACCCTGCTGCCCTCTGTCCCCATGCTCACAGTCAGGGTCACGGCACCCTGTTGCCCCCGTCCCTGTCTCCATAATTAGGGCTGCTGTGCTGTGCTACACCCTAGAGTCTCACCAAAAAAACCCTACCAAAAACTGAAATTTCTGAGTTCAGACAGGTGCCTGTCACACTCTGCTACAGTATTTTCAAGCACATGTACTCTTTGTCAATCTGACATAACAAAAATGTTCTTACATGAACATATTTATGAAGGCTACATCAAAGACAAACTGTTTCTGTGAATGAACAAAATTTAGATTTGTTTTATAATCATTAAACAGTCCTGTGCTATATAGTTAGAAAAAAAATAAGATTTTTGATTAGAAATAACTGAAAGCTGTGATACAGACAAGCTGATTTCTCACAGAGAAAGATTCCCACTACTTCAATTCAGCATTGAAACTGAAACGATCAGCTCTTTATCAGAAGATACTGATATGTTTTAAGTTGATCTATCTAAACACAAACCAGAGACTGGGTTTGTAAGAAACTTGGAGAGCTCAGCAAACCATTAACTCTACAAAGTACTGCTCTGATTGGGAATCTGAAACAGTAAGCTACTCCAAAATGATGACATCGCACTCTAGGTTTGACCGAAAGGACAGAAATAACTCCACTGTTTTCAGCCACTGTAGAGCAAGTTAACAAATGCTGATTTAAAGAAAACCACAAAATCAATCAGCATGAAATTTTCAGGAAACACTAATCATGACACAGGGACTTGAATGTCAGCTTTTAAAGCTTTTATAAAAAATATGTAAAAACCGTTGCACATGATCTTTAAGGCAGGTATGCCAACAAGTACACAAAATCACTCTGGTTATATCACAATCAGAATGAAAGTGATGTTTTTCCTAAGGCAGTTGTGCCAACAGGGAAACAGCAATCACTCTGGCTAAATCGCAGTTCAGAGAACATTGAATTTTTTTCTTAAAACATGTGTGCCAACAGGTACGCAAACAACAATCACTCAGATTAAATCACAGTCAGGAGAACAGTGATTGTTTTTGTCCTTATACTGTAAGCAGGTGTGCTGATAGGTACACCACAATCACTGTAGTTAAATCACAGTTTGGAGGACTGTAATTTTTTTCCTAAGTCACATGTGCTGACAGGGACACAACACTCTGGTTAAATCGCAGTCAGGAGGACAGTAATTGTTTTCTAAAGCAGGTGTGCCATCAAGGACACAACAATCACTCTGGTTAAATTGAAGCTAGGAGGACAGTGATTTTTTTCCTAACGCAGGTGTGCCGACAGGTACACAACAATGACTCTGGATAAATCACACTCAGGAGGACAGTGATTTGTTTTCTAGAGCAGGTGTGCTGACAAGGACACAACAATCACTCTGGTTAAATCACAGTCAGTAGAAAGTGATTTTTTCCTAATATTCAGGCGTACTCACAGGGACACAACAATCAATCTGGTTAAATCACAGTTAGGAGGACTGATTATTTTCCTAAGGCTGGTGTGCCAATAGGTAAACAGAAATCACTCTGATTAAATTGAAGTCAGGAGGACTATGATTTTTTTCCTAATTCAGGAATGTTCACAGGGACACAACAAACACTCTTGTTAAATCACAGTCAGGGGACAGTAATTTTGTTTCCTAAAGCAGGTGTCCTGACAGGTACACAACAATGGCTGGATAAATCGCACTCGGGAGGACAGTGATTTTTTTTCTAGAGCAGGTGTGTCGACAGGGGTACAACAACCACTCAGTTTAAATTGCAGTCAGGAGGACAGTGATTTGTTTTCTTAATAGGCATGTGTGCTGACAGGGACACACCAATCAATCTGGTTCAATCGCAGTCAGGAATACTGTGATTTTTTTTTTCTTAAGGCAGGTATGCCAACAAGTACACAACAATCACTCCAGTTAAATCAGTTAGAAGGACAGTGATTTTCTTCCTAAGGCATGTGTGCTGAATGGGACACAACAAACTATCTGATTAAATCTCAGACAGGATTAGTTATTTTTTTTCCTAAAACAAGTGTGCCAACAGGTACACAAACAACAATCACTCTGATTAAATCACAGTCAGGAGAACAGTGATTTTTTCCTAATATTCAGGTGTGCTCACAGGGACACAAAAATCACTGGTTAAATCACAGGACTGTGATTTTTTTTCCTAAGGTAGCTGTGCTGACAGAGACACAACAAACACTCTGGTCAAATCAAAGTAAGGAGGAGAGATTTTTTTTTTCTAAAGCAGGTGTACTGACAAGGACAAGACAATCACACAGGTTAAACTGTAGTCAGGAAGACAGTAATTTTTTTCCTAAGGCAGGCATGCTGACAGGGACACAACAATAACTCCTGTTAAATTGCAGACAAGGAGAGTGATTTTTTTTCCTAAGGCAGGTGTGCTAACAGTGAGACAACATCACTCTGGTTAAATCGCAGTCAGGAGTAAAGTGATTTTTTTCCTAAAACGTGTGCCACAAGGGGCACAAATGACAATCATTCTGCTTGAATTGCAGTCAGGAGGACTGATTTTTTTCCTACTAGGCAGGTGTGCTCACAGGGACAGAACAATCACTCTGGTTAAACACACTTAGGAGGACTGAAATATTTTTCTTAAGGCTGGTGTGCCAATAGGTAGACAAAAATCACTCTGGTTAAATCACAGTCAGGAAGACTATGATTTTTTCTTAATTCAGGTGTGCTGACCAGGACAGAACAATCAGTCTGGCTAAATCGCAGTCAGGAGGACAATCATTTTTTTCTAATCCATGTGTGCCATAAAGGACACAACAATTACTCTGGTTAAATCGCAGTCAGAAGGACAGAGATTTTTTGGGGGAGGAACCCAGGTGTGCTGACAGGGACACAACAGTCACTCTGGTTAAATCACAGTCTGGGGGACAGTGATTTATTTTCCTAAATCAGGTGTGCTGACAGGTACACAACAATGACTCTGGATAAATTGCACTCAGGAGGACAGTGATTTTTTTTCCAGAGCAGGTGTGCTGACAGGGACACAACAATCACTCAGTTTAAATTGCAGTCAGGAGGACAGTGATTTGTTTTCTTAATAGGCATGTGCGCTGACAGGAACACACCAATCACTCTGGTTCAATCGCAGTCAGGAATACTGTGATTTTTTATTTCTTAAGACAGGTATGCCAACAAGTACACAACAATCACTCTGGTTATATCACAGTCAGAAGGTAGGGTTACCACCTTTTAAAAAGCCCAAAGTGGGACATTTCTTACTGAAACATGATTTTTCACAGGACAATATGTAATCTTGACCAATGCAACAGACTTGTTTTCTTTAAATAATCGGAATTAAGACTAAGTGTTGTAGTTTTTTAGCTGTTTATAGTGTTTCTTATCATTTTAAGGTATTTTAGTTAAGGTATTATATTGTTTTGCAACATTTAGAGGAAATTAAAAAAAAAAATTCTGCTATAATATCAGGACATGTAGTATTTTTCATGTTTTTTTGCAGGACACTGCTGCCCAAATCAGGACTGTCCTGCGAAAATAGGTAACCCTATCAGAAGGACAGTGATTTATTTTCCTAAAACAAGTGTGCCAACGGGGAATCAAACAACCCTCACTGTGCTCACAGGTAGACAAACAACAATATCTTTGGTTAAATTGCAGTCACAGGAACAGTGATTTTTATTCCTACTATGCAGGTGTGCTGACAGGGACACACCTATCACTCTGGTTAAATGCAATCAAGAGGGCTATGATTTGTTTTCCTTATAGGCAAGTGTGCAGACAGGGACACAACAATCATTCTGGTTAAATCGCATTCAGGAGGACAGTAACTTTTTTTTTTTGGAACCCAGGTGTGCTCACAGGGATACAGCAATCACTCTGGTTAAGTCACAGTTAGGATCACAGTTAGGAGCACTGTGATTTTGTTTCCTAAGGCTGGTGTGCCGACAGGTAAACAAAAATCACTCTGGGTAAATCACAGTCAGGAGGACTATGATTTTTTTCCTAATCCAGGTGTGCTGATAGGGATACAACAAACATTCTGGTTAAATCGAAGTCAGGAGGACATTAATTTATTTCTAAAGCAGGTGTGCCAATAAGGACAAAACAATCACTCTAGTTAAATCGCAGTCAGAAGGACAGTGATTTTTGTCCTAAGGCAGGTGTGCTGACAGGTAAATAACATTCACTGTGGTTAAATCGCACTGAGGAGGACAATGATTTTTTTTTCTAAGGCAGGAGTGCTTACAGGGACACAGCAGTCACTTTGGTTAAATCACAGTTAGGAGAACAGTTATTTGTTTCCCTAAAACACGTGTGCCAAAAGGGAGACAAACAGCAATCACTTTGGTTAAACTGCAGTCCGGAGGACAGTAATTATTTTTCCTAAGCCAGGTCTTCCGACAGGGACACAACAATCACTCAGGTTGAATTGCTGTCAGGAGGATAGTGATTTGATTTCTAAATAGGAATGTGTGCCGACAGGGACACACCAAACACTCTGGTTCAATGGCAGTCAGGAATACATTGTTTTTTTTTCCTTAGGCAGGTATGCCAACAAGTACACAACAATCACTCTAGTTATATCATATTAAGGAGGACAGAGATTTTTTTTTCTATGGCAGGTGTGCCAACAGGGAAACAACAGTCACTCTGGTTAACTTTCAATCAGGATGAAAGTGATGTTTTTTCCTATTGCAGGTGTGCCAACAGGGACACAGCAATCACTCTGGTTAAATCACAGTTAGAACAGTGATTTTTTTTTCTCCCTAAAACATGTGTGCCAAAGGGAACACAAACAACAATCACTTTGGTTAAATTGCAGTCAGGAGGACAGTGATGTTTTTCCTAATCCAGGTGTGCCAACAGGGGCACATCTATCACTCTGGTTAAATCGCACTCAGGACAGTGATTTTCTTCCTAAGGCAGGTCTGTGGACAGGTACACAACACTTACTCTTGTTGTATTGCATTCAGGAGGACAGTGATTTATTTGCTAAAACATGTGTGCTGACAGCTAACAAAAATACTTCTGGTTAAATCACACTAAGGAGGAAAGTGATTTTTTTTCCTAAAACACGTACCAACTGGAAGACAAAAATCAATCACTCTGATTAAATCACAGTCTGGAGAACAGTGATTTTTTTTTCCTAATAGGCCGGTATGCTGACAAGGACACAACAATCGCTGTGATTAAATCACACTCAGGAGGACAGTGGTTTTTTTGTTCTAGGCAGTTTTGCTGACAAGGACATAACAGTCACTCTGGTTAAGTCTCAGTCAGGAGGAAAATTATTTTTTCCCCAAGAACATGGTGCCAAAAAGGACACAAATGACAATCACTCTGCCTCAATTGCAGTCAGGAGGACAGTGATTTGTTTTCCCAATAGGCAGGTGTGCCAACACATACACAACAATCACTCTCATTATATTGCAGTAAGGAGGACAGTGATTTTTTTCCTAAAACATATTTGCTGACAGGGAGACAAACAATGATCTCTGTGGTAAATTCGCAGTCAGGAGTACAATGAATTTTTTTCCTAAAACACGTACGCCAACAGGAACACAAACAACAATCACTCAGATTAAATCACAGTCAGGAGCACAGTGATTTTTTTTTTAATGGGCTGGTGTGCTGACAGGGACACAACCATCACTCTGGTTAAGTCACATTTTGGAGGACTGTGATTTTTTTTTTGTTAAGTCAGGTGTGCCGACAGGGACACAACACTCTGATTTAATTGCAGTCAGGAGGACAGAAATATTTTTTGTAAAGCAGGTGTCCCATCAAGGACACAACAATCACTCTGGTTAAATTGCAGTCAGGAGGACAGAAACATTTTTTCTAAAGCAGGTGTCCCATCAAGGACACAACAATCACTCTGGTTAAATCGCAGTCGGGAGGACAGAAATATTTTTTTCTAAAGCAGGTGTCCCATCAAGGACACAACAATCACTCTGGTTAAATCGCAGTCAGGAGGACAGTGATTTTTATTGTAAGGCAGGTGTGCCGACAGGTAAATGACATTCACTGTGGTTAGGTCATCTTTGACTTCTAGTTTGCAATGGCCACTAGTTAGATGCGCTCTCCGCTTCCTCACTGACCCACTGCCGAAATATCGCATTAAACTCCTATTCCTAACGGGTTTTTTCGGCAACGTCTGTTCTTAAGACATTGGAGAGGCAGCTGGCATTTGATCGGGACTTAAAAACCAAAGCAAAGCAGTGACTAAACAGAATAAGAAAAGGCATCGGGATGATGTCGCAAAGGCCTAAGCATATGCCCCCACCATCTCCTGAGAAAAAGAATTAACCAGCAAAGCATCCCAAGGTGAGTGGCACCAAAGAATCCTCTAACCCACACACACTGACTGAGGAAATTTTCTTCAAGGGACTTGCTCCGATCAAGGATTTACTGCAAGCAGTAGTGGAGGAGCTACAATCCATGAAAAGTTCCATGGAAAAATTAACACTACATACCTCTGATAATGAAGTACGAATCTCATCACTAGATGAATGGAGGGTGCAACTGGAACCAGAGATTGTATCACATCAGCAAAGGCTGAGAAAAACTGAAGACAAATTGGAAGACCTGTAGGGTCGCTCCAGGTGAAACAATTTAGTGATCCTGGGGTTGCGAGAAGTGGAAGAAGGTATGAACCCCATTACCTTTGTCCAAAAAAATGTGTACCAAATTCACAGGGCCTTCCCCTAATGGCTTGACATATATTATCGAGAGGGCACACCGGGCGTTAAGAACTACACCCCCGGCAGGATCTCCCCATGACCTCTCCTCTTCAGGTTACTGAACTATCTCGATAAACAAAATATCTTGGACAAGCTGAGAGACCAAAAGGAGGTGTAATGGGAATCTACGATAATCCACATAGCCCAAGATCTGCCATTTACAGTTTGGCAAAATCACACCAAAGTGAACACAGTTGTTGTTAAACTTATTGCTGAAGGAATAAAGTTTAGGATGAGATATTCAGCAACACTACAACTAAATAAGGAAGGTCAGTGGCTTTCATATGATTTGGTAACCAAGGCCACAACTGAGCTTAAAAAGATATTCCTAGATCTTTATTGCTAAATGGAAAGAAAGATTACTGAATAAGTTTCCCATGATGGAATGATAGCTTGTCCATAGAGCTGCATGTAAGATTGCTGCTATACTTCCAGACAAACTGTTACCTGCATAGGCTGTCGATAGTTGCCAAGGACCAAGATCGCTTTCTTCTGAAGATAACTCCACGCCTAGACCACTATTTTGACTGATAATTCCCTTTTTCTGTTGATTGGTTAAAGGATGTCTTGAGCCCAGCCTGATGTTTTCTCAGACTTGTTTTAAGAACTGACTCGAATATGTTGCTTATCCTTTTTTTAACTTGAACTTGTTCCCACAGAGAAGCATGTTTGGCTGCAATTAACTTTGCTTTTCTTTTTCCTTCTCTTTCTTATTTTGTTACTGGACTAGACCATTGTTGCAGGTTTTTTGATTGCTGGTGTATCTGGAATTATAGAACTACTCCAGCATAAAGTGAAGGTAGCTCACAACCCTGTTAACCAGTTTGTACTTTGTGCTTGGTGCGGGGTGGAGTGGGGAAAGGGGGGATGCAGTCTTCATGGTGGCAGGGTATGATTGAGACCGAATGGTAGTAGGGAGATCAGTCGTAATGACTGGGGAACTAGTTATTTTAGTTGGTTTAAGATGTTTTTTGGGGGATGTTTGTAGTATTAGTTTGGTAATAGTTATTGCTATTAAACAAAGAAAGCTAGATACAATTCATAATGACCAAGATTCGAAAAGGGATTTTAGATGAGTACTGACTCAAATTTTCCCCATTTACTTCCCTCTGAAGTGCCCTCATACCTATGCCTCTTTGTAATCCCAGGGTAAAATGGCATTGAGACTTGTGTCTCGGAATGTCAAAGGGCTCGATCTTGAATAAAACGTTACCAAATACTGAGACATCTGGAAACACTGCAGTGTAATACAGCTTTTTTGCAGGAAACACATTTGCTTGACACTGAGCACCCTATTTAGGAGGAGGCAATTCAGACAGGTATATAAAGCTGGTAATGCCACAGTGCTACACAGAGTAGCCATTCTATTTACAAGAAGTACACATTTTATCAAACAGCAAACCCACATGGACAGGCAGGGAAGGTATATTTTTATTCAAGCATCCCTAAATCACGTTGAAATCATTCTGGGTTCGGTATATGGTCCCACTGTTGACTCTCCTGAGTTTTTTGTCTCGTTGTTAAATACCCTAAATTTGTTTCCCCATTTATCTATAATCCTAGCAGGGGATTGGAATCTGGTGTTGAACCCCAGTTTAGATAGATCATCAAACAAAGGAACATTTTTTTCTCTGACCCAGAGAGCTCTAAAAGACCTACTAGTGACATATAGCTTGAATGACCCATGGAGACTATTGTATCCACAGGATAGAAGTTATACTTACTACTCTCCAGTACATAAATCACTTTCCCAAATAAACTATTTTCTGGTTAACAGCTCAATATTGGAGGGTATAGTGGGTAGTGGTATTTCTCCCCAGGGTCGGATCATGCCCCTGTGTGGCTTGAAACAGTTTTGCCCCATCTGACAATCAGATCGGGCATGTGGAAGTTAAACACTCAGCTTCTCCAAGATGAAAATGCCCGGCAATCTATTAAAGATATAATTACCCAATTTCTTCTTCATAACCAGGGATTCTTATCAAACATAGACAAACTATGATGAGCATTGAAATGTGTGGTTAGTGGGGACTGTATTAGGCTGTCAGCTACCTGAAATTAAAAGAGGGAGGCTCAGGCAGCATCCTTACTATTACAAATTAGTCTTCTAGAAAACCAACAAACCAGGTCTGTTGATGATGTGACTCTAGTACAGTTAGTTCAGCTAAGAAATCAATACTCTGAATCTTTAAGGGAGTAGGCTCAATATCTACTATTTAAGACCAATATTAAATATATAGAGCAAGGTGATAAGGCCAGTCATTTATTAGCACTTCGTCTTAGGAAGCAAGAAGAGTCTCGAGTAGTGATGGCCCTTAATTCTCTCAAGGATAATTCCCTAATCTCTACACCTACAGGAACAGTAGACGAATTTGTAACTTATTATAAAACCTTATGTGCCCCACTTTCTCATCCTCCCTCTCTGGAAGATATCCAAGTGCACCTTAAGGAATTTCCCCTCCCATCTCTCCCGAATGAGCATGTACAATTTCTCGACAAAGAAATAACTCAGCAAGAGGTGTGGGAGGTCATTGACTCACTGCCTGATGACAAAGCACCAGGTTCAGATGTTTTATCTCCATAATTCTATAAAACATTTAAAGAATTGCTGTCGCCCTTCCTGTTGAATATGTATACCTATCTTTGTACATCTGGAATCACCGACTTTTCCCTATTGGAGGCTACCATAATAGTCCTCCAAAAACTGAATAAATATCCTCAATTGGTTACGAACTATAGGCCTATATTCCTAATGAATTATGATATAACATTTTTTGCAAAAATTTTGGCTACCAGATTGGCCCAAGTCTGGACCCCGCTTCTCAGTCCAGAGCAAGTGGGATTTGTGGCAGGTCATTCCTCTACTGATCACCTTAGCAAATTATTTCATATTATTTCTGCATCCAGGTCAGTGCCTTATCCAAATGCACTGGTATCCCTGGATGCAGAAAAAGCATTTGAAAGAGAACTGGACTTTTATTTTTGAGGTCCTCAAAGTTCTTGGATTACCCCACAGATTTATCCAATGGATACAATTACTTTACACACACCCCACAGCAAAGATTTTTTGTAATGGAGTTATTTCCAATCTTTTTCCCTTATATTCTGGTACACGACAAGGTTGCCCCCTTTCTCCCCTATTTAATTTATATCTAGAACTGCTACTCACATGGTTACAGGCCTCTCCCATAATACAGGGTGTATATGTGGAGAAGTGGGACCTCCGTATGTCGGTATATGCCAATGATATATTGTTACAATTAACCGATCCTGTAACATCTATTCCAGCAGTAATATCCCTCATAGAAGTCTATGGAGCCCTTTCTAATTATAAGTTGAATATCTCCAAATCTACAATTATGTCATTATATACCAATCTTTACCGGACCCAGGTAGAAAACTTTCATCTGCATTGGGATACGCAGATTGAATATTTGGGGCTTAAAATAACTTCCAATCTTCAGCAAATCAAGAAATTGAATCATGATACCAAGCTTCACTCAGTAAGACTAGATCTTGAAAGGTGGGCTCCTATATATTTATTTCTGCAGGATAGTCAATGTAATAAAAATGAATGTCCTTCCAAGACTATTTTACCCCCTAAATATGTTGAACTTTTGTCTCCCCTTAGCCTGGTTTAAAAAAAATTCAACACATAATTTCTAAATTTCTGTGGAAAGCTAAGCCACCAAGAAGATCTTATATCAAACTATGTGCCCCAAAGCAGAGAGGAGGTCTTAACTTGCTGAATTATTTCCACTGTTATTTAGCAAGTCATATAGCTAAACATTTCCGTTGGTACCCCTTGTCCTCGGAGGACTCAGAGCAGAAGGCAATACAATTATGGTTACAATTAGAATGCAAACTCATATCGAATAGTGGTGTTTCTTGTAACAGCTTGTTATTTATTACTCCGAAATTGGGAGCAAAAGTGATACGGAATTAAGTAGTTCGTATGTCCCTAAAGGTTCATGCTCAACTCTGTAAGCTACTTAATTACATTAATACCAAGGATATCTCTCAACCATTATGCTTGAATCCAAATTTTACAATAGAGAAGCAGTATATAAAACCCAAGGAGATCATTGTAGAACAAAAGATTAAGATCTCTGACTAATTAGAGAGGGGCTTAGTTAAATCATTAATTGAAATTCTGAAAGTTATAGGCTTACCCCCACACAAATTTGTAAAGGTTTCCAAATTAGGCACCCTTTGATAACCCAGATGGGATCCAGTATTTGGAATGTGGATCGTACACCTCTTCTTATCCTATTTTGTACTCTGGCGTGGGAATCCCATGCAGTTTCAAAACTTACAGCTGAACTTTACCCACTCATTTATCCAGATATTCAGGGGTCCTCAGAGTTTTGGGCAAATTGTTTTCCAAACACTCAGATCTCATGGGACAAATTATGGCAGGCCATATATGCTTATACTTCCAACGATAAGCTGCGCCCAATTCAATTTGATATATTATACAATTTGTACTTTACCCCAGCAAAACTATATGCTATGGGCAAGTTACAGGATTCCCAATGTAACAGATGTGGCTTGACTGTAGGTAACCTTTACCAGGTGCTGTGAGACTGTCCTATAGTTAGATCTCTATGGACCACGATTAAGCACAAACTCGACCACCTGCTAGGACCTGAACCCCTTTTTGAACCTGAAATTTTTATTTTTGGAGATTATTCCCAAAATCCTGTTTTAGAATGCAGATATGCCATGACTTTAATTTCATATACAGTTAGACAATTAGTATTATGGCATTGGAAGGATTCTCACATTATCACCTACTCAGAATGGCTTAATGACTTCTTGTATAATTTAAAGGACTGAGAAAATGATTGTGAGCCCCAGACATAGTCTTACCAGCTTTGACAAAATATGAGGGAAAATTTATACTTTGATTTTGCTTGCCAAGTAAGTACAAACAGTTACTGGTAGTAATGTTTTCTGTACCCAAATTACTTAGAATTCTAAAAGCTTTGTATTTAGCTATTAAGGGGGGGAAGGGGCTTAATTTAGTTTAGATGATAAGGAGTTTTACATAGCGGTAGTTAGTAAGGCTTATTTTTTTTAATTGGCTAAGGTAACCCTTAGATCATGTTTATTGTTCTTCCACTTAAAGGTGCCATTGTATGATCTGTACTATGTTGTCTCTGATGATATAGATATAGATATAGATATAGATATAGATATAGATATAGATATAGATATAGATATATAGATATAGATATACCTCTACCTCTATATCTATACCTATACCTCTATATCTATACCTATACCTCTATACCTCTACCGAATATATACACACACACACACACACACACACACACACACACACACACACACACACACACATATGTATATCTATATAAACTACACTGAATAAAGTATATTGAAAATAAAAATAAAAATTCACCCTCAGGAGGACAGTGATTTTTTTTTTCTAGAGCAGGTGTGCCGATAGGGACACAACAATCACTCTGGTTAAATCACAGTTATGAGTACAGTGATTTTTTGTCCTAAGGCAGGTGTGCTGAAAGGGACACAACAAACTCTCTGATTAAATCACAGTCAGTTGTACAGTGAATTTTTTTCATAAAACATGTCGGTCAACAGGAACACAAACAACAAATCACCCAGATTAAATCACAGTTAGGAGAACATTGATTTTGTTTTTCTCCTAATAGGCAGGTGTGCTGACAGGGACACAACAATCACTCTGGTTAAATCACAGTTTGGAGGACTGTGATTTTTCTCCTAAGTCAGGTGTGCTGACAGGGACACAACAATCTGGTTAAATCACAATCAGGAGGACTCATTTTTTTTCTAAAACAGGTATGCCATCTAGGACACCACAATCACTCTGATTAAATCACAGTCAGGAGGACAGTGATTTTTTTCCTAATGCAGGTATGTCAACATGAACACAACAATGACTCTGGTTAAATCGCACTCAGGAGGACAGCGATTTGTTTTCTAGAGCAGGTGTGCCGAAAGGGACACAATAATCACTCTGGTTAAATCACAGTTAGGAGGACAGTGATTTTCTTCCTAAGGCAGATGTGCTAAAAGGGACACAACAAACTCTGTGACTTAATCACAGTCAGGAGTACAGTTCATTTTTTTTCCTAAAACACCTGTATCAATAGGTACACAAAAAACAATCACTCTGAATAAATCACCTCTGGAGAACAGTGATTTTTTTTCTTAAAATGCAGGTGTGCTCACAGGGACACAACAATCACTCTGGTTAAATCACATTCAGCAGGACTATTATTTTTTTTTCCTAATTCAGGTGTGCTGACAGGGACACAACAAACACTCCGGTTGAATTGCACTCAGGAGGACAGCGATTTCCTTCCTAAGTCAGGTGTGCTGACGGGTACACAACAATTACTCTGGTTGTATTGCATTCAGGAGGACATTGATTTTTTTCCTAAGGCAGGTGTGCCGACAGGTACACTACTTTCATTGTGGTTAAATTGTACTGAGAAGGACAATGGTTTGTTTTCTAAGGCAAGAGTGCCGACAGGGACACAGCAATCACTGTGGTTCAATTGCAGTCAGAAATACAGTGATTTTTTCCCCAAAGGCAGGTGTGAGAACAAGTACATAACTATCACTCTTGTTATATCGCATTCAAAAAGACAGATTTTTTTTCCTAAAGCAAGTGTGCTGACAGGGACACAGCAATCATTCTAGTTAAATCACAGTTTGGACAGTGATTTTTTTTCCCAAAACACATGTGCCAAAAGGGAGACAAACAACAATCACTTTGGTTAAATTACAGTCAGGAGGACTGTGTTTTTTTAACTAATCCAGGAATGCCGACAGGGACACAACAATCACTCTGGTTTAATTGCATTCAGGAAGACAGTGATTTTTCTTCCTAAGGCATGTGTGCTGACAGGGACACAACAATCATTCTAGTTATATTGCAGTCAGGAGGACAGTAATTTTTGTTTCTAAAACACGTGTGCTCACAGGTACACAAACAACAATCCCTTTGGTTAAATTGCAGTCACGAGGACAGTGATTCTTATTCCTAATAGGCAGGTGTGCTGACGGGGACACAGCTATCACTCTGGTTAAATTGCAGTCAGTGGGACTATGATTTGTTTTAATTATAGGCAAGTGTGCCGACAGGGACACAACAATCACTCTGGTTAAATCGCATTCTGGAGGACAGTGATTTCTTTTCCTAAAACACATTTGCTGATGGGGAAAGAAACTGGACTCACTCTGGTGAAATCGAAGTCAGGAGGACAGTAATTTTGTTCTAAAGCAGGTGTGCCATCAAAGGCCACAACAATCACTCTGGTTAAATTGCAGTCAGGAGGACAGTGAAATTTTTCCTAATGCAGGTGTGCCGACAGGTACACAACAATGACTCTGGATAAATCACAGTCAGGTTGACAGTGATTTTTTTCTAGAGATGGTGTGCCGACATTAACACAGCAATCACTCAGGTTAAGTAACAGTTAGGAGGACTGTGATTTTTTCTCCTAAGGCAGGTGTGCCGAAAGGGACACAGCAATCACTCTGGTTAAATTGCATTAAGGAGGTTAATGATTTTCTTTAAAATGCTAGTGTGCCACCAGGGACACAACAATCACTCTTGTTATATCACAGTCAGGAGGACAGCGAATTCTTTTCCTAAAGCACATTTGCTAACGCAGAAAGAAACAACATTAACTCTGCTGAAATCAAAGTCAGGAGGACAGTAATTTTGTTCTAAAGCAGGTGTGCCATCAAGGACACAACAATCACCCTGGTTAAATCACAGTCAGGACACAGTGTTTTTTTTCCTAATTCAGGTGTGCTGACAGGGACACAACAAACACTCTGGTTAAATCGCAGTCAGGAGGACAGCATTTTTTTTTTAATGCAGGTGTGCCAACAAGAACACAAGAATCACTGTGGTTATATCTCAGTCAGTATCATAGTAATTTATTTTCCTAAAACACGTGTGCTGATCTGGGAAACAAAAAAAATTCACTCTGCTGAAATCGCAATCAGGAGGACAGTGATTTCTTTTCCTATCAGGCAGGTGTGCCAACAGGGACACAATTACTTTGGTTAAATTGTAGTCAAAGGGACAGTGATTTGTTTTATTAATTAGCAGGTGTGCTGACAGAAACACAACAATCAGTCTGATTAAGACACAGTCAGGAGGACAGTGATTTTCTTTCTTCAAACATGTGTGCCAACAGGGACACAAAGAACAATCACTTCTGTTAAACTGCAGTCAGGAGGACAGTGATTTGTTTTCCTAATAGGCAGGTGTGCCGAAAAGGACACACCAATCACTCTGGTTCAATCGCAATCAGGAACACAGTGATTTTTTTTCAAAGACAGGTGTGCCAACAAGTCCACAACAATCACTTTGGTTACATAACACTCAGGAGGACAGTGTTTTTTTTTTTTTTTTGTAAGGCAGGTGTACTGACAGGGACACAACAATCACACTGGATAAATCGCAGTCAGGAGGATAGTGATTTTTATCCAAAGACAGGTGTGCTGACAGGGATACAACAATTGCTCTGGTTAAATCGCACTCAGGAGGACAGTGATTTTTTTTCTGAAACACATGTGCTGACTGGGAAATAAACAACATTCACTCTGCTGATATCGCAGTCAGAAGGACAGTATTTTTTTTCTAAATAGGTGTACCATCAAGGACACAACAATCACTTTGGTTAAATCGCAATTAGGAAGACAGTGATTATTTTCCAAATGTAGGTGTGCTGACAGGTACACATCAATGACTCTGTATAAATAGCAATCAGGAGGACAATGATATTTTTTCTAGAGCAGGTGTGCCGATAGGGACACAACAATCACTCTGGTTAAATCACAGTTAGGAGGACAGTTATTTTCTTCCTGAGGCAGGTGTGTTGAAAGAGACACAACAAACTCTCTGATTAAATCGCAGTCAGGGGTAGAGTGGATTTTTTTCCAAAAACACGTATGCCAACAGGTACACAAACAACAATCACTCTGATTAAATCAGTCAGGAGAACAGTGATTTTTTTCTGATAGTCAGGTGTGCTCACAGGGACACAACAATCACTCTAGTTAAACCACAGTCAGGAGGACAGTAATTTTTTTCTATTGCAGGTGTGCTGACAAGGACACAACAATCACACTGGATAAATCGCAGTCAGGAGGACAGTTATTTTTTTCCCAAAACACGTGTGCTCATAGGCATTATTTATATATTTGATTAAATTGCAGTCAGGAGGACTATGACTTGTTTTCC
Source organism: Neoceratodus forsteri (assembly GCA_016271365.2). Taxonomy (NCBI): domain Eukaryota; kingdom Metazoa; phylum Chordata; order Ceratodontiformes; family Ceratodontidae; genus Neoceratodus; species Neoceratodus forsteri. The sequence continues at coordinate 1,064,096,404 of CM028131.1, read as the reverse complement.
TTATAGGCAAGTGTGCAGACAGGGACAAGAAATCACGCTAGTTAAATTGCACTCAGGAGGACAGTGATTTTTTTTTGAACCAGGTGTGCTGACAGGGACACAACAATCACTTTGGTTATATCACAGTCAGGAGGACAGTGATTTTTTTCACTAAAACACGTGTACTGGAAGGGAAACAAAAAACCTTTGCTCTGCTGAAATCGCAGTCAGGAGGACAGTTATTTTGTTCTAAAGCAGGTGTGCCATTAAGGACTCAACAATCACTCTGGCTAAATCAAAATCAGGAGGACAGTGATTTTTTTCCTGTTTCAGGTGTGCTGACAGGGACACAACAAACACTGTGGTTAAATCAAAGTCAGGAGTACAGTAAGTGTTTTCTAATGCAGGTGGGCCGACAAGGACAGAAAAATCACTCTGATTAAATCACAGTCAGGATGACAGTGATTTTTTCCTAAGGCAGGTGTGCCTACAGGTAAACAACATTCACGGTGGTTAAATTGCACTGAGGAGGACAATGATTTTTTCTAAGGCAGGAGTGCCGGACAGGGACACAACAGTCACTCTGGTTAAATCACAGTCAGGAGGACTGTGATTTCTTTTCCTAACGCAGGTGTGCCAACAGGGACACAGCAATCACTCTTGTTAAATCACAGTTAGAAGAACATTGATTTTTTTCTCTAAAACATGTGTGCCAAAACAGACATAAATAACAATCACGTTGGTTAAATTGCAGTCCGAAGGACAGTAATTTTTTTTCCCAAGCCAGGCCTACCGACAGGGACACAACATTCATTTAGGTTAAATTGCAGTCAGGAGGAAAGTGATTTGTTTTCTTAATAGGCATGTGTGCCAACAGGGACACACAAATCACTCTCGTTCAATCATAGTGAGGAATACAGTGATTTTTTTCCCCTAAGGTAGGTGTGCCAACAAGTACACAACAATCACCCTGGTTAAATCACAGTTAGGACAGTGATTTTTTTTTTCTAAAACATGTGGGCCAAAAGGGGCACAAACAACAAACACTTTGCTTAAATTGCAGTCAGGAGGACAGTGATTTTTCTTTTAATCCCGGTGTGCTGACAGTGACACAACAATCACTCTGGTTAAATCGCATTCAGGAGAACAGTGATTTTCTTCCTAAGGCAGGTGTGCTGACAGGTACACAACAATTACTCTGATTGTATTGTATTCAGGAGGACAGTGCTTTTTTTCTAAAACAAGTGTGTTAACAGGACACAAACAACAATCTTTCTGTTCAAATCACCATCAGGTGGAAAAGTGAATTTTTTTCCAAAAACACTTGTGCCAACTGGAACACAAACAACAATCTCTCTGATTAAATTACAGTCAGGAGAACAATGATTTTTTTTGCTGATAGGCAGGTGTGCTGACAGGTACACAGCAATTACTCTGGTTGTATTCCAGTCAGAAGTACTGTGATTTTTTTTCCTAAAACATGTGTGCTGACAGGAACACAACAATCAATCTGGTTAAATCACAGTTAGGAGGACAGTGAAATTTTTCCTAAGGCAGGTGTGTTGACAGGTATACAAGAATCACTCTGGTTAAATTGCACTGTGAAGGACAGCAATTCTTTTTCTAGGGCATGTGTGCCAACAGGGACACAACCATCTCTGCGGTTAAATCACAGCCAAGAGGACTGAGACTTTTTTTCCTAAGGCAGGTGTGCCGACAGATACCCATCAATTACTCTGGTTACAGCACAGTTATGAGGCAAATTTTTTTTTCCTAAAACACTTGTGCCAAAAGGGACACAAACAACAATCACTTTGATTAAATTGCAGTCAGGAGGACAGTGATTTTTTTTCCTAAAACACGTTTGAGAACAGGTAAACAAACAACAATTTCTTTGGTTAAATTGCAGTCACGAAGACAGTGATTTTAATTCAAAATAGGCAGATGTGCTAACAGGGACACAGCTATCACTCTGGTTAAATTGCAGTCAGGAGGACTGTGATTTGTCTTCCTAATAGGAAGTGTGCTGACAGGGACACAACAATCACTCTGCTCAAATCACAGTTAAGAGGACAATGATTTTTTCCTAAGGCAGGTGTGCCAACAACGTCACTGCAATCACTGTGGTTAAATCACAGTAGGACAGTGTTTTTTTTTTTTGAGAACCCAGGTGTGCCTTCAGGGACCCAACAATCGCTCTGGTTAAATCGCATTCAGGAGGTTAGTGGTTTTCTTCAAAATGCAGATGTGCTGACAAGCACACAACAATCACTCTGGTTATATCACAGACAGGAGGACAGTGATTTTGTTTTCCAAAATACGTGTACTGATGGGGAAACAAACAACATTCACTCTGCTGATATCGCAGTCAGGAGGACAATGATTATTTTTCCTAATAAGCACGTGTGCTGACAGGAACTCAACAATCACTTTGATTAAATCACAGTCAGGAGGACAGCGATTTTCTTTCTTAAAACATGTGTCCCAACAGCGACACACAAAAAAAAATCACTCTGGTTGAATTGCAGTAAGGAAGACAGTCATTTGTTTTCCTAATTGGCAGGTGTGCTGATAGAAAAACAACAAATACTCTGATTAAATCAAAATCAGGAGGACAGTGGTTTGTTTTCCTAATAGGCAGTTATGCCTAACACGACACATCAATCACTGTGGTTCAGTTGGAGTCAGGAATACAGTGATTGTTTTCCTAAGGCAGGTGTGCTGACAGGTACATAACAATTACTCTGGTTGTATTGCATTCTGGAGGACAGTGATTTTTTCCCTATAACATCTGTGCTGACAGCTACACAAACAACAATCTTTCTGGTTAAATCACAGTCAGGAGGAAAGCAATTTTTTTTCCTAAAACACGTGTGCCAACTGGAACACAAACAACAATCACCCTGATTAAATCACAGTCAGGAAGACAGTGACATTTCTTTCTAGTCAGTTTTGCTAACAGGGACACAACAGTCACTATTGTGAGGTCATAGTTCGGAGGACTGTAATTTTTCTTTTCCTAAGGCAGCTGTGCCGACAGAGACACAACAAACACACTGGTTAAATCACAGTAAGGTGGACATAAATTTTTTTTCTAAAACAGGTGTACTGACAAAGATAAAACAGTCACATTGGTTAAATTGCAGTCAGGCGGACAGTGATTTTTTTTTTCCTAAGGCAGGTGTGTTGACAGGTACACAACGATCACTCTAGTTAACTCGCACTCAGGAGGACAGTGATTTTTTTTCCTATTTCAGGTGTGCTGACAGGGACACAACAAACACTGTGGTTAAATCACAGTTAGAAGGACAGTAATTTTGTTCTAATGCAGGTGTGCCGACAAGGACACAAAAATCACTGATTAAATCACAGTCAGGATGACAGTGATTTTTTTCCTAAAACACTTATGCTGATTGAGGGGAAACAAAACTTCACTCTGCTGAAATCACAGTCAGGAGGACAGTAATTTTGTTCTAAAGCAGGTGTGCCATCAAGGACACAACAATCACTCTGGTTAAATCGCAGACAGGAAGACAGTGACTTTTTTCCTATTTCAGGTGTGCTGACAGGGACACAACAAACACTGTGCTTAAATCACAGTCAGGAGGACAGTAATTTTTTTCTAACGCAGGTGTGCCATCAAGGACACAAAAATTCCTCTGATTAAATTGCAGTCAGGATGACAGTGATTTTTTTCCTATGGCAGGTGTGCCGACAGGTAAACAACATTCACTGTTGTTAAATCGCACTGAGGAGGACAATGATTTTTTTCTAAGACAGGAGTGCTGACAGAGACACAACAGTCACTCTGGTTAAATCACAGTCAGGAGGACTGTGATTTTTTTTCCTAACACAGATATGCCGACAGGGACACAGTAGTCACTCTGGTTAAATCACAGTTAGTAGAACAGTGATTTTTCCCCCTAATACATGTGTGCCAAAGGGGACACAAACAACTAACACTTTGGTTAAATTGCAGTACAGAGGACAGTAATTTTTTGCCCAAGGCAGGTGTGTTGACAGGTACACAACAAGCACTCTTGTTATATCGCACTCAGGAGGACAGTGATTCTTTTTCTAGGGCAGGTGTGCCAACAGGGACACAACCATCACTCTGATTCATTCACAGTCAGGAGGCCTATGATTTTTTTCCTAAGGCAGGTGTGGCAGCAGGTACCCCACATTTACTCTGGTTAAAGCACAGTTACAAGGACAATGATTATTTTTCCCTAAAACACTTGTGCCAAAAGGGACACAAGCAACAATCACTTTGATTAAATTGCAGTAAGGAGAACATTGATTTGTTTTCCTTATAGGCAAGTGTGCCAACAGGAACACAACAATCATTCTGGTTAAATCACATTCAGGAGGACAGTGATGTTCTGTTTTTGGAACCAAGTTGTGCCAAAAGGGATAGAACAATCACTCTGGTTATATCACAGTCATGAGGACAGTGATTTTTTTTTCTTAAAACACGTGTGCTGATGGGGAAACAAACAACATTCACGCTGCTGAAATTACAGTCATGAGGACAGTAATTTTTATCCTAAGGCAGGTGTGTTGACAGGGACACTGCATCACTCTAGTTAAATTGCAGAAAGTGATTTTTATTCCCTAAAACATGTGTGCCAAAAGGGACACAAATGACAGACACTCTGCTTGAATTGCAGTCATGAGGAAAGTGATTTTTTTTCCTAATAGGCAGGTGTGCTGACAGGGACACAAACATCACTCTGTTTAAATTGCAGTTAGGTGGATAGGGATTTGTTTTCTTATTAGGCAGTTGTGCCGATATGGACACAACAATCACTTTGGTGAAATAACAGTCAGGATGACAGTGGCTTTTTTTCCTAAGGCAGGTGTGCAGAAAAGGACACAACAATCAGTCTGGTTAAATCACACTCAGGAGGTCAGTGATTTTCATCCTAAGGTAGGTGTGCCGACAGGGACACAACAATCACTCTGGTCATGTCACAGTCAGGAGGACAGCAATTTATTTCCTAACACACGTTTGCTGACTGTGACACAAACAACATTCACCCCGGTGAAATCATTGTCAGGAGGATAGTGATTTTTCTTTCCTAACAGTAAGGTTTGCTGACAGGGACACAACACTTTGGATAAATTGCAGTCAGGAGGACAGTGATTTTTTTTTCTAGAGCAGGTGTGCCGACAGGGACACAACAATCACTCTAGTTAAATCACAGTAAGGAGGACAGAGATTTTCTTCCTAAGGCAGTCATGCTAAAAGGGACACAACAAACTCTCTGACTAAATCACAGTCAGGAGTACAGTAAATTTGTTTTCTAAAACAAGTGTGCCAACAGGTGCACAAAAAACAATCACTCTGATTAAATCACAGTCAGGAGAACAGTGATACTTTTCTCTAATAGGGAGGTGTGCTCATGGGGACACAACTCTGGTTGAATCACAGTTAGGAGGACTGTGATTTTTTCCTAAGGCTGGTATGCCAACAGGTAAATAAAAATCACAGTCAGGAGGACTATGATTTTATTTCCCAATTCAGGTGTGCTGACAGGGACACAACAATGACTCTGGATAAATCACACTCAGGAGGACAGTAACTTTCTCTAAAGGAGGTGTGCCGACAAGGACACAACAATCACTCTGGTTGAATTGCAGTCAGGAGGACACTCATTTTCTTCCTAAGGCAGGTGTGCCAGACAAGTACACAAATTTCACTGTGGTTGAATTGCACTGAGGAGGACAATAATTTTTTTTTCTAAGGCAGGAGTGCCGACAGGGACACAACAGTCACTCTAGTTAAATCGCAGTCAGGAGGACAGTGATTTTTTTTCCCTAAAACAAATGTGACAAAAGGTACACAAATGACAATCACTCTACTTGATTTGCAGTCAGGAGAACATTGATTATTTTTTCCTAATAGGCAGGTGTGCCGACAGGGACACAAAAATCACTCTGGTTAAATTGCAGTCAGGTGGACAGTGATTTGTTTTCTGAATAAGCAGTTGTGCTGACATGGACACAACAATAACTTTGGTGAAATCACAGTCAGGATGACAGTGTTTTTTACTAAGGCAGGTGTGCAGAAAGGGACACAAGAATCGGTCTGGTTAAATAGCATTCAGGAGGACAGTGATTTTCTTCTTAAGGCAGGTGTGCCGACAAGGACACAACAATTACTGTGGTTATGTCACAGTCAGGAGGACAGTAATTTATTTCCTAAAACACGTGTGCTGACAGTGACACAAACAACATTCATCCCAGTAAAACTGTTGACAGGAGGAAAGTGATTTTTTTTCCCTAACAGGGACACAACAATCTGGAGTAGGTGTGCCGACAGGTACACAACAATGACTCTGGATAAATCGCACTCAGGAGGACAGATTTTTTTTTCTAGAACACATGTGACAACAGGTACATAAACAACAATCAGTCTGATTAAATCAGTCAGGACAGCAGTGATATTTTTTTCCTAGTAGGCAGGTGTGCTCACAGGGACACAACAATCACTCTGGTTGAATCATAGTAAGGAGGACTTTGATTTTTTTCCTAAGGCTGGTGTGCTGACAGGTAAGCAAAAATCACTGTGATTAAATCACAATCAGGAGGACTATGATTTTGTTCCTAATTCAGGTGTGCTGACAGGGACACAACAATGACTGTGGATAAATTGCTCTCAGGAGGACAGTGATTGTTTTCTAGAGCAGGTGTGCTGACAGGAATACAACAATCACTCTAGTTAAATCACAGTTAGGAGGACAGTGATTTTCTTCCTAAGGCAGGTGTGCTGAAAGGGACACAATAAACTCTCTGATTAAATCGCCGTCAGGAGTATAGTGATTTTTTTTTTAAACACATGTGACAACAGGGACACAAACAAAAACAATCACTTTGGTTGAACTGCAGTCAGGAGGACAGTGATTTGTTTTCCTAATAGGCAGGTGTGCCGAAAGGGACACATGATGGTTAAATCGCAGTCAAGAGGACAGTAATTTTTTTCCTAAGCAGGTGTGTTGACAGGTACACAACAATCACTCTGGTTATATTGCAGTCAGGAGAAGTGTGATTTTTTTTCCTAAAACATGTGTGCCAAAAGAGACACAAATGATAATCACTCTGGTTAAGGAATACATTGATTTTTTTTCCTAAGGCAGGTGTGTCAACAAGTAGACAACAATCACTCTGGTTATATCTCATTCAGTAGGACAGAGATTTTTTTCTTAAGGCAGGTGTGCCGACAGGCATACAACAATCACTCTGATTAAATCACAGTCAGGAGGACAGTGATTTTTTTTCCCCTTAAAACATGTGTGCGAAAAGGGACACAAATGGCAATCACTCTGCTTGAATTGCAGTCAGGAGGACAGTGATTTTTTTTTTCCTAATAGGCAGGTGTGCTGACAGGGACACAAAAATCACTCTGGTTAAATTGCAGTCAGGCGGACATGGATTTGTTTTCTTAATGGGCAGTGGTGCTGACTTGGACACAACAATCACTTTGGTGAATTAACAGTCAGGATGACAGTGTTTTTTCTTTCCTAAGGCAGGTGTGCAGAAAGTGACACAAGAATCAGACTGTTTAAATCGCACTCAGGACAGTGATTTACTTCCTAAAGCAGGTGTGCCGACTGGGACAAAACAATCACTCTGGTTATGTCACAGTCAGGAGGACAGTGATTTATTTTATCAAACTCGTGTGCTGACTGTGACACAAACAACATTCACCATGGTGAAATTGTTGTCAGGAGGATAGTGATTTTTTTTTTCCTAACAGCCAGGTGTGCTGACAGGGATACGACACTCTGAATAAATCGGTCAGGATGACAGATTTTTTTTCTAAAGTAGGTGTTCCATCAAGAACACAACAATCACTCAGGTTAAATCTCAGTCAGGAGGACTGTGATTTTTTTTGCCAATGCAGTTGTGCCGACAGGTACACATCAATGACTCTAGATAAATGACACTCAGGAGGACAGTGATTTTTTTCTAGAGTAGGTGTGCTGACAGGGACACAACAATCACTCTAGTTAAATCACAGTTCGAAGGACAGTGATTTTCTTCCTAATTCTGGTGTGCTGAAAGGGACAAAACAAACTCTCTGACTTAATCACGGTCAGGAGTACAGTGAATTTTTTTCCTAAAACACGTGAGCCAACAGGTACACAAATAACAATCACTCTGATTAAATCAGTCAGAAGAACAGTGATATTTTTTTCCTACTAGACAGGAGTGCTCACAGCGACACAACAATCACTCTGGTTGAATCACAGTTAGGAGGACAATGATTTTTTCCCTAAGGCAGGTGTGCCAACAAGTACACTACATTCACTGTGGTTAAAATCGCACTGAGGAGGACAATGATGTTTTTTCAAAGGCAGGCGTGCCAACAGGGACACAACAGTCACTTTGGTTAAATCACAATGAGGAAGACTGATTTTTTTCCTAAGGCAGATGTGCTGATAGGGACAGAGCAATCACTCTGGTTAAATCATAGTTAGGAGAACAGTGATTTTTTTTCCCTAAAACAGGTGTGCCAAAATGGACACAGACAACAATCACTTTGGTTAAATTGCAGTCTGGAGGACAGTAATTATTTTTCCTAAGCCAATTGGGACACAACAATCACTCAGGTTAAATTGCAGTCAGGAAGACAGTATTTTATTTCTAATGCAGGTGTGTCGACAAAGACATAACAATCATTCTGGTTAAATCGCAGTCAGGAGGACAGTAATTTTTTTCCTAAGGCAGGTGTACTGACAAGTACACAACATTCACTGTGGTTAAATCACATTGAGGAGGGCAATTATGTTTTTTCTAAGGCAGAAGTGCCAACAGGGACACAATAGTCACTCTGGTTAAATCACAGTCAGGAGGACTGTGATTTTTTTCCTAAGGCAGGTGTGCCAACAGGGACGCAGCAATCACTCTGGTTAAATTGCAATCAGGAGGACAGTGATTTGTTTTCTTAATAGGCATGTGTGCCAACAGGGACACACCAATCACTATGGTTCAATCACAGTCAGGCATACATTGATTTTTTTTCCTAAGGCAAGTTTGCCAACAAGTACACAACAATCACTCTGGTTATATCACATTCAGGATGAAAGTGATTTTTTTTCCTAAGGCAGGTGTGCTGACAGTGACACAGCAATAACTCTGGTTAAATCACAGTTAGGACAGTGATTTTTTTTCCTAAAACATGTGTGCCAAAATGGACTCAAACAACAATCACTTTGGTTAGATCACAGTCAGGATAACAGTAATTTTATTCCTAAGGCAGGTGTGCTGACAGGTACACAACAATTACTATGGTTGTATTGCATTCAGGAGGACAGTGATTTTTTTCCTGACACATGTGTGCTAACAGCTACACAAACTACAGTCTTTCTGGTTAAAGCACAGTCAGGAGGAAAGTGTTTTTTTTTCCTAAAACACTTGTGCCGACCGGAACACAAACAATCACTCTGATTAAATCACAGGTACAGTAGGAGAACAGTGATTTTTTTGTTCCTAATAGGGACGTGCACTCACAGAGACACAACAATCACTCTTGAGGACAGTGATTTTTTATTTTTATTAGGCGTTTTGCTGACAGGGACACAACAGTAACTCTGGTTAAGTCACAGTCAGGAGGACTGATTTTTTCCTAAGGCACCTGTGCCAACAGAGGCTCAACAAACACTGTGGTTAAATCACAGTAAGGAGAACAGAATTTTTTTTCTAAAGCAGGTGAACTGACAAGGACACAAAAATCACACTGGTTAAATCGCAGTCAGGAGGACAGTGATTCTTTTCCTAAGGCAGGTGTGTTGACAGATACACAACAATCACTCTGGTTAAATTGCACTCAGGAGGACAGTGATTCTTTTTCTAAGGCAGGTGTTCCAACAGGGACTCAGCAATTACTCTCGGTAAAGCACAGTTACGAGGACAATGATTTTATTTCTTGTGCCAAAAGGGACACAAACAACAATCACTTTGATTTAATTGTAGTCAGAAGGACATTGATTTTTCTTCTTAAACCAGGAGTGCCAACAGGGACACAGCAATCACTCTGGTTAAATTGCACTCAGCAGGACAGTGATTTTCTTCCTAAGGCAGGTGTTCTGTCAGGGATACAACAATCACTCTAATTATATTGCAGTCAGGAGGACAGTGATTTTTTCATAAAACATGTGTGTTCAGGGGAACACAAACAATAATCTCTTTGGTTAAATTGCAGTCATGAGGACAGTGATTTTTATTCCTAATAGGCAGGTGTGCCGACAGGGACACAGCTATCACTCTTGCTAAATAGCACTCAGGAGGACTGTGATTTATTTTTTGGAATCCAGGTATGCTCACAGGGACACAACAATCACTCTGGTTATATCACAGTCAGGAGGACTGTGATTTTTTTTCCTAAAGCACGTGTGCTGAAGGGGAAACAAACAACATTCACTCTGCTGAAATCGCAGTCAGGAGGACAGTGATTTTTTTTCTTATTAGGCAGGCATGCCGACAGGAACTCAACAATCACTCTGGTTCACTCACAATCAGGATGAAAGTGATTTTTTTCCTAAGGCAGGTGTGCCAACAGGGACACAGAAATCACTCTGGTTAAATCACAGGACAGTGATTTTTTTCCCTAAAAAACACGTATGCCAAAAGTGACAAACAACAATCACTTTACTTAAATTGCAGTCAGGAGGTCAGTGATATTTTTTTCTAATGCCAACAGGGACACAGCAATCACTGTGGTTAAATCAAACTCAGGAGGAAAGTGATTTTCTTCCTAAGGCAGGTGTGCTGACACATCAACTACTCTGGTTGTATTGCATTCAGGAGGACAGTGATTTTTTACTAACAGATGTGTGCTGACAGCTACAAACAACAATCTTTCTGGTTAAAACACAGTCAGGAGGAAAGTGATTTTTTTCCTAAAACATGTGTGCCAACTGAAACACAAACAACAATCACTCTGATTAAATCACAGTCAGGAGAACAGTGATTTTCTTTTCCTAATAGGCAGGTGTGCTGACAGGGCCACAACAATCCCTCTGCTTAAATCACACTCAGGAGGACAGTGAGGTTTCTTTTCTATGCAGTTTTGCTGACAGGGACACAATAGTCACTCTGGTTATATTGCAGCCAGGAGGACTGTAATTTTTTTCCTAAGGCAGCTGTGCTGTCAGAGACACAGCAAACACTCTGGTTAAATTGCAGTAAGGAGGATAGAAACTTTTTTCTATAGCAGGTGTACTGACAAGGACAAAACAATCACAGTTTTTAAATCATACTCAGGAGGACAGTAATTCTTTTTCTAGGGCACGTGTGCCAACAGGGACACAACCATCACTCTGGTTAATTCACAGTCAGGAGGACTATGATTTTTTTTCTAAGGCAGGTGTGCCAACAGGTAAGGCAAGGCAAGGCAGGTTTTATTTAAAAAGATACCCATCATAGAGGCTCTGGGCTCCGTACATCAATCAAATAAATACAAAACAACACAGTAGTAATCAATTATATAAAATATTCCAAACAGTTAAAACAAAATTTGCTACCTTCAACTTCAGCTACATTTAGAATCACTAACACTAAATTAAACATAATTTTTTTTTTGAAGACAGGTAGAGACTATAAAATGTAGTCTGGGAAGGCCTGATTATTCAACAAGGCCTTGAGGCAGGCCTTAAATACTTCAACAGATGGGGTCTGTCTCCCTAACAGCTAAAGGAATTGAATTCCACAGGATGGAAGTGGCAACACTAAATGCTCTGTCACAAGCAGTTCTTAACCTCGCCTGGGAATCACGAGGAGGAGTGGAGCAAACGGACTGAGACAGAAGGTGCAAGAAGGTCCTTCAGGTAGCCAGGGCCCAGGCCATGTAGGGCATTAAAGGTGAGCAAACCCACCTTAAAAAGAGGACCCTCCACCTAACCAGCAGCCAGTGCAGTTGATGCAGCACCAGAGTAATATGACAATATTTAGGCTGTCCTGTCAACAGCCTCACTGCCATGTTCTGCACCAGCTGCAGTCATTGCAGGGTACCCCCAGAGACCCCAAGGTAAAGTGCATTACAATAGTCAAGCCTGATGTCACAAAGGTATACACCAAAGTGGGGAGGTCCAGTGGCAGAACTAGGGGCTTTATTCTGGAAATATTCCTCCGATGATAAAAGCTGGTATGGACAATGGATACCACCTGAAACTCAAGTGTCAAACCACTGTCGAGAATAACACCCAGATCATGCACCCTAGCGGAGCCCTTCAATGGTACTGAGCCAAAACAAAGGCCTGTCTCTGCAGCAGAGGCCCACCCATCATGCCCTGTTCGACAACACCACCAGTTCTTCCTTCTTACTGGGGTTCAGTCGCAACCAGCTGGAGGCCATCCAGTCATTGATTTCATTAAGGCAGCTGTTAAGCACTTCCACTGCACAAGATGTTCCAGGGCAAAGGAAAGGAACAGCTGGGTATCAGTATAGCAGTGAAAATCCAGACTGTACTTCCTAATGAGCTCTCCCAAGGGTAGCATGTACATGGTAAACAACATCGTTGACAAGACCGAACCCTGTGGAACTCCGCACAACAGGTGGTCAGGGGAGGAGTAGAAATTCCCCATCACTACCCTCTACCTCCTGTTAGATAAAAAAAAGAGACTCAAACCAGCAAATGACAGTGCTGGCGAGGGAGCAGCTCATACAGATCATGGGCCACAAGATGCTCCTCAAGCTGAAGCGCCACCACCTTTTTAACAATCTTACCCAAAAATGGAAGATTGGAGATAGGACGATAATTTGCCTTGATGTCAGGGTCCAACTATGTTTTTTTCAGAAGGGGTCTCACCAACGCCTCCTTCAAGACATCAGATATCCAACTATTACTCTGGTTAAAGCACAGTTACAAGGACAATGCTTTTTTTTACTAAAACACTTGTGCCAAGAGGACACAAACAATGACTATGATTAAATTGCACTCAGGAGGACAGTGATTTTTTTTCTTAAAACACGTGTGCTCACAGGTACACAAACAATAATCTCTTTGGTTAAATTGAAGTCACGAAGACAGTGATTTTTACTCCTAATAGGCATGTGTGCTGAAAGGGATACAGCTATCACTCTGGTTAAACTGCAGTAACGAGGACTATGATTTATTTTCCCAATAGGCAAGTGTGCTGACAGGGACACAACAATCTCTCTGGTTAAATCACACTAAGGAGGACAGTGATTTTTTTTTTTTCATCCAGGTGTACCTACAGAGACGCAACAATCACTCTGGCCATATCACAGTCAGGAGGACAGTGATTCTTTTTCCTCAAACACGTGTGCCTACGGGGAAACAAACAACATTCACTCTGCTGAAATCGCAGTCAGGAGGACAGTGATTTTTTTCATAATAGGCAGGTGTGGTGACAAGGACACAGCAATCACTCTGGTTAAATTGCAGTCAGGAGGACAGTGATTTGTTTTCTTAATAAGCAGGTGTACCGACAGGAACACAGCAATCATTCTGATTAAATCACAGTCAGGAGGACAGTGATTTTCTTTCTTAAAACATATGTGCCAACAGGGACACAAACAAAAACAATCACTTTGGTTGAATTGCAGTCAGGAGGACAGTGATTTGTTTTGCTAATAGGCAGTGTGCTGAAAGGGACTCACTAATCACTCTGGTTCAATGACATTCAGGAATACAGTGATTTTTTTTCCTAAGGCAGGTTTTCCAACAAGCACACAATAAACACTCTTGTTATATCACACTAAGCAGGATAGTGATTTTTTTGTAAGGCAGATGTCCTGACAGGGATACAACAATAACTCTTGTTAAATCGCAGTCAGGAGGAGAGTGATTTTTTTTCCTAAGGCAGGTGTGCTGATAGGGACACAACATCACTCTGGTTAAATCGCAATCAGGAGGAAAGTGATTTTTTTTTTCCTAAAACATGTGTGCCAAATGAGTCACAAATGAAAATCACTCTGCTTGAATTGCAGTCAGGGGGACAGTGATTTGTGTTCCAAATAGGCAGGTGTGCTGACAGGGACACAACAATCACTCTGGCTATATTGCAGCCAGGAGGACAGTGATTTTTTTCCCAAAACACGAGCTGACAGGGACACAAATAATCTCTGTGGTGAAATCACAGTCAGGAGTACAGTGAATTTTTTTCCCTAAAACACATGTGCCAGCAAGAACACAAACAATCACTCAGATTAAATCACAGTCAGGAGAACAGTGATTTTGTGTTCCTAATAGGAAGGTGTGCCGAGAGGAACACAACAATCACACATTTTAAATCATAGTTTGGAGTACTGTGATTTTTTTTCCTAAGTCTTAAGTGCCAACAGGGACACAAAACTCTGGTTGAATCATAGTCAGGAGGATAGAAATGTTTTTCTAAAGCAGGTGTACCATGAAGGACACAACAATCACTCTGGTTAAATCACAGTTTGGAGGACAGTGATTTTCTTCCTAAGGCAGGTGTGCTGAAAGGGACACAACAAACTTTCTGATTAGGAGTACAGTGAATTTTTTTCTTAAAACATGTGTGCCAATAAGTACATACAGAAACAACAATCAATATGATTAAATTACAGTCAGGAGAACAGTGATTTTTTTTCTTAATAGGCAGGTGTTCCCACAGGGACACAACAACAATCACTCTGATTAAATCACAGTTAGGAGGACTGTCATTTTTTTCTTAAGGCTGGTATGCCGACAGGTAAACAAAAATCACTGGTTAAATCACAGTCAGGAGGACAGTATTTTTTTCTAATGGAGGTGTGCCGACAAGGACTTCTGGTTAAATCACAGTCAGGAAGACAGTGATTTTTTTCCTAAGGCAGGAGTGCCAACAAGTACACAGCATTCACTGTTGTTAAATCGCACTGAGGAGGACAATGATTTTTTTTTCTAAAGCAGGAGTGCTGACAGGGACACAACAGTCACTCTGGTTAAATCACTGTAAGGAAGACTGTGATTTTTTCCTAATGCAGGTGTGCCGACAGGGACACAGGAATCACTCTGGTTAAATCACAGTTAGGAGAACAGTGATTTTTTTCCCTTACACAGGTTGCCAAAAGAGACACAAACAACAATCACTTTGGTTAAATTTCTGTCCAGAAGACTATAATTATTTTTCTTAAGCCAGGTCTGCTAACAGGGACACAACAATCATGCAGGTTAAATTGCAGTCATAATGACAGTGATTTGTTTGCTTAATAGACATGTGTGCCGACAGGGACACACCAATCACTCTGGCTCAATCGCAGTCAGGAATACAGTGATTTTTTTCCTAAGGCAGGTGTGCCAACAGGTACACAAAAATCACCCTGGTTATATCGCATTCAGGAGGACAGAGATTTTATTCCTAAGGCAGGTGTGCCAACAGGGACACAGCAATCACTCTGGTTAAATCTCAGTTAGGACAGTTATTTTCTACCTAAAACATGTGTGCCAAAAGGAACACAAACAAACAACAATCACTGTGCTTAAATTGCAGTCAGGAAGACAGTGATTTTTTTTCCTAATCCAGGTGTGCCGACAAGAACACAACAGCCACTAAGGTTAAATGGCACTCAGGAGAACTGCGATTTTCTTCCTAAGGCAGGTGTGCTGACAAGTACTCAAAATTACTCTCGTTGTATTGCATTCAGGAGGACAGTGATTTTTTTCCTAAAACAAGTGTGCTGACAGGGACACAAACAACAATCTTTCTGGTTAAATCACAGTCAGGAGGAACGTGAATTGTTTTCTTAAAGCACATGTGCCAACTGGAACTCAAAAAATATTCACTCTGATTAAATCACATTCTGGAGAACAGTGATTGTTTTCCCTTATAGGCAGGTGTGCTGACAGGTACACAATAATTACTCTGGTTGTATTTCAGTCAGAAAGACAGTGATTTTTTTCCTAAAATGTGTGCTGACAGGGACACAAACAATTGTCTTGGTTAAATCGCCATCAGGATGAAACTGATTTTTTTTCCTAATAGGCAGGTGTGGTGACAGGTACACAACAATCACTTTGGTTAAATCGCACTCAGGAGGTCAGTGATTTTTTTTCTTGGCCAGCTTGCTGACAGGGACACAACAGTCACTCTGGTTAAGTCACAGTCAAGAGGACTGCATTTTTTTTCCTAAGACAGGTGTGCCAGAGATACAACAAACACTCTGGTTAAATCACAATAAGGAGGACAGACATTTTTTTCTAAAGCAGGTGTACTGACAAGGATACAACAATCACTCTGGTTAAATTGCACTCAGGAGGACAGTGATTCTTTTTCTAGGGCAGGTGCACCAACAGGGACACAACCATCACTGTGGTTAAATCACAGTCAGGAGGAGTGTGATTTTTTCCTAAGGCAGATGTGCCGAGAGATACCCAACAATTATTCTGGTTAAAGCACAGTTATGAGGACAATGATTTTGTTTCCTAAAACACTTGTGCCAAAAGGGACACAAACAACAATGACTGATTAAATTGCAGTCAGGAGGGCAGTGATTTTTTTTAGTAAAACATGTGTGCACACAGGTGCACAAACTACAATTTCTTTGGTTAAATTGCAATCACACGGACAGTCATTTTTATTCCTAATAGGCAAGTGTGCTGACAGTGACACAATAATCTCTCTGGTTAAATCACAGTTAGAAGGACAGTGATTTTTTTTTGGAACCCAGGTGTGCAGACAGGGACACGACAATCACTTTGGTTAAATTGCACTCAGGAGGTTAGTGATTTTCTTCCAAATGCGGGTGTGCCAACAGGGTCACAACAATCACTCTGGTTATATCACAGTCAGTAGGACAGTGATTTTTCTTCCTAAAACTCGTGTGCTGATGGGGAAACAAACATCATTTACTCTGCTGAAATCGCAGTCAGGATTAAAGTGATTTTTATTCCTAATAGGCAGGGGTGCCGACAGGGACACAGCAATCACTCTGGTTAAATTGCAATCAGGAGGACAGTGATTTTATTTTCATAATAGGCAGGTGTGTCAAGAGGGACACAACAACCACTCTGGTTATATCGCGTTCGGCAGGACAGTGATTTTTTTGTAAGGCAGGTGTGCTGACAGGGATACAACAATAACTCTTGTTAAATTGCAGTCAAGAGGAAAGTGATTTTTTTTCCTAAAACATGTTGAAAAAAGGGACACAAATGACAATCACTCTGCTTAAGTTGTAGTCAGGAGGACAGTGATTTGTTTTCCTAATAGGCAGTTGTGCTGAAAGGGACACAATCACTCTGGCTATACTGCAGTCAGAAGGACAGTGATTATTTTCCTAAAACACTTGTGCTGACAGGGACACAAACAACAATCTCTGTGGTAAAATTGCAGTCAGGAGTACAGTGATTTTATTTTTCTAATAGGCAGGTGTGCTGATAGGAACACAAAAATCACACTGGTTAAATCACAGTTTGGAGGGCTGTGATTTTTTTCCTAAGTCAGGTGTGCCAACAGGGACACAACACTCTGGTTAATCGCAGTCAGGAGCACAGTAATTGTTTTCTAAAGCAGGTGTGCCATCAAGGACACAACAGTCACTCTGGCTAAATCTTAGACAGGAGGACAGTGATTTTTTTCCCCAATGCAAGTGTGCCAACAGGTACACAACAATGACTCTGGATAAATCGAACTCAGGAGGGCAGTGATTTTTTTTCTAGAGCAGGTGTGCTGAGAGGGACACAACAATCACTCTAGTTAAATCACAGTTAGGAGGACAGTGGTTTTCTTCCTAAGGCAGGTGTGCTGAAAGGGACACAACAAACTCTGACTAAATCGCAGTCAGGAGCACAAAGAATTTTTTCCTCAAATATGTGTGCCAACAGGTACACAAACAACAGTCACTCTGATTAAATCACAGTCAGGAGAACAGTGATATTTTTTCCTAATAGGCAGGTGTGCTCACAGGGACACAACAATCACTCTGGTTAAATTACAGTTAGGGGGACTGTGATTTTTTTCCTAATGCAGGGTGCCGACAAGGACACAACAATCACTCTGATTAAATCACAGTCAGGAGGACTATGATTTTTTTCTAATGCAGGTGTGCCGACGGGGACACAACAGTCACTCTGGTTAAATCACGGTCAGGAGGACTGTGATTTTTTTTCCTAAGGCAGGTGTGCCGACTGGGAGACAGCAATCACTCTGGTTAAATCACAGATAGGAGAACAGTGAATACTTTTCCTAAAACAGGTGTGCCAAAATGGGCACAAACAACAATCACTTTGGTTAAATTGTAGTCTGGGGGATAGTAATTATTTTTCTTAAGCCAGGTCTGCTGACATGGACACAACAATCACATAAGTTAAATTGCAGTCAGGAGGACAGTGATATTTTTTCCTAAGGCAGGTGTGCCAACAAGCAGACAATCATCACACTGGTTATATCACATTCAGGAGGAAAGATGTTGTTTTCCTAAGTCAGGTGTGCCGACAGGGACACAGCACTCTGGTTAAATCGCAGTCAGGAGAACAATATTTTTTTATAAAGCAGGTTTGCCAACAAGCACACAAAACTCACTGTGGTAAAAATCGCACTGAGGAGGATAATTTTTTTCCTAAGGCAGGTGTGCCAACAGGGACACAGCAATAACTCTGGTTATATCACAGTTAGGAAAACAATGATTTTGTTTCCTTAAACACATGTGCCAAAAGGGACACAAACAAGAATCTCTAATATTAAATCACAGTTAGGAAGATTGTAATTTTCTTCCTAAGGCAGGTGTGCTGACAGGGACAGAAAAATCACTCAGGTTAAATTACGGTTAGGAGACAGTGATTTGTTTTCTTAATAGGCATCTGTGCCAACAGGGACACAACAATCACTTTGGTTAAATCGTACTCAGGAGGACAGTTTTTTTTTCTAGGGCAGGTGTGCTGACAGGGACACAACAATCACTTTGGTTAAATCACAGTCAGGAGGACTGTGATTTTTTTCCTAAGACTGTTGTGCCGACAGGCACACAGCAATCACTCTGGTTAAATAAACAGAAGGACAGTGATTTGTTTTTCATAAAACATGTGTGCCAAAAGGGATACAAATAACAGTCACTTTGATGAAATTGTAGTCAGGGGACAGTGACTTTTCTTTCTAAGCCAGGTGTGCTGACAGGGACACAGTAATCTCTCTGGATAAATCACACTCAGGAGGATAGTGATTTTCATCCTAAGGCTGGTGTGCTGAATGGTACACAGCACTTACTCTGGTCATATTGCAGTTAGAATGACAGTTATTGTTTTCCTAAAACATGAGTGCATACAGGGACACAAATAAAAATCTCTGGTTAAATCACAGTCAGGATGACAGTGATTTTTTTTCCTAATATGTAGGTATGCTGACAGGGACACAACAATCATTCTGGTTACATCAAAGTTAGGAGGACTGTGATTTTTTCCTAAGCCTGGTGTGCCAACTGGTAGACAACAATCACTCTGTTTAAATCGCACTTAAGAGGACAGTGATTTTTTTTCTAGGGCAGGTTTGCCTACAGGGACACAACAATCTCTCTGGTTAAGTCACATTCAGGAGGACTGTGTTTCCTAAGGCAGGCGTGCCAACAGGGACAAAACAAACACTCTGGTTAAACTGCAGTAAGTATGACAGTAATTTTTTTCTAAAGCACTTGTGCCAACAAGGACACAGCAATCACTCTGGTTAAATCGCAGTCAGCAGGACAGTGATTTTTTTCCATAGGCAGTTGTGCTGACAGATACACAACAATGACTTTGGTTATATTGCAGTCAGGAGGACAGTAATTTTTTTCCTAAAACACGTGTGCTCAAAGGGACACAAACAACAATTTCTTTGGTTAAATTGCAGTCACGAGGACAGTGATTCTTATTCCTAATAGGCAGGTGTGGCAACAGGGATAAAACTATCACTCTGGTTAAATTGCAGTCAGGGGGACTGTGATTTGTTTTCCTAATAAGCAAGTGTGCAGACAGGGACACAACAACCACTCCCTTTAAATCGTAGTCAGGAGGAAAGTGAATTCTTTCCTTAAACACATGTGCCAACAGGGACATAAACAACAATCACTCCAACTAAATTGCAGTCAGAAGAAAGATATTTTTCCCTAATATGCAGGTGTGCTGACAGTGACACAAGAATTACTCTAATTAAATCACAGTTAGGAGGACTGTGACTTTTTTCCTAAGTCTGGTGTGGAGACAGGTACACAACAATCACTCAGGTTAAATCGCACTCTGGAGGGCAGTGATTTTTTTTCTATGGCAGATCTGCCAACAGGGACACAGTCACTCTGGTTAAATCACAATCAGGATGACTGATTTTTTTTCCTAAGGCATGTGTGCTGATTGGGACAAAACAATCACTCTGGTTAAATCGCACTCAGGAGGACATTGATTTTCTTCCTAATGCACGTGTGCTGACGGGGACACAACAATCACTTTGGTTACATCGCAATCAGGAGGGCAGTGATTATTTTTCCTGAGGCAGGTTTGCTGACATTGACACAACAATCACTCTGGTTAAATTGCAGTCAGGAGGACTGTGATCTGCTTTTTTAATAGGGAGGTGCGTCAACAGGTACACAACAATCACTCTGGTTATGTCACACTCAGGAGGACAGCGTTTTTTTTCCCTAAGGCAGGTGTGCTGACAGGGACACATCACCACTCTGGTTAAATCACCTTCAGCAGGAAAGTGATTTTTCCCCCTAAAACTCGTGTGCCAATAGGGTCACAATCGACAATCACTCTGCTTGAATTGCAGTCAGGAGGACAGTGATTTTTTTCCCTAATACGTAGGTGTGCTGACAGGGACACAACAATCACTTTGGTTAAATTGCACTGAGGAGGACAGTGATTTTCTTCCTGATGCTCGTGTGCTAACAGGGACACAACAATCACACTGGTTATTTCACACTCTGGAGGACAGTGATTTTTTTTCCTAAAACTGGTTTGCTGATGGAGACACAAACAACATTCACTCTGGTGAAATTGCAGTCTGAAGAACAGTGATTTTTTTTTCCTATCAGGCAGGTCTGCCTACAGGGACACAACAATCACTCTGGTTAAATTGCAGTCAGGAAGGCATTGATTTGTTTTCCTAACAGGCAGGTGTGCTGAAAGGGACACAACAGTCACTCTGGTTAAATCACAGTCAGGAATACATTGATTATTTTCCTAAGGCAGGTGTGCAGACAGGGTCACAACAATCACTCTAGATAAATCATAGTCAGAAGAATAATGATTCTGTTTCCTAAAACACATGTGCTGACAAGTATACAACAATCACTCTAGTTAAATTGAAATCAGGAGGACATTGATTTTTTTCCTAAGGCTGGTGTGCCGAGAGCGACACAACAATTACCCTTGTTAAATTGCACTCAGGAGGTCAATCATTTTTTTTCCTAAGGCTGGTGTGCTGACAGGGACAAAGCAATCACTCAGTCAGGAGGACAGTGATTTTTTTTCCCAAAACACTTGAGCCAACAGGGACACAAACAACAATCATTCAGGTTAAATTGCAGCCTGGAGAACCATAATTTTGTTCCCCAGTACACATGTGCTGACAGGGACACAAACAACAATCTCTCTGATTAAATCACAGTCAGAAGGACAGTGACCTTTTTTTTTCTTGTGCAGGTGTGCCAACAGGGACAGAACAATTACTCTGGTTAAATTGCAGTCTGTAGGACATGTCAACAGGGACACAAATAACAATCACTCTTGTTAAAGCACAAAAGAAAAGTTATTTTTTTTCCTTAGGGAAATACAGGACTCGGGGCCAGAGATTTTTTGTTGAACACAAGTGTGCCATCACAATTGTGCCTTCCTTCCCTCATACAAGCCACCAAACCACTACTTCTCTGATAAAACAAAACTAAATCCTTCTAGTAAAGAAAACAGGAGGAAATCAACACACATAAAGTACTGTGTTTGCAGAGGGCACTAACAAAGACAATTTTGAAGACATTTGACCGCCAACATGCTCATTTATTTAATTTTATATTTAGATTTCGATTCTAGGTTGCCTGCAACAAGTACAAGCTCTGCTCTCTAAGTCTCTCTCCAACACACTAGACTCAGAGAACAACAAAACTAGCTTCTCATTGGCTGTTCAGCAACATGTGACCTCCTATCGCATGGTGCATTGCAAACTTTGCGTATTATGCTAAACTTCTACAGTGAAGTTTCAGTTTCGCTGATCTGGGATATTTCCATTATTAAATTAACATTCATCGAAGTTTTCAACTTTGAAATTTTCATAGAACTGCCAATAGTATATGAAGGGAAACTTTGAACTGCAAAAAACTTTGTGGAACCATAAAAATATGCAGAATTTTATGCGGAGCAAATTTTTGCCACTTTGCACACCTCTATACAACACAAACAACATGGGGGATAAAACAGAATCCTGTGTGGCACCACATGACAGGGGTATAGGTGCTGAAGAAAAAATCCCAGACACCACCTGCTGTGATCTGCCAGTGAGGAATTATTTAAACCAGTTGTGGACTGTACCAGCCAATCCACAACAAACCCAGAGGCACTCCATCAGCACCCCATGGTCCATGGTGTCAAACACTGCTGAGAGATCAAAAAGAACTAAGATGGTATGCCTTCCCTGATCCCTCACCACCAGGGGATCATTCAGCACTTGAAAAAGGGCAGTCTCAGTACTGTTCCTTTTCCTGAAACCAGACTGGAGAGGAATGTAGATGTTGTGAATTGTTAAATGGGCCTCCAGTTGAGTGGCCACCACCTTCTCAGTAACCTTACACACAAAAGGCAAATTAGAGACAAGTCTGTAGTTCTCTAGGCAATCCAGATCCAGTAAAGTTTTTTTTTTCAGGAGTGGTCTTAAAATTGCCTCCTTCAGGGGTCCTGGAAAGAACCCTGTCACTAGAGATCACTGAACTATCCTGGTAAGGACTGGGCAGATGACATCAATGCACCCCACTAAGAGGCTTATTGGAGCTGGGTCCAAACTACAGCAAGTTGGCCATAACCCCTCGATGATCTTCACAAGATCCTTGACATCCAGCTGGTGAAAATCAGATCTGACAGACCTAGTTCCTGCTACCTCAAGCCAATCACTGCAAGTCCCATTTGAGGGCACTGACTGGATTTCTGCCCCGATGGTGGCATTCTTATCAGCAAAGAACAGCACAAACTCATCACACCTTAATTGTGAAAAGGCTCCCCCAGACTGGAAACAGGCTGGACTGCACAGCCTGTCAACAGTGCGGAAGAGGTGAGCTGGTCTGTTAGTTGCCACAGCAATATATCTGGGCAGAAACTCTGCCTTCTTAAAGAAGATCGCTGATTGATACTCTCTATAATGGACTATCAATATAAGTTTGTCCTCCTCCAGACCGGTCCTCTGCCAATGCCACTTTGTTACAGTTAAATTCAGAAGACCTTATAACTCTCACAAGAACAGCAGTATCTTTTAAACAAATTCTGGCCACAGCCAAGAGCGCTGCAGCTGAGGAATTTGGGGTAAAAATACTGAAAATTAGCGAAGGTGCTAGCTTGCATTTGCAAAATGTAACATAGGCTCATAAATTTGCTGTTTTGTCTCAAACATTTTGCAGCAGGTGACATGGAGCAAAGCTATAAGATCATAAAGGACACAATAATTCTGGCCACAGTAGAATGCACCAAATAGATCAGTAAAACTAAGAAGAGAAGAAACCCTCTTTTGTTTTCTAAAGAGGTTGCTTTCAGTATAAAGGAGAAAAAAAAATATTTCAGAAAGTACAAAGACGGACAGCAAAATGGAGGAATACAAGGCAAGGTTCAAGGAATCAGGGAAGGTGATTAGGATAGCCAAAGCATGAAGAGACAAAAGAATTGCTGAAGGGGTTAAAAAGGGGGACAAGACCTTTTACAGATATATACAGGAGAAAAGAACAAGCAAATGGGTATCATTCAGTTGAGAACCAGAAAGGGGCAGAACATGGACACTGACAAAGAAAAGGCAGAGGTTCTGAATGAATACTTCTGCTCAATCTTCACACAAGAGGGACAGGGTAGTGGGCTGGCACTAGGAAATGAAGAACACCATACCAGTGAAGCTGACACAGATCCCTTTACAAGAGAAAGGGTCCTAAAATAACTGAAAAAATTTAAAGCCAACAAAACAATGGGACCTGACAGTATCCACCCAAGAATATTGAAGGAACTCACAGAGGAACTTGCCTCCCCATAAGCAGTCCCCTTCAACAAGTCCCTGGAAAGAAGCAGAGTCCCAGACAACTGGGAAAAAGCCATAGTGGTACCTCTGCACAAAAATGGGAGCAGGGAAACACTGGTAACTCTAAGTAAAAAATAGCTAGCCCTCAAAAAGGTCAGTGAAGATATATTTTGCTGTGCTTAAGAAAAATTCAAAATCATGGTATAAAAACACAAATGTAAAGTACCTTACAGTTCACAGAAAGGGTTTTAAACTCAGGTCCAACAACACATGTCTGACCAGAGTGGCACTTCGAGGCAACAATGCCTCTTCTTCAGGGGTGTGGCTCACAATCTAAAGTCGCCATATACATACCCATCATACCATGTGTAATTAATTAATTCTAAACCAGTATCAATAAACTTTGCTAGTTAGCTAGGAAATAAATAGTTAGAATTGTATAGTCCTTAATGTCACTAATGCCAGGCACTCATCCATCTAACAATTGCCAGGATAATTTCCTAATTATAAGGAAGGGTCTGGGTCAGACAAAATGAAATATTCAAAAAAAAAACACTACTAAATACCTTGCAATAACTAAGCTATTTTTAATTATTTAATTTGTTTGTATTCCTTAAATTATTTCAAAAATAATTTATATATAAAAAAAGGAAGAACATTATATTTCTAAGAGGTGCAAATATTTTTGGACCTCTTCTTTTAACTTAAATTATAAAGTGTATATATTTAAATCTCTATATTGTAATAATAGCTTATCGAATGACTATGCAAATGTACCCAGAACACCATTATTAATAAATACATGATAAATAGTGGTGTAAGTGAAAACATTTGTAATATTAGAGTTACCAATTTAAATCATAATTTTATATCAAGAAAAAAATATTTTCTTCAAAGAACATTGTAGCAGCTACGCAAAAAAAGATTAAATGTGGACCATTATTAAATAATAATTATAACCATACATGAAGAAATGCGTTAGGTTATTTAGATTTCCATTACATAAAGTTTTTACTTTAAACACAAGGACAAAACAGATTAGACACATATCCGTATCCCATCTTTTTATTTTCTTAGGATTTTACCAAGATGGACTCCCATTCCATTCTGTCATTGAAACCCTTGGGTTTTAATGGTTTTAGACTAAAATATACACACTGTAGACTCTTTTTTACTCAGGATTAATTGTCTATTACCTTCTCTTTACCTAAATGGAACAAGGTCTATTCCCATGTATTTAATTTAATGTTCCTGTCTGTCTTGAAAATCACTCAGATGCTTTGCAATCAGGTACAATAAATCACCATTTTTGATGGCTCTAGAATGTTCCTGAACTTTTCTTTCATGGAGCATGTGGTCTGACCTACTTAAGATAGTTTGCATAAACACCAAATAACATAAATAACATATTTAGTCACACAGGTAATGAAATGGTTAATGTGACAAAAACACTTTTCCCTGTAGTGTCGATTTACAGGTGATACAGCGCTTACACAGAAAAAAATCTTGCTGTTTTGCTCCAAGCCAACTGTTGCTTTTAACTTCAGCATTTTATTCACTTTTAACAAACAGGTCTTTTAATGTCTTCCCCCTACAAAATGTAATAAGGGGTTTGTCTCCTGCAAACACTTAAGGTCACGATCTGCATTTAAAACTCCCCAATGTTTTTGAATAGTTCTCAAATCCATCGATAAAGAGCCATAAGTAGACACAAATTAAATTTTTTCTAGCTCAAGTTTTGGTTCTTTATATTTAAGTAGATCTTTCCTGTTTAATTTTCCAACTCTAACAAACGCATTTTGCAATGTTCTCTCTGGGTATCCCCTTGCCCATAATCTGTCAAATAGTTCTTCTTTGGCCAATAAAAAATAATTCTGTGTGGACCCATTTCTCTTTAATTGAACTAATTGCCTATATGGTAAATTCATAACAACATGTGCAGGATGTGAGCTTTTAGCATGCTGTATGCTGTTAAGTTTGTGACTTACCTTTGTCTGCACTTGTTTTTTCATTGTCACAAAAAAGGGACAAATACAAAAATTCTATCACTCTCTCATTGTATTGGGCTGTATATCTGATGCCTACCTCAATATCAATCAAATAGGAAATGAAACTGCAGATCATGCTCACTCCCACTCCACACAAACAATAAATCATCAATAAAGCACATATACTGCACTATTGAGTTGTGGAATGGGTTTGTGATGGGGTCCTGAATTGCTCCATCCCTCTCACCAACCCATGAGAGGTTTGCATAGGAGTGGACAACAGAGGACCCCATCGAGTCCCCCTCCTTTGTAAATAGAATGAACCACTGAAAAGAAAATAATTGCTTTTTAAAATTAAATCCAAAGCCAGATGAAATCAATCAGAAATTTCAAGGAGAACTCAGAAAGCATGTGTTTGAGAGCTGGAATCCCCATATCATGACTAATACTTTATAGGGAGGTAACATCAGCTGTCAACCACAAGAAAGATTCCTCCTACCTTAGTTGTTATAATTTTTGCAATACGGTTATGGAATCTTTAACATAAGATTTAAGTTGTATAAATCCCTGCTGCAAATAGGAGTCTAAGTACTTCACTAGCGGGTTCCATTAAGGAACCACTGCCTGATATAATCAGCAGCCAGGTGGGTTTTTAGAATCTTTATGCAACTTGGGGATGTGATAAAAGACTGGTGTGATGGGGTACTCACAGAAAAAAAGGTTCCTGTTCATTCTCATTATTCCAGCCCTCATTCACTGCTGAATCCAAAAAAGATGATAGTTTTTATTAGTAAAATACCTTAGGTTTTTGTGTAAGGGGGGAATAAGTGGTGAAATCACATAATTAGCATTTTGCTTCCACCTCATAGTACTGTTTACTCATAATAACTACATTCCCTCCAATATCTGAAGGTTTTATTACAATGTTTGTCATTGATTGCAATTCCCCTAGTGCAATCCATTCTAAAATGGATAAATTATCCCAATTGTGTCTGCCATTTTGTTTTTTTAATAGCCAATTCAACATCTTATAAAACTAAGTCTTGAAAGACTTGTATTGCGTCACTCCCGGGGCTAGGTGGAATGAATGTTGATTGTTTTTTTTAATGAAGGGTTCAGATGATTGGGTTTTTTCCCTAAATTGCCTTTCAGAACTATTAACCTTTAAAGCCTGTGAGTAATCAACATTATCTCCCCTTCCAATAAATCAATTAGTTCCCCATCAGTGTGAACATCTATCAAAGCAGGGTCAGTAATATTGTTATTATTTAAACCACAATCTTGACCACTCATAGAAATATTTGAAACATTATTAAGTGAATTTACATGTTCATTCTCCATATGATCTTTGTATGATGACCTGGAAAAGAACGTATTCAAATTGACTTTTCTGGAAAACGAACAGATCACGATACACTTCCAACTGATTATAGTGGTGCACTGGGACAAAAGACAGACAATGTTTCAACACTGACAATAGGAACTCAGTTAGTTGTTGATCACTTAAATTTACAATTGTTAGGTTCAATGATTCAGAGTCCATATGATGAAGTTCATTTACTCTGCTGCTTTTTCTTCGTTTGCCTCTTCGGGTGTTTTTTTTTTCTTTTTTTTTAACTACTGTTGAAGCGCCCATTTCCATATCACTTAATGGATTCTGCACTTGAAAAATGAACACCTCATGAAGTAGAAGCAGAGCTAAATGAGGTAGATGTTAAGGCCTCTGAATTTCTGGTTTTATTTTTATTATTTTGACCACATGATCTTCTCCTTCTTCAAGAATTAGATTTTGTATCATTATCCCATTTATACACTTTGTTGCATAGACTCATTCATCTCTTACCAGTTTTGTCTTTTCCCCCAATTAATTTAGCTTCCCATTTACTTGCTTTATCTGTAAGTTTTTTATCCAAGTTTTTAATTAACTCAGAGTTTGTGCAAGTGGCTAGTTGTTCATGAAGCTGAGTAATGGTTTTAAAATACTTCTCTGGTAGATGTCCTCATCAATTTGAATTTTAATGAACTCTATAGAGCCAGATTGCGTGTCTGCCTCCCGTCTATTTCTCAAGTGCATGTTTTCAAAACCACAGACAGGGAGTTTAGTTATTCTTAACCATTTGAGTACCCAGTCTTTTTTTCAGTATTTTGTTAATGACATCATATCATAATGTAGGGTTATTTCCTTAAGTACAACCTTTTTGAGCTAGCAAAAAATGGATCTGATAGTACCTTCATCAGAGTTGTCCTGAGTTGCAGTGTCCACATTTATATTGAGTCCAGCATCAAAGTTCATCAAACTTCTCCTGTTAGCCAGGCTAGTGCTGATCAAGAAGAATGCCATACCTTCACATTGTTTAGTGAAAATCAGCTTTTTCTGTCAGCTTCTCCACACTGTGTTGACAGATCTCTCTTTTTACTGACCAATGGTCCTAGGACTCCCGGCTGGTGCATTCTGCAAAAATGTCATTATAGGTTTCCAGAACAATAGCAGCACTCACAGTAAATACCTGGTGCAGGCAAAAAACAACTAACCATAAGGAAAAAATAGCCAGCACTCAAAAAGGTCAGTGAAAATATATTTCACCATGCTTAAGAAATATTCAAAATCATGGTACAAAAAACATAAATGTGAAGTACCTTACAATGCACATAAAGGATTTTAAAGTCAGGTCCAACAACATGTCTGACTAGCCTGGCACTTCAATGCAACAATGCCTCTTCTTTAGGGATATGGCTCACACTCTAAAGTGTGTATCTGTATGTATATATTTATATCCAATATACCACGTGTAATTAACTATTTCTAAACCAGTATCAATCAATCAGACTTTGCTAGTTAGCTAAGAAATAAATCATCCATCAAACAATTGCCAGGATAATTTCCTACTTATAAGGAAGGGTCTGGGTCAGACAAAATTAAATATGCAACCCCCCCAAACAAAAACAACACTACTTGATACCTTGCAATAACTAAACTGTATTTAATTCATTTTATTCCTTAACTTATTACTTCAAATAATATGATTTTTTAATATATATATATATATATATATATATATATATATATATATATATATATATATATATATATATATGAAACATTAATATTTCAAGAGGTGCAGATATTTTGGACCTCTTCTTTTAACTTAAATTATAAAGTGTATATTTTTAAATCTCTATATTGTAATAATAGCTTGTTGACTGACTATACAAATTTATCCAAAACACCATTATTAATAAATGTTGGTAACTACTGACCAGTCAGCTTCACCTCAGTGGTGGGGAAAGTCACGGAAACATTACTA
Organism: Neoceratodus forsteri; assembly: GCA_016271365.2. Lineage (NCBI taxonomy): Eukaryota > Metazoa > Chordata > Ceratodontiformes > Ceratodontidae > Neoceratodus > Neoceratodus forsteri. The sequence goes on along the minus strand of CM028131.1, from coordinate 1,064,066,994 downwards.
AAGGAAAGAATAATGCAATATATGGAAGCAAATGGAAAACTGGACCCAAAGCAGCATGGCTTCTCAGCAGGGAGGTCATGCCAGACAAACATGGCATAAGCTGGAGGCAGTACAGTGCAGTGGTTTAAGGCTCTGAGATGCAAATCTGGAGACCTGGGTTTGAATCCCACAGCTCCCACTTGCATACTGTGTGACCCTGAGCAAGTCACTTAACTTCCCTGTGCTCCCAGGTGGCACCTGTAAACAAGCTTTCAGCTTAGTGTGCCTCTTCTGGTTAAACAACTGAAAGAAAACATGATTGATTTCTTTGATTGGGTGACCAGAATGGTGGACCAGGGTGGAACAGTTGACATAGTGCATCTGGACTTTAGTAAGGCATGCGACTCTGTTCCACATAGGAGACTAATAAACAAGTTGTAACACAGTGGAGTGCGGCATAAAATAGTCAGCTGGGTTATGAACTAGCTCCAGGAAAGAACCCAGAGGGTTATGGTAAATGGCACTCTGTAAGAGCAAGGTGGGGTGACCAGCAGAGTCCCCCAGGGATCAGTAATGGGGCCAATTCTACTTCACATATTCATCAGTGACATCACCGATGGATTGGATGGAAAGGTATGCTTTTGAGCAGACAACAATTAGCTCTTCAACAGAGTAGACATGCAAGAGGGGGCTACAGGAATGGACTCTGATCAAAAAAAGCTGGAAGAATGGTCAAAACATTGGCAATTGAAATTCAGCACCAAGAAGTGTAATGTTTTACATCTGGGGTGAATAAACCCAGGCAGGAAATATACCTAGGAGGGGAACAACTGACATAAACTAAGGTTGAGAGGGCTCTAGGAGTACTCATATGTAACGATTTAAGGACAACAAGGCAATGTGAAAAGGTAGCACAGAAAGCTAACGGCATCCTTGGATGTATAGGTAGGGGTGTCATAAGTGGAAAAATTGAGGTGATAATCCCAGTGTACAGGTCCTTGGTGAGGCTGCACTTATAGTATTGCATCCAGTTCTTGAGAACACACCTCAAGAAAGACAGAGATAATCTACGGACCATTCAGAGGAGAACTATGAAATGATTCACGGACTTCATCAAGAACCCTACGAGTCAAGACTCAACCATCTCAAGATGTACTCACTGGAAAGGAGGAGGGACAAGGAGATATGACTGAAACATTCAAATACCTCAGAGGAATTAACTCAGTACAAACCCAGGACCTTTTCAGAGAAAGATCATCTATGTGAACAAGGGAGCACAGCATGCACCTTCTGAGTGGTAGCTTCAAAACTAACATCAGAAAGTTTTTCTTCACCAAAAGGGAGATGGAGCCTTGGAACAGTCTGCCCCCAGAAGTGGTGGCTGCAAAGACAGTGACAGAGTTCAAGCTAGCATTGCATAGTCTCTGCAGAAACTTAGGAAGAAAAAAAGGCCAAGGGGGTAGCTCACACAGGCAGACTGCAGGGATCATACAGTCCCCTTCTGCTGTCACTTTCTTATGTTCCTTTGTTCATATTTTGTATTATTTTTACACCAAAGTTGCCACATATCCTTGTTATGACCCTGCCACAAGAAGAATAGCAAGAAAATGTTAAACTCCTGGCTTAAAGGTGATTTTGTGCAAGGACTGCAAAATCAACCTTTAGGATATAAAAACAAACAAACAAAAAAAAAAAACATTTTGGCCAAGATTTGAAAAACGACAGCTGTCACATTCATGAGGTGCTGTAAAGATATAGCTATGTTGTAAATTGGAGTAAAGATATTGGAAATTGCCAAAGTTACAAGCCTGCATTCACAGAATTCAATAAAGGCTCATAATTTTTTTTTGTTTATATTTTTTACACCAAACTTTCAACATTGCCTTCTTATGACTGTACCTTATTAGTAAGGGAAGAGAAAAATTTTAATTATTACTCAAAAGGTGATTTTGCACAGTGACCACAAAATTAAATTTTTTGACAGATTTGCCTAATGTCAGTGTAATTGTTCATGACATGGGTCCCCAAAAAAGCATGTTGAAAATTTTAGCCAAAAATATGCAAAAATGCTCAAGTTATGCAACTAAGTTAAAAACACCATTGAAATACATTGAACCGCAAACCTGTTTCTTCATTTCATGATACGGCCTTAAAGAATGAAGATGCTTCTGTGGTTCAGAGAGGATTACAGTGTTGAACCACTGATCACTAAGTAAGGGCTTGGGGGATTGTGGGAGGGGGTGCTGAGTGGGAAGGTCAGGTGGGAAGAGTCTAACAGCCACAGATGACATCAGTGGATGGCTTTCTTTTAACAGGTAGAAAAAAAATGACAGAGCATTCCTGCACTGGGGAATTGGGCACCCCAGTGTCACAATTACATTTTTTGGGGGGGATTAGTGCAGTGGTGGGAGCTGAGAGGGAGGGTCAAGTGGGGTGGGCAATGTTAAAAAAACAAAACAAATCAAATAACCATTCATGCGCAGTAGTGGAAGGGGAGTCACAAAAAAAAAAACAGGATTAGTGATTGTGACACTGAGGGATTGGGCATCCCCCCGTCACTGTTATGTTTCTGGTTGGGGTGGGTGCTGAGAGAGAGGGTAGCATGGGAAGGAGCAGAATGCTTATCATGACACTGGGGAATTGGACACCCCCATTGTCACTGTTATGTTTCTGTGGGTGGTCCTGGTTGGTGGGTGTGGAGAGGGAGGATCTGGTGGGGTGGATATGTATAATTTAACAAAAAGAAGAAATTGGCAGTAATGGTGGAACACAGCACAGTCTGCCATAACCAAGACGGTCACCACACTGTACTGTGCATGCATTAGTGGTTGCTCATGCACAATACAGTTTGACAGCCACATTGGCCACATCAGGTCTGTCGTGACCCCCAACAAAGTAAAATAGTACAGTGCTACTTCTAACAGAGACAACAAGTGGAGTGCTTCATGGACAGGAAGACAACTGTGGTGGAACTCCAACATGTTATTTGGTCGGAAGGAAAGCCCAGAGTCCTTTTCTCATCACAAGAGGTCTGCAGGGCTATGCCCACTGCAGCCCTAAAAATGAATGAGCAAAGAGGATATTTAGTACGCCTACAAAAGGTAAAATTAAAACATAAATAAAAACATCTAGGAGATAGTTTAGAATGATATTTGTAGTTGAAATACATCTGACCACTTGGTAATGAGAATGTTGTTCTCCCCTATAGATGACAAGGAATGTAGGTAACCAGATCTGAACCTTTAACTTCTTAGGAGTCCGGTTTACATGGTTGCCAATCACCTGAGGAAGAGTTTGTTCCCCTTTTACCTCAAAATGCTGGGTATATGGTGCAATCTTTTTTGCCAGAATGTTGGTCTGCATTACAAAATTTGTATCTTTCTAAGAAATACCATTTGTTATACAGTTTTACACATTGGATTCATATTGATAATGCTCTGCTTCTTCTGTTGTAAATCATATGTGGTTATTCAACAGGTCATCATTTGATAATTTCCTTCTCACCCTGCACTGGCTTATTCTTTAGCCATTAGGAACATTGTAATTATTTTTACCTACGGAGTATTTTTATTAGATGTGTAGTGGGTACAGAAAGAGGAAATGGTTATGCTACTCAATTTCATTTCAAAATGTTCATTCAAGATTTTTTTTAAGAAAACAAGATAAATTGTCTTATATTTTAGAATTCAAAAATGTTTAGGTTAATCTTTTAGAAATGCATGGAATTAAATTAATATTAACAAAATTGTGTTGGTGATTTTTTCGTACATTCAACTGCTGGATAAATATTGACATCTACTATATTTACATTTATTTTGTAACAATGCTCTTGAAATGGACAGATTGGCTGATCAAGTAAAAGATTACAACTACTACTGTTATGATGATGCATCTTACATTCTTTTATTCTAGAGATCATTCATTCTTTAAATATATCATCATTCCATAGTGACACAATGAGTTTTCAAACTGTCTATATTTGGAAGTGTGGAGCACTGATGCATGTTAACTGGTGCATGATCTGACTGTGATATCAAATGTACTTGGTGACTGATGAATAAATGAGGAAATTGTTGCTGTACTAACATTATGTCTGTTCTGAAGTAGGTAATATGTGGGGCAGAAAAAAGTATAGTCCTTTTCACTGACAAGACAAAAGCACAATATGTTCAGGAAGGTACTGGGTCAATATAGCATGGACAAAACTGCAAATAGAATGCCACACTGTAGGAAGAGTGAATGGTTCTACAGTGACAGGGGTTGTTTAAGAATGTGGTAAGAACTGCTACCCCTGTCACTGTAGGCTGCCATTAGGGAACGTGAAGGATGGTGCCGGAGCAGTACAAGGCCAAGCTGCTCCCATGGTGTAGTGGCTAGATCAGCTACCTCTGGCAGTGCTGGGGAACTGGGAATGTGGTTTGGTTCCCCCTGATCCTACTGTAATGCTGCTTTAAAAAAAAACAACAACAACAACAAAATGATCCCCAGTCCAAGTTTTCTTTGTTCCCCAAAGTCCAAGCCCCCCCCAGAATTGATTATAATAAGTTCAGAGGGTGTGGGGGTGAAGCCACCCATGTTGAGGGGTGCCAGTGGTGAGGCATCCTTAAAAAAAGAAAGTCAGTCATATTGTTTTCAATGGCACGTGCTCTTGTTGTTTCAGTTGGGAGTTTATCCAGACAGTATTAGAGTGTACTTCACTGTGTCTATGATGTTCCTTGCATGGTTTTGTCTGCGACAATATGACCCCATGTCATTCAGGAAACCATTTTCCATCATTAGATACTGTAGACTGTAACTCATTTGGCAATGAAGATTTAAACCAATTCCATCTTGAGTTCATCAGAGAATTAAAATTCCTGGCTGCAATTTGAATAAACATTAGGTCATAATCAAGTGTGCAAAAAATAATTTGAAGAAAAGAATGATGATCTGGACAACATTTTGATGCTAGTAATGATCATCAGCCAGTCTTCTGTATATGAAATAATGGATCCAGCATAAGTCAACACTTAGAATATTTGAAATGAGTGATTTCTCTACATTTTGTCTACCAAAGTTTCTCTCAGAGACTTATCAAATATTGGTTGGACCTTTTTGAAAACCATTTCTGATGTAAATTGTGCCTCTGATTTCTTTCATTACAGAATTTTAAGTTGATGACAATTATGTTCCCCTGCTAAAGATTTAGACTGATCAGAATAAGAGGAAAGGCCTAGTGCCAATATAAAATAAATCACTTCAGAATCTACATTTATTTTAGTTGCTTTGAAAACAGTTTAAATCTAAAGTTAAAACTTCTAAATCATAATTTCCTAACAATCAACAATCTGAAACTTGTGCAGTGCTAAAACATTTTGGAATTCCATAAAGTTACTCTTAAATCTCTCCACTGATACTAATTAATATACGATTTTTTTAATATTTGGTAACTGAATAAGACCCACTTGGCACAATGCCTGTTTCTATGGTGACCTGGGGCACTGGAGAAGTTCAGTAACTGCTCAGGATCACATAGTAAGGAGGTGGAGATTGTGGGAATCAAACTGATGTCTGTTGGATCTACCAAGCTCATTCAATAATAATTAATCTTATCTCCAGGCTATACTGCCAGCCCACTATACAAACCTAGCTTTAAGATGATCTGATTTTTAATTCACCATTGTCCATCACAAATGAATTTTAATTCTTCATTTGCCAACTTGAAATGGGCAGTCAGCAGCCCCTGGTGATACTCCTCTCAATAGACTGTATTTTCATTTATAAATGGTTTAGAAACAATGGGGGGAGCTGTATGATAGTGCCTGGTGATGGGCAAGTATTTTGATTGCTGAAGAAGTCTCCTATAACACTTGCAATGACAATAAAAATATACAATGGAAACTACTACTCCTATTTGACAGCCAATTACAATTTGGTCTTATAGCTGAGCCACCATTAAATAACATCAGTAATTTACATTTTATGGGAAATTCACCACCTTATCAAGGTACTGTGGTCACCATTCAAGGTATTGTAAACTCCTGGCTAAATGGCAAAAACTGTATAAGGTCCTGAGTTAAGTTGGGCCAGTTGATTAAGAGGTATTACAACCAGACAGAGAAAAGGGAAAAAACATTTATCATTTAACAGTGTTGTAGCAGGCCAAGACTTTCAGGGGAATAATCCTCAGAAAAAAAACTCCAGGCAAACAAAATTCAGTGAAACTAACAGTTGCTTTAACTCAGTACCAAGTAGCTTACTTTAGTAGAGCAAATAAAAAACAAAATACTTTTTTCTTGATTCAACTCTCCAGTGCCCAGCAGTCTGTGTCTCTCTCAGTCTCATACCCTCTCACACCCTCTCACACATAAATCCTCCTTTGTGCTCTGTCTGATTTCCTTTTTGCTCCCAGGTGAGATACATTTGAGCCCTTCCTCACAGTGATTTCCAAGCTTTCATAGTGCCAATGCATATGGACTTTAAAGGGTCAGGTCAGATATCAGCAGGGCTGGGTCTCAATCATCTTTGGGGCAGGTTGTTATTTTCCTGATGTCCTATGCAGTTGATTTGATTATATTTACCAAATAACACCGCCTTTGGAATGTAAACAGTACCCCGTTGCCTACAAATGTGTACCAGATTTCAGAGCTGTAGACTGAAAGGGGGCATGGTTATGCATAACCAAACATTTAATCAGAATTTAAAGTGCAGTCATTTTGAGATCATTTTAAAATATTTTATCCAAATTTCTCCAAAATATCAGGACTTAGAGAAGCACATAGAAAGCATATATGCACTATGTTTCAAGTCTCAAGTTTTAATGGGAGCTGAGTTAAAGATAGATAAATATTTTTCCAAAATATGGATTTCTCTAATTTTAGTATCACTTTGATAGTATTCATTAAAATATTATAAAAATTGGCAGGTATACAGGATATTGCTACATTTGTATATGCGCACAGTTTCAGATGTCTAGCTTTAAATGGGACTGAATTATAGCTTGCCAAACATGTTGCCAAAATTTACATTTCAGTTAGTTCCTTCTAATTTTAAAACTACATATTTAAATTTAACCAGAGTTGAAACATTTAAACTACTACACCACATGGTCATTTTTGAAAAAGTTCATATTTTCAGCTTTAAATGGGATTGAATTCAAAGTAATCAAACTTTTACAACATTTAAAAAATTAATTTTGTGAGAATGTAACGTGCAAATTTATAACTCCCTGAAACTTTAAAACTAGAGAATGCAATACCATTAAATTTGACATGTTCTTAGACCTTACAAGGAGACTGTGAGCCAATTTTATTAATTGCTTGCTGTGAGAAGTTGCAAAATAACATCTGTACTTACAGTCAAACCCCTCCAGTCTTTGAAAAATGCAGAATTTTGTGAAAAAGTACATAAAACTGGAATTTTCTAATTTCACTCAGCCTTATCTTGCAGGGGGATTTCCAATTAAAGGATATTGGTATAAAAGGCAGGTAGCACAGGGGGTCACCAGATTCTGGAGTTAGATGCACAGTTTCACCAAGAAATGGACAGCTGAGCTCGGTAGCTCAGCAGTGGTAGACCACCAGGTTGGTGCAAGAAAGCACATAATGTCAACAATTCTGTCCTGAATGCAGGATATTTAAGGATCATATCCAGTAAATTTATGATCCAGGGAGCCTGGTGTACATTCAAGTCCAGGACTTAGAGGTACTCAAAAAGATGTAGCGGGGGAAGACAATGTCTTGGGCAGCAGGAAGAAAGAATTCTGGCTATTCCAACAGGGTCAGTTGATAGGAAAAGGACTAGGTGACTCATGTTTTAAAGGAGTTTGTCACTGTAAAGAACAAAGAGGCTATCAGTAGGATCAGTAGTTCTACTGAGTCAATCTGACTATGCCAAAAGAGAAGGGGTGGGGATAGCCACCCAGTGAGGAACAGCAGGACTGCAAAAAGCTCAGCCCAACTTATCAAATGAAGTAGTGATATGTGTATTGTTAAATTTTAAATTCCACAAAAAAAATAATAATTCTGGATGCTATATCCCCAGAATATGCTATAATAAATATGTGAAAAAAGGTTACTAATTATTTTTTTCTTCTGCAAAATTAAAACTGCTTAACCAATTTATTCAGTTCTGTTAAACACCAGGATACACAGACTATGTATATTTATGTCAAATCTTAACTCAATGCATGGAAGAGCAGACAAGTTACAAACATCCACATTTTTGATAGTTTTCACAGTTTTGCAAATATTTGCATAGTAAAGTTTGAACCCTGCAACTTACAAATCTCTCATCTAATTGTCTCCATATTTAGAGAGTTCTATAAACAATACAAAAAGGTTATCTGTACTAATTTTCACATTTCTTGCTCTAAAGTTGTCCGAGTTGTATGCAGATGAAATCTTTTCATGACATTTCCTGAAAAAAATAAAATGACAGATTTTGAACACATATAATTTTGAGACGATGCATCATATTGTCATGAAATCTTGCACATTGTTAGAACACCTATCATCAAGAAACCATGCCAAATTTAAGATCCCTGACCCAACCGATGGTTAAAGTATATGTAGATAAAAAATGTTCATGAAATTTTGCACAAACAATAAAATGATAACATTTGAGCACCTATAATTTTGACACTATCTTACCACATTGCATGATGTTTTGGCCCCTTTATTGCCATTGACCCAAAGAGCATATATTCCAAAATTTAAGAGCTCAAGCTTTAGCGGTTGCTGAGGTATAGCCAAATTACTAAAATTTTAAAAATTATGCAACATTGACTAAATTCTGTGAAATTTCATCAAAATTCCATGGATTCAGAATTTTCTTATCTGCACAGCTCTACCAGTAACCCTTGTAGTCTGCCACTTCCCCTCTCACTAGGATTCAGTTCACAGGGCATGGCAAGGTCAGAACAAGAAAGCTTGCCACAGGAAAATTTGGTACAGGAAAGTTTGCCACACAAAATTTAAACAGCTGGAAATTTGGACATGCATTTCACTGGAGTGGTGATTCATGATGGCATGATATTGTAATAGTAAATCTATGCTCATGCCTCAGATTTTACTGGAGTGGTAGAGTATCCATGCCAGTGTGGTGTTGTAATATAAAATCCACATTTAAACCTGAAATTTCACTGGAGTGGTGATCCATGGTGGCATAAATCAAATTTTCAACTGTTTAGTTTTTCTATGGCAAACTTTTCTGCACTGAACTTTCCTGTTCTGAATTTGCCAGTGCTATATTTACCTACACCCCAGTTCACCTTGTTCTTCCACTAGTATCTTAGTGAAAGGGGATCTCAGGTGAAGGTTGTATAGACTGCTTCACAATAGTCTATGCTATGGATTGAGGAAAAGCAAAATAAGTAAACTGTTTAACAGTTTGATACATACCAATTATTTTTTACCAGGTGAGACACACTAAGCTGAAAGCTTGTTTGCAGGTGCAACCTGGGAGCACAAGGAAGTTAAGTGACTTGCTCAGGGTCACACAGTATGCAAGTGGGGGCTGTGGGATTCAAACCCAGGTCTCCAGATTTGCAGCTCAGAGCCTTAAACCACTGCGCAATGCTGTCTCCCAATGATACATGACCTAATATCTCAACAAAGTAAACATATATTATAGTGATGCAGTGTCACTAGAGTTAGGGTTGAGAAGGCACTTCTGTGTAAAGCCCGGACTTTTGCACCTTGATTCCATGGACCTTAAATTTGCCAGGCCCATTATCTCTAGTTCCTGCAGATTTGTAATGGTTGCTTCCACCATTTCAAAGTTCTAAAAGGTTGAAAACATCAAAACTATGTTTTAAAGGGGTCAGAAAACCAATGTTGACCTATATGCTTGTTTCCTGATGTGTAAAATGGATTATGGGGCTTGCCAATAAAAGGTAAGCCAGGTTGTCTAATGACCCCTGCCAGGAATAAAACACAGGAGGGGGAAGGGTGGGGAAGGGGAGAGCAGGTGGAATAGAAGGTTTGGGGTCTAGTGACATCACCAGGCAGGCAGATTGTAATCATGAGGGGATGCCCAAGCCCCAGGGATTGGCTGCAGGCAGAGCCCCTAGGGGGTCCTGACCAGGGTTCTGTAGAGGTATATTAGGCCAGGACTCAGGCAAGGTGACCTCTTTTGCTGGGAATTTTCCCACCCTCCCACCCTTTAGGAAGGCTCAGGGGCATGGTTGGCACAAAGAAATAGTTGGAGGGCAGGTTGAGTGCCCTAGGGGCCCTGGGCATAGGGTGAGTGTTTCTGCTGTGGGGAGGCATCCACAGGCCAGGGGACTAGGTCAGAGTCCACTGGGAGGGGGGACAGTGAGGCCCATGGAAGAGGAAAGAAAGAAATGGGAGAGGAGGAGGAAAGGAAGGGGGAAGGGGTAGGATACATAGGCTGGGACAAGGAACCCAGACATGGTGGTAAAGTGGGAAGGGGGATAGGTCCAGGTGCTGGATTCAGAAGTGTCCGGGCCTGGAGGGTGAAAGCCTGAGTAGTTGGAACTGGTCTGGTTCTGGTGTGGAGCAGGGGGCTGGATTCAGTGTCTGGGCCCTGAAAGTTATACAGGAGTGCTCAAGGGAGGACTGGGGGGGCTTTGTTCCAACATAGGATTGTCTCCCCAGTCACTGGGTTTCAGGTAGGGGTGGTACTCAAGAGGGCCCTGACATTCCTCGGAGAAGATCCAAGTGAATTTGACCCACATTTTTTTGAGATTGGGGCAGCTGCAGTGGTGGAGGTAAAGAAGGTGGGGTGCTGGAAGTCCAGCTGCTATAGGAGGTATGTCAGGTGTTGACAACAGCAACTCACACTATTTATCTTGTTTTCCATGGCAGCTTCCAAGAGGAAAATCTGGATAGTGGGGCATCCTTTGTATATTGGGCTGAAAGGTTTGCGGTCCCCACCTCCAGAGGAGCAGAGCTGCAATACAATACAAAGTATACTGGGGTGCTGTGGAAAGGCATTCGGGGGATGAGGTGGGCACAGCTCATGCCTCTGATGGAGGAATTAAAGTTGCAATGGAGCACACTGGATTGCCTTATTATACATCTGGGGGGCAATGGTTTGGGGGGCCTGCCATGGGGTGCATTGGGATAGATTATGATGGGGGATTTGGAGAAATGGAGAGGGTGGTGGCAGAGGGTGACAATCGGCTGGTCCGACATCACCTCCCAGAGGGTTTGGAGGGGGGTGAAAGACGTCCAGCTGATCAAAAAAGTCAGGAAGCATCTGAATAGAAGGGTGACAAGGGGAGTAATAGAAATGGGGGGTGCACCTGCAGCACAAGGACAGTTCCTTCAACCAGCCTGTGGAGTACAGATCTGATGGGGTCCACCAGTCAGAATTTGGCATGTGCCTATTCCTAAGGCCTATTGGGGTGCTAGTGAACAAGATAGCCAGCAAAGGTTTGAGATACTAGCCCACAATGGGAGAGCCCCACCGTCCATCGTAAGCTGGAGGAGGGGCAGTGGAAAGAAGAGGGGGAGTGGGGAGGGGGTAGGATACATGGGCTGGGGAGAAGGAACCCAGACATGGTGGTAAAGTGGGGAGGGGGATAGGTCCAGATGCTGGATTCAGAAGTGTCCGGGCCTGGAGTGCGAAAGCCTGGGTAGATGGAACAGGCCTGGTTCTGGTGTGGAGGGGGGGGCGGACTCACAGTGTCCGGGCCCTGAAAACTAAGATGGAAGAATGACCAAAAGGACAGAGGCCAGAACCAGGAAGCTTTGAAAGAATTTTATGTGTGGAATTGTGAAGTCATAAATTTGTGGATGTAAATATATTCTTTGTGCCAAAATAAATATTGACAACGAGCAACCAGAAAGTTAAAATCGGTGTAGCGTCCATCATTCCTTGGAGGGGTTCAGTGGACAATAAATGCTATTTAAACAAACTCCAGTGGTTTTCTTGTCTTTTATTCAGTTTATAATGTTTTGTAGCATTTGCCACAGCATTGCCAATTCAAAACGTTCTATTTGAAGCTTGCAGAACAAAGTCAAGAAGTGAAAGCAGTTGCTTTCGTACACGTTTGAGCATTCTGTTTACAGTACTGTACATTCAACCTGCAGTGATGTTGTCCTCTCTTACTAGAACCAGCTGCCTGAAATTACCTGTTCTAACAAACAGCCAGATATCAGTAATTGAATTTTGAATTAATATGATATCAGTTTGGTGTTTGGCAGTTGCAGTTGTTAAACAGCAAACCCAATGTCTAACATCACGATTAGTTTAGTTTATTTCGTTTATTGAATTATTACCTTTGAGCCAATGGTTCTTTTACAAAGGTTCCACGTCACCAATGTACAAACAAACAAGACATGTTACATAGAATGGTCAGCAAATTATAAAGGTTTCAATAAGCCAGTATAATACAGCACATCACAGGAAAAAAACAAAACATTGGAGGAATGGTCAAGGTGGGAAGGGTAGGAGGAGATATGGGGAGGGGAGCAGACTTGGAGTAGTTAGAGGTACTCAGATGTCTTTGTCAAGAAAGGAGCAGATGAGGAGGAGAATGAAAAACAGTAAAAACAGCCATGAGGGAAAAATCATTAGTCAAGGCAGTCACAGGAGCTAGAGGCTGAGAGGTGAGAGTAAAACATAGATTTGAAAGCTCCTAGTGACGTGGAGGATGTAATGAGCAAGCTCAGGGCATTGTACCAGCTGGGGGCATGATAGGCAAAAGATCTATGGCCCTGTGTGGTCCGGCATCTGGGGACCTGGAGAGGCTGGTGTTCTGATCTTCTGGTGGGATGGATGCTGGTATTGGGCAAAGTGGGTCTTGGATACCACGTGTCTGGCCAAGATGGATTTTTGCCATCAAGCATGTGAGGTACCTTATGCGATTTGAGAGTTGCAACCATCCTGTTTCAGTGTAGAGCTCACATGTATGAGTACATCTTTTGCGTTCAGTGAGCAGCCGACAGGCCTTGTTTAGGGTGGTTGTGATGTGCCTTAGGGCGGTGGTAGTGGCAGAGCCATAGATAATTAAGCCATAGTCTATGATTGAGATGACAGAGCTTTGGATAGCAATCCTCAGTGCAGTTTGGGTAAGGAATTGCCAGTTTCAGAACAGGATACCAGTGCGCTGGTTCACCGTTTTCACTGTTCACACAATTCACACACAGGTGTTATGGCCCCGTTGTCCTTTTGTTGTGGTTTTGTGTCTATTACCGGTATCCTTTTATGAGTGGGTTATTCATAAAAATAGAAATAATGGTATATTCATCTCCAACCACTTCTCCCCTTCGCTCTGTCCCCAACCCATCACACACACTCGGGTATGGTGTTACAAAATGGAATCAACTCAGAGCTGTCATTTATTTTGCTGTTGTTGCTTGTGAGGCTCATTATTATAATAGAAAAATATTTATAACTTAAAAGAGTAACTGATTAGGTTAAGTGTGAGTAAGTTACATTAAATTCATACTTGCTATTCTGTAATCTAGATTCCCATATGCAGCAACATTTCTTAGGCTGCACTTGAAAGCAAGCCTCTGCTCAGTGTGCCTTTCCCGGCCACTAATTTTGAAATAAAGTAATTAAGTAATTTAAACTGCACCTTAACAAAATGCTGAACAGTGCAACCCCCCACACACACACGCACACACTCACTAATGTAATAGTTCATTTTTTGGAGTGCAAGAGAGAAGATGAAATCAGGTGACGGGATGTGGTCCTGTAGCAGTATGGCACAATGCACATGAAGGAATTTCCTCAAAATGACTGAATGCCCGTATCTTCTGAATTGTCCAATATTGAGCAGGCTGGCTGGGAAACACTATAAACATTTTCCTGACTTTTTATCTGCTCTCTCGCTCACCGGGGCAAATAATACACACGGGCCAGAAGGGTGCTGATGGATCTGTGGATCCAGTATAGTCTATGGTACTTGGCTGCACCCTGTGTTACAATAAATGGTATAACATAATTTGAAGCTAGCAGAAGCTTTTCTCACTAAAAACTGGTTACACATGGACATTGCTCATTTCAAGTGGAAGAAATGCCACAGAATGTCTGAATGACCATATCTTCCTGCACTGTCCCATACAAAGCAGGCAAGCACTTGAAAATGCAGCAGGAAGTGGTTAAAAAAAAAGTCAGTCAGGTTAGCAGATTTCACTGAATTTCTCTTTATCTTCTTTGTTCAAGTCAGTGCAAGTGATCACTTCAAAATGTAACTGGAGGTACTGTACATGAATATGTTGGATGGTATAATTAAGCAAATTGTGTGAACAGGCACTCGCTCTGACTACCCAACAGAGTTTTTTGTGGAACATACTTAAAAATCATATGCCGCCAGCCCAGCAACACTGAGGGTTGAGGCACTGGACACCACACCTCGCACCATAATGGTGACCCGGGTTTGGGAACAGACTCAGGCTGCCGATGGTTGGCAGGGAGGGAGAAGGATCGAGCGCCCAATGGCTTGCTTTCCTTCTACGGGGTGGGTTGGGATGCTTTCCTTGCCACAATACCACCACCCACTGGGGAACTCGCGGGATGTCGTTGCAGAAGGGAAATGCCATTACATTGGGTTGACACTGGCAGAGGACTGGAATGGCCGTACGTCTTGACTCCTTGTTCCTCATTGCACACCAGCGTCTGGGGGAAGTACAGAGGAAAAATCCCCCCAGACGGTCCTGGTGATGATCCTCCACTTGGCTCCCATGAAGCCAGTGAGCAGACTCCGCTGTGTGTGTACACCTTCCTGAGGTCTAGGGAAGGTAAGAGGGTGGCCTTTCTTACCCCGCCCGGGGGGGATAACTGGGAAATTAAACTAAATTGAGGAGGAGTGCACTCTATGGGCAGACTCATAGGTGGACTGGTTAGCGGTAGCCTGAGGATCCGAGAGCTAGGAGGGTTTGGGGGCAGTAGTAGGCGGATAAAAATGAGTAAAAAAATAAATAAAATCATATGCCAGCCAACTATCACCATCCCCCACCCAGAATTAGTGTTGTGCGAAATTTGAAAATTTCGCCAGTTGAAATATTTCATGGAATTTGTGCATTTCGCAAAATATTTTGGAAGGCGAAATGCAAAATTTCACCCATTGGGCAAGTGAAAATTGAACCAGCGAAATTTGCCATTAGTGGGTGAAATTTCACCATCCATGGGTGAAATTTATTGATTTCACCACCGGGCCCCCAATCTTAAAAAAAAAAAAAAAAACACACACAACAATATGTCTCTGGTGTCTAGTCGTCCCCCCAGGCAAATCACTGGCTGAATTCAAATCGAGAACCCCCCCCCCATCACCGTGAGCCCCAGCCCCAATCTTTGTAAAAAAACAAAACAAAACAAAAAAAAAATAATCACCTCCCCTGTCCCTGGTGTCTAGTGGACCCCCACCCTATGTTAAGTCAGAGCCCAACCTGCTCCATGCCAGTACCTCAATCAAGCCATCAGTACAGCCCTCCACTCACCTCCATGGCAGGCAGCTCATCTGAGCAGTCAATGAATGAGCCCATGCATACCATGCTCATTCATTAAGCACTCAGACAGGCTGCCAGCCATGGAGGTGAGTGGAGGGCTGTGCCAGTGGCAGACAGGGTACTGGGGGAGTGGTGTGGGCTCTGAGACAGGAGGGGTGGGGGGGTCCACTAGACCAGGGACATGGGAGGGATTGTTGACTTTTGGGGAGTTTTTGCAAAGATTGGCGTCTGGGGTTCAGGGTGATGGGGTGGGGGGAAGAGTTCTTTTGATCTGAATTCGGCAAATGATTGGGGGGGGTCACTAGACACCAGGGATGGGTATAAATTCAACAATGGCCATATATGGATGCTGGCAAAATTGAGGGTGAATTTTCACTGCAATTTCGTGAAATATTTCACGCAGTGAAATTGCTAATTTTGTGGCAATTTCACAGGTGAAATAAAATTTCGCAGCTTCTCTACCCCCAATCCATGACACAGAATTCTGATTCATAGAAATAACAAAAATTGTTAACGGCTTACTGTACTGCAGTACAAATAAAAAGGATTTTTGTATGCACGTTTTAATTGGCAGAAAGGAATGGGCATGACTATACTGTAAGAAAGTTGCTATTTTTATAATTGGTACCATATTTTCCTGGCAGCATGCAATGAACATGCACTGTTTACATGTACTTTGTTTTCTGATTAGACAGTTCGGATGTATTATTTAATAAATTAGGGTTTCTCAAAGCACTTACCCATTTACCCAATGTTTTTAAATTTCTGATAACTGCTGCTGAATACATGCTTGTCTGTTAGCTGATTTCTTTGGTGTGCTAGATCATGTTCAGTCAGGTAATTTGTAATGCAGGTGCATGTTTTATGACTGTCAAACACTGTCTTTTGACAGTCAGCTGTTAGACACTGGAATCATTATTTAAAGAGCTAGTGTATCAGGGTAGTCCATGACCATAGCGACCGAGATTGAGCGCCTAGAACAACAGTGACTTAATCTCGGCAACTGTGATCACAGCTACCTAGGGAGGAGGTTGACTGGATACTGGGGATAGTGACTATGGTGACAGTAACTCGCAGGTATATGTGTGCACATGTGCCCATGTGGGGGGAGGAATAGACATGGGGAGGGATAGGATGTCAGAGGGGTTGTGGCGGGCAGCTGCCGAGTCACATTGCTGGCATCATGGGGAGGGTGGTCAGCTGGAAGGCATGGGGTACCAGCTTCGGGTCTGGCTGCCTTTTTCCCCCTTGGCAGCATGTATGGCCCCAAGTTTTTGCCCCCAACATGCACCCTTCTGGAGTTGAGAATCCAGAAGTAGGGGGGGTGCAGAGGGTGAAGCCCCCCCACGGGGGTGTGTGTGGGGCACAGCCACACACATTAACAAGCATTTGTCAATGCCAAACGTTTGCTTGCAGGTATTTGCAGTGGTATTTAGCACTTGGACATGGCTTAAAAAAATCAGTGACAAAGAAGTACTAGCATTTGTCAATGCCGAATGTGGCTTGCTTCTATGTGCTGTTTAGGTATTTGGAACTCATTGAGTGCAAATATTGAAAATTACAATCCCATGAAGCCGCATAGGATTCATGCCATGAACGACGCCTTCCTAAAACAGTCATCATTTTAGGAATTTTTCACCAAATTTTCAACATAGCCATTTTAAGATCTCTGCTCATGAACAGTGTCACTGTGATTTTCCTAATGTGTCCCATACATTGAGTTCGCACACCGACTGCACCATTGTGCGCTACATGGGTGGAAACACATTTTGGGCAGGATGTGAAAAATGACAGATGTACTGCTCATAGTCATAAGGAGGTGTGGTAAAATGGCAATGTTGAAAATCTGGAGTGGAAATATTGAAAATTCGCAAACCTACGAGCGTTCGTAGGAACTGCGCAACACACGCTTATAAAACAGTCATTTTTAGGAATTTTTTTACCAAAGTTTCAACATAGCCATTTTAAGACTTCCACTAATGAACAGTGTCACTGTGATTTTCTTAATGTGTCCCATACATTGATTTCGCATACCGACTGCGCCATTGTGCACTACATGGGCGGAAACACGTTTTGTCCAGGACATGAAAAATGACAGCTATACTGCTCATAAGGAGGTGTGGTAAAATGGCAATGTTGAAAATCTGGAGTGAAAATATTGAAAATTCGCAAACTTACAAGCGAGCGTAGGAACTGTGCAATGCATGCCCGTAAAACAGTCATTTTTAGGAATTTTTTCACCAAATTTTCAACATAGCCATTTTAATATCTCTGTTCATGAACAGTGACACTGTGATTTTCTTAATGTGTCCCATACATTAAGTTCGCACACCGACTGTGCCATTGTGCGCTACATGGGCGGAAACACATTTTGGGCAAGATGTGAAAAATGACAGCTGCACTGCTCATAAGGAGGTGTGGTAAAATGGCAATGTTGAAAATCTGGAGTGCAAATATTGAAAATTTGAAAACTTACGAGCGTGCATAGGAACTGCGCAATGCACACTCGTAAAACAGTCATTTTTAGGAATTTTTCACCAAATTTTCAACACAGCCATTTTAAGACCTCTGCTCATGAACGGTGTCACTGTGATTTTCTTAATGTGTCCCATACATTGATTTCGCACACCTACTGCGCCATTGTGCGCTACATGGGCAGAAACACATTTTGTGTGAGATGTGAAAATGACAGCTGTACTACTCATAAGAAGGTGGTAAAATGGCGATGTTGAAAATCTGGGTGAAAACCAATGAAGATCACAAACTTACGAGCCTGCGTAGGAACTGCGCCAATGCGCTCGTAAAACCCCGTCATTTTAGGAATTTTCCAATTTTCAAAATAGGCTCTTTTGAGCTTACCTTATGAATGCTTGCACTGTCATTTCATTAATCAGGCCCAAAAGATGATTTTGTACAGTGACTGCGAAATCACCCTTCAGGCCTGAATAACGCCATGACAGTGACAGAATTCATGAGAAGGTGTCCCAAAAACCCCATGTTGAAAATTTGGTGCAAAAATTCCAAAAAATGCCTGAGATATGCAACAAAGTTGAAAACCCATCTAGCCCATTATACTGCTTACCGCATTTCCTCAGTTCAAGGGTCGGCTTTGAAGAGTGCAGACGTGTTCCCGGTCCAGCATGATCGCCGCGGCCGAGCCCGGAGGTAAGTATGGGGTGAGGGGGTGTGGGCGGTGGCACCAGGGTGGTGCGGTTGTGGGAAGGGGGCGGGAGACTGCGGGACAGTCTTCAATTTACAGTTTTTTTTTTTTTACTTTGACGATGCAGGACATTTGCCACGCTGGGGTGGGCTCCCAGCGTGGCAGCAAAGATTTGGGGGGGGCCGTGATGCAGTGCAAGCACACAGCGGTGGTTTTCTTTGAAGAGTAGACCACCGCTGTCATACACAGCACTGGGTGCGGATTGGTGCAGGACCGCCACGCCTGCTCAAGAGAGCAGCACTGGGTGCGGATTGGTGCAGGACCGCCACGCCTGCTCAAGAGAGCAGAGGATTGGTCAAGAGAGGCACACCTCCAAAGTGTCCCATTCTCCCAAGACGTTCCTTGCACATGCAAACGTAAAAACGAGACCTATGGGTCTCGGTTGCTGTTTTTTTTCCTGCGCTGCAGTGCACATTGCCAAAATTATTTTTTGTCGATGTGCACTCACCATAATAGCAATCGTTGTTTTGCAATCGCTATTATGACATGGAACCGTGGATCAGATCAGAGTGTATAGGAAAAAGGTAACATTTTATTTACTTGTGACTGCATGTAATTCCAGACAGTGGCAGACGCCCAAAGCAAAACATGTACGGTCTAAGCATTTTTCCATAAGGCTGCCTCGGGACTGAACGTACTTTTATGCAAAGGCAAATATTTGTTACAGCCATCGCAAATATGCCCAGTAATTGAATAAATAAATATGTGAATAAATAAGTAAATGTCTCACTACTAGTGTAGCCACGGGGGTATTGAATCCATTGCAGACTGCTGAAAGAATGAGCAATGAAATGTAAAGTGCCTAGTTCATGATTGCTGAGCTACAGTGGACGGGTCAGAAATTATCCAAACAATTCTGCCACAATGCATGAGCAGGAAAGTTGTTGTGGTTGAGGATGAAGTAACAGTACTGAATAACAATGCCTTTTGTATAAGCAAATCCTAAATCTGACACACATGAAGGATGCATGTACAGTTTGCTTGTGGATCTCAATTTGCACCAGTAAAGAAACAAAAAATATAAACAATAAAAATAAAAGCAATGGGGTATCAAGGCATACAGGAATCACATAGTGAAAGATACCGCCATGTTCTGTTACCCCATTCCTAGCAAGACGCACTTTCCCAGTTATTCGCATATACCACCAACTAGGGGCACATGAAAAATAACATGGAGATGTTGTTTAATTTTCTTCCTTGCCTCTATACCGTATGTGCAGAAGTTAATTTGAAATGGTACAGAAAAAGCACATGTTGTTTCCACAACAAATCTCAGAAATATTCTGTGTGTCCTAGAGCAATGCCAGCAACTATCCTTCTCTCTATAAAATCCACTGATAAGTGAATAAATATTCATTTTCCCCATGGCCAGTAGTTTGCTACTATGACATCAATTGTACATCTACATCTGTATGGCTGACAAAAAAAAGCTTGAGCTTACACACAGTTAAATATTCAGAAATGAACTTTTCACTTTTTGCTTTGACAGTGCACTCGTCACTTTCAAAATAAGCACTGTGCAGTTGAAAGATTTTTGCGTGTGGGTAGAGTGATGAGCTGTGAAAAAGCTTAGATATTGAAAAGTGCATGTTTTTCCCCACAAAAAATGAGCAGCATAGGCTATAACCGTGACACATCTGCAGTTGCAAGGTGCTAAATCTCTGCCTGCACTTTCAAACGGTGATCTTCTGCTCAGTTTACTTGAACACCTGCATATGGGGCATAGGTGGCCACAAAAGTTTGTGTACTGTAACATGTCTGGCCAATTTTTATTTTGTTAGTCCAATCAAAGCCATCGCAATCAGCAACCAACCACTCTACAAGAAAGAGCAAAGTTATGTACTGCACTTTGCAGGGAAACCAGATTTGTAGCAAATGCACCAGTTTGTTTGAGTCTGTAATGCTACTGACATGAGCACTGTTGGTGAATCAGAAAAAAAGTGAATTCGACTACAGAATAAGGAGCATGCTGAAACAAGTGGCTCATGTTGCTACAGTGACCAGCACTGTAAACAGTGCATCTGGATAGCATGGTGACCTGAATTCTGAAACAGTAGTTTATGTGTTGCTATAGGAGCTGAGCTATGATTCTTAAACAGTGATGCTGTGGTTGTTTAGGGCAGCAGTTCTGATGCTTAACAAAATTACTTTTGCTGTGTTATGGTAACTAACTAGTGCCATTTATTCTGGGACACACATGTAACTCGTGCTGCACAAAAATTAATTTCCCACTGACATATGCTTCGAGAGCACTGCTGTCATGGCAACATCACAGTTCTTCCTATATTAATTTTTGTTCAGCACTGCAATTGTTACCATCTGTGAATCTAACTCAGCTGGACCTGCTTATTTTAGGTTGCCGCTCCAAGCCCGATTCACATCAAAGACTCCTCATGGTTTGAAAGTATCATGCTGGTTTTGAAACTGGTGAACACTCTTGGGTTCCCATAGGTTTCAAGGTGGGTGCGCATCCTGCAACTCTGGTGGTGCAGTGTGGGTGGGAGGGGAGGTACACTGTAGCACAAACAGATGGTGACAGCTATCTCTGTGTGATGTAGATAAGAAAAAAATCATGGTGTTTATATGCAGGGCCACAAAGTGACTGCAGTAAAACACTAAACTGGCGTGCATTTCTGGTCCAAAGGAAAGCAAATTTCAGACTCAGTTTTTGCTTTTTGTAGATTTGCATGGGATGTACAATTGAAGCATACCTCAATAAAAAGTATTATTTGCAGGTGAGTGGATCGCCAATGCTAGCCATGGGTCCACTACTCAACCCCCCAGCCCACCTGCAATCACTGACCCACACACAAAGAGGCCAGCATGTATACAATATTTATCTTACAACCATGCAATTGCCACTGTTTTGACTTCACTTTCATCTCTTTGTCTATCATGTGTGGCAAAGCAGAAGGCATGTCATAGGTCCAGACAATGACTGTTATTTTATGGCTCACAATCTACCCACACCCACCAGCACCCCCAAACTTTTTTTGTCTGTGAACTGGTTTCCTAAATAATGCAGCATGTTTCCAATGGTGATCATTAACAACATTTGGCACCCGGGTTTAGTAATTATCCTGTTACTGTAGTGGGATGGGTCATGATATTGCAAAAGTGGCTCAGTCTTGGTATAAAAACTTTCAATTATTTTATGACTTTGTAGATAAGTCAACTTTTCTTAGAAATCAGGATCAGAGAGATTTTTTGTTACTGTGCGGGTGCTTGCAGAAGTGGGGAAGAGAAACTCTGAGCATTGTGGAGGGTCCTGTGGCCGTGTGGAACTGGATTCAGGACAAATACCAACTTATAATGAGCTGAAAAACTAAAACTAAAATAAATCACTCAAAGGATGACAGAAAAAGTAGGCATATCACCATTTTTAATCAAATATAGAAACCAATTACAATGATCCACATGGGTAAATGAGTAGAGGGAAAACATGACAGTGCAGCTTTAAGAAACTGCACAGACCCACAGTGTTGCTTTGGGATTTTTCCCCTGTGGCCTGATGCACTGAGGACAGATTAACCTTCAGATCTGCCAAACTGCTGTACCCGCGCCCACCCCACACATCCCCAACCTTCTCCTGTTTACTCCTTGCAACCTGTGTGCTTTAATCTGCACCTTGTGGTCTGCTGTGCCTTTTTTTTTTTAAACAAATGCACGTAATAACTTGTCACCTTAAGCATGCTCCCCTTTTGCCTATTTGTCTGTCCCATCTTGAGCTTGCACCACCATAGGGTCTGTCCTCATGTGCCTCTGTGGATTTCTATTCATCTTTATGTACTTTATTTGTAGATTTCTCTCTGATGTATCCCCCTGCCTCACCTCTGTCGAAAATATTTCCCAATTTTTATTTAATAAAAACACCTTGTATTTGCATTTTGAAATGTCCCCCTTTTATTTCCGATTCTCTGTCTCTGTTTTTAAATACATCAACTGAGAATGCTCAGCTTTTATCTTTACGTCTGTCTCCTCCCCATTTGTATACATTCTAGGCCTTTTTAAGATGATGGTCGGTCACACCCATTTTAAAATGGCGGCCACCAACCTCAAAACAAAATGGTTATCGCATCACCCATACCTTAACATGGCAGCCATAACAAGCAGCTGCTTCTTTTTTCTTTGTTTCTTTATTTTGTATCCCCAGAAAAAGACAGCACTTGGCAATTCCTCCACAGCAAGAGGTGGGGACCTAGATAGTTGCTGTCCCTCCACCTCCTGCCCACTCAGAGCTCCATGCTCCATACCATCTCTTCTAGTGGCACACTCACTCTGCCCCCCCCAACCAGGCTTCCACCTCCTGGTTCCACTTTTTAACTGCCTTTATAATTTATTTTTGATTTTTGGTTCACAAATCGTCCCCTAAACCAAAGTATCCTGTCCCTTTTTGCAAGCAAGCCCCCAGTAACACTACTGGCCTCTGCTCTTGTAAACCACTCGGGCCCATTCTACTGTTTCTCACACCACATGGTACCTTTGGACCAATCAGGCCCTGCCCTGGTCCCTTCATACTCTGAACTACTTGTTAGCTGCACTCCACAACGCCAGGAGATGGATACAATAGGAAAAATACCCCAAAACAACTAAACTGAGTCCTTGACTGCAACGCCAGCCAAATATCACTTCCCTCACTTCAGACAATTTTTATTATTAATATTATTATTATTTTTATTAGATGTCTGCCGGATCCACCCAAACAGACTACTAGTAGTTTAGCTTATTGTTCAGCTAAATGCCATTACAATATACTTAGATACATGCAATTCAACATGCAGTTTACATACTAAAATATCATATAAATCAATTTTCATTAAAAAGTTATCCATCCATTTTTCCAAAAGAAGTAAAAAAAGAGAAAAAAAAAATATCCACTAACACTTTGCCACACAGTCCAATATTGAGTCTTGATCATAGGAGTAAAAGAAAAAAAAAAAAAGAATAATTTAACTGATCACAATATGAAAACATATATTATCACTCATAAATTTCTCAAAATTAAGCCAGGATATTTGTAAATAAAGACCATCTCCTAACCTCAGTGAGGCATAAAATGAAGCCATCATGTTTCAGGCTTAACTACCATGGGCTCCTACTCGTGAAGATATGTCACAGCATTATTTAAGGATGCCTGCTCATCAGACCCAAATTAGGAAATCTTGAGCTAACAGCAGTACTCGTCCAGTTGGGGTTCTACCAAGGAACATCCCCCTGTGCATTCAGTTCCATGTCCCTACTGAACCCTGGTATGATGAGAATTATATGCCAGCTGCTATCTGTAGCCAGTTATGGGTCTTTTAGAGACTGAGCCTACCCCAAAAAGCTCCCACATTTTACTTCACTTTTGAGTCCCAAACCTTGAAGCTGAGCCCTACCAATATACACTCAATTAAATTATAATAGGGAATTAAAGGAGATTCCCCTAGAAGGCAGAGTGAGGAGGTCACTAACCAACTTCCGAAGCCATCTGTCAAATCCATCCAGCTCATGAGATCCCCGTTAAATAAATATAGGATAAAGTATGGGGTGCAGTGTGTTATGAGAATTTAACACACACCCAAGTTGTTGGATGGCACATAAACCCCGAGGGCGAAGCCCTCGGGTTTATGCTAGTCATCCAACAACGAGGGTGTGTGTTAAATTTGAGTAAAACACACTGCACCCCATATTTTATTTTATATAATTGAAGGGGTTCTGTTTTTTCCATTGAGAGGTATGAAAATGAATGAAACACAGTTTTGCCTTGTCTCATGGATTTTCTTCATTTGGTAAAATGTGGAGTTTGTAAGAGTGTTACAGTGGGAATTTAACTAACTTTAACAGCAAAGAGAAAAAAAAAGTCTGATTCAATCTCCCGGTTGCTTTTTTTTAGGTTGCTATGGGTGTTGCTAGGTGTTGCTTAGCAGTGGAGTCTAGTAACCCGCAGAGGGAGGGGAAACAGTGATAAAAAAAGTTGCGAGAAAGCTTCGTTTTAATATTTTTTTGAGATAGTAGGGAAAAGAGAAAATATCTTGTCCTTTCACAGCGGCTCAGGAGGTGAGTGTTTGGGTGACTGAATTCACGAGGGACACCGTTTGTGACAGTTTCGAGCTACATTCCGTCTCAAGCATTTTCCAATTGAAAAAGGTGCGTGAATGCCGTAACACCTACTCAGGTGTTACGGTATTTAATACACGCTTTTTCAATAGGAAAAAAACGGAACCCATTAATTATGTATACATAACAAATCAAATTCCATTGATTCAACCAGGTAAAGTTGTGATAACATCTTTAAAGTCTACTACAGGTAAAGAATCCTAATCTTTAAGGTACAATGCTTTAGCATTACTTAGGAGGGCCAACTCGTCAGTCCCATTTTAGGCTATTTTAAGCTGCCAACAGAATCCATCCTGTAGTGGTACTACCACGGAGCATCCTACTGCAGATGCAATTCCATGCCCCTACTGACCCACAATATGATGGGAATTATATGCTAGCTGCTATCTATAGCCAGATATGGGTTTTTAGAGTTTACACCCATCCCAAAATGCACTCACGTTTCTCTCCACTTTCAAATCCAAAACCTTAAGATAGAGCCATATCATTGCACGTCATTACAAACCCAATTTAACCACATAGAGTTTGAATTACTAAGATATTTAATATAATAAAAATCCTAAGAATATTAAGTGCAGTAATATATATTCAGAAGGAGAAGCAATTAACCCCATCAAAGAACCCACTTCAGCACTTTAATAGGTCCACCTATTTCACCCGTTTCCCCAGATTGTCCATTTCCTTATTCAAAATTAGTGAAAACACTGTCTATTCATAGGGATAACCAATAACTTACAAAAATTCATTTTATGAATTATTTATTGCTTTTTTGGAATAAAATGTTCATAATTTGTGCCATAAAGTCAGAAAGACCATTTACTTAAGTTCAAAAATTCAAGCTCCACTTATTCAAGAGTCCATAGGCATATGTATGAGACTGAGGCTTCAATAGTATTCTAGATGTCATGGGTTTTAAAGCAAAACAAAATTTCCAAATATTGAGACAGGCAAGAACATAATCTAAATCTGAATCCAGTATAGCCAATATTTCAAGCCTCAGCAAGCAGGCTAAATTAGTAAATCTGCAAAACAGTAAAAGTACATATACATGTTTGCAAGTAATAATTTACTCAGAATACTATCTTCAGGGGAGAAAACACTCTGAGATTCACACTTCTACCTAGCCCAAATTATGGGATCCAAATGTTACATTATATGTAATATATTAAATGTTTTCCCCTTCTGATGAAGTTTGTGGAAGGTTTAACAGATAGCCAAACTTTAATTGTTTCCAGGGCTATTTGTAGAAAATTGTTTGAAAAGTGAGGCAGAAGTCTAAGCATATATCTTACATACTTTCCCCTTAATAGTCAAATGATGAAGCCAGTACCTCTTAAAGGGGTTTACCTCCACACCTATCCATGTCAGTTGCTTGTGTAGCATCCCATTTTTAGTTTTTCATACCACGTCAGCATGCAAGGAAGTTTGACTGTGAATAAAGCTTGTTTTGGTTTTGTTAAAGATAACCCCATCTCCCTCCCAGGTGGGAGTCCTTGATTCATTTTAAAACTCATTTCCCAATCAAAGGTATTCCTCCAAGAATCCCCTGGTAGAATAGTTTATCTCAGGAAATACAGGCACCTGGAAAACAAATTTAAAACATGCTCCACTAAGTGTAATACGTCAGGTTATGGTAAAGAAGACCCCTTAATCCAGGCCCCTAGGCAACATTAGCATACCTTTTTTAAAGGAAAAACAAGCCTATCAGAACAATTACGTGCCTCAATGTAGCCAGTATCCTCGTGGTGAATCTTCCGAGTTCCCTCAATAGGCTCTTGTAATCCACCTTCTGCCTCCACACTTCTATGTTCGGAGGGGGGGAGTACTATATCCCAACCCATAAGCAGTATTGCCAAAGGGTTGCTTTCAAATGTCCACTCCACTCATTACTGTGTGCTCTCTTCAGCAAAAAAAGCTGTAAACTATAAATTCAAGTCAGAACCCACAGCAAAGACTCTCTCACCCTGTTTTAACAAGACGTCACACCAGGGCAACATGCTGGCAAACTCCAAACACCGAGTAGCAAACATTGCAACAAAGAGTGGCAGAGCACAGCACCACTGCAAAAACAAGCTAGACAAAAACCCCAAAGTAAGTTTCATTCATCAAGTCGAGTTACTGGGGCTCTAAGAATGAAATAGACAAAAATGCTACTTAGTGTGAAGCTGTGAGGAACAAAGCAGCATTGCAGCCCCCCAAATGGACTAATTTAACTGGACACAGGTTGCCACGCTATGCAGTCTGCTGTACCTCATGGCCCGCAATTTTCAACTAAACTGTTTGCAAACCAGATTAGGCCATAAAACAGAGATTCCAGCCAGCCCAGATGAAGCCACTTATTTATAACAGCAGTGAATTTTCAAACAGTTTTCGATCCAGCTCAGGCAGTCAAACAATGAACTCCTGCCAGCCCAGAGGAAAATACTTATTTATGGCAGCACAACCAAACACAGAAAGCCCCAATTAAAAACCCATATCTGTTTTAAAATTCTAGTGGCTACCTGCTAAATAAAAATCTCTTCTAAACCTTGCTTCACCTTCAGAATTACTAGCACCCTGGAACAGGATACCTCATTGGCCTTTCTGCTTAATTAATACAATTACTAAATACTCTATCAAACACAATACAGAAAAATTGCTGGATATCAATTAAATCAGTATAAACCTCAATATAAAATGTCAAATTGGCTAACAAATGATTAAAGATAGCTAAAAACGAGCATGCTTCCCAGAACAAAGTCTTAGGGAGCAAAATTGTGAGCATCAGCCTAGCTGGCATGACCTTTTATACGCTGTCTCCGTCTCTGTCTCTCTCTCTCTCTCTCCTGGCTAATCAGACTCAGGGGAAAAACTTAGGAGCCCTGCCCCTTTTATGAGGTCACTGGTCCCTCTACCTTATTTTCACTAGTTATTGCTCCCTTCTTTCTTTCAATTCCTTGCCCTTGTTCCCCTCCTCCGCCATCCAGTTTTCATTCTGACCCTCTACTATCCCACCCCTTGAGACACACCCTTATTGTTTGGGTCCTCGGGGAACAACCAAGTTATCCTCTTAAATCAGGCAAACCCCATTAGTGTGCGTTAGACATGTTTATTTGTAAACAAAACAAGAAGAAAAACAAATAAAATAGCACAGCCCACTGCAACTAAATACTTTACTTCTAAGTGCTGTCAGTTTCTAAAAGCTTCAGAAGAATGTGTCACACCATGCGCAAGCCAGTCTGATGTCTCAAAATGCATAAATAATAATATCAGTATATAGCTAGCATGCTCACACTCAGTGTGGAAACAGGAAACGTAAAACAAGCAGCTCCAGTAACAGTCATATTTATATTTTCAGTCTGTTGGCAAATTGAAAAACTAAAGTAACACACTTTTGCTACTGCTAATGAAACAAAAACATAAGCTTTATTAGAAATAGAAACAGTAAACCTAACTTAAGTTTGAATTATTTAATCCATTTCCTGTCCTTTTTAAATACTGTATCTTTTTTCGCACAGAACAAAAACAAATGGTGGAGTTGAAACCTAAAGCGTTTGGGTTTGTCCGATATACCATAAGGCCAAAGGTATCACAGTGCTATCTAGTTTCATCAGAAAATACTAGTTTTCATTATTCACAAAATAATATTACAGTTTACATTTAAAGATAAAATTCACACACATGCACAGTTCTACTTCTCAGTATGAGTACAGTGCTTGTCATGGAGTGTGTTTTGTATGCGATTTGCACAAATTCTAAATCACACTGCCGGATTATGTTTTAATCTGTTCATTTCTGGTGGATAAGTATGTGGGTTCTATAACTTATTTAGCCAAACAGGATGCAATCATTGTCCAATCGGTTTTATAAGGAAAATGCCTATTTTTAAATACTAGTGTGCACTGTGATAAGGCGCAGGTGCACATGGGCAATCAGGTAGCATGACACATCACCAGTTCATTTTAAATAGTTCAAAATTTATTTTTATAGTTCAGAATCTTCATCAGTAGCAGGACAGATTAAACACAATGGACCGATCTGGCAGCTTAATCTTCCATTTAGCACATAAAATAATTACTTCTTACTCCTTAGAGCACAATATCATAATGCCTTGGAGTTTACCTCCAGCCCCAAAAGCAATCTGAATACCTATGCTCAATGTTCAGCTTTTATACACTGCAGGGGTCAGGTGACATCTTAACCCCACCCCTATACTTTATTTCAAACAATATATCTTTATTTACAACATCTTAATTTTATATGGTACATCTAAACATTCTCTATTTAACATACCTCAGTTTCATACAAAAAAGTGAAATAAGTCTTTCTGTGAGGTTTTTAATCCATTCTCTAATCCCAGGAAGCACCACCCCTTTATACTCAGTATAAAAGGCAGTCAGAAAATGGGTAGCCGACTCCTAGGGGAACTACTGCACCTGAGAAAGAGTCCAATCTGGGCTCTGAAACACTAATAATAATAATAAAAAAAAAAACAGAAATCTTTGTTTTCAAGAGGTCCCAAATACAGCACCAAACCTCTTTATTCTACCTCCGGAAGGTTTGTAGAACTCAAAACATTATGCATCTTTTAGAACATTTCATTTCAGGGAGAACCCGAAGGTTAAATGTCTTTGCGATAGCGCGAATGTTAAAGTGGCTAAAATTACCGGCACTCACACTATTGCACTGTCGAGCAGAGACTCAGTGGCATATCTCTTACAAACGAACGTCGCATTTCAGCAAAGCTCTTGTAAGAAGAGCATAACTGGATCAAACTAAAGATTCAGGAAGTTCTTTCATTTATTTAAAAGCCTGAAAAGTGCAATAAGAATTTACAGGCTTAAAAGGCCATACTAGGGCATTTTAAAGCGGTGCCCTGCAAGTGATTTCACAGAGGGCTATTTTCTTACAAAAGCCCTCACTACTAAACATACTGTACAAGCAGGCAATTAACAAAGAGGAGAAGCCTGCTAAGCTGGAAACAGCTATATACATACTTTTAATAAAAGGACAGAACAGGGGAGGTTCTATTAATTATTATATAACCTACAATATCTAAGCAAATCCATTTCCCGGGGGCTGATATTTCAGCCCATCAGTATCTATAGCATTTAAAGCCTCACAGTATTTTATTCCCCTCCCAGATAATTTTCTACCTCTTTACATTACTTCAAAAATGTAACTACTAAAGAGCTAATTTCTTTTCTAAGCGCCAACTTCTTATTTTTTTAATGCAGAGAAAGGGGGGGAAGGTTGTTCTAAGTTACGGTAAACCATTAAGAAATGCCGTTCTATTTTTGATTTACACAATAAGATGCTTATTTAAACATTTTTTCCAAAGCATCAGATAATGACACAGACGCGTTTTTGGGTCTGTTTAACCATTATTACCCATAAATCTTTCATTCATTATTTTAATTTTTTTTAAATGCTAAGATCTAAGGTTCAAACAAGCTTAAGGCTCAGTTAGTTACTCCCCTTATTATGATATTTAAGGGACCTAATCTACAAACCCTAATATATTTACTTCCCCAACCAGAGCATTTATTATGCAGCGACTGAAAGAAAATTAGCACAGCTCTGGATCTTCGGGTATAATCTCTAAGCTATATCAGGTTTTGTTTTACAAAAAATATGGGGGTCCCTTTGTGCCTTCAAGATTCTGGAATAACTTTTTCCCTCAATATTATTTGGATTGGCATTCTCTGTGGAGATCATGTCATAAACACATTTCTCAAGACAGATTGCGTCTCATGCAATATCATATTTTACATAACTTGTACTACACCCCGGTTAAATTACAGAAGTGGGGCTACCGAATTCCAATGTATGCAATAAATGTTTGCAGGAAGAGGGAATACTTCTCCACATGTTTTGGTCCTGCCCTAAAATCTCCCCCTTGTGGGATTAAATTAAAACTTTCCTGGACCCTCTCCTGGGCCTTCAGGAATACTTCACTCCCGAGATCTGCCTGTTAGGGGACTTATCTATTAGAGTTAAGGTATGAAAGTTTCACATTTCCATGATTGCCTTATTGGCTAAGAAGCTTATTCTACGTCACTGGAAAGATAAGTCCTCTCCATCTGTCCAGGAATGGGTAAAAGAAATTCTGTCCAATCTGTGCACAGAAAAAGCGATTGCTAGTCTCCACAATAGAATGGCAGCATATACTAAAATCTGGGATCCCCTTCACTCTCTAATTTCACTGGTTCAAGTCTAAGTGTATCTCAGACTATATTGTCATGTAAGACCTTAAGTAAGGTGCTTGGCATTTGACGGGTATTAGGTTGGGTTACTCCAGTAAGGAGAGGGAAGGGTGGGTCAGGCAGTTATTCCTTTACATTGTATCAGAATGTCATTGTCACCGTCACTTAAACTGCTGTTTATTGTGGAAAATGTATCAATAAACTTTAAATTGAAAAAAAAAAAGAAAATTAGCACAGCTAAATACACAACATGACTGTGCAATAATGCGTCAAAGCGCAGTACCCCTTTTTGGTCACAGCCAGCAGAACATTTTTACCAATCCAAGTATAGACTCTGAAAACAAACAAAATAAAGGAAATATATACATAATTTGAGGGTCCCCTGACCTTTCACAGAGGCACTCTGTGACATGCACATATGTTGTATAGTTTATATGGGTGTCCAGTGGCACTCCCTGCCTTCACCACACCCTGTGACAAACTGTCCCAAATGGTCTCTAGAGTCCAGTGGCACCCTTCCCTTCCCTTACCCAGACCCTTTACCAATAAATCAATTATATTCATTGGCTCACCTTCCTCACTCTGGCCCAGCCAAAGTCACTGGAATGCCTCCCTCACTCTGACCCTTTGCCAATAAATCCTCAATATACATTGGTCCACCTTCCTCACTGTGCCCCAATCAAAGTCAGTCAGAAGTACTACTCCCTCACTCTGCCCAATGCCAAGTGGTTGCCGGCATTCAGTGGAGCCCCCCTCAGTTGCCCTATTCCATAGAAAGCAGCCCCTTGGGACCTCTAGCACCCTCTCCATTACTCTGCAACTGTTCCTAGCAATACCTGCCATCCAGTGACACCTTCTCCCTCACACTGCTCAGTAACAAATGTTAGGCCAATGCAACAAGTTAAAAATAAACAATTGCACTTTATCTTCATGGTTATGAGATAAAATAACAGTTTATTGTGAATAAATATAGGCCAGCCCAGTAGCATGGAGGACTCTGGCATCCATGCTTTACCTCCTGCCACACTGGCAACCCACGTTGGTGGTGTGAGCAGGTCACTGGGGATCGATCGAGGAGAAGGAGGAGGAGGAGGAGGACTGAGCATCCCCAGAACAGCTGTCATCCTTATCCTCCAGGGAAGGGGGTGACAGCAGTTGGGGTTAGCCGGGCCCCAGTGGAGGCTAGTGGCTGGCACACTAATTCTGTCAGAAGGAGGGGAAGAGGCAGGGCAGATGCCTGGCATGCTACGTACGGGAGCATATATGGCACCACCATTGTGGTCCCAGCTCACCCACCCCATGGTTAGAAAGGAGAAAACTGCCAGTGATTGGATGATGGCGGGCACCCACTGACTCCACCCCCAGCCAGTTGGACCATTAGAACTGGATCCTGAGTGTGGTGAGGATGAATGCTCCTCCTGCCAATCCTGCCAAAGGAGGGGCAAGCCCTTGGGCAGAAGTTAGTGCCAGTGGACATCAGAGAATGGGGCTGGAGTGCCCGCCTGAATGTGGACTGCTGGCACAGGGGAGAAATGAACCAACTGGAAAAAAAAATACATAAATAAATATAGCTTTCTAGCTGTAAAACTTTTTGTTCCGAAAAAAGGAAAAAGAACTATTTTTTTGACATTATCTTGAGAACCCGAAAGCTTACAGTTTCAGCTCTTTACCATTTTTGTGAAGAAAAATGTGTTTTAAAAACTGTTAGAAAATGGGCTTTACAAATAAAGAAATCTGATTGGTTGGCATGAGGTACATTAACTTGCAGTGAGAGCCCTGTAAGTTAAAAGTCCCAGGCATGCCAACCCAGTGAAGTATCAAGGTGCTTAGCCTCCTCTATCATTGGCTAAAGCACCTCCTTTCATTTTAAAAATCACCACCATTTTTTTTCTCTCTCCTAGCGAGAGATTTTGCCCCCCTAAATGCTCATTCAGTGACACTACAGTCGCCTGGTTTACATAAGTGACAGCCCACTTAGCGATACTGACTGTGGCTCCCCCTGCTCTACACTACAGTACTTAGCACACAACCTTACCCAAGTAATTTTATTATTTTTTTTAAATATACCACAACTCATTCTCTCTGTAACCTGCTGCTCAGGTGCTCACTCACTCCTGAAAATGAAAGTGCTCATCACCTGAGTGAATGGCCGAGTATAGTAGCCCCCCACCCAGAAGCACACAAGTTCTCCCCAAAATCACCCTCACTTAATAATTTAAATCACTGTCACAAGCAAGAAAATCTAGCTCACCAGTCGGCTTTAGAAAACTGCATCTCGTCACTGCAGTTTTGAAATCTGCATCGCGTGCCTCTCCCTGCTACTAAAACTGCCAGCACAAAAGTGCGCTATTCAAAGTACCGTGATGTCAAATGAGTGCCTCACCAAAACCAGCTGCAGAAATTTAGAACTTTATTTTCGATCTTCTCCTGTTATTGACAGCATATAAAAAAAAAAAAGTTCAGCAATGGAGCAGCAAAACAGGAAAGGCTCACGCTAATGGGGAAGGGGGGCTGATATAGCACACTATCAGAGGTACAGTCATGGACTACTTTACATCAAAAGAACAAAAAAGGAACTGTAGTCATTTTTATAGAATTACTTGATATTTTTTCTTTGTAATCCTAAAAAAATTACACAGTTAGCCCATTTTCTAAGCACAATAATACCCTTTAGGGTGGGCAGTATGGGCAATACCGGACCTTCCAGGGGCTATAAGGCCCTCCTCCTGTGGTATCGGGCCTCATTACACCCCTGGACGGTGCAGTATTGCCCAATACCACCCACCCTGTTGGGTATTATTGCTTGCTTACCACAGATCAAATACTATATATTTATTTATTTATTTATTTAGACAGCCGTTTGGAAAACCTTTGAGCCATAGGCTCATTTACAAAGGTACCTTGTCACAGTAAGACAAATGAAAATACACAGTATAACAGTATAACACAGTATAACAGCAACTTAAGACATAGATACAAACAAGCTGGTACAGGTAGGATTTATGTAAACAATACCAGAGTTATGTTGTCCTTAGCAGCTTAGTAGTAAGCTTTGTCATTAGTATTGAGTACGGCTTTGACTAGTGGCAATTACAGCTTCGGGTGTTAACAAGGTGGTTCCAGAAGGACATTTTGAAGTACTCATATAGTTGGAGCTCGAGATGGAGGGGGCAGTGTGTTGAACCAGGAGGGCCCAAGCTGAAGGCTCTTGGCGAGAGGTCCTAGCTCTAGGGATAACAAGAGTGGTTTTCCCAGAGGTCCGAGTATGAACTAGTGGGACAGAGCGGCGGATGGTGGTGGTCAATCCAGGCGGGGATAACCCAAGGAGGGTCTTCTTTGTAAGGGTACAGGTCAGATATTTGAGGCGCTCATCAAGATCAAGTACCAGCGCTTTAGCGTACGGTAGACAGGTGTGTGTTAGCCTAGGTGCCCCAGTAATTAACCTGCAGGCCTTATTCAGAGTAGTGCAAATTTTATGGAGTGCGGTCTGATCAGCAGCACCATACACCGGCAGTCCATAGTCCACTAGGGACAGGATAGAGGAGGTGACTCAGGTCAAGAGCCTCCTGGGGAGGCAGTGTTTATACCGATGCAAGATGCCCAATCGGATATTGATGGCAGTGGCTAGGGCAGAGATGTGTCCATGGAAGGAGAGGGAAGGGTCAAAATGGATCCCTAGGTATTTATAGGAGCAAACTTGTTTGAGTGGGAAAGAGGACCCAGAGAGAATGAGGAGTTTGAAGTTGCAGGACTTGTTTTGAGGATGAGTGAAGAACATGTTTTTTTTTTTTTTTTTAAGATTTATCACCAATCTATGTTCCTTGAACCAGCCCTCGGCTTCAGCGAAGGACTTCTGCAGCGAGTCCTGGAGGGCAATAGGGTTACGACTTGAGGCAAAGATGACTGCATCATCAGCATACAATAGAATGTTCCCCGAGTAAGAGCGTGAAAGGGTGTTAAGGTAAAGGGAGAATAGTAAGGGGCCCAGAATGGAGCCCTGGGGAACCCCAGAAAAGATGGGACAGATGTCTGAGTAGATCCCATTAATTTTTACACACTGTGAGCAGTCAGACAGATAACTGGTGCACCAGGAGATAGGCCCAGCAGCAAAACCAGAGAGACTAAGGGCATCAAGAAGGAGGGGGTAGGAGACAGTGTTGAAAGCTTTAGAGAGGTCAATGAAGACCGCACCAGCCAGAGAACCAGTGTCTAAGGAGAAGTGGAGAAAGTTGGAGAACTCTAGGAGGGCTGTGTTGGTACTGTGGCCCACTCAGAAGCCATGCTGCTCAGGACATAGGACATTGTAGGTGGAGAGGTCATCAGAGATTTGAGAGGCTACCACTTTTTCCAAGGCCTTGGAGAGAGGAGAGAGAGAATGGAGATTGGCCGAAAGTTTCCAGCCACAGTCCTATCACCACCTTTAAAGATAGGGGTGACAGTGGTGACTTTCCAGGCAGTTGGAACCTTCCCCAGGCAAAGAGAGTGGTTGATGAGGCACATGATCAGGGTAAGGACTGTGTCTAAGACCAGCCGTGGGATACAGGATCAGGGTGTCACTGCCGTGCTATTACTCTTGAGGGCAGTGACAAGGTGCGCCTAAGTTCTTGGGCAGAAACACGGCGGAGGAGAAAAATGAGGGTGAGAAAGATTTACTGCAGGCGCTGGGGAGGAGGGTCAAAAAATTTGTAGGAGGATAGGGCTAAGGTCAGTGAATGAGATGTTGAGGTGGTTGGCTATGAGGGCTGGGTCTGAAGAGATCACACCATTAATGTTGATCTGGGGTGGGGGGAGTGTGCACTCCCATTTAACTGTTTAATGTTATCCCAGAAGGTTCTGGGGTTCCCCCATGAGGCTGTGAGTGAGGACCGATAGTGCTCGGACTTGGCCTTTCTGATGGCCCGAGTGCATTTGTTTCAGGTGGCAGCATATAACTGCCTGTCACTGGGCCGTCCAGTCTCAATGGCACGGTGCCATAGGTTGTTCCTATGTTTGAGTTGGTGGATCAAAGCTGGGGTCACCCAAGGGGCATTCTGCCTTTTAGAACAGCGGGTCGACATTGGGGCAAAGATATCACAGGCATTATTAAAAGTTCAGGTAAAGAAGGAGAGAGCTGGGTCAATGTCAGGAGTTGCCTGTATAGGAGACCAGTCAATTTGGGACAGAAGTTCCTTAAGTTTTGTCAGACCACCAGGTATTAGACGCCGCCGGCATGTGGACTGTGCTATGGGTTTGGGGACTGAGGATGACCAGTGGAATAGAATGGGGGAGTGATCGCTGAGAGAGTCTGGGAGGACTTGTACGTTGGGGATCCGATTAGGGAGGTTGGTGAGTACCACATCAAGCAGGGTACTGGAGCCTCCTTTGGGGTTAGTCCTGGTAGGTTGGGTAACTAGTTGTGTTAGGTCTATTGCAGAAAAGGAGTCATGGGTAGAGGAGGAGGGTTGAGCCAGTTGACATTTAAGTCACCCACCAGAATTTGATCAGCGGAAGGAGGTAGTGAAAAGGTATTCTGTAGGAGAGGCAATGGCCTGCGTTTGGTCCCTGGGGGGCATGTATGCAGTAGTCAGATAAAGGGGTCCCTTTAAAGGGTCAGGGGTTAGTTTCAGCGTAAGCGCCTGGGCCCTGGAGTCAAGGATTGAAGTAGGCAGAGCTAGTACGTGGAGAGATTCCTTGACATAAATAGCGCAGCCGCCGGCCCATCTCCCAACACGGTCGGACCGGAAGAGGGTGAAACCAGGAAGGGAGACCAGGGAGTCAGGGGAGGATTTCCACAGCCAAGTCTCAACCAGAGCAATGACATCAGGGTTAATTGATGTGACCAGGCATTGTAGTGAGTTAAACTTTTTTAGGAGGCTACAGATATTCATGGAGACCATGCAAAGGCCTGTGGTGCTAGTCGGAGAGCTCCTGGGAACCGGGCCAGGGTTTGGATGAATGTTCCCTGACAGGAGTAGTAGCATGAGTAACACCCTAGCTGGGAGATGGTGAGAGGTTTTCCTACGATTGACATGGGGGGGGAGGGGATGTTAAGGGAGCAGGGAGCAGTGGGTGGGCAGGGTGGTGCAGGAAGGGAAGGCAAGAATAAGAAGACACCCAGCGATTACAATTTTGAATGGTTACTGCTATAATAAGTTAAAGATATGCAATCACATTTTCTCTATTTCTTTTTATTCATTAATTTTGTTAGCGAGTGAGTCTCAATGAGACATAGCTGTCCCTTTTTTCAGGCGTGACCCACAATTAACTAAATATATGCAATCATGCAGAATAATAAATAGTCAGATACATTTGGGTTCTAATTGTGTGACTAAACTATTGACTGGTGCATGAACAATCCTTATGAAAAAGCATTCGGTGCCTGTGCAGCAAGGGTGACTTAAAATGAAAATAACTTCTCCATTGTTAGATAGAGGGGGAGGATTTTCAAAAGGGTTAGGTGCAGACACAGTTGCATGCTGCACCTGTGTCTGCATCCATTTGCTTGCATCCAGGAAGCATTGCTGCTATTTTCTGAAGTTCCATCCATTTATGGTAAAAATTAAAAATTTACAGCAGAAAATGGATGCAACTGTGTACATTTTTAGATGCAGTTGTATGTGTATTTGGATGCAAACTCTGGATGCTGTTAGGCCATCTAATAGTGGTCTAACAGGTTTGGACACATTCCTACTCTGAAAATAGCAGCAGACTCAGCTTGGGCAGATCACTTTGAAAATTCCCCCATACCGTAGTTTCCAAAATAAAAAACGTACTACTTTGGTTTTGTGACAAGATCTAACAAGATATAATGTTTCAGGTTTTAAATCTCAGTACATTTCCATGTATTGTGCATAAAAGTCTTGAAGCCCATGTTTTTCAGAGGTTTTATACATCTCCTCTCTTCTGAATTACCAAACCAAATTTGGCAGAATTATGGAGTCCAGCACAGATGAGTGTGCATGCCAATTTCCAGGTCCCTAGGTTAAAAGGTGGTCCTGGTATGGATGGCCAAGAATTGGGGTTTAACATTACGGTGCATGCTTCTAGTTATAGATAGCACACCACTAATATTATAAACTTTGTATAATGTGACTGCTATCTACAATTATTTTTTTTTAAGTGAACTCACACATCTCATTAGACTGCCTTCTGATGAACAATACAACTATCAACTTTTAGAGTTATGTATTTTTCTTTTCATTTTTTGCTTTTAAAAGTTTTGTTCATGTCCAATATTAACTCAAAATGAAGTTTGTTTTTTCCAGCTATTTTCTTTCATATAAAGTGTTCAGAAAGGACGGACCCTCGAGAGGCGGGGGTGTAGCAATCTACATCCATGACAAATATGTCACCTCCATAGCAAACTATTAGTCTGCCTAAGGAATTTGAATGTCTTACATTCGAACTGCAGCTTACCAACACAACTATTATGCATGTTATTGGCTGTTACAGACCTCCTGCTGCAGGTTTAAAATTACTGAACCACCTAAGTAATGTTCTTAAAACAATATCCACTGAAGTCATATTTTTGGGTGATTTGAATCTGGACTGGCTCTCTGCAGCATCTAAACTGCTAAAAGTTATGTGACACATTTGGTTTTACACAAATTATAACTGAAACTACTAGGCCCAACATCAAAAGCCCAGAGAAGAATACTTTGCTTGATGTAATATTAGTCAATAAACCACACCTATTTACTCATGCAAGTACATTCTTCAGCAACGTCAGTGACCATTGTGCAATAGCCTGTGTGAGGTCTACTTCCAAGGCAGTGTCATCCTCCAAGTTTGTTCTCAAGAGATGCCAAAGGAATTTTGACCAGATAGACTTGTGCTCAGATCTGCAGCATGCTATCTGGCAGAATTTCTACTTGGCCCAAACTGTGGATGAGGCCTAAGAGGAATTTCATAAAATAGTGCTCAGGACTATAGACAAACATGATCCGCTAGTAAAAACCAGAACCAAAAGGAAAACCTCTCCATGGTTCACTAGGGGATTGAAAGCCACATTATTGCATAGAGAGATAGAGAGTCCTTGTGGAAAAAAGCAAGAAAAACTAAACTTCCTGCAGATTGGAAAGCCTTCAGGGCAGCTTGGAATCGGAGTACTAGGCTTATCAGATCTGAGAAAGCAAAGTATTTCCAATCTGAAATTATTAATGCTGCTAACGACTCTAGGGAATTTTGGAAAACTCTAAAGGACATCGAAGGTTATTCCCATGCTTCCTCCCTCCCCCCCAAAAATATCACCAAGGATGGTGATTCCTTTACTGACATAGAATCTATTCGTGAACTTCTAAACAACCACTTTGCTACAGCACGATTAGCCTTTGATGCCTCACCAGCCAGCTCGCTACGATCTCAGCTAGGTGTTCAAAAATGGGATTGGCTCAACCATTGTTTATTAACGCAAAAAGTGACCTTCATCTTCAAATCTGTCACTGTAAAGCAAATTGAGGACCATCTCCTGGCTCTAAATACTATAAAAAGTGCTGGCTCAGACCAAATAGAGCCGTATTATTTAAAGTTAGGATATTATGCTCTAGCCACTCCGATAGCACATCTCTTTAATATGTCCCTCATGTAGAGTTCTAGTCCATCTATGTGGAAGACAGCTCAGGTGATTCCACTCTTCAAATCTAGTGACATTTGCGACTTAAACAACTATCGCCCCATTTCTTTACTCCCTATTTTGTCAAAGGTACTGGAGAAAGTAGTGAACTTACAGCTGAGACAACACCTTAAAATGCAGAACATTCTAAACAAGGCCCAATTTGGGTTTAGGCCAAATCATAGCATGATCTCTGCACTTGCCAAAGTCACAAATGACTAGCAGATAGCATTAGATAACAAAAAATACGTATGTAGCCTATTCCTTGATCCGAGTAAAGCTTTCAATATGGTGGACCATGACCTTCTTATTACCACGCTGCTTATTGTTGGAGCAGGCCCATTGTCTGTCAAGTGGTTCACTAGCTATCTCACTGGACACCACCAACAAGTCAGAGCTGATGGCAATCTCTCTACACTGAAAACTGTGCAAAGAGGAGTGCCCCAGGACCTATATTAGGACCCTTGTTGTTTGCTGTCTATATTAATAATTTAAATGATGGAATCTCAGATGCTAATAGTCACCTGTTCACGGATGACACAGTGCTTTACTTAGCCACGCTTTCTC
This sequence comes from Neoceratodus forsteri, assembly GCA_016271365.2. NCBI lineage: Eukaryota > Metazoa > Chordata > Ceratodontiformes > Ceratodontidae > Neoceratodus > Neoceratodus forsteri. Next base: position 1,064,026,950 of record CM028131.1, on the reverse strand, counting down.
CAGACCAGGCCTGCAAAGACCTCCAACTTGAATTTATCCATCTTCAGGAAAACCTTCTGCATCTGAAGTTGTTCTTAAATGCTAAAAAATACAAAGCTATGCTTTTTGCTCCAACTACATGCATATATAATACAAAGGGTACCCTTACCCTTCCTGTCATACAGTCGCTGCTTGGTAAATCCCTTGAGTTTCTATCAGTCTTCAAGTACTTGAGGGTCTGGGTTGACTACAGGCTTACGTTCTTCATCCACATTGAAAACCTCACCAAGAGACTAAGACAAGGACTTGGTATATTCTTTTGTATAAAGCATCTACTAACTCAGGAGGCTAAAAAACGTCTCATACAAAACAACATTCATACCGCTCCTAGATTATTCAGATATCCTGTATGGTCATGGGACTAGTACGGCTTTAGGGAAACTCGACACCGTATATCATTGGGCAATTAGATTCATCACAAATGCACCATACTCCACTTATCACTGCACCCTCTACTCTATACTTGGCTGGTACTCTTAGTTACAGATGGCACAAAAATGCTATACTTTGGACCCTTACAGAATTGACAAATAAGATTCCTAAATACATCTGACTACCTTTCTGCCAACCAGGGAAATATCTTCTAAGAAGCCTTACATATACCTCACTTGTCATTCCTAAGGTAAATGCACGTTTTGACAAAGCGACCATAAGTGACTTCCTACCTACCATTTGGAACACTGTGCAAAAAACCTTAAAAATAGTTCTCCCAGTGAAAGTACCCTTCTACAAATCTCTCTTTGCTACAACCTTTAAAGAAGTATGCAACTGCCGTCATTAGCTAACCCGCACTAGAATTTCTCCTTTTCTTCCAGTGCCCAGCTCTACTATGGCTTCTACTGTCTGGAATTTGTGGTCACAAGGTGGCATGTTATCTTGTATTATTTGACACAATTTGACTTATTTGATGCAAACATATGTATTGTAGTAAAACCATGTTCCTCTCTCTCTCCATCTCTCACTCTTGAATATGTTGCACAAACTATAACCTAATTTGCAATAGATTATGTCATGTATTATATGCTTAACATACTGTACTAACTAAATCCTATGTGTAAGACTGTATTTTATTGTGCCCTATATATACGTTCATCTACCTTTTGTATACCCATGCCTGTACCAGGTCCACCTTGCAAATGAGTTGTCTCAACTATGTTTTCACCTGGATAAATAAAGATTGATTGATTGATTTCTGGTGACTTGTGTATGCACCCAGTGTTTACATTTTTAAAAAACTTATAACATAAAAACTACAAAATTTCATTTTAAAACCATGAACATGCCCTATTCTGGCATGAGATCCAAACAATTAAGTTTCATTTGTTAAACTGGTCAAGTTTTTTGAGCTGTCTAGTGGCAACAAAAATCATATAAAGAAGAATTTTGTGTAAATTCACTAATTAGAAACTGTCAAACCACTAAACTGATTGCCACCAAACTTGCCAAGAAACTAACCCCTAGGAATTTTTTTTTTTTTATTTTAGTTTTTGTTGACCGGGTAAGTGCACTAGACAAATCCTGCCTATTTTCAGGCATGACCCGGGGGAGGGGGATACAGATGAATGTCAACTGACTTTGAACCAGATTAAGCTATTCGTGGTATTTTTAGTGAATGAGGGAAATTTGGCCAGGACATCGGGGAAATTCCCCTACTCTTTTCGATAAGTGCCATGGGATCTTCAACATCCACCTGAACTACCACCAATGCAGGCAGATGGAACCTCGGTTTAACGTCTCATCCGGAAGACGGCACCTCAGAAGTGCAGCACCCCTCTCATGCTGCACTACAGTGTCAGTACTGCGATATTAACCCAAGTGCCAGATGTGGGAACTGAACCCACAGCCCTCTGATCTTCCGGCCTCAGAGGCAAGTGTGCTACCTACTGAGTCACTGACACTGTGGAATGGAAAGGTGCACACTGAATTGCCCATCCGGAGTGTTGCAATTGCCAATATATAAGTTTCAAAATCCCCATTCTGCATCAAAACACTAAATGAACCTTAACATACAGGTGCTACTATACCTATGTAATACGTCAGCAATATTAGACAATAAGTAACAGTCTCACTCAGTGGGTTAGAAACATAAAAACATAGACTTTGATGGCAGATAAGGACTGCTTGGCCCACCTAGTCTGCCCATTTCCCTACCTGCTGGATAAGCTGCAGATCTTTTTTTTGCATGATATGTTTATACCGCCTCCCCATGCTTCACTGGCCCCCACTCCTTCAGGCTCCACAAGTTCCCCCCCAACCCCACTGACCTTAGTCAGCCCTCCTCAGGTCCTCAAATCACAGCCGATCCCTTGGATATCCCAGCGTATCCCTATTGCCGGGCAGGTCCCCCTCCTCCGAGGGGGAAGGGCATGGGGTGGTAGGGGAAGACCCTGACACGCACTTCATTAGGGCCCAGGGATGCTGCTGAGGAACAGGAGGCCCTGGACAGGTACTGGAGGTGCTCAGGGAATGGAGATCCATCATCTTGGTGGCCAGCGAGCAGTTTTCCGATTTTCTGTGGGGGCAACATGGTGACGTCATGGTATACGCCGATGTCCGCTCCTCCCCCAGTTAAATTTGGGCCGTGCTCCCTGCGATACTCCCAGCCTCCGCTAGTAGCCATCAGGTGCCGGACCTATCCCCTGCCCTTCCCCAGAGAAGAAGAGCTGTCGTAGGATGCTCAATCTTTCTCCCCCTGGCTGGCCCTCCAGTGACCTGGGCTCATTCCCTAACCCGGGTCGCTGGCGTCGCAAGTGGAAATCCAACTGCTGTGCCGGCGGGCCGGCAGCTGCAGATCTTAGTTAACCAACAGCCTATTTCTTCCTACCCCCCACAAGAATTGACTTATGTCTGTCCCATACATTCTTGAATTCTCCCAGTTTTAGACCCCACAACCTTCTCAGGGAGCCGGTTCCATGCACCCTCTTTGTGAAAAAATACTTCCTCACATTGCCCCCGAGCAGTCCCTCCTCTATCTTCAAATTGTTTCCCCTTGTTCTTGCACATCTCTTTTTCTGAAAGATGCTATCCTCTTGTACTTTGTTGATTCCACCGAGGTACTAAAGTTTCTATCATGTCCCCCCCCTTTCCTCAAGGGTATACTTATTAAGCTCCTTTATTCTCTCCTCGTATGGCTTCTCTTGCAGATCCTGCACCATTTTAGTTGCACTCCTTTTAACTGTCTCCATCCTGTCTATGCCCTTGCAGAGATGGGGTATCCAGAACTGGACAAAGTACTCCAGATGGGGTCTCACCAACTGACTGTACAGAGGGATAAAAACTTCCTGTTTTCTGCTGGTGATGCCCCTTCCTATATATCCCAATATCCCTCCCCAGCATTCCCTACTGCCTTCTCACATTGCTTGCCAACCTTAAAGCTATCTGATATGATTACCCCCAGGTCCCTTTGCAATTTTGTTGTTGTTGCTACCCCCCAACCCCAATTGTGTACACGTCCCCTGGGTTTTTGTTTCTCTCTCAGTTGTACTACTTTGTACTTTTTTGAAATTGAATCCAAGCTGCCATACGTCTGACCATTCCTACAACCTTGTCAAGTCCCTTCTCATCCTTTCCATGACCCCTTGTGTATGAACCCTGTTGCAAATCTTTGTGTCATCTGCAAAGAGGCTTACTTTTCCTTCCAGTCCCTCTGCAATGTCACTTATAAAGACATTAAAAAAAGGACTGGACCCAGTACTGAACCCTACTGCACCCCGTTAGTAACCCCCTTTCTTCAGAGTACACTCCGTTTACTATTACCTGTTGTGTCCTGTTGTCCAGCCAATGTTTTACCCAGGCTACCACCCTGGGACCCACTCCCAGGCTAGTTAATTTGTTTATTAATCTGTTGTGTGAGACTGTGTCAAATGTCTTGCTAAAGTCTAGGTAGGCCATGTCCACAGCCCCTCATTGGTCTACTACTTTGGTCACCCAGTCAAAGAAATTAAATAGATTCATCTGACATGACCTTCCCACTGTGAATCCATGCTGCCTTGGGTCCTGTGCCCCACTGACCTCTAGGTACTCGACAATTCTTTCCTTCAAAAGTGATTCCATCATTTTCCCTGCCACAGAGGTCAAACTGGCAGGTCTGTAGTTTTCTGCCTCTGTCTTGTTCCCACTTTTGTGAAGGGGATCACAACCACCCTGCTCCAGTCCTCAGGTACCACACCATCCTCCCATGATTTGTTAAAAAGGGTAGTCAGTGGTGTCACTAGTTCTCCCCTTAATTCTTTTAGAATTCTAGGATGAATGTCATCAGGACCAATTGCTTTGTCCATCTTTAGTTTTAGGAGTTCTTTCAGAACCCTTTCTTCTGTGAAAGGACTGGAATCAACCCCCCTATCCAGATTGCTTCTATTAACTGGATTAGGTGTCTCCCCTTCCTCCTATTTTGTGAATACTGAGCAGGAGTATTAGTTCAGTATCCCTGCTTTTTCATTATCCCTCTCTGCCCACTCACCACACATTCTATTCAGCTGCACTATCCCTCTCTTTCTCTTTCTTTGCTCCCTAATGTACCTGTAAAAGGTTTTATCCCCCTTCTTAACCAAGTTGGCCCTCTTTTCCTCAGTTTGGGCCTTTGCTATTCTGACTGCCTTCCCTGCTTCCTTCTGCCTTAATTGGTACAGTTCTCTGTCCTGCTCCTTCTGTGTTTCCTTATACTTCCTAAATGTTATCTTTTTGTCCCTAACCTTCCTCACCACCTCTTTTGAGAACCATAGTGGCTTTCTCTTTCATTTTGATTTATTTGCTTCACACAAAGGCTTGTTGCCTCTGTGATGGTGGTTTTGATGTTTCTCCAATGTTGCTCTACCCCTCCTTCTTGCCTGTTTGCTAGTGCTTTTCTAAGGCACTCTCCCATTTAGACAAAGTCAGCCCTCCTGAAGTCCAGTACCTTCACTTTTGTATGGCTTGACTCTGCAGCTGAGTTTATCATGAACCACACTGTTTGGTGGTCACTTGTTCCCAGATGGTTACCCACTTCTAGATCTGAGATCCTCTTACTGTCCCCATTTGAGAGTACAAGATCTAAGTTTGCTCCCTCCCTACTGGGCACCAAAATTAGCTGTCTGAGGCATGCCACCTGTAGGGCATCAAGAATGGCCCTGTTCTTGGATGTGGCTGCAGCAAAGGTGCTCCAGTTAACATCTGTCATATTCAGGTCCCCCATCAACAATATCTCTCCTTTCCCTGCCATCCAAAGGATGACTTCTAGCATATCCTTGTCCATTCCCTACCCCTGGGGTGGGGTCTGTATACAACCCCTGTGCGGATTGTGGTGCCATTTCCAGTCTCTAAGGTGACCCACAGTGCCTCCTCTCTTCCCTGTTTACTCTTTTGTTCCATTGCTTTTATCCCTTCCCTTACATAGAGAGCTACTCCTCCCCCTCTTCTACCCTCCCTGTCTCTCCTGTAGGTTGTGTACCAAGGTATGTTAACATCCCAGTCATGGTTCACTTTGTACCATGTTTCTGTGACTGCCACTATATCCAGGCATCCCTCTTTCATCAAGGCCACCAGATGAGGGAGCTTGTTGCCCAGACTCTGGGAATGAGAGAAAAAATTCAATATGTGATTAAGGCAAGTAGCCACAACTATTGAGCTGCTACTGTGTATTTTATTTTTCAAATGCAGATGTATTGCATGAATAAATTGCACTGGAGATAATACAGTTCTTATTGCACAGCTCAATGTCTCAGCAGAAGTCTGCTTGAAGTGCTTAATGCATGGAAACAGATCTCATGGGATATTTGTAGCAATACAACAGTGTTTATTATGACATTTTTACCAACAGATATATGTGCAAAAAATACTTACCCCACTCTAGCAGACATTCATGGCTGGTAGATGACCACAAAACCATGGTGCTTCACCCAGCAAGGGCTTCATCAGGAGGTGTGGCTACATGTTTATGGCGCTGGCTATCTACGCTATGTCTGTGCTCATGTGATCATTGAATGAATTTTATTTAAAGTGACATACAACTGTATCATACATAGAATTCCACATTCTGTAAACAAAGTGCAGTGTGTAAAACTGATCAAAATGAAATCCTGCTATATTACTATGCATATAGAAGACATACTGGTTACAGTATCACATTTACATGCAAATGGCTTGTAGTGTTATAAATAATTTATGATCTTCAGTTTCATTATTCATTTGCAAATGTCCATTTTGTCCTGCTCCAATGCTTCAGAAGATCATTTTCTTATACTTGACAAATACCACTGCCACCAGTTTTTTTGTTTTGAACCTCAAATAAAAGAAAATCAGCTCACAACATACAGTATGCAGAGAGAAGTTGTTCAATTCATAAGAACCTTCTTAACTACATGGCATACTAAAACAAAAACAGGTTGCATCTCTCAACTACGTAATATTGTCTGATCACATTCATTTGACCAAGCTGCTAAAATTCCATTTTGTCATCTTATAGTATAAAAATTTCCAAAGCCTAAGTTACATGTCTCTGGCTAATGGCAATTTCTCGGTGTTTAGTTTTCAATTGTTTTAGTCTTTTGGTCATTTAGTTAGTAAATGTTCATGCATAAACACCTATGAATCCAATCAAAAGTGTTCATGGGAAACATTTTGGATAATGTGATTACTATGGATACAATTCTATTTATGCATACAGTATATTCTAGCATCTATTCTAACAACTCCCCATGTTGCTCCATTCATAGACAAAACATATATTTTCCATAATAACTTAGGGTTATCAGAAACCTGGTTATAGACATTCGAGACTACAGATAATGTCACCTTTCTGAATGACATATAGTGTCATTTTAGTTTTTATTCAAGAAAGGATTTAAAATCAAAGATGTCATTATGGCCCTGTGGTTTGAGTGATCTGAGTCTATGGATCTACATGGCTTCTTTTTGAAGAAGTCTCTGTAGATGAGCTCCCGTCTCACTGGAGCCTTAACATGCTACAGTGGTATTCAATGCATGCATTGAACAGAATTTCCATGAGCTTCTTTAAAATGTAGTCCTAATGAGATGTTCTCTTTACTTTTTACAGTGTCAAGTAAGTGATCTTGAACATTACTCTTTTTCTCTGTGCGACCTACATATAGTTTCTTATAGGGGGAAAATTATACAAAAGACTACGTACTGTAGGCTGTGCTGCACATAACAAATCCTCTATTAGAAAATCTATGTTCGCCATCTGGATGTTCAGGAGCATCTCTCATTACGGTATATTGTATTTGCAAATGTTGCATTTTTTTACATCTCCAGAAACCAGGTTTAAGTGTCGGTAGAGTCCACCCACTTTGCATGGCAGTATTTTCATTCTGTTAGTGACTTTTTAACTAGCTTATCCCACAGATTTTGAACCCTTCTAAAGCTAATTCAGGGCTTTCTTCCTATATAGACAAAGTGCTATCACTAGTTAGAATCTGCCAATTTTGATACACAATGGAGCTTATTTTGACAGCAACCCCACTGTACTCAATTGAAGGGGTTAATGGGGGTTGTAACATGGGGTTAGCTGTCTGACACAGTTGATTGGTCTAGCACTGCCACCTGACCATGCATTAATGCACCATATATTCATAGTTGATCTTAGCAGGTCAGTTGAGAAATCAGTGGGCAGCACAAGTCTTTTTGTCTGCCTAACATCAGAAACCTGAAAAGCAGCCATTTGAAACTGGCAGATTTGTGAGATCTTGTGGACTGCTAACTCCATGTAGTCAGTGATACTGAGCTGGCTCACCAGCCACCCGGGCCATGGATGTCTGTGGCTGCAGAGCACAGTGACAGTGCAGACTATTCACAATGTGTGTGTGTGTCACACTTTGTCTCTCTGTTGCTGTCTTTTCATTGAAGCTCAGTGCCATTGTCCCTGGACTGTGTACACAATGCATTGGAGAGAGCTGTATTTCTGTGTCCCCTTCCATTGGCAGGCTCTTTGTGTGTACTGCTGCTTGTGACATCGGTACCCGCCAGCCCACGATTCCTAAGTGCAGTGCATCCTGCAGCAGATTGTCCCCTACCCACCCCGCGGATTTCTGGGGACCCACTGCACAGTTTAGTGTGAGTCAGCCATGACTCTGAACACTTTGGAGAACAGAGCTGTGAATAATATGAGCAGGTCCCCCCTGCCCCTATCCCGTGCATTCTGTGAAATTGAGTAGAAGTGATTTGCAACTATTCCATTGCACTGCATAATAACTGCATGCTTCGGTGAGTGACATTAAAGTAGAGAATGAGAGATAGAGAGATAAGATCGATGGCGGCATGTTTAATGTTAGATTGTGGCACTGCCCTCTCTGTCAAGTTGCTGTTAAGTCAGCAGTGCAGAAGAAGTGATTGGGACAGAATGAAGCTCCAGTATCAGCTCCTGAGTTGTGGTCTATGTCCTCCTCCATTGGTGTTGTGGCTGTCTGTCTCAGAAGGCCACCATGTGCTCTCTCTCTCTCTCCCTCTCTCTCTTTCTCTGTTCATAGTGGTTTAAATGTGTGTGTGGCTGTCCAATGCTGTGAAGAGAGAGCATGAGGCAACGAGCATGAGCGAGTGGCTGATGCCAGGTGGGAGTGATTCTGCCGTGTGGTAGGTGGAGGTGATTTTTGCATCAGCTGAAGCATACAGTGCAGCACCTGACTGAGTTGTTACACACAGAGGAAAACAACAGAAAGTGATCTGAGCAAGTGTCACTAGTGATGTGAACAAGTGTCAGTGTGTGATGTCCTAAGATGGGGGCTCATAGTTCTGCAGGTAAGTGGGGTGTGGAAAAGTTCCTACTGTCTGTGTCGGTGAGCATGAAGAGACAGTGCATCACAGTAGTAGGTTGTGGTTATCATGCAGAGTGTGGATGCGAGTGTGATTTTCATGGAGTGGGTGGGGACACATAGTGGTTTGCAGCAGAAATGTCACAAATCCTGTGACTAGTGTTATCTAACAGTTCTGTACACATAACAGCACTGCAGGATGCATTACTTTGTAGGGACTATTTTAAACAGTGGAAGAATACAGCAACTTTCTTGCTGTTTAAACAGCAAACACACACACGCGTGCACACACACACACACACACACACACACACACACACACACACACACACCACCTTTCTTGATATTATTTGTTTCAACATACTCTATGTTATAAGCGCAATAACCTACAGAGTGTTGATTAATCCCCAATACCTGTACACCCTGTAATGGGTTAGTGCTTACTTCATCGTGTCCTTGTTTATGTGCCCTATTCTGGCATGACATTTAACAAACCAGTAAGTTTCATTCTTGAAATTGGTCCCCTTCTTGAGTTACCCAGTGGCAACAAACATCTTAAAAGGGGGAATTTAATGTAACTTTACTAATTAAAAACTGTCAAACCACTAAACTGATTGCCACAAAATTTGCCAAAAAAAGTAACACCTAGGACTGGGAAGGTACATACTGAATTACCCATTCCAAAGACTGCAATTGCCAATATGTAAGTGTTCAAAACCCCCACTTTTGACAGAAAAACCAAGTTAACCCTAACATACAGGTGCTACTTGTGTAATATGCAGGCAATAAAACATGACAAGGGCATTGGTTGTCATGGTTTGATGCATGCCCATGTGAATAGTGAGGCATGAGGCACTTGCACCAAGTGTCTTCAGCACTTGTAACTACTTAACCAATGACAGACAATGCCCCTAATGCACTTACAAAATAGGTTCATACCTATAAATAGAAGCAAAGTACACAAATTATTACAAATGCAAGAAAAATAATTGGTTTAACACTTTTCAAATTTTAAGGTAAAATGGTCCCCAGAAGAACATGCACTGGACTGGGTGCTGTACTTCTGAACTGGGTGAGTAAAACAGCTTAGAAAATGGGCTGAAATTTTTCTGGCCTCTGATTGGCAGATACCCCCTGGCAAGGGATGCATTTATGTGCCAACAGAAACCAGGAAGTAGCAAGTGTCACTACAACCTGCCTCATTACCACTGAAATCCCTGTGCCAGATAAGGAAGGAAGGAGTGCCAGGAAGTAGGCTGTTGGTTAACTAGGATCTGCAGCTTATCCATCAGGTAGGAAAATGAGCAAACTAGGTGGGCCAAGCGGTCCTTATCTGCCATCAAATTCTATGTTTCAGATCGAATTTTGAAAACAAACTGACACCATTCTTTTCTGTCTACTTAGTGGCTCATCCTTCATTTCCCTTGCCTGGTGTCCCCCCCACACACACACACACACACTGTAGCCCAAATAACATTTATTTTTTGTAACAAAATAAAAGAAGCAAACTGTGTCATTAGTGTTCCTGGTTTCCACATATGCAGTGCACCATGGTAAACAACTTCACATCGAAGAAAAAAAAACAAAAAGCAATACAACACAAACGTTGCACAGTAAACACTGAAAAGAACAGGAGATAGAAGTGTCCAAGAATAAGTGAATTTAATCTTTGGCACAGGTAGAGTTACCTCCAACAAACTTCTGTCTGCATTGGTTTTGTTTTTTTCTTCAAAACATTTCTTGACCAGCTCCCCAACTACAGTCACAGTGCAAATGCTGCTCACACTCTGCCTCAATCTATGTGCCTCCCTGTAACAATCGCAACAGCTCCCAAACTCAAAATGGGGGCATTAACAAATTGCCAGTATTGCTGCTGGAAGAAAATAATGAACAGATGAAAGTTTAGGAGTGCACAGTATTCACAGTACTTGCAGTGCCACTCACATACCAATGCCCTCTGCTGGCAGTTCCAGCAATGGAGGAACTACTTTACCCGATACGCTCTTTTATTGTTTCATATTTATTTTCTGTCATTTATAAATTTTGAAATATTTTATTTAAAATTTCACTCAAATCTCATTTTCTAAGCATCATAATACACTCCGGGGGGGTGGGTGGTGGTGGTGGTGGTGGTGGTGGCATGGGCTATACTAGCTTTTCCAGGGGTTATAAGGCCCTTCACCTGCAGTGTTGGGTTTCATTATGCACCTTGGCAGTCAGGTATAGCTAAATACCACCCACCCTCTTTGGTACTATTGCTTGAAAAGTACGCAAATCCAACATTAGATAAACCTTTTGGTGAAGTACCTCTCTCCCATAATTATTTTAAAACATACCTTCACACTTGTTCAGTCAGTCACTTAATTAGTTGTTTTTTTTTTCTTTTTACTTTCAGTCACTGGATACTTTAGGTACCTTTACAAAGTGATAGCCTGAATATTAACATGCAGAGCTGCTTTACTCTAGTACAGGCAGTACTGAGATTCTGTTTAACCTGCATATTTTGGCTTATTGTGCAGTACATCGACCTGTGCCTGCCACTAATTTTATTCTTAAGTGCCCCTATATTGTTGCATGGGATCTAATAAAGGTCATTAAGCTAGGTATTGTGTGGCCAGGTCTCAATTTACACTCCTATAGTGACACCTGATTGACACTGGCAACTCTGATCTTTTTCCCCCTAGTCTTCCACTAGGGCAAGGATGATGGCCAGAAAAAACAGCCACTAATATAAAACAAGGGGTTTCTCCCACAGGCACCTATCCCAAATTTCCAACTTAATAACCGATTCCACCAGGAGATATACTGGTCTTCCAGCATTGCCCCAGAACACTCTTTATACAGCTATGGCACCACTTGCCTTAAGTCCTGTTGGACTAGTAACTCATCAGCCTCTCTCCCAAATAGGGGTGTACTCCTGGCCCTCGTATACATACTATCTCTCCTCTGGGTGGACATGTGCTATGGGGAAGGACTTCTTGACCACATGAGGCAAAATCTCAGTGACCCTGAGCCTTGTGGTCATTACTACTGGACCTCTCCCACAAATAAAAATGAAAGCCTCATAGCACACGCGTTGGTAAAGCATGGCTCCTACTACGTGGTGATCCACGATGCAAGCAAAAGGCTCCACAGCCTCTCAAAACCTTCAATTAGGCAAGTGTTAGCTCAACTACTTGCTCTTCTTCTGCTCCATGGAGGAGATGTTCAGCTAACCCAGGGTCCATTCTAGACAATTTCCTTGTATCCACCCCCCAGGATCCTCACTGGGCATCATTGAAAGGCTTAAGGATAGTGCACATGAACGTATGCAGCCTTAGACCTAAAATCCACAAGGTCCAGGTCTGGCTTAACCTCTACAAGCCAGACATCCTTGCAATCTCAGAGACCAGGCTTAAGGCCCATATTCATGACCACGCGATCACGATCCTTGGGTACAATACCTTCCGACGGGAAAGAGGGGTCCTAATCTATATGAAAGGCACTCTAAATGTGAGTCTACTAAAGCCCAACCTTGGTAGCTGCCAGGACGGAGAGTCTATCTTCATCCATCTAACCCTTGGTAATGCTAAGCATCTCATTATCGGTTGTGTCTATATCCCTCCTAAGAATGCCCAACTTGCTCTTGAGGGCATCACCAAATTGGTTGGCAGTGAATTAACCAATAAACTCCTAATAATGGGAGATTTCAACCTGAACTGGGCCACTGGCCCCAACAAGGTCCTCAAGAGTGCAATCCAAGACACAAACCCAGAACAGATCATCTCTCTACCTACCAGGCTTAATTATATAACGGGGCACCACACTACCTCTTGACTGGGTTCTGGAATCTAACTCCCTAAACATACAGAAAGCAGGTATATTGGCTGACACCATTAGTGATCACTCCCCAATATTCTGTATTTGGAAGAACAGAGCACCAAAGATTCCCCCCAGGATACTCTCAGTACGTGATTTCTCCAATTTCATGCCAGCAAAATGTAATGACTACCTAAGTAGCCTGGACTGGAGCCCAATTAGGCTCCTCCCGACATTGGACGAGGCCCTTGCCTACTTCCAAAATTCACTCCTCAATGCTGCATCTCTCTTTGCCCCCTTCAAAAAACTTTGTACAAAAGGAGGCTGCCATAAATGGATCTCCCACTCTGCAAAATCTCAGATGAAGGACGAGGCTTGGAAGAAATTCCGGCCCTCCCACTTTCCCGCAGACCTGGTTACTTACAAAACCCTAAGAAATAAATGTAAGCTAGAAATCAGACTTGCCAAAAAGGAGTATGTAACCCACCTCCAATGGTCCAGACTGGGCAACCCTAAGCTTTTCTGCACACAAATCAATGAACTGGTTAAGGGCAACTCCAAGGAGGTACAAGGTCAAATTGAGGTACAAGGACAGTGTATCAGTGATTGCCAGCTTATAACCTCAGCAATCAACCACCACTTCACCAACCTTGATGCATACAAGGTAAGTCTACCAACACCCATGCCTGTACAGACCTTTGATGAATCCGCCTGTGTGAACAGACCCCAATTTCACCCGAGAATAATCAAGGTGAGTGAGGTCTGTAAATGTCTGATAGCCCTCAAACACAAAGGCTCTGGTGACCCAGATGGAATCAGCCTGAGGCTACCCCAGAAAGGTGCACTGTCCCTGGCTAAACCTCTGACCTGGATCATCAACAGGTCTTTAGTTGAAGGGTACGTTCCATACCAGTGGAAGGCTGCCAATGTGGTCCCCATTTACCAGGGTGGTTCTCATGAACAAATTGGAAATTACAGGTGCATCTCCCTGCTGTGTACCCTGGCCAAATTGCAAGAAAGGCTAGTTTATGGGCAACTGAGAGACTACCTGGAGCTCCACCAAATCCTGGCCCCTTCACAGCATGGCTTTCAGGCAAACCATGGAACAGACACAGCACTCAAACTCAGAGTGGACCTATTCAGGGCAATGGATGAAAGCATGTTGATGGGTGCCATCTTCATAGACCTGTCAAAGGCATTTGATCTTGTGGACCACAACCACCTTCTTAATAAGCTTCAAGGCATAGGGCTTGATGCCCAGGCCCTAAACTGGTTCAGGAGCTGCCCCTCTCAGGCCACTCCCAAAGGGTCATTTGGAAGGGAGAGCTTTCTGCCCCTTTACCCATCAAGGAACATGTGCCTCAGGGCTCAATCTTTGGCCCCCTCCTGTTCTCTCTTTACAAATGACCTAAACCAGCACTGTGTGTATAGCACAGTAGTTCAACATGCAGGCAATATGGTCATCTTCTGAGCCAGGTCCACACCACATGATCTGGTCCCTCTCCTACAAGGGGACCTAAACACACTCGAGGCCTGGCTCACATCAAACAGAATGATCCTCAAAGCATCAAAAACTAAAGCCATGCCATTTGGTCCTTGATCCCTTGGCCAGGATTAGACCAATTCCCTAAAACTTACTGTCCTTGGGGATAAACAAATAGACGTAGTTGACAACATAAAATACCTAGGTCTAACTATTGACCAGGGTCTCACCTTTAAGTCCCACATTGACCAGGTAACAAGGTCTATCCACGTCAAACTTGGCACCATGTACAGGCTAAAAACAACTTATCTCAGAGGCTAGATGAGCAATCGCCTCCAGTGTCCTCCTACCCACATTAACCTATCCTGCCCCAGTAATCCAGGGCATGGCAAAGGGCGAGGTTAGCAGGCTTCAGGTCCTGTACAACAAGGTTCCGAGGTTTGCGACAATGTGTCAACCAAGAAGCCACCCCTGCATCTCACTAGCCCAGCTCCAATGGCCTTTCGAGGCTCGTCTAAAGTATCCCCTGCCCTGCCATGCATACAAATTGCAGAGCCTGGCGGCTCCACCAAGACTAACAGGAATAATCATGGCTAAGCCTAACCCTCGAATGCTCAGGACCACTGGTCGGTCCCTACTGGCAATCCCCAGAATCAAGACTCACAAGGGAGGCAATTCCTTCACTCTCACAACCCCTAAACTGTGGAACACTATCCCACCTCTAGTATAGGAAGCCCACTCGCTACCAATCTTTGACACTAGGCTTAATTCCCCATTTGCTCGGGACAAGCTCATGCCACTGCGAGGGTATAGGATAATCACCCCTGATCCTAATCACAACACCCATCCCCCCCTTTCTTCTCACCTTAACCTACATTAAATCATGCCTTAAATCTTTAAATCTTTCAAGTGTTGCACTTATGATCTATGATTTGAATAATTGCCTGTACTGTTATCCTCATTATCTTGTCTACTTCTCGTGGCCCTGTATCATCTGACTGTATGTATTGTATTGCTTCTGGATCATCTGATTGTATATATTGTATTGCTTCTGTTCCCCAGGTTGCCCCTGAAAAAGGGACCTTTGGGGCCCAGTGGGCCAACCAGGTCATCAAAATTCAATAAATAGATAAGTTAACGAACTGTACTCAGACCTAGTTGTTAAAGATTTAAGGGGGATTTCCAGATCTTGCTACCTGCAGCAACTACTGCACTTGGTCTTACTTCACTTTCTGTGCATTGTTTGTATACTGTAGTAGGGGCTGTAGTAAAGTCATTACTATAGCTGTGTGCAGGTTGAATCGCTCTTTTTTTTTGGGGGGGGGTAGGCTGAATTTCCATTTTGTTGTAGGCTAAATGAAATATCTTTCCCATCTCTGGCTGGACTGTTGATGTTATTGTGTAGCACATGACTTGACCAGCAATAGTAAGGCTGGATGCAGGCTAAATATCCATTTTGAGGAGGCTGAATCTCCAGTTTTTGTGTCTGTTGCTTAGCTGTTGTTAAAACTGCACTCCATCTGGTGCGATCTGCAACCACCGCCTGCCTGTAACTGCAGTAAACTGTCTGTAACAGAACATGGGTCCAAAGTTAGACAATTTCTCATACCTGGCCACTGGTCAAGAAAAGCAATTGGATGGCTATCGACCGAACACTATAGTTGTTGTAGCAGTGGGACAGCACCACTTCCATGTAGAGTCAGGGCATCATTTGTGACAGGTAATTCACTCCAAAGGGTTCATGGGTGTACCAGATAGCTTGTTCCTTGAGGTGACACTACTTCAATCTTTTAGGTTGGTGGTACAGACAGAGTGGAGTCTCTTGCAGTTTGTCCACATAGTTTTGTTTAAATGCTGCTATAGAGAAGAAAGCATCATAGAAACATAGAAACATAGAATCCGATGGCAGATAAGGACCACTTGGCCCACCTAGTCTGCCCATTTCCCTACTCAACGGATAAGCTGCAGATCCTAATTAACCAACAGCCTACTTCCTTTTACCCCCACTAGAATTGCCTTATGTCTGTCCCATGCATTCTTGAATTCCCCCACTGTTTCTGACTCTACAACCTCCTTAGGAAGTCTGATCCACGCATCTACAACTCTCTCTGGGAAGAAATGCTTCCTCACATTACCTCTGAGCTGTCCCCCCTCTATCTTTAAATTGTGCCCCCTTCTTCTTGCACATCTCTTTTTCTGAAAAATGCTACCCTCCTGAACTTGTTGATTCCCTTGAAGTAATTGAAAGTTTGTATCATGTCCCCCCTCTCCCTCCTTTCCTCTAGGCTATACATCTTAAGTTCCTTTAGTCTTTCTTCATATGCCTTCTGGTGCAGACACTGCACCATTTTGGTTGCCCTTTCTGGACAGCCTCTACCCTGTCTATGTCTCTGAGGAGATGGGGTCTCCAGAACTGTACACAGTACTCCAGATGTGGTCTTACCAACTGTCTGTACAGAGGGACACTGACTTCCTGCTTTCTACTGGTGATGCCTCTCCCTATGCATCCCGGTATCCCTCCAGCCCTCCTTACTGCCTTCTCACATTGTGGGCCACCTTTAGGTCATCTGATATGACTACCCCAGGTCCCTCTCCATTTTTGATGTCAGTATCTCACCCCCCATTGTGTACACTTCCCCTGGGTTTTTTTGTTTCCCAGGTATATTACTTTGCACTTCTTTGCGCTGAATCTAAGCTGACATACATTTGACCATTCCTCCAACCTTGCCAAGTCAACTTTCATCCTTTCAACCCCACGTTGTGTATCAACCCTGTTGCAGATCTTTGTGTCATCTGCAAAGAGACATACTTTTCCTTCCAGTCCCTCTGCAATGTCACTTAAAGAAATTAAAAAGGAATTGTCCCAGTACTGAACCCTGCGGTACCCCACTAGTAACCCCCTTTCTTCACTGTGGACTCCATTTACTATTACCCTCTGTGTCCTGTTGTCCAGCCAGTGTTTTACCTAGGCTACCACATTGGGACACACTCCCGGGCTGGCTAATTTGTTTATTAATCTTTTGTGCAGGACTGTGTCAAATGTTTTGCTAAAGTCTAGAGAGGCCATGTCCACAGCCCCTCTCTGGTCCACTACTTTGGTCATCCAGACAAAGAAATCAATTAAATTTGTCTGAAATGACATTCCCACTGTGAAACCAAGCTGCCTCGGGTCCTCTGCCCCACTGGCCTCTAGGTACACAACAATGCTTTCCTTCAGAAGTGATTCCATCATTTTCCCTACCACTGAGGTCAAACTGACAGGTCTGTCATTTCCTGCCTCTATCTTGCTAACACTTGTGAAGGGGAATCCCATCTGCCCTCCTCCAGTCCTCAGGTACCACACCATCCTCCCATGGTTTATTAAAAGGAGTAGTCAGTGGTGTTACTGGTTCTTCCCTTAGTTCTTTTAGAATTCTGGGGGTGAATTCCATCAGGCCCCATTGCTTTATCCACCTTCAGTTTTAGAAGTTCTTTCAGGGATCCACGATGGGAGTCCGACAAAAATTTTGTCGAATGCCCCGTCAGCAACACTGGCAGGTCGACCGCATTCTGCAGTCAGCTGCCGGTTCGCACTTTGTTCATTTGTTTTCTTCAGGGGGCTTTGCCCCCCGATCCCCCCACATGGGGGGCTGTTCCTCCCGCAGACCTCCACTTAATGATTCTCAACTCCAGTCAGAGCTGATTGGGGGGGTGCAGGACCCCTGACAGACAGCGCTGGATCCCAGCGGGTCTCCCACTATGGCTAGGCACTATAGTCGCTGTGGGGGACCTCACTGGTGACATGTCGTTGTCGGGAGTAACTGTTCTTTCAGAACCCTTTCTTCTGAGAAAGGACTAATATCAACCCCCCTATCCAGAGTGTTTCTATTGACTGGATTAGATATCTCCCCCTGCTCTTCCATTGTGAATACTGAGCAGAACTATTCATTCAGTATCCCTGCCTTTTCACCGTCGTTCTCTGCCCAACCACCATCCCCTTTATTCAGCCTCATTATCCCTGCCTTAGTCTTTCTTTGCTCCCTAATGTACCTATAAATGGTTTTATCCCCCTTTTTAACCAAGTTGGCTATCTTTTTCTCGGTTTGGGCCTTTGCTATTCTGACTGCCATACCCACTTCCTTCTGCTTTAACTGGTGCAGTTCTGTCCTGCTCCTTCTGTGTTTCCTTATACTTCCTGAATGCTATATTTTTCTCCCTAACCTTCCCCGCCACTTCTGTTGAGAACCATAGTGTTTTTTCTCTTTCATTTTGGTTTGTTTATTTGCTTCACATAAAGCCTTGTTGCCTCTGTGATGGTGAGTTTGATGTTTCCCCATTGTTGCTCCACCCCACCTTCTGACCTGTTTGCTAGTGCTTTTCTGAGGCACTCTCCCATTTTGACAAAATCAGCCCTCCTGAAGTCCAGTACCTTCACTTTTGTATGGCTTGACTGTACAGCTAAGTTTATCATGAACCACACTGTTTGGTGGTCGCTTGTTCCCAGATGGCTACCCACTTCAAGATCAGAGATCCTCCCTATGTCCCCATTTGAGAGTACCAGGTCTAAGATTGCTCCCTCCGGAGTGGGTTCCAAAACTAGCTGTCTGAGGCATGCCCCCTGTAGGGCATCGAGAATAGCCCTGCTCATGGATATAGCTGCAGCAAAGGTGCTCCAGTTAATATCTGACATATTCAAGTCCCTCATCAGCAATATCTCCCCTTTCTCTGCCATCCTAAGGATGCCTTCCATCATTTCCTTGTCCATTTTCTCCCCCTGAGGATGGGGTCGGTATACAACCCCTGTGCGGATTGTGGTGCCATTTGCAGTCTCCAGGGTTACCCACAGTGCCTCCTCTCCTCCCTGTTTACCCTTTAGTTCTGTTGAGTTTAGTTCTAGTTGCTTTGATCCTTTCCCTTACATAGAGAGCTCCTCCTCTTCTAACCTCCTTGTCTCTCCTGTAGATAGTGTACCCTGGTATGTTGACATCAATTGGCTGAGCATGAATATGGTTGCAGTAATGAGATTTTTCGGCATCAGTGAAAGTGGAGGATTTTTTGTAAACTGTTTAAAGCTGAATGTAAATTATTCACTGTCATTTCATTCTGTTAATACCCTTAAGTTGTCAGGTTTAAGTTGGAGTGATGAATACCAAGCCTGACTTCCGATTACACCACAAATATTTCTTAAACAGAGATTTCTACAGTAGAACTACTACAATTCAATTATTTTTTAATTTGTAAATACACAAAAGTTCTGCTGTATTTTAGTACAAAACAACAGTTGCAAACAGCAGTACTGCTTTATTTTCTCAAAAAAAGAAAAATTATTGCAAACAGCACGCATGCAGAACAGGTAAGGGTGTGAGCACACTGCAAGCATCACTACCTTGTCCTAAATTGTTGAAGGGGGGTGGGAGTACAGTCAGCTGACACCAAAAATATTTCTTACAAGAGATTTCTATGGCAGAACTGCTGCAATTCAATTTTTTTTATTTGTAAATGCACAAAACAATCTGCCTTATGTCACTACAAAAAATGATTGCAATCATTTTTTCTCTGTGAAAATAAAGCAGTACTGCTTGTAATCAGCTTGCATGCAGAGTAGGCAAGGGTATACGCACACTGCAAGTGTCACTATCAAGCCTGAAACTGTGGGGAGTGGGAGTGCAGCCAGTCAACTGCCTCCAAAACTGCTAGCAGCTACTGCCTTTCCAAAAACCCAAGCCCAACCACAGATCACACCACAAATATTTCTTACACATAGATTGCTATTGCAGAACTACTGAAATTCAATTAGTTTTATCTGTAAATCCACAAAGGTTCTGCTGTATTTCAGTACAAACAAATTGGTTGCAAAAAGCAGTACTGCTTTATTTTCACACAGAGAAATTATTGCAAGCAGCAGGCAAGCAGGGCAGGCAATGATGTGTGTACACTGTAAGCATCACTACCTAGCCCTAAACCATAGGAGGTGGAAGTGCAGTTAGCCGACTGCCCTCCGAGACTGCTGGCGGTTACCGACTTTTGTGAGACCCAAACCCATCCTCAGATTATGCCACAAATATTTCTTACACAGAGCTTTCTATGGCAGAATTACTGAAAATGTAATTAGTTTTTATTTCTATGTGCACAAAAAATCTGCTGTATTTTAGTACAAAAAAGGGCTTGCAAGTAGCAGTACTACTTTATTTTCACACAGACAAATTGCAAGCAGCACTTGCTCCAGTACTGCTTTATTTTAGGAAAGAAAAATTATTGCAAGTCCTGCGAGACTGCTAGCGGCGATTGTCTTTCATGAAACCTGAGACCAACCTCAGATTACACTACAAATATCTCTTATACAGTGACTTCTATGGCAAACTGCTGCAATTCAATTATTTTTTTTTATTTGTAAATGCAGAAAGGTTCTGCTGTATTTCAGTACAAGAAAATGGTAGCAAGCAGCAGTACTGCATTATTTTCACACAGAAAAATTATTACAATCAGCACACACACACAGGGCTGGCAAGGGTGTGTGCACTTTTCAAGCATCATTACCTAATCCTGAATTGTGGGAGGTGGGAGTGTGGTCAGAGAACTGCCCTCCGAGACTGCTGGTGGCTATTGACTTCCCTGAAAACTAACCTCAGATTACACCACAAATATTTCTTACACAGAGATTTCTAAGGCTGAACTGCTGCAATTAAATATTTTATTTGTAAGTGCACAAAAATCTGTTTCATTTCTGTACAAAAAATGCCTGCAAGCAGTACTACTTTATTTTCACACAGAAAAGTTATTGCAAGTAGCATGCATGCAGGGCAGGTAAGGGTGTACGCACACTGTAAGCATCACTACCAAGCCTGAAACCATTAGGAGTGCAGTCAGCTGACTGTCCTCCAAGACTGTGGGTGGCTACTGACTTTCCTGAAACCCAAGCTTAACCTCAGATTACACCACAAATATTTCTTACACAGAGATTACTATGGCAAAACTGCTGAAATTAAATTTCTTTTTTTTAATTGTAAATGCACAAAAGTTGTGCTGTATTTTAATACAAGCTAACAGTTGCTAGTAGCAGTACTGCTTCATTTTCCCAAAGAAAAATGTTGGCAAGCAACATGCACGCAGGGCAGGCAATGGTGTTCGCACACTGCTATTGTCACTACCAAGCTCTAAACTATAAGGGGTGGGAGTGCAGTTAGCTGACTGCCCTACAAGACTCTTGCAGTTATTAACATTTGTGAGACCCAAATCCAATTTCAGATTTCATCACAAGTATTTCTTACATAGAGATTTCTATGGCAGAACTACTGCAGTTCAATTGAAAGGCTTGCCTGTAATTCAGTGGCCAAGCAGCTAGCCACTCCCACTTCCTGAGCTATATAAGCAGTTCCTCTCAGCCTCACAGTGAAGCATTTTGTCTTTGCAGCTGGAGGCTATGTTGGTTTGTCTTCTGAGCTTGCTGGGGCCTAACCCCCCGCCGCCTGCTGTTTCTGTGTGTCTCTGCTGGACTTCACTGTTTGTTTTCCTGCTTCTGGTTTGCATCTTTCCTCTGGCTGTATGCTTCCCTGTGTTTTGTTTCTTGTTTTTTTTTTGGGGGGGGGCCTTCCCTGTTTTCTGTTTTGGTTCCCTCTTGTGGGGGGGCTTTTATTTTTAAAACTCCTAGCATACTGCTACTACAGAGCTCATTCTGCTTGCTTTCAGTTACAACTCTCAATTTACTGCACTGCAACTGCAAACCTACTCAGAGCTCATGCTACTGCTTTCAGTTACCTACAACTTCAGCCACTGCTGCTGACTGTTTACTATTGTAGCCAGTGCCTGTGTTTTAACATTGTACTCCTTTAACTACTGCTGTACAGGCCCACTTGCTTCCTGCTGCTGCATTGTTTACACCCATTCCTATTCTACCTTGTTTATTCTGAGGTAAGCTGAAGCTCCTGCTGAGGACATTAAACTAGCTTTTATATCTGCATGTGGTTCTCGGCCTTTCATCGTTTCCTTGTTTGTCCTACAGTGGGGACCGGGAGGTGTTTGGGGGTCATGGCCTATGTGGTTAATTCATTTTGTTCTAAATCCTGTCTTTGCTGCCAAAAAATCCTCAGTTTGTCACCTTGATTTGGCAATTCATGTCTGGCTGGCTTGCCCCTAACTCAGTGCTGTTTACTTGCTATACAGTTGTTATGCAATGCAGGTCCACCTTTTACTACTACTACTGCTTACTGACCTATTAGGTCCCCACTTGCTTATGCAACCATTGCTTCTTGCTTACGCAAACCATTGCTTTATGCCTAGTGCCATCCCTTTGGCTTCGCCTGGGATTCTACTGCTCTCAATCTGCATCCGACCTTGCAAGGTCTCAGCACTCAATGCTCCTTATGATCTCAGCATGCCGTGCTCATTCAGCTCACCAGCTTTACAGCTCTCAATCAATTCTGGGGCATGCCAGCCATTCTAAATCGGGTGCAGGTTCCTGCAGCCGACGGTCTCGCTCTGCATTTAGTCTGCATCATTGAGCATGTCCAGCTTGAGGTGGGATCCTTCTCACCTAGCCCATAGCTGGGAATGTCCTCACCCCAAGCTTGGCTTTAGCTGTCAGCTATGCGACAGCAGCTTCTGGGTGTAGAATTTCAGACTAGCGGTGAAGGGTGGTTACGACGATCTCCTTTAGCTCTAGTGTTCCACTATAACAGTTGCCCATTGACTTTAGTGGTTTCCCTAGCAAGGCACCTTCACCGCATTCTCCCCACAACTGCCTCTGGTTCACCTGGTTTGATTTAAGGTGGGTAGGCCAGGTGAGTGCCTCAGCAGTTGTTCCTCTCCTCCTGCGCCTTGGATGCTCGTATTGTTGCAGAGTTTTCTCGCAACCTTCCAAGACATTCCTGCTAGAGGATTTGAGTGAGAGCCTTCCTTCAAATTGGAATATTTCCACCTCCCTTTAATTTGGTTTTCCAAATTGGAGCTGCAGGGCCGTCACTAAATACATTTTCCCAAGCCTGGAGGGAAGATGACCTAGGCTTTGGATGCCCAGAGATTTCCTCCTCATAAAGGTTTTTTCTCTCCTCCGTTGCCTCAGGTCATAACACTTAGTTAACATAGTTGTTTCCCCTAGTTTCCTTAGGTAGGTTCCGTTGTTGGATGGAGGTGGAGGATGTCCTGCCTTTCCCTCTCTCCTTAGGGGATCCCCTTCTCTCAATGCAAGCCATCACTGTTCTTCTCTACCACTATGTTCCAGTTACTGCTTCTACGTCACTGTTACTGCTTGCTCATAAGCATCATGTTGCCTCTTGTTGGGGATGATACTACATTTCTTTTGGGGATTCCTAAGGTACCTTTAGCCACGGGAACCATCCCGTGGCACCTCTAGAGGCAGAACCCTCTCTGAGAGTTCCTTGCTTCGTACCCCTACAGGGTGGTAATTCCTCTGGAATAGAGAGTGCGAATGGCCACAACCAAAACTAACAGTTACACAAGCATAACACCATACTGGCTGTGTAGGTCAGTGAATTGAAAGGCTTGCCTGCAATTCAGTGGCCAAGCAGCCAGCCACTCCCACTTCCTGAGCTATATAAGCAGTTCCTCTCAGCCTCACTGTGAAGCATTTTGTCTTTGCCCCCACCATCCTCCCCTCCTCCTCCAGTGGCAGCGCTCTCTCCTTAGGGAGATTCCTAAGGTACCTTTAGTCATGGGAACCATCCCGTGGCACCTCTAGGGGTAGAAGCCTCTCTGAGAGTTCCTTGCTTCGTACCCCTACAGGGTGGTAATTCCTCTAGAATAGAAAGTGTGAATGGCCACAACCAAAACCAACACAGTTACACAAGCATAAACACTATACTGGCTGCGTAGGTCAGTGAATTATTTTTTTTAATTTGTAAATGCACAAAACTTCTGTTATATTTCAGTACAAAAATGGTTGCAGGCAGCAGTTCTGCTTCATTTTTGTACAGAAAAGCTATTGCAAGCAGGATGCATGCAAGCCAGTCATGGGTGTGCGTACAATGCAAGCATTACTACCTTGCCCTAAACTGTGGGGGGTGGGAGTGCAGTCTGCTGAATGCCCTCCAGGACTGCTGGTGGCTACTGACGTTCCTGAAGCCCTAGCCCAATCTCAGATTACACCACAAAGATTTGTTACAGAGATTTCTATGGCAGAACTACTGCAATTCAATTACATATTTTAAATTTGCAAATGCACGAAAGTTCTGCTGTATTTCCGTACAAGAAATGGTTGCAAGCAGCAGTACTGCCTTTTTTTTTTTAATATACAGAAAACTTATTGCAGGCAGCATGCACGGTAGACAAGGGTGTTCTCACACTGCAAGTGTCACTACCTAGCCCTAATCTGTGGGGTGTGGGATCACAGTCATCCAAGACTGCTGGTAGATAATGGGGCTTGCCACTAAATGGCAAGCCAGATTGTCTAATGACCGCTGCCAGGAAGAAACACAGGAGGTGGAGGGGTGGAGGGGAAGAGCAGGTGGAAGGGGGTGGGGCCTAGTGACTTCACCAAGCAGGTAGAGTGTAAAATGATAAGCTGATGCCAAAGCCCCAGGGATTGGCTGGGGGGCAGTGTCCCATGGGGTCCTGTAAGGATATATTAGACCAGGACTCGGGCAGAGTGACTTCTTTTGTTGGGAATTGTTTGATTGAAGAACTCAGCACATCATTGGCAAACTTTAGGTAAGGCAGATAGGATGGTTTGGACCTAGTAGGCCATGGTGGGCCCAGGCAGCTGGTTTGAATTGTGATGTGGTTTAATTACTTGTGTATAAGTTGGGAAAGCCTGGGCTGCATGGTTAACCCGGCCTGACCATTTTTCATTCATATTAAAAAAATAAATAAATAAATAAGTAAAAGAGAAAGGAAAGTGATGTGTAATGAGCAGGGGTCTGTTGGAGTAATATGTGGACCCCTCATTTCTGTAGGGTTTGTGGTTATGGCTCTTACTGCACTGTAGTTGTAAGCTCTGGTGACTGGCTAGCTCAGTGTTTGTTTGTGGGAGGAGGGTCCCGTTTTATTTTTTTTCCCTTTTTTGCATTTTTCCTGCAGCTTGCTAAAGGCTTGGGCAGCTGGAGCTTGGTTGGTTTGCTGTGGGAATGGGACCTAGATGATCCTCAGGCTTTGTGGGTATTTGAGAGAATACACTGGTCCTAGCTCGAGCCAAGCCTGGCAATTTGTGAAGGGATTTTCACCGTGTGGTCTCAGTTCAGTGTTAGCAATTAACAAAAAAAAAAAAAAAAAAGAGAGTTTTGAGAAAAGCTGCAAGTAGCACGCAGCTACATGAAAGAGAAGGGTAGAGGTAGGTGGAGATCTGCGGAGGAGGGGGTCAGATTGATAATTTCACCCAGCATCTCACTGAAGCATACAGAGCTACTCACAGGAGTCAGCTCAGTGACTGGGAAGGAAGAGGGCAATGGGGGGGCAAGTGCAGTTGCATGGTCGCACTGGGGACCTCTTCTCTGGTGTGAGTGGATAGGCAGGATGAGTTTTTGGTGGCGAGTTGGTGGTTTTCTCTGTGCACATGGGGCCAAGCAAGCTGGTAATGGCATGCAGGTGGGTTTTGGTGGCATGTCTGGTGAGGACTGCGTGGCCCGTCTCAGCGGCATCCAGGCGCGGAGGCCACGTGGCCATGGCACCAAACAGAGGACACTAGGATTTTCCTTGCACTGCCTAAGGGGGGACCTGGGGGAAATGGGTGGTGCATGGCAGTGCTTTTATGTGGTGAAATGATTTAATATTGTGTAGTTTGGGCAGTTGACTGGGTTTAAAAAAAAAAAAGATTAGAAAAAGAAACAACAAAGGGTACATTTTAAGTAAGGCCCATTTTACACTGAAGACTCTCAAATAATTCCGAACCAGAATGTTAAGTAGGTTCTGGCTGAAGAATCCTAGCTGGTGTTTAGAATATGTGCATAAGGTGACTTTATCTGGTCTGTGTTCTCCAGTTGTACTCCACTCATGGTTGGGTATCCAGAGCCAGTCTGTGGCGTGGGGCGGAGAAGCAGTGCTTTGTTGCAAGCGGGGCATAACCCAAACATGGCGAGTTTCCACAAGGCGCTGGTACCAGAGAAAGTGGTGCAGCTGCATACCTCCTAGATACAGGGGAGGCTTGGGCCAGCGAAGGGGAGATGGTGGACTGGGTGGCGTTCTGTGCAGCAGGATTCCCGTGGCCTTGCTATGGCTGGGTTGTTGGGTCAGGGAGTCAATATGAGGTAGAAAAAATGAGGCACCGGGACAAAACAAAACAAAAAAAAACACCACACCACAAAGAAGAGAAAAGGGCTATCCTGGGGTATCCCTCTACCTTGGTAGTGGGGGGGCGTCTCTCTTAGCTTTATCCTGCAGGCAAGATGATTTGTCGTGGCCTGATTGGGGGGGGTCTGTGCAGGAATGGAGGGGGGTACTAGGCTTTTTAGGGCCTAGCACTCAGCACAAAACAGGTGCCATAGGCATAATTGGGGCAGTGAGTACAAGGCACCGGCCTAACAAAATGGGGTATGGGGACACACACCACGTGGGGCAGAGATGGGGCAGGCCATCCATGGGTGCAGAGTGGCAGGGGAGAGAGTGGGACCATATACAGGTACACAGTTTGGCTGGGGGTAATGCATTTAGCAGGCAGTGGCAGGGACCCCAGTCTGGCATTAGTGGTTAGGACCCTGCAGGTGGCTTGGGCCCAGTTTCCTAAGGGGACGGGGTGAATAAAATGCATGAAGACAACAGGGATGCTTGCAGGCAACAGAAACCAAGAAGCGAGACGGGATGATAGGCCCAGCCCCAGTGGGCTTGGGTGACGGCCTGTGGGGCTCTTGGACAGGGGCAACCATGAAGGGCCTTGGCAAACTCGGGGGGGGAAGGGTGGTCTTGTTGTTTGGTACACAAGGCTAAACATTTTTTGTTTTTTTTGCCCCTCTGTCTATAGTGACATAGGAACAACCATGGCACCCAAATGAGCCCAACTGTCCAGCGAGAGGTTGATGCAGGAAGTGTCAAAATTGATGGGGAGCTGGTGGCAAAAGCGAAGCAGAGGGAGGTGGAAGAGGAGGCAATAAGAAAGTGGAAGGAGTGAGAGGAACACCCAGGCTGGGGAAAAGGAGGCAAGAGGCCCAGATGGGAAGCGTTGCACCCCACCCCCTTTCTGGCACCCCTGCCCACACCGGAGCCAGATGATGGGAGCCTGGATGGGGGCAAGAATGACTTGGATCTCTCAGATGAAAATGGTCCAAAAGAGTATTTAGAGGGGTTTCTGGAGGACATGGGGGACACAGTGATCGAAAAGATGGAGCAGGAGGTGCAGGTCTTAAAAAGTAAAGGGGCTGGGGTGGGAAGGGGGGCCAAAACATCAGCCCAGAAATTGTACCAGGGACCTCCTGGCTGCTCAGAAGGGGCCCACATCCTGGTTTCAATCAAGGAAAAAGTCTGGAAGGGGGAGTATGTTGACATCTTCAGGCTGGTGGACGAGGATATGGCCATGAAGTGTGAACAGAAGGAGTCAGTGGGGAAGTCTGAAATGACAGTGGCCCTGGCAGTGATAGGCCACAAGATGGAGGAGGCAAAGCACAAAGGGAAGACCACTGAAAACTGACGGGGGCTTCATCATATACATCGTGTTGGTGCTGGAGAAGCAGCCAGAGCTCGCCATCCCCCTACTGACATACATGTCCATTCCCAGAGATGCATACAAGGCCAAAGTTTGGTATGGTTGGCTCAAGTATGATGAAGCATTCCAGAAGAGGATGGTGGCCAAAGGGGATATGAGATGGGACTGTACCCACTCGGAGTTGTGGGTAAGAACCCTCTCTGGGAAAGTGGGTGGGGTTGGAGGGAGCAGGCAAGGAAGGCCACACCTGCTGCAGGGCCCAGGACATGTTGGGGTTACAACAAGGCCACTTGTACATGGAGCAACTGTAAGTTCGGCACACCTGTTCCAAGTGTGGGGGGTCACACACAGTCACCAACTGCTGGCAGGACAGTACCATGAACAGTCCTGTCGAGGTGCCAGGAGGGAGGGCAGGGGCCAGTGGGGCAGCCATAGAGGGCAGCACTATGGTCCCAGAGATTGGCATTAGCAGAGCACCCAATGAAGGGTGATGGGGTTATGCGTTGGCATGCTGTCTCATCTCCCTGGCAGTGGTGGAGGAATGGACCACAGACTACCCTAATAAGGATGCAGCAGAGCTGCTCAGGGTAGGTTTTCATAGGGGCTTCCCGCTGGGGTTTGGGGGTGGGCAGGGATGTGGGCCAAGAATCTTGGGTCAGTGGTGGAAGGAGGAGATGGTAGGGGCCAAGATAAAGAAGAAAGTCAGGGCAGGCAGGTTGGTGGGCCTGTTATTGCACCCCCATGTGCACATTTCCAAGTTTCCCCTTTGGGTATTGTCCCCAAGAAGGCTGCAGGGGAATTCTGCTTGATCCATCATTTATCCTACTCCAAGGTCTCTTTGGTGAATGAGGGCATAGTTGATCACCTTAGGGCAATGTGGTGTTATAGGCCTCTCTGGAGCAGGCCATAGTGCTGATCAGGGTCCTCAAGGGGGCATGGCTTGTGAAGACAGACAGAGTCTGCATTTCGACTCTTACCTGTCAGGCCTGAAGACTGGGACCTATTGGGTTTTCAGTTTCAGGGAAGCATGTATTTCAACAAGGCCATGCCCATGGGCTGCTCAGTGGTTTGTCCCACCTTTGAAGCATTTAGCTCCTGGGTGCAATGGATATTTGGGGTCAGGTATGGGCACTGGAGGGTGATGCACTACCTGGATGATTTCTTCCTCTTTGGGGAATCAAGAGCAGAGGCACAGAGGATGCTGTAGGATTTTAAGGCAATGTGCCAGCAGATAGGGATACCACTGGTGCAGGCAAGATGGAGGGCCCTGTCCGGAAGTTGGAATTCCTGGTCATAGAGGTAGATACATTGGAGAGTTGTTTCCAGCTTCCAGGGGAAAAAGTGACACACCTTAAAGGCCTGATAGCCCAGGTTATGAGAAGGAGGAGGGTGTCACTGGTACAAATGCAGCAGCTGCTGGGGCACCTTAATTTCATCTGCAAGGCCATCATCCCAGGCAGTGCATTCACAAGGAGGCTGGGAAGGGCCCTGGGGAAAGCTAAGCTGCCACTGCACTAGGTGGATGTGTTGAGAGGAGTACAGGAGGACTTCCAGGTATGGGAGGAATTTCTCGACAGCTACAATGGGGTGACATTTTGGCAGGAGGAATTGGAACAGAACGTGGACTTGGAGCTGTTCACGGATGCTTCGGGTGCCCTGGGAATGGGGGCGTACTTTCAAGCGGAATGGATGTCAGAACCTTGGCCGGCATTGTGGGAAAAAAAAGGTGAGTGTTGAAGGATATCACATTCTTGGAGATCTTCCCAATATGTGTGGCCCTAGAAGTGTGGGTCTATAAGATGAAGGGGAAGTGCATATTGTTTTGCTGTGATAACAAAGGGGTGGTGGAGGTCATTAATAGGCAAGGGGGGAGGACAGAGACCTTGGGCAGACTGCTTAGGTGCTTGGTCTTGTTGGGGCTGCAACTGAACATATCTTTCAAAGCACAGCACATTGAGGGGCTGAGGAATGAAGTGGCTGAAGTCTTTCCCATTTACAGCTCAACAGGTTTCAGGAACAGAGGCCTCAGACAGCACAACACAGGACCAGGATCCTAGACCAGTTGTGTGAGACTGGAAAGACAAAATCAGGAGTACCTGGTCAGCAAACTCGTTGAGTGCCTATGAAGCAGGGTGGGCAAGGTTCCATGATTTCAGAAGGAAGTACTGGGTGGGACAGGGACAAACCAGCCTGGGATGCGCAGGTAAGGAGGTTTGTAGTGGAGCAGTGGGAAGAAGGGCTGGCCCACGCCACAATGGTTGTGCACTTAGCTGGCATCAGTTGGGTATGCCAGGACAGGGGATGTCCTGATGTAGGGGCCAGCAGGACAATAAAATGCATGGTTTCAGGTTGGCAGAGGGGTCAGGTGGCCAGGTCAGACAGGAGGCACCCATAAGAGAGCAGTTGCTTGTTAAGGTTTTATGGGCAACCCAGAAGGTATGTACCTTGGCCCAAAGGGGGGCGATATTCCAGGCTGTGTTTGCAGTTATGGCAGCAGGGGCATTCCAGGTGGGGGAAGTGGTGGCCCCACAAAAGACAGCTGTTGGCATGCTCTGCAGCACAAGGACATCCTATGGGGACTTGACAGGGTGGTCATTAACCTGGAAACAATTCCAAAGGTAAAGTGGGAAATGAACCTTATTAAATCGCACACTGTGGCTCCAGTTCCCAAGTTGCCATCAAATGTCCACAAAAAATAATGTTTAGGAAACCAAAAATAACTTTTCCAGAGTCCAATATTTTCTTTGCAGTGTTTTTTCTTTATAATTCTGTTTATGCTGCCCCCTAAGATTCACTCTGTATAAGATCTTGTTTACTAGGTATATCTGTTACAGAAAATAATGAAAAACCATATTTTAGTATAACACTTCATGAACAATAAGCATTTACCTCCATTTTCATGTTGGTGCGCTTGCACAGCCAACATCTTGTGATAGCGCCTCCAAATCTGCACCGTCACTGTTGGGCGAATGCAGGGCACGCATCAGCAGGTGCGTCAGTAATTTCCCTAATCAGCCTGCATGCTGGTGCCACACCATGCATACATAATGTGGGGAGCACATCCAAGGAAAGGTCTGCTGCAATGAGAGCAAAGGTCGCCACATGCAGCGGACCTCCCGACATGCTTCCCTGGCAACAGAAACATGACGGCACACTGCCCACCAAACTGCCGACTTCAGGGGTGCCCAAACCCCCTGTCAGCTTACCCTGACCACAATGTATGTGTCAATAGGGGAGCCCACTCCCCGTCAGCATAAAGAACCCCCCCATTGGTTATATGCC
The DNA here is from genome assembly GCA_016271365.2 of Neoceratodus forsteri. Classification (NCBI taxonomy): domain Eukaryota; kingdom Metazoa; phylum Chordata; order Ceratodontiformes; family Ceratodontidae; genus Neoceratodus; species Neoceratodus forsteri. The sequence goes on along the minus strand of CM028131.1, from coordinate 1,063,996,046 downwards.
ATGGGGATGTCCAATCCCCCTTGGCTTTTGCCCCCAGAGCTTTCCTTGTGTGCCGACGGGGGTGCCCAATCCCCCATCAGCTACAACTTCGTCCCCACAAAAAGACTCTGTTGGCATGCTGGGAGCCCACCCCAGTGTGCCCCTGTGAAAACAAAAACTGCCCCGCAGTCCTTTGGCGGTCTCCCTGACCCCCTCCCACAACCCGTGTCCACCAACTGCACATCCTGCCTCCCCAGCCCCCCAATACTCATACTTACCTCCAGAGTCTGGCGCAATGATCTTCAGTGGACCAGGAACACGTCTGCACTCTTCAAAGCTGACCGCGAACTGAGGAAATGTCAATAAGCTGTATAATGGAATAAATAGGGTTTTTCCAACTTTGATGCATATCTCAGGCATTTTTTTGGAATTTTGTCACCAAATTTTCAACATGGGGTTTTTGGGACCCCTCCTCATGATTTCTGGCACTGTGATGGTGTTATTCAGTCCCGAAAGGTGATTTTGCGGTCACTGTGCAGAATCACCTTTCAGAACTGAGTAACAACCCGACAGTGCCACGGTTCATGAGGGGTGCTCTCAAAAAGCCTATGTTGCAAATTTGGTGACAAAACTCCCAAAAATTGGTGTTTTACGACTCTGCGTTGCGCTGTTTCTACGCACACTCATAACGTCATGAATTTGTAATATTTTCATTCCAGATTTTCAGAATTGGCATTTTTCCACACCTCCTGATGAACAGTACAGCTGTCATTTTACAAATTCTGCCTGAAATGTGTTTTTGCACATCTGGTGCAGAATAGCACGGTAGCTGTGCAAAATCACATTTCAGGACAATTTGAGGAAATGACGGTGACACTGTTCATAAGCAGAGGTCCTCACATGCCTATGTTGAACATTTGGTGCTAACAGTCCATAAAATGACTGTGTTGCAAGTGTGCATTGCGCAGTTTCCATGCACCCTTGTAACTTCGCAAATTTGCAATATTTCCATGCCAGATTTTCAACACTGGCATTTTTGCACACCTCCTTTTGAACAGTACAGCTGTCATTTTTCACATCCTGCCCAAAAAGTGTTTCCTCACTTGTGGCGCATAATGGCATGGTAGCTGTGGGAAATCAACTTTTGGGACAGATTAACAAAATCACAGCGCCACTGTTCATAAGGAGAGGTCCCAAAATGCCTATGTTACAAATGTGGCTACCGAACTGCAAAAAATAATTGGGTTATGGACGTGTGTTGCACAGTTTTTATGAATGCTCATTGCTCCACCAATATTTCATATTGCCACTCCAGACTTTCAACATTGCAAATTTCTTTTTTTAAATGACTCCTCATTAACAATCTAGTTTTCATTCTCCACATCCTGCCCAAAAATGTGTTTTCATCCCTCTGTCTCCAAATGCCACAGCTGTTGTGCAAAACCACCTTTCAGCTAACAGTGATTGTGCCACTTTTCATGAAATGGCCTGATAAGAAGCCCATGTTGAAAATGGGGAGTGAAACTACCACCACATGCCTACAGTGTTAGGGTTTCCAACTGTAGCACCTCAGCCAGTACAGACTGACAGGTGTCAGGGGTGTGACTTGGGATCATCGGATGTAATGCTAATGCCATTCCACCTCCCGCCCCCACCCTGCAGCCACTGACAGGCATCGTGGTATGCCTTGCACTGTTCAGCCACAAAGTTCACCCCATGCTCCTATACTGCACCCACATCCATTTATTTCCTTATGGAATGGGATAAGTATAATGCCCAAAGAACCCAAAGCACACCACACCACTTGTCAGTGTCTACAGGGTAGGGTGAGCTACAATGGCATGAATGTTATAGCTGATGACCCAAAGGCACACCCCAATGCCTCTCATTCTCTACAGGGTGGGGGTGGGGTTGGCGTCACTTCAATACTTCACTGCCATTCCTATTATGCATCTCCAGCTCTGGCACTGCCAATGCCAATGCTAGCGTGACAGCATTCGGCATTCACAAATTCTTGTTTATTCTTTAATACTGTGTTAGGTTAAAGCATTGTGAAATTCTTGAAGTGATTATATACTCAAATAAAATTTACCCAGCTCACAGCTACTGCCCTCCTATATATCGCTTTCCTTCTGCTTACTTCTTGTTACAAAAATGTCCATGCCAATTGTGAATTGATGTAACATGTCCTATTACTTATTTTAACATAAAAATACCCATATTAGCTTAGTTTTAACAACAGCATAAAGTCTGTAACCACATAACTTGGCCGTTTACCTCATAGCATAAACAGAAGCACTCATTATGAGCTTCACTTCACTGACAGTTTGTTTAAAACCAAATCCAACAATTGGGTTTAAACCCTGCAAAGCACATAAGAGCAACTCTGTTTAACCGCTAAGTTGCTATAAAATGCTCACAAATCCATTATGTATTCTTATAATTCCAATGTCTGAAATAAGATAGTTCTACTTTATTGTCAGTGATTTCAGACAGTTTCAAAGCTTCAGCATTTATAAATGCCTTGTTTGCAGTCTCAACAGTGCTGAATGTGCTGCTCCAGGTGTGGCCTGCCTCTCTAACCAATCTGTGTGTCCTGAGGGAATGAAATCACTCCCTTGTATTCCTGCTAAAGCAGTAGGTTGCTAAGCAACCATACACCTCCTAAATTGGAGGCAGGCTCACACAGGTTGGTCAAAAAGCTATGGGGTATTAAAGATTATTGAAGATTGTTACTTGTTTAAAGACAAACATTCAGATTCTGAGCCAGGCATCGAGTACCTTACAATCTAATCACTGCAATCTTTTGTTTCTTACAACCTCCATGATGGGGGGGAGGGAAAAAGAAAGCTGACAAGTAAAACATAGGGAGGGAGAGAGAGTATACTGGGGGGGAATTTAAACTGTTCTCAATCAAATTCCTTATATGCTGTGGATCCTTCATTACTGCATCTTAAATTCTAAATGTTAGCTAATAGTCTTTTCCAAACACTTAAAGAAAGGTGCAGAAGATTTCATGCCATCATTATCTATGGTTACAACGTACTTCTTTTCCTCACATAAAGCAGAATTGGAGAGGCTAGTTGCATACATTCATTCAAGCCTAACTACACATTTACATACAAGCTTGTCAGTTAGATTCTGTATTCATGCCTATCTGTTTATCTAGTGTTCTGAGGTGGAAGATCCATCTCATCTCCACCTGCTCAAGCATTTATTTGAATTAGAAGTACAGTTACAGAAATTTTACAGAAATCTCAGGCTTAAAAATTTGTTTGGGAACATCCTAGTGAGATAACGATACAACAACAGGTTAAGCAGGAATTACAGATTAAATCAGAATTTTCACCACCAATAGAAAGTTTCTGTAAGAAAACAGAGAGACAGATAATGGATTGATTTTCCACTAAACAAGGTCTTTTTCCCAAACGTCAAAATGTAACATCACAACAGAGACAAATACTGAGAGAACTAAGAGATTACCAGCAGCTAGTTATTAAACCTGCTGATAAGGGGGAGGGGGGGAGATAGCTAAATAGAATAAGGAAAAATACCTGGAAATGTGTATGTCATTGTTAACGGACAGAAATAATTATTGACAGTTAAATTATAGCCCCCTAGAGAACATACAAATAGAATTACAAGAGAAACTACAGAAGTATGTAGATATGCAGTGGTTAAACCAGTGGGAAGCTGAAATTTTATCTAATGTATACCCAAGAACCCCACCTTTTACTGTATCCCTAAAATACATAAAAATATATCCAAACCTCTGGGCAAGCCTATAGCCTTGGGTATTGGATCTGTTTTTGAACCTGTGTCTAAATATGTTAAGTATTATGTGTAACCTTTGATTGAAAAAAACTGAAACTTACCTAAGGGACTGCACAGACATTATGCAAAAACTGCAGATTTTATCAACTCAAATGGATCTGAGGGAAGCATGGCTGGTAACATATGATGTTGTCAGCCTGTATACTTCAATCCCACACAGAGAGGGTATAGTCAGTTTAGGACGTATGTTAGATAAGAGACCAGCTGAAACCAAGACCAAAACAAAACTATTACAGAAACTTGCTATGTACATTTTCACACACACACAATTATTTTAAATTTAATGTGGTCTTTTATCAACAAGATTGAGAGACTGCCATGGGTAGCACCATGGCGCCAGCATATGCAAAATCATACATGTATAATTTTGAGATGAGTACAGTATTGGACAAACATTTAAATATATTCTATGCACATATAGGATTATGGTACAGATATATTGATGATATAATATGTATTTGGACTGGTACAGCAGAAACATTACAGAAGTTTCATACACAGCTTAATACCTGGAATCTGAACTTCCAGTTTGAAATACATCAGAATAGGCACAACATAGCATTCCTGGATATTATGATTATGATGCAGAATGGCCAGATTGAGACCACATTATACCATAAGGCAAGTGACAGGGACACTATATTGCATGGACTAAGTTTCAATGAATGTAAGCTTAAAAACAGTATTCTATATTCACAACTTGTTGGAGTGAAGAGAAATTATAGAACTGAAACAGAGTATCAAAAGCACAAACAAAAAATGCTGAATAGATTCCAGAACAGAGGTTATAGCAGAAATGTTTTACAACAGGCAGACCACAGGACAGACAAAAAAGACAGAAGCTGACTAGTTCAGAAAAAAAACCAAAAACAAGGAAGAAAGGACAGTGCTAGCAGTACAATATAATCATAAAATGGGACAAATCAGATCTATTATTAACAGAAACTGGCATTTGGTGGCTACAGACAACACCCACAAACAAGTGTTACAGAAACAACCAATAATAGTTGCTAAAAAGACACCAAATTTTAAGGACAAATTGGTGCATGCACAGTTAAAATCTGTACAGACAGCACCAGTGCAGTTATTGTTGGGCCCGATACACCCAAGGAATGAATCAGTGTGGAAGGTGTTCAGTATGTAATCATACCAGTAAGAGGGACACTTTTAAACATCCATATTTTAATAGAAACATTGATATTAGACAACACATTAACTGCACTACAGAGGGTGTTGTTTACATCATCCAATGCCAGTGTGACCAGCTCTATGCCGGTCAGACAAAAAGAGCATTGAAAGTGAAAATCCTAGGACACAAGGAAGACATTAGACAAAATGACATAAGGTCACCAGTGGCACAACATTTCAATAAGGCAGGACACAATGCAACCTCACTGCGGTTTTGTGGGTTGGAGGTTGTTGCACCCCTATACGAGGGGGCAATTACAAAAAAAAATGCTTGAGAGGGTGGAGATTAGATGGATTTTCCATCTCAGAACACTAGATAAACAGATAGGCATGAATTTAGAATCTAACTGGCAAGCTTGTATGTAAATGTGTAGTTAGACTTGAATGAATGTATGCAACTAGACTCTCCAATTCTTCTTTATGTGAGGCAAAGTAGTAAGTTGTAACCGTAGATAATGATGGCATGAAATCTTCTGCAGCTTTGTATATGTGTTTGGAAAAGTCTATTAGCAAACATTTAGAATGTAAGATGCAGTAATGAAGGATCCGCAGCATATAAGGAATTTGATTGAGAACAGTTTAAAAATTCCACCCTTGTGTACTCTCTCTCTCCCTATGTTTTACTTGTCAGCTTTCACTTCCCCTTTCTCCTCTCCCTCCCCCCATTATGGTGGTTATAAGAAACAAATGATTGCAGTGATTAGAATGTGAGGTACTTAATGCCCAGCTCAGAATCTGTATGTTTGTTTTTAAACAAGTAACAATCTTCAATAATCTTTAATACCCCATGGCTTTTTGACCAACCTGTGTGAACCTGCTTCCTATTTAGGAGGTGTATGGTTGCTTAGCAACCTCCTGTTTTAGCAGGAATACAAGGGAGTGATTTAATTCCATTCAGTTTGTTTGTGATCCGCCAATAAACCCACAGAAGAAGAAGAAGACGTATTTCCCTCAGGACACACCTGGAGCAGCACATTCAGCACTGTTGAAACTGCAGACAGGGCATTTGTAAATGCTGAAGCTTTGAAACTGTCTGAAATCATTGACAATAATTTTTTTTTCTTTTTATTTATTTCAAACTCGGATTACAATACCTTTGAGCCGAGGTTCTTTTACAAAGGTTCCACGTCAGCGTGTGCAACAGTCATCCTTTTTAGTTACAAACATATAGTCATTGACTTACAGACATGTAATAACCAGTACAAAGACTTGAGCTATGAGCAAGACTAGGAAGGGGTGGTGGTGGGGAAGTGAGGGTAGGAGATTGAGGGGGAAGGAGGTGCAGGGGGGTAAGGGGGAGTATGGGAGGTGGTTGGGGTGGGGCAGGAGTGGAGATATGAGGGGGAGGTGGGCGAGGGTGGGAGACAGTGCTGCCAAGGGACTTGTCGAGGGAATATGATAGGTAAGGTGCTAGAAGTGCAAAGACTGTTTGCAAGTGCTAGGTGCTGGGGCATTTGCAGCTGGAATGGTGGAAATGTTAAGATGGGCAATTGCAGGATACAAGCAGTGAGAGGCACAGCTTGGACTTGAAGAGGGCGAGTGTTGGAGCGGTCGCTATGTCGCTGTCAAGAGAGTTGAGCCAGTTGGATGCCTGCTAGGCGAATGATCTTTGTCCTTGAGTCGTGCAACATCATGGGATATGTAGTAGATGGGAAATGGATCTCCTTGTAGTGACGTTCCTATCTCTAGGCTTAAGGAAGGCACAGACACCCGGTGGGGCCAGACCCATTATAATTTTCTTGGCTGTAATGCAGGTTTGGTATTTTATGCGTTTGTCCAGTTGAAGTCATCCAGATTGGGAATAAAGGTCATGTGTGTGGGTACGGCGATGTGAGCCAGTGATGAGACGACAGGCCTTATTCAGGAAGGTTGCTATACGTTTGAGAGCAGAGGTAGTTGCAGACCCATATATGATAATACCATAGTCTATGATGCTGATGATGGAGCTTGGGACGGCCACTGCCAGTTCTTCTGGGGTTAGGTGTTTCCTGTGCCAGAATAATATGCCTAACCTCGCATTGTCAGACTTTGCAACATTGGAATAGGTAGAACTATCTTATTTCAAACATTGGAACTATAAGAATACATAAAGGATTTATGTGAGCATTTTATAGCAACTTAGTGGTGAAACAGAGCTGTTCTTATGTGCTTTGCAGGGTTTAAACCCAATTGTTGGATTTGGTTTTGAACAAACTGTGAGTGAAGTGAAGTGAAGCTCATAATTAGTGCTTCTGTGTATGCTATGAGCTAAATGGCCAAGTCATGTGGTTACAGGCTTTATACTGTTAAAATTAAGCTAATATGGGGCTTTTTACATTAAAATAAGTGATAGGACATGTTACATCAATTCACAGATAGCATGGATGTTTTTGTAGCAAGAAGTAAACAGGAGGAAAGCAATATATTGGAAAACAGTAGCTGTGAGCTGGGGAAATTAATCTGAGTATATAATCACTTCAAGAATTTCACAATGCTTTAACTTAACACAGTATTATAACATAAAAAATGGAGGTAAATGCTTATTCAGGAATTGTTATACTAAAATATGGCTTTTTATTATTTTCTCTAACAGATATACCCCATGAACAGTCTCTTATACAGAGTAAAATGTAGGGGGCGGTATAAACAAATACAAAGAAAAAACTACAAAGAAAATTTTTTACTTTGGAGAAGTCACTTTTGGGTTCCTAAACATTATTTTTTGTGGTCATTAACCTGGCCAGGTCTAAGACAGACCAAAGTGGGAGGGGGACACAGGTGTCACTGGTGAGGCAACCACAGTCCACCAGCTGCACTGTGAGTGCACTGGAGAGATATGGGAGCACTTGAGGGAGGACTGGAGGGGCTTTGTTCCAACATGGGGTTGGCTCCCCGGTCACGGGGTTTCAGGCAAGGGTGGTACTCAGGAGGGCCCTGACATTCATTGGAATAGATCCAAGTGATTTTTCCCCACATTCTTTTCAGATTTGGGCAGCCACAGAGGCAGCAGAGAAAGGTGCTACAGTGGAGGAGAAAAAGAAGGTGGGGTGCTGGAAGTCCAGCTGCTATAGGAGGTATGTCAGGTGTTGACAGCAGCAACTCGCACTGTTTATCTTGCTTTCCATGGCAGATTGCAAGAGGAAAATCTGGATAGTGGGACATTCCTTCATATATTGGGCTGAAAGGTTTGTGGTCACCACCTCCAGTGGAGCAGAACTGCGATATAATATGGAGCATACCAGGGTGCTGTGGAAAGGCATTAGGAGGATGAGGTGGGCACAGCTCATGCCTCTGATGGAGGAATTAAAGTTGCAATGGGGCACACTGGATTGACTTATTATACACCTGGGGGCAATGATTTGAGAGGCCTGCCATGGGGTGCATTGGGGCAGAACATCATGGGGGATTTAGAGAAGTTATGATGGCGGTGGCCGAGGGTGACAATCTGCAGGTCTGACATCACCTCCCAGAGGGTTTGGAGGGGGGTGAAAGATGTCTGGCTGATCAAAAAAGTCAGGAAGCATCTGAATAGAATGGTGGCAAGGGTAGTAATCGAAATGGGGAGTACACCTGCAGCACAAGAACATTTCCTTCAACCAGCCTGCTGTGTACTGGTCTGACAGGGTCCGTCTGTTGGAATTTTGCATGTGCCTATTCCTAAGGCCTATTGGGGACCTAGTAGGCAAGATAGCCAGCAAAGGTTTGAGATACTAGCCTGCACAGAGGGAGCCCCTCCTTCCATCTCAAGCTGGAGGAGCGGTAGAGGAAGAGAGCAAAGGGGGAGTGGGGAGAAGGAAGGGGGAGGGTAGGACACACAAGCTAGGGACAAGCAACCCAGACTTGATTGTAAAGTGGGGAAGGGGATAGGACCAGGTGCCAGATTCAGAAGTGTCCGGGCCTGGAGGGAGAAAGCCCAGGTAGGTGGAACCAGCCTAGTTCTTGTGTGGAGGAGGGGGCCAGATTCACATTGTCCGGGCCCTGAAAGTCAAGATTGAAGAACAACCAGAAGGACAGGAAGCTTTAAAATAATTTTTTGCATGGAATTGTGAAGTCATGAAATTGTGGATGTAAATATATTCTTTGTGCAAAAAATAAATATTGCCAACAAGCAAACAAAAAGTAAAAATTGGCGTGGCATCCATCATTCCTGAGAGGGTTTCAGGGGACAAGGGATTGCCACTAAAAGGTTAATCAGGTTGTCTAATGACCCCTGCCAGGAAGAAACACAGGAGGGGAGGAGTGGAGGGAGGGAAGATCAGGAAGAAGGGGTGAGGCCTAGTAACCTCACCAAGCAGGTAGAGTGTAAAATGATGAGGGGATGCCAGAGCCCCAGGGATTGGCTGTGGGTGGAGCCCCAAGTGGGTCCTGTAGGGGTATATTAGGCCATGACTCTGGCAGGATGACCTCTTCTGCAGGGAATTTTTCCCACCCTCCCACCCTTATTAAGGAATGCTCTGGTGGGCATGGTTGGCACAAAGAAATAGTTGAGGGCAGGTTGAGTGCCCTAGGGGCCCTGGGCATAGGGCCAGTGTGTCCACTGTGGGAAGGCAGTCACAGGCCAGGGGACTAGGTCAGAGTTCCATGGGAGAGGGAGCAGTGAGGCCCTGGGGAGTGGGAAGAAAGAAAAGTGAAAGTGGGGGGAGGAAGTGGGGGAATGGGGTAGGATACATGAGCTTGGGACAAGAAACCCAGATGTGGTGGTAAAGTGGGGAAGGGGATAGGTCCAGGAGCCAGATTCAGAAGTGTCTGGGCCTGGAGGGCGAAAGTCTGGGTAGGTGGAACAGGCTTGGTTCTGGTGTGGTGGAGGGGGCTAGATTCACAGAATCCAGTCTCTGAAAGCCAAGATGGAAGAATGACCAGAAGGACAGAGGCCAGAACCAGGAAGATTTAAAAGAATTTTATGTGTGGAATTGTGAAGTCATAAATTTGTAGATATATATATAATATATTTTCTTTCTGCAAAAAATAAATATTGCCAATATCATTCCTGGGAAGGGTTCAAAGGACAATGACTTTTGCGAAACCCAAGCTTAACCTCAGATTACACCACAAATATTTCTTATACAGAGATTTCTTCGGCAGAACTACTGCAACTCAATTATTTTTTTTCCAAATGCACAAAAGAACTATATTTCATTACAAATAAATGATTCCAAACAGCAGTACTGCTTTATTTTCACACCGAAAAAAGTATTGCAAGCAGAACACACACAGGGCAGCAAGGTGTGTGTACACACTGCAAGCATTACTACCTAGCTCTAACCCATGGGGGGGTGGGAATGCAGTCAGCTGACTGCCCTCTGAGACTACTGGCTGCTACTGACTTTCATGAAACTGAATCCCAATCTCAGATTATGCCACAAATATCTCTTACACAGAGATTTCTATGGCAGAGGTACTGCAATTCAATTATATTTTTATATTTGTAAATGCACAAAAGTTCTGCTGTATTTCAGTACAAAACAAAATGGTTGCAAGCAGCAGTACTGCTTTATTTTCACACAGAAAAATTATTGCAAGTAGTACACACGTAGGGCAGGCAAGGGTGTGTATACACTGCAAGTGTCACTGCCTAGCCCTAAAATGTGGCAGTGCAGTCAGCTGACTGCCCTCTGAGACTGCTGGCGGCTGCTGACTTTTGTGAAACCCAAGCCCAACCTTTGATTACACCACAAATATTTGTTACACAGAGATATCTACAGCAGGGCTACTGCAATTCAATTACATATTTTTTTATTTGTAAATGCACAAAAGTTCTGTATTTCAGTACAAAAAAAAATGATTCCAAGCAGCAGTACTGCTTTATTTTCACACAGAAAAAATATTGCAAGCAGTACACCTACAGGTCAGGCAAGGTGTGAGCACACTGCAACCATCACTACCTAGCCCTAAACCATGGGGGTGGGTGGGACTGCAGTCAGCCAACTGCCCTCTGAGACTGCTGGCAGCTACTGACTTTCGTGAAACCTAAGTCCAACTTCAGATTACACCACAAATATTTCTTACACAGAAATTTCTGTGGCAGAACTGCTGCAATTCATTTTTTTTTTGTAAATGCACAAAGAAATCTGTTGTATTTCAGTATAAAAAGTGCTTACAAGTAGCAGTAGTACTTTATTTTCACAAAGAAAAATTATTGCAAGCAGCACCTGCTGCAGTACTGCTTTATTTTAGCAGACAAGAATTATTTCAAGCCCTTCAAGACTGCTGATGGCTCCTGATTTTCGTGAAACCTGAGTCCACACTCGGATAACACCACAAATGTCTTTTACACAGAGATATCTATGGCGGAACTGCTGCAATTCAATTATTTTTTTTATTTGTAAATGAACAATAGTTCTGCTGTATTTCACTACAAACAAATGGTAGCAAGCAGCAGTACTGCTTTATTTTCACACAGAAACATTATTGCAAGCAGCACGCACAAAAGACAGGCAAGGGTTTGCGCACATTTCAAGCATCACTACCCAGCTCTTAACCATGGGAGGTGGGAGTGCAGTCAGCCAACTGCCCTCCGAGAGTACAGGTGGCTACTGACTTTCCTGAAAACCAAGCCTAACCTCAGATTGCACCACAAATATTTCTTACACAGAGATTTCCATGGCAGAATTACTGGAAATCAATAATTTTTTTTATTTCTAAATGCACAATAGTTCTGCAGTATTTTAGTACAAACAAATGGTTGCAAGCAGCAGTACTGCTTTATTTTCACAAAGAAAAACTATTGCAAGCAGCATTCATGCAGGGCAGGCAATGGTATTTGCACACTGTAAGCATCATGACCAAGCCCTAAACCTTGGGGAGTGGGAGTGCAGTCAGCCGACTACCCTCCAAGACTGCTGGTGGCTACAGACTTCCTGAAACCCAAGCCAGACCTTTGATTACACCACAAATATTTCTTACACAGAGGTTTCTATGGCAGAATAACTGAAAAACATTTTTTTTATTTGTAAATGTACTAAAATGTGTTGTATTTCAGTAGGGAAAAAAAAAGCTTGCAAGCAGCAGTGTTCCTTTATTTTTACACAAAAAACATTATTGCAAGGAGCAAACATGCACAGAAGACAAAGGTGTGTACACACTGCAAGTATCACTACCTAGCCCTAAACCATGGGAGGTAGTAGTACAGTCAGCCAACTGCCCTCTGAGACTGCCGGCAGCTACTGACTTTCATGAATACCTAGTCCAACTTCAGATTACACCACAAATATCTCTTACACAGAGATTTCTATGGCAGAGATACTGCAATTCAATTGCTTTTTTATTTGTAAATGCACACATGTTCTGCTGTATTTCAGTGCAAACAAAATGGTTGCAAGAAGCAGTACAGATTTATTTTCACACAGAAAAAATATTGCAAGCAGTACACACACATGGCAGGCAATGGTGTTCGCACACTGCAAGCATCACTCCTTAGCCTTAAACCATAGGGGGTTGGAGTGCAGTCAGCTGACTGCCGTCCACAACTACTAGGGGTTATTGAATTTTGTGAAATCCAAGCCCAACCTCAGATTACACCACAAATATTTCTTACACAGAGATTTCCATGGCAGAATTACTAAAATTCATGTTTTTTTTAATTTGTAAATGCACAAAAAATATGTTGTATTTCAGTACAAATAAATGCTTTCAAACAGCAGTGCTTTTTTATTTTCACACAAAAAAATTATTGCAAGGAGCATGCATGCATGGCAGGCAAGGGTGTGCACACACTGCAAGCATCACTACCTAGCCCTAAATAGTGGGAAGGGGGAGTGCAGCCAGCCAACAGTCCTTTGAAACTGCTGTGGCTACTAGCATTCGTGAATACCAAGCCCAACTTCAGATTACACCACAGATATTTCTTAAACAGAGATTTCTGCAGCAGAACTACTGGAATTCAATTGCTTTAATTTGTAAATGCACAAAATTTCTGCTGTATTTCTTTACAATAAAATGGTTGCAGGAAGTAGTACTGCTTTATTTTCATACAGAAACATGATTGCAAGCAGCACACACGCAGGGCTTGCAAGGGTGTGTATACACTGCAAGCATCGCCACCTAGCCCTAAACTATAGTGGGTGTAAGTGCAATCAGCTGACTGCCCTACGAAACTGCAGGCAGCTTCTGATTTTTGTGAAACCCAATCCCAACCTCAGCTTACACCACAAATATTTCTTACAAAGAGATTTCTAAGGCAGAACTGCTGCAATTTAATTATTTTTTTAATTTGTAAATGCACAAAACTGCTATATTTCGGTATCAAAAATGGTTGCAAGCAGTACTGCTATGTTTTCACAAAGAAAAAAGTATTGCAAGCAGCATGCATGCAGGGTAGGCAAGGGTATATGCACACTACAAGCATCACTACCAAGTCTAAAACCACGGGGAGTGGGAGTGCAGCCAGCACACTGCCCTCCAAGACTGCTGGTGGCTATTGACTTTCCTGAAACCCAAACCCAACCTCTGATTACACGACATATATTTCTTACACAGTGATTGCTATGGCAGAATTACTGAAATTCAATTTTTTTTTATTTGTAAATGCACAAAAGTTCTGCTGTATTTCAGTACAAACAAAATGTTTGCAAAAAGCAGTACTGCTTTATTTTCACACCAAAAAATATTTGCAAGCAGCATGCAAGCAGGGCAGGCAGTGATGTGCACACAATGTAAGCTTTACTACCTAGCCCTAAACCATAGGGGGTGGAAGTGCAGTTAGCCGACTGCCCTCCGAGACTGCTGGCGGTTACTGACTTTTGTGTGACCCAAACCAATCCTCAGATTACACCACAAATATTTCTTGCAGAGATTTCTATGGCAGAATTACTGAACTTCAATCTTTTTTTTATTTGTAAATGCACAAAAAATCTGCTGTATTTCAGTACTAAAAAAGCTTGCAAGCAGCAGTGCTGCTTTATTTTCACACACAAAAAAATTATTGCAAGGAGCACGCACAGCAGCCAAAGGTGTGCGCACACTGCAAGCATCACTACCTAGTCCTAGACCATGGGAGGCTGTAATGTAGTCAGCCAACTGCTCTCTGAGAATGCTGGTAGCTACTGACTTACGTGAATACCAAGCCTAACCTCAGATTACACCACAGATATTTCTTACATACAGATTTCTATGGCATAACTACTGCAATTCAATTTTTTTTAATTTATAAATGCAGAAAGGTTTTGTTGTATTTTAGTACAGACTAACTGTTCCAAGCAGCAGTATTGCTGTATTTTCACAAAGAAAAATTATTGCAAGCAGCATGTACGCAGGGCAGGCAAGGGCATTTTCACACTGCAAACATCACTACCTCATCCTAAACTGTAGGGAGTGGAAGTGCAGTCAGCCAACTGCCCTCCAAGACTGCTGGTGGCTATTGACCTTCCTGAAATCCAAGCCCAGCCTTAGATTACATTACAAATATATTAATGACACAGAGATTACTAAGGCAGAACTACTGAAATTCAATTTTTTTTTTGTAAATGCAAAAATGTTCTGCTGTATTTCAGTACAAACAAAATAGTTTGCAAGAAGCAGTACAGCTTTATTTTCACACAGAAAAATGATTGCAAGTAGCACACACACAGGGCAGGCAATGGTTTGATCACACTGCAAGTATCACTACCTAGCTCTAAACTGTAAGGGATGGGAGCGCAGTCAGCTGACTGGCCTCCGTGACTGGTTGTGGTTATTGACTTTTGTGAAATCCAAGCCCAACCTCATATTTACACTCCAAATATTTCTTACATAGAGGTTTCTACATCAGAATTACTGAAATAAAAATTTTTTTTATTTGTAAATGCACAATAAATTTGCAATATTTCAGTACAAAAAATTGCTTGCAAACAGTAGTCCTGCTTTATTTTCACACAAAAAAAACTATTGCAAGGGGCATGCATGCACGGCAGGCAAGGGTGTGCGCACACTGCAAGTGTCACTACCTAGCCCTAAACCATGGGAGGTTGGAGTGCAGCCAGCCAACTGCCTTCTGAGACTGCTGGTAGCTACTAAATTTCATGAATACGAAGCCCAGCTTCAGATTACACCACATATATTTCTTAAATAGCAGTTTCTATGGCAGAACTACTGGAAATCAATTACTTTTTTTATTTGTAAAGGCACAAAAGTTCTGTATTTTGGTTCAAACAAAATGTTTGCAAAAAGCAGTACTGCTTTATTTTCACACCAAAAAATATCTGCAAGCAGCATGCATGCAGGTCAGGCAGTGATGTGCACACAATGTAAGCTTTACTACCTAGCACTAAACCATAGGGGGTGGAAGTGCAGTTAGCTGACTGCCCTCCGAGACTGCTGGCGGTTACTGACTTTTGTATGACCCAAACCAATCCTCAGGTTACACCACAAATATTTCTTGCAGAGATTTCTATGACAGAATTAGTGAAATTCAGACTTTTTTTTTGTAAATGCACAAAAAACCTGCTGTATTTCAGTAAAAAAAAAAAAGCTTGGAAGTAGCAGTGCCGCTTTATTTTCACACAAAAAAAATGATTGCAAGCAGCATGCATGGCAGACAAAGGTGTGCACTCACTGCAAGTATCACTACCTAGCCCTAAACCATGGGAGGTGGTAGTGCAGTCAGCCAACTGCTCTCTGAGAATGCTGGCAGCTACTGACTTTTGTGAATACCAAGCCCAACTTCAGATTACGCCAAAAATATTTCTTACATATAGATTTCTATGGCATAACTACTGCAATTCAATTATTTTTTTATTTTTAGATGCAGAAAAGTTTTGCTGTATTTTAGTGCAAACTAACGGCTGCAAGCAGCAGTACTGGTTTATTTTCACACAGAAAAATTATTGCAAATAGCACACATGCAGAGCACGCAAGGGTGTCCACACACTGCAAGTGTCACTACCAAGCCCTAAACTGTGTGGGGTGGGAGTGCAGTCGGCTGAGACAGCTGGAGGCTACTGACTTTTGTAAAACCCAAGTCCACCCTCAGATTACATCATAAATATTTCTTACACTGAGATTTTTACTGCAGAACTACTGCTATTCATTGTTTTTATTTGTAAATCCACAAAAGTTCTGTATTCCAGTACAAAATATGATTCCAAGCAACAGTACTGCTTTATTTTCACAAAGAAAAATTATTGCAAGAGGTACACACACAGGTCAGGCAAGCTGTGCACATACTGCATGTGTCTCTACCTAGCCCTTAGCCATGGTGGGTGGGAGTGCAGTCAGCGAACTGCCCTCTGACACTGCTGGCGGCTACTTGTGAAACCCAAGCCCAACCTCAGGTTACACCACAAATATTTCTTACACAGAGATTTCTGTGGCAGAACTGCTGCAATTCAGTTTTTTTTATTTGTAAATGCACAAAGAAATCTGTTGTATTTCAGTACAAAAAAAGTGCTTGAGAGTAGCAGTACTGCTTTATTTTCACACTGAAAAATGATTGCAAGCAGCACCTGCTGTAGTACTGCTTTATTTTAGCAATAAAAAACTATTGCAAGCCCTCCAAGACTGCTGGTGGCTCCTGACTTTCATGAAACCTAAGCCCAACCTTAGATTACACCATAAATATCTCTTACACAGAGATGTCTATGGCAGAACTGCTGCAATTCAATATTTTTTTTATTTGTAAATACACAAGTTCTGCGGTATTTCAGTACAAATAAATGGTAGCAAGCAGCAGTACTGCTTTATATTCACACAGAAAAATTATTGCAAGCAGCACACACACAGGGCAGGCAAGGGTATGCGCATACTTCAAGCATCACTACCTAGCCCTAAACCATGGGAGATGGGAGTCCCATTGGCCAATTGCCCTCGGAGACTGCTAGTGGCTACTGACTTTCCTGAAAACCAAGTCCAACCTCAGATTACACCACAAATATTTCTTGCATAGGATTTCCAAGGCAGAACTACTGTAAATCAAGTATTTTTTTGGTTTTAAATGCACAAAAGTTCTGCAGTATTTCAGTACAAACAAATGGTTGCAAGCAGCAGTACTGCTTTATTTTCACAAAAAAACCTATTGCAAACCTTTTATATCTGGGGGTAGGCAATGATGTTTGTGCATACTGGTAGTGTGACTACCTAGCCCTAAACCATAGGGGGTGGGAGTGTAGTTAGCTGACTGACCTCAGAGACTGCTGGCAGTTGTTGATTTTTGTGAGATTCAAACTCAACCTCGGATCACACCACAAATATTTCTTAAAGAGAGATTTTTACACAGAACTACAGCAATTAAATTATTTTTTTATTTGTAATGCACAAACTTTCTGCTGTATTTTAGTACAAACAGTTGCATGTAGCAGTACTGCTGTGAGTCATACTCCTACCCCAAGGGCTCACGCTTGAGCGGTGCTCTCTGTTCCAAAACAGCAGATCACTTGGCCACTTCTACAGCCGTAGCCCAACCCAGTCATCAAGTTATGCCACCCTCATGGTCCTGCGAGTCGGACTCCTATCCCAGGTACTGCCGACGACTGAACTTTCCTCTGATTGGCACGGCATTTCTGCAGGCTGACTCTGATTGGTCTACCTGTTCACACAGCCACAGCCAATTGGAGCACTTTTCCTCATTGACTTACTATTTGATTTTAAATCTACTCTGCCTTGCTAAGCCCTTGTACTTTTTTTCCCACCCCCTCCCAGGCCTCCTTTAAATACTCTATTTTCACCGCCCTTTTCTGCGATCTCCCACTCAATTGGCTCACTGCGTCCCTGCTCGCCCTTTCTCTGAATAAGACTCCCTGTCTCCTCCTCGTACTTCTCTGTGCATATGCCGTTTTCTATAATACTGCTTCCCTCTGTCTGCCCTACAGGGTTGCGCTCTCTTTTTCTTACACTGTACTCCCCTACTTCTCTCCTTTCTCACTGGTCCCACTTCACAGTCCCTGGCCAAGGTTATAGCTCTGTCACATATCTAACCCTATAAGCTTGTATAAAATTGACTATCCCTACCATCATAGCCTTAAAGGTCTGCCCCAACCTCAATATTTGCTCTCAATTTCCTTTAATTTCTAGTGTCACCTGTTTCTCTGGTACAACAATCCTGTACCCAGATCTGCAAAATATGAAACCTTACGTGTTACTGCTTTATCTTGTACCCTCGTTGGCCTTGCTCTAACTGTCCCTTCCCATTGCTCCCCGTACTCCCCCGGTCATCCCTAACTATCTGCCCCATGAATACTTATACTCAAACCTTCTTCAGCTGCCCACTATCCCTTGTAACCCCACTCCACTACTATTACATAGGTCCTGGATCAATATGGTTGCCTATGCCCTGAAAAACAGCCCCCTGTGCACTAGTGCCTTTTGTCCCTTCCTGCACCACAAACTCTGGTATCTCCTACTACTGGTCCCATTGCTCTCAGGAGATGTTCATTCCAGCCCTGGACTAGTTCATAAAATACCTAGTCCCCTTGGCAATGCCAAAGGTCTTATTGTGGTACACCATAATATCAGGAGCCTTGTACACAGCTTTGCTGAGCTGGAATCCTGGACTGCTCTCCACAAGCCTGATATCATCTGCTTTACTGAAACGTGGCTCAAACCTTCCACCCCAGACTCTTTGTTCCTTTCCATCATGCAATCTTTTGAGATTTGATAGGCCTGCTCCCAAAATAGGAGGGTGACACTGCAATCTATTTTTAAAGACCACCTCCACCTCTCTGCTATCTGCTCGTCTCCCCTCACCCACTGTGAAGCGCTACATGTCCTTCAGACACTTGGCTCCAAAAAACTTCACATAGTGTGTGTCTACAACCCCCCCCTTCCAGTGGTCTAAATGGACTTGATGAGTTGCTTGATCAGACTCGTCTTCTCTCAGGAAGAAATGAGGTTCTTATCCTTGGTGACCTCAATTTAAATTGGTTGGATAACTCCCAAACCACATTTCTGACTAGGCTTCAAAGTCTCAACTTACACCAGTTGATCAGTGACCCCAATAGAACTGCCCAACGATCTAACTCTAGTACTCTGCTGGACTGGGTAATGATGAACCACCAAGAAAACGTTATTGCCTCTGGTATTTTAGCTGATGCCATCACCAATCATTCCCCCACTTTTTGTATGTGGGGTAAGGTTAGACCTCCTCCGTCAAAGCCTCACTTCATTACATTCCGAAACTATGCACACTTTGATCCACAGTATTTCCTACTGGATATTGCTACTATTGATTGGACCCCACTTTTTATATCCAGTGATGTGCAGTCTGCTCTAAACCTCTTCCTGACTCACTTCCTTGCACTTCAGGACAAACACTGTCCTCCCATAATCCGGCAGGTAAAAAACAGACCTATCCGATGGCTAAAATCAGACCTTCTCCACAAACTACACCAGAGAGACTAAAGCAGGCTCCATTACAAATACTCAGGACAATCTGCTGACTTTCATTCCTATACAGCCCTATGTAATTCCTGTAAGAGGGAAATCAGAAAGGCCAAGAGTGCCTATTGCAAGGATCTGTTAAATCCTATGGGGATTCCAAAAAATTATGGTCTCATATGAAATGCTTCCTTGGCTCAAATAAAGCCTCCACCCCTAATGACATCTCTAAATGGCATCCACTGTAATAATCCCAGAACCATTGCAAACTTTTTTAACACTCAATTTTCTGACCTCACCAATTACACCTCTTCCTTCTCTGCCCACCCAAACTTAACCATCCTAACTGATATGCCTGGGACAAATTTCCATTTCAAATTGGTCTCTAACCATGAAGTACTAAGATGTTAAACAACATCTCCAAGTTTGCTGCAGTGGGGTCAGACAATCTAGAACTAAGCTCCTAAAACTCACTGCCCCTTATGTAGCCGCACATCTAGCCAAAATTTTTACCCTCTCCCTATGCCATAGCCATGTTCCAGACATCATGAAGATAGCTATGATTACCCCGGTTTTCAAAAAGGGTGACCATAAAAATCCATCTAATTATAGGCCTATAGCTATCTTGCCTGTACTCAGCAAAATTCTTGAGAAACTCATAGCTACTCAAACCATTGACTTTCTTCAGAAAAATGATCTTCTTACTACTGCACAACATGGCTTCAGGAAAGGTCAACGTACCACCACTGCCTTGCTCAATTTCATGCCTGATACCCTTGAGGCCATGGATATAGGTTTTCTTACTGGGGCAATTTTTATTGACATGATCAAAGTGTTTTATCTCGTTAACCACCCCATCCTCTTAGCAACTCTAAGATCTCTTGGTTTCTCACTAAATGTCATTGCATGGTTTGACAGCTACTTATCAGATAAGTCTCAATTAGTTAAATACAACTCCACTCTGTTGGACTTAGAGACCATAAACATTGGCATTCCGCAAGGATCTATCCTTGACCCCTTGCTTTTCTCTATTTTTATCAACAACATCACCTCTAACCTCCATCAGACTGCCTCCTTGCTATATGCTTATGATATTGTCCTGTATGCTAGTGGTAAAAACATTGTTGACATCAACCAGTGAATCTCCCAGGACTTTCAAAAAATTCAACAGTGGCTATTCAGCAATAAACTAGTCTTAAATGTCTCTAAAACCCAAGCCATACTATTTGACTCCAGTAATAAACTTAAGCATGCTCAGCCCTATTTCAATGTCATTACTGCTGATGGCTCATCTGTTGGGGTGGTTCACTCTTTCAAATATTTAGGCATCACCCTTGATCTGTCTCTCAATTTTGATCTTCATATTCAACAGACCTGCAAAATGGTAAATGGGAAACTTGTTATTGCTTATCGTACTAGCTATATGCTCCCCCCCCCCGTCAAGCTTGCCAGAGCACGTGGCATACTTCTGTCATTCCTCACTTATGGGGTTGCAACATATACCTCGGTGGGTAAAACGTGTTTTCGGAAGTGGGATGTTACCTACAATAATATCTGTCGCTATGCGTCCTCCTCTCATCGGATAAAATGTTACTGCCTTCTTTACTCTGAACTGGGCTGGCTCTCTCCTCCTGCATTCAGATCATATGCATATGGCTCTGACATTGATAATATCATCAGAACACAAATATCCAGGCCCCTGATGGGTCTATTTCAAAACCAGACATCCAACTATGGTCTACGCTCAGCAGACAATGCCCCTGTCCACATTCTTAGACATAACTCCTCTAAAGGTGCTAGTGCTTTTTCCTGCCACGCTTCTCAATACTGGAACTCCCTCCCGCTAACCATACACTTTGCCTCATCCCATGTCTCCTTCAAGAAACTGCAATGTGACCATCTCTCTGATTTCTGTACATGCTCCTGTTTTGAACCTCCCTAGTTCCAACCACTGTCACAACTCTCCCCTCTATTACCTATCTCCAATCACTTGCCCCAATAAATATGCTCTGCACTTTTCCTCCTTGATTGTCCTGCCTTCTATTTCATCTTGATCCACTCCCCGTACTCCTTCCTCTATCTCCCTACTCCATACTACCCTCCTTTATCTAGTACCCCTACTCCTATTCTATTCCTAGCTCTTCCATATCTACCCAGTATGACTATTGGAATATGTACAATCACCTCAGTATTAAACCTACTCCAATTGTTTCTGGACTGTTGTTGAACTTAACCATTTATCTTACCTTCATATATACCTACTCTATAACTGTATTATATTTTACCCTATCTTTAGTGTATTTCTTATGCCTGTACTGTATTTTTGCTCCTAAAAAATTGTCAAATTATGTACCATATTCATTGTACTGTCACTGCCTCCAATGTTTTGTTTCTGTAACCTCCGGGGTCATGCCTGAAAATAGTCTTTGCTATGGCTAGTGCACCTTACCCGGTAAACAAAAACCAAATAAATAAAAATACATTTTCACACAAAAATATTATTGCAAACAGCACACACACACACAGGACAGGCAATGGTGTGCACACACTGCAAGCATCAATACCTTGCCCTAATTCGTGGGGGATGGGAGTGCAGTCAGCAGACTGCCGTCCAAGACAGTTGGTGGCTAATGACTTTCGTGAAACACAAGCCCAACCTCAGATTACACCTCAGATATTTCTTATACAGAGATTTCTATGGCAGAACTACTGTAATTCAATTTTTGTTATTTGTAAATGTGCAAAAAATCTGCTTTATTTCAGTACAACAAACGCTTGCAAGCAGTACTGCTGCATTTTCACATAGAAAAATTATTGCAAGCAGCATGTACGCAGGGCAGGCAAGGGTATAGGCACACTGCATGCATCACTACTAAGCCCTAAACCATGAGGAGTGGAAGTGCAGTCAGCCAATTGACCTCCAAGACTGCTGGTGGCTACTGACTTTCCTGAAACCCAAGCACAACCTTAGATTACACCACAAATATTTCTGACATCGAGATTACTATAGCAGAACAACTGAAATTCAATTTTTTTTATTTGTAAATGCAAAAAGGTTCTGCTGTATTTCAGTACAAACAAAATGGTTGCAAGAAGCAGTACGTCTTTATTTTCACACAGAAAAATTATTGCAAGCAGAATGCATGCAGTGCAGGCAATGGTGTGCACACACTGCAAGCATCACTACCTAGCCTTAAACCGTATGGGGTGGGAGTGCAGTCAGCTGACGGTCTTCCACGACTGCTGGTGGTTATTGACTTTTGTGAAATCCAAGTCCAACCTCAGATTACACCATAACTATTTCTTACAAAGAGGTTTCTATGGCAGAATTACTGAAATTCAAATTTTTTTTATTTGTAAATGCACAAAAAATCTGCTGTATTTCAGTACAAAAAAAATTCTTGCAAACAGCAGTGCTGCTTTATTTTCACACAAAAAAATTATTGCAAGGAGCACGCACGCACATACGGCAAGCAAGGGTGTGCGCATACTGCAAGTGTCACTACCTAGCCCTAAATCATGGGAGGTGAGAGTGCAGCCAGCCAGCTGCCCTCTGAAACTGCTGGTGGCTACTAACATTTGTGAATACCAAGCCCTACTTCAGATTATACCACAAATATTTCTTAAATAGAGATTTCTTTAGCAGAACTACTAGAATTAAATTAATTTTTTAATTTGTAAATGCACAATTTCTGCTGCATTTCTTTACAATAAAATGGTTGCAAGAAGTAGTACTGCTTAATTTTTGCACAGAAAAATTATTGAAATCAGCACGCATGCAGGACTTGCAAGGGTGTGCACACACTACAAGTGTCACCACCTAGCTCTCAACTATAGGGGATGGAAGTGCAATCGATGACTGCCCTCCAAAACTGCAGGCACCTTCTGACTTTAGTGAAACCCAATCCCAGCCTCAGCTTATAACACAAATATTTCTTACACAGAGATTTCTAATGCAGAACTACTACAGTTCAATTATTTTTTTAATTTGTAAATGCACACAACTTCTGCTATATTTCAGTACAAAAAATGGTTGCAAGCAGCAGTTCTGCTTCATTTTGATACAGAAAAGTTATTGCTAACAGAACGACCGCTGGCCAGTCATAGGTGTGCACACAATGCAAGCATTACTACATTGCCCTAAACTGTGGGGGGGGGGAGTGCAGTCAGCCAACTGCCCTCTGAGACTACTGGTGGCTACTTACATTCCTGAAGCCCAATCCCAACCCCAGCTTACACCACAAAGATTTCTTGCACCAAGATTTCTAATGCAGAGCTACTGCAAATCAATTTTTTTTTAATTTGTAAATGCATAAACCTGCTATATTTCAGTACAAAAAATGGTAGCAGGCAGCAGTTCTGCTTCATTTTCATACAGAAAAGTTGTTGCAAGCAGGATGCATGCAGGTCAGTCATGGGTGTGTGCCCACTAAAAGCATTACTACCTTGCCCTAAACTGTGGGGGGTGGGAGTACAGTCAGCTGACTGCCCTCTGAGACTGCTGGTGGCTACTGATGTTCCAGAAACCCAAGCCCAACCTCAGATTCCACCACAAATATTTGTTGCAGAGATTTCTATGGCAGAACTACTGTAATTCAATTACATATGTTTTTATTTGTAAATGCACCAATGTTCTGCTGTATGTCAGTACAAGAAATGGTTGCAAGCAGCAGTACTGCTTTATTTTTGAACAGAAGAATTATTGCAAGCAGCACGCATGCAGGATAGGCAAGGGTGTTTGCACACTGCAAGTGTCGCTACTTCACCCTAAACTGTGGGGGGTTGGAGTGCAGTCTGCTGACTGCCCTCCCAGACTGCTTGCGGTTACTGACCTTCGTGAAACCGAAGGCCAACCTCAGATTACACCACAAATATCTCTTACACAGAGATTTCTATGGCAGTGGTCCTGCAATTCAATAGTTTTTTTTTTATATTTGTAAATGCACAAAGGTTCTGCAGTATTTCAGTACAAATAAAATGGCTGCAAGTAGCATTACTGCTTTATTTTCACACAGAAAGTGATTGCAAGCAGCATGCACGTAGGGCAGGCAAGGGTGTGCACACACTGCAAGTGTCACTACCTAGCCCTAAACTGTGGGGGGTTGGAGGGCAGTCATCCAAGACTGCTGGCAGCTACTGACTTTTTGAAACCCAAGCCTAACCTCAGATTACACCACAAATATTTCTTATGCAGAGATTTCTACGGCAGGACTACTGCAATTCAATTATATTTTTTTATTTGCAAATGCACAAAAGTTCTGTATTTCAGTAAAAAAAAAAATGATTCCAAGCAGCAGTACTGCTTTGTTTTGGCACAGAAAAAATATTGCAAGCAGTACACCTACAGGTCAGGTAAGGTGTGCTTACGCTGCAAACGGCACTACCTAGCCCTAAACTGTGTGGGTGGGAGTGCATTCAACCAACTGCCCTCTGAGACTGCTGGCAGCTACTGACTTTCATGGAACCCAAGTCCAACCTCAGATTACACCACAAATATTTCTTACACAGAGATTTCTGTGGCAGAACTGCTGCAATTCAGTTTTTTATTTGTAAATGCACAAAGAAATCTGCTGTATTTCAGTACACAAAAAGTGTCTGCAAGTAGCAGTACTGCTTTATTTGCACACAGAAAAAGCAGTACTACTTTATTTTAGCAGAGAAAAATTACTGCAAGTCCTCCAAGACTGTTGGCGGCTCCTGATTTTCATGAAACCGGAGCCAAAACTCAGATTAAACCACAAATATCTCTTACACAGAGATTTCTACGGCAGAACTGCTGCAATTCTTATTTATTTATTTTATTCCAGGATTATAAGTGAAAGGGAACATTGTTTAACCAGGAGTAGCACACTAAGCCAAAGCTTGTTTCCAGATGTGACCTGGGAGCACAAGGAAGTTAAGTGACTTGCTCGGAATCGCACAGTAAGCATCTAGGCAGCTGTGGGATTCAAACCCAGGTCTCCAAATCTGCAGCTCAGAGCTTTACCCACTGTGCTATACTGCCTCCTAGAAGGCTCAGAGAAAGGCTCTTTTACAAAGGTTCCATGTCAGTTTGGGGAAACAAATACAAACATGACAGTAATGCAATTGGCAGAATCTGAGCAGTTGAATACATACATTTGGGAGAGGCGGTAACAGCACAGAGCATTAAGTAAACAATGCAAGTATGGGATTCTTAAACAAACTCAATGTTTTGAGATACAGAACAAGAAGGGTACAAAGTCAGGACACAGGAGAGAGGAGCAGCCGTCTGCTTTGCAAGAACATAGAGAAAGTGCTAGTGCCAGGGTGGGGGGGGTGTGAAAGAGAGGAAGAGGTAAGCACTAGAAGGAACAGTGGATTATTAGTGACAATCACAGGAGCTGGAGGCAGAGAGGTGGAGGTGAAGGTTGGTTTTGAACTGGCCCAGATTTTGAAGAGGGGTGAGGTCTTTGTTGAGACCATTGAACCAGGAGGGTGCACAGTGAGCGAAGGAGCTTTGTCCCTGCATGGTGCGGCACCTGGGGATATGCAATATTTGATTTACAGACTCCCTAGTGTGGCATGGGGTGCACGCTGGGCATAGGAGGGTTTGGACTCCAGGGGATGCGAGGCCTAGCATGATCTTCTTTGTCATTAAGCAGGTGTGGTATTTTATACAGTTGGATAGTCGTAGCCAGCCTATTTGGGTGTAGAGAGCACACGTGTGGGTGAGGTGGTGGGATCCTGTGATGAGGCGGAAGGCTTTGTTTAGTGCCAAGGACAGGTGCTTAAGGGCTGTCAGTAGCAGAGCCATAGATAATCAGTCCATAATTGATTAGTGAGACCACAGAGCTCTGCACAGCTATCCTTAAGGCGTCTATAGTGAGGCATTGCCCGTGCCTATAGAGAAGACCTATACGCTTATTAACAGTATTTGCAACAGTGTCTGTGTGGATGCCATAGGATAGGTGATGGTCGAAAGTGATGCCAAGGTATTTGAAGGAGTGAACTTGGTCAAGTACAGCACCAAGGCAGTTTGTAATGGCGATGGGTTGAGACTTATGTTTGTTGTGGGAACTGCAGAAAAGCATAGCTTTTGTTTTCTTGTAGTTGAGAATCAGCTTTTGTCTATTAAACCATTTTTCAATGGAGGTGAAACCCATCTGGAGCTTTTTTGGAGTAGGAGGGGGTCCTGGTATGTGACGTGAATGACTGCATTGTCCGCATAAAGGAGGATTTGTTCAGGGCAGGGTTGTGAGAGAGTGTTCAAAAAAAAAGGCTGAACAGGAGTGGACTGAGAATGGATCCCTGTGGGACTCCTGAACAGACGGGTCTTGCATTGGAGAGGATGTGTGCAATTTTCTCTGTTTGGGAGCGGTTTTCCAAGTAGCTGTTAAACCAAGATATAACCTCTGGGGAAAAGCCAGTATTATGAAGCTCTGTGATGAGTAGTTGGTGATGGATGGTGTCAAAAGCCTTAGACAGGTTAATGAAGACTGATCCAGTCAGTTGACTGTTGTCAAGAGAGTTGTGGATTGCACCAGTGAATTTGAGGAGGGCTGATGTAGTGCTGTGACCTTTCCTGAATCCATGCTGCTGCTTACAAAGGATGTCTTGCTTAGCCAAGCATTCTGTCAGCTGGTCAGAGACTAAACGCTCAATGGCCTTAAAGAAGTGGGGGGGGGGGAGTATGGATATAGGCCTATAGTTCCCATGGTGGGCCTTGTCCCCACTTTTGTGAACTGGCGTAACAGTGGCAGATTTCCACCTGTCAGGGAATTGGCCATGGGCGAGGAAGAGGTTGAAAATTCGAGTAAGTGGGGATAGTACTTCATCAAGTGTAAGGGACAGTAGCTTAAGTTCGATTGTGTCCCCACTGGTTCTTGATTCTATGATTGCTTTGCTGATGTATTTACACAATTCGTGCTTACTGACTGCTTTGAAATAAAAAGGTGGTTGAGTAGGGGAGTAAGGCGGTGTGGTGAGTTGGGGACAGTAGGGAGGACATCGTTGAAGAAGTCTTGCAGGAACATGCTACTGAGATCCATGAAAGCATTATTGAACGTGTTTGCTATGGTGGCAGGGTCCAGGGTATAGTCCCATCCACTTCCAGCATGGTAGGCAATGTTTTGGGTAATTTCCCTGCAACTTCTTTAATATTATTCCAGAAGGACTTCCCCTTTCTCTATGTATTAGTGAGAGTGGCTTTGTAGTAGGAGCTTTTCTGCAGTCTTATTGCTTTAGTGCAGTCATTTCTAGTGTGCTTGTAGTTTTGTATATCTACTTGCCTACTAGTGTCCCAAGCTCAGGCCCAGAGCTGGTCCCTAGATTTCATCATTGCTAGGAGCTCCCCAGAGAGCCATGGGTTGCAGAGACCTTTGACTTTCCTCTTTTTGAAGGGGGCCTAGGGGTCACAGGCAGCGTTAAAGGTGCTGATGAAAAAGTCTAGAGCAGTGTTGACGTCCGATGCTTGAAAGAGAGGGACCAGTCTTGTTGACTGAGATGGGATTTGAGGAGCTTCAGTTTGCCTCGTGGGAGGATTCTGCTTGTAATAATTTTGGGCAGGGGGAGGATGAATTTGTTTGACCATTCACAGATGACAGGGGAGTGGTCACTTAGCGAGTCTGGTAGGATGGTGACTTTTGAGATGTGGGATGGGTGGTTAGTCAGGATCCAGTCCAGAAGGGAGCTTGTGCCAGTCTTATAGTTGTGCCTGGTTGGGGTGGTGACTAGTTGGGCAAGGTCAGTGGCTGAGATAGCATCCATAAAGCCATTTGTGTCCAAGCCAATTAATGTTGAAGTCACCCATAAGGATAGTCTCAGGGCCTGGTGGCTGTGAGCTGATAAAGTCCAGGACAGAGTTAAAACCATTAACTTGTTCCTTTGGCGGGATGTAGACGGCAGTAATAGTTAGTACCTTTTTATGTGCTCAGAGTAGAATTCTGATGGGTAGGATCTGGGCAGTTAAGTCCGGGGGGGGTTGTACAGGGTGCCCTAGGAGAACATCTTTGAGGTAGATAGCACACCCACCACCTCTTTTTGAGGTCCTGTCAGATCTGAACACATTGTAACCTGGTAGGGCAATTGCACTGCCAGCAATTTTTGGAGTAAGCCCGGTTTCGACAGTCACAAGAACATCAGGGTTATGTAGGTGGGTAAATATTTGCAGGGCATCAAGTTTTGGTAGGAGGCTACAGACATTACGTGTGGCAAGGGTGAGTGCCCCAGAGTGACACTGTTGGTGGATATAGCCTGTGATTTTGGGGCCAGGGTTTGGGTGTATATTTCCTGATAGTAGGAGTAGCAGGAGCAGGAGTTTCAGGGTGCACTAACTGAGTTGTTTGAGGGAGATTTCTTTCATCCGCCTGAGACAAGAGTGAGAAAACCATTTTGCATTATTATCCCAGAGGGAGATAATGTGTGCTAGCAAGCAGAGTGGGAAGAGGCAAACGTAAATAACCTTGTCTTGATACCAGAGTCGACTCCAGCCCATCCTGGTGGAGGTGCGATAAGGAGGAGGGTAAAACCCCAAGGTGGTGGTTCCCAAGGGCCGATAGATGAGGTCCAAATTGTAGCCCCAAGGGCTCAATTCTCTTTTTATTTGCAAATGCACAAATGTTCTGCAGTATTTCAGCACGAACAAGTGGTAGCAAGCAGCAGTACTTCTTTATTTTCACACAGAAAAATTCCAAGCAGCACACACACAGGGCAGGCAAGGGTGTGCACACACTTCAAGCATCACTACGTAGCTCTAAACCATGGGAGGTGGGAGCGCAGTCATCCAACTGCCCTCCGAGCCTGTTGGTGGCTACTGACTTTCCTGAAAACCAAGCCCAACCTCAGATTACACCACAAATATATCTTGTCCCTGGATCCCCACCCAGAACTAACTCAGGCCACACTGCTTTGTCATTTTTGGATGCTGACTGGCAAAAAATGGGGAAGCAGTATAGCGCAGTGGTTTAAGGCTCTGAGCTGTAAATCTGGTGACATCCAGCAAATCAGACCTGGATTTGAATCCCACAGCTTCCACTTGCATACTGTGTGACCCTGAGCAAGTTACTTAACTTTCCTCGCTTCCAGGTCGCTCCTGTAAAAAAGCTTTCAGCTTAGTGTGCTACTCCTGGTTAAACAACTAAAATATATATATATATTTAAAAGGCACAATTTATATTCATCAATTTACATTAACTTCATTTCTAACAATCATTATTTATAACTCTGACATAACAGTCCCATATCACTTCTAGGACATGACAGTCCAGTCTTCCCTCTCGTGGATATTCCTCTTGTTCTCCTCTTTCACCATTGCTTCTCAGGGTCTGGATACCATGATCTGGACCCCCTTTTCCATCATCATAACCGGGTACCACACTTACTCGGACCACTCCACCCCACTAGGTGTGGAAACGGCGATCCACCCCCTAGTTCTATATCCCTTCCCTCTCCCCTGTTACTCCCATGCCTGGATTATTTTGTCCCCAGCCCATGGTACCTACCCTCCCCTTTTTCCCTTTGCTCCCAATCCTTCCACTGACCCATCTCCAGCTTGCGATGGAAGATGGGGCCCCCTTACTGGTTAACCTCAGGCCTTTCTGTTGGTTTCCTAGACTAGCTCCCCAAAAGACTGGAGGAACAGGCCCATGCCAAATTCTATCAGGAGAAATGCATCTGCCTGCACACCACCTCATGCTCAGAGGAAATGTCCCTTGCTGAATGTGAACCCCCATCTCTATCACTGCCCTGGTCACCTTCCTGTTCAGGTGTTTCCCTATCACCTTGGGCCCTTTCAGTCCCCTCCATACCCTCAAGGAGGTGATCTCAGACCATCCGATCACCACCCTTGGCAACCAGCTCTTCACCTTTTCCAGATCTGCAATTATGTCCCTCAACAGGGATCCCCACAGCAATGCCCCAGGTCATTGCCCCCCAAATGCACAATGATACAGTCTGGGCTGGCCCAGCACACCCGAAGCTCCTATAACAGGGGAAGCAGCTGTGACCACCTCATGCCTCTCAGGCCCCTCCACCGCACTCTGGTGTGCTCCTCTCCCGGGCACAACTGTGGCTATATCCTCGAGATGACTGCAAACCTCTCTGCCCAGCAGATGAATGAGTGCCCCATGATACACACCTGTCTCTTGGAACCTGCTGTGGGAAGAAAAAAAAGAACACCAATTAGCCAACATCAACACCTCTCATATCTCTTGTAACTGTTCGATGCCCATCTCCCCACCCGCTTGACCTCACCCTTCCCTGCTCCCGCTGCACCGCCTCTAATGCTGAGCCAATCCTGAAGGAGTGTGTTGCAAAATTGCTGGGATTCTCCCCCACAGTTGGCATCGCCTTTTGCAGTACCGCCCTCACCTGGGGAAGTCTGTCACCTGGGACCTGTCCCTGTGACAAACCAGGCCCTTACCATGCGGCCTCACACCCTATACTATATTCCATCATGGCCTGGAATGCACAAACTCCCTCCACTACCTGTCTGTGCATCTCTACTGCAGTGCCCTTTCTCTGCTGGTCCGTTTTGGACCTCTGATGCCAGATAACCACCTTATCTGCCTCCACCCTCATATTCCTCTCCTGCAAACCTGTGGTGGCTGCCCCCTTCCTGGGTGCCACTACCTCTCCAACCCTGAAAGCACCCCTGGCCATGACAGCAAATATGGCCCTAAACAGATATGTTCACTTGCTGAGTGGCAAACGTGGTCCAATGCCTTTACCACTTTCGTGAGCAGGGGCCCCATTATGGGTCTTCTCCCATCCTGCCTCCTGCCCTGTCCCCTCTGCTAACCCATGACCATCTGCTTGATGGCCCAGCTGCCGCGGCATCCAACCACCCCTGATCCCTGCACGTCCAGCTGATGCCCACTAGCTGGACCACCATGGTGGCATGATCCACCCCTTCATCCCATTTGTCCATTACGTGCTGCATGACTTGCTCTTCCCGGACTAGTGCCTGTGTATCCCAGACCATCCAGGACCGAAATGCCTGGAAGCTTTCCCAAGCCCCCTCATAGGCCTTCGGGGTGTTGGCCAACCACAACACTCTGTACAAAGCCTTGGCTTAATCCCTGTAACCTCCCACAGCCAGTCTGGGACTCTGGTCTGGGCAGGTGTGGCCTGTAGTGTCAACTCCCTGAACTGCTCCATCTGAAAATGAGAAAGACAGTCAGCCACCTCATTCTGTGTCCCTTCAATGTGTTGGGCCCTGAAAGACAGGTTTAAATGCAGTCCCAACATTACCATGCACCTTAGCACCCACCCCACTGACTCCATATGGCCACTCTGCCTACTGATCACCTCTACCACCCTCTTGTTGTCGCACCAAAATAAGATTCACCACCCTGCCATCTGGTCACCCCAAATCTCCAAAGCCACCAATACTGGGAAGATCTCCAGGAACATGATGTCCCTGGTCCACCCCATTCATGCCAGTGGGTTGACCATGCCTCCAAAATCCACTCTCCTCAGTAGTAGGCCCCATCCCAAGATCCCCAGCTGCATCCATGCACAGCTCCATGTCCGTATTGCAGGTCCACTTATCCTGCAAGAACGTCACCCCATTGTATGACTCCAGAAAAACCTCCTAAACCTGCAGATCCTCCCACGTGCCTTTATTGATGTCCACCCAGTGATGGGGCGGTTTTGCCCTGCCCGTGACCCTCCTCAGCCTTCTTGTAAAAGCCCTGCCTGGGCTTATGGCCTTGCAGGCAAAATTAAGGTGACCCAGCAGTTGTTGTACCTGCACCAGTAACACCCTCCTCCTCCTCCACTCCACTAGTGCTAGCAACCCCTTTAACCACTTTGTCCCCTGACAGCCAAAAACTCTCCTGCTCAGTGTCCACCTTGATCCCTAAGAACTCCAGCTTGTGGGCTGGGCCCTCAGTCTTTCCCACTGCCAGGGGAATCCCTATGGTCCTGCATATGTCCCTAAAGTCCACCAACATCCCTCTGGTCTCTGCCTGGCTGGCCCCAATGAACAGGAAATTGTCCAGGTAATGGACTACCCTCCTGTGCCCATACCGGTGCCCAAACACCCACTGTACCCATGAACTGAACGACTCTAAGGTTGAGCATGCCACCGAGCAGCCCATGGGCATGGCCTTGTTGAAATACAACCCGCCCTCAAATTGGAAACTGAGCAAGTCCCAGTCTGCCGGGTGTACTGGCAACAGAGGGAATGTGGACTCAATGTCTGTTTTTGGCAGCCAGGCCCCCTCTGCCACCCGGATCAGCTCCACCACCTTGTCTAGGGAGGCATAAGAGTCCATGCTCAATGACTCTGAGATCCCCTCATTCACTGACCCCCCATCAGGGTAGGACAGGTGGTGCATGAGTTGGAACTCCTCCACTTGCTTCTTGGGCACTACACCTAGGGGTGACACCCAGAACTGCCTGCAAGGAGGTCATGCATTGGCCCTTCCACCCTCCCTGCCCTGACCTCTTTCTGGATCTTTGCCTGGACTATGTCTTCCTTCCCTTTCACAGAACCCAAGTTCTTAGCTT
Organism: Neoceratodus forsteri; assembly: GCA_016271365.2. Classification (NCBI taxonomy): domain Eukaryota; kingdom Metazoa; phylum Chordata; order Ceratodontiformes; family Ceratodontidae; genus Neoceratodus; species Neoceratodus forsteri. The sequence continues at coordinate 1,063,963,310 of CM028131.1, read as the reverse complement.
GTATCCCCACCCATGTCCCCTCAAAGCCTAGGGGAAAACCTCCCTGAAAACCTGATCTCAGCAGCTCGGCTCCTCTCCTGTCGGGGTATTCTTTTGTCTAGGCCTCCTCCACCCCTAGCTTGATGGGGGTGTGGGCCAGGGCATAGCCCCACCTTCCTTCTCCTGGTCCTGACCTAATTCCAACCATATTTTGGGTTATATCCCCCTCTCATGTGGCCCCCTGGCCCCTCCCAGCTCCCCCCCTTCCACCCCAAAAGGGCATGTCCTGGAGCTGCCCATTTGCCTGGCCAGTTTTGCCAGGTCGTTGCCAGGTGTGAACCCCCCGCACCACGAGCAGACATGCCTAAACTTTCAGCTAGGCCACATACAAGATGCCCTGTTAAAAGCCCAACAAGCCTTAGCACCCTCGGCCAGTGCTAACCTTTTCCCTTGTTCCTCCATCTGCTGGACCTGAAAGGGTCCTTACCCACAACTCGGCATGGGTGCAATCCACCTCAGGTCACCCTTCACTGCCATTCTCCTCCAAAATGCCTAGTCATATTTAATCCACCCAAACCCAGCTTTGCCTTATAGGCGTCCCTCATGATCGCTATATAGGTCAATAGTGGGATTACCAGGTCTGGCTACTTCTCCAGCACCAACGCACTGTAAATTAGGACACCCACTTGCCACATATCAATGCTCTTCCCCTTGAACCTGGATTCCTCCGCTTTGTGCCCTACCACTGCCAGTTCCACCACCATCTCTGCCTTGCCTATCGATTTCCATTGATCATACTTTGTGGCTGTCTCCTCGTCCACCAATCCAAAGAGGTCAAAGTACCTCCCTTTCCAGATCTTCTCCTTTATCGAGGCCAGCACATGGTCGTCCAGTGTGAAACCTGACGGTCCATCATACAGTTTTCACACTCCCTCCATGATGCCCACCCAAGCCTTGCCTGGCCTGCCCCCTTCTTTGATGGCCTGCAAGGCCCACTCCATCTTTGAGACCCTGTCCTCCCCCATGTCCCCCAGCAAACCCTCAATGTATTTCTTCAATTCTGTCTCATTGTTCATATCCACATCATCCTTACCACCATCCAGCTGTAGTCCTGCAGGGACTGGAACAGGCTCGCCACCCCCCCCAGGCACCGCCAGTAGGCTGGGTCTCACCCTCTTTGGTCTCTTGTTTGTCTCCCCAGTGCCGGCCCTCTCATCTTGCCCCTTCCACTTCTTCTGGGCCTCCTCCTCTGCCTCTCTCATCTTAGCCATCTCCACCAACTCTGTCATCTGTCATCAATATTTCTACGTCCGCCAGCATGGTGGCACTGGATGTTGGTGATCTTTTGGGTGCCATCTCTTCCGCTGCATGCCTAGGCTGTACAATAAACACCACATGATCATACCATAAGCCTGCAGCCCGCCACTCAACCCCCCACTCCCTGCCCATGCTCTGCCCTTTAGCCATTCCATGAGGATTACCCAGCTTGTTCCATACATAACCGAACCCCTAGTTTGAATTATAACCCCACTAGGAACCTGCCACCCATAGGCAGCCCTCATCATTGGCTACCACCTACTGCAAGGAGGTGCCTGTATGCCTTTTTTTTTTTTGTGTGTAAATCTGATAGGACTACTTGCTTGACAATTCCCCCCACCCAATGCTTTTCGGCCTGCGGGTCCAAAATGGCTGCTGTGCCCTGTGACCCCAGTGCTGTCTGGCCCACTGGCCCATGCCCTGCCATGCCAAAAAGGAATGAACCACCCTGGATCGCATTGCCCCTTCCACCGAGCCCAGCAGTCCCCTCATGGCAACATCCTTCTCCTGCTGTGCCACTCCACGCATGGGACCAGACAATCAAGAACCCCACTTTGCCCTAGCATCTGAGATTTTCTGTATCATTGTTGCAGGAAATCACACTCACTGTTGTCACCCCATCCCCCAAAACTAGTGGAGTAGTGGCCCCGCTGCAGTGCCTAATAAGCCCCCCTCACCATTCACGCTGCACAGCGCTGCGCCCCCTCAGGCAGACTATCACTGCTTGCCCCACTTTATAATCTTATTTGCCACCATACCATCCCAACTAGCCTGGGCCCCCAATTGGGCCTGCTCCCCATTTAGGCACTCTCAGTGGCCGCATCGGCCCCTGCAATCATTCCTACCCTGCAATCATACTGCTGGCTCCAAAATGGCAGCTGTGCCATGCGGTCAGGCCTCCCCAGGCCCTGACCTGCCTCCTGGCCTCCTGGGACACCCACAATCTGTTACTGTAGTGAATCCCTCGGCCCAAAATGGTGGCTGCCCATGTGGTCAGGCATCCACTGCCCACGACCTGTATCCTGGCCTCCTGGCCCCATGAAATGGCTCGTCACCGTGGAGATCCCCCCGAGCCCAGAAACCACAAGCCATGCCACACAGTCGGGACTCCTTGGTCCCCACCTGTATCCAGGCCTCATGGCCCAGAAATGGCCAGTTGATGTGACGAAATCCCTCAGACCCCCAGTTGGTGGCCACCCACATGGTCGGGCCTCCAAAAGCCCCCGACCTGTATCCTGGCCTCTTAACCCCTGAATGCTGGTTGTGTGATTTCCCCCCCACAGCCCCCAAATGGCGGCCGCACCATGCGGTCAGAAATCTTTTGTCCCCGCTCTGTATCTTGGCCTCCTTGCCTAGAGAATGACCTGTTACTGCCAATTCCCCTGCACTTCAGCTTGCAGGAATCCTGACCACTGGGGCCCCCACCAAGCGTGCCTCCTGGCGGCGCACCTCGTGCTTGCACCATGCCATCCGGCTTTCATTACTCCCCCACGCTGTGTCATGTGCTTGCTACCTCCACATTCTTGCTCACTCTGCACAATGCAGGGCCTCTCCGCGGTGTGTACTCTGACTGGTACCAGCTCAGAAAAAGCATCACTCCAGCCTTGCATTCACCAAGGAAACCAAAACTCTCCATCCTCACATCAGGTATTTATTTTCTTTAACGAAAACAAACCTAATGCTGTGGCTGGTCTGCAGGACCCTGATTACTCAGCAGCTACATGCTCACTACCTCCACGCAACCAGGCTGCCATTCAATCAGACTGCACCACCACAAAACACCGCATAGGAAACCTTCTGGCTCTGAGTCACAGCAGCCCAGTGATTCTGCTCTAACACTCGCTGGGTCTCCCACATCAATGCCTCCCACACAAATATCCTTTACTGCCATGCCTTTTCCAAACCATCAGGTTGGAAACAAAAACCATACTCCGGCTTGGGTGCATCAGGGAGACAAAAATGCCCCTCAGACCTGGGCCCAGCAGCCACACAAACCAGATATGCATTTGTACCAAGCTTTACCCACAAACTGCATACATCTTACCAACACATATAACGAAGCATCATTTTTGGGGAAAAAAAAAAAAAAAAACACCTCCAGCCTGGGTGGCTCCCAGAAACAAAGGTCCCCATGCCTTAGTGCCTTACCTTAGCTTTCCAGCGATGTGCTGTAGGTTTTGAATTTATACAGCAAGAAAGAGGGCTTACTGAGGGTTACATGCCCTTAAGAATCCCATAAGGACCCCTGATCAGGACCCAATCTGGCCCCTCCCCTTAGCCAATAGCTAGAGGGCTCCGAGCCTTATCGTATGACACCCCTATGATGTCTTAGCCCCTCCCACCTTCTTCTGTCATTCATTCCTGGCTGGGTCCCATGACAACCTGGTTTGCTTTTTATTGACAAGTATAATTACACCGAGAGTTCCATGGCAGAACTACTGCAATTCAATTATTTTTTTTATTTCTAAATGCACCAAAGTTCTTAAGTATTGTAGTATAAACAAATGGTTACAAGCAGCATTACTGCTTTATTTTCACAAAGAAAAACTATTGCAAGCAGTACACATGCAGGGTAGGCAATGGTGTTTGCAGACTGCAAGCGTCACTACCTAGCCCTAAACCATAACGGGTGGGAGTGCAGTTAGCTGACAGACCTCCGAGACTGCTGGCAGTTGCTGACTTTTGTGAGACCCAAACTGAACCTCCGATTACACCACAAATATTTCTTAAACTGAGATTTCTATGCAGAACTACAGCAATTACATTATTTTTTTTTATTTGTAAATGCACAAACGTTCTGCTGTATTCTAGTACAAACAGTTCACAAAAAATTATTATTGCAAGCAACATGAACACAGGGCAGGAAAGGGTATACACACACTGCATACATCACTACCAAGACCTAAACTGTGGGGAGTGGGAGTGCAGTCAGACGACTGCCCTCTAAGACTGCTGGTGGCTAATGACTTTAATAAAACCCAAGCCCAACCTTAGATTACACCACAAATATGTCTGACACAGAGATTACTAAGGCAGAACTACTGAAATTATTTTTTTTATTTGTAAATGCACAAAAGTTCTACTGTGTTTCAATACAAACAAAATGGTTGCAAGAAGCTGTATGGCTTTACTTTCACACATAAAAATTATTGCAATTAGCACCCACGCAGGGTAGGGAATGGTGAGCGCACAGTGCAAGCATCATTAGCTAGCCCTAAACTGTAGGGGGGTGGGAGTGCAGTCAGCTGACTGCCCTCCGCTACTGCTGGTGGTTATTGACGTTTCTGAAATCCAAGCCCAACCTCAGATTACACCACAAATATTTCTTACACAGACGTTTCTATGGTAGAATTACTGAAATTCAATTTTTTTTTAATTGTAAATGCACAAAAAAATCTGCTGTATTTCAGTACAAAAAATGTTTGCAAACAGCAGTGCTGCTTTATTTTCACACAGAAAAATTATTTCAAGGAGCATGCATGCATGGCAGGTAAGGGTGCGCGCACACTGCAAGCATCACTACCTAGCCCTAAATCATGGGAGCTGGGAGTGCAGCCAGCCAACTGCCCTCTGAGACTGCTGGTGGCTACTAAGGTTCGTGAATACCAAGGCCAACTTCAGATTACAACACAAATATTTCTTAAATAGAGATTTCTACAGCACAACTACTGGAATTCAATTACTTTTTTTTTTATTTATTTGTAAATGCACAAACTTTCTGCTGTATTTCTTTACAATTGAAAGGCTTTGCCTGTAGTTCGGTGACCAAGCAGCCAGCCACTTCCACTTCCTGAGCTATATAAGCAATTCCTCTCAGCCTCACTGTGAAGCATTTTGTCTTTGCAGCCGGAGGTTATGTTGGTGTGTCCTCCTAGATGGCTGGGGCCTACCCCCCCTCCCCAAGCCTGCTGTTTCTCTCTGCTGGACTTCAGTGTTTGTTTTCCTGCTTCTGGTTTGTAACTTTCCTCTGGCTGTGTTCTTCCCTGTGTTTTGTTTCTTTTTTTTTTTTTTGGGGGGCTTTTCCTGTTTTCTGTTTTGCTGTGTTTTGATTTCCTCTTTTGGGGAGGCTTTTATTTTTAAAACTCCTAGCATACTGCTACTACAGAGCTCATTCTGCTTACTTTCTTTACAACTCTCAATTTACTGCACTGCAACTGCAAACCTACTTAGAGCTCATGCTACTGTTTTCAGTCACCTACAACTTCAGCCACTGCTGCTGACTGTTTACTTTAATTACTATTGTACCCAGTGCCTGTGTTTTAACACTGTACTCATTTAACTACTGCTGTGCAGGCCCACTTGCTTCCTGCTGCTGCATTGTTTACACCCATTCCTATTCTACCTTGTTTACTCTGAGGTTAGCTGAAGCTCCTGCTAAGGCTATTAAACTAGCTTTTATATCTGCATGTGGTTCTCGGCCTTTCATCGCTTCCTTGTTTGTCCTACGGCCGGGACTGGAGGTGTTTGGGGGGGTCGTGGCCTATGTGGTTAATTAATTTTGTTCTAAATCCTGTCTTCACCGCCTAAAATCCTCAGTCCCAGATATTCAAACTGCACCACAAAAGTGCGTAACAGCAGGAGCAAGCGCAAGTCTGCTGCACACATGCACAACACGCACGATATTCAAACACTGCCCAGGTCAAGATGCACCTGCAGCACACGACTGAATATCACACCAACTGTGCCATTGCGCAACCAGGGATGTGCAGTGGTGCAGGTCAGATGTGCAATAGCACAACCAGGGATGCTCAGTGGAGCATGCAGCAGTGCAACAGCACAACCAGGGAATGTGCAGGGACAGGATGCAAGGGCCCACCACCCATGGTAGAGATGGCAGAGGAGCACACATCGCCCCCCATGCACTGCACAACCAGAGGAGAACTGGAATAACCACTGGCCCATGGACACCAGCAACAAACCCACAGCCAGGGCATGGTGCCCCAGCACACACCCTGGCAAGCTGTGACCAGCACACAAGGAGGTCTGGCCACCCCATGCCACACCATCCCACCAATGCAGAGCACACCCTGCACCACAATCCCCAGACACCCTGCACAGGAGGAGTGCCCACCAGTGCAGGACACCCCATGCATGCCACCACCCCCACTGTGACAATGCAACCCTGTGCACCACAGAACCATGCAAGGCAGCCCCACCAAGAGCACCCTTCAGTGGGTGGCAGCAGACAGTGATGCAATGACTGCATACACAGTGCCACCACGCACGTCCCCCCCTGAGGTACAGCTGAGAGACCGACCATGTGTCAGCACACGAGGTACCCCACACGTGACAGGGCATGCCCCGGACCCCACCACCAGTGGTACAGCACCCTGCACACTCTCCCAAGGACACACCCCATCCCAGCACTGGCCACAACAGCCAGCACAGACACACACAGTGGTGCATGGAAGCATGTGCCACACAGGATGCAACACAGTGCATGGACAAACACCCACCCATACCCAAGGGCACACCAACACAGGGACACAGTAGTGGGTCAACCAAGCAACTGGCATGTGGCTACAGAAACAGTGTACACACGGCCAGCAACCCTCCATGGCACAGGTGTGCCAGCCACCCTGTGCAGGCACCATGAAGCTGTACACCACCAGCATGCGCCCGGAGCACAAGTGACAGACAGTGGAACACATCCCCTGCAACAGACACAAATGACAGCATGGAGGGGGGACAACAACAGCGGAGGCCACAGTGCCACCCGAGACAGACGTGCACCACACCGGTGACAGGAGGCAACCCAGCATTGTGCTGGGTACAGTGGCTGTCCAGCATGGACAACCACCATGGACATGCCAGCGGACCATGCAGATAACAGACATGCCAGGGTGTCAACTGCACAGGCCATGGACAGTATGATGGGGCGCCATGGGCACAGTGCATGCACCATGGACCACTGCACACAGTCATCTAGTGAAAAGGGAACAACACACAAACCACAGATGGTGACTGATAGCTACGCCCACACCATAGTCACTTCCCCTACGGACACACACACACGCCCATGACTGCATTACCGATGATGCCATGCACACCACTGCAGCTGAGCACCTGTAGTGCACTGCAAATCAGAGACCACCACAGTAGGCATAACAAAACAAATGTATATTATAAGGTAGAATACAACTATATACAAATATATACACATCAGTTGGGGGTGAGGGCCACAAACCAGGTGGGGGTGGGTAAGGGTCAGGGGTGAACAAATGGGAGACAGAAGGAGGGGTGTGAGGGTGGGTCCAGGGGGTTAGGGTTGAACTCGGGGCATGGATGTCTCAGCGGGCGCCACGCTCCCCACTCCTGTGGCACCTCCTGCCACGATGCCTCCAGACAGTGTGCTGGTCTAACCATTGCAGGATCTTCAAAGATGCCCGTGCAACCTGTAGCAGCTCCTGCACAGCCCTCTCCATCTGCAGCATCCTCTGTCCACCTAGGACAAGGGAGCAGAGTCAATAGGTGTGAATGCCCATCCCCCTGCAGCCCACCTATTGTGCATGGCATACAGCCGTGGGACATGCCCCTGTGCTGGTGTGCGACCACCCACAGTGATAATGTCCACAAGACCTGCCCACTCAGGCACACACAGCCATGTGGACCACTGCACACACCCACCCCCAAGTCCCGTACAGCACCACCGTGGCTGTACAGTGACATGGCTATGCAGTGCCAAGGCAGTGGCACGGCCACGTACCCGGTGCATGCATGGACCACCAGTGATGCACACCCAGACATGCAGTGTCACTGGACAGTGCTGACTGTACCATGTGGTGTGCACAGCAGTGGCGTCAATGGATGGTGACCATGCCCCGCCGCCTGCCCTGCAACCAAGCATGCACAGAATATCCTGGAAGAAAGGCACTCGCCCTCATCGGCGCTGTTCTATGTTGGGACTGGCAGCCCATGGCTGTTGCCCAGCTCCCCTACCCATGCCTCAGTGGTGGTCTTCGTGGGCTCGGCACCACTCTTCAGGGCCTAGGGTGCAAACATGGAGAGGGGAATATCAGTACAATCCAGTAGCAAAGACCCCCCACTCCCAGGGTGTGTGAGATCCCGCACAGCCCAGCCATGCCACAACCCCCCCAAACCACCTCCACCACCACCACCACCACCACTGCCCACACTGGATGGCCCACCCCCCCGTGTGATGTACACATGCCCACTGCGATACCCGTACGGATGCAACCAGTGTATGGATGGTGCACCTACCTGGTCATGGCACTGCGCCTCACCTGGTGCATGCCCGCGTGCAGGCAAGCCTGTTCAGGTCCCTCCGCTGGAAGTCCCCATATTGGTGTCGACACTGCTGCATGGTACGGGTGAGTCCTGTGGCCTCCTCCAGTGCCACCACCAACTCCTCCCATGCGGCACTCCTGGCCCTGTCCAGGGGTGCATTGCCAAACAGGGCCCCAACATGGGGCTACACTATGGCCACCAAATTGGCAACCTCCACCTGGTTCCAAACAGTAGCCCTCCGTCTTGCCATCGCTGAAACTGGTCGGAGTCAAAATGGCGCTCAGTAGTGCACGTCCGCCATGTGCAGATGCTGCACGGTACAGCGCTGCCATTCCCCATCGTGCTGTCACCGAACAGTGAGATAGGGGTGCACCCATGCAGATGCATGGCACCGAGGGGGCCAAGGTCGGGCACAGGGTCAAGGGTCTCTCGCGCAGGGACCTCCACAGCGGATTGGTACTCCCTGTGTGAAGCACAATTGGGTGCCTGTGTGAGATGCCTTGTAGTGGCCTACCACGCTGTGGCTCCATGGCACCTACAGCGCCCCAGTGCAAGAGTGCCATACATGTGAACAGTGCACTAGTGCCACTGGCACAGTGGAGGCCATGCCCTGCACTGCCTCCTGCGCACAGCATGTCAGCAGTGCGGCAGCCGTCAGCACCCCGGACATGCGTCGTTCGCTGTCTACTGTGCACATCACAGAGCTGCGCCCTTGCCTGAGTACGTTCAACACAATTGCGCAAGGCGCAACAGCGTGATTTTCAGCCGGCATATGCAAATCAGCTCATCAGCGATTCAATGGCGCAGCTACTGCATTAGCATCCACTTAAAATTGAGCCTCACCTCATTTGCATGCGTTGTGCTATATAAATGTGACATGGGGCTGCAGAGGCCATAGTCTGGTATTGCAGTCTATTGTGGTGAGTTGCATGCTGTTTGGGAGTGTGGACTGTGGTGTGTGGGAGATGCATGGGACTGCACAGTCAGAGGCAACACCTGTCATTCCCACAGGATCAACGATGACCGAACGTGAGGTGGAGGAGGAGGAACAGAGATGTGGGAGATGGAGGAGGCCCAACTTTACCAAGGCAGAATCAGATGCCCTGTTTGAGGCCTACCTTGACCAGGAACCGCTGCTCAGTGGACGACAGGGAACACCACAGGCATGTGCTGCGGCATGGGGTGAGGTGGCACGTGCCATCAACCAGCATGGCAGCCACCAGCAGTCCGTGCAGAAATGCAAGAAGAAGGTGGGCACGGACAGGAGGATTAAAGATAAGGTGGCTGCCATCAGGGCAACACGGGTTGTGACTTTAGGGGGACAGCTGGCCATGCAATGCCTGACGCCACAGGAAGAGCGGGTTGCTTGCAGCATGTGGCGTTGTGCCATCGAGGGTGTTCCAGGTGGTGGCTTCCAGACAGGTGGTTGCCCGTCACTGCATGGTAGGTCCTGATCTGTCACTGTGGGGGGGGTGGAATGCCACAGGGTAGGGCAGATACATTAATGCTACTGTGTTCCCTTACAGCTCCTGAGCATCTACGTGGGTCAGCGGTGGTGGGCTCGTCCACTGAGGGCGATACCCTGGACACAGAGGAGGGCCCATCCATCTGCACAGGTGTCCGAGAGTCAGGACGACAGTGGGCCTGCCTGGCTGTCTGGACTGATGTTGGTGGAACAGGTGCGGAGGAGGGCCTGCCCGTTTCCCAGCGTGACAGCATCCATGGATGCCAGCATGCTGAGACTCGGACTGGTGCCGGATCTGTCACTGATGGTGATGGAGCTCACATCATGGACAGTGATGCATGTGGGCCACAGGATGGCCGCACAGCAGGTTACAGCATGGGCATAGCTATGGGTGGTGCCACTGTGGAGGCCTGCATGACATCACAGTCCCAGCCTGTGCCTGTCTGCCCCAGTCGGGCAGCACTGGTGTGCATCCAGGACAGTGGGGCTGTTGTGGCTGCTGCAGTGGCACCACTGAGCCCTGGAAAGTGGTGGCCAGAGGGGCAGTGTCAGCAGTCGGCCAATGGTGATGGGGGCGGCATCAGTGCACCATCTGTGGACATGCCCAGGCATGGCCCTGGTGCGCAGCGCCCAACTCAAGGGGTGCTGCCCAGCACGGCTGCGAACACCATGAGGGACAGCATGCCGATCAGGCGGATGACCTCTTAGATGAGCACACCCACATACTCAATGAATCAGTGGATCAGCAGTTGCAGCTTGTGACAGCGGTGGATGCACTCAGTGTGGTCCTGCACCAGGTAGAGGAGAGGTGCAGCAGGGACACCGGTCTGCTCCTGGTAGGGATGGACCAGCTGCGGGAGGATATGACCGCCGCCATTGACAGGCAGACACAGGCATTCACAGCTGTCATGGCCACAATGGGCACATGGTTAGTTGCCCATGCACTGCAGACTCTGCACAGTGCCATGTCCACTCCCCATTCCTGGCATCATGCAACACCCTCCCTGTCAACACTGGGTTCAGCTGTGGGCATCCCGAGCACGCCTGGCGCAGGCATGTTTGTTGAGCTGCAGACCCCTGCTCAAGAACGGTCACATTCCCGTAGCGGCACCCCTGGGTGACCGTCGGTGCCACCCCATGAGGCCAATGGTCAGCCTGTTACTGCTGGCGGGTCTTGGCAGAGCTGCCCATGCATCCGAGGTGGCCGTGGCACTGTGCCATGTGACTGACCTGTCTCCCACCATGGCTACTGTCTGATGCTGCCCTGTGCAGTGTGTTGTTTAACGTGCAATGTACGGTGGACGCGCCCTGCACACACACACACACACACACACACACACACACACACACACACGTTCCATGTGCACACCCTCCTGGCTGCTGGCTGCTGTGGCATGTGCATGATGATGCCTGCATTGCACTGTCCACCACTGTGCAATGGTGCCCAGCATCTGAGACACGCACAATGACAGGCACTGGGCGTGGTGGTCTGTGGACGCGTGTGTGTGTGGCTAAGGGTGGCGGTTGGGGTCGGCATGCCTACTACCCTTGGTGCATGTCTTGTGGGTGTGTGTGTGTGTGTCTGTGTGTGTGCACGTGACTGCGTGCCATGTTAGGCCTTGCCCATCCCTGACGGCATGTGTGGTTCCATGCTCAGCCAATTCGTTTTATGACATGCGCCCCTGGGGTTTGTCCATGCGTATTTGTGGGTTGTGCACTAGCCATTGGTGGTTCCACATGGCCCCTTGACATACTTGGGTTGGTTGAAGAGTGGTCCTCTGTGATGGTGTCCTGGTGCAGCTGCGACATCCGGATCAGTCGAGGGTCCATTCGACCAAGGTGGGGGGCTGCCCATCACCATCTGCACCAGCGTCCTCATCATCCCCATCTCTGTCCCCCTCTTCGACCTCTACAGCTATCCCACAGTTGTTGGCCATGTTGTGCAGGATGCAACAGGCCAGAAATAGCCCACAGGCCTTTGAGGGGCTGTATTGTAAGGCACCGCCAGATGTGTCCAGGCAATGGAAATGTGCCTTCAGTATCCCGAACACCCGCTCTATGACATTGCATGTGGTGGCATGTGCCTCATTGTACCATTGCTGCATTGGGGTCATGGGCCGCTGGTATGGTGTGAGCAGCCAGGGACTGAATGGATATCCACTGTCACCTGTGTGTAGAGGGTGGACATTAGTTTGGTGATCAGTGTCACCCTGCCATGGGCCATCTAGGCCAGTACCCATGTCACCTCTGACTATGCCCCTCCCAAGATCCATGTCTTTCTACATGATTTGTATACTCGCCCACTAGGTGGCCAGTGGGGATGTCCCCACTCTCGAACCTGTGGCACAGTGTTACGACTGTTGCCAGATGAAGGCATCATGTGCTCCCCAGGGTGTGTGGCACAGACATTGGTTATGCACCCCCTAGCATCGCACACCACCTGGCAGTTGATGCTGGCATAGCCCTTCCAATTAATTTATGCAGCACCTTCCGGGCTAGGTGGCATGTCGATGGCCACATAGGTGCAGTCAATAGCCCTGAGCATGCCAGGCATACGTGCTACCCTGTGGAACTCTTGTATGTGTGCTGTGCGCTCCGCCTGTGTGCTGGGGAAATGGATGTACTCCGCAGCATGTGGCAGCAGTGCGCTGAGGAATTGTGTGAGTAGGCGTGACACGGCCGACTAGATAATGCCTGTTGTGTCCCCTGTTGGTCTCTGGAAGGTGCCTGTGGTGAGCAGGCACATGACAGCTGTCACCTTTGTCTCCACTGACAGAGCATGGCTCCGTCATGTTGGTGCCTGCATCTCATCACTGCACAGCTCACAGAGCCGCCTCAGGATTGCCCGGTTCAGGCGGTACCGGCCCACTATCTCGGTGTCACTGTAGTGCTCGAGGCTGGTGAGGGCTCGGTACTGTCTGTTGGGGGCATACCACCAACGGGCCCTTCCACGGCCACGCCCCCCTGCTGCCTGCCTTCTCACACCCCTCATTACTGCCTCCATCTGAATGGTGGCACTGGCTATGTCCCTGGCTTGTGTCCCCCGGCAGCTGTATTCCCATTCCCCCACTGTCCTTTGTGCTACTCTCCCTGCACCAGGAATCCCTCTAAGATTTGGCTGTTCTGCCCACTGCCACTGCCCTCAGTCCACTTTGGCACAGGCTCCCCACTCCTGTGCTGTTACCCTATGTTCCCAGGTGTGCCCTGTCCTGCTCTTTTCCAGTCTCACTCACTGCTTCCCTGTCTTCTGTGACTGTCAGCTTTCTCCACCTCTGGCTTCCCTGTAGCATTCTTGCACCTCTCTCTTGTTCTTTTTTATTTTGGATCATTTCTGCTATCGCGCAACTTCCGCTTGCTCCTCTATTGCGCATGGCGCATGCTGTTGAATATCGCACTGCACCATTTATTCATGGTTCCTCCCCCTTCAGTTGTGCATGCATTCATTACTATTGCACTCTTGAGCATTGCGATTTTGAGGGCGCAGCTGCCTCCTGCTGAATATCGCACAATGGCACATTTTCGGACTTGTGCTGGCGCATCTCTGTTGTGCATGGTGCAAACCTTTTGAATATCTGGGCCTCAGTTTGTCACCTTGATTTGGCTATTCATGTCTGTCTGGCTTGCCCCTAACTCAGTGCTGTTTACTTGCTATACAATTGTTATGCAGGTCCACCTATTACTACTACTACTACTACTGCTTACTGACCTATCAGGTCCCCACTTGCTTACGCAACCGTTGCTCCTTGCTTACGCAAACCATTGCTTTATGCCTAGTGCCATCCCCTCGGCTTCACCTGGGATTCTACAGCTCTCAATCTGCATCTGACCTTGCAAGGTCTCAGCACTCAATGCTCATTACAGATCTCAGCATGCCGTGCTCATTCAGCTCACCAGCTTTACAGCTCTCAATCAATTCTGGGGCTTGCCAGACATTCTAATCTGGTGCAGGTTCCTTCAGCCGATGGTCTTGCTCTGCATTTAGTCCGAATCATTGAGCATGTCAAACTTGGGGCGGGATCCTTCTCACCTGACCCATAGCTGGGAATTTCCTCACCCCGGGCTTGACTTTAGCTGGCTGCTATGTGACAGCAGCTCCTGGTGTAGCATTTAAGACTAATGGTGATGGGTGGTTACGACAATCTCCTTTGGCTCTAGTGTTGCAATATAAAGTTGACCATTGACTTTAGTAGTTTCCCTAGCAAGGCACCTTCACTGCATTCTTCCCACAACTGCCTCTGGTTCACCTGGTTTGATTTAGGGTGGGTAGGCCAGGTGAGTGCCTCAGCAGTTGTTCCTCTCCTCCTGTGCCTTGGATGCTCGTATTGTTGCAGAGTTTTCTCGCAACCTTCCACGACATTCCCGCTAGAGGATTTAAGTGAGAGCCTTCCTCCAAATTGGAATATTTCCACCTCCCTTTAATTGGGTTTTCCAAATTGCAGCTGCAGAGATGTCACTAAATACATTTTCCCAAGCCTGGAAGGAAGTCGACCTAGGCCGTGGATCCCCAGAGAGTTCCTCTTCATAGGGTTTTTTTTCTCTCCTCCATTGCCTCAGGTCATAACATTTAGTTATAGTTTCCCCTAGTTTCCTTAGGTACGTTCCGTTGTTGGATGGAGGTAGAGAATGTCCTGCCATTTCCTCTCTCCTTAAGGGATCCCCTTCTCTCATACAGGCAATCACTATTCTTCTCTACAACTATGTTGCAGTTACTGCTTCTATGTCACTGTTACTGCTTGCTCATACGCATCATGTTGCCTCCTTTTGAGGATGATACTACATTTCTTTTGGGGATTCCTAAGGTACCTTTAGCCATGGGAACCATCCTGTGGCTCCTCTAGGGGCGGAACCCTCTCTGAGTTCCTTGCTTTTGTACCCCTACAGGGTGGCAATTGCTCTGGAATAGACAGTGCAAACGGCCACAACCAAACTAATACAGTTAGATAAGCATAACACTATACTGGCTGTGTAGGTCAGTGAATAAAATGGTTGCTAGAAGTAGTACTGCTTTATTTCACAAAGGAAAATTATTGCAAGCAGCACGCATGCAGGGCTTGCAAGGGTGTGCACACACACTGCAAGTGTCACTACATAGCCTGAAACTATAGGGGGTGGCATTGCAGTCAGCTAACTGCCCTCCAAGACTGCTGGCAGCTACTGACTTTCCTGTAAAACAAGCACAATCTCTGATTACACCACAGATATGTCTTACACAGATTTCCAAGGCAGAACTTCTGCAATTCAATATTTTTTTTTATTTGTAAATGCACACAAGTTCTGCAGTATTTAGTACTAATAAGTGGTAGCAAGCAGCAGTACTGCTTTATTTTAACAAAGAAAAACTATTGCAAACAGCGCACGCAGCACAGGTAATGGTGTTTGCACACTGCAAGCATCACTACCAAGCCCTAAACCATGGGTAGAGGGAATACAGTCAGCCAACTGCCCTATAAGACTGCTGGTGGCTGCTGACTTTCCTGAAACCCAAGCCCAACCTTAGATTGTCCCTGGATCCTCACCCAGAAATAACTAAGGGACACTGCCTTCTTACTTTTGGATGCCCGCTGACAGTATTTATTTAAAGGCACAATTAAGTATTCGTCATTTATATCCCAATTCATTTATAACAATCAGTGTTTACAAATCAGACATATCACTCCCATATCACTTCTAGGACATAACAGTTCTGTCTTCCCTCTTGTGATTCTTCACCATGTGCTCTTCCTCTTTCCTTATTGCTTCTTGGGGTCCGGACACCGTGAACTGGCCCCCCTTTCAATCACCATAACCGGGTACCACAATTACCTGGACCACTCCCCCCCATTAGTTGTGGACACAGTGATCCACCCCCTAGATCTATATCCTCTCCTTCCCATTACTCCCATGCCTGGCCTCTTTGTCCCAGCCTGTGGTACTACCCCCTCCCATCTATTTGCCCCCTTTTTACCCCACTTGTTCCCAAACCCCTTACCCTCCCATGCCACTCCCGCTGTATCTGCTATACTCCAGCGGGACTCCACCTAGTCCCCTGGGCATGGCCACCCTTCTGCGGCCCCACCTAGCCTGTGCTGGGCCCCTTTAGAGGTCACTACCTTCCAGGTACCTCCCTCTCCAGTGCCTATTCCAATGCTCCTCACCCCTTTTTCTTGCAAGGAGGGTAGATGGGGAATTATACAGTAAGAAAGAGTGTTTGCTGTGAGTTACATGCCCTTAAATATCCCTTAAGGACCCCTGGTCAGGACCCCTTGTGGCGGCTGCAAACCTCTCCACCCAGTAGATGAATTAATGCCCCACGATCCACACCTGTCTTTTGGAGCCTGCTGTGGGAAGAGAAAAAGGGAAACCAATTAGCAAATGTCAGCACTACACATATCTCTTGTAACAGTTGATGTTCACCTGCCAACCCGCTTAACCTCACTCTCCCCAGCTCCTATAGCAGCCAACACCAAGGCTGCCCCAGTCCTGAAGGAGTGTGGAGGCAAAATCATCAGGGGTTCTCTCCTGTGAATGCCACCACCTTTTTCAGCACCACACCCACCTAAAAACCTGTCACCAGGGGCCCATCCCTGTGTATGAACCAGGACCCAGACCTGCGGCTGCACACCTTGCTATAGGCCACCATGGCTTGGGCTGCACAGACTCCTGCCCCTGTATGCCTGTGTGCATCTCCATGGTGGAGCCCTTGCCCCGCAGGTCCATTTTGGACCTCTGGAGCTGGATGACCACCGTCTTCTCCTCCACTCTCATGTTCTCCTCCTGCAAGCCTGTGGTGGCTGCCCCCTTTCTGGGCACTAACATCTCCCCGACCCTAAAAGCCCCCTTTGCCATGACAGAAAATATAGCCCTGAACAGACAGGCCTCGTTCGCTGAACTACAAATGTGGTCCAGCGCCTTTACCACTTTTGTAAGCAGGGGCCACATTATGGGTCACCTCCCATCCTGCCTCGATCCCTGCCCCATCTGCCTGATGGCCCGGCTGCCTGCAGCGTCTGCCCAGCCTCAATCCTGGCACATCCAGCTGATTCTTGCCAGCTGGACCCCCATGGTGGCGTGATCCACCCCTTCCTCCCATTTCTCCACTACATACAGCATGACCTGCTCCTCCCGGACCGGTTCTTCTGTCTCCCAACCCATCCTGGCCCAAAATGCCTGGAAACTTGACCATGCCCCCTCATAGGCCTTCAGGGTGTTGGCTGACCAAGAGTCTCTGTATAAGGCCCTGCCCTTCACCCTTCAATCTCCCACATCCAGTCAGGGACTCTGGTCCAAGTAGGCACAGCCTGTGGTGCCAGCTTTCTTAACTGCTCCTTTAAAAAACAAGAAAGACAGTCAGCCACCTCATTCCATGCCCCTTCAATGTGTTGCATCCTAAAAGATAGGTTCAAATGCAGCCCCAGTAACACCATGTGCCTTAAAACCCACCCTACCGATTCCGTATGGCCAATCTGCCTGTTGATCATCTCTACTACACTCTTGTTATCGCACCAAAATAAGATGCACTGCCTGCCATCCGGGTGCCCCATAGCTCCAGGGCCACCCATATCAGGAAGATCTCAAGGAACGTGATGTCCTTGGTCCACCCCCATTCCTGCTATTGGGCTAGCCATGCCTCTGAAATCCACTCCCCTCGAAAATAGGCTCCCATCCCAAAACCCCGGGCAGCATCAGTGTACAAGTCCATTTCTGCATTGCAGGCCCATTCCTCCTGCCAGAACGTCACACCATTGTACGACTCCACAAAAAACTCCCATACCTGTAGGTCTTCCTTAATGTCCTTATTTATGTCCACCCAGTGATGGGGTTGTTTCACCCTGCCCCTGACCTTCCCAACCTTCTCATAAAGGCCCTGCCTGGACTTATGGCCTTGCAGGCAAACTTAAGGTGCCCCAGGAGCTGTTGAACCTGTACTAGCAGCACCCACTGCTTCCCGCCCACTAGTGCAAGTAGGTCCCGTAGCCACCTTGTTTCCTGGCAGCCGGAAACATTCCTGCTCCATATCCACCTCGATCCCCAAGAACTCTAGCTTGTGGGATGGGCCCTCAGTCTTACCTGCTGCCGGTGGGATCCATATTGTGCTGCACATGTCCTGCAAATCCATCAACATCGCTTTGGTCTCCATCCAGCTGGCTCTGATCATTAGGAAATCATCCAGGTAATGGACCACCCTCCTGTGCCCGTACCAGGACCTAAACATCCATTGCACCGATGAACTGAATGCCTCAAAAGTGAAGCATGCCACCGAGCAGCCCATGGGCATAGCCTTATCAAAATACAAACCACCCTCAAATTGGAAACCTAGCAGGTCCCAGTCCATGGGGTGTACCGGTAACAGCCGGAAAGCGGACTCTTTATCAGTCTTTGCCAACCGGCCCCCCCCCGGCCACCTGGATCAACTTGAATGCCTGGTCCAGGGAAGCGTAATAGACCATGCTCAGAACCTCTGTGATCCCTTCATTTACCAACCCCCCCAATCAGGGTAGGACAGGTGATGTATGAGTTGGAACTCCCCTGCTTGTTTCTTCGGTACCACCCCTAGGGGTGGCACCCAGAACTCTTCACATGGGATTTCGTGCATCTGCCCCTCCAGCCTCTTCACCCTGACTTCTTTCTGAATTTTTCTGTGGACTATGTCCTCCTTTCCTTTTATGGAACCCAAATTCTTGGTCCGCATCACCACCCATGGCCCCTCGAAATCCAGTGGAAAACCACCCTTAAAACCCTACTTCAGCAGCTCCGCCCCTCTCTTGTCAGGATAGCCTGTTGTCCAGGCCTCCACTACCCCTAACTTGATGGGGGTGTGGGCCAGGGCATAGCCACACCTCCCCTCCCCAGTCCCACCCTAATTCCAATCATAGTTGGATGTATATCCATCTCCTGGGGCCCCCCAGCCCCTTCCAGCTTGCCCCCCATCCACCCCAAAAGGACTGTTCCTGGAGCTGCCCACTTGCCTACCTGGCCTTGTGGCCCCCTTGCCTATAGCCCATCACCGGGTGTGCCCCCCTGCACTGCTAGCAGACATGCCTAAACTTGCAGCTAGGCCATGTACTCGATGCCCTGTTAAAAGCCCAACAGGCCTTGGCACCCTGGACAGGTGCAACCCTTTTCCCTCCTTCCGCCACCTGCCCCACCACTGACCCTGAAAGTGTCCTCACCCATAACTCTGTAAGGGTGCAATCCCACCTCAGGCTACCCTTCACCACCATTCTCCTCCAGAATGCCTCATCATACTTAAGCCACCCAAAACCCAGCTTCACCTTATACATGTCCCTGATGATCACCATGTACGTCAGAAGCGGGATCACCAGATCCGGTTGCTTCTCCAGTAACAGTGCACTATAAATCAGGAAACCCACCTGCCACATGTCGATGCCCTTCCCCTTGAACTGTGCTTCCTCTGTTTTGTGCCCCACCAGTGCTAGAGCTACCGCCATCTCTGACATGCCCACAGACTCCCTTTGCTTGCATTTTTTGACTGTCTCTTCATCCACTAATCCAAAGATATCAACCTACTTCCCCTTCCATAATTTCTCCTTTATTGAGGCTGGCACGTGGTCACCCAGTGTGAAGCCAGGCGGTCCCTCGTACAGTTTCCGCACCCCGCCTGAGGCGCTCATTCCTCCTTTGCCCTGTCTGCCCTTTTCTTTGATGGCCTGTAAGGTTAGCTCCATTTTTGAGACCCCCTCATTTCCCCCAACAAGCCCTCAATATACTCTTTTAAATCTGCTTTATTGTTCATATCCACCTCATCCTTACTCCCATCTAGCTGGGGCCCCGCTGGGGATGGACTGGGCCTGCCGCCTTCACCGGGTGCCACCAGAGGGCTGGATACCACCATCTTTAGTCTCTTGTTGCATTTTCTGGCACCAGCCCTCATCTCGATCCTTCCACTTCTTCTGGGCTGCCTCCTTTACCTCCCTATTCTTCTGCACCTCGACCAACTCTGTCATCTGTGTCATTCATTTCGCAGCTTCCGCCAACATGGTAGCACTGGACACTGGCGCTCTCTTGGGTGCCATCTCTTCCACTGCAGCCTGGGCTGCACATAGCCATGATCATCACTGCAATCAATTAGCTGCCATTGCCCCACCCCCTGAACCAAGCTCTGCAATTACACCCGGTCACCTTTGCTTCACCCAAACAAATTTACTCCTATGCCATACCCAAACTCTGGGTATAGCTACAGTGGGCCTTTGCCACCTTCTGTCAACCTCACATGGAAAACCTGCAGGCTAAGGTTTATCATAATGCACCACCCACTGTTAAGGTACGTAGCTCCCCTTTTTGTTTTGTTCTGACTTTTTTGGGGGGGATTGTTTTCTAATTTATACCCAGGTCTTCAGTCCCCCCCCCATCGCTGGCACCATCGCTCAGCCTGCGGGTGCAAGATGGTGGCCATGCCCCATGACCAGGCCTCTGCGTCCTCCAGTGCTTGCTGGCCTACTGGCCCCTTGTACTTGCCCTGAATCATGCCTGCCCATGCCCCAGGCCTCTCTGTCCCAGACCTGTGTGGTACAAAACCCCTTTCTGAGGCCCCAAACAATGTTTACCCATGCACCAGGCCCTTCTTCCCTAGCACTAGCATGGCAGGGACCCCCCTTCCCACATGGCATAAGCCAGGCCACAAGCGTTCTACACCCCAAAGCATCATGTCCTCCAGCCTGGTCTCGCTGCTTGCCCCCTTAGAAATGACTCAACATGATCTGTCCTTGCTTCTATTTCCTTTTATTATTTATTTTATATATTTTTTTTCCTTTTAATTGTCAGCCGTGCCATGCGGCCTGGCCTCTATGACCCCTGAGTCACCTGCCGACCCATGTTGTGCAGCGTGTGAGGAGTCTGCCCTCCCCAACCTCCATGGCCCACTAATCGCTTCTCCATAGGTTTCCTCGGTGCTTCACCGCACCTCCACTACCCCTGCTGTCGCCGAAATGAACTGCACTTTCCACTGGCCCCAAACCATGCAGTAGGCTTCTCAGGCCCCTGATCTGCAACGTGGCCTCTTGGCCCAACCAACCTGTTTGCGTATCCCCCCGCTGCCAAAACTGAAAACCAACCACACCATGCTGCAGCATCCCCCCATGTGGCGCCAAGCCTAGACCACCATGCCACCAGCCTCCATGAGATCCCCAATGATAGGCCCTCCTATGGGCCTCCCAGCAAGAGTTACCTGCCAGCTAGTCTGAAAAACCTCTTCTCCCTCAGTATTGCTGGGTCCATCGCATAAACAAGTCGCAACAACCAGGCGCTCCAAAAGCAAAGACTCCAAACAACTTTTTTCCCCTCTATCACTTTTAGCCACATGCCCCGCTGCAAACCTCCACAGATTCCTCAATGATAGGCCCTCCTGTGAGCCCCCCAGCCAGAGATAATACCAGCCAGCACAAAAAAGCTCTGTTCCCTCTGTCCTGCTGGGCCCATCGCTTTATAGGCTGCCAAACCGATCGCACCCAAAGCTACAAGGCTCCACAGAAAACCTCCTTCTCTCAGATCATTTGAGCAACTTGCCTGCTCTCCATTTCATTTCATTCCATTTATTTAGTTATGCTTTTGAAACCACCTGCAAATGCCTGTTGGGACCCTGGCCTCACAGCTCTGCCTCTTCTGACAGACAACACCACTGGCTCTGGTCCAGCTGCCACATACTCCCTTACACATCTGGATCAACGGGACCAAAATTGCCTTCCCTAGGCCCCAGCAGGACATCACTGGGCCAGCGGTGAATTCAACCACCACTATAATCGAGCCTTCCATTCCACCACCACTATTTGTGAGCCCTCCAGCACAACTTGCTCGTACTAACCACAGCCCCCAGACCTAGGCCCAAATCACAAACGTGCTGCACCACACTTCTACCTCCACACAAGCGCTAATGGCCATATTCAGCAATACACACACAACTTCATGAAATACAGGCTAGCACTGATCCATCCAAGCCACGACTGGCCCCCAATCCTTAAATGATTCTCTTGCTTTAAACACAGCTGTGTAGTATCAGAAGTTGTCTAATACAATCAGCAAGGCTAAAACAAACAGCCACAAACACACACTTTGTTTTCATTTAGATTTCTCAATGTACAATAACTGTACTCAGTACATATAAAACATTGCTATATAACATCCATACCATCACAGAGACAAAGATCTCGGTGCCTTACCTCAACTGACAATGATGTGCTGCATTACAAATGAATTATACAGCAAGAAACAGGGCTTGCTGTGGGTTACATGCCCTTAAATATCCCTAAGGTCCCCTGGTCAGGACCACTTCTGGCCCCTTCCCTTGGCCAATAGCCAGCGACCTCCAAGCCAGGTTGGATGACACCATCCATGAGGTCATAGCACTTCCCCTTCCTTGCAGCCCCCTTCCCTTCCCTGCCCCCTCTCCCCTCCTGCTTTCCTTCTGGCTGGGTCCCAGGACAACCTGGCCTGCATTTTAGTGGCAAGCCTAATTACACCACAAATATTTCTTACACAGAGATTACTATGGCAGAACTACTGAATTCCACTTTTTTTATTTGTAAATGCACATATTTGGGACTGTCTAGTGCAGTATGCCCTACAAGTCCATTGGTCCACACTGGGGACCAATGGGCTTACAGCCCATACTGTACCTGTCATTCGGCGGGCTGCCGGGCTGTATGCGGGTGGGTTGCAGCTGCCTGCCAATGACAGTGGGTTGGGGTGGGAGACAGGGGTCTGTGTGGGTGGGAGGGGTGGTGGTGCCACTGGATCACCAGGGAATTGTATTCACAGGGTCTTACCACGGTCACAACAATGGGTGGGGATTTCCACTAGACCACCAAGGAAGGTCATTTGTACATTTCTCAGGGAATCAGATGGGAGAGGGGACCACTAGACCACTAGGGATGGTCTTTTCTTACAGTTATCGGGGGGGGCCACTAGACTACTAGGGATTGTGTTTTCTGCTATGGGGTGGGGGATGCACGGGATCCCCTCTGCACACATCATGCTGTGCAGGCACCAGACACAAGTCACCAGGCTGCCCTGCACAAGGCATGCAACTGGGGCCATAATGACATGCAGATGGCCCCATTTGTGTCTTGCATTTATTATGGCCTCATTTGCATGCCCCCACTGAATATCATGGGTGATGTACCTAGTGCAACTGCACATGCACAGGCGCATCCCCATACTCCCTATCTGCAGCTTGCGCCATGTGCAGTGCGTGCCATATTAAATGGTGCTGTGCCATGAATATCACCTGGCCCTGGTGCCAGCACATCCCAGTTGTGCTGTGCCCAGGCTTGTGCCACTGCCTGGTGCAATCTGAATATCCATGCCAGAGACTGCAAAAATGTGCAGCAGTGTCCCACAGAAGTAAACAAAAGATGTACTGCAACGTGAAGAGGGTAGCTCATCTGCAAATTAGGCACCAGACAAATATACTGTGGATCCACAACAATGAAAATAAATGTTAAATATCTAAAAAAAAAAAAAAAATCACTAAAAAAAAAATATTTACAGATATGGAAACCAGAACTATGGCTGCATGCTTTCAGACCAAAAGCAGAATTTTGATGATCACTTCCTGATTATCCAGTACTGCTGCTGCTTTAAGTACAATGTTACATAAAAGCATGAAAAGGTGTCCATAATTATGTAGTTTTGCATGACAGCATGTTGGGCTTGCATTGAACTTGAGGTTAACACCTTGAGCCACAGCTGTGATTGTCAGTAACCCATCATGTACAAACTGACCTTGGACTTCAAGCATCTACTACAAACAGGCAGTTGTTTTGCACAAATACATCAGAAAGGAATGAACTAATATGATCTTTTGTATTCTTAATAATGAGTAAAAAAAAAAAAAGAACCTACACAGTGGTAGCCAGAAATGTATCCCTTAAAATATCTAGATATATCAGATAAAATCCTATTAAAATTAATGGGAATTTCTATGTTATATCTAGATACTGTATACTGGGACTTCTCTCTAGATACCATGGTATCTTCAGTTCTGATTTACTTTTAATCCTTCTGTTGACATCCTTGTGATTTTGAGATATAATGCCTTGCCACAAAGTAAATTATGTGTTTTAAAATAGCCTATATAAAGAAGTCAATTACTTGATGATTTGAAGTGCTTTGTTCTGCACATCTTGAAACAGGATCAAATCCTTTATATTAAAATGACACATCTCATAAAAGGTTTCATCAGTCTTCAAATTTTCATCCATAGAAGGACCTTATTTATAACCTCCTAATCTTCTCAATCCATAAAAAGTGAGGTCCAATTTCTCTGATTCTGTTTTCGTAAGTCTGTGATAAGATTAGACTTTCTTTGTTCATTCTGTATAGCATGTGTTTTTTTCTTTGCCAGATACTGTGATTCTGTTTCAATTTACCACATCTAATGAGTCAACTTATAGGACCAAGCATGTTGACAGTTAAAGTAATAGCTTTACAAAGGCAGTAACCTGTTGCAGTATATTACTGCAGTGAGAAATGAGTTGGTCTGGGGCACATCATTTCAATAAGCTACCACAATCCATGATGAAAGATATGGGTGAATAAAGTAAATCCCTAACCACGCAATGCCCTGACAGAGTGGACCAATTAATCTTTGTCTCCGAGCACCACGCACTGAAATTAAATTCAGTAAACTGGTCTGCTGGCAAAGTTCAAGTTGAATTTGCACTCTAAAGGTTCTACTCTACTATCACAGTCTGTGCAAATTGCTTTTTCAATAGTCACTTCAGTGCTGGGCACAGTCTAGCCGCAGCCTTCTAGTTTATTAATATTGACAAAAAATGAAAATTGTAAATTACACTGGTAAATGCTATCATCCAGATCTTACTGCTGGATGTACAGACTTTTGGGTCATGTGGCTAAAGTTGGAATTATATACCAGGTAGAAATAAAACTAGTCTATGTAACCCTGTACCGTTAGTCCTTTGATAGTGATTTCTCTACATTGTGAACATGGTACCATGTACAGTACATGTGTCAGTTATTGTCACTGCCAATTACTGTATACTACTTAAGGCTAGGCTCTGCTGTTCAATAGGCATGCATTCTGAGCCTATCTTGATCAGGATATGTTGCTTCAAATCGTAATTTCTATAAGAACTACAGTATAGTTATGTTAACTGCATTAGTATATATTCATTGTATATCTATGTCTGGACAAACAGATCAGTAATTTTCTTATTAAAATACTGAAAAGACTGAAATGTACTCTAAAAAGTAAAATGGTAGGGGCATAACCTCTGCTTGGTGGAGATATTAGTAAGTAATGAAGGGCATACCCTATCATGAGGGGAAGATTCTATATTTCTAGTAAGACCTGTGTATAACAGACTTATGTCACTGGTACCAGTTTATTAAACAGTGCCATATTGTCAGAGCTTATCCGAGAGAGAGAGAGAGAGAGAGAGTGTGTGTGTGTGTGTGTGTATACTTTTTTTTTTTTTACTTTAAATTACAGCTTATTTATCTAGGAAAGCCCAGCTAATATTGAGCACCTTTCTGTTTTTTCCTGTGAAGACCTGCCTTTGTCCATTTTTGCAGCTGAGTGAACTGGATCATTGAGAAGTAAAGTAACTTGCTTACTGTCACATAGTAAATATATGGCTCTGATGGAGTTTAAATCTATATTCTTCTGGTTCCCTAACCAGTGCTTCAGTCATTAGGCAAGACTGCTTTCTTCTGCCGAAAAGTTTTTCTTGGATACTTTGAATTGCAAACTAATTCTTTAAAAACATGTATATATAGGCCCACCCATTGGCACGACAATAACACTTCCACATGGGAAATTGATTACTCTGATTCATGAACAAGCCTGGGTCATCCGTGGCCAGCCATGGGGTGGAGAATTAAGTATTCCAGTGGATGCTCTTGTCCTTCAGGTGATGGAGGGCCATTACACAGCTCCAACACTGCCAGCTGTGGATGCAGTGATGGCAGTGCAAGGTTAGTGGTGTGGGGGAGGGGAGGCCGCCATTAAGCTCTTGGCTAAGGAATGCATCAGCATGCCCCCAGCCTAGACAACTGTTATTGCAATGACAACAATTACAGTCAGCATTGTACCATCAGAAAAGTAATGTATTTTTTTGTGGGGGGCCTTGCCCCTGCACCCCTATACATTATTATTATCAGCTCCAGGTCAGAGCTGACTAATTGAGGGGGCACAACACCCGGGGAAGCCATGCTGGGGTCCATAGTGGACTTTACAGTGATCTGTTGTTGTCATAACTGTCGATAACATCGCTGTAATGTTTTCGCTGCTGCAGCGGTGGCAGCATACCATCGGGGACCATTTTTATGGAGCTTGCACCTGAGATTTTATCCAAGCTAACATAAAGTGGGAAAACTGTTCCAATTGGGTCTAAGCTTTCAAAATTGGGTGCAGTTGCATCACACATGGATGTCATAGTTGTGGAAACAAAGTTGTGGTGCAGAGCTTGATGGAAGCCCAGTGTGTACCTTTGAATATCTGGTCCCATGTATTTGGGTATTGGTTATAATTTAGCCACATGCAGGCAAAAAATGATAAGTTGCCAGTGGAAACACCACTCTTAACATGTGTGCCTTTGCACCTTTTGCACTTTATGAAATTGTGGCTACTTGAATGATTTCAATAGTAATGTTGCATATATTGTATATACTTGAGTCTAATACAGTATCTTTCTCATTGCTGTGTGAATGCTATGCTTTCTTGTTGCCCCTGGAGTTGTTTTGCATCAAGCAAACCTGTTGTATCCTGAGTGACTATGTGTTATTTCTAAGTCTCACTGCATTACAGTTTTTGTTTGCATCTTCTGAACTATTTATCTTTCTTGCATACCCCATCCCCACCACCAACTCCATTATTAGTTTTATCATTGAAAATAACACCTGTTAAGTCCTGAATGGTTTTGTGAAATGGTCCAGATGTGCTGATGCACCATCTTTAAGTGAGGGGTGACATGGGACGGGGGCCCATGTGAATAGGGCCCATGATGATGTAAATCCAGAACAAAGTACAGTCTTCTGCGCAAACCTCAATGAATGAAGCTCCAAACACAGTTGTAATTTCAAAGTGCTGAGTGCTATTTATTTTACAATCCACAGAGCCAAGGGCAGTGCTCGAACAAATTACTCCCCCATGCTTCAAATCGTACTGATTCTTCATCAGGGGGGCAGTCTGCTGGAGTTCTGCTTGGTTTAAATAGGGAAGGGTGCAACCATTACCAATAAATTAATCTTAAGGCTGATCTCCGGCACACACTGCTGACCTCAGTCAAACTAATGTTTTTGATTTACATCTTTAAAAACAATTAGTAATATATTCCAATACACTTACTATAAACCCCACAGTGTGTAAAGTGTATAACGTGCTAATGAAAATAATTAAAGATGAAGTCTTTCCTTTCTTTTTTTTTATTTTAGAAAACGGCTGAATGACGACAACTATACAGAGTACTCAAAGTGCTAATGCATAGAAGATATTCAAATTATCAATATAAATTGCTTTTAATAAATAATAACTTAGTCAGATCTTGACTGTAAATATTTAGCAGCTTCCAGTTTTTAAATGCATTGCAGGTCACATGGATGAGTTACCCAATTCCTGACTATAAATAAAAAACTGTTTCATCTTGTACATTTAACCTACAAAAGGGGACTAAGGAGAAATGAGTAAGTGAGCCAAGAAAGTGGTTTAAAATAAATGAATTAGCTATCAGATTAAACTAATCAAAAGGACTTTTACTTAAATATTAACAGATGCTTATAAAGGGTATTTGCTTCTCTCATTTAGTTTTGTTTTTAAACTACTGTATGCCTATTGGAAAGTGTCTATTTCAATTGTCTCCTAGAAATGGGCTAATGTCCCAGCCATCATTATGTTCTTTGGGAACGCATGCTCCTAACTTACAGATAATCCTGCATTCCCATTGTTGCAATTTTCTTTTTCTATTGCTCCTCTAGGTAAAACAGATACATGATCAACACCCATGAAGTGGAAAGTATTTTGGTCTGATGTATGTGTTTTTTGCCAATGTTTACCCACTGGTGTCTTACTTTCTGGGTTTCCTATTGAGCGTACATCTTCTTGAATTTGCTCCTTTAAGGAGTGTGTTATCGTTCCAACACAGAATTTTGGGCAAGGACACCACATGGCATAAATTATATATTGTGTTCTGCATACTATGAAGTGCCTTACTTAATGGTATACTTGGTTGGTGGTACTAGTTAACCTGCTGCCTTGGGATGAGTATTTACATAAGTTGCACTAATGGCACCTCTGGAAGCCTATTGGTGGACTTCCTAACACACACCCTTGTTTTTTTTTCTGTGGTTAATAGCTATGCATCACCCTATCCTTGATATTGGTGCCCCTTTTGTATACTGTTCATGGTCCATTTTGTACCACTTCTTTCAAATCCTCATCTGCTGCTAACTCTTTCCAGAATTGTTTTAAGGCTCCAGAAAACTTTTGGGTAACAGAGTTGTACTCTGTTATGAAATTTATATTGTGGTCTGGGCCAGTTTGTTTGTTCTTTGGAATGTGGAGGCTCTCTCTATCTTGATTTCTGGCTTCCCTGTATGCTGTTTTCAGGATGTTCTCCTTATACCCTCTCAATCTAAACCTTTCCTTCAATTCAAGTGCTTGTTCATCATATTTTTCTAAGTTTGATCAATTCCTGTGTATGCGCAAGAATTGCCCATAGGGGATGTTCTCAATGAGGTGTTTAGGGTGACATCAATTAGTTCTCAGCAGGGTATTTCCTGCTGTGAGTTTATGCAACCCTTGTTTCAAGATAGAGCCATTGGCTGATCTGTAAGCATAAGGTCCAAGAAAGAAATTGATTGCCAGTTGTATGATGCTGTGACTTTAAGATTCATGTCATTTTCATTGAGAGGTTTTAGGAAGTGCTCAGCTTTATCCTCAGTTCCTTCCCAGATACATGGAATATCATCAATGAAATGTCCCCAATATTTAATGTGGCCTAAAACAGGATTGCATTTGGGGTCATATACTAGAACTTTCTCCCATCAAGTCAAAAAAAAAATACTGGCATATGATGGGGCCACTGCCGACCCCATTGCTGTGCCACATATCTGGTGGTAAAACCTGGAATTGAAACAGAAGTAGTTAGAAGTTAATATTAAATTCAATGCCTGAAGAACAAACTCTGGTTCTACTATCTTTTCTGTAGCAAGTTTATCCCTGAAATATTTTACCGCATTAAGTCCCAAGTGATGTTGGATGCTGGTGCATAATGACATCGCATCTATAGTGAGCCGTAGGTAACAATCATCACATTCAAAGTGTTCAAGGTGTCTCCAGGAATGCTATAGAATCTCTTAAATAGGATGGGATTGATTGGACTATAGTTTGGAGAAAGGTATCCAAATATTCTGATAGATTGTCTGTTATTGATCCAATGGAAGACACTATGGGTCTACCTGGTTTGTTCTGGAGGTCATTGTAAACCTTCAGTATTATGCAAACTGTAGGTACTATTGGGGAGTTTGGATGCAGGAAATTCAGCTCCTTCTTTCAAATGATGCCATTCCTAAAAGAGTCTGTTAGGAAGGTTTCATGTTTAGGTTTGATGGTAGTGGTGGGATCGCTGGACAGGACAAGGTAATTATCTGTGTTGTTAAGTTGGTCCAGTGTTTCTTGTTCATAATAACTTCTGTCCATGATGACCACCTTCCACCCTTATCTGCCAGCATTATGATGATATCCTTCATGTCACTCAGTTCCCTTAGAGACAGTGTTTCTTTCACTACAAAGTTATGGTGACATGATTCCTGTTTCTTAAGGATATCCTCCACTTCCTTTTAATACTAGAGTTTCCAAGGTTTTGATGGCTGGCAATTGTTCTCTGTTAGGGCAAAAAGTAGACGTGGGGTGGAAGAATGTTCTTATGCATAAAATCCTGATCTTGATAGTAGTGGTCCAATTCTTTGAATAAGTCGAGCACAAATTCATGATCCCAGTTTGACAGTAAAGCAGCTGCCTCATCCTGGGTGATGGTCATTCCAGGAGTTGATGGATCAATGCTTGTCTTTAATGCTTGGGTGCTGGTCACAGCATTTTCATTTATTTCAATTAAGTTCTGTGTTCCAATGTGGGTATTGTTCACTCCTTCAATAAACATTCAACCCATTCTTTTCTTTTTGTTGAAAAATCTTTTCAGATGTATTTTCCTGAATGTTTTGCGCAAATCCACCAGAATTTGAAAGGCATCAGTTTTTGTGGTGGTAACAAAAGACAGGCCTTTAGATAGAACCTGTTACTGCACTTAGTTCAATCTGAGATATGTTAATTAATGCTGCCTCTTCCTGGGGATGTGTTGAACTTGTTGTTGGTTTTTGTTTCTGTCTCTTTTCTCTGCTCACATTCTCCTCCTTGTCTTGTATTTGATTTTTCTCTGGCAGTTAAATTATCCTTTTGGGAATTGCTCCTGTATGTAAAGCCTCAATTTCTCAGACTTGGGGGGCCTTCCTGAGGAAAATACACTGTTTTGCTTTGATTACTGTTGCCTTTTTCTGTTTGAGGTGGATGTGCTGGACAGGTTGAGGATTTATTATTGCATCTTCTGCTGCATGACCTACCCCTATATTGGGTATATGTGGGCTGATCCCATTTATAGATGGTCTTGTTTTTATAATCAGTATGGTCATGAATAAATGTATGCTGTTTTCTTGATATTACAGTTTTTTCATGTGATGGAGTCCTTTGATTTAGTTTTTCATTGAGTTCTGAAAACTCTTCTGTGTGTTCATCCACTACTAGCTCTTCCTCCACGTCCTCTATCTGTTTTAGTATTAGTTGATGTTTTTCTTCATCTTGGTCAATCAGAATTTTAGTAAATGTAAATGCACATTTGTCAAGTGCATCTTCCATCATTTTTTATAAGCATCTCTTAAGAACCCTCCAGCTGGACCCTTATCTATTCAGAGTCTCTGTGGTATATATTGGTACTCTTCATATTTAGTACAGGTGACTTTGTCATAGTACAAGCTGATTTCTGATATTGTAAGTTTTTCAAAATTTAGGAATTTCTCTTTTAGGTTCTTGGTGAGTTCTGGAGGTTGTTGAAAGTCCTTTGAGAAAATGTCACCTGCTTCCTCCCTAAGTCTGACTGACACTTTTGTTTGAGTGAATGTAGGCTTTTTGGGATCCTGTTGCTGCTGCCCTGTGAGTATCTCTGTTATGGTTTCAGTTTCCCTGTCAGAGTCATCACTCATTCCCAAGTTGTATGTGTTCAGCTATATTCTTTTGTGCTTTATAATGTAAATCCAGACCTGCACTAATCTGTTCCAAACTATGGGAATGTAACTCTTCCTCCACATCATCTGTCACTGTCCCATAACAAGACAACAAATTAGAATTTTGATGCATTAAATATAGAATAATGCATGGGTAGGTGTGCATAATAAAAATTTTATACACATCCAAGCTGTGGGATGATACATAAACCTTGACAGCAAAGCTCAAGGGGTTTACAAAAGCATTCAACATCAAGTATATGTATAAAATGCACACCAACCCATGTTTTGTTTTATATAATTGCTGTGCTCCATTTTTTCATCTCAAAGAGTAAAAAGAGAACAGGTTTCTGCACAAGAAAATAAGTAAAAATTGAGCAGGTTTCTGCATATTAAGAAACTCTTTGCTTTTGAAAAAAATAACAGCTTCTATTTAAGATAACTAATTTTGTTTGGTTGAGCTATAAAAAAAACATGAAACTACACAGACCATTTAGGCTCTTAATAAGATAAACCGGACAAGTTGCACTGAAGTAGATGAGCTTCAGAACAACATTTTTTAAGCTCAATGATAAAAAAAAAATTAGATAACAGTAACATTTTATTAATGAAAATGTTTTTAGGACAGTCTATTTTATTTTTTGAAACAGGGTTTAGTTTTCTTGCTAAGAGAAAATGAAACTGGGTTTCCATGGCATCCAGGTTACTTGTTTGAAGATTGTGATACATTGGGGGAGACTGAGGGAGAAAGAAAAAAAGTGAGAGCAGACAAGGTCTTTTTTTATGTAGACATTAGTGCTGGAAAGGAAGAGAGAGCCCATCTGTGAGGAGATGGAAATGTGAGTGATGAGTGTTGTGAAGTGTTTTACAGTTGTGCAAAAGGCTGTGCTCTAGGAGAACTGTGGCTCTTGGGTTTCTCATACAGAAAACCAACACATGTTTGCTGTTATAATCAGCTGGTTATAACAGCAAATTATAAATGCTTTCTTTATGTGAAAAAAAAGAGCTTAGTTATCATTCTTGCTTTATGCATAGCATAAAACGTGTAAATCTGCAAAGCGAGGTACCATCTAGCCAATCTGGCATTCTTTTCTTTTATGTTGTTTTACCAGCAAAGAGGGGTACGGACAGTGATCAAAACAAACTCAGTAGCTAACAGATAATACCACAGTGCTTCAATTGTCCACATAGCTACTAGACATTCCTTCTCAAAAGTGGCATACTTTGTCTCTCCATTATGCAACTTCTTAGTCAAAATAGAGTAGGACATTCCTCTAATGCCATGTCTTATTTCACTACAGTCCCAACACATGTTCTGATGTGTCTCTCTAGATCAGAAAAGGCTTAGAAAAATCAGGACTTAGCTGGCCAAGTGGCATGGCGAATTGTGGCATCCATGCCTCCCTGAGGCACCCATATCAGTATGGGAGAGGACTTGGGTCATTTGGGAGCATGGCTGGGAGAGGGGAAAATTGAGCATCCATAGCACTGCTCTCTTCCCTAGCGGAGGGGGATCAGTGTCTTGCTGTTTGACTGCCACCTGGTGTACACCAGGTGCAAGCACATGCAAGGCCCCAAATTGTGGGAAGAGCCAGGATTCAGAGTGCTGGAGCACCTCCTCAGAGGTGGAGCCCACTTGCACATTCATTGCATGTCTGCCATGCTTGTTGAGAAAATTAGGAGGAAAAAATGGAGGCTGGACTACAGGAAGCTCAACCTGCTATTACTGGCAGCCCACCAGGTCTCGTAGGGGAAGTTGGAGGCTCAGGATGGCCGGGGACTGTGGAATGCAAGTAGCAAGTAAGTAAACTTTATTTATCCAGTGCCCAATTCCTGAGGCTCTGGGTGCTTTACATAGAGGTGCAGCATTCAGAAAATATAAAATTACAATAATTTAAGTCAAAGTCTGTTAAAAATTAGTACATATTAAGTAATAAATAAAACTCTATAAACCCTGTTTAAAATACTAATTACAGATTAAAAGCGTGTTTAAAGAAATGCGCTTTAAATCCTTTTCTTTAAGCTCTCCACGGAGGATGCCTCCCTTAGAGCTCATGGTAGTGAGTTCCATAAGACAGGCTCGGTGATCTCAAAAGCCCGGTCACTGGAAGTCTTAATCCGCACCCTCAGAACTGTAAGGAAGCCTTCTGTGGAAGAGTGAAGTGAGCACACTGTGCAGGCAGGCATCTGAAGGTCCAACAGATAACCAGGACCCGAGCCATATAGGGCCTTATAGGTGAGCAAACCCACCTTGAAGGCAATCCTCCACCTGACTGGCAATCAGTGCAGTTCACGCAAAACCAGGGTTATATGTACAGACCTGGGAAGGCCCATTAACAACCTAGCTGCAGCGTTCTGCTGATACAGCTGCCCATCCAGAGATGTTGTGAAGTTTTATTCCACCTGCAAAGTCATCAACTTCACCCCACAAAAAATTTCACAAAATTAGTTACTGGTTATGAAACTTTGCCAGAACTTCATCAATCATCTTCGAAGTTAACTTGGACTTCTGCTCATAACTTCAAAGTTAATGAAAAACATGGTTTATCACATGATCCAATTACTGCAGGTCACATCACATGGGAGACTCCAGGCAGGAAATGAATGTTTCAGTTTCATTTGAGCTGTTAGGGCTGGTTCAGACTTGATCTAGTTGTTGAGACTGAGAGTGTGATACGGGTATAGCCATACTAGGAGAGATCTATATTTTCTGGTGTTTTTTACACAAAAAACACATTTAGTTTTATAGTTTATGTTTTCTGAGAACTTTAATTAGTGCACAATCTCTGTTTTATGTCAGTTTAGGTAGGTGTGTGTGTGTGTGTGTGTGTGTGTGTGTGTGCGCGCGCACCTGCATCTGCGTCTCTCTCTCTCTCTCTTATTGACCTTTTTTTTTTTGGTGTAAAGCTCTTTTTTGCAGATGCAAGCCAGAAGAAGAGTGGGACAGGTATTGACCTTAGCCGGTGTGCTTTCCAAAGAGGCACTGATGCCCCTGCCCCCAGCAGAGGATGGGAATTCCACTACTCCCCTGAAGCAGCAGAAGTAGCAGCAGGACCCAGTAGCCCCCACTCCCCAGCTGGAGCCTCTGTTGTCTGCCTGACCCACCAATCATTTGAGTGCTACCACCAGCAGCTCCACCACTGGCACTGAGAATGAGGATATAGAGTGCTCCATAGCAGTTTTACCTGGTGCCCCCCCTTTCCTGTGGCACAGCAATCATTAGTTTGGGAGTTTTTCCCCCTCAATCCTGCAGATGACACTGTTGTCATCTGATTTGTGGCAGGAGTGTGAGGTGGGGAAGCAAGGCAGCTACCTGGGAACCGGCAGCCAGTGGACGCACTTCAAAATATACCACTTGGCTAAGTGGAAGACAAAGGAGCATGAGTTGGCAACACATAGTGGCAGTGAAACTGTGAAGTCTGAAGGGGGCAATGTGAGATCGGCACTCATGGTACTGTCAGTGCAACTCACCACTCTACTCATCTCAGAGCATTCAAAGGTCAGCATGTGGCAGCACAATCACCCCCCCACCACCAATGAATCCCAAAGCACCTGTTACACAGTCAGAGGTGGTTGTCCTGTGGGACAAGGTGCGAGAGCTGCAGCAAGATTTTAACAAATTCTGGCAGGAAGTTCGAGATGATGTTGAGAAACTGATGTCCAGCCAGGACAAGGTGTTGAACTTCGTGCATGAACTTCATGATGGTGGTGGGCCTGACACTGCTACTGGCTGTGGTGGTGTGGCATGGTAAATTTTTTAAATTTATGTTTTCTAATTTAATTTGTTTAATATGTACACACTGTGTTCAGAATCCCACCCAAAAAACACCAAAAAAATAATAAAATGTGATTAAAAAAAAAATCCAAAAAAAAAATCCTGTCTTGTCTGGTTCCTCTCTAACCTCTTTTTTTCATTCTGAATAATATTTGTTTCGTAATGTTTTGTATAATTGTTTTATGTTTGGCCCATATTTCATTCCACCCTTCCCCTTGTTCACTCCCTGAATTTGTCCCTCATGTAGACTTCTCCATTCCCTTTACCCTGATGACTGAATATGCCATGTCCAGTTTTGTCTGATACACATGAGTCATTTTGCTGATTTTGCTTTTGCTACTGATTCATATGTACTCCTGCTATCCACAAATATCATGTATTTGCCACATTAAATAAATTGTTTCCTGATGCTATGTGATGGTGCGTGACTGGTAGTAGTGTGCAACTGCCAACCACCCAAAGAAGTGCAAAGCCATAACACAAACATGAGCTATTCTCCTGAGACAGTCAACATAAATCTGTTTTAAGCACTTAACATGTTTACTGCATATGCCAGAAATGTCAAGTTGTGTCCACAGAGAGAAACTGCTTCCCTTCTGTCAAATATTGTTGCCGCACACACTGGCAAAGGTGGTTTAAACCACCGGTGAAACTTGCAAGAGAACTTAAACATAATTATGGTACAAATAATTTTTGGGCCTGCAACTCCACCACCACCACCTCTATGTCAGCAAATCAGACATGTAAAGTTGTGTCCCCAGAGAGAAACCGCTTTTCATCTGTTAAATACTGTTCCTGCACATGAAGAGATGGCAATGAAACTCAGATTAGCAAATTGCAAGATAACTTTAGCATATTTATGGTACTAAGCATTTTTGGGCCTGCCACCCAACTACCAACCACTACCATCACTGTGCCAGAAACGTCAAGTTGTGTCCTCAGAGAGAAACTGCTTCCCTTCTGTCAAATATTGTTGCCGCACACACCTGGGAAGGCAGTGCAAACTGCAAGTGAAACATGCAATAGAACTCAAACATAATTATGGTACTAAGCATTTTGGGGCCTGCTACCCATCGCCAGCCTTCACCACCACTGTACCAATGCAACGCAGGCTGAACTTTTCTTGATACTGGCAATGGACCTTGTATGCCAAACAGCTTGCCTCGTCATGGTGGCATTACTGGGGTACTCATTGAGTGGGGATTGCCAGTGTTACTCTGAGGCAGTGCACAACAGACCTCAGTGCATTTTTTGTTTTCCAGTACTGGGGTAGGTATCATACTTGGGCTTAGAGCGATAGTCATGCTGCTAGATCCACTACTTGGACCGTTTCCAGAATCATCCTCATCCGGTATCACATGGATGTCCTCCTCTCCTCCTCCTCACCTGCACCTCCATCTCCCTTATGTACTGCCATGTTTATTTGGTTTACATTGCCTGATGATTCTGTTGGACCAGAACCACCGGTGCTGGCTGCCTTCTGGTGTTGACACCACCATATTAGGAAGCCTGTTTTTCAGGTGTGTATGTTGCCCACCCATGCCGAGGTGACTACCCTTCTTACCCCTACTTACTCTTGTTTGACACAGTTGGCAAATTGCCACTGTCTCGTCACATGGATCCAGTACATAAAAATTCTGCACTAGGGATTTATTTAGCCTTGTTTTACTTGGTGCAAAGATGAATGGGATAGCAAAGGAGAAGAGCTAATATTTGTAATGGTTTGGGATGACAGGAGAAATTTAAGGCTAGGAGAAACAGTGCTAGGGAGGTCCTTGCTGGTTGAAGAAGCAGTAAAGGCAACAGGAAACACATCTTCTGAATCCTTAACACCCTGCTTTGATCTTTTCTTTCAGGCTCCCATGTGGGATCCGAGTCCACCACATCATACTCAATATTTGCAGCAAAAAAAACCTGACATTCTCATCATCCTCTGCAGGTCTGTCCTCTTGAACAATAGCAACAGACTCTGTGACATGCACCTTCTCTTCATGACCAGTGTCGTCATGTTACTCATTATGTCCCACCTCACCCTCACTCACTAGACATACATTATCAGGCTCCGAGCCAGCATCACCAACAGCACCACTTTCCAAGCGCACTTCGACACCAACCACTTCCAGGCCCACAGTTGGTTGTTTGGTGGTGCTGCTGCTTCCTGTCACTGTGTCACTTGACACATCAATCAACATGTCTGCCACAGATTTGGCAGAGAAAAATTTAGATGCAGAAAAGCCACCACGACTGCAAAATATGTTGATGCTACTGCCACAGTTATCTGAATGCTTTTCCTCTGCTTCCTCTGACCCATTTTTGGTATCAGCAGCACTATTAAGGACCACAAACTGAGAAATATTCCTTGTAGGTGCTCCATGGCCTCTCCCTTTAGTTGACCTTTTCTTCCCAGTCATTCTTCTGTGCTTTACTTACTATGTATGGTTACTCAACAGTGAATTACACTTGTTAAAGCACAGTCAGGATAGTAATTTTTTTCCCCAACACAAGTGTGTTGAAAGGGACACAGCAATCACTCTAATTAAATCGCAGTCAGGAGGTCAGTGATTTATTTTTTCCCCCAAACAAGTGTACCAACAGGGACACAACAATCACTCTGGCTAAATTGAAGTTAGGAGGACAGTGATTTTTTTTGTATCAAGTGTGCTCACAGGGACACAACAATCATTCTGGTTAAATCACAGTCAGGATGATAGTGATTTTTTCCTAAGGAATGACAGGGCACTAGGTCAGTGATTTTTTACTGAAGACAACTGTGCCTTCTGTTCTAAATTGCTCCTACCTTCCCCCACACACAAGCCACCTAACCACTACTTCTCTGTTAAAACAAAACTGTAGACTTCAAGTAAAGTATACAGGAATAAATCAACACAAAAAAAAGTACTGTGTGTGCACAGAGCACTTACAAACACAGTTTTGAAGCAATTTGACCACCAAAATGCTCTTTTATATAAGATGTTATATTTTGGTTTTGACTACTCTACAAGCACACTGTCTGCTATCTGCAAGTCTCCCTCCATCACAGTACACTGAGAGAATGACCAAACTAGCTTCTCATAGGCTGTTCAGCAACACGTGACCTCCAATCCCATGCTACATTGCAAACTTCACATCTTATGCTGACCTCCAACTGCGAAGTTCCAATTTCCCAGATCTGTGATACTTCTTATATTAAATCAACATAAGTTGAAGTTTCTGACTTAAAAATTTTGTGAATCTGCCAATAATCCACAAAGTGTGATTTTGAACTGTAGAAAACTTCGTGGAACTGTGGAAAGGTGATCACCGTTGGAGTGAATTCACATCGCTGAAAATCTATTTTGGCAACGTGACTCCCTGGTGCATAGCAAAACAGCACTGGGGACTTACAATTTTACATTTTATGCAGGGGGCTGTGCCCACCGCAACCCCCTACTTAAGGATTCTCAACTCTGGGGGGGGGGGTGCATGTCAGGGTGGTGCAAATCTTGAAAAACCAAAATTCAGGCAGGACCCAATAAAAACATACCTGCACCCAGACCCGAACCCAGCACCCTGTCCACTCAAGCCCTGAACTCACCCACCATGCCACGGGGCCAGCTTGGCAGCCCACCATGGCACCACCCCTCAAAAACCCTCTTGCCCCTTGCTAAGCACGCTCACTCCCCCCCACGCACGTGTACATGTAGTGACATCCTGTCCCTAAATGCACAAACCCACTCCACCCCATCCAGTCACCCTACCTCATCAGTAGCCTCATGACATGCACCTCAATTGAGTCTCCATTTTTGTTTTTGCTCAGTCGTAGTCATGCATGTCACAGCCTACCACTAAAACTGTCTTTTCAGTCTTAGGATTCCATTTTACCTGATTGTAATACTTCCTAATGGTAAACTCAGTAAGGGGTGGTGATAACTTTGCAAAGTTAGGCACATATGTCTGTAATAACTTTCTAATCCCAGAAATGACCCAATATGTTTCTTTGTCTGGGGGTTGGACATTTTGTTACTGCTTCAGTTGTTGACATTTCAGGTTTCTAATTCCCCCGTCCTAATATGAATTACAAACACATAATTTCATGGATAACACACACACATTTAGCAGGATTAATATTCATGTATGAATTTACAGTGGTAGCAGTTGATTTGGCAAGTTGTTGGTTTTTTTTCCAAAATCTCTGGAGAACTCTAAAGAAGTTTCATTAGATTTCTTGCAGCACTGTAAGTCCCAAATATTTTTTTCTCTAAGTATCTTCAGAGAATCTTGGGAGACAGCTTGTTTAATTCACCACTACTACTATAAATACTGTCTCTATATGTATCATGTGATTTTTCCAATCCATGCTGAAAATCACAATGTCATTCAAATAAAATGAGCAATACTTAGTATGAGGTGACAACAAATTATCAATGTACCTTAGAAAGGCAGCTGGGGCACCATGTAAGTTAAACAGTACTGTGGTGAACTGAAAGAATTCTATTGGGGTAGTAAATTCTGTTTTGTCCCTTGATTCTCTATCTAAGTGTATCTTCCAATATCCATCTGTTAGGTCAAGTGTGGAAATGTATCCTGCATTACCAAATCTGTCTACCAAGTCATGAATCCAAGGCATAGGATACCAATCAAATTCAGACCTGATTCAATTTCCTAATATCAAGACACAGACAATTAACATGCTCCTTTTTGTTAACGCCTAACATGGGCAGAGACCACAGACTGTTTGAGGGTTCAAGGATTCCCTTACTTCTCATTTTCTCTACCTCTTTAATCACTTTAGCTCACATATGCACAGGCAGACAATATGCTTTCTGCATAATGGGCCACATTTTGGGTTTGGGAAAATTTTGTTTACCACATTTTTAACATGACCAGGAATGGTGGTAAAGGTCTTGTGGTATGTTTTAATGAAAAAAATGTATTTATGCTGTTTGTTTAATGTCTAGATAAATATTTAGAGTTACTGTATCACTGTTCTCACATAAGTCCAGTCTACTTCGAGATCATCCTCTTCTCTATCTTCCAGCACCATAAGAGATGCATTTGGTTTCATGACATTTACTTTCCACCTATTTGTAAAGTAAATTTAAATGAGATACCATTGTTGGTTGTGTATGATCAGGAATTGTAATCTCACAGCTAACTAATCGTAGCTTGTGTAGTACTTTGAATGGACCTTGCAAATTCGTAAGTAATTGGTTTTCACAGCTACAGTAGGTAATAGTAATAATACTTTGTCTTAGTTTCAAACTCTTCATTCCCCATCCCTTTGTTATAACATTGCTTCTGTAATCATTGTCTCTCCTGATGCTTCTGATTGGCCAGTTCCACATACATACCAAGACAATTTCTTGTCTTAAAGTGAACATATGTGAAGTAACATCCAATCTCTACACTTAAGTGTCCTCTAGGCTGTCTCCCAAACTGTAACTCAAATGATAACAAACCAGTTGTAGCTCAAGGTACTTCACAGTATGAAAAAAGGGCACAAAGATGAGAACCAGGGCATAAGATTAATTGATGGTATTCAGAGAAGGGCTACAAAACGTATTAGAGGATTGGAGAACAAGACATATGAGCAAAGACTAGATAATTTAGGAATCATGCCATTAGAAATAAGAGAGGCATGAAGTATTTCCTTCTGTTTGATATCCTCCAGTATGACATCTTCATGATGGTTATGGAGTTCAGTTTCAGAAAAAAGAAAGGACTGCTAGAGGTCATTTAAAACAACTTAGGATAAATAAAATAAAAAAAAACAGATCACAGTTCTACGCACACACACACACACACACACACACACACACTAGCTAACTTTTCTGGAACAGTTTGCCTCTTTCTGTTGTAGACTCACCAAACAAGGGAGTTTTCAAAAAAAGTTTGGATGTTTTAATAATAAATGGGTATTTCTTTCCTGTCACCCACTGAGTAGTGGGTAGGCAGCCTTGATGGGTTTTGTGGTCTACTTCTGCCTATAATACCAAAGTGAACCATAGTAGATATGGAAGTTACTGATTAGCATGCTTTTTTTCATAAATTTCCTTAACATATGTTTAAGCATTTGATTAAATCTCACAACCATTTAGTCTCCCTGGGATGGTAAAGAGATGT
Organism: Neoceratodus forsteri; assembly: GCA_016271365.2. Classification (NCBI taxonomy): domain Eukaryota; kingdom Metazoa; phylum Chordata; order Ceratodontiformes; family Ceratodontidae; genus Neoceratodus; species Neoceratodus forsteri. The sequence goes on along the minus strand of CM028131.1, from coordinate 1,063,922,199 downwards.
CTGGAGTACACACACGCCTAGCAACCTGTACAACTCCTTAAGCAAGGCTAAAATAAAATGACTACTTTGGTTTGTCAGAATCTCCTTTGGAATTCCCTTTCTGCTGAATATGTGAGCTACTTCACTAGCTAACTCTGGAGTGGTAACAGTTTTCAAAGAGATGACGTCCACATACTGAATAGCATGATTACATACTACTGGTAATAACATATTATCTTTTCTGCTCTTCTCTTAGTTCATTAATTTTATTGTTTGATCATAAGACCTTTACAATGTTAAAATGCAATGTATATAAAAACCAGTACAAAATAATTCATAGTAAATTATATAAGATACATAAATACATGAGAGCACAGATATTTTAGAATGTATATAAACAAGATTACAATTGTCTCTACCCCCAGAATGTCAATGCTTTAAACCCAGTTTGTTTATAGCATTTAAAAATATTCATCATCTTTAATTATGATATAATCATCATCAGAGGTACATATGATGCATAAAAGTTAATTTCTGCCATGTGTTTGTATCATTTGCCATAATGGGATTAGCCATGTATACCTTGGCCTGTTGTACCAAGTACAATCAAATATAACATGAGACAAATTTTCATAATCTGGTTTGATGAGGTGTGGCCAACCACAGACTGAGATGGCTACTTAATCGCTGAGCTCTCCGTGATCAGGGACAAATCCGACAGAATCTGGCAACCGGGTCACCCTCTACACTATCTAATTTGCTTTAAAATATTTCAGAACCTCTCCAGCACATTTCTGTGTGATGGTTTTTCTCAACGCGAGTGCCCATACTGCCAGTAAGGCGTTTGCTGAACCTCTGGAGCCCGGTCGGGATCAAGGCCTCTGTTCCGCAAGTGACGGAGGATAGCTCCCACACAGAACAAATGTTTGCTCAGCTAATGACCTAGAAGGCTCAACTTACCTCAGCAGTTCATGCAACTAACCAGACTCTCCAAAACATCAAAGTCCGCATATTTCATACTGAGTGGCGGCTAGGCTCACATGATACAGCAATACAGGATGTCTCAGCTACACTCTGGGAGCAGGCCAAACTCATCCTCCAGCTTCAGGAGAAGGTCGATGACCTTGAAAATAGAAGCCATTGTAATAATTTAAGATTCATGGGTTTCCCTGAAGGGGCTGAGCTAGGCAATGTAATATCCTTTTTGCAACTGACACTCCATCTCCTCCTGGGCCCGCCAGACAATTTTAGGCTTCAGATCGAGTGGGCCCACCACTCGCTCACACCACCCCCTAAACTGGGTGACAGACCCAGGCCTCTTCTAGTGAAATTTCTGGATTTTAGACAGAAAGAAGCTGTGTGAGTGGCTGCTAGACATAATAATAATATCACTTGGCAGGGGCATAAAATTCAAATATTTCAGGACTATTCCTGGGAATTATCTGAATGCCAAAAGGAGTATGGGCCAGCTAGGAAGATCCTACAGAAGTATAGCTATGTCTTCTCCTTAAGGTAACCCACTACCATGAGGGTCATTTACAGTGGTGCTCCCTTACTGTTTGCTACTCCTGAAAGCCTTATGGATTTCCTCCGGGCAAAGCATCCTGCTAACTTTCGTGGCTGTGATTCACTGATGGACTCCTCAGTGGCTCCCCACACCTCCGAGCCAGATGATAGCCAGCCAGCCCCGAAAGACAACCCAGCCAAGCCTGCAGTGAAAACCTTTGAAGCCACCTTACCTCAGAGGTCTACAAAGTGACATCCCTCTGCCTGACACCCCAGATGGCAGCACCTGGCAGTCCATGCCAGCTCTCCCTTGGGATCAGTAGGAGAACAGCATCCCAGGCCCAGCTACGACCTGTGGGCCTATTTCACTCTGAATCCTTTTGCACCCTTGTCATTGGATGCCCCAAACTGGTCTGGGGAGACTGGCCTGGATAATTCGCAATCCGAAGACAGTGCCCTGACCCCTACAACCTCGAACAGATCTTGTGCGGATGTTGTGGCGACCTCTTCTGTGTCACCTGATCTACAGGGACTTTTATCCATTACAGGCCTTACACAACCTGGTCCTGCTGAGCAACTTGTGGATAAGGCCCAGATTTGGAGCACACAGGACTCTCCTACTTGACTTTGGGACTAAGTAATTATTTGACTTGCATTGCAGGCACGGGGGAAGGGGGTCAATAGTAGTTTGCTGGTGGTATCCCCCCGGCCTCTACTCTCTGGATATCTGTTGGCGGGCAATCTTTACTCTCCTTTGGTAGTGGGGTGCCCTATATGGGATCCTCACAGAGTCCCAGCCTTCAATGGCCCTGGTTTTCAGTCCTGCCCATATCCCAGGGCTCTTTGGCCACATGATTAGCTCTCGGGGGTTTCAGTGCCTGGTTGGTGGCAGACCATCCCCATGGCTCTCTCCCATGACCCCAGAACTGTAAGACAGGTAGACCCATGTCTTTTCCTTAGGTCCCCTCTTAACACAGAGTACAGGACCCCTAATTGATGGTCACCTTTTTACCACCTAGGGGTACCAGATGGAGTCTTGCAGCCATGACTGCTGACATTATCCATCTGGATTATCCTTTGGCTGCATCACAACCTGTTGTATATAGTTATGGTTGTTGTGGTTATTCCTATGTTGTTTTATTTATGGTTTGGTTATTTGTACACCATGCTCTGATTGTTATCTCTAATACTCCACAGGGATATTCTATGGGGATAAGGTATGCATCTGGCCATGGCACTCCATTTCAGGGATGCATGCAGCTTCTGTCCTCAGCCTTTTTTAAATGTATGCTTCTGCCTACTGATATTGTCAGGTATGCCTTGGTGGGCCATGGCTGACGTTTGTTTTACCACCTGGAACGTGTGGGGCTTAACTATCCCGGCTAAGCATTCACAGGTGCTGGCCCATCTTAAAATGCTGAGGACAGATGTTGCCCTGCTGCAAGAGACCAAACTTAAACAGGTGGAGCATAATCAGCTCAAGCGTGCATGGGTTGGCCAAATTATCTCCTCCTCTGCCCACACGCATAAGTGAGGGGTCACAATTTTGCTCCACTCTTCCCTACGGTGGCTCCCCCTTAAAGTCAAACATGACTCTTGTGGCAGATGGGTGGTGGCCCTTTTTAACACACTGGAAGGGCCGCTAGTGGTGGCCAATGCCTATGGCCCAAATGAAGATCAGCCTGAGATGTTCCATTCCCTAGCCCATGCCATTGCCTCCGTAGCATCCCCTGTGGTCCCAGTGGTCATGGGAGGTGACATTAATCTCCCTCTGGACCTCCACCTGGACCAGAGCTCAGCTGCTCTGAATCATCATCTGACAGCTAGGCTTGCTCTCCAGCAGCTAGCTACTGGTCTGGGCCTTCAGGATGCCTGGAGGGTCCTCCACCCTAGGGACAGAGACTTTACTTTCATGTGCCCAGTTCACCGCTCTATGTCCCACCTGGACTACTGGCTGCTTTCCACCATGCTGCTGCTTGCTTTGTTGGACTCCTTGTTCCTTTCAATGGTCATATCTGACCATGCCGCTTTACAGCTGTGTTTACTCCGTGGTCCAGAGCCCCCCCCCTTCCTGCCGTTAGCACCTAGATCCTTTGTTGCTTCATGATCCGGAGTTTGCCCCATGGCTTATCGGCCAAGTTGAACATTTTCTCAATGATAACCCTCCCTCTGTTGCTGATCCTGGTTGCATTTGGGAAGCTTTGAAGGCTACCCTCAGAGGTGCCATAATGGGCTATGCTGCCAGCCGTAGGCAGCAGAGGGAACATCAGCTTAAAGCATTACAACAGCACCTGGCTGACCTAGAACTTCAATGTAAACAGTCCCCCTTTTTTGCTCCGTGCTCTCCTCTCCATTTGGAGCTTACTCAAGTCTGGCTCCACATCATTGACCTCTGGGCTAGGAAGGTACAGCTAGCTATACTTAGATTGAAACACAAATTCTGGGAGGGAGGAGTCCATGCCTATAGACTTCGCAAACAAAGAGCGGAGTCTTATATTCCTGGTCTTATATGCCCCCGGGGATCAGTACAGGTGCTCCACAATCAAATAAACTCTATAATGGTGGATTTCTATAAACATCTCTACTCCTCCTCTAGGGTGTCAGACCTCTCAGAAATCTGACAATTTCTGGACTCAATTCCCCTTTCGCAGCTGTCTGCAAAACAGGCCGCCTTGCTAGAGCAGCAGATTACAACCCAAGAGGTGATTACTGCCTTGAAAGCATTGAACTCTGGCAAGGTCCCTGGACGGGATGGCTTCCCCCCTGAACTCTGGTAGGTCATAGCCCCCTCTGGTAGGTCATAGCCCCTCAAATTGCCCAGCTGCTGCTCGATCTTTATAACTCAGCCCATTCCACTGGAAGATTTCTACCTATGCTCAGGGAGGCTATAATTACAGTTTTCCCAAAAATGAGGAAAGACCCTTCCCTCCCTTCCAGCTATCACCCCATCTCCCTTATTAATTTGAACAGCAAAATATTTGCTAAAATTCTGGCCACTCATCTCAGCCCTCTCCTCCCCTACCTTATATAGCCGTCTCAGGTAGGTTTTGTCCCAGGCAGGTATAGTAGAGATCATATCCGTTCTCTTTCAACATCTTGGCCTGTGCAACCCGTTGTCCCACTCCCATGGCAGCTGTCACAATTGACTTCGAGAAGGCCTTTGATTCCCTGGAGTAGGACTTCTTACTCCAGGTGCTCAAGGCTATGGGATTTGGATCCTACTTCCGGCACTGGGTAGCAGCTCATTACAATGCTCTCCTCACATGGGTCCTTACCAACTCTATCTTGTCTTCTCCTTTCTCTCTTAGGAGGGGCACCAGGTAAGGCTATCATTGCAGTGGAACCTCTGGCAATTGCCATCCGTCAGTCCCCGGATATAAGGGATTTCCCTGTTGGTGTTAGAATATATTCTACATTCATGTATGCGGATGATCTCCTAGTCCCTCTAGCAGATGCCCCTCTGTCTATTCCCCCCTACTCCACTTGTTGTTGGAATTTGCTTTGTACTCTGTGCTCAGGGTTAACTGCTCCAAAATAGAGGTGATGCCCCTGAATGATAGGTGCACACAGCAGCAGATCACATCAGTGGGGCTCCAATGGGCTGGACATTCATTAGTTTATCTGGGCATACATATTGGCCAGTATCTGACAAAGCTGTGGGATATTAACCTCAAACCTCTTTTAGCTGATATTAAAACTGAATGCTACCATTGGCGTATGCTCCATTTGACAATGGTCAGCAAAATTGCGGCCATCAAAATAATAGCTGCACCTAAGTTGTTGTATGTCCTTTCACATATTTCCATTGGCTTCGTACCGGGTCTTAATGTTGTACACTTAATAGCATATGACATTATAGCTAACCCGAAATAGCATTGTCTAGGACAGCGAATGGTACAATACCGTGTATACTACTGTATGTGGTATTGCACCATTCACACACTCCCAGGCAGAGAATAAGACCTCTGCTGGGAGTGGGTTCTGCTGGGCAGCTGCCGTGGCTCACTGGACAGAGCCACAACAGCAGGAACCGTGGGTCTGTGTCTGGGACTGGGTTTGATTCCTGGTCCCAGAAATGTTTTTTTTTAAAGACTTTGTACGCTCCCAGAGTTGCCCCCCCCCGATGTTAAGAATCTTTAGTGGGGGGTCTGGGCAGTGCACCACCATGCAAAGGGGGGGTGTGGGTGGCAGAGCCCCCCACAGAAAAAGAGTTATGCCGCATGGCATAAATCACGTTGTATTGGCAGCGTGATTTAGCCACGGAGCATAATGTTTTGTGACATGACCCTGTGCCATGATCTATACATGTTGTTTAAAGGGATCTTTAAAATAGCATAGTTACTAGGCTGCCAAATTTCAATTGAGAAAAGAGCTTAAGGGATGTATTTGGCTTTAATAGCTTCCAATAACTGTCTTACACTGTTACCACAATACTGTCTACTGAATCTTTTTTTAACATGAAAGATTTTATTGATTTTTCCAAAGCTTTCTATTGGTAATTGGCATAGAAAATAGCCACACAGAACAATTCAATACAGTAACATAGTTTCACCTGTGCTGTACTATAACTTGGACAAAGTAATGCAATGTGAGAATGACAGTGATGAGCACGTGTTACAAAGAAGTAAACATAGTTCTAAATATGGTCGCTACACAGAACTGCTTATGTAAAATGGCCAATAACCTAGCTCTGTAATATCCCGACTTACTATACATACATAACATTAAGGTAAGGTAGCCAAAGGTAAGCAACATAGGTAAGTATCCTAAACAAATGGTGGGGGGGGGTATCCCCTTAGTCTAAAAGGAATGGGGTGAAAACTCTGGGGAACTGGGCAGGTGTTAAAACATTCAAATAGGGGGACTGCCAGATGGAGGAGGGGGGGAACTGAGCATAGGTATGCATTCCATTTTTTCTTGTAACTAGACAGCTGATCCAGCATGGAATAAGAGAGATGCTCAAAAATGGCCAGCCTGAAATAGCAGCATGCCATGTCGTACAAAGGAGGGCTGCAGTTGTCTCCATTTCATAAGGACTGCTTTCTTGGCTTTCATTAGGACAGACATAACCCAGGCCTTCAGAGGGCCAGGAAGTGGATCCTGAGGGGATGAGTCCCCAAACAGCAAAAGGGAGGAGGAAAGTGAGAGTCTGTGGCCTACTATCATGGAGCAGCAGTCCTCTAGCACCACCAACCAGAAGTGAGAAAGGGACGGACAATGCCATAGCATGTAAAGCTAGTCAGCTTGGCTAAATGGGCAATGCCAGCACCTGGCATGAGGGAGCAGACCCATGATATGCAGTCTGGCTGATGTGTGGTACCAACACAGGACAATCTTTATCTGTAGAAGCTGGCTGCTAGAGTCGTGGTATCCAAGGTGTGCATTCTTGAGACACTGTGACCATGCCTCCGGAAAGTTGATTGCCTGGACATTCTGTGCCCATTTAAGTCTACAATCATCCATGCAATCTGGCTGTATACACCTCAGCATGCAGAAGAACTTCCCTGCAATCCCTTTTTGATTTCCCAGTTTATGTAGAGAACCTAGCCACTCCCATACCTGCATGCTCTTTTAGGTAACTAGGAGCTTTCGCAGAGCTTCCCACAGCTGTAAAATGTCTCCAGAATTCTTTTTTGGAGAGTTGATATTTCTCCTGTAGCTGCAAATAGGCATTTAACACCATCATATCTGGCAAAAGTAGGTTTCTGATTGATACCCTTTTGTTGCCAAGAGAACCAGTTAAGAGGCTCCCCTCCCACCTGAATATGAGTATTTCCTCACAGGGAAATGTACTGCAAGGTTTGAGTCCACATATTTCTGGGGGTAGCCACTAAGGCTAGACTGGATCGCCAGATACTCCAGGGTTCCCTCAGTATTAGGTACTGCAGAGGAACGATTTGCCTATAGTGCAGTTTCAATGGCTCAATAGCTAGCACACTCACCTCTGAGGCTGGGAGATCTGAAGGCTGTGGGTTCTATCCCCACACCAGGCACTTGAGTTAATATCCCAATAGTGACATTGTAGTGCAGCATGAAAGGAGTGCTGCACTCCTGAGGTGCCATCTTTCAGATGTGATGTTAAACCGAGGTCCTATCTGCCTGTTCAGGTGGATGTTAAAGATCCCATGGCACTTCTTTAAAAGAGTAGGGGAATGTTTTATTAAGGCAAACAAAATATATAACAAATCATAATAATCATTCCATAATATCTGTGCATCATAAAGAACATCAAAACAGAGAAAACCAGTATTTTATTAAAGCCTCATTTTGGAGTCATATTCAGTTAAGAAACCATGTGCAAAGTCTCCAGCATTGTTGAAAAACTGCAGGAGTTACTGTTGCTTTTTCTGAATTATATACATCTTGTAAACTCTGCATTATCTGTGTGATAATCTGTATAGGGCTGCATATTTTTTGTTGCAACAAACAAGCACATCTGGCCTGCCATAAGTAAAACTGGCATAAGGCAAATATCAACTGTAGTGTACTAGAATGATACATTTTTAAGGCTGGAGGGTAGATATCATATATTAAAATATTATATGTAAGTGCTGGAATGGCCTTTTCTTTCAACTTATGGAGCAAAAGAGTCCAAATAGAGTGAGTAGAGGGACAGTCTATGAAAAAATGTGTCATAGTTTCTGGTATATTGGAACATGTGTCCCTTGGGCTTGTTCTATCCTCCTGAGCTTCATGTTTAAGTTGTCCCGAACCCCTAACCTACCATGACATGCCAGCCATGTGACATCCCAAACCCGCTTTGGAATCCTAGGGTCAGTTAATTGAAGAAAAACAACAGTAGTATCTAAGTTATTCCCAAAAATATCCTTAATCAAGGGCAGATCCATAAACTATGTCACAAATACCATCTGATGTAACTGTTTTCTAGTAGATGTAAGTATTATATTGCATGATAAACCCATTGCCTAACTTAAAAAAGGTAAGTATTATATAATAGGGAATCTTATATTTTCTAAAATTCCTAGGGATTTTCAAAGGAGGTTGTGGCCATACTTGGCCTAAAGAGGTTGTAAAAGAATAAATTAATAAATACCAGAATATATGTTTTGTCTGTAGAAGAAAAGAGATATTGAACTTTATGAATAAACAATGAAAAAAAACAATAGGGTTCAGCATTCTGACTCCGCCATGGCAATAATCTAAGTATGTATGAGACCTTTTGACTAGGTTCAAGCGACTCCCACAAAACCCTTGAAAAAGAAAATATTATATACTTTTGCTTCCAGAGAAAATGGAATTTGGTAAATGACAGCTAAATGAAGAAATAAAGGAAGAATTAAGGTTTTTAATAGCATTACTCTTTTTTGTTTCGCTATACTTCATCCTTTCCAATTATAAGAAAAATCATCAGACTGTCCAAAGGTTAAACCCAACATTCTTATTGGAGTGGATTGCAAGGAGTCCCCTGCTATTTGTGTTACTGGGTTAGAGATATCTGACAATGGGAGATGTATGGCCAAGTTTTTGCCATAATTTAATTTGGAACCTGATACAATTTCAAAATCCTTCAAAATAGGTACAAAATATTCTTCCTTAATCAAAGGAGTGGTGTGAATACATAAATCATCCACATAAGCGGATACAGGGGGACTGCACTCCGTGAAGGCAGAACAGTTTGTGGGATGGATGTTTGTTGCGGAAGTTTCCTTAACAAAGGGTCTATTTGAAAAGCATACAGAAGTGGGCTCGGGGGCAGCCTTGTCTGAACCCCTTCCAGCTCTAAAAGGAAGGACAGGGAGATCCATTCACATATGGCTGTATTCATGCAGTTTTATATAATAGTTTGATCCAAGTAATAAACTGTTTTTGAAATACAATAATGTGACAGTACCATAAATAAATAATCATGGTCTACCCTGTCAAATGCCTTTTCTTGGTCTAAAGAAATTTTGAGTGAGGGAGCAGTTAAGGTACTATATGCAGAAACATCTCTTAGTAAGGATACATTAGAGGTAATATATCTATTTGGAATAGCACAGGTCTGTACTTCTGAAATGACTTGTGTTGCTATAGGAAGAAGTCTATTTAATAAGATTGATGCAAACATCCTATAGTCTACATTCAATAGTCTCAAATGTCTCCAATTTCTAATATCTGATCTGCTACCTTTTTTAAATAAAGGAATCATGATGGCATCAGAAAAATGCTGAGGGATAGAGTTAGTGCTAATGATGTTATTTAAAGACTATGGTTAATATAGGGAAAACATTCAGACAAACATTGGTAACGTTCTGCAGTAAGTCCATCTTTCCCAGGAGAGGTGTATTTCTTCTGTTTTTTTTATAGCTTTCTGTACTTCTTCTAGGGATATAGGGCTAGTTAACTTGGTCTTCTGCTCCCTTGAAAGAGAGGGAATAGAGTTATCTAACAAAAAATATTTATTAGAAGAAGCTGAGGAAATAGTTCCAAAAGTATTTTCTAAATGAGTATAGACTTTTCTCTTAAGTGATGCCATTGTATTTTAAATAATAGTGGAATCTGACTCCATAAGTTGTTCTATGTGAGTAGCAGCTACTGTGTCTGAACAGTTTTTAAAGATATCTAATGAGGCTTTAGTATTCTGTGAGCCATATTTTGCCTCTACTTTTAACGAATGTGCCCTATTATACTGGTGTTTTTCCATTTCTGTTTTTAAATCTTTAATTTGTGATGAATAATCTTTACCAGTTTCATATGACCTAGAAATAGTATTCATACATTTTTGTCTCAGGGATAAATACTTCATTTAAGATTTCTGGGTTTTTCTCTTGGCATTTTGAATAAAGAAGTATTTCAAGTCCGTCTTTGTGTCCTCCCATCAATGTAAGGGGGAAGTATATGCTTCTAATACTGAGATTGACACTCTTAAGAGTTTCTGACAAGCAACTGAAATATAATTATTAGACAACAGTGTATTATTCAATTTCCATCTGGGGGAAACAGTACGAGGATATGAACTGTTGGATGGAAAACAAGTTAGTGAAATAGCCAGGTGGTCTGAAGTTTCACATGGGAGCATCAAGGCTTGCTTCACCAACACATTATGTGAAACAAAAATGTAATCAATGCGTGTAGCAAGAGATCCCCTATAATATGTTTTTGTTCCTTTGTGATATAACTCACAGTACCCATCTTTGAGTGAAGCAGTCCTAATTATTCCTCTTAAAGCAGCCATGTCTCCAAAAATGTTTAGGGTACACCCTCCTTTATCCCCTAAAGTAAGCCCACAGTTAAAATCCCCCCCCCCCCCAATATAGAGATGTCTATTAGTGTGTAAATAAGGTTGTAATGTTTTGAATAGTTCAAACCTAACTGCAATGCTTTATGGAGCATAGACATTGATGATTCTTAATTTTAGGTGTTTATATATACAGTCAAGTAGCATAGCCCGACCTGGCACAATATCTACCAATCTAGTGATACTATAATTATAGCCTGAAAACATAATTCACAAGATATTGCACCTGTCCTTTCCAGAGGACCAAAAGGAAGGCCCTTTAGTCCACCTGTTTTTTGCCTGATTTAGCTCATATCTGGTTTTCAGCTGAGTATCTTAGAGTAAGTAAATATCTTGGCAGAGATCTAAAAGATACTGTGGTGTAGTTATAATTTCCTATGCAATTTTATGCTACACATGTTAAGTGTGAAGCACCTTAAGCTTAGCCCTACCTGCATTAAAAAAGAGGCAAGACTAAGAAAGTAAAATTTGCCAGATATCAAATGAACAGTGTGTCTCATGTTACAGCAGACTGTCCCTGTATATTTTTTTGAAGAAAAGGGGTCCAGCTGGGAATCTGAGGAATAGTCCATCCTAATAGAAGAGGCCAGGGAAGAATCGGAATCACTGTCATCTTCCGCCATGTCCCCCCACTGTCTCCGTTTCATCAGGATCTGATATCTATTCCTAGTGAGAATAGTGTTCTGTGGAAGTGGACCTTGAGCCTTCTTTTTCCCTTTCCCTTTCTTCCTGGGGAGACTGCTGTGAAAGGGTCATTTTCCTGAGGGGGAAGGGGGAGGCATTGGGTTTGGGACAACTTCATCCACTGAAATAGGGTCCTTTTCAAGGGAACAGTGTGTCTGTACATTCATTACCACTGTAGCTGTTATAGTGGAACCTGATTCTTTTGGGGCTGCTGCTGCACTGGAGGGAGCATCATGTGAAAGCTCCCCTTCCCTCTGCTGAAGCACTCGATGCAGAGATTCAGTTATTAAAGCTACTTAATCTTGGGGGAGACGATCCATTCTGTTGTGATCAGCCCATGGACACTGCTGATATGAGTGTCCCATCTCATCACAAAGATTACATTTCAGGGGGTAGGGGTACCCTAAACTAACATGCCCATAGGCCAAACAAAGGCTACATCTGGGCTTATTGCAGATATTGCTTAGGTGTGTTCTTGCACCACACTTATGGCAGGTCCAAGGTTTCCCTGGGTAAAAACATAAGCCTCTGTCCCTAACTATGTAAAAACTACCAGGCAGATGTGCAATACTTCTATCAGATTGCTGCAGTTCTACTTTAATCTTTCAGCTCCCTGTCCATATGAGATCCTCGTCCAGAATAGGATAAGGAGCCTCGAATGTTGCAGCACTGCTTTAGCCAATATTGCACGTCCACTATGCTTACCCCCTCATTTCTAAAAAGTAAAGTGGTGGTTTTAATAGTAGGCTTGGAAAAGGGATAAACATAAAGAGGGTCCAAATTGGCTGTACTTTTACCAGTTCATATTTACTCCACAATTTCTCTAGGGTATACACATTTTTAAAACTTATGTCATAGATAGGTTCACCTCTAACATGCTATAAAAGCAAACAATTCAGTTGCTGAAATCCCCAGAGAGTCTCTAAACATACTATGTAGAACAGTTTTCCTGTCTGGAGCTGAGGCAATATCACCATAATATTTTAAACAAATGGCATTCCTGCGCTGTGCAGGCTCACCCAAGTTCTGAAATAAATCACTTAGTCTGAAGCTGTTTTCAATAGGAGCCTTACCTACAGGTAGAGAGGCTGTATTTCTGGTGTAAGTATTCTAAACAGAGTCCTCTTTTGACATGGTGTGCTCCGCAGCCTGAGAGTGCAGTACAGCATCATGGGCCTGAGCTGGTGTGGGTTCCATGGTAACCTGTGCTGGCCAGCTAGCGTCAGGACTCACTATTGGTGCTTCGGGCTGCTGTGCTACTGAAGCTGTAGTGCACTGTTCATGAGTAGCCTCGTCGTCAGCATGTATGTGTTTTGGGGAATTTTCTAAAATGATCTCCTGTGTTCTTATAGCTCCTGGCAATGTCCAGGCTGAGCCAGAAACTGAACGAGTCCATCCTGCTGCTCGTAGTGCAGCGTCCGGGGACCAAACAGGATTGTTGTTGGGATTCCCTCTGTTACTGCCGCATAATTGCATTGAGACAGGTTGTGCAGATGCAGGCCCAGTTGTGCTTGATTCAGAACATCACAGCATTGTAGACTGATCTTGATCATGCTGATTATCTTGAAGTTTAGCATAAGTTGCTTCTGGAATCTCTGATTGAATTAAGTTTTCCTTCCGCATGAATTGTTGTAAGAGGGTTCTTTGTTGTACATAAACAGATCATTATTGCTCTTCTGAAAATACAGTTTTTTGGCCCATACCTGTAGCAGATGTTTGTGGTCCCATAACCAAATCCTCCTTACTGGTACTTCCAGAAATAGTAGTAGAAGCTTGCAGAGCCATTTGTGTGTCCAAATGTAGGTTACTTTCTTGAGTTCCACTTCTTGATGTTCTGGGTATATTCTGTGACTCTCCAAACAAAGGTGCAGTTGTCTGTGGAAAAAGAGTGCAGTCAAGCATCACCTCCACCTCCTCCATCATCCTGGATGGCAGCCATCTAGGCAAACAGCAAAATGGCCAATGGTTCCCCCTATAGCAGAGTAGGGGAATTTCCCCGGTGCCCTGGCCAAATTTCTACACATTCACTAAAAATACCACCAACAGCTTAATCTGTTTCAAGGTCAGTTGGTATTCATCTGTATCCCTCTCCCCTGGGTCATGTCTGAAAATAGGCAGAATTTGTCGAGTGCACTTACCTGATCAACAAAAACTAAACAAAATAAATAACTAAATAAATAAATAAAAGAGAGCCAAGCCATGTACCATCACATATTTCAGTCTCCAGAGACACCCAGACAGGGGTGTTGTAGGTCATAGGAAGAAACCATTTGGTGGCTTGAGCCATCCTATAGGCCAGGTAATATCTAAAAAACAAGGGGAGGCCTAAACTCCCTCTTGAACAGTGTGCCCTCAACCCAGTTCTACTAAACCAAGGAGCCTTACCTTCCCACAACAGGCTTGAAATCAGCTTATCCAAACCCTTAAAAACATTAGGGGTACCCTTATCAGGAAGTTGTGGAATAAATACGAAATCTTGGGGAGGAGAAACATCCTTACTGCCTCCATCTTATCTTTTACTGATAGTTTTAGTTTCAGCAACTGTTGTATCTCAGCAGTGGGAGAGGCCAGTAACGGGGTGTAACTGGCATCCAGTAGATTTTTCCACAACGTTGGAATGATGACACCCAAATAGGAAAACCCCAGCAGTGCCCAGCCCAAAGCTGTGCCCTGTAAACAGGCCTCTCTACAGGAAAGGTTCGGAGGGGAAAGAGTGTTTTCTTGTGATTAACTTGCAACTCTGGGAATGAGGCAAATTCCCCAAGGGTGGCAAGCTTTGGGGGGGCAGTGAATTTGCTAGATTGGAGAGAGTGAGAAGCAAGTTATCCACATATGAATTAACCAGGAATTGCTTGCCACAGACCTCTATTCCCTGAATCTCTGGGTAATGTATAAGCTTTCTTGCCAAGTGGTCCAATGTAATAAGAACAAGCATTTGTCAATGCTGAATGTTGTCTCACTGGCATTGGCATTGGTAGTGCAGGAGTTAGAGATGCATAATAGGAATGGCAGTGAAGTATTGAACTGACACCAACCCCACCCCCACCCTGCAGAGACTGACAGGCGTTGGAGTGTGCCTTTGGGTCATCGGCTATAACGCTCATGCCATTTTACCTCACCCTACCCTGTAGACACTGACAAGTGTTGTGGTGTGTTTTGGGGTCTTTGGGCCTTATACGTACCCCATTCCATAAGGAAATACACTGAAATGGGTGCAGTATAGGAGAATGGGGTGAACTTTAGGACCAAACACTCCAAGGCACACCTCGATGCCTGTCACTGGCTACAGGGTGAGGGTTGGGGTGGAATGGCATGAGCAATACAGCCAATGATCCCAAGTCACACCCCTGACACCTGGCAGTCTCTACAGGGTGGGGTGTTACATTTGGAAACCCTAACATCGTAGGCGTTTGTTGGTATTTACACTCCAAATTTTCAACATTGACTTTTTGTGACCCCACCTTATGAACAGCAACACAATCAGTGTGTTAGCTGAAAGGTGGTTTTGCACAGCGGCTATACCATTTGGTGACACAGGGATGAAAACACATTTTGGGCAGGATGTGAAAAATGACAAATGTATTGTTCATGAGGAGGTGTAAAGAAAATGGCAACGTTGAAAATCTAGAGTGAAAATATGAAAAATTGGTGAAGTCATGAGCATGCATAGAAACTGCGGAACACATGTCCGTAACCCAGTTATTTTGGGGATATTTTTTTTAGCCACATTTTCAACATAGGCATTTTAGGATCTCCCCTCATGAACATCAGCACTGTGATTTTGTTAATCTATCCCAAAAGTTTATTTCCCACAGTTACCATGCCATTGTGCACCACAGGTGCGGAAACACATTTTGGGCAGGCTGTGAAAAATGACAGCTGTACTGTATATAAGGAGGTGTGAAAAAATGCCAGTGTTGAAAATCTGGCATGCAAATATTGCAAATTTGCGAAGTTACAAGGGTGCGTGGAAACTGCACAGTGCACACTTGTAACACAGTCATTTTATGGACTTTCATCACCAAATTTTCAACATAGACATTTTAGGACCTCTGTTCATGAACAGTGTCACTGATATTTTCTTAAACTGTCCTGAAAACTGATTTCACACAGCGACCATGCTATTCTGCGCCGGACATGCAAAAACACATTTCGGCCAGGATATGTTCAAGTTTCAAGTTCAAGTTTATTGCAGGAAAACTCCATTGAGCAAGCTCATTCACAAGGAGGTCCTGTGACATAAACACTTAAAGTACAAACACAGATAGGTAATAACAGTATATACATGAAATACACGTTACATGATGCAGGCTGGATATACATACAAGGGTACCACACAGGGTGACCGCAGGTGGTAAACATTGATATGAGACAGGGAAGCGACTTATAGGTCGCATACTGATAAATGAAACATGATGACTGGTGTGATTTGATTTAATCAAATCAAATCAAATCAAATATACAGTATTTTGGCAGCTAGAACAAACAACAGTCTACAACTGATATGGGAGGAGAGGGAAGAGAGATTTGATAGAGTAGCAGTGGGCGTAAGCAAAAGATAAAGCCAGGAGTAGAAGGGAAGGAAAGCAGTTAATATGACAAATCAATTATACCTTACCAGTGGATAAATATGGCACACATGGGGAAGGAAGAGACTTAATGACAGTTACAGGTGTCTTTTATTTGGCTGAACTTAGCGATTTGTGAAGTTTATTGAAACTGTGCTAGTTAGTTTCAGTACGGTTTGTAATTGGTTCCAAATGGAGGGAAGGGCATATGCAATAATACGTTTACACAAAGGAAGTCCGCGTCCTTGGTGCGTCAAGCATAATAAGTCAGATTTTTCTTAGTATGCACTATGTGAGATACTAATAAGGGAAGAGAGATAGCTTGGCAATTTCTGCAGGAGCAGTTTAAGAGTCCATAGCCCAGCATGGAGCAGGCATCTAGTAGTAAGGGATGTCCAACCAACAGCCGCATATGTCACAGTGGTGCGAATGGTAAGGGAGTTGGTAATGAACCGTAACGCGGGTGATAAGGATGTCTAGTTTACTTAGATTTGTAAGAGTGTGGTGGAGGAATAGATTACATCGCCATAGTCGAGTAGGGGGAGAAAAGTGGCCTGTATACAAGCTTGTTTCGAGTTTCAAGGGGAAAGGGCCTATTTCTGTAGAAGAAACCTAACCTTGCTTTTTAACCTTCTAGAGACATCTTCGATGTGGTCACTGAAAGATAATTTATTGTCGATCCAGATACCTAGATATTTAAATTTGGTTACAACTTCCAGAGGCTCGTTTAGCGTGGTGACAATGAAGTCTTGGGCAAGAGTATTGGGGGGGCCTGAGACAGCACTGCGGGAGAATATCATCGCTTTAGTCTTCTTGGCATTGAGCAGAAGCTTTGCCTTTATTAAATTATGCTCAAGTTGTGCGAAGTCCGCTTGAAGCACTCCCTTGACTTCAGATAACGATGAGCCAGAAGTATACAACACAGTATCATCTGCAAAAAAGTGCAGATTGGACGAGATATGTTAGCATCTAAGTCATTGATGTACAGAGAAAACAAGATAGGGCCTAAGATGGATCCTTGGGGACTCCTCTTGCAACTGGCAAGGCATCAAAAGCCTTCCGCCTTTACTTTTTGGAATCTTCCAGTTAGGTAGCTAGAGAACCACTGGGTGGTATGGTATGTGGCACCCAACTTTGCAAGGCAATTGACTAATAGTTTGTGATCAACAGTATCAAAAGCTTTGCTGAGGTCCAAAAAGACTGCACCAGTTACCTTCTTAGCATCTATAGCGGAGATCCAATCATTGGTTACTTTTGCTAGTGCAGTGATTGTGCTATGATTAGCCCGGAAGCCAGATTGAGCTGGGTTAATGAGAGAGAGGTTTCAAGTGAGATTTTAACTGAATATGGATCTTTTTCGAGAACTTTAGAAAGGATAGGCAATATGGAGATAGGCCTATAGTTGTTTACATCGCATGGGTCACCAGATTTAAATAGAGGAGGATATGTGCTGATTTCCAGCAGGACGGTACAGCAGCAGATTTAATGGAAAGATTGAAGATGTGGAGAATTGGGGCAGTGAGATGGGCATAGCCTGACCTTAGGAAAAAGGGTTCCAAGCCATCGTCCCCTGCACTTTTTTTGGTGTCTAAGTTAAGAAGAGAATCTTATACTTCTTTATAAGTTATCTCATGCAGTTGGAAGGGACTGGGTCCAGGACTAGATGTGGCGGGAGGGGTATGCTGGCTCACTGCAGCACCAGCATAAGGTGACGAGTCAAAAGCTAATCCAGCTGTGGCAAAGTGGGAGTTAAGTTCCTCCAGGATTAGGGACTTGTTTTCCACGATCTTGCCACTTGCGACTATCTTTGTTGGGACAGAGGGGGCCATGGGCCATCCTTCTATAGCTTTGATAGTCTTCCATATTTTATGAGGTTACCTTTAGCTTGTCCGAGAGTAGAAATATAATAGTTAGCTTTAGCAGAGCGACGTTTTTTCACACAGTTATTCCTGGCTGTTCTAAAGGCCTGCCAATCTGAAGATTCTTTGGAATGTCTAGCTTTAGCCCAGAGCTTATCTCGAGCTATAAGGGCTGCCTTGAGATCCGAAGGAACCAGGGATTGGAATTGTTCCGCACTTACTTTGATGAAAGGGCATGCTTATTTATTATTGTAGTGAGTTTGTCATTAAGGATGCAAGCTGCCTTGTTGACATCTTTGGCTAGGTAAAGATCTTGCCATCTGATCATGCTCAGGTCAGATAGGAAGTTTACTGCACTGAATTTGCGAAGGATCTTTTGTTATAAAGATGGGTTGCGCCGGGCCTTAATTTGAGATCTTATGCAAGCAACAATTCCATGATCGCTCATGTCGCTAGGAAACACTGCCAAATGAGATATTTGTGTGGATGGGTGGTTAGTACCACATCTAGAATGGAACTGTTGGCAGTATTTAGAGTGTTGTTCCTAGTAGGTTCTCTGACTAATTGCCCAAGACCTAGCTCGTCACAAAGGGATTTGAGGCCATGTGATTTAGGTGACAGCCAGTCCATATTTAGATCTCCTAGAAATATTGTTTCAGTTTTTGCATCTGCAACATGGATTTCAAAAGATTAAGGACTTCATCACCACCAGACGGGGGTCTATAGCCACCTAGGATAGTGATACATTCCGAGGAGGGGAGATGAAGGCTCAGCGAAACTAACTCAAATTCCTTGGCTAGAGATTTGCAACTAATATTGCTGACCAAGTACTTAGATTTGGAGTAGATAACCACACCCCTGCCTCTAGACTCTCCATCTGCTCTAAATAAATTGTAGCCCTGCAGTGATATTTGTTGATCAGTGTTCGTCTTTTTAACCACGACTCAGTAATTATGATAAGGTCTGGGTTAACGTAGGTAGCCCAGGCTTGCAGCTGTACAAGTTTTTAGGCAGGCTTAAAATGTTGACCATCATCATTTTGAGACCTGTGGCCTCAGCAAAATCGATAGGCCAGGTAAGTTGTGGGGGGCCAGGGTTGAGCTCCACATTTCCTGAGCAGAGAAGAAGCAGAAGTATAACTTTCTTTAGGAGCTTATAAGAATGGAGACTGCTTTTTATTTCTTTGCGGCAACCCATATCGGCTGCGCAAGAGGCAGCGCCCACTGTAATGACAGTTGATATGATCAATGTAAGTGTTGGGCAGACATAGGTGAGGACAGTAGCAAGGGGTGTAGGCTAACCGGGGAATAGGCTAAAAGGAGAGGAGAATGACAGAGTGTCTGCACGGTAGACTGTTATAAGATTAGGTATTGATAAGGTACATTGGAGAACTGAATGCATTGAGGTACTTCAATTGCACTGTTTTGCTGAAAACTCTGCACCTTAGGGAGCAATAAAACACAATAAGGAGAGCCATGGTCCCAGATTGAGTGGTCTCGTGATTTGTATTAGTGCAATATTTTCTAGGCAAGAAATTTGCCCACCTAGGTACCCATTTAAAACCTAGATGAGAAAATACAGCAGAAAGGAGAACAAGGAGATCAGGAGCAGCTTAGTTAGTGGCCATCCACCCTTCAGACTCAAGTCCCCTTGTAGCAGAACCGGGAAAGAAGTAGAATGATAATGCAGGCCATATTGCCCATGAAAGAATACGGTGATTTATGTAGAAGACCAAGAATCCCTCTAGTGGCAGGTCTGTATAACCTGCTAATGGAAAACTAAAAAAAAAAAATGTAGTTAGACTTATCGGAGCCAAGGCAGAGTGCTTGGATGGGGGGACGCTGCAGGAATAGCAGTCAGACAGAAGAGGTGTAAGCAATTTAAAGCAGTAGTAGAAATTACAATCCAGCTAATACAGTAGAAAAACTCCTAATAACACAGTAGAAATGTGCTTAGTTCTATGGAAAGTCTAACAAAGTGCCAGGTGTCTATAGCAGGGGAAAACTCCTGCCAATCAGAGTGGGTTTGCTGGAAGCACCCATGTTCTGATTGGCTGCGCTGTCCCGTACCTTCCAAGGAGCTGCAGGCAGGTGTCCTGGTCTTGGTCGGTGGCTGGCTGGGTGCCGGCCGACCGTGGGTGAGCTGGAACTGCCCTGTTCAGGGAGAAGCAGCTTCCAAGGAGCTGCAGGCGGGTGTCCTGGTCTTGGTCGGTGGCTGGCTGGGTGCCGGCCGACCGTGGGTGAGCTGGA
The DNA here is from genome assembly GCA_016271365.2 of Neoceratodus forsteri. Lineage (NCBI taxonomy): Eukaryota > Metazoa > Chordata > Ceratodontiformes > Ceratodontidae > Neoceratodus > Neoceratodus forsteri. The sequence goes on along the minus strand of CM028131.1, from coordinate 1,063,902,116 downwards.
ACTGCCCTGTTCAGGGAGAAGCAGCTTCCAAGGAGCTGCAGGCGGGTGTCCTGGTCTTGGTCGGTGGCTGGCTGGGTGCCGGCCGACCGTGGGTGAGCTGGAACTGCCCTGATCAGGGACAAGCAGCTTCCAAGGAGCTGCAGGCGGGTGTCCTGGTCTTGGTCGGTGGCTGGCTGGGCGCCGGCCGACCGTGGGTGAGCTGGAACTGCCCTGTTCAGGGAGAAGCAGCTTCCAAGGAGCTGCAGGCGGGTGTCCTGGTCTTGGTCGGTGGCTGGCTGGGTGCCGGCCGACCGTGGGTGAGCTGGAACTGCCCTGTTCAGGGAGAAGCAGCTTCCAAGGAGCTGCAGGCGAGTGTCCTGGTCTTGGTCGGTGGCTGGCTGGGTGCCGGCCGACCGTGGGTGAGCTGGAACTGCCCTGTTCAGGGAGAAGCAGCTTTTTTTTTACAGAAGCCTTTGGCACACTGGGGTGGGCTCCCAGTGTGCCACCTGAGTGTTTGGGGGGGCTAGCTGATGGGAGATTGGGCACCCCCATTGGCACATAACAAATGGGGGAGTACATTATGCCGATGGGGAGTGTGCTCCCTAATCGGCACATAAACTGGGTCAGGGCATGTCAACAGGGGGACTGGACACCCCCCCGAAGTCGGCATTGTGGCAGGCAGTGGTGACATCACTGCCGCCATGTCTACTGTAATGCTTCACCAGGAAGGCACATCGGGAGGTGTCGCTGCATGATGAGTTTTGTTCTCATTGCAGCAGACCTTTCCTTAGATGTGCTCGACACATTATATATTCCTGGTGTGGTGCCTGCATGCTGGCTTATTGGGGAATGAGGAACGCACCTACTGATGCGTGCCCTGCATTCGCCCAACAGTGATCACATCTCCAAATCTGCTACTAGTGCAAGATGTTGGCAGCTCAAGTGTGAGCCAACATAAAAAGCAGTGGAGAGAGAGAGAGGCCATCCCTGGTGGGTGCCTCTCTGCAATGTGAATGGGCAGGGAAAGGTTGCAATTTCTGAGTATTTTTGCAGAAAGAGCATTGTAGAGAGTGGTTATCCAGGCTCTGAAATAAGACCCAAATCCATATACTTCGAATGCATAGTGGAGATAGCTCCATTCCACAGAATCAAATGCTTTGGAAAAATCAACAGCTAAGGTGGCCATGGGGTTGTGGGAGTGGAGGTCATGCCATTTAAGATCTAGCACTAGCCAAAGATTATCTGCACCACTCTTCCCTTTACTGAACCCTGCTTGCAAAGGGTGTATCAATGATGGCAGAACTGTGTCTAATCTATTGGCTAGAACCTTGGCCAAAATGTTGGTATCTATCAAGATTAGAGTGGTGGGATGAAAGTAGACACAGTCCAATGAGTCTGAGGACCTTTTGGTAAGCAGAGTAACAATAGCCTCATTCATAGTTGGGAGGAGCCTCCCTTTTAGGTGGGCTTTCTGCAAAGCAGACAGCAGATAGGGGGATATCTCATCCGACAGCAGTTGGTATAAATCTATCATGCCATCTGCCCCTGGGACTTTACCCTTCATCAGCTGTGTGAGGGTCGCTTTGAGCTCAGTGAGAGTAATGGGAGCCTCCAGCATCTGACTGTCTTCTGGAGATAGATGGGAAAGGGGAGTGGAGCCCAGAAAATCTTGCATTGTGGTGGTTAACTTAAGATCTCCTATGGGTGTCTTAGAGTAGTAAAGCTCTTGGTAGAACAGCCACATCGTGTCATTGATACACTGAGGGTCACAGACCTTTGCCCCACTCTTATCCCTCAGGGCGTGGATCGGGGAGGAAGCTTTCTGTTTCCTCAGATGGTGTACTAGGAGTTTCCCTCCTTTATCCCCTGCCTCCCAAAATTTGCATTTGGTCCGAAGGAGCTGCCACTCCACTTTACACTGCAAGAGCATGCTAATCTGGTATTTCAGCCCGACTGTGGAGGCGATAAGGGTGTTGGAGAGGTTGAGAGAGTGTTTAAACCATTCCTCCAATGTAGAAAGCTCTTGTTGGAGCCTGTTCAACACCTCTCACCTTTTTCTGTTCTGGGAAGTGGAGTAGGAGATAATGCATCCTCAAAGGAAAGCTTTAAACGCCTCCCACACAGTGTCCACCCTCACCTCACCAGTGACATTGGTCTGAAAAAGTCCATCTATCAACCAAAAATCAATTCGGCTGAATGTGCCATGGATAGGGGAGAGAAATGTATAATCCCAACCTGAGGGGTTATCCTGTCTCCAGGGGTCACTCAAGCCCCATTCCTCCTGCATATCAATTAGAGCCGCTTTCATCTTAGGATGTGTATCAGGTGGGGGACGCGACTTGTCTAGAAAGATGTCCACTACCATGTTAAAGTCTCCTCCTACCAATATGGGAATGTGCTCCTCCTCTGGACATCGGCTAAGGCCTGACTGACTTGAGGGAGGAAGTCTTGACTATCCTAGTTGGGACCATATATGCCCCTAACACCACTTTTCCCCTGTGAAAGGAAAAGTGGGCCACTACTCAACATTCCTGCTTATCAGCCCTGACACTCTCCTTGTCCCAAGAGCAGGATTTATGGATCAGGATTGCTACCCCCCCCAGCTTTTGAAGAGGCAGAGCTATGGACATACGAACATACAAACATACAAAATTTGCCAGCAGATAAAGGCCTAGTGGTCTACCAGGTCTGCTCAAATCTGCAGCTAGCACCTCTTATTCTGCAGCTGCCCTCCACCCCACCTCCCCTCCCTTGTCCCTCCCCTTGCCCTGTGCCAGCCCTTTGGAAGCAGCCCACTGTTCTACTGGATGCCACTTCACCGATAATGCATTCCACCCTGCTACCACCCTCTCTGTAAAAAAGTGTCTCCTCATCTCCCTCCTTAACCCTCCTCCCTCCAGTCTCATATCATGGCCCTGGATGTCCCTCCCTTCCCTTACTTTGAACAGCCCCTCCATACCTGTCTTGTTTATTCCTTTCATGTACTTGAAGGTTTCAGTCATATCCCCCTGTCCCTCCCCTCCTCCAGCGAGTACATGTTCAACTCCCTCAGCCTCTTCTCATATGGTAAGTTCCCAGCCGCTAGATTATCTGTGTTACCCTGCGCTACACCCCCTTCAGTAACTTAATATCCCTCTTCAGATACAGGCCCAGCACTGCATGCAGTACTCCAGGTGCGGTCTAACTAATGATCTGTACAGTGCAGAATCACCTCCCCCCTCCTCGAGGATATGCCCCTTGCGAAGAAACCCAGCATTTTGTTAGGCTTTGCAGCTGTCTTCCTACATTTTGCTGAGTTGTTCATTAACCCTGTAATGAGAACCCCCAGATCCTTCTCCTCCTCTGTCTCAGCTAGCTGCATTCTCCCAGATGATCTGACCAACCCAGTGCTTTCTAAGCCATAAAACCATCCTGGTATTGAGGTGCATCTCCTGGGGTAGTGCCACATCTGCATGAAGGGGCTTCAAGTGTTGAAGCATCTTAGTTCACTTCATTGAGTGGCTATGCCTCTTTACATTCCAGGAGACACACCTCCACCCTTGTTGCACGTTGTAGAGCCGGGCAGAGAGTGGGAGACACCAGGTGTAATCTGAGATGATACCAAGTTCCGAGCAAGTGGTGTCAGTGCCAGAGTCTGGACAGTAATTGCCCATGTGAGAGAGAGCTACAACAAAAGGAGAGAATAAAGAACCAACTATTAAACCCCACAGTAACAATATAATCTCATCACTAGTAGTGAACAGATAAGGAGAAAAATACACTCGGAGTATGTAGTAACAACAAACAGTAAAACTGGGTAACCAACCCTATAAACTTAGGTAAAAACTTGTCAAAGAAAAAGGTAGGATGGTGTATGCTGGCCAAAAGTACACCAAGGAAACACCACCCAACCAAGTATATCCTGAAGGCCGTGCCACACAGCACAGGTCTGTGGTGATAACACCTAAGGAGCTCAGGGGATAAGCACTGTGAGAAACGTACTTGTTTCAGCTGTGCTGCCATAGCACCTATGGAGGGAAGTAAGTACCTGTAATATATGGTATCCTTCCCACCATGGTCCCCAGTGAAAGGGTCTGAGGTGTCAAGAAACAACTTTTTGGTGGGGGGAGAGGGATGAGTACAGTGAAAGCTGTCCAAACATGGATGTGGGATGGGAGATGCAAATGCAGTTAAGCATAGTTATATGAGGGGATGCCCCCCAGACTGGGGTAAACCCCCACTCCAGTTCAGTACCCTGACCAAGAAGGGTTTGGGTAACCAGGTACCGAAGACTGGGGGGGGGGTACTGTCAGGTAGGAAACCAGGGTAAGGCCCCTAAATGTGAAACAAGTAAGGTAGTTGCCCATCTCACCCTTCTGAAACCCAAGAATTGTAAGAGGAGTAAGGTGTGTACCCCTCTGCCTTAGTATCCTGCCAGTGGACTCCTGGGGCAACCTTGGCAAGCAGCCCCCTGTTAGCATACAACATGTAAGGCCAGGATGAGAAAATAGAGCAGCAGAGGGTATGGGGGCTTCACATACCTGGTACAAAAAGAAGGGGCAAACATCCATACCCTGAATTTGTACCCCAAGCACAAGCCACCAAAATGCCACTATTGGATCCCCCATAAGGAGGCCAGGAAGTAGTATGGGGAGGAAAGAGGCAAGGCAGCAGGCACCATGTGGAGCACAGCAACAAACATTGCCCAACCCCCTCAAAACCCCACACAGAACAAGCGAGGAAACCTTAAACGTTCAAGTATCCTAACTGACTTCTTTACCAAAGATAGGGGAAAGGTGGGGGGTGATTAGTGGCCCAAGAACTAGCAACACTGTAGCTTCTATGCTAAAACAGAATATAAAGATAAGTCAAAAAAGAAGAGGATATAAATCCTGAAAAAGCTGGTCAAGGCATAACCTAAGGAGTCCATCCAAAAGCATTTCAGCCAGTGATGCCCAATGAGTTGGAATCCGTCTCGCTAGGAGCTTGATCTTTGGCAACAGCAGTGACCACATTGGCAAAAGAATACACGCCTGGGCACACAGGACCAGATGGGGCTCAGAGCTGTCCACGACATCCATCTCCACCACAAGCTCCTTGGACGCTTCAGCCCAATTAGCCGGAGAAGAAACTGGAAGATGAGCATCCTTAAGTTTAAGTAAAGAAGCATCTGTGTCCTCCTCACTGGATGAATAATCCCTAGGTAGCTTTGCAGGGGGAGACATCAGGAAATGCTGAGCCCGGTGTTTCCTATTCATGCAGCTTCTGGAATGGTGCCATGTTCTCTAGCTCTTAGGGCTTTGCCGTGGTCCTGTATTATCTTCCATCTCAGGTTTGGAGGCATCATGGACACATGGAGGGTCTTTTTTCTGTGCAGCACAGGCAGGGTCATTAGACTGGTGAGGACAGGAGTGCTGGCTGGTAGGACCGGAGTTACTTCTACTAGCTCCCCTGACTGCTGACCATTGTGACTGCTATTCTGTCTGTGGAGGGAGGGACCCCCTGGTGTACAAAGTCATCTGGATACTGAAAAGTGGCATTGAGAGTGGGCTAATATTTCTGGATCCAAATGTCAATGCCCTGTGGGGTAGTGGCCACCAGCTCTTTACTGTCCTTGGAGATCCGGAGATTAGCGAGGCCCTTAAATCGAAACTTGAAGCCCAGCTCCTTTAGTTTGGGTTTGATGGTAGAAAAGGATTTTCTCTTGGAGGCAACCTCATGAGTGAAATCTCGATAAAAGAAAATCCATGCCCCTCTCCAATGTGTGTCCCCCATCTCCCTAGCAGCTCTCAAAATTCATTGTTTGACCAAATACCTGAGGAAGTAGGCAAAAATCAGTCTAGGTGGGAGTTTGGGGGAGAGTACCTGTCCTCTGGTGCAATGAGCATGTTCCACCTCAACAGACCCATGTCATCTATCCCCCAGCATCTGGGGGATGAAGTCATTTAGAAAGTCCTCCATGTTAACACCCTCTAGTCCATCAGGGATGCCCAGAAAACGTTTATTAATATGGCATCCCCTATTCTCCTGGTCCTTGGCATGCTCCCAGAGTTTCTACAGTTTAATTTCATGATCCTGAATTTTTTGAAGTATCCTATGCTGTTGTCTCTTCAGCTCATTAGAGCACTGTTCAAAGACATTCATATGGTCTTCCAGCGTCCTCACATCTTCTACATTGCCAGTGAACACAGCACTTATGCCATCCACCCTGGAAAGCAGAGCCTCAAGAATTTGTGTATTGTAATTAAGTGAGTCCATCACTGGGACCTCAGCTGTGACCGCTGTAATCAGATCCATACTATGGGCCTCAGGAGCAGATGAAGAAACCGTCGGAGGCGATGAAGCAAAGTAGGAAGACAAATTACTTGTGACGGAACACTTCTCCACTTCACCAGTCCAGGCTTAGGGCAGCGAGGTTGTGAGCAGGCTTTAGAGAGGTGGTAGGCTGAAAGGGAGAAATAAACAGTCCCTCAGAGAATCCAGCAGCACTTAGGGTCCACCCCTCTGTGTGAGTCGGGGGGGGTACAACAGGTTGGGGCTTTACACTGTGGTTGCTCCAGAAAGGCCTCAGAAACAGCATGCCAGTCCCCCATCCATCATTTATTTATTTATTTATTTTATTTCTTGAAATTGTTTCACCAGGAAAAGCACACTGAGCAAGAACTGCTCGTCTCCCTGTGCCACCTGGGGGGAAGGGTACAGTGGGTAAGAGGACAAGGGTAGTCTAGGTCCTGACATATATACATACAATTACAATACAGTTGAAAACATTTGACAGAAATAACTGGATGTAGATGAGAATTTACCCTTACTTACAGTATAATAGCAATTACATGGGGAAGTTATGTTTTATACCTTGAAAACATATAATTAGATAATACAGCTGCATATGTTTGACAGGAATAGGTGAGTGTGGATTAATACATATACCCTAATAGTCGAGAGTAATAGTTACAATGAGGAAATCCTGCTGAGGTATTGGGTTGTGGTATATAATGAGATAGAGGTAAGTGCAAGCTAGCTAGCTCAAAAGTAGGGATAAAGTGCAGTAGTTGGGTGTGGTTAGTGAGGTAGCACCATTGGGCCTACTTGGAGAAGATATATAGGAGTGTCTGTGGTAGAATAGATTTGAGAGTCAGCTGCAGGAGCAGTTTTCTGAGCAGTGGTTGGCAAAGGCATAGGATAGTGAGCGGATAGAGGAAGAGTGGTGAATTTCAGAGGGGAAAGAGTTCCAGAGTTGAGGGAAGCAGTGAGAGAAGATGGCCTGGCCAGCTTGGGTCTGACGTCTGGGGACTAACAGGAGCCAGGAGTCTAGGGACCTCAGAGCATAGGTGGGTACCAGAGGGGATGATAGTACGGAGGTCAGATATACTGGGAGGGTACCAAACCAGTTCTTCAAGATAAACTTGGTACAGTGTATTAGGTAGTGGTTCTCAGGGGAGGGGAGGGCAAGGCAGCGGTATAGCGCACAGCGGCGGGTGCGAGGAGAAGCATCAAGAGTGAACCGGCAGAAAGCATTAAAAAGGGTATCCAGTTTGGATAAAACTGACTTGTGGGTGGCACTGTAAACAATATCATAATAATCGAAGGAGGGAAGTATCATCTTCTGGATAAGCTCACAACAAACTGGATAGGGGAGGCTAGAATGGTTCCGATATAAAGCTTCGAGCTTGGGGTGGAGTTTTGTTAGTATAGAGTCACAATGGACTGAGAAGGTGAGGTGGCGGTCAAGCCAAACTCCAAGATACAGGAAGGAGGTGACGTCCTCCAGCTTTGACCCATCAAGGATGTAGAAAAGTGGGAGGGAAGGGAGCCTGGCTAGTTGATGGGATGTACCAAAAGTCATAGTTAGTTTTTTTAGCATTTAGAGAGAGCTGATGAGAGCTGAACCAGAGCTGGACTTTGTTAAAATCCACCTGTAGGGTAGAGGCAACTGAGGCTGTGGAGGAGCCAGAAGAAAATAGGACAGTATCGTCAGCATACATGTGGCTCGAGGAGGCAGAACAAGTTTGGGGCAGGATGTTTACAAAAATAGAGAATAAGATAGTCCCAAGCACTGATTCTTGGGGGACACCAGTGGACATGGGGAGGGGAGGGGATATGGCATCCACAATCCTGACAGATTGAGTGCAGTCTGTAAAATAGGCACTGAACCAGGCAGTAGCATATGTGGAGAGGCCAGAGTCAGAGAGGCTAGATAGTAACAGATTGTGGGAGACTGTATCGATGGCCTTGGCCAGATCGATGAAAATGGCAGAGGTGATGAGACCTCTATCCATTCCAGATTGGATGGTGTCAGAGAGCCTTAGTAAAGAGGAGGCAATTGAGTGATCTTTCATGAATCCGGACGGGTAGTGTGTGAAGAAATTTGAGTCGACGAGATAGGAGGTTAGCTGGCTAAGAACTAAGTGTTCTTGCAGCTTCACCAGAGCAGGGAGGAGGGAGACTGGTCAATTGTTTGAGGTGGAGGAGGAGGCGCCCCTTTTGTGGACAGGGATGATGATGGCAGGCTTCCAGGACAGAGGGACAGATGCAGTGGTGAAGGACAGATTTAGGAGGCAGACAATAGAGGTGGCTATGGTAGAGGCCAAGAGAAACAGAAGTTTGGGGTCTAGTCCATCTGGGGAATTCCCATTTGAGGGGCTTAATGTTAGTAGGGCTTCTAGAACTTCATCTGGAGAGATTTCCCTGAAGGAGAAAATACCTGCATTTTGAGGTAGTTTTTGCCCTATAGGTGGTGGAGATGGTGACATGGGGGGTAAGGAAGAAAGGATCGAGGAAGCGCAGCTGGAGAAATATAAGTTAAACTTAGCAGTGACTGGGATAGGATCCAAGAGTGTGGAGTTGTTTATACTAAGGACAGGCGAGGACTTGGCCACTGGGGGTGAAAAGAGGGAGTGTATGACCTTCTGGAATTTGGTGGGGCTATTAAGGTTAGATTGGAGGGAGGATCTAAAGTAATCTGCTTTAGCTAGCTGAGTTGCTCTAGTGCACATGTTGCGCAGATGCCGGTAGTGGGAGAGGTCCTGAGGTAGGGCTGAGGCTTTGAAGGCTCGCCATGCTGAGTCACGGGCGTTCATACAAGCTGTGAGCTCTTGGGAGATCCAAGGCAGGTGGGTACCACGTACTCTAGTACATCATAGCGGGGCGTGGGAATCCCATATCTTAAGGAATGTGTTTTTGAAGTGAGGTAGGGTGTCATCTATCAGGTTGGGGGGGAGCCAGTTAGCTAGGGCAAGGTCATTTAGGAGGGGAGCAAGGTTTAGGGATTTGAACGACTGTTGGACTAAGAACTTGGGGGGAGATTTGAGATGGTGGATTTTGTGAACAAGGTAGATAACATGGTGATCATTAATAGAGTCAGGGAGTAGGCCTGTTTGGATGACTCTGTGAGGATGGGAGGTCTGAGCCCAGTCGATAAGGGAGTGGTTACCCGATTTAAGGTTTAGGCAGGTGGGCTTAGTGATGAGTTGAGTTAAATTGAGGGCAGCGACATCTGTCCAGGTTTTGTTGATGGCTGGGGCCAACCAGTTTAGGCTAAGGTCACCCATAGCATGTAATTCCCTGGTGGGTGCTCGTGAACTGATTTGTGTAAGAAGGTCAGTAACAGTTGTGGCAGGGGTGCCTGGTCAGCAGTAGATTCCGGCAATGAATATGGGCAGCGAGAAAGGTAGTGTGAGCTGGAGCAGCAAGAGTTCATACACTTTAGGTTCAGTTTTAGATAAGTTCGGACATACGCTTATGAAATAATCTTATGAAGATGGCTACGCCGCCACCTCTCATGGCCCTGTCCTGGTGGGCCATCGTGTAACCAGGGATTGTGACTGAGCAGTCAGGAATGTTTTTGTTAAGCCAAGTTTCAGAGAGGATGAGGACATCAGGGGCATGTAGGGCAGCGAGAACTTGTAGCTGGTCTATTTTAAGTGGTAGGCTATGAATATTTAAGTGAAGGAGAAGGAAGCCTTTATGGAGGGAGCAACATGGCAGTTGGGAGGGGATGGGATGCAGGGTGGGGGTGCCAGCTGAGGTTGGTGAGGATGTGGTGATCGAGGGTCCCAGATTTGGGTGTATGTCTCCCATTACGAGAAGGAGGAGGGTGAAGGATAGGTATTGAGCTAGTATAGGGAGGTAGCTTAAAACGGAAGAGCCCCGTGATGAGTGGAGGCAAGGATGGACATTTGTGTGGGTAACAGGAGTGGGGTGAAAAGCAAGTAGGTGCAGAAGAGTCCAGGAGGGGGAAGGCCTGATTAGGAAAGGGGGGGCATATAGTGGAGTGTGCCCAGGTAGGAGTGGGTAGAAGAGAGAGTGCAGGTTTGGAGAGGCAAGGAGGAGTTACAATATGAGCCAAGTGTGGGGGGGCATGGGAAAGGTAGGTGGCATGGTGGAGAGGAGGGGTGGGAGGCAGAAGAACAGACAACTGAGTAGAGGTAAAATGCTAGCCACGGTGGACATGGTGCTGGGATTTTGTAGCAACTTCTTAGACAAGGAGGTAATTAGAAGGAGAAAGGAGCCTGAGATTGGCTGGGATGAATGTGTTGGGTGGCCCCTAGGATGGCAAATGGCCAATAGGCCTAGGAGGTGAAACAGAGAGAACGGGAATTCTAGGGTAGAGGGGAGCCAATGGAGGGCTGCAGGAGGCTGGTGGGGGGGTGGGGTCGAGAAGAGGTGACAAAGAGAGTATTTAATCAGTGGAGGGGTGGGGAGGCTAGGGGGCAAAAATTTAGAAGGCAGTAAGAGGCGTGGGGTTTGGGGAGATTTAGCAGAACAATAGCCCTGGAGAAATTGGGAACCAAAGAGAGTTGGCTTGGGGGGGAAGGTGTGGGGTTTCACAGATTCAGAAATGAGCTGCAAACACTAAGCACTCTAACTTCGAACACTGATTTATATTTTTTTCTTTACACAGGCAGGCTTCAATTTAAACAGTAAAAATCAATGTAATTTCAGAGTCAGAGCCCAGTCGGCGGAGAGAGATAGGGGAGCCAATCAGCTGTGACTGCCAGGTGGACAGATAAAGGCTACATATCGGTCTGTGGTAGGATGAGAAATGGGATTAAGCAGCAATCATTCTCAGTGCCATAGCCATGCCCCCTGTCTATTGAATCTTAACAATGCCCCTGCTGTTTGTCTAAGTTTTCTGGAAACATCCTTCAACCGTTTGACCCAAAAGCCATTATTTGCAAAAGTCAGACACAAATAGGGGTTGGATTTAACCATGTTGAGTTTCTTTGAACCAACCTTCCAGACCAAATTTGTTTTATTAGAACCAAGTATAAGGACTTGGCTCTTGGTTTTGTTTACTTTAAGCTGAAATCTTTCAGTGAAACTGTTTAAAAAATCTAAATGTTTCTATAACCCAGATTTTGTTAAAGCTATAAGGGTCAAATCATCAGCATAGGCTATCACTGGACAAAAGGAATTAACAGTTTTCAGAGAATCAGATTCTAGCTTCTCCAAGCTTATAAGAAAATTATTCAAATAAATACAGAACAGTGTGGGTGCTAAGACTCAACCCTGTCTCTCACCCATGTTCATCAAAAAGGTTGTGGAAAAAGTACCCTTAGACCCCTGTTGAATTTGAGCCCGGGTATTTAGATGAAGGTCTCTGATGATACTAATAAGATTTGAATCAGTACCCCACTGCCACATAAGTTCCCAAAGTAAGCAGCAAGAGATTGTATCTAAAGCCAAACTGAAACTAATAAAGACCATGTATAATTTTAGTTTTCTGATCTTAACATACTTTTCAAATAGGTGATTCAGAATATAATGGTTATCAGTAATGCTGTAGCCAGCCGTGAAACCTGACTACAGTTCAGATAAGCCCCCTAACAGTTCTATTTGAGTTAATAATCTAGACAAGATAATTTTAGCAAATATCTTCCCAGATATATCCAATAGTGAAATAGGTTTATACATCTTGGTGTCTTTCCTGTCACCTTTTTTATATATGGATGTTATTATAGCTCCTTTCCATGAAACTGGAATGGATTTCTTAAAGATACAGAGATTGAAATATTGAAGAAACACTTTGGTCCTGAGTGAGGGGTTCATAGAAACATAAAAAGTGACAAAAGAAGGAGGTCCATCTAGTCTGCCCTGTGTTTGTCTTTTCCAACCCCCAGCTGCCCTTTAGTGTGAGAGCTCCCTGGGTTCAACAGACAGGCCTCAGGAGAAATAAGGTCAGAACCAGGAGATTTATTCTTTCTGAGCCAGACAATGGCCAAATAAACTTTGTTTGATTTTATAGGTGGAAAATAAGCCCTTCTAATTGAATTTTGAGGAAATGGCAATACATCACTTTCATGTGGGTCACAAATATCTGTGTAGTGATTCATCCATATTTCCATAGAAATATGTGTGTCTATTTCATAACCTGCTATTATTTGTGCCTTTGGCTACCATAAGCTACAATGATGGGAAATCTCTATTTTTTATCATATCCAGCATTCAGCTCCATTGCTTGTAGTAAAATTCCTTTTTTTTGTGCTTTAAAAGAAGTTTATATTTTTCCTTGCTCTGTTTAATAACTGGTAATTGTTTTTATCCATGGGGTCTTTTGTTTTCTGAATTATTTAGAAAAAGCAGCTTTTGCCTTTTTGCATTTGTAGTCAAGCTAAGAAGTGTGTGTCTATGTGTTATCTCTGGTCTTGGTCGATCTATATAGCATTTTTTCAGATATTTATAACAAGCTGCCAATTGCAAATTAAAAATAGAAATATCACTTAACATCCTGGAGTTATCTGCAAGTGGAGACTAGGCTGAAGTTAAGAAATTATGTACTGCCTCCTGAAGCGGGCAATTCCACCTTATTTTAGTAAAGTTTCTTATCACTGAACTCTGATTTAAAGCAGGGTAGGCTACCTTAGCAGTCTCACTTTCTGTGCCACCCCATTCTATGGAAAATGGAAGGTGTTCATCCCCCCCCCCAAGTAATCACTCTGCAGGAGTCCCAGATATTCATTTGACTACTCAAAAGAATTAAATCAATGATTGAAGGTCCATCTGGACTAAAATAGGTAGGGTCTCCTTGAATATCTCCTTTAATTTTCCCATTCAGTGATGCCAAATTGTGAATTTTCATGAGTTCTATCAGCTTAAACCCAGACGCACTTATTTTAACATCTAGTGAAGATCTTGAAAATCTTGAAGCATCTTCATCCAACCAGTTGTGGGTATCATTATAAAAATAACCATCATAATTCCCAATCCTGGCATTAAGGACACCACTGAGTAATATATTATTAATTCCAACTTGCTCACAAATTCTAGAAAGCATCGAGTCTAATTCATCCCATGCCATTTTATAATAATGTTTAGAGGTGGAAAGGGGAACCAAGATGTTCATTAGACAAAACTTAAGATTTACTGTTTCTATAAGAAAGGTTTAAGCATAAGAAATATTGAATATAGAAATCACTTTGAGTTCATAGTCTGTCTTGAACTAGGAAACTAAACAACCTAAGGCTCTTCCTGCCTTGGCCACTTTCTTTCCTGGAATTTGATAGGAACAGTAGTCATTAAGTGACACATCTGCATCTTTCTCATGCCATGTTACTTGCAGGCAGATAATATTACATTTCCTTTTAAAATTATACCACTGCTGGTCCACAGAATTGGCTGCCAGGAAATCAGGAAAAAGTTGGAGGCTAGACCTATGCTGGAACAAGCAGTATTATCTTTCTCATGACTTCGACCAGGCCTTAGTCAACTTCCAGTTCTAAAAGTGTTGCAAATGTATTTTTTGTTCTTATATTAAATGCATGGGACTGATCTTTCTCATTAGTTTTGGGGAATTAGTTTTTGTTAAAAGTGTTTGTTTATTCCTATTGTTACAGTCTAATACAGCAGTGAGTTGCATAAATATTTCTGTTTCCAGACTTCCCTTTCCAATGTATAATCCTAGTTTGTCAAGGGCATTAGTATTTTCAAGGATTTTTGAATATAAGTCCCTGGATTTGAGTGAGAAGAAAATCTGTTAACTGTCTTACTCCATCCCCATCTAACTGACATGTGTCAGTCTGTCAATTCCCAAGGGATCTGCAAAACTTGTTCAAAAAATGTCCTTAAGATGTTTTTCGGTTTATATTTGTTCTCTTTTGAACCCTATCTAAACAATACAAGACAAGACAGTGATTAACCAAGCCACTGTCTTCACCCTTTTTAGGCATTTTATTGGGTTTAGAACTATTAAGAAGGTTGCTGTCAACTATATAAAGTCCAAACTTATTGAGGATGGATGTTTTATCCAATATACTCTACTTCCAGTTGCATCTTTGCCCCATAATAGAATATCTACCTAGCCAGCATTATTCTCCTGTTCTCACTTGTGAACATCCAGTATTTCAAAGCTACTTGGGGGGCACTTGTATAAAATATACAAATAGATTATTTAGGGCCTTCTTTAACATATTTTTTTCATTAGGAATCCTATCGAATCCAAATACACTAATTTGGGAGATTATCCTTTTTTCAGACAAAAGTTTAGCATTTTGTGCAACTCTGTGCACATAAATCAAATTGTGCCCTAACCTTGCAAGTAATTCACTGTTTATCCATATATAATTTGCAAGCCTTGGGGAAGTACAACATATATACATGCATTTTACACCTATTTCATCTTTGTCATTGATAAGTTTAGCAAAATCTCTCTCATCCATTCCACACTAAGTTCTGCCCTTAAAAGGTGGACAGTTTTGTCCCTGAGACCCAACTGTGACATTTTGGAATCCGTGTTCAGACCAGATAAACACAAGATAGCATTGCCATCTATATCAATCAGGTTGGGTTTACCCTGACCACTCACATTTGCACATACTCTCCTATGACTAATTATCGCTTCATGAGAGTTCCTGAGAATACCTGTGCCATTAGCCCAGTCTTCAGTGCTCCATTTGTTCCAATCTGATATTAAAGCTTTTAGCATCCTTCCCTAGGTCAGATTCTATATTTAATATTTCAAGCATTGCCCTTGCACTTTAATTGATTATATTATGCTCAGTCTCTTCTTGACACTTCCTTACAGTAAACACCTCCAGCCTATTTATATCATCCCTTCTGGAATTATACAAGATTGATCTGAGTCCCCCTTCAGATTACCCAGCATCTCTTTATGTACCACTTTAAGTTCCATCAGTTTTCCAGACAGACTCCTCCATTTATTTTGCCTTTTCTTATTATTTTTGTTTTGTTTTTCAGTGGCTTTAGTAGTTGTCTTATCTACTGATGAGGGTTCTGGGAAATTTATAGATCCAAAATTTGATCTTTTTTGTTCATCAGTTAAGGTAATCATAGATGAAGAGTCATTCTGAGGCACCAATTTATCTTGTTTTAATATTATGTCATTGAGCCTAGCTCCATTTATGGCTATGCCTTCTCTAATAGTTTCCATTTCATTTCTCATTATAACAAGTTGATCCATAATCATTAAGTGTGCAGCATATGGATTAAACATAATCTTAATTAGGTCTTTGCTTAAGAAGCATGGGAAATAATTAGATGACTCCTGCATGGTTCTCTTTCCCTTCTCTGCTAACCCACTGTGTTGAGGAGTGGAATTCTTTGCTTTATTCCCTATGTTGTGCCTATTTAACATTTTTAGGCTGAGAATAGTCTCTCATAAGTCATCCATAACTTCCTTAATATCTCTTTTTCAGGAGGGGTCAGCCCTGTACCCATACTGTTCATCCACCACCCTTCCATGTGTTGTATCTGGTAGTGACATAAAACTTTGTGAGAGTGACTTTCAATCAACATGAGCTGGAGATATCTATGTACTAATCATCTCCACTCTTGTGTTTTCACATGTGGTTTGCACTGAGGATGCCTTCGCCAAGAGATAAAGTGGTTTTGAAGTTTCTTCTAGGTTACTGGGCATCAAAGACTTTTCATAGGGTCATTTGAGTTGTGACATTTGGGCATAGAGGTTAAGCATGCCCAGTTACGTCTTTGCTTATCTAATACACATAAGGTCCTTGAACCTCCCCCATTTTCAGTCATGTTATCCAATTTACTAAAATACTCATTAATTTTAGTCCATTTAGTCAAATTGTCTAGAAAGGACGTAGTCTTTCTCGCTTTTTTTTTTTTTTACCTTTTTTGATGTCAGGCCTGTTATTATGGCTATACTTTGGGGATTTATCAAAGCAGGGAGAAGTCACAGATATGTCAGCAGACTTATCAATTCTCATTCTGGCAATTTGATTCCTTGTTAATACCATACTTGGCTAAAAGCCCTCTCTAAAATGTTATAGACTGAGGTATGTTATAATGAATAACAAGATTGTAAGCACTGTTCGAGGTGTTTCATAAATCTATGACCTTTAACATAATTCAATAATTAAAAGGCTATGGGGGGTGTGGTCTGGCCCCATTCAAGATGGCCACTTAGAGACACAGCATTACTTACCTGGGGAAATACATCAAATAAATGTATGTTCACAGAGTCTATTGAAAGTGCAAAGCTGAATTATCTGCCCGCAAACAGCATCTACCACCCAGGAATATACTTCTCAGCAGGTTTCAAGTGTGGTTATAATAATATAATAAGCTTGGATCATAATAATATTGACTCTTTGTTTTCAGACAGTTCTGTTACATCTTATTACCACAACAACTCCACTCTTGAGAAACAAGGTATTAAAGATTTAAAGCTATGCGAGATCTTGAAATTCAATCAGTGAATAAGGGCAGAGGTATCGTTTGCCATGTCCAAGGATACCCAAGTTGCAACATTTCATTGGTGACTTTCAGATCAACAGTGTTGCCAATTATTAATCCGGCTTGTGTCTTTCAGGTAAAACTGAATGCAGCTTTTGATAGAGCAATGTGGTCAGATCAGATTCCAATATTTCAAGAAGGTCAACAATCAAGTAACACCTACGTTGTATTGTTTACTATACCAAAATTCACAAATCAAGGAAAAATCCCACACATATCATTATTGCAGGTATTGGCTGCATTACTGAGAATATTTCTAAATAAATACTGATTTTTTTATTCAGAATAATTTGTTTTGGTGTCCCCAGCCTATATCCATGACACTACTGATATTTTGATGAAACTGTAAGCTTTACAATGGGACAATGATTTCCAATGGTTAAATATAGATATTGCATCTTTACATAAATCTGTTGAACGTGAAGTGGGTTTAAATGCCATCTGCTTCTGTTTGGAACATATGGATCCTGATGAAGTGCCATCTGACTTCATTCGTGAAGGCCCAAAATATGCTTTTGTTTCATAACTATTATTTGTTTGACAGTTCCTACTACCACCAGCTCAGAGGAACAGCTATGGGTGCCACTCTCTCCCTGCGTTGGAAGGAAGGGGAATTTGTCTTGAATCATTAAGTTAATCCTTTTTAGGGCTGCAGTGGACCGAGCCCTGCAGACCTCTTCCTATGAGAAAAGGACTCCCGCATTCCTTGTGAATGAACAACATGTTGGAGTGACAACACAGTTGCCTCCATGTCCATGAAGTACTGTTCATGTCTACCAGCAGTGCATAGCCATGTATTAAGCAGCCTAGTTAATCCATGGTTCCACAGAGGGAGTCAGATGCTGTGCCACCGGTTCTCATTATCTGTAGGCAGAAGTCACAGAAAGCAGCAGCCATGCAGATTTGCCAGATAGCGAGGTGGAGTGCAGAATGGAAAGGAGCAAAAGTGTACACAGTGTGCAATGAGTGTTAGTATCATTGTGCTGTGCAAAAGCAGTCCAACTCTCCATTCAGCATTTTCACCTGTTGGTCTGGTTCTCTGGTTTCCTCCGTGTGCTACTGTTTTGCTGATTAAAAATCCAGCTTCTTGACACTCATTTTCAGCTATGTTATTTGGCGATACACAATAGTAGACACAGATGTGTTTTTGCACCCTAATATGTTACTGACCCTTTCCAAAATGTCTATGGATTTGAGAGCATCTCATTTTGCTGTTTAAAATAATTAGGCTTTGTTTGAGTACTTCTGTGAAATCGGTTGCAGAGCTCATTCCCTCCTTCCCCCACAACACACCAAGCCACAAAATATACTATCTGACCACGGAAGCCAGCTGAAGACTGTCTCACAGTAAAGTGGTTGCCAACCATCCTATTTCAGAGCCTTCCCCCAGCAAGAGAAATTGAGTGACAGGCAAGTGAAATACAATGTGAGCTGGACTTCAGTATTCACTGATGAGATTTCCCATCCCCCCGTGAGACACACATCATCAGAGAAAGAGATACCATGGAGCTGGAGCAGACTGAGGTGGACAGAGGCAGGGCATGGTGTCTATGTACCTGGACACATACATGAAATTTCAATCATGAGAGACAGAGACAGCAAGAGCATGAGAGAAGATGATGGTACAGCTTCAATGGTGCAGAGGAAGAAGCTGGAGTAATGGAGAGTTACTGATGGATTTCGGGTGGTGTGAGTGGTCTACCATGCTTGTCCCCTATATCTGCACTATGGCTGTCATGTGTGGAGGTTGAAGAGTGAAGAAGAAATGAGTTCCCTGAATGAACTGTCTTAGAGATACTTCTGAAATCTGCAGCTGACCATAACTGCAAGGGGAGAATGTATGTATGATAGCATAATTCGTGAAGCAGTCTGAATGTACCAGTTTGTTGTAAACAGAAGGCTCCCAGGGCTTCTTCCAATTGTACCAGTGCCAGTGTGATATTAAAGAAAGTTTAAAAGGTTGCAAATATGCTTTTCAGCTCTGCATCTCTGTGAGATATGCCTCAGGTGTCTGGTCTGGGCTCTGTTGTCATTGGTTTAGAATTGTGATATAGGTATGTTTTGTGATGGGGATATTTTCATGCCAGTTAACTGTGGTGGTTTAGATGGTCATGTGATACAGCCTACAGAGTAACAGCTCTTCTACCATGCTCCCACTCTCCTGTATTTACTTGCTTTTGCTTTCAATAACTTTCCCACTTTTTGCGTATTGGAGACAGTGGCTAAATTCCTATTTGAACTATCCTGTAGGATTTTGTTTAATCTAGCCTGTCTAAATGGATTCTGAAATGTGCCAAGCACTGCCATGGCATACTCTGCCATCAATGTCTGACAAGGCGGCCAAACACACCAAGGCCACAAGCTCTAGTGCTGTGAAAGTCACAACTGCGAACCCGGTGCTGGCCCCACTTACGGAGGAGAAATTCCTAGCAGAATTGCAGCCCTTCAGAGAATCTCTTCAAAAAATTACATTGGAGCTAAAATCATCGAGATCCAGTCTCAGAGATATGAATAGGAGAATCGGGGATGTGGAGGCCTGCACCTTCTCTTTGAAACTGGAAGAGTTGGAAGGCCGAAGTCCTAAGAACAATATTGTTATTTTCAGCCTTCCAAAGGATGCAGAGGGCTCTACTCCCATCCTTTTCACCCAGAAGCTGTTAGTAAAAATTGCTGGTCCCTCCACAAATAATACCACCTTTGTAATTGAAAGGGTGCACAGGTCCCTATGCCCCAGACCACCCGAAGGCTCACCACCACATCCGCTAATCATGAAACTCGTACATTTTCTGGATAAGCAGCACATCTTACAGAAGGTACACAAACATAAAGATATTCCTTGGGAAGGGTCATGGCTCTGTGTCATGCAAGATCTACCTGCTTCAATGCAGCAGAAAAGGGCAGCATACCATCAAGTGGTGACCAAGTTGCTTGCTGTGGGGATTCGATTTAGGGTGATCTATCCAGCTCAGCTGCATGTCTTACAGCAAGGGACCTGGCACTCCTACGAAAATGCTGAACAGGTTTCCACAGAACTTAAGGGTCTTTTCCCTGATTTGTACAAGGATTGTTGAAACTACTGGTGATTTGGTGAATATGGCCTCATTTCTGTTGATTTTGTCCACCGATGTGAAGTTGCATCCTACATCAAACAGGGATCCTGCATCGAAGATGGATCCTGTTCTAGTTTCTTCCATGTTGTACCTTCCTATGTCTATTATTTCTTGCCTCACCTGAACTGTTTGGATCTGTTCACCTCCTTGTAAAATTTGAATGCTGGTCTGACATTGTGAGGCTAGATCCCCCTTTTTTTTGTATGCCAGACATTTTGCTTTCTTTCTTGCCTCCAAATGTGACTCTGTGCAATATAGTATTGTTCCTAAATCTTATTGCCATCCTTGTTTGATCTAGGAGGCTCAATTTTTAGTGTGAGTTGGTTGCATGAATAACTCAAACCCTACTATCTATTTGACGGTTCTGCCATTTGGACATCAGAGCGATACTTAATGTCTGCCCTCCCAGACTAGCTGGCTTTGGATCTTTGAATTGAATGGGGATTTTACTATGAAGCAGGTTAATTCATCAGATTAACTCAAAGTCGCCGGCCAGTGTTACCTGAAGTCAGTACTTAATTGGACTACTTGGCTTCGTTGACATCCTCTATTTGTTCCGCAATCTGCAATCTGGTGAATTTGACTTAATACACCCGGAGCTCAAGGGGCTTGCTTGCTTCGCAATGGCTACCTACATGCTTCCACGGTGATCCTGTAACACTGTTGCAATGAAGTATAATCCAACTTCGAATTGTATTTGTGCTCTGCATGTCACTTATTTCATCACTTCCCTTGTGCTAAATTTCCAAATCTGAGACAGTACCTTGAGGGAATACTGGGCTGGTCATCCTGTCACAAAAGTCCCTACCCATTTGTGGTGGTAGCATCTGTCTAAAACGGGTCCATAACACAATAGATATACCTTTTAAGGGCTATAATTTGGAAGTTTATGTCAAAGAAGGAGTCCAAAGATGTGAGGGGTAATGGAAACACTGTGATGGGGATTCCTACACATGGCTGTATTTTCTCCTTTCTCTGGATTGTACTGGATTAACACAGGACAGAATTTTTATTTAGAGACTGTCTAGCTGGCCCTTGATTATTTGGTGACAAAAAAATTTTGACTTGAAGCTAATTATCTGCAGAAGTTCAGAACTGACTTATGTCCTCATGTACTACATGATTCCACTGACTTGTTTTCTTTCTTGTTGCTGTTAATTTTATGAGTATATCACTATGGGGCTGTTGGGACCACTTGGTGTTTATAGCATTGTTGGGATGTTATGATGGGTTTCCATGGGATAATATTACCTTTCATATATTTTGTTTGTGCAGTATTAACAAGGGAAGTCTACTGGGGATCACATCCTCCTTTCAGAGTATTAGAATTTTTAATGTATGGTAAGACATTAGGGGGTGGGGGCTGGGGTAATGGGGGGCATTAGCTACTGGTGAGGATGGTTATCACAAACTGGTTTTGGGGGTGGGATCTCCTGCATGTTTAATAAGGTGGAATGCTATTTGGTTTCTATACTTTGGGTTTATTTCATTTTGCGGATTGGTGAGATGAGAAGCTGCCTTTTTATGTCAGCAGTTAACCAGATATCTCTGACAGGGAGGTCTTTTTATTTTACATTCCCTAGGTCTTTTACTTTCACCTTTCATAGTATTGCCGGAGACTGGAACAAGTCTTAGTTTGAGAGTGGAGTGTGTTTGTTGTTTGGGGTTTTGGGTTGGGGGGGGGGTTTGGAGCAGGTTCTGTTTTCATCCGCTCAAATGTTTGGATTTAATGGTTTAGTGGGCAACTGGACCCTGCTTCATCTGCATGTCTTACATCTTGGGATGGTTGAATTTTGTTCCAATCATGTTATTCAGTCTGGGGATTTGGCAAGTGCCTCTCGTATACATTAGGGGCTATGGGGAGGGTGCCTTTGGTTTTTTGGGGAATGGCTGGGATAAGAGAGGTTTGTTTGATTACATAGTTTGGGTTAGAGAAGGGAGAGGGTGGCAGAGACAACCCTTTTGGGTAAATTTCAGTTCTACAGGTTGCTTCTAGTATTGTATTATTTTTGGCTAACATGTGCTGATAATGGCTAGCTCTTTGTATTTTGTCTCCTGGAATGTAAAGGGGATCAGGTCTTAAGTCAAATGTTATCAAATACTTAGACATTTGATACAAATACAATGTCATGTTGTTTTTCTGCAGGAAACCGACCTTCTTACTACAGAAGGTAATCTACTGCATAGGCACTTTGTGGGTCAGGTCTTTGCTGCAAGGAACAGTAGAGCAAGCAGTTGCATGGCTATTCTATCAAGTAGAAACCTTAATGTTCATTGCACTCAATGTCTCTCAAACCCCCAAGGAAGATACATTTTTGTTAGAGGGGAACTCGATCATGTGGATCTTCTGGGCTGTGTTTGCAGACCTAATTCTGAGCATCCCCCCTTTATTATGGAATTGGCTTATCTTCTGGCCCCCTTTCTCCAACTCCCTCTGGTTGTTGGTGGTGACTGGAATGTCTTGTTCACCCAAGACTTGGATAGGACTGGTAGGGCTTCAGTTGGTTTGTCCCCTGCACAACACTCCCTCTGGGACATGTTTGAATCCTTAAGTTTATGTGACCCTTGGAGGGTGTTACACCCCCAAGACATTGAGTATACTTTTTACTCACCTGTACATGGTGCATATTCTCAGATTGATTATATATTGATTACACAAACAAGTATGCATGGAGTGCTGGCCAGTGGGATTGCCCTGAGGGTCCTATCGGATCATTCCTTGGTGTGGCTGAGGCTTTTCTTGGCCCCCAGCATCCAGAGGGATACTTCCTGGAAGTCAAATAATCAACTTCTCAAAGTCAAGTACATCATGGATTGAGTCTGGGAACAAATATTGGTTTTTGCATCCCAAAATGCTGGTTTTATAGACAGGGGATATCTGGAGTGGTGTGCTTTCAAATGTTTCCTCAGGGGGGAATTTATTAGAGTAGCTTCGAAGAGGAAACAGTCCCACATTAAAGATATCTCTACTCTTTTGTCCCGCATTACTAATCTAGAGCATTCTTTGTCCCCCCCAGTCCCTTGAGGAGGTCCACATAGAGTTACTACTCCTTCAGGATAAGTATGCCGAACTCCTGCAGGAGAAAGTAGACTATACTATCCTCAAGACCCAATCCAAATATATTGATCAGGTAGAGAAGGCAGGTTGGTTGCTGGCTCTCCGACTTCAGAGACAGGAAGCGTCTCGGCTGATCTGCTCTATTGAATTCACTGACGGTACTATTAAAACTTTGCACAGGGATATTGTGCAGAAGTTTGAGTCCTATTATAAGAACCTTTATAGGCCTATTCTGAATCTCCCCCATTCCCTCTAGTGCATTGGCATATCTAGCCAGCATCCCTCTCCCCAAATTGTCTGCTGCTCAACAGGCCTCTGTAGACCAGCCCTTGTCCACATCAAAGATTGCCATGGCTATCGATAGCCTCACCCTAGATAAGGCACCAGGACCCGATGGCTTCACTTCTAATTTTTGAAAACTGTTTGCCATGGAGCTGGTGCCTTTGCTATGCTGTTTTTTTCTGTATCTGTTGAATTGTGGTACCTCAGACCCCCTTTATATTAGAAGACATGATAGTGCTCCTTAAGCCAGGTAAACTACCTACTTAAGTTTCCAGTTATAGGCCTATATTATTAATGAATTACGATATTAAGATCCTTATGAAAATCCTGGCCTCTAGAATTACTGCAGCCTAGTCTGGCCTTATTAGTCAAGAACAAGTGGGTTTTATACCTACCTGTTCATCGACAGATCACCTCCACAAACTCAGTCATATTTTCTCCACATCCAGGGAGTCGGTCAATCCTATAGTATTAGTTTCCCTGGATGTGGAGAAAGCTTTCGACAGGGTCTACTGGGATTTTTTGTTCCTCACATTCAAGGAGTTTGGCTTTCCCTCCATGTTCCTCCATTGGATTTGGGTTATATACTCCTGTCCAAGTGCCAGTGTTTTTGTAATGGAGTATTCTCTTACACTTTTGCTTTACATTGGGTTACTCAACAGGGTTTCTCCCTTTCTCCCTTGTTATTTAATTTATGTATGGAACCCTTATTTAGGAAGCTGAAGTCTATCCCAGGCTTGTCTGGGGTAGCGGTTGGCTTTAAGAACCTTCATACTTTCAGTATATACAGATGACATTCTGTTGCATATTACCTCTCCCCAAGTATCCATTCCAGCTGCCCTAGAGGTCATTAGTGAGTTTGGGTGTTTTTTTATTACAAAATCAATTTAGATAAGTCTGAAGTTTTCCCAGTCATCCCAACGGTAAGCAAATTGGACATTATTTCCCTGGGGTTAATGTGGGCTCCTAAGTATATTAAATACTTAGGTATTTATGTTATGAAAAATGTCTCCCTGTGTGGAAACTTCAACTGGATGATTTAATTGTTTTTTTTTTCACCAGGCCCCCACAGATGCTCAGCCCAGCTCTGCTCACCACTCCTGCATGCCCCAGGCTTACCCCCCTGGGGCAGGGCCACCGGTCAGGCACCCACTTCCAATGGAAACTGGGGTAGGCAAGACCCAGCTTGCCCCCTGGGTTGGGGGCCATGTGAGCAACTTATTGAGGCCAAAGCAGATACTTTATTAGGTTTAACTGGTCTTTTCACCCCAGAGATTTGTACGATTGGTGACTATCAGTGGATTTTGGTTAAAGAGAAGAAATTTAAGAAGAAGGATCAGCTTTTATACAGCACTTTTCATACACATAGTATTCCAAAGTGCTTTTCAAGCAATGCTAGACTGGTAGTGAAGTGACTGAATGTGTAGTGGCAGCCATATCGAACATCAACACCCACACACAGCCTGGACAATTGCATTACTGGTTTATGGGAAGGAGAATGTTGGCCAGGACACCAGGAATGTCCCCTACTCTTTGTAAAGAGTGCCCTGGGTTCTTTTACTTCCACCTGGACACTCACCAGGAATGCACCAGGATGGGTAGACCGGACCTCGGTTTAACATCTCATCTGAAGGATGGCACACCCCAGCAGTACAGCATCCCCCTAATATTTCATTCAGATGCCAGCATTTTAGGTACAAGTCCAGTCTCAGTGTGGGACGAGAACCCAAGACCTTCTGGTCCAGAGGCGGATGTGCTACCAACTGAGCCACGCTGATACCACATGGCTTTAATTTCTCTATTGGTTAAGAAGGTGGTTTTGTGCCATTGGCTAGACCAGGTCTTGATAGCGTATCATGAATGGTTGCAGGAGCTTCTCTTTAATATTAGAGTTGAACTCATGATTGAGAGTCTTCGCAACAAACTCCCTCTCTTCGACAAGTGATGGGGGCAGGTTACACACTCTATATACAATATAATTCAGTATGTATGCTGTTTTTTACATGTTCTTGAGACCAGATATTGGTTAGCTTCCCTTTTTTCCTTTTATTTTATTTGTTCTTTTTATGTTTATTTTTGATAGGCTGTTTCTCTTGGGTCACTCTGCTGGGGTGGGCTTGGGTGGAGTAGGAGGTGAGTGGGGTTTAGTAATTTTGGAATTGCTGATTTGTTCATTGTCATGTTGATCGCTGGATATTTTCTCAATAAAGTTTATTAAATTAAAACAACTGGTGGTTTAGCAGATGTGCAATGTTGACGAATGCAATTGCTAAAATGATGTTTGGCAAAGCATCGATAAAAGTAGCAGATATGGGAGCTAAGTGAGGTCACTGCAGTGGCATACATAGGAAAGCAACAAGGTGTTTGAAAAGTGAGAAAGAGAGCACAATTTGTCTAGTGAACAGCAAACTAAGTCATACATGCTATAGAATTTATGAAAATAGAAATGTCAGAAATCATTCTAATACTATCTTTCTAGCATTTCTGTGTGTTTATAACTTCAGTGACATATGCATTAACTAGTTGGGGCTACTTGTCAAAGTGGCAGGATACACTCAGATTTCTTGCCTTTCCAGAACACAAAGGTTTTCTCTTAATGTGCATTTTAATTTTCAAAGAACCGGTGTTATAAGTGCAATAACCCCACTAGGGTAGGGGGTTATTGGGGATTAATCAACCTGCCGGGTGCTGTGAGGGCAATGGCCTGCATCCTCATTCCTCACAATGCACCCAGGGTGATGAATAATCCCCAGTAACCCCATAGTCTGTCATGGGTTGTTGCTTACTTATAACATGGGTTTACAGAGATGGTGAGTCTGACTGGAAGTCGGCTCCTGTGTAGCCATAGATTAAGCAGCCCTTTTAATCCACAGCATTGTGGAGTGAGACAGGGAATCTGGCACTGGATCTCCTTAGCTCTACCAAGCAGCAGGGCAGAGCAGCAGCAATTTCACATTGCTGAGCAGCAAGACAGAACTGGTAGAAATAGTGACATGAGACACAGTTTAGTGGGAGGTGACAGAGCTTTGGTGGTACAAATGCTGTTCAGGGCAGAGTTGGAGTCTCCCAATTTGTAGTGTGTGTGTGCATGTG
The DNA here is from genome assembly GCA_016271365.2 of Neoceratodus forsteri. Classification (NCBI taxonomy): domain Eukaryota; kingdom Metazoa; phylum Chordata; order Ceratodontiformes; family Ceratodontidae; genus Neoceratodus; species Neoceratodus forsteri. The sequence goes on along the minus strand of CM028131.1, from coordinate 1,063,875,899 downwards.
TGTGTGTATGTGTGTGGGGACATCCTCACTGTCTGTGGTGGGAGGACTTGGACAGTGCTTGATGTCATGTAGCGAGATCTGTCATAACGCTCGGAGTGTCCTGTAGTGAAATCTGTCATTCTGTTCGTAGTGGGGTCTTTAACCTCTTAATTGTTTTTTAATTTTACTTTTGCAGTGGAATGGAGGACAGCATGATTCCCAGTTCTCTTCCACCCCCTCCCATCGACTAGCAATTCTTGCACATTAACTCCCCGTAGTAACGACCAGTAATAGGGAGGTATTGAAACCCCTGCCTGGCCATACATCACAGTAACAGTGAGAGAGAGAGATATGGGCACATGTAATACAGAATTCCTGCAGTGCCCTCTCTCTCTCTTGCTGCCTGTGTGTGTGAACTTACAGTAAGACAGGGACATTTAATACAGAAAGCCTCCAGTGCCCTCTCTGTCACTCTCTCTCTGCCTGTGTGTGTGTGTGAACTCCCCATGGTCCAGCACCATAGCAGTTTTATTGTGAAGCTGCAAAACAGTCTGCCATGCCATTCAAAGCAGGTGATTTGAAAGGCGCTCCATCCCTCAGGACTGCATGTCATTAAGGCCAAGTAACAGGTAAATAAAATAACGATGAGGATGATCCTGTAAGTAACAAACATGCCCCTATACTCAGAGATGTTACTTGTTTAATTAACTGAATACAGCTAAGTATTTGGAGAGGGAGAGGGGAGGGAGGGGAGAGGGGAGGGGAGGGAGAGGGAGAGAGAGAGAGACAGAGAGTTAGAAATGAAGATGAGAATGAGAATATGAGTCAGTGAATGAGGGGGCACTGCGAGAGACAGAGAGAGAGAGAGAGAGAGAGAGTACCTGAGGCAGTTGCAGATTGTGACTCAGAGAGACAGCTGAGAGAGGTGCTGCAAAATGGTAGAAGTGTCGACGATTGTTCTTCTCTGTCACTGCCAGTGTGATGGATCATCTCAATCTATGTTATGAGCAATAAATGCAACAAATCATCCTAATACTATATTTGCAGCATTTGTCTGTTGGTAACATAACTGTAATATCCATTACTTGTTCATTGGGGGCAGCAAAGGGAACCTCATTGGCAGTGTAACAAAGTTTATTATGGACAACTATCATGCATGCGTGGTTATTTGTGGAGTTTTCCTTTTCTAATTTTTTTATATTTATAGTTTCTTCCCTCACCTGACCCTCCCACTCAGTAGCCACCACCCTGCTGGAACCTCCACAAAGGAGACCCACAGGAGGGTGGCATGGGACCCCGCAGGGGAAGAAAACTCCTGGTGGGGAACTCCATTGTTAGGATGGTAGAACTGGGGAAGGAAGGGGAGAGGGAGGTAAGGTGCCTGCCTAGTGCCATGGCTTGGAGGGACAGGGAGAGAATCCTCAGGATCGCCAGAGCAGCTGCACAGGGGAAGTAGCTGGATGTCATCGTCCACCTAGGGACAAATGACCTGGCTGAGAAAGGGATCAAAGCAGTGCAGGGAGAGTTTGTGGAGTTGGGCAGGGGCCTTAGCAAGTAACATGTACGGTAACCTTCTTGGAGGTGCTGCTTGTCTATGGCATGGATGAGGCTAGGGTGCTCCACATCATGGGATTCAATCAGTGGTTGAAAAACTGGTGCAGAGCCCAGGCACTTGGCTTCACTGGGGACTGGGGGTCCACCTGGAGTGATGCAGATTCATACTGGTGTGATGGTCTGCATTTGTCCAGGAGGAGAAACAGGATCCTAGATGATAGGTTTAAAAGCTTCATTGGTGAGCATTTAAACTAGCCAAGGGGGGAGGCACTGGAAAGGAGCAGGGAAATCCTAGCCCCCCCAAAAAATAATCAGGGTAGTAAGTGAGGTAAACACCAGGAGAGAGATGTCAATATGGAGAAGGGCAGGGGTAAATGGAGAAAATGACAAAGGCAATAAGGATAGGGATGGGGCAAAAAGGGGTATGGCCATCAAGAAATGGAGGGTAATGAGTACCAATGCTCATAGTCTGGGCAACAAGCTTCCTGAACTGGTGGCCTTGATGGAAAAGGGATGTCTGGATATTGTAGCAATCACAGAAACATGGTACACAAAAACCATGACTGGGATGTTAACATACCAGGGTGCACAACCTACAGGAGAGACAGGAAGGGGAGAAGAAGGGGCGGAGTAGCTCTCTATGTAAGAGAAGGGATAAAAGCAAAGGAGCTAAAGAGCAAACAGGGAGGAGAGGAGGCACTGTGGGTCACCTTGGAGACTGGAAATGGCACCACAATCACCACAGAGGTTGTATGTAGACCCCCATCTCAGGTGGAGGGAATGGACAAGGATATGATAGAAGGCATCCTTAGTATGGAAGAGAAAGGTGAGATACTGTTGATGGGGGACCTGCATATGCCAGATGTTAACTGGAGCACCTTTGCAGCAGCCATATCTAAGAGCAGGGTCATTTTTAATGCCCTACAGGTGTCATGCCTTAGACAGCTAGTTTTGGAACCCACTCGTGAGGGAGTCATTTTAGACCTCGTACTCTCAAATGGGGACAGTGAGAGGATCTCAGATCTAGAAGTGGGTAGCCATCTGGGAACAAGTGACCACCAAACAGTGTGGTTCATGATAACCTCAGCTACAGAGTCTAGTCATACAAATGTGAGGGTATTGGACTTCAGGAGTGCTGACTTTAGCAAGATGGGAGAGTGCCTTAGAAAAGCACTAGCAAACAAGCTAGAAGAAGGGAAGGAGCAACAATGGAGAAACATCAGAACTGCCATCACAGAGGCAACAAGCCTTTGTGTGAAGCAAATAAACAAATCAAAATGAAAGAAAAAGCCACTATGGTTCTCAAAAGAGGTGGCGGGGAAGGTTAGGGAGAAAAAGATAGCATTTAGGAAGTATAAGGAAATACAGAAGGAGCAGGACAGAGAACTGTACCAGTTAAGACAGAAGGAAGCAGGGAGGGAAGTCAGAATAACAAAGGCCCAAACTGAGGAAAATATAGCCAACTCTGTTAAGAAGGGGTATAACACCTTTTATAGGTGCATCAGGGAGCATAGAAAGACAAAGAGAGGTATAGTGAGGCTGAATAGAATGGACGGTGGGTGGGCAGAGAGGGCCAGTGAAAAAGCATGGGTACTGAACAAATACTTCTGCTGAGTATTCACAAAAGAGTAGGAGGGGGAGGTGCCTAATCCAATTAACAGAAGCACTCTGGTTGGGGGGTTGATCCCAGTCCTTTCACAGAAGAAAGGGTTCTGAAAGAACTCCTAAACCTGAAAGTGGACATAGCAATGGGGCCTGATGGAATTCACCCCATAATTCTAAAAGAATTAAGGGGAGAAATAGTGACACCACTGACTACCCTTTTTAACAAATCATGGGAGGATGGTGTGTTACCTGAGGACTGGAGGAAGGCAGATGTGATTCTTCTTCACAAAAGTGGGAGCAAGGCAGAGGTAGGAAACTACAGACCTGTCCATTGACCTCTGTGGCAGGGAAAGTGATGGAATCACTTCTGAAGGAAAGAATTGTTGAGTACCTAGAGGCCAGTGGGACACAGGACCCAAAGCAGCATGGATTCACAGCAGGAAGGTCATGTCAGATGAATCTAGTTGATTTCTTTGACTCGGTGACCAAAGTAGTAGACCAGGGAGGGGCTGTGGACATGGCCTACCTAGACTTTAGCAAAGCATTTGACACAGTCCCACACAAAAGATTAATAATCAAGTTAACCAGCCTGGGAGTGGGTCCTAGGGTGGTAGCCTGGGTAAAACACTGGCTGGACAACAGGACACAGAAGGTAATTGTAAATGGAGTCCACTCTGAAGAAAGAGGGGTTACTAGTGGGGTGCCACAGGGTTCAGTACTGGGTTCAGTCCTTTTTAATGTCTTTATAAGTGACATTGCAGAGGGACTGGAAGAAAAAGTATGCCTCTTTGTAGATGACACAAAGATATGAAACTGGGTTGATACACAAGGAGGCATAGAAAGGATGAGAAGGGACTTGGCAAGGTTGGAGGAATGGTCAGAAATATGGCAGCTTGGATTTGACACAAAGAAGTGCAAAATAATGCACCTAGGAAACAAAAACTCAGGGAAAGATTAAACAATGGGTGGGGGAGGTAGCAACAACAACAGAAAAAGAAAAGGGACCTGGGGGTAATCATATAAGATGACCTTAAGGTTGGCAAGCACTGTGAGAAGAGAGTAGATAGGGCTGGTGGGACACTGGGATGTATAGGGAAAGCCATCACCAGCAGAAAACAGGAAGCTGTTATCCATCTGTACAGACAGTTAGTGAGACACCATCTGGAGTACTGCGTCCAGTTCTGGAGACCTCATCTCCTCAAGGACATAGATAGGATGGAGGCAGTCCAGAGGAGGGCAACTAAAATTGTTCAGGGTCTGCAAGAGCAGCCATATGAGGAGAGACTAAAGGAGCTTAATATGTATACCCTTGAGGAAAGGAGGGAAGGGAGGACATGATGGAAACTTTCAAGTATCTCAAGAGAATTAACAAAGTACAAGAGGGTAGCATATTTCAGAAAAAGAGATGTGCAGGAACAAGGGGGCACAATTTGAAGATACAGGGGGGACGGCTCAGAGGTAATGTTAAAGTATTTTTCACAGAGAGGGTTGTGGATGCATGGAACAGCCATCCTGAGGAGGTTGTGGAGTCAGGAACAGTGGGAGAATTCAAAAATGCATGGGACAAGCATAAGGCAATTCTAGTGGGGGTAGGAGGAAGTAAGCTGTTGATTAACTAGAATCTGCAGCTTATCCATCAGGTAGGAAAATGGGCACACTAGGTGGGCCAAGTGGATCCTTATCTGCCATTAAATTCTAAGTTTCTGTGTTTCTTAATATGTATACCCTTGAGGAAAGGAGGAAGAGGGGGGACATGATAGAAACTTTTAAGTACCTCAGTGGAATCAACAAAGTCCAAGAGGGTAGCAACTTTCAGAAAAAGAGATGTGCAAGAACAAGGGGACACAATTTGAAGATAGAGGGGGGATGGCTTAGGGGCAATGTGAGAAAGTATTTTTTCACAGAGAGGGTGGTGAACACATGGGACAGCCTTTCTGAGGAGGTTTTGGGGTCAAAAAAACTGTGAGAGAATCCAAGAATGCATGGGACAGACATAAGGCAATTTTTGTGGAGGGCAGGAAGAAATAGGCAGTTGGTTAACTAGGATCTGCAGATTATCCTGTAGGTAGGGAAATGTGCAGACTAGGTGGGCCAAGTGGTCCTTATCTGCTGTCAAAGTCTATGTTTCTATGTTTCACCCCACCCCCCAAAACATAACAGTGGCACTAGTGTGTGCCCAGTCCCCCAGTGCAGGAGTCCTCATTTTTATTTATTATTTTATTTAGTGTTTGTTGACCAGGTAAGTGCACTAGACAAATCCTGCCTGTTTTCAGGCATGACCCGGGGGAGGGGGATACAGATGAATGCCAACTGACCTTGAACCAGATTAAGCTGTTGTTTCTCTTTTTTTCACCTGCAAAATAAAAAGGAGTCCATCAATGTTTTTTGCACTGTTGCACTATCCCCAACCCACTCTTCCCACTCAGCACCCCCCAGCTCCAAGCCCTTACTTATAGATTGGAGGTCCAGTGCTGTAATACTTTCTGGACCACAGACATGTCTTCACTCTTCAAAGACGGGCTGTGAATTGAGGACACAGTTATACGGCTCAATGTATTTCAATGGGGTTTTGAATTTAGTGCCGTAACTTGGCCATTTTTGCATATTTTTGCCCCACATTTTCAACATGCCTTCTTTTGGATCCCACTTCATGAACAAAGGCACTGTCATTTGGAAGAACTGTCCTGAAAGGTGATTTCTCATTCTCTGTACAAAATCTCCTTTTGAGCAAGAGCTGAACATTTTCTTTGCCCTTGTTCATGAGGTGGGGCCATAAGATGGCTATGTTGAAAATTTCATGCAGAAATATTAAAAAACAACAATGTTATGAGCTTATGTTGAATTTTGTGAACACAGGCTTATAACTTGGATAATTTTCAACTTTTTTCCTCAAATTCACAACATAGCCATGTCTTTACTCTGCCGCATGAGTGTGAAAGCTATATTTTTCAAATCCTGGCCAAAAAAATGTTTTCATCCTGAAAGGTGATTTTGTGGTTCATGCATGAAATCACCTTTCAGGCAGGAGTTGAAAATATTCTCAGCACTTTTTCATGAGGTGGGGTCATAAGAAGGCTATGTTGAAAATGTGGTGTAAAAATATTAGAAAACAACCAACTTATAAGCCTACATTGAATTTTACAAATGCAGGCTCATAACTTTGATCATTTTCAATATTTTTCTCCTAAATACACAACATAGCCAAATCTTTACAGTGCTTCATGAGAGTGACAGATGTCATTTTTCAAATACTGGCCAACATTTTTTTTTTACCATCCCGAAAGGTGATTTTTGCGGTCCCTGCATGAAATAACCTTTCAGGCAGAAGTTGAAAGTTTTCTCAGCCCTTGTTCATAAGGTGGGGTCATAGGAAGGCTATGTTGAAAATTTAGTGTAAAAATATTTGTAAAAAAACAAGTTATGACCCTACACTGACTTTTCCGAATGCAGGCTCATAACTTTGGTAAGTTTCAATATTTTTATCCCAAATTTACAACATAGCCATATCTTTACAGCACCTCATACATGTGACAGCTGTCATTTTTAAAATCCTGGCCAAAATGTTTGTTTGCATCCCAAAATGTGATTTTTGCAGTCCCTGCATGAAATCACCTTTAGGACAGGAGTTGAAAATGTTCTCTTCCCTTGTTCATAAGGCAGGGTCATAAGAAGGCTATGTTCTAAATTTGGTGTAAATATATATGTAAGTGTATAAAAAAAACAAAGTTATGAGGTTATGTTGAAGTTTGCAAACACAGGCTCATAAGTTTGGTAATAGTCAATATTTACCCCAACATAGCTCTTTCTTTGCCCAAAATGTGTTTTTGCACCCCAAAAGTTGATTTTGCAGTCCTTGCACTAAATTACCTTTAGGCCAGGAGCTGAACATTTTCTCTGCCCTTCTTCATGAGATAGGGTCGTAACAAGGTCATGTTGAAAATTTGGTGTACAAATATTACAAGACAACAACTTTATAAGCTTACGTTACATTTTGGTAATGCAGGCTCATAACTTTGGTAATTTTCAAGTATTTTTACCCCAAATTCCTCCAATGCAGCCCTATCAGCTCTGTAAAGAGTTTGTTTGTTTTTCACCAGATAGCCAGATGGCTCTGCTTTATTGAGTGCATTATATGTGTTTGGCAGGACTATAATAAGAATGTCTTGGGAACATTCATGAAATGGCTGCATGACAATTATCTCAATCCTTAGTTTATGCAGGGCTTGCACGCTAAGGTTCTTTGTCTTTTAGCTTGTTTTTTGGTTTTATTGGGCTCACCACAACCCAACCCAGATAGACTAACTTAGGGTAGCTGGTTCATTCCACCTGAGTGTCATACAGATGAGTCACACTGATAAGTCCTGGTAGGACAAAGCACGTGTCTGTGTCTTCTGTTGGCACCCTTTGCTGGCTGTGTGAGAGGCCTTTCAGCACCATGCATTTCTGCTTAAAGTTGAACCAGCATAATATTTTGTGGTTATTTGCATATACAGCCCATGATTCTTTGCATTATGGGAGTATGTATGATTTTATACATAAAACTGATCATATGAAGACTGAAATTTTAGATAGCATTTCGAGGTTACATCATAACATAGAAATACAGTCAGAGACATATAGGAAACCTACCACTACAAACTTAATTTTGAGGGCTGATAGTGCCCATTTGGCACAACTTATCAGCTCAATACCGTATGGTCAATTGTTGTGTCTCTGACACATCTTTTCAGAAGAAGCAGCTTCCTTAATCAAGAGAAGAAGTTAGCAGAGTGCTTATTAACATGACAATGTTTTTTAAGTTATCCATCAGGTATTCCTGAAAGGTCATGGAAGGAGTAGACAATCTTTATTGACATCTAAAAGTAAAAGTGATAAAGAGTGCAGATAAACACATAAATTTTGTAACCACATTTAGTCATAAGATAATGGCAATTAAGATTGTTAATTGATATTGGAATTTACTAAAAAAATGGTCCTACTGTCTCACAAATGTTCCCCATCATGGCCCATGTTTGCTTCAGTGGAGCAAAATATCTGGATGATGTATTGACTAGTGGCCATTTTAATCAAGTACCCTAGCAAATTGGTGGCAAAGAAAATCACAGAGAGACTTTAAATGCCATAACTACTCTATTTGAGGCTACCTAACTACAGGCTCTGAGCTTCAGAATCAAGGGATTGGTAGAGTTATTAAAATTGTCTCTTTTGTAAGATGCAATTTAACACACATTGTATATGTAGCCTAGAGTCCTAGACATTTTATTTATTTATTTTATTTACAGTTGTTGTCCAGGAAAGACACACTAAGCTGAGGCTTGTTTTCAGGTATATCGTGGAAGAACAGAGAAGTCATTGACTTGCTCAGGGTCATACAGTAAGCAAGTGGTGGCTGTGGGATTCAAACCCATTTCTCCAGGTTTGTAGCTCAGTGCTCTTAACCACTACGCTATGCTGTCTCCCATAGTATAGGATATGTGTTGGTCACACCACAAGAAAAGTTAAATTTTGACTTCGAGAACATGTGAAAGTTACAAGAAATGGTGTATCCAACTCTTCCCTAGCACAGCAACTTAAAGAGAATTAAAGTTGAGACCCCTTGTTTGTGAAGTTTGAATTCTAAATAGTATACAGTAAAAGCAGGGTGGTGGTGATAGGTTGGTCCCTTTGTTGCAATCAAGATCTCATTGGATTCATAATGTGAACTCACTGAAACCACATGGGTTAAATGATATGCTACATCTGGTGCCATTTTTGTAGTAAGTGATTTTGAACCTGTGACCTTCAATTATTTAGCAATAATCTGAATTTGTATACAAGATATTTGTAAATATCCTAAATTAGGGAGCTTGTTATTAGATATTTAAAAAGTACATAGAGTGGATTCCACTCTTATGCCTTTCAAATGTATGCACATTCCAGATGTATGTACAAAAACACTGAAGTTCCAGTTTTTGCCCTATTCCAGCAACGTTAATTATTTCATTTGTACGCACTCAGTTTTTCTGCTACTGTATATGCACATTTTTTTTCATCTTGATATGCTCCCCAGTAGATCCCCAGAAGGTCTGTGCTACTTCTTTGACAGTTGCATTCAGTTGTCATGCCCTTGCAGCAACTAGATTGTCCACTTTAACTAATACACTAACCACCTAACAAATGCCAGAGCCCAGTTAAACCTGCCCCCCCACACACACACACCATGGTGATAGTGATTGCTGTTAGTTTTCAGTTCTGATTAACTCACAGAGAGTGATGGACTGATGGCAAAGGATCTGACTTCAAAATTAATGCTACTCATGGAAAGCCACATTCACGCTCACTTACTGCAGCGGATGTGGGTCAGCACCAGTGAGTGTTCAGTTTAGCAAAAAGAAAAATATGTGCTATGATAAAAGCTGTCACATCTCATATTGTTTAAAATAACATTTGACAGCATTTAAGATTGTTGAGGTGTATTACTGAGCATGTGAGTTATGTTTGCAAAGGGTCCCTGTTGATTTCAATATGCACCCGTTCATTTGTATGGCGTTCTGGATGTAATTACATTCTGGTTGTATGCAAAAATTCAGCTTGTTCCAGGCATGTGCATACATGTAGAATCCAAGGTATGTAGTGTCTGTTTTTTGATCAATTCAAATATTACTTGATTCTATACTATCAGTATAATCCATGTTGTAATATGTTATTATCCAAGGCAACATGTTTGCCCATCTCTGCACATCCTGTCAAGAAGTTTGAGAGCTGCAGTGAATAATCCAAAGAAATAATTAAGACAGAAAAAGTATGGAATCAAAAATTATAGATTCATATTTTTCACACTGTAATTTTTCTCTTGAAGAGTCTCATGCACTTTAATATTCAATATATGGATGTATAGCAGTTAATTTCCTGGTCAGAAAATGTGTTGTATATTTATAATTAGATATTTATGGCTAATAAAGATAATCATTTTCTAGTACAGCATTTGCCTTCACAATTTGTTGTGATAACTTATTTAATAATTTGAGTTCTTGACCTTTAAATATCAGTGCTTGCATTGCTTTAATACGATCTGAGTTGTTAATCACTTGCACTTACTTCTTTTGTGAATGCTTATTTATCTTGTATCTTAGCTTGCCTTGTATCATTAGATGTCTTTTAAATTAGCTAGTTACTTCTGTTTAATTGAAAAATGAATGGTCATGAAAATCTTGTGCTATTTTTGTAATGAAGCTCTGTAAAATATAAGGTCAATAATGGCCATGTATGCTCCCTGTTGAAGCCTCGTATTTGGAGGTGAAATATTGGGGATTTTTTTTGTTCTGTTATCCACTCTCTTGCAAGAGGTATGGGTTTATTTAACAGTGCACTTTTTTCACTAAATAAATTACCTCACCTTCTGTTTGTTTGCTGGTCTTGTGTGTAGCACTTACCTTTTTTGGCTTCAAGGATTTTAGTGATATAGAGTGTGGAATTCAGCAGAGCCAGCCAAGGATGCAATATAGTATCTTGCAGTAAAAGACATGCCACAAAATATTGCATAACAAAAAGGCATACTTAAGCAATAATGTATGACAGAGTGTGGATCGTGCTGAGATAACCTCACACCTGGGGTGGTTGGGCATGAGGCCACAGACTGAGTGCATCCAATGCCCCAGCAGTGAGGTTAGTTGGTTCAAACTGGCTGTACAGTCTGGCAAAAACAATCGAGAGCTGAAGTCCTTGATTTTAGAAGAGCAGAGTTCAATAGGCTGAAGGAGCTGGTCAGGGATAACTTAGCAGGGGTGGACAACATTGAAGGGGTAGAAGAGAGATGAGGACAACTGAGGGAGCTATTATCAGGGCTTCTAAGATATGCGTGAGAAAGGTAGCCAAAACAAACAGGTGCAAGACACCACTATATTCTCAGCAGGGTCCATGAAAGTGGTGAGAGCTCAGAAAAAGGTGTTAAACAAATTAAAAGAAAAGCAGGGGGAGGAAGAATGGGAGAATATTTACTGAAAAATAGGAAGGCAAAGAGGGTGCATAAGGAGGCAAAAGCAGACACAAGCTGTATTTTGTGGAGGGGGTCAAGAGCAGAGAGACAAACAGGTCTTCAGGTATATTAGTGAAAAAAGGAAGAAAGGAGGAGGAATTCTAAGGCTAACAGAGCAGGACAGGGTGATTGAGGCAGATGGGCAAAAGGCCATTGTCCTCAATTATTACTTTTGCTCAGTTTTCCTTAAGAAGGATGATAGGCCCTTGCCAGAGAGTGGCATCAAAGTAGCCATTAAAAGGGGTCTTGGAGATCAGGCAACCAACATTTAGTGGCAGCCTTAAAGATTGACAAGGCCTCAGGACCAGATGAGTTGAATCTGAGGATACCCAGGGAACTGACAGCAGAAATGGCTTATCCTCTGGTAGGTCTATTCAACAGCTCTCAAAGGACAGGAGTGGTTCTAAAGGATTGAAAGGTGGCAAACAAAGTTCTGCTCCATTATGGGGGGCAAGGAACAAGCAGGGAACCACAGACCTGCCTCTCTTACCTCTATTGTACAAAAAGTGTTTGGAATCAATGGTCTAAGAGGATCTTGAGGAATTCTTTGAGAGCACTTGTCTCCAGGATAGTAAGCAGCACAGATCTGTAGCAGGGAGGTCTTGCCAGACTAACCAGATAGTTTTCTTTGACTGGGTGACAAGGAATTGGAGAGGCTCCACACGCTGTAGATCTGCCCTGCTTTGACTTCAGCAAGGCTTTTGATTTGGTAAGCTACAGATGCTTGCTGAAGAAGATAGAGGATCAGGGTGTGGCTAAGGTCATAATAAACTTGGTAAGCAACTGGCTAAAGGAGAGGCAGCAGAGAGGGTAGTAGTCAATGGGGTTCATTCAGAGAAGGAGGAGGTTATGAGTGGGGTTCCACAGGGCTCTGTCCTAGGTCCGGTTCTCTTCAACATTTTCAACAGCCACATTGATGACGGGATCCGGGGCAGGCTGTGTTTCTTCGCATGTGACACTAAGCTCTAGGGGAGGGAGAATTGTGATAGAATACAGGAAATGCAGAGAGACTTGCAAAAGCTGGGGGTGGTCAAGGGTTTGGCAGTTGAAATTCAATTCCAAAAAGTGCAACATTCTGCATCTAGGGAACAAGAAATGAAGGACAGAGTATGGGATGGGAGGGGTTAGACTCAGTAGTACTGCTGAGGAATGAGACCTTAGAGTTATCACCAGCAACTCCCTGAAGCAATTGAGTCAGTGCAACAAGGCTCATAGCAAGGCAAACAGGATGCTTGGAAGTATTGTGAGGGATAGCAGAAAAAGGGAAGTAATACTTTCCCTGTATAGATCTTTGGTGAGGCCACACCTGCAGCACTGTGCCCAGTACTGAGATCCTCACCTTAGAAATGATAGGGATATGAACATACAAAAATGCCAGCAGAAGCATGCCTTACAGTCTATTGAGTCTGTTCGATTGTGCAGCTAGCCTCTCAGCTTGCAGCTGCCCCACCCTCCACCCCTCTTCAACCACAACTCCTGTCACCCTGTACCAACCCCTCTTAAAGCCGCCCACCGTTCTACAGGATACCACCTCCTTGAGCAGAGCAGCCCACCTGTCCACCATTTGTTCAGTGAAAAAATGTCTCCTGATTTTTCTCTTGAATCTTCACCCCCCCAGTCTCAGCTGATGCCCTCTCGTATCCCTCCATCTTTTTAGCTGGAAAATACCTTCTGTATTAGCCTTTTTTATCCCCTTAAGGTATTTAAAGGTTTCAATCATATCCCCCCATTCCTCCTCTCCTCCATGGAGTACATGTCCAGCTCACGCAATCTAACCCCGAAGGACTTTCCCTTTAATCCCTGGATCATCTTGGTCACTCTTCATAGTACCCCCTCCAACAATTTGATGTCCTTTTTCAGGAATGGGTGCCAGTACTGCACGCAGTACTCCAGGTGTGGCCTGACCAGAGATCTGTACAAGGGAAGGATCACCTCCCTTTTTCTGGAGGAGATTCCCTTCACTGTACACCCCAGCATCCTGCTGGCTTTTGCTTCTACCTTCCTGCAATGAGCTGAGTTGTTCATGCTGCCCATTACAAGCACCTCCAGATCCTTTTCCTCCATGGTGCTTTCCAGCTGCACCTTTCATAGTGGATAGCTCCTTTTGGCATTGAACCCCAGCTGCTGTGTTTCTGAACACTCCGTGTGTTTGATCAGGTCCTCCTGCAGCCCCTTCCACCCTTCAGTGTCATCTAAAACACCTCCCATCATCATATTGTCAGTGAACAGACTGATCCTACTCAGGATCCCACGTGAGATATCAGCTATGTATATCCCAAACAGCACTGGTCCCAGCACTCCACTCATCACTTCTGTCAGTGAAGAGAGTCCTCCCCCCACCACCACCACCCTCTGCTGCCTTCCATTCAGACAGTTGATGATCCATCTAACCATCTTCATTCCCACCCCTATGCATTCCAGCTTCCCCCAGTCTTCCATGTGGCACAGAATCAAAGGCCTTGCTGAAGTCCAAATACAGGACATCCACAACATGGATAGGCTTGAGGCATTGCACCGCAGAGTAACAACAATAATTCAGGGCCTGTAGGCATGTCCTTTGAGGAGTGCCTCAAGGCACTGAACATGTACTCACTGGAGACCAGTAGGAAGAGGGAGATATAACTGAGACCTTCAAATTTCTAAAAGAAATGAACAGGGTGAATTGTGGGGAATATTTTAACTTAAATACCATCTCACGGTCAAGTGGCCGTGCATGGAAGTTAACAGGAAAGAGGTTCAGGAGGGATGTAAAGAAATACTATTTTACAAAAAGGATGGTGGAACCATGAAACAGGCTGCCAGCTGAGGTGGAGGATTCAAAAACAGTCAGTGGTTTTAAGCATAGATGGGACAAATAACATCACTACAGACCTTAAAAAAACATCTTTACCTTGACACTTATTGGGATGAGCCAGCTTAGTCAAAATGGCTGCTTTATCTAAACTTTTATTCTTATTTCAGTCAGTCCCTATTATGATAGCTGAAACTATGTTCAAGATACTAAATAATGCTATCTGTAAATTTCTTGGGAAGAATAAAAACCCCAGAATAGTTTTAAAAAAATGAACACTACCAGAAGTACAAGGTGTCTTAGGGCTTCCAGATTTTTTTTTGTATATTACTATGTTGGAGAACTGAGCCAACTACAATGTTAGCTTAAAAATCCAGAATTAGGATGCTGCCAATTATTAACATGCTGCCAGTTAGAATTGAATAAAATTCTTTATTCAGCTTTACCCCATGTATTTTTTTGGCACACCCGCTTGGCAAGAATCAAACTATACTACTCTCAACAATTTCTTCAATCCAAATTTGGCTAAAAATACATCATCTTATTAAATGGAATGATAGACTATCTCAATACTCACCAATTTTAGATAATTATAACTTCACCCCATCAATAAAATCAACAGAATTTATGCATTGGGTGGAGTCAGGAATTATACATACAAATAGATGCTTTGAACATGGTACCCTTATGTGTTTTCAACAGCTCCAGATAAAATTCAACACTCCACACCGTTTTTTTAGGTACCTTCAACTCAGAGATTTTTATACACAAAAATAATAATTTTCTTAAATTCCCTGATAGTTCTCCATTTCTAAAACATTTAATATATGATCTCCAACTAAGAAGCTTATCTCAGGAATACACTGCTTTTTATTACTTTTGACAGGGCATACATTAACAAAGTTATGCACTAAGTGGGAACATGATTTAAACAATTCATTCACAGAAGATAGGAGGAATAAATTATAGACTGAGGGAGCACTCCTGACCAAACGCAGCACTCCCTTCCACTGTACATGAGACACTCTTATTCTGTGAAGAGTATCTCATGCGCAGATGCCCTGGAAACAGGCACATTCCTGTTTTTTTTCTGTTTTGTTTGTTTTTTTAAATAACACTGGGCACTTCATCAATCTGCAATATTTTAATATGTCCCTCGTTGCCACTTGTAGGATAAGAGTGGTTTCACTTGAGTTCTTTTCCTGCCAGAACAGCTGAGCTTCACTTCGCTGTTCTCGCCAGAGGAGAACACACTTGAAACAACTCTTATCCTGCAATGAGTCACTTCGGGGGATGTATTAATATGTAATATTAAATTCACCATTTCAGAGTATTAAATGTTCCAAATTACAACAAATGGAAAATAATATTTTATATCACACTTATTTTACCCCTGCTAAACTTAAAATTAATGCTGACATTTCTGATGCATGTACAAGAATTAAAAGGTCACCCACTTCCCTTATTCATGTGTTTGTGAATTGTCTAAATTTACAACAGTTTTGGAAGGGTAGTATTAAAATAATTTCAAAAGCCTAAGGAATTCATCCCATGGTTAATACTAAATTAATTCTATTGGCAGGTACACCACCAGATTTCTTTCCACTATACACAAAACAAAAATTACATCTCGCTACAATTAATACCAACAATGTTATAATACTGAACTGAAAAAGTGTGCCCCCCCCTTCAAGATATACAACACTGGATCAGTTTAATGACTGGCCTGACCAAAACTGAAAACAAAAATCAGTATTGGATTAGGAAAGGAAAATCTGAATGGGATAAAATGTTGACCCCATTTATTAAAGTATGTATGTAAGGATAATAACTTTAATCATCAGAAACTGACTCTTATCCCTCACCAGGGTATACAGTGAGAATGGCGACTGAATATGAGTGACCGTGAAAACAATGACTCATATTCTGTGCTTTCCTTCTGGGCTACCCTGCAAATGCAAGGGTACCGAATGGCAACAGGAAGGAGGGATAGTGAGAGGAAGGGGAGGGACAGGGAAGGGTTTTTCTTGGATTAGTCTGCCTGCTGAAAACACAAAAAGGCTGCTCCAATCCTAAGTTGTGCCTGTGTAAAAAGCTGAACACCGAGAACAAAAAGACACAGCACCAACACTTCCAAAAATATGCTGTATTGTGCGTTTTAACTGATAGCATCACAAAACAGAAACGCCATGCAGGACAAAACAGTTGAAACAGACAAAAGGTCTGACCGGTTTCGCGCCAAAAGCAGCGCCTCCTCAGGGACACACATACCTATTACCCATTACTCACTATAAATCTAAATCAATTAAAGTGACAGTACACCATTACTAAAAGTATATATATAAGAAATATAAAAATACCTAAAAATGGATGTATAGCAACATTTCATCTTCAAGAGTTGAAAATACATTAATTTAACCCAAGCATCATTTATATTTGCAACAAACATAAACTTTAATAATAAAGAATATAAAAAGAAAACAGGAAAGGGGGGGAAGAAAAAAGTGGAAAGAATAGAGAGACAAAAAAAGGAAGAGAAAAGGGGAGAAGGGGAAAAAAAAGGAAAAGTGGATGAAATAAAGGGAAAGAAGGAGAGGTGGAGAGAAAAAAGCATATATAAAACATACCATAGCAAATTTAGAAAATCCTCATCTATTTCAAAAAAGGACCCAAATCAAACGAGTCATTTAGCCCCGGCTGGCACAATGCATTCAAAGCATGGATCCAAAATGCTTCTCTCTGTAAAATTTTGGTTTTAACATCCCTCCCCGTGGCCCAACAGTAACTTTTTCCATACCACAGAAAAAAACATGTATACGTGCATCTGAACATTGTTGTAAATGTTGCACAGGGCATTCTTGATATTATGACACGAATATCACTCAGGTGCTCACAAACCCTGAGTCTCAACGTTCGTGTAGTTTTCCCCACATAAAATGCCCCACAGGTGCATGTTGCCAAGTATACGACCCCCACTGAAGAACAATTAATAAACTGTCTAATGAAAAACTATCTAGTCACATTATTTGTAGAAAACGATTTGGTCTGATGCATGACATTACAAAACTTACAACGACCACAACGACAAAATCCAACTGGCTGTGCCGGCAGCCAACCCTTCTTATCAACAGTAACTGATTGGTACGAATGAACTAAATGATCTTCAATATTTTTCCCCCTTCTATAAACAAATTTGGGCTAGACTTTATTACATCTGTCAGTGCAGGATCAGTATTTAAAATCCCCCATTGCTTATTAATAATGGACCTAACAGGGGCTGCATTTTGACCAAATGTAGTTACAAAACTCATGGGTAAGTCATCTATATTCTGATTTTGGGCTTTAGTGCGATACTGAAGCAAATCCACTCTAGGCATATGCCTTCCCTGATCCATGCTATGTTGCAACCCACCAACCGCATAACCTCTTTCCAAAAATCTATCAGCCATACTACAGAGATTACGTTTGAAATCTTCATTATCACTGCAATTACGTCTGACTCTCATAAACTGGGACTTAGGTATGTTCTTGATGGTGTGTCGGGGATGACAACTAGAAGCAAGTAAAAATGAATTTCTATCAGTGGTTTTGCGATAAAGGGATGTACCTAAAGTCCCATCCGATAGCTTGACAATATCTAAATCAAGAAATTCAATATGTTTCATATCTGCCTTCACTGAAAATCTTAAATTTTCATTTGAAGAATGTAAATATGACACAAAATCATCCAATTCACTTAATGTTCCCATACACCATCAAAATGTCAGTCAATGAAGCGTCTCCAAAATCTGTTTTATCATAGAATGGATTTTATCAGAATCATAAATATGCTCTTGTTCCCAAAGTCCCAGATATAAGTTTGCGTAATTGGAGCAAAAGTTGCCCCCATCGCAGTGTCTTTGATTTGATGGTAATATTTACCCTGGAAGACAAAAATATTACCTGTTAACACAAATTCTGATAACTGAATTAAAAAATCTATTTCATTAACATCCAACACTGTTTTATGAATCAACCAAAAACGTAAAGCCTGTAGCCCCCCTGATGCGGTATATTTGTATACAAGGATTCAATATCCATAGAGACTAACAACCATTGTTGTTCCAATTGCATGTCACCCAAGAGACCCAAGATCTGAGTTGTCCTTCAAATAAGAAGGTAATGTAAAAACCATATCTCTTATATGTGCATCCACAAATTTCGATAATGGTTCAGTCAAGGAACCAATACTAGCCACAATAGGTCTTCCCGGGGGGCACTGCAATCTCTTATGAACTTTGGGTAGTATGTAAAAAGTAGGTCTCACTGGATAATCAACAGTTAAGAAGTTCAATGAATCCTTAGTTAATAATCCGGTTCTGAAAGCTTGTAACAAAAAATTGTCAATATTCTTTTTGAATTCCAAGGTAAGATCTCTGTCCAATGCAGCATAAAAAATTTCATTTTTTAACTGACGCTGGACCTCATGCACATAGTCAGAAGTATTCATGACCACAACAGCACCTCCCTTGTCTGCCGACTTGATCATAATAAGTTGATTACTCTCTAACTCAGCCAGTGCTGCCTTTTCATTTCGAGTCATATTATTGTATGAAAAGTGCTGCCTCTCCTCGAATAGAGTATCAATATCATTAAGGCATGCGGTTTCAAAAGTCAGGATAGCTGCTGATGGTGGTGGGTTGAACTTAGACACTCCTCTAAACCGTAGCAAATTGCCATCTCCTTCTGAGGACATAATTGGAGCCATATCAACATTGGTGACCAGAGCCTTAACGTACTGACCACGTTGTTTATTAAAGAAAGATTTCAAACTTAATTTACGAGTAAACCTCTTTATGTCCAAAAAAATATCAAAGCGTGATATAGTACATGTTGGCACAAATTTAAGTCCTTTTTGTAAAACAGATGATTGAACTTCTGTAAGGGTAACATCTGAAAGATTGATGACATTCGTTTCTACAATCTCTCCCTGTTTTTCTGTGTACTCTTTTGATGAAAGATTTGTCTTCTGTTGCTGGTAGATTTTGTTACCACCTCGCCTCCTTCTGCCTTCAGGTCCTGGATCTGACTTCGAACCTGACTAATCTCTCTGAGCGGTGAGGCTGACTGTCGTTCACACTGATGTCCTCTAAAGGGTCATCCGAGGACTCTGAGGTAGGAAAAAAACTAGATTCCACATTAGTACTATTTCGTAGGATGGATTTGGATTTAGATCTATTACCATCCATTTTATTTTTATAATTACTACGTTTATTTCTCCCACTCATTTCAGACCCTTTCCAAGTGAACACACGGTCCAGGGCATAGTCAAGTCAGTCACGCTCAAATTTTCTCATCTTTACTGCTTTTAGTCGATTGTCCTGCTTCATAATGGCTGTTTTCAATTTATTTTCCAGTTCTTTAAATTCAGGCTCATGACAGTAGCCTACAAACACAACTTCTTTTTGTTTCACAAGAGGCTCAATTGCTGCCTTCTGATTTTGGTAGTCTCTAATGATGCACTCCTGAAGCATCATGGAGGCACATTGCAATTGATTAAGCCAGTCTGTTTTAAACTCAGGACGCTCCATCCCATATCCTGGCCATTTTACGATACGCAAACCTCTTGGAACTCGATTGACTTTAACATATGCCTCAAGACTAGTCTGATTCCAATAAATTCTTCTCGCCTTCAATATTAATTTTTCCAACTCGTAATAAGCAGTAAAAATACTTGCCACAGGTTCACAGTTAGGAACATCCACAGGTCGCATATTAGCATCCACAGGACCCACCGAATTAGATTCAGTGGAGATGAATGGATTCGAACCTCCGACTCCCGAAAACAAAAAACTGCTGAACGTCGAAAAACCATCATGACCAGCATGTACATCTTCTATATTGAGTAAAAAGGCGATTGTGCAATAATAAAAATCACAAAAGCCCAAAAAAGACCCAAAAACATAATAGGTCTCTCAAAAATCACTCAAGCGTTAACATGGAAGTAGGAATGAGCTAGCCAAAAACAAACGCAATTGTAGAAAACACAAAAAGGCTGCTCCAATCCTAAGTTGTGCCTGTGTAAAAAGCTGAACGCCGAGAACAAAAAGACACAGCACCAACACTTCCAAAAATATGCTGTATTGTGCGTTTTAACTGATAGCATCACAAAACAGAAACGCCATGCAGGACAAAACAGTTGAAACAGACAAAAGGTCCGACCGGTTTTGCACCAAAAGCAGCGCCTCCTCAGGGACACACATACCTATTACCCATTACTCACTATAAATCTAAATCAATTAAAGTGACAGTACACCATTACTAAAAGTATATATATAAGAAATATAAAAATACCTAAAAATGGATGTATAGCAACACTTCATCTTCGGGAGTTGAAAATACATTAATTTAACCCAAGCATCATTTATATTTGCAACAAACATAAACTTTAATAATAAAGAATATAAAAAGAAAACAGGAAAGGGGAAGAAGAAAAGTGGAAAGAATAGAGAGACAAAAAAAGGAAGAGAAAAGGGGAGACGGGGAAAAAAAGGAAAAGTGGATGAAATAAAGGGAAAGAAGGAGAGGTGGAGAGAAAAAAGCATATATAAAACATACCATAGCAAATTTAGAAAATCCTCATCTATTTCAAAAAAGGACCCAAATCAAACGAGTCATTTAGCCCCGGCTGGCACAATGCATTCAAAGCATGGATCCAAAATGCTTCTCTCTGTAAAATTTTGGTTTTAACATCCCCTCCCTGTGGCCCAACAGTAACTTTTTCCATACCACAGAAAGAAAAAAAAAACATGTATACGTGCATACAAATATACCGCATCGGGGGGGCTACAGGCTTTACATTTTTGGTTGATTCATAAAACAGTGTTGGATGTTAATGAAATAGATTTTTTAATTCAGTTATCAGAATTTGTGTTAACAGGTAATATTTTTGTCTTCCAGGGTAAATATTACCATCAAATCAAAGGCACTGCGATGGGGGCAACTTTTGCTCCGAATTACGCAAACTTATATCTGGGACTTTGGGAACAAGAGCATATTTATGATTCTGATAAAAATCCATTCTATGATAAAATAGATTTTTGGAGACGTTTCATTGACGACATTTTGATGGTTTGGCGGGGAACATTAAGTGAATTGGATGATTTTGTGTCATATTTACATTCTTCAAATGAAAATTTAAGATTTTCAGTGAAGGCAGATATGAAACATATTGAATTTCTTGATTTAGATATTGTCAAGCTATCGGATGGGACTTTAGGTACATCCCTTTATCGTAAGACCACTGATAGAAATTCATTTTTACTTGCTTCTAGTTGTCATCCCTGACACACCATCAAGAACATACCTAAGTCCCAGTTTATGAGAGTCAGACGTAATTGCAGTGATAATGAAGATTTCAAGCGTAATCTCTGTAGTATGGCTGATAGATTTTTGGAAAAGAGGTTATGCGGTTGGTGGGTTGCAACATAGCATGGATCAGGGAAGGCATATGCCTAGAGTGGATTTGCTTCAGTATCGCACTAAAGCCCAAAATCAGAATATAGATGACTTACCCATGAGTTTTGTAACTACATTTGGTCAAAATGCATCCCCTGTTAGGTCCATTATTAATAAGCAATGGGGGATTTTAAATACTGATCCTGCACTGACAGATGTAATAAAGTCTAGCCCCAGATTTGTTTATAGAAGGGGGAAAAATAATGCGGATCATTTAGTTCATTCGTTCCAATCGGTTACTGTTGATAAGAAGGGTTGGCTGCCGGCACAGCCAGTTGGATTTTGTCGTTGTGGTCGTTGTAAGTTTTGTAATGTCATGCATCAGACCAAATCGTTTTCTACAAATAATGTGACTAGATAGTTTTTCATTAGACAGTTTATTAATTGTTCTTCAGTGGGGGTCGTATACTTGGCAACATGCACCTGTGGGGCATTTTATGTGGGAAAACTACACGAACGTTTGAGACTCCAGGGTTTGTGAGCACCTGAGTGATATTCGTGTCATAATATCAAGAATGCCCTGGTGCAACATTTACAACAATGTTCAGATGCACGTATACATGTTTTTCTTTCTGTGGTATGGAAAAGTTACTGTTGGGCCATGGGGAGGGATGTTAAACCAAAATTTTACAGAGAAGCATTTTGATCCATGCTTTGAATGCATTGTGCCAGCCGGGGCTAAATGACTCGTTTGATTTGGGTCCTTTTTTGAAATAGATGAGGATTTTCTAAATTTGCTATGGTATGTTTTATATATGCTTTTTTCTCTCCACCTCTCCTTCTTTCCCTTTATTTCATCCACTTTTCCTTTTTTTTCCCCGTCTCCCCTTTCTCTTCCTTTTTTTGTCTCTCTATTCTTTCCACTTTTTTCTTCCCCCCCTTTCCTGTTTTCTTTTTATATTCTTTATTATTAAAGTTTATGTTTGTTGCAAATATAAATAATGCTTGGGTTAAATTAATGTATTTTCAACTCCTGAAGATGAAGTGTTGCTATACATCCATTTTAGGTATTTTATATTTCTTATATATATACTTTTAGTAATGGTGTACTGTCACTTTAATTGATTTAGATTTATAGTGAGTAATGGGTAATAGGTATGTGTGTCCCTGAGGAGGCGCTGCTTTTGGCGCGAAACCGGTCAGACCTTTTGTCTGTTTCAACTGTTTTGTCCTGCATGGCGTTTCTGTTTTGTGATGCTATCAGTTAAAACGCACAATACAGCATATTTTTGGAAGTGTTGGTGCTGTGTCTTTTTGTTCTCGTTAGTCTGCCTGCTGCCACTGAGCTAGCCATGGAGTGGTGGTGTGAGTGGCTAGCTCTGGTGCAGCAGGTACTGGGTTTGGGACTGGGAGTGTGGAACTTTTGCCGCTGCCTGGGGCTGCAGCACTTAATTTTATGCTGCTATCTGGATTGTGCCCCCTCCTCAACATGCAACCCCCGGAGTTGAGAATGTATATTGAGGAGTGGTGCAGGGGGAAGAGCCCCCCTGCAAGAAGAGGTACGGGGAGGGGGTGCAGCCCCCCCAAAAACACTTTTTCATTTTCCAGATGTCAGGTCACCTGGAAGTGTATATCACCAATTTGCTGTTCAGTGATATACACTCACCATAATAGTGATCGTTATTTTGTGATCGCTATTATGTCACCAGTATGGGTTTAGAAAACACTCAAGGAAATCTACTGCCTTGACTGTTCTCACTAATGAGCTTTACCAGGCCATGGTCAAATGTTTGCTGACAGATGCCATGATTTTAGAGATGTCAGATACTTTTGATCTTGTCAGTCATCATCTATTGATGCTCATTAAACTTGAAAATCTGATTTTTGGTCACTCACCCTTTAGCTGGTCCCACAACTACCTAACTGATGGCACCTTGATTGTCAAATTCCATGATACCCCATGCTCCCCGGTCAATGAAACACAGTGGCCTCAAAGGTCAATTCTAAATGCCATACTCTTCTCCTTGTTTAACAGCTTACAATTACTTCAGGGTCCTGTAGCATTCTCCCTGTCTAACAGTTCAGCATTACTCCAGGTCACGTGGCACTATATTTGAAGTCTAGCAGTGCTGATTGGTTAAGTTTGAGACTGTTGTGATCATCATCTCCTCCAGACCTGCTATCAAGCATATGGGCTCTTGTTTAATGAAAGCAAAACAAATGCTAGGATCTTTGCCTCCAAGCCTAGAGCCCTTCAGCTTAAGGGCAATTGCTTCCTGGTTACTTCCAACATGCACCATGGTAGTGTGTGTGGACAAGATCAAATATCTTGGAGTACATATTAGCTCCTTTATTTTCTGTGCTGAGCACTTGGATGTTTTTACAACAAAGATCCATCAGATGCTTGGTATGCCACTATATATCAAATCAGGAACTGTCAGACTCCTGCAGCCAGAGTCAGCATTGTGCAGCAGACACTGCTTGCTCTTATAACATGGGGTTCAAGAAAAGAGACATTCAATTGGTGTAGAAACATCAGATGACTATGCATTCATGACTGTTATATGCTCAGTTGCTGTGAACTGTCCCTGCGGCAAGATCCCACATGAGAATCAGGACCTGTTGCTTCCTGAGGCACAGTACAACAGCGTGGCAGCCATTGCAATTGCCACAATCAAGCAGCACACATTGTGCTGAAGTGCAGTGGAGACCCTCCCATTGCCAGTCACTGCAATTCCTAGTTTTTGCACTACAGTACCCCCTTCCCCATCCCTGTACATCTCGTGCCATGCAGTCCCCTTGCCACAGCTGCCTCCAACCCCCAGCCCTGCAAGGATGTCTGCTTACCACACAGTAGCTAGGTGCTGTACTGTAGTCCACAGTGCAAGTGAGAATGTGACTTTCAGTCTTTTGATGTATCAGGAGCAGATGAAGGGGTAAGTACCCCCCCATGCTCCATCGTGAGAGATCACTGACAGGTCATACAGGCAGTTGTGGATGGAGTGAGAGCCACAGAGCAAGTGAGTGACTGGAAACGCTCAGTCATTGCCCAGCTCCGAGAGGTCATGTAGCCAACAGGTGAGGGAGTAGTAGCATTGGGCAGATTGTGTGACTGCAGCTGTGGGGGGTATGTTTACTTGCTTGCTGTGAGTTAATGTTTACCAGTAGTGCCATAGAATCACTTACTTACTTGCTCTTTAATGTACTTGCTGCATGTTAATGTTCACCAGTAGTGCCATAGAATCCCCATAGCTGCTTACTTCACCGTCTGTCACGTCAACCCTGTGTGTGTACCTCGGGTGGACAGAGAGGTATTGTTTGCTTAATGCACTGCACAGAGGGACATGTTATGGCACTCAATGTAATATTCTAGCAATAAATGTTACTGTTTTGTGCTCTGAACAGTGTGCCTGTCATCTGTGTGCAAGATATGTGAGCAGCATTGAAAGAGTGGGATTACTTTGTTTCAGGGAAGGATACTTCATAACATCTTTACTTTTTCATACTTTCATATGACTTCCCTGTCATTTTAGCACATTACAGTAACCCCATGTTATATGTGCAATAACCCACAACAGGATAAGGGGTTACTGGAGTTTAATCAACACCCCCGGTGCTGTGAGGGCACTCAGCCTGTGGCCTCATGCTTCACAATGCACCCAGGATGTTGATTAATACCCAGTAATCCCATACCCTGTTGTGGGTTATTTGATTACTTTCTGAATATAAGTCTCTGGTCTGAGATCTGGCCCCAGCCTCTGAGCTCCACATGAAAACAGCCATAAGAACTGGGGTTGTCTACAGGCCCCCAGACCAGGGGGAGGACATAGACACATTACTGTTAGAAGATATACAAAACATGACAGCTAAAGGGGAGGTTCTGATAATGGGAGACTTCAACATGCCAGATACAGATTGGTCAATACCAGCAGGAACATCTGCCAGAACTAGACACATAGTGGATTCCCTGCAGGGGGAGGGCCTCAAACAACTGGTACAGCAACCCACAAGAGACAGGGCTATCCTAGATCTAGTACTGACCAACAGGGAAGGGATCACAGATCTCCAGCTAGAAGGTCACCTGGGGGCCAGTGACCATGACATGGTATGGTTCAATTTGGCTACTACATCTAAATCATCCCATTCCAAGGCGAAAATATGGGACTTCAGAGGAGCTGACTTTGATAAGATGGCCAACAGAGTTAAGCTAGCCCTGGCAAAAAGAAATGCAGGTGAGGGGGTACAGGCAAATTGGGCAAGCATTAAGGATGCAATACTTGAAGCAACATCCATTGTGTTAGACAGAAAGGAAGTACAAAGAAGAAGGAAGCCACTGGTTTCTCAAATACAGTAGTAGAAAAGGTCAGAGCCAAAGGCTGGCCTTCAGGAATTATAAAGGAACACAGCGGAATGAAGAGGAGGCATACCAAACTGCCCTAAGGGAAGCAGGGAAGGCAATCGACGAGGCAAAGTCCCAAACTGAGGAAACACTAGCACGAACAGTAAAAGAAGGTGACAAGACTTTCTATAAATACACTAGTGAAAGGAGAAAGTCCAGAGAGGGTATTGCTAAGCTTAATGGAGAAAAGGGAGCATGTGAGGAGGAGGACCTTGTAAAGGCTTCTATCCTAAATAGATACTTTGCTCAGTATTTACTGAAGAGAAGGTAGGGCAGGGCCCACAGTTCAACATCATGGACACAGGAAGAGGAGGTGAGCACTATTCCCTTCACAAAAGGGTCCTACAAGAGCTTGCTAAGCTCAGGTGGATAAGGCAATGGGACCTGATGGCATACATCCCAGGGTACTTAAGGAGCTAAAGGTGGAACTAGCAGAACCATTAGCAGAACTGTTTAGTGAGTCTCTGAGCACAGGAGAGGTCCCAGAAGACTGGAGAAAGGCGCATGTGATCCACGCTCCCCAAGAGCGATAGCAGAGGGAGGAGGCAGGGAACTACAGACCAGTCAGTCTTACCTCAGTGAGGCAAGATTATGGAGGCACTCCTTAAGAAAGGATAGTGCAACACCTGGAATCCATAGGGGCACAGGATCCAAGACAGCATGGGTTTACAAAAGAAGGTCCTGTCAAACTAATCTCATAGATTTCTTTGACTGGGTAACCAGAGTGGTGGACCAAGGGGAGCAGTTGATGTCGCCTACCTTGACTTCAGCAAAGCTTTTGACACTGCTCCATAGAAGATTGATAAATAAGCTGGGTAGGCTCGAGGTGGGTCAGAAGTTGGTCAACTGGGTGGCAAACTGGTTGACGGGCAGAAAACAGAGAGTGGTGGTAAATGGTATACAGTCAGAAGAGATGCAAGTCACAAGTGGGGTACCTCAGGGATCAGTCTTGGGGCCAGTCCTCTTCAACAACTTCATTAGTGGCCTTGCAGATGGACTAGAGGGTAAGGCTTGTCTGTTTGCAGATGACACCAAGATCTGCAGCAGAGTAGATGATCCAGATGGGGTGGGCAGAATGAGAAGAGATCTGGATAAACTAGCAAAATGGTCAGAAGAGTGGCATCTGGGATTTAATGCAAAGAAGTGCAAGATCATGCACATAGGGAAGAGAAACCCTGAAGCCACCTATAGGCTGGGAGGGGAGTTGCTAGCAGTCACAAAGGAAGAAAGAGACTTGGGCATCATCATCACTGATGACCTGAAATCATCAAGCAGACCTCTAAAGCAGTAGGTAAGCTAGGGGGTGTTAGGGTGTATTAGTAGGGAGTATCACAAGTCGTAAGAGGAGGTAATAATCCCTCTTTACAAGACACTGGTTAGGCCCATCTGGAGTACTGCGTGCAGTATTGGAGCCACACCTTCACAAGGACATTAACCAAATTGAGGCAGTCAGAGAGGGCAGCAAAATGGTGCAGGGACTGCATCAGAAGACATATCAGGACAGATTAACAGAGCACAATATGTATACCCTTGAGCAAAGGATGGAGAGGGTGATATGATAGAGGCATTCAAACACCTTAAGGGCATTAACAAGGTGAAAGAGTCTAACATGTTTAATATATGAAAATAGCAGGACAAGAGGACACAGCATGAGATTAGAGGGCCGATTAAGGGGAATGTGGAATTATTTTCACAGAAAGGGTGGTGGATGCATGGAATGGCTTACCTCAAGAAGTGGTGGCTATGAATACAGTGCAGGGCTTCAAACAGGCATGGGATAGGCATAAGGGAGCAATACAAATGAGTATGAATAGATAGGCCACTGACAGAGCAAAGGCCGATGGCACATTTATAAGGTAGAAAAAGAAATGGGCAGACTGGATGGGCCTTGCGGTCCTTATCTGCCATCAACTTCTATGTTTCTATGTTCCTGTGTTAAAATATTTTTGTACAGGACTGTATCCATTTTGAGAAGTTTATTACTACAAAGGGCTGGTCACTTAAATCTTTTTTATTTTATTTTTGTTTCTGTTTGCCTCAAACATTCAGATCTCCAAGTCTGTGAATCATCCTGCTGAAGGTCTCTGTTTTGATGACAAAAATGATATTGGGAAATTAATGTGCAAATCCTTGCAACAAGACTGATCTGCACATAACAATAATCTGATAAATCTATCTCAGCATCTGGATTATTTTGGCTTTGATATTTCTGCCAAAAGAGGCAGCAAGTATCTATGCATTTTCTATGGTAAACTGACAGACTTGAAAGCTGTCCATCATTTGAGGAGGAGCCAGAGAATGTTTCAAGAGACTATTGTGCACTAGTAGGTAATTATTTCATATTTCACTTGTATTATTCTTGGTCTTTATAGAGTTGCCATTTTTTCCATATGTATGTTTGATATATTTCATTCCACTTTTACTGTCTTTTTTTATAGTTCTTGGTGGTAGAATGAATTAAAAGTGAAATCAGAAGTTTTGCAGAATAGAACAGATGTGAGGTTATTCTGTGCAAAATAATCTATTCTTTCTATGAAACAAGTATGAGACCAGTTTGTTTCTCTGAAAAGTCAGGAAGGCAGTGAAGCTAAAAAATGGCCTTTATAAGGTACAAAGAAAAGCAGGGGGATGAGGAATGGGATGAGTAGGAGTCACATGATGCAAGGAGCTGGCTAGCAGCCTTCTCTTCAAGCTCCCGCCTCCTCATGCCAAAAATACCTTGACATTTAACACTTGAACTGTGATTGTAACTCTCCTTACCGCAATCCTCACCTGTATCCTGAGAAGTACTTTCGGGCAAATTCTCTACCAAAATGGATGCAGTCATGAAGAACTTGCTGCCCTGGCATACACCTCCATCAATGCCCGACAAATGCTCTAAATGCACCAAGGCCCATGTGTTTTCCTCCTGGTGTACTGCTACTACTACCGTGACACAGACACTGCTCTTGAAGGAGTGTTTTCTTTCAGAATTTCTGCCATTTAAGTAAGACTTGCAAGAGCTCAATAAAGAGCTTAAGGCTATGCACATCTCAGTTGAAGAATTCACCTGCTGCATTGTGGATAACAAAGTGCGTACTTCCTCTATAGAGAAATGGAGGGATAAAACAGACACAGAACTCATTGTGCTTCAGCAGAAGACCACCCACCTGGAAGTTAAGTTAGAGGATTTAGAGGATCGGAGCAGCCAGAATAACATTGTTGTCATCAGACTGCCAGAGAAGGCTGAAGGCTCCAAACCTCTCCTCTTTGCGCAGAGGCTATTTGCAAAAATTGTTGGACCCTCATCTTATAGAGCAAACTACACCATAGAATATGTCCACCGCTCCCTGCGAGCTATGCCTCCTGACGGCTCACCTCCCAGACTTTTCATCTTCAAATTCTTGAACTTTCTGAAAAGACAACTTCTTTTAAATAAAATTAAGGAGCTCAAGGAGTAATAGTAGTAGTATTCTTTTATTGATCAATCTAGAAAGATCATTACAAATCAAGTACAAATAGACAATAACAACCATACATGTATAAAATACATATTAGCTTCAGATTAAAAGTTGCAAAAGTGCTCAATTATTATATATAAAGGCATCATTCAACTTATAATTATTTTTACTCTCATTCTCCTTATTTGTTGTACATTTAATAAGAAGTTCTCCACTCTAATTATTGTGAATTCATCTTCTGTTGTTACCATGTTTACTTTCACATCATCACCACATGAAGCAAAAGAAAGAATATCTCCTAACCATTTCTTTCTAGCCCCATCATACCAGGTGCATCTCAATATAACATGATTTATATTTTCTACCTCTTGCACCCCGCAGTAACAGTATGAATGTACAAGATCCAGTGTCTTTTGGAATTTTGCTGTAAGTACATTAGATTAAAAAAATTCAGTCCTAAATTTTGCATACATTTTTATTTGTATTGGGTCTTCTAATATGTCCAGGTAATATTTATATTTATGAGTTAACACATTATTGCTATACCACCTAGAAAATCTTGAATTTCTTATTTTCTCTATATCATCTTTATTGTATTTCTTAATGTGTAACTTTTTTATATGCTTTTTGTATTGTGCTGATATCGTAATATTTTTAAATGTTAAGTCCAACAGATTTTCAAGTCCAATAGAACACAATATTTTCCTGACATTAATTAGCCATAGGGATTGCCAGTGGCCTTTTTCCTGCTACATTTTATTTTCCACTAGGCACTTCCTGGCAATTCTATTTTCCTCTTGTCCGTTCAATCTAATCCAGAAACATATTACTCTCACTTCTGCTAGTGCCCTCAAATTTGGAAGTCCTGCTTCAGTTCTTACATAAATGGCAGGGATGGTAGCTGGAAAACCTAAAGTTGATCTTAGCAAATACATTATTGGTTTCTTTAATTGTAATACATGCTTATGTTCTCATAATTCTGCCCCATATAAAATCTGAGAATTATATTTAGCTTCAACTCGTAGTAATAGTGGTCTGATAGAATGTCCACCAAAATGTGAGTTAAATCTTTGTAATGCCAGTGTTGTATTATTGACCTTATGTAGAAACGAGGTACAGTGGGATTTCCAGCACAAGTTCTTAGAATAAACAAGACCCAAATATGTATAATCTTGTGTAATTTGTAAAGGTTGATATTTTCTATGCCAGTTACCTGCGTATTTCTTTCTTTCAAATAACATAAAGTTTGATTTAGACATATTTATTGTCAGACTCATTTCATCCACAAAGGACTCCAATAAATCCAATTTACCCTGTAATTGAACTGCCATTAAAGAAAATAGCATAAGATCATCTGTGTATGCCAGATCTGGACATATTTCTTTGCCAATCTTTGGTGAGTCTGTAATAGAGTTTTGTAAAATGTCTAAAAGTGGATCAATGTAAATTGAGGACAATGTGGGGGCAAGCATACACCCCTGTCTTACACCTGTGCTTGTTGGAAGTGGCACTGATTCCCAGCCAGATTCAACCTATCCTACACACATGCTTTAGAATACAATACTTTTGCAGTATTTATCATAATAGGATCTATCCCAATTTTGTCCACTACTTCCCAGAGCTTACTTCTATTGATAGTAACACATGCAGTCAAAAAGTCAATATATGGTGCATAAAGTCTTTGTCTTCTCAATTTTATGTATTTTTCACATAAATAATGTAAGATAAAACAATTGTTAAATGTTGAGAATGTTTGTCGAAAGCCTGCTTAAAATGGTGGCAAACCCCCTCTTCTATTGATATTGTTTGTAATATGCCACAGTAATATTTTGGCAAAAATCTTCCCTATTATGTCTAAGAGTCTTATAGCTCTATAGCTTTTTGTATCTTATTTATTACCTTTTTTTATAGATGAGTATTATCACTGCCCCTCTCCAAGAATCATGGATATAATTTTCAAAAATACACCTATTGAAAAAAGGGCACAGACATTTTGTCCAGTTCTGCATTCCACACTTAAATAATTCACCTGGCATCATATCTGGGCCTGGTGCTGTATTCATTTTTAAATTTTCCATAGCATCCATCATTTCTAATTCTGAAATTGGTAGAATATTCCACTTAATCATGATTTTGTCCAGTTCCAGCCATGATCTTTTTTCATGTTTATTTAGCACTACTTCAAAAAAAATGTTTAACCCACTTTTCTGGGGAGACATCATTTTCTATTTTAACCAACAGGTCTTTGTAGCCATTAGATCCCGGAGTCAGTTGAAAAACCAATTATGACTGACTTACCACACATTATGACTGATTTTTTTCAACTAGTTTGAAATTTCTGACTTCAACTAACTGAAGAAAATCGACCAATTTTTTCAGCTTTCACCATTGTTGAATTGTATTATGTAGTAGTTGGTCATACTTTTTTAACTTCATATCTTTTTTTATTAAAATTTCGACTATAAAAGTTAATAAAATGTATGGAAAAGTCCCCCCCTCTTGAAATCAATGGGGCATGCGCACACACAGGCTTCACCTTCTGACATCACAAAACGGGGCTGCATCTGCCTATGTGGGAACGTGTTGGTGGGTTAAGGTCAGGAAGCAGCTCCATTTTTAGCATTTGGTATTTAGAAGCATTATAACTTCATAAATGGGCAGAAACAAAAGGAATTATTTATGCCACTCAACTCTGGGGCAGGTGAGGTATTGCATATGCTGGATGGAGCAGCAACTAGTCAGCAGCAGCTAAATAGTGGACTGCTCTTTAAAATGCAAATACAAAGTGCAGTGAAACAAATCTACACACAGTAGGGACTCACTAAAGCACAATAACCAGTCAAAACAACAACAAAATATACCAAGTCCCTGAAAGTAACAAGTTGAAGCAGGGCAGTAAAATAATATATGGTACAGAAAAATAATCAGCAGTAATTCTTGTTACTTAGAAAAAGAACTGTGAGTCTAAAATACAGTGTAGGTAGGGCCTCTTAAACACCCCACAGAAGCTAGAAGGTACCCTTTTGCAAACAGAGCTAACCATCAATATATGTTAGTTTACTAGTAGTCACAGAATCTGTGAGACTAAAAACAGTTTAAGGGAGGACCCCTAAAGATTCCTCCAATTTGGTATACCAGAATTGAGATGTAGCCATAGTTTACATTTAAAGCTAAAAAAAAACCTCATACATATTAAAAAAAAAAAAATTTCTGACACAGTTTCTGAACTTGTTTTGGCTTTCAGCATGTACAGTAATGTGTTTTGTAAAATGTTATTCATCTTTCCATGAGGATTTTAGTATTTAGTCTGTCCAATTCCTACAGTGGCAAACAACAAACATTTTTTCCATTGGACCCAACTGACCATGCTCCGCGCTCTGGCCTCCTATAGGTAAAGGAACACACCAACCAACCACCTGCGCCTGGCCTGCTCCATGACCTCATGGGAAGTATAACTTACTCACAGTGCCACCACAATCGGAGAGAGCCCAGCCTGGCAGCCAGCAGTAGATCGATGATGATGGATCGCCTCGGCTTTTCAAGTTCAGCCTCCTGGGCCCCACAGTCCCCAAGCCCTCAACCAGCCCGACAAGCCAGTCCAGCATGAAGCAGACACACAGATTGAGTAGTCTGTGAGAGACCATTCTCCTCCTTCCTACTTCCCACTGCCCAGCTCTGGCGAGCCTTACATACACATCCCACACAGTATCTTGCTCACTGTAGTTGCCTGTTGCCAGTTCGGTCAGGTGTCGTGTGATGATTTGGTCAGCGTTGCCGGATGGCTCCATGGCTCAGGCTGCCACTGCTGCTCTAGTCGGTGGTGGTGCTGGTATTTTTTGGGAGCTGTGTGCTCCCAACCCACACACTCGGTCCCCAACCCAGACCCATGTCCCCACTCTAGTACTCCACATGGTAGAACTAGTGCATCTACCACTCCTCCCTCCTCCTCACCAACTCTGAAGACCTGGCTGAGACTGAGTGAGAGTCACCTGATGAGCCCAGCCAACACAGTCATGGGCTGATCCCAACCAGACCACTGACTTGCTGCCTTCACATGATTGCTGCCTGGCTTTGCTGGAAGACTGACTGAGACCTGGACAGCCATACAGTAGTCTCTCTCTCTGGGCACCAGACACATCAGGACAGTGGACACAGTTTACTTATTTTTAAATTAAAGGCCTAACTGCCAGACTTAATCCCTGCAGAAAAACGCTGCTCGCTCCCTTGCCAAGACACCAACACAGATGCCTCCTCTCCTGACAATCTCGTCTCCTACCTAGGCATGCTCTCCTCACCACCTCGTTCAGCCAGTCATAGACACTCTCAAGCTCCTCGCTCCTCCTCCTTCTATCTCTCCTAATTGGTGGATGCTTCTGGTCCAGGAGCCAGGGGTGCATTTTATTGGTTATAAGGCTCAGTGCCAGTGATTGAGGATCATTAGATATTCATGGCCCCCCCTCCTTCCCACCAGGAAAGAAAAAATGAGAAAACACACTGCAGTGCACCACAAAAACAAACCTGAAAAGGTCACGGGCTCGTCAACTGCAGTGGATTTCAACTCCACTATTTTATGACTGCAATCCAATGTGATTGAAACTGATTGCAACTGCTTTGAATTACAATGACTATTTCAACTGCCAATGACTGCTCCATGGTCTAGTAGCCATATGCCACTAGAGTCCAAAACATTTTGCTATCCTTTGACTCAATAGCTTTTATCATACATTTCCATTGTAAAACATGATATTCTTTCTTCTTTCTACTCAGGAGATTTCTATAATTTTTCCTAGTGATTTTCAATATTTCATTTCCTAGCTGTGTACAGTTTTGTCTGTATTGTTTTATACATTTCATTAGCTGACTTTTCATAAATTTGCATTCATTATCAAACCAACTCATTCTTTTCATTTTTAAATTTTAAACTACCTTCCCTAAATAATTTAGTTTGTATCTGACATTAAAAGTTTCTGTGTCATAAATCATTGGAGGGTCCCTGTTCCCTATTTTAGCTATTGTATTTTCAAGAAATCATTCTAACTGGTCTTTTATGTAAGGTTCAACTATTTCTGACCACTGTAATCTTTGTCTATAAAAAATTTCAGTTTGTTTTATAGTTATCTTAGTTTATGCCAAGTCCACACTACTGTCTATTGATGTTTTTTAAAAAAAAAACACTGGTAGATGATCACTGTCTGTTCGTATTGGGATAAAAAGATATATCCACCATGCAAGCAGACCTCTCCAACATACCAGGTCCAACAATGTATGTCCCTTATCTGAAGGAAAAATGGTGGCTCCTTCTTGGTCACCCCTTAGCCTACCATTCAATATATATAAGCCATTATTTTTTAAGATTGTCTGCAGCTTTTTGCCATTATTATTAAGTTTCTCATCCTTTGTATTCCTTTTTACACAGTCCTTTTTGCACACTACTTCTGGATATATTCAGTTCATTACTGTATTGTCTAATATATCATCAACATTTCCTACTCTGGCATTCATGTCTCCTACCAGAAGTAGAAAGTCATCTGGATAGTTTAAAAAGGCCTCAAAATGCTCTTTTCCAGAAAGTTCCATTCATTTTCTTTGTAAAATAATGATTTCATGGGCGGAATATAGCAGGAAATCAATATTAGTTTTACTGGGTATGTTCCTAACCTAATGACCATAAAAAAAATCATTCTTGCTTATTTCCTCTATATCATTAAAAAAACCTTACCTTAACGTGTTACTAGTCCTCCTACTCTTCTGCCTTGCTTTGACCCTTTATTACTGCGGCACTTTAATGTTTAATATCCATTTATATTAACATTACTTTTAGGGTCATGCCATGTTTCTTTGAAGGCAAACTACTATGGACTTCTTGATGAAATTCAAACAATCTGGGTTACAGATTTTAGTGTTGTATCCCACTATGTTCCATGTCAAAAAGCTTAATATGTTAGTCTCTTTCTCTAATCTATTAAACATATCCTGCTATATGGATATTTCCGTTAATGAATCTCTATCTCTATTATTTCTCTCAATATTTATTTCAAGTCTGTTCTTATCTTCCGTCACCTGAAATCTATTTTGCAGTGTTATGGATTAATTAGTATATACACCAGCCTGTCTCACATAATTTTCCTTATCACTCTCTTTAACTTTGGGACTCTCCTCCATTATCTGGTTAAGCTGAACTACATTTAGACCCATTTGATCCAATTTCTCATCTCCAGAAGTGTATTAGCCATCAATTCATTTTTACACAGTATGTCTCCTTGACTATTACCACTCAAACTCTCATGATGGAAAACTTCCTTTGTACTCATTCTACCCAATCTGATCTTTAGTACAGTAGCAAAAAAAAGTACAGATTGACCACAACAATTTCCTTGGTGTCTTATTGAACATTCTATGATATTGAAATGTTGGTAAAGCCACAGGATCTCTTCTCAAGTTATTACACTCTCTTTCCATAGAGTTATTCTGTCCCACTATCTCATTCTCTAATTCAGCGTAGTTTTAATTGTTCCATTAAATATCCATTTCTCCAAATATAATGTGCCACTGTTCTTTGGGCTACATTAACCCAAATCAAATCTGCAAAACCAGGATTAAATGGTCTAGTATTTTTCGGAATGTCATCATCTTCTATATGTAGTTCTAAAACCTCATTGAATATTTTAATTACCAATCCTTTCAATGATCCTTCAGTTTCATCATATGATTTCTTAAGACTGTATAGTCTTAAGCAACAGTCATTTCCCATTTTTCTTGCTTTTTCTCATTGCTAAGCTATTCAGTATTATGCACTTTATATTCCATATCCCCCTCCGATTGGATGTTCTTATTACCATTTACTTCTTGGTTCTGCTTTACATTATCTCCACTTATTCTTTCTATTAGGTCCATACTCATGTATTGTCCCTTATAGTCCTTATCTTTTTCTCCCTGTGCATTATCCTCACATTTTCTTATTTTTTTTTACTTTTTGTTTTTATTCTTAGTTTTAACTTGCCTTTGTTTTTGAATCTTATTCTTTTCCTTACCAGTCAGTACTTTCCCTTTCTTTCTCTGACTGTCTCTTTCCTTATCAGGGGTAGTATATGGGTTCACTACCACCAAGAAGTCTGGTCTGTCTGCCACACCAGTACTTTGTTACTCTAATTCATCTATTTCATCTGTAATTAGTGGAATTGATGATGATTCCCTTGGAGGCTGAATTTCATTCAGTTTACACAATACATTATCTCATCTATAGCCATTTATGGAAATATTTTCCTTAATTGTGTCTATTTCACCTCTTAGGGCTATCATTTGTTCCATAAGTACAGTATTAAATTTGCTGCATGTTGATTTTTCATTATAGTCACAATCTCTTCACTTATTACTGCTGGATAATACATCTTTGATCCTTTAGAATTATCCCCCTTACAATATGTTACTACCTCTTGCCTTCCATTGCCTGCCAGGCTCTGTATTTTTACCTTCAGGGTATCCAAACTTTGTAATTTTTGGCACTCACCCATTGATTTAAGACCCTGGATGGTGTTCTGAAATTCTACCAGAATATTTTTCATCTCACTATATTTTGCATTTGTGTCATTTATATGGTCAGTAACCATATTTCCAGTCACTATTAGAGTATAAACAATGACTTCTTTTAGGTTACTCTCTGGGGATGCCCATCCAATTATATCTAGACTAATTTCTTTACTATGACCAGAGTCACATGTTAGATGTGAGTTTACAGATATTTGTTTACTCTCCACTTTGGGTGTAGAGGTTGAGAAATCACTCAAACCTGTCATTTTTTGTATTTATTTTATCTTCATTAGCTCTTACTATACTAGTTAAGGGGAGATTTGCCTTCTCTCCCATTTGTACTGCCTTAATTGTTAGTTCTTTTTTTATCAGTAATGGTGAAATTCTTGTTTACTATCCTTTATGTTTTCTTTATTACCTTTCTTTCCTTTATTACCTTTTTGTTTATTCGGTTTATGTGAATCATTTTTATTTTCAACTTTTTTATTATTTTTCCTTGGTTTATTTTTTTTACCTCTATTTTCTTCCTTTTTTCCAGGTTTCACATGTTTTCCTAGAGTGCAGTCACTATACATTTCTTCCATACCATCTTGATCTAAATCTGCTTTTGTACCTGATCTATTTTGGCAGTATAACCTAGATGTTAGAGGAATGAGGTGTGAACAAGCTTGATACATCCAGCAGACCAGACTTGAGTTTGATTCTCTCAACCTCCACTTGCATACTGTGTGACTCTGAGCAAGTCACTTAACCGCCCAGTGCTCCCAGGTCACCCCTGAAAACAGGCACTTGTGCCTAGTGGGCCATACCCAGTTACCAAAGACTAAAATAAAAAAAAATAAAAAAATAAAAATTTTGTTGAACCCAAATCTGACATATTTAGTTGCATCACTAATGATTTATTAGAAATCATTGATTGTGCTCTCGTGGGTACCATGACTCAAACCTGTTAAAAGTTAATGAGAGTTTGTTCAAGCACTGAATTCACCTATTCCACTTATTCAATTACATCATAAAATTAAAGTCTTCAATTATCCAATCAATTAGCTGTCTTTAGTAACAGTCAATTAAAGAAACAATGAAAAAAATAATGAACAGCTATTACAGTGCTATCCAGACTTATAAAACTATGAAGGCACTATTAAATGTGCAAACTATACTAATTACACAGAGCTACACAATGACCCACTCTCAGTTTTAATATGAATAATTATACACCCACAAGTCCTGAAATGGACCACCAGTCCTAGTATCCAATGACTTGGGGTCACAATTTAAATCCTTTAGATGGCAATAAAAGAGAAACAAAATCAGTCTTGTGACCATTTGGCAGTAGATTCAGCCACACTTCAAACAGTGTTCTCACTTCAAGACTATAGCTCAGAGTCAAAGAGGTAGATTGTGTCCATTTAGATTTACTTGACTGTAGGGAGTCGTGTCCATGACCATTTTCTTTGCCAGGTAATTCTTGGCTGGAACTAGTTCTTATGGGTCAGTCAATTCCATCTCTTGATGATTTCAATAAATTCTGTGAATTCCCTCATGTTTTAATGCCAGGAGCAGCTCTACAGAACAATTCCTGTCCATCCCTTAATAAAACACAAAGGGAATATTATAAATACAAAAATTCATAGAAGCCAGCTACACATAAGGTGCACAAAAACAATAGACAGCAGCTTATTTCCAATTTGCACAGAACCACTTCCTTGCAAAAATGTGATAAAATAAAAAACAAACTTGTATAGACTTGTTACCAAATGTCAGATGTATTCAAAATAAAAGGGAAAGAAGAAAACACACTAGAAACACTTTGATTTAGCAACTTCAGAGTCAAAAATCATTTTAAACAAGTGAGGTTTGAAGAACTTATTTCAGGTCCAATAACACATCCTTGAAGCAAATAGCAAGATGCTGTTTTATGCAAGAGGGAAAAAGAACTCAGATCAGCAGTAGCAAAAGCTGGATCTCTTTGAATTGCCTTGCTCAACTTCTAGTCCCCTGAACTTAGTTTAGCATTTACTCTTGTAACAGTGAATGATCTCTGAGGGACAGTACCACAATGCTACTGTGTATCTTCTAGTAAGCAGCCATGGAATGTTAGAAAACATGGCAGTGTGCTTGTCTCACCAAAAAGTTTGCCTCACTGGTGAAAAATTTGCTTTAGTAAGATCTCTGCAGCAAAAACTTTAAAACATAAGCACTGCAGTTAAACAAACCACTAAATAGAGAATTACTGCAACAACTGTTGAGTGCTACAGGCAACTGCGACCTAGATGCCGGTGCACATTTATATAGACCAGCACCCCACAAGAACGTCTTGCATCATACGCAATTAAGTGGTGCTCACTCCTGATTTGCTCATTTCTTTTTATTTCTTTGAATTAAGTATTGATACATTGATGGTGTGATGCCTTGAGTGAATCAATTAAAAAAATACAATTAGAGTGGTGGCTAAAACAACAAAATAAGAAGCAACCCCAGCTGAACCTGATGCAGCCAAAATACAGTATTACCACACCAAGAGCTGTAAAAGACTGAGCATAAAAACAATCATATATTTAAAGTAGCTAAAAGACAGATATATAAAACAATTACAGAATATGAATAAACTATAAATAAAGAGGGTTGCCCAATTAAAGGGCAGACCACATTGTCCCATGGCCCTGCTATGAGATGTGGTAAGCTCAGGATAGGGGGAAGGGGGGAGGAGAAGGGGAAGGGCTAAGTGAAGGGCATGAGTTCACAAAAGGAGTGGACCTGATAAGGTCACAAAAGGGGTGGGCAATGGTGAGTGTGGGAACAATGAGGTGGTAACCTATCATTGGCCAAGATGAGCCAGGAGGCAGAAATAAGGGGGAATTTATAAGGGGCTGCACAGCAAGGGGAGCTCACAAATTTGCTCCAAAGAGTTTTTCTCTGAAAACACATCAGTTTGGGCAAAATATGTGAGCCAGTGGGCATTTGAATAGTGAGGTATTTTGAATAAAAATAAATAAATAAAAACCACCATATAGGTACTAGTAAGATAATCTAAAGGTAAATATCAGATGAAAAATTGGAACTCGCCAAGGTGAGGGGATTTTGGTGGATATCAAGTGAGTATACTCAGCGAAACAGAGTGGACAAGGTAAGAAACTCATGGTTTGGTACAAGCAAGATGGCATGTCTGGGGGAGCTTGAGCTGAAGGGGATAGTTTGTGAAGGCCAGTCAGGCAGCACTCCTTTAAGGTGGAGGGGATTTCCCTGTATGGGGTATCAGGAGACAGTCGAAGGAAGTAATGAGCAAAGTACTGTTTTTCACTCAGATAAGTCATTGTTGCAGACCTCAGGAGAAAAATGTACAGCAGCCTCGCCTAACAGTTTCTGCCTGGGTGAGTTTAGATTGGGGCAGCAGAGCCTGGTTAGTTCTGTTTTGAAGGCACCCCATTAGGGTAATTTCAAATAAAAGTAGCTTGCTGTGAGTTGTTGCCTGGAGGATGGGTTTTCAATTGAAGTGGTGGGGGAAAGCAGAGAGTGTGAAGTGAGCAGTCATTGCAGGAATTAGTGGCACCACAAGCCACGGAGCAAGGCATGGTACAACCACCAGCAGGTTTTAGCAAGGAAATGAGCTGAGAGTTCAATTAGCAGCAGGGCATAAAGTTGTGGCTGAAAACGGACTGTCCTCACAGAGAAGTGAGAGTAGGGTAGGGAAGGGCACAACAGGAGAGAGAGAGAATGAGGGAATCAATGGCTGGGAGGATAGGAGGTCTTGGCTCACCATGTGGGATGGCATCTGATGTCATTGCCATGCAGTGCAGGGCCATGGCGGACAACCAGTGGGGATGTGGCAAAAGAAAACAGGGTGCAAAGGGCTCTAAAATTGAAGCAAGGTTTACAGTCAATTGAGAGGGAATTTGGAGGAGAAAGGCTAAATGGGATGTTTATCGGGGGGAAAAAGCAAGAAGGGGTTCTTGACACAGAAGCAGAGCAGTGGAGGTGAGCAGTGCAAAAAGATTTTAGCTGAGAAGGCTGGCTGGGGCCACCAAGTGAACAAAGCAAGTGGACAAAAGCAAGCGACTGGGAGAGAAGGGCAGGGGAACAGAGAACCCCGCATTACAGTAGAAAGAGCTGCACTTAGGGGGGTAGTGGACTCCTCACCTGACAAGATAGGATGTTACTGCACTGAAGGGGTAATTTTGAAAAGGAGCCAATTTCTCAAGAAGGGCCCAGGGTGAGACCACGTGGCATGGCGTCTGACATCATCACCACATGGTGCAGGGGCTAGCACAGTATTACAATGGTAAAGGGCAACAGGATACCAGGAAAGCCATGACTGGAAGGCAGACCCAACTCCTTCCTGCAATGGCCATGATTTGGGGGAGAACAAGGGCCAGTTGATGTGGACAGTAGCTGCCTTGGGTGCAAGTGATGGCAGGACCGACCAATGAGGTGGCCAGAAGTATGGTCAACCGGGGCCAGGTTGGGGTCCACAGGCTATCGGGCTGTAGTCAGGGGGGCAGAAGCCAATTTGGAACAAGCAAAGGAGTGGGGACACAACCATGATCACACCAGAGGGTGCTCAGTAAAGGGGAACCCCACAAGGGGGGGACAGGCCTTGCAGCTCACCCCACAGCATGACAGGGGAGTAAAGGGGATAGTGGCTAAAGATTTCAAGAGGCCCTGGAATGAGGGTCAGGGGGGACATGCCAGGGGCACATGGTGGTGTGGTGCAGCAAAACAGGCCAAAAAAACTCAGGCTGCCCCAGTGATAAGGAAAAATCCACAGGCAGGGGGTGCACAGGGGCACAACAAAGGAGACCAAGGCACTGGAGCAGAGCTGGGGCATCGGGGGTTGATTTAACACGATGCTAAAGGCTGAAATATCATGATTTTCTCTTATAAGGTACCACGGAGCAGCAGGATGGCAGCAAACAGAGCGAAGCCCAGCAAGGAGAAATGCTACCAGGTGGTGATGGGCTTGGTAAACAAGGCAAATCGGCTGCTGGAAGTGGCAGAGCCAGATGGGGGGGAAGGCACAAAGCAGAAGGGAAAGCAAGGGAAGGGGCAGGAGAAGAATAA
The DNA here is from genome assembly GCA_016271365.2 of Neoceratodus forsteri. Lineage (NCBI taxonomy): Eukaryota > Metazoa > Chordata > Ceratodontiformes > Ceratodontidae > Neoceratodus > Neoceratodus forsteri. The sequence goes on along the minus strand of CM028131.1, from coordinate 1,063,834,095 downwards.
GAGGGTGCCCAGGGGGCCTGGGGTACAGGAGCCCCAGACTATCGTTCTGGCGCCGAAGCCAGTGGCTCCTCTGATTCCGCTTCCTAGTGACCCTATCCTGGAGCCAACCCCAGACCCTGTGCCAGTGCCAGGGCCGGATCCTCCTACTCTCATGTTTCCACTTTCCCTGCCAGAGTTATTGCTGCTTCCTCAGGTCCCAGTACCCATATCCGGCCCAGCGGGAGTGCCATAGCTGGGGCCCAGCACCCCACAGCAAGGCACAACAGGTAATCAGGTCGTGACACTGGAAAGCAGTGTCAAAGAATATGTGGAACAGAAGGTAAAAAGCTTGGGGGAAAATGGCTTGGGGCAGCTAGAGAAGACATTATGAAAGATTAAAGGGACCAGGATGGATGGGGGAGAGGGGCGGCACCACGGGGCCACATGATAGGATGTGAGATCAGGGCACCAGGAGTCCGGCTGGTGGACCACGTGCCTACGGCCATGAAAGAGAAGATATGAGAAGGGGAATATGTTGACATTTTTGCACTGGCGAATGTCGACAACATGGATAAATACAAGGAAAGGGATAGTTTTGAGAAGAAAGACATGGCAAGTGGTAGTTTTTTTTAGGAAAGGGGAGGATGACAAATCATGGAAGGGAAAAACCTGGGACAATTAGTCCACGGATTTTACTTACAGCATTTCATGGCCATAGTCATTAAAAAGAGGCCGGAACTAGCTACCCCGCTCTTGACCTATCCCCTCATTATAAAGAATGTGTATATTAAAAAGGGGGCCATAGCAAGTTAAAATATGATGAGAAATTTAGCAAAAGGATGTCACATTTTGGGGACATGAAATGGAATGCCAGACAGATTGATCTGTGACTGGAAATTTACATGGGTCCAACTGAGAAGGAGGCAGAGGGGGACAAGAGAGGGAGGGCAGTGTCGAAGGCCTTTTGGGGATACAATAGGGCATCGCATTCTGCTCATGGCCGAATTGTCGGTTCTGACACTTATGCTTTAAATGTGGGGGGCACCATCCACTGTCCAAATGCCGGTATAGCTGGAAGAAGGGGGTCCAGCAGCCAGGATAACTCATACCTGCAGCCCTTTCGAGCCAACCAAGGTTCCTTTAGGGGGCAGCAGTGGGGGCGGGGTAACAGGGAGAGAGAATCGGTGGGGAAGGGGACACAACTATCAAATGTGACACCAGGACAATTGAAAAACCAACAGGTGGAAGTTTCCAGCTGGCCCGGACACCCATCAAAGTGGATGCAGTAGAGAGGTGGTTGGGGGACTACCTGGACCAGGAGGCAGCCACCAAATTGTGGACAGGTTTTTGGGTAGGTTTTAGCTTACAGTTTCAAGGGCGGAGGAAAGGAACGAGGGCAAAGAACCTCAAATCCACATGGGGAAGGAGGCAACTCTAGTACACAAAATTCAGAAAGAGGTGGCAGCAGGGAGGGTGGAAGTCCCGTTTGCCTCCCCCCCATTGCCGAACCTGTGGGTTTCTCCATTGGGTTTAGTGCCCAAAAATCAGCTAGGGGAATACCAGGTTTTACATCACCTATCATACCCAGAGGGGGATTCAGTCAATAACTCTACTGGGAGGAAGACAGCAGGGTCACATACGCCACCCTGGAGGAGACGGTGCAGCTCATTAGGTCAAAGCAGAGAGTCTGTTTGGCTAAGATGGACATAGAGGCAGCATTTCAACTGCTTCCAGTCAGGCCAGAGGATTGGGATTTGTTAGGGTTCCAGGTGATGGGGCAGTATTATTTCAATAAAGCCTTGTCTATGGGATTCTCGATAGCATGTGCCACATTCAAGATGTTCAGTACATGGCTGCAATGGGTGTTTCAGACAAGGTATGGATATCAGATGGTGGTGCACTACCTAGATGATTTCCTGTTTATTGGAGAGGGGAAAAAGGAGACTGAAGCCATGCTTCAGGATTTCAAGGTGCTATGCCAAGATTTGGGGGTGCCACTAGCGGAAGATAAGATGGAAGGGCCCAGTCAAACAATAGAGTTCTTAGGGTTGGAGCTGGACACGGTCCAGGAAGTGTACTACTTACTAGACCAAAAGGCAAAGAAGCTAAGGGATTAGTTGGGGGTGGTCAGGGGGATGTAGGAGAGTGCAGCTCAAACAGGCGCAGCAGCTGCTGGGGCACCTAAATTTTGCATGTAGAGCCATCGGTCTGGGGTGCACGTTTACACAACATTCAGCCTGGGTTACTCAGGGGGCAAAACTACCTCATCACTGGGTAGATATTAATAAGGAAACCAGGGAGGACATGGTAGTTTGGGGACATTTCCTACAGGTATACAATGGGCAGACGTTCTGGCAGGAGGATTGGCTATACAATACAGATTTGCAGCTGTATACGGATGCAGTTGGGGGCATTGGCATGGGGCGTAATTTCCAAGGCTGATGGTTTGCAGAGCCATGGCTGGATAAATGGGTATGGGAAAGGGTGACGAAAGACATCACTTTTCTGTAGCTGTTCCCTATTTGGATGGCAATGATAGTCTGGATTGGCGAGCTTAGGAACAGGCAAGTCACATTCTGGAGTGACAATCGGGCAGTTGTGGAGGTGCTGAACAAAAAAAGAACGAAGTTAGAAAGGGTCATGAGGGTTTGAGGAGGATGGTGTGTCTCGGCCTGACCTTGAACATGTCATTCAGGGACAAGCACATTGATGGTGTGGACAATGTGATAGCTGATTGCCTCTCCAGATTGCAGATGGACAAATTCAGGACCATTGCACCTGGAGCAGAGTTGTGGCAGACCACCATCATGATGTACGTATGGACGATTGGATTGGGGGAGCTGAAGTACTGTTCTGCAACTCCTGGGCCCCCAGGACACTAAGGCCCTGTCCACACTACATCACTCTGGCCTGGTAATGAATACAATCCATTATGACTGGGAAGCGGTGCAGTGTGTCCACATTGCGGGAGTGTCCGTTATGGGATTGGTACTGCCGGGCCACACTAGGGGTGCCAGGCGTCCATTACCGCGGCACCCGTTCCCAGGATGCAGCTCACACTGCGCTACAGGCCTTGCAGGGGACCATTACCATACGTCGACACTTCGCCCGGTAACATTAGCGAGGTGTAGCCTGTTTCATAACCATTGTTGAAACCACCTCATATGTGGTTTCAACAACGGTTACGACAACGCCTTCTGTAACGTTACAGGTGTAAACGCAAACTGTTGCGGTAACGGTTTGGGCACTCTGTAACATTACAGAGGCATACTGTGGACAGGGCCTTAGAGCTTATGAAACTTCTTGGAGGGCTTTTCAAAAATCCCAGTAACAGTACGGCGGACAGGTAAGTGGGGCAGTGACAAGGGAGCAGGTGGCTAGATTCATTGTAGCAGGATGGAACCAGAAAGTGGCACATGCAACCATGGGGGTGCATTTTGCAGCCATAGGGAAGATCTGTACACTGAAGGGTTGGGAGAATCCAACAAAAAGTAACCTGGTCCGCAGAATGATGCAAGGCTGTTTAAGTGGTGTGGATAAGAAGCAGCATACTAGAAAGCTGATATCGGAGGGCCTGTTGGTGAGGTTGATGGGGGTGCTACACCAGATTTGCAGCTCAGGGAGTGAAGCAGTGCTGTTTAAAGCCCTGTACGCTACCATGTATAGCAGGGCTTTTCAGTTGAGTGAGGTAGTGGGGCACTGCAAGAAGACAAATGGAGGAGGCTAAAATGGGATGACATAGAATGGGCTGGAGAAGTAATTGCAGTGCTATTAAGAAAATCAAAGTCTGATCAGCAGGAACAGGGCAGTAGGGTGTGGTTAAGGAAACATCCTAACACAACCATTTTCCCAGTGGGGGCTCTACATGTGTACGCTGCAGACTGCCCAAAAATAAGAAGTTCACTGATGTTCATACATGGGGACGGCAGGCCAGTCTCAGGGTACCAGGTGGCAGCGGTGCTGCACAAGTGCCTCAGGTCTCTGGGGGAACCGGGGAGGGATATTCCTCCCACTTGTTTGGGATTGGGGTGGCCTCAATGATGGCAGCACTAGGTAACAGGCCCAGGGAGAAAGGCAGGTGGACTTCTGTTATGAAAAATATATTCGCAAAATACAACAATAACATTATCTCTGTTTTGTTCCCCATAGCAGGTGCAAGAATGAAAAGGGGAAAGGGGGAGGGGGTGATGTTGGGGGGATTGAAGAGACAATGTACTAAACCGTGTGCTTTTGGTTATGCAGGGATGTCCAAGATGATCGAGGCATGGATCTACGGGCACTCGTTTATCCACTGGTGGAGAAATGGGCAGCCAGGAGACAAAGGGGAAAGCAGCTATACTTGGATAGCGACACAATCCATCTGGTGTGGAAAGGCTGGTGGGGAATGAAGTGAGCACAGCTGCTACCAGAACTCGGGGAAATCAGGAAGGACCATAAAATGCCAGATATAACCGTGATACATCTGGGTGGCAATGACCAGGGGGCAAGGACCTGGCTGGACATATTTTATCAAATAAAGCATGATGTGGAAAAAATAAGAGTGGTTTCCAAAGAGTACTCTGGCCTGGTCTAATATAATGTGTCGAAGGGTGTGGCATCAAGCAGAGAGCCACAAGGGAATGGACAGGGCCTGGAAGCACATGAATGTGCAGGTGGGCAGATTGTTCGAGGGACTGGGAGGATTAATCATCCATCATGGAATTCTAGAATGGGTAGATGAATATTACTGGGGAGGTTGGATACCCCTCTCGAGCCTGGGTTGGGCCATGTTTAACACACTGAAATAGCAAACGCTATCGAAGAATGGCTGAGGAGGAGATAAGGTAGGAAAAAGGAAGGATAAACAGTAGGAAAGGGGGAAGTCCACCATCCATCGCAAGCTGGAAGTGGACTAGTGGAAAAAGGGGCAAGGAGGATAGGAAAGAAAGGGAGGAAAATGGAAAATGCTAAAAGGTTATAGGATTTATAAGCAAAGGCAGGGCATGGTGTGTATGCTCGTACCCATTTACTTCATAAGAGGAAGAGGCCGGGCCCCCCATGATGTACGTCTGGGGGCAGAAGAAAAAGAAGAAAGTGATAGCGTGTATGAATTGAACAAGAATGTGGGTGTATATAATGTATATAAATATAATTGTGAAGAGATTGTAAATGGAAATTGTGGAGATGTACCGTGTTGTGTCCAGGATTATTGTAAACTATGAAAGCTTTTGATAATTCAGTAAAGTAATTGCCAGACTAAGCAACCACACACAATATGGTATGTGTCTTCATTGGCAGGGTTCTGGGAACAAAAATAAAATTGCTTGTTGCTGTAACTTGCAGCAGAAGCACAAGCTAAACTCCACTTTTCTACAAGTTGTTTTGTTCCTCAGGAATAAAATAGCACTGTAATGGTTAGCTTCATTAATAGTATGCTTTGAATTTTCTTCTCTTAACCCCCCACGGGGTTCTCCGCTATACCCACTCACTGGTATAGCTCCTTTGGCCACCTCAGGACTCCAGCACCTGCAAGAAAGAAAAGCAGATGGAAGGAAAGAGAAGCAACAATGCATAGCACAAGCTTTTCTGGAAATACTGCTGGATCTCTGTCTGCAATAATGTAGGCAACTATGGCATACCTTACGCTGGACAGAGTGCCGCATTTTAGCAGTCCTGCTGCAACACTCCTCCTCAGTGACAGCAGCATGCAAGGCCTCCTGAGTACCAATCTTGAAAAGTGTCAAGCTCAAAGAGGTGTCTTGGGAGGGCACCCATCTTAGGATCACTCAGGATCTCCCTAGCTCTATGAGGCAAAGGCGGGCTGCTTTCCACCCTGTAGTGTCCAAGCTAATTGTGAATGGGTGAAGTTTTGAATAGTCTACCCAGCTCACTTACAAGTCTCCGTACAGGGATTTATGAAGTCTTATGAAGCGGTGGAGATGGCAGCTACTGATGTGAAGTTGCTGCTCACAGACTTGTTCAAGGACCACTGATTAAGCTTCTAGCACTCTCTCTGCAGTCCATTAGTCTGTGACATCCTGGTTCAACATAGGATTATTGTTCGGTTCCTTGCTCATGTGGTAGCATGGTAAGCCACTCGGCTGTCTTCACCTGGTCCACCCTTCTGTGCTGGATTGTTATTTTCTTTTCTTTCCACTGCACCTGCTTTCTGAACTGTATCCCTCCTGGCAGATTGTTTTGGACTATTCCGGGTCTCACTGATGGAACTTATGTTGGGCAGTATCTGTTCTGGATGGACTGTACTTATTACATTCAAGATGGTCTATGTATTTCAGGCTTCAGACACTGTTCCTGAACTATAAGTCCAGTTCTGGTCTTCTACACCTCCTTCTCTGGTGAGTCCTTTTGTCCTCTGGAAGAGCAGGCAGTGTCCAGTCTGGTAGTAGCTGCGGACACATTCAATTTTCCAGGCAACTTTTGGTACAGTACCTCTCATTGCTTGCTGCCTAGTAAGTGAGACTGGATCTGGAACTTTCTTCTGGGACATCCACCAGTGTGAAAGTCTGCCCCAATATTATGATTGTCTTTACTGGTCTTTTGCCACTCGAGGTATACCTGGCTTTATTAGTTTTCCCTTTTTTATTCCTGCTGAGGGGGCTCCTTCAGTATTGGACCCCTCTACCTATTAACTGCATCAAATAAATGCTCAGATCTTAATTACTGACATTTGAAGCTCCTTTAAAAGACAAATTTGGATGCTTCTCCAAGTAACTTTATATTCCAGGTGTTGGTTCATAACTATTATTTTTCCCACTTCAAGTTAGTAATAAGGATTGTATAGTGATGTGTTGTCCTGTTTTGATTCTTCAACTTCTTTTGAATTCTTTTATTATTCTGTGTTCAACTAGTTGGGGTGTTGGACTGGTTAGTTGATATGCTGTACTTTGTTATTAAGACTGACTTTCCTTTGGGTCCTCTCTATTTTGGGATTTTTGGGTGGGGGAGACAGGAGGGGGCTGGAAGTGATTGTTTGCTGGTTCTGGGGCAACATTGGCCTATTAATACAGTATGTGTTGTTCTTAATTGGTGTGGGGGGGTTCTTTCTCAGATTAGTCTCTTTTTACATTGCCTTGTGCATGTAATGTAGACAACATATTGTTGTGGCTTGAGTGGAGAAGCAGGTTTTGGAGGTGCAGTCCAGCTGCAGCCAATGGCACCACTGCTTTTTATGGCAGGGATCTGTGGCACCAATGGCACAGCACTCATTCTATGACAACAGTTGAGAAGCATTCCACCAACTTGAAAGAAATTAGCCGTTGCAATCAGGGAGCACCCCGGGGTGGTTCCTGATTGTAGCAAATGAATTACTGCTTGCCTTGTCTGGTTATACCTTACAAGAAACATAGTAGTGGCTTCTCCATCACTTCTCACAGTCCTCACAGAAGCTGACAGACAGCCGACACCTCTCACAGTGCCTCTGAAAGCCGACGGGGGTGCCCAATCCCCCTGTCGGCATGTCCCCTCCCAAATTAATTTGCCGACTGGGTGTCCAATCCCCATCAGCATAATGCCCCCCCATTTCTTGTGTGCTAAGTGTGGGTGCCCAATTCCTCCTCGGCTCATGCGCCCACACTCTGTATGTGCTGACGGGGATGTCCAATCCCCATTGGCTATGACCTCCCCCAAAAAAACACTCAGGTTGTATGCTGGGAGCCCAACCCAGCATGCCCACATTGTTTTTTGTCTTTTTTTGGAAACCTGTAAAATTAAAAACGGTCCCTCGTTCAGTTTAGTGCCCCATCCCCCAATCCACAGCCACCCTCTGCTCACCCACCTCCCCACCCCATACTTACCTCCGAAGCCCGGCACGATGATCTTTGGTGGAGCAGGAACACATCTGCATTCTTCAAAGCCAACCATGAACTGAAGAAATGCTTTATAATGACATAAATGGGCTTGTTTTCAACTTATGTGGATATCTCGGACATTTTCACAAATGTTTGCACCAAATTTTCAACATGGGGTTCTTGGGACCCCATCTCGTTAACTCAGTCACTGTTGTTTCGTTAATCAGTCCCGAAAGGTGATTTTGTGGTCACTGCACGGTATCACCTTTCAGGACTGATTCACGAAAAGACAGTGTCAAGTTTATGAGGTAGGATCCAAAAAAGGCTATGTAGCAAATTTGTGAAAAAATTCCCAAAAATGACTGTGTTACTGGCATGCATAGTGCAGTTCCCATTCACGCTCATAACTTCAAGAATGTTTAATATTTTCACTCCAGATTTTAAACATTGTCATTTTTCCAAACTTCCTTATGAACAGTATAGCTGTCATTTTTCGCATCTGGCCCAAAATGTGTTTTCATGCATGTGGTGCACAATGGCGCGGTCACTGTGTGAAATTAATATTTGGGACAGATTAAGAAAATCACAGTGACAGTGTTCATAAGGAGAGGTCCCAAAAAGTGCATGTTGTAAATTTCATGGAAAAAATTCCCCAAAATGACTGCGTTATCAGCATGCATTGCGCAGTCTCTACGCACGCTCGTAACATTGTCAATTTCTTGTATTCTTACTCCAGATTATCAAAATTGTCATTTTTGCACACCTCCTGATGAACAGCATAGTTGTCATTTTTCACATGCTGCCCAAAACATGTTTTTGCACCTGTGGCACACAATGGACGCAGTCGTTGTGCAAAATCAATGTTTGGGACAGTTTAAGGAAATCACAGTGCCACTGTTCATGAGCGGAGGTCCCAAAATTCCAATGTTGGAAATCTGGTGTAAGAAATCCCCCAAATAATTGCATTACGGGTGTATGTTGAACAGTTTCTACGCATGCTCGTGGCTTCACCAATTTTTTTTATATTTTCACTCCACATTTTCAACATTACCATTGTTTTACACCTCCTCATGAACAGTGCAGCTGTCATTTTTCACAGCCTGTTCGAAATGTGTTTTCGCACCTGTGGTGCCAAATGGCATAGTCATTGTGCAAAATCACCTTTCAGCTAACGAACTGATATTGTCACTGTTCATGAGCTGGGGTCACAAAAAGCCCATGTTGAAAACTTGAAGTGAAAATACCAAGAAACGCCCAGGGCATTAGGCTTTCCCACCATAACGCCCTAGCCTGTAGGGACTGACATGTGTCAGGGATGTGACTTGGGATTGTCGACAGCAACGCTCTCGCCATTCCACCCCCACCCTGCAGCCAGTGACAGGCATCGAGGCGTGCCTTGGACTCTTTAGCCCCAAAATTCACCCCATTCTGCTATACTGCACCCATTTCAGCATATTTCCATATGGAATGGGGTGCGTGTAAATCCCGAACACCTAAGGCACACCTCAACACTTGTCGGTGTCTGCAGGGCAGGGTGAGGTGAAATGGCATGAACATTATTGCTGATGACCCAAAGACACACCCCAGTGCCTGTCAGTCTCTGCAGAGTGGCGTGGGGTTAACGTTGGTTCCATACTTCACTGCCATTCTTAATATGCATCTCTCTAACTCCTGCACTACCAATGTCAACACCAGCAAGACAACATTCGGCATTGACAAATGCTTATTTATGGTTGGGGTGCTTGTTGGTTGGGATTATGTGGGCTTATCTACTGGGTGGGGGGGTTAGGCTATTCTTGTACTGTATTTTGAAATGCCTCTTTGTCTTTCAGCCATTTTCAATTTCGAGGTGGAGTGTATGCACATCACTTTTTCTTTAGAGGTGGGAATGAGGACTTTTTTTCACAGGATCAGACTTGTTTTGTGGGGTAGGGGAGGGCAGCAGGGTGGCTCTTCTCAACCTACCTTCCTTTTCTGGGGTGTGTGGAAGGGGATTCTTTTTGGTGTGAATTCTTTGTAAAGGGTACTTATGGTATCAGTGATTAAGTATGCTTCATGGAATGTAAAGGGAGCCTCCTCTAGGGTAAAGTGGGATCAGCTCCTTAAGCACAATCATCACCTCCAATGTACTAATACTAAGGTTAAAGGAGCTAAGAAGGCCAAGGTCAGCCCATTATGTGCTCCTATTCATTTACCCATAATATGCTATACTATTTCCATCTATCATATGTTTATCCAATCTTCTCTTAAACTGTACCTTTGTATTGCTAGTTACCACTTCTATAGGCTGCCCATTCCATGGCCTCTGAGTAAAAAATGCCTTTCTTTTCTTTGTGTTAAATTTTTTACCTCTAAACTGTAAGGGATGTCCTCTGGTACATATTTATGGGTTTTTAAAGTTTAGGTTTAATTCATTTACTAGATTATCATTATGTATTACATCATAACACACAAGTAGGTCTCCTTTCACTTTCCTGGCCTCCAGTGATATCAGTCTTAGGCTCTCCAACCTCTCCTCATATGGAGCCCCTCTAATTTTAAGCACCATTTTTGTGGCCCGCCTCTGCACCCTCTCCAGGGCAGTTAACCCACCCCTTGATATTGGCCCCCGCACCTGACTGCCATAATCCAATAAGGGTCTAACATATGCTCTGTATAGAGGCATGACCACAGCCTCACTTCTACTGAAGTTTCTTTTGTATAGCCCACAGTACTTTATTTGCTTTAGTTATTTGATTATTATAGTGTTCTTCAAAGGTTAGTTTATTTGATAATTCCAAGATTCCTTTCATCTTCAGATTTTCTCAGGTTTTGACCATTTGGTGTATAATTATGTTTATTATTTCTTTTTCTGAGGTGTATGATGCAACATTTATCAGAGTTAAGACTCATACCCCTTTTCTCTACCCAATCTTGGATATTATTTAGATCCCTTTGAATTGAGTCAGCATTTTCCCTATTTGAAGCAATGCTGGCCAATTGTGTGTCATCTGCATATTTACTTATCCAGTTCAAAGAATTAGTACCCATAGTATCCATGAATATCTTAAACAGCACCAGGCCCAACACAGACTCCTGTGGCACCCCACTAGTCACTGGTACCACCTCTGACAGGTACCCATTTATGCTGACCCTCTGGGTTCTCTGCCCCAGCCATGGATCCACCCATCCTATAATTTGTTCCTTAATGTTTTTGTTTTGTAAACATTTAATGATTTCGTCATGAGGCACTCTATCAAAGACCCTGATGAAATCCAAGTAAATACAGTCCACCGGGTACCCTCCATCCAGTGCTGAAGATATTTTTTCATAAAAAAACAATACATTTATTACACAGGATCTCCCTGCATAGAACCCATGCTGATTCTTGTCCACCTGACCCATAGTTTCTAGGTGGGTCTTTATATAGCCTTTAATTACCACCTCCATCAGTTTTCCTGTAACAGATGTTAGGCATATGGGTCTATAGTTTGTGCGGTCTGCCCTGTCTCCCTTCTTATGTATTGGCACCACATTGGCAGTTAGCCAGTCCAAAAACTGTGTATACAGTTAAAGATTTTATAAAAATTATATTTAGTGGTCTAGCCACCATTGGGGAGAGCATTTTGAGTATGGCGTTTGAGATATTGTCTGGCCCTGCAGAATGTGTATTTAGTCCCTTTATTTCATCCACAATTATTTCTTCTGTAATATCAATACAGGGTTCTGAAGATTCCCTCTTTATTTACCCCTTTTTAGGTTTTTGTGAGAAAAGAGATCTGAAATATTTATTGAACATATTAACAATTTCTCCTGGATCATTCATTATTTTATTCTCAGTTGAGATTGAACAAAGACTGGCCTTAGCTTTACACAGAGAGTTAACATAACCATAGAATTCATGCATGCTGTCATTGTTTGCTGACCCTGCTAGTTTTGTTTCCGTTCTTTTTTTACTTCTCTTATTCATTTTTTTTACATTGGCTCTGTGCCAATTTAAATTCCTCCCAAAGTCCCTATGTTCCTACTGATTTGTGTTTCTCATATAACCTTTGTTTTTTTTTTTGTCAGTTTCTTTATTGCCTTGTTAAACCATTTTGGTTTGATGCCTCTAGTGTTATATTTTTTAACTTGTTTCATATTTTTCCACATATTTCACTTATGTGATCTTTAAAACTATCCCACATTTATTGAGTTATCTGCTAATATTTGTTGCCAGTCCAACCTTTCTGGTTCTATCTGTAGGTTCAACCATGGAATATCCAATGACATTTGGGCTTTTTGAAGGAAGGGGCAGTACCTATGCTTTAAAAAGTGATGCAACACAGCAATGGAACCTATAGAATTACAGAGATGACAGAGGAGCATAAGCATCTGTAAAAAAGGGAGTAAACTTACATAACTAAGCTATAGGGGTCAAACTTTTAAGCACTTTAACAAGATTGTTAAAAAAGTAAACATTGGAATTTGATAAAATGAGTTAGCAACACTGCAATATTGTATTTATTTATTGTGAAGGGGAAGAGATGGTCAAAAATTGAAAACCAGAAACTTTGTCTAAGAAACTGCAAAGTGAGTTTATGTAACAGCAAAGCATGTTTCAATAAGGACAATTTTGTCTCACTAGGTTGAACATAGAAAAGACCAGGGGTTTCAACAGGAAAATAATAATAAAATCTTTGAAAGTTAAGCTTGAATGCCATGAAAGGTAAACAAACTTCTAGCCCTGATATAAAAAGAATACAACCCAAAATGTGGGGACAAAACATCTAATAAACATACTCATGATGTTTTATGCTGTTATATTCATTTACAGATTAACAAACTGTGCAGGCTATTGAGACCTCATCTTAAAAAGGAAAACACAAAGTGCCCTTCACGATTAAAAAGATATATTTATTTTAAACCAAAGATCTATTATAATCAAAAAGTTGAACCTTGAAGTTAAAAATAATTATTTTTTTGGAACTAGATAAAAAAACAACAACACATGAATGAGCACATGAAACGAATAAACAAAAAGCAACAGACTTGCTGTTCAGGTGGGAAAAGTTTATTTACATATTGAATTTGAAGTAGATAATGGTACTCTTCTTCACCTCTATGTATTTTTTTTTAGATAATAATTTGATAGCAATTAAGATATCTGTGTAATGGATTATTTTGTATGTATCATATATGAAGTTAGACCAAAACTAACAGTTGCTGTGTATCATACACAAGTGGTCAAAAGAGACTAACTAGTAATTTACTAAATATGTATTTATTAATAGATACCAGAAGAAGTGGTGTGTTTTAACTGTGAAAAGTCATAATAAATTATTTACAGAGAAACTGACAAACAGTAGCGTTCTGGTTATTAAAACAGTTATCGGTGAGTGGGTCTAATCTCACCAAATCTGTCTGCATTCCTTTGAGGTTATTTGGAGACAGATCCCTCCCAGTGATTTTTTTAATTTTACCTTTACAGACACCAAGTGGGCCACACTGCCAATCTGTGGGTTCCTTGATATCTAAAACTATCCCACATCTCATTTATTGATGTATATGCTAATATTTTTTTCCAGTCCAACCTTTCAAGTTCTATCTACATGTTCTCCATATTAGCTGTTTTGAAATTATAGACTTCCCTGCATTCCTTTATTATGGGTATGTATTCTTTAATAGTAAAAAGTTCACTGTTGTGGTCACTATTACCCAAGGGAAGTTCTATTGTGCACTTACTTATCTGTAGTTCTCTGGTCATTAGTACAATATCCAGTATAGTTTCTCCCTTAGTGGGTTTCTCTACATTTTAAGTTAGCCCTAGCTGGTCTATTTTGGCCAGGAAGGATTTACTGATATGTTTAGTGGCCTGTACCTGTCTCCAGTTAATATCTGTGTAGTTTAGGTCCCCATTATGACTACTTTTCCCATTTCACACCCTTTTTCTATTTCTTTATTATTTGACTAACCTCATCATTCACACCAGGTTGTCTATAAGTAATCCCCAGTATAATAAACATATTTTTATTTAGCTCCAGTCTTATCTATAGAGTCTCTGTTTGTATTCCATCTGCTTCAATTTTCTTTGAAATGTTAATACTTTTTAATTGTTTTGATATATATGCTGCAACCCCCCATCCATCCTATCCACGCAATGAAGTGTATATCCAGGTAGTTCTCTTTCCCAGTCATCCCTGGCAGTCCACCAGGTCTTCTTTAGCCCAATGATATCTATGGTATTTTGTTGAGTAAGCAGTGCTTCTAGTTCTTCCTTTTTGTTCTGTATGCTTCTAACATTTGCTAGCATGCACCTCAGAGGTGATTTAGTCTGGTTGTTAGTCTTCTTGTTTCGAGAGTTGTAACTAATTTTTTATTAGCAGTTTGTGTGCATTTCTTGAGCCTTTCATTGCCCTTTTTACCACCCCCCATTCTACAACAGACTCACCTTCTTATGAAGGAGGATAATTTGTTTCATAGACAGTCTGTTAGCAAAGTTTTTGCTGTTGGAGAAAGTACGAATAGCAAAGGAATAGCTAGTCTTCTGTCCAGGAATGTTCATTTTTACTGTACACAATGTTTGGAGGACCCCCATGGCAGATATAGTTTTGTCAAGAGTTTATTAGAATGTACTGAGGTAATATTCGGTTGTGTATATGGTCCTAATGTGGAAACTCCCTCCTTTTTTACAGAATTGTCTTCACTTTTAGCCCCATTTCTCTCTCTCCCTATAATTATTGGAGGAGACTGGAATATTTCCTTTTCCCAAGACCTAGATGGGATGGACAGACCATGGGCTGACCTGTCACCCACCCAGTGCTCCGTCCAGGGTATGTTTGACTCATTAGGTCTTTTTGATCCATGGCATGTCCTTCACCCTCAAGCTAAAAAGTTTACTTTTTACCCCCAGTCCATGGATCTTCCTCTAGTATTGACTATTATGTTATTAGTCAGACTTTGATGGGTGGGGTGCTAGGCTGTGAGATTGCCCCTGGGGTGCTGTCTGACCTTTCCTTAGTCTGGCTTAAAATGTCCCTATTGCCATCCTTCCAGTGGGAAACCTCTTGGAAACTGAACAATCAACTTCTAAAAGTTGAATATGTTCTCTCCTGTTTTGAGGCACAAATAGAAATATTCACTTCCCATAATGTTGGGTCTACTGGGGAAGTGGATGTAGAGTGGTGTGCCTTGAAATGCTTCCTTTGGGGAGAGCTTATTCATCTGGCTTCCAAGCATAAACAGAAGAGGAAGGAACAATTGGCTGGTTTGTTGAGCCGGATTCAGGAACTTAAAAAACTCCTGAATCCTAGCACTCCAGACTATATCTGTTTGGAACTCTTGTCGCTTAGGGACCAATATGCTGATCTTTTATGAGAACAGGTGGAATATGCCATTTTTGAAATCCATGCTAAATATATTGACCAGGGAGAGAAGGTGGGTTGCCTCTTAGCCCTATGTCTCCATAAGAAGAAGGCTTCTCAGATTGTTTCTGCTATCCAATCAGCCGTTGATGGCACTATCAAAATGACCCCGAAGTACATTGATCTAGAATTTGAAAATTATTACCGGGATCTCTATGGCCCTATGCCCACTCCCTCTTCCTCCTATGATATTAAACAATATTTGGCTTCTGTTCTGCTTCCTACTCTAACTGATGTTCAACAATCACTTCTGTTGGCTCCCTTAACCGAAACTAAAATATTATCAGCTATTCAAGCTTTGCAGCTTGATCAAGCTCCGGCACCTAATAGATTTACTCCTAATTTTTTATAAGCTTTTTGTGACAGATCTTGTTCTATGGTTACACCATCTTTTTCAGTACTTATATAAGACCAGTATTTCTGACAATTCACTCCTAGAAGCCTTGATTGTCCTGCTTCCCTAGCCCAACAAGACCTTAGATAGAGTCACTAATTATCAACCAAGTTCTTTGCTTAATTATGGCATTAAAATAATAGCCAATGTCTTGACTTCTAGGATCAACCAAGTCTGGGCTGACCTTATCTGTAACAAGCAAGTTGAATTTATGCCTTCTCGCTCCTTGAAAGATTATTTCCACAATCACGCCCATATCATTTCCACATTCAGGGACTCGGTTACTCTGGTGGCTTTGGTTTGCCTGGAGGCAGAAAAAGCTTTTGATAGGGTCAATTGGAAATTTTTGTTCACCACCTTAGAGCACTTTGGTTTTTCCCTACCATTTCTCCACTGGGTTAGAATTATATATATTCTTCCCCAACTGCCCATATTTATCACAACGGGGTGTTTTCCACTACCTTCCCCTTATTGTCAGGCACTAGGCAAGGGTGCCCTGTGACTCCTTTGTTATTTAAGCATTACTTAAAATCCCTTTTATTGAAGATCAAGGCTAACCAAGATCTTACAGGAATGCAGGTCGGTTCATGGGAGTTATAGCTCTCTGCATATATGGATGACATCTTATTACACCTCTCATACCCTAAATCTGCTACTCCTGTTGCCTTAGCCACCATCCAGGAATTCAGTGTCCTTTCAAATTATAGACTCAATTTAGATAAAAATTCTGTTATGCCCTTAACCTCCACTGTCCTCAAATCAGATATCTTTGCCTTAGGTCTGTCTTGGTCCCCTAAACAAATAAAGCATTTAGGTGTATTTCTTTCAAAAAGTATTTCCCAACTCAAAAGTTAAACCTTGATAATTTGGTCTCTGCCCTGCAGTAAGATCTGCACCACTGGAAATCCCTACCTTTGACTCTTTGGGGTGTGGTTAATATGGTTAAAATAAATATTCTATCCCCCAATTTTCTACCCCATTAATATGCTCAACATCTGGATTTCCCTCTCCTGGTTTAAGAAATTGCATAGTTTAATCTTGGAGTTTGTTTGGGTGGGCAAGACTCTCGGGTGTGCTTATAACAAGCTGGTTGGCCCTAAAGAAGTTGGTGACCTCAGACTTCCTCATTTTGTCATGTAGTCATGTTAATAAATACTTAAGGTGGTGCTGTCCACAGCCAGAGATTGGATCTTCTGTTAACTTTCCTATCTGGCTGACATTAGAACAAGAGCAGATAGTGCAGCGGGTCTGTCCCCATGGGCCCTCCTGTTCATTGGTCCTAAAGACTTGCCTACTGGTCTTTATAATTCCTTAATTGGTCTGTCTGTCTGCATCCATTCACAACTCTGTACAATTTTGAAGTATAAACAGGTGCAGGACACCTCTCAACCTGTTTTCCGGGATGTTAATTTTAAAATTGGAGGGAAGGTCCTCATGCCTATATGGCTGCCAGAACCTGCATATATCAGGGTGTGTGACTTACTCCAAAATGGTATGTTGTTATCCTCTATCAAAATTTTAGGACTTTATCAGCTCGATAATAAGCTAACATTTAAGGTCTACTAATTACGAAATGTACTCCTGCAATGCTTTGGGACTATCTTTGGTGATATTAATCTTTCAGAGTTCCTGTATTCTGTATTATTTTCTCAGATTTTTCCGGAGTTAGAGGGTATTTCTCAGTATAGGAATACCCAATTCCTACAACATGTCTTCAATTGGTGTAAATCTGGAGGGACCTATATATCTTCATATCCCCAGATAAGTTATGTCTTACTCAAGTTTACATCCTCAATAATTTATATTTCACCCCTCCTAAATTAATGAAGATGGCAGAATTCAATCCCCTTTATGTACGCTGTGTGTGCAAACTGAGAGGACACTTCTACATATTTTCTGAGAGTGTTGTAAGGTGGCCCCTTGTGGACTTCAATTAAAACTAGGGCTGACCCACTGTTAGGGATTCATAGGGATTTCACTCCTAATGTTTGCATAGTTGGAGGTTATAGCAACATAGAGGTGACAAAGCTTAGTTATTTCATGGCTGTAATCTCTGTTAGTGAAAAGGCTGGTACTCCACCACTGGCTTGATACTACCTCCCTGTTGTACCATGGATGGTTGCCGGCACTCTTATTTAATAACCAGATTCTTTCAACAAGAAGTGGGTTAAGCTGCACAGCATGTACACCATGTAAGTGGTTTCAGTTGGGTTCCCAGATGGCTTTACTACCTGTTGCTTATTGCAGTCTAGGAAGACTATTTAAGGGATACCAGTCAGAATGGGGGGAGGTGACAAGCGGGGTTCCCCAGGGGTCGGTCCTGGGACCTACACTGTATAATATACTGTTTAATATACTTGCAAACACATTCCAAATGGCAGATAATGCTTTGATAAGCAAATATGCAGATGACTGCAAACCTGGGGGTGTGGTACAAAATCTTTCAGATGGTCAAAAAGTCCAAGATAATTTAGATCAGCTCTTAGATTGGACTATAAAAAACAAAATAATGTTAAATATATCTAAGTGCAAAGTAATGTACTTGGGTCTCAAGAATCCAAAGTTTATGTATAAATTAAATAATTAAATATTAGAAACAACATCAGAGGAAAGGGATTTAAGAATATTCATAACAGATACATTATCAATGGATGTTCATACAAAAAAAAAAAACAGTTAAAAAATGCCAGAAAATGTTGGTCTGTATTCCATCAACATCAAAAGTAGAGATAGGGAGGTAATTCTTCAACTTTATACCAGTCTGGTACAACCACATTTGGAATATTGCTCCCAGTTCTCTGCCACAACTACTGTAGGAAGTTGAAAATTGAAAGAAGGAGTGGAAAGAAAGATAACAAAAAAGTCGAAGGACAACATAATGTGACATACGGAAACAGGCTACAGAATTTGGGACTATACTCAACTGAATATAGGCAACTAAGAGGGGATCTATATTTAGTATTTAGAGCTACCAAAGATCAAAGGCTAATGGAAAGCATAGGACTTAAAAGATGTGAAGAACAAAATAAAAAGACTAGATCACACAATGGTAGATTAAAAGGTGACATAAATATGACAAAAAGAGCTTGGACTTTTTTTACCCAAAGAGTAATAAAAAGCTGGAATGAATTACCCAGATACTTGATTGAGAGTGAAACTATGGGAAGTTTCAAATATAAATTAGATAAATATATGGGAAGTAAAAAATTCATGTACCACCAATAGAGTAATTAGGTGGTGAGTTCATTAAGGACAAATTGTCTACAAAACTCAAAAATTAACGATGAACCTATGAACTATTAATATGAGTGATTACTTTTCCCCCTTGCCTTCTTTTGGTTATGCCACATCTCCGCCTGGGAAAGGGCGGGTGGGAGGGAGGGTGGAGTGAGGTATGAGATGTGTATGTTGTTCTTTGTTCTTTTTTGTTATTGTTGCATTGTTTAATGTTTGATTGTTCTGTTTTGTATTTCTTATTTTTAATAATGTATATTAAATAAAAAAAAGAATAGGACAAGTAATAGGAGAAACCTATAGAGGCCAATACAGCAGTCAGAATTGCAAAAGTAGACACAGAGATGTGTATTGCAGAGGGGGTCAAGGAAGGGGAAAGCAATCTTCAGATTTATAAGAGAAAAAAGAATGAAGTGGGAATTGTGGGTCTAATGGCAGGGGCAGGGCAATAAAGTAGGACAGGCAGAAAGTAACTATGCTAAATGACTATGAAGTGACTATGACAAATCTACAGGATGCCACAATGAACCAGGGGGCTCTGCCAGTCAGCTGAGAGAAGGTACCTGGTCACATGATATTATACTCACTGCAAGGAAATGGTAGTGGGTAGAAGACAGGTGACTAGTGGGAATTTGGGGGGACCTTATCCAGGGAAAGGTGAAAAAGGGTTCTAATGGGTCACTAAGGGGAAAACTCTAAAAGTAGTAAAGAGGCAGAGAGTAGCAGGGAGGAATTTAAAGAAGGCAGTAAACAGGAAAGCAAGAGGAAAGTCAGGAGACACCCTTGCTGGGGTAGGGTGATATAGGAAAGACTACTAGGAGGTTCAAGGGGGTAGAACCAAACAGAGAGACAGGGATGCAGTAAACAGCAAGAGGTAGAACATATAGCCAGAAATGGGAGTGGTACAGTACAGTGGGTACTGAGCATTAGTTTTTAGGTTGACATGCTTTACATTGAGGTGCTGCCCCATATATACGCATATCTCTGAGTTGAGGGCAGAGGTCAGTAGACCCTGGGCTAAGGGGCCCAGGATCCAGATGGTCTCATCCCTCACCCAGGGGCCAAAAAATCCACTGCCTCTGCCCCAGAGAATACCTAGGGGAAGGAGAGCCATCTGGAGAGTGGTGGGCTCCAAAACGGTGGGGTGGCAGAGTAGGGGCAAATTCCTCCACCTGTGCCACAGCACAACTCCTTTTACTTTCTGGCAGGATGGGACTGCTGTGAGACGGCACCAATACTAGTGTCAGTGGAGGATGTGGGGGGTCCACTAAAGGGGGTAACCCAAGTAGATGGCAGAGGACCCAAGCAGAGGAAGAGCAAGCAGCTTCTGGTGGAGAGAAAGACAAGGTGCCTATCTGATGCCATGGAAAGAGGGATGGTCAACAGATCCTAAGGTTTACTATGGTGGCAGGGTGGGGGGGAGCTGGATGTCATTGTCCACCAGGGGACCAATGACCTAGCTAGTGATGCAGGTGGGTTTGTTCAGGGATCTGGGGAGGTGCCTGAAAACAGGTAGCATGCATTGCAGCTTTCACTGAGGTACTACCTGTAAATGGCCAAGAGGAGGACAGGGAACTACACATATGGAGTTTCAACTAGTGGTTGAAGAAATGGTGCAGAGAAGAGGAGTTCAGCTGCATTGGAGACTGGGGAGAAACCCGGGAGGATGTAGGCCTGTACAAAGGTGATGGCCTTCATCCATCTAGGAGGCAGTCTTCAGTAAATGCAGAGCAGGACACTGCAGCACAGGAGCTAGCACAACAAAACTGGCCCAAAACAAGGAGGAAAACAAAAAAAGCAAAAAGGAAATCCAAAACACTTCTGATCATAGGAGACTCCATGATTCGGGGAGCTCATACCTACCTCCAGCCTGGGCTAGTGTTCAGATGTCTCCCAGGTACATCAGCGTGGCGAGACACTGATCACATTGCTAAAATCATGCAGGAGGCAGGAGAAAACATTGACATCCTGGTACACATTGGGACTAATGAACTCGCCAGCTGGTCAGTTGTGGAGACCAAGGAACACCTGACGAGGCTGGAAGACAAACTGTCATCCATTTCATTCAGCATCTCCTTCTCTGAGATCCTGCCAGTCTGGGAGAGGAGGGGGGGAAGATGAATGAAAGGTCAGAGAAGGGGAGATAGAGGAGCTAAACAAGTGGCTCAAGGGCTGGTGCCAGGAAAAAGGACACAGATTTGTAGGTAACTGGTAACAGTTTGGGGAGCAAAAGTTCTTTAAGTTTGATGGACTGCATCTGAGTAAGGAGGGAGCCAGTGCATTGGGCAGAAGTTTGACGTCTTTGCAGAATATTTAAACTATCAAATGGGGAGAGGGGTGCAGCACCCGATACATTGAATGGGAAGAACACCCCTTCACCCTCAGCTAGTGATCAAACAGAAGTTCAGCATGTTTATAATTCATTTGCATCACCATGTAAGGAAAAAGGTCTGGCTCCCCATACGACACACAGGGGAAACACCATACCTCACCCAACAACTAACACACCAAAATCTGAACAATGGAAAATCATGTACACAAATGCCGCAGTCTGGGAAACAAGATCCCAGACCTGCAGACAACAATGACAGAGGCTAAACTGGACATAGTAGCCATTAGAGAGACATGGGTCACCAGTAACCACACTTGGGAGACTTCAGTACGCACTTCGTACTGCTCAGAAGAGACCGACGTGCAAAGTGTGTGTGTGGGGGGAGAGGGGGGTCCTTTATGTCAATGAAAATATCAAAGCTACAGAAATTCAGAATATACATAAGGAGCCAGAAGAACTGTGAGTTACCCTAGAAACAGGAAATGGGACAGCCATATGAACTGTGGTTATCTACGGGCCTCTACACCAGGGGGAGGACATAGACACATTACTGAAGATATACAAAACATGACAGCTAAAGGGGAGGTTCTGATAATGGGAGACTTCAACATGCTAGACACAGATTGGTCAATACCAGCAGAAACATCCCCCAGAACTAGACACATAGTGGATTCCCTGCAGAGGAGGCCCTCGAACAACTAGTACAACAACCCAAAGAGACAGGGCTATCCTATATTTAGTCCTGACTAATGGGGAAAGGATCACAGATCTCCAGGTAAAAGGTCACCTGGGGGCCAGTGACCATCACATGATATGGTTCAATTTCACCACTAGAACTAAATCATCCCATCCCAAGGCACAAATATAGGGCTACAGAGGAGCTGACTTTGATAAGATGGCCAACAGAGTTAAGCTAGCTCTGGCAAGAAGAAATACAGGTGAGGGGTACAGGCAAGGTGGGCAAGTATTAATGATGCAATACTTTTTTTGCTGTTAGATTTTTTATTATTGTTTTCATTTTTTTTTTTTTTTATTACAGTAATGGTAGCATTTATTCTGAACAGGAGTCTAGTAAAGAGTTGCTGGTTACATATACAACTCAACATCGGAGCAGAAAAAGGCAATGTTATATTTAACCTGTACTTATCCTAATATATCCGGTTCTTATCTTAAAGTGATGGAGAGGCAAGGCTTCCATGCTCCACATTCATACCTCGAAAAACTCTTGCATGCTTCGGGTGCTGTCCAGACTTCTGGCACCCTAGCTAAAAGGAACAAACAAACACAAAGAACCACTATTCTATATATGATTAGGTACATTTACATAAGAATAAGGAGGCATTGTAGTGCCACCCATGTGTACAGTCCTGGTTAGCCAAGTGTGACAGTTGCATTTACATAATCCTGTTACTTTAGTAGAAATCCTGGTTGTACAGTTTCAGCCCACTCCGGTCTTAGGGGTGGCATATCTAACAAAGGGGGTCCAACATTTCTCATTTATTACTAGGGAGTTATTTATCAAGTGGGAACATTTGTCCATAGTAGCAATGTGAACCATGGAGGCGAGGAGCTCTTGGGCACTAGGTATCAGTGTAGTCCTCCATCTACATACAAGAAGCCTCTTCGCCTGCATGGCCCACAGGGCCAGCCAACGGTGTTCCAGCTTTCCTAACTGGGGTGCCTCTGACTTCATACCCAGGAGAAGCAAGGATGGGGACCGAAGAATGCACTTCTTTAACACTTTAGCCCCTACTTCACATATATTGTCCCACACTGGTTGTATCATTGGGCAGGACCAAAGTACAGTATATGGGCCAAGCCTCCAGGGTGAGAGTTACATCTCCAGCATAAATTGGACTTTATTACCCCAGCCTTCTGTAATACTAACAGTGTGCGGTACCAGGAGTGGAAAATTTTATTTTGTATTAACCCACTTCTCGCATCTGTAAAATATTTTTGAGCCCCTTTCCAGCACTCCTTCCACTGCACATCTGTAATCTCCAGTTGTAGAACCCCTTTGCATTTCTGTTTAGGCTTTTCAGTTTGGCTGGGTAGCGAATCTCGGAGAGCACTGTAGTCTGAACTGGCCAACCCTTTTTTTTGTGTTATCCAGGAAGGTGTGTTCAAGGTACCTCTTTTTGCCACCTGGGTCAGATACTTTTGGGATGCACTGCGTATTTGTAAATATTTCCAGAAGTCGGAAGTCGGAATTGACCATCTGGCTGGCAGGTTAGCAAACTAATCTACTACCATGGTGGTCATTGCTACCATATCTTCCAACCTGGCAATACCCTTGTCTACTCAGCCCTTCCAGTACACCATTTTTTTATCTATACACAGGTTACCATTTCCCCATAATGGGGTTAGTTTGATAGGTGTTAAGTCTACCTTCAACTTCCTCCTTACTTTTGCCCAACATTGCAAAGAGGCTCCTATCATGGGATGTTTTTTTAAGTTTGTTGGGGGGCTATTATAGACAAGCAATGACAGAGAAATCTTTTGACTTACAGCGTGCTCTATATCCACCCATTGTGGTTGAGGGTGGTCCCTGTACCCAACCAATATAGCAGCTGTGCCAGGTGAAATGCCCACTTTTAACCTGCAAACCAAGGAAGAAACCACCCCCTCATGCTCTAGTGAGACCGAAGTTTGTTCCTACTATACCTGGGGGGCTTCCCTTCCCACAGAAAACTCCCTATTGCCTTATCTATCTTCTGGATCCAGCTTTGTGGTAATGACAGGGGGATATGTGCCAGGAAATAGAACATTTTTGGGGCCAGGATCATCTTAATCGCAGCTATTTTATCTGCTAAGGTTAAATGAAGTTTGATCCATCTGGACATATCCTCCTGTATTTCCACCATAAGAGGGTGGAGATTATATTCCCATAGCTTTGAAAATTCGGCAGAGAAACGAATATCTAAATATATGATGCTTTCCCCCCGCCCACTTCAGACCTGTGTCCCCCAGTACAGATGGTTGGCATCTGGAATTGAGAGGGAGAACTTCCATTTTAGTGGCATTTAATTGAAGTCCAGAAATTCCCTTAAAGTGGTGCAGGGTGGCGAGTATAGAGTGTAATGCCTCAGCTGCATCCGCAACTAGGACAAGGAGGTCGTCAGCAATAAAAGGGTGGTGTATTCTATGTTTCCAGCTGGTATCTCCTTTATAGACTGACTACCCCGAAGATGTGCCGATAAAAGCTCTACAGACAACACAAATAGGAGGGGGGAAGTGGGCAACCTTGCCTAGTACCACGGGCCAACTCGAAAGGTGGAGAGAGGGTAGAGTTGGTCAATAGCCTGGCCATTGGGGAGGTGTACAGGGCTGTTACCCAGGATCGGAAGTGAGGGCCTATTCCCAGCTTTTCCAGCACCTCATGAAGGTAATCCCACTCCAGGGAATTTTACGCCTTTTCTAAATCTATAGCCACCGCCGCTGCTGGGGTGTGTAGTTGAGACGCGATATGGGCTAAATTAGTTAAGGTCCTAAAATGATCTGCACTGAACCTGCCTGGGACAATGCCTAATTGGGAGGGGTGTATTAACTTCCGTAACAGGGTACCCACTCTTAGTGGTAATGCTTTGGTAAATATTTTACTACCTACATTTAAAAGTGAGATTGGTCGGTAACTATCAGGGGAAGTGGGATCTTTCCCTTTTTTGGGCAATATGGTGATGACTGCTTCACGTAGTGTGGGGAGCAGTATTCCTTGCGCCTCTGCCTCAACATAAACTTGTTGAAGTATTGGGGCAATAATGTCTGCTAAGGCCTGCCAGAATTCTACTGAATAGCCGTCCCCCCCCCCCACCGGGGCTTTCCCTGGTTTAAGAGAAAGTAAGGCCTTTTTTATTTCCTCTATAGTTAATGGGGCATCCAGTTGCTCCGCCTGCTGTGAAGTTATAGTGGGGAGTTTCAATGTTTGCAGAAAAACTTGAGTTGCTTGGGGATCTGCCTGTCTAGATGAGGCATACAGGGATTGATAGTATTCTGCCATGACTTCATTTAATTCTCCACTTTTAGTACGCATCAGTCCTGCAGTATCTCTCAGCCCAGCTATGTATCGGTCCATTTGCTTTTTCTTTAACCTATATGCTAACACCTTCCCCCCTTTCTCTCCCCCTCCCCAATATTTGTGCTTCAGTCTCAATATACAGAGATCAGCCTCCTTGATAAAAGAGAGTTTATCTCCATTTCAAGACCCACTATCTTTCTTCGTAGAGAATCATGTCTTACTTTCCCTCTTTGCTCCTTATGCTGTCTCTGCACTTCTTTAAGCTCCTCTTCCAGGTTCATAATTTTCTTTCCCTACCTCTCCTTCTCACCCCTGTGTAAGCAATAATTCTGACTCTCATGGTGGCTTTAAAAGCTTCCCACCTGACCCCAGCTGTGGTGTTCTGTGCTGGGTTTTCCAAAAAAAATCCCTGAGCCTCCACCTTAGTCCATTCTAGGAAATTTGCATCTTTTATTAACAAGGGATCTATCCTCCAAGAGGTAGAGGTGGGAGCACAGAGGCCCCACATCACAGACAGATGCACTGGAGCATGGTCTGAGATTACAATAGGAACTATATTAGACTCCATAGCTGCCTGTGTAATCTGAGGAGATGTTAAGAAAAAATCAATACTGCTGTAGGAGTTGTGTACCATTGAATAAAAGGAGTAATCTTTTCCCCTGGGTTTCAGGACCCGCCATATATCCGTTAAACCTTGATCACCCATCCAGTTCAGCAGGGCTCTCCTACCCTTCCTGTGGGCTGTGTCTTTTTTTATTGGGGTTTTGTCCACCATGGGGACTAGCACTAAATTAAAATCCCCTCCAAAAATGGTGGGCATATTATTTTTATTCATGTCTAAAAGCACTTGGGAGGTTTGGTGGAAAAAGGCCGCATCGTTCTCATTTGGCCCATAAATGTTCCCCAGTAATATAGGCCCTGTGGGAGTCTGTAATGTACCTATCACCCATCTGCCTTGTGGGTCAGCCCTAGAGGCAGTGAGAGACCAGTGCAGTTGCTTATGCATTAATATAGCTACTCCATGCTTTTTTGTAGCAGCTGAGGCATGGATCTCTATGCCCGCCCAGTCCCTTTTAAGAAGCCCATGGCCCTTCCCATCTGGTTTTTGTCTCCTGCAAAAAAAACACTTGGGCTTTGATCTTCTTCAGATACGACAGTTCCTTCTTTCTCTTCACTGGCATATTCATGCCTCTCACATTCCAAGTAATGCAGATTATTTCAGCCATAGTCATAACCCTCGAAGCAATGAAATGTGAGATGCTAAATCCAAACTGCCTGTGAGGACGAGAAGGTACCATTCTACAACACACCAGTACCCGTAGCCCAACCCAGATTTTGGTTCCAGACCCTGTGACACATTTAGGATCCCTTTACCTTATACAGCCAGTCTACCAGTGTCTCTGTACATACCCCTGACATTCCTTGACAACCAGGTTATACTAGCATACATGTTAAACAGGTACCACCCTATAATCTTAAACACAACCACACAAAACAATCAAACACTAAACCTATTTACATGTTGCAGTTCTGTGCTTCGATGGAGCCATCCTGCATATAGGATCATTTGCCTCCCTTGGAGAGGTCTGATCTGCAGAGTAGTTCCCAGGAACGTAGCGGTCTGGGCATATCTTGACCCAGCCTCACCCTGTTTGTCAGAGACCCTAGCAGTTGAGTGGGGGGAGCTGTGTGCCTAGACGTGCCCCCAGGAGAAAGACTGCACCTTCCTAAATACATTCCACAGCATAGCAGTCAGTTGGCCATTACAAAATTAAAACTAGGGTTACCCATATACGGCGAAGTTTCATCTATAAGCCCTTTTGTTATGTCCCTTCTCTTAATGTCATGGAGGTAGGTGAAATTTACCTTGCAGAGAAGGCCCTTAAACCTTTGACCAAGAGGTCCATAGGCCTTATCTCATACTCCATCAGGCTACTGGCCCTTGTACCCCATCATAACCTGGGTCTACCCTCCAAGCACATAGCCATGTAGCACCCGACAACTGATCTCTCATCTTAGAGTACCCAGGCCCACACGCAGCTCATACCCTGAAACCCAACCTCCAAAAGTGCCTATAAAGTGTTCCCCAAATCACATACCATACCCAGGAATTGACTGCACACACAGCAATGTATACTATTTGTTTGCTGCCCCTGCCCTCCCCCATATTGAACCACCCGCAAGAAGTTGGCTCTAGCCCTGATATCAATATGCCCTGGAGGGGTCAAAGTCCCAGTGTCTCGTGATCTCATGGGCCCCGATTCTTAAATCAAATCATAAATCAACACCCCAGCCCAGATAGTATCTGCTATGCCCCTATACCCCTTGCTGCATAAGGCTTAAAACAAAAGCGTTACTTATCTAATTGACACCAGAAGCTGCTGCTCCCCTCAAGGATCCTGGTAACTCGATGTTGCTGCTTTAGTGGCCTGGTCTCCTTCGTGGTCTTCGGATGCTGCACCTGAGGAGTGCAGTTTCTTCTGCAGTTCCTCGCCACCGTTACCATCCAATGCCGCCTCATTCACCGTAGTACAGCTGGCCCGGGGATCTGCTTCTACCCTGGAGATTCCTTCCTCAGAATGCGCATTGGGGGGAGGTGAGGGAGAACTCAGTGTCTTGTAGGGATTGCGGGTCATGTATTGCACCAGGGCCGTGCTTTCACTGCGTTGTACCTCCCGGTCTGTTGTCTCAGTATACAGGCTGGTTATAATATGGGGGTGTTCTCTTCGCCTGTGGCTGTCTCTCGCTATTCTTTTTCTACTTCAGTGAGGGAGGCCAGTGGAAGACTCAGGCTGCATTTCAGGGTCTGTCACCATCTCTTCTGGTTCTGAGGGGGTCTGGGCTAGTGGAAAGGTTAGGCGACTCACCTAAGTGCCTGTTCAAAAAGTCCTCCAGGGCTACCTGGGTTTCAAAGAGGAGTGGGGTTCCATTGTGCACTATCCGCATTGTGGAGGGGTACCTTAAAGAATACTGAATCCCTAGTTTTTGCATTTTATGGCACAGAGGGGTATATTCTCTTCTCTTAATTGATAGCTCCCTGGAAAAGTCCGGATACAATGATATGGAGTGCCCCTGCCAGCTCAAATGGCCCACCTCTCTGGCACACTGCAGCAAAGCCTACCGTGTGTTGTATGATAGCAATTTGAACAAAATAGCCCTTGGCTTGCCTCCTTTAACCGGAGCTGGGACAGTAGATCTATGCGCCCTTTCTATCTCTAGGTGAAAGTCTGCTTGCAGGCCTAAGATCTCAGGGAGGGTTTGTTGAAGGAACATAGCAGTGTCTCTTTTCTCCACACCCTCTGGGAACCCTATTACCAGTAGGTTTTTTCTTCTGCTCTGATTTTCCAAATCGTCGACTTTGGCCAGAAGCATATTAATTTTACCCTGCTGATCCCTCTGCATTCCTTTGATGACCTCAATTTCTGAATCTTGCACCAGCACTTTCTGTTCGATTATTACTATCTGCTCTGTTAGGTTTTTAATTGCTTCTGTGGTGTGATGCGATGCATCGGTTACTTCATCCATCCTATGAAGTCATTTTTCAGAAAGGCTGTTGAAGTATGTCAAATTGAGTGTTGAGCCCGGCACCTCCACTATTTTGCAGGCCGCGATATTGAAGAGGGCTTTTCTAGCTAGTTTTTAGCTGTCTACATTTAAAATAATTTTTATATTCATACGCCGGAACTCTTTTAAAATACTTCTCAGTAATTCCTCTCAATTTTAACCTCCGTGGAAGTGGGTTAGTCGGATATAGATGCCTGCATGCAGCAGCTCCAAAAAGTTAAGCTGCCATTCAGTTCAGCAGTTAAGCCACGCCCCCAATGATGCAATACTTGAAGCAACATCCCATTGTGATAGAGAGAAAGGCAAGAGCAAGAGAAGGAGGAACCCACTTTGGTTCTCAAAAAGTAGCAGAACAGGTCAGAGCCAAAAGGTTGGCCTTCAGGAAATATAAGGGAACTCAGCGGGATGAAAATAGGGAGGTATACCAAACTTCCCTAAGGGAAGCATGGAAGGCAGTAAGTCAGGCAAAGGCCCAAACCAAGGAAATATTAGCATGAACAGTAAAAGATGGGAACAAGACTTTCTACAGATACATTAGTGAAAGGAGAAAGTCCAGAAGGGGTATTGCTAAGACCAAATGGGATAAGGGGAAGTGTGTGGAAGAGGAACAAGGAAAAGCATCTATCCTAAATAGATACTTCTGCTCAGTATTTACTGAGGAGAAGGAACGGCAGGGCCCATAGCTCAGCACCATGGACATGGTGGGAGGGAGGTGTGCACTAGTCTCTTCACAAAAGAATGAGGTCCTACAAGAGGTCGCTAAGTTCAGAGTGGACAAGGCAATGGGACCTGATGGCATGCAACCCAGGGTACTAAAGGCGCTAAGGGTGGAACTAGCAGAGCCATTATCAGAACTGTTAAGTGAGTCTCTGAGCACAGGAGAGGTCCCAGAAGACTGGAGAATGGCTCATGTGATCCCGCTTCACAAGAGTGGTGGCAGGAAGGAGGCAGGGAACTACAGACCAGTCAGTCTTATCTCAATAGTGGGCAAGATTATGGAGGCACTCCTTAAGGAAAGGATAGTGCAAACCTGGAATCCATAGGAGTACAGGATCCAAGTCAGCATGGGTTTAAAACAGAAAGATCCTGTCAAACTAATCTCATAGATTTCTTTGACTGGGTAACCAGTGTGGTGGACCAAGGGGGTGCAGCTGATGTCACCTACCTTGACTTCAGCAAAGCTTTCATTACTGTTCCACATAGATGATTGATTAATAAGTTGGGTGAGTCAGAAGTTGGTCAACTAGGTGGCAAACTTGTTGGCAGGCAGAAAACAGAGGTGGTGGTAAATGGCATACAGTCAGAAGAGACGCAAGTCACAAGTGGTGTACTTCAAGGATCAGTCATGGGGCCGTTCCTCTTCAATATCTTCACCAGTGACTTTGCAGATGGACTGGAGGGTAAGGTTTGTCTGTTTGCAGATGACACCAAGACCTGCAACAGAGTAGATGATCCAGATGGGGTGGGCAGAATGAGAAGAGAGCTGGATAAATTGACAAAATGGTCCCTATTTACAAGACACTGGTTAGGCCCCATCTGGAGCACTGCATTCAGTACTGGAAGCCGCACCTACACAAGGACATTAAAAAAATGGAGGTAGTCCAGAGAAGGGCAGCCAAAATGGTGCAAGGACTGCATCAGAAAACATATGAGAACAGATTAACGGAGCTCAATATGTATACACTACAGCAAAGGAGGGAGAGAGGTGATATCATTGAAACGTTCAAACTTCTTAAAGGCATTAACAAGGTGAAAGAGTCTAACATGTTCCAATATAAGAAAAATCACAGGACAAGAGGACACAGCATGAGATTAGAGGGAGGCCAATTAAGGGGTAATGTGAGGAAGTTCTTTTTCACAGAAAGGGTGGTGGATGCATGGAACGTCTTAACTCAGGAAGTGGTGGATATGAATACAGTGCAGGGCTTCAAATAGGCATGGGATAGGCATAAGGGAGCAGTACAGATGAGTATGAATAGATAAGCCATTGACAGAGTACAGGCCTATGGCTGGCACATTCATAAGGTAGAAAAAATGGGCAGACTGCATGGGTCTTTTGGTCCTTATCTGCCATCAGCTTCTATGTTTCTGTTTCTAAATGGTTTGAATGTATGTTGATGAAAAATTAAACTACTTGAGGGGGTGGCAGAAGGACAGAGAAAGTCATATACTGCCCCCCACCACAAAATGGAGCAGGAGGAAAGGAGAACCTGAGGAGAAACACTCCGCCAGAGAGCATGTTCAAGGAAAAAGAAGGAGAACTGGAGACAAAGGAGCAAGGAACAAAGCTGGTAATATGAGCAGGGAAAATGAGGCAGTGGCAACAGATGGAAGGAGGGATTGCAAGCAGGGTGGGAGAAAGAAGAGGAAAACCATGTTTGCAAGTTGAGTAAGTCTTGTCAATAAAATTGCAGATCTTTAGGCTATCATGGCAGATGCAAACAGGGACATGGTGGCCATCACTGAGTCATGGTGTACAGAAAATCTTGACTGGGACATGGCAATTTTAGGATACATGCAGTTCAGAAAGGATAGGGAGAGGAGGAAAGGTGGGTGATTGTGTTATATGTCAGGGAAGATATTCTGTAAATGCAACAAAAATGCAAGGGGGTAAGGAGGGGCTGAAGGTACCATGGGTCACCCAGGAGACAGCAGCCAGAGCTTCCATTTGCACTGGGGAGATTTCCAGACCTCCAGCACTGGGGAAAGATCTAGACAAGGAAATGGGAAATGCCATTAGCAAGATGGCAGATAAGGGGAAGGTACTGTTGGTTGAGGACTTCAGTCTGTTCCACCAAGTTGCATCGACAGGAATTCTGTTGATCAACATTACAGTGATGGCACAATGCCCACAGCCAGCATTGTGCCATCAGTGGAAACAGGTGTTTTTAGTGGGGGGCTTCGCCACCCACCCCCCCATGTGGAGGGCTTTTCCCTTCTACATCCTTCACACTATAGATTATCAACTGTGAGCCAGAGTTGTTTCAGGGAGTGGGCAAACTCCCCAGAGACAGCAGTGTCAGAAAACCCACGGACTATCACAGCGAACAGCTGATTCTGTGGCTGTAATGGTCTTCACTGTTTTTCCATTGCTGCAGCAATGGTATACGACTTTAGTCTACCAGATATTGATTGCAGCCTCCCAGTCATAGCCTTGGCTAGAATCAGTGTCATCATAGACTCCTGCTGGCAGCATTTCTGAGGAAACTTCTCCAGGAACCCAATCATGATGGAAAATACTGGACCTGCTGCTTATGAATAGGGATGGTGTTGTTGATGTCAGGGTGAGATGCCACCTGAAGACCAGTGGGGCAAATCACACAAAGAAGAGGGTCTTGAACCTCAGGAGAGCAGATTAAAAAATGAGTGAATGCTTTAGAGATGCTCAGGCAGGGGAATTACCCTGATGCGGTGATGGGACAGTGGGCCAGTTTAAGGGATGAAATACTGATGGCAACAAGCCTCGGCACAAAACAGGTCAGCAAAAGCAGGAGGAAAAAGAGACCAACATGGTTACCAAGGGAGGTGGATGCATGGGTAATGGCAGAAATGGCAGCATTCAGGAGATACAAGGAGATGCAGAGGGAAAAGGACAAATAGGTCTACCCACAAAAATGGAGGGAAGCAGGGAAGGTGGTCAGAGGTGCTAAGGCACAAACTGAGAAAAGAATAGACATGGGGTAACATAGGGGAACAAAACATTTTATAGGTAAGTGAAAAAAAAATACAAGCTGAGGAATTGTGATGCTGGGGGTGCAGAGGGGAGACTGTGCAAAGCATGATCAGGAAAAAACAGATATAATGAAAAATACTTTTGTTCTGTCTTCAAAGTGGAAGAGGAAAGGGACAGGCCACACAAAGGATACAGAACCACAGGAGGGATGGACGTAGACAAAAGTCCATTTGAAGAGGAAAGAGTCCTCAAGGGACTTGCAAATCTGAGAGTGACTGCCCTATTCAACAATAACTCACTAGACACAGGGGTGGTCCCAAGAGACTGGAGAAGGGTAGATGTAGTCCCTCTCATATAAGTGGCACAGAGAAGAGGCTGGCAACTACAGGCCAGTCAGTCTGACATCAGTTGTGGGTAAACTGATGGAGTTACTTCTAAAGAAAATATTATAGATCACCTTACATCCAGCAGGTTATGAGACTTAAGGCAGCATGGATTCATGGGAGGAGCATCATGTCAGACAAACCTGATAGATTTCTTTGAGTGACCAGAAAAATAGGTTGGGGGAGTGGTTAATGTGGCCTACTCAAACTTCAACAAGGCCTTCAACACCATGCTACATAGGAGGTTCATAAAAAAAACCTTGGAAACTTAGGGGTGAGAACCAAGGTGGCAAACTGGGTACATAATTGACTGACTGATAGGTGACAGAAGGTGGTGGTTAATGACACTCACCTAGGGGAAGGGAGAGTGACCAGTGGGGTTCCTCAGGGCTCAGTATTGGGTCCAGTCCCCTTTCCTGACTTTATAAGTAACTTTGAAGAAGAACTGGAAGGGAAGGTGTGCCTCTTTGCAGATGACCCCAAGATCTGCAGTAGAGGGGACACTCCACAGGGAGTGGAGAGAATGAATAGAGACATGAAAAAGATTAAGGAATGGTCAAGGGAATTACAGCTGGGTTTCAATGCGAAAAAAAACCCAAAGTAATGCAGAAACTATGTGGCAGAGCACAGAATAGGGCAGAGGTATAGACAGTCACTAAACAGGAAATGGACCTAGGGTTAATCATAATGGATGCTAACAGTAGCAAGGCAGTGTGACAAATCAGAAAGGAAAATCAGTGAGATGCTGGGCTGCATAGGGATGGGTACACACCTGGAGTATTGTGCCCAGTTCTGGAGACCACAACTCAAAAAGAAAATAAGGTAAAGGCCATTAAAAGAAGGGCAGCAAAAACGGTTCAGGGTCTTCACCAAATTTCCAATGAGGACAGAATGAGGGATTTCAAACAATTATACCCTAAAAGAGAGGAAGGAGAGGGGAGACATAATAGAAACCTTTAAATACTTCATGGGTGTGTATAAGGTACAGGAAGGGAGCATTTTTCAGAAGAGAAGTTTACAAGAACTAGGGGGCATGCAATGAAGTTGGAGCAGAGAAATTTAGGAAGGATGTGAGGAAGTACTTCTTCACTGAGATGGTGGTGGATGCCCGGATGAATTTTCCAGCAGGTATGCTGGGGAGAAAACCATGTTTGGCTTCAGACATGCATGGGACAGATAAAAAACAACTGCAATCAAAGTGCAGGAGGAAGAGAAGGTGGCTGGAGACCCGGTGGGGTTTGTTGTGGCAGAATAGTCAGGGAAAGGAGGGGCAAACTAGGTGAGCCAAGTGGTCCTTAACTGCCAACAAATTCTTTCTATGTTTCTATTACTAAAAGCTAAAAAAAGACTTTTTCAAAGGAAAATTTGATAAGATAGGCTTGATTGACTGGTGATAAACAGAGAAGTGATCTCTTACTCAATTGAGAGTTTGACTCCACCTCCCCTCATCTATGATCTTAAATGAAGCGTGATATTTCCACATAACACTCACCAGCAATTGAGTCGAAGTAAAGAATATATACTGTACTTAAAGTCCAACTATGGTTCAAGCAAGAAGTAAGATGGCAACAAACACATCTAAAGGGGAAAATAAAGTGTTGAAAAGTTGACTAAACAAGCAGGGTATAAGATGTTAAAGGAAAAATGAGGGGAAAATGGGAAAAAGAAAGCAGGCAAAAATCAAACAAAAATAAATCATCTGGAAAGACTAATTGTACAGGGTAGAGCTGATATCTTTCTGAGTTATGATGGTAGTAAAAGCAGGGGAGTAAACCTCTGCTAGCATCCACTACTAGAAGTCCCCCTAAAGGGTTACAACTCATTTTTCTGTTAATATAAATTCTAGCTCATCTGTGCTGACAAATCGAAGTCAGATTTATCAACTGAAGTAATAGGTTATTCACTGGAATAATAGGTTATTCATTGGATGTTAATGAGCAGTACATGCTGTACAAGCATGTGCTCATTCATTGACAGCTGAGTTGGCAGGTAGCCATGGAGGAAAGCAGAGAGCTGTGCTGGTCGCCTGCTCCATTTCAGGATGGGGGAGTGGGCTGGGACATTACCTGCCAGGGTAGGGGGGGCAAGGGAGGGACCACTAGACCACCAAGGAATAAGTTAAAAATACATATGGGGGATGGGGATAGGGAGGGAAGGGGGTTCACTATATCAGCAGGGAAAAAAATATTTTGCAGTACGGGAGATAGGGATGGAGGTGGGGGTTTCATCAATGACTACTGACTACTGCTGGATATGGATGGGTGATCAGGTGGGGGGAGGGACCACTAGCCATGGGGGGTTACTGACACATCAGGCAGGGGTGGAGGGAGTTACATCACTGAGTGATATTGACTATTACTGGACATGGGTAGATGATTGGGTTGGGGCAAGGACTGCTAGCCACCAGGGTTTTTTTAAATACATGGTGGATGGGCAGTTGATCGGTTGGTTGAGTTGTCACTAGCCACTGGAGTAGGGAGGTTTTCGACACATCAGATGGGTGATTGGGTGGGGGAAGAGACCCCTAGCCAGTAGGGGGATTATTAACATGTTGGGTGTGGCAGAACAGGGCAAAATCTCACGCAAACATTCAGAGGTTTTCCATTCCACCTAAGGCAGAAGCTCAGAAACGTCCGTGAAAGTTGCCAAATTTTGCAAAAGTTCTGCTATGGTGGAAATTGCAAGTTTTGCACAACCCTGATCCTTACTGTTTCGGTTGGAAAACAGCCACAAATGGTGCATACTGGTTGACAAGATGTTGGATATCTTGAGCAAGTCCTGGCTATTAGAAGTATCCTCTGGTCAATGCCTTCATTTGACAGATTCTGGAATGACTGTCATGTAAGTAAGAAAGTAATCTCTTACAGAACTTTGGAGGTATCACAACACGAGCTCCCCACAGAACACAGCATTGCTCTGTGGAAAACTGTTCCTTCTTGTCTAAGAAAAGTCAGAGAGTTATGTCTCTTGAAAAGTTGGGCCAACCATTTAGGGTGACATTTAGGACTTAAGGACTTTAGAGAGGACAGGATTTCTCTGCTGTGACATCCTGTGAAACAATGGGTCATTCTTCAATATGTGAAAGATGGAATACTGCTCCATCATCTTCCTTCTGTGTAGCATCTTTTCATGGCAGTCTCGATAATGCATCTGCATTTGCATGATCTTGAGAACGTCTATATTTGATGTCATAGTCATATGCCAACAAAATCAGGGCCCATCGTATGTTTCTTAATTGGCGGGCCGTTCTAAGAGACCTAAGTGTATACTGTTTACTTTTTAACTGATTATTTTAAATCCCATTAATCTTGATAAACAAATAATGGTTTATTAGTAACTAGACCCTTTCCCCTGTCTGCTGTTAAAATTTTACTTCTGTAACTTTAATGTATGGTAAAGTACTGACAATTTAAAAATGAGCAAACACATTTTTTTTTCTCTGCAGAATGCTCACTCAGAGCACCTGAAACAGCACCTTTGTGATGCTTGGAATGTTTCTCAGCTTAAAACAGAGAAATCCACTCCAGGGGCATAGTTAGCTTTTTTTACAGGGAGGCAAAGACTGCTAAAAGTCCCGCTTTTCCTCGTAAATCCAAATCAACAGGCCGGGGGTCTGGGGGCTGCCTAGGCCCCCATAAGCTGTCAGGTTTTTGATGCATTCTGGCGCATTTTAAGGGTCATTTTGGCACTGGCTGCTTTTAAAGCCTTCTTTGACTTGTTACTAAATAACCACTATCCCTATCAAAATAACTAGCTTTTTATTTTCTTTATAAAAAATTTCAGATCTAAAGCAACTTCTTGATCAGTATGAAGGAGCAGAAACCACAAACGTCTCTTATCCAGAAAAATTAGCCATAAAATGTTCACATTGGGAACCATATTGCATACAGGGTTTCCAAATGCTGTTAAAAATAAAATACAGTATAAGGGAAGTGACCACTGAAGATAAAATATGCTACCACCATTTACAACTTTTTTGTCTATTGCTGTCTCTGTTGTCTCAAGTTAAATTATGGCTACTGGCTAGCCACAGTAAAAGAAAGCCCTATGTAGCAGCGACCAAGCAGTTCCTGACAACTGACCACAGCTGCTTGGCTAAAAACAAATCTTGCAATATAAATAATACATACAGTATTTGTAATGAAGGTCACAGACCACTCCAAGTAAATGTTAGCATTGATCTCTGGCCTTTATCATGATGCATCATTATTGTGTTATACAAATCATACTAGTATGGTGCAGCAACTGCTACAACCCAGAGCCCATGCCATCCAGACCCATTCAAACAATAGAGAAAAATGTATCCCCCAAAGTGTGAGGTAGTACAAGCTGGTATTCCACACCTCAAGTATTGGTCCCTCAAAGAAGATAGCAAGATGAGGTTTGTTCATAATGTCCTACAGTACAACCAAATGGAACATGAAACTTCATAACACTTTGTCCAGAGATTACCAAATAAAAAAACATGTGAACTTAAAAAAACGCAAATCTCCCACAAAGGACACAATATTTACTCAGTGCAGTGCAACCAAGTTTCATTTACTTTCCTGTTAATATTTAAAACCATTAATTATTTCCAATATTGGGGGCTGAATACATATTGAGAGGGTAACTCTACCCATGGGGTTGAAATTTCCAGTAGTGGTAGTACTGTAGCTTGGTTTGTGATTTACAGTGACACTCATACATTTTCAGAGAGGCCTGTATTACTGTGTCCTTCTCTGTGACAGCATGTGTGAATTTATGAAACTTCTTTTATCACACATTTTATCATAAGGTAAGGGCACAGTAATACAGTGCTCTCTGGGTGTGCTGCTGACCTAGCGGTCCCTTGGCTGAGCCTCAGCCTCAAGACACACTGTGTTCCTGATGGGCTCTTCTCACACTATAACCCCTGCCTTCTCTCTCCACATATTGCTTTAGCTCACTTCCCTGCTCTCTCTCTCTCTCTCTCCCTCCCATTCTGTTCTCTCCATTCTGCTGCTTTCCACAGCTTTAAATCTGTGTGTTATGACCCAGTGAAAGCAGCTAAACTAAGAGGTACAAATGAACAGTTGCTATGTATTTCCTTCAGCAATGGGTGACACTGTTTCCACTTCATTTTCATGTAGCAGTGTTTTGTTAAGATTCAGTCTTAGTGGCATTGATGGATTATGAATTGTGATACTCATCTGACTCCCCCATCCCCACCCCAACCCCATAAAACAAATGTACTAACCCCTCAGGAATACCATAAGGTTACTCTGGCAGCATCACTCATTTTGACTTTGAGTTAGTTGATCTTCATTTAAAATTTTAATGATTCATGACCAAGGCATGGGCCAACAAGCTGCTCCACAACCAACAAATCTGTAAATGGATCTTCAAAGGGTCCCTGCCAGTCCTCTAAAGCCCTAAGTATAAGTTACCTGTGTCTCCTGTCCAGGTCAGGATCAGGAGACTCTCTTATCTTGACACACGGCTTGCCTCTCAGCACTTGGCCCCTCTGCTCTGGCTGGCACTGTGTGGTCTACTCCACTCTTGCCTCCCCCCTCGTAGTGCAGCCTGTGGCCCATGGGTCAACCTGCGGCCTGCTGCTGTGGTTTGCTCTGGGCCCAACACGACTCTCCGACTCCTCTCCTCTGCTTTCTTTTTCCTTCCTGGGCTGGGCCTCGCTGGCAGCAGAGTGTGTTCGCTGGTGGGCCTCTCGGTGGGGACCGGAACAGGGAATTATCTAACAGGCAAGTCGTTGAAGTCGGCGATGGCAACCGAGGAGAAATCCTTGAACTGACAGCAACGGGTTGGTGAGTTACTCATGGATGGCAGAGTGTGGACTGACCACAGCGTGCACTACAGTCCCACTGCTACACTTCTGTATGACTGGTAGTGGCAACTGGGCAAGTAATAGCGCCATAATGGTTTACAGCTTGTGCAGGCATGACCGTGACTGTGGCTGCAGTGCTCTGTGATTGGCTGCAAAATGCAGGTCGCTGTGGTTACGGCATGCTTGTAGCCAATCAGAATATTTGGGACAATCATAGGGAGTTGGACAATACTTAATATATGTAAAAAAAATCTGCACAGTCCCCAGAGCCTGCCTCAGCGCCCTCCCTGTCCACTACTCCACTCCTCCCAACTAGGTCCAGCCAGCCCAAGAGCAAAAAAGCAAAAAAAAAAAAAAAATGCAAGCGAGCAAACCCAAGAAGTCCCAGTCTCTCTTCTCGAGGGGGCAACCTGCCCTTTGCCCCCCCCCCCGTAATCTACACCACTGATCCACTCTAAGCTAAGAGACATGCTTTCTCTCTAATAAGGAGATACATTTTACTTTACCTTTTATGTGTACTGTGGGGGTATAGGAATAAAAATGATTGTGTACTGTTTATTTAAATTTGATAGAAAACAAAACACATAATTTTGCTTTCCAGTTGATGTATCATTTCATACCTCAGCTTTATCTGTGCTAAAAAACAGCAGTTCTTTCTAGCTTGTGGGACCTAAAGCTCTGCCAGTTTCTCATCTGAGTTTTGATACAAAATTACAATTTCAAATCTGCTCAGCACCAGAAGCAGCTCAGCCTCTTTCACAGTTGAATATTGATAGAAAATAACTTTAGATCAGCCCAGCATCTGTGTGGTAGCACACACTTTTTACTGAGCTGCTGAAAAGTGGACCAAAGGATTTACATAAGCAATAAGACACGACAGGGTGTGCATGGAACATATTTTACCACATGGCAAGGGGCGTACTAAGGCACAAGGCCTTGGCTGAGTGCCTTTAGCCCCTGG
The DNA here is from genome assembly GCA_016271365.2 of Neoceratodus forsteri. Classification (NCBI taxonomy): domain Eukaryota; kingdom Metazoa; phylum Chordata; order Ceratodontiformes; family Ceratodontidae; genus Neoceratodus; species Neoceratodus forsteri. The sequence goes on along the minus strand of CM028131.1, from coordinate 1,063,794,588 downwards.
GTGTGGTAAAATATGTTCCATGCACACACCTGGAGTGTCTTATTGTGCTTATAAAATGGACACCTATATTAATTTATTTTAATTTTTTACAGGTAGAAAAATCTTGCTTGTATGTAGAAAAAAGATTTAAAGATGCTAATGTATGATAAAATAGTCCTTCTGCAGACATTGAGTTATTACTCATAAGCTCATTTGCATTTATGTGACTCCGGGTTGTAGTATGCTGTGCAATCTGTGCAGCAAATGAGTGCTGAAGCATATTTGAGCTCATTTGCATCTATGTGACTCCAGTTTGCTATAACTGTAGTGTGCACAGTCCGTGGGGTAAACAAGTGCTGAAGCGTCTTTTTTTTTTTACACACCTGCTGAAGCCGACTGGAATACGCTATCCTGAGTCCATGTACCTCCCACCAGCAGTTGTTTCTTAGTGCTGCCCTCATACAGTTACTCCCCCTCCCTTGATGACTGAGCCCTTCTCTTACTACCATTACAGCGACGGTTACTGGGGGAAGGCAGGAGGTAACAAGCGACTGGGAGCCACTTCTCTCACATCAGGTACAGTGCAGTTTGTGTGGGTGACCAGAACAGCAGTTTTCTCAGGGACTGTAGGGGAATAATGTGAAATGGGATAGTAGAACAGGGGACACCCAAAGCAAAGGGCTTCCTTATTTTAACGTTTCCTCAAACGCGTTAATGGTAATGTTTCCGCAAAGGCAGGCTTCATGTTGTGAACTAAAATGTGACTCTTAACAGGAGCGTTAGTGAGGGAATAGAAGATGGCAGCATTTTAAACGCCAACATTCCAGCGCTTCAGATATGTATTGGAAATGGGGTTTTGCTTGTCTGACCTTTTTTTTTTAACATGCATGGAACACATTTAATGCATGGTGAGCTTAATCTCTGATTAGCTGGTTTAGCCTACCCATTTTATAATTGGCAATGAGGAACTTTTTGAAAGTAGGGTCAGTAAAACTAATGTGGTATTTTTGTGTGTGAATGTATTAGAACTTCAGAGCAAGGTTTTTGTCATGACTGATGTATCATTTAATTTCCCCATTATTTTTTTTTTTTGCTGTTTTAGTTATTCATTCTTTATGAAGGGGCTTGAAATTCAGTGTCCAGGCATGGTTTGTCACTTTTGTTTTGCTAATGATCGGCATCTTCTATCAAGAAATTGATCTGATTTTGTTTTTTGTTCTGAATAGTAAGAAGAGGGGACTGAGTTTTATTTGGTTTATATGTTATTTATTTTTTTCTGTCTATCATTTAGCAAAGCTGTTATATTTGTTATCCCCCTGCTTCCTGTTTGCATTTCTTGATGCTGAATGCAGTGTGAGTAAATAAGGAAGGAGTGAAGACTAGGCTACCAAGCTTGCTTCTTTTCATGTAAACGTTACTGCTTTATTGACAGTATCAAGTTGTATTTTTTTTTCATTATGATGGCTTTCTTTAGGGGTATTGTTTTAAAAGGATAAAAAAAACTGAGGATGTCATGTCCAGGCAGTTACAGTAAGCGCCTTCATGGCTATTTGCATATAAGTTGCATTTGACTGTGGTGGTGCAGCATACATAAATATTTTTTTTTTCTGTTCTTGCTTGGCTGTTGTGTGATTGCAGCTTTTGGACCATGCACAATTGAATGGCTCAGCACAAAGCTTTGTGCTGCAGTTTGTGTTTTTTTTTGTGAATCCTGCCCCAGGGCTTCTACTGATTTTAAAGTGCGAGCCTGCCTTTCCTAGGATTTTTCTGTCCAGAACTCTTGGGCCCAACAGAACTGGGTCTAAAAATAGAAGTTCCTAGAACTTGGAAAGTTTTAAAATTTAGTACCAAAAAGCATCTCCACTACAAAAATAGTTTGAAGGGGTTTAAATGTAAACTGTATATTAATTTTATTTATTAAAAATGTGGTCACCAGTATAGGCACAGTAAGCCTGGACTGGTTTATAGGTGCAGCCATGGATGGGTGGGGTGAGGGTATCAGGGAATCCTTCAAGGGGAACAACAGGGAGTGAAACAGTAATAACAAAGTGATAGCAGTAGTAGCATAAACTTGTACTGTAAAATCATACAAGTAAGAAATTTCAAAGAAATACAAAAACAATGGTTATGGTGTAAATAAGCATGTGATCAGGAATGTCCTGCCAAGAACATTTCTAGAAATATGGCACACATTACCCTTGGGCCTAAACGCAAAAGCTTACCATAGGCCAGAAGGGAAAATGGGGAGACAACCACATTGGGAGGACCAATGGAGCAGGGTGAGAGTGGATCCAGGGCAGGGTCCCCAGGCTACAAGAGCTGGGAGCATCTTTGGGAGGCTGGTAGGATGTACTGGTTGTGGGTCATCCATGGTACTGGATATACAATAGTCTGGAAAATGGGGGAATGCATGGTATGTAGGCAAATTGCACAGCTAAGGGAGGAGGTGGGATGGCTGAGGTGGACACTAAGCTGGGAAAGGGAGAGGACTGGAAGAGAGGACAGGAGGGGTCCCGCAGAAGGGGCAATTGCAGCTAGGGGGGCTGCAGGGGGACAAGAAGCAAACATGGGCACAGGAAGGGAAAGATGAGATGGGATATGGAGGAAAATCAAGGAGCACGAAAATAAGGAAGGGGTGTAGGGAAAGCTCCAGAGAGGATACAGGAATCCCTGATAGTGGCAGAAAAGGGAACAAGAGTAACGGGGGGATGGCAGGTGATAAAGTATGAGTCCAAAGCCTGCACAAAGGACAAGGGAGCAGAGAGCAAGGGAAGGACCATCCACCAGAGAGATACAGACAGTGGACCTAGAACAAAAAATAGATTTGCCCCACTAAGGGCAGAAAATGTGAGGGAAGAGCATGAAAATGGAGTTGAAAGAGCACACAGGGGAAAGAGAAGACACAGGCACAAATGAAGGCTTAGAAAAATTGGAAAAGGGGGATGCCCAATCAGGTAAGAACAACGGGCAAGCCCAAAAGGAGGTGGGGCAGTGTGCTCGGGTCCAGAGGTGCAAAAGCTGGATGGGGCAGGGAAGGGTGAGGGCCCCCATGAAAAATCAGTCAGGGCACAGGCAGGGGCAGAAAGACACTGAGGGGAAAAGTTCACAGATAGAGAGACGGAGGCGGGCAGCCTGGCATTAAGCTCCTGTGGGGGTCACAAAGCTGGGGGGGCTGCAGAGCAAAGACTACTTTGGGAGGTGAAATGGGCAAAGGGGATATTGAAAATAGGGTAGTAAATAGGATACAGGGGCTTGAGGATAGGATGGAAGGGAGATGTAACCTGAAGGAGATGGAGAGCAGGGTCCTACTGGTTGGGGAACTCTATAATAAAATTAATTTGGTGGGGGAGCAGGGGACACAACAGCACATTGTGGGTGGATTGTCTGCTTGGCACAATTGCAGCTAGGGTAATTCACTATATCCCCTCAAGGTGAAAGCAGCAGGATGAGAAAATGCACCTGCTGTTATACCTAGGAATGAATGACCTGGTGGGAAGTCACCTGACGGAGGTACAGGCAAGATTCAGAGCTCTTGCTAGATACTGTAGCAGTCTGGGATTCAAATTAGTGACTTTTTTAGAGGTGCTACCAGTACCAAGGGAAAGCACTGATAGGCAGTTGAGGATAAGAGAGTTCAATGAATGGCTGGTGGTATAGTGTGAGCAAATGGGGTAAGGGTTAGTAGGGGACTGGGGCTCTACATGGGGGGACAAGAGCCTGTTTGCACTGGACAGACTGCACCTGAATATGAAGGGGGTGGCAATACTAAAAAGCAAACTAGAAGAATTTATAGTGGATACATACAATTTAAACTAGGTTGGGGGGAATCTGCTCCATAAGGAAGAAAGTTTGGGGTGCTACAAGCCCCCCCAGGATAGCACTACATTGTTGGGCAAGAGGGAGACGGGTGAAGGGGAACAATGGAGGAGGCTGGAGGAAGGATTTAGCAGCAAACACCAGAAGTTTGGGAAATAAGAGTGTGAACCCGGAGGCCACTATGAGGGATGAAGGACTAGATCTAGTTGCAATGAGTGAGACTTGGTGAACGGAGCATCACACCTGGGAAACAACCATTCCAGGATACAGACTGTTCAGAAGGGACAGGGAGGGCAAGAAAGGGAAGAGGGGCTGCTTTATATGTCAGGGAAATCATTAGTGTAACTGAAGGGCAGGAGGAGGAAGGGGAGACTGAGCTGCTGTAGTAACAACAGTTAGGAAGACAGATGAATCCCTGTGGCTGGGAGTGGTATACAGGCCACCTACACAAGGGTAGGAGGATAACAGATGGCTAACTCAGGCAATCATGAGGGTGGCCCAGAAAGGAGAACTGCTACTGATGGGTGACCTGAACCTCCCAGATGTTAACTGGGAAATCCCAGATGCAGCATCGGCAAGGAGCAGAGATGTATTAGATGAGCTGCAGAGGGTATTCCTTCAACAGCTGGTCGGGGAGCCAATGATGGGAAGCAACTTGTTAGATGTAGTCCTTAAGTCCTTACTAACGGGGAAAGTGTGGAGGAGGAGCAGGTGGGAGAAGCCTTGGGCACCAGTGACCACAGCACGGTATGGTTCAGGGTCAGGGCAGGGAGGGAGACAAGTAAAACCAGTACGTCAGTCATGAACTTCAGACACACGGACTTTGATAAGATGAGTAAGATAGTTAGAGAAAAATGGAAGATGAATATAGGAACAGTGGAGGAATTGTGGGAAGCTAACAGGGAAGGAGTTCAGGAAGCTGTGGAAATGTGCATAAGAAAAGGTCAGGAAGAGCAAGAGGGGGAGGAGACCACTCTGGTTCACTAGGGAGATGGCGGAGACAGTCAAGGAAAGGAGGAGGGCTTTCAGACAATTTAAGAGGACACTCTGAGAGGAAGATAGGGAGGAGTACAGGGAGAAGAGGAGTTTGGCAGGGAGGGAGATCAGAAGGGCAAAAGCAGCCACAAGCTACAAGGAGGGAAAGGGGTGACATGATTAATACATTTAGATATGTAAAGTGGCTAAATAAAGTAGGAGAAGGGGGTCTGCTAAACAGGAAGGAGGGAGCCAGAACTAGAGGGCACTGCTTCAGATTGCAAGGAAATAAATTCAGGGGCAATGTGTGGGGGTGCTTCTTCACAGAGAGGGTGGTGGTGGTACCCTGGAACAGAGTGCCAGATGGAGTGATGGGAGCTAAAACAGTGGTGGAATTTAAGAAGGCATGGGTCAGGCATATGGGGCTGAATTTTGGGGTGGAGGGCAGGGGCAGGTGGGGAAGGGGATATGTGAAAGGGGAAGGATGGGAAGACTTGACAGGCAGGAAGGGTCCTTTTCTGCCATCAAGCTTCTATGCTTCTATGATAGGCACAGTGAGTCAGGGCTGGTTTACAGGTGCATCCATGTGGGGGGGGGGCACAGAAGCCTTCAAGGGGTATAACAGGGAGTGAAACAATAATAACAAAGTGACAGCAGTAGGAGCGTAGACATGTACGGTAAAATCATACAAATAAGGAATTTCAAAGAAATATAAAAACATTGGTTATGGTGTAAACGAGAATGTGATCAGGAATGTCATAAGAACATTTCTAGAAATGTGGCACTCAAAATATGAATCTGTTGGATACTACATTATGTCATGGTGTTATTGTGTCTGGTGGTGTGACAGTATGTATAGTGTGAAGTGGTGTGACCGAGTGCATGAGAGTATGGGGTCATGAGATATAGCAGCATGCGTGCTGGTATAGAGTGGTGTGACAATGTGTATGGGTGTATGAGGTATTGCTGTGTGTGTCACAATACATGGGTGCGTAATGTCTGTGTGTCAGTTCATGGTGGTATGTTGATGGGTGGTGTGATAGCATGTAAGGTGTCGAGTGGTATGAGACTGCATGGGGGTATGGGTTCATTTGAGTCGGGGGCTGATTTTGAAAACTCCCCACCCCTGCCTGCCCCTAATATGCACTCTAGCCCCTTCCACTTGCTTGGTGAGCCTCATGTTTTCCGTTTTTGGCAGCTGTAACACCTTTCTGTCCCTTCACTCAGCTGACCTTCATGGTGATTATTAAAAACTGCTTCTTATTTTACAAATACTGTTACCTGATAAGCCATGCTTTGTAACCCTGTGTCAGATTGATCTTACTCTCAATTGTACCCCTTGTGGTGGCCTTTTGAACGGCTTATCTCTAAGCTTACTAGTTATACTGTTTGCAGCACCCCAGTTCAGATCTTATTTAATGATTACAGCATCCTAGCTGTGGAATTCACTTACTGATTTTTAGCTGTGAATTGATCTGCCTGCTAAGCATTTTTCGCTGCTGACCTCTGCTCTCAAATTATAGAACTAATCCTCCGCCACAGCTAAGCTTTAGCTAACAGTGCATAGCAATACTACCATGCAGCTGTTTCATGCTCTAGTCACGCTTGACTTCCCTTATTCCTGCCTAGGCTTGCTGTTATAGCCAAATACCTGTAACCCCCCCTCATTTCAGCATGCCTCCCCACCGGTGGCAGAATGCAAAGGGCCTAAAGATTGCCTACCTTAATATTCGCAGCCTTCTCGCCAACTTCTCAGACCTAACGGCCTGGGTTGCCCACTACAATCTAGACATTCTAGGGATCTCTGAAACCTGGCTTAAACCTGACCATTCTGACTCTGTCTGTGCCCTCCCTGGCTACCTTGCGATCAGACAGGGCAGGGTGGGTAACAAACGGGGGGTGGACTGTTGCTCTACTATAAATCCCATCTTAAAGTGACTGTCATACCTCCCCCCCCCCCTTGTGAGTTCCTACATGCCCTTCTTCTACTAGGCAACACTAAGAAGCTACACCTGGCCTGTGTGTACAACCCATCAAAAGGCAGTGTTTGTGGCCTCTCCCATCTTCTTGACTGCTTCAGTTCCAAGGGGGAGGTCAGTGAACTTAGTGTTTGGGGATTTTAACCTAAACTGGCTGAGTGGTAATGTCAAAACTTGTGAACGCCTTCTGTATGCTTTTGCCCTTGGCCAGCTTATCACCAAGCCTACCAAACCCTCTTCCTCTGGGAAAAAGGCTCTCTTCTTGACTGGATGCTGAGCAATAGGCCTGACCATATCTCAGCCTCTGGCCTCTTCTCTGATTCCATCTCTGACCATTCCCCTACCTACTGTATCTGGAAGGTCCTTACTCCCAGGGTCCCACCAAAAGTCATACAGATGAGGGACTACTCAAAGTTTGACCTCAATCACTTCCTTACTGACCTCAGTTAGACAGACTGGTCCCCGGTCTATGCAGTCTGGGACCCCTCTGCTGCTCTTGATTAGTTCGTAACCATATTTGGCCAGTTACAAGTCAGACATGCCCCACTCATTAAAAGGAGAGTGAGGGGCACTGTCATAAAATGGTTGCAAGGGGACCTGTTTGCCCTGATGAAGCTTAGGGACAAAAGCTGGCAAAAATATAAGGCCTCCGGGGACAGATCAGACTTTGAGGTTTACAGGCAACTCAGGAACTCATGTGATAGGGTGATCCACTCGGCTAAGAGTGAGTTCTGCAAATCCTCCCATGAAGTGTCTGCCAAGAACCCTAGGAGCTTCTGGCGCACTATCAAACATACCATAAATGGTCCTGCCTGCCCCCAGGTCTCTGACTTGCTAATCAACAGCTGCAACAATGCCCTAACTATAGCCAATGCTTTCAACGGCCTGTTCTCTGACCTGTCTAACTTCATCTCCATGCCTTCAGTTACAGATGATCTGGGTCCCACTAGTGGTGCTGTGCCCCATCCTCCTCCCCCTCCCTTCTACTTTAAGTCTGTCTCCTGTAAAGAGACCAGGAAGCTCCTAGCTGGTCTCTCCCCTCACTCTAGCACTGGACATGACAACCTCAAGCCCAAACTACTCAACCTGGGGGCCCCCCACTTGGCCCAGCCAATCTCCCACATTCTCAACTCCTCTCTCATATCTGGGTCTATCTCTATCCCAGCCATATGGAAGGTGCCTTGTGTGATCCCAGTCCTCAAGTGTGGTGATCCCAAAATACTCTAAAACTATCACCCAATAGTGATTCTATCTACAGTAAACAAACTGCTTGAAAAGGTAGTGGCCTCCCAGCTTGCTCTCTTTTTCTCCAAACCTATGTCCTCCTCTCCCCTGCGCAGCATGGGTTCCACAAAGGGCACAGTACCTCCACTGCCCTTGCATAGGTCACCTCCAAAATCAGAACTGTGACTGACCAAGGCAAACTCATGGGGGCCGTCTTCATTGACCTGTCTAAGGCCTTTGATTTGGTCGATCACACTCTCCTGGGCTCTGTTCTCCAGTCCCTTGGCCTTCCCCCCCATCCTAGCCTGATTTACCAACTACCTCTCTGGTAGGCAACAGTACACGAGGTTCCAGAAAGCCCTCTCCGGGCCAGCACCGGTAACCTGTGGGGTGCCTCAGGGGTCAGTCCTTGACCCCTTATTGTTCTCCCTCTTTATCAATCAGTTGCCCTTGGTCCCTGTCTCCGAACATGTCACCCTATAAGCTGACAACCTTGTGCTTCTTGCTAGCTCCCAGAATATTGGTGACATAAACACCAGACTCAACTCTGATTTCAATCGCATCCAATCCTGGCTCAAGGTAAATAAGCTTATCATCAACCTCCAGAAGACGCAGGCCATGTTATTTGGCTCCCTTGCCAAGGTTAGAGCCGCCCGGCCAATCTCAAAGTCGTTGGTACTGATGGCATCCCTGTGATGGTGGTTGACTCTTTCAAGTGCTTGGGGGTAACCCTTGACATTCAATTGGATCTCTCCCTGCACATACATAACTTCTGCAAGGCCACAAACTGTAAACTGGGTTAAGCGTACAGAGCAAAAAGCTGCCTCACCCTAGCTGCCAGACTTGCCCTGGAAAAGGGGTCTTTCTCCCCATGCTTTGCTATGGGCTTGCCTCCTTCATGAATGCCCCAAAATCCTGGCTCTCGAAATGGGACATTGCATACAACAATGTGTTTTGCTTTGCCCTATTAGCCCCCCATCTCACCCATCACTGCCAGCTCTATCCCAGGCTGTGGTGGCTCTCCCCTAGTAAACATCTATCCTTCATAATGGGCAACTTTACAGACATCCGATTGTCCACTCCAGCACTTGCTGATCTGCTCCAGCCTGCCCCCTCTGGCAATCATCTGAGGTCCATCGATTCCCAGCCACTCATGGTCCCCAAAACTCACTCCCTTGTGGGGGATCGCACCTTCACAGCCCTTGCCTCCAGAGCCTGAAACCTCCTCCCTTCTCATATAAGAGTTGCCCCCTCCCACAGCTGTTTCAGGTCATCCCTCTGGGGCTACTTAAAACAAGCTTCAGACTGCCTCTGCACTTAGCCGTCCTACCCTTCCATGATGTGCCTGTGCCCATTCCTGACTGTGTGCGTGCATATGTTCTCTAGTGCACACTTCAAAAATGTACTACTGATATTTATTTTGCTTCCTCAGCAGCCTCCTATGGTTGCTATGCCTTAACACTGGAATTGCATTGTATTTGTTCTCTGCTTGTACCTGACTGTAGCTCTCTGTCTATACCTGTCTGTACCGTGTTTGATAGCTGCTACCTTGTCACTGTACTTGGTTACTGTCGGACTTCTCTGCCTGAACCTGACTGTACCTTGTTGAATTGCTGTTATCCTGCCTTTGAATTGTTATTGCCTGTATCTTTGTAATTCTCCTGGGTCATACCTGAAAATAGGCACTTGACTGTCTAGTGTGCTTACCTGGTAAACAAAAGCTAAATAAATAAATAATGACGTATCTCAGTGTGCATTTTGGTATGGTGCCAGGTTGTGTGGCAGTGCATGGAGGTTTGTGGTTATGAGGCTTGTCAGCGTGCATGATGGTATGATGTTGGTTGATGTGACAGCATGCGTTGGCTATGGTGTTGGGTGCTGCGTATGACTGCATGGGAGTATGGGGTTGTGAGGTGCATCAAAGAGTAGAGATGTGCGAAATTGGAAAATTTCACCTAGGGAAATGTTTTACGTAATTTAATTCCCACGTTACACAAACTTTTCACCTACACGAAACAAAATTTTGCCTCTGATTTCGCTTTTATGTAATGCGAAATTTTACACAATTTCACCCAGTTTCAGTTTCACATATAACTTTGACTTGAAGCCACTCACACAAGGTATTTGAATTCCAGAAAAATGTGCACTAGTCTGTGCACAAGGCCCAGATGGCCAACAGCCTTCGGCAGGAGCCGGCATTTTATTTGCAAACTCAATATATAGGGAATGCAACTACACTACACATCATTATGTTGTTAAAAGGAATCTTGTAGGTGTAACCAGCTCTAAGGAATAACACACACCACCAATAATAAGGGAATAAGGTGTTTATTAGGGGAGGGGTACACATACACGGTGCAGAATAAGTATAACAAATGACAGGAATGATCAGGAGGACAAGGGTAATACAACAATGAGTGGGGAGAACTAACAAAGAGAACAAGAAAAAGGACTGAATTCTATAGAGAGCATAAGACAGTAACAAACAACAGCATCAGTGGTCAATAAAATTATTTTACATACAAAATAAAGAAACAAGAGGACTTGAGGAATGGATGTAGATTAAAGAGGACAGAATAGCTTTTTTTGGTTTTTAATTTTTTATGGGGGGGAGGACATACAAACAGAATGGAAGATAGAAAAATGAAAACCAAAAAGACAAATGAATTTATGCTGCCACATTAAGTGCCAGTGGGGCCACCATGGAATTCTGACAGGATGCACATGATTTTGTCAACATCACACTGTAGTTTAGAAATCTCCCCCCGGGCATCACTAAATTCCTGTCTGAAATCATTTAACTCTTGTCAGACAGGCTGGGACTTCGGACAGGACAGTGGATATGTCCGCATGTGTCACTGGCACTGCTGGCAAGGTGGGGGCTGCCTGTGCTGCTGGCTTTGGACAGGGAGGACGCTGGAGGGATCTTGATGTTATGCTGTTTTCTGGTATGGCGAGCACAGCGAAGACGTTTAACTGGTCCAGCCATGCCTCCCTCATGCTCACCCCCTTCAGTGCTTACACCCGCACTGCTCCCCACAGCTGCACTTGATGATGCCTCCACCTTACACAATTTGAGGTACCATTGCAGCAGGTGGTGGTGGACCATGTGGTTATGCTGATCGGTTGTCCAAAGTGGGATCCACAAATTCCTCGATGCACTTCCTTCCCCCCGATAGATTGCAGGTGAGCACTGGGTCACCAACTGATATAAAGTAGAAAAAATCCCAGACAGGAGAACTTCAAGGATGACGGAGCCATGGGGGGGGTGCCGCAGATAATGCCTCAGGCATTGACTCCTCTGGCTTCTTGGGAGGGGGCATGGTCTCCTGCTGCCTGGGTGGAGGAACAGTATCCTCTTGGTGCTGGGGAGGGGGCACTGTCTCCAACTGCTGCTGGTGAGGGGGCAGTTTGCTGCTGGGTGCTGGTACTGGAGCAAAAAACCTCCTGCTGTGGCTATTTATTTGTGATGGTTAGCTGAAATGCATGTATTGGTGCCCCACTGTCTTCACCCTTCTTCATTATGTCCACAATCCACAAACACCACCAATTCAAATAAACAAAAAAAAGAAACAGAGATAGAGACTCAGAGACAGCTGGGGAGGGGTCACACACACACACACACACACACAATCACAATCACCAGGTACTAAAATATGAACTATGACAAAGGCAAACAAGAAAAAGTCAGAAAAAAATAGCACAAATTAAGCAATTTAGGTGTAAAAGTGCACTCTGCAGTCACAGGGAGTATAAATGTTGCCTGCTTCCTCAAGATACATAGCACAGGAAATGAACCACTCACTTACTGCCTGTTTAGACTCAACCATGTGACCAGCAGCAGAGCGAAATGCCCAATTTCACCTAATCTTGCCTCAGATGTGCAGGCAAAATTGGCAGGGAAATTTCACCTGCGAAATTTTGCTAAAAGGCCATAATTTCACAAAATGTTTCACTAGGCGAAATTGGTGATTTCACCATAATTTCACCCATGAAATAAAATTTCACTATATCTCTGTCAGAGAGCACGTGGGTATGGTGTCAGTTGGCTTGGCAGTGTGCGTGTGGTATAGTGTCATTGTGTGTGTCCGCATACATAGAGGTATAGTGCAGGGCTGTGTGGCAGCGTGCATGGAGTATGGTTTTGGGTGGAGTGACAACATTCATGGGTGTATGGGGTTGTGAGGTGTGTCAATGTGCTTGGGAGTGTGGTAATGCTGTGTATGTCATAGTGCACTGGTGTATGATGTTGGCCAGTGCATCAGACTGCACAGTGGTATGGTGTTATGTGGTGTGACGGCATGTATGATGCATAGTGTCGAGTGGAATGACAGTGTACATGGGGCTGTGGGTTTGTGTTGTCTCTCAGTGTGCATTGCAGTGTATCTCACATTGCATGACGGTAATATGTTGGTTTGTGTGTAAGAGTGCATGATGGTATGAACCTGGGTGGGGTGATAGCATGCATTGTCAGAATGAATGGGTATGGTGTCGGTTGATGCGACAAAGTCCATGGGCTTATTGGGTCTTCAGGTGTGTCAGAATGCTTGGTTAGTATCATGTTGGTTTGTGTGGCAATGTGCATGGAGTGTGATGTCAGGTGCTGTGTCAGACTGCATAGTGGTGTGGGGTTGTGAGATGTGTCAAAATGCATGGTGGTATGGTGTGGGATGTTGTGACAGCATGCATGAGGTATGGTGTTGGGTGGTGTGACGGCATGTATGGGGTATGGAGTCGAGTGGTGTGGCAGCGTGAATATGGGTATGGGGTTGTGAGGTGTATCAGCATGCATGGAGGTATAATGTTGGTTTGTGTTACAGTGTTCATGGTAGTATGGTGTCAGGTGGTGTGACAACGTGTATGGTGTAGAGTGATGTGACAGAGTGCATAGGGGTATGGTGTCAGATTATGTGTTAGAGTGCATAGGGGTATTATATCGAGTGGTGTGATAGTAAGTGTGCAGTATTCTGTTAGTTGGTATGCCAGCGTGAATAGGGGTATGGGGTCATGAAGAGTATCAGCATTCATGATGGAATGATGCTCATTGCTCTGACAGCGTGCATGGTGTATGGTGTATGGTGTATGGTGTCGGGTGTGTGTCAGATTGCATGTGGTTATGGAGTCATGATGTGTGTCAGAGGATGTGTCTTTATGGTGTTAGTTGGTGCAACAGTGTGCATGCAGTATGGTGTTTTTCTGTGTCAGAGTGCATGGGTGTATGGTGTCAGCTGGAGTGACAGCATGAATGAGGGTATAATGGTGGGTTGTGTGCCACAGTCATAGGGTATGGTGTCAGGTGTTGTGACATAGTGCATAGTGGAATGGGGTAGAGAGGTGTGTCAGCTTGCATGGCAGTATGATGTTGGTTTGTGTGACAGCATGCATGGTGATATAGTATTGGTTGCTTGGTCACACTGCATGGGCTGTGGGGCTGTGAGGTGTGTCAGAGTGCATGGGAGTATGTTGTTGGGTGGTGTACCAGCATGCATGGGGTATGGGGTCATTAGATGCATCAACGTGCATTACTGTGTAGCGTCACTGTGAATATCATACAGCATGGGGGTATGATTTTGGTTTGTGAGCTAGAGTGCATGGTGGTATGGTGTTGGGTGGTGTGGCAGCACACATTGTGTCGAGTGATGTGACAGACTGCATGGGAGTATGGTGTTAGTTTGTGTGTCAGAGTGCATGACAGTATGATATTCAGTGGTGTGATAGTATGCATGCCGTATGAGGTCAGGTGTTGTGGCAGCATGCATGGGGTATGGTTCACCCCTGAGATGTGCTGGATGTGGTGCTGCTCAAATATAACCCAATAAATGGGGATTGAAGTGCCACTGCCAATACACCAGAGGGTAAGGTGCTGTAGTGCTGCAGCCATCACACCCGACGGGGTTGTGATGCTGCTACATTTACCCATGGTAAGTGCTGGGAGTGGTGCTACTGCCATCAAACCCAACATATGGGGATTATAGTGCTGCTGCCAATACACTAGAGGGGAAGGTGCTATAGTGCTGCTGACATCACACCCAATGGGGGAAGGGGGCTGTGATGATGCTACCTTCATCCATGTGAGGTGCTGGGGATGGCAATGCATGTGTCAATACACCAGAGGGGAATGTGCTGTAATGCTGCTGCCATCACACCTGGGGGGGGCTGTAAAGCTGCTACCTTCAGCCTGAGAGATGGGGGAAATGGTGTTGCTGCCATCAAATCCAATATGTGGGGATTGCAGTGCTGCTGCCAATACACCAGAGGGGAGATACTGTAGTGCTGCTGCCATCACTCCTGATGGGGGTGGGAGGGGAGCTGTGATGATGTTACCTTCACCCATGAGAAGAGCTAGGAATTGCAATGCATGTGCCAATACATCAGAGGGGAAGGTGCTGCAGTGTTGCTGCCATCATGCCCGGGGGGGGGCTGAAACTCTCCTACCTTCAACCTGAGAGGTGGGGGAAGTGGTGCTGCTGCCATCAAACCCAATACATGGGGATTGCAGTGCTGCTGCCAGTACACCAGATGGCAGATGCTGTAGTGCTGCTGCCGTCACACATGGGGGAAGGGATGACTGTGAAGCTGCTATTTCCACCCCTGAGAGGTGGGGAGAGTGGTGCTGCTGCCATCAAACCCAATATGTATGGATTGCAGTGCTGCTGTTAATACACCATTGGGGTGGATACTGTAGAGCTGCTGCCATCACACCCGAGGGGGGAATGTGATACTGCTACCTTTACCCATAATAGGTGCTAGGAGTGGTGCTGCTGCCATCAAACTGAATTTGTGGGCCCATCAAGAAAGCTGACACAGGGGCATACCAAGGCAATCATCCAAGGAAATGTGGTTTCACTGGGGGGGGGTCTTGCCAGACAAACATGAACTAAATTCTTTGATTAAGTAACCAAGTAAGTGGATAAGGGGGAGCACTTGACGTGGCTCACCTGGATTTCAGAAAGGCCTTCGATGCCATTCCACACTGAAGGCTGGTGAGCAACCTGAGAATCCCAGCAGTAGGCCTTAAAGTGATACGATTGGTAGTGAAGTATAGAACCAACGACAACCCCACCCCAATCTGTAGAGAGTGACAGGCATTGGGGTGTGCCTTCGGGTCACTGGCCATAATGCTCATGCCATTTCACCTAACCCTACCCTGCAGTGTCACGTTGTGCCTTGGGGTTGTCGGGCCTTATGCTCACCCCATTTCATAAGGAAATATGTTGAGATGGGTGCAGCATAGGAGAATGAGGTGAACTTTGTGACCGAAGAGTCCAAGGCACACCTGGATGGCTGTCAGTGGCTGCAGGGTGGGGGTGGGGGTGCAATGGCATGAGCATTACAGCTGACAATCCAAAGGCACACCCTGATGACTGTTAGTCTGTACAGGGTGGGACATTATGGTTAGAAACCCTAATGCCCTGGGCTTTGCACTCCAAATTTTCAACATGGCCTTTTTGTGACTCCACCTCATGAAATCACGTTGGACCTTGGCTCACGAACAGTGTCACTGTGATTTTGTTAATGTGTCCCGAATGTTGATTTCCCACAGTGACTGCGCCATTCTGTACCACATAAAAATGTCAGCTTCACCATTCATAAGGAGCTGTGAAGAGGTGGCAATGTTGAAAATCTGGAGTGAAAATATAAAAAATTGTCGAGGTTACGAGCATACATGAAAACTGTGCCAACACACGCTCATAACAGTCTTTTCTTGGAATTCTTTCACCAAATTTTTAACATAGGCATTTTGGGATCGCTGCTCATGAACAGTGGCAGTATGATTTTCTTAATCTGTACCAAACATTGATTTCCCACAGCAATGGCGCCATTGTGCACCAGATGTGTGAAACCACATTTTGGGCAGGATGTGAAAAAAGACAGCTAGACTGTTCATAAGAAGGTGTGCAAAAATGGCAATGTTGAACATCTGGAGTGAAAATATTAAAAATTCTCAAACTTACGACTGTACATGGACACTGCGCAACACACACTTGTAACATAGTCATTTTGTGGAATGTTTTCACCAAATTTTCAATATAGGCATTTCGGGACCTCTGCTCATGAACAGTGTTACTGTGATTGTCTTACGCTGTCCCGAACATTGTTTTCCTACAGCGACATTGCCACTGTGTGCTGGATGTGCTAAAACACATTTTGGGCAAGATGTGGAAAATGACAGCTGTACTGTTCATAAGGAGGTATGGAAAAATGGCAATGTTGAAAATCTGGAGTAAAAATATTAAAAATTCTCGAAGTTACAAGCTGCGTGGAAACTGTGCAATGCTCGCTCGTAACACAACAATTTTTGGAATTTTTTCACCAAATTTTTAACATAGGGATTTGAGGACCTCTGCTCATGAACAGTCACACTGTTGTTTCATTAATCAGTCCCGAAAGGTGATTCCATGCAGTGTCCGTGAAATCACCTTTCGGGACAGAATAATGAGATGACAGTGACTGAATTCATGAGGTAGGGTCCCCAGAACCCCATGCTGAAAATTTGGTACCAAAATTCACAAAAATGGCTGAGATATGCACCGACGTTGGAAAAAAAACCCAAACATTTATGCCATTATACAGCTTACCAGCATTTCTTCAGTTCACGGTCAGCTTTGAAGAGTGCAGACATGTTCCTGATCCACCGAAGATCGCCACGCCAGGCTCTCGAGGTAGTATGGAGGAGGGGTGGGGAGGTGGGGTGTGCAAAGGGTGGCTGCAGACTGGGAGGACGAGAACAGTGAGGACAGTTTCCTTTGTTTTCAGGTAACAAAAATAAAAAAACTCACCGAGAACCGTTTTCTTTTTTTTTTTTTACAGGTTTGGCCACACTGGTATGGGCTCCCAGTGTGGCACATTTCTTTAGAGGGGCATGTTAGCTACACTGGAGTGGTCTCCCAGTGTGGCACACAATTGGGGTGGGACAGCGGCAGGAAAATGGGGAGGGGGGGTTAACATGCCGACAGGGGGGTTGGGCACCCCCGTCGGTAAGCATATCTGTGTTTGGAGGCATGATGCCAAGGAGGATTGGGCCCTCCCTCGGCAGACCACATCAGTAAAGGGGTCACATATACTGACAGAGGGATTGAGCACCCCCCATGTTGGCTTCCTAAGGACTGTGAGTGGCAGGCAGTAAGTGGCTATCCACCGCCTGCCATGTTTCTTGAAATGTTACACCAGGCAAGGCACGCCCTGCAATAAGAGGTCACTCCTTCATTGCAGTGGCTAAAATGTTTCAAGTTGGTGGCACATTTTGCAACTGCTGTCATAGACAGCGTGCAGTCTAATTCATGCCATGGAGCACAGCCCTAAAAAGCAGTGGTGCCATTGGCCACAGCACAACCACGCCTCCAAAACCTGCTTTTCCACTTCAAGCATCCCCAATATGTTGTCTGTGCTGAGTGCGCAAGACAACATAAAAAGGACCTGGTGATAATTATTATTAATGACCTAAAGACAGCTAAACAGTGTGACAAGGCAGTGGAAAAGTCTAGCGGGATACTTGGATGCATAGGTATGGGTAATACCAGTGGAAATAGGGAGGTGACAATACCCATATTTAGATCACTGGTGGTGAAACCCAACCTCAAGTTCTGTGTACAGTTCTGGAGATCCCAACTATGAAAGGACATTGACAGGGTGGAAGTGGTACAGAGGAGGGCAACCAAAATGGTGAAGTGCCTGCACCAGAGCCCTATGAAGAAAGTCTTAGGTAGTCAAATATATACTTCCTAGAAGGAAGGAGGGAACTAGGGGGATATGATTGAAAGATTCAAGTACTGTACAGGTATAAACAAGGTACAACGAGAAAGCATCTTCAGTGTGGAAAAGCTGGCAGTTTGCCTCTGGGGACCCAATTTTAAAGGAGGAGGGAAGGGTGTTATTATAGAGAACTTTAAATACCTCATGGGGGTGTATAAGGTGAAGGGAGCATTTTTACGAAAATGGGTACAGGTACTTCATGGCATGTAATGACACTGGAGGGGAAAGTTTAGGAGGGATATGAGGAAGCATTTTCTTCACTGAGAGGGTGGTGGATGTATTGAACAATCTTTCAGCAGGTGTGATCAGAATAACAAGTGGGTTGGCTAAAAGCATGCATGAGATAGGTATAAAGGAGAACTGGTATCAAAGTGTATGTGTGTGGGGGGGGGCCTGAGACCAGGTAGGTAATGAGGAGACTGAATAAGCATAGAAAAGAAGGGCAGAATCAGCATTCTTTTTCTGCCAACAAATTCTATGATTCTATGTGGATCATTTGCAGTATGCCTGTCTCCCAGCTGAGAACAGACACAATAATGTGACACCAGCAAATGCACCATTTTACTCAGATGCCCCAGGAGAGAAAACTGTAAGGGAAATGACTTGCTGGTAGGATGATGCATGGCCCTTCACAGGCTTGGCACCACTGTCTGAGAAGGTCAGGCTTGATACTGCTTTGGGAAACTTTCTAGTCCCTCCAACCCTGGTGGTATCTCGAGGTTAACTCAAGAGATGATAGGTGACTAAGCTGGGGAGGGGCCATCCAAAAGAGGGCCATCAAGAGAGCAGGAGCAGCCACACAATAAATAAGCATTTGTCAATGCCAAATGTTTGCTTGCTGGTATTAGCATTGGAAGTACAGGAGTTAGACAGATGCAGAATAGGAATGGCAGTGAAGTATTGAAGTGATGCCAACCCCACCTCCATCCTGCAGAGATGGACAGGTATTGGGGTGTGCCTTTGGTTTGTCACCCATAACGCTGATGCTATTTCACCTCACACCACTCTGCAGACACCGACAAGTGTTGAGGTGTGCCTTGGGATGTTCGACTTTACAGTCACCCCATTCCATAAGGAAATATGCTGAAATGGGTGCAGTATAGGAGAATCGGGTGAACTTTGGGGCTGAAGAGTCCAAGGCACACCTCGATGCCTGTCACTGGCTGCAGGGTGGGGGTGGAGGTGGAATGGCGTGAGCATTACTGTCGACAATCCCAAGTCACATCCCTGATGCCTGTCAGTTCCTACAGGGCAGGGCATTACCATCAGAAACCCTAATGCCCTGAGCATTTCTTGGTATTTTTATTCCAAGTTTTCAACATGGGCTTTTTGTGACCTCACCGCATGAACAGTGACACTATCAGTTTGTTAGCCAAAAGGTGATTTTGCACAGAGACTGTGCCATTTGGTGTCACAGGTGCAAAAACACATTCTGAACAGCATGCAAAAAATGACAGCTGTACTGTTCATGAGAAGGTATAAAAAAATGGTAATGTTGAAAATCTGGAGTGAAAATATAAAAAAATCAGTGAAGTCATGAGCGTGGATATAAACTGCACAGCACACACCTGTAATGCAATTATTTTGGGGAATTTTTACACCAGATTTTCAACATAGGCATTTTGGGACCTCTGCTCAAGAACAGTGGCATTGTGATTTTCTTAATCTGCCCTGAACATTGATTTCACACAGTGATTGCACCCATTGTGCACCAGATGTGTGAAACCACATTTTGGGCAGGATGTGAAAAACTACAGCTGAATGTTCATAAGAAGGTGTGCAAAAATGGCAATGTTGAAAATCTGGAGTGAAAATACTAAAAATTTTGGAAACTGAGTGTGTGTGGAAACTGCACAATGCACGGTTGTAACATGCTCATTTTGTGGGATTTTGTGACCAGATTTTTAACATAGGCATTTTGGGACCTCCACTGATGAACAGTGTCACTGTGATTTTCTTAATTTGTCCCGGACATTGATTTCCCACAGTGACCGCGACATTGTGTGCTGGACGTGCAAAAACACATTTTGAGCAGGATGTGAAAAATGACAGCTGTACTGTTCATAAGGAGGTGTGAGAAAATGGCAATGTTGAAAATCTGGAGTGAAAATATTAAAAATTCTCCTGGTTACAAGTGTGTGTCAGAACTGTGCACCGCACATGCGTAACACAGTCATTTTTTTGAATTGTTGCACCAAATTTGCAACATAGGCTTTTCGGGAGCCCACCTCATGAACCGTGACACTGTCATTTTGTTAACTGGTCCTAAAAAGTGATTCCACACAGTGACTGTGAAATCATCTTTCGGGACTGAATAATGACATGACAGTGACTGAATCCATGTGGTAGGGTCCCAAGAACCCCATGTTGAAAATTTGGTGCTAAAAGTTGCAAAAATGGCTGAGATATCCACGTAAGTTGAAAAAAAAACATTTATACCATTGTACAGCTTACTGTCATTTTTTCAGTTCGTGGCCAGCTTTGAAGAGTGCAGACGTGTTCCTGGTCCACCGAAGATTGTCGTGCCAGCTCCGGAGGCAAGTATGGGGTGACGGGGGTGTGGGGAGGTCGGGTGCGCAGAGAGTGAGTGCGGGTAGGGGGAAGGGGTGCCACAGACAGCAAGGGACCATTTTTTCTTTCACAGGTAAACCAACAAACAAAAAAAAACATTGCAAGAAGGTTTTCTTTTTTATAGGGACATTTGGCATGCTGGGAGGGCTCCCAGCATGCTACCTAGGTGTTTCTTTCTTTTTGTGGGGTGGACTGGAGCCGACATTGATTCGGCACCCCATTGGCAAAAAAAGGAATGGGGTCTGTGTTTGGGAGGGGGAGTATGATGCCGAGGGGGATTGGGCACCCCCTCGGCACATAAATTCTTATACAGGATATTGTGCCAACAGGGATTGGGCTCCCCCATTGGCAAATTAACTGGGCAGGGGGCATGCTGACAGGGGGGATTGGGCACCCCCCTAAATTGGCTTTCTGGGTACTAGAGGCAGAGGGCGGCAGCTGCCACCATGTTTAATGAAATGTAACACCGGGTAAGACATGCCCTGCAATGAGGGGGCACTCCCTCATTGCAGCAGCGAAAATGTTTCAAGTTGGTGGCATGTTTTTGCAGTGCTGTCATAGACAGCATGCTCATTTATTGGTGCTACAGAGGCAAGCCCCACAAAGCAATACAGGCATTGGCCATGACCACACCTCCACAACCTGCTACTCTAGCAAGCTGTCACAACATGTTTCTTGCACACGCAAACAAGCAAACATAAAAATTATTGATATACACGTGCGATAGCATTTATTGTATGAATAGCATTTCAACAAATGTGAGCTTTTGGCCAATCATATTTAGTTACTAACCAAATATTGGAAAATAAGCCTCAGCTTAGTGTGTCTTTTCAGGTCAGAAAAAGATTTGTGTTTTACAAAGAAGCTTGAACTTAGACATGCTGTTTCGTTGGGCTTAGTATTCCTTTTTTGCATACATTTTGTAACCTCTACTTTAATTTCTATGGTAACCTTGCTCTCCAAAATTCCAGGCTAAGAATTTTATGCTAAACGTTATATCCAATATGAGGCTAGCTGGCATATGCTTCTAACTGCCAGTGTGAAAGTTTTTTTAACCTCTTTCTCATAATCTGATCTGAGGTGTCACTCTTCATGTGTAGTGTTGAGCTGAACAAATTTCTGCTATGAACTTTTTAAATCAGTGTTATACTTCTGTGTTCTCAATTAAAGCTAACAGACTTACTGATTTCAATTTATCAAAAGATGTATATACTGTACAACTAACTCTTGAGTAATGAAGTGGTAATGAGTAATAAGTGGTGCAGCATTTTTATGCAGTTAGTTATGTGATCTAAGTTTAATTATGCATACAAATGAAACATGAAAGAAAACACTGACATAGTCAAATCTTTCTGTAAGATTCCAACTGTCTGCCAAACAGCACAACTTAACATTACCAATAAATTTGAGTGACCCCCACGTCACAATTTCTGGGTTCATGCCACTACCTGGTGACTATACAGGGCCACCTGGATGAGGGTGTAGGTGTCATTCTTTCTCTGTGGTAGGGGGTTAGTCCAGAGCAAATAAGAAATGGTGAAGTGGCTCCTGCCAGAGAAAACAAGTGGGCCAGATATTGTGTGTAGTAGCACCCCCTTAGATGCAATATTTACCCACCTTCCTACACTGGACTGGACCACCTCCTAGGGTCCAATAAGACAGTTGTTACCTTCACTGATAAACACTCCAATCAGGTTATACAAATGTGGCACCCACACAGAAGTAAAAATGCAACAAATTAACAGGAAGGGAGTACTGTTGACTGTTGCACCTGGGCAAGGAAGGGGAGGCTGATGATGGTTGTACTCTGGTTGGGGGGGGTGCTGGTGACAGTTGAACCTAGTCTGGGGAGGAGGGCAGGTGACTGCTGTGGCCAGGGATGGAAGTCAGGTGAGTGTTGTACCAAGGCCGGGGAAGGAGAGCTGGAGACTGCTCTACTTGCGCCATGAAGGGAGGGCTGGTGACTGCTGTACTTGATCAGGGGAGGGAGTGCTAGTGATTGCTGTACTCGGGCCAAAGGAGAGCAGATGACTGCTGTAAGTGAGCCTGGGAGGAAGGGCTGGTGATGGTTGTACCTGGGTTGGGGGTGGCTGGTGACTGCTTTATTTGGGCTGGGGAGGTATGGGAGGGGACTGTTCTACCTGGTCAGGGATAGAGGGACATGACTGCTGTACTCAGTTCATAGAAAAAGGGTTGGTGACTGTTGTACCTAGGCTGGGGGGTGCTGATGACTCTTGTACTCAGGCCAGGGGAGGGAGGGCATAGAAACATAGAAGTTGACGGAAGATAAGGACCGCAAGGCCCATCCAGTCTGCCCATTTCTTTTTCTACCTTATGAATGTGCCATCGGTCTTTGCTCTGTCAATGGCCTATCTATTCATAGTCATCTGTATTGCTCCCTTATGCCTATCCCATGCCTGTTTGAAGCCCTGCACTATATTCATGTCCACCACTTCCTGAGGTAGGCCGTTTCATGCATCCACCACCCTTTCTGTGAAAAAGAACTTCCTCACGTTACCCCTTAATTGACCTCTCTCTAATCTCATGCTGTGTCCTCTAGTCCTGCTATTTTTCTTATATTGAAACATGTTAGACTCTTTCACCTTGTTAATGTCCTTAAGGTGTTTGAATGTTTCAATCACATCACCTCTCTCCCTCCTTTGCTCTAGGGTATACATATTGAGTTTAGTTAATCTGTCCTCATATGTTTTCTGATGCAGTCCCTGTACCATTTTGGTTACCCTTCTCTGGACTGCCTCAATTTGGGTAATGTCTTTGTGAAGGTGTGGCCTCCAGTACTGCACGCAGTACTCCAGATGAGGCCTAACCAGTGTCTTGTAAAGAGGGATTATTACCTCCCTCTTCTGACTTGTGATACCCCTACTAATACACCCCAACATTCCTCTAGCCTTACCTACTGTTGTCGAGGTCTGCTTGAATGATTTCAGGTCATCAGTGATGATGATGCCCAAGTCTCTTTCTTCCCTTGTGACTGCCAGCAACTATCCTCCCAGCCTATAGGTGGCATCAGGGTTTCTCTTCCCTATGTGCATGATCTTGCACTTCTTTGTATTAAACCCCAGTTGCCACTTTTCCGACCATTTTGCTAATTTATCCAGATCTCTTCTCATTCTGCCCACCCCACCTGGATCATCTACTCTGTTGCAGATCTTGGTGTCATCTGCAAACAGACAAACCTTAACCTCCAGTCCATCTGCAATGTCACTGATGAAGATATGCCCCAGGACTGATCCCTGAGGTACCCCACTTGTGACTTGCATCTCTTCTGACTGCATACCATTTACCACCACTCTCTGTTTTCTGCCCATCAACCAGTTTGCCACCCAGCTGACCAATGCCTGACCCACCCTGAGCCTACACAGCTTATTAATCAATCTTCTATGTGGAACTGTATCGAAAGCTTTGCTGAAGTCAAGGTAGGCAACATCAACTGCTCCCCCTTGGTCCACCACTCTGATTACCCAGTCAAAGAAATCTGAGATTAGTTTGACAGGACCTTCCTTATGTAAACTCATGCTGTCTTGGATCCTGTGCCCCTATAGATTCCAGTTGTTGCACTATCCTTTCCTTAAGGAGTGTCTCCATAATCTTTCCCACTACTGAGGTAAGACTGACTAGTCTGTAGTTCTCTGCCTCCTCCCTGCTTCCAGTCGTGTGGAGCGGGATCACATGAGCCCTTCTCCAGTCTTCTGGGGCCTCTCCTGTGCTCAGAGACTCACTAAACAGTTCTGATAATGGCTCTGCCTGTTCCACCCTCAGCTCCTTTAGTACCCTGGAATGTATGCCATCAGGTCCCATTGCCTTGCCCACCCTGAGCTTATCAAGCTCTTGTAAGACCCTTTCTTTGTAAAGGGACTAGGTACACCTCCCTCCCCCCTCCCCGTGTCCATGGTGCAGGCTGTGGGCCTGTCCTACCTTCTCTTCAGTAACTACTGAGCAGAAGTATCTATTTAGGATAGATGCTTTTAAATGGTTCTCCTCCTCACACACACCCTTATTCCCTTTGATCTTAGCAATACCCCCCTCTGGACTTTCTCCTTTCACTACTGTATCTATAGAAAGTCTTGTCACCTTCTTTTACTGTTTGTGCTAGTGTTTCCTCAGTTTGAGTCTTTGCCTGCCTTACTGCCTTCCCTGCTTCCCTTATTGAAGTTTGGTATGCCTCCCTATCTTCATGCTGCTGTGTTCCCTTATATTTCCTGAAGGCCAGCCTTTTGGCTCTGACCTTTTCTGCTACTGTGCTTGAGAGCCAAAGTGGTTTCCTTCTTCTTTTGCACTTCCTTTTCTCACTAACACAATGGGATGTTGCTTCAAGTAGTGCATCTTTAATGATTGCCCACTTTGCCTGTACCCCCTGACCTGTATTTCTTTTTGCCAGGGCTAGCTTAACTCTGTTGGCCATCTTATCAAAGTCAGCTCCCCTGAAGTCCCATGTTTTTGCCTTGGAATGGGATGATTTAGTTCTATTGGCCAAATTGAACCATACCATGTGATGGTCACTGGCCCCCAGGTGACCTTCTACCTGGAGTTCTGTGATCCTTTTCCTGTTAGTCAGTACTAGATCTAGGATAGCCCTGTCTCTTGTGGGTTGTTGTAGCAGTTGTTTGAGGCCCTCCCCCTGCAGGGAATCCACCATGTGTCTAGTTCTGGCAGATGTCCGTGTTGGTATTGACCAATCAATATCTGCGTGTTGAAGTCTCCTATTATCAGAACCTCCCGTTTAGCTTTCATGTTTTGTATATCTTCTAACAGTAACGTGTCTATATCCTCCCCCTGGTCTGGAGGCCTGTACACAACTCCAGTTCATATGGCTGTCCCATTTTCTGTTTCCAGGGTGACCCACAGTTCTTCTGGCTCCTTATGTGTCTTCTAAATTTCTGTAGCTTTGATATTTTCATTGATATAAAGGGCCACTCCACCCCGTCCCCTTTTTGCACCTCTGACTCTGCTGAATAGTACAAAGCCAGGTACTGAAGTCTTCCAAGTGTGGTTACTGGTAAACCATGTTTTGCTAATGGCTGCTATGTCCAGTTTAGCCTTGTCATTATTGCCTGCAGGTCTGGGATCTTATTTCCCAGACTGTGAGCATTTGTGTACATGATTTTCCATTGGTCAGATTTTGGTGTGTTAGTTGTTGGGCGAGGTCCAGCATTTCTCCTGTGCATCGTATGGGGAGCTGGACCTTTTTCTTTACCTGGTGATGCAAATGAACTACAGACATACTGAACTCCTGTTTGACCACTAGCAGAAGGGGGAAGGGTGTTCTTCCTATTCAACGTTTTGGGTGCTGCACCCCTCTCCCCATTTGCCAGTTTAAATATTCTGCATAGACATCAAACTTCTGCCCCAATGCACTGACTCCCTCCTTAGTCAGATGCAGTCCATTGAATTTAAAGAACTTTTGTTCCCAAAACTGTTGCCAGTTCCCTACAAATTTGTGT
Source organism: Neoceratodus forsteri (assembly GCA_016271365.2). Taxonomy (NCBI): domain Eukaryota; kingdom Metazoa; phylum Chordata; order Ceratodontiformes; family Ceratodontidae; genus Neoceratodus; species Neoceratodus forsteri. Next base: position 1,063,768,829 of record CM028131.1, on the reverse strand, counting down.
CCTTTTTCCTGGCATCAGCCCTTGAGTCACATGTTTAGCTCCCCTATCTGTCCTTCTCTGACCTTCCATCCATCTGTCCCCCTCTCCCAGACTGGCAGGATCTCAGAGAAGGAGATGCTGGATGAAATGGATGATAGTTTGTCACCCAGCCTGGTCAGGTGTTCCTTGGTCTCCACAACTGACCAGCTGGTGAGATCATTAGTCCCTTTGTGTACCAGGATATCAATGTTTTCTCCTGCTTCCTGAACAATTTTTGCAATGCGGTCACTGTCTCTCCATGCTGATGTACCTGGGAGACATCTGACCATTACCCCTGGCAGGAGATACATATCAACTCCCCGAATCATGGAGTATCCTATGATCAGAAGTTTTTTGGGTTTCCTTTTTGCTTTTTTGTTTTGGTTCCTGTTTTTGGCGAGTTTTGTTGTGCTAGCTCCTGTGCTGCAGTGTCCTCTGCCCCTTTGTTTGATTTCAGAGATAGAGGCAGATACCTGTTTGTAGTTTTTATATGGTTTGTGGTGGTGATATGTTGGAGAGTACCGAGTGATGGGGCACCTGATTTGCCCCTCCTAACCACCTGCCAACCTCCCAGACCAACTAGCCTCTGTGGTCGAGGGGCTTCTGTTGGAAGTTGGGGAAATGGCAGGTGGTTCTTATAATATATTTTCTCTTGAGTATGCAATTTGAGGCATGCAATCTCTGCCCATGCTGCCTGGAGCTGAGCTCTTAGATCTCCAATAGCCCATCATGTACGACAGTGTCCTAAATCCTGTAAAACTGCCCTTCTAAAAAGTGTTCCACAGTACCTGCAGTTAATGATATCCATTCCAGGTAAGTTGCTGGGTTTATACACCTGGTCAGAGAAATTAGAAAAAAGAAAATGAAAGCAAAAGTTTGATTTTCTGTTTTGTTTGTTTTTTTGTATAACTTGTTATAACAAATTAAATTACTAGTGCCTCTGTAAATGAGGTCACTGTGTGGATACCCCTCTGATCTACCCCTCCCTGCTTTGCTACAGGAAATTTCACGACTGTGTTACACTATAAAAGGAGTGTAGTGTGGGGTGGTTGGGGATGGGGGTGGGTGACTGGGCCCTTCCCCTGCCAAAAAAGAACAACCATGGATGAAAGAAACAAGGAGGCAAGAGCAGAAACAATCAGCCAGCAACAAATGCAGTAGCCCTGAAAACTTATCCTAATGACAGATAAAACAGAGAAACCTGTGAAGTACCACGTGTAATAATTTCACAGCAGATATACCCTGTAAGAAACACTTTGCTACACAGAAAAATAAAGCAGTAACAGAAGATATACCTTGCAAAAGACAATTTGAACCAGAAGATTACAGCAGTAATCTGTAAGCACACACCTGTAGGCACACCCTGTAATTATGCAGCAGAAGGTATACCCAGCAACAACACTTTGAATCAGAGAAAAATAAAACAATAAAATGTTATCAACAAGCAGTAACAATCCCTATGAGTACAAAATAAAAATAACACACAGTAAACCTGCCTAGCCAAAAGAAGCCTTAATCCTTATTGTTGCTCTGGTAAGATTCTTTGCTTTGTCCTTCCAAGCAACCTAGAAGAAAACAGCTCAGGTGAAGCTAGGTGCCTTGGCCAGCAAACCTAGTCTTCCACCCTAAGGGCAGTTGACTGCTGTACATTGGCTAGGGAGGGAGGGCAGGTGACTGCTATGCCCAGGCCTAGAAGGAAGGACTGGTGACTCTTAGACCTGGGGTGGGAAAGGGACTGGTCACTGTTGTACCTGATCCAGGGAGGGAGGGCAAGTGACTGCTGTACCTTGACCAACAAGAAAGAGCTGGTGACTGCTGTACCCTGGCCGGGGGGGGTGACTTTTTTGTGCCCAGGTCATGGAGGAAGGGTTGGTGACGTGTGTACTTGGTCTGGGGATGGGGGGGTTGGTGACTGCTGTATCTGGTCTGGAGTTGGCAAGTGACTGTTGTACTTGTGCCAGTGAGGAAGGGCTGTTGACCGTTGTACATTGGCCTGGGATGGAGGGTAGGTGACTGCTGTACCTAGGCAAGGGAAAGAGGGTTGGTGACCTGTGTACCTGTGCTGGGGAGGGAGGGCTGGATAGGGGTGGCTGGTGACTGTTATACCCAGTCAGGGAGGGAGGGAGGGCTGGTGTTTGCTGTACACTGACAGGGAAGGGAGGGCAGCTGAGTGCTCTGCCTGGGCCTAGGAGGGAGGGTTAATGACTGCTGTTCTCAGGCAGGGAAGGGAGGGCATGTGTCTAGTGTACTCAAGCCAGGATGGGAAGGCTGGTGACGGTTGTACCTGGGCCTGGGAGGGGGCTGGTGACTGTTGTACCCTATGGAACGAGGGAGGGCATGTTACTACAGTACTTGGACTGAAGCATGAAATTTTGACCACAAAATGGTAAAATTTGCGGCTAGCAGGCAAAATGTCACCATTTTTGTTTAAATTCATGGGTGGAATTTTGCAGCTTTGCACCCGTAAAATATTTCATGGGAATGGCCAAATTCCACAAAAGTTTTCACGTGACAAAATTGCTAATTTCACGGGATTTTTACCCACAAAATTTACGTTTGACACATCTCTACCTGTAAAGTAAGTGAGAACAGGTGGCTGTTGTACCCAGTCTCGGGGTGGGCAGGTGACAGTTGTACATGGGCCAGTGAGGGAGGGCAGGTGATAGCTGTACTGTGACCAGGGATGAAAGGGCTGGTGACTGTTGTGCCCAGGTCAAGGAGAGAGGGCTGGTGACTTTTGTACAGGTCCAAGGACTGGGGGCTGATGACGGTTGTACCTTTGCCGGCGAGGGAGAGCAGGTGACTGCTGTACCTAGGCCGGGGAGGGAGGGCTGGTGACTTGTGTACCTGGGTCAGGTAGGGAAGGCTGATTACTGTTGTACCAGGGCAGAGGAGTGGTGACTTTTGACTATTACACATGGTCTGGGGGGGGGGCAGGTGACTGCTGTACTTGGGCCGGGAAGGGAGAGCAGGTGAGTGCTGTACTAGGGCAGGGGAGGGATAGTGACTGCTGCACTCAGTCTGGGGAGGGAGTTCTGGTGACTGCTGTACCTGGGCCAGAGAGGGCTAGCAGGTGACTGCTGTACTCGGGCTGGGGAAGGAGGGCTTGTGAATGCTGTGCCTAGATCATGGAGGGAAGGCTGGTGACTGCTGTACTCTAGTTGTGAAGGAATGGTGACTGCTGTACTTGGGCAGGGGAAGGAGTGCAGATGAATACTGTTGCACAGAAAATAGTAAAAGTTGATTGGCTGGCTTACATGATTTACCCATGGTAAATCCTAGTATCACCAAAGCCAATTTCTGTGTAAGCCTGAAACCATACAGTTGTTACCTTGAATTTACTTAGTTGATCGTCAATATCAGCCTCCCACCGAGGTAATCCAGTAAGCTAGTATTTTCAGAACATCATGTGATAAATTATTGATTTCTTGCAAATTGCCTGTCCTGATGTGGGATTGTACTGTTGACTGCTGTACTCAGTCCAGGAATGGAGTACTGGTGAGTGTTGTACCATGGCCGGTGAGGGAGAACTGGTGTCTGTTTTACCTAGTCCTGGGAAGGGAGGGGAAGTGACTGCTATACCCCAACAGGAGAGGGAGGGATAGTGGCTGCTGTACTCGAGTCAGACAGGAAAGGGGGGTAACTGTTTTAACCAGTCAGATGTGAGCGGAGCTGTTTACATGTGTACCCAAGCTGTAGGGGCAGGGGCAGGTGACTGCTACAACCTGTATATGAAGGAAGGGTTGATAACATGTGTACTCAGGCTGTGAAGGGGTGGCCATGTGACAGTTTTACCTGGGCCGGTGAGGGAAGGCAGATTGCTGTACTGTGACCAGGAAGGAAGGGCTGGTGACTGCAGAACCCGGGCAGAGGAGGGAGGGAAGGCTGCTTACTGTTGCACCTAGGCTGGGGAAGGCTTGGCTGGTGATTGTTGTACCTTGTCTATGGAGGGAGGGCATGTGAGTGCTGCAAAAGAGATGGAGAAGAAGGGCTAGTGACTGTTGTACATGGGATGGGGGGAGGTGGGGCTGGTTATTGTTGTACCCAGTCCAGGGAGGGAAGGCATGGGACTGCTGTACCTGGTCCAAGGATGGAAGGCAGGTGACTTCTGTACTCAGGACAGAGAGGAAGGGCTGGTGACTGTTGTACCTAGACTGTGGCTGAGTTGCAGGTGACTGTTGTAAGGAGGGTAGTAGACTGCTGTAATTGGGCCTAGAAAGGAAGGGCTGGTGACATTTGTTACAGAGCGGGCAGGAGGCTGGTGACTGCTGTACTCAGGCTAGGAAGGGAGGACTGGTGATGGTTGTACCTGAGTTGGGAGGGGAGGCCCTGGTGAATGTTTTATCAGGTCTGGGGAGGGCAGGCAGGTGACTACTACTCAGGTCTGGGAGTGGGGTGACAGACATCCTTGGCGCCGGGGTCAAGAGTGGTCCATCAAGTGTGGTCAGAAGAGGAAATCTGCCATAGCAGTTTGACCCATCGCAGACATCCTTGGTGCCGGGGTCAAGAGTGAACCATCTAGGGTGGTCAGAAGAGGGCTTTGGCCATAGCAACGTGCCCCAACGAAGACAGCTTGACCCTGGGAACAAGAGTGGACCATCTAGTATAGTCAGAAGAGGGCCTTCTGCCATAGCAGCTTGCCCTGTCACAGACATCATTGTTGCCAGAGTCAATAGACAGGATTCCCCTAGTGATTGTGGTGAGCTAGCTTGTTTAGCTGACACTTCTGTGACTTACAGTTCCATTGTCGAACTTACATTTTCTTTATAATATATGTTCCCCTTCCTTCTAAGGAACATTTGGGGGGTCCTCCTAACCCATGTACCCCATATTTTCCAGTAGATTCTTGAACTGTGTGAAGCAGTGGGTGAAGCATCTTTCCTGAAGACTGTGTAGTAGAAGGATTTAAAGGGACAGCACTCGAACGGACACAGCCAGAGTACCTGAAATTATTTTCTGATTTCTGCTGCAAATAAAGTTGTGTGAGACTGTCCTGCAGCCTGTATTTTGGGGACTGTGGCATAATATTTGTTGGGGGGGGGGATATATTCCAATTTACTAAGGCCAAAGGCCAAACTGTGCAACTTGTGTGCAGACACATCCAGGCTCTGCAAATTTTTCTCACCTTATTAGGTCCAGAGACGGGGTGCCTGAGGTCCAGTTGCAGAGCACCTGAAACCCCATGGCAGAGTGCATGAGGTCCAGTGGTTGAGTGCCTGAGGTCCGGAGCTGCAGTGTCCGATGTCTGGAGGTCCATATTTCCAGTATCAGAACACCAGAGGTACAGCGCCAGAGTACCACCGGAGTACAGGGGTCCACTGACAGAGGTCCAGAAGTCTTCACCTACAGGCTAGTGTTCCAGCACTTCAGTAACCATTGTTGGAATCTTGTTTTGGGTCATGTGAATTCAGACATCAAGACATTTGCTCATTCTATGGCTTGTTTTACTCCTCAACTACAAGTATTTCTGTCTATTTCTTACCATTTCCTCATGAATTTAGTGGTATACCCCAGGCCTGAATTGGTCACAGCTGTGTTAGTGAAGTACGGTACACTATTTGAGATAAACTGGGGGTGCAGTGTAATGTTTCAGATCAGAAATTATAACCAGGTACCTATATCTATAACAAACAGCTAAACATCACACCTATATAAGATTTTAGAGTCTATTTATTCATGTAAATAAGCAAAAGGTGTGTTATGTTACTGTAAATGGCTAGAAAGTGGCTGCCATCTTTTTCTGGGTCATGTGACCCAAGGCATCAAGTCATTTATGTACTGTTCAGAAGAGACTGAGGTGCAAAAGGGGATGGGGTGGAGTGGCCCTGTTTGTCAATGAAAATATCAAAGCTACAGAAATTCAGAATACACATAAGGAGCCAGAAGAACTGTGGGTCACCCAAGAAACAGGAAATGAGACAGCCATAAGAACTGGGGATATCTACAGGCCCCCAGACCAAAGGGAGGACATAGACACATTACTGTTAGAAGATATACAAAACATGACAGCTAAAGGGGAAGTTCTGATAATGGGAGACTTCAACACGCCAGATACTGATTGGTCAATACCAGCAGATCATCTGCCAGAACGAGACACATGGTGGATTCCCTGCAGGGGGAGGGCCTCAAACAACTGCTACAACAACCCACATGAGATAGGGCTATCCTAGATCTAGTACTGACTAACATGGAAAGGATCACAGAACTCCAGGTAGAAGGTCACCTGTAGGCCAGTGACCATCACATGGTATGGTTCAATTTGCCCAATAGAACTAAATCATCCCATTCCAAGGCAAAAATATGGGACTTCAGATTTTGATTAGATGGCCAACAGAGTTAAGCTAGCCCTGGCAAAAAGAAATACAGCTGAGGGGGTACAGACAAAGTGGCAAGCATTAAGGATGCAATACTTGAAGCAACATCCCATTGTGTTAGAGAGAAAAAGAAGTGCAGAAGAAGAAAGAAACCACTTTAGTTCTCAAAAACAGTAGCAGAAAAGGTCAGAGCCAAAAGACAGACCTTCAGGAAATATAAGGGAACACTGTGGGATGAATACAGGGAGGCATACTAAACTTCCGTAAAGGTAACAGGGAAGGCAGTAAGGCAGGCAAAGGCAAACCGAGGAAACACTAGCACAAACAGTAAAAGAAGGTGACAAGACTTTGTATAGATACATTAGTGAAAGGAGAAAGTCCAGAGGGGGTATTGCTAAGATCAAAGGAGATAAGGGGGCGTGTGAGGAGGAGCATGTAAAAGCATCTATCCTAAATAGATACTTCTGCTCAGTATTTACTGAAGAGAAGGTAGGGCATGCCCACAGCTCAGCCCCATAGACACAGGGGGGTTGGAGGTGAGCACTATTCCCTTCACAATAGAAAGGGGACTACAAGAGCTCAATAAAGCTCAGGGTGGACAAGGCAATGGGACCTGATGGCATACATCCCAGGGTACTAGAGGAGCTGAGGGTGGAACTAGCAGAGCCATTATCAGAACTCTTTAATGAGTCTCTGAGCACAGGAGAGGTCCAAGAAAACTGGAGAAGGGCTCATGTGATCCCGCTCCACAAGAGTGGTAGCAGGGAGGAGGCAGGGAACTACAGACCAGTCAGTCTTACCTCTGTACTGGGCAAGAGTATGGAGGCACTCCTTAAGGAAAGGATAGTGCAACATCTGGAATCCATAGGGGCACAGGATCCAAGACAGCATGGGTTTTCAAACTAATCTCATAGATTTCTTTGACTGGGTAACCAGAGTGGTGGACCAAGTGGGAGCAGGTGATGTCACCTATCTTGACTTCAGCAAAACTTTTGATTCTGTTCCACATAGAAGATTGATTAATAAGCTGGGTAGGCTCAGGGTGGGTCAGCCATTGGTAAACTGGGTGGCAAACTGGTTGCCAGGCATAAAACAGAGAGTAGTGGTAAACGGTGTACAGTCAGAAGAGATGCAAGTCACAAGTGGGGTACCTCAGGGATCAGTTCTGGGGCCAGTCCTCTTCAATATCTTCACCAGTGACATTGTAGATGTACTGGAGGGTAAGGTTTGTCTGTTTGCAAATGACACCAAGATCTGCAACAGAGTAGATGATCCAGATGGGGTGGGCAGCGTAAGAAGAGATCTGCATAAACTAGCAAAATGGTCAGAACAGTGGCAACTAGGGTTTAATGCAAAGAAGTGCAAGATCATGCACATAGGGAAGAGAAACCCTGAAGCCACCTATAGGCTGGGAAGGGAGTTGTTGGCAGTTACAAGGGAAGAAAGAGACTTGGGAATCATTATCACCAATGACCTGAAATCATCCAAGCAGACCACTAAAGCAGTAGGTAAGGCTAGGGGGATGTTGGGGTGTATTAGTAGGGGTATCACAAGTCGGAAGAGGGAGGCAATAATCCCTCTTTACAAGACACTGGTCAGGCCCCATCTGGAGTACTGTGTGCAGTACTGGATGCCATACTTTCACAAGGACATTAACCAATTTTGAGGTAGTCCAGAGAAGGGCAACCAAAATGGTGCAGGAACTGCATCAGAAAACAGGAGGACAGATTACCAGAGCTCAATATGTATACCCTAGAGCAAAGGCGGGAGAGAGGTGATATGATCGAAACATTCAAACACCTTAAGGGCATTAACAAGATGAAAGAGTCTAACATGTTTCAATATAAGAAAAACAGCAGGACAAGAGGACACAGCATGAGATTAGAGGGAGGCCAATTGAGGGGTAATGTGAGGAAGTTCTTTTTTACAGAAAGGGTGGTGGATGCATGAAATGGCCTACCTCCTGGAAGTGGTGGATATGAATACAGTGCAGGGCTTCAAACAGGCATGTGATAGGCATAAGGGAGCAATACAGATGAGTATGAATACATAGGCTATTGACAGAGCAAAGGCCAATGGCACATTTATAAGGTAGAAAAAGAAATGGGAAGACTGGATGGGCCTTGAGGTCCTTATATGCCATCAACTTCTGTTTCCATTTGCCCATTCTATGGCTTGTTTTATTCCTCAACTACCCTGACAAGTATTTCTGTCTATTTCTTACCATTTCTTCATTGATTTAGTGACATTTAGCACATAGTGCCATAGGTGGTACACCCCAGGTGTCAATTGGTCACAGCCATGGTAGTGAGGACTGGTTCCCTATTTGAGATGAACTGGGGTGCAATGTCATGTTCCACATCAGAAATTATATCCAGGCACCCATATGGGTAAAAAACAGCTAAACATCACACCTATTCAACATTTCTCATGTATGTATCCATGTAAATAAGCAAAAGGGGTGTTTTGCTACTGTAAATGACTAGAACGTGGACACCATCTTGTTTTGGGTCATAGGACTGAAAGCATTAGGTCATTTGCCCATTCTATGGCTTATTTTACTTCTCAACTACCCTGACAAGTATTTCTGTCTATTTCCTGCTATTACTTCATGGATTTAATGAGATATAGCAATTGTGCCAAAAGTGGTACACCCAAGACCTGAATTGGTTCCAGCCATGTTAGTGAAGTATGGTACCCTTTTTCAGATAAACTGGGGGTGCAGTGTAACGTTCCAGATCAGAAATTACATCCAGGCACCTGTATCAAAAATGAACAGCTAAACATCACACCTATTAAACATTTAACATGTATTTGTCCACGTAAATAGGCAAAAGGTGTTTTTTTTTTACTGTAAATGACTAGAAAGTGGCCGCCATCTTGTTTTAAGTCATGTGACCAAAGGCATCATGTCATTTGCCCATTCTATGGTTTGTTTTACTCCTCAACTAGCCTGACAAGTATTTCTGTCTAATTGCTTCCATTACTTCATGAATTTAGTGACATAGAGCACATATGCCATAGGTGGTACATCCCAGGCCTTAATTGGTCAGAGCCATGTTAGTGAAGTATGATACCCTCTTTGAGATAAACTGGGGGTGCATTGTAATATTCCAGATCAGAAATTCTATCCAGGCAACTGTATCTATAACAAACAGCTAAACATCACACCTATTTAAGGTTCTACATGTATTTAGTCATATAAATAAGCAAAAGGTGTGTTTTGTTACTGTAAATGACTGGAAAGTGTCCACCATCTTGTTTTGGAACATGTGACCCAAGGCATCATGTCATTTGACCATTCTATGGCTTGTTATACACTTTAACAACCCAGACAAGTACTTCTGTCTATTTGCTGCCATTACTTCATTGATTTAGTAAGATATAGCACATAGTGCCATAGGTGGTACACCCCAGGCCTGAATTTGTCACAGCCCAGATAGTGAGGTATGGTACCCGATTTGAGATAAACTGGGGATGCAGTGTAACATTCCAGATCAGAAATTATATACTGGCACCTGTATCTATAACAAACTGTTAAACATCACACCTACTCTACACCTTAAGTACGGGTACAAGGGTACAGGGGACACTTCTTAATTTTTAAACCCAACAAATGGCTAAGTTAACAATTTTATCATGGAATGTTAATGGATTGAAAACAGTAGTCAAATGGAAATGAGTATGGTCCTACATTAAAAAAATCAAGGGAGATGTGGTGTTATTGCAGGAATTGCATCTTTTGAGGGAGGAAGCAGACAAATGGGCTCATTCCTGGGGTGGGGTTCTTTTGGTGGCACCTTTTACTTCCAGGGTCGGGGGGGTAGCCATTTGACTGCGGCCAGGCCTACCACACAAAGGTAACAGCTTTGTGGCAGACCCACATGGTAGATTCGTTGTTGTGGAGGTGTTGCTGGGGGGGGGGCAAGGCCTATACCTTTGCTTCCATTTGTGGTCCTAATTTCGACTCCCCAGATTTTTTCATACACCTGGGGGTGATGTTAGCCCCCTATCAGAATAATCTAGTACTGGGAGGAGATTTTAACACCTATCTTAATCCCAGGCTTGACCACTCTGGAACCAAGATTAAGCCCTACCCTAAGAGTGTTGCAGCATTGAAAGAATTCATAACTCTGAGAACCCTAGTGGAGGTTTGGAGACACTCTCATCCTGGAGACAGGGAATATTCATTTTATTCCCACTCACATCGAGTCTACACCAGGTTGGGCTATATTTTAGTTTTCCCTCACTTGATCTCTGAGTCCATGCAAGCCACATACGGCTCTCTATATTAATCTCGGATCACACCCCACTTCAAATGCACTTAGCGGCAGGCCAGCAGGCCCCTGGGGGAACCCAGTGGAGATCTGATCCAATTTTACTCCTAGATGATGGTTATACCAAATTTATCATTGGGAAAAGTGAAGAGTTTATTGATAATAATGAAAATAAAGGGACACATATACATTTTTTCTGGGATGCCTTAAAGGCTTTCATCCATGGGGAGACAATCTCCTATGCAGTTTATAGGAAAAAGAGCAGCTCACTGCTGACATTCAAAAACTAGAGAAGGTGGCTATGAGCTTCCCCCATCCCCAAATAGCAAAAGATTTAAGATTGTTAAAGGGGAAGCTACATCAGGTGGTTTCTGGGAAGCTTGAGCGAGACCTAACGCTCACTAAATCATACACACATTTTGAGGGGGATAAATCTGGCAAGTGGCTGGCTGGGTTAATTAAACAAAAAAAAAGGCAGAAAGAGCCATTTTATACATTGCCAAGCCTGCTGGTTGCCCCACATATGATCAAAAAGAGATTAATGAGACTTTTAGAGCCTTCTATTCCCACTTGTACACTACCCAGGTCCCATCAGAAGGAGATCCAGAAGACTTTCTTCGGGACGTGGATATGCCACACCTGCATGAGACTTACAGGGCTGAGCTTAACTCCCCCTTATCCCAGGAGAAGATCAAACAAGCGGTCTGTCATATAAATAAGGGAAATGCACCGGGCCCTGATGGGATCCCTGCTGAATTTTACTGAGCCACCTGGGACGTCCTTGGACCCCTTACTGGAGAGGTCCTGGCATCTGCCCTAACTCAAGGGGAGCTATCACACTCCCAAAAGATGGCCACCACAACAGTACTTCCTAAACTGGGGAAAGAACCTTCTAAGTGTGGGTCATATCGCCATATATTGCTTCTTAATGCGGATTATAAAATCTTAGCAAACATTATAGCAACTAGACTAGAGGGGGTACTCCCTCGACTAATCCATATAGATCAAGGGGGGGTTTGTTAAAGGAAGGCAAGCTAAGCACAGCCTTCGCAGATCCATCAATATTATCCACAGTTGGAAAAAAAGGGGGGTCACACAGAGGTTTACTTGCACTAGATGCCGAAAAGGTATTCGACCGAGTTGAATGGCTCTTCATGTTTGTGGTCCTGTGTAAATGTGGACTGGAGGACACCATATTAAAATGTATAGGGGCCCATTATGCTGCTCCACAGGTACAGATCTTGACAAATAACACCCTCTTGACTCCCTTCTCACTCACTCACTAGAGGAACAAGACAGGGCTGTCCCTTGTCCCCTCTATTGTACGTGCATACAATAGAAGCATTAGCAAACACCATTCGTGGAAATAGTGACATCAAGGGATGCAGAAACAGGGAAAGATGTTCAAAACCTTTTTAATATAGCTTTTAATGATTTATAATAATTTATATTTGCTTATTTATTGTTTTATGAAATTGTACAGGCGCTTTGGTTGAAGAAAAGCGCCTTTTTAAAAATAAAGTATTGATTGATTGATTGAAATACTATCGTTGTTTGCTAATGACATCTTACTATTTTTGGACAACCCTGGTGAGGCCCTCCCAGCCCTGCGTAAGATATTTGAGGAATATAGCCCCCTCTCGGGACACAAAATCAATTGGGACAAAAGTGAGTGGCTTCCCCGGAGGAAAGAAGGACGTCCATAGAAATAGCTGGCACGATAATAAACCCTACTAAACAGATTAAATACCTGTGGGATTTGCTGCCCAGCATGCTTTCTCAAATCATACTAATTAACTATGGTCCCTTGATCAGAAATCTCAAGACAGACAGTATTAACTGGAGGGCTTTGCCTCTCACCCTATTGGGTCGAGTTAATTTGGTCAAAATGTACTTTCTCCCAAGGGCTCTCTACCTTTTTCAATCTATTCCAATATCCCTTCCACGGAAGTATATTAATGTACTGGAGGGAGCTTGTATCCAGTTCTTGTTGCAGAGAAAAAAGCCAAGAAACAGGAAGGACATACTGTGCCTAACTGAGAAATCGGGGGGCCTGAACTTACCTAATATGCGCTTATATTATATAGCAGCCCAGTTAGCACATATCCAAGATTTACTAAGGGTAGAGGGGGACGCCCCAACTTGGACACAGATAGAAAGTGAGGGTGACTCCCATTTTTATTGTAATCTGTTGGTTAACTCAATGGCAGAACCCCCCCCCCGAATATTACCAACCCCTGCACCAGGGCTATCTGTAATGCGTGGATGCAGTAGACCCCTTGAGGGATCTCTTCCCTCACCAGAGGGAATATTCCTTTCATTCTGTTCCCCATAACTCATTTTCCTGACTCAATTATTTTCTTTTAGACACTGGGCACCTTTCATCAGTTTTATCCTGCAACTACCTCCCTAAAGTGATCTCAGATCATCATCTCACTTTGTTATGTTGGAGTCCTGGCCTGCCCCTCTCCAAAGTCAAGGTATGGAGATTTAACAGCCAACTTTTTCGATCAGAGCATCTGATATCCTGACTCACAGATTTTATTACTAATATTCCTCAGCATTAACACCCCCACTATGCCCAAGTTAGATATTCTATGAGGAGCTCTTAAATGATCGCTGAGGGGGAAAATTATTCGTCAGGCCACAATCAAAAAAGAGATTACCTCTAAAGTAACCTCTGCTCTACTACATGACATTAGGAGTTCAGAATTATCACTCTCCACTGATCCCACCATAGAGGAGCTGAATGCCTTAAAAATTCTCAGAGCCCGCTACAATTCAATTCTAACTGAAAAAGCAGAACAACTTCTTGTATGCTCCAAAATTCACTACTTCAACTAAGGGGACAAGGCAGGCAAACTCTTGGCTCTGCGCTTCAGGACACAGGCCTCTGATAGAATTGTCCCATGTATTCAAAGTTCTAGAGGGCACATTATTTCTTCCCCTAGAGACATAGTAAACTGTTTCCAGGAGTACTATAAAAACTTATACTCTCAATCTTCTCTTTTTTCACCCATCAGCAGTAGATCAGTTTTTGCAGACGGTCCATCTTCCTCAACTTGATGCTAGTCAGGCAGACTTGCTCAAGACACCTATTTTCCTGGATGAAATAAATCTGGCCATCCACTCACTTCATTTAGATAAGGCCCCAGGATCAGACAGATACACCACAGAATTCTATAAACTCTTTAATGCACAAGTAGTACCAGTTCTTCTAGATTCTTACAATTATATGTTTAATCATGGTATTTCAGATTCCTCTCTACTGGACCCCACAGTTGTGGTACTTTCCAAACCTGATAGGGCCCCACTTCAAATCAGTAGCTACCGCCCTATTTCCCTAATTAATGTTAATATATAGATACTTGCTAAGATCCTGGCTACAAGGTTGACTAAAGTGTGGCAAGGTGTCATAAGTAGAGAACAAGTCGATTTTGTTGCAGGTAGGGTGTCCTCCGATCACATGCGGAAACTGGCCTACCTGATCTCTGCATCCAGGGATTCTCAAATTCCATCTGCCTTGGTCTCCTTGGATGCAGAGAAAGCATTTGATAGGGTTTCCTGGAACTATTTATTTTACCTGCTACCCCACTTTAACATACCGGCACAATACATCAAATGGATAAAGATTCTCTATACACAACCCTCCGCATGAGTACTCTGTAATGGCCACTTATCAAAACCCTTCACTCTGCAGCAAGGTACCAGACAGGGGTGCCCACTTTCCCCTTTTCTGTTTGACTTATATCTAGAACCGCTCATCAGACTTATCAACAATTCCCCAATATTTCTGGCATATCTATCCGTCCATATCAGTATAAACTTTCGGTGTATGCCAACAACATACTGCTGCATGTTTCATATCCCTCTGCAACGGTCACTACCTGCACTCAAACTTATCACGAAATTTGGCAAATTCTCCAACTATAAGCTCAATATAACTAAGATGGAACTAATGCCTCTAAATGCCTACATGTTCTCAGCAGATGTCTCTCATCTGGGGCTCCATTGGACTAAGGATAAATTAAAATATTTGGGGATATAACTTTCCAGTTCCAAAGTCCAATTGCAGCAATACAATCTCGACAAAATTCTTGCTTAAATTAAAATGGACCTCTCCCATTGTGCCATACTCTCACTTTCCCTCTGGAGATGCATAAATGTAGTAAAAATGAATGTTCTCCCTCGGCTATTGTACACCTTACAGATGATGTCTCTCTTCTTACCTAAAATTTGGTTTACGCAAATTCACAAACTAATATCTAATTTCATATGGGATGGCAAGACACCTCAGAGGGCTATATTTAAACTACAGAGGAGAAGGGAGGCCTACAACTACCAGATCTTCTCCTTTATCATTTCTCCATTACATGTTCCGTCCTCACATACTGGTTGAAGGCCAGGACACCTGCCAACCAGATACAATATCATCCTTTGTGGCTTCAAATAGAAAAGTCTCTCACCTCCTTACACAGTATAACTCTCAATACTCTCATATTTACTCCTTTCAAGAATCTACCCAAAAGTCTTTAGGACTTACCCATCAGGACAACACTTTGAGTGCATGTCCAACTTTGCACCGCATTCCAGATATCCTTGGTAAGAGATGTCTCCCAACCCATATGTTATAATCTCAACTTCAAGATTGGGGGATCACCCCTCCCATACAATTTTTGGCCAGGGAATACCCAACTTAAAGTCATAGATTTACTTCAAGAGTACAAATTGATGTCATTACAAACAGCCTGTGTACAATTTAACCTCCCCAATCTTTCTACTTCAAATACATTCAATTACAACATGTTACTACAACATTTTGGGTCAGGGACTTGGGAACAGAATCTAGCAGGTCGGCTTCTCCTGGCCGTCTCTAACTTACCTTCATCTCACCTCATTTCCTTTCTCTATCGCCTCTTAAGGGATGGCATGGGAGAGCTGCAAGGTGCACCACACTACTTCAGGGACCAGGCACTGCCCTTAGACTCCCTAACACCATGATCATGGTCCAAAATCTGGTCACAACTATATCAAGCTGTGAAGTGGATCAGATACTGCATACTACAATTTTATGTTCTACATGACTTGTATTATACTCCGGTAAGGCTTTATCAAATGGGGAAGCTTCCTTCTAATCTTTGTTCATGGTGCAAGGAATATCCTGGTACACTGCTGTATATCCTATGGGACTGTAATAAAGTTACATCCTTCTGGACCACCATCAGATCTAAATTGGATCCTCTCTTAGGTCTCTCAGAAGCCTTTAAATCAGAAATCTGCATAGTAGGGGATTACTGGGGACTTTTGATTGGCAGTCAACGTAAACACATGGCACTAATATCTCTATGTGCCAAGAAAGTAATCATGCGGCACTAGTTGGACTAGTGCATTCCTACTTACACAGAGTGGCTGACAGAGATGATCTTTGCCTTACAAGCAGAATGCATCATCACCCATATAACAAAAAGGCCACATTATTATCAGAAAGTATGGGCCCCCTTACATACCTTATTAACCATCTAACTGAATAAAGCTCAGACTTCACCAGTTCTAAAAAGTTACTACAATAAAAGCCAACATCATCTTTAGGCACTTCCCAGCAATCATATGCAGGGTCAATACATTCTCAGATCAATCCTACTGCATACCTGAGGGTGGGCGGATGGAGGGAAAGGGCAGATCAATGTGGGGGGAGAACAGGTAAATAAATAAGTGCATGTTTCTTAAATCTTGGAGTGATCTGTATAGAGAAATATAATCTTATCTATCAACCATTAGATTTCTATTTGAATATCTATCATTGTAGAGTCTCTCCATCTTATATACCTCGTTTGTTAAAATGAAACATGTGCACTCTCTTCTTTATGTCTGTAACAATTGACATGTAAATTCTTCCTAATAATAAAGCATAGTCAATTTGAAAAAAAAAAAGGAATGCGTGGATGCAGGCACACTCACTATTGGGACACAGGCCCGGGCCCTCACCAGAATTGACCCTAGGGATGTTCTTGTAGGGGAAAGGAGGGCTCTCAGTTAATGATAATATAGGCCTCAAAAGGTGGGACAAACAGGGTCTGTTTTGACTAAGCCAACTTCTTAAGGGAAGAAATAGGCTGCAGGGGACTCCCCCGGGAACCCAGGACCCCTTTACACTACAACGCTACCCCCAGAAGAACTTTTTACAAGATTTTCTAACATTAAAGACTTCAGACCACTTAATAGGTGTTACAGATTACTACTGAATGGTCTCCCTGACCCTTTGGAGAGAATTAAGTGAGCCTGGGAAGAAGATATCTACCCCAAGGCATAACTGGATGGGACTGCAGACTGCTTCTAAAAAACATTTTGAAATGCTCAGTCAATAA
Source organism: Neoceratodus forsteri (assembly GCA_016271365.2). Taxonomy (NCBI): domain Eukaryota; kingdom Metazoa; phylum Chordata; order Ceratodontiformes; family Ceratodontidae; genus Neoceratodus; species Neoceratodus forsteri. Next base: position 1,063,751,855 of record CM028131.1, on the reverse strand, counting down.
CCGACTAAGAGCCATTCAATATAGCTTCCTTCTATGCACCTATCACATGTTGAAACTGGCCCATAGGCTAGATCCTGAGTCCTCCCCTTATTGCCCTAAGTGCCAAGCCCAGGTGGGTGATTTCTTCCGTATGGTATGGTCATGTCCCAAAGTGATACATTTTTGTCTGGGAGTGATTGAAATTCTGTCTAGAACCTTACATGTTGAGGTTAGCCTAGACGCTGTGGAAACTCTATTGGGACTTCCCACACTGGGTGACTGGCAATCCAGAGGAGGTCATAAATTGTGGAGAATAGGTATAGTAGTGGGCATGCGGGAGCTGGCTATACATTGGAGACTTGACCAGGTCCCTACCATAGCATCCTGGGTTACGTCCCTTATGCAAATAATGAAACTGGAGAGGACTCAATACTTAGTCCATGGGCAAATTAGTAAATATGAGGAAATTTGGTCCCCATTCGAACAGGCTATTCATGGAGACTGGTTCCCAGGTTTCGGATGACACTGTGTGATCAGTTGACACTCCATTAACCTTGGGTCATGAAGTTATTCCCTTTTTTACCATTGTTTAACAGACTGTAAACTGATTAATGTTTTCCCTAAATATGAAGTGTATTTCTTGTTTATTGTATGTACTTGTACCTCAATATAATGTTGAAAGTGTCTCCCAATGAGTAGGACATAAGGTATGTCCTTACTTGTCCTATTTTAAAATAACGTTTACAAAAAAAAACATCTACTCAACATTTCACATGCATTTATCCATTTAAATAAGCAAAAGGTGTGTGATGTGACTGTAAACGACTAAAAAGTGGTGACCATCTTGTTTTGGGTCATGTGACCCAAGACATCAAGTCATTTGCCCATTCTATGGCTTGTTTTACACCTCAACTGCTCTGACAAGCATTTCTGTCTATTTTGCACCATTTCTTCATTAAATTAGTGATATATAGTACATAGTGCCATAGGTGGTACACCCCAGGCATGAATTTGTCACAGCCATGGTAATGAGGTATGGTTCCCTATTTGAGATAAACTTGGTGTGTAGTGTAACGTTGCAGATCAGAAATTACATCCAGGCACCAGTATCTATAAAAAACAGGATAGACATCACAACTGTTCAACATTTCACATGTATTTATTCAAGGAAATAAGCTGAAGGTATGTTTTGTAACTGTAAATGACTAGACAGTGGCCGCCATCTTGTTTTAGGTCATGTGACCCAAGGCATCAAATCATTTGCCCATTCTATGGCTTTTTTTACTCCTCAAGAACCATAACAAGTATTGCTGTCTATTTCCTCCCATTATTTCATGGATTTAGTGACATATAGGACATAGTTTCATTGGTGGTACACCCCAGGCCTGAATTGGTCACAGCCATGGTAGTGAGGTATGGCACTCTATTTGACATAATCTGGGGGTGCAGTGTAATGTTCCAGATCAGAAAATATATCCATACGAACATAGAAAATTGCCAGCAAATACAGTCCATGTGGTCTATCTAGTCTGCTTGAGTGTGCAGCACTTCAGCCCATTAGACTGCAGTTGCCCCCCATTAAGTCTTCCCTCCTCCAACTGCCCCCCAGTATGTACTTTCCCCTTGAAATTGTCCTACCCCACTCTTGAAGCACCCCACAGTCTGCACTGATAGAGTTGCTCAGGCAGTTCATGCCACCCTGTTACCACTCTTTCAGTGGAGTAGTGCCTCCTCCTTTCCCTCCTGAATCTGCCCTCCTTTAATTTCAGGGAGTGCCCTCTGGTATATCTTCCATTCTGGAGAGTGAACCCACCCTGGAAGCCTACTCTGTTCATCCCTTTCAGGTACTTGAAGGTCTTGATCATGTCCCCTCTCTTTCTCTTTTCTATCCTCCAGGGTATGCACATTGAGCTATTTTAGTCTTTCCTTGTAAGTTCTATCCCCCAACCCCTGGATCATCTTTGTTGCTCTTCACTGCACTGCTTCCAGTAGTTTGATATCCCTTTTCAAGTACGGGTGCCAGAACTGCATGCAGTACTCCAAGTGCAGCCTCACCAGGGACATGTACAGGGGTAATATGATTTTGCTACATCTGGATGTAATCCCCCTTGCTATGCACCCTAGCATCCTGTTAGCCTTAGTCTCTGCATTCCTACACTAGGTCGAGTGGTTTAATTCCCAGCTCACCAGCACCCAGAACATTCTCCTCATTGGATGTGGACAGCTTGATGCCATCCATCCAGTAGCTGTATCCTGGGTTTTTGGCTCTGAAATGCATCATCTTGCACTTCTTGGCATTGAACCCAAGCTGCCAGGTGTGCGACCACTCCTTGAGTCTTGCCAAGTCCTCCTGCAGTAATTTGCCACCCTCCTCCCCCCATCCTCCTCAACACAGATCTTGGTGTCATCAGCGAAGAGGCTGATCTTATTCTTGATCCCAACTGCTATGTCTGCAATGAAAATGTTAAACAGGACTGATCCCAGTACTGATCCCTGTGGGACACCACTTGTCACTGCCCTGGGCTCTGATGCTTCTCCCCCCACAACTACCCTCTGTTGCCTGTCCCTCAGCCAGTTTTCTACCCATCGGGCTAGCTTCCACCCTATACCTAAACTCCTCAACTTACAGGTCAACCTTCCATGTGGCACTGAATCAAAGGCCTTGCTGAAACCCAGGTAGACTACATCTACCACATGGCCCTCATCCAGCGCCCTCATAACCAGGTCAAAAAAATCAACCAAGTTTGTCTGACAGTGACAAATCCATGCTGTCTGTCATCTTGCAGCTCATTATCCACAAGAAACTGCATCAGCCTTTCTTTGAGGATGGATTCCATCAGTTTCCCCACAATTGCGGTGAGGCTTACCGGTCTGTAGTTCCCTGGTTTGTCCTTGAGCCCACTTTTGTGGAGAGGTACCACGTGTGCCTCCCTTCAATCTTTGGGCACACATCCCGTATTTTGCGAGGTATTGAACAGATCCACCAGTGGTTCTGCCAGGACCTCTGCCAGCTCCCTCAGCACCCTGGGATGTACCCAGTTTGGCTCAGGTGCCTTGTCTACCCTCAATGACCTAAGGCCCTCCAGCACCCTTTCCACCGTGATGACCTAGTCTGTGGTTTCCTCACCCTCCCCTGTCTGCCCCCCCTTCCCTGAAGGAATGGGCCCATCCCTCTCCCTTGTGAACACTGAACAGAAGTACTCATTAAGTACTTCTGCCTTCTTGGCTCCCTTGTCTATTCACCCATTGCCTTTCCTGATCCTATCTATTTGGTCCTCTCACTTCCTCTTTTCTCTAATATACTTGAAAAAATCTGTTTCCCCTTCCTTATTCCCCTGTGCTAATTTCCTTTCCCTGGCTGCCATTGCAGTCCTGATCACTCTGCTCACTTCCCTGGAATTCCTCACACAGTTCTTCCTATCCTCTGCCCTGTTGTTTCTCTTGTAGGTTTGGAAGGCCCTTCTCTCATCCCTCACCTTCTCTGTTACCTCTCTGGTCATCCAGCTTGGATGCCTGGCCCTTGATTTCTCTTGCTGTCTCTTGACACAAGCTTTAGCGGATTCAATCATACCTAGTTTTATGACTGCCCATTTCTGCTCTGCGTCCATGTCAGGGTGGATGCCATCTATGTGTGTTCTCATTAATTGCACCATCCTGCCAAAGACTGCCTTTCTGAAGTCCAGGACCTTTGTTTTTGTATTGTGGATCTCTCTACCCAAACTGATGGAGAACCACACTGTGTGGTGATCGCTACCAGCCAGTGGTTCCTCCACTCTTACATCTATTACCTGTTCTCCATCCTCCAGCACCAGGTCTAGAATATTTTCTTCCCTTGTTGGCACTGTCACCTTTTGAGTCAGGAAGCCATCCTGGATTGGTTCCAGAAGGATCTGCTCCCTGGTGCATGTGGTGGCTGGGATGCTCCAATCCACCCATGGTAAATTGAAGACTCCCATCATCACAGTGCTCCCTATGCTATAGAGTCTCCTTAGCTGCTCCCCAGCTCCCTATCCATGTCCTCTTTCTGGGTTCGGGGCCTATAAACAACCCCCAATCAGATCCTTGCCCCCTTTGGTGCATGCAGTTGTATCCAAATGACTTCTGACCTACCTTCTTCCTTCTCCTCCCTGATGCATCCAATCCTTTCCCTTATGTAAATGGCTACTTCCCCCTTACCTTTTTCTCTGTCCCTCCTGAATAATTTAAATCCTGTGATGACCAAGTCCCAGTCATGGTTTTGGGTTGCCCACATCTCAGTGATGGCTGCTATGTCCACCTCTCCTTCTGCCAGCAGTGCCTGCAACTCTGCCATCTTATTCCCCAGACTCCTAGCATTTAGTGATACCACCCACCACCCTGACTCTCTCTCCCAGCTGACCCCTTATTCTCCCCTCCCCCCATCCTAGGCAAAGTAGGCCCTATCATTGCTATGGGGGAGGTCCTCTGGACCTCCTCTCCTTATTCACTCCATCTCCCCTGCCCCTCCAGCAAGTTTAAATTATACTTACCCAGCTTGGTGGCACTGAGGGCTGAGGCGCTGGATGACACCCACACACCACACCAGTGACCCAGGTTTGGGAAAGATCCCAGGTGCTGGGGGTCGGCAGGGGAGGTAGAAGGATTGAGCATACGTGGGACAGCTCTCCTCTCCCTTGGGAGGGATCCAGGGTCTTCCTGGCACAGTGGCAAACCCCGGTGGAGACTGGGAGTACTACTAGCATGGGACAGCAGTGGGGACAAGTGCAGCGCACATCTATGGGGCAGTCACGTGCTGAAGTCATTGCACGGCTGCACATGGGGGGCAAGTCACAAGAGAAATACCTCAGTTCTGAAAATAGGTGAAGGCATCTCCATCCTCTGCAGACCACACTCCCAACACAGGACTCTCCTCCCCTCCATGGCCGATTGCCCAGATCAGCTGACTAGATTTCAGATAGAGCACCCTGGGAGAATAGGGCAGCCCTACCTCTGGGACTCATATCTGGGGGGTTCATCGGGTTGGACGAGGAGGTGGAAGGAGGTCACAGTGGGAGGCAGAGCCTGTGTGTGGTGGTAGGATGCTGGAGAGAGTTCTCCATTGCGGTGTAGAAAGAGAATTGCCAAAAAAAAAATAAATTAGACTTTTTGGTGATAAATTCCCTCAGTCTCTGCTTTTATTTTTTTTTTTCAGTCTTTGGTAACCGGGTTAGGCCCACCAGGCACAAGTGCCTGTTTTCAGGGGCGACCTGGGAACACTGCACGGTTAAGTGACTTACTCAGAGTCATACAGTATGCAAGTGAAGGTTGTGAGAAACAAACTCAGGTCTGGTCTGCTGGATGTATCAAGCTCATTCACACCTCATTCCTCTAACATCTAGGCTATACTGCTAGCCAAATGCCAGCTTTAACACCCCCAGTCCCTCCTTACTTAGCTGCAGCCTGTCCCCTGCATATAGATCTGTGTTCTCTCATGTGTTGCCCCACTCTCCCACCCAGCCATACCACATGGACTCACACCATTCTCTCAGCCACTTGTTGAAGTCCATGATTCTGCTTTTTCTGTCCTTACTTGCCCTTGGCACTGGCAGAACTTCTAAGAATGCCACTGTGCTTCCCTCCTCTCTGCATCGCTTCCCCACTTTTCTGAAAATCCTGAGCCTCCTCTGTCTGCCTTCCTTCCAGATCATTTGTTCCCATGTGAACAATGATGTGTGGTCCCCCCCCCCTACCTTCTGTACACACCTACCGATGTGGTGCTGCACCCTACCTGCTGTTATGCCAGGCATGCACTCTACCCAGATGCTGCTTTTTCTGGCACCTGTATCTATAACAAACAGCTAAACATCACACCTATTCAACATTTCACATGTAGTTATCCAAGTAAATAAGCAAAAAGGTGTGATTTCTTACTGTAAATGACAATGAAGTCGCCACCATCTTGTTTTGGGACATGTGACCCTTGTAGTGAGGTATGGTACCCTATTTGAGATAAACTGGGAGTGCAATGTAATGTTCCAGATCACAGAATAAATCCAGACAACTATATCTATAACAAACAGCTAAACATCACACCTATTCAACATTTCATATGTATTTATCCATGTAAATAAGCAAAAAGTGTGTTTTGTTACTGTAAATGACTAGAAGTTGGCTGCCATCTTGTTTTGGGACATGTGACCCAAGGCATCATGTCATTTACCTATTCTGTGGCTTGTCATACACGTTAACAACCCTGACAAGTATTTCTGTCTATTTCCTGACATTACATCATGGATTTAGTAAGATATAGCACATAGTGCCATAGGTGGTACAACCCAGGCCTGAATTGGTCACAGCACTTGTAGTGAGATATGGTACACTATTTGTGATAAACTGGGGGGGTGCTGTATAATATTCCAGATCAGAAATAATATCCAAGCACCTGTATCTATAACAAACAGCTAAACATCACATGTGTTCAACATTTCACTTGTATTCATCCATGTAAATAAGCAAAAGGTGTGTTTTTTTATTGTAAATGATGACAAAGTGGCCACCATCTTATTTTGGGTCATGTGACCCAAGACATCAAGTAATTTGCCCACTCTATGGCTTTTCTTACTCCTCAACTACCATGTCAAAGTATTTCTGTCTATTTTGTACCATTTCTTCATTGATTTGGTGACATATAGCACATAGTGCCATAGGTGGTACACCCCAGGGGTGAATTGGTCATAGCCATGGTAGTGAGGTATGGCCCCCTATTTGAGATAAATTGGATGTGTAGTGTAATGTTCCAGATCAGAAGTTACATCCAGGTACCTATATCTATACCAAACAGCTAAACATCACACCTATTCAACATTTCACATGTATTTATCCATGTAAATAAGCAAAAGGTGTGTTTTGTTACTGTAAATGACCATATAGTGTCCGCCATCTTGTTTTGGGACATGTGACCCAAGACATCAAGTCATTTGCCCATTCTATGACTTATTTTATTCCTCAACTACCCTGACAAGAATTTTTGCCTAATTACGGCCATTGCATCATTGATTTAGTGACATATAGCACATAGTGCCATAGGTGATACACCAAAGACCTGGAATGGTCACAGCCCTGGTAGTGAGGTATGGTATCCTATTCGAGAAAAACTGGGGGTGCAGTGTAATGTTCCAGATCAGAAACTATATTCAGGCACCTATGTCTATAACAAACATCTAAACATCACACCTATTTAACATTTCACATGTATTTATCCATGTAAATAAGCAAAAAGTGTGTTTTGTGACTGTAAATAACTAAAAAGTGGCCACCATCTTGTTTTGGGTCATGTGACCCAAGGCATCAAGTCATTTGCACATTCTATGGCTTCTTTTACTCCTCAACTACCCTGACAAGTATTTCTGTTCTATTTACTGCCATTACTTTATTGATTTAGTGGCATTTAGCACATAGTGTCATATGTAGTACATCCCAGGCCTGAATTGGTCACAGCCCTGGCAGTGAGGTATGGTACCCTATTTGAGATAAACTGGGGGTGCAGTGTAATGTTCCAGATCAGAAATCACATCCAGGCACCATGCCTGTAACAAGCAGCTAAACATCACACCTATTCGACATTTGACATTTATTTATCCATGTAAGTAAGGAAAAGGTGTGGTATGTTATTGTATATGACTATAATGTGGCTGCCATCTTGTTTTGGGCCATGTGACCCAATGCATCAAATCATTTTCCCATTCTATGGCTTGTTTTACTCCTCAACTACCCTTACACGGATTTCTGCCTATTTACTGCCATTACTTCATTGATTTAGTGACATATAGCATATAGTTCCATAGGTGGTACACCAAGGGCCTGAATTGGTCACAGCCATGTGAGGTAGTGAGGTATTTACCCTATTTGAGATAAACTGGGGGTGAAGTGTAATATTCCAGATCAGAAATTATACCCAGGCACCTGTATCTATAACAAATAACTAAACATCACACTGGTTCAATATTCCATATGTATTTATTCATGTAAATAAGCAAAAGGTGTGTTTTGTTACTGTAAATGACTAGAAAGTGGCTGCCATCTTGTTTGGTTCATGTGACTCAAGCCATCAAGTCATTGCCCATTCTATGTCTTGTTTTACTCCTCAGCTACCCTGACAAGTTTTTCTGCCTATTTACTGCCATTACTTCATTGATATAGTGACATATAGAACATGGTGCCATAGGTGGTACACCGAAGGCCTGAATGATTTACAGCCCTGGTAGTGAGGTATGGTACCCTATCTGAGATAAACTGGGGTGCAGTGTATTGTTCCATATCAGAAATTATATCTAGGCTCCTGTATCTATAAAAAATAGCTAAATATCACACCTATTCAATATTTCACATGTATTTATCCATGTAAATGAGCAAAAGGTGTGTTTTGTTACTGTAAATGACTAAAAAGTGGCAGCCATCTTGTTTTGGTTCATGTAACCCAAGGCATCAAGTCATTTGCCCTCTATATGTCTTGCTTTACTCCTCAACTACCCTGACAAGTATATCTGCCTATTTACTGCCATTACTGCATTGATTTAGTGACATATAGCACATAGTGCCATAGGTGGTACACCCCAGGCCTGAATTAGTCACAGCCATGGTGGTGTAGTATGGTACCCTAGTTGAGATAAAATGGGGTTGCAGTGTAATATTCCAGAATATAAATTGTATCCAGGCACCAGTATCTATAAGAAACAGCTAAACATTACACCTATTCAACATTTCACGTGTATTTATCCATGTAAATAAGCAAAAGGTGTGTTTTGTTACTGTAAATGACTAAAAAGTCGCCTCCATCTTGTTTTGGGTCATGTGACCCAAGGCATCAAGTTATATGCCCACACTATGGCTTGTTTTACTCCGCAACTACCCTGATAAGTATTTCTGTCTATTTCTTACCATTACTTCATAGATTTAATGACATATAGAACACAGTGATATATGTGGTTCTCCACATGTCTTAATTGGGTCCAACACATCTTTGAATAAAATGCAAACAATCCATGAAAAGGCATAATTTATTGTCATACTTGCATATATTTGTTTTATAAAACACATATTTTGCCACTAAACCTATATTTTGAAATTTAGATGTTACATCCGAGTATTCTCTGGGGGTCCTGGTCAGTGAGCTAATAGTATTAGAGGGTATCATGGGGGCTATCTTGAATTTGATCATGTGACAATTACATTGTTTGCAAACTATCAACCTATGGCTAAATTAAAAGTTTTTTGAGGTTTTGACTCAAAAAAAGACATGGAATACTTGCTCAGTTCTTAATAGACCCAATTACAGGAAAATGCCCAGCATTTATCATTATTTCATTGCTATTAGTAGGGTTTAAAAAAAAGAAGAAAAAGAAGACTTTTCTTGCAAGCCTGGAATGCTTCCTCACAATGTGGTTACCAATTCCATTAGGCATCTTCATGTACCAAGTTGAGTGATTGCAACCATGTGGACAATTAGGCTAGTAACTGTCCGTAGTAGTTCAAGAGTCCTAAAAATGATCTTAACTCTTACATTTGTTGGTGCAGGTGCCTTGTCTATAGCATCCACCTTGCTCTCTGTTGGGTGTAGGCCTTGGGCATTGAGAGGTAACCTAGGTACTCAACAGAATTTTGAAGAAATTTGCATTTGTCTAGCTTTACTCTTAGTCTGTACTGCTGCAGTCTGGCCTGAACTCATTCCTGGATTATCAGATGCTCTTCTACTGTGCGTTCTGTTACCAAGATATCATCCATCAAGCAAACTACATATTCTAGTACATGCAGTATCTGGTCCTTTGTATTCTGGAAAATTGCTGGCACTGTGGAAACTCCATATGCCAAGTGACGATACCAGTAAAGTCCCTTGTGGGTGTTGATGGTTAGATACGGTTCTGACTCTGTTTCCAGTACCAACTGTTGGTATGCAAAAGATAAGTCTAACTTGCTAAAGAATTTGCCCCCTGGGGTGGTCACATGATGCCTCAGAGCTAGCAGCCGTGTTCTGCCATCAGTCTCACCTATCCCGCTTAATTTACCAAGCTTTTTTAAGTAAAGCAAGATTTCATACAATCCTTTCAGTCGTTTTACCTCCCGGGAATTGTCCAGTTTTGCCTTTTCTTCAGTTAGTACCCGTGACTCTTCAGGATAGACTCAGAGATGCAGCAGGCCTTGCCACACCATATTCCACCCCAGATGCCAGAAAAGAGTAATAAAAAATCCAAAGCCCAGAGGACTTCCTCAGGTCATTCTCCAGCTATTACTGAGCCATCTCTCCCATTCACAAAGGACAGATTCCTTGCCGAAATTCAACCTTTCAAAAAATACATGAAATTGGTCACGGAGGAGCTAAAAACTCTGTGAATGGATTTAAACACCACAACACAGAAAGTGGGGAATGTGGAGGTGAGGGCAACATCATTGGAGGGTTGGAGGGAGAAACCTGACCTAGAAGTGTTCCAGCTATGCCAGAAGCTGGGTAAATGGAAAGTAAATTGGAAGATTTGGAGGGGCGTAGCAGGAGAAATCATTTGGTGGGTTTTGGCCTGACTGAAGATGCAAAAACCACCTCTCCCATTAAATTTGTGAAACAATTCCTGGAGTGCATAGCGGGACCATCTCCCAACTCCTGCTATATTGTTGAAAGGGCCCACCGATCCTTGCACCCCTGCCCACCTTCGGGTGCACCTCCGTGGCCTCTCATAATAAAACTGCTCAACTTTCAAAATAAACAGCATGTGCTCCAAAAGTGTAGGGAGCTTAAAGAAATCTCCTGTGAGGGGCAGCAGATTTGTCTCTCACAAGATCTGCCAGTGAGGACTGGCCAGAAAAGAGCTGCATTTCATCCTATAGTGGTGAAGCTCTTGGCTGCTACTATCAAATTCAAAATGATTTACCCAGCTAAATTGCCGGTCTGCTGTAAGGATGTCTGCCATTCTTTCGAGACTAGAGCAGGCAAGTTCAAAGCTGAAATGCAGGGGAGTGGCCATTGTAATCTTTAAAGGGGTAGCCTTTCAAAGCTCACATTGCCTTTCTGACCCCCCAAGGTAGATATGTATTTGTCAAGGGGATCTTAGATTACACAGAAGTAGTGTTGGGCAGTGTTTATGGTCCCACAGCAGCTGACCCTTCCTTCTTCATGGACCTGATAAACCTCCTATCAGCATTCTCTCTTATCTCTCTAATCATGAGGGGGACTGGAATGTTGCTCCGTCACTGGATCTAGACAGATCAGGGGTACCTGGAGTGGGACTTTCTCATGTCCAGTGCTCACTATGGGACATGACCAGCTCCCTGGTTTCATGTGATCCATGGCAGGTTTTGCACCCTCAGGATAAGACCTATACATGTTATTATTCCGTCTAAGAATCTTACTCAAGGCTTGATTATTTTCTTGTAAGCCACTCTCTCCTTAGTGGAGTACTGGATCAGGAGATTGGACCCAGGGTCCTCTCGGACCAGTCTCTGGTTTGGGTCAGGCTTCTCGTTAATTCTATGTTAGACAAGGACATGATGTGGAATCAGAATAACCAGCTCCTCAATGACAAGTTTATTGTTAAGTGGATTAGGGACCAGATTGCCTTATTTACACAGTATAATACTGGCTCCATCAGTCAGGCTGATTTAGAGTGGTCGGCCTGCAAATACTTCCTGAGGGAAGAATTTATTAGGCTCGCCTCCAAGCATGAACATATTTGTACGCAGGCCTCTGAGGACCTTCTGGCGCAAATCACTGCTATTGAGCAATCCCTCTCCCCACACACCCCAGATTCCACTTTACATTCCACTTTACAAGCATAAACATATTTGTATACGGCCCTCTGTGGACCTTCTGGTGCAAATCATTGCTATTGAGCAATCTCTCTCCCCACATACCCTAGATTCCACTTTACAAGAGCTCACAATTTTGAAGAACAAGTATGCAGATCTCCTCAGAAAGAGGGCTGAATACACAGTCCTTAAAACTAAAGCAAAATACACCGATCAAGGAGACAAGGCGAGTCAACTATTAGCACTCCATCTCCAACAATGGGAGTCTTCTAGGCTAATAGCAGCTGTTAGGGCTGGGACAAGTCCCATCAAAGTCAATCCAGAGAAACTGTGTGAGAATTTGCCTACTTTTATAAGGAACTCTGCAGTCCTAGAATTTCTTCTCCATTCCACTTTGATTGCCAAAAGTATTTCAGGGACATCCCCCTGCCACAACTGACCTCAGTTCAACAGGATATATTATCCATGCCTATTTCTGAAGTTGAAATTCGAATGACTATCTTGACTTTGTCACCGGACAAGGCCCATGGGCCAGATGGATTAACGTCTAATTTTTATAAGCTATTCACCGAGCAACTGGTTCTTCTCCTGCACCAGTTTTACCTTTTTATATATGAAAAGGGTATCTCTGACTCTACAGTCTTAGAAGCGCTAATTGTCCTCTTGCTTAAACTAAGTAAATCCCCAGAATTGGTATCTAATTACAGACCCATCTCCCTGATTAATTGTGATGTTAAAATCTTATCTAAAATTCTTGCAAGTATGATAAATCAGGTTTGAGTGGGCCTGTTTAGTCGTGAACAAGTGTGGTTTGTCCCTAATCGTTCCTTTGTGGATCACTTCAGAAAACTGGCCAATGTCTTCTCCACATCCAGGGGTCTGATATTCCAGTGGCATTGGTCTCCCTGGACGCGGAGAAGGCATTTGACAGAGTAAACTGGGATTTTCTATTGTTGACCCTTGAAGCTTTCAGCTTCCCACAGGACTTATTTTTTAATTTAGATCTTGGATTACAAATACCTTTGAGCTTAGAGCTCTTTTAGAAAGGTTCCACATCAGCAACATAATACAACAGGTTAACAGAACAGAAAGTATGGCAAAACAGTATACATAGAAAAAGGAGATCAACAGGTTTACAGACTAAACAGGGTCTGGTCAAATAATTGTAAATAAGAAAACAAAGCAATAGTTGACATTCACAGTGAATTAAAAAATAGAAATGAGTAATGCTAAGCAGTTTCATGCACAGGAATGCATACAGTAAATTGAAAATCAGCCAAAACAAGCTTTGTCAGTTACTGGTAAAATCATAAGGTAAGTTGAAATCAGCCAACAGGCTTTGCCAAGACAGACAAAGGGGGCGTATTAGGTAGAGGGGAGGAAAGGTGAAGGGGGTAGGGTAGCGGGGGGAAGGGATGTCAGAGATGTTGCTAAGGAGAGTTAACAGTAATTAAATGCTATGGTTTTAGATTGCCAAAAAAAGTTTAGCAGAAACAGTCACAGGAACAAATGGCAGAGAGTAGTCGCTGTAGCATGTATTTGAAAGGGCCCAATATGGATTCAGAGGAGATGTCACAGTTGAGGGTATTCATCCAAAGAGGGGCTCTGTAGGTGAATGATCTTTGTCCCTGGGAGTGAACAGAAAGAGCTGGGATTCAGAGCTACCAGTATGGTGGATATTAAGAGAGGGGCTAAGAAGACCTTGAATTCCAGGTGGTAGGAGGCCTAGGGTTATTTTCTTGGCCATCAGGCATGTTTGATATTTGATGCAACCTTTGAGCTGGAGCCAACCAGTTTGGGCACAGAGGTCGCAAGAGTGGGTGAGACGGTGGGCTCCTGAGATGAGACAACACGACTTGTTTAGAGCAGTGGAAATGCGCCTGAGGGCAGTTTCAGTGGCAGATCCATAGATTATCAATCCATAGTCAATAATGGAGGTAACACAGCTCTGTATGGCCAACCTTAAGGCTTCTGGAGTAAGGGAGTTCCTGTGTCTGTAGAGGAGGCTAATGCGAGTATTAACAGCTTTGGTAATGTTGTCAATATCCACCCCATAGGATAAGTTGCTGCTGATGGTGACGTTGAGATACTTATAATATTGTACCTGCTCAAGAGTGGTCCCAAGGCAGTTAGAGCTAGTCAGTCTCCATTGGATTCAGGTACTATACTACTCCCCAACTGCAAAAATCTATTGTGATGGGGTGTTATCTGCCTCCTTTCAGTTGGCCTTGAGCATTAGGCAGGGTTACCCCCTATTATCCCTTCTTTTAAATCTTTAATTGGAAACACTATTTCATAAATTGAAGGTATGCCCCAATTTATCTGGCATTACAGTAGCAATCAGTACTTTCTTGTTGTCTGTATATGTAGATGACATTCTGCTGCATGTGGCATACCCCAAGACCTCCTTACCTGCCGCTCTCTGTGTCATTGAGGAGTTTGGTACATTCTCTGATTATAAGCTCAAAATCAATAAAACAGAAGTGCTGCCCCTCACATCAGCTGCATCCAAAGAGAATGTGGTGTCTCTTCGAGTTGTCTGGTCTCTATGCAATATAAAATATTTAGGTTTATACCTTTCAAGGGATACATCTCTTATGCAAAAACTTAATTTAGATGATTTGGTGGTATGTGTGCATCAAGACTTACTGCAATGGCAGGCTCTCCCTTTGACTCTCTGGGGAAGAATCTCCATCATCAAAATGAATGTCCTCCCCCATCTATTTTATCCTATTCATATGTTAAATTGTTGGCTCCCTCTTGCATTGTTCAGACATGTTCATGGTATGATTACATAATTTATCTGTTCAAAGAAAGCCCCTAGGTAGGCTTATAAGAAGCTTGCTGCCCTTAAGGCTTTGGGGAGTCTTAAACTCCCCCATTTTCTTATTTATTATTTTGCCAGTCACTTCAGTAAATTCTTCAGGTGGTTTCTCCCCTCTCCCTCATACCTCTCTACTGAAAACATACCCTTGTGGCTGGAGTTAGAACTAGGGAGATTAAAGAAGTCTGGACTCTCCATGTCATCCTTTCTATTTACTCCATGGATATCCATTCCCTTGCAATTGAAGGACACAGTGATAAAAGTCTCTCTATGTGTCTATTCTCAGTTTTGGTCCTTATTCAAATATCCTATCTCAAAAGACAATACCCAACCACTACTTTACAATCCTAACTTTAAAATTGGGGGTCAAATTATTAAGGTGGATTGGATTCCCCGGCTGGCTACGGTGAGAGTCTGCGATCTGCTGAATGAAGGGATATTATTACCTTTGATACATATACTGGAGCAACTGCACTTGGGGAATAGGTTTATTTTTAACATTTTCCAGCTGAGACATGTCCTGACTCAGAAGTTTGGCCCAGGCTTATGGACCATGGATTCTTCAGAGCTTCTTTCTTCTCTCACTGAGTTGGCATCCAAACCACATGCAATGTCTACATTGTACTCACATTCTCCCCAGAATTGGATGGCTTCTCCCCTTACTGGGATAGGCTATTTCCTGTATCCTCATTGCAATGGCAGTCTATCTGGACTGATTTATATCACTATGTGGCTCAGGCTAGACTGAGAATTACCCAGTTTAATATTTTGAACCACCTCTACTATATTCCGCAGACATTGGCGCACATGGGACAGTTGTCTTCATCCAACTGCAATAGATATGGTCAGGATGATGGCTCTATGTATCTTATTTTCTGGAGTTTCCCCAGCATAGCTCCTCTATGGAGTCTGATTGAGGCCAAAGCTGATCCTCTGTTGGGGCTACAAGGTTTATTTAAGCTGGAAATTTGCATCTTGGGAGATTATAGCACTATCCTGGTTAAAGAATGTAAATATCATATGGCCCTAATTTCCCTTTCTCTGAAGAAGGTTGTCCTGAGACACTGGCTCGATCAGAATTCTATCACATACCAGGATTGGCTATAGGAATTATTGTTCAACCTCAGGGTGGAACATATGATTTCAAGTCTTTCTCATAGGCTTCCTAGCTTCAATAAAAAGTGAGAGAAGTTGTACACACTATACACTGTATAATGTAAAGGGGTATTGCCTCTATTGATGTCCTTTTTGGGCTGGTCCTGAAGTGTACTATGGGCCTGGAATTGATATTATTAGATTGGTCGCTCCACCAAGGGGAGGGAGAGGGAAGGCTAAAGGGGTGAGGGGGTGTAGAGGGGAGTTGTTGGTTATAAACGTGCCTGTTAGTTTGTTTCTTTATCTGTATTGGTCTTAATAATCTCAATAAAATTGATCTAATTTAAAAAAAAAAAGAACTTTCCCGCTGAGAGTGTGGCAAACAAGTCCTCTGCATTTGATAATGGCTATGGATCTGGCTGTATATCGCTGTTCACTGTAACCTAGTAGTTACCACACAACCTCACTGCCTTGTCATATTTTGGCACCACAACAATAGGGCAGCTCAGTCACTCCTCTCTACTCATGAGATGATACCATGGCTTTCGAGATGGTCCAGTTCCTTCTCTACTGCTTCCATTAAAGCATACAGTACTGGTTGAGGCTGGTGGAAAATTGGAGTTGCTCCCAGTTACACTCGGATCCTTGCCTAGAAATCCCAGATTGTGCTGTAACCATCCTGGAAAACAGGGCCATGTTTGTCCAATAGTTTCTTTAGCACATCTTGCAGTGCTTCGTCACAGTATTTAAGCTGAACATTTTTTCCCAGTTCAATTTGATTTGCAAGAGTCAGCTTCTGCCTAGTAATACAGGTCTTTCTTCTTCTACCACCACTAGAGGCAAGGTCCACATCCCCCCCTCATAGGTGAATGGTACTTCAATCTCCCCTAGCACAGGGATTGGGTCTCCCTAGTAAGACGAAAGTTGAATATATGAAAGTTGCAATAGGCACTGCTGAACTTTCTCTCTGTAGATATGCTCTGGCACAAGAGATACTGAGGATCCAGTGTGAAGCTGCATGCTTACTGGGTTTCCTGCTAGCTCCATTTTGGAGGTACATTTCTGCTACATTTTTCCATGTTGCATAAACCATGAACAGGCGTAATGCCTCTTCTGTTTCAGTGGTTGTAGTGGCATCTGTGACATACTGCGCAGTAGTAGGCCATGATGTACTTTTGTACACTTTCAGTATGTGCCCACTTTTCCAGAACCATGGCATTTCTTGTGTTAAAATCAACATGTGCTTTGCTGGTGATTACCTCCACATCTGTAGCATGGTTTTGATTTGCAGAAGTGCCCTGTGGTGCTGGATTCCAAAATGTTTGGGGTTGTTGATAAACTGAAGAAGGACCATTCTGTGGTGTGGAATGTCCCTTGGGTGCAGGAGTATTGATGACCTTGTGAACTCCACTTATTTGGGGTACAGAATATTCCGCTAACTCCCTGGTATGCTTCCGAGCAAGCACCATAGCAAGGGCTCTTAACAGGCTATTTAGAAGGTTAAAGAGTTAGTGGAGTCAAAAGAGGAAGATAGGAAAATAATATTGGAGGGCTAAAGCCCAAGGTGGAAGAGATTTTCCCACATCCCCAATAAAGGCCAGCATCCCACAGCAGTTCCCCACATAGCGTGTTGCAACTCACACCCCCTTCATAAGTGCTGGGCTCCTGTGTGGCTCATGGGCTGTGCCTCCTTCTACTTCTGCCGGCCTCCTATTCTGACTTTCTTTCTCCCTTTGCCCCTCCCATCCATTTTCTCCCCTGCTTGTTTTGTTTTGTCCATCTCCCCCTCCTTGTGCTGCTGTGCTTTTCCTTCCCCTCATGGCCCTTTCTCCTCACTCCACTCCTCTTTGTTTCCGAGCTCCAGTTCCTTCCTCCTTACCATGTTCTCCCTCTTCATGCTCTTTTCCCACCTGTGTGATCTGTCTGTGGTGCTCCCACTTGTGCACTGTTCCTGATGGTTATGGCAGCACCCCACTTGCCATTGAGCACCTCTTTGGGCATGCTCAGTCCTGTTACCTGCCCTGGCTATGTGGCATTTTTACCCCTCCTTGGTTGCCCTCCTGTGTGGCTCCACTTCTGTCTTCTTCATGGCTTCAGTCTGCTTGGGGTAGGTGCCCGTCTGTGGACTCCTGCCTCACGCCTGCGGCGGTTTTGATGTCCTTTCTGGATCAGCCCCTGTCTGCTCCCCTTTCCAATGTTCCAGCTGTCCTTTTGCCTGACTTTGACTTTCCTCTACCTGTTGCTGTCACTCTGGATTTCTCCCTCTCAGGTCCCCTTTCACCTCAGCCTCTCCACTTTCCAACTCCTCCATTATGTGTTTCCACTTTGTCGGCCCCATTTGGTTTGTGGCATGGCCTGCTCATCTCCCCTTCATTCTGAGCTTTCCTGATTCATGTGTCCAGCCCTGGCTCTCTCTCTCTCTTCATTTGGGCCATCAGTGACCCTGTGCGGCTGTAGTGACCTCTAAGTGTGGGACTCCTGACACTCTGTTGACTTCCTGATGATTGAGAGGTATGTTTGTCCCTGCTCTGTGCTGCTTTCCTGCTGTTATTCTTCACAGTCTAGCCCTCCTTCCTACTGACAAATGCCCACACAACACAAAATCCATCAAACCACACCTTATCAATAAACAAACAAAAAAAAACTTTCCTACCTGTTTTGCTGCTTTCCTTTTCTCTAGTTTGGGTCCCCCCTTCCTGTTTCTCCAGCCCCCTCTGCCCCATGTCTTTCTCCTTTTCTTCCTGTCCCCTGCTCCTCATTCACACCCTTATCACTAACTTCTGTGTTTTCTTTTTGGTCTTTCTTCCTCACACCACCACTCTATCTTTATCTCCACACCCCTTCTCCCAAGTAAGTCCTGCTCCACTCCTGACCATCTCCTGGAGCCTGCAATTCCTCATAATTCCCCACTCTGCCACCTACTGCATCAGCCTTCCCTACCTGTCTGCATCCATCCCCATGCTGCTTCTACCTTCCATTTCCTAGTCCCAATATTCTCATGCCCTGCCCAGTTTGTCATTCCTGAGTTGCCTTTTTCTCTCCTAGTTCTCCATGACTTTCTGGCTTGCCAAAGCATCACAACACCCATGATGGCTCCCTCTCCTGCATCCCATCTAGTAGTTCCAGCAGTATGGCTGCCATTGGTGCACCTCCTCCTATGTTTGTTGTGTTGGCATTCCCCTTGTTTGTCACTACAGTAACATGTTTTGCCTACTCATGTTCCTCATTATTCCTATGGCTTGTCCTTTACTAGGACCATGCCAGTACCGGAGCCTCTCTTGGTGGTTCCTGCCCTTCCCATTGCAGTGCTGTTTGGTCCATTTTGCTTAGCTGACTTCCTTGCTATTCCTATAGTGGCAGACTGTGGTGTCATGCTGGGCATCATTGCTCCAATTAGCTGGAGCATACTTTATGTTAGCTATATGATTTTACACTGCTTTGTTCCTACATGGCTTTCAATCATCCCCACATTATTCATTGATCTTGCAGTCTACCCAGACTTAGAATTTTCCTTGCATTCCTTTACTGTGCTGCATGCTCCTCACTGCATTCCCCTATCACAACCTTAATGGCATTTCCAGTAATCATACTCAACCTGTCCTCTAACTTCTTACTACCATCCCCATTGTCCTACTTTGTTTTGCCTACCTCCTACTCTTCAGCTGTCATCTCCCCTTTCCTCACTCAGCCTATACCAGCAGTCCAGCAGCCTCTTTCCTAACTCTGCCTACTGAGGCATAACAGTGCAGGTAGTCGTTCCCTGTTTACTGGGGGTGAGACCCTGTTTCCTCTACCTTCAGTCTCAACCAGTTATACTCCCTGTCAACTTTCCACAGTCACCATTTCTAAACACTGTGTGGCGTGGCATCAAGTGAAGGTTAGCTCACCCCGACTACCAGAGATGTGAGCCTGTGTCTTCAATCTACTGTTTCAACTAACTACATTCTATACCTGATACCTGGTTGCAGCATGCCCTTCGGGAACAGGACCACCATACCCCATTTGCCTTCAATCACCTTTTTCCACTAACTATTACATACCTGATACCAGGTTGTCTCATTCCCTTTGGGGACAGGACCATTGTACCCCAATTGCCTTCAATATCCTACCTCACCCAACTACATCCTGCACTTCCATGGACTCGATGTACTTGCTCCTGCCTTGGTCTCCTCACATTCTGGATTGGACCCAACCAGTTTGTTCTGTCTCCACCTCCATTCAGTCCGACAGATTCCTGGACTTCCTTGCTGCTTGTCATCCATCTCGTCCTGTGCTCCTGGACATCATTGTTGTGCCTTGCCTTCTGGCTCAACCTTATCCAATCTTCAGTCCTTCAGCTTCATGCTGCCATCTTCCCCCTCGTTTCTATGCCGGATGTGTGTTTTCCTATTACCTTCCTATTGGACATGTCTGCCTGAATTCCCCTTACTTCCTGCTAGATATGTGCCATTTGCTCCACTTCAAGGATGTGTGCCAGAAGCCTTCTACAAGTTTTCCCCTGATGCTCCCCTTTTCTCATCCAGTGGTCTTCCAACAGAGATTCCAGTGCTGTCCCTGTCTGCAATTCCAGTTCACCATCTCCTTCAGAGGTGGGAACCCAATCCCCATCACTGCAGCATCTCCTTCAGGGGTAGGACTCTCACACCTCAACTTCACAGCACCTTGTACCTAGAGTCACTTCTTGGTTTGACATGTATCTCCCACCAAGGCCTGATTTTACTTTTCTGCATTCTATTCTGGTATGCCATGGTGCTTGCCTCGGTTCTGTACCTTCCATGCACCTGCCGACGTCTGTACTGCTCGGCGTCAGCCATCTTCTTATCCAGCTCCATCCTTCAGTCAGTGGACTTCTGCTTTGTCTTTTCCTCCATCCCGGGACTGCTGCCTTCCTCCTTGCTACCCTGGTGACTCAGGGCTCCTGCACATTTGCTGTGTCTGTCCTTGAGCATTCCTACCACTATTGACACTCAGCAGACAAACAAAGGTATGGTGTCACTCGGGTACTTCAACAAGGCTGAATAAGTCCAGAAATTAAGTCAAATTGATGAAATAGTTTTATTGAAGACCAACACAAACTGTGCTATTGGAAGCACAGTTTGTGTTGGTCTTCAATAAAACTATTTTGTCAATTTGAACTGAATTTCTGGACTTATTCAGCCTTGTTGAAGTACCCGAGTGACACCATACCTTTGTCGTCTGCTGTAGTGTCTGCTAATGATCTGGCAGCTCGTTTTGGTGAGCACCAAGCACACCACATTAGTCACAGCTGCTGTTTGGATTTCTTGTTGCTCTTACTATTGACACCCAGCATCCCTGTCTGATTAACTATTCCTACCCATCCATCTGGCTCATAGTCCTACCTTGGCCATCATAACAGCTCCTTTCCAACATTCTGTGGAGTACCTGTTCTTCTCACCTGAGGAAAGCTTCTTACAGCAACATCCCTTGAAGAGCGTGCCCTATAGACTCTTACATCACCATTCAAACAATGATACTTCTCAATAATCTCCACAGGACCCATTTCTGGACTCCCATTTGACTGCACTATAGAAGATCTTATCTCTCAACCATCTCTGCAGGATGCTTCTTTATATATTCTATTTATTCAAGCATTATGGGCATCACTACCTCCCGTGTCTTCATGAGGATCCAAGATTTAGTGAAGTCTCCTTCACTCCTATCTTCTTACCTGGAAACATGATCATAATTCCTTCTCAGATATACCAACTCTGTAACCATCATCAATAAGGATAACAGGAACTGCAGGATGCCTCATAACAGTACTGACATCATCTGTTATATTTTCTCCTCATAGAATTCTCCTACAAGCACTGTCTCAGTTTGATCATGTTATTCAACTTGTACTCCCTTAATAGCTGTGGGATATTTCTAAGACCTTTCCGAGCAACTATCCCTGAACATGTCTCGTTGGATATCTGGTGCCTAGCTGCCTTGCTAAAGTTACTGTATCTGAGCCACTGTTCCCTGGCCCCTGGACATCACCATAACTCTCAGAGTTATCTACATCTCTTCATCATGTTATCCTAAATCATGACAGCTACCCATCCAGTGATACTTCTAACTTATCCATTGGAATTTTCCTTCCATACTCTATCCTGCAAATATCATCACTGATTCTGCACATCTGCAACTTACCTGGCTGTCTCATTATCTGTTATGCCCCACAACAGTCCTATATCTGACTAAGCACACTAGGCATCCATTGTATTCTGTGCTGCTTTCAACTTCCCTTTGCCACATCAGTCTATAGACTTATTCAAAGACTCGTTCTTGGGCTCCCCTCAGCATTCAGACATTGGATGCTCCAGCACTGCAAAGCTGCAGTAGCCACTTGAGCTCCTGCCATGGGCAATTAAGCCACAACAATACCCATATTTATTTATTTGCTTTTGGTAACCGGGTGAGTGCACTAGGCATAGCAATACCTATTTTCAGGCACAACCCGGGAGAAGACAGTTTAAAACATACAAAATGAAGCATACATGTGACACAGCACATGATATTGGTGAAACACAGTGAGGATGCAGACAGTTAAATACAACTGGAACAGTAAATTCAAAGAGTAGGTCACATTAGGAAATATTTAGAGGAAGTGTTACAATGGAGGCAAAACTGGAAAAATACACCTAGGTAACATACACAACTAGAGTTAAACAGTGAGTGTAACAAGCATTAGCAAAGAAGATTTATACACAACGAGGTACAGTAAGTGCCAAATTGATGGTGAGATGATAAGAGAGAGGGAGAGGAGGAGAGAGTGAGGGGTGAGGGAGGATAGATGGGTAGATAGGGAGGTGGGGAAAGAGGTGAAGAAGATGAAAGTAATATAGTGAGAGAGAGGGGAGATGATGAAGTCTAAGGTGGATTAAAGCAGGTACATTGGCTGATTGTTTGTAGATGTTCCTGGTGCCATGTTTTAAAGCTAGCATGGGTAGGTGCTACACAAATATTTGGAGGTAATGAGTTCCAGTATTTTTGGGCCATATGAGCAAAGGCGCACGAGCCCATGTTGGTCTTACATCTGGGAATGTGAAAGGGGGCTAGGTCGGCAGATTGGAGCTCGTAGGACAGAGGGTGTGAGTGGAGCAGACAGGCGAGTGAAGATGGAATGGCAGTGCGAACTGTGTTATCAATAAGCGGCCCAAGGGATTGGAGCTGATGGCCAGAGGGGCAAGGCCAGTTAAGGTCAGAATAGAGTTGGTAATGGTGTGTGAAACGAGGGGATGCAGAGGCATACTGGCAGATGTTATTGTAGGTGGTGTCCCACTTATGGAGGGAGGATTTAGATGCAGATAGATACGTGACTAATCCATATGCCAGGGGCGGGGAGCAGAAAGCCTTGAGCCACAGCAAGTCTAGCCTAAGGGGTAAGGGCATAGCTGGTCCAGTAGGTGCCACCTAATCTTGCATTTGCAGATTTACGGGTATTGGTTATGTGTAAGTCAAAGTTAAGGGATTCATCCAGAGTGATGCCCAGGTATTTGAAGGATTTGGTGCTGTTGCTGTTAAGTTGAAGAGCAGTCGGATATCCAACACTTCCACTAGCAGTCCTTCCTGAATATGAGCCTATGCAAATCTCATTATGGCAATAATAACTCTCTATTCAACCCTCAAACTCATTGTACTGAACATTCCAATTATTCCTATCAATATCCAGTTACAATCTCTACAACATATACCACCTTTTCTTCATTGGTCTGAAATCTTCTACATTAACCACTCCTAGCAGGTACCTAAAGCTTCTGTCCAAATCCTTGATCATCTCCATAGATGTCTACACAGCGACATATCACACATTGCTGAACTCCAAACCTTGAGACCCTAATCTGGATGGCAAACCTTCTACAAAGTCTGATAGATTAATGTAAGAATTTCATAACCCATCATACTTCCACAATTCAGAGTCTGGCAGCTCATTAATCAACTCATGCTTTTCATGTTCATATTGACTCTGTAACCCCATTGAATATCAGCCAATATCACTTTGGAATTCTGGACCATGTTCACCCTTTTTCCAGCTGGACTTAATCCATATTCAGATTCCAGACACTCCTTCAAAATGTACCTGCCTCTTCAGCCTCAGAGTCGACCTTCCAGAATGCATCATCCAACAGACTTTGAAGATGGAACATCATTTTTACAAACAGTTCACCTCACTCAGAAATTAGAACACAGTGGTAAGAACATAGGATCATCTCTTCTTAGTTTGCCCTGAGGATGGGTGGGTCGGTAGCCATCGGTCCTCAGAGGTTTCCTCCACCTGGGTTTTTTTCCTGTACTGCATGCTACTGATCATACTCTCTGCGAGTTGGAGGAGGTAATCTTTTTGAGTTTTCTATTCCCTACTCACTACCCAGCTTCCATACCAAGGATGGGAATAGAGAAAAAAACCAAAAAGTAAACTATAGTTACATAAGCACTACTAACCCCATGCTGTATTCACCAAAACATTGAATGGGAGGGCTAAAGCCTGTGGTTCAATGTGGGGGAATAGCTCCTCCCATATCCCCAATAAAGGCTAGCCTCCCACAGCAGTTCCCCACTTAGTGCATTGTGAAAACCCCACCATCCACCCCTGCCTCCTCCTTCTCCAGCAGTCTGCTCACCCTTGCTGTTGGGCTTTCTATTCCTTACTCACTGCCCAGCTTCCCTACCAAGGGTGGGAATAGAGAAAAGCCAAAATGTAAACTACAGTTACAAAAGAACTACTAACCCCATACTCTATTCACCAAAACATTGAACAAATTAAAGTAGTAATCAGTTGTAACTTTTTATTTCTCAAGTATTTTTCTTTTCCTTTTCCTCATCAGAAAGTCTTCTATGTGATAATATTGTGCTTGACATTTGGAACAACTCTTAGCCTGGCAGCTGCTCTATCTAACTCTACTGACCCACACTACATTATCAGCATTATGATCTCACTGACAGTGACATCATTCACTTGCTGCTCCTAAGTAGCAGTGATGTCACAGTCAGTGAGGTCACAGTGCTGATGATGTAGTGTGAGGCAGTAGAGCAAGATATGTCTGCTGTCAGGCTAAGAGTTGTTCCACACATCACACCTACTAAAATCAGGTAAACAATCTTCTAATTAAAGAAAGGGAAAAGGAAAAGTACCTCAAATATTAAAGGTAATGGTTGGCTACTTTTAAAATCTAATATTAGTTTTATGTAGTACACTAGCTCATTACGTCATTTTCTGATAACAGGCATTTTTGATAGGCTTTTCCTCACATACCACAGAAAAAGCAATCCCAGAGGGCATCCTCCAAAAACTGGTCAAAGTCACAGGTGCTTGCCAGATGCTTCAAAGCAATGATGTAGTTGACAAAAGCTTCCCCCTCCTCTTTGTTCCAACGATAAAATCTGAAGCATTTTGCAATGAGAATTAGCTTGGGCTTGAAATGCAGTCAAAGTGTCTCTGTGAGTTGGGCATAAGGCACATCTACCACTTTGGCAGGTGCAGTCAGATGCTTGATGAGTTGGTACAGTGTAGGTCCCAAAACTGCTAGGAAGACCTTTGCCTTTTTTGGATCAGGAACTTCCGTTGCCTCCAACCAGTGTTCAAAATGTTCCAAGTAAGAATCAAAGTCCTCTTTTGATTCCTCAAATTCAGGTACTCTGCCAATTGCTGTCATGGCTGTGGCAAGCTGATCTGTAGCTGCACTGTCCACAAAAGAAAAAAAAAAAAACTTTATTTTTTATTTTCAAAGGCCTTTCAGTATGTACTGCAATTTTTCTATCATGCCACAAGAGGCTGTTTCTGAGATGCCTTTGCTGCTCTGGTCAGGAATTGAAGGAATTGACATGATTTAATGTCTGTTTCAGTTTCACATACCAGAAATTGTTCTGGTTCCAACTTGGAGCAGAGATGTATTTGTTTTCTTTCTCTCTCTCTCTTTTTCTAATCACAGCAAGATAGACAGTCCACACTGGTGGAGTTATGTTGTTAGACTGCCTCGGTTTCTGGAGTTTAAGCAAGCGACAGCAGCAGATACATTTATAATGTGAACCATAGCCTGGCAGGTAGGGAAGGATGGAAGCCCATCGAAGCCATGCAAAGAAGCAGGATTTATAGCAGTTAAACATGCATTAGCTCGCATAACCTTTCTTACACTTATCTGAGTTGTTTTGCTTTCATCCTCAGTCACCAGTTTAATATAGCATGGGGTCCTGTGCAGGGAAACTCAGAGATGGCAAATATGTTCAGTAGTTATCTTTATTTCTTCTCAGAGATAGTGGACACACATCACTGGACACACAAAGAAAAGCCCACTGGGCATGAAAAAAGTTATACCTTATACATGTCCATGTGTGTACTACAGTGAATGCCACCTTCTCTATGCAGACTACCTGGTGTGTTTGAAACACAATACCCACATTCCATATCCCATGCCTGTACCTTGAATCATCAAAAAGAAAACAGATCCTGCCTCCGTCTAGCACCCAGCCTCCCTCCAACACTCCAGCTGCAAATGATAAAGACACTGTGCCATCTGACTGATGAAAAAAAAACTGTCCAGCACTGGAGAGAGAGTCGCCTTCCCTCATCACTATCCTGCTGTTGAATGAATGATGACATCCTAACCTACAGTAACATATGGTGCGTGTCTGCTAATTCACCTGGTGAAAACTCCACATAAGAACTTTGCCTATATTTTCTGTATTGAAGTTTCATTACACGTAGTCTTCACCATGCAAAAATTACTCAGTGTGTGTAGTTGCAGGAAAAGTAAAGTTGGGGACACTTCATGAAGTGAAGCTCCTTGACTTTGCATCTCTCTTCCGATTTGTCTAGTTTCAGACACTCCTTTTTTCATTTAAAAACAAAAAAATCTTAAGCCCAAGTTTTGGGAATTAGTTTTTTAATTTTTTCTTACTTCCGGGTAGAGGAGTACGTCAGGGGACATTGAGGAATTGTGACAAGAGATGTTGAGGATGTGTGATGATGACACTGAGGAAATGTGACATGGGACTGCAGTATGGGTAGTAGTAGGAGGAAAGGAGGGTGGTATGGGTGGTAGAGTGTACACAAGGGTGTTTCTTTTCCTGTTATATAGTAGATTGGAAGGGGTAATGACATTAGTGCTACACATCCACACCTGGGTCTTTCTTAGAATTCAAGCATCCAGGAAGAAGGGTACTGGTGGCTGGTTTGGGCACCTGCTGCTAGTGTCTTTCTTGGAGATCAGGTGGGTGGGAGGGAGGTACTGACTGATGAGGATGGGCACCCACCAGTAGTGTCTTTCCTAGAGATCAGGTGGGCAGGAGGTGGTACCAGTGAAAGGGTTGAGAGCAGCTAACAATTGTGTCTTTCTTAGTGATCAGGCAGGCAGAAGAAGTACCATTGTCAATGTTGGGCACCAGCTGCCAGTGTCTTTCTCAGGGATCAGGTAGGTGGGAGGGAGTTAACAGCTGCAGGGTTGGGCACACACCACTGGTGTCATTTTTAAAGATCAGGAGAGCAACAGAGGGGTACCAGCAGTGGAGTTGGATACCATCCGTGTCTTTCTTTTGAGATTAGGTGGGTAGGAGGGATGTACTAGTGATAGGGTTAGGCACTCACAGCCTGTGTCTTTCTTAGAGACTGAGCAGGTGGTGAGGTGGTACTAGTAGCAGAGCTTCATTCCCACTGCCAGTATCTTTCTTAGAGATTTGGTGGTGTGTTACTGGCCATGGGGTTGGTCATTACTAGCAGTGCCTTTCTTAGAGATCAGGTGGGAGGAAAGGGGTACCTGTGGCAGGGCTGGGCACCTGCTGCTGGTGTTTCTCTTAGCTATCAGGCCAGTGTGAATGGGGTTCAGTGGTGGAGTTGGTCACTCACAGTCAGTGACTCTCTTAGAGATTGGGCAGGAGGGATGTACAAGTAGTGTGATTGGGTACTGATGTCAGTATTACTAACCCTTGAGTGCACAGGAGACCAATTCTGACAGAAGGGTTGTGTGACTGCCATCAGTCTTTTTACAGTTTGGATGGGTGGGAAGGGAGTACCAGCAGTGGAGGTAAGCACCCACTGAGATTATCTTTTCTTGAGGTTGGACAGGTTGCAGGGAGTAACAGTGGTGCGGTTGGGCACCCACCGCAGATTTCTTTCTTAGAGATCTGGCATTAGAGGAGGTACAGGTGCAGCAACTGACATGGTCAGCTACTTCGTGAAATTTCTGTGATATCTCCAGAGAAATTTCCAACTTGACTGCAATACTGCTGTAGGGCCAACAGAGCAAATATATTTAGAAATATCACAAAATATCTGGAAATATATGACCACGTCTCTTGATGCAACTCTACCAGAGCAAGGTTGGGAGCTCAAGTTTTAGCATGATTTGGGCAGATGCTGATAGATCCAAAAATCAGAGATCAAGAAGTACCCAAGAATTTTTAAACTCCAGTCCCCAGTCATTTTATGCTTTGCCTGTGAGCTAACTTTATGTTTTATGTATGCTTTGCAATAAGAATTTTAAAGGCTTAATTTTAAGACTAGGAAACATCTAGCTTTTAACAGTAAATTGCATGATGGTTATTAGGTTTAAGATCTTCTCTGACATGCTGATACTGCAAAATATTACAACCAGAAATGTGTTCCACCAAGAAACAACTCTAGAAGTATATCTATTAACTAAAAAATGAACATATGATTTTTTTTCCCTCGGAAGCAGTTCAATGGTTTTTGTTTATTATAGTGTTGTAACAGTGAGTGTTATGATTATACACATTCTGCACCAGTAGTGATACCACATTTATAATTGTAGATGAATGATCATTTGCATTAATCTCCATGTCAGCTTGACTTTTATCCAAATGCCGGTTCTGGTAATGATATTCTTTCATTGGGCTCTTCAGTGTTGGTATGATGGCTAGGGCAAAAATAGTTTCTGCCTCTTCTTGATCTGTTGCAACCTTTTTAAACTGTCATGCATGTCTCATTATTACTGACATTCAGGATGTTGAAATCAAAAGCTTTCTTTCTCAATGCGTGACGAATATCTTATACAGTGAATGCAAAGTGCTCTTGTGAATCTGCCTTGTCTGATTATACCTCTTTTCTTTTGTTCAACCACCAAAAGGATCTACTTGTGTGGTTCCATATATTCCTCTTTCACAGTAATACCAACAATGTGCCAGGTCCATCTATTAAATCCAGGAAATTTACTGAATTATATGAAATGGCGGCGGAAAAAAAAACAGGTCCATCTAGTTTGCCCAGTTTCCATACCTTATCCTCCATGATCTACTGTTGAAGAGGGTTGTTACCTTGCATTCTGACCCTCACTTCCCCCAGCTAAGCACCCCCATCTGTTTTTACTCCCTCTCTTCTCCTTCTTTTGGTACTACAGGCCTTCTATATCTGCCCCATCCAACCTTAAACCCATTTAGAGAGCCCACCTCCAAAATATCTTTTGGCAGCCCAGTCTATTGTTCCACCACCCTTTCAGTGAAGAAGAACTTCCTTATGTCTTTCTTAAATTTCCCCATGAAAAGTCTGCAGTTATGCCCTCTCATCACTGTGACTGTGTTCCTTGTGAACAGGTCCACACTGCCAATGTTGTTTAGGTCCCCTCTGGAACCTGTAAGTCTTGATCATTTGTCTCCTCTCTCTATCTCACTCTGGGCCTCCAGTGTGTACATGTTTAGGTCTGCCAGACGTTCCTCATTTGTTCTGCCGTATTGACCCTGGACCATCTTGGTGCAATGACACTGCACAGTCTCCAGCCTAACCCTGTCTTTCCTCAGGTGTGGCCTCCAGAACTAGGCACAATAATTCAGGTGAGCCCTTACCAGAGACCTGTACAGGGGCAGTATTGTCTCCCTCTTCATATTATTGAATTCTCTCCCTATATGTCCCAGAATTTTCTTTTACTTGCTGTACACTTTGTTGTGCTGGCCTGAGGATTTAAGAATGTTGATGAAAAACCCTTGATATGTTTCTTCAGTCTTTGTAGCAAACTGATCAGCCATCTGGTACTCTGTGCAGGATTTCTTCTTACCAACATGCATCACTTTCTACTTTTTGGCATCAAACCTCAACTACTAGACACTGGACCACCTTTCCCATTTTTCCAAATTCTTCATTAAGTTGCTGACCTCCCCCCATTTTACTCTCTACCCTCCACAGAGCTTCTTGACATCTGCAAAGAGTCACATCTTGCTCTGGTAACCCTTCCTGATGTGATGTCACTTATTAACATATTGAATAGAATGGGATCCAGGACTGACCCCTAGGGTACCCTGCTCACAACCTCCCTATCCTCTGATGTAATCCTCTTCACTATCACCCTTTGCTTCCTTTCTCTTAACCATTTCTCAATCCACCTTATGAGTCCTTCTCCTATCCCCAGACCCACCAGCTTCTTTAGTAGCATCTTATGTGGCACCAAATCAAAGGACTTACTGATATGGTTTCTGCCAGATAACCACCATGTATTCTGATCCCTGAAACATAAATATGGATTGCCTCCATAGTGGGGCTGCAGGCAGCAGCCAGGCTTTCCGGTGCACAGTCCATTTGCAAAGGGGCTGTAGTTAGTGGAGCATTACTTTGGTTGTCCAGCTGCAGTTGGAGTTTTTGTACCATATATTATTTGTCCTTGAGGGCCTCCAAATGTGTAATGGTGCACAATGCATGTGCACAGAGGTGCACATATATGTATCAGCACTGAGGGTGGTCCCTTCCCAAGCATGTGCATCCCAACTGCACTGCCATCCAGCCTTAGGTGGGTGGCTGATGTACATCAAGACACTCAACCCCCTCCCGAGGCAATAGAGTTATCCTTGGGATGCTCAATTCCCTAAGCCTCAACCAGCCTCAAAGTGACCTGAATTTGTTATTGAACCCGGATCACCAGAGTAGTGAGTAGTAGCACTACCACTGTGCTCTTGGCCTGGCCCCATAAACTTACATTCCTAAACCAAGCAAACCATGGCTGTGGTCCATGAGCAGAAAAGATACTGGCTTACTTACTGAAAAAGCATACTCATGGTCACAAGTTATAAAAGTAAGATGCAGTGCCGAACCCAGAATGAAGTGCTCTTATCACAATTTTTAGCAGTGATATCTTGCAGGATACTTCAGAAACCAATGTAATCCAAAGGCAATTGCTCCTATTTGTCATGCAGGGAAAGTGACACACATTTTTCACAAAATGCTTCATCCTGATAGGCAACACTATACATAACTCCATACT
This sequence comes from Neoceratodus forsteri, assembly GCA_016271365.2. Lineage (NCBI taxonomy): Eukaryota > Metazoa > Chordata > Ceratodontiformes > Ceratodontidae > Neoceratodus > Neoceratodus forsteri. Next base: position 1,063,721,003 of record CM028131.1, on the reverse strand, counting down.
CATGATCTTTAAATATATCCTCTACATACAGAGTAGCTGACACTTTAGCTACATTTCATTATGGTTTTCCCTGTGTTCAAATCACAAAGAAGCCATAAGTAAGGTGATACTTATTTATTTTTTTATTTATTTATTTCAGTCTAGGATGAAATACCTTTGTGTGCAAAGCAGCTCTTTTACAAGGCTCCACATCAGTGGGGAAAGTTACATACAAACAAAGGAAGATTAACAATGGTAGTCTAATTTATACATAAAGCATAACAATTGTGCCAAAAATATCCAAGTTAAACAGTAACTTATCAAATAACACTTTAGTAAAGGGTAGAGGAAGGTGGAACAGAAAGTGAATTGGGATAAGAGGGCGACAGAGACAGCTAGAAGGTAAGAGGAGCAGCCAAAGGCCTTGCCATACTTAGCAACGGGGGGAAGGGGGTACTCACTGCAGAGACTAGGCAGGGGAAGTGCACAGATATAGGGTATAAGGAAGGTATATGGGGGAAGGAGTGGGGGTGACAAGGAGGGTAGGGTGGGTATATCAAAGGCTAAGGACAGTAAGAAGGTACATGAATAGACATCAGTTTTAGAAGAACTGTTGTAGACCAAGCGATGAGTTATGAATGAACTTTCTGTAAGTACAGAGACATCATTAACAAAATAATTTAATCGCTATACCAGTCTTGGGTTGGATACCAAGGATTACACTTGACTTGTTATTGCAGCCAAAGATTTAAGAGACCCATGCAGATATTAATCATATAGATCCATGTCACTCTTGAATATGATTATGAAGATACCCACCACTGAAAAAATCAATCTAGACATTATTTCCAGGGTTGATTCATCTAGCTCAAACCAATTTTATTATTAGCAGACAGATGAGTGACACTACTGTAGAGAATAATGGCTGTGCAGGTGTGTGTTATGAGACTTTATCACACACCCGAGTTGTGTGATAATCCATAAACCCTGAGAGGGAAGCTTAAGGGGTTTATTAGAGTATCACACAAGGGTATGTGAAAAATCCTTATAAAACAAATCTTGCACAGGCATTATTTTTATAATAACTTTTGCAAGGTTTTAAAAACAGGCAAAATTGATAATCTGTATTTCTGTGAGAAAGTATGTCCATGAGCAGCCATGAGGAGATCACAAGGAGGAAAATGCTGTAATAACCCGCTATCGAGTTGTTACTGAATTCAGCGGTTTATTATGGCATTTTATCAGTAGAACATATCCAGTCATTATAGGGGGTCACTAGTTATTATTATGAGATTTGTGAGCATATAACTGAAAGTAAAGTATAATACTAGAAGCACCCCTTTTTTTAGGGTTGAGCAGGCATTTCTATATTAACAGTACACATGAGAGGGCTGAACTGCAACCTGGGAAATGCAGTGTCAAGGTTGAAAAGTTAAAGTGTTATGGAGCAGGGAAACCAGCACCTGCAGGCACAATCGTTCAGATGAAAACAATACTTACAAGGGGCATCAATGGCTGTACAGACCACATGGAACTCAGTGGAACTTCAAGGTAAAACTTAGCCTTTAGTGACCCAAGTAAAAATTTGCCTGCAGAAGAGGCAGTTCATAATAAACAGTGTATAAATGCATACAGTCACATAATATTCAAGTAGTGATGCCCAAACAAAACTCCAAAAACAGCTCCCCACAAACAAAAGAGCACCTGTCTCTAACAAGTTTTATCCAGGTATGAGCTTTATCTTCTTTTTTTTATGTGCACTTTATCGCCTTGCTGCCGCTGGCAGCCCCCTTCTGACTGATCCCCCCCAGCCCCTTCACTCTGGCATCACCGGGACTTACCTTCCAGAGTTTCTGCCCAGTCACTGGATGTGGAGCCTGCAGGGGGTCAGTCATCATCCACAGTCAGGGGGTGTTATCCTCCATTTTATTCCATCCCCCATTTCTGGGGTGCACACACAGGATGTGCGTACATTGAGGCACTTGCACATCTGTGGAAGACCCACAGCACCCTCCTTTCCTTGGCACCCAGCAGTCCCACACTAACCACAGGCCTCCACCTGGGGGCAGTCATTCAGCAGGAGCACCAACCCTCCCTCTCCGGGAGAGAAGAGCTGTCCTTCAGATGCTTGATCCTTTCCCTCCCCAGCTAACCCCTGGCAGCCCACTCACACCACGAACATGGATTGCTGGCATAGCAGGAGGCAAGTCATGGATGCCTCATCCCTCTATGCCACTGGGACAGCCTCAGGTATAAGTTTTATCAAAGGATAACAGGCACCTCTAGATGCACATTATATAAATACCCCATTTAAAGGCACAGTACAAAAAACACCATAGCTGCAATGAGTTCAGTACTCACTGATTCAAATTTACAAACGTAACATAGACATATAAAATGTTAAAAACACACTGAGCACCAAAAAGCACAGTTTTAAAGTGCATCTGCAATTGTCATAACTTCATTCACATCTCAATAGCCACCGGCTGAGAAAGAGAGTGAAGGGCTGTGTTGGTGGCCAGTTTTATTTCAGGATGGGGGAGAGGGGTTGGACACTACCTGTCGGGGTGGGTAGGGGTGTGGGTGGCCACTACACCACCAGGAAATACAGTCAGGATGGGGTCAGGATGATGGTACGGTGGAGTAGGAGGCACCACTGTGGGATGGGGGGCTACATTGGGTTGGGGAGGAACCCTTTATTACTGGGAGGGACTCAGAGGTGGAGTATTAGGCTGGGCAGAATGGGAAAAAGTTGGCCCCAATCATGCAGAAGTTTTCCGATCCACCACCAGCAAAAACTTGGAAACTTCCTCAAAAGTTACTAGACTTTCACTGAAGTAGAAAAGGCAGCTTTCACCCAGGGCGACACACAACATCTTTGTCTCCACTGTCATAGCCCTGGACTGCTATGTCCATGGGGCAATGTCATTGCAGACCATGTCACACAGACTTTCAATCATGGCCCATGGTAAATGGAATCTCTCTATGCAGTGTATCTCCCACAGTGTGATGGTATCAAGCTGTGGTCTGAATACCCTGGACCATGGATGGGCACTCCTCCAGAGCACCATCTCCTCATGCAGCAGGTGAATGTTCATCATCATTCCGGGACACATTCTCCACCTCTGTACCATTTCTGGATGTCCATGCATGCCCTGGTGCATCCCCTTTATCATGCTGTGCACATCTGTGTGCCTTTAAAGGGGTGTAGCATGTTGCACATGCATGGTGACCTGGCACAGGTGGTGGACGTGTGCGGGCAAACATGCTCGTGCTGCTATGCTGTATGCATTGTGTAGTCTGCAGCTATTTAGTTTGTGACTGCTGCTGCTGGATGAGTCAAGTGCTACCCCGGAAGACTGTGGAGGGTGTCAGAGGAAAATTACTCCAATAACCTTGGTGGTGGGACCCTGTGGTGTGTGCAGGGCCATGAGTAGGTAAGTATCATGCCCATTGGCCATGTTGTGGGGCACTGTGGGGTGTTGAAGCTGTGCATGGTCCTAGTCTTGCTTTCCATTTCTCTACCTACACAGGACTGGAAAGGAAAGCCACTGCAGATTGAGCTCACTTGGGTGGAGCAGCTGGACAGGGCATCCTGCATGGTGTTTACACCACCAAACCAATGCAGACATTGGTGGCTTACATAAGCAGAGTACTTGACCCAAGTGGAGTAGGCCAATGAGCTGTGGTTTGAGGCAGATGGGACAGTGCCGTGGTGGGTTATCGTCCCGTCTATGGTAAGTACTGTATGTGGTATACTGGCGTGTCTGCAGCCACAACCAGTCACTACTTGTGTTTGTGCCATACACATGGTGTGCACTATTATTTTGCTTGTCTTTCCATTTGTAGCACTACAGGGGACCCGTCAGGAGGATGGTGCTGCATTGCTTAGGCAGGGTGTGAGAGCTGGAATCTGACATCAGCAACAGCAGCAAAGAGGAGGGGACTGAGTGGATGTGGGGGCCGGGTGGTGCCTGGCCACAGGTCAGAAATGAAATGTGCTGCCCCAGCATGGGGACTGACCATGGACTGCACAATGCTTTTTGTGTTTCTCTTGCATGACTTGAATGTTGTCTCAGTGGGCTGTTTTGCACACACATGTTGTGCTGATTAATAAAATGTTTTCTACTTTACACAGGTGTGCTTCCTGTGTCATGGGACTGGGGGGTGAGTGGGGCGGGTTATGGCTGTTGATGGCGGCCCAGCATATGCTACCACCAGGGTGGTGGGCTCCATGGGTGCTTGGGCACATGTACTGCATGTGCAGCATGTGTGCACCACACAGTGCTGTCATGCCTGCCTGCCCGTGGGCACCTGCTGGGCTGCCTGGGACATGCCGCATGTGCATGGTGCATTGTGCACTGACACATTCTGTCCATCTGGGGTGTTGTTCACTGAGCCATTGGTATGTCATGCTCACATGCATGCTTGGGCCATGGACTGGCTGGCACGCATGCTGCCACTACAGTTAACACTGCCAGTCCAGGACTGGGCCACAGTCACGGCCAACTGTGCTGGCATCACTATGACCACTGTGCCTCAGCCGCTGTGATGTTGGCTGTGGTAGTCGGTCACCTTGTCCATTGGCATGGATGGTTGCATCAGTGCCCCTTGATGCTGCACTGCCATTTGTGTTGTATGGCATGTGGTGTCATATGCACGTGCGAAGCACCGCACGGTGGCATTGCAGGTTTAGCAAGGGCTGTGTGCTGTCTGTGCTGCACAGCATGTGCACATGCCCTGGGGACCAAGGCTATGTAGTGACAGTTTTGACCAGTATCTATCTTTTGGTGGCGACGGGGTTAGTATTCACAATGTCAGAACATCACTATATAATGTATGCAGGGTTACACCATATCTCTTTCACTTTAACAGTGGTATAAGTCTAAAACACATTGTGCAGTCATATTGCAATATATTTCACTGAGTATTAGGTCAACAACATTTTATCCTGTTAAGTGTTTAGCAGTTTGTTGTGACTTTCTTACTGTTCACAAATAGGCTACTCATCAATATGCCATACATATGAACAAATTAAAGATAGTGGCAAGGAGTTACTCTGCAAAATAATAGAATGATATTGAAACATAAAAAACAAAATTTGCTGTCAGAAAGAAACTCAAGTTCCCTCATTTCTGTCCTTACTATATAACCTCACCCCACTGAACTACTGCCGTGGAGGGTTGTTATCTGTCTTCCGCTGCTACCCCATCCCTTGAGCCCCTGCTGCTCTCTTTTGGGATTACGAGTCCCTTGTCTGACCCCAATTGTGTTTAAACCAATTAATCTGAGCACCACCACTTCCACCGGCAGTCTACAGTATTCCATGGTTCCACCACCCTCTCAGGGAAGTAGAACTTCCTCTAGTTTCTTCTGAATTTTCTGTCTGCCAGCATGCAGTCATACCACATGGTGACTGCATCCCTATTTTTTACATATGTGCCCTCACTGTTTACCTTGTTTGTTCCCCTGAGAAACTTGTTTCAAGCATATCTCACCATTCCCACCTAGCCTCCAGTGAATACACGTTTAGGGTCTCCAGCTGTTTTTCATAGGATCTGCCTTGCTGGTCCTTGATCATCTTGGTGAGCCTTTGTTCTGTGGACTCCAGACTGATGATATTGTTTCTAGGGTGAGGGATCCAGCCTGCACACAGAACTCCAGATGAGGCCTCACCATCCATCTGTGTACTGGCAGAATCACCTTGCTTCTCCTACTGCCAAAACTCCTTCCTATACAACCCAGAATCCTCGAAGCCTTGCTGTATGTTTTTTTTGCATTGACTTGTTTGCTTGAAGGAAACATTTTTTATAACCCCAGATCTCTCTCCTCTGTTGAAGTGGCCAGTTTAACATCTCCCATCCAGTACTGAGTGTGTGGATTCCATCTCTGTAAGCGCATTACTTTGCACTTCTTGACTCTGAAACTCAGCTGCCAGATCTTTGACAATTTTTCTAGTTACTCTATGTCCTTCTGGAGCTCTGACACCCCTTCCACATGATCCACCCAGCTGCATTCTTTTCTGTCATCAGGAAAGAGACTCAGCTTTCTCTGGATATCCTTTGCAATGTCACTTAGGAACATATTACATAGGACAGTTCTCAGGACTGATTCTTGTAACACTCCACTCATGACCTCTCTATCCCCTGATTTAACTCTCCCATTTTGCCTGTTTTCTACTCACCTAACCAAACCCAACTCCACTCCCAAGTTATGCAACTTTTTTAGCAGTCTCATGTGTGGTACTGAATTCAAGGCTTTGCTAAAGTTGCAGTAGGACAGATCTAGTGCAGAAATAATGCTCTGAAACTTATGGCAACTGAAATCTTTAGCTGTGGCTTGTGTTAAAAAATGTAAAAAAATAATCCACACAAAACCTCTGTCCTATCTTTTGTGTGTGTTGTGTTTGTGAGGTAGTAAGGAGCACTTTGGAAAGGTGGAGGTCTGCTGATCTTGTAGGATGGGAAGCAGCTCTGTTTTTAGTAACATAGTAAACATGGGGCTTGATTCTCAAAAAAGGGCTGAGACTGGTGCAAGCTGCGGCAAACAGCACCTTGCACCGAAGCCCGGTGTGCCAGGGACCCTACAACAGATTCTGGTACAGGAGGGGTACCAACGCCTAAGTCCTCAAACTTGAAGCAATCTCTCCCATGTGGCAAACACATGGCACACAGGAAGGGTCTGCCGCAGGCTCCTTGCAGCAAAGGCAAGTGGTCCCCTCATCCCCAATCTCCTGGTAAACTACAGAAAACTCATCCCTGGTGGTCTAGTACCCCCTTTCCAATCTCCAACATCCCCATAATAATAATTGACAACCCCCTTTCCTGGTAGTTTAGTGGCCCCCATCCCAATATCTGATGTCTCATAATATTAATTAATGACAACACCCCTCACTGGTGGTCTAGTGGCCCACCTCCCCAATCCGTGATGTCTCCATAATATTAATTAATGACAACCCCCTTCCCTGGTGGTCTAGTGGCCCCCTTCTTTGATCCTTGACTGCACCCAATGAAAATAAATATATATATTTAATCCCCCATCCCTAGTGGTCTAGTGGACCTCCACCTCCCATCCCAGCTGGTAGTGTCCATCACCCTGCTCCCCCCATTCTACACCCCGAGCAAGCAACCAGCACAGCCTTCCTTTCAGCACCACAGCTGGTTGCTGACTGACCTGTCAGTGAGCACGTACTGTATAGTACAGTACACTCTCATTGATTGACAGCAACACAGCTGTCAATCAATGAGCACGTATGGTATTATACAGTACATGCTCAGTGACAGGTCAGTCAGCAGCCATTTGTGGTGGTTAGAGAAGGGCTGTGCCAGGTGACAACTCAGGGAGTAGGATGGGGGAAGCGGAGTGGGTGGGCACTACCAGCCTGGATGGGGGGGTGGGGGTCCACTAGACCACCAGGGATGGGCTTTATTTATTACTGTATGTACAGTTATGGGTAGCATCTGAGATTGGGTAGGGGGCCACTAGACCACTAGGTATGGTGGCTTGAATATATATTTGTTTTTATCATTTGAGATCAGGGATCAGGGAGGGGGGCCACTAGACCACCAGGGATGGGGGATTAAATACATATTTATTTCTATTGGGAGCAATTAGGGATTGGGGAAGGGGACCACTAGACCACCAGGGATGGGGGTTGTCATTAATTAATATCATGGGAACATCAGGGATTGGGGAGGGGATCACTAGACCACCAGGACAGGTGAGTTGTGTACCTAAGAATATGGGTGAGATTGGGGCTGGTGAGGGGGAACAGCAGCATAGTGCCAATAACAGGCCAACTCTCCCAGGGGAGAATTTTCTAAGTACCCTTTAACCAGCCCTGGCTGGTTAAAGGGTACTTGGAAGTTGTCCCTATGGGAGAGTTCTGAGAATCCCATTTTCAGAGATGTGGCATCTTGCATCAATCACATGCCCCCTAGTGCCATGTCATAGCCCTTTTTGGGCACACAGGTGGCACAAGCCCTGTTTGGGGCAGGCAGCTTGTGATTGATGCAGGCTGCCATTAAGAATGGATCCCAGGGCATCATTTGGTGCAAGGGGCACTTTGTGTCATTCTTTGGGACACAAGTTCCTTGTGCTGCAGTGGAAGCTTTAAGAATTGAACCCCTGGGATTTAGTGTACCTTCAGCCTTGTGAGTACAGTATTATCACTATTTGTTAAGGCATTTTAACAGTATAAAAAGGGATTTTGTACTGCTCTGAATCTGGAAGTGCAGCATAATGCAATTTCCAGTTTCAGCCCTTGAAAAGTGTCTATACTCACAAGTATCAGCTATAAAGGACTGAGGGACCACCAACATTTCCCTAGTGCAGAAATCACCCCTTGAAGCTTAGTGTAACCCAATCTCTAGCAGCTCTCTGTAGTTTGCGTTAAATTTTTTTTTTTTAAATCCACAAAAAAAATCTTGATCCTATCTTTTGTGTGTGCTGTGTTTGTGGGGAAGCACTTTGGAAAAGTGGAGGTCTGCTGGTCCTGGATACAGAAAAGCTGCTCCATTTTTTAGTAGTCCTAGAACAAAGGATTTTAGTGTAATTTCAGCCTTGTGTGCACTGTGTCCCCTATTCATGAAGGGGCAGATTGCCTTCATACCATTGTTACACGAGGTCCCTGCACCCTAATTGGTACCCTCAGAGGTACACCATAGACAGCTAGCATTTATGTATATGTCATACTAAAATTTAGGGCTAAGAGCATCTACCGTACAAGAGTAGATGTCAGGATATGAATGCATATTGTTGTAATACACTTTGCTTGCTAATACATATATTCTGCCATGTATTTTCTGTGTATTTCTTACTTGCAAGATGCCAAGACACCTGTGTCCTTGGAGTAATTATAATATGTAAGACGGCATTGCCACCTTTTGGTGATTTGTACTACTACACTGAGTTATGTAAGACTCTATAAGAATGCTTTTGTTCTCAAACTGATGACTTTACAGAATTGTATAACGTTATCTTGGACTGTGGAGCCACCTCTAATTTAGCCAATAGGGCTCATCTCTGTAACTAGAAATGTTTCTATCTTTTGGTAACCATAGTAATTGTCATAGGTATATAATGTAATGCACAAGGCTTATACCTCGGAGACCCGAGAGACCCCAAGAGACACAGAGAAACCTCGAGGTGTAGGGAACGCTTAGCACTGGCTCCCGGTTTGCATTGGTAAGAACTGCTTAGGGCAACTGTGATTTATCCCTTGGTAGTAATAAACTTGTTTATTACTCTAATGCAACGTGTCTGTGATTACTTGCATTCCCAATATCATCAAGAATCTGAAAGTGAGGTTTAGACCTCCCAACACCATGGATCCATGGAATGTAGGCAATCCTACCTGGCAATGCAGTGCACTGGGGTTCCCATTGACCTCTGCATACATGCACAAAAAGAATGCATGTCACTTCTACAATGGATCCTTTGGACGGTCACACAGCTATGAGCAGGGCCAGTCTAGGGTAATGTTTTGGGGTTCGCCCACACTCCACACCATTAATGAAGGCAAGGAATTGTGGGTGAGTGGGGCGCAGGATACGGCAGCAGGCACCCTGCTGTATATTCTGCATGCCCCAACAGATGACACCCAATGACCATGGAGAAAATAAATATACAGTGGTAATGCCAGCCCAGCCCTCCAGTCAGGAAGGGAGGGCTGAGGGCAGGCATTTAGATGCTCACATGTACATTACAATAATTCTGGTCCAGTACCTTCCAGAATCCTCTGCTTGTGTACATCAGGGGATCCACTATGTGAAACAGGACCTATACTGAATTGGATGACCACCTGTGCCCCTTGATCCACTCCATGCAATCGTGCATGCCCAGGGGGTTAGGCCATGGAAGGTTACCCTGCAGGGCAGGGCAGTTCTGCATAGTATGCACCCTGTGTCTATCCTCGGGTGCATAGCTATGCAGTCTGGGTATATGGGAATCATGTGAATCCAGCTTGCATTAGTGCATAGCCCACTGTATTAGCACTATTTGTGCTTTTAAATGCCTTAGGCATTTTAACAGTAAAAAAGGGGCTTTGTACAGCGCTGAAGGCAGAGCAGCATGATGTAACTTCTGATTTCAGCCTGTGACATGCTTCTACACCCACAAACACTGACTGTGAAGGACTGCCAAAATTCCCCAAGTACAGAAATCATCCCCTGAAGCTTAGAGCAACCTGAGTTTCTAGCAGCTATCTGTTCTTTGTGTTGAATTTTGAAAATAAATTTGAAGAAAAAAACTTGATCCTATCTTTTGTGTGTGCTGTGCTTGTCGGATAGCAAGGAGCACACTGAGAAAGTGAGGTCTGCTTGGTACTGGAAGCAGGGAAGCATCTTCGTTTTTAGTAGCTCTGGAAATAGGAGATTTTAGCTTATTTTCAGCATTGTGAGCACTGTATGTATTTTTAATAGCCTTATAAAGACATTTTAACAGTAGAGAAATGGGTTTTCTATAGCATGGAAACTGGAAGTGCAGAGTGATGCAGCTTCCATTGTTGCCTCTTGAAAAGCCTCTACACCCATGAGCATAGGCTATAAAGGACAAAGGGACTCAGAACATTCCCCTAGTGCAGAAATAATCCCTTGAAACTTAGGGCAGCCCCAATCTCCAGCCATTATCTGTTGATTGTGTTAAAAAAATAATTTAAAAAACACAAAAAAATCTGTCCTATATTTTGAGTATGTTGTGTTAGTGAGGTATCAAGGAGCATTCTGAGAAAGTGGAGGTTTGCTGGTGCTGGTAGCAGGGAAGCCACTCCATTTTTAGTAGCACTAGAAATTGGATTTTATTGTAATTTTAGCCTTGTGAGCAGTGTGTTAGCACTATTTGTGCTTTTAAAAATGTTATAAAGGTATTTTAACAGTAAAAACAGGGGATTTGTATGGCACTGAAACCAAAAGTATGGCATGATGCAACTTCTGGTTTTGGCCCTTGAAAAACCTCTATATCCATGAATGTCAGCAAGGAGTGGCGAGATGAGTACCCCCTTTTTTGGTCTTACTCATCTGTTGAACAATTTATGTTTCATTTATTCCACTTTTTCCTCAATAATTTCCAAAATGGACCCCACTGGTGACATTCTGGGGCTCATTTGGGGTGAAGACTCTGTGAAGCTTGATCTATGTATGCTTCAACTTTATCTCACATGAATAAACAAAATGTCATCTGTGATGAAGGTACCAAATATAGCTAGCTAGAGAAAAAATGTGCTTCTGAGAGGTGAACTATCTAAACTGAATGAAATGGAAAATATTAAAAAAATTGTTAGTACAATTACAGTAGAAAATCCCTTGTTGCATGAACGAAGTCATGTTAACAAAGAGAACCAAGGGAGGTCTCTGAAGGTTCTCCAAACTTGAGTATTTCTGGTTAATCTCCAAAAAGGGGAGAGAGAGGAACAAACTGATGTAGTTGATGTTTGATGTGTGGACAGAAGCAGCAAACATAAAGAAAGGAAGACAAGCTATTACCACTTCTAAGGTCCCAATATCTCTATTTAATATGTATATCCCTTTGATGGTTGATGAACTGGTTAACCATGTACCACCAGTGAATAAATGTAACACTGTGGCAAATCAACATGCTCCTCATGCCACTCCTGTTCAAGGCCTTGTTCCAAATATTTTGCAAGAACTGATAATTAGATATTCTATTATTCAGAATACAGATAGTCATATCTGCAATAAGGATAAATTGCACACTTCTGTATCATGTTTAGCAAGTGAAATATTGTCATCATAAATTCCAGAACTGAGGAATTAATAGTTCACAGAATTGAAATGTAGTTCTCCATATTGGTAACAATGATGTAAACAGACACAAAGAAAAGGACATCTGCTACAAGCTGATGTCTCTATAGGATAAAATAAAATGCATGGACTGTTCACTTGTTAGCTAGCATTTTACCGGTGCCCCGAGCTCATGCACAAAAAAAAAAAAAATCACACAATATCTAGAATAAATGGCCACCTTTCTAATTGGCTTATAAAATATGGGGCTATCTTTACAGATCATTGGGATGAGTTTTTCAAGAATGGTGCACTATATTCCAAGGATGGATTATACTTTAATAAATTAGGGACAAAAGCATTGGGCCTTAAAATCAAATCAGCCTTGGACAACCGGGGCTCGATTTTCAAAGTGTGGTGCAAGGCTTGTGTCAAGCTTTGTGCCATGACACTTAGGTTGTTATGGTGCACCAAACCCCTTTGCTGCAGCTGCACCTGATTGTCCAATCTCAGCTGTTTTTGCAACAGTTTCCACATTTTATGGCCGCTATCGCCAAATATCTGGTGCAAGCTCCATAAAAACAGCTCCTGTGACTGCTGCAAGCTAGATCCGAAAAAGTTTGTCTAACTTGTGGCTCCTGATACAGGGGATCAAAAATACCAATCTCCAGATGGGATTGCCACATGCCCTGTGTGCCATATCTTCAGGGGCTTTGAAAATTGAGCCCCCAGTGATTAAACTAATTGATTGAATTTTGTTGACTGGGTATGCCCACTGAGACCAAAGGTCCTTTTTTCAGGGGCAACCCGAAATTAGTTACATAGAATAAAGCGCAATACATTGGTCATAGGTAGTCCAGAAATCAAAACAACAATCATAAGAAAACATTTAGGTCTGTACATATGCACGTTTGCTTATGGAGACACTGCAGATCATGGTGTACCATGTAGGACAAGTCATTAGTTACAGTAGTACAGCTTAAGGATCAGCAGTAAGCAAACTCGACATTTTTACATATAATAGTAGTGCAAGTGAGCATTTTAAGGCACAAGCAGATATGCAGCTCTGGGGAATTTTTGACAGGCTCAGGTGAATTTGGGAAGGGATGTTCTTTAGCACTTGCAAGTACAGTTGCTTTGGTTGAAGAGGTGAATGTTTAGTGAGCAAGGGGGGACATCTATATGGTCCACATGCCCCAGGCAGTCTCAGAATCCTAGAATAGCTCATAGACAACACAGAATTAAATATGAATTATTGAATGTAGGCAGCTTATGTAATAAATTTGAGGAGCTATTGGCATTTATCTCTGATAAGAAACATGATTTAATTGCCATGACAAAGGCATGGTGGCCTTTAAATTTAGAGTAGGGAAAGAACATTCAAGGTTGTCTTCTTTACCAATGCAGTAGGTCTCAAACAAAGGGGGAACATATTGCTCTGTATATTGATTAAGCAGCAAACACAAAAGGTATGTGTTATTGTGTAATATCATCAACTTCAGGTGGTTGAATCATAAATCGACAGGCCAAGTGCATTCAACATCTGAGCAGTGATGCTATTACACAATAACACACACCCCTGGAGTGCATTATTGCTATTATACAATGGCCCATTTGTACAAATAAAAAAAAACATTAAATAACATTTTTAAATATTTTACTTATTTTTCCTGTGTGTAGGCATATGTTTAAAAAGTCCACAGTTTCTGCGTTGTCCACTAGATGGTGTTACCACTACATAGATTACTGCCTTCTCCTTCCCACATGTCTCCTTTACTCCCCACAGGTCTGTGTCTGTCAATGTGTCTCTGACACTTTCATTAAGCTGATGCTGGCCACTGCAAGCCCCTCTGTCCACTGTAACTGTTGACATTATTTTTGTTCTGTTAGCACAGCCATTACTAATGTCAGCGCTAAGCAACACAGCCACTGAGCCATTCAGCAGGTGGAACTCAGACTGGTGCCATTGTATGATTGTGCTGCCAAGCACAGACAAAGCTGATTATACTTATGACTTTCTTTTAATGTTACTGGTTATTTTCTTTTTGATTAAGAATGATGCTTGGGGTAGATAGGGCAGTGTGGCCAGTGAAAAGTTGGAGTAAGTGGGATGCTGTTGTGTGCATATGTTACAATTGTGTTTTATACTGGGGAGAAAGTTGCAGCCATTTATGGCTTTATTTAACTTTTATTGTAAGTGTTTTGATTGTAATTTCTATTGAGGGAGAAAACATGGCAATGGCATCTATTTGTGGCAACAAGAATTAACGTACAAATGTGATACTATATGTACTTTAAGGGAAAATAATGTTTCAAAGATGTGTGTAGTGATTTCCAACATGGTTTGTTCATGAAACACAGTCATGAGTGTGCCTGGACTTATTACAGTGATATTACTGTTAAAGAACATCAATGTTCTAGGCACACACTGATGAATCAGAATACTAGGAATTTTATTGCCTTTGTACAAACCAAATTTTAGGGCTATAGCTATGACTAATAAAATAATTATCACAATCTAAGTCTTTGCAGGTAAAATTTGTTGCAGTCTTATCTGAATTGGCAATTACTGGACTTTGCTACTGTCCTCCTGATGCCCCAACTGATATTACTGCAGATATTGTAATAGAAATCCAAACTGCCTGTGAACTAGGCTAGGTCATCTTTGTAGGTGATGCAAACCTCCCTTACATAAACTAGACTATACACTCTGTCATCTAATACAGCAGGTAGGCTGTTATCACCACCTGTGGACAATTAAAGATGACACAGCACATCACAGAACCAACAAAAGGGATGAACATCTTAGATATAGTACTAATGACTGAAAATATAAATATTACTAACTGCAAGGCTGACTGCCCCTGAGTAACAGCAATCATAATACAGTTATATTTGAAGCAGAGGCGTATTTCTGTTCATACCAGACCACTACTCAAATTTTTCTGTGTAATAAAGCAAATATAGCAGAAATATATAATAATTTATTCAAAATCAACTGGATTGAACTTTATGCTGATAAAGATACAGACAGAATGTGGACCTCCCTCAAAAGTGTAATCATTTCTATCAGCAATAAATTTACCCCCAAATTCAGAAAGTCATACATAAATGAATAAGATCAAAATGGTTTACTAAAAAGATTAAAGGCCTTATTGGAAAGAAACAAAAACTTTATAAAGCATATGAATTAGACAAAATCCCATCCAAATGAGAAGGTTTAAAAAAAGTTCAAATGCAGTGTTAATGTGAAATACAGAAAGCAAAAAAGGAAAGATAATGTAAATAAGCTATAAATGCTACTGAATACAACAGTAAGGAATTTTGTGGGTATATCAATGCTTTAAAAAATACACTGTAAAGTTGGTGCTTTCATTATTAATAATGTAAACATCAAATACCTGGAAGGAATGGCTGATGCATTTAATAAACATTTCTGCAATGTCTTCACACAAAAATCTAAATTTACAGTCCAGATAGACATTAGCAATGGTTTATATATTGATGCCTCAACTGAAGATAAAAAAAAAATCAAGAAATTAAAAGTAAATTCCTCCCTCAGCCTTTATATGATATTTGCCAATGTGATTAAAATCATGGCTGACCATTTGTTACACCCCCTAAAGTTACCTTTGAAAAATCTGTTCATTCAGGAAGCATCCCCCGGGACTGGAAGACAGCAAATGTGTTACTGTACCACTCTTCAAAAAAGGCAATAGACAAAATATAACCAACTAAAGATCTATAAGTCTTAAACTGATTATATGTAAATTCTTGGAAGGTCCTATTAAATGTAAAATGGTAACAACTATCTGTGACCTAGATCCAGACCAACACAGGTTTACCAAAAGGCAGGTCATGCATTAAGAATCTCTTATGCTTTTATGAGAACATTAGCCATCTCCTTGATAATAATGTCCCTTGTGATGTGATCTATTTAGATTTCAGCAAAGCTTTCAACCTGGCCCCATGTTGAAATGTTATTCAAAAACTTAAAACACCAACATAAATCCTTTATTTATAAACTGAATATCAAACTGTTTAGATAATAAGTCACAGAGTGTGATCAGAATAGCCATCTGTCAAAATGTGGTGTTGTATCAAATAGAGTTCCTCAGGGGTCTGTACTTGTGCCTTCAGTTTTTTCAAATCTGTTTCACAAATCTTACCAAGCAACTAAACTGCTGGTCTGCTAAATATGCAGATGACAATAAAATTTGGGGGACCCTGAGAAATAGTTGCAGATATTATTAGCCTACAGGAAGATTTAGACAATTTTTCATGCTGGCTTCTGAGTGGGAGATGCAGTTTAACCTTGGCAAGTCAAAGGTTATACACTTAGGTGCAAGAAAAACAAAAATCACCAGTATTTCCTGTGTGGTAAAATCCTCTCGGTAACAGATGATGAGAAAGACCCAAGGGTAGTAATTACAAATGACCCAAGTAATTCTAAACAAGCTGATGAAATTGTAACTAAACCAAACAAGATATCATGGACTATTAAGAGGAAGATCAGATCTAGTGATAAGTTTATAATTGCTACACTATACAGAGCTATATAATACAATCATATTTGGATTATTACTCACAACTCTGATGTCATACATAAAAAGGGAAATTAATCATCTGGAAAAAGTCCAAAGGAGAATAACAAAACAAATTGTTTGCCAGAGTGACAAGTCATGCCAAGAGCAGGGAGGTTTCAACACACAATGATTCCTCTACCCAAGTCTTTCCTGCCTACCACAAAAGTTTGACTCACTACCCACTAGGATGTCAGACAGATGCAGGTACTCTACTCTGCAGTAATCTAACTTATGTACCCCAGACTGAATAGACAGTCAAAGGCTGGCACAACTGGGCACGCCTTCTAAAGAAGCTGCTCCTACTGCTCCTTCTGATCTCTGGGAACGTACATCCCAATGCAGGTCCCCATATGCCTAAACTCACTCCTAAACTGGGATGCCTAAAGACAGTGTCCCTCAACATCCCTTAGCCTCCTACCTAAAATGCCACAATTTCAGGCATGGGTTGAACTAGTTAAATCAGACGTTATTGCGCTCACTGAGACCTGGCTATCCCCTAAAGTGAGTGATAATTCCATTGCCCTTGATGGATACTCCTCGTTCTGGCATGACAGACTCTCCAAGTATGGAGGAGGCTTCCTGGTCTACCTCAAAAGCGATATTAGTGGTCAAATACTACCAACTGAACTCCTAACTAGGGAAGCCCAAACCTTAAGCATCAAACTTTCTATTGGAAAGCAGAACAAGGTGTTACTGCTCTCCACCATCTATATACCACCCAGCACATGGAACACGGGGTACAGCAGGTACTCACCAACCTGGAGCGGTTTGATAAAAATTGGGAAACATATTATTGTTGGTGACTTTAACTTTAACTGGCTGGCCAATGACACAACCTCTGTCCATGATCAGTTCACAGGACTCTACCTCTCGCAGTTAATTACTCAACCTACCAGGTACAATTATAAAATGGATCAGCACGCTCATTGATTGGATCCTCTCTACCTGCCCTGAACATAACTCTGAGGTCACAGTCTTGCCAGACACCTTAAGCGATCACTCCCCTATCATGTGCACCTGGTCCAATAAATTCACTAAAAGTGACCCCCCAGGTCTCAACAAGGCATTTCCTGAGACCAGGCCAACTTAATTCCTTTAAGCAGTATCTTAACCTACTGGACTGATTTTCACTAGACAATGCTCAGGATGGCAATGCTGCCCTTAACTTTTTCCTCACAATGTTTAACAAGGCCAGTGATTTTTTTGCCCCATTCAAAACCAAAAAAAAAATCAGGCTTGCCTCAAACCCATGGCTCACAGGCCCAATCCTGGAGCTCATGCGACTAAGGGACAACTTATGACATAAGGCCAAAGCCACTGTAAAACTCCCTGACATCACCTCCTACAAAGCAGCTAGGAATAAATGCACTAAGCTTATCCGGCAGGCTAAGGCGACCTACTACAATGATCTTCTAAAAAGGAACTGGGGCTGGTGAAGAGATTTTTGGGATTCAGTAAAATCCCTCACAGGAAAAATGACTAGAGCACATCCAGACCTAATCTTGTCCCCTACTGGGATATTACATGACCCCAGTGACATAGCAAATGTTTTTAACAAAGCATTCACTGACCTAAGCTCAGTACTACCTAGTGACTCCCTATCTCCAACCTCCACTCCAGCACCACCTATCAAATCTGCTACTGCTAGTGTTCCCCCTTTTTACTTCAGGCAGCTTCACAAGCAGAAAACTGTAGGTTATATTAAGTGGGCACTTGGTAAGACCAGGATGGGAGGTGACAACGTGGACATGAAGTTGTTAGCCCTGGTGCTAAGTGAGGTAGCCAAACCTGTCACCAAAGTGTTTAATACCTCTCTAAGGTAAGGAATTTTCCCTGAGAGATGGAAGTTAGCCCTGGTTACACCTATCTGCAAGAATGGAGATACTACCAACCTGTCTAACTACAGGCTAATCTCCATCCTCTCTCCACTGTCAAAAGCACTAGAACATGTAGTTTGTGACCAGGTCACTGAATATTTAGCCAAGTACAGCCTACTCAACCCCCAGCAACATGAGTTCAGATGGGACCACTCTACTATCTCCGCCCTGGTTGACAATACCTCCTATATCTATTACTCCTTTGAGGAGGGACTGGCAATGGGTATGTCTTTATAGACCTTATAAAAGCTTTTGACACTGTTAGCCATCAACTCCTGCTTCATAATCTTCTCTCCCTGGGACTGTCTAAAGATGTGGTGACATGGTTCAAAAGCTACCTCACACACAGGACCAAGTGTGTCAAAATAAATGAGACCCTTTTGCAGCCTAAGAACATTTGTCTTGGCGTCCCCTAAGGGTCCATATTAGGGCACTTCTTTTCAGTCTCTTTATTAATCCACTACCGGCAGCTTTCCCCTCCAAAATTATACTCTACACTGGTGATGTAGTAATCTCCATCTCTGGGAAAAACTCAGCATCCATCTCCTCCGAACTTCAAGCCAATTTCCAAGGACTCGAAAAATGCTTCACTGATAATAAACTCTTGCCCAACCACAAAAAAAAGTGCACGCTCTTCTCTGTTTCATAGACCAGGAAGAAATATGGACCCCTTCTAGTACAGGGCACTGAAGGAGTCACATTGGAGCAGGTGTACACCTTTAAATACCTGGGGATTATCCTGGACAATACACTCTACTTTGGAGCACTTGTTGACCACATCATTAAATCTGTCAACACTAAACTTGGAGTCCTCTACCATCACCCACACTCTATGACCCCAGCAACACTGAAACTGGTTGCTAGCTGCTCTGTCCTATCCACCATAGACTATGGTCTCATTATATATGGTGCTGGCACTTACACCATTCTCAAAAGGATCAAAACTCCTCTTAATAAAGCCTTTCAACTGGTTCTTGGGGCTGATCACTGGACTCACTCCTGTGCCCTTTACCAGTAGACAGGGTGGCTCCCCCTACAAAGCTGAATTGCCTACCAGTCATGTCCTCTAGCAAAGAAGTCCCTGCTTGGGTTCACCCCTGGTTCAACATCCAGCCTCTTCGTAACTTCACAATCACACCTACAGACCCAGAATGCAGTCAAAGGTGGGTTGGTGGCTTCTTTCAAGAGAACCTCTCTAGCGCAGCGATCCCTCTCTTTCCATGGCCTGAGGTGGTTTAACAATCTCCCCAAGGCCTTGACTGAATGCAACAAAATTGGGCACTTCAAGTCTGGACTATGGGCTCACCTGGTCCTGGAGAATGTTTGTAACTGCCCCTGAATGTCATAACCCCCTCTTGCTACTCCTTCCCTGACCCCATACCTCTCTTCATGTCCATCCCTATCTCCCCATTCCCTCACTCACCTACTGTCCCCAAACCCTCCTCTTTTTCCTCCGTCCATCCACAGCCCCTTCCTCTCTAAACTATCCCACTCACCTAGTACCTGTCCCCCCACACCTCACTCTTCTGCCCCCCTTTTCTAAACTATACTAGGCCTCTAGATTTCCCCCTCTGCCCCCCCAACACTTGCTACCTATGCCTCTGCTGACAAAGCCATACACTGGTGGCTCCTCTACACCCTTCTAATCTGCCAGTAGTTAGTTCTTCAGTACTCTGCCTTTCCCTACTCTCACTCTACAAGCCTCTACACCCTGGTCTCACTCTCTCTCTGTAACTACATCTCAACATCCTAACTCACTTATGTATATTCAAGTACTGCTGGTTCTCCTTAATTGCCTAGTTTCAATGATCTGTCTTCAATGCAGTCTGCCACTATGTATCTAGTTTTTTTTAAAAGAATGTTCTGTAATGACTCAAATGCTCTGTATTGACTCTGTATCTATGTGTTGTTTGTCTGTCTGTCTGTGTACATCAATTGACTTGGAACCTTTATAAATGAGTCTCTGACTGAAAGGTGTTAATCCCAAAGTAAAATAAATAAATAAATACAAATCTCTCCAATCTTGGTTTCATGTCTCTATAAATTCAACATCTATGAGGGCATTTAATGTTAATGCATACATCATTAATGGTCTTTATATGATGAATGAAATAATGCTTTACATTTATAGCATGTTGTTTTGGTAAGACCTCTCTGACACTAACATATGCTGCTTTTCATCCTGTAGTCTATTTTCCTCTAAGTAAGCCACCAAATTCCCCTTCACTATGGTCTCCATCAGCTTAACTACGATGAATGTAAGGCTGACAGCTCTGTACTTGCTTGGATCCTAATTACTACTCCATATGGAGTAGTTCTACATTGGCAGCTCTCCAATCTGCTTGTACCGCTTCAGACTGCAGTGAGTTTTTGAATAGCTGGTTAAAGGTACCGCCAATATTGTGACCAATTCCCTTAACAGTTCCAAGTGTAGACCATCAGGGACTAGTTCCTTGTCTGCACTAAGAGCTTCTAGTCCTTTTTGTATCCCTTCTACTAAGATTTGAACTGTGACCATTTCAAGGAACACTATTGTGGTTGCTTTGATACTACTCTCTGGCAAAGGATCATTATTCTGCACCGTGAAAATCGAGAAGAACTAATTGTTTAGTACATATGCCTTCTGCTTATCATCCTCCATTACCTTTCACCCCTTCAGCTTGCCTAACAATCCTGACGCTTGATTTCCTTTTTCCCATATGTGGCTGAAATAATATTTTCCCTCACCTTTTACTCCCTCGGCAATCTACAACTCCATATCTGCCTTTGTCCTCCTGACCTCCACCATTGCCTCTGTGTTTAACTTGATACACCTCCTAGGCTTCTTTCCACTTGTTCTTCTTGCACTTAGTGAAGGTTATTCTTTTTACCCTCACTGACTCACTTAACCCTATAAGAACCAGATCGGCCTTTTGTACTCGTTTTTTTGATAAACTTCTTTGCACAAGTTTCAGTCACCTCCAGGAATGCCCTCTTGATCCTGCTCCACTGTTCTTTCACCCCCACTATCTGGTCCACACCTGGTAATTTTCCTGTAACTAGTTCCTGCATCTTCTCAAAATCCACCTATTTGAGGTTCAGGACCACTGCCTTTGAGGGGGATCCATTATTCCACTCGATCAGTTCGACCCACACACTGTTCTGGTCACTGGACCCCAGCAGTACCCTGACTGTCACCCCACCACCACCATCTCCAGGTTGGTGAGTACCAAGTCGAGTCTGGAGTCCTGTCATGTGGGATCCTTGACCGGCTGCACCTGTAGACAGTCCTGAAACATATCTAGCATTGCCTGACTCCTGATGCTCCTGGGATGCTGCTGGGATGTCCTAGTATATATCTGGCAGATTCAGGTCCCCTGCTTACACTAGATCCCATTTTGCTGCTCCCTTTCTGATTTTCTTCCCCAGTTTACCATTTCCTTCCTCTTTAAGCCCTGGTGGTCTGTAGATCACTCCTAATCATACCCTCTTACCAACAGATGTTGTCAGCTGCACCCAAATAGATTCCATTTCCCCTCCTGCTTTTTTATAGTCCCATTCTCTGTCACGTCAATTTCTTTCCTAATGTGTAGGACACCTCCTTCTCCTCTTCCCTTGTCGTGTCTCTCCTAAGTAAGGTATACCCTGGAATGGCTAGATCCCAGTCATTGTTGCCATTGACCTAAGTTTCCATGCTGGCAACAAGACCTTACTTACCTCTGCCACCATCACCTGCAGTTCACTGATCTTTTTGTTTAAACTTCACGAGTGTAGGAAAACTAATCTCCATGCCTCCATCTTATTCTCTGCTATCCTACCTGATCCCTTCCTCATGTCATATACCTCTTCCCTAGCCCTTCCAGCATCCACTCCAATAAGTGTACATTTGCTACCTGGTCTCTCAGTTGCTACCTTAATTTATGCCTTGCTCCCACCACTGCTGGCATCCCCTGGTTCCATGGCAAGGTATTTCTATGAATATCAGCCAGTCTGTCATTCTATTAATAACAGCCTGTCTTTACATGAATTCATTGCAACATAATTATATTTGAGCATCAGTTGGGACTGCAGCACAAATCAATAAATGTAGGGGAATGCAATCTTAAGGAAAAATATCCCCTGACTGTTAATGTGTGGTGGGGTACTCCTCATGGTTTGAACAATTGACAAACACAGCGTAGGCATTACCCTAACTTTGGCATTTTCTTTCAAAAGAGAGGAATTAACTCAAACAGCTATGCTTTGAGAGAGAGGGTGCTGAAGTTAAGGTAACCCCGCTGCCATGTTGAGCAATGCTTTAAACTGCACAGGACATCCATCACACATTCACAAACATCAGGGGACTTCTTTACCCTAAACAAGCCTCCCTACTTCTGTAGCTTTGTGATTAAATACTATCAGATGCCTAAAGTTATTTTTTTGCAAAGCATTTACTTTTCTAAAAGGATATTTAATAACAGATGAACACAACTTTGTATTGAAAGCCAGAATTGTCATTACATTTAAGATAAGTAGTCCCCGGAGTCCTGTGGTGCTATATGCCTTCACCCTAACCCAATCCAAGCAAGCCCTGATGTCCAGTGACATTTCTATCTCTGCCAAAATGTCAAGCAATCCCTGGCATCCAGGTTTACCAAATGCCTCACCCTGCTTCAGTTATAAACAATCCCTGGCAAGCAGTGTCTCCCCCACCTTCATTCCGATCCAGTTCCTAGCAAACTCTGGTATCCTGTGACCCCCTCTCACCCTGCTCCAATTCCAAACAAACCCTGGCATCCAGTGACTCCCATCCCACACCCTGATCCAGATCCAAGCAAACTCTGGCATCCAGTGGCACCCCCTCTCTCACTCTTCTCCAGTTTCATGCAAATCTTGGCTACCAGTTGTGCCCCTTCCATCATCTAGATCCACTTCCTAGCAATTCCTGACATCCTGCAGCTCCCCCTCCTTTACCCTTCTCCAGTTCCAAGTAGTTTCTGCAATCCAGTGTCACCCCTTCCTTAACCTGAACTTGTACCACATAGTCCCTGGAATTCAGTGGCACACCCCTACACCATGGCCCTGTGCCAAGCAGCTCCTTGCACCCAGTGGCAGCCCATCTATAAACCTTCTGCAAGCAATCTGTGGCATCCAGTAGCACTGCCACCTTCACCCTCTCCCATTTCCACTCAATCCTTGGAATCCAGTGGCACCATCTTCCTTCACTCTGCCTCGAGTTATTCATTCCCTGGCATCTGGGCAAACAATTGGGCAAAAACTGTAATGCATGGGGGCAAAAACTGTTATGGGATTCAAGAAAGCATGGGGAGCATGGGATAGGCAAAAGGGAACGTTAGTGGCAGGAAATGGGGAGGTAAAGCCGGAGATCAAGTAGGGTCTGCAGTGTTACAGGAAGTAGGGAAAATTGGAAGACTAGGTGGGCCAATTGGTCCTTACAGTACCTGCTGTCAAACTCTGTTTCCATCAAGTGGCACCCCTTTTCTCACCCTACCCAAGTACCAACTATTCCCTGGTGTCTAGAAGCTCTCCCTTCCCCAAACCTAGCCCTGTGTCATGCAGTCCCTGCCATCCAGTAGGGCCCTTCCATTACCTTGTCACAGGTCCAGACAATCACTGTCTTTCAGTGGCACCATCTGTCACCCTGCCCCATGCCCAAAAAATAGCTGGTACCCAGTGACACTTAATCTAATAATTTTCTGGTAGCACACAACTCCATCATCCTGGCCTATTACCAATAATAACCTGGCAGTTGCTGTCTTACTGTGTCCCTGTGCCAAGTATTCCTGGCATCCAATGGCACCCATGCCATGCCTCAATCCAGTCATTTCCTTGCATTCATTGGCAACCCCTCCCTAACCCTGCACTAGTTCCAATAATTTCCAGGCATACTGTGATTCTTCTCTTCTTCACCCTGCCCCTATGCAAAGCCGTCTCTGTCATCCAACATCACCTCCCATGACAGCAGCCAGTAAGACCCTTCCCTCACTTTCCACAGATAGCCACTGTCTGGAAAATGTAATTGCAAACTGAAATTTAACAAATAGACATATATTTGTTAAATCACAAGTTTGCAATTACAGTACATGTCTCAGATTGCAGCTGGATGCAGAGAGTATTACTGTCCACCATTAAGGGGTCTAGGGCTATATGATAGCACAAGAGATGGGGTCCCAGTGTTGCTGGTGGGGGGAGCATAAGCATGAAACTGAGGCTTGACTCTTGGAGGGGATTTTTGTAAAAAAATAAATAAATATTTTACAACAATGGTGTTGACTCCCAGTAACAGATGACAATTGGGGCACCAGAATGCTGGGTACATGGCTTCTGTGGCACCAGGGATGGGCTCTCAGTGCCACACACCAGATGTTGGATGAATATGAGAGGAGTGGGGGGAGTGGGAAAGTTTAAAAAAAGTTCTGGCCACTGTTAATGTGATCCTGGTGTAAGAAATATTCGGGCAGGGGCCCTGTAGCATGGACTGAGAGCACAGAACATTAGTGAGCAACCAGGAATGGGTTCCCAGTGGCTACTGTTGGTTAAAGGGATACTGTCAACCTTTTTTGCATTATATTATTTTTAGATAAAAACACATACTTTATGGTAGTTTACCTTTTCTAAAATTAATTGCTGTTGCTTGTTGTTTTGTCTGCTTCCTTATTTATTAGAACTGAAATGCATGGTAATGTATAGCTATATCCAGCCTTGTTTTGCTTCAAATCGTCAAACTACTCTAATTGCATACTTCCTGAACATTAGAAACACCCTCAAACAGTTCAGCCACTCATTATACAATAGTCTCCTCTACTCCCACTGCATAATAAGTGACTAGATTGTGTTGGTGGTGTTCCTGAGTCCAAGAAAGATGCAATGAGAGTTGGTCAACAAATGTAAACAAACATATTTTTAAAAGAAAAAAAGGACCTGAATCAAACTACCAGCTACATAAACATTCTCTATAGAATGTGAACAATCATAAAATTATTTTTTAAAACTAGGGACTCTTTGAGGCCTAAGGGGGATGACAGTGTCCCTTTAAGAAAGTGAGTTAACACTGGGAAGGGGCTCCTAGTGTTGGCAAAAATGCTGTCAAGCTGTGGAGTGTTATCACGGCTATGGTCATGGATCTGTGAACAACTACAGGCATGTGAAAACAGCTTGTAAAAAATCATTGAAACATGCTACTGTGTATGTTTGGCCAGCATTACTAAATTCATTAAAATTCTTGTGTTTTTAGGTATTTCAATCAAAAAAAAAAAAGGCACTCCTTTGTGACAGGATGTATGAAACACGAAAGTTTTAGGTTTCTTTAGTTCTTTATTTATTTGGTTATTTATTGAAAGAACTTTATGAGGAAAAGCCTACTGATCCAAAGTAGTTCATTTCCAGAGGCATCCTGAGGAAGGGGTGCAAGGGAAATAACACTACAGCAGCACATACACAGTGACAATGTCACTCAGGAATATGACTAGGCATGGAACAGCAACAAATATGCTTGGGCAGAAATACAGTTACAGAATACATCATTTGCAGTATTCAGTACAGCTCTGAATAAGGCGATCTTGGAGCTTCAGACAGTTGCATACAGGTACACATGAGCCTACAGAACAGTTTAATATCTATAATGTATATGTATAGCTTAGAGGTTAGAGTAACATGCTGTAAATGAACTTGATACCTCCAGACAACCTGTGTTTGACTCCCATAGCCTTCGCCTGCATACTGTGTGACTCTGAACAAGTCACATAACCTGTCCAGAGCTCTGGGTCACCCCTGAAAACAAGTGCTTGTGCCTAAGGGGCCTTTCCCAGTTACCAAAGAATAATATTAAGTGTAGGTCCAAGGGCAATATGGGAGAGTATATGCAGGGGCAGGTGAGAATTGTGTGTGTGTGTGTGTGTATGTATGTAGAAGAGCATTCAGATCAGCAGAAGTTGAGGCAGTAGGTTTTGAATAATTACCAGTTTTTCATTACTGGAGAGCAATCAAAGGCTTATATTCACAAACCTTATCTCCAACATTAATATCACATTACTTAACTGTTCCTACCTTTATTCAGCAATGTGCCATTGAACAACATGGGATATTGCTGAACTGGCTTAGTAAAGGCAAAGTAGAGTTATGTTAACACTGGAGATAATGTTCATGAATATATACCAAAGTGTCATACTTTGGACAATTTTAGTTCTTTTTGACACTCTATAACATAAACAAAAAATATGTGTAAAGTTTTTGCCATCTTTTCTGGGACTTTATATCTTGGCACAAAGAGTGGGCATGACAATTAAATCCCAACGTCAAAAGATAGCTGTGATGTATGGGACCAGTAATAAGGATCTAATGTAGAAAAGCCTACTCTAGGTATAATGGTGTTTCCATGCCACAATAATACTATTTACATTGCTCTGCAAAAAATGGACATATAACTGTTTTGTCTGCTTTTCCTTTAATGATAATTTAGTTTAAAAAATGATTGCTTATTCTAAGCCCTAATTCTAATGTTCCAGTAGGAAAGAAGCTGAGGTGGAGAAAGTGTTGAGTTCTATACTTTCTGAAATTGTTTTCCACAGCTGGTTTGCACTGGGCTAATATCCTCAACAATATCTGTCTTTCATATCATCACTGTAAGAAGTGACCCATGAAGGAATCAATGTGCATCAATACAGAAATGGGTGAACCAATATATTGTAGTAAACACAAACAGATAGACTGTCAAATCAGTTAAGAGACCTTGAGATGTACAGTATTGATCGTATCCTGCAAATGAAAAAGAAGTCTTTCCTGAAGGTCAGCTTTATATCTAGCTGACCATTAAGACACAGCTGATTCCTTGATAATTTATAAGCAGCTAAGCTACTTCTGTCTCTTTGCATCAACTAGAAAAATGAAACAGTCCTACAAAGCATTGTCAGTCTCTCAGATTACCCAAGATGGTCTGCTCAGCAGCAGGGCATTTGGTCAAAATCTACAAATTGTAATTATGCACTGGAATGAAATTTGAAAAAGTATAAAAGGCACAGACTTATTCATGCCACTCTTAAGCTTAGCATTTAACCTGACCACCAGTGGGATTCCGATATAGCCTTGCCTTATAAATAATTCAAGCTGGGAAGTATTGCAACCAATGAACCTCTCTGTTAAAAACCCACTTAAACATTCTACATTATAATCAGTCCATACTTAATCACCTTATATTCTTTATCTCAGGTATATCCTGGTACTTTAAAAAGCTGTCTGTTCTGTTGCATCTTTCAGGACACTTGTTCCATGCTAAATAGAAATATGGCACTTGCTAAAAGAATGACATACTGTACGAAAAAAAGCTACAACTTCAATATTACACTACAAGCTGAGATATTTTGTATTTATAGTATTACATACAGCCTGTACACTGAAAAGCAACTCCATTTGGTGGCTACTAAAACACTGAACCCAATCCATCACTTCCATATATCAATACAAGGCTATAAGCAAAAATTCTGTGAAACTTTAAACATGTCTCATGATTGAAAGATCTCTACTGCTTAGATTACTACTGTCGAACATCACTGGGGATCTTGACGTTAGCCTGGTAAAGGGAAAAGCAGTGGCCTGAACTTTCTACAGTAAGGGGTCTTGCCTTTGAAAAATATGGTATATTTAAGCATTGCACATCTGATGGTATATCTAAGCATTGTGCACCTGATCTTAACTGGCATTACCATCAATTTAGCTTAATTAGGTTGAAACCGACTGTTCATCCACAACTGTCAACTGACTCATTCATTCAGGTCATATTTGTAAATAGCATGGCAGAACAAAACACAAATGCCTAGTACAGCTGAAGAAACACTAGCAGATGCAGACATGTTCTATTTCATAGACTAATGTGGGCAGTGTCTTCATTTCCATAGAAACTGGAATATGGTAATTATTTTCTTTGCCTTTCAGCGGGCACAGCAGGTGGAAGAGCCCAAGTCATGTAAGAGTATAATGTCAGCTTACTAGAAATGACAGAGAATCTTCCAGAATAACATTCATTACATTCATTACAAAGTCTTTAACTTGGGCTTGAGAGAAGGGCAGAAGTATTCTATTAAAGCAGTAGAAAAATAAAATGTTCGTTTTCACAGCAAGCTCACTAAGTACTATAATGCCTCTGTTTTGCAGTAGAACTAGCATTTTCCTTTAACAGCTGTCATAACACGGTCACATTCTAAGACTGTAATATAAAGATATGAAGAAAACATATATTCATAGCAGCTAAAAAACAATGTGAACTTATTCTAGAAGGAAATTTATTATCAGTCACATAACATACTGCCTAGGTTTTGAGGAGTCTTCATAGGCAATAGCTAACAAACAAAATCATTTGCATTTCAAGATTTCTAATTTAGGCACTTCCTGGACCCCTGTCGGGCATTATTTTAAATCAAAAAGAATGCTGAAATAAAGTCTCCATGATAAGCTGGATGAACAGTTCCCTAATGTCTTACCAGCCTAGACACTTTAATCTTCAGGAATCACCCACGGTATCTGCAAATGTTTGTGTTGTGCAGGTGTGTATTTATAAATGTGTTTAATATATCTAGGTAAAGTCTTTGGCATTTATTATATTGATTATGCAAACCAACACCACAAGGTCTTACACAAATTCAGTGTGAAAGTTTCCTGTGCTGTCTAATGTAACTATTTCAGGAATAAATATAGCAAATGTAAATATTTTGGAAAAAAAAAAAACATTTACTTCTATCTGGTGACATACGTAATTGCACATTGATATCAAATTTAGATTTATAGTTATTGCACTCTCCAGTACCTTTAAAGCTAATGAAGAGACTCTAAAGTACTGTGATGACAGAAAGGACTTTTTTATCTGATTGCACAATCAAAGTTTCCTTGTGGAACCACCAAACTGGCTCCTCTAATCAGGGTAGTAATTTTGGTGCTGCATTACTGAAGGAGCTATACCGAGTATTAGGTATCACTGCCATAAGAACCTCCCCATCTCACCCTCAGACAGACAGTCTTGTTGAGCATTTTAATCAAACTCTAAAATGCATGTTAAAAAGGTTTTTGGAATGGGAAGGGAAAGAAGAAGAAGAATCAGCATTTATATAGCGCGTTTCATACACAGTATCCCAAAGCACTTTACAAGCAATGCTAGACTGGTAGTGAAGTGACTGAATGTGTGGAGGCAGCCATACTGCACATCATCACCCACACACAGCCTGGATAATTGCATCAACCAGTTTATGGGAAGGGGAATGTTGGCCAGGACACCAGGAATGTTCCCTGCTCTTTGCGAAGAGTGCCCAGGGTTCTTTTATTTCCACCTGGACACCCACCAGGACAGGCAGAAGAGACTTCGGTTTAACGTCTCATCTGAAGGACGGCACACCCCAGCAGTACAGCACCCCCCAATACTGCACTCAGATGCCAGCGATTTTTAGGTGCAAGTCCAATCCCAGTGTGGGACAAGAACTCACGACCTTCTGGTCCAGCGGCAGATGTGTTACCAACTGAGCCACGCTGACACCTTTGATTGGGACCGGTGCTTATCTTACCTGCTTTTTGCTTACAGAGAAGTGTCACAAGCATCATCAGGTTTTTTCACTCTTGAAATGTTGTATGGCAGACATCTTAGAGGGATAGCAGATTTAATAAAAGAAACATGGAAAGATAACCCCACTTAGAAATAATCTCTTACATCATATATGACAGAAGAGGGGTCAGCTGCACAATCGAGCAGACTCGATAGACTGTAAGGCCTATTTCTTTTGCCATTTTTGTATATGTGTGCACTGAGAACAAAACTGGCAAAATATGCTGAAATTACCTACAGTAACCAGGAGAAGGCCCAAAAACAGCAAAAGGTGTATTATGACCATGGGCTATAAGAAAAAGGTTTTGAGCCGGTGAAAAGGTCTTACTACTGTTACCTACTACAGAAAACAAACTGTTTATGAAGTGGCAAGGGCGTTATAAAGTGATTAGACATACTGGTACAGTTAACCATGAGACTGAGACCCCTGATCTATAAATCCTACAATGATATACCATGCTAACCTCCTGAAGAAATGGGTTGGAAAAACATCAAAGGTTGCTTTGTTAGTCTTACCAGAAACTGCCAAAGAATATATTAGTATAGCTTATATATAGTTTCTTGTGTAAGTAGGTTCTTCAGGATTAAGAACCTGCTTACACAAAAAGAAGCAAGGGTTAGGCTAGTCCAAACTATGTTCCTGCCACTCATGGATTATACAGATTTTATCTACAGGCAAGGCCCAAGTTCTGCCTTGTCTAAACTGGACATACTATATCATTGGGCAATCAGATTTATCATGGATACACCTTAACGTACCCATCACTGCACTCTTTATGCCATGGTTGGTTGGTCTTCACTTAGTTTCAGGCGCCATAGGAATGCAGTCTTTTGGGCCTATAGGGCTATAATCAACAAACTTCCACAATACATTTCCAACTGTCTGCCCATCTCTCCCACTGGCTGCTATGTGCTGAGAAGCCTTTCCGTGATTTCCCTAGTTATCCCTAAGATCAGGACATGCTTTGGAGCAGCAGCTATAAGTCTTGCCTTTCCAGCGATATGGAACAACATTCAAAAGGTTCTAAAGCTTGCAATGCCAGTAAACTGGGCCTTCTATAAGGCTCTGTTCCTTTGTAAGTTCAGTGAATCCTGTGACTGCTTTAACTTGCCAAGCCCTGAATCTTGAACACTGTATACTACTTGTTCATTGTCCTCCCCTTGTACATCTTCAACACATCGTGCCCTGCTAGTTTTCCTTTGTCCACCCCATTGCCAACCCTGTACCCTTCTCTTCTTAAATACCCTAGTTTCCTCCCTTTACTACCTCCCCCTTGACTTCCCCTCATCTCTGACATCTTAGTCCTCACCTTGTCCTACCCTTCACACCTTCCCCCCCCTTGACTTCCCCTTACCTGACACCCAGCCCCCCCCCCATCCCATAAGTCTTGTTGTGACTGGGCAGGTATTATTTATATTGTAAACACTGATTTGTATTATTCTGTAAATATTTTTTGTTCTTGCCCTATCAATCTTGTATTTGAGTTTTTGAGGTCTACTGTACTGTTTGCCACATTGTATGTGCTGTTATTTAGGCTTAGCTTGTATTTACTCTACACGGACTATTGTCGCATTGTATTATAGCAACATTTAATGTATGTGTTTTGTTACGACCTACCCTGGTCCACCTTGCAAATGAGTCTGTCTCAATGGTGTTTCGCCTAGTAAAATAATGATTGATTGATTGATTGCTTGTGACAGACTGCAACAAACTCTAACTTTTGATTTGTAAAGTTGAATGTTTCCTTACCCACAGAATAAACTGCAGAATTTCATACCTTGGTAAATGCATTTAGATGTACTTTTACGACAGTGCCAGGCCAAGCAAAGGGGTTGAGCATGTAACAGTGTAAGTGAATGCTTGTGTAAGGGGCACTTTTTTAAATGAAAGTCACCTCCAAGGCAGACTTGCCATGGAGGCAGATCTGCCTGCAATGCAAAACTTTACTGTGACACTTATTCTTTCTCACATCTATGTCCCTTCTTTTATATATTTACTATGCTAACATCACACCACCATTGAGCACCACTCAAGTGAAATTCTAACAAAAGGAAAGAGGTGATCTCGTCTTGACTCAGACCCGCAGTTTCTTGTTTATCAGGCTGTAGGCCTTTCCACTACACCATGAAGCTGGCACAGCAGTGTAGTTCAGCTCAGCTCTTTAGTTGTAGAGGTTAAAGGCCTGCCTGGGAGCCAACCATATCCATAAGGTCTGCTTCAGAGACAGACCTACCTCAGAGGGAGGGCCACATTGGAGGAGACTTTTGTTTAAAAAAAGTGTCTCTTGCGAAAGCTCACTCTATCAAAAAAAAAAAAAAAAGACATACAGATTACCAGAGCTGTTAAGAGCAGACATGATTAAGGAAATAAAAACAATGAACTTGAAACTTAAAAACAATGAAAGAGTTGAGTATCACAGAAGAATCTAAAAGTGCTTGATCATTACCAGTGGTGATTGTAAATAAAAAAGAAGGGGGTATAAGAATTTGCTTTGTTTTTAGGAAACTTAATCAAGTGTCCGTATTTGACAGCTATCATATGCCCATGATAGATGATTTGGTGGACAGACTGGGAAGTGTCAAGTACATTAGTAGCCTCTACCTTACCAAGGGTTACTGGCAAATTCCCCTAGCTGAAGAATCTAAAGGCAAAACTACATTTTCCACTCCAGTTGGATTCTGTCAGTTCATCACCATGCCATTTGGTTTACATGGTACACCCACTACTTTCCAGTGGTACATGGATGAAATTCTAGTCCTTCACACTGGTTATTGTGCCGCTTACCTGGATGATGTTGTGATGTAGAGTCCAGACTGAAAAAGTCACTTGGAACACCTACAAACAGTTATCCAAACAATCAAAAAAGCAGGACTAACCATTAAACCTGCCAAGTGTACATTAGAAATGCAGGAAACCAGATATTTGGGTTATCTTTTGGGAAATGGAGAAGTAAATCCAGAGATTTTCAAGACATAAGCTGTAGCTAGTAGTCCTGTACCTAAAACAAAGAAACATGTTAAGTCATTTTTAGGTATGGTTGGGTACTACAGGAGATTTGTTCCAAACTGTGCCCAGTTAGCTACTCCCTTTACTGAACTCATGAAAAAATGGTACTGGAATACTGTGAAATAGTCCCCAGAGTGTGATGAAGCTTTTCAGGCTATCATAGCTGCATTATGTCCAGCCCCTCTTGTAAGAAGTTCAGACTTTGAGAAAGAATTTCTGTAACAGACAGTTGCATCAGAAGTAGGCCTAGGTGCAGTCTTGAGTCAGAATACAAACAGGAAGGAACGTCACATTCTGTATATCAGTAGGAATTTGTATGACAGGGAGAGAAAAAGACTCCATTATTGAAAAAGAATGCCTTGCTGCAATATGGGCAGTGGCATCTCTTAAGTTTTATTTGCTTGGAGTTTACCTTGTAATTATAACAGATCACAGTCCTCTTTGTTGGCTAACCAAAAGAAGAATAAAAAGCATTTGTCAATGTCAAATGTTGTCTCGCTGGCATTGACATTGGTAGTACAGGAGTTAGAGATGCATAATAGGAATGGCAGTGAAGTATTGAACTGACAACAACCCCACCCCCACCCTGCAGAGACTGACAGGCATTGGGGTGTACCTTTGGGGCATCTGCTATAATGCTCATGCCATTTTACCTCACCCTACCCTGTAGACATTGACAAGTGTTGTGGCATGCTTTGGGGTCTTTGGGCCTTATACTTACCCCATTCCATTAGGAAATACACTGAGATGGGTGCAGTATAGGAGAATGGGTCTCACCCTACACTCTAGACACTTACAAGTGTTGTGGTGTGCTTTGAGATCTTTGGGCCTTATACTTACCCCATTCCATAAGGAAATATGCTGAGACGGGTGTAGCATAGGAGAACGAGGGCTGAACTTTAGGGCCGAACACTCCAAGGCACACCTTGATGCCTGTCACTGGCTTCAGGGTGGGGTGGTGGTGGAAGGCATGAGCATTACAGCCAATGATCCCAAGTCACACCCCTGACACCTGGCAGTCTCTACAGGGTGGGGTGTTACAGTTGGAAACCCTAACGTCATAGGTGTTTGTTGATATTTTCACTCCAGATTTTAAACATAGGCTTTTTGTGACCCCACCTCATGAAGAGTGGCACAATCAGTTTGTTAGCCGGAAGGTGGTTTTGCACAGTGGCTATGCCATTTGGCGACATAGGGATGAAAAAACATTTTGGGCAGGATATGAAAAATGACAACTGCATTGTTCAAGAGGAGGTATAAAAAAATGGCAACATTGAAAATCTGGAGTGAAAATATGAAAAATTGGTGAAGTCATGAGCACGCATAGAAATTGCGCAACACACGACTGTAACCCAATTATTTGATGGATTTTTTAGCCACATTTTCAACATAGGCATTTTTGGACCTTCCCTCATGAACAGAGGTGCTGCGATTTTGTTAATGTGTCCCAAAGTTGATTTCCCACAGTGACCACACCATTGTGCGCCACAGGTGCGGAAACACATTTTAGGCAGGCTGTGAAAAATGACAGCTGTACTGTTCATGACGAGGTGTGAAAAATTGGCAGTGTTGATAATCTGGCATGAAAATATTGCAAATCTGCGAAGTTACAAGGGTGCATGGAAACTGAACAATACACGGTTGTAACACAGACATTTTACAGACGTTCATCACCAAATTTTCAACATAGGCATTTTAGGACCTCTGTTCATGAACAGTGTCACCATCATTTTCTCAAACTGTCCTGACAACTGATTTCGCACATCGACCGTGCTATTCTGTGCCAGACGTGCGAAAACACATTTCAGCCAGGATATGTAAAATGACAGCTGTACTGTTCATAAGGAGGTGTGGTATAAATGACAATTTTGAAAATCTGGAGTGAAAATATTACAAATTCACAAAGTTATGAATGTGCATGGAAAATGCATAACACACGCTCGTAAAACAGGTATTTTGGAGATTTTTTCACCAGATTTGCAACATAGGCTTTTTGAGATCCCCCCTCATGAACAGTGGCACTGTCATTTTGTTACTTGGTTCTGAAAGGTGATCCTGTGCAGTGACTGTGAAATCACCCTTCAGGACTGAATAACTCTATGACAATGACTGAATTCATGAGGAGGGGTTCCAATAACCCTATGTTGAAAATTTGGTGACAACGTTCCTCAAAATGCCCGAGATATGTACCAAAGTAGAAAAAAACCCTATTTATGCCATTATACTGCTTTATCAACATTTCTTCAGTTTGCGGTCGGCTTTGAAGAGTGCAGACATGTTCCCAGTCCACCGAAGATTATTGCGCCATGCTCTGGAGGTAAGTATGGGGTGAGTAGGTGTGTGGGAGGCAGGGTGCACAGAGGGTGGACATGGGTTAGGGGGAGGGCCACCGGAGTTGACTAGGGACCATTTCTGCTTTGCAGGTTAAAAAAAACCAAAACATCTTGAGACATTTTTTTCTTTTACAGGGGCATTTGGCATGCTGGGGTGGGCTCCCAGCGTGCCATCTGAGTGTTTTTTGGGGGGGTTCTGTAGCCAATGGGGGATTGGGCACCCCCATTGGCACACAACAAATGGGGGAGGAGACATTATACCAACGGGGAGTGGGCTCCCTTGTTGGAAAATTAAACTGGGAAGGGGGGTATAATGCCAAGGGAGATTGGGCACCCCCTCGGCACATGCTTGAAATGGGGGGGTGCATTATGCCAACGGGGAGTGGACTCCCTTGTTGGCAAATGACATGGGTTGGGGCATGCTGACAGGGGGATTGGGCACCCCTGAAGTCAGCTCTCTGCTTGGTTGATTGTCACCCCACTGAGACATTCAGCTTGAGTATTGAGCTTCCTTGCCAGATAAGTGGTTGAGAGCATCAACAAATGCTTTTCCACCCAATGCAACACCAGAAGCACCTTCTGGAGCATGGCCTTGCTCCTGGTGTTCCCCTGCTTTTGATGTACACCATAGAGACCTGGTTGTCTGTCCTGATCAAGACCGACTGGACCTGAATTTGCAGGGTAAAAAAGATCAGTGCCTGTAGAACAGCCCTCATCTCCAAGACATTGATTGGCAGACTGGCATCTACCAGAAACCATTTTATTTCAGCCACGTGCTGGTCCAGCATGGCTCCCCAACCACTGAGGCTGGCATCCATGGTGATCGTCGATGTATATGGCAGGAAAAGAGGAAATCCTTTCACAAGGTTGTGCCTATCCCCACTCCATTGAAGCATGGTGAGAATGGTGGGATCTGGATCAAATACATACTTGAAATTCTGGGTAAGTTGATCCCAGTTGTCCAGAACATACCGCTGGAGGGGAGGCATATGCAGTCAAGTCCAGGGCACCATAGTAAACACTGATGCCATCAGACCCAGCAGGCGAAGTTATGTCCACATTGGCAGGTGAGGCCTGGCCTGTACCTCCTCCACTAGGGCCAGGAGGTTGACCACCATGTCCTCTGTGGGAAACACAAGGCCCTGTTCCATGTTGATCCTGGCCCCCAGATGGGTTAGTTCCTTGGATGGTTGAATATGACTCTTGCTCCAATTGACTATCCAACCGTGCTGCTGTAGCCACCGAGCTTGCACCGTCAATCTCTCCAGAATGAGCCAGTTGTCCAAATAGGGGATGATGTGCACCCTGTTTGCGGAGGTCCACCGCCAATACCACCAGTTTTCTTAGTGACGCCCTGGGGGCTGATGCCAGCCTGAATGGCAGGTAGGTGAACTGAAAGTGATCCCCATTGATCTGAAACCTAAGATATCGGTGATGGCAAGGGCGAATCAGGATATGCAATTAAGCATCCTTGAGATCTAACAATGTTTCCAATACTTTAGTATTATTGTTTTATTAGATATGTAGTTTGCTCTCATAATAATTTTAAATTGTGATATATTTTTCATCCCATATAAATGTAACTCCAACACCCCATTCATAAAATTTGCATTACTTATTTTTATTCCCATCTGGCTCAAGATTTTAAAGGATTCTTGCCACCAGCTCTGAAACCTAGGTCATTCCTAAAATGAATGGACTGCATTAGCAGTTGGAAAGTTACATATCCAACAATTTGAGTCATTTTTCAGATTCATATGAAAAAGTCTTGCTGGTGTATAAATATTTATTTCTTATCATTTTAAATTGAATGGCTCTATTGCTGATAGCTTTATATTCATTGCATGTTCCCATAATTTTCCACCAATGAGTTTCAGAAATTTTAAAACTGGTCTCTTTCTCCTACTGAGGCAAGAGGCATGACTTTCAAAGAGCCCTTAAAGCAATGCAAGTTGCGTCACTCCAGGTCTGTGGCAAACTCCAATGGCACCAGGGACCCTGCGCCTGATTTAAAAAAAAAATCAGGGTCCTGGCATCAAACACCCTGGGTTTTCTGCAAGCTGACAGCTGTGCCAAACAGTTGGTCCACCTGCTGCATTTGCTGCAGGGATCTGGACCCTTCACCTGGTACAACACAAGAGGGGACAGGATGGTTAGAGGGGTGAAGAAACAGCTTGCCAGGAGGGGGCAAGAGGCATAAGGGGCTTGGGAAGTGGCAGTGGGTATGTCGGGCAGACAGTTGAGCATTAATGGGACTGTTGTGGCACCTTGCAGGGTGCATTTGCATTATGGTGGTACTGTCACACATTCCATAGTATTGTAGTATGATTTACTATACCTTTGACCAATACTGTAAATACATATAGATCTGCTCCAATCTGACATGGCAAAGGAGGGGCAATGGATAAGTCCAACTACCATGGGGTCATAATGAACCATAACTCAGCAGACTGCAAAACTGTTATGTCATACAGACCACAATGTCTTGTCCCATTAAATAATCATACTGTCCCTGGTGGTCTAGTGGACACCCTCCCTATCCCCAATCTCCCACATTAGTTATTAAATATCCTTCCCTGGTGATATAGTGGACCCCTCCCTATTGTGATCCTTCCCTGGTGATCTAGTGGTCCCCTTCCCTATCCTGATCACCCCATATATATTTATATAACTGCCCCTTGTGGTCTAGAAGACTTCCCCACCCCCCCCACAACCTGGCAAGCAGTGCCACACCTCCCTGCTCCCCTGTCCCATCCCTTAGTTGGTGACCGGCACAGCCCTCCAATCTTCACCATGGCTGACCACTGACTGTGATGTCAAGGAGCATGTACTGTATACAGTACATAGAAACACAGAAGCTGTCAGCAGAAAATGACCTCCTGGCCCATCCAGTCTGCTCTAAAGTCCCTACCTACTGTTCTACTATAGACCCTAATTGATCTTCTGCCTTAACCCCTCAACCCTGTTACTAAGGTCCCTCTGGGTCTATCCCATGCATGTTTGAAACCTGTTACAATTTTGGCACTCATCACCTCTGCTGGGAGGCTGTTCCAGGTGTTCACCACTCTTTCTGTGAAGAAATATGTTCTCACATTCCCTCTAAGTCTTCCCCTTCCAGCTTCATATCATGTCCCCTTGTTCTTGAGCATCTCTTTCTGTGCAATATGCCTCCTCCTGTACATTATTGATAACCTTGAGGTATTTGAATGTCTCTATCATGTCTCCCCTGTCTCTCCTTTCCTCCAGTGAGAACATATTTACCTCCCTGAGTCTTTCCTCATAGGGTTTCTGATGCAGGCCATGCACCATTTTGGTTCCCCTTCTCTGTACTGCCTCCACCTGATCTATGTCCTTCCTAAGATGGGGCCTCCAGAACTGGGCACAGTACTCCAGGTGTGGCTTCACCAATGATCTATACAGGGGTAGCACTGCCTCCCTCTTTCTGATAGTGATACCCCTCCCAATGCACCCCAGCATCCTACTAGCCTTTCTCACTGCCTTATCACACTGCTTTGCTACCCCAGGTCATCAGATATGATGACGCCAGATCCCTTTCATGTTGTGTGGTTGATAACACCTTCCCCCCAACTGAAACATTGTCCTTGAGTTTCTGTGTCCTATTTGCATAATTTTACATTTTTGGAACTGAAACCCAGTTGCCAAACCCTTGACCAATCTTCCAGCTTTTTTAGATCACCCCCCCCATGTGTGTGTTCACTCTGTTGCAGATTTGTGTGTCATCTGTGAACAGGCATACCTTTCCTTCCAGTCCCTCATTGATGTCGCTTATAATAACATTGAAGAGGACCTGTCCTAGTACTGACCCCTCAGGCACCCCGCTGATTACCCTCCCCTCTTCCAAGTGAACTCCATTTACCACCACCCTCTGAGTTCTGTTACTTAGCCAACTTTATACCCATTTTACCATCTTTGGGCCCACTTCTAGGCTGCTGAACTTGTTTACCAGTCTTCTTTTTTTTAATATAATAAAATTTTATTATTACAGAACACACAATTACATTAGTTTGAACATAGTAAGTATATACATAAAATCAATGCACAGAATCAGTACCATTACATTAATGTTCATAAAACAAAGACCTTTGACAACTAAATGACTAAAGCACCCCCCCCCAATCCATTCATTAGTATATCCTTGAAAAATGTCATACATTATTAATCAGGTGTTTTCAGATAAACATTTTTTTTTTTTAGATTCTTAACAATGGTGGCATATTTTGTTCTAAGATTGTCCAGTTAGTAGTATAAATATCATCCTGGTCTTTATCTAAAGCATTTATCAATTTCTCAAAAAACAGGGTTTCTTCAAAAATTATTCACCATCTTCTAAGATTTAGGGTTTCTAGATTTTGCTCTTTCCAGTTCTCTTGGATCAATCTCTTTAACGCCATTGAGACTGAGGCCATAATTTTTTGTTGTATTGGATCTAAACCCAAATAGACAACAAAATTAAATAAATACAACTATTTTGTACATGGGAGATTTATTCCCAATCATTGTGACAACATCTGGTTAAGTTTGGTCCACCAGGGTAGTATACTTGGACATTTGCATAGGCAGTGGGTCAAATTAGCATGTTGGCCACAGCTATGCCAACAAAGATTGGGGTAATCTGTATTAATTTTATTAATCTGGGCCAGTGTGTAATATGCTCTTTCTATAATATTCTTTTGTATCAATTTATTTCTGGCATAGATTAGAATTGTGTTACTTTTTATTCATACTTGTTGCCATTGAAAATGATCAAGTCATAATATTGCTTCTGTATTCCATTTATTGTTTGTTTTATTATATAACTTTTGGCTTTTACTAATAATTCTGTTGTAAAAATCAGCCAATTTTGTATCCATTCCATTATTTATGTTTCTTCCTTGTATCTTGACCAAATCAGATCAATATTGCCCTGGGGATCAAACATGGACTGGATTTTGTTAAACTTACTTTTTAATGTATAGTAATACATGATATTCCATTTTTAACATCCAGCAAATTCAAAAGCTGGGTGTATGTTGGAAATTGTTTATTTATTAATAGGTCCTTTCATAAAACTATTCCTTTGTCATGCAAAATTCTGAAATCAATTTGGTTTGTGCCCCCATATTCTTTTACTCTGTTTAATTTTCAGATATAGCCATGGGACTTCTAAGAATAAAGTTTGTTTACATCATTTATTTTTAGGAGATACAACCACTGTGCAAGAAAATCAATATGGCCTTGATAAACTCCAGAGTCTAGCCGTAGGTTGTCAAAGGTCTAATCCCCCTGGGAAAATAAACTGTCCTGGAAGAACTGTTTATTTTCAGAATCTAAAAAGCTCCACTGATACATTAATGTTAGAGCATTTGCCACCATGTATACTTGTGGGTCCAAGCATCCTAAGCCACTCAACCTTCTAGGAGTTATTAAAGCTGTTCAGGCTATCCTAGGTTTACCCCCTCTCCAAATGAACTTTTTAAAAATTCTCTTTAGGTCCTTGAACCATTTGTCACCTAGACCACCTAGTACATTCTGCATGACGTAAACTAAATGTGGCATTGCCATCATTTTAAGTGTATCTATACGACCCCAAA
Source organism: Neoceratodus forsteri (assembly GCA_016271365.2). Classification (NCBI taxonomy): domain Eukaryota; kingdom Metazoa; phylum Chordata; order Ceratodontiformes; family Ceratodontidae; genus Neoceratodus; species Neoceratodus forsteri. The sequence continues at coordinate 1,063,680,332 of CM028131.1, read as the reverse complement.
TTGATAGAGGTTTTTCTATGAATCTAAAAGATTGGATATGTTGTCCTTTGCTTTACAGTACTTTATTTTAATATTAGTATTTTGAAATGGAATTAGATGGATTCCTAAATATTTAATGTACTCTTGTATCTTAAATTCATTTTCAAAATTATTTAAATTCTTTTTCCCTTGTCTGGATATTTGCATAATGACAGATTTAGATTTATTAATTGTGTATCCTGATTGGTTAGAACAACTTTGTACATCTTGCAAAAGTTTGGCAATGAAATATTAACATGTATGACAATAAGTAGAAAGTCATCTGCAAAAACATTGAGTTGTACATGTCCTTTTTCTAAATGGATTTAACGGGATAAATCTAACTAAATTTAGTAAGGGTTCCATGGTCAAAATAAATAGTGTTGGGGAAAGTGGACACCCCTGACGAACACCATTAAACATTTCAAACTCATCAGAGAGCATACTGTTAATTTGGAATTGAACTTTAGTTTTTTTATATAATTGCTTAATCAATTTTAGTAATTGTTGGGGCATAGCCCAATATTGGAGGGTGTGCAACATAAATTGTCTATTTATTAAATCAAATGCCTTGGAGGCATCCAAAGCTATGGCAAAAAATATATCCGGGGAATATTTTTTGAGTGTATGTATTTGATGAATAAGTGTTTGTATTTTAATATTCGCATCCATAACTTTTCTACCTTTTAAAAAACATATTGATTTCTATGTATATACAGTACTTATTCAGATCCTTCTGAGTCCTTGAGTTTGTTAATTAAGCTATTAACTTGTAATTGGAGTTAAGGAGTGTGATTGGTCTGTAACTTTTTGGGTTATGAGGTGGTTTGTCGGGTTTAGTTATTAATACAATTTTGGCCTGTTGCATTGATGTTGGAAGTTCACTTGTTTCTAGATTTAATGACTCCTGAATTAGAAGTTTAATCCCAGGGGCTAATTCATTAGCAATGACCATATAAAACTCATTAGTTAACCCATCTGGGCTAGGTGTTTTATTTCTAGGTAATTCTTTAATATTTGCTTTTATTTCCATTAAGGTAAAGTCATAGAAGTCAAATGGAACAGGCTTGATGTTAGATCATATTAAAAAATTCTGAACCAAGTTCGGATCGGGTACACAATTTTTATTACAGATATTCTTGTAATAATCAACAAACATTTTAGCTATCTGATCATCTGAGTTAAAGATGTGGCTCAATGAGTCTATAATTGCTGGAATAATATTCTTTTGTATTTTCTGTCTAAGTAGTGTTGTCAACAGTTTGCCTACTTTGTCCATATGAAAGTATTTAGTTCTTCTAATTTTCTTAGCCATGTTGAAGTATTTTCTGTTTTTTAAGTATACTTTTCCCATTCCTCCTTATGTTGGTTATTGTATGAAATCATTAACTGATCTAATTCCTTAAGTCTTTTATTTAGTTTTAAAACTTCAGTTTGTTTAATCCTGTTTGTTTTCAATTGAAATGTTATGACCTCACCCATAATGGTCACCTTAAAAGTATCCCATAACAAAGTAATAGGTTTATTATCTATTCTGTTAAATAACCCATATTCTTAGATTGTTTTCCTAATATTATCTATAAATTGCTGATTTTTTAAAAGATCATTATTGAACCTCCATGATGGTGTATATTGTCTGTTATGGTTTTTTTTTATATTTCTATTGAAACTAAAGCAGGGTCAGAAACCATGAAATACTCTATTTCTGTTTTAACTACAATAGAAGTCAAGTCCTTTGAGATAGATATACAGTCTATTCTTGAGAAAGACTTTGTTTTATTATCATGATGGGTATATGTTCCATTATTCTAGTTGTTTAGTGTCCAGATATCAATTAGTTGTTCATTATTTAGGAAATTAAGTAATTTTTGAGCTGTAGCCAAATTAGTCAAATTAGGTTTAGTTATTTTATCAATAACAGGATTGAACATTGCATTCCAATCACCGGAGATGATCATTTTCTTGGCTTGCAAGTTTTGAAACCCTTTACTAACAGTAGCTAGGAATTTTAAGTAATCAGTAAATGGCGCATAAATTAATGGATCCAACTAGAATGGTCTGATTATTTATATTTTTATAAAAATAATATGTCTGTTGTTGTATTGATAGCTGTCATAGACCATCATAGCAGTCATTTTTTGATTAATATGGCCATCCCTCAATTTTCTTTTGTAGCAATATTGTAGAAACAAGAGTCTATCCATTTCCTTTTTAATTTTAGTGTCTCATTTTCTTCTAAATGTGTTTCCTGGAAACAGATTATGTTTGGTCCAGTCTTTTTAACATAGGTTAGTGTCTTGTTCGTTTCTTTTTATAGGGGGTGTTAATTCCATTTATGTTAAAGAAAATAGCTTTTAATACATTTCTATGAGTCATGTTGATTTATTATATGTCTTACAGAATAGAAGGTTGAGTGGATCTGACACAGTTTAAATATATTTATAAGTAATGTTTTTCACCCGACTGGTATTTCTTTGTATCTGGACTTAAGCCATTTAAATTAACCACCCTTCTCCCCTACAAAAAGAATGTGTACCTGTAACAAAAAGAAATAGGTCATACATTTATTTTCCATACAGACAGGAACACATTTATTGAGAATATTCAATTTCCTAAGAGCAACCCTTCCCATATCCCGATGCAGAAGGAACCCCCCCCACACACACCTTCCAGCTGTTAAAAATACAAGTTATTTACTTATATTTACACACACCTACATCATGACACTTACAAATCTAATTAAATAACCCTCATGGTATAATTTATTAAGCAACCTATATATAAAGCTAGCTACTACTTTATCTGGTTATTTAAAATATTCACAACCCAAAAATCCCAGGTTCTCAGTACTTCTTTGTTTAGACTGTTAATTACTTTTATATAAAGCCCTGGGTCTATATTACTTAAGGCTCAGATTGTAGTTAACTCATATTTATGCTACAAAATTTTTGGTTGCTAAAAAGATCCTGTTACTTTCACAGGAACAACATTTTACATTTAGCCAACCTGTTAATACACAAAGCAGGATTATGTATTAATTTACAGTTCTTAACCACGTAGGGCACATGTGATTAGTGTGAGTAAACAAGAATAGTTTTTAGTGGTTACATTAATCAAATAAATTAGGCATTATTAGCTTCAGGTCCTTGGTTGCCTCATCTATAGAGTCACATGTATGTCTGATATTATCCAGGACAACTTGTAATCTTGCTGGGAAAATTACTTAGGTTTTCACCCCCTTAGCCCAGAGTTTATTATGCAGCAGGTCAAACTGCTTCCGTTTTTTCACTATTTCCGGTGGGTAATTGTTATAAATTGCGAACTGCGCTCCCATGACCTTAATTCATTTATTTTTTTTTTATAAACGGCTGACATTATCTTATGTTTGTCTCTTGACCTTATCAATTTTTAAATTATGGGTCTGTGTGGGGGGGGCAGTGTCCTCCAGACAAGCTCTAAGCTCTCAGCGAATTTGGTCTATCTCCGTTTCAATTTTTTCTGGATCAGTATTGAGGTAAGTAGCTGTGATAATTATGAAAGTGTCCTCTAATGTTCTCTGGGTAAACCAAGATTATGGAGCACCAAATATGCACAGGTTTTTCTTTTGAGCTCTCAGTTTAAAGTCTAACAATTTTTCTTGCACTTGAGACTGGGATAACTATATGTTTTTTAGTGGAATCTGGCAAAGGTAAAGTTTCTTCTTGGATACAAGATTTTGAATCCTTATGGATGAAAGTTCATATTTTAATTCTTGGTTTTCTTTAACTAGATTTTGTGTGATACTGTGTTAAGAGTCCAGTTTATCTTACATGGATAACAGCCGTTCCATTTTGTGAGGTAAAGTTGCCATTTGGTCGAATAATTTAGAGGTCCAAAATGGGTTTGTTCATCATCTTCCTGCCCCTTACCTCTATTATCAGTTCAGAAAATTCCATATCAGAGCTTTGGGCCCTCTCCACCAGTAGCTCCCTCTGAAGTGGTGGGAGTTGCACTTGCATGGCTCCCATGTGAGCTTTTTTTATTCCTGTGTTTGATCAGTTAGTTCTTTAGGAACCTGGATATTAACAGTGTCCATTTGTGATAGTTCTACTACCCCTTTTCGAGAACCAGAAACATTTAACTCAGCTTCAGGTATGGTTTGTTTTACATTATGGGCCATAGATTTTTACTGCTTCATTTCTTGGTATGGAAGAAGTGACTAGTAGAGATTCTGTATTCGCTAGCTCAGGGATGTTCTCCCTCTATGTTTAGCTGAGGGTTTCTGTCCACCCCATTATTTAGAACAGAATTCTTGAGATTTATTTCAGTTTCAGAGCCAAGTAAATCAAAAAACATTTTTACCTACCTCCCCTCCATGTTGATTTCTGTTTGTCTGGGAAGGATGCCTTGTAGTATCCATCACATCTTACTGGGCAATCTGAAGAACTGATATTTCGACCATGACCTCTCCTTGCATTTTTTTTTTGCCTAGGAAGTTGAGGTTCGTTTCTTTGTCCTCGCCAGTCACAGACATGGTTGCAATTATATGTTCTAGAACTAAAGCTTGTTGTAATGGTGCTCCATTTGCTGAACTTCGAGAGGAATAAGCATTCTCAAGTTCGGTTCCCCCATCTTCTTTTTTCCAGAAGATTGGAATAAGGGAAATACTGCCATCGGGAGGGGATTGGTTGTTTGGTGTCCTGGTGGATTTTTCAGTGTTTTTGGTGGTTTTTATTTACTTTGTACTGCTGCTGATCTTCTGGTTGGCATAGGTGGGTTCTTTTTTTGTTTTGGATGAACCCCAGCTGCTAATCTCTTTGCATCTTGTTTGGAGGCAACATACCAAACTCAAGTACATTTTGCATTCCTTTAATCTCAACCTGGTCTTCTTTATTATAGTTTGAGGCACTCATAGTTTTGTGGCTGAAGACCCAATAGTTTTATCATTGGTTGGTGTCTTATGGGAGAGGGTGCCACAGCATTCTACACTACTGGCAATTGCACTCAGCACCATAGTGCACTTCATCTGCTTTGTGAACAGAGCTCCTCACATCCACTTGTTTACCAGTCTTCTGTGAGAAACAATGTTGAAGGCCTTACTGACATCCAGGTAGGATTAGGCCACATCCACCACTCCTCCCTGATCCACCACCCTGGTAACCCAGTCAAAAAACTCTATCAGGTTTGTTTAGCAAGATCTCACCTTGTGAACCCATACTGCATCTGATCCTGTAATCCAATGGTGTTTAGGTATTCCCCAATCCTTTCTTTAAATAGTGTTTCCATTACCTTGCCCACCATTGAAGGCAGGCTTACAGGTCAGTAGTTTCCTGCCTCCTCCCTATTTCCACTTTTGTGTAGTTAGACCACATCCACCCTTCTCCAGTCCCCCAAAACATCCCCCTGTTTCTAGTGAAAGATTGAACAGGGCGGGCCATCAGAGGTGCAAACAGTTCCTCCCTTAGTTCCTTCAGTGTCCTGGGATGAAACCCATCTGGCCCCATTGCCTTGTCTACTTTAGGTTTTACTAGTTCACTGAGGACTCTCTCCTCCATAAAGACGATAGTGTTCACCTCCTTTCACTTAATACCCTTGTCTACTATCTGTGGCTCGTCCTCCATCCCACCTTTGTAAATACCAAACAAAAGTACTTATTCAGTATGTCAGATTTCTTCTGGTCCTCCTCCATGCTCCCCCTTTTCCCTTTTAGTCTTACTATCCATGCCTTGATGTTCTTCTTTTCACTTATGTACCTAAAGAATGTTTTATCCCCCTTTTATGATGATTTGGCAATGTTTTCCTTCATTTGTGCTTTAGCTCTCCTAACTGCCTTCCTTGCCTCCCTTTGTTTCTCCTGAAAACTCTCCCTGTCCTCTTCCTTCTCTGTCATCTTGTACCTATGAATGCCTCTCCTTTTTTTTACCTTTTCTGCTGCTTTCTTTGAGAATCATTGTGGCCTCTTTCTTCTCTTGCTCTTTTAACTTGCCTTGACACAGAGGTTTGTGCCTTTTCAATGGCCTTCCTTATTTTAGCCCAGTTTTCCTCTACCCCATCATTATTTCCTATTCATGCAAGGACTTTCATGAGGCACTCTCCCATTTTCTTGAAATTGGCCCTCCTGAAGTCCAGGACCCTCATTTTAGTGTGGCTTGGTTCTGGCTTGGTCCTTATTTTGAACCACACTGTACAATGATCACTAGTTCCAAGGTGGCTTCCCACTGTGACATCAGTGACACTGTCCCTGTTTGACAGTACTAGGTGCAGTAACACCCCCTCATGAGTGGGTTCTTTAATTAGCTACCTGAGGAACACCCCTTGCAGGGAGTCTATGATTTCCCTACTTCTAACTGATGATGCCACAGGAAGATTCCATTCCACATCTGGCAGATTGAAGTCCCCACTAACAGTATCTCACCTTTGTTAGCCATCCCTTGGTTTCTTCTACTCTATCCTTATCTCCCACCTCTACCTGTGCTGAAAGTCTGTAGAACACCCCTTGATCTGTCAATCAGTGAGTGCATACTGTATACAGTATGTGCTACTTGACAGCTCCGTCAGCAGCCAGCCATGGTGGAGAGTGGAGAGCTGTGCTGCTTGCCAGCTTGGGGATGCAACAGGGGGAGTGGAGTGGTGGGCACTGCCTGCTGGGGTGATGGGGGTTCACTAAACCACTAAGGACAGTTAAATAAAAATATAGAGAGGGTGATAGGGGACAGGGATGGGGTCCACTAGACTACCAGGAAGGCTATATAATAATTAATGTGAGAGATTGGGAACAGGGAGGGGGGTCGATTAGACCTCCAGGAACAGATGTATGACTGTTTAATGGGGGACATCGGAGATCGAGGGATACCACTTGACACTGCGGTCTGTATAACATAATAGTTTTGTAGTCTACTGAGTTACAGTTCATTATGATCCCATGGTAGTCAGACTTATGCATTGTTTCTCCACTGATGTGTTTGATTAGATCAGTATTGATCATAGATACAGTATATCATCATATGATACTATGGAATGTGTGACAGTTCCCCCATAATGCAAATGCACCCTTCCAGGTGCCACAACAGTCCCATCAATGCCCAACTGTCTCCCCAACACCCCTGCTGCCACCTCCCTTACCCCTACTGTACCCCTACTGCCCTTTGCATCCTAGTTTAAGTCCCCATGTTACTGACGCTCATCACTTAGACCACTTCCTGGCTGGTCTAAGTGGTGCCCCTTGCTGTGTCCATGGTGCAACTTCCAAAATCATAAAAAAGGGGATTTTGAAGACCCACCATGGTGTAAGCCCCCTTGCATCCTGGTGTACCTGGTTGTTTGCCACAACCTTGGTGCAAGGGGGCTTTGGTGCAGCTCTGTCAGGATTTGAAGCAGGCTACTTTAGAAAATTATGTGTAATGCAAGATATGACGCAAGTCACTCCTTGCTTTAAACTGTTGTGGTTTAAGTCCCTTGCATCAATCTAACACTTTTGAAAAATTGGCCCACTGTCTTCTTATAAATTTTATGCCATAAACCAATAATCTGTCTCTGAATAAAAGCCAGGAGGCCCTGTTTCTTTTGGACCATGGTGTCATATAATTTATCTGTCTTCTGTACCTCAGGTGCCCTTTCCCACCTTTTATAATGATTCTTATAAATATTTTGTAATTGTATGTATTTAAAGTATTCAGAGGGGATAAGTACATATTTTCCTCTTAATGTAATCCAAGGTGTCAAAACTCCCTGCTCTTGGATATCCCTCTACCTACTAAAACTAGTCTTCTACCTATTAATAAAGTTACATGTTCTTCCATTGATTTTAATATTAGAATTTTCCCACAGATGGTTTGAATTATATGCCTTGGACCCAGACCTGGGCATAGTGATTTGTTTTATTTGATAAATTCTAATTAAATAACTCAGATTATACTATTACTTTTCTTGCAATCTGTAAGGGGAATATCATATGTTATTACAAGAAAGAAAATTATTTTTATTAGTATTGGATACCCACTTCTTAATGTAATAGTCTGTTTCTTCTTTATAAGCTAAGTTCAATATGAATTTGATATGGAATGCAAAATAAATATTACAAAATGGGTAGAAAGAATGCTGAATTCTGATTGGCTGAGAGCTGCTTTTAGCTGGGCCATTATCCCAGCACAATGGCCCAGCTGAAAGTATTATGTTTAAAATGCATAAAATTTACTAAAATGACCCATTTCATAATGCAATAAAGCACTCAGGGGTGTGTTATGGTGAGTTAGTGCCCTTCTCAGGTGGTGGAAGCCCTCGGCTATGCCTCGTGCTTCAACCCACACTGAGGTGGGCTGTACACCATAACACACCCCTGTCATGCCAGATCATTAATTACAAGGATCTGGGCATGCCATTCCTCCTCCTCTTTGAAAGGCATATATTAGTCCAGGAAATCCTAGGGGATTTATTACCCCATATGAATGATTTCATGATTCTATTTACTTTATGAAACCATATATTTTTGAATGGGTACCAGTATTGCTTGAAATGTATAAGAAATCAAAGGTATGAGAAACATTTTAATAATATACATTTTTTCACTGATGGGTAATTGTATTTTCTGCCATACCAGAATCTTGCATTTAATTAAATTCAGCAAATGTAGATAATTAGCCTGATATAATGAGGATATGCTATTAGTTAGATTACTTAGATGCATTCCAAGGTATTCTATAGATTCAGATTCATCTTGAGGGGATGGCAGTATAGCCTAGAGGTTAGAGTAATGAGCTATGAATGAGCTTGATACATCCAGCAGATCTGGGTTTGATTCCCACAACCTCCACTTGCATACTGTGTGACTTTGAGCAAGTCACTTAGCCACTCCAGTGTTCCTGGGTCACCCCTGAAAATAGGCACTTGCACCTAGTGGGCCTTACCTGGTTACCAAAGAATAAAAAAAATATGGATATCAGTTCCTGGGTGTTAAAAAGGAGCAGTTCTGATTTATACTCATTCATCTCATGCAAAGCGTAAATCTATTTATTGCTCTTTTAACTTCTGCCAAACTATTAAAAGGGTCTTCCAGAAGTAATAGGATGTCATCTACATAACCTTTTTGTTTAACAACACATTGTTCAACCTGAATTCATCTGATATTATCATTACCTCTACTCTCATTTAGTAAGCTTTCTAATGTTAAAATAAAGAGGGTAGATGATAAGGGTTATCCTTGACTAACTCATCTAAGAAGGAATAATGTATCTGTTAAGTGATTATTAATTTTTAAATTAGCTTTGGGATGACTATATGAGACTTTCGTTAAAACTACTAATTACTCAGGCAAGCTCCATCTCCGAAGAACAAAAATATATAAAAAGGCAATTGAACCCTGCTGAATGCCACTGTCATATGTAATGATACAAATACTGCATCTGTCTTTTTTTGTTGCTCTAACCAATCAATTATATACTGCATTTTATGAAATTGCTGTAATATCATTCTGCCTGGTATGAAACTGCATAGTTCTGGATATATTAGTTCATTTAAAAGAACTGTAATTCTATTCTTAAATATTTTGGCCAAAAAAATTATATTTTTAATTAAGTACAGATATTGTTCAATAATTCTCAGTCAGTTGATGGTCTTTATTTGGTTTGGGAATCAGTGAGACATAAGTCACTTTAAAAGAGCAAGGAATGACCTTTATTTTTTGAATCTGCTGGTAAAATGTTTCTAATGGGGAACCAGTAATTGTTGAAAATGAATATAAAAGTCCAGTGAGAAGCCATCCTCACTGCACTTTTACCCCGATGCATAGACTTCAGTACTTGTTCTATTTCCTTCCTATGTATAGGAGCTTTCAAAATCTTTATCTCCTCCTCCATAAATCTTGGTTTATTTATAAATGTTGCATAGTACTGGAAATCATTTTCATGATGGTCTAATTCAGGTTGGTATAACTGATTAGAATACTTGAAAAAACATCATAATATTTGAGAATTGCCAACACAGATTTATCCATTTTTATCCAATATTGAAATAATCTCTTTTTTTCTCTTCTACTGCTTTTATTCTTCTAGCTAATAATTTCCCCTGTATGTTGCTGCATGGTTGCCATTTCCTTTTGCCCCTCTGCCAGTTGGATTTAAATTAAAATATGTGTGTATTTGCCAAGGTTTTACAAACATTACCATATTCTTCCTGTGTTTGTAAATTGCCTCTGCAAGACTGTACTTTGATCCATTTCAACCCATCTGCCACCTCCTTTGCTTGATTTTCCCATTATCTGTTCTTCCAAGAGGCATAATTAATAATTTCTCCCCTCAATATAACCTTGAATGCATTCCAATATTGAACTATATTTATATTGTTGGAATCATTATTTTGCCAAAAATCTGAAATTACCTGATTGATTTTGTCAGTGAACATTTTGCCTGTCAAATAGTCCTTGTTAAATTTCCAGGTATTTTATTTGATTATATTAAGACTAATATTCTTTTTAAAATGCATTGGGTTATGTCAGACAACAGACTAATTTCTTTAAAATAGGAGGCAGAGGAAGTAATTGCCAGAAAAGATTTAGAAACCAATGCACAATCTAATCTTGCAAAGGATTTGCATCTTTTTGTTTGATGTGTAAAGTCACATCTTTCCCTGTGCTGAAGTCTCCATGAATCTAGAATCATATTAGAATCCATAAAACTATTAAAGAGTCTGGATTTATATTTGTCCCATACCCGGGGAGTTGCTGATCTATCTATATTGGGATTCCATAAACAGTTCATGTCTCCCACCAAAATAATATATACATTTTTTTTTTTTGCTTTTTATTTTTCCCCTTCATTTTCTGCTACCAGCTACTCTCAATTTCCATTTCCAGTGAGCCTGGTTCATTTAATAATTTTTGAAACATTTCTGTTGCCAGTTGCCTTAAACTAGAAGTTTTTTCTTATTTCTAGAGCATCCCATAGGCACAAATATTTTACTGTCTACATCTATTCTCAGGATTTTGTACCTATATTAACTCCTCCTGCTTTTTAAGGATTGTTTTTAGCTGTACAAGAATAGGATTCAGAGAGTTATCCATCTTGTAGTGTCTATCTTCTAGTTCCACAGTTCTTGAAACCTGGGTCATTATTGTTTTTTCAAGAATACTGATCTTGGTATTTCACTCTGTAATGCTCTCAGGTAGTGGTTTAAGTTGACTAAGATTCTTTGGATTACACCAATGTTTAAAGCCCAGCTAGGGGTTGCTCTTGGTTTCTATTTTTTCTTTTAGAATTCCAAGACTCATGTACTGTGAATGGCCTTGCAGACACTGTTAGTTCCCCTTGCTAAGAGTACTGTTCAGGAGTTGCCATTTCCTGTAGGTTCAGATTCTGAGCATGCAACATTTCACCATTTTGTGCTATCCATTCTTCCTTTTTATCTTTATATCTCCTGGTTTTTGAGCCTCTCAAAATCATTCCTTTCCTGGTTGTTACAGGGTCTTCATTATTATCTGGATCAAAAGCTGCATCTAATTTAGCTGCCATGTTTTGCTTAACCTAATTTTTCAGCATATTGAAATGTAGATGTGATTCAATCAGAGACCCTTTTGGCTTAGAGATCTGTATTTTTATTGTTTAGTTTTCTTTTCAGTATTATCCTCTAGTCTTACTTGAACTTTTTCTGACAACCTTAACAATTTTTTCTGTCTGTTACTGTTATTTTGCCTGAAGTAAGTTGTATAGGTTTTCCTTCAAGTCCTCCAACTATAATCACTCTCCTTAATCTCTGTCTGAGCTTTCAGGTTAAGTGGTATTAAAGGGACACTTAACCTTTTTTGCATCATATGATTTTAGGTAAAAACCCATATATTAAGATTGCTTACTTTCTCTAAAATCATTGATGTTGCTGTTTTTTTTTATTTGCCTCCTTGCTTATTGTAACCAAAATGCATGATGATGTATAGCTATGCCCAACTCTGTTTTGCTTGAAATCACTGAACTACTCTTAGTGTACACTTCCTGAACATTTTGGAATCCCTTTAGAAACACCATCAAACAGTGCAGCCAACAGTGATACAATAGTCTCCCTACTCTCACTACATAATGGGTGGCTAGATTGTGAAGATCCTGAGTCCAGGAAAGATGCAGTGGGAGCTGCTCAAGAAATGTAAACAAACATGTTTTTGTGTGGTAATACCAGTATGGTGGGCAGTCAATTTTTCACTTTTTAAAAGATAAAAGGGATCTGAATCAAACTACTAGCTGCATTACCAGTCTGTATAAAATATGAACAATCATAAAATGTGTTTTTTTTTAATCTAGGGACACTTTGAGGTCTAAGGGAGTTGACAGTGTCCCTTTAAGCTTGCATAAATGTGTAATTTCCAGTTAAACTTATATTTCAAAAACAGACAATGGGCCTCAAGGATTAACATGTAAAATGCTGAGGTTTCCAGCCACTATGGCTAGGTGGAACAACCGCTATCAATTTAACTTTTCTGCTCCATTTCTCAAATAACTTTCTGTTGATACAGGCCAAAACAGAGACCACACTTACCTGCCCATAATATTATTTAGAGAGGCAGGCTATTTCTGTGGGATCTCCTTTTTCCTTTATTTCTGGAATAGAATGGTGCCTTATTCATACCCACAGGTCCACTTTTTATTTTCCAATTATTTAATCAGGTGAGATACACTAAGCTGAAAGCTTGTTTACAGATGCAACCTGGAAGCATGAGGAAGTTAAGTGACTTGCTCAGGGTCACACAGTATGCAAGTGGGGGCTGTGGGATTCAAACTCAGGTCTCCAGATTTGCAGCTCATAACCTTAAACCACTGTACCATACTGCCTCTTAAGCACTTCTGCACCACAGTAAACA